>OY723409.1:33841350-38708025 GCA_963210345.1 Inga oerstediana
AGGAAAGAAAAAAGAACACTATGTTGCTATTACATAAATAGGGAAAATATAATATCTCATGTTCTTAACACAATTCGATGAAATACTCAAGAAGAAGAGGAAGAAGAATGAAACAATGACAATGGCCTATACTCTTTCACATTTTTTCCCAAGTTTAAAGTTTCAAATTCATGTTGCTACCTCACCTGTAATATCCCAAATTTTGGGATTGGAGGCTTGGGAATAAGCCTAAATTAAGTGGACTGCTAAGCCCTGGTTTAACAGGTGTCCCAAATTTATCCCCTAATGATTCTAATATCTTTGGGGTATTAAGAAAGTAAAATGATGAATTTTGGAGAAAGTAATTATGTTTTTGGTGAAATTGCCTATGAGGTAGTAAGCTTGTCATGTTTATTTGAATGATCAAATGATGAGGAAAAATTATGAGAGTTTACAGGATGAAAGTAGACATCCTAAGCTTTAATTTGATAGGTCATATGAATCAATTAGAGCTATATACAAAAAGATATGACTTTTTGAAGTCAGCACAGTAAAACTGTGAAATTTCTGGAACAGTATGCAAAGATTGAAATTCTGGGAATTTTGTGATTACATTCAGAAAAATTATATATTTTTCCTTGAAGCTAGACTCAATAAGGGTTCTATATGCTTTGGAATCACTCCAATTTGATTTTTCTAGAATTAGTTATGATTTTTCAAAGTTTGGGCAGAAATCTGCCAGAATTTTGTAAAAATCCGAAAATTTGGAAAATTAAAGTAAATTATGATATAATAATATATCATCATCCTCTTCCTCTTGAGCTCATTTCTGGCATGAAACAACAGCTGAAGAGAGAGAGAATGTTCAGATTTTAGAGAGAGAAAAGGAGGAGGAAAAACTTACAAGGGTAAGTGATTTCTTCGGTAAATCGGTTCCTAATGCGTATAACTCTGTTCCTAAGCTTCCTTTGCATATGATTTAAGGTTTGGAAGCTCATCTTTTGGTGTTTCAAGGGTTAGGGTTCAGCCATCCTGAGAAAAGCTAGTAGGAGCTTGAGGTAACTTCCAAACTCTTGTATATTGACTATTCTAGGTGCTGTGGGCAATTTAATCGGTGAAATTTTGCCGGATTGCCATTGGTTTTAATTAATGGAAATGGGTTGTAGGGGCTGTTATGCTGCCCAAATTGATACTAAATGGTAGTTGTAATCTAATGGAATAGTCAATAAAGTGGTTAGGACAGAAAGGAACGCATTTACGGAGTCGAAATCGAAAAACCCCGATTTTTCCCGGAAAACCCATATATTTCGGTTAGGGCTGTAAATGGGCCTTAGAGTTGGATTTTCAATGATTTGATGATTCCATTGAGTTCAGGAGGGAAAATTAGGTGGGGTTACAGTTGAGCACTTTTTCGGAAAAGGCTGAGAAAGCATAATTACAGAAACGCCCCTAAAACCCTAAAAGTAGGGCTGCCAAGGGCAATTTTGTAATTTGACATTGAATTTGATAATTCCGAGTCCGGAAATGGATTCCTTGGGTGAAAATATGTAAGAATAGCCTATGTCAAAATTTCAGGAAAAGTACAGCCGGACCGAGTACAGCGGGGCCGGATCGGGTCCTCGGGGGTATTTTAGTAATTTTTCAAGATAGACTCATATAACCCCCAGGAACACTATAGAAGTGTCTAAATGGTATATTTGGAATTGTAGGACCGAGCTGAGAGCCCGAGTTGCTGGCATGCAAATCGAGGAGAAAAGCTAGAGGTAGGGGACTTACCTTACTTGCATGTATTTGATATCTTTGCTTGTGTAATGATGTATGTGATTGCTTTACTTGATTGTGTACAAATGAAGCTCTGTTTCTATTTTCGATGTGGCCATAGTCTTGTTGTATGAAACATTGAGCATGCAGAAATGTCATTATGGGGCATACATCTAGATAAAGCTAACATGTCATATACATAGCATCAATCATGCATGCATTATGGTATCTGTTTCCTACTGAGATTCTCTCGAATCTTACCCTCCCCTACCAACAATTTAGATAGGAGACGACATAAGTTATGCAAACAACAATGTAGAGTATCGTACGAGGGGATTACAGTAGTGGAACGAAGACGGGAAGAAGTCTCCATTTCACTGGGATAAGTTTAGACACCCTAGTAGCCTTGTGCGGCTACCTCAATCGTAAGTATCATGTACAAACCCCTATGGGGAATTTAAGTAATCATGCACATATTATCAATATAGTTATGTTATTCCTGTGTTGCCTACCGAATCGCATATCGTTTTCCGTGAATACTCTGGTAAATGTGAAATTAAAATAAGGGCGTGACATCACCAGATATCAGGAGCAGAGTTCAAACTTGCAATAGCAAGAGCGAAGTTCTATGATAGTAAGAGCAGAACTGACGTGTGGCTCGCTAGGTTTAGACGTTTAGTGGTGAGTGGTGAGTGGTGATTGGGTGAGGATGAGAACGCGGCCGAGGGTTTATAATCTAAGAGTGATAAGTGAGAACATTTTTACTATGTGGAGTGAGTGATATGAGCTTAATATAAAACTAACAAATAAAAAAAATAAACAGGCAGGTATGGACAGCCCGAAAAGGTGCCCATACGTACCCATTTAATACTTAAATAGGTGGGCTGATTACCTACCCTTTATGAGCCTATTTTGGGTAGGCTCACAATGGGTAAATTTATCATGGGCATGGGCGGGCTTACCGAGTTACAGGCTCCTTACTATTCACAGAAGCAAATAATACTAGCTTAATGCTAGAATCTTTTCTTTGATACCAAAAATGTAAAACCCTCCTTTATTTAACATATACGTATGGATTATTACTTAATTTCCTTGTATATATTAACAAAATACCGATACCGATACTAATAATATCGTTGTGGTTGTACACTCTAATACTACTATTCTCTAATAATTATGATATCACGCTTGGGCACTGATACCCTTATCTTATGTACTAATATTTCCTTTATGTGAGCCAATATTACCAAATATGTAAATATTCTAGGAAAGTAACTAAGGGTTCTTATACCCCTTATACTATTCTTACTATTACGTCAACGAACATTCATATACTTACATAATGTAAAACCATATAAGACTACTCGACTATCTTACAACATATTAAAAAATATATACAGATAGTCAGCAAAATAACTTCTTCATGTTTCGCTCCTTCCTTCACTCATCAGCACTTACCTCTTTGCCCTTTATGCCACTTGTCTTTACTGTGTAAAGAATTTCAGAAAGGATGAGATTCGAGAGAATCTTAGTAGTAACAAGCATTCAATCATATAAAATGTACATATACAAAGCATGCATTACAACCATCCCAACATAATGATCATTATAGGAGCATTTAACAAATCAACATGCAGCACAAAATACACAAATCATATTACCATAGTGCTTGGTTACAAATAGGGGAATCCATTCGTCATATACTTAGCTATTTCAGGCATCCAACCAAACATGTTATGCATGGTCAGAACATAACATATTTGATGGTAAAACACACATGTAGAGCATTACATAGTATATAGTATATGAAAGAAAAAGTTACTACCTGAACACCTTTTCGACAACTTATCCATAGTTACCAGTCTCTTGGTTGGCCCGAGCAAAGATCGAATCCTATAGGTTAGAATTCATGAATGAATGTGTTATTACTTACTTCAAATTCTTGACCTCTAATATTACCTAGTTAGTCATCTTCTAAATATCTTACATTATGCCAATCAATACATTACAGTTCAATCAATACATTGTATTATTATCCCTTAATCACTCAATTTCTGCGCCCAGAAACACAAGCTATATTGCATCATTTTTCATGAAGGCTACAGACCTCTAAAATGTTTTCATTTCTAGCTTGTTAAAAAGTTGTGCATGTTTAGTAGTTAACATAAATAATTCATGACTAAAGCATTTTATTTGGTTAACCCAAAAACATTGCACAATGAGTAAAACTCTAAAACTAATATTAGAAATTGTTCTTCAACTATTGCATCATAAATCATTAATTTAAAATTTCATATTGTGCCAAATAAACATTAATCATCAGTTTACACATATTTTCATCATGATTAAGCTTCAAACTAATTTATTAATCAATATACAACTTTGCATGCAAAACTGGTTTAATAATAACATAATGCTTTTACTTTAACAATACTAAGAAAGCTTCCTGATATTCTTTGAAATCTCCTTGCCTCCTCATTTAAAAATGATTGTTCCTAAGTGGTTGGGAATTAGGGTAAGATTTTGGGAAATCTTAGTAGTACAAACAACTCAAACAATTAAGGTTGCTCAATATTAGACATGTATTAATGCTTAGCCATATAACTTTCATATAGAGTGCACATGTTCAACCAAGATTAATACACATTGACATGGCATGCTTCAAGCATATGAACATACAAGCAACAATCAACATGCTTATCATAGTCTCAAGGTAAGCCAACAACACATTATCACAATATTTAAAACAATACTTAAAGTTAGAGAGTAAAGTACTACCTTGAACACTTTTATCCCAACACTTCTTAAAACCATTATTCATGGTTGATCCTTTGAACTTATTATGACCTAAGGCACAAAAACTTGCTTCTGCAATAAATACAAGACTTAAAAGGCTAATATTCTAAGTTACAACCCCGAAAAACCCTTAACTTGCAATTTTGTTCTCAAATATTTATCTTTTGTTTGTAACTTGGTTTTAGGCTTTCTGTCCTTAGCCAAGTTTATCCTTTTTAGACCTCATTTCTCTAGATATTTGAGCAGCATTTTACCTTAGAAAATGGCTTCTTTAAATTTCTAAAACAACCTAAACTAACCACAACATCAATATCTAACTCAAGAGCCTTATCATTACCTCTTATCTTTCTCCTTTCTCTCATGCATCCTTTCTCTTTCTTTGAATAGCCTCAAAATCATGATCTTTACCTTGAAATGGGAATGAGGGTGAAGCTTATGGTGAGAATTACAAGTTTAAAAGGCTATTTGGTGATCTAAGGTGGTTTGGGAGGTGATTTTTACTCTAAAACTTCTTACAGCCTTACTTAACTTCTATAAGAGGCTTATGACTTTGTTTTTCAATCTCAAGAGCTCTCACAACACTCTCTTCTCTTCTATTCTTGGCATTGCATGAAAATGAGAGAGGAGAGGGAGATGAGTAACCTATTTATAGGAACATTAAGTGATTATGAGCCATTAGATTAAAGTTGTATGATCTTCTCTTAAGTTGACATATGGCAATCTAATGGGAAAAAAAGGTAATGTCACATTATTTTGGTTTTCTTGCAAGTTTGCTCATGTTTACATTTTCTTACAAGACCTTACCTTTCCATACTTTTTTCCTACACCCTTTGTTCTTTCTTGTAAGCAACCCTTCTCATCATGAATTGACAAAAAGTGGAGTTAGCATTTAATGTGCCTTGCAAAAAAGATGTTTCTTTTTAGGATTGGCATAAATTTTGTACTTCATTTTGTCCCTACTTCATGTGGTGCACGAAATTGTGAGTATGTGGAAGAAGGATGAAGAGCTATTTGTAAGATCAAGCGTTTCACCCAAGAGGGGGGGTGAATTGGGTGATACTGAAATTTCTTTCGAAAATATAAAACTTTGACAAAAGAATTAAAACAGTAATGAGTAAGGAGAAATATCACCGAAGTGTACACCGGGAGTTATACTGGTTCGGTCACAACCACTTTGACCTACGTCCAGTCCTCAGAGCTTCTCTGAGAGTTTCACTATAACTTCCAAGATTCAGTGGGTTCTTGGCACCTCAGTACAAGCAAGTTCCTTACACCTGGACACTCGCTCCCCCTTACAGGTTGTAATCCAATCCCAACTCAAGGTTCCACAACCTTAAGTTATCTCAATAACAAATATTGAGTTTGAATGAAATATCTCTCTCAAAGAGTAAATGATAATCACTGAAGCAAATGAATACAAATTCAACGTGAAAACAGAGCAATGAACTTAATGATTCGTTCATATGGATGCTTAGTTGTTCTACTCTGTTTGAAGGTTCCCATATATATAGATATGTTGGTGATGACCGTTGGAACACTTCCTTTCGTCCGTTGGTGAGTGCGCAGCCACTGTTGACTTTTCAAGTTTTTGAAAAATATCCGTTGGCGGTGGTTGGCATTTGAACGTTTGATTTGACTTTCATCTCTTGATATGATTTCTTCATTGTTTCTCTGTAAATATACTAAGAATGCTAATACAATGAAAGGTTAATCATATAGGAAACAATATAATGAAAGTTTGAATGATTTCTAAATTTCTGGGTACGCTTACTCGAGTAGCTCCTCGAGTAACCCTTGAAGTTTACTCGAGTAGCTCCTCGAGTAACATCGTGAAATCATTATTTATTTGAAAGTCAATGAAGAGAAACAAGATTACTCGGGTAGTGCATAGAGTAAACTAAATTTCAAACCTTTGGAATAGTTATTTACTCAGGTAGCTACTCGAGTAATGCATTCACAACTTTATGAGTTACTCGGGTACCAACTCGAGTAAACCTTCAAATAAACTTTGGTTACTCGATGCTCTACTCCAGTAATGTTGGCAGGATGTAAATGCCGAGAGCACTTACCTCATTACTCGAGTACCTACTCGAGTAATGCACTCCTTTTTGCATAGGTTACTCGGGTAGCTCCTCGAGTAACTGAGACTTTTGAATGTGATTTACTCTGGTAATGACTTGAAGTTTATATTGAAAACATTTGCATATACTGGGGTACATACTCGAGGAATCCACTTAAAATAAACCATGAAACACTTGTCTAATGGAGTAAGTACTCGAGGAATATGAAAAAGAGAAATCAAGTTAATCGGGTACTAACCTCAAGTTTTCACTCACCTTAATACATTACTCGAGTAGCTCCTCGAGTAACATTGGCAGTGGTATAAAGTGCCGAGAGCTTGACATTTTCAAATACACGGTTACTCGAGTAGCTCCTCGAGTATCATGGAAAACTTGAAGGCAACTGGAAGTTTCTGACCTGGTTACTCGAGTAGCTCCTCGAGTAACATTAGCAGTGGTACAAAATGCCGAGAGGTCCATATTTTAGAAAACACAGGTACTCGAGTAGCTCCTCGAGTATCATGGGGAAAACTTGACGTCAACTGGAAGTTTTCACATGGTTACTCGAGTAGCTCCTCGAGTAACATTAGCAGGCCGAGAGCAACCTTAAATTTTTACCTGGTTACTCGAGTACCTCCTTGAGTAATGGTGGCAGGTAACTGGAAGTTTTGCTTGGTTACTTCAAGTTTTGGCTCATTACTCGAGTAGCGCCTCGAGTAATGACTTAGAAAATGCACTTCCAATCAGGTTCCTCAGCATTTTCTCTTGGCCAATCTTTACTACTTCCATGCTTACCTCAAGTAAAGCTTATTCCTGTCATTACTTAGTTCAAGCTTGATTATTAAACATTTCCTTTTCAAACCATTCTTTTGTTATCATCAAAACATGAGATCTAACACTATTTTTTTTAGTGAAAAAAGTACTTGGAGACTAGGAAGACCATACCTCTATAGGACAATACTTTTCTTGCAAGCTTCCCTTTTCATTTCTTGACTTGACAAGAGGTTGGTGAAAAGGATGTTTAGGGTGCCTTTAATAAAGATGAAGGGTATAATTCTTAAGAACATGATTTGACTACTCATGCTTACCCTTCTTTGCTTAGCTTATGCAAAGCTTCACCTTGTTTCCTCCTTTCTTCCCTTAGGCTGCATACGTAGATTTGTAGAGGAGAAAGGTTTGCTTTTTCAAAGTTAAATGTCTTACTTTTTTAGTATCATATTGTTGGATCTCAACTAAGACAGTTCTTTGCATACTCAAGGTTCTAAATTTGATAAATAATCATCACTATTTATCTTTGAATTCTAGATAGAATTAAATATTAATATTTTATTATTTTAAATATTTTTCTTATTTTAACATTATTTAATCCTCTTCTTCTTTGGTATTTAGGACACAATTATTTCTTCCCAAATGCCTATCCTATGTGGCACCTTTTTAAAGAAGAGAAGGGGTAAAAAGGGTTTCATATTATTCTTAGAAAGCATGTCAAAAAGCATGACAAAAAGTAGGAAAAACTTTCACCTACTCCGCCTACTACCTTTTCATTATAATATAATATTATTTACTTTAATTAAGATAGGCTTTAAGCCTTCCTCTTTTAGGCTTCAAAAGCACACTTTTACTTCATTTAATTGCCCAAACTTATATGATAGCCCAACATAATTATTAATACATAGCCCAACACCATTTACATTATTAATATATTCAAACTTACTATATAAGGATAATTTCATAGAAATTCTTCTAAATCTCTAAAAATAATTCTTCTACTTTAGGGGCTTCCTTAAGCCTTAAAATTAAACCATTGAGTTGGGAATTCATCTTTAAGTTGATAAAAATCGGGACGTTACATATGGCATGGTTAAGAAGTAGAAGAGGCATTTCATCATGACTATGATTATATGGATAGTAGTGATAGGATGTGTTAGTGCAAGTGTTTCACCTAAGAGGGGGTGAATTGGGTGATACCAGAAATTTCATCGAAGATTACACCGGGAGTTATACTGGTTCGGCCACAACCACTTTGACCTACGTCCAGTCCTCAGAGCGTCTCTGAGAGTTTCACTATATTCTCCAAGATTTAGTGGGTTCTTGCGACCTCAGTACACAGCAAGTTCCTTCACCTGGACACTCGCTCCCCCTTACACGTTGTAATCAAATCCCCAACTCAAGGTTCCACAACCTTAAGTTATCTCAAGAAAAAATATTGAGTTTGTAATGAAAAACTCTCTCACAAAGCAAATATATAATCACTGAAGTACAATGAATGAGTATAAGAAAACAAAGCACTAAGAGTATGTTGATCAATGTATTCTCAGTTCTTATGTCTTGTTTTCTTTTCTTTGAATGCTCCATATATATAGATGATTTGTAGTGTCCGTTAGAAGCAATTCAAACATGTCCGTTAGAGTCGCGCAGCAACGGTTGACCATTCTTCAAATTTGAAAACTATCCATTTGCGGTAGGTAGCGGTAGGTGAACATTCGGACTTTTTTTTGTACTTTTCACTTCTGGCATAATCTTTCATTGTTTCTCTACAAATGTACTTAGAATACTAGTGCAATGAAGAGTTAATCATATAGAGAACAATTTAATAAACATTCGATTAAAAACATAATTTCTGGACTTCATTACTTGAGTGGTTACTCGAGTGATCATGTTTGTTACTCGAGTGGTCCCTCGAGTAAACCTGTCAAAAATATGGCAGTGGATAACTCAACATATTTCATAAGATATTATTTGGGTAAGACATGGAGTGAGATAGATCACAAACCTTGAAAATACCTGATTACTCGAGTGGCTACTCGAGTGGCCATGTCTTTCCTTCACAAGTTACTCGGGTGCTGACTCTGGTAATCTAATTACTCGAGTGGTTACTCGAGTGGCCATGTGTTTTCTTCAGAAGTTACCCGAGTGCTCCCTCGAGTAGAGTTCAAATAAGTTTGCAGATTACTCAATTATTCCCTCAAGTAATATCATTCAAATCTTAGCTGAGAGTTTGCTTACCAGGTTACTCGAGTGATCCCTCGAGTAATGGATCAAATAACTCTGCAGATTACTAGAGTGCTCCCTCGAGTGTACCTTTTTCTCACATGGTTACTTGAGTGGTTACTTAAGTAATATATTACATTTCTTGTCCGAGATCTACTAGAAGATTTTTTACCTGATTACTCAATCGGCTACTCGAGTGATGCCTTTGCAAATCATGTTACTCGAGTGGCTACTCGAGTAATGGTCTATATAACTTTACAGAAAACTCGAGTGGTCCCTCGAGTAACATCTTCCAAATTTTGGCAGTGCTTCTGTAGATGAAATTCTCTATTATTACTCGAGTAATAGCTTCCCTTACTCGAGTGGCTACTCGAGTAAGCCTTCACAAAATTTGTTTATTACTCCAGTGCTTACTTCAAGTAATGCTTTACCACTTTGTTCAAATTCATTTGTTTGTTATCAAATCCTTTCATATCATTGATCCAATCTTTGTTATCATCAAAACATATGGGATCTAACAGGATGGACGACATGATCTATGATGTTGGAGTAGACGCCTTTGAGTAGGCAAGTGCGTATGGTGATTTGTGCAATAATCATAAGAAGCCCTTATACACAAGCTATAAAAAATATCAAGCATTGAATACTTTGGTGAAACTAGTAAGCTTTAAAGCACGACACAAGTGGAGCGAAGCTAGTGTTTTAGTGCTATTTAAGGGTTTAAAGGACATCTTCCCCGCTAAAAATTCTCTACCAGAGTGCTACTATGATGCAAATAAAATTTTGTGTCTCCTTGACAAGAGTATGAAAAGATTCATGCATGCCCTAATGACTGTATATTGTACAAAGGAAGATTATGAAGGGCTTGTTAAGTGCCCGGTGTGTCACACAGTAAGGTATAAATCAAAGAAATCTCTAACAAAGGTGTTATGGGGCCTACCAATTATACCAAGGTTGCAGCGACTGTTTGCTAATGAAGATGATGCAAAGAACTTGTTATGGCATGCAAACAAGAGGATTTCAAATGGTAAGCTCAGACACCCGGCAGATGCCATACAATAGAAGAAAATTGATGAACTATATCTCCAATCTATCAGTAGCCAAGGAACATAACGGTTGCACTTGGTATAAATGACATGAATCCTTATGGGAGCCCAACAAGCATACATAGTTTGTGACCTATTTTGTTGATGATTTATAACCTTTCTCCTTTTTTATGCATGAAATACAAGTACAAACTATTGTCTATATTGATTTCTAGATCGAAACAATTTGGAAATGACATATATGTCTACTTAAGGCCCTTAATCAAAGATATGAAAGAGCTATAAGATGAAGGTGTTGTTAGAATTGGTTGGCACAGTGGAAATTTCAAATTACAAAAGTTCACCAATCCCAATCAAGAATAGATCAACGGTGTTTAAATCGAGTAGTCAGCATCGTACCTGTTTGTGTTTTAGGGTTTTCGATCTCCAGGAACCGACACCACATAATAGCTCCCTTTACCGGTATCCACATGATACAACCCCAACATGACCTATGTGCTAGTGCCTCCAATGTCTCCCATCTCCCTAGGGTTTCTTGCGGCTCCTTATTTTCTCATTCGTGCCAGTATTATGCTGCCCATTCGTTTCTATAACTAATAGGGCTATATTGAATTTTCAAAATTAATCTTAATTCATTTTGAAATCAATTAATACTTAATTGTTTTGATGAGTTAATTAAATAAATTTGGTTAAATTAAAACATTTGGTTTAATTAAATTTGTCCAACAGTTTTAATTTAACCTATTTATTTAATCCAAATAAAGAATCAATAGAAATACAATTAATTTAGCTTTATAAATTAAATCAAGATATTATGTTAGTTATTAAATTTAATTTATCTGATAAAAATAAATTTAAAACTAACATAATATAATAATATTATCATATAATACACACATACAAATACACATGTATGTATTTTGAACATACATGTATATAATATTATTATTTTTCTTTTCACAAATTTTATATCATATACATATATATAAATATAAAATTAGTCTACCCTAGATTAAACATTGTATTCATTGAATCTTGACACATCTTAGATTCAATGAACCTATACATTATAGCTCATGTTGGGCTATTCTTGTGTGCGACCCTGTAGGCCCATACGAAGTTGGCAGTGGGCCAATAACTGTACTAACCCATAAGTTGCAAGCGGCCTCTAGCAAGACATTATAACTACCCAATTCATATGAGGATTATTAACACAATGCAACCTGTTATACAACCATGTCACGTCCCTTTTCGTCGCATTATATTTTAGACAAGGATGAGGCATAGATAATGCAACCTCCTATTCCTGACCATTACTTTCCCGATTCCTAAGTAGTCTGAGAGTAGAAATGGAAACTCCTTTCCATCATAGTATGGCCATACATTTTTCATCCTCACTTATCTAAAGACTCAGTAATATCTCTCTACTAATGTGAGGGATAAATTACATCTTGACTATTCACATTCCTCCATATGAAAATCACCAAGCTCGATTGTAGCCTTTATCATCACCTATTCAAAGGTGACTTTTGACTAGGTCAAAGCTTAGCGATTCTCATGTAGGAATCCATGATGATCTTATATCGAAGGGCATAGTAACGTGGTTATACATGAGATAAGCTTATGACTTGATCCATACAGCTTTCTCATAGCGGATCGGTCTAGCACCTTGTACTCTTACATGAGACATAGAGTGACCAAACTTCACTTCTTTAATGTTGTATTCAACAAGGTCCTTAAGCCTGAAAAGTTGGATAAAACAAAACATGATGGATATGTTATGTTGTATAAACTTGAGAAGCTATTTGTTCCTACACTTTCAACATCATGGTTCACTTGATTATTCATTTAGTGAGAAATATAAAGTTTTATGGTCTCATCTATTTACACTAGATATACCTAATTGAAAGAATAATGAAAATCAAAAAAGGGCATGTGAAGAACCCAAACGAACTAGAAGAATCCAATGTTTAGAAATATATTTCAGAATAAGCTATAAAATTCGGTCTGTAGTACCTATCAAAAGTAAAACCAATTAGGTTTCTAATAAACATAAAGTTGAAGAACATGATAAATGTAGGGCTTCAATGAAGAGCATAGATCATTATGAAATACAACAGGTACACTTGCACATCTTGAATAATATTGATGAAGGTGAAGAGTACATACATGCTAATAAAGAACATATTAGGAAGGAAAAAAGAAGGGACAAAATGATTGAGCAAATGCTAATCAGGGATCATCAAAAAACTTTTGCATAGTAGTTTAAAGAAAAAAGTTGAAGTAGAGGGATGTGCTTCGGATATGGTGAGATGGTTATCCCATAGTCCTGAGTTAGATGTGATAACTTGGTAGTCATTTGACATCAACATGTATTCTTTTTATACAAAGACACTAGATGATAAGAGTATTGTGCAGAATAGTGGTGTGATGTTAATGGCTAAGCCTATTCATTTCTCAAGTTCAATGGACAAGAATGCTAAATTAGTTGTCATGCCATATTGTTGAGTCATTGAAAAGATATGGGAGGTGGACTTGCCAAATTTAGATTGCCTATTTTCAAGTACAATGGGTTGATATAAACAATAGTGTTAAGGTTGATGAGTTAGGATTTACACTTGTTGATCTTAATAGTAAATGGTTTGGTGATGAGCCTTTCATTTTGGCAGACTAGGCTAAACAAGTTGTTTATATCACAATCCTGCAAAAAGAAGATGGTATGTGGCTCTTCAAGGGAAAAGTGTGATAGAATGTGATGACCTTAATTATTTAAATATTGATATTTTTTAGTCTCCTTCCTTTTTAAGGGGTCTTCTTGAATTGAGTGAGGAAGATTAGCTAAATAATGAATATGTTATAATAAATGATCACTATAAAGCGATATGGGAGGATATGCCTATATGAATCTATTTCAATAGTTAGTATTATATTACCAATGATATGTTTGTGATGACCTTTTAACCTGGTGGAATTTTAGAGCAACAAGAGTCTTTGGATCCATATGTTAGGTATTGTCCTAATCCTCCTTTCTACTCTTATCCATATATTGAAGAATGAACTTTTGAGTATAAGGAAAAATATAATTTAGAAAGATTAGGTGAGGAGTTTGTGAAATCAACAGAGAGATTTATCAAAGAGCACAAGGAAATTGTCACTAGTGTTAAGTCAAGTGTCAAAAATATTGGAATATATGTGAGTCAAATTATTTCATTGCTTGAGACTATGAGGCAAGATAATTCTTTAGGCATGATGACCACTTCTTGTAATGATTATTGTGAGGAAGTTGAGGATATGGAATTGAATGAAACTTTGGCTCTTGTGGAATGTGATAAGGAACTTGAAAGCACTTTTAGAGAGAATAGTGGATGTCTAATTGAGGTTCCAGCTGTGGAGCCTAATCTTTGTAATTTCGATGTTGAAACTAATGTGGATGTTCCAAAAGCTGTTGTTCATGTCTCTCCTATTGAAGTGTTGACTCTTACTGATGAGAGTCAAGTGGATTTTGTGGGATTCTCTAAAATTTTGGAAACTCCTAAATCTGTTTGCAAGTACATGCATGTTGTGCTTTATTTGAATTCAGTAAATAATTGTACTATAAAATTGTCTATGATTGAAGAAGTACAATTAATTACTTTGAATGATCATTTTTTGTGCACGAACCTTTATTGCTTGAAAAGAAATGAAGACAAGGTAATCTTGGTGTTTGATACTTTTGATTAGTAGTTTGTGTTTGGGAAGTCCGACTGAAGACTATAAATCTAACGCTGTTTGGGAGGCAACCCAAGATTTGGTTAGATGTTTTGTTGTGATTTTACAGGACTTCTGGTAGCTCCTAATGATGTATTCCACTTTGGTGGTTACAATCAAGAACATTTAAAGGAGTATAATGACGGTGTACTCAACACTTTGACAACTGTCATCACGTTTGAGGAACCAACAGGTAAGTCCTCAATCTAGTACATTGTTTTTAAAAAAATTTGGTTTGGTCTTTGTCTAGCTAAAGACGCTAAAGAAGGGTGGCTATTTGGGAGGCAACCCAAAACTTCTTTCCTACTCTTTCAAATTTCTTTCCTACTCACCGAAACACACTACACTATGTTGAGAATTTTAGTTTTCATCAGTTTTATTTTAAGTTACCATGAAGGAATCTCTTGTAAACCTTAAGAATAGGTTTCCCACCATTCCCAAAGATGTGCTCAGGAAGATCTATAACAGTCGACTTGAAAGGATGAAGATATTCAAGCGTTTGGGCTTTCCTATGGACATACGCTGGATCATTGAAGCTAAGGTACATTTAGCAAGTGAGATTCATAAATCATTTGTTAAACCTTTACAAGGAATAGGAATAAGTTCTTACTCTAAAAAGAGAAGAGTTAAACGAATGAATGTCTTCCATAAATGTGCAAGGTGGAATTGTGATCAACGTTGTAAGAGTAAAGGTATGGTTTCTATAAATCGGGAAGATAAAATTAAATTTATAAAGGATGGACTGAGTAAGGAGTCACTGGATGATATCATTCAAACTCTTGAGACACATCTGAGTGCTGATGTTCATCGTATTCTTCTTGATTTAGCAGACATATTCAACAGAGAAAAAGAGCGCTATTGTCTTAAGAATCTGACGTTAAAAGACCCTGTTTGCCAGTTTATAAGAAAACTATATGGGAAGCAAATCCTCGATTCATAGAAAGCATTTAAGTCGTTACTGGACGTAAAACCAGAGGAAGATGTGAGCCAAAATCACAACAACTGTACATAATCATGCTTTTCTCTAATCGTCTTATCTTTTCAACAGCTTTTGTCTAATATGTCTTATCTTCTTAGTAACTTTTGACTTTCTTTCCCCTTTTTTTCTTCATGCAAATTATGCCAGTCATTTATGTCATAAGTTTTTCAAAATTTTTTGAAAAACGCATGATTTGTATGATTTTGTTGTCACTGCTTTAGTGTTATATATATGTACTCTCATTTGTAAATATGAATACTTCCACTTGTAAATATGCAGCCTTCCACTTGTAAGCACAAATGGTCTGAGAGAAAAGAAAAGAAAAAGGGTATCATACAAAGATGTAGATTTACATCTATCTATATTTTTTATGAAACTGATATGGGTAAGTATCGAAAGTTTATAATAGCAACAAGCGAACTTGGAAGTGCATTAGGCGCTAGAAAGATCAATTCTGTATGAGAGAGGTATGCAGGGCCTAAGGAGATGTGTGGCCATTTCTGCATCTATGAATAGAAGCAAGGGTTTGAGTGTAAGGGTGAAGGAGTTGGAAGACGACATCTTCATCTTTAGACAAGAGTTGCAGGTTTCAAGTTTACCTAAATGTATGGGACAAATGTTCTACCATGCTCAAGCTTTTATTGCTCTACCTGGTGGTTTAGAGACGTTAGATGGGATCTCTAGTGTTGCATATTGGGCTAAGTTAAACTATCACAAAAAGCCATTAGGATTGTTAAATGTTAATGGTTTTTATGTTGATTTGTTATGTTTTTTTTATCATGCTGTGGAAACAGGATTCATACCCCAAGTGACTCGCCACTCCATAATTGCTGCACTAACTGCTAATCAGCTGCTCGATCAACTGCAAACCTATGAACCTAAACCATATCTACACGTCAAGCAAATAGGTGGGCAATCTTCAGATAGCAGTCAGAAGCAGAATCTATATACCACTCTTTGGTTGTAACTTTCCTTAATCTCTTGGTTTTACTTTATTGTGTGTTTATGTTTAAAAAACAAAAAAAACAAAAAAAAAATCTTTCTCTAAGCTCTAGAAGACATTGGGAACAATGTTTGATTTAGGTTGGGGGAGGAGGAAATTTTTTTTTTTTAGTTAGTAAAACCATTAGATGCATGGGGTGTGGAACAAAATGGCAGAGTCAGGAGTTATTCTTAACTCCTGAGACGCATTTTATTAGTTGCATGTTTTTGTTCCTTCTTAAAAAAATCATCCTATTTAAGTGCTTTATAATGATCTTAAGAAGTATATAAGTTTTGAGTATGGATCAATTGAATTTAGAGATTTCATAGCATGAATGAACAATTGGTTGTTATAATTGGTGATGAATTTTGAGATTGAATGAGCTGAATTTGAAAGCCCCTAACCATGAGCTTTTGAGCCTATAATGATTATTTCTCTTGTGTGTGATATTCACCTATTAAGTTGTCACTCTAGAACTTGCTTTAAATCTAGTTGACATTACATCTCACATGCACCTTCAAAAATGATAAAGGCATTCATTTTGTTTAGCCAGAGCCAAATAGCCAACCTTGCAATTATACCGTTGATAAGCCCCTTTGAGCCTAATTGATTGTGTCTTTGTTCTCAACCCATTAACATGTGCTTTAATGATATATCAAGTACTTTTACCTAATTCGGAAGATTAGCAGAGCATTTGAAATTTTTGTGAAATGGGCTTTTGACAAGTATGGAGGTGTATATATCATCAACTTTAGAGTTGAAAAAAAAGGGAAAGAAAAGGAAAAAAAAAGAGAAAGAAAAAAAATTATTAAGTATTGTGGAGAAATAAATTTATTCATAAGTAGCCTATTTTTCAATTTTTCTATTTCTTTAGCCCTTCATATCATGTTTTACATTCCTTTTACCTTAACCCCATTTCAACCGTTAATAAGTCCTTTTGATTTGAATTATACATGTGAATTAGGCAGTGAAGATTGAGATTTTTAGCAAGCCTATGGTAGTGTAATTTTTTTGGTTGAATTCGAGTGAAACACCTACCCTTAAACACTTGAGAGATTGGGAGAATAAGTCACAATTACGAACTCTGTTTATTCATTTTCAAATGAAATTACCAGTTTATATTTTTGTTGATTCATGAATACTATGATCTCTTTATTTTTCAATTGTATTCTTGCTTATGACTTGACACTTCTAATTTTGTTAGCACTACTTAGTCACTCCTTGTCTGAGGACGTCCAAGAGCTAAGTATGGGGGAATTTGATAAGTAAAATATTTGCATATTTATTTTCCCTTATATGATGATTTTATGGATGATATTTGAGTTCAATTTAATAAATTTGGGTGTAATTAATAAATAAACAATGATTTTGGCATAAAATAGAATTTCTTGAAAAATACTAAATTAGACCCTCTTTCAGTTTTCAAGCAATATCTAGAGCTCTAGATGTCGGATTGGGACATTCTTTATATGGATAAAAAGCTAAGAAAGAGCTTATTACCAAAAAAAACTAAGAAAAAGCTCTACAACTTTGATGTTGAGACCAAAATCCAGTTCTATCTCCAAGGGTTTTGAATTTTGCTAGGAAGTTGAAAGCGGGAATCATCTACCATTCCACCAACCATTTCATCTACCTCTTCATCTTCCTTTTCACTAACTACTTCATCTACCACATTCTATCTACTACTTCATCTACCACATTTCATCTACCACTTCATCTACCCTACTCCATTCTTCCCTATATATAGCCACCCTCTCCTTCACATTTCATACACCAAGTTATATCCATTACTCTCTTCTCTTCTTCATTTACACCACTTCATATCCATTACTTTCCTCTCTTCTATTTCTTCTTGCATGCCTCCTATATGGAAGGTTTAGGATTGTATTACTTTTTGCATGCCGCCTACAAGGAAGGTTTTATCTCCTAAATAGACGGCTAGATTTCTTCTATTTTCATGCATCTTTTGGTTGTATGGTTATATTTGAGAATTTAATATTCAAGTTTTATGCAGTATTTATGAGAATTTCATTCTAGTTTTATGTAATGTTAATTTATTTTTAATTTCATCGAGATCTAAATTTCTATTTTCCTAGGGTGATGGTGTAGCTTACTAATGACGGATTGAATCTTAACTTATTAAATCTAGTTTTAATTTCTCCTTCATGATTGAGTTTTAATTATTGTTCTTAATGCTTTTGATTGATTGGCCACCTTTTGAATGATTTCAATATGGATGTTAAAACAGGAAGAAGATGCATGTGTGTAGACCCTATAATTAAAACCATAACTTGCATATAAAATAGGAATATATTCATATGAGTTGTGTGGTCTTGTAGAGTTCCATAAATTTTAATGCATAATTAATTGCTTAAATTCATATAGAAATATATTGGATTAGCAATTAATTATAGAATTGCTTGACCTTGGAAGAGGCTAGTAATTAAATTAGGGAAACTCGACTATTAATCATGTGGAATAAATTGGGCTAGAATAAATAAGTGATTCAATCCAAAATTTGGTAAGTGAAATCTAATCCCTAGGGCTTTTTCTCATATTTGCTTTCATATTATTTGCACTCATATTTATTCATTTTATTTTGTTCTCTCAACCACCAACTATTCGATTGATTAAATAGAATTAAAATTACCCATTTTGGTACTTAGTGATCAATCCTCATGAGAACGATACTCTACTCACTTCTGTATTACTTGATTATGACAGTGTATACTTGCACTTTTTAATGGACTATTTACACTCGTAACACATATAATGCAACTCACATATGATGTTCTAGATATATATTCAAGTGTTGAAGGACAAGACTCTCTCTTACTTGGATAAATGCTTCTAGGTGTTCAAGACACGACTAACACGTGATTTTAGCCATGTGCATATAGAGGAAGTCAAACCTCATCTTACTATATTTGATAAGTATCCATCTATTATAGAAGAAGATTGGGTAGAATTTTCTCAATTGCATACTACGCCAATAGCTATGGTGGGTTTAATTGTGTTAGGTGTTATTCCCTAATAATTCAATTTAACTATTAATCAATATTTGTATTTGATGATTTTTACTTTTAGGAATAAACGGTAAAAGTGATTGAGAATGGCAGAAAGAATGATTACCTACACACAATATCTCAAGGTGGTTGTATACTCACCAAATGAGGAGCAGGTCATACATGAGTGAAAGTACTGGCAAAGTTGCTAAAAAAAGTGTAAGAAACATTACTATATTAGTTACATTATATAACTAAGCACATTTTTATACTTCTGTTTGCAATATATATGTAATAGAAGGAGCTTAAGAAACAAGTAGTTGAGGGAGCCATCAGGCAAGAAAGGAGGAATGACTTTTTGACCTTTGCAATGTGCAAAAAGGATCATGGAGGATGTGTCAGGGGTGTTGAACATAAGCGGTTGGCTTAAGATAGTATTTTAAAAAACAAATTTCATGCACTGTTGAAAACTTACTAACTAATGAGGAGGTCAATACATTGTTGCCACTGTGAATGTAAAGGTAAAAGCTTCATTTAATGCCCAGATGCAAAAAGGTAAGAGAGGATATGGCTATAATATTTACAACAAACAAACAGGAACTAACGCCTGTCACAAAGACACAATCCCATACAGTTCTCTAAAGCACTAAAAGGAGTTACTGCATTATTGGCCATCTGTCAAAGGATCCTATTTGTAGTGATAAAGATAAACATTGTGATCTATATCAAGAGGATCCTGATAGAATACTAGTAGCACAAGGTAGCATCCACAACCTTGGCCCAATCGTCCATCTTAAGGAACTTAAAGATGACTAAGTGAGAGTGTCAGTTTTTGAGGTCACAGTAGTAAAAGCTCTTATCCCATTCCCCATTGATGATATGAAAATAGTAGGGGATACAAAGAATACTTTCCTCATGTGGCCAAAGAATCTTGCATCAAATATTCCTGCTATAGTCACATATCGATCCCTAGGAGAACTTAGATCCCCTGATACAATTCCACCTCCCTAGTATACCATCTAGCAACGCATGGTGTTTCTATGCTTTGATGATGACTACCAATCCGAACAAGTACATTTAGACGTATCTGTTATGGGCCATGCTTATGAGCAATCAACATCCTTTTGTTGATAAGGACGATTTGATGAGCCTCTTTGTTAAAAGACAGCAGCTGACCAGCTTATGCATTCAATTATGGATGATGTAAGTATTTTCTTCTTAAATAATATAAATATAATTTAAAGATTTATGATATTGTAACTTACTAAGTAATTAACTAACATGCACGTAGATATCTGCATGACATGTTGCAAAATTCAGTCAAAACAAGTAAGTTTGCATTCCTTTGCCAGTTGTAGATCTACCCAAACTAAAATATGAATACCCAAGAATCAAGGCATGCCTACCAATCAATAAGGCTGGAATAGTACAAAGATGAATGGTTAATAGCACCATAAAATAATGAGTAAGTCAAAAACTTTCTAATCATTACAATGCGTTTTATATTTACTTTGCTTAATACAAATTTTTTCTTTTTCTAGTAATACCCACTAGCAATTGTTGCTATGGTCAAAGAAACGTCATACTGTCATCTTCTTATGCTCCACTCAAAGCAAACCTACCCAACAGGTAAGGGTCTATTTACCAAGTGAGTTTTGTTCTGCACCTATTGGTCTTTGTGATTAATATTTATAGGTCACTAACTATATGTTTCATAATTATTAGTTATATGAAGGTTGTATGGCACATTGATTGTCATACCAATAAACCACATGTAATGGCTTCGGAACCTAGATGGATTGTGCCAAAACAAATTACATGTATGTTTGTTGCATTATATACTTGCACTCATATGAGATTTGAATTATTTTGCTAATGTTGTGTATGTTCTTTTATAGACCCACAAGCAATGGGAGAGGGGCCTCTCCATTTCTCTTATTGTCCACTTCTCTCTACTTTTTTATTCTCACTGTTAGATTAACTCTTAACGGTTAAAATTCAATATCCTATAAAAATATTATTATAATATTAAACAACAAAAAATATATAAAAAATGTAAATCATTAAAATTTGATATAACTAGTCATATCTTTATACTTTTATTAAAGTATTATATATATATATATATATGTTAATTATTATAGAATATTGAATCTCGACCGTTCAGAGTTAATCTAATAGTGAAAATAAAGAGGTGGAGGGAAGTGCACGGTAAGGGAAATGGAGAGGCCCCTCTCCCACAAGCAACTACCAACAAGAAACTTCTATGACTATTATATGATTAGGCAGATGTACAATATTATTGCCTTGGGCAAGACAGAACTTAATAAGAGGTACATGTGTGTTTCCGAAATGGGTTCACTACTTTTAATATATTTCCCAGTTACATATTTAAGATGTTTAGTCTTGATAAACCCTTCCCCATGGAAGATATTGAGCATATCCATTAGCGTTAGGCAGAACTCTTTTATAAGACTATATAGTATCCCAATAATAAATGGTGTGTTACGTGTTATTTTATCATTAACATTCTTGATGAAAATTTCATATTGTTCTCTCTGTTGTGTTTAGAAAGTGAATACATTATTTTTTTTGAATTGTTTCAACTCCATCATTGATCTTTCTTCCTTTGGCTTCAGAACAAATAAAGTTCGTTCTACATGTATTTCCTTCTTTCGTTGTAATTTAACCATTTGTATATGGTTCCAGAATAATAAACTTGTATTTGCAACTAATTAATGAATACATGATGAGCAAAGTACATTGTTTATTTGTGCAGGATTTTACTTTTTCAATGTTTTATATTTGTCTTATAAATTAGCATTAGGGTTGATTCTTGATCTGCGTATATTATTCAACGATATATAAGAATTGTGGATCTCTGGGTTGGTTGTCTATGAACAAGTCATTGAATGCAAGACATAACATACCTGTTGGATATATATAAAAAGATACAAATGTAATGGTAATAATAGGTCTAAAACAACCTTATTTAGACCAGTTACAATAAAGGAAGGTTCAAAAATGTATAATTACAAGAACATGATTTGTCCCATAACCGGTCTTAAAAAGTCAACCATTTTTAGACCTCTTAAACCAACAACAGTTCTTAAACATGCAACAATCTAGATTGAACTATTAGCCTAATCTAAATGCCAATTTTTAAGATCGATCATATGACCGATCTTGATAGCACCGGAATTTTTAAACCGATATATACAAGACCAAACATAAATCTGATCTAAAAAGCCATAAAAGATCTTTTCTCTAGTAGTGATGTAATTTCTGTCCATAACAAAATATTTCAATTTAATATCCATCTGTTTAAAAAAAAGAGAACTTTTGAAATCAAATAAATTATAAAAGGAACAAAAACATTAAGAAAAATATACTAATGGAAATAAAATAACAAAGAGGAAGGTTATGCAATAATATAAAGGTATTTCACTAATACAATATCAACATTAATAGTGACTACCACACTAATATTGCACAGACTTTCTATTTGATAACTTTGAAAGAGTTTGTTAAAGCACTCCAACAAAATAATAGTCTGGTGAAACCATGACAGAGAGATATCTAGAAAACATTAGAGAGAGGTAAAACAATTTGGATTTGTTTCCTAAATATATCAAATTAGAAAGATAAACATTTAGGCTAACAACATAGCAATCATAAGAATGTATGGTGACACCTTACTAATTATACACTCACCTGCTAGGATCAATCGTAGAGACCCCTTTTTAAGCCCTTTATGATTGAACGCCAGCTAAGAAGTCCTCACGAGTATAATCAATAATAGTATATTTTATATCGAGATTTTTATAATTTTATCTAAAAACCAAGACTTATATATACATGTATATAGGCATGTGTGTAAATGTAGGAAACCAAACCTAAGTTAACACTTTTCATTTTGTTTGAACTTAATGTTCGAAAATTTATAGGAATTAACAAACAGGGGCAATAAGAACGGGGATGTTTGAAAATCTAAAAAAAATATTAGGAACTAAGTATTTCTTTTCAAAGGTTTAAGAAAGCATTGTAAAATATTGGGAACTAAGGAGTAGAGATGGGGAACACGTAAAAACAAGAATGCAAGAAAGGAAAAAGCAAAGAAAAAAATAATGCAAGAAGGGATTAGGGGTGAGAGTAAGTGTATAGGCAATAGATTTGAAAAAAAAAAATCCAATTTACTGCACAAAATAAAGATTCTCCATTGGTGGCTTATGAAATCCTTTTTATTTTATTGGGTTTGGGAAAATTGGTATAGAAGACCAATTGTATAATATATGAACAAGACTCTTTAAGGCAAAAGAATAGAGACGAGGCATGGTTTCTTTACCTGGCATTTCTAGATCAATATACACACTATCAGATGATAATCGATGAGGCTAGCAAAGGATAGAAGAAGATGCAAGACTCCAAAAGGTAATTTTATATTTGCGAGAGGTTAGTGATATTTAAAGGAAGGAATGGAAAATTTTTGCAGTCATCTATAGCGGCTGTTTGGCAGGGAAAATTAATGGATTGTTCAATACACATAGGCCCTGTTTGGTATAAAGCACTAGGAAGTAGGGACTGGGATTGGATTAGGGATTGGCTAGAATATATCGTTTGGTTTGAGGGACTACGGATAACTAGGGATTGGGAATACCATGAAAGTGGGATTGCTGCAAAGCCACCTCCCACCTAGTATTACGTTTTCAATCCTAGGATTGCAAATTTTAGAGACAAAAATATCCCTGTTTATAATATTTTCTTGACAAAATTACCCTCTATCAATTTTGCCCTAAATTATAACTCATCACTTTATTTCATCGCTCATCATCAATCTCACAGGTGTTCATCACTCTCATGAGTGTTTTTCTAGCCATCAGAATCACCACCATCACTGGTTGAGAATAGCCACCGTAGTTGCTAGTATTATTGGTTCCTGTCCTCCAAAATTGCCGCTTCACTGGGTTACTGGTATAGCACAAGTTATTTATTATGGAATGGTTAGATGGCTAGATTCTTGATGGGGTATTGATAGGGACAGCTTCAATTCTTCTACTAGTAGATAAGTTTTAAAGCAGTGACAACAAAAAGTTTAGTGACTCTCTAGAGCATCAAGATCGATAAAATGATATTGAAATTTTATATAATTAATTTTTTTTTCATTTTTTATCTAATGCGTACGGTAATGATAAGAAATAAAAAGGTTTGGCACCAATTATTAGTAAGCCTAATTTTGCAGGGTAGGGATCTCTATTTTACATGGTTGGATTGGCATAGTGTTGCATGTATGTATTATTTCCAGATAAAATGACGAACAATGAAGGTAGAGTTTGCATATAAGCTGTAGACTAAGTTTGGGATTTAGGGCATGGATATTTGAGTCTTTTTATAGTTAGTAGCTATTCATTAAATAAGAATAATGAAATTATTCCCTCCAACTATTATTTTGTACCAAACATATTATTAAACCATCAATCCCAGTACCAACACCAATCACAGTCTATCGAAATTCAGTGCCACGTACCAAATAGGGCCATAGCCCATAAGGCTTGGAAGAGAGGATCTTGTAGAAATTTAGGTTTAAAAAATCCTATTATTATTATTATTAAAGATTCTACCCAACAAAAAGTAAATTTCTAGAAATTCCATAGGCTAATTTTCAATATAATGAGGCCTAATAATATTTAATAATTATATTTTTGATATGATAATATTTACTAACCATCTCCATGTTGGAAATTATGCCCTAAGGGCCAATCATTGTACTTTGAACATTATTATTTTAATGAAATTTCTCTATTCTGTTATCATATTATTTGCATGTTAATTGTGATAATTGTATCCTTGGATAATTCATAAAGATTGTCCTAAAATGTCCCTGGTTGGTCATCTATGCGGGAGCAAAGATGAAACAAGATCAGTATGACTTTGATAAGAGTATAAGGTGCTGGACCGACCCACTATGAGAAAGCTACATGGATCAAGTCATAAGCTTTTCTCATGTATAACCACGTCACAATGCCCTTAGACCTGAGGTCATCATGGATTCCTACATGAGAGTTGCTAAGCTTTGAACTAATCAAAAGTCACTTTTGATCGGGTGATGATAAAGGCTACTTTCTCGGGCTTGGTGGTTTTTCATGCAGAGGAATATGAATGATCAAGATGGAATTTGTCCCTCACATTAGAAGAGAGATATTACTGGGCCCCTCGATGAGTGAGTCTGAGAAATGTATGGCCATACTATGATGAAATGAGTTTCTGTCTCTATTATCAGGCTACTCAGGAATCGAGAAAGTAATGGTCAGGAACAAGAGGATGACATTATCCATGCCTTATCCTTGATCGATATATCGTGTGACAAAAGGGACGTGACATGGTTGTATGACAGGTTGCATCGTGATAACGATCCTCATATGAATTGGGTAGTCGTAATGTCTTACTAGAGGATGCTTGCGACTTTTGGGTTAGTATAGTTGTTGGCCCACTGCCAACTTCATATGGGCTTACAGGGTCGCACATAAGAATGGCCCAACACGAGATAATGTTTAATTTAGGGTGGACGAATTTTATATATATATATATAATATAAAATTCATTAATAATATTATATAGATATATATATTTTCGAAATATATATCTTATATATATATGTATGTATATATATTATATGATATTATTATATTGTGTTAGTTTTAAATTTAATTTATTAAGATATATTAAATTTAATAACTAACATGATAGAGATATAGTATCTCAGATTTAATTTATGAAGATAAATTAAATCTAATTGCTCTTTATTTGGATTAAATAAATAGGTTAAATTAAAACTGTTGGACAAATTTAATTTAAACTGAATTTATTTAATTAGCTCATCAAGATAATTAATTGTTAATTAATTTTGAAATTAATTATGATTAATTTTGAAATTTGAAAATAGCCCTCATAGGTTATAAACTTGATAGAGCAGATATATTGATATGCACATGAGAATTGAGAGCTGCAAGTGAAACCCTAAGAGACATTAGAGGCGCTAGCACGCAGTCTCGGTTGGAGAGCATTTGTGTGGATACCAGTAGAGGGAGCGGACCTGACGTGTGGGCTCCTAGAGATCGTGAAAACTCTGAATCATCAAAAGGTATGAATCCTTCCAACTTGGTTTAAACGCCGTTGATAAATCCTCGATTAGGATCGGTGAAAGTTTTTAAAATTCTTCCGCTGTGCCTACCGATTCTAACACTCCAGATATGATGTGCTTTTCTAATACTTTATAAAATATCTTGTCTATGATGAGATTTACCGATTATTATTATTATTATTTCATATGATTATATTTATACACACATGGCCTATCACATTGACGAGGATCAATCAGCACGCAATTATGTTTTTTCCCATGTGCTGATATATGAGTTATATGACAGTTGTTTTGTAAGAACTATAAAGTATGTTTTTTTTTTTACTTTTTTTGATCTATTAGTATAAATGATCATAATAATTTTTCTAGTCTTCAAAAGTTTAAAAAAATAGAATAGTGGTGAGTAGCCTAATGATTTGAGTATGCCACTAATTTTTGGCACTTAGGTTTCCTTCAAAACAAAGCTCATAAAGTTAGCAATATACCTCAGATCATCAGGCTACTCGTCATCACAAGAGGAGTGGCCTAAATCATCTGGGAGTATATCAAGATCATACCCAATCTTATAATCATCAAGAATGATATTAGCCTTCCTATTCATACTTGACAAGTATCTAGCCAACCTCCTCATGGCATGGTTAGTATGTTCTACATGCCGTATTATTGCTTCAGTTGAGGAAGCATTGGATTTGCAGGAAAAGGCGAAGAAGGAGGCGATAGAGGTAAAGATTGGGGAGAAGGAGCATGAGGTGGAAGTGGAGGCTGGGGAGGAGGAGAAGGAAGAGGTACAGAATGATGACGAGGATTTTCTGGAAATTCTTCAACATGGACTTTTATCTTGGCGATTGAAAGAACAAATAGGAGGACAATAAAGAAAATGTAAGAAAAACATATGAAAATGGATGTTTTAAATAGATAGCTAGAAGGGACCAAACAAAACCATTATTGCACATGTTAGAAGTTGAACAATACCAGTCTCACGTGGTAGAGGGAAATGAAAGAGTACTTAGTTCTTATGATGATCAACAGAGAATGAGAGGCATCTAAAATAAGCACAAGGAAGAGGAAAGGTTTTGAAAATTTTAATTCACATTTAATAAGTTAGAATAGTTAAGTATGTTAGTGTTATTTTGTATTACCGACCTCCTTCTCCTCTTCCTCCTCATTGAAATTATCAGGGGAAGGAGATGAAGGGTCTGACTATAGGTTATATCCAACCTCAATATGATAAAGTATGAGGTTTATCTTCTAGTTTAGCTTGTTGGCGTATGCCGTGAGATGCCTTGTAGAGCAGTCAAGGCTTGCCAAAGTTTACATCATAGCCTCAATTTCAAGAGGAGGCAGAGAAGGAGGACGAGGAGAAGAAGGAATTGGTGGTGGTGGAAGAGGAGCTCCTTAGGGTCTTAACATGATAAGGAGAAGGATGAGGTCGATAAACAAAGAATCAAAAGGAATATATGAGTTTAAATATAGGTCTAGCGATGTTACAAAAAGTTATGACTTATGAATTGGTACATGGTATCGAGCCAGTCGATATTTATGAAAATTAAAGGTACTTTAATTTAGAGTATAGTTAAAGTTGGGGAAGATATATCATTTGAAAGTGTTATGTCACAGTTCTTTCTTAAGAAATGTAGTTTTTCTCATTCTTACTTTACAGTCAATTGTTACTACCATTATGTTTTTATTTTCGTTGATATAAGGTTGGAAGACAAATTGATTATAATTGTTACATGATGGTTATTTAATTTCATAAGAACCATCATTTTTGTGATTCAATAATTGACAGTTAATAATTACAACCTTTATGTTTTCTCTTCATGAATTATGCCTCTCAATACATGACGGTACGCATATTTAACTGTTTGGTTTCATTGTTATATATGCTTGCGCAACCTCTATTGAATATATATGACGTTTATTTGATGTAACCGTTATATATTAAGCATCATATAAGTGCAAATATGTAGTAGTATTATTTGACAACTATTTTTAATAACCATCAAGTAAGGGTACTATCATACCCTTAATTATTTCAAAGTGTTTGCGTGCAGTTTGGTGGGCACACAAAAATAGCATGAAAATACTAAGATAAAGTACATGATTTATATTACAGTAATTCCCCACAGGGTTTAAAAAATATACACAGACCCCAAAATATATAAAATTAAACTAATGATCACCAAAAGCAACTCTATTCTAGATCGGAACCATCAATCACCTGTATTTACGTTTTTGCCCCTAGAGGCGCAACCTTCTGTTGAAATATTTTAAATTTTGGATAAAATGGTGAGATTCAAATGAATCTCAGTAGCAACATGCAATCAAATCATATAAAATATGATAAATAAATATGCTATGCACCACATAATATAAATGAAAATTCAACTATATATGGTGTGTATACACAATTTAAGGCCAAATCCCCTACTTGTCTAGGTACATCAACTAGGTCCCAGACCACAACTAGGTATTGTACCACAGGTATTATTCATATCATTGTACCCTAAGCACTATTCATGTCACTGTGCCCCATGCACCATGTTCACCCACATAATATGGAATACACAAAGCATACAAATAATCACATATTTTATGAGAGACGGAGTTACTACCTTAACTCCCTTTTCGGCTCATTATCAATTCCTTAACCTAATCCGGCTCGAGCAAACTGTCCGGTCCTAAAAATCCAAGTTTACAAGAATTGAGTTATTACCCATTCATGTATTGTTCCAAACTCATTTTGTTGATTATCTTAGTTTAAAACTGTGAAATGACCATAATGCCCCTGGGGACCCGATCTAAGTCCCTTTATACCCAATCTAACTGTACTTTTCTAAACATTATGACCTGAGCTATTCCTACACAATTTCACTTCTAAATTCCATTTTTTACCTTAGATTAGTCAAATTTATGCACAAATTACATATTTACCCTTGCCAGCCCTTAACTTAAGGTTTTAGGGGTAAAATATTCATTTCACACCCTAATGCCATCACACTTCACAATTCACCTATACCCTACAAAATTTTTCATTCTAAACACAATGAAATCATTAAAAACACAAAATTCCAGCTTTAACCCCTTATTCCAGCTGCTGGTCAAAAGTTACAAAGAAAAAGGCAAAATTGTGTTTCCTTGATTTCAATCAACCAATCACCTTCTTTCCACCTCTAATCACTTGTTTAACCTCTTAAACATCTATTGAAAATAATTAATGGAAAATTGGGTAGTATAACCCTTTAGGATTTCATCATCCCAAATTTACAAAATCAATCAACACAAACTACCAAACAACCACAATAACCAACAACAAGCTCAAATCAACAAGAGAATCAAGGTTTTGGTGTTTACCTTTTGTTCTCCTCTTTCTCTCTCTAGACCCATCTCACTTCTCTCTCTTCCACTTGATTTTGAGCTTGCTAAACATGTATTTCAAGAGGGAATAGAGATTACAAGGTGTTTCCATGAATTTTCATGGCATAACACTTGAATTCCACAACTATATACCTTGATTTTTGCTCCTTGCTCCTTGCTCCTCTCTTGTTCAATATGTTCTTAAGCTCTCTCTCTCTCTCTCTCTCCTACTCTATTTTCTTTATGCTTGTTGAAAATATGAGCTCCTTGGAAAGGATAATTATCCTTTTGCAAATATCCCAATTCACCTCCTTACTTAATTATTATTTAATTACAATTTTACCATATGTTTTCCTTTGACTTTTCCTTGCTTCATATTTTATTTTTGGCCATAAATATTTTCTCTCTCCCCTTCCATTTAGCTTAGCCTAAATTCATCAAAAGAAAGGAAAATAATTGGCTTCTTGATTTACCATAATTTTACCTCCTCAAATATTATAATATTTACCTACAATTTTTGACTTTTCAACATCTTTTTACTTGGCTACAATTTCACCATATTAGGCTTAATTTGAATCAAGTAAATATTATTCCCTCTTATTTTCCCTTTTTGGCCGAAAATTGGACTAAATAAAAGAAAAAAAATAATTGCTTGTTGCTTTCATAGCAAATAACCATTTTACCCTTGCATTTTTTGTATTTAATTTGGGCCTTCTCCTTTTCCTCTCTATTTGGCCAAAAATCACAATTAATTGGGCCCAAGACTTGTGTTCTTCCTTTCATTATTTTAGGCTTCAAGAATAGGCTTTTTGGAAGATAAAAATTGGACTTTATGTCTTGTTTTGGCCACAATTTCATGTAGCCTCTTGTAGAGGTATTTTTGTCATTCCAATTGCACCAAAATTAATCATTTTATTCTATTTAATACTACAAAGGTGTACAGGAATTTTGGTGATTGAAATTTAGGATGTTATATTTCTCCCCCTGTTATAAAATTTCATCCTCGAAATTTCAGATATCACATAGATTATCCTCGGGAGAATCCCATCTTAATATGTAACTTATCCCTGCGTTCAAGATTGACTATCTGTCTATCCCTACTAACCACACTGTGTATACTATTGAATACAGCACAACGTGTTTGTCAAGTCTTACTGCCCAAGAACACAACCCCATGCAACCATGTACATCGGGTCTTACAAGCTCTGTGATTATTCGGCATAAATATGATTGCATCGTAATCTGCTGGCTTGAGGACACATTAGTTCAATAGGTCTTATATTTGAGGACACAGAGTCCAACATCTATATTGAATGCATATCAAGACTTACAACTTCAAGACACTCAGTCTACTAGTACTTTAGGCCTTATTACCTTGTCAGGAAGCTACCTGGTGTACTTAGCCTTACGACTTGAGTCATTCTATTCTCAAAACACTAAATATTTAGGTCTTACTGCCCTATCAAACATGTACATTAGGACTTACCGCAAATATGTCTATCTATAACTCTACTTGTCTATTCAACGTTCAGGATCAAATGACTGCTTGACCCTTATTGACCATACTATCTGCACTATCTGTTTGGGATCAAATGACTATTTGACCCTTACTAACCATACTGTGTGCAATGTTCATTATATGCACTATTCACTATGTGCATTGTTACATGAGTAGGTAATTGATTCGGTGAGGCTACATTATTGAGAGGTATTCGCCAGCATTATGCCCTACAACATTAGGGTTCATCCCAATTCCTGTTACATGTCACCAAAGACCATATAGGTTATATCACTGTCGACCACACAAGTCATGCCACTGTAAACCATACAAGTTTATGTTACTGTATACTATGTAAGATGTAATACTGTTGGTCACACCGCCTCAACAGCATGTTTTACGCACTACCTTTTGGCTTCAAGGTTACTTGAGATTTTCACTGATACAACTAGGCACAGGCCCAACCAGTGACCTAGCTATGTCAAGGGTGTATCCTGGTCATGGGGTTAATTAACATGCTCTGATGAGGCTACCTTACCACTGACCACACAGGAAAAAATCACTGTATGCCACACAAGCTGTGTCACTGTAGACTATATGGGTCTAATCATGATCTGGGATGATCAACACTGGTGCAAATATCAACCTCTCCTATTGTCCTTAAAAGTTACATATAGATTTACTATGCTTCCGCTACCCACTCTAATGTTTTTCCCCTTATATGAGCTTTACTAATGTCAAGATGATTTTATAGGAGTTCCATAGGAACCTCTTATAACACCTGACTAAACCCAAAATATATGTACCTCTGTAACAATTCCTTGCATGTTTCAACCCAATGTTATGTCTATTTTACTAGGATCTGATAAATCTCATTCCGTGAGAAATCACCATTCAACAAGTTAAGCTCTAAAAGTCAAAGCTTATAAGTGATTTCCCAGCACCACTTATAGGTGCTTCTCATGTTCTTCTCTACTCCTTGAGTATATCAGAATATCAACATCAAGTCTAGAACCTCAACATCACATAGATTAGAAATTATTTTCTTCAATTATACCCAATAGGCATGCTAAGAATCGGGTCAATAGCGCCTATTCTAACCTCCACGGTATTCGGGTAATATCCTCAAAACATTACTGAAGGTTCAACCTCATCCAGAAGGTTCACAAGGTTCAACTTTCTTCATGAAACAGAACCATAGTGTAACATGATTTACATTTTGACCTAAGCACTATTTTAGCTTAGATCTTATTCAAACCTATCATCAACCTTCAATATCATCATATCAGATCCTCTAGGATCGAATACAGCATAATCACCACTTTTCTTCTTCAATTTGTCTCATAGAGGGTTCAAGATTTTATTCATTAAATCATTCTTTTAATACCCCGAATCATCTCAAATCATTGCTTAGATATCATAACATATCATTCTAGGTACAGAAGCAACATATAACATTCTTTCATTGCTTCTTAATCTCAAGATCCTACCCATTATCACTGAGGCATTTTTAACTATAGTCTATGCCTCAAACAACTCTAAGCTAATTCAACATTCTTGCAAATCTAAGGCTCAACATTGATTCTTAGATTACAATCTAACCCAACCCTTAATTTCATACTGAATCTATAACCTTAAAATTAATGGAGTTAAAGATCATTTTGCTTTAATCATACCCAACATACATACTAAAAATCATCATATAGTACTGTATGCCATAACTAAGTAATATTATCACTTAGCATGGAGAAACCTCAAAATAACCACTAAGCCTCAAGTTTCCATAGCCTCATAAATGAACCTTTTTGGGCAGTACTTACTGCAACAAAAATGTTCCACATCAAAATCAATACTTACATTATCATCATCTCCATGCTTCTAAGCATTCTTTAAATCATCTAACGAAGATGATTATTAGCCTGGAGAAATCTCAAGGCAATCACTATTCCTCAAGTCTCCATAACCCTACAACTTAACGGTCACCCATCCTGAGGATTTCCGTAGTTGAGTATGCTTAACCTTTATTTACTCATGCAAAAACGTAGATACCGGTTTTAACCACCTCCGACCACCAGAACCCCATGACTGGCCTCATCTCAAAAGTCATGCCCATTATCTCCAGGCATCAAAATGTTATGTATGGACTATATAACAATGCTAGTACATGTACGCAAACATGTACCTTGTGGTATGCTCTCTGAAATCTACCAAAGTTACTATTTAGACCCCACTCTATGATCTCTTTCTTCTTTCAATCCAAACCACTATATCCGAAATAAAGGACAGTGTTGTGCGGATCCAAATATCATTCGGCTCCCTAAATCTAGAATACCCTGCTCATACTATACTGGGATCAAACTGTCTGAGTACCCTATATGCTGATCTATAGGGGTATCATGCTCTCAAACAACTCGCAGATATATACTCTGAATGTCCCTCCCATAACTCTTAATCCGGTCGTAAATAATGCATTATGCATGTCGTTCCAACTCTGGAATCGATAACGGAATCCGAATCAGACTTTGTTCCTCTATCCATGATTGATCAATATCCCCCGACTGATGAGCTCACTGATGATACCAATATAGAGTGAGGCCTATCTACTGGCCTTAATTGTACCTACTTCCTTGGGTTTCACAATATCCTTAGACCGGTATTGTAATACTCGTTGCCTTCAGGTATTCGCTGTTTCTCCAGAGCTGGTTCACAGAAGGGGATGATTCACTTCTCTAGTGCTTATTTTTGTGTATATGTCATGTCACTATATAATCAAGACCATATCAATATACTATTCTGTTGCTAGAACCACTGCTCTAATACCAAAATGTCATACCCTTAATTATTTCAGAGTGTTTGGCAGACTTCGGTAGCCACACAGAAAGAGCAAGAAAATACTTATATAAAATACATGATTTATATTACAGGGATTCCCCACAGGGTTTAAAAAATATACACAGACCCCAAAATATACAAAATTAAACTAATGATCACCAACAACAATTCTGTTCTGGATCGGAACCATCAATTGCTTGTATTTATGTTTTTGCCCCTATAGCCGCCACCTTCTGCTAGAATGTTTTAAATTTTGGGAAAAAGGGTTAGATTCCCATGAATCTCAGTACCAACATGCAGTCAATCATATAAAATGCGATAAATAAATATGTTATGCACCACATAGTGTAAATGAAAATTCAACTATATCCGGTGTGTATACATAATTCAGGGCCAAATCCCCTACTTGTCTGGGTACCTTAACTCAGCTCCAGACCATAATTAGGTATTGTGTCCCAGGCACTATTCATATCACTGTGCCCCAACCACTGTGTTCACCTGAAGAATATGGAATACACAAAGATACAAATAGTCACATAGTTTATGAGAGAAAGAGTTACTACCATAAGTCCCTTTTTAGCTAGCTATCAATTCCTTAACCCTGATCCAGCTCGGGAAAATTGCCCGGTCTTTAAAGTCCAAGTTTACAAGAATTGAGTTATTATCTATTCATGTATTGTTCTAAACTCATTTTGTTGATTATTGTAACACTCCAACTTTTATTCACCAAATACATTGAAAATATGTGGACATATCAAATAAAAGGGAAGGGTGAATTTTGGAGGATGTGATTTTGTTGCCAGTGAGAATTCCTAATAAGGAAGTGAGTTTGTCATTTGGTTTTGGATGACCAAATGATGAACAAAAATTATGAAATTTTCGGGAAGTAGACATCCTAAGCTTTAATTTGATAGGTTATGGGTAATTTTTGGAGTTGTATGTAAAAATTCATGAATTTTTTAAGATAGCCCTGGAAAAATGCTTATTCTTTGGAACAGCATCTAAAGAAATTAATTTTGAGAATTGTGTTTTCAAATGGCAAAAAGCTATATTTTTGCTTGAAACTAAACTCAATAAGGGTTACATAGCCTTTAGAATCACTCCAATACGATATCTACAAATTTAGTTATGATTTTTCAAAATTTGGGCAGAAAATCTACCAGAAAATGTAATGGAAAACTTGTAATTTTGCCAAACAAGCACCAAATTAATTATTTTTCACTTAATTGAAGTAATTTCAATTAATTAAGGAAAATAAAGGGAAAAAATATATTTGGAGTATTTTGGTCAAACAAATATGAATTTATGAAAAATCGAAGCAAAAGTACAAATTTGACCGAAATTATGACTTAAGGTGTACACATAACTTGAACAAGTTGTGAAGCCAAATTGGACCAAAGAGAAGGACCATTGGGATACCACCTCATGTAGCAAGAGAGGGGAGAAGTAGTTTAATACCAATTGGGCTTTGGGACATTAAATTACTTGTACATAAAAGTTTTAATTTGGTATTTTTCAGAAATTGCTAAATATGACATAAGTAAATAATATCATGACATGAGCATAATGTCTTAAAGCATATTTCCTCATCTTCTTTAACCATTTCCGTTGCCCTTACAACAAAGAGAGAGAGAGAGAGAGAGAGAGAGAGGGAGTTTAGATAGTTTAGAGAGAAAGAGGAAGAAAACTCAAGAGGTGGGTCGATTTCTTCGGTGAATTTATTCCTAATGTGTATAACTCTTATCCTAAGCCCCTCTTCTATGTAATTTAAGGTGTTAGAAGCTCAAATTTCCTTGTTGTAAAGAGCTAGGGTTTTGTCCTAAAGGGAAAGAGCCAGAGAAAGTGAAACGTAACTTCCAAACCTTCGAAAATTGATTGTTCTAGCTGTTGTGAGTAGTTTAATCGGTTAAATTTCGTCGGATTGTCTTTGATTATGAATTTGGGAACTGTGTTGTTGGAAATGTTATACTGCTAAAATTGGAATTAAATGGTATTTATAATTTAATTAAATAGTTAATAAAGTGATTACGAGTAGAAAGGATCACGTCTACAGAGTCGTAATCGAAAAAAACCCCAATTTTCCCCAGAGTCCTGTAAATTTTAGCCAGAGTTAGATGGAGAGCTTAGAGTTGGATTTTTGATGTTCTAATAATTCCATTAAGTTCAAGAGGGAAAATTAGGTGGGATTACAGTTGATTACTTTTTCGGAAAAGCTTGAAAAAGCATAATTATGAAAACGCCCCTGAAACACGGAAAGTAAGGCTGCTAAGGGCATATCTATATTTTAGCAGTGAATTTGGTAAATCTGAGTCCTGGAATGGATTCCTTAGGTGAAAATATATTAGAATAGCCCCAGTCAAAATTTTGAAAAAAGCACGGTCAGACCTGGTACAGCGAGGCCGGGCCGGGTCAGGTCCCATGTGTTATTTTGATAAATTTTCAGAATTGGCTAATATGACCACTGTAAATACTATGGAAGTGTCTAAAATGGTACATGAATGGGTTTTAACCTAATTCTTGTACATTTGAAATTTTAGGACAGAGCTAGGAGCCTGAGCTTGGCACGTTTTACGAGGCACTCGAAACAGGGTAAAAGAGACTTGAGTATGGACATTATCCTTTATACATCATGTCATAGTTCATATGATTATGTGGTTGTCATGATTTATGCTTTTAATAATCAACATGGTTTTCCTAGAAGAAGCCGTTAGTGCCGGAAATGTACTTGCACCTATGGGTTAGGTAAGAATCCAACCGGTGTATGATTAGTGGGGTAGGAGTAATACTTATGTATACATGATGATGATGTTTTATATCATTCATTAATTGGTGCATAAATGATGCATATCATATCTACTTATTGCATTTTATGTGAATGACAGTATGTTTATATTGGTATTCTTTAGAATCTCACCCCTTTTTCTAAATAAAACTATCTCAGCGGCTGCCAGCGGCTCGAAAGGCAAGGACATAGATACGGAAACTGACGAGCACATTTCCTAAGACGGAGATTATGGTTATACATTGTCTGTATTGGGAATATTTTTTTGGATATTCTATACATATTTTTAAATATTATCAAATTCTGCATGGTTGATTCCGGTCTGTAAACAAATACTTATTATCAGTATATTTATATTTTTTTGCATACCTGTTGGACTTCGTCTCTATTACTCTATATATATCAAAATGGAAACGGGTGTTGATAATTACCTTAGTTTAAAGCTGTGAAATGACCATAATGCCCCTAAGGACCCGGTCTAAGTCCCTTTGTACCCGATCTAACTGTACTTTTCCAAAAATTATTACTCAAGCTATTCCTACACAATCTCGCTTGTAGAATCCATTTTTTGCCTCATATTTGTCAAATTCATGCCTAAATTACAAACTTACCCTTGGCAACCCTAACTTAGGGTTTTAGGAATAAAATTGCCATTTCACACCCTAATACCTTCACACTTCACAATTTACATGTACCCTACACAACTTTCCATTCCAAACACAATGAAATCATCAAAAACACAAAATTCCAGATCTAACCCCCTATTCCAGCTGCTGGCCGAAAGTTACAAAGAAAAAAGGAAAATTGTGTTTCCTTGATTTCAACCAACCAATCACCTTCTTTCCACCTTTAATCACTTGTTTAACCTCTTAAACATCTATTGAACATAATTAATGGAAAATTAGGCAGCATAACCCCTTAGGGTTTGATGGGCTCTGCAAGTATACGGGCCGTGCCCAATAAAAAACTGATAAGTAAAGTATCTCCCACAAGGAATCGATCAATTAATTTTTAAGTATTAAAATCCTAATTTCTTTTAAGTTAAATGAATCTAGTTATGAGAAAATTTTAAGAAAATTAAATAACAAAAACTATCAATGTCAAACACAACCTAGAGTCACTAATCCCTCACTACCTCTCCAAATCTTAAATCTATTTAATTAGTTAATCTCAAATGTTAATTTTTGTTAACCTCGAGTAAAAATTGTTATAAGTGATAGTCATTCCACTCACAACCCTCTCTTAAGTATAAATTGTTATGTCTAACCTAATTACTCAAGAGGCCAGATAATTCAAACACACCCTTCAACAATTATATGGGGCTATTAGGTATATGTCTATCGGAATCACAAATTAAATTGTAATCTAATCCTATATTACTTAATCTCATGGCCTAATTAAAATTCCCTTCATTAAGGAAAATCCTAGTGCTCAAATTCACATCTAATGGTGGCCAATTATCAAATGGATATAACAAGGCAAGATTAAGTAACCAAAATTAACATGAATCATAACTAATAAATAATGGAAATAAAATCTAGTTCACTAGTGAGTTTATAGTTTCTCTAGATCTAAAAAAAATTAACCACTCATGGCTATAATAAAAACCATGAAAAAGAAATAATATTCAGATTCATGGAGAAAGAAGGGAAGAGAAAACAAGACTGTCAAAGAATCCCTCAGTGTTCCTCACTTCTGAATGTTCACTGGCTAGATCTCTCCCTCCATAATCTTTCCTCTCTACTGTCAAAGGCCTTTCTTATTGATGTTCGGATATCTCTTCGCCACCACGCCTTTCACGTGTATAATATATAATGTATAATGACCCAAAATGTGAATAAGGGCTCATGACTCCAAAAGTGGACATATGAATGGTAGACAAACACTTTTGGAGACTAGAGAATGAATTATGACCCCAATTAGCTGTAGAAAGTGCCTAAACCTTGTATTTTAGTTTAATTATATGGTAAAGTTATTATTAGACTAAAATAGAAGGGGAATGGTGCATGAAGAAGGGAAAAGAAGTTAAATCATGTGTCAAGTGGCAATTCAATCAAATTTACCATAGTCAAGGACAAAACAGGAAAAATGAAATTTACCGGCCAATTTGTCTGCAATTGATGATGAAATTAACTAAGAGTTAGAAATGAGAAGTTTGATTTAACCAATTAATGATTTGCTTTTGAGGAGCCATAGGATTTTTAACATGTGACATCATCTGGATAAAGCAAAGGAGAGTTGAAAAGTCAAATGCCAATTTTAAATTTACTTTCTCTCCCTCTCTCCTCTCATTTCGTTCAAGAAGCATGATGGGTTGAAGATATTCATCATTTCACCATTTTCTCTCTTTTTCCAAGCTCACAAGTCGTGTAGGCATAAGGAAGAAAGAGAAAGAGTTCAACGTTGAAGGTGAGATTTCTTCATGAGATTTGACCTTGAAAATAACCTCTATTGTCAAAATCCTCTATTTTAATCTTGTTTCTCTTGTTGAAAGCTTCAATTGTATAGTTTTAGATTTCAAGAGGTGGTGTTTGGTGAACTCAAGAAAAACTAGAGGTTGGTGAAGCAAAAGAACAAGTTAGAGAAGGAAGAAGAAGTTAGTAAGAGAAACTTTTTGACATGTATATTGTAGTCATTGGTTGGAGATCTTGATTTTTGGAATTTTACCCTATTTTCATTGGATTAGGGTCTTAGAGAGTTTGGGATGTTTTGATTGTGGTAATGGTGTTTTGTATTGAGATTTAGATAAATGGAATTTAATTGAACCTTGAATGTGAATTTTGGAGTTTTAGGGTTTTGTGTTAATTGTAGCCCCAAAACATAACATGGAAAAGGAATGAGAATTTGAATGTTTTGATGTTTCCATTGGATTCTATATGAAAAATTGTGTGGGGAGTAGCCCTAGTTATGAATTCTAACCATTGGAAACATATGTTGAAAAATTGGAAGTTTTGTCGAAGACAACTCTGCAGGGCAACTAGTTTGCATGGACGTTTTGAATAGGTAAATGGTGGCTAAAAATCCTGAAACTTTCCACTTTAATTGTGAACATGTCAAGCATTAAATTAATATATTTAGGAGTCATTTTGATGTGTGTTCTAGAAGTTGTTTATTCCCAAAATTTGAGGTTGAAACTGGACTTAATTCAGGAACAAGATGGAGATGCGTTAAATTATGTATTTTTGTGGTTGCATATTGTTATAGATATGATTAGTTTTGATGATGTCAAATATTAAGAGCAAAAATTTTGCATAATATATCAATCTTCTTACTAACTAATATATTTAAGGTTGCATAACATGTAGATTAGCCAAGCAAAGAAAGAAGATTGAAGGTAGTCAAGAATCTAAAAGAAGATATCTTGATTGGGTTATGGAGAATTATTATCAGGAGGAAAATCAAGAACAAACATATTGAATAAAGAAGAAATTGCAAGATCTAATGAGAATATCAATATTCAAGCTCTTAGAAGTGATACAGGAGGTTTCTATAATGATACCGGAGGATTCTATGATCAAATAATGGTTGTAATAGATTAATACGAACCTAAAATGACTTATATGAGTTATGGCACTTCTAGAGGAGTTGCACTTGAGTGTGAGCTCAACACTCGAGTGCCAGAAGTGTTACACTTGAGTGCAGGATGAACACAGCCGAGTGTCGGGGCTACTCTGTTCAGCTCTATTTTTTGTTCCGCCTGATAGAGATCCGGTATTTTAGCCATATCTCTTAAACCATAAGTCAGATTGACCTCAAACTAATGGCATACGAAAAAAAGACTCAAAACACAAAAAATGTACACTAAGATCACATTGAAAGAAGCTTAGATAAAATAGATATGAATCGTGGAAGATGGTACTGAAATCACCATCACTTTTCAAGATAGGTTCGGTATTTTGGATATAACTCACAAACAACACATGGGATTGAGACAAAACTAGTGCCATCTGAAACTAGACTGAATGAGCTTTCTATGAATAGGTAATTTGCCTAATTTGAAGTTATATTTTAGGAGCTATGACTTCTTGAATTTGACGCTTGTGCGGTCTAATGCGATAGACACTCTTTCGATCATAACTTACAGAATACAAGGAGTTTGGAGCTAATTCTTTTGCATTGGAATGCATATGACAAGAGCTTTCTTATGATATATCATTTTTTATATTTAGAATCAAATGAATAAATCAATTCTGTCATGGCCCCACATCACTCGCGAGTCTAAAATTGCACTTTTGGAAAATATCATTTGAGTATTGGCCAGAAGCTCAAATCCATAGTGCAATATACATATGTACTCAAGTGAGGCCATTCACACTTAAGAGAGAGTTCAATACACTCACGAGAGAGAAATCTCACTCTTGCAAATATCATGTGAGTTTGTTCCTGAAGCGTCTGCGAAGTGGAAGAATTTTAACAACACTCGAGTGATGTCCAAATTTACACTCGAGTCCTACGAGTGTGACATTGAAAGTGTTTGCCCAAGAGATTCTAGAACCTAAAAATATGAAGTGCAGTTAAGTGAGGAATTTATTACTCGAGTGTTGGCAACCTGCACTTCCAATTGCATTGAGGTGTTGGCAGAAAGTGCAAGTGCACTACTGAGGTGCACTTCTAGCAAAAATAGAGCAACGCTACGTAACTTTTGAAAATCATAGGAATGATTGTATAACTCATTTTTCTTGCTTCTAATCACTCTAACACTTCATCATATTAGTGTTTAAGCATTTTCCAGGTGATCAAACAAGGATTAACAGGAAACCTGAAAATGTGATTATGCCAGAAGCAGAATGCATTATGGAGATGTAGCAAACAATCTAACTACGGTTAAAGGTTATTTATTCATTATGTTTTCACTTGTTATTATACAAAAACATTAACTAACTTATATTTCAAGTGATAAACAAGAGATTAAAAATTCGGATTACATCTTTAAGTACAGAGGTCACTCATGGCAAATATCGTCTCTTGAAGTGATGAGTCCCAGAAACCAGAAATTCATCTTTTGACCAATGATCCAACATACCCATGACTAACACTTCATCATATTAATGATTAAGCATTTTGCAGTGTGGAACAGGAAATTTAACATTGAGATTACATATTCAAATGAAAGAGTCAATTATGGTGGGCAACATCATTACATACCGAATATCAGCTACCTACCATGACAAAAGATTGACCCACCATGAACGAATGTCTAAAACACAAACACTCCATAATTTGATGTACAGTTCACAATGTATCATCCCATTGTTCAATGAGATGCTCCATTCTATAATGGACATTTCATAATAGCTAGTTGTTCAAATGCACTCAACAGTCAAATGAAGCAATGGGACTCCAATGGATGAATGCCTATAATGGTTATCTTCTACAACTCATCTATAAATATGGTAGCATTTAGAGAAGAAAAAAGAATAGAGAATAGAGCAACGACGCCAACATGCAAATATCATGAGTTATTCACTTCGACCCAAACACTCTATGTTCTGTAGTTTCTATATTACATTATTACTTATCATTGAGAGAGTGATTGTTTGTATTCTACTTCAGTGAGCATTATATCTACTCTATGAGAGAGTCTGTAAATACTTTTAATTGTATTTCTGTATTAATATCAAGGTAGAGGGACCTTGAGAGGGTTGATTCCCTTACGGGGGAGCTGTAGAGAGAATTACCAGTAAGACATTCTACTCGTAAGACTTACAAGGTGCAAACAATAGAGAACGTTGCTTCTCATAAGACTTACAGGGGTGTAAGAAGGAGAGAATGTTGTTGATCATAAGACTTGCACGTGTAAGCAGGAGAGGAAGATCTTCGGGAATGCTCAGCTCGTAAGACTTGCCCTAAAGGGGAGTATTTCAGTGAGAGATTTGTAAAAGGTTTTACAAGTACTCAGCTTAAACTTATGGGATTGTAAAGGCTTTTCTTGTGCCTGAATTAAACAAGAAGATAGTGGATTTGAAAACATCAAGAGGAGCCTGGGGACTGGATGTAAGTTATCACAGATTGGACTGAACCAGGATAAATCATAGTTTGCATATTCTATTCCCTAAGCTCTTATATTTCTAGCATAATTTATTTAATATAACTATTGATTTATGATTCATTACCATCATACTTATTGCTTTCACTAAGATGCGAAAACATCTTCAAAGTTCTTAAGTTTTTATCTTACACCTAATTCAACCCCCTTTTGGGTGTCAGCTGGTTCTAACATTTGGTATTAGAGCTTGGGCTCTTGTTTAAAGGACTTAACTGTCTCAAGAGCTACAATGGCTTATTTTGGGTGTTTTATACTTTCAGAAGGTTTTGACTATACAATCTCACCTTTCTTGAAAGTTATTGATTTTTAGTTTTGGAAAGCTAGAATGATTAGTTTTATAAAACCTTATGATTTTGATATGTGGAATGTTTTTACAAATGCTTTTGATTTCAAACCGAGGAAGGATTGCACTGAAAAAGAAAAGAAAATGTTTTTGCTAAATATTAAAGCAATAAGGATTCTCTATAGTGTTGTGATAGAAAATGATTTTGAGAAAATTAGATTTTGTTCTAATGCTAAATATATCTGGGACACTCTTGATTCTATTTATACTTTTAACAATTGTGTTGAAGTTGAAAGTATTGACAGTTCATGTGAAACTATATGCTACGCATCTACTGTGCATGAACAATTAGAAGTTGATGATGAAGATGGAGAAATCATTGAACACCTCCATATAATCAACATGGATAGACAAGAAGAAGAGGATTCCCGAAAAGAGCTCATTATGGACGGACCTGAAAAATCACTCTCCAGATCTCAAGACAAACTTAAGGTAAAAAGTTCCAATTCTTCATGTGATTTTTGTAAAACTGATTTTCAAAGTCTATAAAAGTTTGTTTTTCAACCAATTGTTGATTTTATTGAGAAAAGAAAAAATGCTTTCAACTATGCTGGAAAGTTTGTTGGGAAGAAAGAATGTTCAAATAAAATCTATTCAAGTTTCTACTCTCACGATCGACATAATACTTGCATGATATCCCGTAATGCATATCTTCATACAATTTACAATTGTTGTGGCAAATCCAGTCATATTTCTCACACATGCTATATTAGAAGAAATTTCCATCTGAGAAATAAGTATATTTGGGTACCGAAGAGACATGTAAGGGTTAATACTAATAATCAAGGACCCAAGTATATGTGGGTACCAAAATGTCCATCAAATACTTTATGTGTGCAAATTGATTATAAAAAGAATGAACATAAAGGTACGGAAAAAATGAAGAAGAAGCCAAGAGTTTCTCATACACCAATAAAGAGGTTCATATCGTCTATATAAAAAATGAGAACTCTCGTAGCACCCATTGACAGAGCTATAGAGTATAACCACATAAAGAAGCAATAGATAAAAGGAGTATGTTTCACCTCAAGGAAGGGATACCATATTGTACCATTCAACTATCTTGAAAAGAACAAGAAGAGCAGGATCTCTCATAAAGAAAAATTCTCACAAAGCCTACACTATATGAGAAAGTTGTGCATAATCTCAAAGCTAAATACGCAAAAATAGAGCTTTAAAGAAAGATGCAGTGGGTATGTAAAGGCAATCTTCTAAGCACCTAACGTGAAAGTGCAATAGTAAAACCTCTTATACTATCATTTTTAATATTTATTGAAGTTTATACCTTATTACTTGTTACCTTAGACATAAGCATTGCATATATGCTTTCACAATCTTTGGAAAATTTGGTCATAAAGAATCACAATGTTCAATAACTCAATATTTTATGTATATACGCATACTTCATGAGAAAATAGTTTTTCTTAATTCATTATGCTCAATTTCTTTGAAGTGACTATATTCTTAGAACATGGAAATTATGATTCTTTCAAGCTAACCGTGAATAGATCCAAGTAGAATTAGATACTGAAGGAAGAAAAAGGGTTATATGATTTTTGCAAAAATAACCAGAAAAAGAAGCATGACACTCGAGTGCAGAAGTGAACACTCGAGTGTAAGGCATGTTAACACTCGAGTACTAGTTGGTCACTCGAGTGTGGATTTGAATCTTATGCTCTGCTTTTAGATTACAAAATAGGGATTAATAGAGTATGCAGAAACTCTAAGGACACTCTCGAGTAATCACCGACGGAATTTTTTCCATGGGTAATCGCCGACGGAATTTTTTCCGTGGGTAATTACCGACGGAAAATTTTCCGTGGGTAATTTCCGTTGGTAATTACTGACGGAATTTTTTCCGTGGGTAATTTCCGACGGAATAAAAATTCCGTTGGTAAATCAATTTGTCACGGATTTTTTAGAGATGGAAAATATTCCGTTGGTGATCCGTCGGTAATTCCGTTTCCGTCCCTAATCCGTGGGTAATTTGATTTTAGAGACGGAATTCCGTGGGTAATTTGCTATTTTTTTGTAGTGTACGATGCCACATGGTTCAACATAAAAGCTGGGGTATTAATTGCTCCACATTTTTAACTTTTAGGGCACTTACGAACAGTATGGGTTTATAAGGTAGGAATTATCTTGGTACGAATTCTAAAGCCACATCAAAAAAAAAAAAAGAACATTGAAAAGTTGCTAAAGCAAAAATTATTATCCAAAAGTACTTAAGAATCCTTTTTTTTTCCATGAAAAGTACTTAAGTATCTAGATCCTTGAGTAGATATAACATACCTTCTTATCTTAAATATAAGATAAAATTGATTTTTTTGAAAAAATTAAAGAAACTAATTATATTAACTTAGAATATTTATATTTATATTTTTTTCTCCAAACTCATTAGTTTGATTAATAAATTGATATATAATTTAAAGATACCCAACATATTATATGATTAAGTAGCTTAATTAGCTTCCTTAATTTTTCCAAAGAAAATCAACTTTATCTTATATTTAAGATTGGAGGGAGTATTATTTAATTTCCTGCAAAATATCAATATCCATATGTGTAAATGTTGTCTTGACACATAGTCAAAGATAAATGGTGCACAAAGATCCATTTAATTGATATGAAGCTAGATTATAACTTATAGAGTTGTGAATTTAAATCTCACTACTGATATGATAATTTTATTAGTGGGTAATATGTAAACGCCTCTCATCAGTAGCAATTTTAAAGAAAGTTCTACTTGTTAAAGATAGGTTGCATTTGATTGTTTAAACAAATTTCAAGTAATTTTAAGATAATAAATTTTGTAATGAGAGATTTTACTGTAATTTTCGTAAAAAAAAAGGGAGAATTACACTGTAGTCCCATGCAAGGTAAAATATGAAGAAATGGTCCCGAGAAATTCTGAAATTACTATCAAGTCCCATAGGACCATTTTGTAATAAATTGCAGGTGAAAAATGACTGAAATACCCTTAAGAAAGGGGCAAAAAGGCAAACAAAAGGCAGCATCTTTCCTCATTCGATAACACCTGACATTCGGCCAAATCTGTGAACTCGAGAGGCAACATCTTCAGAAACGGAAGGTAGCATCATGCGCGACGGTGTTGGTGGAATCTTTCCGGTGTGGTTCAGGGGCAGCCGGCCGAGGAAAGCAACCCTGATCCTCCCTCATTAGTGGGTAGGCTCCGACGAGCTTCATTTAGCATTGGTAAGTTCAAAGTAGGTCGTCGCTGGTGCGTTTGCGCTGCGGTACATCCCTCTCTTTCCCACCTACATTTGACGGTAACAATTCCCTCTCATCCTTGTTTGCTTCACTGTTGTCACAGATCTGTTGTCTGTAATTTGACTCATTTTACTTAACACCTTGACATCATCAATAACAAGTTATAAGATATTATGAATTTTTATTAACTGTTATCTCTTAGTAGAAAACAGAAGGGGTGAACCATGAAATAGTTGGCTTTATAATTAAATAAAAAAAATTCTGGCTTGCATGGATCATGTGTATCTAAATGGGAGAGAGAATAAGAGCCTAGAGCTTATGTGAAATCCTTTGACTTTAGTGTTTTGTTTCTGTGGTAATTATAGCTCCAGTAGCTCCAATGTCAATATTATATGTTTATATACAAACTTCTATTTAATAAGGCAATCAAACAATATTGTGTTTTCTTGTCTCCACTCTTTCCAGGTTTGCTAAGGTTGGATCAGTTGTTTTAGCGCTTCATGATGCTAGTGATGTGTTCCTAGAGATAGGGAAAATGTCCAAGTATATTGGTGCTGAAATGATGGCTAGCATTGCATTTATTGTTTTTGTTCTGTCTTGGATCATATTGCGCCTTATTTATTATCCATTTTGGATCCTTTGGAGTACAAGGTTTGTATAAGTTATGTTCTCATTTCACTTGTTTGTTTTTAGTCTTTACCTGTTAAGATTGGCTTTTAAGTTTTGTTATATTCTATAGGTAATTTACGTCTTCCTCTTGCATTCTCAACAAAGGGGAATATGTACTAGTTCTTTTTCTTTTGTTTTCTTTTGAGCGTTGAAAATATACTGGTTCAAGTTCTGTGCAGCTCAAAATTAGTTATTCTTCCTTCTTGTTGACTGTTAATAAAACTTCTAGTCTTCAATTGAGGTTGATGCAATAAACCTATGGTCAGTGAGTAAGTTTTGCCGTTTATTTTGGGTATTGTGTTGCTTTTTTCTGCTTTTACAAATGAAATGCTTAACATTAGAGGAGCTTTTTGGTGGCTTATTATATATTATATATTAAGGAATAATGACAGTTCATAGCACTGTCCTTTTGCAGAACAGATACAGATTTCTGGTTGGGTAATCCATTCATGTCATAGTTTGCTGGATCATGCATTCATGTTAGTTCAATTCATTATCAAATGAAAATATTTCAATGATTTCTGGAAACAAACGCAAGTGATTTTTATACTAGTTTAGGAAGATTCTAAAGTCACTGTGTGACGATTTTCTTTATGCTATGTTAAGTCTTGACTTAGTTCCTTGCCTTATCCCATTTAAATATTTTCTGAATTGGGATCTATCTTGTACTGTGTCATAATTTGATGAATCCTGATATTTTATTTGAAATGGTTTGAGGGCTTATTTTTAGACCAGTAGGCCAGTTCAACTGGTTTATTTAGTTCCTCTTACAGTCTAAAAGGGGGATATTCAGTATTATGCGGGAGTTTTCTTTGGGAACCATTATTGAGTAATGGGTTTATAGACTTACCTGGAATATGTCATCTATTTTGTGCCGTGTGATTTCATACTTTTAGTCTATTAGCTTTCCTACTTGATTCCACATGCATTTGGATATCAATAATGAACACAGCCAAGTGTTAAATCAGTTATTTGTTTTCCATGTTTTAATTTCGTTGGCATCAAATGTATTATTGATCATTTTGTAGTTTAATTAAGAGAAAGTGTAAATATGATTGTATGGACAGTATATTAGAGGATTGTAATGACCATGTGCACACTCATTATAAATATGGTTACTTTTTTGAAATAATCAAGTATAGTGACATTGTATAGATGCAATGTTTTTTGTTATGACTAACTCAAACAAGTTGTACTTGAAACTTTTATTGTAATTATGACTAACCCATGGAGTTGTTAATATATATTTATGCAATAATGTTGACATTTGTGTAAACTACTGTCATGTTTTCAATGTTTCAAGCTGATGTAAATTTTGTTGTCAACGAAAGGACTTCAAGTTGTCATTATAGAAATTTTGTTGTCAACGAAGGGACTTCAAGTTGTCATTATAGGCCCATGGAGTTGTCAGTGAACGCCTATGGAGTTGTTAATATATATTTATGTAGTAATGTTGACATTTGTGTAAACCACTGTCATGTTTTCAATGTTTCAAGTTGATGTAAATTTTGTTGTCAACAAAGGGACATCAAGTTGTCATTGTAGGCCCATGGAGTTTTCAGTGAACGCCCATAGAGTTGTTAATGAACGCCCATTGAGTTATCAGTGAAGACCCCTAGAGTTGTCAGTGAAGGCCCCTTGAGTTGTTAATGAACGCCCCTTTAGTTGTCATTGAAGGCCCCTTCAGTTGTCAGTGGACGCCCCTTGAGTTGTTACTTAAACGCCCCTTGAGTTGTCAGTGCAGGCCCATAGAGTTGTTAATGAACGCCCCTTGAGTTATCAGTGAAGGCCCCTAGAGTTGTCAGTAAAAGCCCCTTGAGTTGTTAATGAACGCCTCTTTAGTTGTCATTGAAGGCCATTGAAGGCCCCTTCAGTTGTCAGTGGAGGCCCCTTGAGTTGTCATTAAAGGCCCCTTCAGTTGTCAGTGCAAGCCCATAGAGTTGTTAATGAACACCCCTTGAGTTATCAATAAAGGCCCTTAGAGTTGTCAATGGAGGCCCCTTGAGTTGTTACTTAAACTCCCCTTGAGTTATTAATGAACGCCCCTTTAGTTGTCATTAAAGGCCCCTTAAGTTGTCAGTGGAGGTCCCTTGAGTTGTTACTTAAACGCCCCTTGAGTTGTCAGTGGAGGCCCCTTGAGTTGTTACTGAACGCCCCTTGAGTTGTCAGTGGAGGCCCCTTGAGTTGTTAACGAACGCCCCTTGAGTTATCAGTGAAGGCCCCTTGAGTTGTTAGTGGAAGCCCCTTGAGTTGTCAATGGAGGGCCCTTGAGTTGTCAGTGAAGGCCCCTTCAGTTGTCAATGCAGGCCCATAGAGTTGTTAATGAACGCCCCTTGAGTTATCAGTGAAGGCCTCTAGAGTTGTCAATGAACGCCCCTTGAGTTGTCATTGAAGACCCCTTCAGTTGTCAGTGGAGGTTGTTATTCTCTGGAAAATCTTGTATTTCATCACTTTTTTATTATATATTTGTGGTTTTAAACTAAAATTGTGCATAAACTTTATACATTTGAAGGAAAATGTGATGTGTTGAAAATACTTGAAAAAGTGCAAATTTTGAGCTAGATGTATAGGGTTTTAGATTAAATTGAAGAAAGTTGGGAAGCTCATAAAATCCTTCTCTTTGTAGAAGAATGATGACAAGAAATGGAAGCTTAAATGGATCCTTGGAGGTGGAGAAAAGAAGAACAAAAGCCAAAAAGGAATATCAAAGTAGTTTGAAGGTGCCCCCTGTTGCTTTTGCTACGCCACAGCGAAAATACATAAAAAATAGGCCCTTCTGACCGCGTATGCTGTGGGTTCGCTATAGCGAAGCAAAAGCGAAAACACATCAAAAATAGGCCCTTCTGACCGCGTACGCTATGGGTTCGCTATAGCGAAGCAAAAGCGAAAACACATAAAAAATAGGCCTTTCTGACCGCGTACGCTGTGGGTTCGCTATAGCGAAGAAAAAGCGAAAACACATAAGAAATAGGCCCTTCTGACCGCGTACGCTGTGGGTTCGCTATAGCGAAGCAAAAGCTAAAACACATAAAAAATAGGCCTTTCTGACCGCGTACGCTATGGGTTCGCTATAGCACCAGGGCATGCTTATATGAATAAACTAGAAGCATCTCTTTTCTTTGAACGAATAAAGAAGCACCTTCTTCTTCATTGCATAAATTAGAAATTTAACAAGGCTACAAAGTTTCAACAACATACTAGGACGCGACCATTACAGAGAAAAACATTACAAAGCTTCTATTTCCTTTCACTGAATAAACAAGTAGCTTCTTCAGTGCATAAATTGCAAAATCAATAAGACTACAAAGTTTAATGTTAAGGATTGTAGCTCCAGATAACAAGGCATGTTCTTGAGAGAGGTGACTGATAACTTCTCCACAAGGGGTGTCTTGTTTAAAAGTCACATATTCCAGCTTTTTTTGGCTTCAAATTTACAGGGCATCTACAATGGACCGGGCCAGACTTAGCTCTTCAAATGGAGCTTTCTTTGCTATATCTTTCACAGTGAGAGGACAAGAATCAGTCATCCAGAACTGGAGTCAAATGCATTCGTGGCTTCTGAAATTAATTTAAATACATACAATCAGATATGTAAAAATAAAGGAATTCCTCTATTTGCAACATCAAGCAGAGACTCGCCAACACTTTCAATAGATGTTAAGCTGCAAGTAGATGCAAAAGCATGCATTGATAATACAATTTTCATACACATTATAATTGCTGCTTATTTGAATTGGTAATGCAACATCCAAAAAATCTCACCAAAACCTAGTGACTAACACCTCAACATGAAAAATAAAACATGCAAAGGGAATGAAAACTTCAGACCTAAAATAATTTGCCAGTAGCCACTATGTAAAAATTGTCAAGAGAGCTAGAGAGAGAAGCATTATACATCAACTTTTTCCATCTTCCTTTCCTGGACATGGTTAATGAAAATTATGTGATAGTTTTTATACAAAGACCTACTGCACTTCACTGCAAAATTATATGCTGCTAAAAATTTAACATGGAACTACTAAGAAATTTAACATATGCAGCAAAAAGAGGCCTATCAGATTCAGAATTTTTCATAAACCACAGACATAGCCAAAGAAAATTTCGGGATTTTCCCCAAATCTATCATATAAGCAAAACTTTATTTATAAGACGAAACATGGCAGACCAAAATATTTAAATACAGAATTGAATCAATCCATGTTTGAAAACAACGACCACTCAAACTTTCAAATATAACACAAGGAACAGAGTAATTATTATAAACAAACACATTCCAAAAACAACAAGTACAGTAGAGGAATGAACTAGTTGGAAACACAAACCATGCCTCATAATTGCTGATTACTAATGATTAAAAAATGCAGACAAAAGAAGAACATTGGTGCAAATAATGTCAAAAACATCTTAAACTGTAGATAATTGAATACAATATTCCTATGCCTCTGTAACTGATTTTTTTATAACACTATCACCTAAATGGAACAGATTACACTAATTCAAAAGAAATATTATAATAAACCCACGTGATTATGATTATAGGTCACAGTTCAACATAATGTCACAAGGCACTAGCCTTATCTTTGCATAAGTATACAAGATAATAAGAGTAAACAAATAAGCAAACACAAACATCAAAAAGTATGAATGGAAATGCAAAATGCAACCTTTTATCAATGTTTTATAATTGAGATGGATCACTGCAACCATAAAGGGATTGATTTATAATTATTAGTTTGAGTAAATCAATTCTCCTTTCCTCAAGAGACTTCCAAGTAAAAGAAAACAAAATACTCCTTGTCATTGCTCCTTATATAATTCATTTTTTAAAAAAACAAAATTCTCAACATTCAGTAAGATAGTTATAGTTTATTATCTTCAGAGTATATTCTTGGTTAGATTTTTACCCTTTGATCAATGTTTTAAAATTCAGCTGGATCACTGCAACCATAAAGGGATTGATTTATGATTATTAGTTTGAGTAAATCAATTCTCCTTACCTCAAGAGACTTCTAAGTTTTATCTTTCTCATCAATAATCCAGAAAACAGGAACCTACTACAGAACAATATAGCAGACGCCAAGGAAAAAATTTGGTGAATAGAATGATAAAGAAAATCATAGTAGAGCTTAGGGGAAAAATACATATAATCAGGTCGTGGAAGAGATTAAGAGAACCTGGTTAGTTACTTGACTTTGTTGATTGATTGATTAATTAATTAATAATAGATTTCTTTACATTTACTGACATGGGATAAGGACATGTTACGTGTTTGTCTTTTAAGAGTGCCACTAAATTAACTGATCATCAAATGAGTAGCTTTTTCCCACTAGAAATGTACTTACTTTTTCAAAATGAAGTTACTAGATAGTTAAACGAAGGGAATAATTTAATTTTGAGACAAACATGCCCATTCCATATCTGTGTTAAGAACTCAGGACACCTCATAATTCCAAGATATTTATCATTATTGAAGTTTGACAAGAAAAATAGTGTGTGTGAATATATATATATATATATATATATTATAATAATAATGCAAGATAAGCCCTACTGTTATAGGCTTTCTTTAATTTATAGTTTGGGCCTGTCCCTATTATTATACTTCACAAAAGAACTGCTACATTATTTTCAACATTGATGGAGTCTAGTATTTTAGTAGACAAAGTGACTAATATGACTTAGATACATATATATAGTTGGGTCACTTATATATATATATAGTTGGAAAAAAAAAAGAAGAAAATTTGAGTTGTTGATATATTCTCATACCACTTCAATTTGAGTTCTGTTGATATGGTACAATTTGTAACTAGCTTTAGTTCTCAAGGTAGTCACTTGTTAGTAAGTTATGGAAGGAATGTTGGGGATGAAAATAAAACTACAAGAGGAAGGAAAAAAGGTAGGTTTTGTTAAAATCATTTTCCTGTTAAACTGCTCGAGAAGAGGAGGCAATGTGTAATATGTGACAGTAGCTGGTCTACTAAATCCACTTCCCTAGTTCCTTGATAGGCGCATTTATGAGACTAAGATGTCCAAGCGAGAATCCTTAGGTGAGTTCTTTTGATTTTGTTTTTTTCCCTTTTGGTGGTCTGTGAGGTGTGTGTTAGATAGGTTAATAAAGTCATTCATTTGTTTCTTCTATGTGGCTAAGCTTAAGAATGAAATGGTCCCTTACTTGCATAATGCATGATAACTGAGAATTGGATGCCCCAGTTGGTTCGATTAGGTTAATTGCAAATTAGTTATTGGGTAATTACTAAAAATCATCAACATATACAACAGATCAGTCTCCTTACATCTCATAACCATTATATGAATTGCATTTTTCAATCAAATGAATCTAGAAATTGTAGAAGCTTACCGATTTTGAGAATGCCACTCGTCGGACCCTAACCACGGAAGAGGTAAGATCGGAGTTCCTTTACCCGGCCGCCGGCACCTGAACTACGCTGGCGAGATCCCACCAACACCGTCATACACGATGCTGCCTTTCGTCGTACACCGTTGAGTCTATGGTTTCACATATTTGGCCGAATGCCTTCTGATTTCGAAAGAAGAAAAGAAGCTCAGTCTCTCTCCGGATCTCACCAACACTGTCGAACACGCTGCTCCCTTCCGTCGCACTCCATCAAGTCTCGGCTTTCAAAGATTTGGCCGAATGCCTTCTGTTCTGATGGATTTCGAATGAGGAAAGAGGAAAAAAGAAGAATCTGATTTTGAATGAGCAAAGCTCACGCTGTTCTATTTTTTCCCCCTTCCTTAAGGGTGTTTGAGACTTTTCTCAAATGGAATTTATTACAAAATGGTCCCTTGGGACTTGAGGGTAATTTCAGATTTTCCCGGGACCATTTCTTCGTATTTTAGCTTCCATGGGACCCCTGTGTAATTCTCCAAAAAAAAAAAGTTATTATTCATTTCAAATTTGTGCCTTGCCAGTATGGTTATTGATTGATATTTACTGTAAGGGTGTGTTTAGTTTGATGGTAGGGAGGGAGGGGGGTTAAATTATCTTTTTAAGTTAAAAGTGTTTAAATTTTGAACGAAAACCCAAAATTTAAAAAAATGAAAGGATAAATTTTAGATTTATTTTATTTATCCTCATCACTCTCATCCCTTCCCCTCAAACCAAACACAACCCTAAACTTCACCGCATTGTCAGCGATAGCAGATCAGTTGCCCCAGAGAACAGACAATGAAATAAAAAATTATTGGAACACTCATCTCAAGAAGAAGCTCACCAGAATGGGAATAGACCCTACCACACACAAACCTAAAACCCACACCCTCAGCTCCGATCTCAGCCACATGGCTCAGTGGGAGGGTGCCCGGCTTGAAGCCGAAGCTAGACTGAGAGAGTGCAAGATCCAGCTCAGCTCATGTTCTTTCCCCTTGGCCCAACCGGCTCGGCTTGTCATCAGAAAAATCTCAGCTCAGTCGCCCCTACTACCAGCATGGCAAAATTCTCAGTCGTTAACGCCGACAGCTAAAGACAAAAACACCCAAATGCACAACATGTACGCCTTGATAACAACGACCACCTAGAATTGCCGCCAACGTCCGCCTTGAGCTTCTCCGAACCAGGTGAAACCTTACTTACTTCTCCGCCGGCTACACTAGCTAATTCTGCCGCGATCCCCGAAGCCGCCGAGCGTGGAGGTGTTGGACGGAAGAAAGAAGAATGACAAATTTGGGAGACAATGACGTCATGGTGACGCTGGAAGCATTCATGAATGTCAGTAAGGTGTAAGAAATTAAGAATCCAACGCACGTATAAACTGTTATCCAACAGTGAAGCTAATAATGAACAACGAAGAAATAATAATGTGTTTGCTTATGAATCGAGAGACAACAAGGACAACCATATATTCATGGATATTAATGGAGATGCAAGCATGTTTTGCCGAAGCGTACTTTGAATTAGCTTGTTGTTTTGTGTATCATAATGTTAGAGCATGCTAAATTATTTGAGTTTCATATGAGTAACAACAGAAATTAATGAAATGGTATCGTTATTATTAATTAAACTGATTGATAATATTCCCTCAAATTATTTTTATAAGGAAAAACTATCAAAATCATTTAGTTCAAAATGTTGATTAAAAATAATAAATATCTATGATATATATATATTTTTCAATTATACCTTTATTTACAAAGAAAGCACATGAGTATATAATGGGAGAAAATTTATTATTAAGAGATGAAGTAATGACATATATTTTATAATGTAAAAATAGAAAAATTAATTTAAAATTTCAGATAAAATAAATTTATTTTTTATGGTCAAGACCACCTCATGAGAGAGATTATTTCTTATAAAAAAAAACTAAAAGCGTACACTTTCCTTTTTGGCTGATAGAAACTCTTGACTTATAATTCCTTCAAACTTAACATAGGAATCAAATAATTTAGGTTTTGGTGCAAATCCACCCGGAAAAATTTAAAAAATCTCAATGTTGCTCTCTGGAATTTTTTTTGATCTTAATGTCACATTAAAAATTTTAAAAAGTAGTAATGTTGCTCGTAACTATTAATAAAGTTAATTTTAACTATTAAATTTTTAGTTTGATTGAAATAGTATGTATTATTTCAGTCAGTAAAACGCTAGGTAAAACACTTAGGGTCTGTTTGGGAAAGCTTTTGGGTATAAAGAAAGCCCATCTGGCCACCAAAAGCTCCAAAAGCCCATTTGGGGTGTTTGTGAAAGCTTTTGGGTTGGCTGGGCTTATGGAAAAAATGGAGCTTTTAGGAGAAGCTGATCCAAGTAGCTTCTCATACTCCAAAAGCCCATTCACGTATTTTTTTTAAAATAATAATTGTTCCTTTTTTATTTTATCAATTTTTTTAAAAAAAATTTCATTTCAATTATCACAATATATACAACTAATATATATATATATATATATATAGTATTCAATAAAATTCATGCTATTTTCAGTCATTTTTCATATAAACGGGCTTTTCAAACGCTAATCCAAACAGGTTTTAGGTTAGAAAAAAAGTCACTTCTGCCACCGCCAATCCAAACACAAATCACATCTACATTTTAACTTTTTTTCTATCTAACTTTTCCAAAAACTCATATGCGAAAAAAGCTTCTTCTCCGTCGCTAATCCAAACACGTACTTAGAATGAAAGTTGATTGTGTGGTGCAATGAGTAATAAATATTAAATAAGAGTATCATATATATTACTTCAATCAAATTAAAGGATTGATAGTTAAAATTAACTTTGTACAGAGATCATTATAATGAAAGAACCATGAAAGGAAAATTAAATTTTGAGAAATTTCGTAATGTTTGTTTTAGCGATTCGATTGCTTATAAGTTGCTTTTTAATAGTGATTTACGGTATACGAAGTAAGTATGTGAGAGGAGTTGTGTCTCAATTTACGTAAAAAGTAACTTATAAGCAAATTTAAGCTCAAACAAACATGCTTGTAATGAAAGAAGTGGGGGTTGCTTATGCACCTACGGTAGCCACTGAATGTGACGGGAGAAATTAATGCATGAAAGGTTGACATGATAGGCCCGGGACACGTTTGGGTGCTCACATCTAATCAATTTTTTTATTCACTAAAATTTATTATTTAAATTTAAATTTAATATTTATTAATATATTTTTCCAATATTCAGCTATACGTGTGAACTAACCTCATTTTACGTTATGTTATTTTAGTCAAATTAAAGATTTTATGGTCAAAATTAACTTTGTTAATGATTAGGGATAACATTACTGTAAATCATTGTCTTGATAACCGTAATTATAATTCAAAAATACGTAATTAAAACGGATTATAGACCAATGTATAACTAAAACTCATTTCAATCTCTTCCATACGGTAGGGTTAAAAAAAATCATTTCCCTATCTTAGTCTCCATTTCAATTTCGAATATAATTACCCTGTGCAGTTAAATCGCATTTATATATATCAGAGTGTATAATAAAAATGTTGGCAACCTCCGGATTTCATTCATTCACTAAGGGTTTACAGTTTCCCATATAGGGGATTACACAACTATATCCAAAATAGTATTTACATCCCAAATCAAAATGAAAAACCAAAAACCCAAAATCAAATATCTCCAAGGAGTCCTAACCGCTCTTGGTTGTCCGCTTCCCTTTGGACCCACCTGCCCTGTCTGTAGGTTTAACAATGGAAAGATTGAGATTTAAAAAAATCTCAGTAATAACAAATCACTTATACAATATATAAACACATAGCATGTAAGCAACCACCAACAGCAACACAATGATGCATGGCTTTCACCACAAACGACAGCACTCACGGCTGTATACATAATCACGACAACTTACGCTATATAACAACAACTTTCGCTGTATAACAATAGCTTGCACTGGATAACGACAGCTATCACCAGCTATATAGGCAGCATCATTAGAAATCATCACAAAACAATGATACGCATACATACCATACATTCACACATAGCATAAGAGAAGAGTCACTACCTGATTCTTTCCGAACATGCTCTAGCACGGGTCGTTCAGGATCAGGGCAAATGTCGAACCCTATAAACCAAAATCAAGAACAGCGGATTAATTCTCTACTCTACATTCTTACTTGCATTACACTTAAAGTCGATTATCATTTGAACTCTTTAGGTGGCTTCTAAAAGCCTAGACTCATGCCAAAAGGGTTAGGAGAAACTTATCCAAAGACCATCTTTCAAAAACTCAATGCCAATTTTGCATGGTTGGCTGCGGCCATCCCCCTCTCGGATTGCGGCCAACAGATGGTCAGAAATGTAATGCCCCAATTTTTAATTAAGGGCTAATGAGGATTATTGTGGATATTTGTGAATTAATTGGAATTATTATGTTTTTTGTGGCAATTTTAATTAATATGCCATAATTATTAAGAGATTGAAAGAATAGCCATGACTTAGTAATTAATGGAGAAAATTAATTACTAACTATGAGAGAAATGAGAAATGTAATTTGAATGGCTAATGGAGGGATTAAGGTGATTAATTGATTGATTATTTTATAAGAACAAATCAAAATCTGACAAGTGGCTAGTTGGTGTGAAGAGAGAGTGTATAAGAAAGTCAAACAATGATTCTATATATATTTTTTCTCTCTTTCATTCCCTCCATTTGGCTGACATGAAGTATGGGGGCAAGAGAAGCATCATTTCATCTTCAACCTCCCTTCTCTCTCTCTCTCTCTCTCTCTCACACATTTTTGTACCCCCATTTCTGCAGAAGAAACAAGAAGAAGCTTGTGAAATAGGTGTGTATTTGACCCTCTAAATGACTTCTAATGAAAAAACTATCTTCTATAAACTTGTTCCTTGTGTTGTGTAATCCCCTGCCGTAATTATATCCTAAATACGCGATTAAAGTGAAATAGAGACCAATAAGAAACAAATAACATTTTACAAACCCATCTACCAGACGGGTTTTTCATAAATACCTTTCAAAATCATTTATAAACTTGGTCTCATAATCACTTTTCGAATACAATTACTACGCGGAATATCACATTCATAACAAATCAGAGTACACAAAAATAATCCCGGCAATCTCGGGTTCCATACATTAACTCAAAGCCTTATAGGGCATATTCGCCCCTACAAGCCCTCATATGGGGATTACACAAAGTCTTCTCAAATACACATCTCAAATACATATCCGAATACATCCTCAAATATACATCCATATCATATATAATTATCCCAACATCTATGATAACCAACTATCAGAATGACAACCCGAAGGAAGTCCTCCTCGCCCTTAGCTGCATGCTCCATCTTCGATCCACTACCCTGTCTGAAAGGTTGGTAGGGGAGGGTGAGATTCGAGAGAATCTCAGTAGGAAACAAATACCAAAATGCATGTATGATATGTGTTTAATGCATGACATGCTTGCAATACATAATTCATGCTCACACAATGACATATCTGCGTGCTCAATGTTTCAACAACATACTCATGGCCATAGCATAACTAGAAACAGAGCTACAATCATTCATACATGTTTCACATAATCAAGCAAAGCAATAACATACATCAACACATTAACACAATATCATATACAGGCAAAAGAGGTATGTTCCCTACACTCTTTCCACGTATGCTCCAACTCTGCTTACTCGCGATCAAAACAAATACTGAACCACGTCCAGGGCGAACATCAACCCTATAATCAAAGCAAGGACATAGGGTTAATCCCTTTCTCAATTCCTCAACATATAAACACTTAATGTTGGTTATCATTTAACACCTTTAGGTGGCTAATCAAAGCCCAAACATATGCTTAAAGGCTTGGGAAAGGCTATACCAAGAACCACCTTTAAAAGTGTAAAATACTGATTTTTGGGGGTGGGCCGCGGCCCAAAAATCCACTGGCTGCGGCCCAAAACTGCCCAGAAATGCTCAGAAACATATGGGCTGTGGCCCAGAATCCACTGGCTGCGGCCCAAAACTGCTCAGAGACACTCAGAAACATTTGGGTTGCGGCCCAGAATCCGCTGGCCAGGGCCCAGAAAATCCAGTTTCTTGGCTGAACTTCCAAAAATCATAACTAATTCCAAAAAAATCGAAATGAGGTGATCTCAAAGCCAAATGAAAGCTATTCAAGTCCTCTACACAGGAAAAATATTGGCCAATACTGGAAATCACCACATAAATACAGAATTCCCAAACATTCAAGACTGGCCCAAAACAGAATCCATTTTCGACCTCAAACTTTGGACAGCTATAACTCTCAGTTCCCAAAATGAAATGGCACAAATTATATGTCCATTTTGAAGCTTGGGATGTGAACTTTACGACTGGAAAGTTTCATAATTTTCAGAAATCATTTACCCAGTCAAAACGTCCACACAACAAGACTGCCCAAACAGAATTCCCACTGGACAGAATTCCAGTTTTGCACACAATGTATCCAATCCAATTCAAATCAATTCCAATGATTAAATACCACAACATGACACCATTTTCAACATAAAGCAACATCCAATTCCACCATTCACATTCCACACGAAAATACCATAAAATCAGGGCAAAATTCACAATTCATCATACTTAACCAAAAGTCACAAAACTTAGATCAAAAGGAAGCAAATGCTCACCTCTTCTTCTTTCCCAAACCAATTTCTTGATTCTCCATGTTTCCAAATTTCCTCAAGCCATCAAACACCTCCAATCAAGAATCTAAAACCATAGAGATGAAGCTCTCATCACTATGAACAACATTAAAGAAGGGTATTTGAGCATTAGAGGACATTATCTCACCTAAACATTGAACTCTTCCTTTCTCTTTCTTCCTTGAGCTTGGCATCCATGGAGGACGAAGAGAGAGATGAGAGATAAAGATTAAGAGATGAAGAGAGGATCAGTTTTTCTTGGGAGCCAAAACGTTCAAATAAAGAGAGGAGAGAGGAAAAATGAGTTGAACATGTTGACCCAATCCAAGGGTCCACAAAATGCCACATGTCAACATCTTGCAACATCCTCCATGGGCTCACATGCACACACATACACATGATTCTGCCCCTTGATCTAATACACAAATCAATCCTAACCATTGATCTTGAAGTTACCAATGAGCTTCCTCTTCGGTAACCGATCAATTGGTCGGTAACTTTACCGTTTTGCCCCTGATTATGGCAATTCCTCTTGAATCACCATCAAACACATTTTCTCATTCATTTTCTTTCACAATGCGCCCTCCCCTCTATTTTAAGTCAATTTAGAGGTTAATCCATAATTGAACTTAAATATAAGGTTTCGGCGCTGCTCACAACACATACGAATCACCTTCGAATCCCAAATCACATCATATTCTCCAAAAGGGTCATTTATCACTAACCACATCTACTTTTGGAGTCATTATCTCTTAATCTCAATTTGGGATCTTGCTAAACCAGGGCTTAGCAGTCCACTAATCTCAGGCTTATCTCTAGCCTCAAGTCTCAAAATTCGGGGTATTACATGTTGAGAGCTTCATTTTCATGATTTTAGTTTGTCCACTTGGTGTTGTTTGAGCTCTCAAGGGATTGTAGAGTTTAGAAAATCAAAGAACTTCTTTTGAGAAACTTATAGAGGTGAGTAAGACAAACCTTTCTATATAGGTTTTGTAGCCATTGGTTGAGTTTGGATTTTTTGGAAATTTTGCCTTGAATTTTGAAATTGAGGGTCAATGTGTTGAAAGTATGCTGTTGTTATGAAAATGGTGCCTTGTTTAGTGTTTTGAATTGATAGTATTGAATTGATGCTTAAATGTAAAGTTTGGCACTTTGTGTTGGTTGTGTCTTTGGCCAAAAATAGGGCATGTTAATAGGTTGTGGTTTTGGTCATTTTGAGGTTACCATTGTGTTCCTTATGGAAAATTATATGGGAATATATTTGGTTAATGATTTTGGAGTTATTGGACACTTTGGTAGAAAAGTTTGAAATCTGTCTTGTGTGAACTATGTTCTGAACAGTCAGTTTGCACGAAAGTATTTAATGACCAAATGGTGTTCAAAAATTCTGACACTTTCCAGTCTTAAATTTCACATCTCAAGCTTCAAAATCGATATATAATTCATGTCATTTCGTTTTGTGAACTGAGAGTTATGCTTTGCCAAAGTTTGGGACAAAAACTGGACTTTATTTTGGAGTAGTGTTGAGTTTTGTGTACTTCTGGAATTTTGTGGTGATTTATAGTTATGGTCCATATTTTTCCAATAAATAGGACTTAAATACCTTTCATTTGGCTTTAAAATCACCTCATTTTGAGTTTTCTATAATTAGTTATGATTTTTGAAAGTTCAGCCAAGAATCAAGGAATTTCTTGGCCGCGGCCCAAGGTGATTGGCCGCGGCCCAAACCTTTCTGTCCTGATTTTGGCCGTGGCCAGGGACCTTCTGACCATATATTGGCCGCAGCCCAAGGGTGGGCTGGCCGTGGCCAACCCCTATGTTCCAGCACCTTGAATTTTTGAAAAGTGATCTTCAACCTATTGTTTCCTAACCTTTTAGGGCTTTTTATTAGAGGCAATTGTAGCCTCTTAAGGGTCAATTATGATAACAAAATGTAAGTGTTATGAAGTGAATTAAGCCTTGGAATAGAATATAACAATTCGTCCTTAATTATGATTCTAGGATTTGACATTTGCCCTACTCGGGAGAGACCGGTGCCATAATACGCCTGGAAGGACCAAAGTAGTGACTCTTCCCTCATTTTGTGTATGATGGTTTGGTATGCATGACTTGTCATTGAACTTTGTGAACTATATGTGCCATGGTCCATTACAGCATGAGCACTTCAGCGTGAGCCATTTAGGGATTGACGCTGGTCATCTCTAGCTCGGCCGTTGAACTACTTGTTAGGATCGGTAGGCACAGCGGAAGAACTTTAAAAATTTTCACCGATCCTAATCGAGGATCTATCAACGGCGTTTAAACCAAGTTGGAATGATTCATACCTTTTTGATGATTCAAAGCTTTCACGATCTCTAGGAGCCAACACGTCAGGTCCGCTCCCTCTACCGGTATCCACACGAATGCTCTCCAACCGAGACTGCGTGCTAGCGCCTCTAATGTCTACTAGGGTTTCACTTACGGCTCTCAATTCTCATGTGCATATGAATATATCTGCTCTATCAAGTTTATAACCTATGAGGGCTATTTTCAAATTTCAAAATTAATCATCATTAATTTTGAAATTAATTAACAATTAATTATCTTGATGAACTAATTAAATAAATTCAGTTTAAATTAAATCTGTCCATCATTTTTAATTTAACCTATTTATTTAATCCAAATAAAGAGCCATTAGATTTAATTTATCTTCATAAATTAAATCTGAGATACTATATCTCTATCATATTAGTTATTAAATTTAATATATCTTAATAAATTAAATTTAAAACTAACACAATATAATAATATCATATAATATATATATACATATATATATATATAAGATATATATATTTCGAAAATATATATATCTATATAATATTATTAAATATAATAATATCATATAATATATATACATATATATATATAAGATATATATTTCGAAAATATATATATATATATCTATATAATATTATTAATGAATTTTATATTTTATATATATATATATATAAATATAAAATTCATCCACCCTAAATTAAACATTATCTCGTGTTGGGCCATTCTTGTGTACGACCCTGTAGGCCCATATGAAGTTGGCAGTGGGCCAATAACTATACTAACCCAAAAGTCGCAAGCGGCTTCTAGCAAGACTTTACGACTACCCAATTCATATGAGGATCGTTATCACGATGCAACCTGTCATACAACCATGTCACGTCCCTTTTGTCACACGATATATCGATCAAGGATAAGGCATGGATAATGTCATCCTCTTGTTCCTGACCATTACTTTCTCGATTCTTGAGTAACCTGATAACAGAGACAGAAACTCCTTTCATCATAGTATGGCCATACATTTCTCAGTCTCACTCATCGAGGGGCCCAGTAATATTTCTCTACTAATGTGAGGGACAAATTCCATCTTGATCATTCATATTCCTCTACATGAAAAACCACCAAGCCCGATCGTAGCCTTTATCATCACCCAGTCAAAAGTGACTTTTGACTAGTTCAAATCTTAGCAATTCTCATGTAGGAATCCATGATGACCTCAGGTCTAAGGGCATTGTGACGTGGTTATACATGAGAAAAGCTTATGACATGATCCATGTTGCTTTCTCATAGTGGGTCGGTCCAACACCTTGTACTCTCACAAGTGCCTAAGACTTTGATTCGTATCTCCATATCTTATCAAAGTCATAATGATCTTGTTTCATCTCTGCTGCCGCATAGATGACCGACCAGGGACATTTTAGGACAATCTTTATGAATTATCCAAGGATACAATTATCACAGTTAACATGCAAATAATATGATAACAGAATGGAGAAATTTCATTAAAATAATAATGTTCAAAGTATAATGATTGGCCCTTAGGGCATAATTTCCAACATCCTCCCAATTGCCCTAGGTGCAATAATTAATTTGCCTAATTCCCATTGCCCTAACATGACGCTCATGCTTTGCCTGTGCAAGTGGCTTAGTAAGAGGATCAGCAACATTATCTTCTCCTGCTACTTTGCATATCTTTATATCGCCTCTATCATTGATTTCTCTAATAAGATGAAATCGCCTGAGTATATGCTTGGTCCTTTGATGTGACCTAGGCTCCTTGGCCTGTGCAATAGCACCGCTATTGTCACAGAACAAATCTCTTGGATTTGAGATGGTAGGCACCACCCCTAGTTCAGTAATGAACTTTTTGATCCAAACAGCTTCTTTAGCTGCATCTAATGCTGCTATATACTCATCTTCTGTTGTAAAATCTGCTATAGTACTCTGCTTGGAGCTCTTCCAGCTTACTGCTCCACCATTCAGAAGTAATACATATCCAGATTGCGATTTAAGGTCGTCTTGGTCAGTTTGGAAACTTGCATCTGTGTAACCGGTTAGTGTGAACACGATTGCCTTAGATGGAACACGATTTAGTATAAACGCAGCTGTCTCTAGGGCATGTCCCCAAAAGGATGGTGGAAGATCTGTTTGACTCATCATAGATCGAACCATATCTAATAGTGTTTGATTCCTCCGTTCAGAAACACCATTCCATTGTGGTGTTCCTGGAGGAGTCAATTGTGAGATTATCCCACAACTCCTAAGATGGTCAATGAATTCTTGGCTCAAATATTCACTACCTCGGTCAGATAGAAGTGCTTTAATTGTTTTACCAAGTTGGTTTTGTACTTCATTTTGGAATATTTTGAACATTTCAAAAGATTCAGATTTATGTTTTATTAGATAGATATAGCCATATCTACTAAAGTCATCTATAAATGTAATGAAGTAGACATAACCTCCTCTGGCAGCTATATTTAATGGTCCACATACATCTGTAAGTATGAGGCCTAATAATTCAGTAGCCCTCTCACTGTGCCCAGTAAAAGGTGCCTTAGTCATCTTTCCTAATAAGCAAGATTTGCATGTATCATATGATTCAAAATCAAATGAGTTTAGAAATCCATCTTGATGGAGTTTAGAAATGCGTTTCTCATTTATGTGGTCTAGACGACAATGCCATAGGTAGGTCGGATTCAAATCATTTGATTTTATCATCTTCAGCTTTCTACTGTCCTTTAGACCCTGAAGTGATAGCCTCGCTATCCGTCTTGTTCTTTTTCAGATCTTCCAGGTAGAGTTTGCAATTCCTCTTCCAATGACCGGGTTCATTGCAGAAGTAGCAGACTCCTTCCTTTTGAGGCTTTGCCTTCTTGGGTGCAGGCTTGGTTTCAAGCTTGTTTGACTCTTTGGTCTTACCACCTGAGCCATTACCCTTCCATTTGCCCTTCCCTTTCTTTCTCATACCCTTTCCTTTCTGAACCATCAAAACTGTGCTAGGCTTTTTCTTAATGCTTTGCACAGCAGTTTTGAGCATCCCATGCAGCTCAGAAATTGATTTCTCCATGTTGTTCATGTTGTAGTTCATAACAAACTGGTCATAACTCTCTGGGAGTAAGTTGAGGATCAAATCCGTAGCTAACTCCTGGCTCATGGGAAATCCAAGCCTCTCAAGGTGATCAATATAGCCTTTCATCTTTAACACATGAGTACTAACTGATGCACCTTCATCCATTTTGCAGGAATGTAAGGCCTTTATGGTCTCATACCTTTCTTGCCTTGCCTGTTGCTTGAACATTTCCTTGAGATGTACAATCATCTCATGAGCCTCCATGAGTTCTAGATCTCTTTGGAGCTCTGGAACCATAGTGGCAAGCATCAGGCAACCTACATCCACAGAGTCATCCTTATGCTTTGTGTAAGCATCTCTCTGAGCTCTTGAAGCATTGGCTGCAGGCTCCTCAGGAATGGGTTGATCCAGGACATAAGCCTTTCTTTCGTGCTTGAGAACAATTCTCAAGTTCCTGAACCAGTCAAGAAAGTTTATCCCATTGAGTTTGTCCTTCTCAAGGACCGATCGCAACGAAAGTGTAGCAGTATTACTAGTCGACATGATTCTACAATTAAAATATGCAAAGTTAGTTAATAATCTCCCACTAAATTAACAACCCTCAATATAATAATTAGTGGGCTAAGATCCATATTTGGCTTAAACTTAAGTTCGCTTTGGCAAGACGCTTAAATTCAAGTTATTTAGGTAGGTAACCTATTTACCAATTACATCACATGTAACTCTTAGATCTTTATGGGATTTAATCATCATATGATCCGGCATGTTTAACCCCATCTAATGCCTTGAGATTCAAAACCGTTTTGTTAATCTCAATTAAGTCAAAACAATAATGAATATTATGAGCAGCACCATTACTCAAGCTTGTCTCATCAAGATAACTCAAGTGCATCTACTTTGGTGGTTTCCACAATTGAGCGATCTAGGTTTTGACAAGTATTCATTAATTAACGGCATTATGACTTAAGATTTGATTCAGAGGGCTTAATTAATTAGTTTTGTTTATATGGATTCTATCGTGGTCGTATCTTATACAGATAAATACATATAAACGTAAAAGTAATCATGCAATGATCTTATCAAAAGCATAATTTAAACGTGACACAACATGGCTTACCTAACCTAAATCCTCCCAAGCCAATAAGAGGACTTCTCTAAATAAAAAAAGAATTACATTGAGAGAAACCTCGTTTAAACATTCGAGGGGAGTGAGATGAGAAGAGAATGTACATCGAGAGTATTTAGAGAAAGGCACGGCACGCAGGCCGTATTTAAATATTACAACCTTTGTAAAATTCTAAAGCCATGTTGTTCACCATACCCAAACAAGGATAAATAATAAATCACAACAAGAATTTATACAATATGAAAAGAAATAAATTTCGTGATCAGATTATATTGCGCTACGCAGAGGTGGTCACGATGGTCCCGCTATTACCCGAATATGGCCCGATTTAGATATCCGAACCTTCTGATCAAAACAAAAACGCTTCTGAACGCTTCTGATCCAAAAACAACAATGGCCTAGAACGCTTCTGATCTAAATTGTCTTCCCCATAGTTTGGATCCCTATTACCCGAATAGATAATCGAACCTAGACCCGATTTGATTGCCGCCAACTACGATCTCAGGTACCCTACCCAATTTCATGCTTGTTCAAAACGAAAATCACGTACATGTTTCAAAACTGAAAACGAAACAATTTCAAGATTCAATTTAAATGAAAATGAAAATCAACGGAATTACAAGATCACATCTTTCTAAATAATTTCGTTTCGTATTAACCAAATCACATGCATATTCGAGTGTTTCTTATAAACATACGTACACATCCCATATATATCACATGTATAAGAACATAAACTCAGTTTAAACGCACAATTGATCTGGCTCTGATACCACTGTTAGGATCGGTAGGCACAGCGGAAGAACTTTAAAAATTTTCACCGATCCTAATCGAGGATCTATCAACGGCGTTTAAACCAAGTTGGAAGGATTCATACCTTTTTGATGATTCAGAGCTTTCACGATCTCTAGGAGCCAACATGTCAGGTCCGCTCCCTCTACCGGTATCCACATGAATGCTCTCCAACCGAGACTGCGTGCTAGCGCCTCTAATGTCTCCTAGGGTTTCACTTGCGGCTCTCAATTCTCATGTACATATGAATATATCTGCTCTATCAAGTTTATAACTTATGAGGGCTATTTTCAAATTTCAAAATTAATCATCATTAATTTCGAAATTAATTAACAATTAATTATCTTGATGAGCTAATTAAATAAATTCAGTTTAAATTAAATCTGTCCAACAGTTTTAATTTAACCTATTTATTTAATCCAAATAAAGAGCCATTAGATTTAATTTATCTTCATAAATTAAATCTGAGATACTATATCTCTATCATATTAGTTATTAAATTTAATATATCTTAATAAATTAAATTTAAAACTAACACAATATAATAATATCATATAATATATATATATATACATATATATATAAGATATATATATTTCGAAAATATATATATCTATATAATATTATTAAATATAATAATATCATATAATATATATACATATATATATATATAAGATATATATTTCAAAAAAAAATATATATATATATATATCTATATAATATTATTAATGAATTTTATATTATATATATATATATTATAAATATAAAATTCATCCACCCTAAATTAAACATTATCTCGTGTTGGGCCATTCTTGTGTGCGACTCTGTAGGCCCATATGAAGTTGGCAGTGGGCCAATAACTACACTAACCCAAAAGTCGAAAGCGGCCTCTAGCAAGACTTTACGACTACCCAATTCATATGAGGATCGTTATCACAATGCAACCTGTCATACAACCATGTCACGTCCCTTTTGTCACACGATATATCGATCAAGGATAAGGCATGGATAATGTCATCCTCTTGTTCCTAACCATTACTTTCTCGATTCTTGAGTAGCCTGATAACAGAGACAGAAACTCCTTTCATCATAGTATGGCCATACATTTCTCAGACTCACTCATCGAGGGGCCCAGTAATATATCTCTACTAATGTGAGGGACAAATTCCATCTTGATCATTCATATTCCTCTACATGAAAAACCACCAAGCCCGATCGTAGCCTTTATCATCACCCGGTCAAAAGTGACTTTTAACTAGTTCAAAGCTTAGCAACTCTTATGTAGGAATCCATGATGACCTCAGGTCTAAGGGCATTGTGACGTGGTTATACATGAGAAAAGCTTATGACTTGATCCATGTAGCTTTCTCATAGTGGGTCGATCCAGCACCTTGTACTCTCACAAGTGCCTAAGACTTTGATTCGTATCTCGATATCTTATCAAAGTCATACTGATCTTGTTTCATCTCTGCTCCCGCATAGATGACCGACCAGGGACATTTTAGGACAATCTTTATGAATTATCCAAGGATATAATTATCACAGTTAACATGCAAATAATATGATAACAGAATGGAGAAATTTCAATAAAATAATAATGTTCAAAGTACAATGATTGGCCCTTAGGGCACAATTTCCAACACTGCTGTTGTAATCGACATGGATCTTTGTGAATCCGACCCGTAGGGCATCATATTGTGAATCCAGCCATGGGCTATTGTTATATATCTTGCCTGTATGGTTTGCGTATGAAATGCTTTATATGAATCCTAGTTGTGGTGAAATATATTGTGTGAACTGTTATAGTGCAATACAGCGTGAGCAAGCGTAAGGGTGACGTTTGCCATACCTGCCCTTGCCGCTGTAGCTGCCGTTGTAGTTGCTATGTGTGGGTTATGATTTGCTTTCATGCCTTATTGTTGTGCATACTATGAGTGATTTGGCACTACCGGGATTCCTTAGAATCTAACTCTCCCAAAAACTAAATTTTTTTAGGCAGGGCTGAAGGATATAAGGGAAAGCGGGCGACAAAGAGCGGTTAGAGGTCCGGTTTAGGAGTTTTAATTTGGTTATCATGTAAAAATCATTTGGATATATTTTTAGGAAACAGTTGTATATATTTTGGATTAATGTATAGTTTTGTGTAATCCCCAAGAAAAAGGGAAAAGTTTATGGGCTTTGTATCTCTGTAGAACCCTTATTTATTGAATGGAACCTGAGTGTATCAGGAATTTGCATTATACTCTGATATGTATGAATGGAATCAACCTGTAATGGCCAATTGTGTAATTGTGCTGTGAATATGAGACCATTATGTACAGGTGGTGTAAAAGTTTTTGAAAACCCTAATTTTGGGAAATTTTACTTTGTTTAAGACCCAAATCATACATGGTTTCTAATTCAAACTTAATTATGTTTTTATGAACTAATCTCGGCCTATGGTGGTGAGGGGGTTACAAGAAACATTTAGGTTGTGGCCAGCTACCTTGGGCCACGGCCAAAATCAGGTTAGAAAGATTTGAGCCGTGGCCAGCCCCTCTTGGGCCACGACTAGAAGATGGTTAGAAGGTTTTGGGTCACAACCAGCCTTTTGGGCCGCGGCCAACCACAGACCTGACTCCTGACTGATTTTCAAATGGTCATAACTTTGTGTACAGAACTCAAAATGACACAAACTTTATATAGTTGGAAAGCTTGCAATGCGAACTACAACTCTAGAAAATTTCACATCATTTAGATGCCATTCGCTAAGTCAAAACAACATGAAAATTTAGGTCCCTGCATAGCATTTTACACTTGGCAAAAATCCAGGATTCCAGTTTTTACAATTTGGCTTCCAATGGTTCCAAGTTCCCATCAAACACCATTCCTAGACCAATTTTCCCAAGGAATCCATTGGAAACACCAAAAAAACCAAATTCAATCCACATACACAAGTTACACCATAATTATAACATGTCAACATAATAACTCAATTCAAACACAATTCAAAACCTAACAATGCAACTCTTTCCATTCCAAAATTCCAAACCAATTCAAATAGCACAAAGACACAACTTGACACCATTTCTATCACAATACGCCATTCAATCCACAATACCCTAATGACAAGAAAAATAGGGCCAAAATCCAGAAATTCCAAAACCTATCCAATGATCAAAATGAATATGCCAAAATGTATGAAATACTCACCTCTTCTTCTTCCCAAAGTGAGTTCCTTGATTGTCTAACTTTCAGTTTTTCTCAAGTGCTTAAACACCACCTTTCAAAAATCTGAAACCATAGTCATGAAGCCCTCAACACCATGAACAACATTTGAAGAGATGGTTTGAGCATTCAAGGTCAATTTGATCACTAACCTTAGGCTTTCTTCTTTCTCTTTCCTTTAGCACCTTGGACGACAATGGAGGCAAGTGTGAGAGAGTATGAGATGTTGATAATGATGATGATATGTTTAGTTTTTCTCTTCCCTCTTTAGCCTATGTAAACTGACCCATGAAAAGAAGAGAGAGGGAAATAAGTTGAAACTTTGATTTGGATCCCATGGTTCATATTGTGCCAAGTGTCATGCTCTTACCACATCTTCCAAGGCTCACATGAACTCACATATAAACAATTCCACTTTCTTGATCAATTAATCCTAACCACTCACCTCAAGTTATCTATGAGTTTTCTCTTCGGTAACTGACCAATTGGTCGATAATTTTTTCTTTTTACCGATTTTGCCCTGATTATGGCAATTCTTACTGAATCACCACCAAACACATTTATATCCTTTATATCACTCAACCATGCGCCCTCCCTACTCTTAGGATTCATTTCAAGCTTTATCACATAATTAAGCTTAATTGCAGGGTTTAGGCACTGATAGAAACACATTCAGATCGAAATTCATATCATATTCTTCAAAAGTGCTTAATTACAATAACTACAATTACTTTTAAAGTCATTAGCCCTTAATCCCATTTTTGGGGTCATTACAATTCTCTCCTCGTAAAATAAATTTTGTCCTCGAAATTTGTTACACAACTTGAGTCATAAACTCTAGATAATGCCTCCTCATATCAACTTCCACTTCCCAAGTCGCTTCTCTCTGAGTCATTCCCTTCTAGATCACCTTCACATACGGGATGCTTCGGTGTCTGAGTCGTCGTTCTTCTTGATCAATGATCTGTTCTGGCTCTATCGCATACGTGAAGTTATCTTGCAACTCAACATCTTCATACTCAATAATGTGAGATGAATCCAGTTGATACTTCTTCAGTTGGTAAACGTAAAACACATCATGGAGTCTGGTCAAGTTTAGGGGTAGGGCTACTCGAATGCAACAGGCTTGATTCTTGCTAGAATCTCAAAAGGACCTATATACCTCAGGCTCAACTTCTTTCTTTTGATAGCTCTCTCGAAGTCAGTGACTGGAGATACTCTCAGAAATAAATGGTCACCAACCTCAAACTCTAGAGGTCTTCTTCTCATGTCAGCGTGTTTTTCTTCTGACTTTGCGCTGCAAGGAGCCTCTTAAGAATAAGTTGAATATGGGCTGAGGTCTAATCAAAAAGATTTGCCCATACAGTTTCCTCTCACGTAACTCGTTCCAACACGGGTGACTGGCACTTCCTTTAGTACAACGCTTCATACGGTGCCATCTGAATGCTCACATGATAGCTATTATTGTAGGTAAACTCAGCAAGTGGAAGGAAGCAATCCCAACCCCTTTAAAGTAAAGGGTCTGAATGGCTCTTTCTGACTGTCCGTCTGTCTAGGGATGATAGGCCGTGCTGAATCTCCACTGAGTACCCAGCACCTCATGTAAAGCTCTCCAGAATCTCAAGGTGAATAGGGGATCTCGGTAGGAAATGATATTCTTCAGTGTGCCATGAAGCTTAACAATCTTATGAATGTAAATCTCTACTAGTTTGTTTGGAGAGTAACTAGCATTGATCGGTATGAAGTGTGCCGACTTCATTAACCAGTCTACAATCACTCAGATCGCATCATAATTCTTGATCCTAGGTAATCCCATAACAAGGTCCATGGTCATACTTTCCCATTTCCATTTTGAAATCTCATGACTCTGAAGCAAACCTGGCAGTCTCTGGTGCTCGATCTTTACCTTCTAGCAAGTAAGACACCGCACCATACATTTTGTCACATCACTTTTCAATCCCGGCCACCAATACACACATTTCAGATTATGGTACATTTTGGTCATTCCGGGGTGAATAGTATACTGACTCTTATGCGCCTCATCTAGAATCTTTTGTCTCAACCCCACCTCAAGTGGAACACAAATTCTCTTTTGGTAACGAACCAACCCACAAGCGACAAATCATAGTCCTGAGCTTCTCCCTATTCAACTCTAGCTTGAATTCTCTGTACCCGGTCAACTCGCCTTTAAGCTTCTTCAATTTTAGCTCTCAAATCACTTTCCCATTGGGAAACAGAATAGTTGGCATTGATGATCTGGTTTGACAAATTCAAATCTTGGAAGTCTTCTATCAACTTTACTTCCTGAATCATCATTGCTACTACAAGCACCGTCTTTCAACTAAGAGCATCAGCGACTATATTTGCCATACCAGGATGATATTTGTTCTCTAAGTTGTAGTCTTTTAGCAACTCCATCCAATGACGATGTCTCATATTTAATTCTTTTTAGTCATACAGATACTTGAGACTCTTGTGGTTCCAGTACAGTTCTACCATCACACCATACAAATAATGCTGCCAAAATTTTAAAGCAAACATAATAGTCGCAAGCTCCAGATCATGGGTGGGATAATTCCTTTCATGGGGTTTAAGCTGTTGAGAGGCATAGGCCACCGCACGTCCCTGCTGCATAAGGACACACCCTAATCCCTGCTTACTCGCATCACTATACACAATATAAGTCAAGCTGGGATTAGGTATAATCAACATAAGGGCTGTAGTCAACCTCTCCTTCAGCTCCATAAAACAATTTTCACATTTCTCATCCCACACAAATAGTTAATCCTTCTTCATGAGCCTGGTCATCGGAAAGGCAATACGTGAGAAATTCAGGATAAATCTCTGGTAGTAATCAGCAAGACCCAGAAAACTGTGTATCTCAGCAATAGTTTCTGGCCTCTTCCAGTCCAGTACTGCTTCCACCTTACTGGGATCCATAGAGACCCCTTATCACGAGATCACATGACCTAAGAATTTTACTTCTGGCAGCCAAAACTCGCATTTAATCAATTTGGCATAGAGTTGCTTCTCACGCAATATGTTCAACAAAATTCATAAATGATGTTCATGCTCCTCCCTACTATTGGAGTATATCAAAATATCACAATGAACACAACAAAAAATTGATCCAGACACTGTCGAAAGACACAGTTCATGTAATCCATGAATAGCACAGGTGCATGGGTCAAGCTAAAGGGCATTATAAGAAACTGATAGTACCCATACCTAATCCTGAAAGTAGTCTTCGAAACATCTTTCGCTTTCACACGCAGCTAATGATAACCCAATCTTAGATCAATCTTTGAAAACACACACGAACCAGATAGTTGATCTAAAAGATCATAAATCCTTGAAAGATGATACTTAATCTTGACGGTAATCTTGTTTAATTCTCGGTAATCAACACATAACTGCAGACTCTCATCTTTCTTTTTCACAAACAACACTGGAGCTCCCTAAGGTGACATGCTGGGTCTAATAAACCTTTCTCAAGCAAGTCTTCAATTTGCTTCTTTAACTTCGCCATTTCATTTGGGGCCACACGATATGGGGCCTTAGATATAAAACCAACTCCAGGCACAATCTCAATTAGGAACTGGAATTCCCTTTTAGGAGGCAATCCACTAAGATCTTCCAGAAATACCTCAGGGAATTCATTTACGATCGGTATACTACTTAAAGTTTCCCCAATCTCTCCTTGCACGGAAAAGAACACCATATACCCCTGGTAACCCTTCTCTAGATATTTCTCAACTTTCGCTATTGAAAGGAAACTCAAACTGTCATTCGCACCATTCACATTTTGAGAAGCAGGATACACTATCCTCTTGTTTTCACAATCTAAGAGCACATTATTTGCCGTCAACCAATCAAAACCCAAATGACTTCTAATTGATCAAGTGGCAGATAGATCAAATCAATAATAGATTCGTGCCCCTCAAAAGTTATCACACAGTTTAAGCAAGCTTCAGTAGTACCGTCTGTATAAACACAATCAAATCAAATGGTAACTTATGCACATGCAATCCCAAGCATTTCACACAACCATAAGCAATAAAAGAGTGACTTGCACCCGAATCAAACAACTCTTATAACAAATTACCATTGAGAATGATATTACCTTGAATCAGGTCGGGGGATTTTCGGGCTTTCTCGTGAGTCATGGCGAATACCTTCCCCTGATTCCTAGGTCTGTACTCCGTCTGCAGTCGTGGGCATGCAATAGAAATGTGACCGGTCTGTTTGTAGTTATAGCAAATTACTGATCCCAAGTTGGTTCTACTAGGATGATATTTCCTACATTGAGTGCATACTGGTCCCGCTTGAGTTCTATGGTTACCACGACTCTCAGGTTGATAGGGCCTCTTACTACTACCCCCAGATGAAGATCCCTATCCCTTTCATTTTTGTGAAGTCTTTGCCCTGCTGTGCTCATTACGACTGCCACTACCCTTGGCCGGATACAAATCTCTCAGATTATTTTCTGTGATTCGACATTCTTCCACTTCTTTGTTAAACTCAGTAAATAGATAGGTGGCTAACCACTTTCTCAGTTCTTGCCTCTGACCACGGATAAGAATATCTGAACTCCATTCTTCATCAACCATTTTCCAAAGATAGGAAGAATACCAGGACAACCAGATGAAATGGGACAGATAATCGTCGAAGGTCTCCGAATCACCCTGCTTGATAGACAAAAACTCAGTCTCTTTTTCAAGCCGCACTGACTTAGGAAAATATTTTTCCTTGAATTGTTGCTGGAACAGTTCCCAGGCCAGTGGCACATTTTTTCTCCGTTGTGTTAGGGTCATATTCCACCACCATCAATCCGCATCCCATTTTAATTTGTATATTGCAAGGCATGCCTTTACCTCAGATGGGCACTCAAGGACCTCAAAGATCTTCTCCAGCCTATTTAACCAGTCTTCAGCTACTTGGGGATCAAATCTCCCTCTGAATACCGGAGGCAAGTGTTTGTAAAATTTTGAGACCCAATACTGAAGGTCCCTTTCCTCTCTAACCGGTATCCCATATGATTCTTGGTTTGGTCCACCATGAAGAGGTGACTCTAGTGGTCGTACCAACCCTTCTACAGTTTCTTCCCTATGAGTCCCCTCCTGGGTCTCCTCTTATGTAGACTGACTCTAGTCCTCATTACGTTTAGGTTTCTCTTCTCTGAGCTCCTCTCTCAACTCAGCAATCATGTCCTTCTGATCCTTAATTAGACCTATCAGTTCCTGAATAGGATCCGGTAGATTGTCATTGACCACCTCCACCTCAGGGTCTACCTGCTGTACTTTGGGGCGACCTTTTGTTTTCTTCATTCTACAAATAACTCACCTAATCAACATCACATATAGTGTATACACATATGTTCACAAATCTCATACATATGTCGACATTAACAAAACATATATGTGTATACACAGCCACCATTCATCAATCATTTTCAATTACTAAGGCCAAACTAAGGGAGCTATCCTAGAAAACTCTACCCTTGCCAGGAACTACAGCTCTGATACTAAAAATGTAAACCCCTACCTTGATAACAGTAATTATGATTTAAAAATACATATTTAAAATGGATTATAGACCAACGTATAACTAAAAATCATTTCAATCTCTTCCACACGGTAGGGTTAAAAAAAATCCTTTCATTATCCTGGTCTCCATTTCAATTTCAAATATAATTACCCTGTTCAATTAAATCGCATTTATATATATCAGAGTGTATAACAAAAATCTCGGCAACCCTCGAGTTTCATTCATTCACTAAGGGTTTACAGTTTCCCATATAGGGGATTACACAACTATATCCAAAATAGAATTTACATCCCAAATCAAAATGGATAACCAACAACCCGAAATCAAATATCTTCAAGGAGTCCTAACTGCTCTTGGTTGTCCGCTTCCCTGTGGAACCACCTAACCTGTCTGTAGGTTTAACAATGGAAAAAATGAGATTTAAAAGAATCCTAGTAGTAACAAATCACTCATTCAATATATAAACACATAGCATGTAAGCAACCACCAACAGCAACACAATGATGCATGGCTTTCACCACAAACGACAGCACTCACGGCTGTATACATAATCTCGACAGCTTACGCTATATAACGACAACTTTCACTGTATAACAATAGCTTCCGCTGGATAACGACAGCTATCACCAGCTGTATAGGCAGCATCATCAGAAATCATCACAAAACAATGATACACATATATACCGTACATTCACACATAGCATAAGAGAAGAGTCACTACCTGGTTCTTTCTGAACGCGCTTTACCACAAGTCGTTCAGGATCAGGGAAAATGTCGAACCATATAAACCAAAATCAAGAACGACGGATTAATTCTCTACTCCACATTCTTACTTTCATCATACTTAAAGTCGGTTATCATTTGGACTCTTTAGCTGGCTTCTAAAAGCCTAGATTCATGCCAAAAGGGTTAGGAGAATCTTACCCAAAAACCATCTTTCAGAATCTCAAAATGCCAATTGTGCATGGTTGGCCGCAGGCAACAAATGGTTAGAAACATTTGGGTTGCAGCCAGCCACCTTGGGCCGCGGACAGCCCCTCTTGGACCACAGCCAGAAGATGGTCAGAAGGTTTTGGGTCATCCTTTTGGGCCACGGCCAACCATAGACCTCACTCCTGACTGATTTTTAAATAGTCATAACTTTGCGCACATAACTCAAAATGACACAAACTTTATATGGTTGGAAAGCTTGCAATGTGAACTACAACTCTAGAAAATTTCACATCATTTAGACACCATTTGCTAAGTCAAAAAACCATGCAAATTTAGGTACCTTAATAGCATTTTACACTTAGCAAAAATCCAGAATTCCAGTTTTTACAATTTGGCTTCCAATGGTTCCAAGTTCCCATCAAACACCATTCCGACACCAATTTTCCCAAGGAATCTATTAAACACACCAAAACAGCCAAATTCAATCCACATAGACATGTTACACCATAATTACATCATGTCAACACAATAACTCAATTCAAACACAATTCAAAACCTAACATTGCAACCCTTTCCATTCAAAATTTCAAACCAATTCAAATAGCTCAAAGACATAACTTGACACCATTTCTACCACAATACACCATTCAATCCACAATACCCTAATGACACAAAAACTAGGGCCAAAATCCAAAAATTCCAAAACCTATCCAATGATCAAAATGAATATGCCAAAATGTATGAAATACTCACCTCTTCTTCTTCCCAAAGTGAGTTCCTTGATTTTCCAACTTTCAGTTTTTCTCAAGGCTCAAATACCACCTTTCAAAAATCTGAAACCATAGCATTGAAGCCCTCAACACCATGAATAACATTAGAAGAGAGAGTATGAGATGTTGATGATGATATGTTCAATTTTTCTCTTCCCTCTTTAGCCTATGTAAACCGACCTATGAAAAGAAGAGAGAGGGAAATAAGTTGAAACTTTGACTTGGATCCCATGGTTCCTATTGTGCCAAGTGTCATGCTCTTACCACGTCTTCAAAGGCTCACATGAACTCACACATAAACAATTCCACTCTCTTGATCAATTAATCCTAACCATTCATGTCAAGTTATCTATGAGTTTTCTCTTCGGTAACTGACCAATTGGTCGGTAATTTTTCTTTTCATCGATTTTGCCCCTAATTATACCAATTCTTACCAATAACTACAATTACTTTCAAAGTCATTAGCCCTTAATCCCATTTTTGGGGTCATTAAAATTACTACATTTTTAAACTTTCAGATAGACATTGAAACTGAAAAAACTTTCAGGGTATTATTGAGATTTTTTGAATACTTTCTTGGTGGATTTGCTCCTTAACCCTATAATTAATTTATATTGATTAAAGATTTAGTCAATTTAGTTTGTAAAAAATATTTATTGATTTTCTTAAAATAAATTCTTTTAAGCATTTGTATTTGAACATGATGAAAATTGTCTTAATGTATATAATTAATAGGATCGTTTATTTGGAAACAAAGTAAATTGACATCTTATATTTAGCACCTAATTAAGCACCTATTAGCTTCTATATTTAAGACTAAAGCTTTTCTGAAATTTTCAAAAACTAATGGCTTGTTTGATTCATTCCTTGCATCTTTAGAGATGGTAATGTAATATAATGTTTATTACCATCAATATGTTTGTTGTGCTAGTTGCAGGTGTTATGAGATATGTCAACACCCGTTTCCATTTCAATAATCGAAGAGTAATAAACACGGAATTTCATTGGCATATAGAAAAGTACAATTATACTGATAAAAGTATTCGTTTACAATTCCAACTTCGTACGTAAACAAAATACAAAATACAGCATAAATTTCAATAATTACAGGATTCCCCAAAATATCTTAAGAGTAAACTAATTATAATCACCAACTTCAACCTTGCCTTGAGCCACATGCCAATCACTATCCGGAGTCTACGCCTTTACCTTTCGCTGGCACCCGCTGAGATGTTTGTCTTTAAAAAATGGTGACATTCCGAAGAATCCCCATAGAGACATACAATAGACATATAAAATTGAAAATTAAATATGCAATGTACCATATTAGGAAAAAATGAAAGTTCAATTCGATTCACATATAATTACCTCAGCCGAGTCACTGACTACATATAGGATTTTTGATATACCTTGGCTGCATACCTAACCACAGCTAATTGAATTGGAGGCCTACACAGAAGACCATACAGGTCACCACACAGAAGACCACACAGTTTACTACATAAGTTAACACACAGAAAACCATACAGGTCTCCTCATTCAGACCACACAGGTCACACCACATAGATTATCTTATCATAGACCACACAGATCACATTACCACATACCACTCAGTAAGTTAATCCCTTAAAGTCAGAGCTTGCATTTGACTCCTGGTACCACCCATATGTGTTTCTCACATTCTTCTTTACTCCTCAAGTTAATTAGAACTTCAACACAAAGTCTGTCAAATGCCAATTTAACTTTAGTCAACAATTCTATTCAAATACTCCACTTATATCTCTAATTAAGAAATTAGGGCAAGTTTTCACACCCATAGATGTGATCAAAATCAAATTATACAACTATTCATATACATTCAACCCTAAATGTATCACAGTCAAATCAATATGTATAGTAAGTCCCAATACCAATACTAATCATAAAACATATTCATTAATTTAGTTTGCATTGGGGGTCATCTCAAGTGACCCTTGTGCCTTCTCATGAGTAATCACCTCTTTGCCCCAAGCTTTTGAGCTAAGTTCCTTGGTTTGTTGCTGTTGTGGGCAATTTCTAGTAAAATGACCTAGCTTTCGGCAGTTATAGTAAATCTGTAACCTGATTGGGCATGTTACATCACCATGTGGCTGGCCATAACGCCAAAACGTCTTATTTCCAGAGGATCTATGCTCAACGATGAGGTTCTTCTGTCTATTCCAGAATGTTGTATCTACGAAGAAGTACATCGTGGAAAGAACCTATCACTCCTCGATCATCATAACCCCCAACAGTATCTGCAGTCGGTACAACGCCTCTAAGTAGTCAAGGAATGCGGTGTACCAGTCTCACGGGGTATCGTGCTCCTGCAGTGCCCTGTAATACTTGGCCTTGAGGAGGTATGATAGCTCCATGTTTGGCTGTAAATAGTACGGCACATGAACCGGCTCTGCTTGGGACTCAATGTCGCTCTGCTCGTCCTCTAACATCTCCTCTAACTCATAGTCAGAATCCCACTCTAAGCACTCACCTAGCGCATATCCGATTTCTCCAACCTCTGTCACTCCTAAAAATGCTAGCCTCGGCTCTAGACCGTACACTGGCAGTCTCAGCACGCTCTTCCGTGCTATGTATCCCATACGCATAGCGTTGTATCCGAAGTAATCGATCATCGACTGTCTTTTGATCACACACCGATTCACTGTCATCTCGCTGTCACAGCTAATTATGATCACAAGCTTACTCGGAATATCCATAAGCATAGGCGCACTCAGACTGCTCACGATATCCTCTCACCATACAAACAAAACCATATCAGTATACAATTCTGATAATGCCAAAACCTCTTATTAGCTCTGATACCAAAAATGTCAACACCTATTTCCATTTCAATAATCGAAGAGAAATAAAAATGGAATTTTATAGGCATACAGAAAGTACAATTATACTGATAAAAGTATTCGTTTACAATCCCAACATCGTTCGTAAACAAAATAAAAAATATAGCAAAAATTTCAATAATTACAAGATTCCCCAAAATATTTTAAGAATAGACTAATTATAACCATCGACTTCAACCTTGCCTCGAGACATGTGAAAATAAATTCCCAATGTCTACGCATTTACCTTTCAACCCACTGGCACTTGCTAAGTTGTTTGCTTTAAAAAAAGGGTGAGATTCTGAAGAATCCCCGTAGAGACATACGATCGACATATAAAATATGAAAATTAAATATACAATGCACCATATTAGGAAAAAATGAAAGTTCAATTCAATTCACATATAATTACCTCAGCCGAGTCACCGACAATAGCTAGAATTTTCGATATACCTTGGCTGGGTTCTGAACCACAGCTAGGATTTTCCGATATACCTTTGTTGGGTACCGAACCACAACTAGGTACTATGCCTCTAGCACGCAATCACATCATGAAATATAGTAACACATACATACAATTATTCACATAGTGTATGAAGGATGGTAGTCCCTACCTCAAAATCTTATCAATCCCTTTTTAATGTGCCTCGTACAACGTGTCGCTTCCAGCTTCTGACTTGGTCATAAAATATTAAATGTACAAAAAATAGGTCATAACCTATCCAAGTATCATTTTAGACTCTTCCATATTGTTTCTTGTGGTTATATTAGTGTATGGTGAAAATTTACAAAAATGCTCCCGGGACCCCGGCCTGGCTTGGCCCGGCCCGACCATACCTAGCCCGATGGCACATTTATCTAAAATTTTGACTAGGGCTATCCTAACTTATTTTTGCCCAAGGAATCCATTTCCTGGCTCGAAATCACCAAATTCAGTGTCAAATTATGAAAATACCCTTGACGGCCCCGATTTAAGGTTTTAGGAGCATTTTCGTAATTATGCTTTTTTGGCCTTTTCCGAAAAAGTAACCTACTGTAACCCCACCTATTTTTGCCTCATGAATCCAATGGAATCATCAAATCATTGAAAATCTCACTCCTTCCCCCAGATCTGGTGTTGGCCAAAACTTTGCTCAAGAAAAAGGAAAAATTGGACTTTTGTGTTTTAGCTTCTAAAGCTTGGACCTTTTAACTTCTAATCCCTTATTAACTCATTTAAACAATTCTAATCATAATTTAAAGAAATTTGGGCAGCATAACCCCTTAGGGTTAGGACTTTTCCAAATTTACAAACTTGAGAAAAATCACCAAACCCAACAACAACCATCAACAACAACTTCATATTTGTATGGATTTAAGATTTATGAAGTTACCTCTTAAGTTCTTGGATTTTCCCTCTCTAGGAGTCCTTTCCTCTCTCTCCTTGAGCTCAAAATATGTCTTCAAAATCATGGATTCTATGAGGTAGAAAGGTTTAGAGAAGGTTTTCATGGAAGATCATAAGAAAACTCTTAAGAAATCACACTTATCTTAAACTTCTTCTTCCTTCTCTACAGAACTTGAGAGCTCTCTCTCTCTCTCTCTCTCTTCTTTCTCCAACTTTGGATGAAAATGAGGAAGGGAAAAGGAAGGAAGAGTGCTTCATAAAATATCTATTAGAATCGACAGGCACAGCGGAAGAATTTTAAAATTTTACCGATCCTAATCAAGGATCTATCAACAGCATTTAAATCAAGTTAGAAAGATTCGTATCTTCATCAACTTAGGGTTTTCACGATCTTTAGGAGCCAACACGTTAGATCCTATCCCTCTACCGGTATCCACACGAATGTTCTCCAACAGAGACTGCGTGCTAGCTTCTCTAATGTCTCCTAGGGTTTCCCTTGCGGCTCTGAATTCTCATGTGTATGAGTATATCTGCTATATCAAGTTTATAACCTATGAGGGCTATATTCAAATTTCAAAATTAATCATGATTAATTTTGAAATTAATCAACAATTAATTATATTGATGAGCTAATTAAATAAATTCAGTTTAAATTAAATCTGTCCAACAATTTTAATTTAACCTATTTATTTAATCCAAATAAAGAGCCATTAGATTTAATTTATCTTTATAAATTAAATCTGAGATACTATATCTCTATCATGTTGGTTATTAATTTAATATATCTTAATAAATTAAATTTAAAACTAACACAATATAATAATATCTTATAATACACACACACATATATAATATATATAAGATATGTATTTTGAAAATATATATCTATATAATATTATTAACGAATTTTATATTATATATATATATATATAAATATAAAATTCGTCCACCCTAAATTAAACATTATCTCGTGTTGCGCAATTCTTATGTGCGACCCTGTAGGCCCATATGAAGTTGGCAATGGGCCAATAACTGTACTAATCCAAAAGTCGCAAGCGGCCTCTAGTAAGACATTATGACTACCCAATTCATATGAGGATCGTTATCATGATGCAACCTGTCAAACAACCATCTCACATCCCTTTTGTCACACGATATATCGATCAAGGATAAGGCATGGATAATGTCATCGTCTTGTTCCTGACCATTACTTTCTCGATTCCTGAGTAGTCAAACAATAGAAATGGAAACTCCTTTCTATTGTAGTATGGCCATACATTTCTCAGTCTCACTCATCGAGGGGCCCAGTAATATCTCTCTACTAATGTGAGGGACAAATTCCATCTTGATCATTCATATTCCTCTGCATGAACAACTACCAAGCTCGATCATAGCCTTTATCATCACCCGGTCAAAAGTCACTTTTGACTAGTTTAAATCTTAGCAACTCTCATGTAGGAATCCATGATGACCTCATATCTAAGGGCATTGTGACATGGTTATACATGAGAAAAGCTTATGACTTGATCCATATAGCTTTCTCATAGTAGGTCGGTCCAGCGCCTTGTACTCTTACAAGTGCCTAAGACTTTGATTCGTATCTCCATATCTTATCAAAGTCAAACTGGTCTTGTTTCATCTCTGCTCCCGCATAGATGACCGACCAGGGACATTTTAGGACAATCTTCATGAATTAAACAAGGATACAATTATCACAGTTAACATGCAAATAATATGATAAAAAAATAGAAAAATTTCATTAAAATAATAATGTTCAAAGTACAATGATTGGCCCTTAGGGCATAATTTCCAACATCATCCCACTTGCCCTAGGTACAATCATTAATTTGCCTAATTTCCATTACCTTAAATAACGCTCTTGCTTTACCTGTGCAAGTGGCTTAGTAAGAGGATCAGCAACATTATCTTCTCTTGCTACTATGCATATCTTTATATCACCTATATCATTGATTTCTCAAATAAGATGAAATCTCCTAAGTATATGCTTGGTCCTTTGATATGACCTAGGCTCCTTGGCCTGTGCAATAGCACCGCTATTGTCACAGAACAAATCTATTGGATTTGAGATGGTGGACACCACCCCTAGTTCAGTAATGAACTTTCTGATCCAAACGGCTTCTTTAGCTGCATCTGATGCTCCTATATACTCAGCTTCTGTGAGCCACAACACACCATCTTCACATAAACATTTCCAAACTTCAATAGAAATACCATCAGGTCCAACAGCTTTACTATTTCTCATTTTCTTAAGAGCTTCCCTAACCTTGCCAACTCAAATCCTACGGTAAAATGACAAATTAAGATCACCTTCTCGAGTTGTCAAATCTTCCTAATCATAAGGCGACCCTCCCCCTCCATTATTGAACAAATTATAAAAGTAGGCTTCCTACCTATTCTTAATATCTCCATCAGTAACCAAAATATTGCTTTCTTCGTCCTTTATACACCTCACTTGGTCCAAGTCTCTCAATTTTCTCTCCTTGTTCTTTGTAATCTTAAAGATCTTACGCTCTCCTAGCTTTGTCCATAACTCCTTATAAAACTCCTTATATGCTTTATTACGAGCTTTACTCACTACCTTCTTAGTCTCCTTTTTAGCCAAACGATACCTTTCCCAATTTTTTACATTATTACACAAGTGTATTACTATAAAACACTCTTTCTTATGCTTTGCTTTCTCTTGAACAGTCTCATCCCACCACCAAGTCTCCTTATCTTGCCAAACAAAACCTTTTGATTCTCCCAAAATTGTTTTAGCTACCTTCTAGACCTTTTTAGACATGTTCTCCCACATGATATTAGCACTTCCTTGTAACTCCCACTCCCCCTCCACGAAAAGAGTTCTATAAAAAATCTCCCACTTCTCCCCCTTAAATTGCCACCACCTAACCCTTGGATTTAGAACTTGCTGGCACTTTTGTTTTACACACTTAATATTCACATCAAGGACCAAAACCTGAAGTTGTGTTGTTACGCCATCCCCAGGGATCACTTTATAGTTAGTACAAAGTCTTCTATCAGAATTCCTTACCAAAAAGAAGTCAATCTGTGTCTTGGCAGCTTCACTCTTGTTTGTTATTAAATGCGCCTCCCTCTTTTTAAAGCAAGTGTTGACAATCTTGAGGTTATATGCGAGTGAGAAATCAATAATAGATTGACCTTCATTATTGAGCACCCCAAATCCAAAACCCCCATGAACCCTTGCATGAGGTCCTGCCTCCTTACCAACATGTTCATTAAGATCTCCTCCAATAAAAATCTTTTCGGTCAGTGGAATACTCTGAATTAGCCCCTCCATATCTTCCCAGAACTTTTCCTTAAGATGTGCTTCTACACCTACTTGAGGTGCATATGCACTGATAATGTTTATAATATCCTTTCCAACAATCATTTTTAAGGAAATGATTCTGTCCTCAACCCTCTTAACTTCCACCACGTTCTTTCTCTATTCATTATTAGTGATGATACCAACACCATTCCTCCCATTGACCTTTCCTGTGTACCAACGCTTAAAGCCATTAATTTCCTGAGACCTTTCTCCTACCCATTTACTTTCCTGAAGGCACAAGATATTAATCTTTCAATCATTCATTACACCCACCACCTCCATAGATTTGGCATTCAAAGTTCTAATATTCCAAGTGCCAAATATGATCTTGCTCTCATGAACTAGCTGCTTTAGCCGCCTCTATTCAGAAGAGAGCGGTAGCCCTTGCTCATTTAACACTACATCTGGGCGATGATATAGCGGCTCTTGCTCACTTCTCATTATACTCGAGCCATACAGCACATTACATGCAGGCAACGACCTAGCATTAGCACAATTTCTTTGTTGATCTATGTTTTTTTCTTAAGAGATTCGACAGGGTTTTATATTGGCTGTCAAGACCTAACACAACCCTCCTCGTTTACCCGGGCTTAGGACCGGCTATAAACATAGGCGGAGTTATGACAATGATACTAAGTAATAGTAAATAGTTTTCACTAAATTTTACCAAAATTCTATAAATTGATTTATTAATGATTAAACTACAATAACGCTAATCAAATTTAACCACAAATCTAGCTTATATTCACAATTTTACTTTTATCTGATTGTTCATCTATAACTTTTCTGTCCAGCTTATGGGTGGTTAGGTTGTGGATTGCAATATATAAGGGAAAACTGCTTAAAATTCTCTTCTATTTGAGCAATATTATTGTGCAAGAGGACCTGATATTAACAATATTGTTCTTTACAGCTATAAATCCTACAACATATATTTGTCTAGTTAATTAATGCATACCCAAGGTATATTTCTAAATAGATTTGAATTTTTGTGTGTGGTCTAAAATATGAATGTTTGGGTAAAAATCAGCTTATTTTGTTTATGTACATATGTATTCAAGGTATATAAACCAATTCTCACCAATCAATTTGCAAATGCCAGGTGGTTTAATTGAAAATTCTCCTACAAAAGTGAGTCAATGCAAATAACTGCTTACTTTTAAGCCTATAAGTAAAAGCTGGTTCACAATAATAACGATATGAATGTATGTAAATTAACGCTCACTATCATAGAAAATCATGATATATTATGGTGATTAATTGCCATACATCATGATTCTGAACTGTCCTATATGCTAGCGCTATAAAAGCTAAGCATAGATACATTATGGTTCAGAACCATTATTTATTTCAGACCTATTATAACAGTTATAATACAACACCCGTTATATATTGATGCTTTATGAGGCCTTGATATACACATTACTATGATAATAATTAACAGGCACGCATTAACAACCGTTCTAATATATGGTAATGCTTGTATCATATATAACGCTTCTGCTTTAACAACCGTTATATATAGTTGACATAAATAATGGTCATTAGATAACAACTATGATTTATCGAAGCTAATCTTTTTAAGAAAATGGGGTGATTTTTGCTTTCGATATCGAAGCTAATCTTTTTAAGAAAATGGGGTGATTTTTGCTTTCGATATCTCCCTACATATATATTTGTACAGAACGAATCACAATATATTTACATTTATTCATATATAGAACAATACAACAAATCAGAATATATTTATAGTCATTCATGTACATGTATACACTATTAAAACCAAAACTTTAAAACAAATAAATCATCATTATCTAGAAATTTATAGTCATTCTATATGTATTTACTTTCCTATTGATGTTGTCAACTCTTCAACAACTTTTTCCATTTGTGAATTGCTAAAAATCGTGTAGGAGTCATCAAAATGCAGTTTGCAAAAGCAAACAAGATGGAAGTTATATATTGTAATGTATAGGTGAACGAATGTATATATGAATGAATTGAGCATATAATATATCTTAATTGTATCAATATTTTTAGGACCGTGGGTGATAATATTCTTGATATATTGCATCATGTAGTACCCACAATCATTGCTCTTGTCCTATTGCTTTAGCCACTATAAAGAAATGAGAAGAATTTTTTTTTGATCAATTATATATATAAACTATATTGTGGGCTGTATCAATATATTAATATTATATATACCTTCAGACACAACCATTAGAAGAAGCATCTGTACCTGCTATCAGTGAGCTTGTTTTTGTTGCACTCGAGACCATTTTGAATGCAGTAAGTATATATAACTCTAAAAAGATACAATATAAAATTATATATAAAGAAACATGCAACATGAAATAAATTATAAAAGATAATGTATGAATAAATTATTGGTCGAAAGTCTCCTGCATATATGGTCTCTTATCTAGAACCCCACTCATAGAGTCATAGTACCAAATTGTTTTGCTCATTAGATTTAAGACTGTGAGCATTTAGTGGTTCCTAAACAAAATAATAGATCACACAATCAGGACAATTATAAAATAAATAAAAACTAATTCAAGTAGAGTTAATTATGTTCCCACCCTTGAATGTAAGGCACCAAGAAGTAAGTGTCACTTATGTCAACCGCCCTCTTAAGGAATTCATCGCCTAGAAACCTCATATGATGTTGCTTGGCATCTTCCTTCATGCCATTACCCTGGTTATTGATTAGGTCTTGGCCAGAAGAACTTGAATTTATCTTGAAGGTTGTGGAGTATGAGGTAATTATGGTACATGTACGTGAAATATTATAACCAACATATCAAAATATAATCAAAGTTCTAAGTAGCCAACTATTCAATCACAGTTAAAGAAATACCTCATAAAGAAGTTGCCAAACATTGAACTTTCCATGTCCTTGTTCAGGATCTTAGAAACAAGCTTTTCAATTATAGCTTCTACTTGGTTAGGAAGGATAAAGACCTCTCTATCAAATGGGATCATTGGACAAGGGTCTAAAGCAAAGGACTTATCAATGAACTCTCAGAGGTACTTCCGGGTAGATTGACCAACAGTCTTTTTTTATGAGGAACACTTCTTCCTAGATTGATCATTGGGGGTGGGATGCTTCCTCTTCTTGGACTGACTATGGGTCTTAGAAGTGGGGGACTTAGACTGATTGGGGCACTTGGACTGATTAGTGGGCAGCTTCTTTTGAGTGACTGACTTCTTTTGAGTGGGGGGCTTCCATACTCTAAGTAAACAGTGAGGATACCCAACAACGCTACTCGTAGTCCCTCCCATTGTATCCATGTCTTTAGTAGGAACAAGGGGGGATACTGGGGATCAATGTTCATTTTGATTTGTACCTTTACATGCTCAAGAGGGATAGGCTCGTTATCAAGGGGATACTAAGGCTTCTATAGTCTAAGTAGACAGTGAGGCTACCCAATGAAGCTACTCATAGTCCCTCCCATTGTATCCATGTCTTTAGTGGGAACATAGAGGGGATACTGGGGATCAATGTTCATTTTGATTTACACCTTCACATGCTTAAGAGGGATAGGCTCGTTATAAAGTATGTTATCCTCCAGGCGGTTGAATGTGTCGACCGTTGCAACTATAAGGTGTCCAAGGCTATCAGCAGAACACTCTACATCCTACAAACCCTCAGGCAGATCATGGGGGGAATGTAAAGCTGCCTAGTACTTAGGCTACTATTTCCCCCTTGATGCTTTCTAGTACATTCCTTTATCAACTCTTGTGTGAGAAAATATATTTATTCTTGCATTTCATCACACTATTTTTGGGGCCTTTTATACTTTTCGTCCTAGATATTTCTTCAAGGTTTTTTATGACCATAATATTTTATCTTGGTTAATCTAAAGCTGGCACCCCTAAGAAGACCAGGATGGTCAGGCTTGCTGTGCATAGAAAGGTAGCTCCCATGTGTCGTAACTTCCTGGGACATGGCTTGCTGTGCATTTAACAATAATGTTCATATTGATAGTTAATTGAAGATATTACTTCCATGAATCGGGAACTAATATTAATCCTTACTATTTTATCGATGACCTCCTTCACATGAGGATTGCATTCACATGCATCTTTATTTTACCTTGCTACTGACCCAAGTTCATGACTAAGAGGTCTACTACCGTCCCCACTCTCAGCAGCAACTTTTCAACAATCCGAGGATACACTTTTCACCCTCCTTTATATGGATACTTATTGTTCTTCACCCTCCTACTATTCACCCGGCTTAATTCCTATGAAAACACTTGAGTTAATATTAAAGAAATACATGGATTTCCTATGAATTGCAAATAACAATTACCTAGAATGTCAGCTCACAACGTGAGATGATAAAATTTCTCCAATCATCCAGTTTAATGGTGGATAGTATCATAAGAACTTCCGTCTTATCAACATCTTCAGGATTCTACAAATGCGCCTTTGTCAATACATGACGGATGTGTGCAATGATTGCCAGCCTTCTTGATGACAAATTCCATGATGTAATCTCCGTCTACATGATATGCAAACTGCAACTCAATTCAAGTTAACATTTTTACAAGTACATAGCAAGTAATTAGCAGGCATATATACCTTACCTTAATATTTTCCCAAATAACTCTTGTGTAATCTCTCTGTACCCTATGTTAGTTACTTGCCATGATAGGAACATAATTTCTTACCGTTAAGCCAATGTAGCTGATGAAGTGTGACGGCTCAAGAGGTTGACCATCATTGTTCCATGTCACATGAAATATTCTCCCCAAAGACTTTACTTAGTTCACAAAAGTCAAGGTGCAGTGGCCCCTCTTTACAATATCCCACACTCATTCTAACGCCTCTTCTAAGGTCTCATCTCTGGGTAGCCTAGGGACGAGATCAGTACCATTAGGAATATTATCAGAAGTATATACACTATCAAAACTAGGGGCACTATCAGTACTGTGGGATGTAGAACTGAACATTTTAACTAGCAAAACAAAAATCATTCAATAGGCCACAGGGAACAGAGGAATGGGTTGTCCAGAAAAATACGATGCACAACTAAGGTCAAAACCTACCTAGGCAAGATGAAGTGAAAAATAAGGAGAATACGAAATGCAAAATGGAGAATTTGGATGCAGAAGAGAAATCATACCTTAAAATGAGAAGAATAAAGCATGTGAAGGAATGCAACCTAGGTAGGTCTCCGAAACGAAAAAGCGAGTTAGGTAATTAAAGCAACTCATGTGACTATCGAACAGAAGTTCAAAAGAAGTAGTGGAGGATGTGGTTTACCTAGATACGACTGTCGATGGTTGGAAAAGTTAACCGGAGTTATGGGTTCCGAGGATGGTAGGTAACGTTTGATTAGAGACAAGCGTGTTAAGTGTAAAAACTTGGGAAAGTGAAGAGGCACAAGATAGTGAGTATATGTTTTAAAAGACTTGACAAAACTTGCTCACGGCTATAAGTTTAGAACTGTTATGAAAGATGACCTTTTCTTACGGTTCTTAATTTACAACCGTAATGAACCTTTGAACAAAATTTCACAATTTTAACATCACAGTTGTTAGGTTTTATAACTGATGATAATGATTTCTTAATAACCGTTAGGTATTTGACATGGTATTTGAAACAGGTACTACATAATAACTGTTACTTATTTGACTCTTTTTAATCATTTTTAAAGTTGGTTATTCAACCCCATTGTACAAACAAAAAATTTAAAGAGAAAATGAGAGTTTGAATAGACTAATAAAAAAGTAAAAATTTATGTGGATGAAGGATATGCTATATCATTAGATTCATATCATTCTCCAATAATTTGTCCACTTCCTTGATCAAAGAGCAAATAAGAGATGTCGGTTCCTTCAAGCACTTCTTCACATGTCCTTGCTTCCTATATAATCGATGAAGAATAAAAGTCATAAGTTGGATATGAGAAGTTGGAATATATCGAAGTAGATGCATAAATGGAGTTCATTATTCGAACATTTAAATGGAAAGGGTTTCATAGGCTATCCAAAAAAGCTTGTCCTTTTGAATGAAAAGGGTTACGTTATAAAATGCCTAAATTAGTAACGGTTGTTTACTAATAACCGTGAAGAGACAATTATTTTTTTAAAAAATAATGTTGGGTTACATTGACCTAATGATTAATTTTTTAACATTCAAAAAATAAAAAAGCAGATGTGGTTTTGAATCATCAGCACTACTGCTGTCCTCCGCCTCCTCCTGCCCCTTCCCCTAACTCTGCACATCATCAACATCTGAGGAAGGAGATGAAGGGTCTGACTAAAGGTGATCATATACAATCTGATTGTGATAAAGGATGAGGCCAACTTCTTGTCCAACTGTGGGCGTGTCTATCAAGATTCCTTGTGGAGTGGTCAATACTGGCCAACGTTTGTAGAAAGTCCTCCATTTAAAGAGAAGGCAAAAGAGGAGAAGGCGGTGGTGGTGGAGGAGGAGGAATGGGTTTACGGAGGAAGAGGGCAAGGATGACGAGGAGAAGGAAGGTAAGCCTGGGGATGAGGAGGAGGGCAAATATAAAGAGATCTCTATTGACTGACCATGATGAGGGAGAGAAGGATGAGGTTAAGAAACGGTTCTTTTTAGAAAAGTACTATGAATAAAATGAGCACTTTGTTCTAAAGTATTTAAGTTTAGGAGAACTGGAACTTGGTGTCCATCCAAATGAGGTTTTGAAATGGTGCCTTTTAGATTTGTACTTTACATGATAGTTCGTTATTATAAAATGTCATTTTTGTTGTTCATACTATACGGTCAATTGACATGACTGTTATATTTGTGTTTTTTGCTTATGTAAGGTTAGAAGACGAATCATTTGTAAGTGTAACATGATGGTTGTTTCAAAAGAACCGTCCCTTTTATCACTAAATAAACGACAATTATTAACTACAATAGTTATTTTTCTGTTTTTCCGAATTCTAACTCACAATACATGACAATGTGCATAATTAACCGTTACTTTTAAGCATTATGTATCCTTGTGCGACTTCCGCCTCAACATACATAACGTTTATTAGTTGAAATCGTAATGTATTAAGCGTTATAAATGCCCAAATCCATAGTAGAGACTACTAAAGAATAGCGTATATTTTACAATTATTTTTTTCAATATTTTATGATTTTGAACTATAAAATATATAAGAGTTAAATATTAATATTTTACGGTTGGTGTGCTCAATATTTTACCATTGTTTATTAAAAACTGTAAAGTATTTGATTCAAACTTCATGATTCTTAGGCAACAATTGTGAAATATAGTATACATTATTCGACGGTTATTCATAAGAACCTGTCAAATATATGAATCAGTTCTAATATTGAACTCTCAAGTATTTGACACCAGTTTTAATCATCTGTACGAAGTTTATTTGATGGTTGTTAGTGTATAACCATAAAATATTATAAAATAATCGATAGTTGTTTTAATGAACCATGAAATATTGTTACATACTTTACAATTGTTTATGAATAACCGTGAAGTATTTATGAATATTTTTTTCCAAAAAGAATAGGGGGCTCATTTTTTATCAGCCCTTTCAAAATTACCTACAGAAACAACATTTATACACAAAACACTGAAACAAAACTACTACAGCAAACACTTTTAAAATATATTACTTTGACCTTTCCATGTCCATTTTCAGGGGAAGTCAATGCAAGTAATGTTGTAAGCTTTTTATCTACGTTCATTTTGTAATAAATATAGAAAGTATTTTCCCCACCTATTTTTTAAAAAAAAATAGACATGGGAAGGATGACTTATCGCATCCATTTTTTCAAAACAAAGATATAATGTATTTTCACCCATAATCCCTATAGGTATCTATAAATCAATCTTCTGAATTTTTCATGGATTTCATGCAGTCGTGCGAAGAAGGGAAATTTTGTTCTATCTTCTTGGTCCTGATAAAACATAAAGTAAGATTATAAGTAGGATGTCAAAGAAAATTCAAGTCATAGTAAGGTGTTTTCTATCATTGAAGGTGTTGTCACCATGTAAACAAGTCTTTTAGGTCAAAGGATAAAAGATTCTTTCGCTTAACCTAGTTTGGCAACCTCATCATTAAGGAATTGGATGTCTACATCTGCTTCCCCCTCTCGAACAGCTGTAACAATGACCTTAACTTGGTCGTCTCAAATTTCCTTATAATTGTGGGTGTTAGCTTGTGTGTATATGACAATATCAGCAGCAACAAACATTGACAGGACATCCAAATAGAGATAGCAAGTTTCTCCAGCCTCTGGTGTAATATCCCAAATTTTGGGCTTAGAAGTTTGAGAATAAGCCTAAATCAAGTAGCTTACTAAGCTTAGTTTGGCAAGAGTCCCAAGAATGTTCAAGAGATAGAATGAATTTCAGGGCCTATGTGATTTAGCCCTCCGGGTAGAGAATAATTCCTCGAATTATATGAAGGCTCAGTATGTGAAAGTAATCAGATAAAATATATCGGTGTCTATGTACACTTAGCACCATCTAAGGCCTTTACGAACACTTGGCGTGTTTTGGTAGTCCCCGAGACAAGTGGCGTCATTTTAAGCTACATGTGCATAAAGTAGTTTTTTGATAAAGTAGCTTTTGGATTGGACTACTCGTGGGTAGGGGTGGAAACAGGCTAGGCCGCCTGTCAGGGGCCTGTGGCCTGACCTGTTATGGGCTTGCTCAGGCCTGGCTTGTCAGGCCAAGGCCATTTTAAAAGCCTGTTTGTTTTAAAAGGCCAGGCCAAGGCTTACTGACAGGCCTGGTAAGCCTGTCAGGCCGGCCTGAGCCTCTTAAGGTATTTTATAAAAAAAATCAGCAAGGAGGGTGAAAAGGTAATTAACCATCTTCCATCCATATCCCCTAACCCTAAATCTTCATTTCTTCTTGTATCGGCTTCTTAAATCTCAAGCTCTCACTCGCGTAGCGTTCAAATATGTAAGGAGGCTCTCACTCGCATCCGTCTGACTCTGTCGACCTCTTCAGAAACACGTCCACTGTCGACCGCCAGTCCTTCCCATGGCTCTCCTCTCTTCATTGTCTCTCTGTTAGCTGTTAGCTGTCAAGTAAGTATTTGGTTTCATTATGCGATTTTCTTCTGCGATTTCATTCTCATCTTATCTCTTCGTCATCTCTTTTGATTTTCCATTTCATCAAGCCAAGCTTCTAGCTTTCCATACAAACTCTCCTTCCTAACCAAAATATACCCTAGAAGTTTGTTTTCACATTTTACCCCTTCCGTATTTTGAGTCATCTTTGGAGTTGAGTGATATGATGCTTATATTTAACGCTCCTCATTTGGTTTTTCTCTAAGAGTAAGTTAGTCTATGGCTTGAAGCCATTGCTTTATTATTAGTTTTGACTGTATTTGTTATTTACCGGGTAATTTCATTTTTATCTTCCTAATGTAAGGAGTGAATAATGGGACGGGACTGTCTCTGATAAATTTGATGTTGTTTCACTGATAATATGGGCACGTGATCTTGTTTCCCTTATATTTTTGTCAACAATAGTATATTTTTGTTGAATTCGATAAAGAAGGTTTCATCAGTGTTCGAAATCTGATATATCACTCAAAGATGGACAGATTTTGTTCCCAACTTTAGTGATGTTATTGTTGATAGCCATAAGGACTCGGGTCGATACAAAAATTCATCATGCACAACCGTGAGCTCTCCCTTCTATTTCTTTATCTCTTCTTTATTATTTTCTGGCAAAAAACTATTATTTGCTTTTGAATGTTTCCTTTTTTTTCATCTCTTGCATTTAGGAACTCAAGCAAGAGAGTAGAGTATGTGTGTGTGAAATATTGTTTAAATTTGAATTCCATTAGGTTATGTAGTAAATTCAATTGAATCTCACTACTTGATCTATATTGAAGGATTGAAGCAAATAACATCCTTTTGAATCTTATTGTTTATATATTTTTATTTAGAGCAATGTTTTTCTGAAAATGGAATAGGTGCATTTGAGAATGAATGTTTGTAGAAGTGGGCAGAGGTATTTCTCTGAGCTTCCAACAAGTTTTGGAAGTTTTGTTGACCAAGAGAGAGTATATAGCCTTTGCCCCTTACAAAACAGAGACTGAGCAAATGATAGACATGATGTCAATAAAATTTCCCCTCTTAAAGGTACCCCTTGTGTTCTGATAGCTTGTGGTTTTATGCGCTTAATTTTTTGGATTGATTTTTGCTATACTTCTCTTTGCTAGCTGTTATGTTTTTAACTTTTCACTTTTTGATTGAACTTTACTTAGTTTGAGTGATTTTGTTTGATTAGTATATTTGGTTTGGCTTTTTCTACTATTGGTTGGTTAAGCTGGTCTAGCTATCTGTTGCTCCATTTGTATATAGAGAACTGAAATAGTCTATTCTATGTTGCAAACACCAGTGTCTTGTCACTATATTTGAATAAATTGTCCATTTTGCAAGCTGTGATGATTCTAGAAGAGATTGCAAACTGTAATATATCAAACGAAGTGGCCTTAAACGTAGATCAAACAATGTTTTACCCCATCCTATACCCAAAAAAACACATAACAAGGGATTGCAAAGTTTACCTGCAAACACATACCAAAAAAGTTTCAGGCCTCTTTAACAGGCCACAGCTCAGGCCAGGCCAGGCTCAGGCAGAAAAAAAGGCCTCTAAAAGGCTATAGGCCACGCTCAGCCTTCCTATTATAAAATAGGTCTGGCCTGTTAAGGCAAAAGCCTGGCCTGGCTTGGCCTGTTTCCACCCCTACCCGTGGGATGCCACTTATGCCTTTAGCTTTTCCTTTTGGGTTGGCTTAGTAAGAAGACACCACCCATCTATCTCATGAGACATGTCACTAATTAGTCAGATAAAATGTGTCGATGTAGGTGTGCACATGGCATTTTCAAGGTAGGCACATACACCCTATGTTTTTAAAGGTACACAGGCTTGGTGCCATTTTTCTGGAGAATATAGGCATACATGATTATGCCATTTTATGCCATATACAGACACTTGGCATGTTCTTGAGGAACATAGGTTTGGGTGTCATGCACAAGGGTACACCGATATATAGGGATACACAAGCATATATTTGGCATAATACCGAGAAACCATAATAGATGTGGTGCCATCTAATGCCCTGTAGAGACATATGTGGCATTCCAGAGGTGTAAGTATACACATGGCACAATCTTGAACCCACAAGGACATATGGTGCCAAACCGATCAGACTCCATATAAAGAGCTTTATTAAAGTAGCTTTTGGGTTACCACTGTGAGAAGACAACACCTCAGCCCCTTCAGGGTTTTGTTTTAGGGTAGATGCATGTGGAGGCACCACCTAGCCCTCAAGTGCCACATGTCCAAAAGCCGGGACAACTCACCAGTCACCAGTCACCAGTCCGGCCATATGTGTAGTATCCCAAATTTTGGGCTTAGATCTAGTGTGAGACTATGGTCACCATGTGTTAAATCTACCAGTAGATTATAACTTTCTTTTGTGTTGGGAAAGACTGGGGGATCTTGTGTAAGAGAAATAAAAGAATTAATTAAACTAACTAAAGGCAAAACTCAATATTAACTTAATTGGAATTATTTACAAACATGATATCTATATTCCTTTTGAACCAGCCCGGTTTGCATGCTAGAGGCCATAGATATCATCTTATAATGTAGCTCGTGCAAAAGCTCTTCTCAAAGTGATTGGCCAAGTTGCATCTCGAGCTCTTGCAAACTTCCTCTCAAACCTTGGCCATGAGCTCCATGGCGGGTTTACGTATAGAATGTTGTAAAGTTCATCTAAAATATCTTGTGAGACCAACTCCCTTTGGCTCCCCTCTAATGCAATAGGGGTGATCTAGCTTCCCAATTGTCATTGCTAAGATGTCCATCCGTCTATTTTTATTGAAGGAATCTTAGCTACTTTTCTGTTCAAGTTCATCCTGTAGCATACAATCGATAATTAAAATTAATTGCTTGTAATCTTTAAGGAACATCAAACACACTTAAATTTAATTTACATTAACTACTTACAATCTTTGAAGCAACCTTAGGAACATCTAGATTTATATATTTGTTATCTTTCATCCCCTACCTTCTATTTTCTTTGATGCAGGGGAGGAGTCGAGGCCTGAACAACAATGCTAGGATCTGTTTTGGATGCTTCCTACATTATTTTGCAAATTAGACTGCATGATCTTCTCTTCAAGCTTTTGATAACCCCTACGAGACATGCAATACTGATAAACATTTTTAGATTGCCGTTCTTTATTTTCAGCACTTACTTTTTGTGGAAAAAAATAAAGAAGACTAAGTCAGTGAGGTGAAATAAATTCAAATAAAATGTTTTATTCTTTTATCAACAAAATTTACCAAAAATGTAGGATCTTGTCATAATGCCATAAACAATCTCCACTCTTCATGATCAAGAAAGAGGTAAATTTATATTTCAGAACTTTTGTTTTATTTTATTGTTTTTAAGTTACTAAGTCAATGTTTCGTCTGGTTTTGGTGTTACAGATGTTTGATCTTGCTGATCCCTTTCCTGAAGAAGATATTGATTTCATTCGCACATGTTGTGCTGAATTCATCTATGAGCTATTACAAAAATAGTGAGTTTTTGAATCCAACGTTACATTGTACATTATTGTTCTCATATGTATTGCTAACAAGGTTTATGTATCTGTGTAGGACAATTTCTGTGATATGGGTGATATAGGAGGCATGGTATTTGAGGGACTGACCTTTGTAATTTTTCTTCCCTTTGTATTCTGTAAAGTTGAGGAATTTCTGCTGTTCTTATATCAATACTTGAATTTTATTACTGCCGTTGTCATTTCAAAGTTTTGCATCCATTTCTGATCAAATTCTTCTGTTTGGACATTCCTTCATGTTTTTAGTTTTAGACAACTTCATGTTGCACATTGAAATTGCAAGAAATGGAGTGAATTTGGAGTTCCTAGAATCTGATTTTGCACTAAAGACCGTGCTTGGGTAAGTTTGAGGTGATATGAACCTAAGTATGGACAATATCTCTCTCTAACATCACTGAGATGGGTACATATATAGATAGACAAATACATACACTCCATTTCATCCGTTGCATTTTGCATTGTTCTCTGTTGCTTCAAGATTCATTACTGTTGTCATTTGGTCCTCCTTACTGTCTAATTGCAAATGAATCATCAATGTATGACTGTACTGGCTTGTATGAACATTTGTTGCTGCTATAGACGGCTGTTTTTGAATTTTGAAATTGAAATCAGTGATTGTTCTGTACTGCTATTAAAATTATATTGGAGCATTCACTGCGTGTATATATAAAAGGGACATTTTTAAAAAAAATTGAAGCTTTAAGACCGATTGTAGTCACAACCGGTCTTAAAAGTACTTTAAGACCGGTTGTGCCCACAACCGGTCTTAAAAATCCACATTTAAGACCGGTTGTGCCCACAACCGGTCTTAAAGGGTAGACATTTAAGACCAGTTCTGGGCACAACCGGTCTTAAAGGTAAGACATTTAAGACCGGTTGTTCCCACAACCGGTCTTAAATGTCTGCCCTTTAAGACCTCTTGCGGGCAGAACAGGTCTTAATGGTCAGACCTTTAAGACCGGTTTTAAGAACAACCGGTCTTAAAAGTGTGACTTTAAGACCGGTTATAACAACCGGTCTAAGAAATAACAGACTTTTTAGACCTTCTGTATCAAGACCTAATACAGAACCGGTCTAAAAAGTCATTTTTAACCGGTCTAAAAAGTCATTTTTCTACTAGTGCCTCTTTGCCTCTCAAATGTACTCTTTGGTGAGAGTGGTTTTGAAATCTTTATATCACTGACAAACTTCCCCCATCTAATACTTTTTCATCTTTGATGTTTGGGACATTGTAGGTTTGCTACACAGCACAACAAAAGATAATTATACTTGAACCAATAAAAGTAAAGATAGAAATGAAGATAGCAAGTTATATACCAAAATATATTCCCAAATCATGGTCATCGTATCTGGTGGAACTGACGTCCAATTAGGCTATAGAATGCCAACTTTACTTTGACCCATATAGCCTATATAACTAATGAACCTTTCCCTCTCTTGACCAGTTGGATTCATTCAGCATCAAAGTCCACATGCATCGACAGAAAGCATGACACCTTTATATCTTTTGGACTATGCAACCAACAGTAAATTTATTTTTTAATCCTCACGATGTGCAACCAACTGTGGTAGCTTCATGCTACCTCTACCCCTTTTCTTATAGGGTGAGCCACCTACGTTCCCCTCATAAGAACCCTCTATGTTCTTGTTAAGAAATCAAGGTGAGAGACGTAAGTAAATTGCAATCAAATAAATAAAATAAACTAACTAAAAGTAAAAGTAAAAATTACTTAGCACTATTTTATTCCTTAAGGTCTTACTTTATGTGGTTTCCCATATTCTTTCACAATGATCATTTTTAGTAGCATATTCATCATCATCTACCAATTCTTCTTTATTGGGTCTAGGTGGATTTGTAGTGAAAGGTTATATCTCGTCAAGGTTCAAACTTGGATCACTGTCCCTCTGTTTCTTAATTTTGAAGTACAATAGACAATATTTTATTTGTAGGATCAATGACATAAAACATTTGTTTCTCATGGCTTACTAAAATAAAGGTGTAACATCCCAAATTTTCATTCATAGATAATCTTATGAAGGAAACATTTAGCGGTAAATATAACTTAGTGAATAATGGTTTAAATAAGGAAGATAGATCTAAAATAAATAAAAATATTATAGTCGAATGAAGCCTAATAAAAATATAATTAAACAATTATTATTATTGAATTTCTTTAGAAAAGATAAAATAATAAAGTTAGTAAGGTTAAATAAGAGTATTTAATTTTAATTTTAATTTTAATTATGTGTGTATAAGTAAATAAATAATAAAATAAAAGAGACTAACAAGTCCCACATCGATTAAATAAGGAGAAGAGAGAGTTCTTAGAGCCTATATATAGGAGTAGTGAGGTGGACTCAAAGTGCAACTTTTCTATTTTGGAATACAACTAGGGCAGCCTGGATAAAATATCATTTGTGTTTTAGTTAACCATTAGATTGGGCTGAAATTTGGGTAGCCCATCCAAGACATCCAATCCGTCGCTTTTAACGATTATATTATAAATTACTATCATGGGTTATGAGTTACAAAGCCTGGAAGACGAATGAATTTCTGGAACATGGAGAACAAACCCTCGAGGAAAGAATCAACATTTTCAACTAAGTCCACCATTGGATGGTTCGAAATTTTGTGAGCTAACATCTTTTTAGGAAAAACCAATGGTAGGATTTATGATTTGAGACCTCTAGTAAGAATAATTTATCACACATTGAATCTGTTATTTGAAAAATAGAATTGTCATAGATTTAGGAGTTTTCTAGAGGTTCTAAAGGTTAAAATCCCAAATTGAGATCATAGAAACATTACACAAGGCTAGTCTAACGCTCCGATGATCCCAATTCTCAAATCTAATATCATTCTAATATAATGTTTCCTACTCATAGGAAATTCTAAGCAACTCGTTGGAGGAGAAGTTATAAACATATAGTGTTACTAAAAGACTTTACATTAATTACATTTCTCGTTACTCTGAGCTTCTGGATAAGGACCTTCCTTGCTTGGACCTTAAAGAATACCAGATAACGTCATCCTATCATCTTACTTATAGATGTTGCTCATGGGTTTTTCTGAAAAACACCACAAGCCTAGAATGAGTAAAACTATGAGCATTGCTATTTTATCACTAATAACACCTTGCGGGACCTTGGATGAATTATAAGATTAGATAGATTGACTTGTGGAATCATTAGAGACAACTATACATTTGGATATGTAAATCAAACTGTTTTTAGTATCTTTGTGATTCATACCTCGCGAGTGGCCTTGTATGGGCAATTGAACTACTGGTGCGATGTGTTTCTAAGTATAGACTTGATGAGTATATGTGTTATGTATGTGAAGCACTGAGATTCTACATTGTTCATATGTTGCTGATTAACTGGATAAAGGATGTATGCCTATATTAAAACATGTGGATTCTATGTTATAAACTGGAATGTATGAGAATGAGAATATTAAAACCCTTTGAGAATAATGTGATCTAAACGGCGGAGTTAGTGAACGGGTTGTGATTTATCAAAATTGAATACCACGTGGTAAGCCGCTAGTTTCATTATTGTGCACCACTAGCTAGAATCTATTTTTCATGGAAGTATTCCATTATACGGCACTCCAAGGGCTTTCGGGCAGTATTCTTGTGCCCCAAGCAGTATTTTGATAACAGTAACCCTATGGAAGAACCTAGGTCCCTTGTGTGCTTTGTAGTACTTTGGTCGGTCTGCGTCACACTTGCAGAGAGCTTGTAAGAGTAAACCAGTAATGTGGAAAGTACTTAGCCCATGGGTCTAATCAGAGGAAATAAGGAGGATACAAGGATGGTTAGGAGTTAATGAAAGATAAAGAGTAATCATACATAATGACATTTTGTGAAACAATATGTTGTGTTGTGAGTAAATGTTCTTTGAGAATATGAATGGATATGATCATGCTCTTGATTAGCATATCTACTTGACTTCTTACTTGTTATATATGCTTACCTTTCTGTCTAATATATCTGCTTGACATGTTTGTATGTTAGTCCCACTTGGCACCCCACAGGTGGTGCCGATAGGTAAGGTCAGTAGTGATTGCGTTACTGAGACAGTAGTCTCATCTCGCTACTTCTCACATTTTTTCATGTGAGAGCTTGAGGTCAGGAGCAACTGGGAAGGCATCTGATGATGTAGCTACCTTAACGATTAGCTAGTGGTTACTGCTTATATCCTTTTTATTGCCACATTTAGGGAATTTTTCCTATTACATCATGTTGCATGTGAATTTACTTAGAATATAATTGCACTCTTTTGACAAACAACTAAAGACCTAGAATGCTTATTTAATTATTTTAGATTGTTGATTTAAGGAACTCATTTCGAGGTCATCTTTGAAGAAATTTTTGAGAATCACATTAAGCTTAAGGTTAATTAGATATGGTGTTACAGCCAACCTAAACCTCAAATACCTTCCCTAAACGTATCCCATGAGGAACCTTGCCTGAAAAATAATAATCAACTACGGGGTGAGTCATATGGCCCCAATAACCACAATTTCAATTTAACAAGTATGCAATGAATGATTACAAGAAAGTTAAATAGGTTAAATATAAACTCATATAATATAAAGTATAAACATTTTTGCACGAACAATAGTAGTTCAAGGAGTAATTAAGTATGCACTGATCTCCCTCAACCATCCTTATAACCTCCTTATAACCGTTGACAAAACCCATGGGCTACAACACATAACAAGATTTGTCTTTGTGACAAGACTGGACCAAGCTCTCCAATAGTGAGGTGTAGCCTAGCCAAAAGCTACATAACTTACAAGTCCCTTGAGTTGACCCTTAACCTGGCCAAGGAAGAGTGATACCAAGGATCCTGAGAATGTTAAAGCCAGTCACTGGGTGCCAAGTGGCAGCTATACCATGTGGTATAAGAGAACCAAGCCTCCCATAATCATAACTCAACACAATCTAGCATATTTCAATATGTAATACAACAGCTCAAGATCACCAACTTCAACATCAATAATTTATTCTCATATTCAACATTAAATGCTATGCATTATCAACATTAGAATCACAAGATAAGCAATTTTAAGCCTATTTAACTAAAAAGTTTACTCACAAATATACATTTCATATCTATACATTTTCTATATGTAAAATACTATACCATATAATTATATCATTTAAAAATACCAACATACACTTGTAATTACCTCAACAAGCATACAAGATAAATTGGAAAGCAGTTACCTCTCACCAAAGCTAAAACAAGTTACCACCATTCTTGTGAAACCCTGTGCTTAACAACTAAGAAGAGTGTACATAATATACGTGAGTATTCATCAATAAAATGATAACCAAAGCAACAATTAACAACTAGTAACTATACTCCCAACCTTCACTTACTTGTTCCTTAGGAAAAATTCATGATATCTCTATTGTTCATATGTTTACTATCCTAATGATATTTGCCCTATTCTTCCTCTTTATTATACTCATTTAAGTCATTAATTAACTTCCAAATGCTCAATTTAAATTATAATTTCCCAATTCTAATATCAAATGTTCAAGCCATAATTATCTTTCACTTAACCAAATTATTCATTTTTATAGAAATTTCCAATTAAAGCTTGGCAATTGAATTCTATAAATTTCATGACATTTTATTTAATCCTAGATCACATTTTAAAGCTGCCTGAAAATCCATGAGTTTCAATTTCACTATTTTTCAAAAATCCCCTTTTTCAAAGTAGGAATTACTTAGCAGTAACTTAAATCAAGTCTAATCGCCATGAAAATTTAAATACAAGACCCTAATTAACTAAAGTTTCTAACTGAAATAATTCCCTAACCAATCAATGTCCAGATTGCTCATTCCAAAAAAAACCTCAAAAAATGGCCATAATTCCTCCATAAATAGAAAATCCACTCAAACTTATAATTTAACTACAAAATCAACTTCCAACAAGTATTTCTAAGTTACCCGTAACCAATTGTCTAAATTTTAACCAATAATTGACTCTAAAAACTAAAATCCCTCTTCTCCCACTTAGGGTTCAACCTCAACAACCTAAAGTGTAAAATTTAACCTATCCAACAAAGTAAACTAATTAAAATTAAGTACCAACTTACCTCTACAATCCTATGGTCTCCGATTAATGAAACTCAACCATTGCTCCAAGCCCTGATCCTCAAACTTAGTTTGCTCCCAACGAAATTTACAGTACTGTAATGCTCTTCTAGAGTAAAAAAATGTTGGGGAAATATTTTTTGTGGTTGGCAAATTTTGAGTACAAAAAAGAGCTTAAAATTATCTAAAACCTCCATTAAAAGTGGAATAGCTCTCTCACACCGCGCTGAACAACAAAACGCGGGGGGGGGGGGGATAAGGTGACACTTGAAAGTGTAGGGGAGAGACTAATATATAATATTAATGTGGGTCTTACCTCTTTTTTTTACTTTATCCTTTTCTTTTCCTTTCTTCTCATTTTCTTTTACTCTCACTTTTCTTTTCTTTTTTTAATCTAATATATAGAATATTATATTAATTCTTATCCTTATGTTTTGGTAAAAAAAAATTTCTAAATTTGCCAAGACTCTCCAAAAACCTAAATAATTAATCTTTATTTAGGTACTTTGCTCAATATATATTTATATATATATATTTATATATATATATACACTCTGAATATATGAATAATTATAGTCATTTAGAAAATATTTTAAATTATTTTATTCAATCCCATCAAGTCATATTAAATCTTCTTTCTTTCTTCTTCTTGTTTTCCCCCCTTAGAAATATGGTATGGGATAAAATTTAACTTATTTGGGCAAGTTCTCTTGACTCAAATACCGATATGGTAATTTCTAATTATCATAAAATAATTTCATCAAATTCATTTCAATATTAATAAATATATACTACCTATAATTTCTAATCATTTTCTATTTTTTCCTTACTTTTATATTTCTAGGTCTCACATAAAGCATTTGATCTACTCTAAATCTCAAGTTACTTAATAAACCACATCCTAATAGTACTTAAATACTATGACTAAAAATTGGAATGTTACACTTATGAGAGAACCTTTTAGAGGGAGAAGAATAATATTTTGTGTGTGTTATTCAAATCCTGACTCCCTCAATCCCATGTCTTATCTATATTGTATGTATAGTCACATAGGAATATATATAACTCTTAAGCGAACAGGTACATGAGAATAGACATAACTATTAAACCGTAAAGGAATATTTCTCTTTATGAACCCATGCCTCTCTATGATAACCCTTCTTGAATTAGGCTTGGGCCCTATTCTACTAAGGGTGGACTAATATATTTCAATAGATACAGTGATAGCAAAATCACTTATTGGATTCAACAAAAATGGCCCAATTAGACACAATACACAAGTGCAGAAATTAATCCAAGATATAGTTCTCAATCACATTTGCAATGTATCAAGCACTCCAAAAATCAGTTCAAAAATTTTTTACAGCCCAGGTTATGAACAATTTCATGCTTGAATATTTTGAAAGCTCCATGCTATGCACAAGTTGAAGAATCAAGTTCCAAAATTGGTCTTGACACTAAAAACCACGTACACACTCAATGATCTCAAAATTCTCAGCAACATTTTCACAAATAAATATGATGCAAAGTTCAAGATTGAAACATATCGAGACCAATAACCAACAACTCGAAAATAGAAAAATTCAATTCATGAAAATGAGTTCGGTATCACCAATCAAGTTGGAAAATTAGGCCAACAACTCAAATCAAATTTCCTATGGCAAAAATTGAAGTCAGCTTCGAGCACCATGTGAAATAGAAATGGATGCACAAATTTGTGATTTAAACAAAATTCATAGGAGTTCCAAGATTCCAATACATATTCAAAGTAATGCATGAATGAAGTTATAAAAAATGGCAGTTCAATGCAATTCAAAGTGCATATAAACCCAGAGTGGCAATCTGATATAAACCAGCAAGTATAAAGGTGGTGCAAGTGTATAAGTTGGTGAAATAGCTTTTAATTAATGAACAAAGTCAAAAACTTGTAACCACACATAGTAAGCTTCTTGGCACAATAGATAATGCAATTATGCACTGATAGGGACCAAGGTAGTATGGGCTGCAAAAGTCCTACATCAAGTAGCATGGGCTGCTTGATGGGTACTTAAGTGCCTTAGCTCTCCCACCTTAATAGTTAGCTTTTGGGGTGTGATTCTCCAAAGTGCTTGGGTGCTTATCATTTGGTATCAGAGTCAGTGGCTGGCGGACCGGAGAGGGTTACCTACAGAGGGTTCTGACTGGAGGGCCTAACCAGCAAGTGATTGAGTGAAGCGCCAAGTGAAGTTCCGGAGAATGGAGCCACCGAGACGTCGGCTTTCAGGGGAAGGGCGTATTGATAGGGACCAAGGTAGTATTAGCTGTCAAAGTTCCACATCGAGTAGCATGGGCTGCTTGATGGGGTACTTAAGTGTCTTGACTTTCCCACCTCAATAGCTAGCTTTTGGGTTGTGGTTCTCCAAGGTGCTTGGGTACCTATTATTTGGAATCAGAGCCTGTGGCTGGCAGACCGGAGAAGGCTACCTACAAAGGGTTCTAACCGGAGAGGCTGACCAATAAGTGATTGAGTAAAGCACCGAGTGAAGTGCCGTAGAGTAGAGCCGCCGAGACGTCGGCTTTCTGGGGAGGGTGTATTGATAGGGACCAAGGAAGTATGGGCTGCAAAAATCCCACATCGAATAGCATGAGCTAATTGATGGGGTACTTAAGTACCTTGGCTCTCCCACCTCAATAACTAGCTTTTGGAGTATGGTTCTCTAAGGTGCTTGGGTGCCTATCATGCACAAAATGGAGTGATGATACACAGCAGTAACGATCAGATTCAAGCAAGTCTACTAAACAACCAACAACAACTTCACATCTACCATCAAGCAGCAGTAAAATGATGGCAAAAATCTCAGCAATCAAAAATACAAAATACTCTCAAGAAAGACATCAATAAGAGTAATTAAGCAAGGCAATGACAACAACAATTTCTCCACAAAAATTCACACACAATTTAGCCAAAAATTTAGGTGCAATAAGAATCAAATTAGACGCAACTTACTGAATAGTTTCAAATCAAGTTTCAAAATTCTTTCCCAGTTCTAACATGCACATGAAAGTTTTTAAACCAACTACTCAACATACAATTGAGATCTAAAAGCATAAGGAGTCAAATCAAGAAGCTCAAAAGCAAATGGCACTCTCCAATAAGATGGTAATAACACCAACAGCACAATTAGACAATGAGAGGACCAAATGAAAGCAGCAAGGAACTTGAAGGAAAAGAGAACAATGCAAAATGCAATGGATGCTATGAAGTGTATGTATGTGTCTGTCTATATGCAACTATCTATGTATGGAGTAATTTTTTTAATTTTCTATGCAAATGCAAGAAAAATGCTATGGAGAACTAATATGCACATGTCAAAAAAGACAAATAAAAAACACACTAAAAACTAAAATTCTAACAAACTCACACAAGCACCCCCAGTCCATAAGAAAATTGACACGTAGTTAACCAAAGAGTTAAAAAGGACTCCCCAGCAATGATGCAATATGAAGAAGACCTTTGTCATAGCGACTTGGGGTCCACAATCAACAATTAAATCCAAGCAATGCAATATAGCACAACTCAGGTCATGTTACTTTGAGGAGACTTTATTTAGATTCCTAAGCCAACTAAGTGATAAAAACATGAAATTGACAAGGAAGAAAGTTTGGGGTTTTCATTCTACAACACTTCACAAAAATTATTAAATGCAACCTAAACTACTATTTTTGGTATTTTTCTTTTAATGATAGATAGTAAATGGAAATGGGTGGATATAGGAATGAAATGGGTTAATGGAATGGATAATTCTCTAATGCAATGACTCAGGCTATCATTGCTTCAAATGAGGGAGTTAGCCAGTTCAATTAAATATGCCTAAAAGATCCTTTAGACTAGCTTGAGTTAAGTTAATTGGACACCTCCGCACCGGCCAAGGTCTAATTCCCCCAACCAAAACCCAAGTCAAAACTCTAGCAATTGGAATCAATTAAGTGCATTAGCATAAGTAATCAAGAACCCTTAGATTACTAACATACTATGGTTCATAACAATCTCAAGTATAAGCTATACCAAGTCAATTGTAAGAATTTTCTACTAATGAAGCTCAAAGTGTCAAGCGCACAAAAATCAAATCCAAAGACATCCAATCTCCCAAGTTATATAAAACCTCAATACAAAACATCAAATCATCATAATAATCAAACCTAAACCTAGAATTCAACTATTACAATGGAAAGAGTAAGAAATTGGATAAACAACACTTCCCATTAAACCTCCAATATCATTGTCCTAGAGAATGGAGTACTCAGCCAAGAATATGCTCTATGGAAGCTTTACCATATGCTTCCAACATCGCAGCCATAGCAGCCACTGAAAGAGTGAAGGAAAAATGGAATAAAAGGGAATGGGAGGTGAACAAGACTGTGAGAGTGAAGGTCGAGGTGAGATGGAGAAGGAAGGCGACAGTGGTGATGGTCGATCTCTCCCACTATTCGCAATGCTCTCTGTTCTAGTATTTAAAGCTTGCATCGGTAATACGGCGACGATGGAGGACATAATGGAAGGATGGTCGCCGAGGATAGGGAAGGACGTGAGTACGTGAAAATAAAGGTAATGGTATGTGGATTATCTTCACGACGTTCTGTCTCTTCGTCAGTGCAAGCTCAGTCCTTTTGTCTCTTGTCTGACCTAAATAAATGAATCAATACCTTGTAGTCTTCTTTAATTTTGGGTTAAGAAGAAAATCTACCCTTGAAGTATATCTTCAGGAGCAATATTGCCCTGGAAGTTTTTTCGGTCTCAATGTCACCCTAGAAGTTTAAAAACATAGCAATGTTGCCCCTCCCATTAACAACGTTAAGTTTGATCATTTTGTTTGACTTAATATCCCACGTGGTACTCCTATCTGGCAACTAATAATCCAACTCACTGCCACCTCATTATCACAGCATGTTAAAATACTCAAATACCCATTAACCACTCTTTTTCCTTACCACCCCTTTGTCCCCCACGACACCCCACCATACCTAAATAGAACTCATCTGTTGCCAAAGTGTTAAGTGCAATAGCAGATGCAGTATCTCTATTTTCTCCCTCTATAGGCCCCTCGCCATATTGGTACAACTCTAAGGTGGAGATATAGAATGAAAACTTAGCTTAAAATAGCTGATTAAATACAGTTCAGGTGTTGATATGGCTAATTAAATATAGTTCAGGTGATAACAATTTAAGTATTGAGTATTTGCTTATGTTAATGTCAAAAAAAAGCCACCGACAATGAAGAAGAGAGGTCTTAAGAAGAAGATGATATCAAAATCCAAAGGAGAGATGAGCAAAATCCAATAAGTAAACAAAAAACATGAACAAATCCATGAATCCATAACCAAAATTCAAATAAAGAATGAGGCCTTAATGGAATCAAATCGATAAATTAAAAAAATCATTTAGATAAAATTTTTTTAAGAAAAACTGTCGTCGAGGGTTAATCGCCAACCGAAAGCATGAGTGCTATCACAACCAATCGCTTGGACCTCAATTTGTGAAGTGATTCCTCATTTGCACAATGTCACACCCTTATCTCATTTTCACCTTTTTCAGAGTATTTGCAGAAAATGATATACAGTTTGGTGGGCAACACAGGAATAGCAGAAATATACTGATATTATGTGCATGATTACAGATATTTTCCATAAGGGTTCATAATAATTACAAACCTTGTAGCCGTACAGGGATCTAGGGTATCTAAATCCATACCAGTAAAATGGAGACATCTTCCCATCTTAGTTCCACCATTACATTCCTCCCATGTAGTTCTCTTCTCTGCTTTCAGTACACCTCTTGTTTTCACCTGTCTAATTTGTTGGTGAGGAAGGGTGAGATTCGAGAGAATCTCAGTAGAAAAATAATACCAATATATATGTAAGATAAGTATTTAATGCATGACATTCTTGCATTACATAACTCATGCTCACACAATGACATATCTGTGTGCTCAATATTTCAACCAACATACTTATGGCCATAGCATAAACAGAAACAGAGCTTTAATCGTTCATATATGTTTCACATAATCAAGCAAAGCAATAACATATATCAATACACCAACACAAATATCAAATACATGCAGGAGAGGTAAGCTCCCTACCTTAAACCTTTTCCACCTCGACTACGTGCCTCGTAAAGTATGTCGCAACTCGGCTCTCTACTCTGTCCTATAATTTTAAATATACCATTTAGACACCACCATAGTGTTTATTGTGGTTATATTAGCCTGCTGTGAAAATATACCAAAATGCCCCCATGGACCCAGTCCGACCTTACTTTTCCCGAAATTTTGACTAGGGCTATTCTGACATATTTTTGCCCAAGTAATCCATTTCTGGACTTGGAATTACCAAATTCACTGCCAAAAAATGAAATTGCCCTTGGCAACCCTGCTGCTTTAAGGGTTTCAAGGGCATTTTCATAATTATGCTTTTTCAGGCTTTTTCGAAAAAGTGACCAACTATAACCCCACCTAATATTTCCTCCTGAACTCAATGGAACTATGAAATCATTGAAATTCTAAATCTAACTCCAACTTATAGCTTTGGATGAAATATGGGTATCCTCCAGAAAAAATCGAGGTTTTCCGATTTTAACTTTGCAAACGTGTTCTTTTTTACTCCTAACCACTTTATTAACTATTTAATTAGGTCAAAACCACCATTTAGACCAAATTTTGGCAGCATAACCCCTAGGCCATGTCATTTTTCAATTTCACAAACAAAGACAATCCGGTGAAATTTCACCGATTAAATTGTCTACAGTAGCCAAAATAGTTAATATACGAAGGTTTAGGAGTTACCTTTCGCTTCTTTCTGGCTTTTCTTAAGGTGGCCGAACAAACCCCAACTCCCACACACAAAGATGAGCTTCACAACCTTCAAATACATAGAAGGGTAGCTTAGGAACAGAGTTATACATGTTAGGAACCGATTTACCGAAGAAATCACTTACCTTTCTAAGTTTTTTCCTCCTTTCTCTCTCTAAAAATCTCTCACGTTCTCTCTCTTGTTGTAGCTGAACTTCACATCAGTTTGGGGAGGAAGAAGATGGAAAATATGCTTTATAAATATGCTTGCTTATGTAACCTCATTATTTCTTATGTCGTAATTCTCATTTTCGGATTTTCTGGCATATTTTATGCCTAAACTTTGAAAAATCATAACTAATTTTGTAGACCTTGAATTGGAGTGATTCCAAAGGCTATGGAACCCTTATTGAGTATAATTTCAAGGAAAAATATATAATTTTGCCAATTGGAAGCAAAAAATTCCCTGAATTAATTTCTTTGAATGGTGTTCCAGAAACTTTTCAGTTTTTCTTGGCTAAATTCAAAAAATTATAACTTTTTGTATATAGTCCTAATTGAGTCATATAATTATCTAATTAAAGCTTAGGATTTCTACGTTCACCCTATAAAATTTCATATTTTTTGAAAATCATTTGGTTATTCAAATTCACATAACAATCTCACTGCCTCACTTGAAGCAATGAAACGACATGCTCTTGTAACTCCAATAAATTCCCTTTTTGTATACAAATTTCCCATACTCTTTAATTCACCATTTTATTCCCTTTAATACTTAAAAGATATAAGAAATGTTAGGGAATAGATTTGGGACACCAGCTAAATCGGGGCTTAGCTGTCCAATGAATTCAGGCTTATTCTCTAGGAGTGGTAAAATGGGCTGGGTCGCGGGTTTTGGCGGGCCGGGCTGGCAAAGCCCTTTTTGGCGGGCTGGCAATTTTTTTTTTAATCTTTTTCTCTTTCACCCGCTCATATCACACTTCTTTTCTTTATATATTTGTGTTATGAAATCAATTTCATTCTTACTTTCCTTTTTTTTCTTCTATTTACATCACAAAACTATATAAATACATTTCTTTTAAATTTAATAATAGTATAATAAATAAATATAATATGAAAAAAAGTGTCAAATAAAAAGTATGAGGAATTAATTAAACACATCATTAAAGGAAATGAGATAAGGGACCAAGGATATTTGAGAAAAAAATAAAAAAAAAAATAAGCGGGCCCACGGGCTGGCCCACATCAGGCCGCGGTCTAAAAGGGCTGAGCCCGTTTTCAAACGGGCAGCCATTTCGGTGGCTCTAACCCGTTTTAAAAAGGCGGGCTGCCGGGTTGGCCCGCCAGCCCGGCCCAAATTACCAGCTCTATTATTCTCAAGCTTCTAATCCCACAATTTGAGATATTACATTTTGCACAACCATTCCATCGCAACCTTTGTACGTAGAACACTCTAATTTCACAAACATAAAACATATTTGAAACTAGAAATATGTGGGTCAACTGGGTTGTTAGATTTAGAGTTTAGATGATAACAAACCTAAGTCTAGTTTAATTTGTCTCTGCATTTTTATTCACAAGATTTTTGCTAAGAGAGTATTCGAATAGTATGTTTACTATTTGAATAGTAATACTCAGTTTTTATCAGTTATTATTCTGATAACTCTCAGACTATCTGAATAGACAGACAATTATCATTATAATGCATAAGTTATTCGAATAGAGATACATTGATACATAGTTATATTATTTGAATAGTCTTTGACTATTTGAGTAGTATAAACTAATATAACAGTTGGAAGTTTTTCTAAACTAAAAGTATTCGAATAGCCTGTACATTATCCGAATAGTACTTATATTTTTAAGGTGAATTTCAAATGCATTATCCGGATAATAGATGACTATTCGAATAAGTATAGTCACTATTCGAATAGTGTAACTAATATCCAAATAGCTTTTCAAAACCAACACATCAAGACTATTAGATTGATATGAGAAATTATTCAAATAGCAAGGAGACTATTCGAATAATATTGAAAGCTGGAAGGAAAGTATTTTCTAGTCAAACTCGAAGCAAGTATTCGAATGGCAACTAATGTATCAGGATAACCATCTTAAGTTTAAAGAGATCACTATTCGAATAGGTGTCTCACTTATTCCTATAGTCTTAGTATAAAATTGCAAATATTATCCAAATAGTGAAAAAGGTATTCGAATAGTATGTAACATAAAAAGATTCAAATTATCCTAATAACTATAAGAGTATTCGAATACTAGCTACTTCAAGAAAAACATAGCATCAAATCAAAATATATGGTTTCATAGAATCATTGAGTATTTTTATTAATCTTGTTTATTATTATTTTTCCTTCATGATTAACATACTCAAGCAAGTTACAGGAGATTTACACTTCAGATATTTGAATTCCAAGAAAAGCAGATACTGTGTTAGAGACATTAAATGCTAAACCGAGCTTCTACCAACACATTCTCTTCACTACAACGTCTATATCCAAATAAAATAAAGAATGTTCTGAGAAGTGCTCAGTGAGTAACGGAAAAACAGAATGTCTCCAACAGTCATTAAAATAACTCCAACTACAAATAGCAAAGGCATTCAAAGCGGGAGGAATTAAGACGCTGAACTACCAAACTGACGAATATTCATTTTTGAGCTCTTGCTTCTTTTCTATATTAATACACTTCAGTGATTATATTACCTACTCTGTGAGAGAGAACATTTATTGATTCAATACACTTGTTTAAGAGATATCTTAAGGTTGTGGGACCTTAAGGTGGGTATCTATTTACGTTGTGTAAGGAGAAGCAAGTATTCAAAGTGAGGAATAGATCATTGTGTACCGAGGTGCCAAGAACCCACTGAATCTTGGAATATATAGTGAAAGCTCAGATTCTATCTGAAGACTGGACATAGGTCATTGTGTATTATAGTGAACTAGTATAACTCCCGGTGTACACCTCGGTGAAATCTTCCTAACTCTTTAATTTTCTCTTTATCGGTTTCCAGTTTTAGTTTTATCTCAAAAAATTTATTATCACTCAATTCACCCCCCATTGGGTGAAACGCTTGCACTAACATGGGTTTCTAAGGGTCAAGGGGTCTTTCAAAAAGGAAGTAATGACAACAGAGGTAGGGAAAAAGAAGAAGAAAATCTAGAAATTTAACCCGGATCTCATATCTTCCCTCTTCATCTCATTATTTCTCAGATCTACATGCACATGGCGGAGGCATCAATGGAATTGCGATTTGGGTAATCCGCATGACCAGATGTGATTTTTTTGGGATACAACGTGCCAGTGACGTTCACAAAGAGGGAGAAGGAGGCTAGAGCATGAGTGGGGAGGGAGTGGATGAAGGAGCGGCTGGAAGGTTAAGAAAACGATAGTGCTAAAAGCTGAGATTCAAATGAGCATAGGGAAGGGAAGGAGGGTGAAGCTGACATGGGATAGTAATTGGAGTAATACATGGAATTATATCTTAGTTGTCAGAGCCACCTCAGTATAATTAGGCCAATTAACAGTCAAAGTTAACATTTTAATGGAGTAAGGCAACATTGCTATGTTTTGAAACTTTCAGGGCGACATTGAGACAAAAAGTACGTCCAGGGCAATATTTCTCCTGGACGTATACTTCTAGGGTAGATTTGCTATTTAACCCTTTTTTTCCTTTTGTCAGTGACCAAATTGCAATTTCAAAAAGTTTGTGGTATTAAACTGTATTTTTTGTAATTTAAGCCCAAACTTCCATTTTCATATTTGATTCAATTTCTTCAAGCATCTACAATCAAAAACAATTAATACAATATCAAATCTTCTCAAAAAATCAATGATTAAAAGTAATTACAATTTTTTTGACATTTTTGCTCTTTTTAGTTATAATTTAATATCTTTACTCTTAATCAAAATTAATTATGATAAAAATATTTTAAACTCGATAATCATGACAAAATCCCAAAAATAAAGTATGAAAATATATAACAAAATATGGATTTTTCAAAGTACTATCTTCGGCCCTTAATCGAAAATGTAGTTAACTAATTTAGGGGAATTAAGGAAACTAAATAATTACTTAATTATATCATATATTACATGATCTCTCTTATATGTATCATTAGATTATATATCAATTTATAAGTCAAATAAATTTTTTTGGGGAAAATGATAAATATAAATACTTTAAAATAATTTATTTAGCTTCATTAATTTTTCCAAATTAGTCAACTGGGTCTCATCACTACTATATATTTGTGCATATATAACGCCTAATAAATAACAGTTACATCGAATAAATGTCATATATCATGCAAAAACTTAATGGTTAAATATGCACACCGTCATGTATTAAGAGGCAGAATTCACGAAAACACAAAAATAACAGTTATAGTTAATAAATGTCATTTATTTAGTGACAAATATGATGGTTCTTACAAAACAACCGTCATGTAACACTTACAAATGATTCATCTTCCAACCTAATATCAATGAAAACAAAAACATAATGGTCATAACAATTGACCATAAAATATGACTGAGAAAAATTATATTTTTGAACAAAAAAATGTCATAAAACACTTTCACACGATCTGTCTTTTCCAACTACTCTTTCCCTCAACTACTCTTATTTAAAGTATCTTTTCATAAATCTCTAATTAAGTTTACCTATTTAAACCATAGGGAGCTCTTCCTCCACAAACCCTAATCTCCTTCATCATGATATTCTCTTGTTATTGTTGTCCATGGAATTCACGATTGTTGGATTTGAATCATTCTCATACGAAAAGTTTCGCAAATCCAATAATTGTGAATCCCTTGGACACCAATTTACAGGGACATGCCTGTTTGGCTCAATAACCTGCAAAACCCTTTCCATTCCTCCACAAGCTTCTCATTATCTCTATTCATATATGATTTTTCCACAAATGTCACATGAAATTAATGTACTTATAGTATATATGTATCATATCATGATTAATATTTGAAATTTATATACAAATAATACTCACATCTCATTTGAATTTATTCAAATAAGAAGTAGAAAAGAGATAGAAGACAACATTAAAATGAAAAGTAGGGGTTAGAAATGGAAGAATGTATCTTCATGTTGATGTATGAGTTGTATGTTTGTGGGAAATCTGTTAAAAAACATAGCAGCAAAAATCCCAAGAAGAAAACAGAGGCAGGCTTAGATTTTGACATGGCATAAACTCCATTAATCACAAAAACAACAAGCTTGTTTAATTCCTATATGTGTGTGTGTGCGCGCGCGCCCAAATATATCATATCATGTATAAATAATATTTACACACAAACCATTTATTAAAATTAAAAATTAAAAATACATAAAGAAGAGAATAAAACTTAATTGCACAATTGGAGGTTATGTTAACAAATACTAGAAAGCCTTCAATTTGGAAGATATAAGTTATAATGAGATTAACCATGAGTTGGAATCCTAAAGACCATAGAGTTATATGAACATCCACACACCATAATATTTAAATTTAACTTTCAAATAATTTGGCACAATTTCAAAATGATCAATAATCACATTTTGGTGTATATCCTAAAGTTCATATATCACTCATGAACACTTATCAATATTACAGTATCAAATACTTATAATAATTTTCCTCTCACAAATTAATCACAATAAACTATAATAATAAAAATTAAATATCAAATAGACATAGCCTAGCCTTCTAGACTTCTGATTATTTCTTTTGGCTTCGCAAGTAATTGTGTGTGTGTGTGTGTGTGTGTGTGTGTGTGTGTGTGTGTGTGTGTGTGTGTGTGTGATATCTCATGGTCTTTGTGGTTTTATAACAAATTTTGACATTTCATTTCAATGCACTGATTCATATTTGTCTATATGACTTCTGGTCATATTGTGAAATTTGCTCATAATTTAATGACCATAGAGATATAATTGGTTCAACAAGTATGGTAAGAAAATTAATTTTGTTTCTTAGCCAAGACAAAAGTAACATAGTCAGCTTTCAATTGTCAATCTTTCCAATGTAATGTGATCACGATTACAATCACTCTCATAAATATATCCACCTTCGATAATACATTATCAATTACTTCAAATATTGATCTTTAGGATCATAGTAAAAATCTTCCAAAGCTAAAAAGTTTTTTCTGTAATTTGATGTTTGAACCTTTAGCCTTTAGGGCTTTGATACATCAAAGTGTGAAAAAAAATTTTCTTGTCACGTCATCATTTATTGGAACCAATAGTGTTCTCTTATATAAGAACCATTACAAAAGTGATATGAGACTATTATGACCTTTGACCATCCAATAAAACTAAAAGAATATTATAATGAAATAAATTAAGTAAATTCAAATTCATAATCAAGGATAAACAATAGACAAACTCATAATCATATAGATCACACTATATAATTATATACTATTAATTAAATAAACAATTATATATATATATATATATATATGAAAAAAACGTTATGAATAACAATATGAAGAAAGAAAGAAATGGTAAACAATATGAATTATGTATGTATGTGTATATTTTTTGAGTAGGATGGAATCGCTGCCTCAGGGTATCCCAGCACAACGTGCCAGACTAATCCCTTGGTACCTCGCAGGTATCGAGCCCAAGACGTGGTAGAGAAGCGTGCCTTACGCCCTCGTTTGCGACCAGTCGGACCGGACCCTTGCAGGTTGTATGTATGTATGTGTATATGTGTGTGTGTATAAACAACATAATCAAAATGTAATAAAAATTAAAAAATATTTTTATATATATGACGTAATATTATAGCAACAAATTATAAATATAATAAACTGAATAAAAATAAGAAACATAATATAAATAATACATATATATATATCTATATATATATATATATATAAATAATCAGCATTGCCGAATGTGTATTATATTTATATATCAATAATTAGTACACAACAAAAAACAAAATAAAATAAAATATAGCAACAAGGAAGATAAAAATAGATGGAGTAAAAGAAAAATAATAAAAATAATATGGAAAAACAGATAATGTAAACTAGAAAAATAAGTAGAGAATAAACAACATAAAATATCAAGGAACAAAAAATCGGACCGGGCAATGAATTGGTCACGGCACAAGTTAAGGGTTAATGGGTCAACCGAGGTCTAACCGGTGGTTGGACCGGCCATATTAAAATATTATAATTTATTAGTGGTAATATATATATTAATATATTTTTAAACTTCTAAAGATAAAAATGAATATCTTTAGAAAAAAATGTTTAAAATCTATTAGTATTAGTTATAATGCCTATAATTATGCAATAATATTTCCTTTCTTATAATTATTATATCCTTTTAAATAATTTTTTTCATTATCTTCTTCCCCTTTTTTAGATTGGTTCTTTCTTTACCTACTTTTCTCTTCATCTTGGTCTTCAATCTTTTATTTTTCCCTCAAAATAGCACAAAATAATAATAATAATAAATTTTAAAAAAATAAACCAGTTCAACCAGTTGAACCATCGATTTTCTCAGTTTTAACCGGTCTAACCGGTTTCAGACCGGTTCACAATCCAATGGGTGAACCAGACCGGACCATTGACCAGTTTAACTAGCCAGTCCGGCCCAATTTTTTATTCATTGTAAAATATAATATGAAAATGTGAAAGTTAGATAGCAGGAATAGAAAACTATAGACCATAAGCCTTTAGTGCGAACTCGTGCTGATAAAGTATCATGAAAATAAGAAAAGTCAAGCGATTGACATCATGTTGGGATTGGTAGGTGTAACACCCCAAATTTTATATTCACCAAATATATTGTAGTTATTCAGGAAATTCAATGAATTGGTGAATATTCATAAGAAAATGAGCAAATTAATTCAAGAAAGGAAATTAAATTACAAAGGTAATGGCAAAATCGTAACTTTGCCAATTTAGCTCAAGATTAATTATTTTCCAATTAATTGAAGTTAATTTCAATTAATTAAGGAAAATAAAGGAGAATGTATATTTGGAATTCTTGGTGGAATAAATCAAGATTTGTGAAATTGGAAGAACTTGTGCGTAATTCAATCAAAGAAATTATGGAAATATTGAATTAATTTCTATTTCCCTTTTCTTATAAAAATTCGCCTAGCATAAGAAAATGGGTGGGAAAAATGATTTTGGAATTAAACTTGCCAAGTGTCACTATCCTATGGTAAATGGATTAGTTTATAATTGATGAAGATGAGCACATGTCTAATTGTGTTAAAATAATGCTTCTTTTACATAGTAATTATTATTATAGTACAATACTTGAGTACATAGTTGGATTAGTTGGAAGAAGCTCATTTGGTTAGGGAAGGCATAAGAGAGGACGGTTTTGGGCTAACCAAAAGAGGAAGAAGATTAGTTCAAGTCTAATTGAGCTTTATGACACCATTTTGGAAGAGATAAGGCTACGGACAAGTGTCATCATAAGAAGGATTTTTGGGAATTAAGTAATTAAAGGAAATAGAAGATATTTTAAACACTCTTCCTTCCTCTTCCCTTGTCATTTTCGGCCAACACTAGAGAAAGAGAAGAGAGAGAGAGAGAGAGAGAGTTCAAGAGATCTTGAGATCTAGAAAGAAGGAAGAAGAGAAAGCGAAAGGTAAGTGGTGATTTCTTAAGAGTTTCTTTTAGCATTCCATGAAATCTTCTCTAAACTCTTCTTCTCTATGGAATCAATCATTTAGAAAACACATCTTGAGCTCAAGGAGAGAGAGAGAGAGAGGAGGATGCCTAGAGAGAGAAAGCTCAAGAACTCAAGAGATAACTTCACAAAACTCAAATTCATACTAGTATGTTGTAGTTGTTGAAGAGCATGGTTGGATTTGGTGATTTTTATTGAGTCTGTAAATTTGGAAAGTCCTAACCCTAAGGGGTTATGCTGCCTAAATTTCTTTGAATCATGGTTAGAATGTGTTTAAATGACTTAATAAGAGATTAGAAGTGGAAAGGAGAAAATTTTAGAGGTTAAAACACAAAGTTGCATTTTTCCTTTTTCTTAAGTCAAGTTTTGGCCAGCAATGTTCTGGGGGGGAGGCATTGGATTTTCATAAAATTGATGGTCCCATTGAATTCAGGAGGCAAAAATAGGTGGCGTTACAGTTGGTCACTTTTTCGGAAAAACCCGAAAAAGCATAATTAAGAAAATGCCCCTAAAACCCTAAAACGGGGCTTTCAAGGGCAATTTCATAATTTGACACTGAATTTGGTACTTTTGAGCCCACAAATAGATTCCTTGGGTAAAAATACGTCAGGATAGCTCTAGTCAAAATTTTGAAAAAACGTGCTGTCAGTGTAATGTCCCAATTTTTTAATTAAGGGCTAATGATGATTATTGTGGATAATTTGTGAATTAATTGGAATTATAATGTATCTTGTGGCAATTTTAATAAATATGCCATAATTAGTGGGAAATTGGAAGAATAGCCATAAGTTAGTGATTAATGGAAGAAATTAATTACTAACTAAGAGGAGAATGAGATGTGAAATTAAAATGGCTAACGGAGGGATTAAAGTGATTAATTGGTTGGTTACTTTATGAGAACAAACCAAATTCAGACAAGTGGCAAGATATTAGAAAGAGAGGGGGGAGGAAAGTCAAACAATGATTTTTAAATGAATTTTCTCTCTCCTTCCCTTCTAGAATTCAGCTGGCAACTTAGGGAGGGGTGATTCTTCATCATTTCATCTCCTTCCTCACTCCAACCTCTCTCATTTTCTCTTTCTGTCTTGGCACCATTGTTGCAGAAAAATAGAGGAAGAAAAGCTTGAGAAAAGGTAAAGAAAATGACCTTTATTGCTCAAACTCATTTCTTTAAAGTTGTTCCTTGAGTTAAGAGCTATATTTCTATGGTTATAGTTTGTGATTTGGTGTTGGTTTGAGACTTCAAGAAATTATGGAAGTTGGAAAATCAAGAAGCTCCTTTGAGAAAGTTGTTAAGGTGAGTTTAAGAGACCTTTCTATATAAGTTTTGTGCCAAATGCTTTAGCTTGGAAATTCTGGAAATTTGGCTTGAAATTTTGAAAATTAGGGTCTTGTGGTATTTGAATTGTTGTTGCCATGGATATGATACTTTGAGATGTATCTTGGGTAGATAGAATTTGATTGAAGCTTAAATGTAAGGTTTGACACCTTTGTGTTGGTTTTGTGCATTGGGAAAAAATAGGGCATGTAATTGGGTTGTGATTTTGGTCATTTTGAGGTTACCATTGTGTTCCTTGTGAAAATTTATGTGGGAATAGGCTTGATTGTTAATTTTGGAACCATTGGACACTTTGGTAGAAAATTGGAAAATCTGTCTTGTGTGAACTCTGTATGGGCAGTCAGTTTGCACGAACGATTCGAATGCCCAAGTGGTGTTGGAAAATTCTGAAACTTTCCAGTCTTAAAGTTCACATCCCAAGCTTCAAAATGGATATATATGTTGTGTCATTTCATTTTGTTAACTGAGAGTTATGCTTTGTCAAAGTTTGGGACAAAAAATGGACTCTGTTTTGGAGTAGTAATGAGTTTTGGGTAATTCTGAAATTTTATAGTGAATTTTGGTTATGGTCCATATTTTTCTAGTAAAGAGGACTTAAATACCTTTAATTTGGCTTTAGAATCACCTCGTTTTAATTTTTCTAGAATTAGTTATGAATTTTGGAAGTTCAGCCAAGAATCAAGGAATTTCTTGGCCGCGGCCCAAACCTTTCTAACCTGATTCTGGCCGCGGCCCATGGGTGGCTGGCCGTAGCCAGTGACCTTCTGACCATATTTTGGCCGTGGCCAACCTCTATGTTCCAACACTGAGTTTTTGAAAGGAGATCTCTAACCTATTGTTTCCCAACCTTTTAGGGCTTTTATTAGAGGCATTTGTGGCCTCTTAAGGGTCAATTATGATAACCAAATTTAAGTGTTATGAAGTAAATTAAGTCTTGGAATAGAGTATAATTCTTCGTCCTTAATTATGATTCTAGGATTTGACATTTGCTTTACTTGGGAGAGACCGGCGCTAGGACACGCCCGGAAGGACCAAGGTAGTGACTTTTCTCTCATGTTGTATATGATATTTGGTATGCATGTTTATCATTGTGAATATGTTATCGGCCATAGGGCATTACAGCGTGAGCAGTTCAGCGTGAGCCGTCGTAGGGGGCAATGCTCATGATACCTACCCCGGCCATTGTATCTGCCGCTGTAAGTGCCGAGGCTGCGTTATGGAATTGTGGATTCCTGTTTGAGTATCCAGCCTGTGGGGCTGCATGTTGTGAAATCTTTTATATGGATCCCAGTTGTGGTGATATATGTGATATGTTCATGTGGATGCAGTACAACAAGTAGTTCAACGTGAGCCGTCATAGGGGGCGATGCCCATGATACCTACCCCGGTCGTTGCAACTGTTGTTGGGATTGTTGTGTGTTGTATGGATGATTTACTTTCATACTTCGATGTTGTGCATACTATGATTAATTTGACACTATGGGGATTCCTTAGAATCTCACTCTCCCAAAATTAAACATTTTAGACAGGGCTGAAGGATCGAAAGGCAAGCGGGTGACGAAGAGTGGATAGAGCTCCGGTTTAGAAATATATTTTGGGTTATTGGTTATCATGTAAATTATTTGGATGTTTTTGGGAAACAATTGTATATATTGAGATTAGTGGTATAGTTTTGTGTAATCCCCAAGTTAAGGGTAATGAATTGTGGGCTTTGTGCCTTTGTAAAACCCTTATTAATGAAAGGAACCGGAGTATGTCGGGAATTTGTATTATACTCTGATATTTGTGAATGGAATCAACCTGTACAGGCCATTTAGTATTGAAATGTGAATATGAGACCGTCATGAACAGGTTTTGTAAAAGTTTTTTGTAAGCCATGATTTTGGAAGTTTGATTTTGTTTAAATCCCAAAATCATCTAAGGTCTCTAATTCTACATCAATTATGTTTTTACAAACTAATCTCGGCCTTAATCATGAAGGGAGTTACAGTCAGGCCGGGTACAGCGGGCTGGGCCGGAGTCCTAGGGCATTTTGGTAAAATTTCACCATAGACTAATATAATCACAAGAAATACTATGGAAGATTCTAAAATGATACTTGGATAGGTTATGACATATTTCTTGTATATTTAATATTTTATGACCGAATTGGAAGCTGGAAGTGACACGTTTTACGAGGCATATAAAAAGGGTGATAGAACTTTGAGGTAGGAACTACCATCTCTCATGTACTATGTGATTAATTCTATGTATGTGTTACTACATTTCGTGATATGATTGCGTGCAAGAGACATAATACCTAGTTGTGGTTCGGTGCCCAACAAAGGTTATCGAAAATCCTAGTTGTGGTCAGTAACTCAGCTAAGGTACACTATCGAAAATCCTAGCTGTGGTTGATGACTCGGCTAAGGTACACTATCAAAAATCCTAGCTGTAGTCGGTGACTCAGATGAGGTACTTACATGTGAATTGAATTAAACTTTCATTTTTGCCTAATATGGTGCGTTGCAAATTTAATTTTCATATTTTATATATCGATCGTATGTTTCTACTGATATTCTTCGGAATCTCACCCCTTTTTCTAAACAAACATCTCAGCCAGTGCCAGTGGGTAGAAAGGTAAAGGCGTAAACGCTAAGAATTGATTGGCATGTGTCTCGAGGCAAGGTTAAAAGTTCGTGGTTATAGTTAGTTTATGCTTAAGATATTTGGGGAAATCCTATAAATATTGGAAATACTGTAGCATTCTGTATTTTGTCTATGGACGATTTTGGATTGTAAACGAATACTTTTATCCGTATATATGTACTTTTATGTATGCCCATAGAACTTTGTCATTATTACTCTTCGAATATCAAAATGGAAATGGGTATTGACAGTAGGCACAGCAAAAAAATTAAAATTTAAAAGTTTTACAATCCCTACTGCGTATCTGTCAACGACATTTAAATCGTGTAGTAGAGAAACGTACATTTCTTATGTGTTTAGTCTTTCTTTTCGATCTCAATGAGCTAACAACTCGAATCAGCTCCCTCTACCGGTATTCACATGAATAGATCTCCCTTTCGAGACTTGAAGCGCAAAGGGTTTTCGCCTCACCCAACAATTGCTCTATTAGAATACTAAGTGCTTTAAACAATGAAGTAATTTGATTAGAATACTAAGTAATACTAGAAAAATATTTTAAGATGTAGTATGCACAAAAATTATTCAAAAATACTGAGTGTTGTTATAAAAATACTTTAGGATGCCGAATACACCAAAATTACTTTAAAATATTTAGTGCTATTTAGAAAATATTTTAGGGTGCTTGATACATCAAAATTATTTGAGGATGATAAGTGTTACTAAAAAAATACTTTGAAGAAATAATTTAAGATACTAAATGTAAGTTAACCAAGAAATAAAGTTATAAATTTGAGAGATAAAGTAGATTAAATATCAGTAACAAAAAGTCTTTTACATTGGTTAAAATGTGCTTTTTAGACTAGACTTGAGACTTGAGAGTGGTTTAAAAATGGGCGGTTAGAACAACTGGTCTTAAAAACAACAACAAAATAAAAATTAATTTAAAAAATATTTTAATCTAGTAATGACAAATCCAGATATAATAAATCATAAGAAAGAATTCATTAAAAAGATGAAATTGCAACAAAAAGAAAACTATTGAGAAAATAGATATGGCAAAATTTGAAAAGCAATCAAGTGGGGATATAAGAAGAAGGGGATGCAACATTTTGTGGTTAGAGGGGACTCATACATGTCGACATAGTTCTTAGAAGGACATGATGAGTTTATCGCACATTCGCACTCAAGATCCGTCCATGTGGTGCCGACAAAGGAGGCTAGGTTCCGCCTAGATTGTTGTCTAGCATTCCATTAGACAGAAGTGAGAACTAAAATATGAAAGAGAAATTGAAAAATTATTAAAGTAGCGACAAAAGTTTCAATTAGTTTTTTAGCGAGACCTTTAACCTGAAATTTTTACATAGGCGAAGCAACCTTTAGTGGATCATATGGTCAAATAAATAAAACAAACCCTTGTATCTGAAATCCAAAAGAAATATTTAAAAAAAAAGAAAACAAAATCACCAAATCTAAGCCCTTCGCTAGAAGGAAATCAGATATACCAACAAAACGATTTTATCACTAATTCCGTCAAAAATTATATTTTTTGACAGAATTTTTCCATCAGTAATCCGTTACAAAAATTTGTAATATTATATTATAATAATATAATAAATAATTAAAATAAAAAATAATATATAATGAAATATAAAATATAAAAATATTTGATTATAAAATATGCAATTGAAATTTAAATATAAAATATTTGAAATTTTCAATAATACGTTGTATATAAATTAAAAATACAAATATTAAACACAAATTAAAATTAAAATATAAATATTTTTTTTTCAATTTTTAATAAATAAAATATGAATTAATAATAAATATTTACATGAAATAAGAAAATAAAAAACATTAAATAATATATTAAATATATATTTTTATATATTTACATAAATATTATATTTGCTTTTTGAGTTGAAATATTATATGTGTGTGTATATATATAATTATATCAATAAAGATTGTAAGGTTGAGATAACTCAACTGGTAAGGGCACCAACATAAACGCATCCAAGGTTAGGGTTTGAATCCTCCATTCGTTACAAAACACAACCAATATATGACCTAGACAAGCTTCTGACATGGCAGTGAGGTGGGTGGTTATGGGTGACGTGTTTGGCGATTGATCAACAATGATAGGGCCAATGAGGGACACATGGTAATTAGCAATCCGTTGCTAATTATCAGTAGAATTTTTCGTCAATAGTCCGTCGGTAGACTTTGACAGAATTGAAATTATTCTCTCTATAATTTTGTCTCCATTACTAATTTGTTATTAATTCTGTCAATAAATTAAATTTCCGTCACTAATAACTAATAAGCTCTCTGTTTTTTTTTTAACAATGAAAGGTAAAGCTTTACCCAAATTTGTACTTGTAGAACTAGACACCAAGCATGATGAAGGGGGAAAAAGAAAAGAAGAGGAACCATATCTAGTTCTATCACCATTGTGAATATTAATCCTAAAAACACTCGTGAACGGAAGTTAGAGGAAGGGAAGGAAGAGGGGAATTAGCGGCCTCGATTGTGATGCTGGTGACGGACTAATGGTGCTACTAACACAGGCGAGATCTGAGGAGGAGGAGGAAGATTAGTCGAGTAGGCGCAATTTGGGTGATATGAATGAGAGTGGGGGACTGCGAGGGAGAAAAAGGATTGAAGTTAGAGATTTTAGGCCTAGTTGATGCTTTTTTTTCCTAATATAAAAGTATAAATTGTTAGACCAGGCAAATAAAACAAAAAGAATTAAAGTTGCTCATATCTCTTGCATATTATCGCTTTTAATTAATTTTAACCACCAATTTATTTTACATGATTTAGATAGTTGTTGCTTATAAAAAACATCAAATATAGTTTTTTTTAAACGAGCTGTTATGCAACTAGTCTAAAAGAATATATAAAAGCAATTTAAATATTATTTTTAAATTATTTTCACTATTTTTTAGACCGTGTTCATGTGCAACTAATCTTAAAAGTAGTTTTCAAACTATACATATGCAAACAATCTAAAAATATTCTTATATTTATAAAAGTGCTACCGATCAATTTTCTTAAACCATCCCTAAAATGATTAATGCATATATGGGGTCTAAAAGACTGTCTCTCTACTAACAAAAATTTTATATTTAGGACTTAAAAAGACCCCTAACTTGCTTTTATATTTAGAAGCGAGCGGAGGGAGTAATAATTATATTAATAGAGATTCCTTCATGATTATGAGCTTATGCAAATCTGGACAGTACTACATTGCCTCTTGAGGAAATGAAATTATCTGGTGAGTAAACGCGTGGATGCGACAGTCCATCATTATGGGAGTTAAACTTAATGTGAAGGATTTTAGGAGTACCTGAAATTTGATTGGCTCATTGAGTATTCACACTATATCGGAGTATTAATACAAACTTCGATCATGTTATACAGAAGATGCACCATTAGAGATAAGAAGAGAGACAGAGAAAAGTTACGGGAGATTTCCATAACTCCCACAAACTGATTTCATCCTATATACCACGTACCGGAATTATCATGCTTTGTATTTCAAATTATAAAGATAAAATTACTTATTTAGGCCTATACTTTTTCCATATTTAGATAATACTCCCACATGAATTGGGCTTAGCCTTTAATCCAACAAACTGTTGATTAAGGTAGTAAGGGGCCTCACTCCTTAGAGGAGAAGAACACAAGTTCGAATTCCGTGAAGCACACTTGTTAGGAGAAGTTAGAACCTTTTACCCTCTGAATCTCGAGGAAGCCCTTGATTATATGCAAAAATAAAAGAACTAAGAAAACAACAAGTTATTATAAAATAAAGAAGGGAAAATCCCATATAAATACCTTTTGAAATAACAAAACCCCCAAAAGTCTGTTATAACATGATAAAGACAGAAAAGTGCTGAGGTACCTTTCAGGGATATTGAAGTGTTGTGTAAAATACCAAAATGCCCTTTTTTACATTTGTTTGACATATGAGGTGGCTGCTGTGGACAAAAGCTAAAGAAAAAAAAAACACAGTCGAAGGTGTGTGTAGAGCATCGTTGAAGGTAAAGAGCGAGGAGTCAATCAAGGTTGAATCGAACAAGTGTAAGTAATTTTTTGAGAAACATAATCTTTTTTAGATGAATAGGACTATATCCATTTTATCATCATTGTTCATTTTGGTGGTTATTCGGTGTGGTTCGTTGGGTTAGAGGGTGCATAAATAGTAAAAAGATGGGCAATCACGTGGTGTAAGGAAGCTAACTTATTTGGGGTTGTCAATGAGGAGTATGGAATGACAATGTTGCTGGGATTGTAGATTATTTATGGCAACTTTGGTTATGGGTAAGTGGGTTTATAGGTTGAGTGGGATTAAAGGTTCGGACTTGACATACCTACGGCAGCATTGAATGACAATGGTGTTGGGATTGTGGGTTATTTATGTCTTGGGTCTTGTTAGCTATGAGAGGGAGCATAATGAAGAGGTTATTGATTTGAAATAGGTAGCATTGAATTGATGTAATGACTGACCGTTGAGTAGGTGCAAGTGAAATGAATGATCTATAATGAAATAAGCATATCTGTACGTGCATGTAGTTGCTGTCATTACCACATCTGGTTTGTTGTCAATGTCATTATAAGATTTGTCATTACCATTACTAAACTTGTCATTAGCGTTAACAATAATAGTGAAAGCAATAACTCATTTTGTCAGGCAATAACTCGCATAACTTAATTGATGACAAGGAAATAGTGTTGCTCAATCGTTTGGCACATGTTGTTGTAAGTTAGTGATTCTTGTTAAATCCATTACAAACTTTGTCAACACCTTTACCATTGTTGTGAATCCCAAAACAAATTCTGTTAAGAGCAGCAGTAAGTTAGTGAATGCCATATATATTGAGAAATGTATGATGTCATGACATGGGTGTAATACCCCGAATTCTGAGACTTGAGGCTAGAGAATAAGCCTGAGATTAGTGGACTGCTAAGCCCTGGTTTAGCAGGATCCCAAATTGTGATTAATGGATAATGACTCCAAAAGTGGAGGTGGTTATTGATAAATGAACTCTTTTGGAGATTATGGTGTGATTTGGCACCCGATGTGATTCGTATGTGCTGTGAGCAGCGCCGAAACCCTGTATTTAAGCTCAATTATGGATTAACATCTAAATTGACTTAAAATAGAGGGAAGGCGCATATTGTGGCTAAATGAAAATGATGTGAAGTGTTGGTGGTGATTCAATGAGAATTACCGTAATCAAGGGCAAAACGGTAAAGTTACCGACCGATTGATCGGTTACCGAAGAGGAAACTCACTGGTAACTTCAAGATCAATGGTTGAGATTGATTTGTGTATTAGATCAAGGGGCGGAATCATGTGTATGTGTGTGCATGTTAGCTAATGGTTGATGGATCAAGATGTTGACACTTGGCACTTTATGAGCCCTTGGATGAGGTCAAAGTGTCAAACCTCACTTTCCCTCTCTCCTCTCTTTATGTGGACGGTTTTGGCTCCCAAAAAACTGATCCTCACTTCATCATCTTCATCTTCATCTCTCTCTCTCTTGTTCTCCATTTTCGCCAAGCTCAAGGGAAGGAAAGAGAAAACTAGAGGTGAGATTTTGGTTGGTTTATGGTCCTCTTTAGCTTAAACATCCTTCTTTAATGTTGTTCATAGTAATGAGAGCTTCATTGCTATGGTTTTAGATTCTTGATTGAAGGTGTTTGATTGCTTGAGGAAAAGTGGAAAGATGAAGAATCAAGGAATTGGTTTGGGAAAGAGGAAGAGGTGAGTATTTGAAGCCTTTTGATCTAAGTTTTGTGATTTATGGTTGAGTATTGTGAATTTCGAATTTTGCCCTGATTTTTTGTGATTTTTGAATTGCATGAATGGCCTTGTGTTTGAGTGGCAATTGGTGTCTTGATGTGTTATAGAGCCATTGGAATTGGTATGAGAACTTGGAATGAAAAGAGTGGCAATGTGTGTTTGTGTTAGGGTTGTGTGTTGACATGTTGTGAATCTTGTGAAACATGTCAATATAATGTGAATTTGGTTGATTTGGTATTTCCAATGGATTCCTTGTGAAATTTTGTGTGAGAATGATGTTTGATATGGAAATTGAACCAATGGAAGCCAATTGTGCAAATTTGGAAATCTGTCCATTGAATTTCTGTTTTGGGTAGTCTGTTTGTGTTGCGGTTTTGAATGGGCAAATGATGTTAGAAAATTCTGAAACTTTTCAGTCTTGAATTTCACATCTTAAGCTTCAAAATGGACATATAATATGTGTCATTTCGTTTTGTGAACTGGGATTTATGTTTGCCTAAAATTTGAGGTCGAAACTGGATTCTGTTTTGGAGCAATGTTGGATTTTGTGTAAATATGGACTTTTGTGGTGATTTCCAGTATTGGCCAATATTTTTCCTGTGTAGAGGACTTGAATAGCTTTTATTTGGCTTTAGGATCACCTCATTTCGATTTTTGTGGAATTAGTTATGATTTTTGGAAGTTCATCCAGAAACTGGATTTTCTTGGGCCACAACCCAAATGTTTCTGGGCAGTTTTGGGCCGCAGCCCGTGGATTGTGGGCCACGGCCCACCCCCAAAAATCAGTATTTTACACTTTTAAAGGTGATCTTTGGTCAAGTGTTTCCCAAGCCTTTAGGCATATGTTTAGGCTTTGATTAGCCACCTAAAGGTCATGAATGGTAACCAACATTAAGTGTTTGAGAGTTAAGGAATTGGAAAAGGGATTAACCCTATGTCCTTGCTTTGATTATAGGGTTGATGTTCGCCCTGAACGTGGTTTGGTATTCGTTCTGATCGTGAGCAGCCGGAGCTGGAGCTTACGTGGAAAGAGGGTAGGGAACATATCTCTTCTGCTTGTATTTGATATATGTGTTAGTGTGTTGGTGCATGTCTTAGCTTTGCATAATTGTGTGTAATTTGAAGCTATGTTTCAATTTATGCTATGGCCATAGGTATATTGTTCGAAGCATTGAGCTTGCAAATTGTCATTGTGTTATCATGAGTTGTGTGATGCAAGCATGTCATGCATTAAACATCTATCATACATGCATATTGATATTGTTTACCTACTGAGATTCTCTAGAATCTCACCCTCCCCTACTAACCTTTCAGACAGGGTAGTAGATCAAGGATATAGCGAGCAATTAAGGGCGATGAAGACTTCTTCAGGATTGAAGATTCGGTAGTTGGTTATCATAATTGGGAATATATATAGATTTGGATAAATGTATTTGGTTATTTGGATGAGTATACGGATGGATGAGGATTTGATTATTTGTATTGAGAATTGTTGTGTAATTCCCTATTTGTGAAGTTGATGGGCTAATGTACCCTATGATTGTTAACGAAGATATGTATTCCGGGATTGCCGAGAATTTATATGGCGTACTCTGATATATGAATGTGATTTATCTTCGTGTAGTAATTGTATTCGGAATGTGAATGTGAGACCAAGTTATGAATGATTTTGAAAGGTATTTATGAAAACCTCGTCTGGTAGATGGGTTTGTAAAATGTTATTTGTTTCTTATTGGTCTCTATTTCACTTTAATTGCGTATTTCGGATATAATTACGGCAGGGGGTTACAATGGGTGTGGAGTTGGAGGTTAAATAGTTAGTAAAGGCTTAACATTGTTATTAATTGGGAATAAAGTGATATTATCAAACATATAGATGAAGTAGTCAATGGTCGAAGAAGGTGTGTTGAGGGAAATTTTTGTAGTGATGAATTTTCGTTGGTATGAGACTAACAATATCATGAAATATTAAAACTGAATTTTTTCTTGCAGGTTATCATGCAAGATGACATCAAATATTCAAGCAACACCTTCTTTAAAGTCACTGATATGTTTTTTCCACATTGGGGGGGAGTTTGTAAGTAATGTTGAAGGTGAAGATAAATATAGTGGTGGGAGAGTGAGGGTAAAATCAATGAAGGAGGGGATAAGAATTGAAGAATTGAGGGTAATGATAGGAGAATGGTTTGGTGTAGATGGGCATAGGTGCGACATTAAATACACTTTGAGGTTTGATGAAAAGATATTAGTAGATCTCATCGATGATTCTGAAATGGAAAATCTGTTTCATTATAATGATAGCAGTGCACATGTGTTTGTAGCATGCAAAAGAAGTGATAATGAAGAAAGGGCCATGGATGATATAGAAAGGCAAGTGTCAGTTATTTTGGTTACATAAAAAGTTATTTGGTATAGTGTTATTGGTAATATGTATTCACAATACTTGTTAATATCCATGCAGGGTTGATCAATTATTGGGAGCTGCGGAGCAAATGTTGTACATTGATGAGGATGTGTGTTATGGATTGAATGATGAATCTGTACAAAATGAGTGCAATGCAAGACCTCTTCTTAGCCTTCCTAGCCTTCCATGTGGAGTTGAGAGCGCCCCAACACCGATACCAGAGATGAGCTATAAAAAGTGGAAGGATTTGTTGGTATGAGTAAATCAAATGTTTGCACATGCGGATGATTTCAAGAAGGTGCTGCACAAGTTCAGTATTGTGCACAAATTTAAGTACACATATGTGAAGAATTGTAGAGATTGTGTGTACGTTAAATGTAAGGTTGAAGATTGTCCATGGAGAATAACTGTAAGGGCAATTGGGAAGAGCACTCGTTTCGTACGTGTGACGAGATACACCAAAGAACATGTTCATACAACCCAACATAATCTTGATGTGACACATGCTCGAAGTGCTAGCTTGACATCATCAATTATCATTGATGAGCTTAGAAATAACACAGACAAGCGTGCAAATGAGATAAGGAAGAGTTTGGCTAGAGATTATGGAGTGCAATTGAAATATAAGCAAGCATATAGGGCAAAGGAAAAGGTTATGGAGGAAATTCATGGTAGACCTGAACAGACATACATGTTTATACCATGGATATGTGATCGGTTAAAGCAAAGTGATGACAAGACAGTGGCTGAATGGGTCGCTAATGGGAGGAACACCTTTGAGCGTGTATTTATAGCCTATAGTTGTTGTATAGAGGGGTTCATTGCTGGTGCTAGACCTATATTGTACATAGATGGATCCCATTTAAGTGGACCATACAAGGGAACTCTATTGTCAGCTTCAGCATTTGATGCAGACAATGAATTGTTGCCATTTGCCATCGCTATAGTAAAAGGAGAGACAATTGAAGACTGGAGTTGGTTCCTTGACATGATTAAGAAGATATTAGGTTCGTTACATATCATAATTGTATCAGACCGACACAATGCGATAATCACTGCTGTGCGAGGAGTTTTCGGAGGTGAGAGGCATGCATATTGTTACAGGCACATTAAGGAAAACTTCAGCGCCCAAGTCCTTAAGTTGAATAGAGGAAAGAGGAAGATAGGGGGCAAGAAAGGCAAAATGCACTAGACTTGCTTGATGCAATTGCATATGCAAGGCTTGAAAGCGACTTTGAGACTGCAATGGAACACTTGAGGCTTTTCAATAAGAAAATATATGAATGGTTGATCAACCATGGTGATATTGAAAGTGGGCCATGAGTAAGTTCCCATTTAAACGTTGGGATAAAATAACGACAAACCTTGATGAGTCATTCAATGCTTGGATGGTAAAGGAGAGACGTCATAATGTTGCCCAACTTATCCACGAGCATTGTGACAAAGTAGCGAAAAAGATGTATGCAGCAAGCTTGGGGATAAGTAAATGGAAAAACGGTGTCGGGCCAAACATAGAACAACAAGTGAAGGAAAATGTTAAAAGGGCTGAATACATGGATGTAGGAGTATATGGAGGTGGTAGGGTGAAAGTCCTTACACCAAGTGGATCACTAAAGGTTGAGCTGTCCTTAAACGAGTGCACATGTAGAGGATGGCAAATGTTAGGTATTTCTTGTCCTCACGCTTGTGCTGCCATAAAGGGAGTTCATGGAAATGTGTACAATTTTGTTGATGAGTGGTTCAAGAGTACATGTCAAGAGAAGATATACAGCAGAACAATGATCCCAGTCGTCACAATAGACATGCCAAATCCAAATGACTACCGGGTAGATAATATAGCAACTGAACGGTTCCTTGCACCACTTAAGACTAGCCGACCTCCTGGTAGGCCAAGATTTGTAAGGAAAGAGTCACAGTTCCAAAACAAGAAAGTATACCATTGTAGCTCATGCCATGAAGCAGGGCACTCCAGAAGAACGTGCAAGAATCCTAACCCAACTTAATCCTGGGTGTGCAGACCTGGGAGTAGCTATTTTGCAAGTCAGCTTTTGTTTTATGTATAATGACTTGGATCCCTTCACATATTTTGGTTGGAAGGGGTATGGCATATATGATCTCTTTTATGTAAGTACTTTTTTAGGTTAAAAAATAGGTTATACCATGGGAATGACAAGAAAACATTAGGTGCTGGTGGAATCGTAATGTTCACTTGTCATTCGACAACGTATATGGTAGTTGCTGTCATGAAGAATCTGGTGTTTTGTAAATTCCATTACTGGACTTGTAATTCCCATTACTACTCTTGTTAATGATGACAGCTTATTGTAATTAAAGTATACATGAAGGGACACCTTATTTTGGGTTAATGACTTATATTTGGGTGTAGGTGGAATTAGTAATGTTAGAATTTTGTTTCACAATGCATATGGTACTTGCTGTCAGTAAGAATCTGGTGTTTTGTAAATTCTATTACTGAACTTGTCATTTCCATTGAAACAGTTGTTAATGATGACAACTTATTGTAATTACATTTTACATGAACGGACACCATCTTATTGGGTTAATGACTTCTATGCATTGGGTGTTGGTGGAATTAGTGATGTTATAATTTTTTTTTCACAATGCATATGGTACTTGCTGTCAGTAAGAATCTGGTGTTTTGTAAATTCCATTACTGAACTTGTCATTTCTATTGAAACAGTTGTTAATGATGACAGCTTATTGTAATTACATTTTACATGAATGGACACCATCTTATTGGGTTAATGACTTCTATGCATCGGGTGTTGGTGTAATGCGTAATGTTAAATTGTCATTTAGACCCTTTACTTGCGAGTTGTCATAATCATTTGTGGTTTTTGTCAATGTCAGAATAGAACTTGTCATTCCCATTACCATTCTCGTCAATTCCATTATAAAACTTGTTATTCCCATTATGAAACTTGTCAGCGGTCTCCCCTTTTGGGGAAACACTCAATGATTGCTTGGTCAGCATAACTTGTCAATTCCATTATAAAACTTGTTATTGCCATTATGAAACTTGTCAGAGGCCCCCCTTTTGGGGAAACACTATGACACACAATATTTCTTCATTTTCCTGTTTCTTGTATAATAGAAGTGCATATTGGCATAGTGTGGGAATAAAGGGACTTGGACTTTAGTATATTCAAATACACAATAACATTACATGGAAAAGGACACTGCTATGAAGAGGTATACAAGATCATTTACAAAAATATCAACTTTACAATGTCACCCCAAAATGTAATGCTTGGTGAGTAAGTTAGACAACAGGTGTTACTCTCTTCACAACAGTGGTTATGTCAAAAATAAACAAGTGTTTATGGAAGAACAAAAAGTTACATTAAGAAAAGAATTTTGTCAATCACTCATATCCTGTTGGTCAGCGTCATTTATGCAGGCAGCAATCTCAATGCATCCTCCCTCTTCCTATTCATTTCATGGTTAACCAGCCACCACATAAGGTCTCGCCTATATGCCCCAACCTCATCAGCACCGTAATCAGAGGTTACATCTGGCTTCCAATTGTTCAGCCAAATTAGCACATGGACGCCACAGTCACGCCTAAAAGACACATGTGACATGAAAACACTCACAAGGACGCCATAGTCACGCTAAACCATATTATAACCACAATGTCACTAGAATATACAAAAACACTCACAAGTTGTTCTGTTATGGAATGGGTGCCCAAATAAAGTCTCCAACCGGCTTCTTCCCAGCATGCCCTGGTTTCACAAGCGCGATGATAGCATGAAATCGATCCCTCTGTACAAATAGGGTCAAACTTGTTATATCCATAGAAAATTTGTTATATTAACTCAATAACAGAAAATTTGTCACACAATTTTCTTACAAGGATATTTAGAGCGGATTCCTGGGGATTTGCAAATGCACTTTGTTTCTTTCACTGTTTACTCTTGCTGGTAAAAGTTAGTGGCCTCATTGAATCAAGCACGTAAAAGCTCATTGTTTTTGGTTCAAGGGCTACACAGAACCAGTGTTCTGCAACCAACATGGGACTCAAAATCAGATCACACTCTACAATATTATAGCCAACTTGTTCAGGCAGTAGCTGGTCTTCCCATTCAGCAACTGACCATCCTATAGGTTTTCTGGCCAATAGTAACTGAATGAGGAATAAACTTGTTAGGGCCAATAGTAATTGAATGAGGAATAAGTAAAATTACAGCATGCTCACCATAAAATCCGCGTCAAAAATATGTCGGCCCACTTGTCCCGTGCTTTTCATTTCTGCCATTAACATCTTACACACAAGAGACATTACCTGCATGCGGAATGACGTGTATTAGATGCGTTACAGAAATTTTATAAACAATTCAGCTATTATTTAACTTACACGGTTACTGATTTTGTTAAGTCCACCAAGTGTCCACAGCTGGTCCCTTGTAGTGTATTCATCACCAATGTCAACCAGCACCCTATAAAGTGTAAACACTATCATTATCCATTTACTCAATAATAAATTTACTGATTAGTAAAGTAAGAAGAACTTTAGAACTTACTCTTCACCCTCATCAGCACTTGTTATTCAAGATATGACCTCGAAAAACTTATCCTTGTCATCTTTAGCCCTCTTCATCCTCTTAACTGGCTTTGTTAAAGTCCACGGGGACATGTTCTTAGGCATCCTTGGCCTCTTTGATCTCCTTGGCCCTTGTTCCTTCTGTCCAACCTCATCATCCCCGGATTGTTGTTGGTCATTGTTTGTAGGCTCTTGGTTTGGAGTCTCTTCATTAAATGCATAAACGTTTATGGGTGAGGCCAATGATATATCTACATTATCCTCGGCTTCATCATCAACACCATTGTCATTATGATCCTATCCCTCATCCTCCTCACCATATACCCTATCACTTCCCTCATGTTTGTCCGGATTGTCGTCGTTTATTTCATCACAGTTAATAGGGTCCTGAGCTTGCTGCTTGCGCTGGCTTTCAATCTGTAGTTGTGCTTTAACCAACTCATCTTCAACAGCAGCAACAAGTTTCTTATGGTTGTCCTTAATAATCCCCATCAACAATCTATGCAATGCCTTCAATTCCTGTAAAACACATTCACAAAAAGGGTCAAAGCCATTGGAAACTCATGAAATTAATTTAACATAATGTGATGACATACAGGGTCTAAATAAGCGACTCGCTTCTTGTTGGGAAAGTCCTTCTCTTCGTGCACTTTTGTTGCCTCCCTCATATATAGCAGCCTAATGTCACTCTTGCGCTCTTTGTCGATCATCTCCTTGACCTTCTCTTTCATCCAAAACTTAATTGCAGACGTCGACGCATGGCAAACAGGTTTAGACAGAGGGAACCGCTCACAAAAAAATATCTATAACAAAAAAGACAAATATTTAACATTTCGTGGTTGGATAAAGGAAAAAGCAAATAAAAAACTGCTCATAGTACATACCAACAACATGTATAAACAACCTCCCACATTGCAGCTTCCCTTTTTGTTCACTCTAATTATGTCAATGTAATCTACCATCTCTTTGCGTAGGTCATTAACAATGTATGTGGCTCAGTCAAAGTAGGCAAATCCTTTTATGGTATAGCACATGAGCTTGAGCAACTTGTCACTGATTGTGGAGCTTGCTGTGGGAGCTAAAAAAGTACCCAACGTATGTAACATGAATAAAAATTCAAACTTTTCATCAGCTTCCCCAGATGTTATGTCACTAAGTATGTTCTCATACTTGACCTTGCCATACTCAGCCTTCAATCTCTTATACGTGTCATCTGTGTCACTGATGTCTAATCTAACCTCCTCCCCACTATTTGGGACCCCAAGGAATTCAGCAACATCTTTTACTTCTATTTCAGCTGTCTTCCCCCTAATTCTAAATTGATTGGTAGGGGGATCATACGCTCTCATTATAGCAACTAAAATTTCCCGGGGGAGCCTCATACATTCCACATCTAGTAGAGCTCCAAATCCTAATCTTTGTACCTTAGCTTTTAAGTATGGATTACAATTTACATGAGCAGCTAGCTTGGTGAATTGATTTAGGGAGCAACGGGAGTGAAAAGCAACTGGTTAGTTCCTCTTCTGCTTGTTCAGCCTTCCTTGCTTGGCCTTATCATTATATTTTTTCCTCTCTTCCTCACTCATATTCCTCCAGGCCTTTGTTGACTCCCTAACCTTCTCATGAAAATTTAGGCCCTCCTTCCCCTTTTCAAACTCATGACGAAACAACATATAACCATTTTTTACATCTTTTGTCTGCATATCCACTTCACTTGTCATTGTATAAGACCCAATAAATTACAGCTACAATTTAACATAACAATTTAATTAAACTGAACTGAATGAATCTGTTACAACTCAATGAATTTATGCATAACATTTTAGGCAATTATAACATGCAGAATCGAAAACCAATCTTGTTTCAGCAAACCTGTAGCTAAATCCGACTTGCAGCAAAAGAGAATACCAAAAAGACAACAGGTAATGAAACTATTGGGTCTACAATGATAATAAGTGTTAATTAGTCCAAATACCCAAACGGAAATATCCAAATTTCAATGTGTTTCTGAATGAAATTTTCTTCTTTCAAACATTTTACAGCTTTTATTTCAATGAAATTCAACCATTTCTTACTAAAATAGGGGCGAAAAGTTTGCAACATCCAATTTCCTCACGCAATACACTTTAGACACAATGCATATATAATTCTTCAATTCCATATAATTCAACGTACCTGACTATATAAACTATACAAATAGTGAGCATTTTTACCATTGTCAACTTTCAAACATCAATCCAACCACTATTCATCCTCATATATTCATAAAAGTTTCGTTATCATAATTAATGCTTTCAAGTTTGGGCTCTTACCATTTTACCCCACATGACTTTGCAAATTGGGCCCTTCTTTTTTATTCATGCACACAAGCATCAGTCTCCATTCAATATATTAGCAAAAGAAGAAAGCAACTTTTCATGTGACGAAAATAAAAGATATATACATCATTGTTCTCTTTGCAAATTATACTTATATCTAATACTTCAGTACCTCACTGCATGAGTATTTATCACAAAATGCAGAGAGGTGAGTAATTCAGATGGCAGAACCACTATTAACACATGAACATTTTCAATCTCAAGCCAACATCGCATAATATAGGGAGGAAACGAAAAAATGTCTTACTCATCTACATCTTCGAGAAGCAATTTCAACAGAAAAAAATGCCATCAATTGGCATCAATGACACAATTCTATCTCAAGCCAGCATTGCAGAATTAGTGGAAGCAGATGATGTTTTTAATGTATGACTTGAATCCAATAAGCCAAGGAAACGGAACTCAGAACACGCACATTGACCACGAGAGAGTAGTTCAAAAGCAAGTTCAACCATTACAAGAGAAGTAGCAATAAATCACAAGCACATTATAGTGGAAAAACCACAAGCACAAGCACAAGTACAAGCACAATCGACAAACAAACAAAGCCTCTTTTTTTACCAGGTAAATCATGGTACAGATTCAAATCTTACCTGAATGAAGGATCAACTGACCGGATAGGCGGCGAAGGAGACGACGCTCAACAACAGAAAGTCACACAAATGAGACGAGGGAAAGGGATTTCAAGGGGGAGAACTGGATAAAAAAACAGATTGGACAGGGATTGCCACTTACACACACCAACCAACATACTTATTTGACACTTGAAAGGTACACTGTATTAAGAGAATGCAACATACCAGCAAAGATATTATTCATTGATAAGCATTGTTGAAGCAATCAAGCAATAATATACATCCTAAAATGTAAGCTAATTGTTTACGCTAACTGAAAGCATGTCAAAATATGTACTTTTTCTTTTTCAGTATGCAAGGTTCTGGCTTGAGACCTTTCACACAAGCCTAGATAACCTCAACTAGCCTTACTTGGTCCAGCTTCACCGGAGAAGGAAACAAGGCAGGTTAATATGAAAAGTAGCATTGCACTCACCCTTTGTGCAAATATGCCTTGGCTAGTTCATCATTCAAGTCAATTGCCTTGTTCACGTCAGCAACAGCTTTTGCTCAAATAATTTACAAATAGTTGCAATAATACATAAATCTTATCCAATTCAAGCATACAATAAACAAGAGAGCTTGTAAATACAAACGCAACCAAAAGGCTAAACCAACACACAAAAGCTCAGTCATTGAAAGACACACGTGCACAGTGAAATAGGGTAACGAATAGACTGAAATTCAAAGCATCACTGAAGAGAGAGAACCATACTTAGCACCTACTATATCACAACTTATCAAGGAAAATACATAATCGTCTAGGAGAACCAACTACCTTAAACAAATTTCCTATCTCAACTATAAAAAAAAACAAATACAAGCACAAGCGTATCCCCTTAATAGATCTCCCACATAAAAGAAAATTCCATGTTCATTATTCTTGCCCTCCTACCTGATTCTCTCTTAAGCGTAATTCGATTTCCTAATCAAGTTTTAATTGCTTCAATTCCGCCATAAAAGGAGAATTAAAAACCTTGATCACAAGAGAATGAAGCTCGGTTTCGAAGATTCCCTTTTTCGCTCACACCAACATTTGCACAAGAGAATCGAACACAAGCATTTTGGAATCGAATATAAGCACGAGGAGGAGGAGAAATCGAACACAAACCTTAAATGGACAAACCAACGACTGAACATTCCCTCACCCACATCGACGTCGCCGGCAGCACAAGAGAATGGCACCCACAACCATTTCCGATTTGGGGACGGCGACACGCTAGGGCTCCACCAGTGTGTTTCTATGAGAACTGAAAAGACTTAGAGCGTTGTGTTGCCTTCACTGAGCATGTTGAATGAGTAAAGGGGGCATTTTAGTATTTTACACAACACTTCAATATCCCTAAAAGGTCCCTGAGCACTTTTCTGTCTTTATCATGTTATAACAGACTTTTGGGGGTTTTGTTATTTCAAAAGGTATTTATATGGGATTTTCCCAATAAAGAATCTGTAATAACTAAAATGTGAATGTGATCGTCACCCAAAAAATAAAATAAAATGTGAATGTGATAAATAGGGTGGGCAAAAAAGAAGAACGCCATGAATAAGATAATTTATCTAATTTAAGAGTCATCGATGAGAAATTTGACAGCTACACTTAAAAAAAAATTAATAATATTTTATTATTAGATTTTATGTAAAAGTACTTTTGTCATGTAATTTCACATAAGACTTTATTTTGATCTTATAATTTTATAAAGCGACTTTTTATTAATTTCATTAATAAAGAATGATGACACTAAAATTTTAAATTTTTAAATAACTATGCTTGTTAGGGAAACCCAAAAAAAGCACCTTTTTAATCAATTCTCTGTAAGACGAGACAAAACTCATATCATATATTTTTCTCATAAATCGAAAAAACACTTCAAAATTAAAAAGCTAAAACAATGATGACACTAAAATTTTAAAAGTTGAAAAAACATTTCAAATGCTAATATGATAAGTTTAATTTTTTTAAATAACTATGCTTGTTTGGGAAACCAAAAAAAAAAAAAATATTTTTCTGGAAGCCTAGACAAAACGCATTTCACATACTTCTCTCATAAATCATAAAAACACTTCAAAATTAAAAAGCTAAAACAAACAGGCTAACAATACTGAACTTTCATAATTGAAAAAGGGTCTTACAAAATCAAAAGATTAAACTGAAAGATTGTATAAAATTAGCGGATGTAATTCATATATTTATTCGTCCAAAAAATAATTCATATACTTGTGCCTAAATTTTATTTGTTCAGTATTAAATTTCTTACGGGTTTTGTTTTTTTTTAAAAAAAACATGTATTAAAGTGGGGAGATAATTGCATAACTAAAGTAGGTCAATACAATTTGTATTTTGTAAGGTTTGATGGGGGTGTGGGTGGGGGGGTGTGATACACGTGATTTTGCACTGTTCCAAATACGGAAGCTGTTGAAGACTTTTTTTTTGGGACTGAAGCTGTTGAAGACTTGAAGGTCATTTAATTTGATCCCTAACTTTGTGTTAATTTAATTTCCCTATTTACGTACCTCCAACGTCTCCCATTTAATCCCTTCCCTTCGTACAACCACAAACTCCCAGAAAAAAAAAACAGAGAGAGTCATTTTGTTATGCTTCGGTAATTTTATATTCCGTGGGTTTTTTAATGTATGTAGTTCTATATATTAAATGCTTTTAATACTTTGATTTGATATTTTGTATCATTTATTAAATATTTTTCATAAAAATGTCACTGATTAAACCTCAATCACTTTATTCTTGGTAAAATGTGAGTACGTAGTGTTTTTTTGGATTTATCCATCAGTGTTTGAAGATACTAGCAAGTGATTAGTCTAGTTTAAAGGAATGTGGGCCTACAATATACTACAATAGTAGAAACTTTGTTACCTTTAAATAATTATTGCAGTTGCATATTCATAGTTCAAATATGAGACAATTGATCAAGTGATTGAAAGTTTTTATCAGAAACTTTTAACATTAAGAAAAAAATGACAGAAAAAAAATTGAAAATTGTAAAATCCTAAATTAAGTTTGTTGCCTAGAATTGACAAAATAATGATTATAATTGATAAACAATTCATAACTTATTTTATGAGAAATATGTTATTTGAGATTTTACAATTTCAAAATTTTTTTTTTTTGTCATTTTATATTAACATTATGACCAAGATTAAAAAAAAGAGGCTTAAAACTTTTCCTTAAAAAGAGTTTTCAATTTTGCCTTAATTTAAGCACAAAGATGTAATTTTGGAAAAAATAAATTATATATGGACAATATGAAGTCTAGAGTTATTAAAATCGGACCAGACCTGCTAGTTCAACTACAAGAACCGTCGAACCGATCATCTAATCAGTCCGGTCCGACCAGTTTAATACTTATTAAAATTTTCTAATTTTAAAAATTTATATTTAGTTTTACATATTTTCAAAAATTATAAATTAGGAATTTATAAAAAGCTTGAGATGTCTATTTTCTAATATAAAAAGAATCACTAAAAAATATTATCATTTGGTTCTAAAAAATTATCAAATTCTAAAATTATTCTAAAAAATATTATCATTCAAGTTCACTTCCTCACCGATTTAGCCTCGGTTTGACTCCGATCTGACTTATTGACCCTTGACCCACTATGCAGATTAGTTCAGTAGCCGGTCTGGGTTTAATAACCTTGATGAATTCAAAAACCCAAATCAGACAATGGGATTTGGATTCAGACAATGAGTTAAATTGGGGGAAGAAGTTGAATATTGACAAATGCAGGGGGTGGAATCTGAAGAGACCAAAAAGGGTACTTGAGTATATGTACATACTACGGGGATTCTTGTTGCTAGCGAACAGATTGAGGACATGTTTGTTATAACGTTTAGATTACTTATAAGCTGTTTTTTTACGTAAATTGAGATAAAACTCCTCTCACATATTTACTTTGTATGTTATAAATTACTATTGAAAAACTTCTTTTAAGCATTATAATCGATGTTCCAAACAAACACTGAGTTGGCTTTGAGATTTTCCAAAAGTAGAGAATGTGGGAGTGAAAATGCAATTTTGATCGTGAATTTGGGGGGGGGGGGGACTTTGAGCACAAAAGTTCTTGCAATCAATTTCCATTTGGGAGATAGTATATTATATATATATATATATATATATATTTAATTGATGGTATTTATTAAGTGCTAAGATTAAAATTAAAGTAATTTTGTTGGGGGGTGGCATTTTGAGCACAAAAATTCTTTCAATCAATTTGCATTGGGGAGATAGTATATTATATATATATATATATATATATATTTAATTGATGGTATTTATTAAGTGCTAAGATTAAAATTACAGTATTTTTTAAGTAATTTTGTCGATGTAACTAATTCTTTGCTCCAATAAGTTGTGTAAAACGACTTATATTAAGACATGGGAATGAACGCATAGTTCTCCATTTGTTATTTTTTACAAGACAAATTATCTGTTTTACATAAAAATAATTAATATATTTAAAACTGTCTCATATTTTCACAAATATACAATAACAACAAGAAGTTTTATATCACTAAGTGGATCTACTACATAAATCATATGATTAAATATTCATTTCTCTTCCACACCCTCTATATCTTTATTATTAAAAACATTCTAAACACCCTTTTCAATGTATTTTTGTAAAACATATTAATTATTATCTAAAGTTCTTATAAATAAAATAGTTAAATTTTTCTTAAAACGTCTAATGAAAATGAACTAACTGTGTAACAAAATTTATATGAAAACATACACAGAGTTGAGAGTGAAAAAAGCCTTTTTCAACTTTTTAACGCACTGAATTTAATGAATTTATTGAGCTCATAAATGTATTATTATATTATTTGATATTCTTTTTTTTCGATAACAATATTATTTGATTCACTCTATTTTCCTTTTCTTTCATTTTCAATTTTTATTCATCCCCTCAAAAAAATTCTTGGGTTTCTTTCTTTTGAATTGCTTTTGGCTTATTTTACACAATATTTGTTTCCCTCCTCTATGGTCTTACCAATTTTTTGAAGAATTATTTCCTACTTTCTTATTGTCACATTCTTACCATTGTTGCTTTAATTTTTGCCAACTTATAATTTCATAAAACACTAAATATTCTTCTAATATACTAAAAAAATATTAAAAGCTATGGTGCAGTTTTTTTTATTACTATTAGCATATAAAATAAGGGTTAAGGTGCAGTCAGCAACTCGAGTTATTTTTTAGGTGCAATCAACATCCTAAAAATATTTATTGATACAATTTTAATCCTGATATATTTAAAATGAGGCAGACCCAAACAGAACTTTAACGCCGTCACTTATTGACTAAAAAAACTCCTCCTTCCCTATCATCGACCACACTCTCTCCCCACAGCTGATGACCCTCTATTCCAAGCCAAGTCACCGACGCCATCTTGCAACTCAGGAAGGCCTGTGTTGTCGGGGTTTTTTTTCCTGCGATTCAACTTCATGTGTATTTCCAGTTCTTCCTTAGTTTTTCGCTTTGAAAGAGGGCCAAAGGAATTTGGGTTTTTCCTTTTCCATTTTCAATTAAAAAATTCATCTCTCAAAGTGATGGTTCTTTCCTCCAAAAAAAAAAGTGATGGTTCTTTTACCTTCTGATTCTCTGAAAATATTATACATAATCTTGGTTCCAATCTTGGATTCTCCCTTTCTTCCCCAACTCTCTTATTTCGTTTTTGGGATTTGATTTTTGATTTAGATTTGTATCTTGATCTATTTTCTTGTGAATCAGATCCTAGTAATTAAGCGAAAATGGTTAATGGGGATCTACATATGACCATGGAGAGGATAAGTTTTACGAGCAAAGGTTGCAAGTGCCGGCCTGTGTTGGCCAACCTTTGTGCCATACTTGAGATGTCTTCCATGGGTCCTAGATGGTCGTCGTCTTCTTATCACAATCAACCCGCTTCTCTGATGTATGTTTATTTTCTTGCTTCTGTGACTTTTTCTTGACCACCATGTCATGTTATTGGTGGCAGGGGAACCAGGGCATTATGAATCCAAAGACATTGGCGGTTGAAATACAAGAAACGGTATGAAATGCAATTTCTTCTCCGAAGAGCAAGGACCTAGCCTCCAAATTGGTATTGTTTTGATCATCACTGGAGTTAAAAATCAAGTGAGGGGAGTGTGGCTGATGACCAGGAAAGCAGTTTTTAAGTCAGTAAGAGACGGCGTTAAGGTTCTGTTAGGCCACGGATAGAATTGTTCCATTATAAATATATCAGGATCAAAATTACACCAATAAATATTTTAGAACGCTAATTATACTTTAAAAAATAGTTTAAGATGTTCATTGTACCTTAACCCTATAAAATAAATAAAACAATGTATTAATAAATATATACCATATATGTACATATTCATTTATATTACTATATTCATGCATAATGATATAATTTATCATAAAAAGTGCCATGAATAATGCATCACTAAATGTAGAAGATAAATAAATAATTTGCAACAATTAGCAAAATTAGTTATTTATATAAAAAAAATGTGTATAGGTTTTCTAAAATACCTATTTTTACTATTTGCATTAAATGCTAATTTTTTTATGGGAAACTTCTTTTACGCGCAATCAACATGGAAAGTATTTTGAAAAGAATTATAAATTTAAAAAATAAAATTGAATGAAGTGACCAAATCAAATAATTTTAATAGCTTTTATATTTAAAACCGTAGAAAGTACCAATTACTGGCATATGAAGTTGTGGTGGAGCCCACCTCCATGGTTTAGCAGGACACGTTGTACTGACAGGCGCATATGTCAATGCATTAAAAAATAAAAATTAATGTATAAAACTACCCGTGAATTTGATGGAAAAAAAAAAGTGAAAATCCCATTAAAATACATTTGAAATAGAGAAATCCCTAATCAGTACTCTGAAATCAAAAAATTTAGATCAGTCTCACTTCAGTATGGATGAACAGTACGGGCGGCGCCAAAAGATAATTTGGCCCTTCAACCCTCATTCTCGCCACTTCAAAAATAACAACACGCGGTTCTTAATTAACAACTCCGGATTCTTGATTAACAACTCCGTATTCTTGATTAACAACTCCAATTTCATCTTTTTACTTTCACAATAACAACATCAGTCTTATTATTAGAAACTCCGGATTCTTGATTAACAACTTTGTTTTATTCTTCCACATATTCGCATCTCAAAAATATAATATTGTTAATATAAAATACGGTGTTGTTAATAAAAAAAAGAGATGTTGCTATTGGCCCTGAAACTTAAATTACGAAGTTGTGAAACAAGAAATAGGAGTTGTTAATGTAGAATATGGCATTATTAATAATAACATCGGTATTTTTATTGTGAAAGTAAAAAGATGAAATGGAGGTTTTAATAAAGAATACGGAGTTGTTAATAAAGAATACGGAGTTATTAATTAATAATCCGGAGTTATTAATTAAGAGGGCGTGTTGTTAATAAAAAAAGAGGTGTTGTTATTGACCTTGAAATTTAAATAAGAAAGTTCTAAAACAAGAATACGGAGTTGTTAACTAAGAATCCGGAGTTGTTAATTAAGAACCGCGTGTTGTTATTTTTGAAGTGGCGAGAATGAGAGTTGAAAGGCAAAATCGTCTTTTGGGGCTGCCTGCACTATTCATCTGTACTGACGCGGGACTGATTCGGATTTTTTGATTTCAGAGTACTAATTAGGGATTTCTCTACTTCAAAGATATTTTATAGGGATTTTCTCAAAAAAAAAATGCTAATTAATTTTTATTAAATGTGCATTCAGTATTATATAGTTGTTCAGAGGTGCAAAATTATTTATTAGCTTTTAAAATAGAAGTAAAAATATCAGTGCCGTTAATCACTATTTCATTGACTGTTAATTGACTGAAAACACTGATTGAAACTCAACATCATCATAATCTTTTGCCATCATAAAGTTTGCCCTTTTCTCCTCCACCGGATTTCAAATGCTCAACACTACCGTTAAATCAATTTTATTTGAAAAGAGTTCAAATAAAAGGATAACTTCGATTTTGAAATACTGCAATGAACATTGCGATGAACATGACATAGAAGTAGTGATGATTATTCTAAGATGGGATTCAGGTAACTTGTTGGATTTTATTGCTTCTAGATGTGGAAATATTCTCGCTGCTGATGGTTTTAGTTGATGAATATTTCTAGGATCTGGTTAATTGATAGATTGATTTTTTTTATTGTTGATGTTTCATGCTTGGTTCATTTTTGATATATAATATCTAGAGCTAAAGATAATTCGATTATTCGAGGGTGGGAGGGCGAGCTTTTTTAAGTTTGCTGAACTAATTAAATATTTAATTTAATAGAGAGTTTGATCTTAGATGGAAATTTAATAATTGAGACAAGCTTCTGGATACGGTTGCATTCAATTATGCATTTATCTCTAATATCTGTAAGATTGAAGAAGATGTTAACTTAGCAGACACAATAAATTTCAAGGTTGAAACTAGACGTGTTGCTATCAATGAGAATTTATTCTGATAATTATGGTTTGCGTTATTGTGTATAGAGACGGCCAGTAGGGATATTAATGTGGAAAATAATAATAATTGAGTAACAATCCGCCAACTTAAATAAAAAAAGCAATGCGGGTCCAATATTTCGTAGTATATAAATGTTACTCTCTCCTGTTCTTAATATATGATATATTTAGAGAGTTGATCTTAATCCTAAATATAAGACATATTTTTCATATTTATCAATATTTTATTAATTTACCTCTATTGATGTTCTTTCAACAATAATCAATGAGTAGAAGGAAGGAGAGAATTAAGAAAGATGACTAGGGTGTTTTAGAAAATACATATCATATTAACTAACTAAATTAACTTCCTTAACTTAATCAAATTAAATAAATATGTCATATATTAAAGACTAGAGGGAATTTTATTTTTTTCTCTTTTTTTTCTATTTATGAGAGTTTTTATAATAAATAAATTGCGATTATAAATTTTCATATTTGATATTTATTTCTTACACGTACCAATAATATATTTCCCCCTAATCCTAAATGTAGAAACTAGAAAACTAATTCGTAGATATTAACACAATTAGCTATTTATAAAAAAAAGGTTAGTTAATTTCCCTAAAATATCGATTATATTTTAATCGTTTGCATTGGAAACTACCGAGTTGATGGGAAATCTACTTAACACTACAAAAAAAAACGTGATTTAGTAGAGGTTAAAAATGGATATTCGTAACGGTTTTAACCGCTACAAATAACATTAGTAGTGGTTAATAAAACGGCTACTAAATCGTATGTTGCAAGCTATTTTGTAGCGGTTATATACAACCGCTACTCAAGGAAAATAACTGCTACTTAGTTTGTAGCGGTTGAACCCAACCGCTACAACATCCACATAAGCCGTTAATTTTTTCGGAGATATTTGTAGCGGTTATATAATGCTAAAAATATAAAACAATTGAAAATTAATAAATTTCAAATTACCAGTGAGAAAGCCCTTGGAAAAAAAACAATATTAAATGCATTAAAACAATATAAAACATTTAAAATTAATAAACTTCAAAATAAAATTAATTAAATTTAAATTATAATTTAATAATTAACATTTACAAAATTATATATAAATAATATAATAAATATATTACCTGCCCCTCAGGGCTCATCCTGAATTGGACGAAACTCGCCTAGTCGTTCAGCGGGACGCCGTCTGGGACCCTTTCGATCAGCTGCTCCAGAGGCATCGTCCCGTCCTTATTCAAGTTGTGGAAGAGACGGTTCCTCCTGTTCCTCCAACCATCACCCATTTTCATCAGGGTGTACCTCTTCTGGTTGGCTCGAACGGCAAACCGCAGCTGCAAAATAATTATTTAAATATCAATAATTACAAAAATCCTATTAAAAAATATTAATTAAATACTATTAATTACGTGCACCACCTCCTCCCAAGTCAGGTCCTTCGGCCTCTTCGGAATGTGCCTCCACATCCTGAAATGAAGGAGGAACCGCATCCAATTCAAGCCCAGCTCGTTCAGGAAGCGGTTGAGCAGGTGACCCCCATTGTCAATTGGCTGGTCTATGCCCTCATTCTACGGCACTATAACTCGCATTGTCCGGTACATGCTGTTCAGACCGACCACGTCCAACCTTCTCGTTGACACATTCCCCTGCTCATCTGCACAATTTACCCCATGTTAGATAAATTGTAATTCAAATTTAACATTTCGAATTTAAATAAATAATTTATTAAATAAAAAAATTTATTTACCTTGGACCTGCACCTCAAACCCAGTAGACCGTGAAGACGACCCTCGTGGGTTGTTCTGCTCCAGAGCCTCCTTCTCATCGAGGAACTGCTCCATCTCCCTGAGCCCAATCGAGATGTCGAAGTCCTTCGCCTCATAGTCCTCGACACTGATATCTACCTCCCCCAAATCAGGCACCTCTGATGCGGTCGTCTCCTGTAGGATCATTTGCGATGCCTGTGGTAGGGGCAACTCTTGTGGGGGGATGGGCTGCAATGGTGCGGTCGCCTCCCTCCGCGCTGCCCCCTGCTCTGTTGCTGCCATTCTGCAAAATCGGTCTGGGGACCTTAGGCGCCTTCCCCCTATCCTCTCTTGAAGCCATATCAATTGTAAAAATATTTAAAAAAATATTTTAGTCACATTATTATGGAAAAATATAATAAAAATATAAATATAAATAAAATAAGTCTTATCTCCGTACCTCAAGTACAATACTAAGAAATAATGCAGCAAAAACTCTTTCACAGATGTCTGAATGCTCAATCTAAAAGAAAACACTCAGAGAAACTTCAGGAAACAAAATGAGTAAACGTAAGAATGGAGAACGCGGGGGGTATATAAAGGCCACAAATTTGTAGCCGTTATTGTAATAACCGCTACATTGACCGCTACAAAGCACCTAGGGTGGCTAAAATTTGTAGCGGTTTTACAGTAACCTCTACAAAGTATAAAAACCTTTGAAGTTTTGTAGCGGTTCTGGTATAAAACCTCTACAAATTTGAAGACTTTTGAAGTTCTGTAGCGATTATGGTACAGAACCGCTACAAATCTGGATACCTCTGAAATTCTGTAGCGGTTCTAACTTTATAACTGCTACAAATACGCCACGTTTGGCATTTTGTAGCGGTTTTGTTGGTCAAACCGCTACACTGTTAGCGCGTCTCGATCGCGCCATGTGGCGGGAATATTCTAGCGGTTTTTATTTAGTAACTGCTACGAATGAACCGCTACAAGTTTTGGTGGGAAATTAGCGCCATATTTATAGTGGTTTTTTCTACCTAACCACTACAAAAAACGCTGCCAATCATTCGCGTTGCTTGGCGCGTAGCTTGCCGCTACAAATTTGTAGCGGTTTTGGTTAAAACCGCTACAAATATTAAAATATGTAGCGGTTATTTAAAACCGCTATAAAACACCATTTTTTTATAGTATAATATATACAATTAACATGAAAAATTTAGAAAAAAAGGCTATAAATTTGGGAGACAAAATGGACAAAAATTTTATATTTGGTACCAAAGAAAACCCTTACAATAGCTCTCATATTTAGGACTAGAAGGAATAATATAATTTTCTGTTTACTTAATTTCTTTTCCGGGTTCTCAATGCAATTTTAAACATGGATACACGGTAAAACTGGTATTTTTTTTTATTCGACAATACTTGGATCCGGTTCAATAATATTGCACATCAGATAACTATATAAGAAAAAAGATAATACATAATAATACAAAACTTTAAAAATGTCTTAACAATATACTAATCATAACATGCCATTATGTGAACTACCCAAATACAAGAAAGTTATCTCACCAGCCACTTTAATAAAAATTAAATGTGATACATAATTGCATCCAACGATACGCAATGATCTCTTGTCTAGGAACATGTAGTACTACTCTGTAAGAGATATTTAGTAAGATTGAGATGAGATATAGAATAGCACGCACTTGAAAACATTTATATCAGCAAACTATTATTATTATTATTATTATTTGCTTTTTCTATATATAGCATCCTCCTCTTTAACTGCTTTCCTTAAGAGAACCAACCTTTCCATTTCTCTCTTCATTTCTGTCTTGTCATTTTTTTTCCAGTTACGAACAATTTCATCTTCATCAACCAATCATAATGGGTAGGTCGCCTTGCTGTGAGAAAGTAGGGTTGAAGAAAGGACCTTGGACTCCTGAAGAAGACCAGAAGCTCGTCGCCTACATTGAACAACATGGCCATGGAAGCTGGCGTGCTTTGCCTTCCAAGGCTGGTATGTACACACACAAACACACACACATAGACACACACACATACTCTCTCTCTTTCTCTACACACACACACACACACACACATATTGTTATCTTATATATGTGAGTTTTGGTTAACAGGACTTGAGAGATGTGGGAAAAGTTGCAGGCTGAGGTGGACTAATTATCTCAGACCTGATATTAAACGAGGAAAGTTCAGCTTGCAAGAAGAGAGAACCATTATTCAACTTCATGCTCTTCTTGGAAACAGGTATATATGTGTGTGTGTGGGTGTTTTCATTCTTCTCCTCCTCCTTCTTGTTTTGGTATCTGAAAGTTACATTGGACTCCGACAAATACGGGCTTGAGACGCAAAACACCGAGCTCTCCCAAACTGTACATGTAATTTTAGGTTTGAAAACCAAAACTATACGCATATCTTGTTCATTATTAGTCCGTCTCTTACTTAATATAAGACATATTTATTTAATTTGATTTGGCTAAGAAAGTTTATTAAATTAGTTTATATAACATATATCTTTTAAAACACCGTAGTTATCTTTCTTAATTCCCTATTTTCCTCTCTTCCTTAATTATTAGTGAGAGAGCATTAATATGGATAAATTAAAAAAAATGACAAATATAAAAAATATATCTTATATTTAGAATTAATATCAACTTTTTAAATAGGATCTATATTAACGACAAGAAGGAGGATATGATTTTGGCGTGTTGTGTGTTTAAGCCTATATTTAGGATAATTTATTTTTGATTTATAAGTATTTTTCACTTAAATTAAAATAAAATTTTTTTCATAGACTTATCTCGTATCCTTTAAATTATAATATTTTTATCTTTCATTTCAGAAGTCAGTCAACCGTTGAACTTTTTCGCAGTTACTTCAATAACATGTTGGGAATGGTACATGTAGTCAGCTTTGTAAGTTAAGAAACGTGAAGAGACCTCATTGAAGGAAACCAAATAGTAGGTTTCTATTTAATGTAGCTATTTAAAGTACGACCACAAAGTGATCTAAAGCAGCACGTAAAAGAATTAAAAATGAAAAGAAAAAACAATATCATTATTATTATTCATTTATTTAAAATGTGTGGTTTTATTGTTGATATGTACTGTGTATTATATTGCACCAGATGGTCAGCCATAGCGGCTCACTTGCCTAAGAGAACTGACAATGAGATCAAGAACTACTGGAACACTCATCTTAAGAAGAGGCTCGCCAAAATGGGAATCGACCCGACCACACACCGGCCTAAAGTTGACGCCGGCGGACCGGCGAGCTCGAGCCTTAGCCACATGGCTCAGTGGGAGAGTGCCCGGCTTGAAGCCGAAGCAAGACTTGTCAGAGAGTCCAAGCTCCAGCTCGGCTCGTCATCGTCTTTATTCCCCCCCGCTCAACCGGCTCGACTCGTCCTCAATAGAATCTCAGCTCGGCCGTCCGTACCGCCGTGCTTAGACGTCCTCAAAGCTTGGCAGAAATCATGGACGTCGTTGCCGACCGCAGAAGACAAAAATACCAGAATGCATAGCATGTACGCCCTGATGCTCGCCGCCGCCGACGACAAACTTGAGTCGCCGACGTCCACCTTGAACTTCCCGGAACCCATGTTACCGCCTAGCTCCACCACCACCGCCACCACAACCACAGGACTATTACCCATTAGCGAAAAAATCGTCATCCCTGCGGCCACTAATACTACCACGGTTAATTCTTTCCACGCACCCACTTCAGGAACCGAGCCATGGGACACCGAGGCAGCGGTCACCGGAGAAAGAAGAACGACGACGACAAATTTACAAGACGACGATATTATGGTGGCGGTGGAGGCATTTATGGGAGAAAGGTACAAGAACGTACAAGTCCATTTACAAGAAGTACTGTCGTCAAGCAGTATAATGGCTGGTTTAAACAGCGAAGATAACGGTGATGTGCTTGTTTTTGAATCCAATGAGAATATGGACAACTTGGGTTTCGTGGATATTAATGGCGAAGCAACCATGATTTGTGGAAACACAAACTTTGAGGAGAAGAATCATTACTGGAACAGCATATGTAGCACCCAAACTTGGTGATTATAATTTGATTCGCTAGCTCTCTGGTTCTTTTGCTACTGTTCGACGTTTCGACGCATATGCATGCTCTTCACAAAACGTATCAGATAGAATATTATAGTATTACCGTCTTAACTGTACGTGTTGTTAAGTTGGTCTTCTTAGAAATGCAAGTGTGCCATGTTCTTTTTTCAAACTAATTTTCGCTTAAGATGGTTCAATGTTTAGACCTATTGTTTAAACTTTAGACAAATGTTTGTATGCATTAACAATTTAGAAGAATAATGTAATGTTATCATTTGGATGGAGAATAAATGGGTGTGTACACGACAAAAATGAAGTTTTTAAAGGACTACTCCTTCGGTCTTTAATTATAGGATAATATTTAAGAATTGATCTTAGTCCTAATTATAAGATAAAATTCTAATTTTTATTAATTTCTTCCTAAAATACCCTCTATTGATACTTTCTCAATAATGACTAAACAATAATAATTTAATAATACACTTATATATTCTATAAAGTGAATAATGTTTTCAACTCATTAATGCTATATACATATAAAGTTTGAAGAAGTGGTGTGTGAGATCGGAGAGGTATGACAAAAAACAGAGAATCAACATAACTAGATGTCATTTTAAATTTTAAATATGAGTATTTTAGAAAAATAAATATGATTAACTAATTTAACTATTATTCTTAATTTCTTTAAAATTCGATAAATATATCTTATAATTAGAATAAAAGAAGTACTATTTATTATTTGTAAATTAAGCTTGAAGTGATCATAAAACTGGGTCAGAAACAGCCCCGTCTAATCACTTAAATGTTGTATCAGACTTTAAACTCTCAGAATTGTTTCCATCACCCTCAACCTATAGGCTATAGCTGTCACCAAATGCTTTAGCCGTCGGGCGGACGGACAGAAAGACATACATATATAAATATCTATCCATATGTATATTCTTTGATCGCCATTATTTAATATAATATATATTTATTTAATTTAATTTAATTAAAAATAAATAAATTAATCTGATATATATTTTTTAAAACACTTTAGTCGTTTTTTTAATTTTTTATTCTCTTTTCTTTTTGATTAAAAGAGTATCAATTGGGATGAATTAGGAATCGATTAACAAAATATGAAAAATATGTTTTATATTTAGGATCAAGATCAATTCCCCATTAAAGACAAAAGAGAGTATGAGTAGGGGTGGGCATGGACAAGGCGAGACCCCTGCCCGATGCCCTGCCCGAAAGATGAACGGGCTGCATTTTTCAGCCTGATGCCCAGCCCAGCCCGCTAAAAGCCATAATCTTTTTGGGTTGGGCAAGGGTGGGCTGGGCAGGGTGGGCTTCCCTGCCCAAGTGATAACGCCTTATCTTGTCCACTTATGAAAAAAATAATTCCTTATGAATTTCATAAACATTCCTGTAGTTACTAATACCATATATGTCTTAACTTCGCCTTAAGTAATATAAACTTCAAATACATTCGATGATTTCACATCTTGGGGTATTTCAAAATAAGTCTACAACTTGAGTCTTGAAATTTAAAAAATACCATATGTATTAACAAATATCCATACTTTAAAAATTAAACAACATCCATAATCCATTATAAATAAGAAAACAAAATGATTGTAATTAAAGCCGTGAAGTCAAAGTAGTTTGCATCGATTCAATGTCCCAAAAGTTGATCAAATGATGAAGCATTTGGAAAGAAAATAAAAAGCAACTATAATTTAATACAACACAAAGTAAAGAAGAAAGGAAGAAATCTACTTGTAAATAGTGTTTAGTGGTTAGGGCAAAAAAGAAAGGATAAGAAGAGTATTATACAATAGACAATATATATTTTAAAAAAAAATATATATGAAATAATATTTAATTGATATGAAATTTTATATTTTAAATAAATGAAAATAATTTTCAGGGCAGGGCCAAATGGGCAAGGCAGCACCCCTTGCCCGATGCCCGGCCCTGGCCGGTTATTAACCCGCCCAAAGCTGCCCAAAATTTTTTCGGGCCACTTTTTTAGGGCTGGGCTGGGCAATTTTTTGTAGGGCTAGGGTGGGCACACCGGGCTACTGGGCATCATGCTCACCCCTAAGTATGAGTATGTATATGTGCACATACAAGTGTGTGTATGTGTATGATAGTACATATTTTATATATGTACTCATTTAGTCATATTTATAGGGTAGAGGAAGAAATAATAGTTTTTTTTATTTCTATTTATAAGGTATATTATTAAATTTTTCACATAAACATATAATTTTACTCTTCATTTATATATTTTTTATATTCATTTTGGCCACCCGGTGTTCGGTGCTTACATTACTACAGATTTGCGCATTTATAACGCTTAATACATAACATTTACAGCCAATAAATGTCATGTATATCGAGGTAGAAGTTGCGTAAGAATATATAATGCTTAAAAGTAACGGTTAATTATGCGCACCATCTATTGTGAGGTAGAATTTGCGAAAAAACAAAAATAATTGTTGTAGTTAGTAACCTTCATTTATTTAGTGACAAAACTGATAGTTTTTTTGAAACAACCTCATGCACATTACACCAGATTTGTCTATATTTGATACTCCATGCTTAATGATTTTAATGAAACTGTTAAATATGCAGAGGCGGAGTTTCAAAAATGACATATATAACGGTTTTTTTAAAACAATCGTTAAGTATATGAGAAAATATTTAACAGTTTTATAGTCCAACCGATATATATTAGTTTGGGTTTTCTTTTTTGGAAAAAATGGTATCTTTTATTTGACGGTTGTTTGTGAAAAACTGTCAAACATAGGTGATGTATATTTGACAGTAGTTCCAAAAGAACCATCAAATTTAATATACTTAACGGTTCTTTAATAACAACCGTTAAATATATTCTTTTAAAAACACCTCATAGACCTATTTTCATTTGACATTTGAAACTTACAAAGTTACAGAGAGCTCATTTCTACACCTCTGATGACTCCATTCTAGATCCTCCACTACCATTTCACTCTCCTCCATCATTTCTTTGGTGTTTTGCTCCCTTCTCCTCCGCCATAGCTCTCCTTCGTTATTCACCATTTGTAGGTTCATGGGTTCTGGAGTTTTTCTGAGTTACAAGTGGCGTATGGGTTGGTTTCTTCTTCTACGGTTTGTGAGCTCGGTGTTTGAGCCCTTCTCTTCTTGCTAAATGTGAGTTTAGTTGAGTTTCTCCTATTAGTAGGTTTTCATCTCATTTTTCCGATATTGATTTGGGTAAACAGTATGTAAATATTGTTTTAAAGTGATTTTGTATGTGTATAACGTTTTTCCACTGATTTTAAGTATTTCTTGTTGCTAAAGTTGTTATTTGTTAGTATTGATTTGTGTAAAGAGTATGTAAAAATTGTTATTTGAGTGATTTTGTATGTGTATAGAGTTTTGCCACTGATTTTAAGTGTTTGTTGTTATTAAAGTCATTATTTGTTAATATTGATTTGGGTAAAGAGTATATCAAGATTGTTTTTTTTTTGTATACACTCTAGATGGAGATTGCAAATAAAGAATAGATGTCTGCCAATCGTCTATTGAAGGAATACTCAGATAGGGTGGGGGGATTTCATTAGGTTTGCAATTTGTAATATGCTGAAGATTGCGGTTTCATTATTTGTTCTGGTGTCAACTGTGGCGTTGTGAAGTGTATTGATCTAGACAATTGTGAGTTGCACTTAGAGATGTATGGAATTGATCAGACTAATACCTATTGGACAAAACATGGGGAGAAGGATGTGGAAGTAGTACTAGTTAGCCGAATTTGGAAAGGTGTGAATCACCTAACTTTGATACAAGTACATTTGAGGCCAATCGTTTTCAAGATATGGCTGATGCAATTGAAGCGGAATTCAGTGAATGCCCATAAAAGTTTGAGAGGATGAAGAGAAATGTAGAGAAGCCTTTTCATGAGAATTGTACTGAGATCATATTATCATCTGCAGTGTTGAACTTGTACAAATGGAAAGAAAAATATGGGTTGAGTGACTTAGGCTTCACAGAATTGATTACGTTTTGCGAAGAATGTTACCACTGGGAAATAATATGTCAACAAAGACTTATGATGCAAAATAAGTGATGTGCATTACTGGCTTGTGTTATGAAAAGATACATGCTTACCCCAATGATTGTATTTTGTTCAGAAATGAATATGAATCTTTAACTAAGTGTCCTCTGTAGTAAAGAATTTGGCTATCTATCAAAGAGGGGAAAGTTGCTTCACAAATTAAAGAAAACAATTGTTACTAAAAAGAGAATTAAAATTACCAAGACCAGAAAAAGAAAAAAGGACCCTTGATCATGTGTATATTCCTTTACTTTGATGTATTCATAATTGTATAGATAGAATTCAATATTTGTTTTAATTTGTTGGCACTTACTAGTCGGAATTGGCTATTTTGTATATATTTGGATACATCCAGCCAAAACTAGATTTGTTTGGGTATTTGGTATATATATGTTGTTCTATAGGTTATTTTATAGGGGCTTGATAGAAAGTGAGCCGCCAATTTTTAAAAAAAATTTGTCACACATACTTAACGGTTATTCGCCAATAACTGTTAAATATTATACATATATAACGGTTTTTCCATATAATCATTAAATAAACCCCTTTCTTTGGTGACAAATACTTTACTGTTCATTATTTTAACCATTAAATATTGTACATAATATATCACGATTATTATTAAAAAGTCATTAAATATATATAGCTATATTTAATAATCATTGTCTTACAATTGTTAAATATAGTGCTCTATACATAATGGTTGTATTTGAAAAAATCGTAAAATATAGTGATCAATATTTAAAGGTTAAAAAATGTTATATATAAATATTTAGCACTCAAATATTTAACGATTGAAAACTGTTAAATATTGGTAAAAAATCATTAAATATAGACAAATCTTTAGTAGATTGTAACGACTACAAATGATTCATCTTCTAACCCTAATATCAGTGAAAACAAATCATAATGGTCTTAAAAAACAACTATCATCTAACCCCCCACCACCACCTAAGTCAAAACTCATAACCCTTCATAATCGATTATACCTTCATAAGTCATAAGTTATAACCCTTCATAATCCGTTAGACCTCTATTTAAACTCACATATTCCTTGTGATTTTTACTACTTTTTTTTACTGGCCTCCTCCTCCTCCTCTACCTTCTCCTAAAATGGAGGCGCTGATGTAAATGTTGGCAAGCTTTGTCCATGACACAAGGCGTCTCGTGGCACACACCAATACACTGTATCAGAATTTGAACCACATACTTCATCACAATAATGTTGAATATGACTTGTAGTCAAACCCTTCATCTCCCTCCTCCGATGATGAGAATGAGGACGAGGAAGAGGAAGAGGAAGAGGAAGAGGAAGAGGAAGAGGAAGGTGACGACTACGATGAGGAGGATGAGGATGGCAGTGGTGGTGATGACTAAACATCATCACTGTTTTCTTGCCTGCCGTTCTTATTCTCCTTATCATCCTCTTCATCCTCCCCTTCCCCATCCTCATTCTCATCATCGGATCGAAGGGATATGAAGTGTAAAAAAAAACAACTTAATAATCTATGGTTATCAATTAAGAACCGTAAAGTATTCTTGCCAACATACTTAACGGTTCTAACTTAATAAATGTTAATTAAAGCTTTCAAAACCTTTCCTCTTTCACTTGCTAGCTATGGGTGCCTCCCCGTTATCATTCGATGATAGTCATAATAAGAATGAACCATGTACCCTTTAATTATGCCCTACTTGTTCAACTTCTAACATGTGCAATACTGGTTTCTCAATGTCCCTTCTGTAATATCCCAATTGTTGATTAAGGGCTAATGACAATTATTATGGATAATTTGAATTTAATTGGCATTATTATGTGTTTTATGGCAATATTAATTTAATATGTCATAATTAGTGGAAAAATGGAAGAATGGAATTATTGGCCATAAGTAAGTGATTAAGGGAAAATTAATTACTAAGAGAAAAAAAAATGAGAAGTGTGATTAAATGGCTAATGGATGGATTAAGTGATTAATTGGGTGTTTACCATTATGAGAGCCAATGTTAGTGTGACATGTGGCAAGTTGGAAGAAGAGTGAGAAATAAAGAAAATTCAAATATGATTTAATTATTATTTTCTCTTTCTTCCTCTTCCTCCATTTCGGCTGACAAGGGGAGGGAGTAGCTTCATCATCATTTTCATCTCTCACACTCCATCTCTTCCTCACTTTCTTTCTCCCATTCATCCTCTATGGCTGCTAAGTGAGAGGAAGAAGAGCTTGTGATTTGGGTGAGTAAATGGCCTCCTTTGCTTAAATTCTTTTCTTTAATGTTGCTCCATGAGTTATGGGCTTTATTTTGATGTTTATAGTGTGCCTATTGGTATTAGTTTGAGCTCCCACGAAATTTTGGAGATTAGATAATCAAAGAACCTCTTTGGCAAAGTGTAAGAGGTAAGTGAAACTAATCTATCTAAGTTTTATGCCAAATGATCTAGTTTGGAATTTCTGGAAATTGTGACCTTTAATCCGAAAATGAGAGTCATTGGGCTTTTGGCATGTTTTTGGTATAGTAAGGGTATGTTGGTATGAGTTTTGGATAGATAGATTGATTTGGGATTGAAATGGTATGTTTGTATGATTTTGGAAATTTGGATGATTATATTGCCCAAGACTAAAGTATGATAATGAAGTAGGATTTGGATAATTCTGATGATTCCATTGAATTCCTTGGGATGTTTTTGTGTGGGAGTAGCTTTGATTGAGGTTTTGGGTCCATTGGTAGTTTTTGGTAAAGATTCTGGAAAACTATCATTGGGTCTGCGTTTTCTGATTTCTGATAGAATCACTCTAGTGATTGGGGTTCACTCGAGTGCAGGATAAATAACACTCGAGTGGTGATGAGTTTCACTCGAGTGCGGTAGTGCAAACTTCCTTTCTTCTCTCTGTGTTCTTGTTGCACTTTCGGGTCAAAGGCAAGTGTTGCCTCACTTGCGAGTGTGGTGGAACATTACTCGAGTGAGCTTCCTATCACTCAAGTGAGGGTGTATTTGACACCAAGGACTTGCCTCCCGGGTTGTCACTCGTGATTATGGTGGAAGAGTGTGCCTTTTCACTTGCGGGTATGTGGTATTTACTCGAGTGCAATGGGCTGTGCTCGAGTGATCCTGATCCTTGAGAACTTTTGTGCTCTCGGGTCTTCACTTTCTGGACTTCACTCTCTGTACTCGAGTAAAGCATTTGGCTATCACTAGAGTGAGGTCCAGTGTGCTCGAGTGTTGTAGTTTCTGAAAAGTTCCTTATGCTCTCGGGTGTTCACTTGCTGTTGTTCACTCTCTAGTAATCGAGTGTAGACCGTACCATCAGTCGAGTGAGGCCTTCTTCACTCGAGTATCAGTACAATATCATTCGAGTGAGGCCATTTTCACTCGAGTGTCACAGTGGAAAATATCAGTTTTGAGCTTCCAAGAAGGGGATCTTTGGGGATAGTTTTCCAACCCTTTAGAGCTATTAATAGAGTAATTCATGGATACTAAAAGAGCAACAATGATAACCAAATTAAGTACTAAGAAGTCATTGAGAATTGGAATAGAGAATTGACTCTTTGTCACTTATTATAACTATAGGATTTGACATTTGCCCTACTCGGGAGAGACCTGCGCTAGGACACGCACGGAAGGATCAAGGTAGTGACTCTTCTCTCATGTTATGTATGATGTTTTGTTATGCATGACTTGTCATTGAGAGTTGTGAACTGTGTGTGCCATGGTCCTTTACAGCGCGAGCAATGCAGCGTGAGCCGTTTAGGGATTGACGCTGGTCATCTCTAGCTCGACCATTGTAGTGTCATTGTAATCGATATGGATCTTTGTGAAATCCGACCTGTGGGGCGGTGTATTGTGAATCCAGCCGTGGGCTGTGTATTGTAAATCTTGCTAGTGTGGCTTGCGTTATGAAATGCTTTATATGAATCCCAGCTGTTGTAAAATATATTGTGTAGATTGTTGTGATGTAATACAGTGTGAACAATTCAGCGTGAGCAAACATAAGGGTGACATGAGTCATACTTGCCCTTGTCGCTGTAACTGCCGTTGTAGTTGCCATGTGTGTGTAATGATTTGTTTTCATGCCTTATTGTTGTGCATACTATGATTGATTTGACACTACGGGGATTCTTTAGAATCGCACTCTCCTAAATATAAACTTTTAGACAGGGCAGAAGGATCGAAGGGAAAGCGGGTGACAAAGAGCGGCTAGAGCTCTATTGTAGGAGTTCATTTTGACTATGTGGTTGTTGGTTATCATGTAAAATCCATTGGATATCTCTTTTTGGATCAATTGTATATATATTAGGATATGTTATATAGTTTTGTGTAATCCCCAAGTAAAGGGAAAGAAGTTATGGGCATTATGCCTTGTAAGAGCCCTTTTATCAATTAATGGATCCTGAGTGTGTCGGGAATTTATGCTGTATTGTGATATATATGAATGAAATCAACCTGTATAGGCCATTTATGTATTGAAATGTGGATATGAGACCATTGAGAACATGTTCTGTAAAAGTTTTTGAAAACCCCGATTTTGGGAAATTTACTTTCTTAAGTCCCAAATCGTCTATGGTCTCTAATTCTACCTTAATTATGTTTTATAAACGTAAATCTCAGCCTTAATAGTGAAGGGGGTTACACCTTCTAGATGTGTATTATTTAAACTCCACATTTTCATATATTTTTTCTTTATTTTCTTCCTCATCCTCTTCGTTGTTCTTTAGCTCAATTGCCGAGATGAAATACCATGCAGAAGACATGCCAGGAAACACTCAACATCATCCTCCACCTCCTCCTTGTCCACCTCCTCAACATCCACCTCTTCTCTATGACCGTCACCATTGCCTTCTCCACTGCCACCTCTACCGCCTCCTCCTCCGCATCCACATCTAATGCTCCCTGATAAGTAAAATATTTGCATATTAATTTTCCATTATATGATGATTTTATGGACGATATTTGCGTTTAATATAATAAATTTGGGTGTGATTGATAAATAAATAATTTTTTGGGAATAAATAGTATTAAAAAAAATGAAAATACTATAGCAACAGGATCACTGTAGTAGATGGTTAGACTGTAACAAATGGAAGTTACACTGTAGCGGATGGAAGTCACTGTAGAGCCGACGAACACTGTAGCAGCTGTCGAACACTGTAGATGTTTGCCAACAATCACTGTAGCAGCCGCCAGATCACTGTAGCAGTCTCCGGACACTGTAGCAGTACTATAGTACACGTTTTGTCCCCTATAAATAGAGATCAATGCCAAGCTCAAATGGGATGGAGAGGAAGAGAAGCAGATGTTTCCTTCTCTGACAGGGAGAGGTCCTTCTCTGATCGGGAGAGATCTTTCTCTAACATTTCTGAGTTCTTTATGTTATTTTTTAGATTTAATTTCATGAATTATATGCCTCCATCTTGGAAGGCTTAGGATTGTATTACATTTTGCATGCCTCTATCTTGGAAGGCTTAGGATTGTATTACATTTTGCATGCCGCCTACATGGAAGGTTTTACCTCCTAAATGGACGGCTTGATTTCTTCATTTTTCATGCATCTTTTGGTTGTATATTTATGTTTGAGAATTTAATATTCAAGTTTATGCAGTATTTCTGAGGATTTCATTCTAGCTTTATATAATGTCAATTTATTTTGGTTTTGTTTTTAATTTTATCAAGTGCTAAACTTTCATTTTCCTAGGGTGATGACGTAGCTTACTAATGACGGATTGAATCTTAACTTATTAAATCTAGTTTTAATTTCTCCTTCATGATTGAGTTTTAATTATTATTCTTAATACTTTTGATTGACTGGCCATCTTTTAAATGATTTCAATATGTATATTGAGATCGGAAGGAGATACATGTGTGTAGACCCTATAATTAAAACCATAACTTGCATATGAAATAGGAATATATTCATATGAGTTGTGTAGTCTTACTGAGTTCCATAAATCATATTGCATGATTAATTGCTTAAATTCATATAGGAATATATTGGATTAGCAATTGATTATAGAATTGCTTGACATTGGAGGAGGCTGGTAATTAAATTAGGAAAACTCGACTATCAATCATGTGGAATAAATTGGGCTAGAATAGATAAGTGATTCAATCCAGAATTTGTTAAGTGAAATATAATCCCTAGGGCTTTTTCTCTTATTTTCTTTCTTATCATCTGCACTCATATTTAATTGTTTTTCTTTTATTTTGTACTTTCAATCACCAACTAATCGATCGACTAAATAAAATTAAAATTACCTATTTTGGTACTTAGTGCTCAATTCTCGTGGGAACGATACTCTACTTACTTCTATATTACTTGATTACGACAGTGTACACTTGCACTATTTAATTGATCATCTGCACACGTATCACTTCTTCAACTGGAGGCAATGTTGTGGCATGCACAATAGATTGACCATGCCATAAGGAAGCTTTCTGGATACCTCTCCAGTATGAATAGGAAGGCCAATATCATACTTGATGAGTATGAGATTCGCATGATCCTAATAATAATCTTGCCCAATCCTCTGGTGGGAGTAGCCTGGTGATCTCATCAATTTATCAAGCTACTTGCCTTTGTTCTTTTTGTTTTTCTTGTTTTATTGTTTTGTCTTTTTAAGTATTTTGTTGAAAAAAATAATATATATATCCAACGGTTCTTAGAGAAATACCGTCATGAAATAAAATAAATGATGGTTCTTATACTGTTCATTCTTCACAACTATCATAAAAGAACAACCATCAGTAACACTTACAAACGATCGGCGTTAGACACATTAATAACGGTTATTAAAAATCAATCATCACCATTTATAAAGGATGCAACAACTCAATAATCCCCAAAACCCTCTCTATATAAACATCCAAACACTAAATTTCACTTCCATTCCAATTCCTTATAGCCAACATCTTCACCAAACTTATGGATAAATGCAAGAGAACTGCTTATTCATCATCTCGGGACAAACTTAAAGACAAACTCCCTCCACCAACAAGCATGGAAGGGCTCGTCCATGCAACCAACGAGCTCTATCATATGGTCTAGGTTTATCTGTGAGAGCAATGACACATGGATTAGTACTTGAAGGAACTTACCACTCTCATTCGATCTTTGAATGAGAAGGTAGACAAGTTATTGGAAAAGAAAGAATCTGATGATGCATTAGATTCTTAAAACATCTCCATAGCTTTTATTGTTAGTTTGTTTATAAACTTTCTTTTTTTGTTTTTTTAATTTTTTTTGTAAAAAAAAGGTGGTTGCGTAATCGACCACCAATTTTGTTTTTAAAAAAAGTGAAATACATAATGGTTATTAGGTAAAACCCATCACTTATTAAAATACTACGTAAAAAAGTGAAATACATAACGGTTATTAACAAAGAATTGTGATAAATATAAACAAATAAATAACAATTCTTTCGGGCGAACCGTGATGTAAAGTCTTAGGCATGATAAAGCAAAAACCCTTACCATGCATCTTCTGTTTAAACGTCTGAAACAGAATACAATTGACACTTCTATGTTAGAACGAAACCCACCAACATCTTAACCTTACAACTCCTATTGTCTTTTTCGGCCGTCAGGAGTCATTTTTAGTCAAATCCCATTATAAAAAGTCTTCGTTCAACTTCTTAGTGACAACCGTGCTAATGAATGCACTTGACCCTTGTCTCAACAACTACCATGCGAGTTGTTTTCATTTATGAGCCCTAGCTGATTGGGCTGCCTTTGTGAAATCATGCCATGATAAAGTATCCAAGGTGATGTTAAATTTCTTTTGTGAAGTTATTTTTTGTTTTTTCAGAAAATGCATTATTGCGCTGATCGAAGGTTCCTTAAATTATTTTTGTGAAGTTATGTTTTATAGAAACCCTAATATTACTCTTATCGAAGGTTCATTTCTTGTTACAGAAAGTTGTCAACCCATTGATTTGATTCATGGTTCATACTCTCTTGATATTTTTCAAATTGATATATGGAGATATAGATCTCTAAGCAAATACCTTTCCTTTCTTGGAAGTATCCATATCTTCGAAAGTCACTTTGAAAAGATCAAAAGAGATGTGATGAATAAAATAGTTCAGTTGTACAAAGACACGATAAAGTATTCAAGGTGACATTAAATTGCTTTTGTGAAGTTATATATTTTTTTTGAAAAACCCATAGTATTACTCTGATCAAAGGTTCTTCTCCTATTTTTGCATTGAGCAGATGACACCAAATTAAGAGTTTTGAAACTCAACATTGTGATCAGTCATAGATTCTTCAATGTGAGAGTTTTTGAACTACTTGGTCTCAACTCTATCTAATAGAGTAGTACTTCCCACATCGAGTAGCTATGCAATATGGGATGGATCAATATTTTCTAGGCTTTATGGCTTGAATCAATCACACTCTTGTCCTGTATATCTTATAATGTAAGTGTTCATCACTTATACCTTATGTCTCATAAGCAATTAGGCTAGGAAAGCAATGGGTTGGTGAAAAAAAACCATGAATATCATCCATATAACACAAATATCATTAGCAATTAATACAGATATTCGTAGGTTTTTTCACCAATCCATTGATTTTTAGGGTTAATTCCTGTGAAGAGACACAATTTATAGGTAAACAGTTAGATTATCACTTAGATAGGTCAACAATTGCCATTGATTCTCTCCACAAAGCCTGGAATGTCTTGATCTATCATATATTGCATAGAAACTTGATATGGGAAGTATTGTTTCTATTATATACAATTTAGTCCAACTAGCTTAGAAACTCTCACTTGATGAGGCTCACAACCATACATCATGGTTATTATATAAAAACCGTTGTGTATTATAAAAGTTCACGGTTCTTAATTAGGAACCATTATCCTTATACTAAATGCATAACGATTGTCTACATGAAACCATTATTTAGTGTTATTAAAAGTTATAGTTCTTACAAAAGAACTGTTATTTATATTATTGAATAAATTACAGTTGTCAAAATGAGACCATTAAGTATTACCATATATTATGATAGTTTTTTACGTGTGCTCGTCAATTATTATTACAGCAATATGCATATCATGGTATCGCCAAGCCACAGTACATAATGAGTATTATCATATAACTGTTATAATAGATCAAGAATAAATAATAGTTAATAAACATAATTATTTGTGCGGAGAAAGTATGGCGCTCGCATATATGGCAGTTCAAAACTGTGAAGTATGACAGTTAATAACCGTCATGTATTGCAATTTCTGTAGTAGTGTAACTAATCTGAATTGAGGCTTTAATTTTTAACTAGGATGCCTCTCTCTCAGGGTCTTTTTAAACAAAGTGGAATTGAATTTAGTTCACCCACTTTTTAGTTTAGTTGGTCCACCATTAGACCAAAGTACCCTTGGTATTTTTCTTTTCATTATTATTGTATTGATTTTATTTTCATGGCGTATAATATATATTAAGTGATGATAAAGTTAGAAATTTGTTGAATTTTTAATGTAGAATTGATAAAGTTTAAGGAGTTTTTTAATTTGCGTAAAACATGCTGAGAAAGATGTATAAATAAATAAATATATATATATATATATATATTAGGTACGTATATTCAAGTTTGTCTTAGAAATGTGTGTTTCTAGTCTGATAGAATATTAGTAGTTAGGTACGTATATTCAAAAATTTTCCCTCCAAATCCCTCATACCAAGCAGACCCTTAGTTACATATATTAAACACTTTTCCCTCCCCACTTGTCTTAGAAATGTGCTTACCTTATTCTTCTTTTTTAAACTAATTTGTTTTAGGTGAGCCTAATTAATATGGGTGGGAACCTAGCCTATTTACTAAATAGGCTAGGCTCAGACTCAGACCTATTTAGATAAATAGGTTAGGTCTGTTTTCATATCTCATCATTCACCCATGATCTCAATCCTTTCATTCATCAGTCGAACATATCTACTTCTCTTCAATCGTTCAAGATGCCAATGCTAGTTCACTCCCTCTCTCTTGATTTCTATTGTTCGTTGAAGCTTAATAATTGCAATAAGTTTACTTTAGTTATATCCAAATGAAATATAATTATACTAATAAGAAGAGTTTGTCTCAATGTCTGAAAGAAAAGTGAAAGAGGTAAAATATAGTTTTACTCGTCACTTGTGATGCATGGTGGATTTTAGAAAATGTACCTCCTTAATTAATAGATGATTAGTTTATCTTATTCCTATTTGCTCAAACAACTATTGCCACTAGTTTTCTTTCCTTACTAAAATCTTATATTGCAGGTGAGAATGGATCTTAAACTTTTAAAACATAACATAGGCTTTTAAATAGGCTCAGAGATTCTATATGAAATTAAAGTCATAGGCTTTAAGCTTATTTAAATACATAAATTTTAAATAGGCCATAAAAAGACTTCAAGCCTTGTTAGGCCTCTTGAAAACTCAAGCTTAGGCTAAAAAAAAACCTATATATAAGCTCAAGTCTAGGCTCAGGCTTTAAATCTCTATTGCAGGCTTCCATCTCTACTAATACTAATTAATGATTTTAATGTTTACACCTACATAGTAGTAGTACACACCATTACTTATATGATTTTTTAGCTGTTAACGAGTTAACAAAAATTGGAATTTTAAAATATTTGTTATATAGTTTTTGAATTAATTAAGCTTAGAAGTGATCCTGAAATAGGGCAAATTATTTTCTGAGGGATTCAGAAGTAGATCAGAACACAGATTAGACTCGTCTAATTAGTAATCACCTCTCGGACATAAATGAAGTATCAGACTTAAACTATCCATATTATATTTCCTAGAACATCCTCCACCACCTTCTATGCCTGTACGCTATGTCCAACCCCAGTTTGGGTATGGAACCAGGATGAAATTTATGCAATCTAAATATAGCTTTAACGTTCTAGATTTAAAATTTTTAACCAATTATTTTTAAATAAAAAACTATTTTTTGAAAAAGACAATTAAGAGATTTTAGTTATTTTAGATTCTATATCTATTAAAATAATTGTTTAAAGAAATATAAAATGGTCAAAAATTAAATTTGATCCATTCAAATTAATTTTGGGTAGTTTAGATTCCAGGGCTCATAAAAGGTAGTGAGCAGTGAAAATAAATCCATTTGGTTGCTACTTGAAGTGATGACTGCCATGGTACTTGTCACTACAATGAGATCTGCTCTCCACACCATCTAAATTTAGTTTTAACCATTTAAATTTAAAATTTTCAATTGATGATTTTAAAATATTTTATTATAATTTTTAAAAAAATATTTTTGAATTACTGATAGTTAAGATATTATCATTATTTTATATTTTGTACATATTAATATAATTTTTTTAAAAAAAAATAAAAGTAGAAAAAAATTTAAATCTAGAATAAGCACCCAAATTTTAGTTAAGATATTATCACTATTTTATATTTCATACGTATTAATATAAAATTTTTTTAAAAACATAAAAGTAGAATAAAATTAAATATAGAGAATCCAAACTTGGGCGCTCATCAAGAGTAATAAGCACCCAGAATCGTCCTGCCTACAAGCAATTACTTGCAAGTGTGTGGGTGTGTGTATGTGTTAGTGCACAGATTTTATGTTTTATTTTTTTGATAGAAAAAGAGAAGGCATAGTCCTACAGGCTCTATTTTACTAACTCATTACAAATAAATTGGTTCACAACATCTTCCATGATCAGTCGTCTGACTTCATCAGGTTCTCTGTCAACCACAAGAAAATCCACCATCATATTCCATGCTCTTTTTGCCAAGTAATCCGCCACCCTATTCGCCTCCCTGCAGCAATGTAGTATATCCACCTCCCAGTCACGTTCCAGCATCGATTGAATTTCCAAGATTAAAGTAGCATCATGATGTTCATCAGGTACCATTCCTTGAATAAGATCCAGTACTTCGCTGCAATCACTCTCAACAATAATATGCCTAAATCCTCCGTCCCAAGCTAATTTCATACCCCACAAAATTCCCCAGGCCTCTGCTGTGATTACCGACCTGCTTCCAATCCTAAACATAAACCCTTGAATAAATCCGTTTTGTTCATCCCTTATTTCCCCACCACAGGTACAGCATCCTGTCGCTTCATTCCTGGATCCATCTGTATTAATTTTAACCATCCTAGGAGGTGGAGGTCGCCAACCCATTCTTGTTACGGTAAAAGACCTGGGTTGCATGTGGGTAGACATACCCCAAGACAACACCGAACTAGTACGTGCCAATAACTCCTGTTTATTCCATTGTTTATTGTTGAAGATACGGTCATTCCTTGCCAACCAAATGTCCCTGCATAGTACCGTAAACCAATGTCGAAACTCATAGCCATACACATGATCACGACGGCGTAAACACCACGTTAACCAAGTGTTTCTATCATTTGAGCCAAAGAAATGCCGATGCCATGGACTAGGTAATGTCTCACTCCATATTTCTTTAACCATCACACAATCTCTAAGTACATGCATAATTGATTCAGTCTTGTCTTGACAAATAGGGCACATCCCATTTGTGTGGATTCCCCGTTGAGCTCTTGCTAAATTAGTAAGTAAACGACCATGAGTGCATAACCACAAAACATTCTGTAACGTTGAGGGACCTTCAGCTTCCATATAAGCCTCCATCCGAAACAAGAACTATTATCACCTTGCCCAGCTAACCTCTTGTACGCCTCTTTTAGTGCAAATTTACCATCAGATGTCCATCTCCAAATAGGAAAATCACCACTAGTATTGCGGTTAATATTCACTCTTTGGATTGCATCGACGACATGTTTTGGTAATAAATGCCCAAACTTATCCAGATCCTATTGACCCGACGGAGTAATACAGTCGGCCGCCTTCCATTCTCTTATTTCATCTGTTAATGGTTGAAATGTCAAACTCTCCAATCTATCAAAATGGGGGACCCATAGATCATACCAAAAAGATACCAAAGTTTCATCAGTAATCTTCCAGGCAATACTCTCAGTTACACTTTCCCAATTTTGTCTAATCCCTTTCCATGTGCTTGATTCTGACCGTCTTTTTTCTACTTGTGGCACCAAATCACTGCCCGTCTTGTACTTCTCCCGAAGAAAACGAACCCACAGTGCATCTCGTTTGTGTATCAAGCTCCACCCCAATTTCGTCATGTAAGCCTGATTCTGAAGCCTTGCCTGTCTTAAGCCTAGTCCACCATCATTTTTTTGAGAGCACACACGACCCCAAGCCACCATATGTGGCTTACGACTCGTGGATGTACTTCCCCAAAGAAATTACCTGCACTTTTTGTCTATCTCATCACAAGTACCCAGTGGGAGGGGTATAGTTTGCATTGCATAGGATGGCATAGCTGACATAACTGATGATACTAGAGTATGTCTAGCTGCCATCGATAAGATGTTTGGTTTCCAGCTTGCTAGGCGAACATTCATCTTATCAAGAATAAACCTGTATGAGGACTTAGTACTTCGCTCATGCAAGATTGGCATTCCTAAATATTTTCCCAAGTTGGAAGACAGGGAAAAATTCAAGAACTCACTAATGTCCTTTCTTCTCGTATTACCCACATTCTTGGAGAAGTAAATGTGCGATTTTGCATTATTTACTTTCTGACCAGAAATATCACAGAAATCATCCAGTATGGCTTTCACCACCCCGGCTTGTTCCATATTTGCTTCTGCAAACAGAATAAGGTCATCAGCGAAAAAAACATGAGAAATAGCTGTACCTTGCCTGGACAACTTAAAAGGTTTCCAATCTCCATCTTCTACTGTAGTCTGGATTAAATGCCCCAACCTCTCCATCATAATAACAAAGAGATACGGTGAGATAGGATCTCCTTGATGAACTCCTCTGGAAGGATAAAAAGATTTTGCAGCACAACCATTCCAAAGTAACTGCATTTGCGGAGTAGATACACAAGCTTGTATTACGTCACAGAGGTACTTAGGAATCCTCAGTTCATTCAAGCATTCGAAAAGAAAACTCCATCTAACTCGGTCGTATGCTTTCTCCAAGTCAATCTTTATTGCCATAAATCCCTGCTTCTTCTTCATGCTCTGCATAGAGTGAATAATTTCCTGCACTAGAATAATATTGTCAGTACTTTGGCGCCCCTTCACAAAACTACATTGGTTTTGGGGCCACAACCAATGGCATAATAGATTTAAATCTATTTGAAATAACTTTTGTAACAATCTTATACACTACATTACAGAGGCTTATTGGCCGAAAATCAAGGAAAGATTGTGGATGATCAATTTTTGGAATAAGTACAATTTGAGTATCATTAATATTATGTACCCAATCCGGATTAGAAAATACCCTTTTAACCAAAGATGTCACTAAAAGACCAACCGTATCCCATTGGCTCTGATAAAAAAGAGGATTTAACCCATCTGGACCCGGAGCTTTTAGAGAACCCATATCAAACAAAGCTCGTTTAATTTCCATTTCATCAACTTGTCTTCCCAAAGCACATCTATCAGTTGTGTCAATCTCAGGATAAGTGCACCCAAACACCAAGGAACCCTGGTAGGTACTCATGTCTGTATATAGGTCTTCAAAAAAATTACTGCCAAATTCTCGTATTTCTTGCTCATCATAAGACCATTCTTGAGAATCAAGTTTAAGAGCTAAGATCCGATTCCTTCTTCTTCGACCATTTGCCTTTGAATGAAAATATCTTGTATTTCGGTCACCCTGAATATACCAAGTAGCACGAGAGTATTGGATCCACATAATTTCCTCCTGGGCCAAGATTTTCTCAAGTTCCTTCCATAATTCACATTGCAAATTCTCTAATCTCACTGATGGCCCAACTCTAGCAATTGTGGTATTAATCCCATCAAAACGTCTATATAGCTTGTTCTTCATATAAATTAAATTCCCAAATACCTCTTTGTTCCAAATTTTCAGTTGCTCAGTAAAATTCTCTAAAGATCCACACCAATCTTCCTTAACATTCCATTGTTGCTTAACAAAATCTGAGAATTCATCATGCATAACCCAAGGGGCAAAGAAACAGAAAGGCCTTTGTTTATTCTCATTTTGCGCTACCTTGTCAGTATTAACCAGAATGGGGCAATGATCTGATTTGTACTTTGGTAAATGAAGCACCGAAGCATTTGGAAACTGCGTATGCCATCTGCCATCCACCTATGCTCTATCGATTCTGCTTTGACTAGACGACGTCCCCCATGTAAATCGAGGACCACTAAAGCCAATATCAATTAATCCAGTATCAGTATTCCACTCCCGAAAAAATCTGTCAACTCCATTGGTTTCCCGTATTTTCATGCTCCATCTATCCTCAGGACACGATACAGCATTGAAATCCCCAACTACCAACCAACCCCCACGAACAACCCGGCTAATGTCTCTTAATGAAGACCATAGCAAGCGCCTCGAGTAAATATTAGGATGACCATAAACAATTGTAAGGGACCATTCATTATCATTACCTACATTAACCATTCCATGGACAAATTGCTCACCAGCCGAAATAATCGAAAAGTTGCAACTTGAATCCCAGAATAACCAAATGCCCCCACTAAATCCCCGTGCATCAACCACATGCATATTAGACCATCCAATCTTCCGAGCCAATAACTTTGCCTTTATTCCCGCCTGTCTAGGTTCCAATAAAGCAAAGAGATTAACTCCTTGTTTAGCAATAATGTCACTGATTAAATGATGAGAAGAGGCACCACCGGCACCCCGAGTATTCCATGTCATAACTATCATTAAACAAATAATAAAAAATAAAGGTATCCCAAAACATTCTGGAAGACACTACTGGGACTTAGGCTCGTATGCTCCCTCACCTGACTCCTTCATAACAATATCACCCACCTCACTTGGGAGATTAATACTAGTTGAATAGATAATCTTCCTACCTACACCTGGATCAATAGGATTAGAAGCATTATTTGTATTAGATTTTGGTGGTTGAATTTTCACACCTTCAGATTTTAAAGGCGTCCCCGAATAGGCCTTAATTGGTTGCAATTTGGAGGAACCTACGACACTCTTCCTTCCTTCATTAATACCTTTTGCCAAGACCCTAGCATTATGGACTTTTGCACTTTCTGAGGTCAAACTAGAATTATCTTGGTCTACCATTTTATTCTTCACTTGTTGATAATGTTCCATTGGGTTCACCAAATCCGTCTTACGTTCCACCACACTTTCTTTAGTCCCAGGATTAGTCACCACAAGCTTCTTTTTACTAGGCAAGGACCCACATGATTTAATAATTCGGACTTGTGAAGATTCTGTAGCATCATGTGCCGAATTATTGGGTGCCCTTAAAGTGATTTCATTTCCTTTCTCTTCCGTATTCTCATCTATCAATGCTGCGAATCTTGATCCTCCACCATTATTATTTTTATGCAAATCACGAACCCCTCCCCGTCTAATATTCAATTCTCCTCCAGTACCACGCTGCATCCTTCGACGTCTAGGTGCTACCATCCATTCACCATAGGTTATGGCTTCTGGGTTATGGTTAGTCGACGTCGAATCCGCTGTTCGTCCATCATACTCAGTCTCCGAACTTTGAACTCCCGAAGGTCCAGATTCTTTCTTTCGTGAGCAATGTTCGGATCCATGCCCATACCTCCCACATGAAAAACATATCAAGTGTAGACCCTCGTATACTATTTTTTTCCTTGCCATTAATCATAATTGATGGGAGTAACGGGGAATTCAGGTCTATTTCAACACATAATCGAGCAAAACGGCCTTTTGTTTGTTTCAAAGTATTATTATCCACCTTAAGCACCCTTCCAATCTGACTACCCACTACGTATAAAATACCCTTATCATAAAAATCAACTGGAAATTTTGGAATACGTACCCATGCAGCGATCTTCGGTACCTCCCTAGCATCAGGATCGAACTCAGGTTTCCATGGCTGTACAACTAGGTAATGTTCCATGTATAACCATGGGCCACCAGTCAAAGCAAATTCATAATCCTCCTCGCTAGTTAGACGAACCAAGAAATATCCAGACCCAATTTCTATTATAGTTACCTCACCCCTTCGACCCCATAATTGCTGCAACTTTCTACCAAGTTGTTCTTCACGAACCATACGTCCCAGAAGCCTCACAATCAAAGAAGTCCTCCATTTCTTTGCTAGTTTTTGATGAAATTTCGGTGATACAACAATATTTGGACCTTTCTGAGTGATCTCAACCTCAATTCTTGATTTCCATCCATCCCCACGCCACCATTCTTCCTCCTCGTCAGACATATCTCTCGCCATCGGTATATCGACACAGGCTTCCTTATAAGATTTCTTCGATTGTGAAGAAACCTCCTCCACTACCTCTTCATCAGTCATCCAATCCTCTACCCTTGGTACAAGGGATTGGTGTTCAGAGAACTCATCCTTCCCATCTCTAACTTTCTTTCGGCTTCGTACCATAGCATCTTGTTCTTCCGACGTCGGCACTGGAGATACTCTCTCACAACTTCTATCCCGTTCACGTATATTACTTCCCATACTCAGGTTACACACAGGTCTCTGAAAACTTTGGAAAGCTAGAAAAACATCTCATCCCACAGATCACCGATGACTGAAAACTGAAAACTAGAGCCAAGATCAACGTTCTTCCAAGCAGTGAAGAAAAATAGTGACGATGACAGATTCTTGCTGAGACAGAAACTTTCGGCGTAAAAAACAAAACTTAAGCAAAAACAGATTGCCCGTAGAAACAGATTACCGGAGCTCAGCTATGAAGTTTCATCTTGCTCTGCAACGATAATATTACAACAGAGGAAAAGCTACTGTTCACTCAGAGAAAACGCTCTCGATGTTTCTTTCTGTTCACTCAGAGACGACGATTTTGTGAGACTCCCAGCGGTGAAGATGCAAAGATCAGCTCCGATGATGCAGGTCCGAACGGTGATCGTCGACGCTGAAGGTTACCGTTGCTCTGCAACGGTAATATTACAACAGAGGAAAAGCTACTGTTCACTCAGAGAAAACGCTTGTTTTTTTGTTTCTTAGATTTTATGTTACTTATGTTCAGTTTGCTTTAATTAGTTGTTAATGTTCCACCACCACCTCTATGTTTTTGGAAATCATTCAAAATCTAGAATTAACGAAGCTTCAAAGGAACTAGCTATAAAATGATGTCTAAATGGTATCGGTTGAATGTGTGTCGGAGTAAGGAGCACCAAGGATGTTACAAGGTGTTAAGCATATAAAGTGTAACATTAGTCTTTTGGTTATTTTGTATTCTTGTTATTGGGCCTGAATGTATAAAGCCCATCATAATGAGCGTATGTAATCAAGGTAGTTAGGTTTCATGCACTATATATATAGAGAGACCAAGCAACAAAAGCTGATTCTTACTCTGCTCCAGAATGGACCGTATTCTTTTAGTTTTCATGGCACCAGAGGGGTCTAATCCATGCGGCCCATTTTTAGAGGCTCAATATCTCATTATGTAGAAGAAAATCATAAATTTTTACATAACAACATCGCTTGAGGTGTTTCAAGATCGGATCTTGTTTTTCCACCACTTGATCAATTTGGCGTCCAGATTTTCTTCCCTACCTTTGATCAAGATTCGATGGTTCTTAATGTCAACATTCTTGCGTCAATCCTAGATTATATGATTGATGAAAGAAAATGCTTATTGGAAATTGATCCTTCCAGATCACGTCATTGATGAAGAAAACGCTTGTGGGGAACCTGGGTCGTGGCTTCAAGTCGTGGGGAGGCAAAAGAAACTTGTATAGGAGGAGGCCAGAGATAGCTTTATGAGTTCACCCTTGGTGGGTAGCCACCGACCTGTGTGGTCCAGTTTGGGCCTTTTATTGTCACACCCCCTTCAGCGTAGGCGTGCTGTTCACCCTTGGCGAGGGATGGACTCACAAGAGCTATCGGTGGCCTCCTCCTACACACATTCCTTTCGCCTTCCCATGTCTCGAAGCCACGACCCTGGAGTCATAAGTCGCACCCCATGTGATACATGGTATTATTGAGCTAATGATACCATGTCTCACATGGGGTGCGACTTATGACTCCAAGGTCGTGGCTTCGAGATGTGGGAAGGTGAAAGGAAGGTGTGTAGGAGGAGGCCACCGGTATCTCTTGTGAGTCTATCCCTCGCCAAGAGTGCACAACGGGCCTAGGCTGAAGGGGGTGTGACAGGGTATAACTTTAAAAATTCATATCTTTTAATATACTTGTCCAAAAATTACAAACTACCAGTCAAATTAAAGTTCAAGATGTCTAATTTAATCTTGCCAAGTTTCATAATTTTTGAACTAGCTATGACAAATGTGTTAGTGCAAGCATTTCACTCACGAGGGAGGAGGAGGTGAATTGGGTGATCACAGAAAATTTGAATCGTATATAAAAATTGACAGAATTTAAAGCAGTTAAGAGCTAGGAGAAAAATCACCAAAGTGTACACTGGGAGTTATACTGGTTCGGCCACAACCATTTTAACTTACGTCCGGTCCTTAGAGATCCTCTGAGAGTTTTACTATATCTTACAAGATTCAGTGGGTTCTTGGCACCTCAGTACACAACAAATTCCTTCACTGGACACCTGCTCCCCCTTACATGTTGTAATCAAATCCCTAACTAAAGGTTCCACAACCTTAAGTTGTCTCAATAACAAATATTGAGTTTTTAATGAAAATCTTTCTCATAGAGCAAATATATAATCACTGAAGTACAAGGAGTGAATATAAGAAATAGAGCACTAAGAATATGTTGATTGATGTATGTTCGTGTGTTCTGAGTTGTGTATGTTTTTCATTGAATGTTCCTATATTTATAGTTGAATCGTGATAGCCGTTAGAAGCATTTCAACATGTCTGTTGGTGTTGCGTAGCTTCGTTTGATCGTTCTTCAAATTTGAAAAATAGCCGTTGCTGTAGGTAAGCGTTTTGGATGTTGCGGACGTTATGTTTGACTTTTCTCTTAATGCATGTTCTCTTCATTGTTTCTCTACAAATATAGTCAGAATGCTAACATAATGAAAGATTAATCATATAGATAACAAATCAATAAACAACAAATTCAAATCATGCATTCTAGACTTCATCACTCGAGTGATCCCTTCCAAAACATGACAGAGAGTGTAGTCAACGTTTTTGACTACATTACTCAAGTGATCCCTTCAAAATCTTGGTAGAGAGGCACTACCTCATTTCTTACCTGATCACTCGAGTGGTCATTTGAGTGATACTTGGTCATCACTATTAAAGCTCTCATCATTATGAACAATATTAATGAAGGGTATTCAAGCATTAGATGACACCAAATGCACCAAATCTCACCTTATTCTTTTCTCTTTCCCCTTCCTCATGAACGAACATGGAGTTTGAAGAGAGAGAGATGAGTTGCAGATGATGAAGATGGCAACATTTTTGGGTTACCAAAACCAACCAAATAGAGAGGATAGGAGAGAGGGAATGTTTGAAATCTTGACCCAAGATCCAAGGGTCCAAATTGTTCCAAGTGTCACCCTCTTGTTCCATCAACCATGAGTTCACATAGGCACACACACATGGGATTCCACCCTTGATCTCTACACAAATCAATCTCAACCATTGATCTTGAAGTTACCAATGAGTTTTCTCTTCGGTAACTGACCAATAGGTCAGTAACTTTACCGTTTTGCCCCTGATTACAGTAATTCACACTGAATCACCATCAAACTCATTTTCTCATTCCTTTTCTTTCACAATGCGCCCTCCCCTTTATTTTAAGTCAATTTAGAGGTTAATCCATAATTGAACTTAAATACAGGGTTTTGGCGCTGCTAACAACACATATGAATCACATTAGAGTGCCAAATTACATCCTACTCTCCAAAAGGGTTATTTATCACTAATCGCATCCACTTTTGGAGTCATTATCCATTAATCCACATTTAGGATCTTGCTAAACCGGGGCTTAGCAATCCACTTATTTCAGGCTTATTCTCTAGTCTCGAGTTTCAAAATTTGGGGTATTACATATATTACCACACAATTTTCCCTTCTAAATCCAATGGAACCATCAGAATCACAAAATTTCAGCTCCTACCCACTATTTTGCAGTTGGACAAAATTAGGATTCTTAGGAGGGAACATGTGGTTTGTTGATTTCTCTTACTTAACGACTTCCTTTCCACTTCTAGTCACATGATTAACTACTTTAACACTAAATGAACATGATTAAAGGAAATTTTGGTAGCATTTCCCCTAAGGTTTTCTTTGGCCCAAATTTACAAAACAACCAAAACCAAGTCAAAACCAACAACAACAACCACAACAACTTATAGCACAAGAGGATTTAATTTACGAGATTACCTCTTGATTTCACCACTTTCTCTCTATAAATTACCTATGCACTCTCTCTCTACACTCTTGCTTTTGCTTGCTATCCATGGATTTCAAGGCGAAGAAGAGGTTAGAGGAAGTTCCAAGGTGATTAGGAAGCAAAATCACTAAGATTACAAGCTCTTACCTTTGATTTTGCTCTTGGAACCCTAAGACACTTCTTGTGCTTCTTCAAATATTCTTGAGCTCTCTCTCTCTCTATTTTGCCACAGCTAGTCAAAAATGGGATGAAGGGAAATAGAGATTTAAGAGCTCTTAAAATATCCTTTAGCTTTATGTCATAAGGTAATTTCATGATAATTTAATACGTGACTTTACTTCGCCCACATTTTCATTCCTTCCTATTGAATTATTCATGGCCACACAAATTATTTCCCTTGCTTGCCTTTTTGACTGAAATACCAAGAAGAAAAGGAAAATAATTACTTGCTTCCACTAGTGCAAAATACTAATTTAACTTCATGATTTTGCATCAGTTACTTGAAGAACTAAAGTGATAATTCATGTGACATAATTTCGCTTCTGTATTATGTATAACTGACGCCGTAATGTATAATATGGCATCAGTTACTTGAAAACAGAAGTGATAATTCATGTGACATAAATTCGCTTCTGTTTTAAGTATAATTGACGCCGTAATATACAATATGACATCGGTTGTATATTCAACTAATGCCATAATTAAAATGCTATAACAAAAATAATAATGGAATTAGTTTAGTAAGCACCAAAAGCCATAATTAATATAAAGTTTTGGAATTTACTTGTGAAATAAATAAATTTGAAATATAACATGTCATAATTGTAATTAAATACTATAAATAAATTTTTAAAAATAATTTTCCCCAAAATAAAATTATATTATAGTTTATTAGAAATGAATTTTTTTAAATGGGTCATTTATAGTTCAGGACCATCTGGTAGAGATTAGTGAATTTTTTTAACTACTGAACTAAACCTAGTTAATTATTTTTTTAAAAAAAAATTGAATGATCAATTTATGAGTGGAACTTGACTCATAATTTATAATTTATTTACTGAGCTTATTTATATCAACAGGTCCTATAGAAATCTAAAGCCTTAATTATAATCACATGGCTCTAAAAAAATCTTAGAAATATATTAACTATTTTTTTAAAAAAAGGATATACTGAATCAGATCCCACTCCTGACCAAACCAAAAAAAAAAAGAATCAGATCCCACTCCAACCGACGCCTTAAAACACTCCCACAGCTCCACTACTCTGCTAACTTAGCGACATCTTGATATGAATTTCGCTCCAGCTTTGGTTCGCAACATCCCTTCATCGCTTTTGAAGCAACTTCGCAATGTCTTCCGCTTCAAGAGAGAGATTTGATAGTACTTCGTCATCATCTCACCATTTTCTTTAGTGAGAGAATCAGCCTTAATCAAATACCTCTATCAGCCCCTTTGTTATCTGCGCTATCGGTATCGCCGCTGTTCCTTTTTTGTGTCACTATCATGGGTTTTCCTTCTAATTGTTGTCGGAGTCTTTATCGTGAACTCATTCAATCTGAAGTCATCACTGTGTCGTTATGGGTCTTGATCTTCCTCCAAATTCCAAGTTACAGGGGACTGGTGAGTTCAACAATAATGGGTTTTTTGCTGTATGATTTTTTGGTTTGTCTAATTTTATGTTCTCCTATGTCTAATTGTATGATTATTTTGTTTGCCTAATTTTATGTTCTGCAATCTGAAGTCATTGTTTGTTGTCGATTTTTTTTTCTGTATGATATATAGCTGTTATTGGGTCATTTGCTTAGTTTGATTGAGCGAGTTGCTTGCTTAGTGCCATCATTGAAGCCTCAATTTGCTGTCAAGACTTGCAGATTTGTATTGAGATACAGTGCTTGAAATTGTTGATAATACACTGCTATTATAAGGTCTCTTGCTGTTACTAAAATATTACAGTTTGAGTTAATAGTTGCTGAACTTGCTGGATGATCAATTTGTTTGATTGTAGGGCACCCTTTTGAATTAAAGATCTTCAAGCGAGATGTTCTTAACCTCATTTCTTTTGATTGGTTGAACATATCAATTATTCAAACTTTTTCTTAAGTATGCACTTTTATTTTTGAATTTAACATTTAAGTTTTTTTTTATTTCTTCACTAACTTATTTCCCATTTTTATAGGTATCTCCACAATCTTTGCAAAGAATTGGGTAAGATTGATAATTATGGATTATTGTGCCCACATTCTATTCAATCATCTGGAAATAATAATGTAAGTGAGAGAACGTCATATATTGGAAGGATAATTAAAGAAGGGAATTTATAAAAAGGTATTTATTTCTAATTCATCTATCACTTAAGTAAAAACTTTCTTAATGACATCATATTAATATGAATTCATATTGTAGTGATCATTGGAGGTTTGCTGTTATTTGCCCCCGTGAACATACTATATATTGGTTATGTTCTTTACAATGGACAGTGAGTGAAGATATGAAGTGGGTGTTTGAAACGCAAGTTTTCTATAAAACTCTATTCTATAATATTTGAATATATCATTTTCTTACAATTCTTTAATAATAGATATTTGAAGATGCACTCTATGTTGGTGGTAAAGAATGGTCAAAGTGATGTCAATTGAGTCCTTTTGAAGGTAAATACTTTAAATTTAAACAATGGATTGATGAATTATATTATTGGTTTATTGAATTTGATTGTTCTTGTTGTGTGCATTCAAATGTCACAAACAACTCAAGTTTTGAATACGGATATTATGTGATGCGGTATATGTATGAAATCATCACTGAGGGCATCACTAACTCATTTAACAAGGTAATAATATATATGTCATAATTTTAGTTTAGATTTTGGTTTTTCTCATAATATTGCTTACTTGTAGATCTTTTGAATTTGCAGCATTTTCAAAGTTTGGAGTCATATTCTGAAGCACAAATAAGAGAGATATGCAACATTTGGTCTAAATACTTTCTACATTTAATAAAATTAGAGTAGAATGATAAGTTGTACATGATTCTCTTTTGTAATTTGATAATATTAGATACACACTTTTCATTTGACCATTTATTTATGTTATACATTGGTTGTAAAACTTACATTGTTGTACATTTTTTTGGTCAACATTGCATTGTTGTACAATGGCTCTATATGATAGCAGGTTCTCGAAAGAGGAGTTAACATATACAAGTTTAGCTCTCTTTTTGTAAAAAATCATATTACAATTATGGTACTTGTTAATTATGGCATCAGTTTAGATAAGAACAGACACCATAAACAACCAAATTACGTCTCTATTACAGAGTCCGTTGAGCATATGCAAGATGCCATAATAGTCTATTATGGCGTCAGTTTCGTTATAATGCGATGCCGTAATATATTCATTTACGGCGTCATATCTTGAGCAACTGACTCCGTAATATATTCATTTATGGTGTTATATCTTAAGCAAGTGACGTCGTAATATATATTTTTCACTATGGCTAATTCCGCTACACCCTATATGCTGCGGTGAAAATACAATTTTACCTGATGCCAAATTAACTATTTACACTAGTGTTCATTCATCTCTTGGAACTAATACTTTATGTGTAATGCTTTTTTAACTTTTCAACTACAATTTACTTGGCTCTTGTTTTTCTCTTCTTAAATTAATATTAACCAAGCAAATATACATATTCCCCTTTATTTCCCTATTTAACCAAAATTATATAGAGAAAAGGGAAAAATAAATTGCTTCCTGCTTTGTTGGTAAATTACCATTTTTACAAAAAATTCATGTCTTGCTCTTCTTCATTGTTTTTGGCTAAATTTTAACATGTTTATTGGGCCATTGTTTGTGCTCCTTTCATGCTCCAATTTAGGTTACATTGTTAGGCTTTTAAGTGGACATTAGTTACTCCTTTGTGTCCTAGCTTATCCAAGTTGTGTGTAACCACTGATTGGAGTGTTTCTGTCATTTCATGTACATCATAATTCACCATTTTATTCCATTTAATGTATCAATTACATATAAGGAATATTGGTGACTAAAACTGGGATGTTACACTCCCTATGGCCACTAAAGAGGCAGAAACAGTGTAAGAGGCTATGGGAAGCTTTGTTATATGGCCTTACTGTCTAGTTCAAGTATGCAAGCTGCACAAGAAGTCCACCACTCAAAAGAAGTTGCCTACCAAGTCTAAGCTCACCCATCAGTCCAAGCCTACCCCACAATCCAAGCTTGCCCCTTAGTCCAAGCCCTCCTCAATCCAAGAAGGGGAAGCATCCCACACCTAATGATTAATCTAGGCAGAAGTCATTTTGATAAAATAAGCTCGTTAGTCAATCTACTCGAAAATCTCTAAAGGAATTCACCAAAAAGATCTTCGCTTTGAATTTGACCTCATTTCCAATGATCCAATTTGAGGGAGAGGTCTTCAATAAATCAGGCAAAAGGAATCTATAAGCTAAGAGCTTGTTGGTGAGGTCTTACAAAAGGAGATGGCATGTACAAGTTTTATCAACTTCTTTATCAGGTATTTTTTCAACATGATTAAATAGTTAGCTTCTTAGAATTTTGATTATATTTTGATATGTTGGTCTTGGCATTTCAGGTACCTGTAGCATACTTACATCCTATCCTATGGCCTCTATGACAAGATCAAGTTCATCTGCCCTGACAATGTTAGTAACTAGGGTGAGGGCATGAAGGAAGATGTGAAGCAATCTCAAGTAAGGTTTCTGGGCAATGACTTCATTAGGAGTAGGTCAGACAAAAGGAACACTTGCTTCTTGGTGCCTCACATTCAAGGCTGGGTACATCATGAATTTTCTTAAGTTAGTCTTTATTTATTGTATAATTATCTTGATGATGTGATCTATTATTGTACTTAGTAGACACTAGAAGCTCATAGTACTAAATCCATTTCATAAAAAGATTTGGTACTATGACTCTCTTAGTGGGGATCTAACAAAGAAACCATTCATACTGGAGACATTCAACCAGTAAGTTAGCCATTCATCATTTTTTTTATAATTTAGTTTAACTTGCATGTTTTATATATATAATTTTTTTATTATACCATATCAGGGCAATGTATCACACACAAAATAATCTCAACTGTAACAACTGCAACCTTACCAATAGCCGCTTCAGATACACCTTCCAATGGCTAAGACCAAAGGTGTATATATTATTCACCAATGACTATAATATTAAATTGAAGCACAAATATAGTTTATATATGATTGACTGACACATTTTTCTTCTCATATCTTTATAGTGCCCATGTCAATAAGAAAACAACAACAATTGCAGGTATTGTGTTGTGTGACTGGTTGGTGAAGGATACAATCACGTATAATCCCGATAATATTGATCATAATAAGGTATATTATATGCTCAATTCATTCATATATATATATATTCGATTAGCTTTATATTACAATATTTGACTTCATCTATTGTTTCCTTTTGCACACAGTATTCTGTTGCCTTTTGTACGAAGTTTAACTAATCACAAATAGAAGAAGTGGATGAAGAGTTGGCGACATCTTTGTAGCTTTAAACTTGCCATGAATGCCTATAAATTTATATATATTGATTTGTTTGCTTTAAAATTTTGATTTTAATGGTATACATATGTACACAAATGACTGTAAATATATTCTGATTTGTTGTATTATTGTATATATGAATGGCTGTAAATATATCTTTTGATTTATTCTATACAAATGTATATGTAGGGGGATATCGAAGGTAGACCTCCCTCCCCAATTTTGAAAAAATAAATTTAGATTCGATACATCACAATTGTTATCTAACGATCGTAATTTATGTCAACTATATATAATGATTGTTTAAATAAAGTCTTTAGCATTACTATAGATATATAAGGTTTTTTTTAAAGAATCATTATTTATGTTACTACATATATAACAATTGTTAAAGCAGGACCGTTATGTATTATGTTAGCATTACCATATATTATGACAGTTATTTATGTGTGCCCATTATTTATTATCACAACATTGCGCATATTATGGCTTCACTAAGCCTTAATACATAATGAATGTTATATTAGAATTGTTATAATATATATTGAATAAATCATAGTTCAGAAACCATTATGTATTTGTGTTAAGCATATATAGCACTTGCATATATGGCGGTTCGGAACCATGATCTATGGTTGATAATAATCGTCATATATCGATGATTCTATAGTAGTGATTGCAAGTAGTGCTTAATTTTTAATTTAATTTTAATTAGTAAAATTATGTATTTTAGAATAAATAAAATATTTTTAATATTGGTAAAATTGAGATTAAACTGTGAGTTTTAGACATAGATGAGTTCTCTTTACAATTTTGGCAAAATTGAAGTGAGATCATTTTATTTTACTCTAGTATTTCTTTTTCCACCTAGTTTATCTAGTATTTCACAAGTAGCTAGCTTATAGAAATTTACATGTGAAATGCATATCAGAAATTGAATATTGTTTCTATAAACTAAAAGAATAATTCATTTAGTGGTCTTTTAATATTTGCAACTCGCTTAAAACCTATCTTGAACCATTTTTTTAAAAACAAAAAGTATCATGCATAAGAAGAATATAAATTTATCTACCAAAAGAATCAACTTGTAAGAAATCTTTTTAAATCCACAACTAATTCTTTTTACATTTACAACTAAATTTGAAAAATTTGCAAATGTCAAGCATCTAAAACTAAACTTATAGATATTTACAACTGGGCTCTTGTGGATGATGATGGTAGCTTCAACTCAGTGGCAACTCCAGTGGTGGCGGAGGGAGGGAGGGAGAGTGAAGGGAAAATGAAAAAGAATTTTGATAAATATATTTTGTAATTTAATTCTATTTGAAAAAAAAGAAATTTGATTGGGATGATCCATGGATTACTCATATATGCATTAATTTTAGAGATGTGGTTTTACTATTGAAGATTTGCTTATTCATCATCCTCTTTCTTAATCACCAACCTGTTGGAAATTGTGCCCTAAGGGCCAATCATTGTACTTTAAATATTATTATTTTAATGAAATTTCTCCATTCTGTTATCATATTATTTGCATGTTAACTGTGATAATTGTATCCTTGGATAATTCATAAAGATTGTCCTAAAATGTCCCTGGTCGGTCATCTATGCGGGAGCAGAGATGAAACAAGACCAGTATGACTTTGATAAGATATGGATATACGAATCAAAGTCTTAGGCACTTGTAAGAGTACAAGGTGCTGGACCGACCACTATGAGAAAGCTACATGGATCAAGTCATAAGCTTTTCTCATGTATAACCACGTCACAATGCCCTTAGACCTGAGGTTATCATGGATTCCTACATGAGAGTTGCTAAGCTTTGAACTAGTCAAAAGTCACTTTTGACCGGGTGATGATAAAGGCTACGATCGGGCTTGGTGGTTTTTCATGTAGAGGAATATGAATGATCAAGATGGAATTTGTCCCTCACATTAGTAGAGAGATATTACTGGGCCCCTCGATGAGTGAGTCTGAGAAATGTATGGCATACTATGATGAAAGGAGTTTCTGTCTCTGTTATCAGGCTACTCAGGAATCGAGAAAGTAATGGTCAGGAACAAGAGGGTGACATTTTCCATGCCTTATCCTTGATCGATATATCGTGTGACAAAAGGGACGTGACATGGTTGTATGACAGGTTGCATCGTGATAACGATCCTCATATGAATTGGGTAGTCGTAATGTCTTGCTAGAGGCCGCTTGCGACTTTTGGGTTATTGTAGTTATTGGCCCACTGCCAACTTCATATGGGCCTACAGGGTCACACACAAGAATGGCCCAACACGAGATAATGTTTGATTTAGGGTGGATGAATTATATATATATATATATAATATAAAATTCATTAATAATATTATATATATATATATATATATATTTTTTTTTGAAATATATATCTTATATATATATATATATTATATTATATTTAATAATATTATATAGATATATATATTTTTGAAATATTATATATATATGTATATATATATTATATGATATTATTATATTGTGTTGGTTTTAAATTTAATTTATTAAGATATATTAAATTTAATAACTAACATGATAGAGATATAGTATCTCAGATTTAATTTATGAAGATAAATTAAATCTAATGGCTTATTATTTAGATTAAATAAATAGGTTAAATTAAAACTATTGGATAGATTTAATTTAAACTGAATTTATTTAATTAGCTCATCAAGATAATTAATTGTTAATTAATTTCGAAATTAATGATGATTAATTTTGAAATTTGAAAATAACCCTCATGGGTTATAAACTTGATAGAGCTATAGACTCAGGACACATCAGAATTGAGAGCCGCAAGTTAAACCCTTGGAGACATTAGAGGCGCTAGCACGCAGTCTCGGTTGGAAAGCATTCGTGTGGATACCGGTAGAGGGAGTGGACCTGACGTGTTGGCTCCTAGAGATCGTGAAAACTCTGAATAATCAAAAAGGTATGAATCCTTCCAACTTGGTTTAAACGCCGTTGATAGATCCTCGATTAGGATCGGTGAAAATTTTTCAAATTCTTCCGCTATGCTTACCGATCCTTCACAACCTTCATTTCATTTGCCAAAACAACCCACTCACCTCAATGACATGGTTTTATTGAAAATTCACTGTCTTGGCATTATTTTACTGCTAACAATCAAAGCTCACATTTATTAATGATTTGCTCTCATGATCCTTAATATAAGACATAATTAACTAATTTGAGTAGATCAAGGATATTAGTTTTTTTATTGAAATTAAGGATGTTAGTTAAGTTAGTTAATATGATACTTCTCTGGTCTTTAATATAAGACATATTTACATAATTTGATTAGATTTAGGAAGGTTAAGTTAGTTAGTATGACATGTATTTTCCAAAACACTACTATAGAAATTGCGATACATGAAGGTTATTAACTGCCATACTTCACAGTTTCGAACCAGCATATATGTAGGTGCTATATTTGCTTTGCTCAGATAAATTATGGTTCTTAACCGTTATTTATTCTTGACCTATTATAAGGTTACAAGACAACACCCATTATATATTGACGCTTGGTGAGGTCATGATATGTGCATTGTGTTAGTTCAAGCCTTTCACCCAAGAGGGGGTTAGGTGAATTGGGTAATATTAAAAAGGGTTAAGGTGTAAATTTAACAATAAATTTTTTCTGAGGGCCATCTGGCACAATTATGTTTTAGAAGGGGCAAAAATAACCATGAACAATTAAAAAGGGTGCAAATTTAACAAAACCATTAAATTTGACGTAATGACGTTAAATTATAAGAGAAGAGAACCCTTAATAGCGTTAGGTCAAATTTAACGATTTTTGTTAAATTTACACCCTTTTTAATTGTTCATTGTTATTTTTGCTCCTTCCAAAACATAATTGTGCTAGACGCCCCTCGGACAAAACTTCATTGCTAAATTTGCATCTTAATCCTATTAAAAATTAAAACTCAAGCACAAACTTTAACAGAGACTTAGTGAAGAAGGTAGAGTTAGAAAGATATCATTGATAGTATAAACACGAGATTTATACTGGTTCAGTCCAATACACTTGACAACTGTCCAGTTCTTTTAGATCTTTCTGAGAGTTTTACTAATGTCCCAAGATTCACAGGGCCCTTGGTGCCTCAGTACAAGCAAGTTCCTTTCGAACACTCACTCCCTGTTACATTTTGTAATCAAAGGTCACACTTAAGGTCCCACTACCTTGAGTAACTCACGGTAAAAGTGATAAATGAGTTTACAATTGCTCTATCTAGGAGTATATATGATAAACACTAAAGTATAAAGGATATCAGAAGAATATCAGAAGAACTGAGCACACTTAATGCAATAGTGAACTTAATCATAGGTTGTTGACTCTATCTTGAATTCTTCTATATTTATTGCTTAGTAGGAATTAATGACCATTGAAGTATTTGAATATGTCCGTTAGAGAGATGATATGACCATTGGTGAAAGAAAGCATTTGGTTTGGACGAGCTTTATTGTATTTAATGCTTTTAACATAAAAGTACTTTAAGTGATTTTCTGTTTAATCCAAGATTAAGCAACTGAAACTTGTTCATAAGAGCAATTAGTAATGTTTAGAAATAGTAGGAAGTATTGCAGCAAGATTCTATCACACTTAGATTAGGTATCAAAATTTCTGAGATCACTAGAGCGACATTTTATCACCCGAGTGCCGTTGCACCCTAGGGAGGTACCAGTTGGAAACTATTTAAAGAAGTTTGAAAGATATCATATAAACTATCAAGTTACTATATGGTAATTCTTCAGTAAAGCACTATTCATCTTGAGTGGTCTTTAAGTTGTTGGAGTGGCTTTCTTACTCTTAAAGAATAGATTGATTACTGGCCAGTAACTGACGAGTGATAACATGTTTTTACAAGTATCACTCGAGTAACATTGTTATACTTGGGTGATTTTCAGTTTTAAAGCTTGCCTAATGTTATCTGTAATATCCCAACTTTTGATTATGGGCTAATCATGATTATTGTGGATAATTATGAATTTAATTAGAATTATTATGTGTTTTATGGCAATATTAATTAATATGCCATAATTAGTGAAAAATTGAAAGAATGGAATTATTGGCCCTGAGTTGGTAATTAAGGGAGAAATTAATTAGGGTTAATATAACTTTCGGTCCCTGAAGTTTGATTCAATTTTGGTTTTGGTCCCTCAAGTTTGAAATATGTGGTTTTGGTCCCTGAAGTTTCATGCGATTTTGGTTTTGGTCCCTGAAGTTTGAAATCGATGGTTTTGGTCCCTGAAGTTTCACCCGATTTTGGTTTTGGTCCCTCAAGTTTGAGAAGGACTTGGTTTTTTTTCTGGGTCGGGTCGGGTTTTTTAATTGGGTCGCCAAGTCCTTTTCAAACTTAAGGGACCAAAACCAAAATCGGGTGAAACTTCAGGGACCAAAACCATCGATTTCAAACTTCAGGGACCAAAACCAAAATCGCATGAAACTTCAGGGACCAAAACCACATATTTCAAACTTGAGGGACCAAAACCAAAATTGAATCAAACTTCAGGGACCAAAAGTTATATTAACCCTTACTAACTAAGGGAAAAATGAAAAGTGTGATTAAATGGCTAATGGAGGGATTAAGTGGCTAATTGGGTGTTTACCTTTATGGAAACCAATGAGGAAGTGACATGTGTCAAGATGAGAGTATGAGAGAGCATGGGAAAAAGTCAAATGGGATAAAATATATTTTCGCTCTCCTCTCCCCCCCTTATTTTTGGATGAAGCATGGGCATAGAGAAATAATCATCATTCCTTCTTCTTCCACACTCATCTCATCTCCCTCTTCCTTCTCTCTCTTGTTCGGCCATTTTAGAAGAGGAAAGGAAGAAGAAAAGCTTGATTTTTGGGTAAGCAAATGACCTTTAATGCTTAATCTCACTTCATTAATATTGATCCTTAGAGTGAGAGCTTCATTTTGATGTTTATAGTGTGCCTATTGGTGTTAGTTTGTGCCCACACGAAATTTTGGAGATTTGTGAATCAAGAAGTCTCTTTGGCAAAGTAAAAGAGGTAAGTGAGACTAATATATCTATCTAAGTTTCATGCCAAATGATAAGTTTAGAATTTCTGGGATTATTGCCCTATTTTCGAAAATATGGGTCATTAGGTAGTTTGGCATGATATAGTTGTGGAAATGGTGTTTTGGTATAAGTTTAAGATAGATAGATAGATTTGGAATTGTAATGATTGAGTTTAGTGATTTTGGAAAATTGATGATTTGTGTTGATTCAAACCAATACATGATAATGGAGTAGGATTTGGAAAATTATGATGTTTCCATTGAATTCCTTGGGTGTTTTTGTGTGGGAGTAGCTTTGGTAGAAGTTTTGGGTTCACTTGGATCACTTGGTAAAAATTTTGGAAGTGCTGTCTTACTTTCTACGTTTTCTAGTTTCTGATAAAATCACTCGAGTGAGAGTGAGTTCACTTGAGTAAGGGAAGAACATTACTCGAGTGCGTTAGTGTATTTTCCCCTCTGGCTTTCGGTTTTCATGTTGAACTTTCGGGTGAGAGGTAAGAGTGTTGCCTTACTTGCAAGTGCTATGGGTTCTCACTCGAGTAAGCCTCCTTTCACTCGAGTGAAAGTGTATTTGACACCATGAACTCTAGTCTCGGGTTGTCACTCGTGTTCAAAATTCAAGAGTGCGCTTTAAAACCTGCGAGTGTTAAGTTCTCACTCAAGTGAGGTCTTCTTCACTTGAGTGATCCTTTTCTTTGAAAGTTTTTGTACTCTTGGGCAAACACTTTTTGTTCTCACTTTCTATCACTTGAGGTGCAGTCCGTACCATCGCTAGAGTGAGGCCTTCTTCACTCGAGTGTCCGTACCAACACTTGAGTGAGACCATTTTCACTCGAGGTACAGCAGTGAAAAATCAGTTTTTGTGCTTCTAAAAGGGGATCTTTGGGATAGTTCTTCCAACCCTTTAGGAGTTTTGTTAGGGGTATTTAATGACTCTAAAAGAGCAATATCGACAACCAAATTAAGTTTTATGAAGTCATTGAGAATTGGAATAGAGAATTGACTCTTCGTCCCTAATTATGAATATAAAAATTGACATTTACCCTACTCAGGAGAGACCGACGTGAGGACACGCATGGAAGGATCAAGGTAGTGACTTTTCTCTCATGTTGTGTATGATACTTGGTATGCATTTTTATCATTGTGAATGTGTTATCGGCGCGAGCAGTTCCACGTGAGCCATCGTAGGTAAGTGCTGTAAGTATCTGCTGCTGTAAGTGCCAAGGCTACGTTATGGAATCGTGTGTTAGATATGATTAGTTTTGATGATGTCAAATATAGATATGGAATGATAGGAGCAAAAATTTTATATAATGTTTTTCTTTGACTAACTACTATATTTAATGTTACATATTTTGTAGATTAGTCAAGCAAAGAATGAAGAAGATTGAATTAATGAAAATGAACAAGAGGAAGAAGAACAAAGAAATTAAAGATAATCAAGGAGATGCTTACTTTGGTTATGGAGAATGATTATCAAGAGGAAAATCAAAAAGAAAGTATTGAAGAATGAAGAACTTGGAAGATCTATCAAGAAGATCAAGATTCAAGTTGTTAGAAGTGATACTGGAGGTTTCTATGATGATACCGGAGGTTTCTATGATCAAATAACGGTTGGAATAGGTTAATACGAAGCTAAGATGACTTATATATGAGTTTTGGCACTTCCAGAGGTGTTATACTCGAGCATGAGGTGTTTCACTCGAGCACGGGATGAACACTCTGTTCTACTCTGTTTTACGTTAGCCTGAGCGAGGTCTGGTATTTTGATAATATCTCTCAAACCACACATCGGATTGACCTGAAACTGGTGGCATATGAACGAAGACTCCCAACACGTAAAATGTGCACCAATATCACATTGAAAGAAGCTCAAATGAAGGAGATATAATCTGTGGAAGAAGACAGTGAAATCCCCATCACGTTTCGACACAGGTTTGGTATTTTGAGTATAACTCACAAACTACACATCGGATTGAGATGAGACTAGTGCCAAATGAAACCAGACTCAATGAGCTTTCTATGGATAGGTAATTTGCTTTATTTGAACGTATATTCTAGGAGCTATACCTTCTGGAAGTTGACACTTGTGCAGACTAGCGAAATATACACTCTTTCGATCATAACTTGCAAAATACAAGGAGTTTGGAGCTGATTCTTTTTGCATTGGAATGCAAATGGCAAGAGCTTTCTTATGATACATCATTTGAATCAAATAAACAATTTTTTCTAAATTGGCCCAACATCACCCGCGAGTGTAAAAACTATCTCTCTGAAAAAGTTGTGCGAGTGATGTCCAAAAGCAGCTGAAATGTGAAGAAATTTGTAACACTTGAGCACTAGGATTCATGCTCGAGCATTGGAGTATTTCTCACTTGAGCACATGCAAGTTTTGACATGAGAGTGATAATCCGAGAAGAAGCATGCATGTGAAAACAAAAGACGCACTCGAGCATGACTGGTTATGCTTGAGTGATGTCGAGAATTCACTCGAGTAGATGCGAGTGAAGTGCAATGAGTGCTTGCCCGAGAGGAAGTCAGAACGTGAAAATATGAATTGCACTCGAGTGAGCCATATTGCACTCGAGTGAGGTTCTGACAGAAGCAACGTTGAAGTGCAGACTCTCACGGCCATCAATCCAAACATGGTTAAATGTTATACAATCATTATGTTTTCACTTGTTATTGTTCCTAAACATTAACTAACATATATTTCAAGTGTAAAACAGGAGATTAAATATTTGGGTTGCATCTTCAAGAATGGAGGTCACGTATGAAAAATCTTTACTTAACGTGATGAGTCCCAGAAGCCAGAAATTTAGCTTTTGACAAATGATCCAACATACCCATGACTAACACTTCATCATATTAATGATTAAGTATTTTGCAGTGTGAAACAATGTATTAAACGTTCTGGTTGCAGATTCAAATAAAAGTCAATTACGGTGAACTCCATCATTACACACCGAATGGCGGCTACCAACCACAACAAGTAACCGACCCACCATGAGAGATTGTCTGGAAACTCAAACGAATTTATCCCGCTCCACAACGTTACTACAGCTCAAAATGAATCTTCCTGCTGTTCAACAAAATGCTCCACTTTGCAACGGACGGTAGCTCGTATTCAAATATGCTCAACAATCAAAATGACTCCAACGGATGAATGCTCACAACGGTAATCATATTCATCAACTATAAATGAGAGAGCATTCAACGTCAATGAAAAATAGAGAAAAATGGAGAAAACAGAGACAGCGAGCATCTACGAGAAAATTGATAGAAATGTGAATCCTCTGCTTCTACCCAAACACTCTCTATTTTCCAGTTTCTATATTACTTATCATTGATAGAGTGATTATTTGTATTGTACTTCAGTGAGTATTATACCTACTCTGTGAGAGAGTCTGTAAACACCTTCAAATATATTTTTGAGTTGATCTCAAGGTAGAGGGACCTTGAGAGGGTTGATTTTCTTACGGAGAAGCTGTAGAGAGAATTGCCTGTAAGACATTCTGCTTGTAAGACTTACAAGGTGCAAGCAGTAGAGAACGTTGCTGCTTATAAGACTTACATGGGTGTAAGCAGGAGAGAATGTTGCTGCTCGTAAGACTTGCATGAGTAAGCAGGAGAGGAAGATCTTCGGGATTGCTCTGCTCATAAGACTTGCCGTAAGGGTGAGTATTTCAGTAAGAGATTTGTAATAGGTTTCACAAGTACCCGGCTAAACTTGTGGGATTGTAAAGGCTTTTCTTGTGCCCGGATTAAACAAGAAGATAGTGGATTTGAAAATCTCAGGAGGAGCTTGGGGACTGGACGTAGGCCATCACAGATTGGACCGAACCAGGATAAATCACAGTTTGCATATTCTCTTCCCTAAACTCTTATATTTCCAGCATATATTATTTAATCTAACTGTTGATTTATAAACCTTCATACTTACCGCTTTCGTTAAGATACAAAAAGATTTCTAAAGTTCTTAAGTTTTTATTATACACGTAATTCACCCCCCCTCTTGGGTGATAGCCGGTTCTAACATCGTGGATTCCTATTTGAGTATCTAGCCTGTGGGGCTGCGTGTTGTGAAATGTTTTATATGGATCCCAACTATGGTGATATATGTGATATGTTCATGTGGATGTGTAATACAACAAGTAGTTCAGCGTGAGCCGTCGTAGGGGAGCGATGCCCATGATACCTTCCTCGACCGTTGCAACTGTTGTTGGGATTGCTGTGTGTTGTATGGATGATTTACTTTCATGCTTTAATGTTGTGCATATTATGAGTGATTTGTTACTACGGGGATTCTTTAGAATCTCACTCTCCCAAAAACAAATTTTGAGATAGGGCAGAAGGATCCAAAGGAAAGTGGGCGATGAGGAGCAGTTAGAGCTCCAGTTTAGAAGTTTATTTTGGTTAATGGTTATCAATGTAAAATTCGTTGGATATTTTGTGATAAATAGTTGTATATTTTGAAAGTATAGTGTAGTTTTGTGTAATCCTCAAGATAAGGGAAAAGAATTATTGGCTTTGTGCCTTTGTGCAATCCCTTCATTAATCAATAGGACCCGAGTGTGTCAGGAATTTATGCTGTACTCTGATATGTATGAATGAAATCAACCTATATAGGCCATTTATGTATTGAAATGTGAATATGAGACCGCTGTGAATAGGTTTTGTAAAAGTTTTTGTAAACCTTGATTTTGGGAAGTTTAATTTTCTGTAAGTCCCAGATCATCTTACGGTATCTAATTTCACATAATTACATATTTATGAACTAATCTCGGCCTATGGTGCGAAGGGGGTTACATTATCTCTATCTAGTTACTGAATGGTAACTTGAAGCTTTCTGGGCATCACTTGAGTGCCATATGTAATATTCTAAATTTTGGGTTAGGAAACTTAAGAATAAAAATGAATAGAGTAGGCTACTAAGCCTGGTTTAGCAAGAGTCCTAAGAATGTTCAAGAGAATAAGACGATTTTCATGGACTATATTCGGGTAGAAAATAATTCTCTTGGTTATATAAAGGCTTATTGGGTGATTAGTCGGATAGAATACACCAGTGCATGTGTGCAAGACGACACATGGGACCATTTTGGTGGCTTAAGGGAGATATGTGTGGTGCTATATAGGGTCGACACACACGGGCATGTGTGGTACCATGTGGGGCCCACACATACACAAAGGCATATGGTACCGTCTGAAGCCTATACCGATAAAGTAGCTTCATTAAAGTAATTTTAATAAAGTAGCTTTTTCAAAAGTGGCTTTTGTGTTGGTACCACAAGAGGATGCCACATGTCCCTTCATCATGAGATCTACTTTTTGACTTTTGTGTTGGCCTTCTTAAAAGATGCCACCTAGCATATTAGTCAGGAAAATTCATCGATCTCCGGTCTTGTCATGTACTTGACCTCCCTAAACATCAAACATGGGAGTTAAGGGAATTCTTCAGGCTTCCCTTCCCTTGACAAAAAAGTTGGCCAAGTAAGAGAGAGAAAGAGGGAGGACGAAATTTTGGAGGACACTTGCACACTAAGATTTAATTACCAAGACATGGCACCTTAGGATTTAGGCACTTGGACAAATGTGGAATTAAAATCTAAGACTCCCTAGCCTCCATTAAATTCCGCCAAGAAGCCCAAAATAGGAAAAAATAGAGAATTTCAAAGGAAAAAGAAAGAGGAGAGAAGGTAGAGAAAAACTTAGTGTTCTTGAGCTCCTTAGCTAATTTCACCACCAAAATCGCATTTCTAGCTCTCGAGGTTTGCTCTAATGTTGTTCCTCTCATTGAGAGCAACATTTCTATGATTTTGGATTCTTCAAAGGAGGAGTTTAGTGCAGTTTACAAGGTAGGTGTTGTCGAAATCAAGAACCGACCGTAGCATCGTGTAGAGGTAAGGCTACGCTTAGATTTGCATAGAATATCTTGAGGATTAGTTGAGTTTTCATGAATTTCTTAGGTTGCCCTAAGTTTTGGCTAGAACAAGGAAAGTAGAAGGAATATGATTTTGATAATGTTGATGCTTCCAATGACTTTAGAACGCAAAACTGTGTGGGATGGAGGTAGGGGTGTTCGAATCCTGGTCCCGGTAATCCCGGGCGGGACCGGGATCAAACCGGGAATTCCCGATTTTTTTAAAAAAGTTAAATTATTTTAGTTAAATTTTCTATAATCTAGTGTTTAAAGTAATTATTTAACATTTAATAAGGCCATAATAATCACACAAATTGATCTAGAATTGAAGAATACTATTTTATTATTATTATTATTATCACCTTCATCATTTTTGTTATTATTTTTATACATTATATAGTAGGATTAGTATCACGATATATATAGTTTAACTCCAAGTAAATATGTGATACACATTTTATCAAATGGTAACTTAAATTATGGGATAAAAAATAAAAAATTAACTTAATTTTTTTAAAAAAATAAAAAAACCGGGGCCAGGATCACAAGATGTGTGACTGGTCCCGGTCCCGGCCGGGACGGGAAATTCTCGGGATCAAAATGTCTGGGACCGGGACTGGACAACGGGACCGGGACACTTTGAACACCCCTAGATGGAGGTTAGAAACCGGTCCTATAAGCATTAGAATCAAAAACAGAATTGTGGCCTAAAAACCCTTAAGTTTTGGCCAGACTTGATTAATGGAGAAAGAATATGATTTTGGTGTTTTTGAGGTTAGAAATGGATTCTACACACAAAATTGTGTAAGAATAGGTCGTGAACATAATTTTAGAAGGGTTAGATTGAAAACTCAAAAATTAAAGTTAAAGGAGTAGTGCTGCTAGATAGCGTTTTCTGGGAGACAGATTATTTGTGACGTATTTTTAAATGGCCAAATCTTATTCAATGGTCAAGAAATTTTCCATATTGATAGTATATGTTTTAAGCTTTAATTTGACATGTAATATGTGCCATTTGGGTCAGTACATTAGGAGATATGATTTGTTAAATTTAGGCATTGAATCTGGAATGATTTCTGTGGCAGTGAGGATTGATTGAAGTTTCTAAAACTATGTACTTGTAATTAGAAGTAGGAGATATTTTTCTTTTAAAATAGACTTAAAGAGGGACACAAAGGACTTTGAACCATATCAATTGGAGATTTGTAGAGTAAGTTATGATTTTTTAAAATTAGGTGAAAATTTTGGCAGTATAGGCTTATCATGCAAATTCGAGATACTTGGAGTGAATTGTAATAGTAGTGACTTACAAGGGTCGAGCAATGTCCTAGAGGCTAATAGAGCCACATAGGATATTCATTTCTCATGGCTCTAATGATATGGATATATATCTAGGGCCATGAGATATCAAACAAGAAGAATGGAAGGTTCTTCAAGCAACTTAATGGTTGGAAGAAAAGGTACAAGATGAGGACAGAAAGCAAAAGGTAGTGAAATTTCCTAACTTGCATGTACATGATATGTATACTTATGTGTTGATGTGTATTATTGCTTTGATGAATTTTATAGAGCATATGTGAATGATTGAAGCTCTGTTTCTACTTATGCTATGGTCATAGGTGTAATGTGTAATGCATCGAGTATGCAAATATGTCATTATGTTAACATGAATTTATATAAGCAAGTATGTCATGCACTAAGCAGTTATCTTGCATGCATAGTTAGCAATATTTACTACTAAGATTTTCTCGAATCTTACCCTCCCCTACCTAACCATATAGGAATAATGAGCAAGAAAGAGGAGTGCATGAAGATATACAAGAAGGAAGGGTGATAGCGAATTGAAGAACTATATGTGATAGTTTGTCATGTTTAAATTATTGCATGTTTTCATTAATTGTATAAACACGCCATGAATGACATATGTATGTATACAAGGATGAATAGTATGATTTTTCACATTTTAGAAGTTCAGAATAGAAAGAAAAATGTAAAGTTTTAATTTAGAGGGTTAATATTGACTCACCTAAGCTATATTGATAACGCTAGCGCTTCCGATAAATAATAATAGGATATAAGAAGTATAAGCAGAGGTGCTTTGATAGTAATAAAAGGAATTAAGAAAAGATGAGTCATAGTGAGTAGTGAACCACTATGGGATAAAATTTGAAATTGTTACAAAGTAATATTTGTCCTAGAATGGAATTCGGGCTTAGTAGTCCCAATTCACTGTGTAAGACTTATCATAATACGGCATGGAAGATAAGGTGTTACGCCGTATGTTTCACTCAAGTGCTTGATCAAATATCTCTTTAAGAATATGGAGTTTCCATCAGGTACCATGAAACTTGTTGAGCATTATTGGAGTGCCATAAGTGTCACTCAAGTGCTTGAGCAGATTTTTTAAAGACTAGGGAGTTACCATCAAGTACCTTGATATCATTATACAATTTCATTTCATCATTCGAGTGTCACAACTAACACTTAAGTGCACTAACAGATTCTCACAAAATCATTTATTCACTAGCATGTTACCTCCTGGTGATAAAGTTTGCAAACATTACTCTAGAGACATGTCCTTGTTCGAGTGATCTATATCAACAAATCTTCTAAGTTATTTAATCCTTCAAAACAATATTCCTAAGACATCATATCCTCATTTGAGAGGCTAGATATTAAAATTTCAGAGGAAAATAGAATCATAAGAATTGTATAAGATATCTTTATTGTAAACAAGATATAGCACCATTAGCACTTAAAGTAGCAAGGAAGAGTTACAAGATATGACAGAGATATCATATCATATCATATCATATCATATCATATCATATCACAGTTGCTCAAGATAGATCATATATATCATAATTGTTCACAAATAGATTAGTAGAACAAAAGGATTAACAAAACCATTAGCAGTGTCAGTTATTATACAAAAGAGTAATAGTAACAAAACATTAGTAGCATCAGTATGACCATTACTCACTTCTCCCGTTTTTTGTTATCAACAGAATGGACAAAGGGCGTAGGTAATATAATGTCAAAGAGGAAGGGGGTGAAACTCAAAGAGGTGCAGTAGGTGGAATAGGTTCTTAGAAGAATAATGAGATGGTGTGTAAGGAACAATAACATTGAGAGGATAAATGGGAGTAGATGTATGGTTAGGGGAGGAAGAGTATTGAGGAGAGTGAGGTGTAAATGAAGGAAATGAGGGAAATACAGATTTTGGATTAGTATGGAGAGTAGTGGATATGGTTGTAAGAGGTTTAAGGATCACAATTTCCTAATCAACAGGGGAATCTAAATCTTAATGATGAGTGTGATAGGAAAGAGAAGAAGATGGTGTTTTGATAACAGGTTCTTCTTGAGGGAGCTCTTGTCAATGAATGGGATCTTAAGAAAAAGGGCCAATATTTGGAGAAGAGTCATAATCAAGGGTAATATCAATTAGAGAGGATGAAGTAGGATTAAGTTGGTAAATAGGACAATGTTTAAAGAAGGTGCAGGGTCATGAGAGGGAGTAGGGTTATTGGAAGAGTCTATAAGAGGGCTATTGAAAGTGTTTGTGGTGGGGTTATTTGAAGGTTCATAAGAGGTAAGTTGAGAAGTAGTTCTTGAAGTACCTCTGAAGAGGGAAAGATAAAGTGAGCACAAAGAACTGCTTCATAAGTGTCCAATCAATTACCAAACTCATTTAGCTGCTGAGAATGATAGGCTTGCATGTCAAATAACTGTTTGAAGTTCTGATTAACAGCCTCAACTAAAGTCTTGACTTAATGATCAACCATCTTAACTAGATAACCATGAGCGGTCATGATGTGATCAGTTGTAGTTTTAAAAGCATCTTGGATATAGTTTTGAATGGTAGCACGAAAAAGGATGGTCCTGGAGATATGGCTCTAGATGATTGAGCTTCATCAGCTCTAGAGGTATCAACTTCAGTTCTTTTCCTCTTTCTCTTTGATTGACTTGCAGTAGTACCAAGTGGTAGCTCAAGCTTCATTCTACTTAAATGAACTCTATCAAACTTGGGAATTCGAATGATCTAATCATTTGGTTCCAGATACAAGATATTATGAAGCTTTAGGAAATATGAAATCAACTCAGGGTAAGGTATTGGTGTACTATTGGTAGATGTAAGTTTATACCAATTGATCTCATTAAAAAATAACTCACCCACACTTCTCTGTTCCTAAGAAATTATTGAAGCCATCAAGTGATGGTCTTTGCCAATAAATTGTGTGAAATGGTTAGCTTTGTTAACCATAGTGCATGTATAGATTTACCAGATAATTTGATGAAGATCACTTAGGGAGCTTGGTTTGAAGTTTAAGGCATTGATGTTACCTTCATGTTTCAAAATATGATAAATCTATAAATCATTGAATTCCTTAGGAGGGAACTTTGAGGATTGTCATACTCTAGATAAGTGTTGATCAAAGGGGCAGAAATTTGAATTTTTTGTCCTCTTACTATTGACTCAAGTCTTTCCTCAATTAATTCTCTTACATAATCACAAACTTCTACATATTCTAAGTCGTAGTAGAAATGTTGAACCACAGAGTGACTATATGAGGTATTAATGCTTAGTCATGGTGCATATTGCTCAAAGTATAGATATATATCTAAATAAACTAACCCTTAAGATTTATTAAATCCAGATAAAACACAAGATAGAAAGACCTATAAGAAAAGTCATCATCATACCTCTTCTTATCATTGGGTTTGAGTGGTTTTGAATTAAAGGCTTGGCGGGGTTTTTAGTCTTTGAAGGTGCTTTCTTTTCAAGAGCAAATAGAGCACTATATCTAGATTTCTTGGGAACATTGGCATTGAAGCTTTCTTGTACAAGTTGGCTAACAAACTTAGAGACCTTGCCATACATATCTTCTTCTGTTGTGTCATGGAGGCTAAAGATGAAGAGGCCATGGTCACTTCTTTAGCTTTATCCTTGGAGATTGGAGAGGACTTCTTTGGCATTGTTGAGTCTCCCTTGGTTCTTAAATGACAATCCCTTTAGATTTGGGCTCTTGCTTTGATGTTCCTTTCCCTAATACCTTCGGTCAAGGATGCTTTGGGGATTTGTAAGGGTTGGATGACTGGGGAACCTTAGAAGCTTGCTTCTTGGGTCTTTGCCAACATTTGGAGTTTTGGATTGAACCATTACTCAAGAAACTCATATTATAGCTTTCGGGGACTAGGGTTTGTATTGAATAGGAATTTGGGATTTTAAGGAAGATTTGTGTTGGAACAGGAAGGAAATTTAAAGAGTTTGATGAGAAGAGTGATTCTAATATAGGGGAACAAGTTTTGGGTGAAAGTCACTCGAGAGAATTTGAAGTGGGATCGAGAGTAGTGAGGGTCAGACTAGTGCCTCCTATCGAGTTTTATTTTCAGACACTTGAGTTTACTTGAGTTGGTTAGTGGCCATTTGAGTGCTTATGATCACTCGAGTTGCTCTTTAGCCACTCGAGTGACATATATATGTGTAGAGGAATTTGAGTACATTACCTCACTCGAGTCTTGTAATCACTTAAATCCTACTTCATTTTTGTAGCACCAACCAGTTACCGTCTAGTGATATCCTTGCACTTTGTGGAATCTTGCTTAATCACCAACAGATTACCAACTAGTATTGAATATCACTTGTGTCCTTCTTAGGACACTCGAGTGCTCCTTGACTTGGTCTTATATTTTTCACCCTATCATTATCTAGTAACCTGATAGTGGAGTGTATTACTTGAGTGCTCTAAGAGGCCACTCAAGTGATGAGTCTTCATTTTATTGTCATCACTTTTGTATCACTCGAATGATCTTTGGCAGTGATCCCTGATCTTTCATCGCTAGATACTCTGATGCTTAAGTTAGTATTCTAATCATCAAAACAAACATAATAAGCAATTAAAACATAAGATTTGAAAGAATTTGCTTACAACTGATTGGGATTTACCATTCCCAAGTCTCTTCATATATAAAAATTGATCTTTTGCATGTGGTTTTGTGAAAATGTCAGCCACTTGGAGATGTGTGGGTATGAAAACCACCTTGACATATTTGTTTTGCACATGATCTCTGATAAAGTGATGTCATACGTCAATATGCTTGGTTTTGATTGTTTTACATGATTTTTTGCTAGGCTAATTGTGCTTGTGTTGTCACAATATATTGTATCTGCTTTAGATGGATGCCTAGATCTTGAAGTTGTTGTTTGAGCCAGAGAGCTTGAGCACAACAACTTGAGGCTACTATATCCTCAGCTTCAGTGGATGATAAAGACAGAGTTTTGCTTTTTGCTGAACCATGATACTATAGAGCTAACAAGAAATTGGCATTGATTGTGGGTACCCTTTTTATCTGTAATATCCCAAATTTTGGGCCTAGGGACTTGAGGATGAGCTTATATTAAGTATACTACTAAGCCTAGTTTAGGGAGAGTCCCAAGAATGCCCGAGAGATAGAATAACTCTCAGGGACTATGTGATTCAGCCTTACCAGGCGAGAATTATTGTGTCGGTACGGACATGCTCAGGACACATATATGGCCCCATTCAGTTGGGCCACATAGGGTATGAACTGTAGTATTCTAAAGTTTAGCTAGGGGTCATATGCCGTAAAAAGAAAGGGTAATAGCGATAGAGACTACTTTATGAATTAAGCAAGGGAATTTGTACAACCTAGTTGAAGGAAAGTGCCCAAACCCTTTATCCAAAGTTAGAAATCATATAAGGCCTAACTTGGAACCAAAAAGAGAGGGCATGGTGTCTTGGAAGGAGAAAATAAAAAGAAACAAAATATGTAATGGCAACTTAATTAATGTTGATATAATCAAGGGTAAAAGAGACATTTTCTATTTGATCTTGAGGATAGAATTAGAAATCAAAACGAAGGGCTAGGATTTGCTCTTGAAAATCAAAAGTGATAATGAAGATTTAAAAGCACTCAATTTCCTCTCCTTATAGAGATAAAAAACATCTAAGGGCATAAGAGGAAGAAGAAAAGAGTTCTTCAAATGTTCAAACAACTTTTGAAAGATGACTTTGGTCAAACTTTGATCACATACACCTTTAGGCTTTAGTCAATATGTTTTCTTTCTTTTGGGTAAACATTTTTCAATCAAGACAAGAGGAAAGAGAGAAGGAAAAGTGAATCCAAATTAAACCAAACCTCCTTTGGTTAATTAGCCAAGTAGCTTTTTCAAGACACCACAATTTGGTGACATATCACCTTTCTTCCAACTCTCTTTAATTTTCAGCCAAGTCTTTATAAGTGAAGAGGATTAATGAATTTAGCACTCTCACCCTCTTATTACAATCAAAATAGACGGCCAAAAAGTGGGAAAAAGGAAGGAAAAAGAAAAAGGAAAGAGCAAGGTGACTGATCTTGTCTCATTTTCACCTTCTAAATCACATTCTAGCTCAAAACCTCTTTATAAAAATTATTTCCCTTGCTATGAGCTACAATTCTATGGTTTTTGTTTCTCAAAAGGTGGTGTCTTGTGCTATCTACAAAGTGCCAAAGTTAGAGAAACAAGGAATAAGCTCTAGAAAGGGCAAGATGTAAGTATAAGATTTGATTTGAACAAAGTATCTTGTTGATTGGTTTATTGTGGTGAATTTCAGTGGCTGCCTTAATTTCGGTTATCCTAATGTTTTAGGGTTTTATGTTGATTTGATCTTGGAAATGGTAAAATATAATGTTAAATGATGATTGTAGCATAATTTGGAAATGAAATTTGCAAACTAATGAATTTTGGATTGGGACCAGATTTTTGGTTAGATGCAGAGCATGTAGAAGGAATGTGATTTTGGTGAATTTGATTTCACCAATGGATTCTACATGAAAAATTGAGTAGGGGTAGCTTGTGGTTGTGAATTTGAATGAGTTGGATAGAAAATATAAAAATTAGGATTCAATATGGCTTAGGTATGGCACTGCCAAACGTAACCCCCTAATCGTAATTACATCAGGTTTACGAAATTCAAGTGAAATAAAGACCAATAAGAAAAAAATAACATTTATAATCCCTCATCTTCAAGATGGGGTGTCCCAAAAAAGAGTTCAAAATATATTCATCCTGGTCTCACATTCACATTCGAATATAATTACTTGAGAAATCAAATGACATTGATAAATATCAGAGTGCACAACTAAAATCTCGGCAACCCCGGGTTACATGTATATATATGCAATGGGTTCAGAGTTTCCCAAGATGGGGATTACATATCCAAAAATTATATTTACATCTCATATACACCGAAATCCCAAACCAAAAAAAGATAACCAACCCCCAACAAAAATGTCTCTAAGAGGTCCTAACCACTCCTGGTTGTCCGCTTCCCTTTTGAGCCACTTGCCCTGTCTAAAATGTTAGTCATTGAAAAGAATGAGATTTTAAAGAATTCCAGTAGTAACAAATTACTCATATAATATATAAACACAAAGCATGTAAGTTCATTATGTTCAGCAGCAGCACTGAGTCATGGCTCTCGCCACAACCGATAGCACTCATGGCTGTATCACAATGCTTTATGCCCGCTTTCGTGGTGCACACTATGCAGTAGCATCACAAAGCACAAAGCACCACAAAGCTCTACAAAGTGTCTCAATGTATCACAAAGCAGCAGCAGCAACACAATGCATGATAGGTATACATACAATACATTTACACAAAGTATAAGAGAGGAGCCACTACCTTGTTGCTTCTTGACGTTCTTCGGCATAGTGGGCTCACGACTCTGGCAGATATCAAATCCTATAGCCAAATTAGGGACAACCGATCAATTTCTTTTCGAAATACTTATTCCATATTACTCTAAGTTGGTTATCATTTAAACTCTTTAGGATGTCCATTAGAGGCCTAAACACATGCTAAAAGGGTTGAAAGAAGCTACCCTGAAGACCCCTTTTTCGGTAGCACAACACTGATTTTTGGCTGACTCACTCGAGTGAAGATGACCTCACTCGAGTGATGAGAGACTTGCACTTGGGTGAGAACGGCTCTCACTTGCTAGTGTTTGACAGTGAGCAACTACCTCGACCAGAAAGTGCTCACGATACTCGAGCATAAGGCTTTGCACTCGGGTGATGACTCCAAATCCACTCGAGTCCCCAAAAGTGCAACGCAAAAAGTGACAATCCGAGAGCACATACAACATCAGAGGGAAAAGCTCACTTGAGCCCCACCCTTGGCACTCGGGTGAGGAGCCCATACTTGCGAGTGTCAGAACACACTCTTGAATATTGACCAGTGAGTGACAACCTGAGAGCAACCCTCACCATGAACTCACACCATCAATCGAGTGATTCCATGCTCACTCAAGTGATCACTAACTTCACTCACGGTTTAAGAAGTGCACTCGAGCTTGCTTCATGAAAACCCAGGAAACACAGGAAGGAGAAAGGGAAAACACACGGCAGCACTCGAGTGATATCTCCCCTCACTCAAGTGATGTTATCAGATTGCCCAGTTCACAGCAATTGATAAAATTCCCAGATGAGTTAAAATTGCTCCCAATGGTTCCTAAACTCCACATAAAGCTCATACCCACATAACATTGCCTAAGGAACACATTGGTAACCTCCAAAACACCCAAAAACCATTTTAACCACAATCTAATTCTTAGGTCTCTAATTCAAACATAATACCCAATTCCAATCAACACACTTCCAAAATTCAAAATCACATCCAACACTTAAATCGCTTCCCAATAAACTAATTCCAACATCATCCACTATGAAATCCATACATTCAAAATTTACGTAAAACCGGGGTAAATTCCAGATTTTATCAAACTTATCCAAAATCACAACAAATATATCATAAAGTGCCAAATGCTCACCTCTTTACTTTGCCAAAGTCAAATGCTTGATTCTCAAACTTTCAAATTTACTCCAACTCCCAAATCATCACTTTTCATAATTTTGAAACCACCAAGTTGGAGCTCTTAATGAGGTACATAACATTAGAGAAGAGGTTTAGGGCATTAGAGATCAATAAAGGCATCAAAATTTCACCTTTCTTCTTCCTTTTTTCTTTGGTCGTCGGAAAATGGATGATGGGGGGAGAGAGATGGTGAAGAAGAAGATGATGATTGCATTTTCCCTTTTGGCCCATACTCCCACCGAATAGGAGAGAAAAGAGAGAGAAAACGTGAGTTTTTTTATCTTATGTGCCTAATCCTTTGGTCCATAAAATGCCACTTGTCGTCATCTTGTTCACTCCCACCATGAACTCACATAAACTTAAAGCACAGGATTCTGACCCATAACCAATGAATCTCAACCCTTGATCTCTAATCTTCAATGAGTTTCATCTTTGGTAACTGACCAATTGGTCGGTAAATTTCCAATTTTACCATTTTGCCCCTGGTTTCCACTATGATTATTAATTATCACTATGAACATTTATATCAAATTCACATCACATTTCACCAAAAATGTTTAATTACACTAATTACAATCATTTTAAAAAACATTAACCCTTAATCTCAAATTGGGTCATTACAATTCTAACCCCGTAAAATAAATTTTGCCCTCGAAATTTGTCAAACTACTTGAGCCATAAACTCTAGATATCATCTTCGCATATCTTCTTCCACTTCCCAAGTTGCTTCTCTCTAGGTCATTCCCTTCCAGATCACCTTCACATAAGGAATACTTCGGTGTCTGAGCTTCCATTTTTCTTGATCAATAATCTACTCTGGCTCTATCGCATATGTGAAGTTATCTTGCAACTCCACTTCCTTATAATCAATGATGTGAGAAGGATCTGGTTTTTACTTTTTCATTTGCGAAACGTGAAACACATTATGGAGTTTGTTCAAGTTTGGGGGTAAGGCTACTCGATACGCAACAGGACCAATCATCTCAAGGACTCGAAAGGACCTATATACATTAGGCTCAGTTTCTTCCTCTTGATAGCTCTCCCGATACCAGTAACTGGTGATATTCTTTGAAACACATGATCACCAACCTCAAACTCTAGAGGTCTTCTCCTTTTATCTGTATAACGTTTCTAGCTACTATGCGCTGCAAGATGCCTCTTACGAATAATTCGGATATGTGCTGAGGTTTGAACAACAAGCTCCGGCCCATAAAGATTTCTTTCAGACAATTCATTCTAGCATAATGGTGATTAGCACTTTCTCCCATACAATGCTTTATACAGCGCCATCTGGATGCTCGCATGATAGGTATTGTTGTAGGCAAACTCAACAAGTGGAAGAGAACGATCCTATCTCCCTTTGAAGTCAAGGGCACATGCATGTAGCATATCTTCCAGTGTCTGAATAGTCCTCTCTGACTATCCGTCTGTCTGAGTATGATAGGCCATACTGAATCTCAACTGAGTTCCCAACGCCTCATGCAATGCCCTCTAAAACCTTAAAGTAAATCGGGGATCATGATTGGAAATGATATTCTTCGGTATGTCATGGAGCTTTACAATCTCCCGAATATAAATATTTGCTAGCTTGTCCAGAGAGTAACTAGTATTGAGCGATATGAAGTATGCTGACTTCGTTAACCGATCCACAATAACCCAGATCACATCATAATTCTTGATCTTGGGTAATCCCACCACAAGGTCCATGGTCACACTTTCCTATTTCTATTCCAGAATCCCAGGGCTTTGCAACAAACCAGGTGGTCTTTAGTGCTTGATCTTTACCTTCTGGTATGTAAGGCACCACGCCACATATTTTGTCACATCACTCTTCATTCCTCGCCAATACACAGATATCAAATTATGATACATTTTGGTCATATCAGGATAAAGAGTGTACCGGTTCTTATGCGGCTCATCTAAGATCTTTTGTCTCAATTCCGTCTTGAGTAGAACACAAATCCTTTTCTGATAGCGAACTAGTCCACTAGGCGACAAATTATAGCCCTGAGCTTCTCCCCATTCAATTCTAGCCAGATTATGCTGTATCCAGCCATCTTACCTTTGAGCTTCTTCAATCTCAGCTCTTAAGTCACTTTCCTTTTGGGAAACTGTATAGTTGGCATAGATGATTTGGTTCGATAAATTCATATCACGAAAATCAGCAATCAGTTTCCCCTCTTGTATCATCATGGCTGCCACAAATACCGTTTTTTGACTAAGAGCATCAGTGACTACATTTGCCGTACCCGGACAATATTTGATTTCCAGGTTGTAGTCCCTAAGCAACTCCATCCAGCGACGTTGTCTCATGTTCAATTCTTTCTGATCATACAAATACTTGAGAATCTTATGGTCACAGTACAGTTTTACCGTCACACCATACAAATAATGCCGCCAAATCTTGAATACAAACACAATGGCCGTAACCTCCAGATCATGAGTGGGATAGTTCATCTTCATGAGGTTTGAGTTATCGAGAGGCATAGGCCACCACAAGTCCTTGCTGCATAAGGACACACCCTAATCCCTGCCTACTGGCATCACTATACATAACGTATGTCAAACTGGGATCAGGTATAATCAACACAGGTGCCGTAGTCAAACTCTGCTTCAGCTCCACAAATCAATTTTCACAATGTTCATCCCACATAAATGGCTGATCTTTTTTCGTGAGCTTGGTAATTGACAAGGCAATATGGGAGAAATTCTGAATAAATCTCTGCTAGTAACTAGCAAGACCCAAAAAACTGCGTATCTCAGCAACAGTTTCTGGCCTCTTCTAGTCTAGTTCTGCTTCTACTTTACTAGGATCTACAGAGACCCCTTCTCGTGAGATAACATGGCTTAGGAATTTCACTTCTGATAGCCAAAACTCGCACTTACTCAATTTGGCATAGAGCTGCTTCTCACGCAATGTATTCAACACAATTCTTAGATGATGCTCATACTCTTCTCTACTCTTAGAGTATATCAGAATATCATCAACGAATACCACAACAAACTGATTTAGGTATTGTCGTAAAACACGATTCATTTAATCCATGAAAACCGCAGGTGCATTGGTTAGCCCAAATAGCATCACTAAGAATTCATAATAACCACACCTAGTTCGGAAAGCAGTCTTCATAATATCTTCTACTTTTCTCGCAGCTGATGATACCCTGACCTTAGATCAATCTTTGAAAATACACATGAACTAGATAGTTGATCTAAAAGGTCATTGATTATAGGGAGAGGGTACTTGTTCTTGACGGTAATCTTATTCAACTCTCTATAGTAGATACACAGATGAAGACTCCCATCTTTCTTTTTCCCAAACAAAACCGGAGCTCCCCAAAGCGATACACTGGGTCTAATAAACCCCTTTTCAAGCAAATCTTCAATCTATTTCTTTAATTCTGCCATTTTATTTGGGGCCATACGATATGGGGCTTTAGATATAGAACCAGCTCCAGGAACAATTTCAATAGGAAATTGAACTTCCCTTTCAGGAGGCAACCCACTTAGGTCATCCGGAAATACCTCAGGGAATTCATTCACTACGGGTATACTACTCAAAGTTTCATTGGTTTCTCCTTGCATAGAAAAAAAAACCATATATCCCTGACAACCCTTTTACAAATATTACTCAGCCTTGGTTGTTGAATTTAAGCCGACATTCTTGTCCTCAATGCTTTGAAAAACAGGATACACTATCCTTTTGTTCCCACAATCTAATAATACATTATTTTCTCTCAACCAATCAAAATCCATAATGACTTCCAATTGGTAGAGCGGTAAACAAATCAAATCTACCCCAGATTCATGACCCTTAACAGTTAATACACAGTTCAAACAGACTTCTGTGGTTACAGCCTTCACACCCAACGGTGTTGACACAATCAAATCAAAAGACAATTTATGCACAGCCAATCCCAGATGCTTTACACAATCATATGCGATAAAAGAGTGGCTTACACCCAAGTCAAACAATGGTTGTAACACATATCCATTGAGAAGAACTATACCTTGTATCAGCTTTGGGGATTTACGAGCTTCCTCGTGAGTTATAGCAAATACACGGCCCTGAGTCCTCGGTCTTTGCTTCTGTCATGGCTGTCCACACTCAATGGATGTATGCCCTACTTGTTCACAATTGAAACAGATCACCTGACCATTGCAAGTCTTGCCATGATATGGCTTGTTACAACGAGGACATGTCCATACTGTAGGAGCTCTCTGCTGATCATGACTCCCAGACTGGTAGGGCTTCTTACCATTGCCTATATATGAAGATGATCCTGAGCCCTTCCACTTCTGAGAAGCACTGCCCTTACTGGGCTCACTATGACAACTGATAGCCTTAGCTGGATATAGCTCTCTTATATTGCTCTATGTGATCCGACATTGCTCAACCGCCTTGTTGAATTCGGTGAACTGATGGGTAGCTAATCTCTTCCTCATATCACACCTTAAACCCTGAACTAACATATTCGAGCTCAACTCCTCATCATCTATCTTCTGCAGATAGGAAGAATACCGAGACAAGCAGATGAAATGGGATAAATACTTATCAAATGACTATGTGTCTCCTTGCTTGATGTTCAAGAGCTCAGTTTCCTTCTCAAGTCTCACTGACTTAGGAAAATATTTTTCATTAAAGTGTTGCTGGAACACCTCCTAGGTCAGTAGTATGTTTTTACTCCGTAATGACAAAGCAACATTCTTCCACCAGTGATCTGCATCTCCCTCAATTTTATACACTGGTAATCGAGCTTTCACTTCTGAGGGACACTTAAGGACCTCAAAAATCTTCTCAAGACGGTTTAGCCAATCTTCAGCCGCCTGAGGATTAAATCTCCATTTAAATATTGGAGGCAGGTGTTTACAGAATTTGGAGACCCAAAACTGAAGATCTCTTTCCTCTCTAGCTGGAACTCTATATGATTCAGGGTTTGGTCTAGCACGAGGAGGTGATTCAAGTGGTTACGCCAACCCTTCTGCCGTCTCTTCATGCCTAGTCTCTGCTTGGGTTTCCTCTTGAGTAGACTGACCCTGGCCCTCATTGTTCTTAGCTCTTTCAACTTTGAGCTCTTCTCGCAACTCAGCTATTGTAACCCCCTGCTGTAATTATGTCCGAAATACGCGATTAAAGTGAAATAGAGACCAATAATAAACAAATAACATTTACTAACCCATCACATGACGGGGTTTTAACAATTACCTTTCGAAATCATTTATAACCTTGGTCTCATAATCACTTTTCGAATACAATTACTATGCGGAATATCATATTCATAATAAATCAGAGTACACAAAAATAATCCCGGCAATCCCGGGTTCCATACATTAACTCAAAGCCTTATAGGGCATATTCGCCCTTACAAGCCCTCATATGGGGATTACACAAACCTTTCTCATAGACATAACAAATCCTCATCAACACACATGTAAACACACCCATTTATACAAATACACACCCCTACTATAATGATAACCAACTACCGAATCTTTAACTCGAAGGGAGTCCTCATCGACCTTGTCTGCTTACTCTATCATCGATCTACTACCCTGTCTGAACGGTTAGTAGGGGAGGGTGAGATTCTAGAGAATCTCAGTAGGAAAACAATATCAATATGCATGTACGATAAATGTTTAATGCATGACATGCTTGCATCACATAACTATCATGATGACAAATCTGTAAGCTCAATGCTTCTAACAATATACTAATGGCCATAGCATAGATTGAAACATAGCTTCAATAACACATAACCATGCAAAGCTAAGACATGCATCAACACATTAACACATATATCAAATACAAGCAGAAGAGATATGTTCCCTACACTCTTTCCACGTAAGCTCCAGCTCCGGCTGCTCACGATCAAGGTGAACACCAAATCCTATAACCAAACAAGGACATAGGGTTAATCCCTTTTCCAATTCTTTAACTCTCAAACACTTAAGTTGGTTATCATGCACGACCTTTAGGTGGCTAATCAAAGCCCAAACATATGCCTAAAGGCTTGGTAAACACTTGACCAAAGATCACCTTTTAAAAGTCCAAAATGCTGATTTTTGGGGGTTGGCTACAGCCAAGAATCCTCTGGCTGCTGCCAGAACACGCACAGAAGGTTTTTAGCAACAGCCAAGAATTTCTGGCTGCGGCCAAGACGTGAACAGAAACTTTTGCGCTGCAGCCAGGATTTTCTACTGCAGCCAAGGCAACTTAGGATATTCATAACTAATTCCACAAAAATCGAAATGAGGTGATCCCAAAGCCAAATGAAAGCTATTCCAGTCCTCTTCACCGGAAAAATATTGGCCATTACTAGAAATTACCACACAAATCCAGATTTACACAAAATCCAACATTGCTCAAAAACAGAATCCAGTTTTGACCTCAAACTTTGGACAAACATAAATCCCAGTTCACAAAACGAAATGGCACAAATTATATGTCCATTTTAAAGCTTAAGATGTGAAATTTAAGACTAAAAAGTTTCAGAATTTTTAGACATCATTTGCCCATTCAAAACGCTCACACAAACTGACTGCCCAGAATAGAGATTCGAAAGACAAAATTCCAGATTTTGACAATTGCTTCCAATGGTTCCCATTTTCATACCAAACCTCATTCCCACACAAATTTTCACAAGAAAACCATTGGAAACACCAAAACAACCAAATTCACATCATATTTGCATGTTTCACAATGAATTGCAACATGTCACACAATATCACATTTCAACTCAACATTGAACAACTTTCCATCTCAAGTTCCCAAATCAGTTCCAATGACCCAATTACACAACAAAACACCATTTTCAACACAAAACACATGACAATTCATGCATTTCACAATTCCACCAAAATCAGGGCAAAAACCAAAACTCACAATACTCAACCATAAATCACAAAACTTAGATCAAAAGGCTTCAAATACTCACCTCTTCCTCTTTCCCAAACCAATTCTTTGATTCTTCATCTTTCCACTTTTGCTCAAGCAACAAAACACCTCCTCTCACAAATCTAAAACTATAGAGATGAAGCTCTCATTACTATGAACAACATTAAAGAAAGGTGTTTAAGCATTAGTGGACAAGAAACAAGTCAAATCTCACCTTATTCTTTTCTCTTTCCTCCTCCTTGTTAGGCGAAAATGGAGTATGAGAAGAGAGTGAGATGAAGATGAAGAAGATATCAGTTTTTCCCTTTTTCCTCATGTGTTGGCCGACTATGAAAGAGAGAGGGAAGAGTTTGAAATGTTGACCAAGATCCAAGGGTCTATAAGTTGCCAAGTGTCTACATCTTGCAACATCCTCCATGAGCTCACATAGGCACATGCACACATGATTCCACCCTTTGATCTCTTGCAAAAATCAATCCTAACCATTGATCTTGAAGTTACTAATGAGTTTCCTCTTCGGTAACCGATCAATTGGTCGATAACTTTACCGTTTTGCCCTTGATGATGGTAATTCCCACTGAATCACCACAAAACACTTCATATCGTTTCATTTATCTCAAAACATGCCTTCCCTCTATTCTAAGTCAATTTGGATGTTAATCCATAATTGAACTTAAATACAGGGTTTCGGCGTTGCTCACAACGCATACAAATCACATCGGGTGCCAAATCATACCATAATCTCCAAAAGGGTTTATTCATCACTAACCACATCCACTTTTGGAGTCATTTTCTCTTAATCACAATTTGGAATTTTGTTAAACCGAGGCTTAGCAATCCACTAATCTTAGGCTTATTCTCTAGCCTCAAGTCTCAAAATTTGGGGTATTACAGCTATCATATCCTGCTGATCCCGAATCAACCCCATTATTTCTTGCAACGGGTCCGGTGGATTATCATTAACCATCTCCACCTTGGGATCTACTTGTTGTACTCTAGGGCGAACATTTGTCATTCTTTTCATTCTACAAATAACTCACCCCATTAATCCAACAATCATGGTATACACATAACTCCACAAAGCACATATATCCACATAATCAGAACACATATGTGTATACAAAATATTCATAAATGATCTACTATCACTAAGTCTAACTATGGGAGCTATCTTAGCAAACTCTACCCTTGCTAAGAACTACAGCTCTAATACCAAAAATGTAACCCCCTTATCGTAATTACATCCATTTTATGAAATTCAAGTGAAATAGAGACCAAAAAAACAAAAATAACATTTATAATCCCTCATTTTCAAGATGGGGTATCCTGAACAACAGTTCAAAATATATTCATCCTGGTCTCACATTCACATTTGAATATAATTACTTGAGAAATCAAATCACATTGATAAATATCAGAGTGGACAACTAAAATCCCAGCAACCCTGGGTTACATGTATATATATGCAATGGGTTCAGAGTTTCCCAAGATGGGGATTACATATCAAAAACTTTTATTTACATTTCATATATACCATAATCCCAAACCAAAAAGAGATAACCAACCCCCAACAAAAATGTCTCTAAGAGGTCCTAACCACTCCTGGTTGTCCGCTTCCCTTTTAAGCAACTTGCCCTGTCTGAAATGTTAGTCATTGGAAAGAATGAGATTCTAAAGAATCCCAGTAGTAACAAATTACTTATATAATATATAAACACAAAGCATGTAAGTTCATTATGTTCAGCAGCAGCACTGAGTCATGGCTCTCGCCATAACCGATAGCACTTATGGCTGTATTACAATGTTTTATGCCCGCTTTCGTGGTGCACACTGTGTAGTAGCATCACAAAGCACAAAGCACCACAAAGCTCTACAAAGTGTCTCAATGTATCACAAAGCAGCAGCAGCAACACAATGCATGATAGGTATACATACAATACATTTACACAAAGTATAAGAGAGGAGCCACTACCTTGTTGCTTCCTGACGTTCTTCGGCATAGTGGGCTCACGACTCTGGCAGATATCAAATCCTATAGCCAAATTAGGGACAACCGATCAATTTCTTTTCCAAATACTTATTCCATAATACTCTAAGTTGGTTATCATTTAAACTCTTTAGGATGTCCATTAGAGGCCTAAACACATGCTAAAAGGGTTGGAAGAAGCTACCCTGAAGACCCCTTTTTCAGAAGCACAACACTGATGTTTGGCTGACTCGCTCGAGTGATAAGAGACTTGCACTGGAGTAAGAATGACTCTCACTTGTGAGTGTTTGACAGTGAGCAACTACCTTAGCCAGAAAGTGCTCACAACACTCTAGCATAAGGCTTTGTATTTAGGTGATGACTCCAAATCCACTTGAGTCCCTAAAAGTGCAACACAAAAAGTGACAATCCGAGAGCACATACAATATTAGAGGGGAATACTCACTCGAGCACCACCCTTGGCACTCGGGTGAGGAGCCCATACTTGCGAGTGTCAGAACACACTCTTGAACATTGACCAGCAGTGACAACCCGAGAGCAACCCTAACTATGAACTCACACCGTCACTCGAATGTGTTGGAACACATTGGTAACCTCCAAAATACCCAAAAACCATTTTAACCACAATCTAACTCTTGGGTCTCTAATTCACACACAATACCCAATTCCAATCAACACACTTCTAAAATTCAAAATCACATCCAACACTTAAATCACTTCCCAATGAACTAATTCCAACATCATCCACTATGAAATGCATACATTCAAAATTTACAAAAAATCAGGGGAAATTCCAGATTTTTTCAAACTTATCCAAAAATCACAAATATATCATAAAGCACCAAATGCTTACCTCTTTACTTTGCCAAAGTCAAATGCTTGATTCTCAAACTTTCAAATTTTCTCCAACAACCAAATCATTACTTTTCAGAATTTTAAAACCACCAAGATGGAGCTCTTAATGAGCTGCATAACATTAGAGAAGAGGTTTATTGCATTAGAGATCAATGAAGGCATCAAAATCTCAACTTTCTTCTGCCTTTTCTTCTTTGGTTGCCGGAAAATGGAGGATGGGGGAGAGAAATAATGAGAGATGGTGAAGAAGAAGATGATGATTGCATTTTCCCCTTTGGCCTGTACTCCCATCAAATAGGAGAGAGACGAGAGAGAAAAAGTGAGTTTTTTGTCTTATGTGCCTAATCCTTTGGTCCACAAAATGCCACTTGTCATCATCTTGTTCACTCCCACCATGAACTCATAAACCCAAAGCACAGGATTCTGACCCATAACCAATGAATCTTAACCCTTGATCTCTAATCACCAATGAGTTTTCTCTTTGATAACTGACCAATTGGTTGGTAAATTTCCAATTTTACCACTTTTCCCCTGGTTTCTACTATGATTATTAAATCATCACTATGAACATTTATATCAAATTCATGTCACATTTCACTAAAAGTGTTTAATTACACTAATTACAATCATTTTCAAAGTCATTAGCTTTTAATCTCAAATTGGGTCATTACACCAAATTCATGGTAGGTTCATTGTGGCATATTTTTTATTACCCAATTGTGAGCCAATGACCATGAAAGTTTCTAGAATAAAAGTAGACATGATAATCTTTAAACTAATATATAAGTGTCAATTGGATTAGTACACAGTGAGTTATAATTGGTTAAAGTTGGGCAATAAATTTGGAGTAATGTTAGTGGCAGTGAGGATTAATTAGAAATTCTAGAATTGTGTGCATACAATTGATAGTGAAAGGTATTTTTTTTCTTAAAATAGACTTAAAGAGGGTCACATAGGACTTTTAACCAACCCAATTGGAGATTCCTAGAAAAACCTATGAATTTCCAAAGTTGGTCAAAGGAAACTGGAAGATTAGAGTTGACCAGCAAATTTGTTGCTTTTGAAAGGAATTTTGTGAATTGAAGATACAACCATCAGATTGCTTAGGATTGAAGTAGACTGCTTTTGAACTCTTTGATTTCTTTAACATGTTCTCTTATTCTTAGAATCAAAAGGCTGTAGTTCAGTCTCCTTCGATTTGGTCATGCATTAAGCAAAAGCCTAAAAAGAAATAGAAGACACCAAAAAGAAAAATAAATGTAATATAAAGACCAAATTAGTGTTAAAATTTCTTGGTATTGATATTAATGGCAACAGTCCCCATCAACGATGCCAAAAACTTGTTACACGTGTAAATGGTTTATTAAAAAGTGCAAGTTTTCATTGTCATAAACAAATATTATAAAGGTGAGTAGAGTATCGTTCCCATGACAATTGATCACTATGTACCAAAATTGGTTATTTTAATTCTATTTAGTTGATCGATTAGTTGGTGATTGAGATTACAAAATAAAAATGATTAAATATGAATGCAATTTATATGAAAACAACTATGATAAAAAGCCCTAGCCATCAGATTTCACTTAGCAAATTTTGGATTAAATCACCTATCTATTCTAGTCCAATTTATTCCACATGATTGATAGCCGAGTTTATGTTATTTAATTACTAGCCTCTTCCAAGGTCAAGAAATTCTATAATTAATTGCTAATCCAATATATTCCTATATGAATTAAAAGAATTAATCATATATTAAGATTTATAGAATTAATTAAAACTACACAATCCAAATGAATATATTCCTATTTCATATGCAAGTTATGGCTTTAATTATATGATCTACACACATATATCTCCTTTCGGTCTCGACATACATATTGAAATCATTCAAAAGATGGCCAATGAATTGAAAGCATTAAGAACAATAATCAAAACTCAATCATGAAGGAAACATTAAAACTAGATTTAATAAATTAAAATTCAATCTGTCATTAGTAAGCTACATCATCACCCTAGGAATATGAAAATTTAGCTTATGATGAAATTAAAAACAAAACCAAAATAAATTGAAAACTTCATAAACATTGCATAAAACTTAATTATTTAATCCTAAAACATAAAGATACAACTACAAGATGCATGAAAATGGAAAAATCTAGCGTTCCTTATTTGAGGTAAAACCTTTCATGTAGGTGGCAACCTATACCATCCATGAAGGAGGTCTATCTAAGCCTTCCAAGAAGGAGGCATGCAAGAAACATTATAATGAATGAAACTAAACTCTAAGATTGTGTCTTCTTGTGTCCTCCACTCTACTATTTATAGATGAATGGGGTACAAAGATTTCCACTTGTTAGGTACAAATCTTGACTTTTAGCCATATATGTTGACCTTATCACAACCATGCTTCTTGATTACAGCAAATTTGATAGTTAATATAATGGATTCTCACATTTTTGTCCTCATAAAAGTTGTAGTTCTGGATCTTAGTTTGAAAACCCATGTGAGAGCTTCTCATTTCAACATTTGCAGCCCAAGTTTTTGTTAACATTGCGGGCAAAGGTTAGACTTAGATAAATCCATGTTCTCAAATTCTAAGCACAATTCGAAACTCTTGAAGATAGAACTGGGTTTTGGCCTCAACATAAAAGTTGTAGGAATTTTTCTTAGCTTTTGATCCATATAAAGAACATTCCAATCTAACATATAGAGCTCCAGATATTGCTTGAAAACTAAAACAAGGTTCAAATTTAGTATTTTTCAGTAAATTCTATTTTATGCCGAAATCATTAATTTTTTTTTTTGAATTATACAGACAAGAACTTGTTCTTGAGGGTTCATATCAGCCCTTACAACATACAAGACAATTTGCAACTACAACACAAGCACTAAATCTTAACTTAAATCAGCTAACATTTGGCTCGAACGATAAGCAGGAGGAGCTTGTAACACCTTGAGCTCATTGTTCGATCCTAATGCCAATTTGGCGAAAAAATCTGCACATTTTAAAGTTTCTTTATGTGCGTGGTATATTTCTAATACCCAATCAGAATAAATCAGAGATCTAACTTCCATGCTAAGAGGGTGGAAACTCCCATGTCCCTGTATCAACAATTGAATTGCCTCTGTAGAATCCGTAAATAACCTGATTTTCTTAAAGCTCATAGACTTACATACTTGCAATCCAACTTTCATTGCCTGAATTTCTGCTGCAGTAGACCCCCAATTAAAGCCAACGTTCTAATGGAATCCGCTGACCTACGAACCTGTATAGTCTCGAATTATTCCACTTACTCCTGATTTGTGTTGTGCATCCACTGCTGCGTCCACATCAACTCGAACGAAGCCACTTGGAGGGGCCATCCACCTTTGGGAAAATCTCTCTGGCACCTAGAACACCTTGTGCTTGAGGTGTCCATCTTCGACATCTTCATCAGGAACTAAAGGCACCTGTGTATTAGCTGTCTGGTGAGTTCACTATTTCCCTCCATTGCCTTTTTACATCTGTTCTTCCAAATAAGCTAGCACATCAACCCGAATGACCTCAGCCACGGCCAATTCACAAACTTTCAAACGCCGGGAGAGTGATTCATGTTCCACTTAATCCATACCTGCAAGCTACTAGAAAAGAAAACAGAATAATACATTGGGTTAATAATAGAGTGCCACACACTGCTTACAATCTCGCAATCTCTCAAGGTATGTAGTACGGTTTCCTCGCAATTGCACTCAAAAGGACACTCTGCATTATCACTCACACCTCTCTTAGCTCTCAACAAATTTGTCAGGATTCTCTCTTGGAACAATTGCCACATGAAAAATTTAACTCTTTCTGGAAAAGGCCATCTTCATATATTCTGTCAAATAGGATCATTTTCGACTTTATTTCTGTTATAAATCATGGTATACGTCGATTAGATATTGAAATTACCATTTGCAGATTTCCGCCACCAAAATATGTCACACTCTGGAAGAGAGGGAGGCCTAATCTGTCTAATCTTCTCAATTACCCATTCAGGTAGGAACATACGCCATTTACTTATATCCCATTCACCATCAGATCTCACAAACTGATCAACCATCTCCTCAGGTTTAATTAAATGTTGATTCCTGACCACGTAGTGCATCAATGGATGTTCAAGCATTGTCCATAATTACCACCAAGCATTTGTTGAGTTACCACTTCGTAATTTACTTCCTACCCCTTTTTGAAAGGAGTCCCATACTATTGATACTGCATTCTATACAGCGGATTGATTTCTTTTCCTTTCCACACTTGGAAATTTTCCCTCACCACAGTTGTACTTTGATTTAAGTGCTTTGACCTATAAAGCATTGGGTTTAGTAATTAATCCCCAGCATAGCTTTATGATAAATGCTTCATTTTGGGCTATCAAATCTTTGACACCGAGCCCCCCTCTTTCTTGTCTTTCTTGATTTTATCCCAGGCTACTAAATGCATTTTCTTACTTTCACTACCTTGGGTCCAAAAGAAGTCTCTGCTCAATCTTTCTATCTCCTGTAAGGTCCCCTTAGGAAGAAGAGTGGTTTGCATCTGATAAAAGGGCAAAGTTGAGAGCACGGATTTGATCAAAACTGTTCTCCCAGCCGCACTGAGATACTTCCCTTTCCAACTTGATAATCTTTTATGCACTTTTGAAATCAATGGCGTAAAAAGTCATCTTACTCATCCTTTTCTGCAGAAGCGGAACGCCTAAATATTTTCCCAAATCTGTTGTGAGGGTAATGCCTAATATCTGACTCAGTTCCACAGTTCTATTGAAGTGAATACCTCTTGATGTGAAGGTTTTGGATTTGGATAAGCTAACTTTATGCCCTGAGACCTTGTAAAAATATAGCATTACATCCCTTATTCTCTCCATTTGGTCTATAGATTGTTCGCTGAACAAAATTAAGTCATCCGCGAAGAAAAGATGTGAAAGTGCTGGCCTTGTTGTACTCATCCTCAATGGCTTCCATCTCCCCGCCTCTACCTCTAGATTTATAAGTTGACTCAATCTTTCCATACACAAAACAAATAAGTAGGGGCTTAGCGGGTCACCTTGCCTCACACCTCTAGTTGGTTGGAAAGATTCCGTTACCGAGCCATTCAATGAAATTCTCATTATTGCCGATGAAATGCAAAGCATTATAATCTTCACGAAATGCTCATTTAGTCCCAGACTTGTCAAATTGAAATTCAAAAAGTCCTAATCCAGCCTATCGTAGGCCTTTCCATGTCGACCTTGATGGCTACATAACCCTTTCTCCTTCTTGTGCACCTCATAGTGTGAATAGCTTCCTGTGCCAGGATAACATTATCGCTACTTTGTCTCCCACTAATAAAACTACATTGAGTGGGCTGGATTAAATAATCCATTACCTGTTTCAACCTATTTGCCAACACTTTACTCAGAATTTTATAACTCACATTACATTGAGAAATAGGGTGAAAATCCTTTATTGTGCTAGGGTTATCCCCCTTTGGAATTAATACAATGTGAGTTTGATTTATATCTCTAACTTTCTCAGGATCTCTGAAGATGTTCAAGATAAGGTCGCAAACCTTTGAGCCAACTACATTCCACTGTGACTGAAAGAAATGAGGTTGCAAATCGTCTGGTCCCGGTGCTTTAAACACCCCCATCTAAAATGCTGCGTTCTCTATTTCTATCGGAGACACTTCTCTCTGAAGAGTGTTAAGTTGAGAGTCATTTAGGGAAGGAAAGCTAACCAGCCAGCTTGACACACTTAGTACCCCTTGTTCGGCAGAATACAATTCTTTGAAATAATTTAGAGCTAAGTTCTTCAATTCATCTTGATCTGTTATCCAGTCACCTTGATCATTTTGTAACATTTCTATTTTGTTCTTCTTCCTTCTAATCATGGTTGTGGCATGGAAGAAACTTGTATTTTTGTCCCCATACTTAAGCCAATTACACCATGACTTCTGGTACCATAATAGTTGCTTTTGGTTGCCTACTTTTATATACTCCTTCCATAATTTTTCTTCTAATTTAAACAGGCCAGCGTGGGGTTGCTCTCTGATTGCACGATCTATACCTTCTAGCCGTTTAATTAATTCCCTCTTCTTCTTGGGAATGCATCCTACAACATTATTGTTCCAGGATTTAGCCAATACCTGAAACTCACTGCAGCCCTCAGCCCAGTTCTTATCTTCCCAAGCATCTTGTACTATGTTTGAAAAACCCTCTTCTAGGCACCACACCGCTTGATATCTGAACTGATTCGAGGAGGGTCCTGACTGAGCATTTCTACATGAGACTACTATCACCCTGTGGTCAGATTTGTAACGAAGATGATGAAAAACTTTATGATCCAGGTGAGTCAATTCCCACCTTAGATTACAGAACGTCCAATCTAATCTCTCCTTTGTCTCATTTTTTACCCATGTAAATTTCTCCCCCACCACAGGAAGATCCAGAAAAGCGCAATCATTAACATATGATCTGAATGGGGCCAAAGATATGAGTTGCGGGGTAGCACCTCCCATTTTATCAGACATATTTAGATATGAATTGAAATCCCCAAGGACTAACCAAGCCTCATCAATATTCCTGGCTATGTCACGAAGAGTTTTCCATAACTCTTGCCTGCGACTCAATCTAGGATCACCATATACGAAGGTAACATAGTAAGATTCACCAGGTTTTTTGTCAGTGACACGGCAATGCAGGTTCTGGGTAGTAGACAAAACATAAACAACATCCATCTCATTGTTATTCCACAACACCCAGATCCCCCCAGCAAATCCTGTTGCTTCAAGCCTTAGCCAATTACTAAAACCCAGCCTTCTAACAACATGATCAGTTCTCAGACCATTAATTCTAGTTTCCAGTAGACCCATAATTGAAATCCCATATTTATTAACAATCTCACGAATCATACGAGGGAAGGATTTTCCACCCGCCCCCCGGCAGTTCCAGGTCGATATAATCATTAAATCAACAATATGCATAAATAATTAACAATCACTTACTTATCCGGTGGAATTCTCCCCTTTGCCGATCTACTCTTTTTCTTGATCTCCCTAAGCCTTCCACACTTCTGGCTCTTATCTCTGAGCCCCTCATTTTACGACATCAGAGCTGACTTCAGCTTTGAGTCCTTGTTGCAATTACTAGATTCACCTGTAACTCCTCTCTATCAACTTCATCCGGCTTTAGCGAGAGAGACGTAGTTGGATTTGTTTCCTCCGTTGTGTTAGATATGAATAGTTTTGATGATGTCAAATATAGATGTTAAATATGAGCAAAAAGTTTGTATGATATAATTATCTTCTACATTGACTAACTACTATATTTAATGTTGCATATTTTGTAGATTAGTCATAAACCCGATTGTGGGTTGATGTTATAATGCCTCATATGTGGAGAATGATTATCAAAAAGAAAATCAAGAGACAAGGGATTGAAGAAAGAAGGCATTGCAAGAACTAATAGGAATATCAAGCAAATATTAAAGATATCCATCAAGAAGATTGAAGTTGGGTTATGAAGAATGATCATCAAGAGGAAAAACAAGAAGAAAGAGATTAAAGAAAGAAGAACTTGCAAGATTACATGAGATTATCAAGATTCAAGCTCCTAGAAGTGATACCGGAGGTTTCTATGATCATACGGAAGTTAGAATGGGTCAATACGAAGCTAAAATGATGTATACGGAAGCTATGGTACCTTTGGGGATGATTACCCGAGTAATCACTCGAGTAATATGGTATTGTCTGATTTTGGAGGTGTTTACTCGAGGCCTTACTCGAGTAATCTGCCGGGTTATTTGATGAATTACTCGAGGCGGCACTTGAAGTAAATGCACTCTGTTTTCGCGCGGCAGAACAGAGGTTTGGTATTTTGGGCATATCTCTCCAACCACATGTCGGATCGAACTGAAACCGGTGGCATATGAAACTAGACTTCCAACACGAACTTTTGACACCAAGATCACATTCAAAGGAGTTCAGATGAGGGAGATATGATCTGTTGAAGTTCACTCATGAATCACCGTCATATTCCAGGACAGTTTTGGTATTTTGGACATAACTCTCAAAATACATATCGGATTGAGACAAAACCGGTGCCATATGAAAGAAGACTCAAAGAGCTTTCCATGTATATATAAGTTGTCACAGTTGAAGCTATATCCTAAGAGCTATGACTTCTGGAAGTTGCTGCTCGTGATTTCAGGATTGTCTAAGTACAGGAGATACTCTTTGGATCATAACTTTCTGTACACAACGAGTTTGGAGTTGATTCTTGTTGCATTGGAATGTAGATAATGAGGGCTTTCCGATGATATATAATTTACCATGTTTCGAGTCAAAATCAAGAATTTACTTGAAGGCGCTACTCGAGTAACTGGTTGAAAACAAAAGACTTTACTCGAGTAGGTACTCGAGTAATCACATAGAAAACTTCCAGTTGCTCTCGACCTGCCAATGTTACTCGAGGAGATACTCGAGTAACCATGTGAAAAACTTCCAGTTGCCTTCCGGTTGCCATTGATACTCGAGGAGCTACTCGAGTAACTTTGTTTCTGAAATTATGGAGCTCTCGGCATTTTGTACCACTGCAACATTACTCGAGTAAGTACTCGAGTAAACTTAAATGAATACTCGAGTAGCTACTCGAGTAAAGCACTATGCATGAAGAGTTATTGACGAAAACTTCAAGTCACTACTGGAGTAAATCACTGTTCATGAAGAGTTATTTACGAAAACTTGAAGTCACTACTGGAGTAAATCACTGTACATTGACGAAAACTTCAAGTCACTACTGGAGTAAATCACTGTTCATGAAGAGTTATTTACGAAAACTTGAAGTCACTACTGGAGTAAATCACTGTTCATAAAGAGAGAACTTCAAGTCACTACCCGAGTAAGTTATGCAGAAAATGGAAGGTCACTCGAGTAGCCACTCGAGTAACCCGTGAAGAAACTTGATGTTTACTCGAGTAAGTACTCGAGTAATGCTTCCCAGAAAAACAGAACAGCGTCTCGAAAATTCTGGAAATCAACGGAATGATCATATAACTCATTCTTATTGCTTCTAATCACTCTAATACTTCATTATATTAGTAATTAATGTATTTCTCCAGGAATACAATGAAGATATGATGTGAAGAGTCAAAAGGTGAATTTACGGAAGAGGAGCGTCAACGTTCTAACGGCTAGTTTTCAAATTGAAGAAGCCACACTCCAACGGATATATTGAGATGCTCAAACGGTCATCAACCTTCATCAACTATAAATAGAAGATCATCTATAACAGAGGTGTCCAAGTACATGCATCATCTAAATGCCAACATCCTGACATCATTGCCCATCGCACATACTCTCTGTTTCTCTACTTTCTATATCATTTACATTTGAGAGAGAGAGTTTTTGTATTATACTTCAGTGTTCATCATATCCACTCTGTGAGAGAGTTTGTAAACACTTCAATTGTATTTCTGAATTGATCTCAAGGTAGAGGGACCTTGAGTGGGTTGATTTCCTTACGGGAAGCTGTAGAGAGAATCACTGGTAAGACTTCCTACTCGTAAGACTTACAAGGTGCAAGCAGTAGAGAACGTTGCTGCTCGTAAGACTTACAGTGGTGTAAGCAGAAGAGAACGTTGCTGCTCGTTAGACTTGCATAGGTAAGCTGGAGGGAAAGGTCTTCGGGATTGCTCTGCTCGTAAGACTTGTTGTAAGGGGGAGTATCTTGGTGACAACTTTGTAAAGGCTTTTCTTGTGCCTGGATTAAACAAGAAAATAGTGGATTTGAAAATCTCAGGAGGAGCCTGGGGACTGGACGTAGGTCATCGTGGATTGGGCCGAACCAGGATAAATCACAGTTTGCATATTCTCTTCCCTAAGCTCTTATACTTTCAGCATATATCATTTAAATATCTAACTGTGATTTATGATTCATTACTTTCATATTTATTGCTTCCTCTAAAATGCGAAAAGAATTTCAAAGTTCTTAAGTTTTTATCTTACACCCAATTCACCCCCCCTCTTGGGTGTCAGCCGGTTCTAACATTTGGTATCAGAGCCGGACTCTTGTTTAAAGGACTTAACCGTCTCAAGAGTTTATAATGGCTGATTTTGGGTGTTATATGCTTTCTGAAGGTTTTGACTACACTGTTCCACCTATTTTGAAAGACATTGATTTTTGGTTTTGGAAAGCTAGAATGACATCTTTCATAAAAAGCTTTGATTATGATATGTGGAATGTTTTTACAAATACCTTTGATTTCAAACCAAGAAAGGATTGGACAGAAAAAGAAAAGAAAGTGTTTTCATTAAACATTAGAGCAATGAAAATTTTGTATAGTACTTTAACTGAAAATGATTTTGAGAAAATTAGATTTTGCTTTACTATAAAAGATATTTGGGATACTCTTGATTCTCTGTATACTTCTAACAAGTGTGTTGAAGTTGAAAGTGTTGACAGTTCATGTGAGACTACAAGCTATATATCCACAATTCATGAACAAGTGGAAGTTGACAATGAAGAAGGAGAAATCATAGAACACTTCCATGATCTTGTCAACATAGAAGAACAAGAGGAAAATGATTCACGAAAAGAGCTCGTTATGGACGGACAAGAAAATTCACTCTCTGGAGCTCAACATGAACTTAAGGTAAAAAATTCCAATTCTTCTTGTGATTTTCGTAAAACTGATTTTCAAAGCTTGCATAAAATTGTTTTTCAACCAATTATTGATTCTATTGAGAAAAGCAAAAAGATTTTCAATCATGCTGGAAATTCATGCGGGAAGAAAAGACTTAGGCAAACTGATCATTCGAAATCATCTTTTCTTGATCAACACAATACTTGCATAAAATCTCATAATGCATATCATCATATTACTTGCAATTATTGTGGTAAATCAGGTCATATTTCTCACACATGCTATATTAGAAGAAATTCTAATTTGAGAAATAAATATGCTTGGGTTCCAAAAAGACAAGTAATGTCTAATCCTAACAATCAAGGACCCAAGTATATGTGGGTACCAAAATGTTCTTCTAGTACTTTATGTATGCAGATTGAATATAAGAAGAATGAACATAAGGGTACGGAGATGATGAAGAAGAAACCAAGAGTTTCTCATGCACCAAGAAAGAGGTTCATACCATCTATATCGAAAAGAAGAACTCTCGGAGCACCCATTGCTGGAACTGCAAAGTTTAATCACAAAGAAATGCAATGGAGAAAAAGAGTACGTTCTACCTCAAGAATGGACTACCATAGAGTACCGCTCAACTATCTTGAGGAGAACAAGAAAAGGAGGATCTCTCAAGCATCAAGTAAAAGACTCCTGGAGTCTATGTATTTTGAGAGACGATTGCCAACACCCAAAGCAAGATATTCAAAGTATCAACATCCTAGAAAGATGCAGTGGGTAAGCAAAAGCAATCCTCCAAGTATCTAAGGCAAAGATAACAAGAAATAGATCCAATCAATGTTGGATACCATGAAGAAAAGAAATTTATATAGTTCTGTAGAATAAGAAAAAGCTTCTCAAGACTATGACCACATTCATATCTTGATGATGCTGAAATTCAAAGTTTGGATCTTGGTGCTGATTGTGCAAAGGAGAGAAACCAATATTATTCCACCAAAATCAAGCAAGCTGTCACAAGGACAAGAGAAATTACGGTGATATCTAATCCTTACTCTATACTGTGATTATATGAATTATTTATTTTGAGTAATGAGAATTTGTTCATTATTGCATTCATTTAGCAATCAATCCTTCATGATTGATAATTTGTTTATAGATTGCTAAATGAACGATAAGTGAAATTGTGCATAGTTTATCTATCAATTTATGTTTTGAAGTGCACAATTCAAAAATGTGTTTTGGTTTCATCATGTGTTATAAAATTGCATACCATTAGCAATCAATCATTTATGGTTTTCAAACTGTTTTTAGATTGCTAAATGGACTTAAAATGAAATTGTGTATTTGAGTTTTGAAAAGTACATTTCAAAAATATACTTAGATTCCAATTCATCTTGTTTATAAAAATGCATACACATTATTTGAAAATTACTTATATATTGTTTGCATTTAAATTGGTTTCAAAATTGGAAGTTAATATTTATGTATACTGTAAATCAGAAATGCTTCAAATTCTTCCACTAGAGTATTTCCCCATCATTGACATATTGATCATTAATCTTAAATGTGTTATCCAATGCTTGAACTCCTCAACCATTATTTTCTAACAAGCTAGACCTTATGTCTAACAAGTTAACTATCTACATGAGTTTCAAGTGTATTTCCTAGAAAAGAATCTAATATGTGAAAGCTTTATGCCTAATGCATAAATCCTTGGTTGACCATGTTATTCCAAGCATTATGAATGTTCATTAGTGCATTGAATCTTAATGCATTAACCATTATTGTGGAATAACTTACCAGGATAATATTCTAGAACTCTAGTCATTTGGATCAATGAGTATGTGTTTCATCATCCATAAATTCTTATACTCATCCTGTTGCTCAAATGCATTACCATTTGTCTTCATCCATTCTTCGAGTAACTTGATCCTTCTATTCAAATTCTTGAGGTGAATATCCCTATTCTTCAAGACACATCTCTAAAAGTCAAGTTCATCTCTTGGTCAATAGCAAAGTCATTGTGTTTATATACATCATTGAAATTAAGCCTTTTTGGCTAATTCATTTTCAATATGACTTTTGCTCTTGGGAAAATTCTCAAACATGTTAAACTCCAATATCTAACATGTTATCTTAGTTGTTCTCTAAAAAGGAAGCTTTCTAGTATATATATATTTAAACTGTTGACTTCTACCATTTTCAACATGAACATTGATTATAAACATATTTCAAAGATGAGTTTTGCATATATTCAAAATCTCAATTTTACAATGCATTGTTATGATTTGAAACTACATCTGAGATTTGAACAATTTGCATATCTCATTATCATTCTTGAAAAAAAAAAAACTTGATTTCATTCATGATTTATCCTTTCATAAAAGTTGGTCATTATGAACAAGTTTTTAACTCTCTTTGATCTGACTTACATTGATTGCATGAAAATCTTATCAATGACATATCTTTTAAAATGTATTTACAAATTGTCATTGATCTTTGAAATCATCATTCTTGGTATTATTTGTTCGTTACCCTTTATAATTTAATTGCTTGAATTTATTTAATTGGGTAAAATTATATTTTGGTCTTTGTTGATTATTATACTCTTTGCTCAAATATCATATGATTCAATTATATAAAAGCATAAGAGTTATAATGTCTAATATTATATGGACCCAAGAGAAAGTTGGGTACCAAAGAGCATTTATTTATACTTTTGCAGGAGTTGATCGAAATGCTCTACTTTTGGATACAAAGATCAAAGGCTAACAGAAAAGGCATGACTAGCTGTGTTGCAATGTGAGCAGAAGCAAAATCTGTGGTATCGTTTAAGTGACACCATAAGTAAGTAGCTAGTGATGCAGCCAGAGAAAGAGAAAGAAGAAGAAAATCTCTTAGGTGAACCTAGACAAGATTCATCTCAAAGCAACTCAAGGCCAAGAATAAGTTTAGCCAATATGAATCTTTGTTGCCTACCCACCTTCCATATTGTTCCAAGGTGATCAGAAGATATTCAGAGGAAGATGCTGAGATGCACAGAATCATCAAGCTTGGTGAGCCTATGAGGATTCTCAACTACAATCCTAGCTCTATGTTTTCACAAAAATTATATGATATATCTATACTAGAGCTATGGTGAGCAAGGCCAATTCAATCGCTCCATGAAAGGATTATCACACAATGGCCTATATTATTAGTGAGAAGGAGAGGAACGTCGGAGAAATCATGTCTTTCAAAGATATATATACTTCTACAGGACTTACTCCAAGTAATCAGAAGTTACTTCAAGTAATCTGCAATTACTTCAAGTATACCTTCAAGTAATCGGCAATTACTTCAAGTAGACCTTCAAGTAATTCACAATTACTCCAAGTAAGTCTGAATCTTACTCACGAGAGGCACAAAGGATGAAAGCTGAGACTTCAAGAATAAATAAGAGACAACACTTTGCTAGAGTTGGTCTCCCTGGTCCTTCATTCTTTAGTCCATCTATCCAAGGCTATCAGAGAAAGGAGCTCAACAATCACACAAAGCTTGCTACAAACATGCTGAATTCATTACTTCTGTGAATGGCAAGATTAGACAACTCTGTGGTTCAACCAGAACTTCAAGGCTTTATTATGAGCTCATCCTGGTATCCTAAAGTGCCTACAGAGATTATGCCTCAGAATCTTTCAGCACTAATCACATCATCAGACAGTGAGTATCTAACGATGCATCAACGGACTTCAGAGGATTATGGCTCGAGTGATTACGATATTACTCGAGTGAGGTATTGTATTCTTACTTAATTAAAATTCTCTGAGTTGCATCATTCGGGTGAACACTCGAGTGATGGTTGAGTAGAATTACTCGAATAACTACTCGAGGGATACAGGGTTACAATATTAAAACCCTGAAAAGCATCATCATTTTCAAAAAATTGATTTCTCTCTAATATTCATATTTTCATACTCATTCTCTCTACAAAATTTTCAATGTATTTTACAAATCTAGGAGAGATATTAACTTATTATTCACAACAATTTTCTTTTAAGCCATGCATTCATTAAGGGGGAGCTTCACATTCACATGTGTTTTATATCTTAAAAGCTCATCTCATATATTGAAAGAAAATCATTTTAACATACTCATCTGGATTCACTATCTTTTAATTAGTTTTGATGATGAGTTACTCTTATAGTTTCCTTTCATGATCTTAATTTTTAACATATCATATAGAAAGGATGACTTTGATTTGTGCAATAAATCTAATACTTGATTGCACCAACCATTCTCCTTGCAAGAATGTTTTTTTTTATTTATAACAGGAGAATTTGTTCTATGCAAGATCATTCCTCAACATACTAAAAGGAGCATATATGATGACATATGCTTTAAACAATCAATCAAGGGAGATAAATTGGCTGCAATATTCAAAGCAATAAATACATATGCCAATACAAATGAGCATTGAGCATGCTGAACAGAAGCTCAACTCAATTGGAGAATCTATCAACTTTGAGGAAAGATGATTTAACACTGGCTACAACCCTCAAAGCAACAAAAGGCACAAGTCAGGATGATTTTAGTAGCATTCTAAGGAAGGCTATTCCTAAAGCTTTCTATTGAGCACACTTCAGAGCTTAACATTGAGCCAGCCACAGTTAACTCCTATGAACAAGATCCATCACAGTTGCATAGTGAAAGTATGGTGAACATAACATCTTGGATCTAACACAACAAGAAAGGAAGGCGATGGGTTTCATGGATCAATCTTCAGCTTGCCAAATCCAAATGAGCATTTCTAAACCCTCTCTCTTTATATTTTGAGCTTACTTTGCCTATCATTGATTATGAAAGTTTTTCTTGAAAATCTTTCCAAATTGTTTCAAATGTGTTTTTTTCATGAAAACCATTTTTCATTTACATCAAATTATAAATGAAACTACTTTCAAAACGGGGGAGAGAAACTTGTTTTCCTGATGCATTTATTTTAATTAATGGGGAGAATGACATTTCTCATTTGATTTCATATTTACTTCTCTACAAGTCTTTCTTCTTTATACTTCAAACTTTTTGCTGATGTCAAATAGGGGGAGAGAAAGGCAAGAAAAATATATTGTTCTTACTTAATATATTGTTCTTACTTAGTTTTTAGAACTCATACATATTTTTCTTGAAGTATTTGTCATCATCAAAAAGGGGGAGAATGTTAGATATGAATAGTTTTGATGATGTCAAATATAGATGTTAAATATGAGCAAAAAGTTTGTATGATATAATTATCTTCTACATTGACTAACTACTATATTTAATGTTGCATATTTTGTAGATTAGTCATAAACCCGATTGTGGGTTGATGTTATAATGCCTCATATGTGGAGAATGATTATCAAAAAGAAAATCAAGAGACAAGGGATTGAAGAAAGAAGGCATTGCAAGAACTAATAGGAATATCAAGCAAATATTAAAGATATCCATCAAGAAGATTGAAGTTGGGTTATGAAGAATGATCATCAAGAGGAAAAACAAGAAGAAAGAGATTAAAGAAAGAAGAACTTGCAAGATTACATGAGATTATCAAGATTCAAGCTCCTAGAAGTGATACCGGAGGTTTCTATGATCATACGGAAGTTAGAATGGGTCAATACGAAGCTAAAATGATGTATACGGAAGCTATGGTACCTTTGGGGATGATTACCCGAGTAATCACTCGAGTAATATGGTATTGTCTGATTTTGGAGGTGTTTACTCGAGGCCTTACTCGAGTAATCTGCCGGGTTATTTGATGAATTACTCGAGGCGGCACTTGAAGTAAATGCACTCTGTTTTCGCGCGGCAGAACAGAGGTTTGGTATTTTGGGCATATCTCTCCAACCACATGTCGGATCGAACTGAAACCGGTGGCATATGAAACTAGACTTCCAACACGAACTTTTGACACCAAGATCACATTCAAAGGAGTTCAGATGAGGGAGATATGATCTGTTGAAGTTCACTCATGAATCACCGTCATATTCCAGGACAGTTTTGGTATTTTGGACATAACTCTCAAAATACATATCGGATTGAGACAAAACCGGTGCCATATGAAAGAAGACTCAAAGAGCTTTCCATGTATATATAAGTTGTCACAGTTGAAGCTATATCCTAAGAGCTATGACTTCTGGAAGTTGCTGCTCGTGATTTCAGGATTGTCTAAGTACAGGAGATACTCTTTGGATCATAACTTTCTGTACACAACGAGTTTGGAGTTGATTCTTGTTGCATTGGAATGTAGATAATGAGGGCTTTCCGATGATATATAATTTACCATGTTTCGAGTCAAAATCAAGAATTTACTTGAAGGCGCTACTCGAGTAACTGGTTGAAAACAAAAGACTTTACTCGAGTAGGTACTCGAGTAATCACATAGAAAACTTCCAGTTGCTCTCGACCTGCCAATGTTACTCGAGGAGATACTCGAGTAACCATGTGAAAAACTTCCAGTTGCCTTCCGGTTGCCATTGATACTCGAGGAGCTACTCGAGTAACTTTGTTTCTGAAATTATGGAGCTCTCGGCATTTTGTACCACTGCAACATTACTCGAGTAAGTACTCGAGTAAACTTAAATGAATACTCGAGTAGCTACTCGAGTAAAGCACTATGCATGAAGAGTTATTGACGAAAACTTCAAGTCACTACTGGAGTAAATCACTGTTCATGAAGAGTTATTTACGAAAACTTGAAGTCACTACTGGAGTAAATCACTGTACATTGACGAAAACTTCAAGTCACTACTGGAGTAAATCACTGTTCATGAAGAGTTATTTACGAAAACTTGAAGTCACTACTGGAGTAAATCACTGTTCATAAAGAGAGAACTTCAAGTCACTACCCGAGTAAGTTATGCAGAAAATGGAAGGTCACTCGAGTAGCCACTCGAGTAACCCGTGAAGAAACTTGATGTTTACTCGAGTAAGTACTCGAGTAATGCTTCCCAGAAAAACAGAACAGCGTCTCGAAAATTCTGGAAATCAACGGAATGATCATATAACTCATTCTTATTGCTTCTAATCACTCTAATACTTCATTATATTAGTAATTAATGTATTTCTCCAGGAATACAATGAAGATATGATGTGAAGAGTCAAAAGGTGAATTTACGGAAGAGGAGCGTCAACGTTCTAACGGCTAGTTTTCAAATTGAAGAAGCCACACTCCAACGGATATATTGAGATGCTCAAACGGTCATCAACCTTCATCAACTATAAATAGAAGATCATCTATAACAGAGGTGTCCAAGTACATGCATCATCTAAATGCCAACATCCTGACATCATTGCCCATCGCACATACTCTCTGTTTCTCTACTTTCTATATCATTTACATTTGAGAGAGAGAGTTTTTGTATTATACTTCAGTGTTCATCATATCCACTCTGTGAGAGAGTTTGTAAACACTTCAATTGTATTTCTGAATTGATCTCAAGGTAGAGGGACCTTGAGTGGGTTGATTTCCTTACGGGAAGCTGTAGAGAGAATCACTGGTAAGACTTCCTACTCGTAAGACTTACAAGGTGCAAGCAGTAGAGAACGTTGCTGCTCGTAAGACTTACAGTGGTGTAAGCAGAAGAGAACGTTGCTGCTCGTTAGACTTGCATAGGTAAGCTGGAGGGAAAGGTCTTCGGGATTGCTCTGCTCGTAAGACTTGTTGTAAGGGGGAGTATCTTGGTGACAACTTTGTAAAGGCTTTTCTTGTGCCTGGATTAAACAAGAAAATAGTGGATTTGAAAATCTCAGGAGGAGCCTGGGGACTGGACGTAGGTCATCGTGGATTGGGCCGAACCAGGATAAATCACAGTTTGCATATTCTCTTCCCTAAGCTCTTATACTTTCAGCATATATCATTTAAATATCTAACTGTGATTTATGATTCATTACTTTCATATTTATTGCTTCCTCTAAAATGCGAAAAGAATTTCAAAGTTCTTAAGTTTTTATCTTACACCCAATTCACCCCCCCTCTTGGGTGTCAGCCGGTTCTAACACGTTGTAGCCCTTTCGTCATTATTGCTAAATACCTGAGTACCCGGCTCAATTGTTTTGGATACAGTAGAATCCATAGATCCCATTACTACTTGATGTATTCTGTTCCCCGCAACTCTACTTTTAGATTGTTTCACTGGGTCCTGTTTCCTTGGGTTATCCTCACTACCCAATAGCTTCTCCTTTTGGGCTTTATTTCCCGAGGCCCACTGAGTGATTTCCACATTTCCTTTTCCTTTTAGCATAAAACCATTTCTTATTAAGTGGGACCCGTTAGACTTGGGATTGCTTTTAAATAATATCCCCTACTCTCTTTTCTTTTGCCTATTATCTTTTTCCTCGTATAAAACTAATGCTTTTCCTGTCCCATCCACTGTCACTGCTTTTTCCATTAAAATATCTTTTTGGCTTCCTTCACGTTCTCTTTCGTCATCCCAATCAGAAATCACAGCAAATCGGGATACATGAGATCTCATACCCGCCTTTTTTTTTTCAAATTTTACCCCATGTCTTGCACCTGACATACCTGCTTTACTGCCCTCTCCCCTTGAGAATCGAGATTTCATTTTTCCTCCAACAAACATCCAAGGACCAAACTCCTCTCCATCCGGCGGTAACGTTTTTTCCGGTGTAATACTCGGTAGTAGGCCCTCCTGCACTTGCTGATTCTGCTGTTGGTTTATTAATTCTCCTCCTTTTTTCCTCCAAGGGCAGACTTCTCTCTTATGGCCATATCGACCACATGAAAAACAAATCAGGTCTAAACCCTTGTATTCCACATTAAACAAAGCATCGCTAATATGACCCTCGGAATTAGTCATTTTTGTAGATCTAGTTCAATGTATATTCTAGCGTATCTCCCTCGAAACACTTTGCCACTAGCTTCATCTCGATAATCCAGAGTGTACAAATCAGTTTTCAGAGTCTTGCCTATCATATCTCCCAATCTAGAAATAAACTTTTGTGAGTAGTAAATGAGTGGGATGTTGGGAATCCTTACCTAAGTTGCAATCTTCCTAAGAGAGTTGTGAAATGGATCAAAGTAAGGTGACCATTTTTGAACAAGCACAATATGATGAGTAATCACCCATGGCCCTTCAAACAATATACGTTTGTAGTGAGCTCCCCAACTCCTTTCATATGAAAAACGCACTACAAAATAATTTTTTGGCAAATTCACTAACTCAAAATCATTAAAACCCCATACTCTACACAGAAGTTCCTTTAATTATGAAAATTAAAATGAGCCCCTAGCACTGTAATAATTAGGGAATTATTCCAAGTCTGACATGCTTCGTTAAATTCCTCCTCTGTTAATGGCATTGAAGGATAGATGCTCATGAGTTTTTTAATCTCCTCCGAGGGCTCTGGCAATTTCCATGAATGATCTTTCAAGACCAAAATTGTAGGATCTTCATCTATGGTCAAAGATCCATAGGTAACTCCATTAAAGTCCACTCCTTTAAATCCCATCAAGGAATCCCTATACGAAGTATGTTTTCCACCAGTTTCTTTCCCCGATAAATTCCCTTGAATATCTAACACCCCTGAACCATTTGAGACCTCTCCCCCAGTATCCTTAGCATCAACCATAAGATCAGACTTGAGAGCATCTTCTATACCTTCCTTCGTGGCCTTCTATAGGATAGAAAGCAAAGCAAATTCCTCCGGCGGTCTATCCGGCGGAACCTTACGGACACCAGCTTCTTCCATTAAGAGTTTCCCCAGGCACGAGTTTCAAGAGAGTTTCCCTTCTATCGCTTCTCCCTGAAATCATTATTTATTCATCAATTACAACCAAATTCATTACATTAAGCTCAAATATCATCCACAAAATAATCATATAGGGGAAAATAAATATGAAAGTATTTTACTTATCAAATTACCCCACACTTAGATCTTGAACATCCTCGAACAATAAGGAGTGACTAATAAATTCTTACTACACTTCCAACAAACTCAAAAGTGTCAAGTCATAGACAAGAACAAAATTGAAGAATAAAGAGATCATTGTATTCATGAATCAACGAAAATATAAAATGGTAACTTTATTTGAAAGTGAATGAATCGAGTTCGTAATTGTGAGTCATTCTCTCAATCTCTCAAGTGTTTAAGGGTAAGTATTTCGCTCAAATTCAACTGAAAAAATTACACCACCATAAGCTTGCTAAAAATCTCAATCGCTACTACCAAATTCACATGCATAATTCAAATCAAAAGGACTTATTGAGGGTTGTAATAGTGTTAAGGTAAAAGGAATGTAAAATGTGATATGAATGGCTTCATTTAAGAAATTAATAGAGTAATTGAAAAATGGGCCAACTTATGAATAAATTTATCTTATCACAACAACCCACAATTTTAATTAGAATACTCAATATCTTTTCTTTCTCTTTCTCTTTTTATTTTGTTTTTTTCCTTTTTATTTTGTTTCTGATTCTACAACTCTAAAGTTGATGATATATACACCCCTACACTTGTTAAAAGCTCAATTCACAAAAATTTCAAATGCTCCGCTAATCTTCTAAATTAGGTAAAAACACTTGATATATCATTAAAACACATGTTAATGGGTTAAGAACAAAGATACAATCAATTGGGCTCAAAGGGACTTATCAATGATATGATTGTAATGTTGGCTATTTGGCTCTGGCTAAAGAAAGAAAAGTAATGCCTTTATCATTTTTGAATATGCATGTGAAATGCAATCTCAACTAGATTTAAAGCAAGTTCTAGAGTGCAACTTAATAGGTGAATATCACACACAAGAAAAATAATCATTATTGATTAAATAGGCTCAAAAGCTCATGGTTAGGGGCTTTCAAACTCAGCTCATTCAATCTCAAAATTCATCACCAATCCAAACAATTAGTTGATCAATCATGCTATGAAATCTCTAAATTCAGTTGATTCATATTTAAAACTTATGTACTTCTTAAAATCATTAAAACACACCTAAACAATATTTTTTTTGCATAAGATGAAACAAAAACATGCAACTAATAAAATGGGTCTCAAGTGTTAAGAATAACTCTTTACTATGCCAGCTTTGCAGACCCCCTGAATCTAATGGTTTTACTAACAAACAAAATTTTTTTTACTCCTCCCCCAAACTAAATTAAACATTTTCCTCAATGTCTTCTAGAGCTTAAAGAAGGTTTTTATTTTAAAGACTAAACACACAATTTAAACCAAAATGCCAAGAGTAAAAATATAAGATTAAGAAAAGTAACAACTGAAGAGGGGTATCTGGATTATGCTTCTTACTACTGTCTGAAGATTGCCAACCTATTTGCTTGACTAGTAGATCTGGTTTGGGTTTATAGATTTACAGTTGATCAATCAACTGATCGGTAGTTGGTGCATAAATTATGGTATTCCCCCAAGGGCCTATATGCCTCCCCCGTATACAAAGTTGATCTTTCTAGCAGCTAATGCATTTCTAAGTTCTTTTGCTATAGTTAGAAATTCTCCATCCTTTCCCAAATAAGTTTCACAAAAAATGCAGATAGATTTAAATCTATATTTTAGTGTGATACCCTTTTTCTCTTTTTTACTCTTGGACATTTTGTGTTTACAAGTGTAAGAGTGCATATTTATACTACTAAAATAGCGACAACAAGATCATGCAAATCATGCATTTTTTTAGAGAAGTTTGAAAAACATTTCTGACATGAATGACCGGTATAATGTTAGATGAAGAAATTAAACAAAATGAGTAGAGAAAGTTAAAAGTTACTGAAAAGATAAGATAGATTAGACAAAAGCATTATTATGAACAACAGTTATGATTATGGCTCACATCTTCCTCTAGTTTTATGTCTAGTAATGGGTTAAACACTTTCTATGAATGGAGGATTTGCTTCCCATCCAGTTTTCTTGTAAACTGGCAAACATGGTTTTTTAATGTCAGATTCCAAAGGCAGTAGCGCTCATTTCCTTTGTTAAATAAGTTCATTAAATCAAGAAGAATACCATGAACATCACCACTAGGATGCATCTCAAAAGTTTGAATAATATTATCCAATGACTCCTTACTTAGTCCATCCTTTATGAATTGAATTTTATCTTTTCAATTCATAGAAATGATTCCTTTACTCTTACAACGTTTATCATATGACTACCTTGCACATTTATGGCAGACCTTCATTCTTTTAGCTCTTCTCTTTTTGGAGTAAGAACTTCTTCCCAGTCCTGGTATTGATTTAATAAATTACTCATAAATCTCACCTGCTAAACATATCTTATCTTTTATAATCCAGCATCCATCCTTTGGATGGCTCAAATGCTATATCTTCATTCTTTCAAGTCGACAGATATATATCTTCCTGAGCACATCTTTGGGAAGAGTGGGGAAACTGTTTTTAAGCTTTGCAAGAGATTCCTCAATGTGAACTTAAAATGAAAATTATGAAAACTAAAATTTTTAAGGAGTGCAGTGTGCTTCAATGACTAGCAAAGAAAAATTAATGAGTAAGAAAAAGAAGTTTTGGGTTGTCTCTCAAATAGCCGCCCCTTTTTTAATGTCTTTAACTTGACAAAAAGCAAATATAATTATTTTTTAGGGCTTACCTGTTGGTTTCTTAAATGTGATGACAGTTTTCAAAGTGTTGAGTGTACCATCATTATACTCTTTTAGCCTTTGCTCATTCACTTTGAATTTTTGATCACTATCTTGAATCTCCACGGTTCTACACGGCCATACTTGAATCACAGTAAAATGTCTTAACTATCTTGATCTCAGCTTTCCTGGACAGAGCTTTAACCTTGAGTTATATAAAAGCACTTTTTGTCCCAATGTGAACTCTCTCATCAAAATTCTTTTGTCATGCCACATTTTTGTCTTTTCCTTGTATAGCTTGGCATTTTTCGTAACCTTGTTATTTGAATTCTTCAAGCTCATTGAGTTGGAGAAGTTTCTTCTTACCAGCTGCATTTAAGCCAAAATTTAAAGCTTTTATTGCCTAATTTGCTTTGTCCTCCATTTCTACTTGAAGATGGCATGCTTTTCTGTAGACCAACTGATTTGAGAATGTACCATTGGTGTCTTGAAGGTAGTTTTACAAGTCCAAAGTGCATCATCTAATTTCCTTGCCCAGTCCTTCCGATTGGAATTCACTGTCTTCTCCAAGATCCATTTCAGTTCTTTGTTTGAGATTTTTACTTGCCCGCTAGTTTATAGATGATGTAGAGTTAGAACCTTATGAGTTACTACATATTTAGCTAACACTGATTGAACCTGTTGATTACAAAAATGCCTTCCTCCATAACTAATAATAGCTCTAGGCACTTCAAATATTATAAAAATATTTTTCCTCAAAAACTTTACAACCACTCGAGATCATTTGTAGGAAAAGTAGCTGCCTCAACCCACTTGGAGACATAATCAACAGCTACTAAAATTAACTGACTGCTAAATGAGGATGGAAAAGGCCCCATAAAATCGATCCCCTATACATAAAAAGGCCCAACTTCTAAGATGTTAGTTAAAGGGGCTTCATGTCTCTTTGAGATATTTCCTGTTCTTTGACATATGTCACAAGTTGTCACAATTCTATGGGCGTCCTTGAAGAATATAGACTAGTAAAACCCAAATTGAAGGGCTTTAGTAGTTATTATATTTGCTCCAAAATGATCACCATATAGGGATGAATGGGAGTAATTTAAGACGCTGGCTATTTCTTATTCAGGAACACATTGCCTGATAATTTGATATAGGCATTGTTTATATATGAAAGGATACTCCCAAAGGTAATGCCTTACATCAGCTAGAAACTTCTTCTTTTGTACTGTAGAAAGTTCATAAGGCATTACTCTGCTTGCCAAATAATTTACAAAATCAACATACCAAGGGGTAGGTTGTGTTGCATGACATAAAGTTGCTCAACTAGGAAATTATCTTTGATTGGTGATTCTCTCTTTTCTTTAGATGGCTGGTATGAGTGTAAATGATTTATTAAAAAGTGCAAGTGTACACTGTCGTAAAGAAGTAATACAGAGTAAGTAGACTATCGTTCTCACGAGGATTGATCACTAAGTTCCAAAATTAGTAATCTTAATTCCATTAGGTCGATCGATTAGTTGGTGATTGAGATTACAAAATGAAAAATGATTAAATATAAATGCAAATGATAGAAAACAATTATGAGAAAAAGCTCTAGGATTAGATTTCACTTAGCAAATTTTGGATTGGCTCATCTATCTATTCTAGTCCCATTTATTCTAGATGATTGATAGTCGAGTTTCTCTAATTTAATTACTAGCCTCTTCTAAGGTTAAGCAATTCTATAATCAATTGCTAATCGCATATATCCCTATATGAATTGAAATAATTAATTATGCATTAATATTTATGGAACTCATTAAGACTACAAAACCCATATGAATATATTCCTATTTTATATATAAGTTATGGTTGTAATTATAACTTCCGGTCTCAACATAGATATTAAAATCGTTCAAACGATAGCCAATCAATTGAAAGCTGTAACCCCCTCACGGTAATTACATCCGGATTTCGATGTTTAAGTGAAATAGAGACCAATAAAATCAAATCAACAATTTATAATCCCTCAACTCGGGATGAGGTATTTCAAAATCAATTCAAAACGTGTTAATTCCGATCTCACAGTCACGTGCGGATATAACTACTTGAGAAATCAAATTACATAAGAAATATCAGAGTGCGGAAACTAAAATCCTGGCAAACCCCGGGTTCATCTACATATATATCATGGGTTGCGAGTTCCCAAAAATGGGGATTACATATCCAAAATATTCATTTACATCTCATATACACTTAGTAATCCCAAAACCAAAACAAGGATAACCAACATCCAAATATAAAATGTCCCTAAGCCCTAACCACTCCTGGTTGGTCGCTTCCCTTTCGAGCCACTCGCCCTGTCTGAAAAGGTTAGTCATATGGAAAGAGTGAGATTCTAAAGAATCCCAGTAGCAACAAGACACTCATACAATATATAAACATAGAGCATGTATGTTCATCATGTTCAGCAGCTTCACAATGATCTCAGGCTCGCGCCACATACGACAGCACTCACGGCTGTAATCACAATGCACTACGCCCGCTTTCGCGGTGAACACTATGCACAACGCCCGCTTTCGCGGTGAACACTATGTAGCAGCAACACGAAGCACAAAGCACCACAAAGCATCTTAAAGCACAATGTATCACTAAACTCCACAAGGTTTCTCAATGCACAATGTATCACAAAGCAGTAGCAGCAACATCCACACAATGAATGACAGACAAACATACAATACATTTACACAAAGTATAAGAGAGGAGTCGCTACCTGTATCTTTCCTGACAATCTTTGGCACAGTTGGCTCACGAGTTCGGCAGATATCAAATCCTATACTAAATTAGGGACAATTGATCAATCTCTTTTCCAATTACTTAATCCCATAATACACTAAGTTGGTTATCATTTAGGACTCTTAAGAGGCCACAAATGTCTCTAATGAAAGCCCTAAAAGGTTGGGAAACAAAAGGTTGAAGGTCACATTTCGAAAACACTAAGTGCTGGAACACAGGGTTGGGCCTCGGCCCGCCCTTCCTTGGGCTGTGGCCCAAATATGGTCAGAAGGTCTTGGGCTGCGGCCCACCACTCATGGGCGGCAGCCCAAATCAGGTCAGAAAGGCTTGGGCCGTGGCCAGCCACTCTTGGGCCGCGGCCCAGAAATTTCCTGACTCTGGGCTGACTTCGATAAACCATAACTAATTCTAGAAAAATGGAAACGAGGTGATTCCAAAGCCAAATGAAAGGTATATGAGTCCTCTTTTAAGGAAAAATATAGCCCATCACTGGAAATCACTACACAAATACAGAATCACCAAAAACTAAACACTACTCCAAAACAGAGTTCTATTTCAATCCCAAACTTTGGACAACCATATCTCACAGAATTCTAAACGAAATGACACAAAATATATGTCCATTTTGAAGCTTGGGATGAGAAATTTAAGACTGGAAAGTTTCACAATTTTTCAATACCATTTGGTCACTCAAAACGCTCGTGTAAGCTGACAGCGAAAAACAGAGCTTAACCAAAACAGATTTTCCAACTTTTCCCAAGTGATCCAAATGAATCCCAAAATCAACAACCAAGCTTATTCCCACACAAATTCACTCAAGGAACACAATGGTAACCTCAAAATGACCAAAATCATCACCCAATCACATGCCCTATTTTGCCCAATGCACCAAAGCTATCACAAAGGTATCAACTTTCATATTTCAAACCTAAATCCATTCTATCAACCCAAAACACATATCAAAGCACTAATTCCATGACAACAACATGCCAACCACACATTGACCCTCATTTTCGAAATTCAAGGCAAAATTTCCAGAAATTTCACACTCAACCAATGGCTATAAAACCTATATAGAAAGGTTTGTCTTACTCACCTCTATAGCTTTCTCAAAGGAGTTTCTTGTTTCCCCCAAGTCCAGAATTTCGTGTGGCCACAAACCACCACCAATGGACAAGCTACAACCATAGAAATGTTGCTCTTAACTCAAGGATCAACTTTGATGAAGGGAGTTTGAGCAATAGAGATCATTTACCTACTCAAAGATCAAGCTTTCCTTTTCTCTTTCCCAAGCTTGTGCGCCAGAAAAATGGAGGAAGAAGAGAGAGAAAATGGTGAGATGGAAGGGATGATGATGAAATGAGACTTTCCCTCCCTCGTACACACACACACTCTACCGATCAAGAGAGAGAGAAAAGAGAGGAAAAGTAGCATTTTGTCCTCTAGTGCCTCATCTAAAGGCCTCCACTATGCCACATGTCACCATCTCATCCACTTCCACTATGAGCTCACATAGACACAATGTATAGGATTTCGACCCATCAATAATGAATCTCAACCATTGATCTCACATACCACACACATTTATCTCAAATTTACATCATATTACTTCCAAAATATTTAATTACACAAATTACAATCAAATCTCAATGCCATTAGCCCTTAATCATAAATTGGGATATTACAAAAGCATTAAGAACAATAATCAAAACTTAATCATGAAGGAAAAATTAAAACTAGATTTAATAAGTTAGAATTCAATCTGTCATAAATAAGTAATAACATCACTTTAGAAAAATGAAAATTTAGCTCATGATGAAATTAAAAACAAAACCAAAATAAATTGAAAACTTCATAAATATTGCATAAAACTTAATTATTAAATTCTAAAACACAAAGATACAACTACAAGATGCGTGAGAATGGAAAAATTTAGCCTTCCTTATAGGAGGTAAAACCTTCCATGTAAGTGGCAACCTATACCATCCATAAAGGAGGACTACCTAAGCCTTCCATGAAGGAGGCATAGAAAAAATAATATAATGCATGGAATTAAACTGTAAAATGGTGTGTCTCCTTGTGTTTTCCACTCCTCTATTTATAGATAAATAGGGTGCAAAATTTTCCACATTTTAGGCATGAATCTTGACTTTAAGCCACTAATATTGACCTTATGGCAATCATGCTTCTTGATTGTAGCCAAAGTTTGATAGTCAAAACTGTGGAATCTCACGTTTTTGTCTTCATGAAAGTTGTAGATCTGAATCTTAGCTTGAAAATGTATAAGAGAGCTCCTCATTTCAACAAATGCAGCTCAAGTTTTGGTCAAATTAGTGGGTGAAGGTCAGACTTGGAAAAATCCACGTTCTCAACTTCCAAGAAAAATTTGAAACTCTTGAAGACAGAACTGGGTATTGTCCTCAACATAAAAGTTGTAGGAATTTTTCTTAGCTTTTTATCCATATAAAGAGCTTCCCAAAATGGCATCTAGAGCTCCAGATATGGCCTAAAAACTAAAACAAGGTTAACATTTAGTAATTTTTGACAAATTCTAGTTTATGCCAAAATCATTATTTATTTATCAATTATATCCAAATTCATTACATTAAGTTTAAATATCATCCACAAAATCATCATATAAGAGAAAAAATAAATATGCAAATATTTTACTTATCAAATTCCCCCACACTTAGCTCTTGGATGTCCTCAAACAACAAGGAGTGACTAGTAAATTCTTACTATGCTTCCAACAAACTTTGAAGTGTCAAGTCATAAGCAAGAATAAAATTGAAGAATACAGATATCATAGTATTCATGAATCAACGAAAATATAAACTGGTGACTTTATTTGAAAATGAATGAACCGAGTTCTTAATTGAGTCATTCTCTCAATCTCTCAAGTGTTAAGGGTAAGCGTTTTGCTCAAATTCAACTGAAAAAATTGCACTATTATACGCTTGCTGAAAATCTCAGTCTACACTACCTAATTCACATGCATAATTCAAATTAAAAGGACTTATTGAGGGTTGTAATACGGTGATAGAGCTCAATATTTATATATTTTTATTAATTAATCTTAGGCTTTTGTGGGACTTAATTGAATATTTTGGGCATAATCAAGTGTTAAAGTGAGATTTTAGTGAAAGAATAATTTGGGAATTAAAGTGGTTAAATTGTTATATTTTTAATTAATATTTGTTATTCCCATTATTCTTTAATTGTGAACAAAAGATATTACCTTTGTGAATTTAATTTTGTAGATGATGACATGGCACAACTTATTTAACCTTGAGATAATTGTAAAGAAAGGAGGTGGTGCTCTTTTTGGGCTGAATATTAAGAGCATGAGCTGGACCAAGGGGAATGGAAGAATGAGAATTGGTATGAAGAAGATGGGCTGACCGAATATGGAATTAAAAAGAATGTAGAGATGAGAATTGAAAAGGTTTTGGGCTGTGCATAAGATGAGAGGGGGGACCACGTGAATTGAGGGCATCAGCGAATGAATTGGAAAAAGGAAAGGAGGAGGGCTGACGTAGGAAAAGAAAGGAGACAGCAGCAAATAAAAAGAAAACCGAATGGAATAAAGAGAAAAAAAGGGATTAACGGCTGGAGGCAACACGGGAAATGAAGAATTAAATGAAGAAAAGGGAAGGCAGCCGACATTGTGGAAGAGGACGCATGGAATGAAGAGAGGAGGAAAGTCCATATAGGCGGCTGTGTGAGTGTATGAGAGGAGGATGTGTGTGCGTGGAGGAGACTGACCGAAGGGGAAGAAGCTGTGCAGAATTGAAAAAGAGGATGCGCTGCACTTGAAGGGAGCTGTTTTGGTGCTTTGATCTCCATGGCTAATTCCTTCTTCAATCATCAATCTTCATCTTCCTCTTCCTCTATGAGTAGCTAAGTCTTTGGTGATTTCCTTGAGTTGGGTAATGGTTTGAGCTTCTAAACTTTAATGGAATTCCTTTAAGCTCTCTTTTTAGTTCATGATTATATAGCTTGGTTAAGTATGTAATTGTGATCTAGATTGTTAAGCCAAGTGAATAAACTTGGTTATTGAGCTAGGAGTTGATTAATTAAGCTTTGTATGATTCATATTATGAGTAGGTTGAATTGTTTATTCCAACTTGGTTAAGTGGATTTAAATGATTAAGCTGAATGTTTTGAATTGTTGTAATGGTAATTACAAGCTAGAATTGGAAGTTGATTATTCATCTCCTTGAGTTTGAATTATTGGTGGTATTCATTTAATTGCTTCGGTAGAATGAATTAAATGATTATTGCAAGTATGGAGCTAGTGGTAACTTAGTTCCATCCTCTTGACTCATATTGTGGAATTCATATCATTAGCAAGCAAGGAAGACTAAAACCCCAACTCAAGGGAATCCCATTTCATTATTATTCTAGTTTATTAACTTTACTTTGTTATTAGTGTTAAATTCAATTCCAATTGCTTCTTTGTTTTAGAAACCAAAAAATTACAAAAATATTGTTTTAGCTTAGATTACTTCATTAGTTTTAAAGGAAATTTCTCCAAATGATTTCTCTCAACTTTAAGGTTTTTTGTCACTTTACTACTTAGAAACTTGAAAATTAATCTCCTCACAAGAACGACTTAGGTTGAGCTACTATGCTACATTCTTAAACCTAGTTTTATTTTGTGAACTCACACGACAAGGGTTCATCATACGGTTAAGGTAAAAGGAATATAAAATGTGATATGAAGGGTTACATTTAAGAAATTAATAGAGCAATTAAAAAATAGGCCAACTTATGAATTAATCTATCTTATCACAACAACCCACAATTTTAATTTGAATACACAATATATTTTCTTTTTCTTTTGCATAATTCTATAACTCTAAAGTTGATAATATATACAACCCACATTTGTCAAAAGCCCATTTCACAAAAATATCAAATGCTCTACTAGTCTTCCAAATTAGGTGATAGCACTTGATATATCATTAAAATACACGTTCATGGGTTAAGGGCAAAGAAAAAATCAATTAGGCTCAAAAGAGCTTATCAACGATATAATTGCAAGGTTGGCTATTTGGCTTCAGCTAAATAAAGAAAATGAATTCTTTAGCATTTTTTGAATGTTCATGTAAAATGTAACCTCAACCAGACTTAAAGCAAGTTCTAGAGTAATAACTTAATAGGTGAAAGTCACACACAAGAAAAATAATGATTATTGATAAAAAATGCTCAAAAGCTCACGGTCAGGGGCTTTTAAATGTAACATCCTAAATTTTAGTGACTAAAATTTTGTTACCCCTTTAAGGTATTAAAGGGAATAAAATGGTGAATATTAGCACACTTGAAATGGCAAAACAGTGCAATTGGAGGCCACATGAATTTTGGGCTACAATAAGACATAAAATTTAATTTATGTCTTCATAAAAGACAATTATTGGAGGCCAAATTGGTTAATAGAAGAACACAATTTTGAGGCCTGATATATTATGAATTTAGGCCCAAACACAAAAGGAAAGAAGGAAGCCCAATTTAATTACAAAAATATAAGGGCAAAATGGTCATTTGGCCAATAAGCAAGAAGCTTTTATTTTTCCCTTTTATTTATGATATTTTTGTTCAAAAAATATAAAGAGTAGAAAAATATTTATTTGGTTATAAATATTGCCATGTGGAGGCATAATAGCCAAGTGAAAAAGATGATGACAAAAGTCAATTTTCACATATTAATTGGCCATAAAATATTATTATCTTAAGGAGGTGGAGAAATGATATTTTTAAAGCTCTTATCTAATTTCAAGAGCTCATTTTCATTTAACACAAAGAGAAGAGAGAGAGAGAGAGAGAGAGACTTCTATTCACTCTAACACTTCTTTTTATTAGTGTTTAATATATTTCTCTTTGGAATACAATGAAGAGATGATGTGAAGAGACAAAAGGTTAGAATTCAAAGTTCTCTACGAATATAATGCACCGAACGTACTGGCTAGTTTTTCAAATACAAAGAATGATCGAACGAAGCAATGGGACTCTAATGGACAAGTTGATAATCAATCTTTATCAACTATAAATAGATGAGAATTCAGAGTTCAGAAGAATAACGAGGGCTCAATTACGGTAACGTGCTATAATCATGAGTAATTTACTTCAGCTTAAACACTCTCTGTTATTCTATAGTTTTGATATCACTTATCTTTGAGAGAGTGATTTTTGTATTGTGCTTCAGTATTCATGTTATGTACTTCTGAGAGAGCAAATTGATTATAATCTTTCATCATCAAAGTTGTATTCTTATGGTGTGTAAGGGGGAGTAACCCAATTGTAACCTTACAGTGTGTAAAGGAGAGTAACCCAGTGAGGGATTTTTAGAAAGCTTCATAAGTGCCCAACTAAACATGTAGGATTGTAGCCGTTCTCAAGTACTCAATTAAACTTGAGGAAGATAGTGGATTGAAAATCCCAGGAGGAGCTTGGGGACTGGATGTAGGTCATCGTAGATTGGACCAAATCAGGATAAATCACAGTTTGCATATTCTGTTCCCTAAACTCTTATATTTCCATCATATATTATTTAAATATCTAGCTGTGATTTATGATTCATTACTTTCATATTTACTGCTTCCATTGAGATGCGAAAAGATTTTCAAAGTTCTTTAGTTTTATCTTACACCCAATTCACCCCCTCTTGGGTGTCATCTAGTTCTAACGTTGGTATCAGAGCTAGGCTCTTGTTTAAAAGACTTAACCATCTCAAGAGTTGTCAATGGCTGACTTTGGATGTTATATGCTTTCTAAAGGTTTTGATTCTATAGTTCCACCTTTCTTAAAAGATATTGATTTTTGGTTTTGGAAAGCTAGAATGACATTTGTTATAAAATTTTTTGATTATGATATGTGGGTGTTTTTACAAATGCCTTTGATTTCAAACCAAGAAAGGATTAGACAGAAAGAGAAAAGAAAATGTTTTCGTTGAATATTAGAGTAATGAAAATTTAGTATAGTGCTTTATTGAAAATGATTTTGAGAAAATTAGATTTTGCTCTACTGATAGAGATATTTGGGATACTCTTGATTCTATTTATACTTCTAACAATTGTGTTGAAGTTGAGAGTGTTGATAGTTCATGTGAAACTATAAGCTGCATATCTACGGTTCATAAACAAGTGGAAGTTGACAATGAAGATGGAGAAATCATAAAACACTTATATGATCTTGTCAACTTAGAAGAACAAGAGGATGATGATTCCCAAGAAGAGCTCATTACAGATGAATTTGATGGATCATCCTCTAGAGCTTAAGATCTATATGGGGTAAACAATTCGAATTCTTCTGGTGTTATTTTAAAAAATATTTTTCAAAGCTTGCATAAAATTATTTTTCAAAAAATTATTGATTTGATTTTAAAAAGGAAAAATATTTTTGATCATGAAGGAGAATATATAGGGAATAAAGTATGTTCCAATGAAAATTACTTGAGTTTTCATTTACATGACTAACACAATGCTAGCATAAAATCTCATATTACATATCATTATCTAGTTTGCAATTATTGTGGTAAATCGGGTCACATTTCTCGTACATGCTATATTAGAAGAAATTCTAATGTGAGAAATAAATTTGTTTAGGTTCCTAAAAGGCAAATAGGTTCAAAATTTAATGTTCAAGAACCCAAAGTAAAGCGGGTACCAAAATGTCCATTTGGTGTTTTATGCGTATATATTGATTATAGAAAGAATGGATATAAGGGTACAGAGAAAATGAAGAAGATTCCAAGAATTCCTAATGCACCTGAAAGGAGATTCACATAGGAGAACTCTCAAATAACCCATTACTGGAATAGTAAAGTCTAACCACAAAGAAAGGCAATAGAGAAAAGGAGTACATTACACCTCAAGAATGGACTACCATAGAGTATCGTTCAACTATCTTGAGGAAAATACGAAAAGGAGGATCTCTCAACCATCAAGTAAAAGACTCTTGGAGTCTATATATTTTGAGAGAAGGTTGCCAGCACCTAAAGCAAGATATTCAAAGTATCAACATCATAGAAAGATGTAGTAGGTAAGCAAAAGCAATTCTCCAAGTATCTAAGGCAAAGGTACACAATGATAAAACCTCCTATGCTATTATTTGTAATATTTATTGAGGTTTTACATTTTTGGAACCTTAGTAATGAGCATTGCAAACTATTTTGAAATTATGTTTTCACATCTCTTAAAAAGCCACTTAATAGATTTATTTAAAAAAGGGTTGCAATGGTCAACAGGTTAATTCTTTATGCGTATATAATGATTTGAAAAGAAAATATTTCTTTTATGCATAAAGACATCTTTAGTTCATTATTCTCTATTTTCTTGAGTTGATTATATTCTTAGAGAACGTGAGTTTTATCTTGATTTCTACAAGCTAACAAGAAATAGATCCAAGCAAGGTTGGATACCATGAAGAAAAGACGTTTATACAGTTCTATAGGATAAGAAAAAACTTCTCAAAAATATGGCCACATGAAAAAAAATTCATATCTTGATGATACTGAATTTTGGGGTTTGGATTTTGGTTCTGATTATGTAAAGGAGAAAAATCAATATTTTTCACCAAAACCAAGCAAGTTGTCATAAGGATAAGAGGAATTATGGTGATATCTAATCCTTACTTTATACTGTGATTATATGAATTATTTATTGAGTAATGAATATTTGTCCATTGTTGCATTCCTTTAGCAATCAATCCTTGATGATCGTTAAATTGTTTACAAATTGCTAAATGAACCAAAAGTGAAACTGTGCATGTTTATTGCCCTTTATGTTTAGTAACTATAATTAATTGGGTAAAATTATATTTTGGTCTTCATTGGTTTATTATACTCTTTGCTCAAATATTATATGGATTATTTGTATAAGAGCATAAGAGTTATTGTGTCGAATATTGTACAGACCCAAGATGAGTTGGGTACCAAAGAGCATGTATTTATAATTTTGTAGGAGTTGATCGAGATGCTTTACTTTCTGGTATAAAGAACTTAGGCTATCAGAGTAGGCATGACTGACAATGTTGCAGTGTGGATAGTGATGCAATCACTTGAGTGACACCATATCACTAGCAAGTGACTAGCTCGTGATGCAATCAGAAAAGGAGAAAGAGTAGAAAGATCTCTTAGTTTCCACAACAAAATTCAACTCAAAGATGCTCAAGCCGAGAATAAGGCCAGAAATTGTAGTGATTAGACTAAGAGATCTTTTTGTCCAACTGTCTATCTTGACTTGAAAACATTGAAGGATACTCATGAGTTAGATTTATACTTCCAATACTATAAGCCTTTACTATCCAGCCATCTTCCCTATTGGCCAAGGCAATTAAACATCTCTACTACAATATGCAGCTTACTAAGTTATGCTATGAGGAAGGCATAATAGTTGAAGGGATATAGGAGACAACGGTAAGAGATTAGAGGGTCACTATCTCAGCCTCAAAGATCAATAAGTGGTTAGGCTTCAATAACCCTCCCACTAGACCTTTCAAGAAGTACAATGAGCCTAAGAAATATAGAATCATAAAATCATGAGAGCTAATGAGGATTCTCAACTTCAATCCTAGCTTTATGTGTGATCTTCATAGGATTATTTGATATACCTACACTAGAGCTATGGTGAACAAGGCCAATAACTTCATCAAGAAGAATTATCACACAATGGCTTATATTATTAGCAAGGAGGAGAGGAACATTGGAGAGATCATGTCTTTCAAAGAATAAGAGGTGCATATGTTTTCTACAAGACATACTCCAATGGCATCTCCTCATTTGTTATTTCTATTCCTTAAGGCTAAAAAAAATTGGTACTTGGAACCAAATGAGCTATTGATCAAGATTCCTAAATTTGATGGGCTGCATATTCATAGGATAAAGATTTAATTGCCTCTTTCTGTTTCATAAAGCTTTATGAGAGAAAGGGCTATTTGAGAGAGGAGCTTCAACAATCATACAGAGCTTGCTACAAATAATGCTGAGTTTATCACTTTTGTGAATGGCAACATTAGATAACTCTGTGACTTGATCTACCATAATTTCAAGGCCTTATTCCGAGCTCATCTGGTATCCTAAAGTGCTCACAAAAGCTACATCGTCAAAGACCCTCAGTATTGATTACATCATCCGATAGTGACTAGCCAACGATGTATGAATAAACTTCAGAGGACTATGACTTGAGTGATTACAACATTCACTAGTACAAAATATGTCTTTTAGACTGGTTATATAGGGATATGGTCTAAAATGTATAATCGGTGGCATTTTTGTAATTATAGAGAACTTCGGAAACCAGTTCCCTGGATATAAGGTCATAAAGATATTATTTAGACCTTATTTATAAGTAACCGGTCTTAAAAGGATAAAAATAGTTAAAAATAAATACACTTTTTAGACCGGTTATGTATATAATCGGTATAAATAAGAGACTCATAATTATTTTTTTTTTTGACTTTTAAGATCGGTAATTTTAAAACTGGTCTAAAATGTATGTTTAAGACCGGTTCTTCCAAACAATTGGTTTTAAAAGTGCACATCCTAATTAAAATTTCACTCTTCTCTTCCTCCCGCTGAATTGTAGCTTGCTTTCTAAACTCGCTTTTTCCTGAAATTTCTTTGATGTTGTTTTTGTTCACAACTTCGTCATTCTCTTTTTCTCTAAATCTGGAGCAATCTTTATCTCTGAACCTAATATCTCACAATCTAACCGATGGAGTTCTTGTTCACAATCTCAGGGGTGGCATGAGTTAGGTCTGTATTAGCAGAGGAAGAAAAACTACCCATACCTTTACAATAGTCCACCTTCATTTCACCGTCAATCGATAACATTCCAGCTCTGACTCCTCCTCCCTTAAAAGCCTTGCTGCTTATTCTTCTTCCAAACGGGAGCATAAAGAGCGACTACTCGTGAAACAACTTTTTATGTTTTTTTGATTGTTGTTAATAATTTGAACTTTATCCTTTTGATATTGTTTTGGGTAGGTTTAACCATGTCTGGCATCAAATTCTGATATGCTTGAAGTAGGAAAGGGATGTGTTCTATTTTATAATTATGCCTTTTTTGAATATGCCTAATATTGCTCTCTATCTTACTCTCGACATTGAACTCAGTGATAATAACTTTAGATACTAGCTTAAAGATCACATTATGATATTTTATTTATACTTTCTTATCTTGGATTGCCACTAATAATCACATTATGATATTTACTATGTGGGTTTGAATTGAATATAAAGTTATGAAAATTCTGAATAGCTTTGCAATGCAAGTTTTAAAACTTGTATCTATATACCTTTATTATGAAATGTTGCTTGGTTCTTATCATGCCATAATTTATTGGTATATTTCTACAAGTATAGTTATTGTCTCCTAGTATGTATGCTTCTTAATTTAGTTGAAATATCTAAAACTCTGTGGTTCTTTTTTTGCCTATCATTTTGGTAGTGGATAGGGTGCTACAAGTTGTTGAAATATATGGATCGTAGTTGGATAAAAGCTAAACGGACGAGTGTTGAATATGATGTTAGGGTAAGGGGTTTTTTAGACTTTACTAGAAGAAATGCCAATGATGATAGTGGGATTTTTTATTGCCTTTATGTAGTATGTTTGAATGAGAAGTGACTAAGTGCTGCAAATATATGATAGTGTAGATCCTCCGGAGCAAGCTACTGATTATTAGCGATGGATTACTGTCTGTTGTGTTCTTTCTCGATAGATTCCCCTATCATCCATTAAAGGTTTTTTATTTTATCATTAGCTAAAGTTTTGATTTTTTTTTGCCAAATTAAAATATTAAAACAGGGGAATAAAAATGTGTAGTAGCATACCTTAATTTTTCAATTGTGTGTGATAATGTATTGATTTTCAATGATTTATTGTTGCTTCTGTGGAATGTAGGGTGTAGGAAGATTGATGTAAGTTACACTAGTTGAAATGAGAATGCGTAAGAGAAGGGCGTGTAGGAAGAATGATTTATTGTTGTTGCTTCTGCAGAATGTGAGGTGTTGGAACAATGATGTAAGTATTACACCAGTTGAAATTGTGTTTTTACTTTATGAAAATGCTTCTGTATAAAGTGTTAGTTATAATGTGTAAGAGAAGAATTTATTTGGATGTCGTTGGAAATGGCTTGCTGGGTAAAATGTTTTAACAGGGGAAATGGCTTGATAGCTAATAGGAATATTTAAAAAAAATACAACTTTTAAGACCGGTTATTTGAACAACCGGTCCAAAAAGGTATACTTTTAAGACCGGTTCTTTAACAACCGGTCTAAAAAGTCATACTTTTTAGACCGATTGTTCAAAGAGCCAATCTTAAAGTATGAATATTTTTCAAGATTAGGTTTTAATGTTGTTATGTTTAGACAGGTTGTATAAACAACTAGTCTAAAAAATTATTTTTTAGACCGGTTAAGAGTAACAGACTTTTAAGACGAGTTGTATCAAGACCTCATCCAGAACTGGTCTAAAATGTTGCTTTTAACCAGTCTAAAAAGTGTTTTTTCCACCTGTGATTACTCGAATGAGGTGTGTATTCTTTCTTAATTAAAATTCTCTAAGTGGCATCACTTGAGTGAGCACTCCAGTGATGGTTGAGGAGAATCACTGAAGTGACCACTCGAGTATTACAGGGTTACCACCTTAAAACCTTGAATAGCATCATCTTTTTCAAAACTTGATTTCTCTCCTAATTTTTAGATTTTCATATTCGTTCTCTCTATGAAATTTCCAATGATTTTACAAATCCAGGAGAGTTATCAATAGCATTACTTGTTAGGTCTACAAGTTTTGATGATAACAAAGAATGGATTGATTCTATAAAAGGTTTTAATTACAAACAAAAGAGTTCTGAATAAAGTAATTAAGTACTTGGTGGCAGGGAAAGCCATCACTCGAGTAACCACTCGAGTGATAAAGAAGAACAACAGCTGTTGAACAAGAGAAAGCATCATTGGCATATTTCTGAAAGGATCACTCGAGTGACCACTCGAGTGATGAGCCATCTTTATTCGAGTGAGCACTCGAGTAATGTGTACAAAAAACATCCAAAGAATTTTCTACCAAGTTTTTAATGTTATTACTGTTAGATCTCATGTTTTGATGATAACAAAGAATTATATGAAAAAGATTTGATTAATAAATAAGTTTGAACAAAGTAATAACAGGGAAAAGCATCACTTGAAGTAAGCATTGGAGTAATGAAGAAAGGCCAAGAGAAAAAGCTGAGAAACTTGATTAGAAGCAAATTTTCTAAGACATTACTCGAGTGTGTACTCGAGTAATGAGACAAAACTTGAAGTAACCAGAGACACCTTCGAGTAAACTACCAACGTTACTCGAGAAAGTGCTCAAGTAATAGTGTAAATGATCTCAAGTTGCTCTCAGCTTGCCAACGTTACTCGAGTAGCTACTCGAGTAACCAGGTAAATACTTGGAGTTGCTCTCGGCCTGCCAACGTTACTCGAGTAGGTACTCGAGTAACCATGTAAAAGTCTTCCAGTTGCTCTCGGCCTGCTAATGATACTCGAGTATGTACTCGAGTTACTCTATTTCAAAAAATGTGTTGCTCTCGGTATTTTGTACCCTGCCAATGTTACTCGAGTAACTACTCGAGTAACACACTGTGGTAAGCAAAAATCTGAAGATAGTACTCAAATAACTTAATCTATTTTTATCATATTTCACTCAAGGTGTTACTCAAGTTTGCAGGTAGTTAATGATTCATTTTAAGTGAATTACTCGAGTATGTACTCGAGTATGCTGGGTTATTTTTTAAGAAAAACTTCAAGTTATTACCTGAGTAAGCCATACAGAAAAATTATGTTTACTCGAGTATGTACTCGAGTAACAAGGTAATCAAACTTGAAGTGCTCTCGGTGTAACCCCGTTCCGTAATTATATCTGAAATACGGAATAAAAATGAAATTAGAGACCAATAAGAACAAAACTTATTTAAATTCCCATCTTCACGATAGGGTTTTCACAAATCACTTTCGAAATCTAATTAACCTGGTCTCATATTCAATTTCGAATACAATTACATCATGCGGAATATCACATTTAAACAAATATCAGAGTGTACAAAAATATCATCCCGGCACCTCCCGGGTTCATATCTTTACATAGAATTCATAGGGCACATCCACCCTTTACAATTCTTCGAATGGGGATTACACAGTTCTCCTCAAATACAAATACAAATACAAATACCCAAATGCTCATTCCAAATACATAATCAAATATTCTCATTCAACATATAACCAAGTATACATTCCACAATATATACAACTCCAAATCCAAATATACATCCCAACTATGATAACCAACTACCAACTCAAATATCCCGAAGGAAGCCTCGTTGCCCCTGGTTGCTTGCCTCCATCCTCGATCCACCTACCCTGTCTAAAATGTTGGTAGGGGAGGGTGAGATTCGAGAGAATCTCAGTAGGAAACAAATACCTATATGCATGTATGATATGTGTTTAATGCATGACATGCTTGCAATACAAAACTCATGTTCACACAATGACATATCTGCGTGCTCAATGTTTCAACAACATACTCATGGCCATAGCATAACTAGAAACAGAGCTACAATTATTCATACATGTTTCACATACTCCAGCAAAGCAATACATACATCAATACACAAACACAAATATCAAAGCATGCAAGAGAGGTAAGTTCCCTACACTTTTCTTTCCATGTATGCTCCAGCTCCGCCTACTCGCGATCCAAACGAATACTGAACCCTATAAACCAAATCAAGGATATAGGATCAATCTCAATTCCAAATCCTTACTTTTATATCACTTAAAGTTGGTTACCATTCACACCCTTTGGGTGGCTAAAATAAGCTCAACGAAAGCCTAAAGGATTGGGACGTACTAGGTTGGAAATCACCTTTCAAAATCTCAAAATGCTGAAAATGGGGGTTGGCTGCAGCCAAGAACCCTCTGGCTGCAGCCAGAACACGCACAGAAGGTTTTTGGCTGCAGCCAAGATTTTCTGGCTGCGGCCAAAACGTGCACAGAAACTTTTGCGCTGCAGCCAGGATTTTCTGCTGCAGCCAAGGCAACTTTGGAAATTCATAACTAATTCCAAAAAAATCGAAATGAGGTGATCCCAAAGCCAAATGAAATTTATTCAAGTCCTCTTCATAGGAAAAATATGGCTCATTACCAGAAATCACCACACAAATCCAGATTTAGACAAAATCCAACATTGCTCCAAAACAGAATCCAGTTTCGACCTCAAATTTTGGACAAACATAAATCCCAGTTCACAAAACGAAATGACACAATTTATATGTCAATTGTGAATTTTCGGATGTGAACTTCAAGACTAGAAAGTTTCAGAATTTTCTAACATCATTTGCCCATTCAAAATGGCAACACAAGCAGACTGCCCAGACAGAATTCTCACTGGACAGAATTTCCAGTTTTGCAACTATTGTGTTCAATCCAATTCAAATCAATTCCAATGTTTAAATACCACAAAATGACACCATTTACAACACAAAACACATGAAAATTCATGCATTTCACAATTCCACCAAAATCAGGGCAAAAACCAAAATTCACAATACTCAACCACAAATCACAAAACTTAGATCAAAAGGCTTCAAATACTCACCTCTTCCTCTTTCCCAAACCAATTCTTTGATTCTTCCATCTTTCCACTTTTGCTCAAGCAACAAAACACCATCAATCAAGAATCTAAAACCATATAGATGAAGCTCTCATCACTATGAACAACTTTATAGAAGATGATTAGAGCATTTAAGGTCATATAGGACACTTACCATGAACTCCTTTCTTTCTCTTTCCTCCTTAAGCTTAACGAAAATGGAGAATGAAGGAGAGAGATGAAATGAACATAGAACATCAGATTTTTGGCCCCTCACAAGCATGAAAACCGACCTAATAGAGAGAGGGAAAAGGAAAAAGCAAGCTTTGAACATTTGACTTGATCCAAGGGTCCAAAAAGTGCCATGTGTCATGATCTTGCAACATCCTCCATGAGCTCACATAGGCACATGCACACATGATTCCACCCTTTGATCTCTTGCAAAAATCAATCCTAACCATTGATCTTGAAGTCACCAATGAGTTTCCTCTTCGGTAACTGACCAATTGGTCAGTAACTTTACCGTTTTGCCCCTGATTACGGCAATTCCTCTTGAATCACCACCAAACACACCATATCATTCCTTTTCTTCCACAATGCGCCCTCCCCTCTATTTTAAGTCAATTTAGATGTTAATCCATAATTGAACTTAAATACAGGGTTTCGGCGCTGCTCACAACACATACGAATCACATCGGGTTCCAAATCACACCATAATCTCCAAAAGGGTTTATTCATCACTAACCACATCCACTTTTGGAGTCATTAACCCTTAATCACAATTTGGGATCTTGCTAAACTGGGGCTTAGCAGTCCACTTATCTCAGGCTTATTCTCTAGCCTCAAGTCTCAAAATTCGGGGTATTACACTCGGCCTTGAAATCCTGCCAACATTACTGGAGTAAAGCATCGAGTAACCAAAAGTTTATTTGAAGGTTTACTCGAGTTGGTACCCGAGTAACCTATGAAGAAAAGAGTACATTACTCGAGTAGGTACCCGAGTAAACATACATTTCCAAAGGTTTGATATTTTGTTTATTCCATGCACTACCCGAGTAATCTCATATTTGTTTGTTGACTTGCAGTTCATCAAAGATTTCTCGATAATACTCGAGTAAACTTTAATGGATACTCGAGTAGGGAAACCCAGAAATTTAGAAATAATTCAAACGTTCATTGATTTGTTTCCTACATGATTAACCTTCCATTGTATTAGTTTTCCTAGCATATTTACAGATAAACAATGAAGAAATCATATCAAATAAGGAAAGTCAAATGAGAAGTTCAAATGCCACCTACCTCCAACGGATATATTTCAAATACTGGAAAAGTCAATAGTGGCTGCGCACTCTCCAACGGACGAGAAGAAAATGTTCCAACGGTCTTCACCAACATATCTATATAAATGGGAACATCCAAACACAGAAACAACAACAAGATCACACACAAACGTATCATCAAGTTCACTACTCTGTTTTACATCATATTTGTAACTCTGTACTTCAGTGATTCTTATTTACTCTTGAGAGAGATATTTCATTCAAACACAATATTTGTTATTGAGATAACTTAAGGTTGTGGAACCTTGAGTTGGGATTGGATTACAACTTGTAAGGGGGAGCGAGTGTCCAGGTGAAGGAACTTGCTTATACTGAGGTGCCAAGAACCCACTGAATCTTGGAAGTTATAGTGAAACTCTTAGAGAAGCTCTGAGGACTGGACGTAGGTCAAAGTGGTTGTGATCGAACCAGTATAACTCCCGGTGTACACTTCGGTGATATTTCTCCTTACTCTTTACTGTTTTTAATTTCTCCGTCAAATTTTATATTTACAAGGAAATTTTTAGTATCACCCAATTCACCCCCTCTTAGGTGAAACGCTTTCTCTAACATTTGGTATCAGAGCGAAGGTCTTCTTGTTAAGGTATAACAAACTAAGAAGGATCCAATGGCAAGCATGGGTGAAGGAATTCTTCCCGACGGAGCATCCATCACTAGACCTCCTGGTTTCAATGGAGAACACTTTTCTTTCTGGAAAGCAAAATTCAGAGTGTTCGTGATGGCTACCGAATATGGGCTATGAGATGTAATTGAGAGTGGAAATTATCAACCTACAAAGATTGTAGATTCTCAGAAAATTCCAAAGACGCCTGCGGAATATGATGAGAATGACAAGAAACTTATCACTCTCAACAGGAAGGCAATTCTGATGTTACAAAGTGCCTTGAGTCAAAGTGAATACTTTAGAATTTGCACACTTCCAACAGCAAAGGAAATATGGGAAACTCTGGAAATAGCTCATGAAGAAACTTTGGGAATAAAGGAGAATTGGATCAACACCTTGGTCACTGAATTCGATCTACTTTGGATGAAATCAGGTGAATCAATATCTGAATTCGAACTTAGATATACTAATCTTGTTAATCAACTTGCAGCACTTGGGAAAATTTATGATCAGCATACCCAATTACGAAAGATTTTGAATATTCTTTCTAAAGAGTGGGAGGCCAAAGTCACTGTGATAGAAGAAGCAAAAGGAGAATCAATAAGATCAGTTGCTTCTCTATTTGGAAGTCTTTCTGAATATGAAACCAAACTAAAGTTTAAACGAGAACTTGATGACATTGGTGACAAGAAAAAGAAAGGTCTAGCACTAAAAGCAAAGGAAGAAAATCAAGATGAAGATGAGGAATTCGATGATGATGAAATAGGCTTAATCATAAAATGATTCAGAAAATTTTACAAGAAAGGTCAAGGATTCAAACACTTTCAGAAAGGAGGAACTAGTAGCAAAGATCATATCATATGCTACGAATGTGGAAAACCAGGACATATCAAGTCAGAATGTCCAGAGCTGAATCAAAAGAGCAAAGAAAAGAGAAAAGGAAAATTCTTTAAAAAGAAGGCCTTTGTATCTGCTATTTGGGGTGATAGTTCCTCTGACGAAGAAAGTGATGAAGAAGTAGCAAATATATGTCTTGTTGCTCAAGAAGAAACAGAAGAAGAGGTAAATGATTTTGAACCTACCTATGATGAATTACTTTCTGAATATAATGCTTTACATTCTGAATTCGTCAAAGTAGTTAAAGAATTGGTTGTTTTCATAAAGAAAAACAAAGTTCTTGAAATTGAGCTTAAAGAACGTTCAGAAAAGGATTGTGAATGTTGTTCTTCTTTGAAAAAGAAAAACATTGATCTCACAAAAACTCTTGAAAAATTTACACAAGGAAGTGAGATGCTAAATGTTATTTTAAAAGCTCACCGATTTATAAATGACCGATCTGGAATTGGATATGATCCAAAATCAGATAGAAGAAAAGGTAGAAAGAAAGCAGGAGGTAAGTTATATTTGAATTATTTCCAGCATTCTGTGCATACATAAAATCCTTTTGCATTTTGTAATTACTGTAATAGAAAAGGCCATCATACTTCTTCATGCATTCATAAGAAGAAAGGAACAATAGGAACCTACAAATGGGTCCCTAAAGGCTCATATGTTCAGAAAATTATTTGTACTAACCCAAAAGGACCCAAAATGATGTGGGTACCTAAGACTTAGTTATTTGATTGCAGGTATGTCTCAAAGCATCCAAAAATAGCAAGTGGTACATAGATAGTGGATGCTCTAGACATATGACCGGAGATTTCGAAAGTTTTACCACATTGTAACCTAAGGAAGGTGGAAAGGTAAAATTCGGAGGAAATCAATCCGGAAGGATAGCAGGAATTAGTGAAATCAAAAATGACAAAGGAATACAAGTCAAAGATGTGTATTATGTTGAAGGCTTGTGTCACAATTTACTGAGCGTAAGTCAAAGTGCAGATAAAGACAACTGGGTAATATTTGACTCAGAAGAATGCTTAATTATCAACAAGAATGACTTACAGCTTGATAAGAAGAATATCAAGGCTAAGCTCAGAGCAAAAAGGGAAGGTAACTGCTATACTCTAGATATTAGTAGAAATGAATCTGAAAACTATTTACTGAGTAATGCTGATGAAAGTTGGCTATGGCATAAGAGATTGGCTCATGTCAATATGCATCAATTAGGCAAATTACTCAAAAAGGATTTAGTTCTTGGATTACCCAAAGTATCTTTCAAAAATGACTTGATTTGTGACGCATGTCAAAAGGGTAAACAAACTAAATCATCTTTCAAATTGAAAAATGAGATTTCAACAAATAGACCACTACAATTATTGCATATGGATTTAGTTGGCCCAGCAAGAGTAAAGAGTCTTGGTGGCAACTTATATTCATGGTCATTATTGATGATTTCTCCAGATTTACATGGGTTATTTTTCTATCATCAAAAGATGAAACCTTTGAAGAATTTATTGTTTTTGCCAAGAAAGTGCAAAATGAGAAAGGTATGATCATTGCAAGTATTAGGACCGATCATGGTGGAGAATTTGAAAATCAAGCTTTTGAAGAATATTGTGATACTAATGGCATTGATCACAATTTCTCTGCTCCAAGGATGCCTCAACAAAATGGAGTTGTGGAACGCAAGAATAGAGTGCTCATTGAAATGGCTAGAGCAATGTTGAATGAAAAGAATGTGTCTCAAGTGTTTTATACTGATGTTATGAGTACAGCATGCTATATTTCAAATAGAGTATATATCAGAACAAAACTTGGAAAGACACCATACGAGTTGTACAAAGGAAGAAAGTCAAACATTGCTTATCTACACATCTCCGGTTGTAAGTGTTTCATTCCTCAATGCCACACTTCAGCATTTTATGGAGAATATGCTCTGAGGATTCCATGTTGACATTGCCAACACAAATGCTGAACTGATAACCAACATGAATTACAAGATGGCGGAGTTGGTTGAGAAAATGGATAAGAGGCACGAGGAGTTGCTAGCTGAGCAATGTGCCCAGGGTGAGACACTGAGATTGATTTTGGCACGACTGGATTCCTTGGGTCCAGGACCTTCTACCGGTCTATCCTCTTCTTCTCCAGAGCATATACCATCTTCTGCACCACCACCACCTCCAGAGAACCCTACTTCTGATATTCCTCTCTTTGAGCCTGAGCCTTCTATCCCTCCAGTCTATAGTCCACCTGAGCCACAAGCAAAAGATATTCTATACTCAGTGGATAACCCCAACACCAATGAGACCATTCATATCATCATTGATGATTCACCTCCCAAACCTCAGCCTGAACTCGCTCCAAAACCTATTCCATCTCCTACCCATACTGAGGAAATATCTCCCTCCTCATCCTCTGAACATCATACCCCAGAGGTTGAGACTACTCCAGAGGTTGAGACCACTCCAGAGATTGAGACCACTACTATGATCGTCTATCAGTCTCCTTCTATTCCTCCCAGAGATGATATCCATATCCCTCCAGTGAACCTTCCTGAACCAGTCTCTTCTAGTTCATTTGACTCCTCTGGTTCAAATGCTTCTATGGTTCTTCCAGTGACACCTATTTCCATGGTCAAGCCTTCTAGCCCTCCACTTGATTGATGAAGACAAAAAGGGGGAGAAGAGCTTGAATGTGATTTTGTGGAGTGACTGTGTTTACTTTTGGGTATATGGTTGTATATGGGCTTTAGGGAGTTTTTAAGCTTTAAGGAGTTTTTAAGTTTTTTAAGAAAGTCTTTTGAATTTTAAGCTTTTCATCTTGTAATACAGCTTAAGTTTAATACAAGTTATGATTTCATTTCATTCAAGTTTTAAATTATGATACATTGTTGGACTAATGAGTTTGTTGTGTATGCAAGGTGTATATTATGATTTCATTCAATTTATACTTTGAATCTAAACTTAACAAGTTTTTCAAAATAATCTTTGAATTCAAGAAATATTTAATTGAGAATTTATTTCAAAAACCCTGTTCAAAATCACCAAGTTTTGTCATCATCAAAAAGGGGGAGAATGTTAGATCTCATGTTTTGATGATAACAAAGAATTATATGAAAAAGATTTGATTAATAAATAAGTTTGAACAAAGTAATAACAGGGAAAAGCATCACTTGAAGTAAGCATTGGAGTAATGAAGAAAGGCCAAGAGAAAAAGCTGAGAAACTTGATCAGAAGCAAATTTTCTAATACATTACTCGAGTATGTACTCGAGTAATGAGACAAAACTTGAAGTAACCAGAGACACCTTCGAGAAAACTGCCAACATTACTCGAGTAAGTGCTCGAGTAATAGTGTGAATAATCTCAAGTTGCTCTTGGCCTGCTAACGTTACTCGAGTAGCTACTCGAGTAACCAGGTAAATACTTGGAGTTGCTCTCGGCCTGCCAACGTTACTCGAGTAGGTACTCGAGTAACCATGTAAAAGTCTTCCAGTTGCTCTCGGCTTGCTAATGATACTCGAGTATGTACTCGAGTTACTCTATTTCAAAAAATGTGTTGCTCTCGGCATTTTATACCCTGCCAATGTTACTCGAGTAACTACTCGAGTAACGCACTGTGGTAAGCAAAAATCTGAAGGTAGTACTCGAATAACTTAATCTATTTTTATCATATTTCACTCGAGGTGTTACTCAATTTTGTAGGTAGTTAATGATTCATTTTAAGTGAATTACTCGAGTATGTACTCGAGTATGCTGGGTTATTTTTGAAGAAAAACTTCAAGTCATTACCCGAGTAAGCCATACAGAAAAATTATGTTTACTCGAGTATGTACTAGAGTAACAAGGTAATCAAACTTGAAGTGCTCTTGGCCTTGAAATCCTGCCGATATTACTGGAGTAAAGCATCGAGTAACCAAAAGTTTATTTGAAGGTTTACTTGAGTTGGTACCCGAGTAACCTATGAAGAAAAGAGTACATTACTCGAGTAGGTACCCGAGTAAACATACATTTCCAAAGGTTTGATATTTTGTTTATTCTATGCACTACCCGAGTAATCTCATATTTGTTTGTTGACTTGCAGTTTATCAAAGATTTCTCGATGATACTCGAGTAATTACTCGAGTAAACTTTAATGGATACTCGAGTAGCTACTCGAGTAGGGAAACCCAGAAATTTAGACATCATTCAAACGTTCATTGATTTGTTTCCTATATGATTAACCTTCCATTGTATTAGTATTCCTAGGATATTTACAGATAAACAATGAAGAAATCATATCAAATAAGGAAAGTCAAATGAGAAGTTCAAATGCCACCTACCGCCAACGGATATATTTCAAATACTGGAAAAGTCAATAGTGGCTGCGCACTCTCCAACGGACGAGAAGAAAATGTTCTAACGGTCTTCACCAACATATCTATATAAATGGGAACATCCAAAGAGAGAAACAACAACAAGATCACACACAAATGTATCATCAAGTTCACTACTCTGTTTTACGTGATATTTGTAACTCCATACTTCAGTGATTCTTATTCACTCTTGAGAGAGATATTTCATTCAAACACAATATTTGTTATTGAGATAACTTAAGGTTGTGGAACCTTGAGTTGGGATTGGATTACAACTTGTAAGGGGGAGTGAGTGTCCAGGTGAAGGAACTTGCTTATACTGAGGTGCCAAGAACCCACTGAATCTTGGAAGTTATAGTGAAACTCTTAGAGAAGCTCTGAGGACTGGACGTAGATCAAAGTGGTTGTGACTGAACCAGTATAACTCTCGGTGTACACTTCGGTGATATTTCTCCTTACTCCTTACTGTTTTTAATTTCACTGTCAAATTTTATATTTACAACAAAATTTTTAGTATCACCCAATTCACCCCCCTCTTGGGTGAAACGCTTGCTCTAACAGTTACTTGAATAGCCACTTGAGTAATGACAAGTGATCACTCGAGGGACCCCTTGAGTTACCAGGTAAGCTTTAAGGCAGTAAAGTCTTTACCAATATTTTGATAGGATCACTCGAGTAGTCACTTGAGTAATGCCTCTGGATCACTTGAGTGCCATTTTAGTGGTCAGGTCTGAAGTCCTTGACTTAACTTTCTACCAAGTTTTTCAATGGATCACTTGAGTAGCCACTCTAGTGATTAGATCAGAAGTTATTGACTTAACTCTCTGCCAAGTTTTTCAATGGGCCACTTGAGTAGCTACTCAAGTAATGGATCATGATCACTAGAGTAGTCACTCAAGCAATGCAGTACAGAGAGTATGATCTTATTATATTGTTTATTGATTTGTTATCTATATGATTAATCTTTCATTGTATTATGTTCTTAAGTGTATTTGTAGAGAAACAATAAAGAGATCATGCATTGAAAGAAAAGTCAAACATATCTTCCACAATGTCTGAAATGTTCAAAATATTGGCTCTGGATTTACACCTCTTCCTGTCACTCCCTGTAATATCCTAAAAGGTGATTAAGGGTTAATGTCTTCCAAAGTGGATGTGATTATTGATAAACAAACACTTTTGGAGAATACGATATGAATTGTGATTCGAATGTGTTATGAACAGTGCCTAAACCCTGTATTTAAGTTTGAAATAGAAAGTTTGGCAATTTGGTGGTTTGTGTTGCATTGTGGTTCAAAACTGAATATGTGTGGATGTGATGAGAACTTGGTTGTTTTAGTGATTCCAATGGTTTCCTTGTGAAAATTTGTATGGGGAGAGTGCTTGTTGTGAGATTGGAACCATTGTGAACAATTGTGCAAAAATTGGAAATTCTGTCCATTGAAACTCTGTACAAGGCAGTCGGTTTGAATGGGCAAATGGTGTCTAAAAATTCTGAAACTTTCCAGTATTAAATTTCATATGCCAAGCTTCAAACTTGACATATAATTTATGTCATTTCAATTTGTGAGCTAAGAGTTATGGTTTTCCAAAGTTTGGGACTGAAACTGGAATTTGTTTTGGAGCAGTATGGACTTTTGTTAAATTCTTTATTTTTATGGTTATGAAATGCATTGATACATATTTTTCCAGTAAAGAGTACTTAAATAGCTTTCCATTGGCTTTAGAATCACTTCAATTAGATTTTTCTAGAATTAATTATGATTTTTCAAATTTAGGGTAGAAAATCTGCCAGAATTCAGACAAATCCGAAAATAGGGAAACTTTTATGATGGCAACATGGTAATTTTGGGATAAATACATCAGCCCATTTTTTCTGCTTTAAAGGACACTTGGGACATCATTTTGATGGGCAAAGAGATGAAAATATTAGCTGCATGTTTTTTGGCTTTAGGATAACATTACATGTACATACTTTTATGGACACAAAGTTGGCATTTTTGGAATTTTGGAAATGGAATAATTATGAGAAAATAGTAAAATATTATAAAGCAACATTTCATCTTCTTCCCTCCTCCAAACTGTCGTTGTAGCAGCCAAAAAGGAGAGAGAAGAGTTGAGAGCATTTTAGAGAGAGAAGGAGAAGAGACCTCACGTGGTAGGTCGATTTCTTTAGTGAATTCGTACCTAATGCACAGAATACTACTCCTAAGCTATTCTTCCATGCATTTTAAAGGTTGTGAGGCACAAATTTGGTTGTGGAAGGGCTTAGGGTCTTGGTCAAGTCAAGAAGAGCTAGAGGGAAGCGAATGGTAACTTCCAAACCTTTGTATATTCACTATTCTGACTGTTGTGGACAATTTAATTGATGAAATTTCACTGGATTGTCATTGGTTTTAAAAATGGACAATGGGTGTATGGCATTGTTATGTTGCCTAAATTGGTACTAAATGGTAGTTGTAACATAATGGAATAGTTAATAAAGTGGTAAGGAGTAGAAAGGATTGTGGTAACGAAGTTGAAAAAGGCCGAAAAAGGCCAAAAAAGTATAATTACGAAAATGCCCCTAAGCACTGAAATAAGGGCTGCTAAGGGAAATTTTGCTTTTTGGCAGTGAATTTGGTAATTCCGAGTCCACAAGTGGATTCCTTGGGCGAAAATATGTTAGGATAGCCCATGATAGAATTTTGAGAAAAGTACAACCGGACCACCAGGGTATTTTAGTACTTTTTCAATATAGACTCATATAATCCCCAGAAACACTATGAAAGTGTCTAAACAGTACATTTGGAATTGTAGGATAGAATATGGAGTCCAAGCTGTTTGTGTGAGATTGAGGAACTATGTCTGTTTAGCAAAAGGGACACAAGGTAGGGAACTTACCTCTCCTGCATGTATTTGATATTTATGTTGGTGTATTGATGCATATATTTGCTTTGCTTGATTATGTGAAACATACATGAATGATTGAAGCTCTGTTTCTGTTTATGCTATGGCCATAAGTATGTTGTTTGAAATATTGAGCGGGCAAATATGTCATTATGTTAGCATGAGTTGATGTATTGCAAGCATGTCATGCATTAAACACTTATCCTACATGCAATTTAGTATCTCTTTCCCACTTAGATTCTTTTGAATCTTACCCTCCCCTACCAACAAATTAGACAGGTGAAAACAGGAGATGTACTGAAAGCAGAGAAGAGAACTACACGAGAGGAATTTAGTAGTGGAACAAAGACAAAAAGATGTCTCCGTTTTACTGGAATGGGTTTAGATACCCTAGAACCCTGTGTAGCTATAAGGTTTGTAAATATTCTGTGCGAACCCCTATGGGGAATTTATGTAATCATGCACTTATTATCAGTTTATTCAAGCTATTCCTATGTTGCCTATCGAACAGCATATCATTTTCCACGAATACTTTGAAAAAGGTTAAAATAAAGTAAGGGTGTGACACTCCCATTTCTGCTACCCAGCCATCTAAACCTAGCCCTTTCTCGATTGATTCCCACCATTGTGTGAAAACAAAAAGGGGGAAAAGAACTAGAAGTGATTTTTAATTGATATTGATATTGCACATATAACATAGGCTTATGGGTGTATTGGGATTTAGGGAGCTTTTGTTATTTTTAGCTATGTAATGAATTTCATGAATGAATTTTGTAGTTAAAGTTATTATGCAATTTACTATGAACTAATGAATTCTTATTTGTGTATGAAAGTTAATTGTAGGCTTTAATTCAGTTTTTAATTCACTCCCATTTCAAAATCATTAAAATTGAGAATTCAAAAATAAGTTAAGAGGTTCATAATCGTTGAATTTGAAATCATAGGAATCTCAAAGTTATTGATTTCAAAATAAGTTCAAACAAAAGGTTTAAAAAACATAGATTTGAACTTAAAAGTATTTTCAGATTAATTCCATGTTATTTGAATTAAAATAAGCTTTTTGCAATACTCTTCAAATGACATTTGAAAAGAAGTCAAGAATTTTATATGCATATGATCTTAAAGAAAACTGTCAAATCCTTTCAAACACCTAGTTCAAAAATCACCATTTTGTTTCATCATTAAAAAGTAGGAGAATGTTAGATCTACATGTTTTGATGATAACAAAGAATGGATTGATTCTACAAAAGGTTTTGCTTATAAATAAAAGAGTTGTGAACAAAGTAACTAAGTACTTGGTGGGAGGGAAAGCTATTACTCGAGTAGCGACTCTATTGATGAAGAAGAACAATAGTTGCTAAACAAGAGAAAGCATCACTAGCAGATTCCTGAAAGGATCACTGGAGTGACCACTCGAGTGATGAGCCATCATTACTCGAGTGACCACTCGAGTGATTTGTACAAAAATCATCTAGAGAAGTTTCTGCCAAGTTTTTATCGGTGTCACTCGAGTAGGCACTTGAGTTATGACAAGTAATCACTTGAGGGACCCTTCAAGTGACCAAGTAAATATTGAGGCATTAAAGTCTCAGCCAATATTTTGATAGGATCACTAGAGTGGCGACTTAAGTAATGCCTCTGAATCACTTGAGTAGCCACTTTAGTGATCAGGTTAGAAGTCCTTGACATAACTTTCAGCCAAGTTTTTCAATGGATCACTCGAGTAGCCACTCGAGTAATGGATAATGATCACTCAAGTAACTACTCTAGTAATTAGGTCAAAAGTCATTGACTTAACTCTTTGCCAAGATTTTCAATGGGCCACTCGAGTAATGGATCATGATCACTCGAGTAGTCACTCAAGTAATGCAGTATAGAGAGTATGATCTTAATCTGTTGTTCATTGATTTGTTAACTATATGATTAATCTTTCATTATATTAGTTTCCTAAGTGTATTTGTAGAGAAAAAATGAATAGATCATGCATTGAAAGAAAAGTCAAATGTAATTACCCAATTTGAGATTAAGGGCTAATGGCTTTGAGATTGATTGTAATTAGTGTAATTAAACACTTTTGAAGAAATGTGATGTGAATTTGATATAAATGTTCATAGTGATGATTTATTAATCATAGTGAAACCAGGGGCAAAATGGAAAAATTGGAAATTTACTTACTAATTGGTCAGTTACCAAAGAGGAAACTCATTGGTGATTATAGATCAAGGGTTGAGATCTATTGTCTATGGATCGGAATCCAATGTTATGTGCCTATGTGAGCTTATGTAGGAAGTAAACAAGATGTTGCCAAGTGGCATTGTATGGACTATAGGATTAGGTACATAAGACAAACATTTACTTTTCTCTCTCTTATCTCTCCTATTCGGTGGGAGTATGGGCCAAAGGGAAAAATATGCACACATCATCATCTTCTTCATCATCTCTCACCATCTCTCTCCTCCTTCTCCATTTTTCGGCAATGAAGGTGGAAAGAGAAAGAGAAAGCTTGAATTTTTGGTGAGTAATGGTTCTCTTATGCTCAAATCCTCTTCATTAAACTTGTTCATAATGTTAAGAGCTTCATCTTGGTGGTTTCAAAATTTTGAAAGGTGGTAGTTTGGGTGTTGGAGCAATTTGGAAGTTTGAGAATCAAGATTTTGGCTTTTGCAAGTTAAAGAGGTAATGATTTGAGGCTTTTTGGTATATATATTGTGATTGTTAGTTAAAGTTGATAAAATCTAGAATTTTCCCTGATTTTATGCCAATTTTTGAATGTATGAATTGCATGATGAATGATGTTGCAACTGGTATGTTGAGAGGTTATTTGAGTGTTGGTAATGGTTTTGAAGTTTAGAAGTGATTTGAATGAATTTGGGTAATGTGTGTATTAGATAGACCCAAGAGTAAGATTATGGTTAAAATGGGTTTTTGGAGTATTTTGAGGCCACCAATGTGTTCCTTATGGAATTTTAAGTGGGAATTAGCTTTGTGTGAAGTTTGGGAACAATTGGGATTAGTTTTGGCAAATCTGGGAATTTCTGTCACTTGCTACGATCTGGCAATTTGATAGCATCACTCGGGTCCTCAATCGCTGGCCAATTTTCAAGAGTGTGTTTTAACACTCGCAAGTGTGGTCTTTGCACCTGAGTGCCAAGGGTTGTGCTAGAGTGAGCCTTTTTCCTCTGATGTTGTTTGTGCTCTCAGGTAAGCACTTCTTGTGTTGCACTTTTGGGGACTCAAGTGACTTTGGAGTTATCACCCAAGTGCGATCCCCCATGCTCGAGTGTTGTGAGCACTTGCTGGCCAAGGTTGTTGCTCACTGTCAAACACTTACTAGTGAGAGATATTCTCACCGAGTGCAAGTCTCTTATCACTCGAGTGAGGTCATCTTCACTCAAGTGAGTCAGCCAAAAATCAATGTTGTGCTTCTGAAAAAGGGGTCTTCAGGGTAGTTTCTTCCGACCCTTTTAGCATGTGTTTAGGCCTTTAATGGCCAGACTCGTAAGCCCACTGTGCTGAAGAACGTGAGGATAGAACAAGGTAGTGACTCCTCTCTTATACTTTGTGTAAATGTATTGTATGTATGCCTATCATGCATTGTGTTGCTGCTGCTACTTTGTGACGCTTTGTGGAGCTTTATGATGCCTTGTGACACCTTGTGGAATTTTGTGATGCTTTGTGCCTTGTGATGCTGCTGCATAGTGTTTACCGCGAAAGCGAGCATAGTAATTACAGCGAAAGCAGGCATAGTGTTTACCGCGAAAGCGGGCATAGTGCATTGTGATTATAGCTGTGAATGCTGTCATTCATGGTGCAAGCCATGAATTATTGAGTTGCTACTGAACATGATAAACTTACATGCTATGTGTTTATATACTGTATAAGTGATTTGTTACTACTGGGATTCTTTAGAATCTCATTCTTTCCAATGACTAACATTTCAGATAGGGCAAGTGGCTCAAAAGGGAAGCGGACAACCCGGAGTGGTTAGGATCTCATAGAGACATTTTAGTTTTGGATTGTTGGTTATCTGTTTCGGTTTGGGATTACTGTATGTTTATGAGATGTAAATAATATTTTTGGATATGTAATCCCTATATTGGGAAACCTTAAACCCATTATATATATACAAGTAACCTGGGTATCCCGAGATTTAATTACGCATTCTAATATTTATGAATGTTATTTAACTGCACAGGTAATTGTATCCAAAAGTGAATGTGAGACCAGATTAATTATGTTTTTGAACTATTTTCCGTGATACCCCATCTCTTAGATGAGGGATTATAAAGGTTGTTTTTGTTTTATTGGTCTCTATTTCACTGGAATTTCATAATTCGGGTATAATTACGGTCAGGAGGTTACATCAAACATATTGTTTGCAACATCCAAAACGCTCACCTACCGTAAATGGCTAGTTTTCAAATTCGAAGAACAGTCAAATGAAGTTGCACGACTCTAACAGACACGTTGAAATGATTCCAACAACTATTACAAATTCAACTATAAATATGGGAACATTCAACGAAGAAAAAAAATACAATAATTGAGAACACACAAATATACATCGATCAATATTGATATGAAGAGACAAAAGGTGACTTTACTAAAGCGGAGCGTCCACTGAACGTAACGACTAGTTTTACAAATATGAAGAATGGTCAAATGAAGCAATACGACTCTAACGAACAAGTTGAAATGCTCAAATGATCATTAATCTTCATCAACTATAAATAGAAGAGTATTCATAGTTTAGAAGAATAAGGAGAGCTCAACTACGCCAACATGCTATAATCATGAGTCATTCATTTTAGCTCAAACACTCTCTGTTATTCTATAGTTTCGATATCAATTATCTTTGAGAGAATGATTGTTTGTATTGTTCTTCAGTATTCATAAAAGTTGTATCCTTACAATGTGTAAGGGGGGCAACTTGACTGTAACCTTATAGTGTGTAAGGGGGAGTAACCCGGTGAAAGATTTGTAGAAGGTTTCATAAGTGCCCAACTAAACTTGTAGGATTGTAGCGATTCTCAAGTACCCAAGTAACTTGAGGAAGATAATTGATTGAAAATCTCAGGAGGAGCCTGGGGATTGGATGTAGGTGATCGTAGATTAAACCGAACCAGGAGAAATCACATTTTGCATATTCTCTTCCCTAAGCTCTTAAATTTCCATCATATATTATTTAAATATCTAACTATGATATATGATTCATTACTTTCATATTTACTGCTTCCACTAAGATACGAAAAGATTTTCAAAGTTCTTAAGGTTATATCTTCCAGCTAGTTCAACCCCCCTCTTGGGTGTCAGCCAGTTCTAACATCCTTAGGCTAGAAGATAAATTTAGAAATGTGATTGGCAGTGACTCGAGGATTGGGGGTAGAGACCCCACGACTGTACGATCATATATGCTAGTTGTTTATATTGCACATTGATTGTTGAATGTTAATATTGAACGAAAAATGCTGAATACTATTAGATATCTAAGTATATGATGATTGTGTTGCATGCTCGGTGAGCTTGCATAAGAAATAAATAAATTGAATAATGACTTGTGTCTCATGCTTATTGAGCTTGCACATGAGAGGGAAAGACTAAGTGTCTAGAATGATTCCCAAAGTGTAAATATTCAAATTTCAAGAATGAAATTTATTGAAGGGGGGATGTAACATCCCAAATTTCAGTCACCAAAATTCTGTTACCCCTTAGGATATTAAAGGGAATAAAATGGTGAATATTAGCACACTTGAAATGGCCAAACAGTGCAATTGGTGGTCACCTGAATTTTAAGCCACAATAAGACATAAAATTTAATTTGTGTCTTTAAAAAAGCCCATTATTTGACCCTAAATTGGTTAATAGAAGAACACAATTGTGGGGCCTTATATATTGTGAATTTTGGTCTAAACACATAGGGAAAGAATGAAGCCCAATTTAATTACAGAGATGTAAGGGTCAAATGGTCATTTGACCAATAAAGCAAGAAGCTTTTTTTTACCCTTTTCTTTATGATATTTTCAACCAAAAAGAAAATAAAGAGAGGAAAAATATTTAATTGGCTACAAATAATGCCATGTAGTGGAATAATAGCTCAGTGAGAAAGATGATGACAAAAGTCAATTTTCACATGTTAATTGGCCACAAAATATTATTATCTTAAGGAGGTGGAGAAATTATATTTTAAAGCTCTTATCTTATTTCAAGAGCTCATTTTCGTCCAATACAAAGAGAAAGGAGTGAGAGAGAGAGAGAGAGAGACTTGGAGAAAACAAGAGCAAGTAGAAAAGAAACTGGACGGTTGAAATCCAACCGAATAACATCTTAGTAATTTTTGTATAAACCAAGGGTAAATTGGGGAATTGATTGATTATCTCTCGTCCCTCTCTATTAATTATGTTCAGCCACTCAAAAAGAAGAGAAAAATAAAAAATAAAAACAAGAAAATGGAAGAGGAAAGAGAAAGTATGAATAGTGAAAGCTCTTGAGCTTTGGGGCCGATTTCACTTTCGATTCAGCATTTTCAGCTTCCTGAGTCTTCTCTAATATTATTCCCCTTAGTGAGAACAAAATTTCTATGGTTTCATATTTTCTTTTAGAGGTGTTTGATTCTATTTACTCAGAGGAGGTGCTATTGGAATCAAGAACATATCACAAGTTGAAGTTTAGGTAAATATAAGCTCTAATTTGAACTAAATATTATGTGATTTTATTGAGTATTTCTTGAGATATTGAAACCTTAAATTTTGGCCAGAGGGAGTCTTTTAGGGTTTGATGCTCATATGATGATGATTATGATGTTAAAAGAGGTTTTATGATGATTTTGGAAGTTCGTGTTTAAATCTGCCTGAATTCATTTTTTAGAGGCAGAGAACTTGTAATGTGTTTTTTATATGTCAAACTGGGTTCAAATTTTATGAAATTTTACAAGATTAAATTAGACATCCCGGGCTTTAATTTGATAGGTAATATAAGCCATTTTGGAACAGATGATTGAAAGTTATGATTTTTTAAAGTTTGACCTTGATTGTAGAATGAAATATGTAACAATTTGACTTTGACGAATTTCTGAAAAATGTGTGGTTGTAATTGGGTCATTGTGATATTTTTTAGTAAAAGAGGACTTAAAGATCTTTTTATAGAATCTGGAACCAACCCAGTTGGATAGGTGAAAGTAGAGAAGGGAATTGCATGAGAGGAATGCAATGGTGGAATGAAGACGAGAAGATGCCTGAGTTTCATTACACGGGTTTAGACACCTTAGTAGCCCTGTGTGGCTATATTATTTGTAATTATTTTGTGCAATCCCTGTGGGGAATTTTTGTAATCAAGTACATATTATTAGTATATATATACTATTCCTATGTGCCCACCAAACTGTGCGTAAACACTCTAAAAAATGTGGAAATAAGGTAAGTAAAAAGACAATAAGGGTTTTACATTTAAACTTAGCTCATTTAATCTCAAAATTTATCACTAATCCCAACAATCTGTTGTTCAATTATGCTATGAAATCTCTAAATTTAATTGATCCATACTTAAAACTTATATACTTCTTAAGATTATTAAAAAGCACCTAAATAGGATTTTTTTTTTTTATGCATAAGATGAAACAAAAACATGAAACTAATAAAATGTGTCTCAAGAGTTAAGAATAACTCTTTACTCTACCATTTTTGCATACCACATAAATCTAATAGTTTTGCTCTCTAACTAAATTTTTATTTATTTAGTTTTATATTTTTTACTCCTCCTCTAACCTAAATCAGATATTGTCCAAAATGCTTCTAGAGCTTAGAGAAAGTTTTTTTTTGTTATAAAAAAAATAAACATAAAACAAAGTAAAACAAAATGCTAAGAGTAAAACCAAAAGATTAAAGAAAGTTAAAATGAAGAGTGGTATTAGGATTCTGCTTTTGACTGCTATTCGAAGATTGCCCACCACTTTGCTTTACTAATAGATCTGGTTTGGGTTCATAGATTTGTAGTTGATTAATTAGTTGATCAGCAGTTGATGCAAAAATTATGGTATGGCAAGTTGCTTGGGGTATGAATCCTATTTCCATAACATAAAAAAAGAAAGATAGGAGATCATTATAAAAACCATTAACATTTAACAATCCTAATGGGTTTTTGTAAAAGTTTAGCTTAGACCAATATGTAATGCTAGAAATCCCATCCAACATTTCCAAACCACCGGGTAAAGCGATAAAAGCTTCAGCATGGTAGAACATACATCCTATATGTTCAGGCAAGCTTAAGACCTATAACTCTTGTCCTAAGCAAAAGACGTGACCATCATACTCCTTTACTCTTACACTCAAACCCTTGCTTCCATTAATGGTTGTAGAAATGGCCACACTTCGTTTTAGGCCTTGGATGCCTCCCCTGTATATAAAGTTGATCTTTCTAGGAGCTAATGCATTTTTCAAGTTCTTTTGCTGTAATTAGAAACTCCCTATCCTTTCCCAAATTAGTTTCACCAAAAAAGCAGGTAGATTTAAATCTACATTTTAGTGCCATACCCTTTTTTCTCTTTCTTACTCCCGTACATTTTGTGCTTACAAGTTGAAGAGTGAGTATTTTCACTACTAAAACAACGACAACAGGATCATGCAAATCACGCATTTTTCAAAGAAAATTGAAAAATTTTCTGACATGAATGATCGGTATAATATTGTGTGAAGAAATTAAACAAAATGAGTAAAGAAACACAAAAGTTACTGAAAAGATAAGACAGATTAGACAAAAGCATGATTATGAATAGTAGTTGTAATTATGGCTCACATCTTCCCCTGATTTTAAATCCAGTAATGGCTTAAACGCTTTCTATGAATCATGGATTTGCTTCCAATCTAGTTTTCTTATAAACTAGCAAACATGGTCTTTTAATGTCAGATTCCCAAGACAGTAGAGCTCTTTTAATAAGTTCATTAAATCAAGAAGAATACCATGAACATCACCACTAGGATGTGTCTCAAGAGTTTAAATAATATTATTCAATGACTCCTTGCTCAGTCTATCCTTTATGAATTGAATTTTGTCTTCTCAATTTATAGAAACCATTTTTTTGCTCTTATAATGCTTATCACATGTCCACCTTGCACATTTATGGCAGACCTTCATTCTTTTAGCTCGTCTTTTGGAGTAATAACTTCTTCCCATTCCTAGCATAGGGTTAATAAATGACTCATGAATCTCACCTGCTAAACGTATCTTAGCTTCAATGATCCAGCGTACATCCTTAAGAAGGCCCAAACACTTGAATATCTTCATTCTTTTAAGTCGAAAGCTATAGATCTTCCAGATCACATCTTTGGGAAGAGTGGGGAACATATTTTTAAGCTTTGCAAGAGATTCCTCCATGTGAACTTAAAATGAACATGATGAAAACTAAATTTTTTAACAGAGTACAGTATGCTTCATTGAGTAGGAAAGAAAAATTAATGAGTAAGGAAAAGAAATTTTGGGTTGCCTCCCAAATAGCTACCCTTCTTTAACTTCTTTAGATAGAAAAAAACCAAAAAAATTAAATTTTTATTTTTTATATATTTATTTATTTTTATGCTAGAAGGAGGGCTTACCTGTTGGTTCCTCAAACATGATGACAATTTTCAAAGTGCTGAGTGTACCGTCATTATACTCTTTTAGTATTTGCCCATTCACTTTGAATTTTTGATCACCATCTTGAATCTCCATGGTTCCATATGGCCATACTTGAATCACAGTAAAGGGTCCTAACTACCTTGATCTCAGTTTTGCTAAAAAGAGCTTTAACCTTGAGTTATATAAAAACACTTTTTAACCCAGTGTGAACTCTCTCGCCAAGATTCTTTTGTCATGGCACCTTTTTGTTTTCTCCTTGTATAACTTGGCATTTTCATAAGCTTGTTGTCTGAATTCTTCAAGCTCATTGAGTTGGAGAAGTCTCTTTTCTCTAGCTGCCTTTAAGTCAAAATTTAAGGCTTTTATTGCACAATATGCTTTATGCTCCATTTCTAATGGAAGATGGCATGGTTTTCTGTAGACCAGTTGATATGGGGATGTACTAATTGATGTCTTGAAGGCAGTTTTATAAGCCCAAAGTGAATCATCTAATTTCCTTACCCAGTCCTTCTGATTGGAATTCACTATCTTCTTTAAGATCCATTTCAGTTCTCTGTTTGAGATTTCCACTTATCCACTAGTTTGTAGATGATATGGAGTTGCAACCTTATGAGTTACTCCATTTTTAGCTAACATTTATTGAAGATGTTGATTGCAAATTTGCCTTCCTCCATCCCTGATAATATCTCTAGGTACTCCAAATCTTGTAAAAATATTTTTCCTCAAAAACTTTACAACCACTTGAGAATCATTTGCAGGAAAAGCAGCTGCTTCAACTTACTTGGGGACATAATTAATAGCTACTCAAATAAAATGATTGCTAAATGAGTATGGAAAAGGCCCCATAAAATCAATTCCCCATATATTAAAGAGCTTAACTTTTAAGATGTTAGTTAAAAGGTCTTCATGTCTCTTTGAGATATTTCTCATTCTTTGACATTTGATATAGTTGTCACAATTCTATAGGCATCCTTGAAGAGCATAAGCCAGTAAAACTCATATTGAAGGACTTTAGTAGCTATTCTATTTGCTCCAAAATGACCACCATATAGGGATGAATGGCAGTTATTTAAGATGCTAGCCATTTCTTCTTCAGGAACACATTGCCTAATAATTTGATCTAGGCATTGTTTATATAGGAAAGGATCCTCCAAGGGTAATGTCTTACATCGGTTAGAAACTTCTTCTTTTGCACTATAGAAAGTTTATAAGGCATTACTCCATTTGCCAAGTAATTTAGAAAATCATCATGCCAAGGGGTGGGTTCTGATTGCATGACAAAAAGTTACTCATCTGGGAAATTCTCCTTGATTGGTGATTCTCTATTTTGTTCAAATGGCTCTAACTAAGTAGGATGATCTGGAATGAGATTCTCAGTCCCTTTTCTATCTTTGATTTCCAAGTCAAATTCTTGTAGCAGAAGCACCCATTTGATCAATCTAGGCTTAGCATCTTTCTTCCCAATCAATTATTTGATTGCTGAGTAGTCTGTCTAGACAATGAATTTTGACCTAATCAAGTAGGCTTTGAATTTGTAGAAAGAAAATGCTACTGCTAAAAGCTCCTTTTCTGTTGTTGCATAATTTAGCTGTGGTCTGAGAGTGTCCTGCTAGCATAATAGATGGAATAAAAAACCTTATCTCTTCTTTGGCCTAATAAAGCTCCAATTGCATAATCACTTGTATCACACATCATTTCAAATGGAAGGTTTCAATCTGGAGCTATGATAACTGGTACAGAAGTCAAGGACTTTTAGAGTTTGGAAGGCTAATAAACCATTCTCATTAAACACAAAGGGTGTGTCTTTCTCCAACAGCTTGCAAAGTGGCTTTTTGATTTTTGAGAAGTCCTTGATGGATATTCTATAGAAGCCCGCATGTCCTAAAAAACTCCGAATGCCCTTAATTGAGGAGGGAGGTGGTATCTTTTCAATTGTTTCAATCTTGGCTTAGTCTACTTCAATACCTTGATAAGATACCTTGTGACCCAGCACGATTCCTTCTTTCATTATGAAATCTCATTTCTCCTAATTTAAAACTAAATTTTTCTCCATAAAACATTGTAAGATTCTCCAAAAATTGAGAAATCATCTATGAACACCTTAATGAACTTTTCCACTACATTTGAAAAGATCGGCATCATACTTCTTTTGAAATGTTGCTGGTTCATTATATAAACCAAATGTCATCTTTTTGGAGGCAAAGATACCATATGGACATGTAAAAGTTGTTTTCTATTGATCCTTCGATGCAATTGTAATTTGATTATATCTTGTGTACCCATATAGAAAACAATAATAGGTTTTCCCGGCGAGACTATCAAGCATCTGGTTTATAAATGGCAGAGGGAAGTGATATTTCCTAGTAGTTTTATTGAGCTTTCTGTAGTTGATGCACACTCTCCAGTCAGTCACCGTTCATTGTGGAATTAGTTCATTTTTCTCATTAGGCACCACTATCATTCCACCTTTCTTTGGTACAAGTTGAACTGGACTTACCCATTGACTGTCAGAGATTGGGTATAATTATGCTAGTATCTAGCCACTTTATTACCTCCTTTCTCACCACCTTCTTCATATTTAGATTGAGTCTTCTCTGGTGCTTGACTGATGGCTTGTAGTTATCTTGTATTAAGATCTTATGCATAGAAATTGAAGGACTTATTCCTCTTATATCAGCTATTGACTATCCAAATGCTATTTTATACTCCCTTAAAACTCTTGATAACTTTTCTTTTTTATTGGAGTAAGAGCTGCAAATACGATTATTGGTAATGTTGAATTTCCTCCCAGATAAGCATACTTTAAGTGGGATGGTAGTGTTTTCATCTCTAGTGCTGGGGATTTTTCTATTGATGGTACTGGCTTACTCAGCTGTTCTCCCAAATCTTTAAATGATTTCTTGATAAACGTTGGGGAATTTGCTTCAAGGTACCTAATCTGCTCCAAGAATTCAGGATTAGTTAATTTTGATACATCTACTATTCCCATTGCTAATGGTTAATCTATGCATATTTCATTCACTACGTCTTTTATGCAGTTGGTCAATGTATCTACTCTATAACAGGTGTCACCTTCATTTGGAAAGGACAAAACTTAAAAAATGTTGAAAGATACTTGATTATCCTGAACTCGTAAGGTTAACTTTCCTTATTACACATCCATTAATGTTCTCCTAGTTTCTAGGAATGGCCTCTCAAGAATGACACGAGTTTCTTGATCTTCTTCTATGTCAAGTATTATGAAATCATCTAGAAATATGACTTTGTCCACTTACACTAGAACATCTTCTAAGACACCCCTCAGATGTTTTAATAATCAGTCTACTAGAAGTATTACAACTGTGATGGGCTTTACCTCTCTAAGATGAAGTTTTCTGTAGATAGATAAAGGTATGAGATTTACACTGGCTCCTAGGTCACAAAGTGCTCTTTTAAAGTTACATTAACCTATGGTGTAAGGTATGTAAAAGCTTTCTAGATCTTTCAACTTTGGTGATAATTTCTTTTATAGAATCACATTGCACTCCTCAGTAAGTGCAACTGTCTCAAATTCCTCAAGCTTAAGCTTATTTGAGAGAATATCCTTCATGAATTTTGCATAACTAGGCATTTGGGCAAGAGCGTCTGTGAAAGGAATGTCGATATATAGCTTTTTGAAAACCTCTAGAAACTTTCCAAGTTGTTTGTCTAGCTTTGCCTTCACAAGTCTCTAAGGTTATCGAACTGGTGGTACATATGGAGGAGGGTTATCTAGAAAGCTGATTCTTCCTGGTAGCATATAATCCTCCATAGGTTTCTATGCTTCCTCCTTCTATTCTTCTTTACTTTCTTTCTTTTCTCTATCATTCTTCTTTTTAATTATAGGATCTTTGAATTCTTTCCTACTCCTTAGTGCAATGGCCTTCACATGCTCTCTTGGATTTCTTTCGGTGTCACTTAGTAGAGTTCCTGGTTGTCTGGAATTTAGCATATTTACAGTTTGGCCCATTTGGATCTCCAAGTTCTTTATTGAGGTTTCTTGGCTTTTGACTGTTGGGTTAGCCCTAGTCATGAATTGAGATATATTCATGGTTAGTGGAGCCAATGCATCTTCTATATTCTCTTTCTGTTGTGATGGATTTCATGGTTGAAGAACTTATTGCTAGTAGTTCCATTATAGCTTGAACACATTTTAATTGTTCCTCCAACCAAAGTTTGGATGATTTCTCCAACCTGGATTATAAGTGTTTGAGAATGGGTTGTTTCTTTGATTTTTGATTTAATGAGCTTGCTCTAGCATAAATGAGTATCCTTCTTAACATTGCATGCTCACATGAGGTCCTCCACATCGATCACAGGTTTCAGTAGGAGTGCTGATTACATTTTCTTGGTTTGTCAATGAGCTCACTTGCTTGAATATAGATACAACTTGAGAAGACAAAGTTGGAAGGATATCCAGCTCATGCATTTTAAGTACTTTCTTTGAAATGTTCCATTCAGAAGGCCATTGGTATGCATTAGCTGCCATCTCCTCAAGTAGGTTGTACGTATCATCTAGAATTTTCCCATTAAAGATCCTCCATCTACAACATCTACAAGAATTCAGGAGGTATGCGTCATCCCACTATAGAAAGTTTGTAGTAGCCACCACTTTGGTAGCCCATGATGAGGACATCTCCTCAGCAACTCCTTGTATCTTTCCCAAGCTTCATAGAGGCTTTCTTGTTTCTGCTGGGTAAATAAGGCAATTTCATTCCTCAATTTTGTAGTTTTTCCTTAAGAAAAGTATTTTGCCAAAAATTTTTACGCCAAGGCATCCTATGTAGTTATGCTTCCTACTAGTAGTGAGTGAAACCAACTCTTAGCCTTATCTCTGAGTGAAAAAGGGAAAAGTCTAAGTCTAATGGCATTATCAGTAACACCATTATGCTTGAATGTGTAACATATTTCTAGGAAGTTGGCTATATGTGTGTTAGGATCTTCTGTTAGTAAACCAATGAACTAATTTGCTTGCACCATCTAGATAATTGCAGGCTTGATTTCAAAATTATTGGATGCTACTGGCAATTTTCTGATTCCATAAATTGTCCCAATGACTGTTGTTGGTGTTGCATAGCCATGTTGTGCTTTGGTATCTGTTGCTTCTTCCCCCGGATTTGCCATCAGATTGCTTAGGATTGAAGTAGACTGCTTTTGATCTCTTCAATTTCTTCGACAAGTTCTCTCGATCTCAGAATCAAAAAGCTGTAGTTCAGTCTTCTTTAATCTGGTCATGTATTAACTAAAGCCTGAAAAGAAACACAAGACATCAAAAAGAAACACAAATGCAATATAACGACCAAATTAGTATTAAAATTATTTGGTATTGAGATTAATGATAATAATCTTTGGCAACGGTGCCAAAAAATTGTAACGCAGGTAAATGGTTTATTAAAAAGTACAATTGTACACTATCATAAACAAGTAATATAGAGGTGAGTAGAGTATTGTTCCCATGAGGATTGATCACTAAGTACCAAAATTGGTAATTTTAATTCTAATTAGTCGATCAATTAGTTCATGATTGAGATTACAAAATAAAAATGATTAAATATGAATGCAATTTATATGAAAACAACTATGAGAAAAATCCCTAGGGATCAAATTTCACTTAGCAAATTTCGGATTGAACCACCTATCTATTCTAATCCAATTTATTCCACATAATTGATAGTTGAGTTTTCCTATTTTAATAACTAGCTGATAGAGCTCAATATTTATATATTTTTAGTAATTAATCTTGGGCTTTTGTGGGACTTAATTGAATATTTTGAGCGTAATCAAGTGTTAGTGTGAGATTTTAGTGAAAGAATAATTTGGGAATTATAGTGGTTAAGTGTTATATTTTTATTTAATATTTGTTATTCTCATTATTCTTTAATTGTGAGCAAAAGATATTACTTTGTGAATTTAATTTTGTAGGTGATGATGTGGCACAACTTCAGTAGTCAAGGTTAAAGATGTTATTTGGAGTTTAATGAAGGACAAAAGTGAAACATCACAAGTGCATAATTTATTTTAACATTTTTTCTAAGAGGAGGTTAAATGAGTAAGGGCCTTGTTTGATTTTTGCAATTTTGTGTCTAATGCCAAAACAAATTTTTATCTTTTATCCAAACATACCTTTAACTCATTTAACCTAGTGAATTGAAGAAAGAAAGGAAGTGGGGACCATTGGTAAATGAGGGTGGCAGTTGGTTGAATGAGAATGGAGGGAATTTGCTGAACCGAAATTGAAGAGCTGAACCGAATGAAAAGGATTAATTAATGAAGCAATCTTGACTGAATAGGTTGAAGCAGGAATGAAAAAGATGGATCGAGTTGAATATGGAGAGAAGACCAAATTGATGAATAGATAAAAGAAGAAAGCTAGCCATTTTTGTTGACCATGTGGCTTTGAGAATAGAGAAAAGAGAAGCGAAATGAGCTGGACCGTGAGGGAATAAAATGGAGAAACACCTAATGTGAAAAGAAAGGAAAAGGGAACACAACTTGGGAGTCAGCAGATCGAATTAAAGGAAAAGGCAAGGGAACCGAAATTCGGAGCCGGACTGAAAGAGTTAATTGAAGGAAGAAGGCTGACCGTGAAGGAGGAGACCAAATACAATACAATAGCATGGGAGGATTGCGGCTGGGTGGGTGTGAAGAGTGTGAAGCACCGAATAGATGATTGAAGGAAGCACAAAATAGAAATAGAGCGTTAAGGTCAATCGGTGGCTGCTGTAACTTCAATGGCTATTCTCCTCTTCTTTCATCAAGTTGCTTTTTGCTCTTCCATGAGTAGCTAAGTCTTGGTGATTTCCTTGAGTTGGGTAATGGTTTGTGTTAGATCTCATGTTTTGATGATAACAAAAGAATGGTTTGAAAAGGAAATGATTAATAAACAAGTTTGAACAAAGGAATAACAGGGATAAGCATCACTTGAAGTTAGCATTGGAGTAATGAAGAAAGACAAAGAGAAAAAGCTGAGAAACTTGATTAGATGCAGTTTTTCTAAGGCATTACTCGAGGAGGTACTCGAGTAATGAGCCAAAACTTGAAGTAACCAGAGGCACCTTCCAATAACCTGCCAACGTTACTCGAGTAAGTACTCAAGTAATAGTGTAAGTATTTTCAAGTTGATCCCGGCCTGCCAATGTTACTCGAGGAGCTACTCGAGTAACCAGGTAAAAACTTGGAGTTGCTCTCGGCCTGCCAATGTTACTCGAGGAGCTACTCGAGTAACCAGGTAAAAACTTGGAGTTGCTCTCGGCCTGCCAATGTTACTCGAGGAGCTACTCGAGTAACTCTGTTCCTGAAATTGTGGAGCTCTCGGCACTTTGTACTACTGCCAATGTTACTCGAGTAGCTACTTGAGTAACGCACTAAAGTAAGTAAAAACTTGAAGGTCGTACCCGATTAACTTAATCTCATTTTCCTCGAGTCCTTACTCTAGTATGCAAGTATTTAATGTTCTATTTTAAGTGGATTCCTCAAGTAAGTACCCGAGTATGCAGAAATATTTTCAAGGTAAACTTCAAGTCATTACCCGGGTAAGTCATGCACAAAAAGTACATTTACTCGAGGTGGTACCCGAGTAACCTATACAAAAATGAGTGCATTACTCGAGTCAGTACCCGAGTAACAAGGTAAGTGCTCTCAGCCTTGAAATCCTGCAAACATTACTGGAGTAAAGCATCGAGTAACCAAAAGTTTATTTGAAGGTTTACTGGAGTTGGTACCCGAGTAACTCATAAAGTTATGAGTGCATTACTCGAGTAGGTACCCGAGTAAACAGATATTTCCAAAGGTTTGAAAATTGGTTATTCCATGCACTACCCGAGTAATCTTGTATTTATTCATTGACTTGCAGTTTATCAAAGATTTCCCGATGATACTCGAGTAAGTATACACAGAAATTTAGAAATCATTCAAACGTTCATTAAATTGTTTCCTATATGATTAATCTTTCATTGTATTAGTATTTCTAGCATATTTACAGATAAACAATGAAGGAATCATGTCAAGAAAGGGAAGTCAAATTAAAAGTTCAAATGCCAACAACCGCCAACGAATAATTTTCAAAAGCTTGAAAAGTCAATAGTGGCTGCCCACTCTCCAACGGACGAAAGAAAATGTTTCAACGGTCATCACCAACATATCTATATATATGGGAACATCCAAACAGAGAAAATAATATCAAGAACATACACAAACGAATTATCAAGTTCATTGCTCTGTTTTTCACGTTGAGATTATATTTCTATGCTTCAGTGATTCTTATTCACTCTGTAAGAGCGATATTTCATTCAAACTCAATATTTCTTATTGAGATAACTTAAGGTTGTGGAACCTTGAGTTGGGATTGGATTACAACTTGTAAGGGGGAGCGAGTGTCCAGGTGAAGGAACTTGCTTGTACTGAGGTGCCAAGAACCCACTGAATCTTGGAAGTTATAGTGAAACTCTCAGAGAAGCTCTGAGGACTGGACGTAGGTCAAAGTGGTTGTGACCAAACCAGTATAACTCCTAGTGTATGCTTCGGTGATATTTCTCCTTACTTATTACTGTTTTAATTCCACTGTTAAAGTTTTATATGTCCGATGAAATTTTAGTATCACCCAATTCACCCCCTCTTGGGTGAAATATTTGTTCTAACATTTGGTATCAGAGCGTAGGTCTTCTTGTTAAGGTTTAACAGCCTAAGAAGGATCCAATGGCAAGCATGGGTGAAGGAATTCTTCCCGACGGAGCGTCTATCACTAGACCTCCTGGTTTCAATGGAGAACACTTCTCTTTCTGGAAAGCTAAGTTCAGAGTGTTCGTGATGGCTACTGAATATGGACTATGGGATGTAATTGAGAGTGGAAACTATCAACCCACAAAGATTGTAGATTCTCAGAAAATTCCAAAGACGCCAGCGGAATATGATGAGAATGACAAGAAACTTATCACTCTCAATAGCAAAGCAATTCTGATGTTACAAAGTGCTTTGAGTCAAAGTGAATATTTCAGAATTTGCATACTTCCAACAGCAAAACAAATGTGGGAAGCTCTGGAAATAGCTCATGAAGGAACTTCGGGAATAAAGGAGAATCGAATCAACACTTTGGTCACCGAATTCGATCTACTTCGAATGAAATCAGGTGAGTCGATTTCTGAATTTGAACTTAGATATACTCATCTTGTTAACCAACTTGCAGCTCTTGGGAAAGTCTATGATCAGCACACCCAAGTACGAAAGATTTTGAATATTCTTTCTAAAGAGTGGGAAGCAAAAGTTACTGCAATAGAAGAAGCAAAAGGAGAATCAATGAGATCAGTTGCTTCTCTATTTGGAAGTCTTTCTGAATATGAAAGCAAACTAAAGTTCAAAAGAGAACTAGATGACATTGGTGACAAGAAAAAGAAAGGTCTAGCACTAAAAGCGAAAGAAGAGAATCAGGATGAGGATGAGGAGTTTGACGATGATGAAATGGGCCTAATCATAAAACGATTTAGAAAATTCTACAAGGAAGGTCAAGGATTCAAACATTTTCAGAAAGGAGGAAATAGTAGCAAAGATCATATCATTTGCTATGAATGTGGGAAACCAGGACATATCAAGTCAGAATGTCCAGATTTGAACCAAAAGAGCAAAGAAAAGAGAAAAGGCAAATTCTTCAACAAAAAGAAGGCTTTCGTATCTGCTATATGGGGTGACAGCTCCTCAGACGAAGAAAGTGATGAGGAAGAAGTAGCTAATATATGTCTTGTTGCTCAAGAAGAAACAGAAGAAGAGGTAAATGATTCTGAACCTACCTATGATGAATTACTTTCCGAATATAATGCTTTACATTCTGAACTCATCAAAGTAGTTAAAGAATTGATTGTTGTTAAAAAGATAAACAAAGTTCTTGAAACTGAACTTAAGGGAAAGGATTGTGAAAATTGTTTATCTTTGAAAAAGAAAAACATTGATCTCACAAAAACTCTTGAAAAATTTACACAAGGAAGTGAGATGCTAAATGTTATTTTAAAAGCTCAACGATTTGTAAATGATCAATCTGGAATTGGATATGATCCAAAATCAGATAAAAGAAAAGGAAGAAAGAAAGCAGGAGGTAAGTCATATTTGAATTATTTCCAACATTCTGTGCATACATAAAATCCTTTTGCATTTTGTAACTACTGTAATAGAAAAGGACATTATACCTCTTCATGCATTCATAAGAAGAAAGGAACAATAGGAACCTAAAAATGGGTACCTAAAGGTTCATATATTCAGAAAATTATTTGTACTAACCCAAAAGGACCCAAAAAGATGTGGGTACCTAAGACTTAGTCATTTGATTGCAGGTATGTCTCAAAGCATCCAAAAATAGCAAGTGGTACATAGATAGTGGATGCTCTAGACATTTGACAGGAGATTTCGAAAGTTTTACCACATTACAACCTAAGGAAGGTGGAAAGGTAAAATTTGGAGGAAATCAATCCGGAAGGATAGCAGGAATTGGTGAAATCAAAAATGACAAAGAAATACAAGTCAAAGATGTATATTATGTTGAAGGCTTGTGTCACAATTTGCTAAGCGTAAGTCAAAGTGCAGATAAAAACAACTGGGTAATATTTGACTCAGAAGAATGTTTAATCATCAATAAGAATGACTTACAGCTTGATAAGAAGAATATCAAGGCTAAGCTCAGAGCAAAAAGGGAAGGTAACTGTTACACTCTAGATATTAGCAGAAATGAATCTGAAAATTGTTTTCTGAGTAATGCCGATGAAAGTTGGCTATGCATAAGAGATTGGCTCATGTCAATATGCATCAACTAGGCAAATTACTCAAAAAGGATCTAATCCTTGGATTACCCAAAGTTAATTTCAAAAATGACTTGATTTGTGATGCATGTCAAAAGGGTAAACAAACTAAATCGTCTTTCAAATTGAAAAATGAGATTTCAACAAATAGACCATTACAATTACTACATATGGATTTAGTTGGTCCAGCAAGAGTAAAGAGTCTTGGTGGCAACCTATATTCATTGGTCATTGTTGATGATTTCTCTAGATTTACATGGGTTATTTTTCTATCATCAAAAGATGAAACCTTTGAAGAATTTATTGTTTTTGCCAAGAAAGTGCAAAATGAGAAAGGATGTCCATTGCAGGTATTAGGACTGATCATGGTGGAGAATTTGAAAATCAAGCCTTTGAAGAGTATTGTGATACTAATGGCATTGATCACAATTTCTCTACTCCAAGGACACCTCAACAAAATGGAGTTGTGGAACACAAAAATAGAGTGCTCACTGAAATGGCTAGAGCAATGTTGAATGAAAAGAATGTGTCTCAAGTGTTCTGGGCTGATGCTATGAGTACAGCATGTTACATTTCAAATAGAGCATATATCAGAACAAAACTTGGAAAGACACCATACGAACTATACAAAGGAAGAAAGCCAAACATTGCTCATCTTCACATCTTTGGTTGTAAGTGTTTCATTCATAATAATGGTAAAGATAACTTAGGAAAATTTGATTCTAAAACTGATGAAGGAATTTTCCTAGGATATTCTAACCGAAGTAAAGCATATAGAGTTTTCAATAAAAGAACATGTGTTGTTGAAGAATCAATTCATATTGTATTTGATGAATTTGAATCCTCTGAAAAAACCTTTGATGAAGAACAGGAAGTTGTTTTAAATCAAGAGAATGGTCAATCTATTTCTAAGTCTCTTATTCCAGAAGTTGATGAAACTAAGGAAGAAGAGCAATCCCTAGGTCAACCTAGAGCTTGGAAATACAATAAAAGTCATTCATTAGATCAAGTCATAGGAGATGTCAATGAAGGGATCAAAACTAGAAATAGAATTTTTAATGAAGTAAGTTTCTCTGCATTCATTTCTGAGATTGAACCTTCTAACATTGATAAAGCCCTATCAGACAATGATTGGGTTATAGCAATGCAAGAAGAACTAAATCAATTTGAGAGAAATCAAGTTTGGGATTTGGTACCCCGACCCAAGGATTATCCGATCATTGGTACTAAATGGGTATTCAAGAACAAACTCGATGAATCCGTAATTATTGTCAGAAATAAGGCAAGATTGGTGGCCAAAGGCTATAATCAGGAAGAAGGGATTGATTATGAGGAAACGTATGCTCCAGTGGCTAGATTGGAAGCTATACGTGTACTTTTAGCCTTTGCATGCATCAAAGGATTCAAACTCTATCAAATGGATGTTAAGAGTGCATTTTTAAATGGTTACATCATGGAAGAAGTGTATGTAGAACAACCTCCAGGCTTTGAGGATGTTACTAAACTAGACCATGTTTTCAAACTCAAAAAGGCTTTATATGGTTTAAAACAAGCTCCTAGAGCCTGGTATGAAAGGCTCAGTAAGTTTCTTATTGATCAAGGTTTTGTATGGGGAAAAGTTGATACAACACTCTTCATAAAATGAAAACACAACGATATTTTAATTGTTCAAATATATGTTGATGATATTGTTTTCGGTGCTACAAATGAATCTCTGTGTAAGGAATTTTCTGAGATAATGCAGGGAGAATTTGAGATGTCAATGATGGGAGAATTGAATTTCTTTCTTGGTTTGCAAATCAAACAAAGAAAGAATGGAATCTTCATATCTCAAACAAAGTATTTGAAAGAGCTATTGAAGAAGTATGGAATGGATGAAACAAATGGCATGGACACACCTATGAGCTCAACTACGTTACTTGATGCTGATGTCAAAGGAAAAGACTACAACATCACGAAATATAGAGGAATGATTGGATCATTACTCTATCTCATGGCAAGCAGACCAGACATCCAATTTAGTGTTGGCATATGTGCAAGATATCAATCGACACCAAAGGAATCACATGCTGAAACCGTCAAACGAATCTTTAGATACCTTGCTGACACACCCGAATTAGGTCTATGGTATCCCAAAGGAAGAAGTGAATATCTTGTTGCATACTCAGATTCAGATCATGGAGGATACAAGACAGATAGAAAGAGCACCAGCGGACAAGGACAATTTCTTGGAGGATCACTTGTGTCATGGTTCAGCAAGAAACAAAATACAGTGTCTCTTTCGTCAATGGAAGCCGAATATATTGCAGTCTCAAGTTGTTGTGCACAAGTAATATGGCTAAAACAACAACTACAAGATCTTGGTATTTATCTCAAAGAAATACCAATCTATTGTGACAATACTAGTACGATAAGTTTGGCAAAGAATCCAGTTCAACACTCTAGAACCAAGCATATCGATGTCAGACATCACTTCATCAGAGATCATGTTCAAAAGAAAGATGTGAAAGTGATATTTATTCCCACTCATCTTCAACTAGCAGATATTTTTACAAAACCTCTTGCAAAAGATCAATTTCTATACATTAGAAGAGAATTGGGAATGGTAAATCCCAATGAGTTGTAAGTTATTTCAGTTTCTCATAATATTAGATGAAGTCATTTATTAAAGTTTTGATGATTACTAACTTAAGCATCGGAGTATATAGAAATTTGTTTTGCAGGAAGGTTGAAACTCTGTTTTGAGAAACAAAAACAGAGGTGATCAGAGGACACAGTTACTGGAGTACCAACTTGAAGTTATCACTAACAAAGAAGCATTACCCGAGGAACAACTTGAAGTAAAGAAGCACTTTACTCGAGTATGTACTCGAGTAATGGACTTCAAAACTGGAAGTAACAGATCAAGTTACTTGATTTTCAAACATAACAGTTCAGTTTCAAAGAAATGAAGAGTCAGAAGTTGAAAAGCAGGTTACTCGAGGTGGGCCTCGAGTAAACTTGAAGCTTACTCGAGGAAGGCCTCGAGTAATGTCGGAGTCCAGATTCTCAAATTGATAAAGAATGACTCAAATCTGATCAGAATGGGTTATAAATGATCGAGGGAACATCCATGGATAATTACTATATTATTCATGCCAGGTACGCAATTTAAATGAATTATTTTAGAATTTTTCTGTATGAACACCCGAGGAAGGCCTCGAGTAAACTTGAACATTACTCGAGTAAGGCCTCGAGTAACGTCGGGTTCTAGGTCTTTATCTGTCGCAAACTCGGTCATTTCCACAAAATCTCCTCGAGTAAATCACTATTCTCTCTCACAAAAACTTTTCACAAGTGATTCCCTGCTTCATTTCCGTCAAAACCCAAGAGATTTCTGTTCCAAAAACCTCCTATTTTGCCCAGATTCTCAGTGCCCTAACCTGTGACTGTCTCTTTTCTTTTTCTGAAAATCTCAGTTTTTCAATCTTTCAGAAAGATGAGGACCAAAAACCTTACTCCCAAAGATTCCTCTGACTCTCAACAAAACCCTGATCCTCTTTCTTCTCCTCCCAAAAAGAGAAGAAAATTAACTCCGAGATCAAAAGCTAAAATTCCTCTTCAACCTCAATCTCAACCGAAACCCAAAGGAGTTGTGATTAAAGAGCCTATTGTGACAAGGGCTCAATCCAAAAAGAGTACATCTACCGGAAGAGGCAAGAGTGCCAAATCTCCCTCACCTACTCCCTCTGATTCCTCTACCCCTTCTTTCACACCAAAGCCTACCAAAAAACCAAAGTATGACAAGAATGTGGCTAAGGCTATGGCTGGAATCTTAGATCAAATGGAGAAGGGTCAAACTTCCAAGAAGACCAAAGTACCGGAAGCAGAGATCACCAACCCACCAAAGGGATTCAATGTTAGCAAATTGGTGGAGTCTCCGAAGTATTTGTCTCAGTTCTCCAGAAGGAAGGTGTGTAAGACATACTATGTTGATCTGAAGTTACTTCAAGAGGTAGTGAAGTATGACCTAAGTCCTTATTTAGATCCCTTTATGCCTTGGCTATCTATTAGATTACCATTCTGTACTAAAGTGATCACTCACTTTTATTGTAATCTAGAGATCATAGATGAACCTAACAGAACCTCAGCCGAGGAAGAAATGACCACCACTGTGAGAGGCCAAAAGATTCTAATTTCACCATCTAGAATTAACTTGTAGTTAGGCATAGAAAATCCCCCGGATGATGTTTACTCTCAACTTGAGCCAAATCAAATCTTTTCTGTTCTCAAACCCGATGAGCTAGTTGGCCCTCTACATTTTAAACCGAGTGATATGTGTGATCATCACAGGGTCCTATGGTACATCTACTCTAGGTCCCTAGTGAACAAAGCCAACAATTACACCCACTTCTCTGATAGGGATTTTAGGTGGTTTGCTTCACTGCTTTTGAATGAACAAAAAGATCTAGGGGAGTATATCTTCTTTGAGATAAAAAGGTATAAGGTGGATGGGAAGGCTACAACACCAATGCCATATCCTCAGATTGTGTCACTGATCTTGAAAGAGAACAAGATATGGTATTTGGATAGCAAGGAGCCCATTGAAATGTTGACTCCGGTTGGGAGAAACCAGATAGGAAAATTGAACATTGACATCCCTCTGAAAGGCCCTCTGGAGTCTGGGTCAAAGAAGAAGAGGAAGACCACAGAGGCAGAAACCAGCAAGATAGATAACACTCAGTCATCGGCTCCAGCTGCTACCACATCATCACCATCCTTCCTCAATGCCACTCTCCAGCATTTCATGGAAAATATGCTGAGAGGATTTCATGTGGATATCGCCAATACAAATGCTGAACTGATAACCCACATGAATACCAAGATGGGAGAGTTGGTTGAGAGAATGGACAGGAGGCATGAGGAGCTGCTAGCAGAGCAACATACTCAGGGGGAGACCCTGAGATTGATTCTGGCACGCTTGGACTCATTGGGTCCCGAACCTTCAGCCGGTCCCTCCTCTTCTGCACCACCACCACCAGAGAACCCTCCTACTGATACTCCTATTTCTGAGGATAAACCATTTACTCCTTTGGTTTCTAGTCCACCTGAGCTTCAAGCCAAAGACATCCTTTACTCAGTGGATAACCCAGAAACCAACGAGACCATACACATCACTATTGATGATTCTTCTCCAAAACCTCAGCCAGAAACCGTTCCTAAACCGATTCTATCACCTACCCAAACTGAGGAAATATCTCCCTCCTCCTCCCCTGAACATCATACTCCTGAGGCTGAGACTACTCCTGAGATTCAGACCACTCCAGAAGGAGAAACCTCTACTATGGTTGTCTTCCAACCTTCTCCTCCCGGCGATGACATCCATATCCCTCCAGTCCATCTGTCTGACCTAGTTCCCTCTAGTTCATTTGATTCCTTGGACTCAGATGATTCTATGGTCCTTCCAGTAACACCTATTTCCATGGCCAAGCCTCCTAGCCCTCCACTTGATTGATGAAGCCAAAAAGGGGGAGAAGAGCTTGAGAGTGATTTTTGTGGATGTGTCCTAGTTTATTTTGGGTATTTGGGTGTATATGGGTTCTATGGAGCATTTTGAAACTTGTTAGTTCTTTTTATTAGTCTTCTTGAACTTATCTTGTAATTTGAAATTTTTAAGTTTAATGCAAGTGTGCTTAAGTTATGATTCTATTTTAAGTCCATTTAAGTTTTGAATTATGATACATTGTTGGACTAATGAAGTTGACTGTGAATGCAAGGTGTGTGCTATGAATTTAAACTTAATAAGAAATATTTAATTTGAAAATTCAATTTGAAAAACCATGTCCAAAATCACCAAAGTTTTGTCATCATCAAAAAGGGGGAGAATGTTAGATTTCATGTTTTGATGATAACAAAAGAATGGTTTGAAAAGGAAATTATTAATAAACAAGTTTGAACAAAGGAATAATAGGGATAAGCATCACTTGAAGTTAGCATTGGAGTAATGAAGAAAGACAAAGAAAAAAAGTTGAGAAACTTGATCAGATGCAGTTTTTCTAAGGCATTACTCGAGGAGGTACTCGAGTAATGAGCCAAAACTTGAAGTAACCAGAGGCACCTTCCAATAACCTGCCAACGTTACTCGAGTAATAGTGTAAGTATTTTCAAGTTGCTCTCGGCCTGCCAATATTACTCGAGGAGCTACTCGAGTAACCAGGTAAAAACTTGGAGTTGCTCTCGGCCTGCCAATGTTACTCGAGGAGCTACTCGAGTAACCAGGTAAAAACTTGGAGTTGCTCTCGGCCTGCCAATGTTACTCGAGGAGCTACTCGAGTAACTCTGTTCCTGAAATTGTGGAGCTCTTGGCACTTTGTACTACTGCCAATATTACTCGAGTAGCTACTCGAGTAACGCACTAAAGTAAGTAAAAACTTGAAGGTGGTACCCGATTAACTTAATCTCATTTTCCTCGAGTCCTTACTCTAGTATGCAAGTATTTAATGTTCTATTTTAAGTGGATTCCTCGAGTAAGTACCCGAGTATGCAGAAATAGTTTCAAGGTAAACTTCAAGTCATTACCCGGGTAAGTCGTGCACAAAAAGTACATTTACTTGAGGTGGTACCCGAGTAACCTATACAAAAATGAGTGCATTACTCGAGTCAGTACCCGAGTAACAAGGTAAGTGCTCTCGGCCTTGAAATCCTGCCAACATTACTGGTGTAAAGCATCGAGTAACCAAAAGTTTATTTGAAGGTTTATTGGAGTTGGTACCCGAGTAACTCATAAAGTTATGAGTGCATTACTCGAGTAGGTACCTGAGTAAACAGATATTTCCAAAGGCTTGAAAATTGGTTATTCCATGCACTACCCGAGTAATCTTGTATTTATTCATTGACTTACAGTTTATCAAAGATTTCCCGATGATACTCGAGTAAGTACTCGAGTAAACTTCAAGTAATACTCGAGTAGCTACTCGAGTAAGTATACACAGAAATTTAGAAATCATTCAAACGTTCATTAAATTGTTTCCTATATGATTAATCTTTCATTGTATTAGTATTTCTAGCATATTTACAGATAAACAATGAAGGAATCATGTCAAGAAATGGAAGTCAAATTAAAAGTTCAAATGCCAACCACCGCCAACGGATATTTTTCAAAAGCTTGAAAAGTCAATAGTGGCTGCGCACTCTCCAACGGACGAAAGAAAATGTTTCAACGGTCATCACCAACATATCTATATATATGGGAACATCCAAACAAAGAAAATAATATCAAGAACACACATAAACGAATTATCAAATTCATTGCTCTGTTTTTCACGTTGAGATTATATTTCTATGCTTCAGTGATTCTTATTCACTCTGTAAGAGGGATATTTCATTCAAACTCAATATTTGTTATTGAGATAACTTAAGGTTGTGGAACCTTGAGTTGGGATTGGATTACAACTTGTAAGGGGGAGCGAGTGTCCAGGTGAAGGAACTTGCTTGTACTGAGGTGCCAAGAACCCACTGAATCTTGGAAGTTATAGTGAAACTCTGAGAGAAGCTCTGAGGACTGGACGTAGGTCAAAGTGGTTGTGACCAAACCAGTATAACTCCCAGTGTATGCTTCGGTGATATTTCTCCTTACTCATTACTGTTTTAATTCCACTGTTAAAGTTTTATATTTCCGACGAAATTTTAGTATCACCCAATTCACCCCCCTCTTGAGTGAAACGTTTGTTCTAACAGTTTGAGCTTCTAAACTTCAAAGGAATTCCTTTAAGCTCTCTTTCTAATTCATAATTGTATGGCTTGGTAAAGTATATGATTTTGATCTAGATTGTTCTATGCCAAGTGATTAAACTTGGTGGTTGAGCTAGGAGTTGATTAATTAAGCTTTGTATGATTCATATTAGGAGTAGGTTGAGTTGTTTAATCCAACTTGGTTAAGTGGATTGTAAATGACTAAATGGAATGCTTTGAACTTTTGTAATGGTAATTGCAAGCTAGAATTGGAAGTTGATTATTCATCTCCTTGAGTCTGAATTATTTGGTGGTATTCATTTAATTGCTTCGGTAGAATGAATTAAATGATTATTGCAAGTATGGAACTAGTGGTAACTTAGTTTCATCCTCTTGACTCATATTGTGGAATTCATATCATTAGCAAGCACGGAAGACTAAAACCTCAACTCAAAGGAATCTCATTTCATCATTATATAGTTAATTGAATTTATCTTATTGTTAGCGTTAATTTCAATTCCTTTTGCTTCTTTATTTTAAAAACTGAAAAATACAAAAATATTATTTTAGCTTAGATTATTTCATAGTTTTAAAATCAAATTCTCAAAATGATTTCTCACAATTTTAAGGTCTTTCATCACTTTACTACTTAGAAACTTGGAAATTAATCTTCTCACAAGAACGACCTAGGTTGAGCTACTACGCTACATTTTCAAACCTAGTTTTATTTTGTGAACTCACACGACATAGGTTCATCACTAGCCTCTTCCAAGGTCAAGCAATTCTATAATTAATTCCTAATCCAATATATCCCTATATGAATTAAAATAATTAATCATGCATTAAGATTTATAGAACTCATTAAGACTACACAACCCATATAAATATATTCCTATTTCATATGCAAGTTATGGTTTTAATTATAGGATCTACACACATGTAGCTCCTTCCGGTCTCAACATACATATTAAAATCATTCAAGATAGCCAATCAATTGAAAGTATTAAGAAAAATAATAAAAAATCAATCGTAATGGAAAAATTAAAACTAGATTTAATAAATTAAGATTCAATCCGTCATTAGTAAGCTACATCATCACCCTAGGAAAATGAAATTTTAGCTCATAATGAAATTAAAAATAAATAAATTTAAAACTTCATAAACATTACATAAAACTTAATTATTAAATTCTAAAACATAAAGATACAACTATAAAATGCATGAAAATGGAAAAATCTAGCCTTCCTCATCGGAGGTAAAACATTCTATGTAGGTGGCAACTTATACTATCCATAAAGGGAGTGTACCTAAGTCTTCCAAGAAGGAGGTATGCAAGAAACAATACAATGCATGAAATTAAACTCTAAGATTGTGTGTCTCCTTGTGTCTTTCACTCCTCTATTTATAGATGAATGGGGTGTGTAAGACCCCGTCTTACCGACCACTTATTATCGATATTAATTAAAGTTGCAAGGCGCAGTTTTATGGGCACAGAAGAATAACATAATTATATTGATAATATGAACATAATTACAGAATTTTCCTCTAGGGGTTCTTACATAATAATTTCTGACCTTAAAACAATAAAAGGTCTTCAGATAACCAACATCTCCTCTTGTCCTGGTCCAGAACCTTCTGTTGCTAGTAACTATGATTCTGCCCTCGGAGCCACTATTTGCTGCTAAAAAGTTTTTTACATTTATGGAAAGGGTGAGATTCAGGGGAATCTCAGTAGCTATAGTACTAATATGCATGTAAGATAAGTGCTTAATGAATGACATACTTGCATTACATAAACTCATGCTAACACAATGACATATCTGCGTGCTCAAAGTTTTAGACAACATATTTATGGCCTTAGCATAAATAGAAACAGAGCTTCAATTATTCATATATGTTTCACATAATCAAACAAAGCAATCACATGCATCAACACACAAGTACAAATATCAAATACATGCAAGAGAGGTAAGTTCACTACTTGTGTCTTGAGTCCTCCTCTTGTACCTTTTTCTTTTCCAACTGTTGAAGATGCTTCTTCTTGGCTTCTCATGGCCCTAAATAAATACCTATATTATTAGAGCTATGAAATTGAATGTCCAATGGGACTACATAGGCCTTTATGACATGTATATAAGATTTTGTCTCATACTTGCTCCAATTTACCTAAAAGGCCATAAATTCGCGGGTCACTTTAATCTGCCAGATTTTTAACCCAAGTTTGAAAAATCATAACAAAATATACAAAAATTGAAATGGAGTGGTTTAAAGTTCTATGGAAAGCTATTTAAGTCCTCTACATAGGAAAAATATGAACCACTTCCATCTATAACCACAAAATTACAGAATTCTATGAATTCCCACAATGTTCTAGATTATATTCTAGAAATATAGCACAACTTCAAAAATACATAATTTTCAATCCACTAGTCCAAATTGCTTATAACACCTATCAAATTAAAGCCTAGGATGTCTACTTTAATTCTAGAAAGTTTCATTACACTTGGACTTGGTTTGACCAATGAAATATATTGCACAACAACACTACCTCAGTGCAACAAGCAAACAACATTTACTTTGAACTTCAATGAATTCCAGATTTGCATACAAAATTCCCACAAAATTTTGCGTTATAAACACAAGGGTAATGTAAAAATGATCAAATTCCTACTGATTCTTATTGCACTATTTAGACCAGAATTTTAGGGTTTTCTACAACAAGCAACCAATTCACAACTTAATCATCAAACTTAGTTCATTTGCTTCCAAATCAACATGTAATCACATGTATGAGATGAAAGCATCATGGATCCTAATAAACCCTAAAAGACCAAATTTAGGGCTGTCAAACAACCCACCCAAAACTTAACCAAATCAAGCAACACATATATCAAAATGATTCTCATACTTACTTCTTGCTCTTTCTTGAGCTCTTTCTTTGATTCTCCAATATTAGCTCTTGCAAGATGCCTCAAAACACGTCCTCTTCAAAAAAAACCATAGAAATGAAGCTCTTGAAGAGAAGAACAAGATTCATGAAGAGTTTTTGAGCTAAAGAAGTGATTAAGAAGGTGAAATTTGAGTTAGAAGAGTTACCTTGAGACTTGCCTTCTTTTCTCTTTCTTTTCTTAAGCTTGGCCACGATTTTTTTGAGAGCAAGAGAGAGTGTATTAGGTTAAGATTTTCCCCCTCCTTAGCCTAAGTACTTAGCTAAAATTGGCCTTAGAGAAATGGCAAAAGGTGTGGTCCAAATTCTTCCTCAAAAAATAATATTAAATTTGTCAATTAGCATGAGATATTTGACTAATTGTCTTCTTCCTTTTTCTCTTGCTCTAGTTGGATGAATATGAGGCTTTGGAAGAGGATTAATTGCTTGTTGAAATATCCTATCCACCTCTATAATTATACTAATATTTTAATGTAATAACATGTGATCTTTGACTAATTGCATCTTCTTTTTACTTGGCCTAAAATGCTTCCTTCTCACTTAATTTGGACCAAGTATATATATATATATATATCCCTTTCTTGCTCCCTACTTCAGCCAAAATTTATCCCAATTAAATGGAAAATAAATGGCTACTTGCTTTATTGGTCAAATGACCATTTTGTCCTTACATTTATTTACATTTTCACACTTGCTGAAAAACTGGGCAGAATTTTCATCAAACTTTGAAAATTCATATATTTATTTATAGAGATTCAATTTGTGTGATTTTAAAGGCTAAGTGACCTTTATTAAGTATATTTTCAAGAAAAAATATAGCCTTTAGCCAACTAAAAGTTCAAAATTCCTAGAATTATTGTTTTTAGATGCTGCCACTGAAAATCGCTAGTATTATTGGGCTAACTTTAAAATTTCATAACTCTGTGTATAGCTCCAAATGATATATATGACCTATCAAATTAAAGCTTGATAAGTCCTCTTTTGTTCTAAAAAATATCATAGGCATTGAATATCATTTGCCTAATTAAAAATGTCACACAATAAGACTGCTACATAGGGAAACTCACTGACAAAAAATTCAAATGTTTACAATTTGTGTTCCAAGCATAATCATGTTGTGTGTAATCACTAATTGCTTGGTTTCGTCATTTCATATGCTCTTTAATTCATATTTTATTCCCTTAAATATAAAGAATTTTGGTGACTAAAATTCAGCATGTTACAGGGTGTAAAGATTTCCACTTGTTAGGTATGAATCTTGACTTTAAGCCACCAATGGTAACCTTGTGGCAACCATGATTCTTGATTGCAGCCAAATTTTATAGTCAAAATGGTGGAATCTCACATTTTGGTCTATTTGAAAGTTGTAGATCTTGATCTTAGCTTGAAAACACATGTGACAGCTCCTTATTTCAACATTTGCAGCTCAAGTTATAGTCAAATTAGTAGGTAAAGGTCAGACTTAGACAAATCCATGGTCTCAACTTTTAAGAAAAATTCAAAACTCTTGAAGATAGAAATGGGTTTTGGCCTCAACATAAAAGTTGTAGGGATTTTTCTTAGCTTTTTGTCCATATAAAGAACATCTCAATCTAATATCTAGAGCTCTAGATATTGCCTGAAAACTGAAACAAGGTTAAAATTTAGTATTTTTTGATAAATCCTATTTATGCCAAAAATCATTATTTATTTATCAATTACACCCAAATTCATTAAATTAAGCTCAAATAGCATCTAAAAAAGCATCATACAAGGGAACATAAATATGCAAATATTTTACTTTTCAATAGACTTCATGGAGAAGGTAGAGTTAGAGAGATATCACTGATAGCAGACACACGAGATTTATACTGGTTCAATCCAATCTACTTGACCAATATCCAATCTTCAAAGACTTTTATAAGAATCTCACTAATGTCCCAAGATTCACAAGGCATTTGGTGCCTCAGTGCAAGCTTCTTTCTTAGGATACTCATACCCCCTTATACTTTGTAATCAAAGCCCACACTCAAGGTCTCATTACTTTGAGTAACTTATGGTAAGAGTAATAAATGAGGTCTCAATTCTCTCGAGCAGTATATATAATAAACACTAAAGTATAAAGGATATGAGAGGAATATCAAAAGAAATAAGCACACTTAATGCAACAGTAAACTTAATCGTAGGTTGTTGGCTCCATCTTGAATGCTTTTGTATTCATAACTTACAAGAATTAATGACCATTGAAGTATTTGAATGTATCGTTAGAGAGATGATATGGCCGTTAGTGAAAGAAAGCTTTTGGTTTGGATGAGCTTCATTGCATTTAATGCTTCTAACATAAAAGAACTTTTAAGTGATTTTGAGTTTAATTTAAGATTAAGAAACTAAAACTTGTTCATAAGAGTAACTAGTAATATTTAGAAATAATAGGAAGTATTGCAGCAAGATTCTATCACACATAGATTAGGTATCAAACTTTTTGAGAAGGTAATTCAAAAGTTTGATATCATTATCATTGGAGTGACATTTTATGACTCTAGTGACATTACAGCCTAGGGAGGTATCAATTTGTAATTGGTTAAAGAAGTTTGAAATATAGCATATAAACTGTCGAGTTACTGTCTCGTAACTCTCTAGTTTGTAAGAGGCAAGCTTCACCCAAGAGGGGGGTGAATTGGGTGATGTTATAAATTTTTCGCTTGATGCGGGGATATGAAAAATATAGTAGATAGAGTAGAGTTGAGAAGATTTGAACACAGAGATTTATACTGGTTCAGCCTAACAACAGGGCCTACGTCCAGTCCTCAGAGATCAAGACCTACTGAGATTTTCACTATACCTCCAAGATTCAATGGGCTCTCAGAACGCCACAAGACAACAATCGTCCTTGAACGGACTACGAGCAGAAATATTCTCTCAACAAGAAACTTCTCTCCCCCTTACGACAAGTCTTACGTGCAGAAAAAATAACCTATAACTCTTCTCACTTGCTTATGTATACAAGACTTATGAGCAGCAACGTTCTCTCCTGCTTACACCACTGTAAGTCTTACGAGCAGCAACGTTCTCTTCTGCTTGTATCTTATAAGACTTATGAGTGAAAGATACAACAAGGAATTCTCTCAAATACTTCTCTCGTAAGGAAAAACTCCCCTCTCAAGGTCCCAATACCTTGAGATCAAATAAACATAGAATTTTGAATTGTATGAAGACTCTCTTACAGAGAAAATGAATGAACACTGAAGATCAATGTGTATACAGAGAAAAATGATGAATAACAGAGACTTGGTATGGGCTTATGAATTCATGTGCTATGTTATTGTAGTTTCTCTTTGAGTCTTTGTATATATATAGTTGCTCCAGTTTTTGCCCGTTTGGAAATTCTTCATTTGTGGAGCGGGACATTTGAAAGTATTGGCAGACACGTGCATGTTTGAATAATCTGAGTGCGGTAGGTGCCAGCGTGTTTATAATCATCTTGTCTGCCGTTGTATCACTTTCTTCATGTAGTTTATTTCAAACGATCATATTCCTGTATCATACTTTTAAATCATTCAAAACAATGTTAAACAATGATAATAAGTAATGATGATATGAATAAATAACAATAAACCATATTCGGAATGATCGTTGTGAAACTTAGCATTTTTTGTGGTCAGACAGGGTATCACTCGAGCATGAAAGGCTCACTTCGAGTGATCTCCTATTTTCCTTCATATGCCTCTGCTATCGGGTTGTGCTTGCATGAAATTTCAGAGAGACAAAATCTTCACTCGCGGGTGAAGAGGGGTCTCACTCGAGCACAACTTCCTCTGCTCGAGTGATCTTTCAATTTCAACTGGGAGTGTCTTCTCGGGTCATCACTCGCACACCATTTTGACAAGAGTGAGAATTTGTACTCGCAGGTGATATGGACCCTCACTCAAGCACACATACCTCTGCTCGAGTGAGACGCATATTCTCAAGGAATATGCTCTCAATACCATCACTCGCATCAGGATTTCAGAGGGATAGAAATATCACTCGCGAGTGATGTGGGCCCTCACTCGAGCACACAGACGCCTGCTCGAGTGAGAAGAATATTCTCAAGAATTATACCTCTTAAACAAGTGCTCGCAACAGATCTGGAGAGGGATAGAACTTTCACTTGCAAGCATTGATGTGTCACTCGAGCATATAAGGGTGTGCTCGAGCACACTTACACTTCTCTGTACTTCATGACTCTCGGCCAGACACTCGCAGTCCCTTGCTCGAGCACAAAATGCCCATGCTCGAGCATTGATGTCTCTGCTCGAGTGAACAAAGGAAGCATGCTATTACCTGCTCTCGGCCAAGCACTCGCAGACCCTCACTCGCACCTGCTCGAGTGAGAATGACTTCTCTGCTCGAGTGCACACCTTAGTGCTCGAGTGATCCAGTGAACACAATGGGAGAATGTCTCTCGGGTACACACTTTCTGGCTTTCACTCGCACATGCTCGAGCACAGATGAGATTTATGCTCGAGTGCAAAATCCTTGCTCGAGCACTCCAGTGCAATTTCACAGCAGATATCAGCAAATCATCAAATATGCATTTGGTAACTTGGAAATTTTTCTTAACCTTCTAAAAACATGTTTTGCACATAATTGTCTTATTGTTATCATCAAAACTTGGGATCTAACATTCTCCCCCTTTTTGATGATGACAAAACTCTTTGTGATGAAGATTTAAAAGAAATTGATTGAAATAGAAAATTTTTGAAATTTCTTTAATGTTTCCAAATGCATATCAAGTTTAAGTTTCAAATTCAAGTTTTCCTGCAATGTTTCCTCTGGACACTTAACAGCCAAGGTAAGTACAGTACAAGGTATATATCTTAATAGTAACTTGATAAACAAAATCATGGACAACTTGAAGACATGAAAAAGTTCAATCTTCAAACAAGTACTTAATATCAATAACATCAAACATTATAGTCAAAATAACATCAAATCAAATTAACATCAATTCAAATTAACATCAAATCAAATTCCTACCCAATACAAAAATCTACCCAAACACCCTACAGAAGCTCAGAAAACATCACACATCCTTCTCCCCCATTTTGTCAACATCAGAAGGGGGCTCTGGAGGTGGAACAAAGGATATCATGGCAGAGAGAGGGTCAATGGGCTGATCAGAAGGAGATGGTGGCTGTGGTACAGATGATGAGGGAGGTAGTGAAGGCGACCGATCAAATGTAACATCTACATTAGACTCTGGATCAGTGAAAAGAACATGAGTCTGTGGATGAAGTGGTGAGGTATGAGTGGTCTCTGGAGGCACCCCGGAAGATGAGGAGGGAAAATGTGAATGCAGGAAGGTCTCCATATTAGTAATCCTCTGTGACATCTCATCCTGAGTTTTGAACATTAGTTCAAAATTAAGATTGGCCTTGTCTACCAGATTAATGACTTGAGCTTCCATCTTCTCCTTAAGCTTCTCATACTCAGTCACTAATTCCTTCTTCAAACTTGATACAGCTTGATTAATTACCTCAGTCAGATGATTGGACAGAGAGGCATTTAGAAAGGAACGAGGAGGAATAGGACCCTGTGCTGATGATTGTGCCTCATCTCCTCTGGATGGAGTGGCTTCCCTCTTGGATGTGGCTTTGGTCCGACTCACCGGAAGATTGATACCCATGTGAGTTAACTGAGTCTTACCAAACCGTGAGATGAGTACCCTTTCTGTTCCTTCTAAGTACCAAATTTTGTTTTTCATCAAAATGAAGGAAACAAGTTGAGGGTATGGTATGGTTGTGGATCTTGTTGAAGAAAATCGAAACCTTCTCATCTCATTAAAAATAATCTCCCCTACATTCCTTTGTTGCCCAGCAACCAATGAAGCCAAGAAATAGTAATCCTTTTGAGCAAAGTGGGTAAAATTCTTGGATTTATTGACTATGCTCCGGGAATAAATATAATGAAGGATTCTGTGGTTATCAGGCATATCAATAGGTTTGAAAATGAGGGGGCCAATTAGGTCTTTTGGTCTCAGAATTTTAAAAGCTTCATTGGCAGAGAAAGAGGGTGGATCAGGAGGAGGTGCAACATAGCCAAGTAAGTCATTTATAATTTTGGCAAAAATCATAATGAATTTTCCTCTAACAGTAGTAGACACTGCTTCTTCAATCAACTCACCGGATCTAGACATAATATTATGAGTTTTCATGTTGCAGTAGAAGGTTTTCACAACAGTGGGGGAATATGGCAAATGGATATTTAGCCAGGGAGCATAGTATTGAAGGTAAGGGTACAAGTCCAAATGACAATTCTTTTTCAAATAATCCAGATCAACATATACTACTGGGCAGAAATGTCTATGTTTGAATTCATCATCATATACTTTCTGAGATAAAGTCTTAAGCTCTGCAACATTGAATCCCTCAGGAGGACTGGTGAGTTGGTCATCCACTGGTGCTTGAGAGGCAGAAGGTGCTCCTGAAGCAGAAGCACTTGGGTGCTTATCTTGATGTGAACTTGAAACACCGGCTTGAGAAGCAATCTTCCCAACTATCTTGTCCAATTTGGATTTTTCTATTGCTTCCCTGAGTTGTTTACTGAAGGTATCCCCAGAAGAAGAAGATGATTGGGGTTGTTCTAAATCCTTCTTCTTTCCCTTTCCTTGAACCTCTTTGGATTGAGACCGAGTGATTATGGGTTCCTTGAAGACCACACCCTTTGGTTTCTTTTGAGGAGGTTGGTCTTTCTTTGAAACTTGTGGCTTTGGGTGAGGTTTCTTAGCCGGAGTCCTCTTTTTGGTTTTGGGTTTAGGAGGGGTGAAGGTGAGGAAGAAATTTTAGGAGATGGAGGAGTAGGCTCAGGGGTTCCAGATTTACTGGTAGCAGAGTGAGTAGGAGAAGGTGAATGAGATCTTTGAGGAATAGAGGGTTGTTTGGTTCTTGCCATTGTAGTGAAAGTGGAAGAGAAGCAAAAACTCTTAGATTTTGAAAGAAAGACAAATGGAGATTTAGGGCAAGAATGAGAAATGTAGAAGGTAACAATCACCTTTTATAGGAGATTGAAAGGTTGTAACAGCGATTTGAAGCAGAAAGACGTGATTGAATGATGAGAAAACGGTTGAAGATGAAGAGTTGTGTCTTTCGAGTGAGAAAGCACTTCGAGTGAGAGTAGGAAGTGCGACGTTCTGAGCTCCCCAGTAACTGATATAAGTGACAGTGCTCGAGCATGAACCCTAGTGCTCGAGTGATGTTCATACTGTGCTCGAGTGTGTTCTAACTGTGCTCGAGTGATCTTCTGGAAAAATAAAGAAACAAGTAAAACGTACCTGGATTGTGGATTTCTTGACATATTTTTGCATCTTTGTACTCAAATCCTCCAAGATCATTTGAGTAACCATGAGTTGGATAGCTTTTGCAAAGAAATTCCTCTTCTTCACTCGAGCAGGTACTCCTTACCTCAAGCATGTTCATATCATGCTCGAGTGAGAGTTCCTCACTCGCGAGTGAGTTCAATTCTCACTGTTGTTTCTGTTACATTCCCTTGGTATTCTTAACTCCTCTGTTAACCTCTATTTTTTAAGTCAAAGAACAGAGTATCTTTAATAGGGCTGTGCTCGAGCAGAGCTACTTGTGCTCGAGTGACACAGCTCATCACTCGAGCAGCACCCTCTGTGCTCGAGTGACAGTCCTGCAAAAGCAAGTTTTGACCACTCTGATGCTAAAGTCAGTATGGTTATCATCAAAAGAAACATTTAATTAATCTTTTTTAACAAGAAAACTTACAACTCATTGGGATTAACCATTCCCAATTCTTTTCGAATATAAAGGAATTGATCTTTTGCAATTGGTTTTGTGAAAATATCCGCAAGTTGAAAATGAGTTGGTATAAATTCCACTTTGACATCTTTCTTTTGAACATGATCTCGAATGAAGTGATGTCGAATGTCTATATGCTTGGTTCTTGAATGTTGTACAGGATTCTTTGCCAAGCTTATCGTGCTAGTATTATCACAATAGATTGGGATTTCCTTTAAATAAATTCCCAAATCTTGAAGTTGTTGTTTTAACCATAGCACTTGAGAACAGCAGCTTGCCACAGCTATATGTTCAGCTTCAGTCGAAGATAATGAAACTGTGTTCTGCTTCTTGCTGAACCATGACACTAGAGAGCCTCTGAGAAATTGACATTGTCCACTTGTACTCTTTCTGTCAGTTTTATATCCACCGTGATCTGAATCTGAATATGCCATTAAATACTCGTTCCCTCTTTTTGGATACCAAAGACTAAGCTCTGAAGTATCTCCTAGATATTTGAAAATTCTTTTTACTGTCTCTGCATGAGATACCTTAGGATTGGATTGATACCTTGCACACATTCCTACACTGAACTGAATATCTGGCCTGCTTGCTGTAAGATAGAGTAATGAACCAATCATTCCTCTATACTTTGTGATGTTGAAGCTAGGTCCCTTTACATCAGCATCCAACAATGTTGTAGAACTCATTGGAGTATCAGCTCCGTTAGCATTATCTAATCCATATTTCTTCAACAATTCTTTCAAATACTTTGTCTGAGATATAAATATACCATTCTTCTTTTGTTTGATCTGAAGTCCAAGAAAGAAGTTCAATTCTCCCATCATGGACATTTCAAATTCTCCCTGCATAGTCTTAGAAAATTCTTGACACATGGATTCGTTAGTAGCACCAAAAATAATATCATCAACATAAATTTGAACTATTAGAATATCATTTTTGTTATGTTTGATGAACAAAGTTGTATCAACTTTTCCTTTGACAAAACCTTGATCAAGAAGAAATTTGCTTAGTCTTTCATACCAAGCTCTGGGTGCTTGTTTCAAACCATATAATGCTTTCTTAAGTTTGAAGACATAATCAGGTTTTGTTTCATCTTCAAAACCAGGAGGCTGTTATACATATACTTCCTCCATAATATAACCATTTAGAAAAGTGCTTTTTACATCCATTTGATAAAGTTTAAAACTTTTGATGCAAGCAAAGACTAAGAGTACTCGTATTGCTTCCAATCTTGCCACTGGAGCATATGTTTCCTCATAATCAATACCTTCTTCTTGATTATAGCCTTTGGCGACCAATCTTACTTTATTTCTCACAATGATTGCTGATTCATCAAGTTTGTTTTTGAAAACCCATTTGGTTCCTATAACCGTATGATCTTTAGGTCGAGGAACCAAATCCCAAACTTGATTTCTTTGAAATTGATTTAGTTCTTCTTGCATAGCAATCACCCAATCATTGTCAGATAAAGCTTCTTCTATATTAGAAGGCTCAATTTCAGAAATAAAAGCTGAAAAAGTTACCTAATTGAGGATTCTATTTCTGGTTTTGACACCTTCATGAATATCTCCTATAACTTGATCAATTGGATGATCCTTTATATGTCTCCATGCTTTAGGTTGAGCATGATCATCGACATCTTCTATATTTTGAAAATCATTTGTTTCAAAATCATCCTGATTTGAAATAGATTTGTTTTTCTTGATTGAATCCATTTCTTCTTCATCATTAAGTTTTGTCTGAGATTCAATTTCATCAAACACAACATGAATAGATTCTTCAATAGTACATGTTCTTTTATTGAAAACTCTATAAGCTTTACTTCTATTAGAATATCCCAGAAAAATACCTTCATCAGACTTTGAATCAAATTTACCTAAATTTTCCTTACCATTGTTGTGAATGAAGCACTTACACCCGAAGATATGAAGATGAGCAATATTTGGCTTCCTTCCTTTGTAAAGTTCATATGGTGTCTTTCCAAGAGATTTGCGAATATATGCTCTGTTTGAAATATAGCATGCAGTACTCATTGCATCTGCCCAGAATACTTGAGACATTTCTTTTTCATTAAGTAATGCTCTTGCCATTTCTGTAAGCACTCTGTTCTTTCTTTCCACTACTCCATTTTGTTGAGGTGTTCTAGGGGCTGAGAAATTGTGATCTATTCCTTTGTCGTTGCAGTAATCTTCAAACAATTGATTATCAAATTCTCCTCCATGATCTGTTCTAATAGAGACAATAGGAATACCCTTCTCATTTTGAACCTTTTTGGCAAACATAATAAATTCAGCAAAAGTTTCATCTTTTGAGGCAATAAATATAGTCCATGCAAACCTTGTAAAATTATCAACAATTACTAACGTATATAAATTTCCTCCAAAACTTTTTACTCTTGCAGGTCCTACCAAATCCATATGAAGTAATTGTAAAGGTTTTGAAGTAGAAATTTCATATTTTGTTTTAAAAGAAGATTTAGTTTGTTTGCCTTTTTGACATGCGTCACAAATCATGTCGTCTTTGAATTTGAGTTTAGGAAGGCCTACAACTAAATCTCTTCTAATCAATTTGTCAAGTTGATTCATATTGACATGAGCCAAACGCTTATGCCATAACCAACTTTCCTCTGATCGACTAAGAAAACAATTTTCAGAAGAGTTTGAATCTAAATCAATAGTATAACAATTACCGTCCCTTTGAGCTCGGATCTTTGCCTTGATAGTTTCTTTGTTTAGGAGTAGATCTTTCTTGCTTACTATCAAGCATTCTTTCGAGTCGAAAATCACCCAGTTATCTTTGTCAGTGCTTTGGCTTACGCTTAAGAGATTGTGGCATAACCCTTCAACATAATATACTCCGTTGATTTGAATGCCATCGGTTCTTCCCACTTCACCAATTCCAGCAATACGTCCGGATTGATTTCCTCCAAATGTCACCTTTCCTCCTTCTCTAGTTTCAAACATGGTGAACTTATTTTTGTCACCAGTCATGTGTCTCGAACATCCACTATCAATATACCATTTGTTCGCTCGAGATGCTTTGAGACATACCTAGAATAAGATGATCAGGTTTTAGGTACCCACACTTTCTTGGGTCCTTTGTGGTTAGTATTTGGAATATGTGTCCCTTTCGGAACCCATTTATATGTTCCAACAACCTTTCCCTTTTTGAAATAACACGATGAAGTATAATGTCCTTTCCTATTACAATAATTGCATGATACAAATGGATTCGATGTATGCACAGAATTCCTGAAATATTTAAGATAGTCTCTACTGTTCTTCTTATTCTTATTATGCATAGCATTATATCCAATTCCAGATTTATCAAAGGAAACTTTCTGAGAATTTAAAATAACCTTGAGAGTTTCACTTCCTTTAGTAAACTTTTCAACAATCTTTGTTAAATCTTCTATTTTCTTATCTTTCTCTTTAAACATTTCATATGATGATATGACATTACTTTCTAATTCTTTTACTTTCTTCTTATAACTAACCATTTCTTTAGCAACTTTGATGAACTCTGTATGCAATGCATTATATTCAGATAACAATTCATTATAAGAGGGTTCAGAGTCACTTACCTCAGAGTCTGATTCTTCTTCCTTAGCTACCAAGCATAGATTTGCTACTTCGTCGTTGTCATTTTCTTCGTCTGACGAACTATCACCCCAAATAGATGATATATATGCTTTCTTTTTCTGCTTCTTTTTGTCTTTGTTTCTGAAGCATTCAGATTTGATGTGTCCTGGTTTCCCACATTCATAGCATACTATTTGTTGTTCTTTGTTTTCTTTCTTGCTTGGTCCACCTTGATAGTTCTTGAAATTCCTTTGTCCTCTTCTGTAGAATTTCTTGAACTTTCTCACGATCATTCCCATTTCATCATCACTAGGAACATCTTCATTCTCGGAAGTTTCTTCTTCTTCTTTGATAGCTTTAAATGCAACTCCCTTTTTCTTTTTATCATCGAATTCTTCAAGTTCCTTTTTGAATCTCAACTTACCTTCATATTCAGAAAGACTTCGAAAGAGAGCAGCTACGGATCTCGTAGACTCTCCTTTGGCTTTTTCGATGGCTGTTACCTTTGCTTCCCACTCTTTCGTAAGAATATTAAGAATCTTTCTTACCTGGGAATTTTGATCAAACGACTTTCCAAGAGCAGATAATTGATTAACAAGATGAGTATACCTTAGTTCAAATTCTGATATACTTTCTCCAGATTTCATACGAAATAGATCATATTCTGTAATTAAAGTATTGATTCTATTTTCTTTGATTCCAGAAGTACCTTCATGAGCAATTTCAAGAGCATCCCACATATCTTTGGCAGTTGGTAGAGTACATATACGAAAATATTCTTTTTGACTAAGAGCACTCTGTATCATTAGAATAGCTTTACTATTTAATGTCACTAACCTTTTGTCATTCTTGTCAAACTCATCTGGGCTCTTTTTAACTGCTCTATCTTCGATTTTCTTCATTGGAACATAGTCACCATCTTGTATAACATTCCATAATCCGTACTCGTTGGCCATCACGAACACTCTGAATTTGGCTTTCCAGAACGAAAAATGTTCTCCAGCAAAACCAGGAGGTCTAGTGATTGAAGCACCGTCTGGAAGGATATTTTCACCCATTGTTGCCATTTGTCGGATCCTTCTCAAGCTGTTAGGCTCTTCGGAGAAGACGAGGCTCTGATACCAAATGTAAGAGGCAAGCTTCACCCAAGAGGGGGGTGAATTGGGTGATGTTATAAATTTTTCGCTTGATGTGGGGATATGAAAAATATAGTAGATAGAGTAGAGTTGAGAAGATTTGAACACAGAGATTTATACTGGTTCGGCCTAACAACAGGGCCTACGTCCAGTCCTTAGAGATCAAGACCTACTGAGATTTTCACTATACCTCCAAGATTTAATGGGCTCTCAGAGCGCCACAAGACAACAATCGTCCTTGAACGGACTACGAGCAGAAATATTCTCACAACAAGAAACTTCTCTCCCCCTTACGACAAGTCTTACGTGCAGAAAAAATAACCTATGACTCTTCTCACTTGCTTATGTATACAAGACTTATGAGCAGCAACGTTCTCTCCTGCTTACACCACTGTAAGTCTTACGAGCAGCAACGTTCTCTTCTGCTTGTATCTTATAAGACTTATGAGTGAAAGATACAACAAGGAATTCTCTCAACTGCTTCTCTCGTAAGGAAAAACTCCCCTCTCAAGGTCCCTATACCTTGAGATCAAATAAACATAGAATTTTGAATTGTATGAAGACTCTTTTACAGAGCAAATGAATGAACACTGAAGATCAATGTGTATACAGAGAAAAATGATGAATAGCAGAGACTTGGTATGGGCTTATGAATTCATGTGCTACGTTATTGTAGTTTCTCTTTGAGTCTCTATATATATATAGTTGCTCCAGTTTTTTCCCGTTTGGAAATTCTTCATTTGTGGAGTGGGACATTTGAAAGTATTGGCAGACACGTGCATGTTTGAATAATCTGAGTGCGGTAGGTGCCAGCGTGTTTATAATCATCTTGTCTGCCGTTGTATCACTTTCTTCATGTAGTTTATTTCAAACGATCATATTCCTGTATCATACTTTTAAATCATTCAAAACAATGTTAAACAATGATAATAAGTAATGATGATATGAATAAATAACAATAAACCATATTCGGAATGATCGTTGTGAAACTTAGCATTTTTTGTGGTCAGACAGGGCATCACTCGAGCATGAAAGGCTCACTTCGAGTGATCTCCTATTTTCCTTCATATGCCTCTGCTATCGGGTTGTGCTTGCATGAAATTTCAGAGAGACAAAATCTTCACTCGTGGGTGAAGAGGGGTCTCACTCGAGCACAACTTCCTCTGCTCGAGTGATCTTTCAATTTCAACTGGGAGTGTCTTCTCGGGTCATCACTCGCACACCATTTTGACAAGAGTGAGAATTTGTACTCGCGGGTGATATGGACCCTCACTCGAGCACACATACCTCTACTCGAGTGAGACGCATATTCTCAAGGAATATGCTCTCAATACCATCACTCGCATCAGGATTTCAGAGGGATAGAAATATCACTCGCGAGTGATGTGGGCCCTCACTCGAGCACACAGACGCCTGCTCGAGTGAGAAGAATATTCTCAAGAATTATACCTCTTAAACAAGTGCTCGCAACAGATCTGGAGAGGGATAGAGCTTTCACTTGCAAGCATTGATGTGTCACTCGAGCATATAAGGGTGTGCTCGAGCACACTTACACTTCTCTGTACTTCATGACTCTCGGCCAGACACTCGCAGTCCCTTGCTCGAGCACAAAATGCCCATGCTCGAGCATTGATGTCTCTGCTCGAGTGAACAAAGGAAGCATGCTATTACCTGCTCTCGGCCAAGCACTAGCAGACCCTCACTCGCACCTGCTCGAGTGAGAATGACTTCTCTGCTCGAGTGCACACCTTAGTGCTCGAGTGATCCAGTGAACACAATGGGAGAATGTCTCTCGGGTACACACTTTCTGGCTTTCACTCGCACCTGCTCGAGCACAGATGAGATTTATGCTCGAGTGCAAAATCCTTGCTCGAGCACTCCAGTGCAATTTCACAGCAGATATCAGCAAATCATCAAATATGCATTTGGTAACTTGGAAACTTTTCTTAACCTTCTAAAAACATGGTTTGCACATAATTGTCTTATTGTTATCATCAAAACTTGGGATCTAACATAGTTAAGCACTATTCCACTTGAGTGGCCTTTAGGTCACTGGAATAGATTTCTAACTCTTAAAGAATAACCTAATCGTGGGCCAATAATAGAAGGGTGATAACATGATTTTACAAGTATCACTTGAGTGCCATTGTTGTACTCGGGTGATTTTTCAGTTTTAAAAATTGGTTAATGTTATCTCTATCTAGTTATCAAATGGTAACTTGAAGCTTTTGAGCATTACTCAAGTTCCATATGTGTCACTCGAGTGCTTGATCAAATATCTCTTTAAGAATAGGGAGTTACCATCAAATACCTTGAAATTTGTTAAGCATCACTCGAGTACTTGAGCAGATTTTTTGTTTAAGACCAAGGAGTTACCATTAAGTACCTTGATATCATTATAAAATTTCATTTTATCACTCAAGTGTCACAACTAACACTCTAGTGTACTAATGGATTCTCACAAAATCATTTATTCACTAGCTAGTCACCTCCTAGAGACAAAGTTTACAAACATCACTCAAGTGACTTGTCCTTACTCGAGTGAAATATATAAACAAATCTTTTAAGTTATTTAATCCTTCAAAACAATATTCCTAAGATTGGTTATTATTAAAACATGAGTTCTAACACATTGTTGTGATAATAATTGATGAGTACACGTGAAAAACCGTCATAATATATGGTTATGCTTATATGATACATAACGGTCTCATTTTGACAACCGTAATTTATTCTCTAACATAAATAACAATTCTTTTACAAGAACTGTGACTTTTAATTACACTAAATAACGGTCTCATGTAGACAACCGTTATGTATTTAGAATAAGGATAATGGGTCCTAGTTAAGAGTCATGAACTTTATAATATATGACAGTTTTTATATAATAACTTTGATGTATGGTTGTGATATTCTTCAAGTGAGAGTTTCTTATCTAGTTGGACTAGACTGTATATAATAGAAATAGTACCTCTCACATCGAGTTTCTATGCAATATGGGATAGATTAGAAAATTTTACGCTTTATGGGAATAGTACCTGCTCCCTATTTTTATTTCTATGAGTTCACATGCTTTAGGAATGAAATATGAAACGTGACAGAGTTTGGCAAACGATATCGGGTGTGTTTGGATTGACGATTGAATAAGTGATTTATTTTTACTTTAACTTATGAAATCTTAAGATTGGAAAAAAGTAAGATTGGGTAAAATGATGAATATTTGTATAACCCCTTGACCGTAATTATACCCAGGTTATGAAATTCCAGTGAAATAGAGACCAATAAAACAAAAACAACCTTTATAATCCCTCATCTAAGATATGGGGTATCACGGAAAATAGTTCAAAAACATAATTAATCGGGTCCCACATTCACTTTCGGATACAATTACCTGTGCAGTTAAATCACATTCATAAATATCAGAGTGTGTAATTAAAATCCCGGCAACCCCGGGTTACTTGTATATATACAATGGGTTTAAAGTTTCCCAATATGGGGATTACATATTCAAAAATATTATCTATATCTCATAAACATACAATAATCCCAAACCAAACAGATAACCAACAGTCCAAAACTAAAATGTCCCTATGAGATCCTAACCACTCCAGGTTGTCTAATTCCCTTTTGAGCCACATGCCTTGTCTGAAATGTTAGTTATTGGAAAGAATGAGATTCTAAAGAATCGCAGTAGTAACAAATCACTTATACAGTATATAAACACATAGCATGTAAGTTTATCATGTTTAGCAGCAACTGAATGATTTATGACTTGCGCCACGAACGACAGCATTCACAGCTATAATCACAGTGCATTATGCCCACTTTCATGATAAACACTATACCAGCTTTCACTGTAATCACTATGCCCTCTTTCGTGGTAAACACTATGCAATAGCATCACAAGGCACAAAGTGTCACAAAGCAGCAGCAGCAATAGGCATACATACAATACATTTCCTGACATTCTTCGGCATAGTAGGCTAACGAGTCTGGAAGATATCAAATCCTGTAGGCAAATCAAGGACAACCGATCAATCTCTTTTCCAAATACATATTTCCATAATACTCTATGTTGGTTATCATTTTACATATTTAGGATAGCCATTAGAGGCCTAAACACATGCTAAAAAGGTTGGAAGAAACTACCTTGAAGACCCCTTTTTCGGAAGCACAACACTGATTTTTGGCTAACTCACTCGAGTGAAGATGACCTCACTCGAGTGATGAGAGACTTATACTCGAGTAAGAATAGCTCTCACTCACGAGTGTTTGATAGTGAGCAATAACCTCGGCCAGTAAGTGCTCACAACACTCAAGCATGGGCGATCGTACTCGGGTGATAACTCCAAAGTCACTCGAGTCCCCAAAAGTGTAACACAAGAACTGCTTACCCGAGAGTACAAACAACATCAGAGGACAAAGGCTCACTCGAGCACAACCCTTGGCACTCGGGTGAGAAGACCACACTTGCGAGTGTCAAAACACACTCTTGAAAATTGGCCAGTGAGTGAGGACCTGAGAGTAACCCTGATCATAAACTCATTCCATCAGTCGAGTGAACCCACGCTTACTCGAGTGATCACCAATATCACTCGCGGGCAGAGAAGTGCACTCAAGCTTTCTTCATGAAAACCCAGGCAAAACAAAAAGGAGAAGGGAAATTACATAGCAACACTCGAGTGAGATCCTCCCTCACTCGAGTGTTGCTATCAGATTGCCAAATCACAACAACTGACAGAAATTGCTAGATTTGCCAAAAATGATCCCAATGGTTTCCAAAACTTCACACAAAGCTAGTTCCCACTCAAAATCCCATAAGGAACACATTGGTGGCCTCAAAATACTCCAAAAACCCATTTTAACCATAATCTTACTCTTGGGTCTATCTAATACACACATTACCCAAATTCATTCAAATCACTTCCAAACTTCAAAACCATTACCAACACTCAAATAACCTCTCAACATACCAATTGCAACATCATTCATCATGCAATTCATGCATTCAAAAATTGGCATAAAACTAGGGCAAATTCTAGAATTTATCAACTTTAACCAAAAATCACAATATATATACCAAAAAGCCTCAAATCCTTATCTCTTCAACTTGCCAAAGCCAAAATCTTGATTCTCAAACTTCCAAATTGCTCCAACGCCCAAACTACCTCCTTTCAAAATTTTGAAACCACCGAGATGAAGCTCTTAACACTATGAACAAGTTTAATGAAGAGGATTTGAGCATAAGAAAACCATTACTCACCAAAAATTCAAGCTTTCTCTTTCTCTTTCCACCTTCATTGCCGAAAAATGGAGAAGGAGGAGAGAGATGAAGAAGAAGATGATGATGTGTGCATATTTTTCTCTTTGGCCCATACTCCCATCGAATAGGAGAGAGAAGAGATAGAAAAGTGATTGTTTGTCTTATGTGCCTAATCTTATGATCCATGCAATGTCACTTGGCAACATCTTGTTCACTTCCTCCATGAGCTCACATAGGTGCATAACATAGGATTCTGACCTATAGACAATAGATCTCAACCCTTGATCTTTAATCACCAATGAGTTTCCTCTTTGGTAACTGACCAATTGGTCGGTATATTTCCAATTTTACCATTTTGCCCCTGGTTTCACTATGTTTAATAAATCATCACTATGAACATTTATATCAAATTCACATCACATTTCTTCGAAAGTGTTTAATTACACTAATTACTATCAATCTCAAAGCCATTAGCTCTTAATCTCAAATTTGGTCATTACAATTTTGATTGGCGATTAGATAAGTAACTTATGTAAAAGTGAATGCTGTTTGGTTTGGCTTTGACATAAGTGGTTTTTGTGATATTTAAAAGAAAAATTTTAAAATTATGAAAAGTGAAAAAATTAACTTTGAAAATTTGGCAATGGTCAAGTAGATAATAAAATTACAATAAAAATGCAGATAAATTAGAAATTATACAAACTTAAGGTTTTTGATAAAGTAAAATATAACATAACAAATTAGATCAAAAGTCCCGTGCAATCTGGTCAAAGCTGTACTAATTTTTTTGTAATATTTCGAAATATTTTACCACACTCCAAAAGTCTTTTCTATTGTGCACCTCAAGCTTAAATTTTATAAATTATATCAAACTCTAATTTAAATATTAAATCCTAACTCATATTTTCATAAAGCTAAAAATCTAACAAAATAAACCAATTAAAACCTCAATAATACCTCCAATAATCCAAATAAAATATTTAACTAAATTTAATCGGTAAAAACACCATATAAAAACTAATTTATGACATGTTTACAAAATAAATTGATTATTAAATCATTAAAAAACTAAATAATAAATCTAAATTGATTAAAATTAATTATTAATTATTCTCTACATTTCTACAGTTATATGTTGACAATACTCAAAACTTGCCTAAACTTTTATCGCAAAATATTCTCTAATTAGCAGAAGATTATTATCTAAAGAAAGAGAATTATTTAGAACATTTTTTATAAAAGAAGTTTTGTGATTAGAAGTGATTTTGAGTATCTCATTGATCCCCAAAAATCCTAAAACAGAAGCCATTACTTGGGGGCTCATTCCTAAGCAATTTTAAGCTCCAATTTTGAGCTTATATCCATCGGCACTTTTCTTAACTTCTTTCTTAAAGCCCATCGCCCAACCAAACACTAGCTTTTGAATAAATCATCGTGCACAACCGATTAGCCCACTCAAACGTCTGATTGGCCTCTAAAACGGTAAAACAAACACGCACATCGCCGTGGTAAGTGTGTGGTTTTGGCCGTAGCTAAAATAAAGGGTGATGATTAAGGTCGAGTATGATAAGAGGATAGGAAGGAACATGAGAGGTCTCAAGTGTGTATTTTTTGGGCCATGAAATTTCTTAATGATCTCTAACTAACTTGCTCAATTTTTTAAGCATCTCTAACAAATACATTGTCCATACTGAATTAGAAAGCCAGAATCCAAACAGCAAACACACAGAGTCCCTTTTTTTTCTTTTTTTTTTTGGAGTTTTTTTGGGGGGGTACCAAAAACAATTGTTCATAACTAATAAATATTATACTTTTACTATTGGTTCAATATTTTTTATTGCTATATTGGTAAACAAACTAAGATTACTATTACTACCATGTTTGAAGTTTAAGCATTTTTAGGTATTTAAAGTTAAAGTGAATTAAACCCCTTCTATTATAAAAATGTACATTTTAATCGAAACCATAAGAAAACTAATAAACCAATAACCAATCCAATCCCAAAAATGGATTGAAAAGATAGTGAAATAAAACACAATAGAAAAGGTATAAGGATTCATTCAAACTAGTATCAACTAATAGCACATAATTTGTGATATGCAATTTAGAAGCAAACGCAATCAAGGAAAGAGAAAATATTCCTTTTCCTGTTTCTGTTTTTGCCAACAGAAAATATTACATGTTTGAGTCAGAAAGACAATGCTTTTTCATGTCTGAAAAGTTTGAAGTTTTTTTTTACCTGTGAAAAGTTTGAAGCTCACAGCAACCAAATAGATCGGAACATTATGGAACAAGACAAGTTTATCATTTAAGTGACTTTTTGACCCATGACTCTGATAGATGCAAGAAATTTGATGGAATTAATCGGACAAAGTTAAATAGGGAATGAATTGGTTAAGATCTGATCAATAGTTGCTAGTTTTTGTTAAATAATTGTTGTTTTAAGTAAAATAGGTGTCAGGTGTGAGATAAGTTGTACTGATGAGTTTTTCTAAGAGATTTTCTTGGCTTGGACTATTGTTTTGTACCATTTTTTGCTAATAAAATTGACTCTTTTCACTAAGGGTTAATATAACTTTTGGTCCCTGAAGTTTGATCTAATTTTGGTTTTAGTCCCTCAAGTTTAAAATCGGTGATTTTGGTCTCTAAATTTTAACCCTTAGTCCTTTAAGTTTGAAATTTTTGGTTTTGGTCCCTCAAGTTTGAGAAGGACTTGATTTTTTTTCCGGTTCGGTTTGGTTTTTTCTGGTTCGGTTCATTTTTTTCCAGTTCGGTTCGTTTTCTACCAAGTCCTTCTCAAACTTGAGGGACCAAAACCAAAACTTTCAAACTTGAGGGACCAAGGGTCAAACGTCAGGGACCAAAACTACCGATTTTAAACTTGAGGGACCAAAACCAAAATTAGATCAAACTTTAGGGACCAAAAGTATTATTATTATTATTATTATTATTATTATTATTATTATTATTATTATTATTTTCTTGTCTTTGATTAAGTTAGTAACTAGAACAAATCTTAGAAGTTGCTTTCAAGGCCATACTTATTAAATGCAAAATTAAGATTTAAGTGACAAGTTTACCATGCTTATAATTACTTATCACTAGTACTTATGTATCCAAATATACATGCCAAGTCCACATATTCAATTTATGCAAGCCATATATGGAATTTTTTATACAATCAACAACTAACTTATAACAAAATAAATGTTGCCATAAGGTGTTCATTTTCCTTCTACTTACCATTTCCTTTTTCTTTAGCCTTCTTATTGGGAACTTGTAACATAACTTGCACCTTCATCATGTAATGTGTTGTTTAAAAATATCATTCATTAACTCTAAAACACATAGGCCAATGACATGTCTCAAACTGGTTCACATGTATAAATGCATGATTTCACATAATCACAAAAACAACAAACATGTCAATTCATGCAACCAACAAGTTTTGCAAAAAAGCCCTGGGAAGAAAAGTTCCTCAATATATATAGAAAATTCCTTAGTTTTACAAAAACTCATTGTTGTGTAAAAGTTCATAGATGAATTCAGCACAACAATTGCGGATGAAATCAATTTCTTCTTCTGGAAAGGGGTCAGTAAGATCAAACATCCGTAATACCAAAGCCAGACAAAATATTAACTTGCTAACTTAAAATAGCATAAATATAATACAAAATTTTTGAAATATATATACATTTACCTCTTGAGTAAATTCTGTTAGGCCTAGGGTGATAATATTGTAAATGTGTCTCAAAACATGCAGCCCACATAAGTTAGACCCCGATGGTTGCCTACAGCTCTGAAAAATAACATGATATCATTAAAACAAGTATAAAATTAAAGCATGGCTTATTGAATACACTCTTAAAACAAATCAATATGTAACTAACCTTTGGCATAATCCATATAGGGTCTTTGATGTCATGAAGAGGCTTACCACAAGCAGCATGTCGGAATGTCCTCATAGCCCTATCATCAAAATCACAAAGGTTAATTATTTTGCACAAATTCCATGAATGGCCAACAATAGGTAATGTAAGAAAACTTAAGAGTTCATGGTTTTCTTCAATTCATTCCCTGATTTATAGTGGAAGGAGTATAAGAGGATGACAGTATAACTCTTCTTGAGAAGAATAACCAATTGCCAATGATCAGTGAAAAAAAAGGAATGATTATTAAGCAAATATAAAGCATTATATATATTATGAAATATAAATTTATTTCTTACTCATACACATATGGAGCCAAGAAATACTCAATTGGGGTTTCACTAAGCCTCTTTGATAAGTATGTGTGTTCAATAGCTGCAGTGGTACCTTTTGTCGTGGATTTGAACTGGGCATAAGAATCCAAATTTATCGCTTTTGTCAGAGGAAACCAACCTATAATTCATGTACCTACAATAATGCAAGCACTCAAATCAAAGTTTAACAATGTAATTTGTAAAATATTTACTAACAATTGAAGAAGATACTTACATTAAAAATAGTTGGACAATCTAAACCATAAGTTATTGTCGAGGAGCTACTAGAGACATTAAATCATCCCTCTCAAGATAGTATTGCACCCCTGACTTACCAACAGTTGAATCCGTAGGCCAATCTCTTATTTGCAAGGAAGTATCACATGCCATCAGAATCACTTGTTGCACGACATTCAATGGAGGCTATGTGTAATATCCCAAAAAGCGATTAAGGGCTAATGACTTCAAAAGTGAATGTAATTATTGTTGAATAAACACTTTTGGAGAATGTGTGATGGGAATTTGGTTGTTTTAATGATTCCAATGACTTCCTTGTGAAAATTCATGTGGGGAGAGTGTTTATTGTGAAATTGGAACAAATTGGGAACAACTGTGTAAAAGTTGGAAATTCTGTTAATTGAAACTTTGTACAGGACAGTCGATTTGTATGGACTTTTTAAATAAGCAAATGATGTCTAAAAATTCTGAAATTTTCCAGTCTTAAATTTCACATGACAAGCTTCAAAATGGACATATAATTTGTGTCATTTCAATTTGTGAGCTAAAAGTTATGATTTTCCAAAGTTTGGGATGGAAACTGGAATCTGTTTTGGAGCAGTATGGACTTTTGTGCAATTCTGTATTTTTGAGGTTATGAGCTGCAGTGATCCATATTTGTCCAATAAAGAGGACTTAAATAGCTTTCCATTGGCTTTGGGATCACTCCATTTTTATTTTTCTAGAATTGGTTATGACTTTTCAAAGTTTGGCCAGAAATCTGCCAGAATTTTGTAAAAATCCGAAATTGATGGAAATTTAGTAAATAATTAGAAAATAATATTATATCAAATTAAATCATCATCCACCTCCTCCATCAGCCTAAAACCGTGACATTCAGCTGTAACAAGAGAGAGAACATGTGAGAAATTCTAGAGAGAGAAGGAGAAGAGAACTTGTACGGTAAGTCGATTTCTTCGGTAAATCCTTACCTAACGCATATAACTCTGCTCCTAAGCTATTCTTCTATGTTCTTCAAGGTTTGTGGAGCACAAATTTGGGTGTTCTAAGGCTAGGGTTTTCAGCCACCTTGAGAAAAAGCTAGTGGGAGCTTGAGGTAACTTCCAAACTTTCGTATATTGCTTATTCTGGCTGCTGTGGGAAATTTAATTAGTAAAATTTTGATGGATTGCCATTAGTTTTAAAGTTTGGAAATGATATTGCCTAGGGGTTATGCTACCCAAATTGGGTCTTAATGTTAGTTGTAACCTAATGTAATGGTTAATAAAGTGATTAGGAGTAGAAAGAAACATGTCTGCGAAGTCGAAACCGAAAAACCCTAATTTTTCTTGGGGAACTGAGAATTTCGGCCAAGGATAGTTTTGAGGGGTTAGAGTTGGATTTTCAATGATTTGATGGTTCCATTGAGTTCAGGAGCAAAAATTATGTGGGGTTGCAGTTGGTCACTTTTTCGGAAAAGGTCAAAAAGCATAATTACGAAAACGCTCCTGAAACCCTTAAAGTAGGGCTGCCAAGGGTAAATTTGTAATTTGATATTGAATTTGATAATTCCAAGTCTGAAAATGGATTCCTTGGGCGGAAATATGTTAGGATAGCCCAGATTAAAATTTTGGGAAAAGTGCAACTGGGCCGGGTACGGCGGGACCAGGCCGGGTCCCCGAGGGTATTTTTGTAAATTTTCATTATAGACTCATATAACCCCAAGAAACACTATGGAAGTGTCTAAATGGTGCATTTGGAATTGTAGGATTTGATATTTTCCCTGTTTGTGATCCACCTGCGCTAGAGCACAATCGGAAAGAATAAGGTAGTGACTCTTTTCCCTTATACTATATGTGATACATGGTATGTTTGTTTGATCATTGTTTGTGAGTCCATCACCTGCGGCCCATCGGTGTTGACGGTGGGAGGATCGTACCTTCAGGGCTGTGGAATCCGGGGGATGAGACTCTGTGAAAGCCGTAAGGCTATATGTGAAAGTCGAAATGCTATTTGTGAAACCTTCACCCGCGGCCTATTGGTGTTGACGGTGGGAGGACCGTGCCTTCAGGGTGGTGGAATACGGGGGATGAGATTATGTGCATATGTAGCAGCCTGCTTGCTATGCTTTATGCTATGATGCTGCTTGATGATTTTCTTGTATGCTTTATGATTACATGTGATATGAGTGATTTGTTACTACTGGGATTCTTTTGAATCTCATTCTTTCCATTGACTAACCTTTAGACAGGGCAAGTAGCTCCAAGGGAAAGGAGATGATGAAGGGTGGATAGGGCTCCTTAGAGAGATTTATATTTTGGTGTTGGTTATCATGTTTTGTTGGGAGATCACCATATATCTTATAAATGTTGTTTTGGAGACAGTGGTGTAATCCCCTAATGGGAATTTATAAACCTTTAGTTTATGTATGAAACCCGGGGGTTGCCAGGATTTTGTTGTACACTCTGATATGCAAATATGATGTAACTGCATAGGGTAATTATATTCGAGTTGTGGAATTTGAGACCAGGGTAAGGCAGAAATTTTGAAAGTATTTGTGAAAACCCTTCCATAAGGAAGGGATTGTAAATGAGTTTGATTATTATTGGTCTCTATTTCATTTTAAAATACGTATTTCGAATGATAATTACGAAGGGGGTTACACTATGAAACTTCTTATGTGGAAGGAGGTGCACTTGGGGCTGTAATCAGGATTTCCTCAGCTCGATCAGAAACAAGGTTCTTTGGCCATAAGATGAAAGAATTGATGACATCACTCACAATCTTAAAGTCATCAGCGGGGATAGGGAGAGTTACATCTGCAACGATCACCTCTTCAACTGCCAGTCTTACTTGATCATCTTTTATATGTTGGTGGTGGACAGTTGATCCCAAGTTGTGTGTGCTCCCTCGAGAGGCATAGGCCACCACATGTCCTTGCTGCATCTCAACACACCTTAATCTCTGTGTACTTGCATCACTATACATGATGTAAGCCTCATTGAGATCAAGTATAATCAACACTGGTGCCGTAGTGAATCTCTCTTTTAGCTCAGGAAAACAGTTTTCACAACGCTCATCCCATACAAACAACTGATCCTTCCTCGTGAGCTTGGTCATCGGCAATGCAATCCAAGGGAAGTTCTGAATGAACCTCCAATAATAACCAGCAAGACCTAGAAAAATGCGAATCTCAGAAATAGTTTATGACCTCTTCCAATCAAGTACTGCTTCCACTTTACTAGGATCCACCAAGACCCCTTCAAGTGAGATAACATGGCAGAGAAATTTCACTTTTGTGAGCCAAAACTCACACTTACTCAACTTGGCATAGTTCTGTTTTTCACTCAGTGTCTCAAGCACAATTTTCAAATGATGCTCATGCTCTTCTTCACTCTTAGAGTATATCAGGATGTCATCGATAAATACAACAATAAATTGATCAAGGTACTGTCGAAAGACATAGTTCATGTAATCCATTAATACCATAGGTGCATTAGTCAACCCGAAGGGCATCACCAAAAACTTGTAATGCTTATATCTCGTTTTGAAAGCAGTCTTTGGTACATCTTCTGCTCTCACACGCAGCTGATGATAGCCCGACTTTAAATGAATTTTAAAGAATACACATGAGCCAGACAATTAATCTAAAAGGTCATCAATTCTCAGGAGAGGATACTTATTATTAACAGTGACTTTGTTAAGTTCTCTATAATCATTACAAAGCCTCAAGCTTTCATCTTTCTTTTTCACAAATAGAACTGGAACTCCCTATGGTGAAACACTGGGTTGAATAAACCCTTTCTCACGCAACTCTTTAATTTGCTTTTTAAACTCTGCCATTTCATTTTGGGCTATACGGTATTGGGCCTTTAATATCGAACTTGCTCCATGCACAATTTCATTTGAGAACTACACTTCTCTTTCCAGAGGCAGTCCGCTAAGATCACTTGAAAATACCTCAGGGAATTCTCTTACCACAGGTATACTATCTAGAGTTTCCTCTGTCTCTCCTTGCACCAAAAAAGAACACCATATACCCCTGGCATCCATTCTCAAGATATTTTTTAGCTTTAGCCATTAAAGGAAATTCAAACTAGCATTCAAATCATTCTCCCTCTATGTAGTACGGTATGCTATCTTCTTATTACCACAATCAAGCAGCACATCATTCGCTCTCAACGAGTCAAAACCCAAAATAACTTATAGTTGTTGAAGCGGCAAGAAAATCAAATTGACTGTGGACTCAAGTCCCTCAACAACTATTACACAGTTTAAACAAGCTTCAGTCGTCACAATCTTGACACCCATTGGCATCGACACTACCAAATCAAATGGTAATCTATGCACATGCAATCCCAGGCGCTTTACACAGTCATATGCAATAAAAGAATGACTTATACCCGAATCAAATAAAGCTTGTAACTTATTACCACTGAGAAGGATTTTACCTTGAATCAGTTCAAGAGACTTTCAGGCCTCTTTATGTGTCATCGCGAACACTCGACCCTGATTCCTGGGCCTTTGCTTTGCCGGCTGTCATACGCACTGAGTAAGAAGATGACCCGACTATTTGCAGTTGAAGCAAATCACTTGCCCTATGCAAGTTTTACCAGGATGATACTTCCTACACTGATTGCATACTGGTCAAGCTGGCGGTCTTTGATTACCACAACCCTCAGATTGATAGGGCTTCTTGTTATTGCCTCCATATGAGGACCCTTGTCCCTTCCGCTTCTAGGAAGTATTTGCCTTGCTAGGCTCACTACGGCTGTCCTTACCCTTAGTCAGGTAAAAATCTCTTAGGTCATTCTCTGTTATTCTATACTCTTCCACCGCCTTGTTGAAATCGATAAATAGTTGAGTGGCTAACCTCTTCCTCAGCTCACGCCTCAAGCCCCGAATAAGCATATCGGAGCTCCACTCCTCATCATCCATCCACTGTAGGTAAGAAGAGTATCGAGATAGCCGGATGAAATGGGATAAGTATTCATCAAAGCTCTCTGTATCACCCTGCTTGATGGCTAGAAACTTAGACTCTTTTTGAAGCCTCACCAACATAGGGAAGTACTTTTCATTAAACGTTTTTTGAAACACCTCCCAGGTTAGTGGTACATTATGGCTTCACAATGTCATAGCGATATTCCGCCACCACCGGTCTACATCCCCTTCTAATTTGTTTATTGCCAACTTTGCCTTTACCTCCATTGAACACTCGAGGACTTCAAACATCTTTTCTAATTGGTTCAACTAGTACTCAGCAGCTTGGGGTTCAAATCTCCCTCTGAACACCAGAGGCATGTGCTTGCAAAACTTTGAGACCCAAAATTGTAGATGTCTACCTTCTCGGACTGGTACTCCTTATGACTCTTGATTATGTACCGTGTGATATGGGGTCTCTCAAGGCCAATTAGACCCCTCAGCGATCTCTTTATGATGAGTCCCTGCTTGGGTTTCCTCCTGGGTCTCCTCACGTATAGATTGGACTTTTTCCTCATTATGCTTAGCCCTTTCTTCCCTGAGCTCTTCTCTTAGCTCATTAATTATGTCTCTTTATCTCTGATCATGTTCATCATCTCTCGCATTAGATCAGGTGGATTGTCATTTAATTCCTCCACCTTTGGATCCCCTGGTCTGAGTCTAGTGTAAACCATTCTATCCTTTAACTCTACAAATGATTCACTACATCAGTACCATAGCAAATTTATACACATAATCCTTAAAATTTATATATATCCACAAAGAGTAGAAATGCTCATGTGTATACAACAAACAATCCTAAGTAATCATTACGACTAAGGCACAACTATGGCAACTATCCTAGAAAATCCTACCCTTACCAGGAACTACAGCTCTGATACCATAAATGTAACCCCTTTCCAACCATAGCCGAGATTAAGTTCATAAATAAGTGATTATGTGGAATTAGAGACCGTAAGATGATTTGGAACTTAACAAGATTAAACTTCCTAAATCAGGGCTTACAAAAACCTTTACAAAACCTGTTCAACAATGGTCTCATATTCACATTATTTATACATAAATGGCCTATACAGTATGATTTCATTCATAAATATCAGAGTACAATATAAATTCTCGATACACTCGGGTTCCATTAATTAATTAAGGGTTTTACAAGGCACCAATGCTCATAATCCATTTTACCTTAACTAGCGGATTACACAAAACTTTACCCCAATTCCCATATAAATAATGGATTCCCATCAGATATCCAAAATACATAAAACTATGATAACCAATATCCAAAATAAACTCCTTGCTTGGAGCTCTATCCACCCTTCGTGACCTACTTTTCTTTTGAACCTCCAGCCCTGTCTAAAAATTATTTTGGGAGAGTGAGATTCTAAGGAATCCCCGTAGTGTCAAACCACTCATAGTATGTACAACCATAAAGAATGAAAGCAAATCATCACACAACACATAGCAACTGCAATGACAGTTACAGTGGAAAAGGTAGGTATGATGTATGTCACCCTTATGTTTGCTCATGCTGAAGTGCTCAGACTGTATTGCACCACATCATGGTTCACAACATTATAATTCACCACAACTAGGTTGTTAGATCTCATGTTTTGATGATAACAAAAGAATGGTATGAAAAAGAATTGATTAATAAATAAGTTTGAACAAAGTAATAACAGGGATAAGCATCACTTGAAGTAAGCATTGGAGTAATGAGGAAAGACCAAGAGAAAATGCTGAGAAACTTGAGCAGGAGCAATTTTTCTAAGGCATTACTCGAGTATGTACTCGAGTAATGACACAAAACTTGAAGTAACTAGAGGCACCTTCCAGTAACCTGCCAACGTTACTCGAGTAAGTACTTGAGTAATAGTGTAAATGTTTTCAAGTTGCTCTCGGCCTGCCAATGTTACTCGAGTAGCCACTCGAGTAACCAGGTAAATACTTGGAGTTGCTCTCGGCCTGCCAACGTTACTCGAGTAGGTACTCGAGTAACCATGTAAAAGTTTTCTAGTTGCTCTCGGCCTGCCAATAATACTCGAGTATGTACTCAAGTTGCCCTGTTTCAGAAAATGTGTTGCTCTCAGCATTTTAAACCACTGCCAATGTTACTCGAGGTGCTACTCGAGTAACCCACTGAGATAAGTAAAAACTTGAAGGTAGTACTCGAATAACTTGATCTAATTTTATTTCATTTTCCTCTAGTCATTACTCTAGTACGCAAGTATTTAATATTTCATTTTAAGTGGATTACTCGAGTATGCAGTGTTATGTTTGAAGGAAAACCTCAAGTCATTACCCGAGTAAGTTATGCATAAAAAGTAAGTTTACTCGAGTATGTACTCGAGTAACAAGGTAATCAAACTTGAAGTACTCTCGGCCTTGAAATCCTGCCAACATTACTGGAGTAAAGCATCGAGTAACCAAAAGTGTATTTGAAGGTTTACTCGAGTTAATACTAGAGTAACCTATGAAGTCATGAATGCATTACTCGAGTAGGAACCCGAGTAAACAACTATTTCCAAAGGTTTGAGATTTAGTTTATTCCATGCACTACCCGAGTAAACTTATATGTGTTTGTTGACTTGTAATTGATCAAAGTTTTCCTGATGATACTCGAGTAAGTACTCGAGTAAACTTCAAGGAATACTCGAGTAGCTACTCGAGTAAGCAAACCCAAAAATTCAGAAATCATTCCAACATTCATTATTTTGCTTCCTATATGATTAATCTTTTATTGTATTAGTATTCTTAGCTTATTTACAGATGAACAATGAAGAAATCATATCAAGTAAGGAAAGTCAAATGAGAAGTTCAAATGCCACCTACCGATAACGGATATTTTTCAAAAACTTGAAAAGTCAATAGTGGCTGCGCACTCTCCAACGGACGAAAGGAAAATGTTCCAACGGTCTTCACCAACATATCCATATATATGTGAACATCCAAACAGAGAAAAATAAGAACACACACAAACATATCATCAAGTTCATTACTCTGTTTTACGTTGTAATTGTATTTCTATGCTTCAGTAATTCATATTCACTCTATGAGAGAGATATTTCATTCGAACTCAATATTTGTTATTGAGATAACTTAAGGTTGTGGAACCTTGAGTTGGGATTGGATTACAACTTGTAAGGGGAAGTGAGTGTCCAGGTGAAGGAACTTGCTTGTACTGAGGTGCCAAGAACCCACTGAATCTTGGAAGTTATAGTAAAACTCTCAGAGAAGCTCTGAGGACTGGACGTAGGTCAAAGTGGTTGTGGCCGAACCAGTATAACTCCTGGTGTACACTTCGGTGATATTTCTCCTTACTCTCTATTGCTTTGTATTCACCGTCAAGTTTTATATTTGCAACGAAATTTTAGTATCACCCAATTTACCCCCTCTTGGGTGAAACGCTTGTCCTAACATAGGTATCATATAAAGCAGTTCACAATACATTAAAGCCACATTGGCATATTCATAAATTAGGAATCCACGATTCCACAATGCAGCCTTAACAATTACAGTGGCAGATACAACGGCAGGGGTAGGCGTGATAACCATCACCCCCTACGACTACTCACGCTGTAATGCCCTACGACCGATAACACATACAACACAATGATAAGTCATGCATACCAAGCATCATATATAACATGAGAGAAAAGTCACTACCTTGATCCTTCCATGGGTGCTCTGGCACTGGTCTCTCATGAGAAGGGCAAGTATCGAATCCTATAATTCACAATCAGGGATGAAGCATTATTCTCTATTCCAATACTTAATGACTTCAACACTTAGATTTGGTTATCATTAATGTCCTTTAGGAAGCTACAAATGCCTCTAACAAAAGCTCTAAAGGATTGGAAGAACTATTCCAAAGATCCCTTTTTAAAAGTACAAGTCGTGATTTTTCACTACTGCACTCGAATAAAGAAGGCCTTTCTTGAGTGATGATGGACTTGCACTCTAGTCCTTAAAAGCACACTCGTGTGAGTGCTTGATAGTAAGCACAGACAGAAACTAGAAATTCCTAAAGCACTCGAGCATAGGGGTCAACACTCGAGTGATACCCTCACTCTCACCCGAGTCCTAGAAAGTGAAGCACCAAAAGTGATCACCCGAGAGCAGAAAGGAATGAAAGAGATAAGAAAAGATCACTGTACTCGCGTATAAATTCAATCACTTTAGTGATAGGCAGATGTCCACTCAAGTTCCATAAAGTGAGGTACAGAAAGTGCTCACTAGAGAGCACAAGGAATTTTCAAAAGAGAACATCACTCGAGTAGGGACCTTGGCACTCGAGTGATGGCTTAACACTTGCGAGTGTTAAGACACACTCTTGGAAATAGGCCACGAGTGACAACCCGAGACGCGAGTTCATGGTTTCAAATACACCTTCACTTTAGTGAGACAAGATTAACTCGAGTGAAAACCCACAACACTCGCAAGTAAGACAACACTCTTGCTATTTGCACAGAAGTGCAATAGAAAAACTGAAGGGAAAACGAATATGCAACGCCGTACTCTAGTGAGACCCTTGATCAATCGAGTGATGCATATCAGTAGCAAAAAACGCATGACAACATTTTCCAAACTTTACCCAAGTGTTTCCAATGATCCCAAATTCTCAACCAAGGCTACTCCCACATAAATTTTCACAAGGAATCCAATGGAAATATCAAAACTACCAAATTCCTATTCCATGATCATGCTTTGGTTTTAGGCTTTATCCAATACCAAACCCCAAGATCATCAAACTTAACATTTCAACCTCAAACCAATTCTATCTATTCAAAACTCATCTCAAGACACCACATTCATAACCATATCATGCCATACTCTTTAAGACCCTAATTTTTGAAAATAAGGTCCAAAATCCCAAAAATTCCAAGCTTCATCAAATGGCATAGCACATAGATAGAATGGTTTCTTTTAATCACCTTAACAACTTTCTCAAAGGTACTCCTTAGTTCTCCAACTCTTAGATTTCGTTGGGTGCTCAAATCAATTCCAATAGACAATCTAGAACCATCAAAATGAAGCCTCAATCCAAGGAATAATATTAAAGAAGAGGGTTTTGGCATTTGGAGCCATTTGCTTACCTTAATCTCAAGCTTTTCTTCCTCTCTCTAGAGCAACAATGGAGGACAAACAAGAGAGGGAAAATGAAAGGGAAGAGTGTGAGGAAAGAGATGAAATGATGATACATCTCCTTACCATGCTTCTTCAGCAAAAACCAAGGGAGGGAAAGAGAGAAATGATGAGAAAATGAGTTTGACTTTCCCATAGTCTCTCTCATTCTACCAACTTGCCAAGTGTCATAATTTCATTGGTTCTCATAAAGTAAGTAACCAATTAGATACTCTAACCCCTCCACTAGCCATTTAGTCACACAACTCATTTCTTCTTAGTTAGTAATTAATTTCTTTTTTAATCATTGACTAATTAACCGACAATTTTCCATTCTTTCTAATTTCCCACTGATTTTGGCACATTTACCGAAATTGCCACAAAACACATAATAATTAAATCTATAATTCACAAATTATTCTCAATAATTATCATTAGCCTTTAATCAAAATTTGGGGCATTACACTAGCCTTGTTCGTACTAGGAGGATGACATAACTCCTATACCAGCTTGTATTAGGCCTAGTTGGTTTCCAATATCTATCAAACTAATTGGAATCATTTCCCCAGTATTTCAATTAAGGGGAATGTCTCTCAATTGTGTGCTTCTTCTACCATTTTGTATGGGCTAGTTATGAGGCTCATTTTGACTATGGCTCAGAGTATTGCTAAGAGTACCCTCACTTTGATTAACACTAGTTGGCTCTGGAGTACCCTCACTAGGATGCCTCATTATCCTTTCTTGAAATTGAATGAGCTAATTTTTATTCCTATGTGGTCATGACACTTTAAATTTTAGCCTCCAATTTTCATTCAAGCACTATATTAACATTCTAAACTTTGCTATATCCTTGTTGGCACTTAAGTATCGTACAGGGCATCAAAATACACAATACAATTCCACTTTAAAATATGGAATTTTCCAGCAACTAACTTATAACAATTTCTTCCTCATGCTCTCTGTATACAATTCTACCTTATAAATTCATTAGAGCCATAAAGAAGAATAAAATCTAACTCTGTCTAATTAAAACAAAGCACCTCAAATGACAAAAATTATCTCAGTCTAGCTAAAATAACAATATAAAATCAATGCTAAGAGACATTATTCACATTATAATTCAACAATACAAAGTTAGATAATAGAAAACTCATATTATAATTTAAAAATACAGAGTTACAGAATCAAGGCTGAGAGACATTATTTACATTATAATTTAGTAATACAGAGTTACAGAATCAAGGCCGAGAGACAGAAGTAGCTCAAAGAAAGGAAAGATAGGCTTTGCATCCACATATAATATTCACATTAATGCTCACAAGTTAAGAAAATTCAAAAAGAAGAACAATATCTTAAAGCAAGCAATAGAAAAAGCCAAATTTATCTCATAAATACCTATAGTTCGAGCTTGAGGAACAAAGCCAGGGGAGGCAAGCAACAACAATGAGGGAAGGAGGAGGCTAAGGAAGAAACCAAGGGGAAGCAAGAAATAGAGCTTGGCAAAGAAACCAATCAGAGGGAACAAATGTAGTTCCATTCTTTTTCACTTGTTCTATCCCTTGACTAGAGGCCAATCTAACATTTGGTGACCTCTATTATTGTTTATTCATACCTTTCTTGTTTAGATGATTTAAGTTTTGTAGGTTATGGCAAGTCCCATACAGAAGGGTTTCAAGATGTTTGTTGTTGGGGTTGGGGGGGCTCTCACACTATAAAAGATGAGGCTCCTCCTCCCTTTAAACTCATCCCCTAAATTGCTTTTTCTCTTCTATAAGACATTTTGTATTTCCTCCTTTCTTGAAGTATTTCACTTGCAAATTATTTTGAGTGAAATTAGATTTTGGTATTTCTTTTATTGATGTCTTGTTTATTATTTATTAACTATTATTAGATATAGTAGTTGTGATTTATTATATTATTAAATTACGTCTAGAGACTTTGCTTTCTAGTATTGTGATTTTTTAGTATAATCAGTTAATCTCTATATATTCGGCTTTCACAACAATTGGTATCAAAGCCAGGTTCTATCTGAGTATGCTCTGTGGTTGCAACATAATCTGAACTTCTACATAAAAAAAGAATTACTTTGGGCTTTTGCATTAGTTGCTATTACATAGTATCTAGAGCAGAAATGATAAATAAAAAAATGAAAAATCCACATCAAATGTCAACAATTCGTCGTTGGCATCTTTGCTTTTGACAAGAATTGTGTCCAATGCAAAGTTTGCAGCTAAAATTTTTGACGGGTTGAGACATTTTGGGAAGTGTCAAAGTGAGGTTATTGATGTCCTTTTGCAATAAAGACTAGACTTCACTATTGAAGAAATAAAGCCAGACAGTGTAGGGGATGAAGATTGGAGGATCATCAATCATGTTACTTGTGGTACTATTCGAGTATACCTTTCAAGAGAATAGAAGTATCCACACACAAAGGAAACTTCTGCATGTAGACTATAGAAAGCACTGGAGGACAAATTCTTGAAGAAAAGAAGTCAGAATAAACTCCACATGAAGAAAAGACTCCTTGATTCACTTATGTTCTTGGTACCATAAAAAATGATCATATCACCAGCTTCAATAAGTTGTCAATAGATTTGTAGAATATGGATGTGACCTAAGGATGAAGATATGACCTTGATGTTGTTAGGATCACTTCCTGATGAGTACGAGCACCTAGGGACTTCTTTACTTCACAACAAAGAGGAAGTATCACTTAGAGAAGTTTGTTCTGCCTTATATAACTATGAACAAAGAAAGAGAGAAAACAAAAAGGTGGAGAAGCAGAGGCACTAGTTGTGAGAGGATATATTGAAAATCATACGAGATTGAGGAAAGGGAGATCTAAATCGAGGTCCAGACCCACCAAAGATTAATATGCCTTTTCTCTAGAAAAAGTGTTGGAAATTGTGCCCTAAGGGCCAATCATTATACTTTGAATATTATTATTTTATTGAAATTTCTCCATTCTGTTATCATATTATTTGCATGTTAACTGTGATAATTGTATCCTAGCATAATTCATGAAGATTGTCCTAAAATGTCCCTGGTCGATCATCTATGCGGGAGCAGAGATGAAACAAGACCAGTATGAATTTGAAGAGATAGGGAGATACAAATTAAAGTCTTAAGCACTTGTAAGAGTATAAGGTGCTGGACCGACCCACTATGAGAAAGCTACATAGATCAAGTCATAAGCTTTTCTCGTGCATAACCACGTCATAATGCCCTTAGACCTGAAGTCATCATGGATTCCTACATGAGAGTTGTTAAGCTTTGAACTAGTCGAAAGTCACTTTTGACCGAGTGATGATAAATGCTATGATCGGGCTTAGTGGTTTTTCATACAGAGGAATATGAATGATCAAGATGGAATTTGTCCCTTACATTAGTAGAGAAATATTATTGGGCCACTCGATGAGTGAGTCTGAGAAATGTATGGCCATACTACAATGGAAAGGAGTTTTCATTTCTATTGTCAGGCTACTCAGGAATCGAGAAAGTAATGGTTAGGAACAAGAGGATGACATTATCCATGCCTTATCGTTGATCGATATATCGTGTGACAAAAGGGACGTGACATGGTTGTATGACAGGTTGCATTGTGATAATGATCCTCATATGAATTGGGTAGTCGTAATGTCTTGCTAGAGGCCGCTTGCGACTTTTGGGTTAGTATAGTTATTGGCCCACTACCAACTTCATATGGGCCTACAGGGTCACACACAAGAATGGCCCAATACGAGATAATATTTAATTTAGGGTGGATGAATTATATATATATATATATATAATATAAAATTCATTAATAATATTATATAGATATATATTTTTGAAATACATATCTTATATATATATATATGTATATATATTATATGATATTATTATATTGTGTTAGTTTTAAATTTAATTTATTAAGATATATTAAATTTAATAACTAACATGATAGAGATATAGTATCTCAGATTTAATTTATGAAGATAAATTAAATCTAATGGCTCTTTATTTAGATTAAATAAATAGGTTAAATTAAAACTGTTGGACAGATTTAATTTAAACTGAATTTATTTATTAGCTCATCAAGAAAATTAATTGTTGATTAATTTCAAAATTAACGATGATTAATTTTGAAATTTGAATATAGCCTTCATAGGTTATAAACTTTGTTAGTGCAAGCGTTTCACCCAAGAGGGGGGTGAATTGGGTGATACTAGAAATTTCGTTGCGTATAAGAAAATTGCCAGAGTATTTAAAGCAATTGAGAGCAAAGAGAAATATCACCAAAGTGTACGCTGGGAGTTATACTGGTTCAGCCACAACCACTTTGACCTACGTCTAGTCCTCAGAGCGTCTCTAAGAGTTTCACTATATTCTCCAAGATTCTGTGGGTTCTTGGTACCTCAATACACAGCAAGTACCTTCACCTGGACACTCGCTCCCCCTTACACGTTGCAATCAAATCCCCAACTCAAGGTTCCACAACCTTAAGTTGTCTCAATAACAATTATTGAGTTTGTAATGAAAAACTATCTCACAGAGCAAATATATAATCACTGAAGTACAATGAATGAGTATAAGAAAACAAAGCACTAAGAGTGTGTTGATCAGAGTATGTTCGTGTGTTCTCAATTCTTGTGTGTTTTCTGCTCTTTGAATGTTCCATATATATAGATGATTTGTAATGTCCATTGTAAGCAATTCAAATATGTCTGTTAGAGTCACGCAGCAATGGTTGACCATTCTTCAAATTTGAAAACTGTCCATTTGCGGTAGGTAGCGGTAGGTGAGATCTCAGATACTTAATTTGACTTTGCTCTTCTTGCATGATCACTTCTTTGTTTCTATGTAATGTACTTAGGATACTAATGCAATGAAGAGTTAATTATATAGAAAACAATTTAATAAACATTCGATCAAAAAATTAATTTCTGGACTGCCTTACTCAAGTGGCTACTCGAGTGATCATATTTGTTACTTGAGTAGTCCCTCGAGTAAACATATCAAAAATATGGCAGTGCGTAATTCAACATTTTACATAAGATATTACTCGGATAAGACATGGAGTGAGATATATCACAAACCTTGGAAATACCTTATTACTCGAGTGGCTACTCGAGTGGCCATATCTTTTCCTCACAAGTTACTCGGGTGCTGACTCTGGTAATTTGATTACTCGAGTGGCCTTCGCTTTTCTTCACATGTTACTCGAGTGAGCCCTCGAGTAAATTTCAAATAACTTGGCAGATTACTTGATTACTCCCTCGAGTAATTGCATCAAATTCTTGGCCAAGAGTTTACTTACTGATTACTCAAGTGACCCCTCTAGTAATGGATCAAATAACTCTGTAGATTACTCGAGTTGTCTTTCGAGTAATGAATTTTTCTCACCTGGTTACTTGAGTGGCTACTCGAGTAAAGTGTTGCGTTTCTTGGCCGAGAGCTACTGGAAGATTTTTGACCTGGTTACTCGAGTAGCTACTTGAGTGATACTTGTGAAAATAATGGTACTCAGTGGCTACTCGAGTAATGGTCTATATAACTTTGCAGATTACTTGAGTGGTCCCTCGAATAACTACTTCTAAATTTTGGTAGTGCTTCTCTAGATGAAATTCTCCACGATTACTCGAGTGCTCACTCGATTAACAGCTTCCCTTACTCGAGTGGCTACTCGAGTAAGCCTTCACAAAATTTGCACCTCCAGTGCTGACTTCAAGTAATGCTTTGCCACTTTGTTCAAATTCATTTGTTTGTCATCAAATCCTTTATATAATTGATCCAATCTTTGTTATCATCAAAACATATGGGATCTAACATTCTCCCCCTTTTGATGATGACAAAACTTGGTGATTTTGAGCAAAGTTTTCTGAAATTGAGTTTTCAAATATAGCTTCTTAAATACTTTTCATATGAAATCTTTTGTTCAATTTAACCTTGAAAACTCTTTTGAAATAGCTTATTAAAGATCTTTTTTAAATTTTTTTGTTCTTATTTTTTTGTTCACCTTGCATACACAATAAAAAACACATTAGTTTCACAATGCAATATAATTTCAATGAAATTTAATGACATAAAGAAACAAATTGCATAAAGAAGAGTTCTTTACATAACTAAAACTTTAGAATTAAAAAAAATAAAATAAAAGCTTAAAAAAATTAAAATCACCCTAAAGCCCCATAGACCTAAATCCCAATACATCAACTCAGCTATTCATCACAAAATCACTTAGGTTCTTCTCCCCCTTTTTGTCTTCATCACAAAGGTGGAATCAATCATAAGGAGGAGTAGGTGGCTTAGCTACTGAGATAGGAGTGACAGGAAATGCCAATGATTCATCTGAACCATCTAAACTTGAAGGATCTAAAGATGATGGTTCAGGGTCAGGAAGGTTCACTAGCGGTGTCTAAATATCCTCTGGAGGATTTACCGGAGATGAAGGGTAAGGAACCAGAGAAGTAATTTCTACTTCCTCTGTAGCAACCGGTGAAGACACAAGCACCTCCTCATTACGTGTAGGTGAGGCAATGGGAGTAGATATGGGCTATAGCTGAACAGGCTGAGGTGGATCATCAGTGGTGATGTGGATTGGCTCGGATGTGTCAGGGTCAGGCATAGAGAACAAGAAATTATTGGGTCCAGTCTCAGGGGGTCTATGCTCAGTGGGTATAGATGGTCCAGGTTCAGGGACAGGTGTGGGCTCAGGAATACCAGAAGGACCAGGAATAAAGAAGCTAGATGCCATAGCATCAAGTCTGGCAACAAATGAATTTTAGAAGCTCACCCTGGGCACGCTGTTCAGCTAGCAACTTTTGGTGCCTCTTATCCATCCTCTCCACAAGTGGTCCCATTTTCTCATTCATATAGGTTATCAACTGTAAGAGGCAAGCTTCACCCAAGAGGGGGGTGAATTGGGTGATGTTATAAATTTTTCGCTTGAGGTGGTGATATGTAAATATAGTGGATAGAGTAGAGTAGAGAAGATTTGAACACAGAGAGTTATACTGGTTCGGCCTAACAATAATGCCTACGTCCAGTCCTCAGAGATCAAGACCTACTGAGCTTTTCACAATATCTCCAAGATTCAATGGGCTCTCATAATGCCACAAAACAACAATCGTCCTTGGACGGACTACGAGCAGAAATATTCTCTCAACAAGAAACTTCTCTCCCCCTTACGACAAGTCTTATGTGCAGAGAAACAACCTATGACCCTTCTCACTTGCTTATGTATACAAGACTTATGAGCAGCAACGTTTTATTCTGCTTACACCACTGTAAGCCTTATGAACAACAACGTTCTCTTCTGCTTGTATCTTGTAAGACTTATGAGTGGAAGACACTACAAGGAATTCTCTCAACTGCTTCTCTCGTAAGGAATAACTACCCTCTCAAGGTCCCAATACCTTGAGATCACATAAACATAGAATTTTGAGTTTGTATGAGGACTCTCTTACAGAGCAAATGAATAAACACTGAAGATCAATATGTATACAGAGAAAACTGATGAATAACAGAGAATTGGTATAAGCTTGTGAATTCTTGTGCTTCGTTATTGTCGTTTCTCCGTGTGTCTCTGTATATATATAGTTGCTCCAGTTTTTGCCCGTTTGGAAATTCTTCATTTGTGGAGCGGGACATTTGAAAGTATTGGCAGACACGTGCATGTTTGAATAGTCTTAGTGTGGTAGGTGGCAGCGTGTTTATAATCATCTTGTCTTCCGTTGTATTACTTTCCTCATGTGATACATTCAAACGTTCATATTCCTGTATCATACTTTTAAAACATTCAAAACAATGTTAAACAATGATAAAAAGTAATGATGATATGAATTAATAACAATAAACCATATTCGTAATGAACGTTGTGATACTTAGCATTATCTGTGATCAAACAGGGCATCACTCGAGCATGAAAGGCTCACCTCGAGTGATCTCCTATTTTCCTTCATGTACCTCTGTTATCGGGTTGTGCTTGCATAGTAAATCAGAGAGACAACATCTTCACTCGCGGGTGAAGAGGGGTCTCACTCAAGCACAAAACCTCTGCTCGAGTGATCTTTGCAGTTTACACAGGGAATGTCTTCTCGGGTCATCACTCGCATACCATTTTGACAAGAGTGAGAATTTGCACTCGCGGGTGATATGGACCCTCACTCGAGCACACTTACCTCTGCTCGAGTGAGAAGCATATTCTCAAGGAATATGCTCTCTAAACCATCACTCGCATCAGAATTTCAGAGGGATAGAATTTTCACTCGCGAGTGATGTGGGCCCTCACTCGAGCACAAAGACTCCTGCTCGAGTGAGAAGAATATTCTCAAGAATTATACCTTTTGAACAAGCACTCGCAACTGATCTGGAGAGAGATGAAATTTTCACTCGCAAGCATTGATGTGTCACTCGAGCATGGATGGGTGTGCTCGAGCACACTTGCACTTCTCTGAACTTCATGACTCTTGGCCAAGTACTCGCATTCCCTTGCTCGAGTGAATAGAGGAAGCATGCCATTACCAAACACTCGCAGACCCTTGCTCGAGTGAGTAGAGGAAGCATACCATTACTTGCTCTCGGCCAAACACTCGCATGCCATCACTCGCATGTGTGCTCGAGTGAGAATGACTTCTCTGCTCGAGTGCATACCTTGTGCTTCGAGTGATCCAGTAAAAACAAAGGGAGAATGCCTCTCGGGTACTCACTTCCTCGCTTTCTCTCACACCTGCTCGAGTACAGAAGTGATTTGTGCTCGAGTGCAAATTTCATGCTCGAGCACTCCAGTGCATTTTCACAGCAGATATCAGCAAACTTCAAATATGCATTTGGTAACTTGGAATCTTTTCTTAACCTTCTAAAAACATGTTTTACACATAATTGAATTATTGTTATCATCAAAACTTGGGATCTAACATTCTCCCCCTTTTTGATGATGACAAAACTCTTTGTGATGAAGGTTTAAAAGAAATTGAATGAAATTGAAAAGTTTTGAAATTTCTTCAAAGTTTCCAAAATGCATATCAAGTTTAAGTTTCAAATTCTAGTTTTCCTCCAATGTTTCCTCTGGACACTTAACAACCAAGATAAGCATAGTATGAGGTATATAACTTAATAAGAACTTAATAACATGAAACATTGAAATATTTAAAGCTTGAGCTATATCATTAACTTTGGAAAAACTTGAACAACATAGATAACATGATAACTTCAAAATGACAAAATGAAAATGACATACATATCAAGTCCTACCCAATACAGAAAACTACCCAGACACCCATATACACCCTACAGAAGCTCAGAAGACATCACACATCCTTCTCCCCCGTTTTGTCAACATCAGAAGGGGGTCTGGAGGTGGAACAAAAGATACCAGGGTAGAGAGAGGGTCAATGGGCTGGTCAGACGGAGATGGTGGCTGTGGTACAGATGATGAGGGAGGTAGTGAAGGTGACCGATCAAATGTGACATCAACATTAGACTCAGGATCAGTGAAAAGTACATGAGTCTGTGGATGAAGTGGTGAGGTATGAGTGGTCTCTGGAGGTACCCCGGAAGATGAAGAGGGAAAATGTGAATGCAGGAAGGTCTCCATATTGGTGATCCTCTGTGACATCTCATCCTGAGTTTTGAACATCAGTTCAAAATTCAGATTGGCCTTATCTACCAGATTGATGACTTGTGCTTCCATTTTCTCCACAAGCTTCTCATATTCAGTCACTAACTCCTTCTTCAAACTTGACACAGCTTGATTAATTACCTCAGACAGATGATTGGATAGAGAGGCATTGAGAAATGGAGGAGGAGGAATAGGACCTTGTGCAGATGATTGTGCCTCATCTCCTCTAGATGGAGTGGCTTCCCTCTTTGATGTGGCTTTGGTCCGACTCACCGGAAGATTGATACCCATGTGAGTTAACTGAGTCTTTCCAAACCTTGAGATGAGAACCCTTTCTTTTCCTTCCAAATACCAGATTTTGTTTTTCATCAAGATGAAGGAAACAAGTTGAGGGTAAGGTATAGTTGTGGATCTTGTTGAAGAAAATCGAAACTGCCTCATCTCATTAAAAATGATCTCCCCTACATTCCTTTGTTGCCCAGCAACCAATAAAGCCAATAGATAGTAATCCTTTTGAGCAAAGTGGGTAAAGTTTTTGGATTTATTGACTATGCTCCGGGAATAAATGTAATGAAGGATTCTGTGATTATCAGGCATATCAATAGGCTTGAAAGTGAGGGGGCCAATTGGGTCTTTTGGTCTCAAGATTTTAAAAGTTTCATTGGCAGAGAAAGAGGGTGGATCAGTAGGAGGTGCAACATAACCAAGTAAATCATTAATGATTTTGGCAGAAATCATAATGAATTTCCCTCTAATGGTTGTAGATACAGCTTCTTCAATCAGATCACCAGATCTAGACATAATATTATGAGTTTTCATATTGCAGTAAAATGTTTTCACAACAGTGGGGGAATATGGTAGATGAATATTTAGCCAAGGAGCATAGTATTGAAGGTAAGGGTACAAGTCTAAATGACAATTCTTTTTCAGATAATCCAAATCAATATACACTACTGGGCAGAAATGTCTATGTTTGAATTCATCATCATATACCTTCTGTGGTAAAGCCTTAAGCTCTGTCACATTGAATCCCTCAGGAGGACTAGTGAGTTGGTCATCCACTAGTGCTTGGGAGGCAGAAGGTGCTCCTGAAGCAGAAGCACTTGGGTGCTTAACTTGGTGTGAACTTGAAACACCGGCTTGAGATGTAATCTTCCTAACTATCTTGTCCAATTTGGATTTTTCTATTGCTTCCCTGAGTTGTTTACTGAAGGTATCCCCAGAAGAAGAAGATGATTGGGGTTGCTCTGAATCCTTCTTCTTTCCCTTTCCCTGTACCTCTTTGGATTGAGACCGAGTGATTATGGGTTCCTTGATTATGGGTTCCTTGAAGACCACACCCTTTGGTTTCTTTTGAGGAGGTTGGTCTTTCTTGGAAACTTGAGGCTTTGGGTGAGGTTTCTTAGCGGGAGTTCTCTTTTTGGTCTTAGGCTTAGGAGGAGGTGAAGGTGAGGGAGAGTTTTTGGGAGATGGAGGAGTAAGTTCAGGGGTTCCAGATTCACTGGCAGCAGAGTGAGTAGGAGAAGGAGAATGAGACTTTTGAGGAATAGAGGGTAACTTTGTTCTTGCCATTGGAAAAGTGGAAGAGAAACAAGAACTCTTGTTTTTGAAAAAAAAAATACAAGTAGAGATTAGGGCACAAGTGAAGAATGCAGAAGACAAAAATCACCTCTTATAGAAGATTGAAAGGTTGTAACGGCGATTTGAAGCAGAAGGACGTGATTGAATGATGAGAAAACGGTTGAAGATGAAGAGTTGTGTCTTTCGAGTGAGAGAGCACTTCGAGTGAGAGGAGGAAGTGCGACGTTTTGAGCTCCCCAGTAACTGATATAAGTGATAGTGCTCGAACATGAACCCTAGTGCTCGAGTGATATTCATACTGTGCTCGAGTGTGTTCTATCTGTGCTCGAGTGATGTTCTGGAAAAATAAAGAAACAAGTAAAACGTACCTGGATTGTGGATTCCCTGACATATTTTGCATCTTTGTACTCAAATCCTCTAAGATCATTTGAGTAACCATAATTTGGATAGCTTTTGCACAGAGATTCTTCTTCCTCACTCGAGCAGGCATTCTTCACCTCAAGCATGTTCATATCATGCTCGAGTGAGAATTCCTCACTCGCGAGTGAGTTCAATTCTCACTGTTGTTTCTGATATATTCCCTTGGTATTAATAACTCCTCTGTTAACCTCTGTTTTTTATGTCAAGAAGCAGAGTATCATAAATAGTGAAAATATCCGCAAGTTGAAGATGAGTTGGTATGAATTCCACTTTGACATCTTTCTTTTGAACATGATCTCGAATGAAGTGATGTCGAATGTCTATATGCTTGGTTCTTGAATGTTGTACAGGATTCTTTGCCAAGCTTATCGTGCTAGTATTATCACAATAGATTGGGATTTCCTTTAAATAAATTCCCAAATCTTGAAGTTGTTGTTTTAACCATAGCACTTGAGAACAGCAGCTTGCTACAGCTATATATTCAGCTTCAGTCGAGGATAATGAAACTGTGTTCTGCTTCTTGCTGAACCATGACACTAGAGAACCTCCGAGAAATTGACATTGTCCACTGGTACTCTTTCTGTCAGTTTTATATCCACCGTGATCTGAATCTGAATATGCCATTAAGTACTCGTTCCCTCTCTTTGGATACCAAAGTCCAAGCTCTGAAGTATCTCCTAGATATTTGAAAATTATTTTTACTGTCTCTGCATGAGATACTTTAGGATTGGATTGATACCTTGCACACATTCCTACACTGAACTGAATATCTGGCCTGCTTGCTGTAAGATAGAGTAATGAACCAATCATTCCTCTATACTTTGTGATGTTGAAGCTAGGTCCCTTTACATCAGCATCCAGCAATGTTGTAGAACTCATTGGAGTATCAGCTCCGTTAGCATTATCTAGACCATATTTCTTCAGCAATTCTTTCAAATACTTTGTCTGAGATATAAATATGCCATTCTTCTTTTGTTTGATCTGAAGTCCAAGAAAGAAGTTCAATTCTCCCATCATGGACATTTCAAATTCTCCCTGCATAATCTTAGAGAAATCTTGACACATAGATTCGTTAGTAGCACCAAAAATAATATCATCAACATAAATTTGAACTATTAGAATATCATTTTTGTTATGTTTGATGAATAGATTTGTATCAACTTTACCTCTGACAAAACCTTGATCAAGAAGAAATTTGCTTAGTCTTTCATACCAAGCTCTGGGTGCTTGTTTCAAACCATATAATGCTTTCTTAAGTTTGAAGACATAATCAGGTTTTGTTTCATCTTCAAAACCAGGAGGCTGTTCGACATATACTTCCTCCATAATATAACCATTTAGAAAAGCACTTTTTACATCCATTTGATAAAGTTTAAAACTTTTGATGCAAGCAAAAGCTAAGAGTACTCGTATTGCTTCCAATCTTGCCACTGGAGCATATGTTTCCTCATAATCAATACCTTCTTCTTGATTATAGCCTTTGGCAACCAATCTTGCTTTATTTCTCACAATGATTGCTGATTCATCAAGTTTGTTTTTGAAAACCCATTTGGTCCCTATAACCGTATGATCTTTAGGTCGAGGAACCAAATCCCAAACTTGATTTCTTTGAAATTGATTTAATTCTTCTTGCATAGCAATCACCCAATCATTGTCAGATAAAGCTTCTTCTATATTAGAAGGTTCAATTTCAGAAATAAAAGCAGAAAATGTTACCTCATTGAGGATTCTATTTCTGGTTTTGACACCTTCATGAATATCTCCTATAACTTGATCAATTGGATGATCCTTCATATGTCTCCATGCTTTAGGTTGATCATGATCATCAACATCTTCTAAATTTTGAAAATCATTTGTTTCAAAATCATCCTGCTTTGAAATAGATTTGTTTTTCTTGATTGAATCCCTTTCTTCTTCATCATTAAGTTTTGTCTGAGATTCAATTTCATCAAACACAACATGAATAGATTCTTCAATAGTACATGTTCTTTTATTGAAAATTCTATAAGCTTTACTTCTATTAGAATATCCTAGAAAAATACCTTCATCAGACTTTGAATCAAATTTACCTAAATTTTCCTTACCATTGTTGTGAATGAAACACTTACACCCAAAGATATGAAGATGAGCAATATTTGGCTTTCTTCCTTTGTAGAGTTCATATGGTGTCTTTCCAAGAGATTTGCGAATATATGCTCTGTTTGAAATATAGCATGCAGTACTCATTGCATCTGCCCAGAACACTTGTGACATTTCTTTTTCATTAAGTAAAGCTCTTGCCATTTCTGTAAGCACTCTGTTCTTCCTTTCCACTACTCCATTTTGTTGAGGTGTTCTAGGAGCTGAGAAGTTGTGATCTATCCCCTCGTTGTTGCAGTAATCTTCAAACAATTGATGATCAAATTCTCCTCCATGATCTGTCCTAATAGAGACAATAGAAATACCTTTCTCATTTTAAACCTTTTTGGCAAACATAATAAATTCAGCAAAAGTTTCATCTTTTGAGGCAATGAATATAGTCCAAGAAAATCTAGTAAAATCATCTACAATTACTAACGTATATAAATTTCCTCCAAAACTTTTTACTCTTGCAGGTCCTACTAAATCCATATGAAGTAATTGTAAAGGTTTTGAAGTAGAAATTTCATATTTTGTTTTAAAAGAAGATTTAGTTTGTTTGCCTTTTTGACATGCTTCACAAATCATGTTATCTTTGAATTTGAGCTTGGGAAGGCCAATAACTAAATCTTTTCTGATCAATTTGTCAAGTTGATTCATATTGACATGAGCCAAACGCTTATGCCATAACCAACTTTCCTCTGATCGACTAAGAAAACAATTTTCAGAAGAATTTGAATTTAAATCAATTGTATAACAATTACCGTCCCTTTGAGCTCGGATTTTTGCCTTGATAGTTTCTTTGTTTAGAAGTAGATCTTTCTTACTTACTATCAAGCATTCTTTCGAGTCAAAAATCACCCAGTTATCTTTGTCAGTGCTTTGGCTTACGCTTAAGAGATTGTGGCATAATCCTTCAACATAATATACTCCGTTGATTTGAAAGCCATCTGTTCTTCCCACTTCACCAATTCCAGCAATACGTCCGGATTGATTTCCTCCAAAAGTCACCTTTCCTCCTTCTCTAGGTTCAAACATGGTGAACTTATTTTTGTCACCAGTCATGTGTCTCGAACATCCACTATCAATATACCATTTGTTCGCTCGAGATGCTTTGAGACATACCTAGAATAAGATGATCAAGTCTTAGGTACCCACACTTTCTTGGGTCCTTTGTGGTTAGTATTTGAAATATGTGTCCCTTTCGGAACCCATTTATATGTTCCAACAACCTTTCCCTTTTTGAAATAACACGATGAAGTATAATGTCCTTTCCTATTACAAAAATTGCATGACACAAAAGGATTTGATGTATGCACAGAATCCCTGAAATATTTAAGATAGTCTCTACTGCTCTTCTTATTCTTGTTATGCACAGTATTATATCCAATTCCAGATTTATCAAAGGAAACTTTCTGAGAACTTAAGATAACCTTGAGAGTTTCACTTCCTTTAGTAAATTTTTCAACAATCTTTGTTAAGTCTTCTATTTTCTTATCTTTCTCTTTACACATTTCATGTGATGATATAACATTACTTTCTAATTCTTTTACTTTCTTCTTATAACTAACCATTTCTTTAGCAACTTTAATGAACTCAGTATGCAATGCATTATATTCAGATAACAATTCATTATAAGAAGGTTCAGAGTCACTTACCTCAGAGTCTGATTCTTCTTCCTTAGCTACCAAGCATAGATTGGCTACTTCGTCGTTGTCATTTTCTTCGTCTGACGAACTATCACCCCAAATAGATGATATATATGCTTTCTTTTTCTGCTTCTTTTTGTCTTTGTTTATGAAGCATTCAGATTTGATGTGTCCTGGTTTTCCACATTCATAGCATACTATTTGGTGTTCTTTGTTTTCCTTCTTGCTTGGTCCACCTTGATAATTCTTGAAATTCCTTTGTCCTCTTCTGTAGAATTTCTTGAATTTTCTCACGATCATTCCCATTTCATCATCACTAGGAACATCTTCATTCTCAGAAGTTCCTTCTTCTTCTTGAATAGCTTTAAACGCAACTCCCTTTTTCTTTTTATCATCGAATTCTTCAAGTTCCTTTTTGAATTTCAATTTACCTTCATATTCAGAAAGGCTTCCAAAGAGAGCAGCTACGGATCTCATAGACTCTCCTTTGGCTTCTTCGATGGCTGTCACTTTTGCTTCCCATTCTTTCGTAAGAATATTAAGAATTTTTCTTACCTGGGAATTTTGATCAAACGACTTTCCAAGAGCAGATAATTGATTAACAAGATGAGTATACCTTAGTTCAAATTCTGATATACTCTCTCCAGATTTCATACGAAATAAATCATACTCTGTAATTAAAGTATTGATCCTATTCTCTTTGATTCCAGATGTACCTTCGTGAGCAATTTCAAGAGCATCCCACATATCTTTGGCAGTAGGTAGAGTACATATACGAAAATATTCTTTTTGACTAAGAGCACTCTGTATCATTAAAATGGCTTTGCTATTTAATGTTACTAACCTCTTGTCATTTTCGTCGAACTCATCTGGACTCTTTTTAACTGCTCTATCTTCGATTTTCTTCACTGGAACATAGTCACCGTCTTGTATAACATTCCATAATCCGTACTCGTTGGCCAACACGAACACTCTGAATTTGGCTTTCCAGAACGAAAAATGTTCTCCAGCAAAACCAGGAGGTCTAGTGATTGAAGCACCGTCTGGAAGGATATTTTCACCCATTGTTGCCATTTGTCGGATCCTTCTCAAGCTGTTAGGCTCTTCGGAGAAGACGAGGCTCTGATACCAAATGTAAGAGGCAAGCTTCACCCAAGAGGGGGGTGAATTGGGTGATGTTATAAATTTTTTGCTTGAGGTGGTGATTTGTAAATATAGTGGATAGAGTAGAGTAGAGAAGATTTGAACACAGAGAGTTATACTGGTTCGGCCTAACAATAATTCCTACGTCCAGTCCTCAGAGATCAAGACCTACTGAGCTTTTCACAATATCTCCAAGATTCAATGGGCTCTCATAATGCCACAAAACAACAATCGTCCTTGGACGGACTACGAGCAGAAATATTCTCTCAACAAGAAACTTCTCTCCCCCTTACGACAAGTCTTATGTGCAGAGAAACAACCTATGACCCTTCTCACTTGCTTATGTATACAAGACTTATGAGCAGCAACGTTTTATTCTGCTTACACCACTGTAAGCCTTATGAACAACAACGTTCTCTTCTGCTTGTATCTTGTAAGACTTATGAGTGGAAGACACTACAAGGAATTCTCTCAACTGCTTCTCTCGTAAGGAATAACTACCCTCTCAAGGTCCCAATACCTTGAGATCACATAAACATAGAATTTTGAGTTTGTATGAGGACTCTCTTACAGAGCAAATGAATAAACACTGAAGATCAATATGTATACAGAGAAAACTGATGAATAACAGAGAATTGGTATAAGCTTGTGAATTCTTGTGCTTTGTTATTGTCGTTTCTCCGTGTGTCTCTGTATATATATAGTTGCTCCAGTTTTTGCCCGTTTGGAAATTCTTCATTTGTGGAGCGGGACATTTGAAAGTATTGGCAGACACGTGCATGTTTGAATAGTCTTAGTGCGGTAGGTGCCAGCGTGTTTATAATCATCTTGTCTTCCGTTGTATTACTTTCCTCATGTGATACATTCAAACGTTCATATTCCTGTATCATACTTTTAAAACATTCAAAACAATGTTAAACAATGATAAAAAGTAATGATGATATGAATTAATAACAATAAACCATATTCGTAATGAACGTTGTGATACTTAGCATTATCTGTGATCAAACAGGGCATCACTCGAGCATGAAAGGCTCACCTCGAGTGATCTCCTATTTTCCTTCATGTACCTCTGTTATCGGGTTGTGCTTGTATAGTAAATCAGAGAGACAACATCTTCACTCGCGGGTGAAGAGGGGTCTCACTCGAGCACAAAACCTCTGCTCGAGTGATCTTTGCAGTTTACACAGGGAATGTCTTCTCGGGTCATCACTCGCATACCATTTTGACAAGAGTGAGAATTTGCACTCGCGGGTGATATGGACCCTCACTCGAGCACACTTACCTCTGCTCGAGTGAGAAGCATATTCTCAAGGAATATGCTCTCTAAACCATCACTCGCATCAGAATTTCAGAGGGATAGAATTTTCACTCGCGAGTGATGTGGGCCCTCACTCGAGCACAAAGACTCCTGGTCGAGTGAGAAGAATATTCTCAAGAATTATACCTTTTGAACAAGCACTCGCAACTGATCTGGAGAGAGATGAAATTTTCACTCGCAAGCATTGATATGTCACTCGAGCATGGATGGGTGTGCTCGAGCACACTTGCACTTCTCTGAACTTCATGACTCTCGGCCAAGTACTCGCATTCCCTTGCTCGAGTGAATAGAGGAAGCATGCCATTACTTGCTCTCGGCCAAACACTCGCAGACCCTTGCTCGAGTGAGTAGAGGAAGCATACCATTACTTGCTCTCGGCCAAACACTCGCATGCCCTCACTCACATGTGTGCTCGAGTGAGAATGACTTCTCTGCTCGAGTGCATACCTTGTGCTTCGAGTGATCCAGTAAAAACAAAGGGAGAATGTCTCTCGGGTACTCACTTCCTGGCTTTCACTCACACCTGCTCGAGTACAGAAGTGATTTGTGCTCGAGTGCAAATTTCATGCTCGAGCACTCCAGTGCATTTTCACAGCAGATATCAGCAAACTTCAAATATGCATTTGGTAACTTGGAATCTTTTCTTAACCTTCTAAAAACATGTTTTACACATAATTGAATTATTGTTATCATCAAAACTTGGGATCTAACATCAACTTCGTATTGGTATTCATAATGTCAATATGAAAACTCTTTAGAATATTCTCCATGAAAGTTTGCATTACGGCACCAAAGAAGGATGGAGAAGATGTGTTGGTTGGAGTAGAAGACTGTGTGTCATCCATTAGACTAGTTGTTGTATCTATCTTCTTCTTCTTCTTGGGACTTGCTTCTAGAGGAGTCTTTAGAGGAATCTCAATATTCAACTTTCCAATTTGATTCCTCCCTACTGGTGCTATCCTCTCAATTGGCTCCATACTTTCCATGTACCAAATCTTATTCTTCTTGAGGAACAAGGAAATAAGTTGAGGATAAGGCATTGGAGTAGTACATTTTCCTTCATACCTATATCTCTTGATCTCATTGAAGATATATTTTCCCAAGTCCTTTTGTTCTTTAAGGATCAATGAGGCAAATTTTCTGAAGTCCCTCTCAATGAAATGAGTGAAGTTATTAGATTTGTTCACCATGGCTCCAGAATAGATATACCATAGGACTCTATGAAAATCACTCATATCACTCGGATTGAAATTGAGGGGTTCCACTATCTCACCAGGTCTTAGGATAGAGAATATTTGGTTTGAGTCAAGGTTAGGGTCATCATCATCAAGAGGATTCTCTATTCCTAACCAGGTATTAATTCTAGAAGGTGAGATTAGAATTCTCTATCCTCTGACTTTAGAAGTCATTTCTTCTTCCACAGACTTCCTAACAGGATCATTTATAGGCTCAAGATTACAATAAAAATGCCTCACAACTTTAGTGCAAAATAGAAGTTTGACAGAAAGTCAGGGCATGTAGGAATCAAGATAGGGACTCAGATCGAATTTTAATACCTCTTGAAGAACCTTATAGTCAATGTAATACATCTTGCATACATTTCTTCTTGCAAAATGACTCAGGTACTTCTGAGATTCCTCGAGCTTGCTTACGTTAAATCCCTTTGGATGAAATGTGATCTCTTCATCCCTCTCTTCTGTCTGCCTTTAAGATTGCCCTTTCTTTGTTTCCTTAGATTGAAAAGCCTCTTCAAGCATGCCTACCATGACTTTGGTAAGCTTCCCATCAATCTTGGGCTTTTTCAGAGGTTTAGGAGAAAAGATGGGTGTGTCAAATGAATCAGAAGAAGGAGTAGATGGCTCTTTTGTAGCTTTACCTCTTCCTGGAGGTGGACTCTTCTTGGTTTGAGCTTTTATGATAATGGGCTCCTTAATCACAACCCCTTTCACCTTTGGCTTAGGTTATGGTTTGGTTTTGGCTTTTGGTTTAGGAGGGATTTTTCTTTTCTTGGTAGGAGGAGAGGAAAGTGAATCAAAGGGTGGATATGGTTTAGAAGACTCAAAAGGAGTGCTAAGATTGATAGATTTAGTCCTCACCATTTTGATTTGTGAGAATCAAAGATTTCTGAAAAATAGGGACCGAGAGTCGTTAATGTTGGGCAAGAATTTATGAGCAATCTAGGAGTTTTTAGAGGTTAAAAACGAATGGGTTTTGACAGAAATGAGAAGGGAAAAAGATTGTAAAAAGATTTTGTGAGAAATGAACGAGTATCGTCTAAAACAACCTAGAGCCCGACATCACTTGAGGGCTTACTCGAGTGATCATCAGATTCACTTGAGTAGCTACTCGAGAGATCATACCAGAAATTTTAAAATGCAGTGAATTTGAGAGTGTTCCTGGCATGAATTGTTAGAACCGGCTATGACCCAAGAGGGGGGTGAATTGGGTCTATAATAAAAACTTAAGAACTTTGGAAATCTTTTTGCATCTTAATGAAAGCGATAAGTATGAAGGTTTATAAATCAACAGTTAGATTAAATAATATATGCTGGAAATATAAGAGCTTATGGAAGAGAATATGCAAACTGTGATTTATCCTGGTTCGGTCCAATCTGTGATGGCCTACGTCCAGTCCCCAGGCTCCTCTTAAGATTTTCAAATCCACTATCTTCTTGTTTAATCCGGGCACAAGAAAAGCCTTTACAATTCCACAAGTTTAGCCGGGTACTTGTGAATCCTTTTACAAATCTCTTATTGAAATACTCCCCCTTACGGCAAGTCTTACGAGCAGATCAATCCCGAAGATCTTCCTCTCCTGCTTACTCATGCAAGTCTTACGAGCGGCAACGTTCTCTCCTGCTTCACCCTTGTAAGTCTTATGAGCAGCAACGTTCTCTATTGCTTACACCTCGTAAGTCTTACGAGCAAAATGTCTTACTGGCAATTCTCTCTACAGCTTCCCCGTAAGGAAATCAACCCTCTCAAGGTCCATCTGTTAGATCTCATGTTTTGATGATAACAAAAGAATGGTTTGAAAAGGAAATGATTAATAAACAAGTTTGAACAAAGTAATAACAGGAACAAGCATCACTTAAAGTAAGCATTGGAGTAATGAAGAAAGACCAAGAGAAAATGCTGAGGAACTTGATCAGAAGCAAGTTTTCTAAGGCATTACTCGAGGAGCTACTCGAGTAATGAGACAAAACTTGAAGTAACCAGAGACAACTTCCAGTAAACTCCCAACGTTACTCGAGTAAGTACTCGAGTAATAGTGTAAGTATTTTCAAGGTGCTCTCGGCCTGCCAATGTTACTCGAGGAGCTACTGGAGTAACCAGGTAAAAACTTGGAGTTGCTCTCGGCCTGCCAATGTTACTCGAGGCGCTACTCGAGTAACCATGTGAAAAACTTCCAGTTGCCTTCAAGTTGCCAATGATACTCGAGTAGCTACTCGAGTAACTCTGTTTCTGAAAATGTGGAGCTCTCGGCACTTAGTACTACTGCTAATGTTACTCGAGGAGCTACTCGAGTAACGCACTAAGGTAAGTTAAAACTTGAAGGTGGTACCCGATTAACGTGATTTCTTTTTATCTCATTTTCCTTGAGTCCTTACTCTAGTATGCAAGTATCTAATGTTGTATTTTAAGTGGATTCCTCGAGTAAGTACCCGAGTATGCAGAAATATTTTCAAGGTAAACTTCCAGTCATTACCAGGGTAAGTCATGCACAAAAAGTACAGTTACTCGAGGTCGTACCCGAGTAACCTATGCACAAATGAGTGCATTACTCAAGTCAGTACCCGAGTAACGAGGTAAGTTCTCTCGGCCTTGAAATCCTGCTAACATTACTCGAGGTGTTACCCCAGTAACCTATAAAGTTGTAAATGCATTACTGGAGTAGGTACCCGAGTAAAATTTAGTTTACTGTAAATGCATAACTATTTCCAAAGGTTTGAAATTTAGTTTACTCCATGCACTACCCGAGTAATCTATACTTCTTCATTGACTTGCAGTTAATCAAAGATTTCCCGATGATACTCGAGTAGGTACTCGAGTCAACTTTAAGGGATACTCGAGTAGCTACTCGAGTAAGCAAACCCAGAAAGTTTGAAATCATTCCAACGGTCATTGTTCTGTTTCCTATTTGATTAACGTTTCATTATATTAGTGTACTTAGCATTTCAACAGGTAAATAATGAAGAGATCTTACCAAATAAGGAAAGTCAAAAGCAATGCTCAAATGTCACCGACCATCACCTACAATAACGTATGTTTTTCAAAAACCTGGAAAAGTCAATAATGGCTGCGCACGCTCCAACGAACATGAAGAAATATGTTCCAGCAATCATTACCAACGTATCTATATATATATGGGAACATCTAAATAAAGAGATACACAAGAACACACTTACGAACGTATCATCAAGTTCATTACTCTGTTTTCCATTGTACTTGTGATTCTATGCTTCAGTGATTCTTATTTACTCTGTAAGAGAGATATTTCATTCAAACTCAATATTTGTTATTGAGGTAACTTAAGGTTGTGGAACCTTGAGTTGGGATTGAATTACAACTTGTAAGGGGGAGCGAGTGTCCAGGTGTAGGAACTTGCTTGTACTGAGGTGCCAAGAACCCACTGAATCTTGGAAGTTATAGTGAAACTCTCAGAGAAGCTCTGAGGACTGGACGTAGGTCAAAGTGGTTGTGGCCGAACCAGTATAAATCCTGGTGTACACTTCGGTGATATTTCTCCTTACTCTTTCTTGTTTTAATTCCACTGTTAAAGTTTTATATTTTCGACAAAATTTTAAGGTCACCCAATTCACCCCCTCTTGGGTGAAACGCTTGCTCTAACACCATCTACCTTGAGATCAACACAGAAATATAGTTGAAAGTATTTACAAACTCTCTCATAGAGTGGATATAATGCTCACTAAAGTACAATACAAATAATCACTCTCTCAATGATAAGTAATATAGAAACTGTAGAACAGAGAGTGTTTGGGTAGAAGCAGAGGATTCATGTTATTCGCATGTTGGTGTCGTTGCTCTGTTTTCTCTATCTTTCATCGACTTTGAGTGCTCTCTTATTTATAGTTGATGAAGATGATGACCGTTGTGAGTATTCATCCATAGGAGTCCCATTGCTTCGTTTGATCATTGTGTACATTTGAATAACGAGCCACTATGATACGTTCGTTGCAGAGCGGAGCGTCTCGTTGAAGAGCAGAATGTTTCATTATGAGCTGTACGTCAAATTGTGGAGCGATGGTGTTTGAATATTCGACAGTCTTTCATGGTGTGTCAGTTGCTTGTCGTGGTAAGTAGCCGCCATTCGGTGTGTAATGATGAAGTTCACAATAATTGACTTTCTTATTTGAAACTTCAATCCGAACGTTTAATATCCTGTTTCATACTTGAAATATATGTTAGCTAACATTTAGAAACAATAACAAGTGAGAACACAATGATTCAATAACATGTAACCATATTTGGATTGTTCGTTGAGTGATGATATTTGCCATACGTGACCTCCATTCTTGAAGATACAATCAAAATGTTTAATCTCCTATTTCTCACTTGAATTATAAGTTAGTTAACGTTTAGGAATAATAACAAGTGAAAATATAATGAATATATAACATTTAACCACATTTGGATTGATGGCTATGAGAGTCTGAACTTTCTACGTTGGTTCTGTCAGGACTTCACTCGAGTGCAAAGAAGCCTCACTCGAGTGCATGTACAACTTCACGTTCTAGCTTCCTCTCAGGTAAACACTTTCTGTCCAACACTCACATCTGCTTGAGTGCAATTATGGTCATCACTCGAGTGCAACCAGTCCTGCTCGAGTGCGCCTCTTGTTTTCACATACATGCTTCTTATCGGGTTAACACTTTCATGTCAACACTTGCATGTGCTCAAGTGTAAAAGAGCCTGATGCTCGAGTGTGGATCCTAGTGCTCGAGTGTTGTAAATTTCTTCAAGCTTCAGCTGCTTCTGGACAACACTCGCATAACATTTTTCAAGAGTGCGTTTTTGCACTCGTGAGTGATGTGGGGCCACATTAGACAAAATTTATTTATTTGATTCTAATGATGTATCATAAGAAAACTTTTGCCATATGCATTCCAATGCAAAAAGAATCAGCTCCAAACTCCTTGTATTTTGCAAGTTATGATCGAAAGAGTGTCTATCGCACTATACTGCACAAGTGTCAACTTCCAGAAGGCATAGCTCCTAGAATATAACTTCAAATTAGGCAAATTACCTATCCATGGAAATCCCTTTGAGTCTAGTTTCATATGGAACCAGTCTTGTCTCAATCCGATGTGTCGTGTTTGAGTTATTCTCAAAATACCAAACCTGCATTGAAAAGTGACGGTGATTTCATTGTCAAACTCCACGGATCCTATCTCCTTCATCTGAGCTTCTTTAAGTATGCTATTGGTGTACCTTTTACGTGTTTTGAGTCTTCTTTCATATGCCACCAGTTTTGGGTCAATCCGACGTGTGGTTTGAGCGATATGGCCAAAATACCGAACCTCTATCAGGCTAAACGTAAAACAGAGTAGAACAGAGTAGCCCCCCGACACTCAAGTGTGTTCATCCCGTGCTCGAGTACAACACCTCTGGCACTCGAGTTTTGAGCTCACACTTGAGTAAAACTTCTCTAGAAGTGCCATAACTCATATATAAGTCATCTTATCTTTGTATTAACCTATTCCAACCATCATTTGATCATAGAAGCCTCCGGTATCATCATAGAAACCTCCAATATCACTTCTAACAGCTTGAACCTTGATATTCTCACTAGATCTTATAACTTCTTCTTTCTTCCATATCTTTCTTCTTGATTTTCCTCTTGATAATAATTCTCCATAACCCAAGTAAGCATCTCCTTGACTATCTTCAATTTCTTTCTTCTTCTCCCTCTTGTTCATTTTCATTAATTCAATCTTCTTCATTCTTTGCTTGACTAATCTACAAGATATGTAACATTAAATATAGTAGTTAGTCAAAGAAATACATTATATAAACTTTTTGCTCTTATCATTTCATATCTATATTTGACATCATCAAAACTAATCATATCTAACATTCTCCCCTTTTTTGATGATGACAAATCCTTTAAGAAAAATATGTCTGAATGAAGTGCAACATACATATATAATGCAACATACATATTTTTCTGAATGAGGTACAACATGCATATATAATGCAACATACATATTTTTCTTACATTTTTCTCCCCCTATTTGACATCAACAAAAAGTTTGAAATATATAAAGAAGTAAGGCTTGTGGAGAAGTAAATAGAGTAGAAATTACTTTAATCAAAATGAATGAACCAAGAAAACAATTTACACTCCCCCTATGTGAAAGTACTTTTATTTTTAATGAGAGGGAACTAAAAAAAATTTGGAGAGGTTTTCAAGAAGACTTTTATAATCAACATAAATGAAATATATGAAACGTATTCTTGAAATGTAAAGAGAGAAGGTTTAGAAATGCTCATGTAGATTTGAAAAAATAATGAAACGCTCCATGAAGTTCGTTGATTTATCCTTTGGCAATGCTAGTTCATGATAATGTACACCACACTTCTGTTATGCAACTCAGATATATATATTCATGTTGTTGCCAGAATTCTCCAATTGAGTTGAGCTTCTGTTCAGTATGCTCAATGTTCATTTGTATGGGCATATGTATTTGTTGCTCTAAATGTTACAGCCAATATATTTTCCTTGATTAAGCGTTAAAACCATCTTTCCTTAAGTTCGATAGTTTCTTCTTGTAGTGCGTTGAGGAACGTTATTCTGCAAATCAAATTCTCTTGTCACAAATTTAAATCTTTCTTTGCAAAGAGAATTATTAGTTCAATCAAGAAACAAAAGGTTCCTTTCCATATGATATGTTAAAATTATGATTGTGAAAAGAAATGTATAAGAGTAACTCATCATCAAAACTAATCGAGACATGGTGAATATAGATGAGTATATTAAAAGGATTTTCTTTCAAATAGGAGATGAGCTTTCAATGTATAAAACACAAGTGAATGTGAAACTCCCCCTTAATGAATGCATGGCTTAAACAAAAATCGTCATGAGGAATACAATTAATAACTCTCTTGAATTTGTAAAATCATTGGAAATTTTGTAGAGAGAATGATTATGAAAATATCAAGGATAAAGATAAATCTGTAGGATCGGTAAGCACAGCAGAAGAATTTAAAAATTTTTCACCGATCCTAATCGAGGATCTATCAACGGCGTTTAAACCAAGTTGGAAGGATCCATACCCTTTTTATGATTCAGAGTTTTCACGATCTCTAGGAGCCAACACATCAGGTCTGCTCCCTCTACCGGTATCCACACGAATGCTCTCCAACCAAGACTACGTGCTAGGGCCTCTAATGTCTCCAAGGGTTTAACTTGCGGCTCTTAATTCTGATGTACCCTGAGTCTATCAGCTCTATCAAGTTTATAACCCATGAGGGTTATTTTCAAATTTCAAAATTAATCATCATTAATTTCGAAATTAATTAACAATTAATTATCTTGATGAGCTAATTAAATAAATTCAGTTTAAATTAAATCTGTCCAACAAAATCAAGTTTTGAAAATGATGATGCTAGTCAGGGTCTTAAGGCTGTAACCCTGTATTACTTGAGTCATTACTCAAGTGTTTACTTTGAGTGATGCAACTCAAAGAATTTGAATTAAAGAATACAATACCTCACTCGAGTAATATCGTAAGCACTCGAGTTATAATCCTCTATAGTCCATTGATGCATCATGTCCTAGTTAATATTGGATGATGTGACTGGTACTAAGGGATTTTGAAGTGTAATCTTCTATGAGCACTTTAGGATATTAAGATGAGCTCAGAAGAAGGCCTTGGGATTCTAGTTGATCAAGTCACAGAGTTGTCTAATCTTGCCATTCACAGAAGTGATGAACTCATCATTGTTTGTAGCAAGCTCTGTGTGATTGTTGAAGCTCCTCTCTCAGAAAGCCTTAGACAAATGGACCAAAAAATGAAGGATCAGGGAGACCAACTCTAGCAAAGTGTTGTCTCTCATTTATTCTTGAAGTCTCAGCTCTCATCCTCTATGCCACTTGTGTTAACTTGGAGTGAGTTTCAGATTTACTTGGAGTAATTGTGAGGTACTTGAAGGTCTACTTGAAGTAATTTCATATTACTTGGAGTAAGTCTTGTAGAAGTATATATAGACCTCTTGTTCTCTAACAGACATGATCTTTCCAGTATTTCTCTCCTCCTTGCTTATAATATAGGCCATTTTGTGGTAATTCTTCTTAATGAAGTAAGTATAGTTATTGGCCTTGTTCACCATAGCTCTAGTGTAGGTATAGCAGATAATCCAGTGAAGATTAGACATAAAGCTAGGATAGTAGTTAAGAATTCTCATAGGCTCATCAAGCTTGATGATTCTGTGCATCTCAGCATCTTCCTTTGAACATCTCTGTTGGCTCCATATCATAGTGAAAATGTCTGATCACCTTGAAACGATAAGGAAGGTGGGTAGGCAACAAAGATTCATATTGGATAAACTTATTCTTGGCCCTGTGCTCCTTTGAAATAATCTTCATTGGGTCTACTAAGAGATCTTCCTTCTCTTTCTCTTTCTCTGATTGTATCACTAGCTAGTTATTTGCTAGTGATGGGGTGTCATTTGACTAATATCACATATTCTGCTTCAACTCACACTGCAACACTATTAGTCATGCCTTTTCTGTTAGCCTCTGACCTTTGTATCCAAAATAAAAGCATTTTGATCAACTCCTGTAAAAGTATAATCATATGCTCTCTGGTACCCATCTTCTTTTGGGTCCGTATAATATTAGACATAGCAACTCTTATTCTCTTATACAATTAAGCATATGATTTTTGAGCAAAGAGTACGATAAATCAACAAGGATCAAAATATAATTCTTTACCCAATTAAATAAATTCAAGCAATTGAATAATAAAGAGTAACGAACAAATAATACCAAGAATGATGATTTCAAATATCAATGACAATTTGTAAATACACTGTAAAAGATATGTCATTGATAAGATTTTCATGCAAGGTATGTAAGTGAAATCAAAAGAAAGTAGTAGATATATCCATAAAAGTTTTCATCAAGTTTTTCAAGAATGGTAATGAAATATGCAAATTGATTCAAATCTCAGATTTAATTTCAAATCATGACAATGCATTGTGAAACTGAGATTTTGAATATATGTAAAACTCATCTTTGAAATATGTTTATAATCAATGTTCATGTTAAAAATGGTGAAAGTCAATAGTTTAAATATACATATACCAGAAAGCTTCCTTTTTAGAGAACAACTAAGATAACATGTTAGACATTGGAGTTTAACATGTTTGAGAATTTTCCCAAGAGCAAAAGTCATATTGAAAATGAATTAGTAAAAAAGGCTTAGCTTCAAGGATGTATATAAACATACTGACTTTGCTATTGACCAAGAGATAAACTTGACTCTTAGAGTTGTCTTGAAGAATAGGGATATCCAACTCAAGAATTTGAATAGAAGGCTCTAGTTACTCGAAAAATGGATGAAGACAAATGGTAATGCATTTGAGCAACAATATGAGTATAAAAATTTATGGATGATGAAGCACATACTCATTGATCCAAATGACTAGAGTTCTAGAATATTATCCCGGTAAGTTATTCCACAATAATGGTTAATGCATCAAGATTCAATGCACTAATGAACATTTATAATGCTTGGAATAACATGGCCAACTAATGATTTATGCATTAGGCACAAGGCTTTCACATATAGAATTCTTTTCTAGGGAATACACTTGAAACTCATATAGATAGTTAACTTGTTAGACATAAGATCTAACTTGTTAGAAAATAAAGATTAAGAAGTTCAAGTAGTAACAGGTTTAAGATTAAGAAACAAGTATGTAAATGAAGAGGAAAACTCTAGTGGATGGATTTGAAGCATTTCTGACTTTCAGTATACATAAATATTAACTTCCAATTTTGAAACCGATTTAAATGCAAATAAAATATGAAAAAATTTCAAATAATGTGTATGCATTTTTATAAACAAGATGAATTTGGAATCTAGGTACATTTTTTAAATATGCATTTCAAAACTCAAATACATAGAAAGATTATGCACAATTTCACTTTTAGTCCATTTAGCAATCTAAAAACAATTTAAAAACCATAAATGATTGATTGCTAATGGTATGCAATAATGAGCAAGTTATTCATTACCCAAATAAATAATTTATATAAGCATAATATCAGGTAAGAATAAAGAAGACAGTACCATGCTCAAGTAATCTCGAATTACTTGAGAAATTATCCTTTGGAGTTCATTTGTGCATAATTCCTTGACTTTTACCTTCTAATCTTCCTGTTGGTGTTATCACTTGAACATTCACTCCCAGTTGTCACGCAGTGATGATGATCACTTGATTGGTTACTTGAGTGACGCTTCACTGTGCATATTTTCTTCCTTCATTGCTAGCTAGGCACTTGTAGTGTTACCTCAAGTAATGCCTCCTTTTGTTTACACATTTAAGATGTAGCCTCAAGGTCTAACTTCACCAAGATTTGAGTGAAATCTTATGTAGTCATAATCTTGAGATGAAGCTCTTCCTTTCTTCTTCCTACAAAACCTTATAGATATTTTTCTTCCTTTGGTATCCAATTTTACTTGAATCCACTCATGGTTACCTTGTAGGAATCATAATTCACATGCTCTAAGAATATAATTAATTTGAAACAATTGAGCATAATGAATTAAATATGTCTTTATGTATAAGAGAAATATTTTCTTTTCAAATCATTATACATGCATAAAGAATTAACCTGTTGAGCATTACAATCCCTTTATAAATAAATCTATTAAATGGATTTTTAAGGGATGCGAAAACATAATTTCAAAATCATTTGCAATGCCCATTCCTAAGTTTCCAAAATATAAAACCTCAATAAATATTACAGACAATAGCATAGGAGGTTTTATCATTGTATACCTTTGCCTTAGATAGGAGGATTGTTTTTGCTTACCCATTGCATCTTTCTATGATGTTAATACTTTGAATATCTTGCTTTGGGTGCTGGCAACCTTCTCTTAAAATATATAGACTCCAGGAGTCTTTTTTTTTTATGCTTGAGAGATTCTCCTTTTCTTGTTCTCCTTGAGATAGTTGAATGGTATTCTATGGTAGTTCATTCTTGAGGTGGAACGTACTCCTTTTATCCATTGCTTCTTTCTCTGGTTATACTTTGTGCTCCAGCAATGGATGCCTTGAGAGTTCTCCTTTTTTATATAAATGATATGAACCTCTTTATTAGCGCATGAGAAACTCTTGGCTTCTTTTTCATCTTCTCATTACCCTTATGTCCATTCTTCTTATAATCAATCTGCACACATAAAGTACTAGATGGACATTTTGGTACCCACATATACTTGGGTCCTTGATTGTTGGTATTAACCCTTACATGTTTCTTCGGTGCCCAAATATACTTATTTCTCACATGGGAATTTCTTCTAATATAGCATGTATGAGAAATATGACCGGATTTGCCACAATTATTGCAAATTGTATGAAGATATATATTATGGGATATCATGCAAGTATTATGTCGATCATGATAGTAGAAACTCGAATGGATTTTATTTGAGCATTCTTTCTTCCCAACAAACTTTCCAGCATATTTGAAAACATTTTTGCTTTTCTCGATAGAATCAACAATTGGTTGAAAAACAATCTTATGTAGATTCTAAAAATTAGTTTTACAAAAATCACAAGAAGAATTGGAACTTTTTACCTTAAGTTCATCTTGAGCTATGGAGAGTGATTTTTCATGTCTATTCATACTGAGCTCTTTTTGGGAATCCTCTTCTTCTTGTTTATCCATGTTGACTGTATGGAAGTGTTCTATGATTTCTCCATCTTCATCATCAACTTCCAATTGTTCATGCATAGTAGATGCGTAGCGTGTAGTTTAACATGAACTGTCAACACTTTCAACTTCAACACAAATTGTTAGAAGCATAAATAGAATCAAGAGTGTCCCATATATGTTTAGCATTAGAACAAAATCTAATTTTCTCAAAATATTTTTCGATTAAAGCACTATACAGAATTTTCATTGCTCTAATGTTCAACGAAAACATTCTCTTTTCACTTTCTGTCCAATCCTTTCTTGATTTGAAATCAAAAGCATTTATAAAAACATTCCACATATCAAAATCAGAAGCTTTTATAAAACTAGTCATTCTAGCTTTCCAAAACCAAAAATCAATATCTTTCAAAAGTATTGTATCAATCCCGAAGATCTTCCTCTCCTGCTTACTCGTGCAAGTCTTACGAGCAGCAACGTTCTCTACTGCTTACACCTCATAAGTCTTACGAGCAAAATGTCTTTCTGGCAATTCTCTCTACAGCTTCCCTGTAAGGAAATCAACCCTCTCAAGGTCCCTCTACCTTGAGATCAAACTCTCTCATAGAGTGGATATAATGCTTACTGAAGTACAATACAAATAATCACTCTCTCAATGATAAGTAATATAGAAACTGCAGAACAGAGAGTGTTTGGGTAGAAGCAGAGGATTCATGTTATTCTCATGTTGGTGTCGTTGCTTTGTTTTCTCTATCTTTCATCGACTTTGAGTGCTCTCTTATTTATAGTTGATGAAGATGATGACCGTTGTGAGCATTCGTCCGTAGGAGTCCCATTGCTTCATTTGACCGTTGTGTACATTTGAATAACGAGCCATTATGATATGTTCATTGCAGAGCGGAGCGTCTCGTTGAAGAGCAGAATGTTTCATGGTGTGTCAGTTGCTTGTCGTGGTAAGTAGCAGCCATTCGGTGTGTAATGATGAATTCACAGTAATTGACTTTCTTATTTGAAACTTCAATCCGAACGTTTAATATCTTGTTTCACACTTGAAATATATGTTAGCTAACATTTAGAAACAATAACAAGTGAGAACACAATGATTTAATAACATGTAACCATATTCGGATTGTTCGTTGAGTGATGATATTTGCCATACGTGACCTCCATTCTTGAAGATGCAATCCAAATGCTTAATCTCCTGTTGCTCACTTGAAATATAAGTTAGTTAACGTTTCGGAATAATAACAAGTGAAAATATAATAAATATATAACATTTAACCACGTTTCGATTGATGGCTATGAGAGTCTCAACTTTCTACGTTGGTTCTGTCAGGACTCCACTCAAGTGCAATGAAGCCTCACTCGAGTGAATGTACAACTTCACATTCTGGCTTCCTCTCGGGCAAACACTTTCTGTCCAACACTCACATATGCTCGAGTGCAATTATGGTCATCACTCGAGTGCAACCAGTCCTGCTCGAGTGCGCCTCTTGTTTCCACGTACATGCTTCTTCTCAGGTTAACACTTTCATGTCAACACTGGCATGTGCTCGAGTGTAAAAGAGCCTGATGCTCGAGTGTGGATCCTAGTGCTCGAGTGTTGTAAATTTCTTCACGCTTCAGCTGCTTTTGGACAACTCTCGCATAACATTTTTCAAGAGTACGTTTTTGCACTCGTGAGTGATGTGGGGCCACATTAGACAAAATTTATTTATTTGATTCTAATGATGTATCATAAGAAAGCTCTTGCCATATGCATTCCAATGCAAAAAGAATCAGCTCCAAACTCCTTGTATTCTGCAAGTTATGATCGAAAGAGTGTCTATCGCACTAGACTGCATAAGTGTCAACTTCCAGAAGGTATAGCTCCTAGAATATAGCTTCAAATTAGGAAAATTACCTATCCATGGAAAGCCCTTTGAGTCTAGTTTCATATGGCACTAGTCTTGTCTCAATCCGATGTGTCATGTTTGAGTTATGCTCAAAATACCGAACCTGTGTTGAAAAGTGACGGTGATTTCACTGTCAATCTCCACGGATCATATCTCCTTCATCTGAGCTTATTTAAGTATGATCTTGGTGTACATTTTACGTGTTTTGAGTCTTCTTTCATATGCCACCAGTTTCTGGTTATTTCAACGTGTGGTTTGAGAGATATAGCCAAACTACCGAACCTCTGTCAGGCTGAATGTAAAACAGAGTAGAACAGAGTAGCCCCCCGACACTCGAGTGTGTTCATCCCGTGCTCGAGTGCAACACCTATGGAACTAGAGTGTTGAGCTCACACTCGAGTAAAACTTCTCTAGAAGTGTCATAACTCCTATATAAGTCATCTTAGCTTTGTATTAACCTATTCCAACCATCATTTGATCATAGAAGCCTCTGGTATCATCATAGAAACCTCCAGTATCACTTATAACAGCTTGAACCTTGATATTCTCACTAGATCTTATAATTTCTTCTTTCTTCCATATCTTTCTTCTTGATTTTCCTCTTGATAATAATTCTCCATAACCCAAGTAAGCATCTCCTTGACTATCTTCAATTTCTTTCTTCTTCTCCCTCTTGTTCATTTTCATTAATTCAATCTTCTTCATTCTTTGCTTGACTAATCTATAAGATATGTAACATTAAATACAGTAGTTAGTCAAAGAAATACATTATATAAACTTTTTGCTCTTATCATTTCATATCTATATTTGACATCATCAAAACTAATCATATCTAACATGAATAATATTGTAATCACCCATGTGTATTCCCTCGATCATTTGATAATTCTTTAGAACAGATTTGAGCTGAAACTTGGCAGGTTTGAAATCTGCACCTAGGTTCACTCAAGTCCTCCCTCGGGTAATCTGTCTCTTCAGCTTTTGACTGTTCATTGCCAACTGTTATGTCATTTCATTTGAAATTAATGCTTCTCTGGCACATTTCCAAGTTCATTACTCGAGTGGCTACTCGAGTAATGCCTCCATTACTTCAAGGTCCTACTCCAGTAATACCCATTACTTGAAGTTGTCCCTCCAGTAATGTTATCCTCTGTTAACCTCTGCTTTTCTTATTCCAAAACAGAATATTATAATCCTTTAATACAAATTGCTAGAAACTCTGATGCTTAAGTTAGTAATCATCAAAACATCAATAAATAATATCATCTAACATTTTCTAAACACTAAATAACTTACAATTCATTGGGATTTACCATTCCCAATTCTCGTCTAATATACAGAAATTGATCTTTTGCAAGAGGTTTTGTGAAGATATCAGCTAGTTGAAGATGAGTTGGAATGAATATCACTTTGACATCTTTCTTTTAGACATGATCTCTGATGAAGTGATGTCTAACATCAATATGCTTAGTTCTGGAATGTTGAACATGATTCTTTGCCAAGCTTATCGTGCTAGTGTTGTCATAGTATATTGGTGTTTCTTTCAAATAAATACCAAGATCCTAGAGTTGTTGCTTTAGCCATATTACTTGTGCACAACAACTTGATACTGCAACATACTCGACTTCTGTTGACGAAAGAGACACTGTAGTTTGTTTCTTGCTAAATCTTGACACAAGTGAGCCTCCAAGAAATTGGCCTTATCCACTCGTACTCTTTCTATCCGTCTTGTATCTTCCATGATCAGAGTTTGAGTATGCAACTAGATATTTACTTCTTCCTTTAGGATACCAGAGACCCAATTCTGGCATGTCAGCAAGAAATCAGAAGATACGTTTGACGGTTTCAGCATGAGACTCTTTTGGTGCTGATTGAAATCTTGCACACATGCCCACACTGAATTGAATATCAGGCCTACTTGCAGTGAGATAGAGTAATGATCCAATCATTCCTCTATATTTTGTGATGTTGTAATATTTTCCCTTGACATCAGCATCAAGCAACGTAGTTGAGCTCATGGTGTGTCCGTTCCATTTGCTTCATCCAATCCATACTTCTTCAATAGCTCTTTCAAGTACTTTGTTTGAGATATGGAGATTCCATTCTTTCTTTGTTTGATTTTCAAACTGAGAAAGAAATTTAATTCTCCCATCATTGACATCTCAAACTCCCCCTGCATTATCTCAGAAAATTCTTTGCACATAGTTTCGTTAGTAGCGCCGAAAACTATATCATCAACATATATTTGCACAATTAATATATCATCACGTTTTCATTTTGTAAAAATTATTGTATCAACTTTTCCTTGTACAACTTTGATCAATAAGAAATTTACTGAGCCTTTCGTACCATGCTCTAGGAGCTTGTTTTAAACCATATAAAACCTTTTTGAGTTTGAAAACATGGTTAGGTTTGGTTACATCTTCAAAACCTGGAGGTTGTTCTACATATACTTCTTCCATGATGTATCCATTTAGAAATGCACTCTTTACATCCATTTGTTAGAGTTTGAATCCTTTGATGCATGTAAAGGCTAAGAGTACTCGTCTAGCTTTCAATCTAGCCACTGGAGCATACGTTTCCTCAAAATCAATTCTTTCTTCCTGATTATAGCCTTTGGCCACCAATCTTACCTTGTTTCTATCAATTATTGCAGATCCATTAAGTTTGTTCTTGAATACCCATTTAGTGCCAATGAACGGATGATCCTTAGGTCGGGGTACCAAATCCCAAACTTGATTTCTTTTAAATTAGTTTAGTTCTTCTTGCATTGCTATAACCCAATCATTGTCTGATAGGGTTTGGTCAATGTTAGAAGGTTTAATCTGAGAAATGAATGCAAAAAAACTCACTTAATTGAAAATTCTATTTCTATTTTTGACTCCTTCATTCACATCTCTTATGACTTGATCTAGGGGATGACTCCTATTGTATTTCCAGGCTTTAGGTTGTCCTAGTAACTGATCTTCTTCCTTGGTTTGATCAACTTATGGAATAAGAGATTTAGAAATAGATTGACCATTTTCTTGATTTAAAACAACTTCCTGCTCATCATCAATGGTTTTGTCAGAGGATTCAAATTTATCAAATACAACATGAATTGATTCTTCAACAACACATGTAAATGAGCAAGGTTTAGCTTCCTTCCTTTGTATAGCTCGTATGGTGTATTTCCAAGTTTTGTTCTAATGTAGGCTCTATTTGAAATATAGCATGCTGTGCTCATTGCATCGGCCCAGAAAACTTGAGACACGTTCTTTTCATTTAGTATTACTATAGCCATTTCAGTGAGCACTCTATTCTTACGTTCTACGATTCTGTTTTGTTGTGGTGTCCTTGGAGCAAAGAAATTGTGATTAATGCCATTAGTATCACAATATTCTTCAAAGGCTTGATTTTCAAATTCTCCACCGTGATCTGTCCTGATACCTACAATGGACATACCTTTCTCATTTTGTACTTTCTTGGCAAAAACAATGAATTATGTAAAGGTTTCATCCTTTGATGATAGAAAAATAGTCCATGTAAATCTAGAGAAATCATCAACAATGACCAATGAATATAAGTTACCACTAAGGTTTTTAACTCTTACTGGACCAACTAAATCCATATGTATCAATTGAAGTAGTCTACTTATTGTAATTTCGTTTTCGATTTGAAAGATGATTTAGTTTTTTTACCCTTTTGACATGCGTCACAAATCAAATTGTTTTTAAACCTTACTTTAGGTAATCCAAGAACTAAGAGCCCATTTGGTTCAACCCCATTGCATGTCTGCAATGGTAATCATGATTGTATTATCAAGAGAAGAGTGTTTGGTTGCTCTTTAGCATGGTAATAGGGTTTACCATGGTAATGATGATTACCAAAAAATTGGTAATCCTCATTCATACCTTCCTCCCTACGATTCTTTAATACCATCCCATTGTATGGTCTAAAAAGTCCAATTTACCCTTTAGTTTTCCCTACCATTTTTTCACTTATCTCATTTTACTTGCCGCATCACGTCACAATTGCCACCGCCACAACCTCTTCCTCTTCAACCGTCGTCACCTCCACCCGCCACCGCTGCCGCCACCCCTGGCCCCGCCACCGGCCCACCGCCACCTCCTCCTCCATCGCCACCCTCACACCCGCTGCCACTGCCACTACCTCAGCTGCCGCCATCGGCCCATTGCCGCCGCCACCTCCTTTTCCACAGCTGCCACCACCGACCCACCACCCACCACCATCTCCTCCACCCCCGTCGCCCACCGCCACCGCCGCCACCACCACTACCACCTCCTCCTCCACCGCCATCTCCGGCCCCGCCACCCCCGCCCACTGTCACAGCCACCGCCTCCTCCTCCACCCCCGTCGCCACCCCCGGCCCACTGCCCGCCACCACCGCCTCCTCTACCCCTATTGCCCACCGTCACCACCACGTCCACCTCCCTCGCCACCCCCATCATTGCCACCGCAACAACCTCCTCCTCCTCCATCCCTGCCGTCGTCGGCTTGTAACTATTTTTTCTACAAAGATTATATTAAGGGGTTAAATAGACTTTATGTAATATATTAATTTTAAATAATTGTTAAAATAGTAACTCATTACACGTTGCCTAAAAATCAAACCAAACACCACCCCTGTAATTAATATTGCATTGCATTATCATTGCATCACATTGCACTGCACCACAGGGTATAATGGGATCGAACCAAACGGGCCCTAAATCCTTTTTGAGTAGTTTGCCTAGTTGGTGCATGTTGACATGAGCTAGTCTCTTATGCCACAACCAGCTTTCATCAGCATTACTCAGAAAATAATTTTCAAAATTACTTCTATTTATATCAAGTGTATAGCAGTTACCTTCCCTTTTTTCTCTGAGCTTTGCCTTGATATTTTTCTTATCAAATTATAAGTCTTTCTTGTTGACAATCAGACATTCCTCTGAATCAAATATTATCTAGTTGTCTTTATTTTCACTTTAACTTACGCTCAGCAAATTATGACACAAGCCTTCAACGTAATATACATCTTTGACTTGTATTCCTTTGTCATTTTTGATTTCACCAATTCCTGCTATTTTTCCAGATTGACTTCCTCCAAATTTTACCTTTCCACCTTCCTTAGGTTACATTGTGGTAAAACTTTCAAAATCACCGGTCATATGTCTAGAGCATCTACTGTCTATGTACCACTTGTTGTTTTTGGATGTTTTAAGATATATCTACAATCAAATACGATTAAGTCTTAGGAACCCACATCTTTTTGGGTCCTTTTGGGTTAGTACAAAAATTTTTCAGAACATATGAACCTTTAGGTACCCATTTGTAGATTCCTATATTTCCTTTCTTCTTATGAATGCATGATGAAGTATAATGACCTTTTCTATTACAATAATTACAATGTGCAAAAGGATTTGATGTATGCATAGAATGCTGAAAATAATTCAAGTATGATTTACCTCTAGCTTTCTTTCTTCCTTTTCTTCTATCTGATTTTAGATCATATCCAATTCTAGATCGATCATTCACAAATCATTGAGCTTTTAAAATTATATTTAGTATTTCACTTCCTTTAGTGAATTTTTCAAGATATTTAGTAAGATCAATGTTTTTCTTTTTCAAAGAAGTACAGTTTTCACAATCCTTTTCAAAATTCTCTTTAAGTTCTACTTCAAGAACTTTGTTTTTCTTTTTGAAAACAACTAGTTCTTTAACTACTTTGATGAATTCAGAATGTAAAGCATTATATTCAGAAAGTAATTCATTATAGGTAGGATCAGAATCAGTTACCTCGTCTTCTGTTTCCTTTTGAGCAACAAGACAGATATTGGCTACTTCCTCTTCATTGACTTCTTCATCAGAAGAACTATCTCCCTATATGGCAGATACAAGGCTTTCTTCTTGTTGTAGAATTTTCCTTTTCTCTTTCCTTTATTCTTCTAAATCAGTTCTTGACATTCTGATTTGAAATGTCCTGGCTTTCCACATTTATAGCAGATGATGTGTTCTTTATTGCTTGTTCCTCCTTTCTGAAAAATTTTGAATCCTTGACCTTTCTTGTAAAACTTTATGAATCATTTTATTATTAGGCCCATTTTGTCATCGTCAAGCTCTTTATCTTCATCTTGTTCTTCTTTTTCTTTCAATGCTAGACCTTTTTTCTTCTTATCACCAATATCATCTAGTTCTCATTTGAACTTTAACTTACTTTCATATTCAGAAAGACTTCTGAATAGAGAAGCAACCTATTGCATTGATTCACCTTTTGCTTCCTCAATTGTAGTGACTTTTGCCTCCTAGTCTTTAGAAAGAATATTTAAAATCTTTCATACTTTGGTATGTTGATCATAGACTTTTCCAAGTGCTGCAAGTTGCTTAACAAGGTGAGTATATCTAAGTTCAAATTCAGCTATCGACTCACCTGATTTCATTCGAAGTAAATCAAACTCAGTAACCAAAGTATTGATCCAGTTTTCTTTTATTCCTGAAGTTCCTTCGTGAGCTATTTCCAAGGCTTCCCATATTTCTTTAGCTTTGGGAGTGTGCAGATTCTGAAGTACTCATTTTGACTCAAGACACTTTGAATCATTAGAATTGCTTTGCTATTTAGTGTAATAAGTTTCTTGTAATTCTCATCATATTCTGCTGGTTCTTGGGAACTCTATGTGAATCTACAATCTTTTCAGGTTTATAGTTTCCACTCTCGATCACATCCGATAGCCCATATTAAGTAGCCATTATGAAGACTCTGAACTTTTCTTTCCAGAATGAGAAGTGTTCGCCATTAAAACCTAGAGGTCTTGTGATAGAAGCTCCGTCGGCAAGAATGCCTTCACCCATGCTTGCCATTGGATCCTTCTTAGGCTGTTAAACCTTAACAAGAAGACCTACGCTCTGATACCAAATGTTAGTACAAGCGTTTCACCCAAGAGGGGGGATGAATTGGGTGATACCAAAAATTTTGTTGCGTATAAGAAAATTGCCAGAGTATTTAAAGCAGTTAAAAGCAGAGAGAAATATCACCAAAGTGTACACCGGGAGTTATACTGGTTCAGCCACAACCACTTTGACCTACGTCCAGTCCTCAGAGTGTCTCTGAGAGTTTCACTATATTCTCCAAGATTCAGTGGGTTCTTGGTGTTAGAGCAAGAGTTTTACCCAAGATGGGGGGTAAATTGGGTGATATTAAAAATTTCGTTGCTAATATGAAACTTGACAGTGAAATTAAAACAGTAAGGAGTAAGGAGAAATATCACAGAAGTGTACACAGTGAGTTATACTGGTTCGGTCACAACCACTTTGACCTACGTCCAGTCCTCAGAGCTTCTCTGAGAGTTTCACTATAACTTCCAAGATTCAGTGGGTTCTTGGCACCACAGTACAAGCAAGTTCCTTCGCCTGGACACTCGCTCCCCCTTACAAGTTGTAATCCAATCCCAACTCAAGGTTCCACAACCTTAAGTTATCTCAATAACAAATATTGAGTTTGAATGAAATATCTCTCTCACAGAGTGAATATGAATCACTGAAGCATAGAAATACAATTGCAACATAAAACAGAGTAATGAACTTGATGATACGTTTGTGTGTGTGTTCTTGTTATATTCTCTGTTTGGATGTTCCCATATATATAGATATGTTGGTGAAGACCGTTGGTACATTTTCCTTTCGTCCATTGGAGAGTGCGCAGCCACTATTGACTTTTCAAGTTTTTGAAAAATATCCGTTGGTGGTAGGTGGCATTTGAACTTCTCATTTGACTTTCCTTACTTGATATGATTTCTTCATTGTTCATCTGTAAATAAGCTAAGAATACTAATACAATGAAAGGTTAATCATATAGGAAGAAAAATAATGAACGTTGGAATGATTTCTGAATTTATGGGTTTCCTTACTCGAGTAGGTACTCGAGTATCCCTTAAAGTTTACTCGAGAACTTACTCGAGTATCATCGGGAAAACTTTGATCAATTTCAGGTTAACAAACACATATAAGTTTATTCGGGTAGTGCATGGAATAAACTAAATCTCAAACCTTTGGAAATAGTTGTTTACTCGAGTAATCCACTCATGACTTCATAGATTACTCGGGTACCAACTCGAGTAAACCTTCAAATACACCTTTGGTTACTCGATGCTTTACTCCAGTAATGTTGGCAGGATTTCAAGGCCGAGAGCACTTCAAGTTTGACTACCTTGTTACTCGAGTACATACTCGAGTAAACTTACTTTCTGTACATGACTTACTCGGGTAATGACTTGAGGTTTTTCTTCAAACATAACACTGCATACTCGAGTACATACTCGAGTAATCCACTTAAAAATGAATCATTAAATACTTACATACTAGAGTAATGACTCGAGGAAAAAGAGATAATATTAGATCAAGTTATTCGGGTATTACCTTCAAGTTTTTTTACTTACCTCAGTGGGTTACTCGAGTAACATTGGCAGTGGTACAAAGTGCCGAGAGCACCACATTTTCTGAAACAGAGTAACTCGAGTACATACTCGAGTATCATTGGCAGGACGAGAGCAACTTGAAAACTTTTACATGGTTACTCGAGTACCTACTCGAGTAACGTTGGCAGGCCGAGAGCAACTCCAAGTATTTACTTAGTTACTCGAGTGGCTACTCGAGTAACATTGGCAGGCCGAGAGCAACTTGAAAACATTTACACTATTACTCGAGTACTTACTTGAGTAACGTTGGTAGGTTACTGGAAGGTGCTTCTGGTTACTTCAAGTTTTGTCTCATTACTCGAGTACGTACTCGAGTAATGCCTTAGAAAAACTGCTTCTGATCAAGTTTCTTAGCTTTTTCTCTTGGCCTTTCTTCATTACTCCAATGCTTACTTCAAGTGATGCTTATCCCTGTTATTACTTTGTTCAAACTTATTTATTAATCAATACCATTCTTTTGTTATCATCAAAACAGGAGATCTAACATTCTCCCCCTTTTTGATGATGACAAAACTTGGTGATTTTGAACAAGATATTTGAAGTTAAATACTTCTTGACTTCAATGATAATTTTGAAAAACCTTGTTAAGTTTAGATTCAAAATATTTTTAAAGTCATTACTTACACCTTGCATACACAACAAGCTATTAGTCCCACAATGTATCTAATTTAAAGCTTAAATGGACTTGAAATGAAATCAAAACTTAAATAAACTTATATTAAACTTAAATTTTTATATTACAAGATAACAAGATAAAACTTTAACAAGTTCAAGATAAAAGCTTAACAAGTTTTAAAAGACTCCCTAGAACCCATATAAACCCAAATACTCAAAGAGACTCAGAGACTTCCACAAAATCACACCCAAGCTCTTCTCCCCCTTTTTGTCTTCATCAATCAAGTGGAGGACTAGAAGGTTTGACCATGGAGATAGGCTTTACTGAAAGAACTAGGCCACTATCTGAACTAGAAGAATCAAAAGAACTAGAGGATTCTGGTTCAGGAAGATTCACTGGAGGGATATGGATGTCATCTCTGGGAGGGATAGGAGAAGGTTGGAAGACAACCATAGTGGTCTCAACCTCTGGAGGGGTATCAATCTCAGGAGTATAATGTTCAGAAGAGGAGGAGGGAGCTAATTTCTCAGTATGGGTAGGAGATGGAATAGGTTTAGGAGCGGTTTCAGGATAAGGTTTAGGATAGAAATCATCAATGATGATATGAATGGTCTCGTTGGTGTCTGGATTATCCACTGAATAAAGGATGTCTTTGGCTTGAAGCTCAGGTGGACTAGAGACCAGAGGAATAGAGGGTTCAACCTCAGTGAGAGGAGTATCAGAGGGAGGGTTCTCTAGAGGTGGAGGTACAGAAGAAGATGGACCAGCAGAAGGTCCGGGACCCAATGAGTCCAATCGTGCCAGAATCAATCTCAGTATCTCACCCTGGGCACGTTGCTCAGCTAGCAACTCCTTATGCCTCTTATCTATTTTCTCAACCAACTCTGTCATTTTGTAGTTCATGTTGGTTATCAATTCAGCATTCGTGTTGGCGATATCCACATGGAATCCTCTGAGCATGTTTTCCATGAAGTGCTGGAGAGTGACATTGAGGAAGGATGGTGATGATGTGGTGGCAGCTGGAGCCGATGACTGAGTGTCATCTATCTTGCTAGTCTCAGCCTCAGTCTTCTTCTTCTTTGACCCAGACTCCAAAGGACCTTTGAGAGGGATGTCTATATTGAGCTTCCCTATCTGATTTCTCCCAACTGGAGTCATCCTCTCAATAGGCTCCTTGCTATCCAAATACCATATCTTATTCTCTTTCAGAATAAGGGATACTATTTGAGGATATGGCATTGGTGTGGTAGCCTTCCCATCCACTCTATACCTCTTCATTTCAGAGAAGATATACTCCCCCAAGTCCTTTTGTTCTTTCAGGAGAAGTGAAGCAAACCACCTAAAGTCCCTATCAGAGAAGTGGGTATAGTTGTTGGCCTTGTTCACTAGGGATCTAGAGTAGATGTACCACAGAACCATGTGATGATCACACATATCGCTCGGTTTGAAATTTAATGGGCCAACTAACTCTCCAGGCTTTAAGATAGAAAATATTTGGTTTGGTTCGAGTTGAGAATAAATATCATCTGTGGGGTTCTCGATCCCTAACCACATTTTATCCTAGAGGGTGAAATAAGAATCTTTTGCCCTCTCACAATAGTGGTCATCTGTTCCTCAGCTGAGGTTCTGTTAGGTTCATCTAGGATCTCTAGATTACAGTAAAAGTGTGTGATCACTTTTGTACAGAAAGGTAATATAATAGAAATCCAAGGCATAAAAGGCTCTAAATAGGAACTAAGGTCATGCTTCAACACCTCCTGAAGTAATTTGAGATCCACATAGTGTGTCTTGCACACTTTCCTCCTGGAGAACTGAGTGAGGTACTTTGGAGACTCCACTAGCTTGCTGACATTGAACCCTTTTGGGGGGGTCAGTGATCTCCTCTTCTGGCAACTTGGACTTCTTTGAAGATTGTCCCTTCTCCATCTGCTCTAGAATGCCAACCATAGCCTTAGCCACATTCTTGTCATACTTAGGCTTTTTAGAAGGCTTTGGTGTGAAGGAAGGGGTAGAGGAATCAAAGGGAGGAGGTGAGGGAGATTTGGTACTCTTCCCTTTCCCGGTAGAGGTACTCTTTTTGGATTGAGCCCTTGTAACAATAGGCTCTTTGATCACAACCCCTTTGGGTTTCGGTTGAGGTTGGATTTTGGCTTTTGATCTTGGGGTAAGTTTTCTTCTCTTTGTGGGAGGAGAAGAAAGAGGATCAGGGCATCGATGAGATTCAGAGGAATCTGTGGGAGTAAGATTTTTGGTCCTAACCATATTGAAACACAGAAAATTGGAAAAACTTAGAGAAACAGAGTCACAGTCGCAGGTTAGGGCACTGAGAATCTGAGCAAAATAGAAGGTTTTTGGTGATGAAATCTGTTGGGTTTTTACGGAAATGAAGCAAGGAATTGATTGTGAAAAGTTTTTGTAAGAGAGTATAGTGATTTACTCAAGGAGATTTTGTGGAAATGACTGAGTTTGCAACAGTTAAAGACCTAAACCCGACGTTACTCGAGGCCTTACTCGAGTAATCTTCAAGTTTACTCGAGGCCTTACTCGAGTGATCATGCAGAAAATCTCTAAAATAATTCATTTAAATTGTGTACCTCACATGAATAATATTGTAATTATCCATGTATGTTCCCTCGATCATTTGCAACCAATTTTGAGCAGTTTTGCGTCATTTTTCTTCAATTTGGAAATCTGGACTTGCAGTTACTCGAGTCCTTACTCGAGTAAGCTTCAAGTTTACTCGAGGCTCGCCTCGGGTAACCTGTCTTTTCAACTTCTGACTCTTCATTTCTTTGTAACTGAACCGTTAGATTTAAATTCCAAGTAACTTGATCCATTACTTCCAGTTTTGAAGTCCAATACTCGAGTACATACTCGAGTAAAGTGCTTCTTTACTTCAAGTTGTTCCTCGGGTACTGCTTCACTGTCAGTTATTACTTCAAGTTGGTACTCCAATAAATGTGTCCTCTGATAACCTCTGTTTTTGTTTCTCAAAACAGAATTTCTACCTTTCTGCAAAACAATTTTCTATACACTCCGATGCTTAAATTAATAATCATCAAAACATTATCAAATGACTTCATCTAATATTAAGAGAAACTTAAATAACTTACAACTCATTAGAATTTACCATTCCCAATTCTCTTCTAATGTATAGAAATTGATCTTTTGCAAGGGGTTTTGTGAAAATATCAGCTAGTTGAAGATGAGTAGGAATGAATATCACTTTCACATCTTTCTTTTGAACATGATCTCTGATGAAGTGATGTCTGACATCGATATGCTTGGTTCTAGAGTGTTGAACTGGATTCTTTGCCAAGCTTATCGTACTGGTATTGTCACAATAGATTGGTATTTCTTTAAGATAAATACCAAGATCTTGTAGCTGTTGTTTTAACCATATCACTTGTGCACAACAACTTGAGACTACAACATATTCGTCTTCTGTTGACGAAAGAGACACTGTATTTTGTTTCTTGCTAAACCATGATACAAGAGATCCTCCAAGAAATTGTCCTTATCCGCTGGTGCTCTTTCTGTCTGTCTTGTATCCTCCATGATCTGAATTTGAATAAGCAACAAGATATTCACTTCTTCCTTTGGGATACCACAGACCCAATTCGAGTGTGTCAGCAAGATATCTAAAGATTCGTTTGACCGTTTCAGCATGTGAATCCTTTGGTGCCGATTGATATCTTGCACATATGCCAACACTAAATTGGATGTCTGGTCTGCTTGCCATGAGATAGAGTAATGATCCAATCATTCCTCTATATTTTGTGATGTTATAGTCTTTCCCTTTGACATCAGCATCAAGCAACGTTGTTGAGCTCATAGGCGTGTCAGTGCCATTTGCTTCATCCATTCCATACTTCTTCAATAGCTCTTTTAAATACTTTGTTTGAGATATGAAGATTCCATTCTTTCTTTGTTTGATTTGCAAACCAAGAAAGAAATTCAATTCTCCCATCATTGACATCTCAAATTCTCCCTGCATTATCTCAGAAAATTCCTTACACAGAGATTCATTAGTAGCACCGAAAACAATGTCATCAATATATATTTGAACAATTAAAATATCATTGTGTTTTCGTTTTATGAAGAGTGTTGTATCAAATTTTCCCCGTACAAAACCTTGATCAATAAGAAACTTACTGAGCCTTTCATACCAGGCTCTCGGAGCTTGTTTTAAACCATATAAAGTCTTTTTGAGTTTGAAAACATGGTCAGGTTTAGTAACATCCTCAAAACCTGGAGGTTGTTCTACATACACTTCTTCCATGATGTAACCATTTAGAAATGCACTCTTTACATCCATTTGATAGAGTTTGAATCCTTTGATGCATAGCAAAGGCTAAGAGTACACGTATAGCTTCCAATCTAGCCACTGGAGCATACGTTTCCTCATAATCAATCCCTTCTTCCTGATTATAGCCTTTGGCCACCAATCTTGCCTTGTTTCTGACAATAATTGTGGATTCATCGAGTTTGTTCTTGAATACCCATTTAGTACCAATGATCGGATGATCCTTGGGTCGGGGTACCAAATCCCAAACTTGATTTCTCTCAAATTGATTTAGTTCTTCTTGCATTGCTATAACCCAATCATTGTCTGACAGGGCTTCATCAATATTAGAAGGTTCAATCTCAAAAATGAATGCAGAAAAACTTACTTCATTGAAAATTCTATTTCTAGTTTTGATCCCTTCATTCACATCTCCTATTACTTGTTCTAAGGGATGACTTTTATTGTATTTCCAGGCTTTAGGTTGACCTAGAGATTGCTCTTCTTCCTTAGTTTCATCAACTTCAGGAATAAGAGACTTAGAAATAGATTAACCATTTTCTTGATTTAAAATAACTTCCTGTTCTTCATCAATGGTTTTGTCAGAGGATTCAAATTCATCAAATACAATATGAATTGATTCTTCAACAACACATGTTCTTTTATTGAAAACTCTATACGCTTTACTTCGGTTAGAATATCCTAGGAAAATTCCTTCATCAGTTTTAGAATCAAATTTTCCCAAGTTATCTTTACCATTATTATGAATGAAATACTTACAACCGAAGATGTGTAAATGAGCAATGTTTGGCTTTCTTCCTTTGTATAGCTCGTATGGTGTCTTTCCAAGTTTTGTTCTGATATATGCTCTATTTGAAATGTAGCATGCTGTACTCATAGCATCAGCCCAAAATACTTGTGACAAGTTCTTTTCATTCAACATTGCTCTAGTCATTTCAGTGAGCACTCTATTCTTGTTTTCCACGACTCCATTTTGTTGAGGTGTCCTTGGAGCAGAGAAATTGTGATCAATGCCATTAGTATCACAATATTCTTCAAAGGCTTGATTTTCAAATTCTCCACCATGATCAGTCCTAATACCTGCAATGGACATACCTTTCTCATTTTGCACATTCTTGGCAAAAATAATAAATTCTTCAAAGGTCTCATCCTTTGATGATAGAAAAATAACCCATGTAAATCTAGAGAAGTCATCAACAATGACCAATGAATATAAGTTACCACCAAGACTTTTTACTCTTGCTGGACCAACTAAATCCATATGTAATAATTGTAGTGGTCTATTTGTTGAAATTTCATTTTTCAATTTGAAAGATGATTTAGTTTGTTTACCCTTTTGACATGCTTCACAAATCAAGTCATTTTTGAAATTTACTTTGGGTAATCCAAGAACTAAATCCTTTTTGAGTAGTTTGCCTAGTTGATGCATATTGACATGAGCCAATCTCTTATGCCATAGCCAACTTTCATCGGCATTACTCAGAAAATAGTTTTCAGATTCATTTCTACTAATATATAGAGTATAGCAGTTACCTTCCCTTTTTGCTCTGAGCTTAGCCTTGATATTCTTCTTATCAAGTTGTAAGTCATTCTTGTTGATAATTAAACATTCTTCTGAATTGAATAATACCCAGTTGTCTTTATCTGCACTTTGACTTACACTCAGCAAATTGTGACATAATCCTTCAACATAATATACATCTTTGACTTGTATTCCTTTGTCATTTTTGATTTCACCAATTCCTGCTATCCTTCCGGATTGATTTCCTCCAAATTTTACCTTTCCACCTTCTTTAGGTTGCAATGTGGTAAAACTTTCGAAATCTCCGGTCATATGTCTAGAGCATCCACTATCTATGTACCACTTGCTATTTTTGGATCCTTTAAGACATACTTGCAATCAAATGACTAAGTCTTAGGTACCCACATCTTTTTGGGTCCTTTTAGGTTAGTACAAATAATTTTCTGAACATATGAACCTTTAGGTACCCATTTGTAGGTTCCTATTGTTCCTTTCTTCTTATGAATGCATGAAGAAGTATAATGTCCTTTTCTATTACAGTAGTTACAAAATGCAAAAGGATTTGATGTATGCACAGAATGCTGGAAATAATTCAAGTAAGACTTACCTCCTGCTTTCTTTCTACCTTTCCTTCTATCTGATTTTGGATCATATCCAATTCCAGATCGATCATTTACAAATCGGTGAGCTTTTAAAATAACATTTAGCATCTCACTTCCTTGTGTAAATTTTTCAAGAGTTTTTGTGAGATCAATGTTTTTCTTTTTCAAAGAAGAACAATTTTCACAATCCTTTTCTGAACGTTCTTTAATCTCAATTTCAAGAGCTTTATTTTTCTTTTTGAAAACAACCAAATCTTTAACTACTTTGATGAATTCAGAATGTAAAGCATTATATTCAGACAGTAATTCATCATAGGTAGGTTTAGAATCATTTACCTCTTCTTCTATTTCTTCTTGAGCAACAAGACATATATTTGCTACTTCTTCATCACTTTCTTCGTCAGAAGAGCTATCACCCCATATAGCAGATACGAAGGCCTTCTTTTTGTTGAAGAATCTGCCTTTCCTCTTTTCTTTGCTCTTTTACTTCAGCTCTAGACATTCTGACTTGATATGTCCTTGTTTCCCACATTCATAGCAAATGATATGATCTTTACTACTATTTCCTCCTTTCTGAAAATGTTTGAATCCTTGACCTTTTTTGTAGAACTTTCTGAATCGTTTTATGATTAGTCCCATTTCATCATCATCAAACTCTTCATCCTCATCTTGATTCTCTTCTTTTGCTTTTAGTGCTAGACCTTTCTTTTTCTTGTCACCAATGTCATCTAGTTCCCGTTTGAACTTTAGTTTGCTTTCATATTCAGAAAGACTTCCAAATAGAGAAGCAACTGATCTCATTGATTCTCCTTTTGTCTCTTCTATCGCTGTGACTTTGGCCTCCCACTCTTTAGAAAGAATATTCAAAATCTTTCGTACTTGAGTATGCTGTTCATAAACTTTCCCAAGTGCGCAAGTTGATTAACAAGATGAGTATATCTAAGTTCGAATTCAGATATTGATTCACCTGATTTCATTCGAAGTAGATCGAATTCAGTGACCAAGGTGTTGATTCGATTCTCCTTTATTCCTGACTCAAGGCACTTTGTAACATCAGAATTGCCTTGCTATTAAGAGTGATAAGTTTCTTGTCATTCTCATCATATTCCGCTGGCGTCTTTGGAATTTTCTGATAATCTACAATCTTTGTAGGTTGATAGTTTCCACTCTCAATTACATCCCATAGCCCATATTCAGTAGCCATCACGAATGCTCTGAACTTTGCTTTCCAGAAAGAAAAGTGTTCGCTACTGAAACCTGGAGGTCTAGTGATGGATGCTCCGTCGGGAAGAATTCCTTCACCCATGCTTGCCATTGGATCCTTCTTAGGCTGTTAAACCTTAACAAGAAGACCTACGCTCTGATACCAAATGTTAGAGCAAGAGTTTCACCCCAGAGGGGGGTGAATTGGGTGATATTAAAAATTTCATTGCTAATATGAAACTTGACAGTGAAATTAAAACAGTAAGGAGTAAGGAGAAATATCACCGAAGTGTACACCGTGAGTTATACTGGTTCGGTCACAACCACTTTGACCTACGTCCAGTCCTCAGAGCTTCTCTGAGAGTTTCACTATAACTTCCAAGATTCAGTGGGTTCTTGGCACCACAGTACAAGCAAGTTCCTACGCCTGGACACTCGCTCCCCCTTACAAGTTGTAATCCCATCCCAACTCAAGGTTCCACAACCTTAAGTTATCTCAATAACAAATATTGAGTTTGAATGAAATATCTATCTCACAGAGTGAATATGAATCACTGAAGCATAGAAATACAATTGCAACATAAAACAGAGTAATGAACTTGATGATACGTTTGTGTGTGTGTTCTTGTTATATTCTCTGTTTGGATGTTCCCATATATATAGATATGTTGGTGAAGACCGTTGGTATATTTTCCTTTCGTCCGTTGGAGAGTGCGCAGCCATTATCGACTTTTCAAGTTTTTGAAAAATATCCGTTGGCGGTAGGTGGCATTTGAACTTCTTATTTGACTTTCCTTACTTGATATGATTTCTTCATTGTTCATCTGTAAATAAGCTAAGAATACTAATACAATGAAAGGTTAATCATATAGGAAGCAAAATAATGAATGTTGGAATGATTTCTGAGTTTCTGGGTTTGCTTACTCGAGTAGGTACTCGAGTATCCCTTGAAGTTTACTCGAGAACTTACTCGAGTATCATCGGGAAAACTTTGATCAATTTCAGGTTAGCAAACACATATAAGTTTATTCGGGTAGTGCATGGAATAAACTAAATCTCAAACCTTTGGAAATAGTTGTTTACTCGAGTACCTACTCGAGTAATGCACTCATGACTTCATAGATTACTCGGGTACCAACTCGAGTAAACCTTCAAATACACCTTTGGTTACTCGATGCTTTACTCCAGTAATATTGGCAGGATTTCAAGGCCGAGAGCACTTCAAGTTTGACTACTTTGTTACTCCAGTACATACTCGAGTAAACTTACTTTCTGTACATGACTTACTCGGGTAATGACTTGAGGTTTTTCTTCAAACATAACACTGCATACTCGAGTACATACTCGAGTAATCCACTTAAAAATGAATCATTAAATACTTACATACTAGAGTAATGACTCGAGGAAAAAGAGATAATATTAGATCAAGTTATTCGGGTACTGATAGAGCTCAATATTTATATCTCTTTATTAATTAATCTTAGGCTTTTGTGGGACTTAATTGAATATTTTGGGCATAATCAAGTGTTAATGTGAGACTTTAATGGAAGAATAATTTGGGAATTAAAGTGGTTAAATTGTTATATTTTTAATTAATATTTGTTATTCCCATTATTCTTTAATTGTGAACAAAAGATATTACCTTTGTGAATATAATTTTGTAGGTGATGATGTGGCACAACTTGAGTGGTAAAGGTAAAAGATGTTATTTTGGAGATTAATAAAAGACAAAAGTGGACATCACAAGTACAGAATTTATTTTCACATCTTTTCTAAGAGGAGGTTAAATGAGTAAGGGCCTTGTTTGGTTATTGCAATTTTGTACATATCATAAAACATGTTTTCACCACTTTATCCAAACAAGGCACAACTCACATTTTAACCTAAAGACAATTGAAGAGTAGGTGGCGGCTGTTGGAAGAATAAAAGAGAGAGCCGAATGGATTATAAAATGCAGCTGAACCAAAAGCAAAGAGAAGGAAACCAGCCGAAATAATTGACCAAGGAGAAAGTGGACCGAAGTGAGCAATAGATGAATCAAATGGAGCTAGACCGAATGATTATGAGGAAGAGAGGTTGCAGCCAAAATTGTTGACCGGTTGATTATTCCAAGTTGCTGAACCAATGGGAAAACAAAACCGAGAGGGTTGAAAGGAAGAAGAGACGATGGAATAAAGAAAGGGAAGAGGCATCGAATAAAAAGTAGGGCTGTGCGTGAGAGGAGGGCAGCACACAATGGAATAGAGAAGAGAAGAAGGAAAAGTCAAGATTGGCGGCTGTGGCTGCTGGAAAAGAGAAGCAACCGAATGTGTGTAGAATTGAAAAGGGGAAGCGCTGGAGAAGAGAGGCAACACGGAAGAGGAGGCATCGAATGAATGAAGAGGAGAAAAGTCCAAATTGGCGGCTGTGTAAGAGAATGAAGAATGGAGAATTGGTTTTGCGGCTGTGAAAGAAGAGGAGGCATCGAATGAATGAAGAGGAGAAAAGTCCAAATTGGCGGCTGTGTAAGAGAATGAAGAATGGAGAATTGGTTTTGCGGCTGTGAAAGAAGAGGAGGCGCTGGACTTGAAGATTGAAGATTGAAGGAGCTGTTCGGTGCTTCTCATTTATTCTCTATGGCCAATTCCTTCTTCATATATCAAGCTTCATCTTTCTCTTTTTCCATGAGTAGCTAAAGTATTGGTGATTTCCTTGAGTTGGGTAATGGTTTGAGCTTCTAAACTTCAATGGAATTCCTTTAAGCTCTCTTTTTAGTTCATGATTATGTAGCTTGGTTAAGTATGTAATTGTGATCTAGATTGTTAAGCCAAGTGAATAAACTTGGTTGTTGAGCTAGGAGTTGATTAATTAAGCTTTGTATGATTCATATTATGAGTAGGTTGAATTGTTTATTCCAACTTGGTTAAGTGGATTTAAATGATTAAACTGAATGTTTTGAATTGTTGTAATGGTAATTACAAGCTAGAATTGGAAGTTGATTATTCATCTCCTTGAGTTTGAAGTATTTGGTGGTATTCATTTAATTGCTTCGGTAGAATGAATTAAATGTTTATTGCAAGTATGGAGCTAGTGGTAACTTAGTTCCATCCTCTTGACTCATATTGTGGAATTTATATCATTAGCAAGCTAGGAAGACTAAAACCCCAACTCAAGGGAATCCCATTTCATCATTATTCTAGTTTATTAACTTTACTTTGTTATTAGTGTTAAATTCAATTCCAATTGCTTCTTTGTTTTAGAAACCAAAAAAATTACAAAAATATTGTTTTAGTTTAGATTACTTCATTAGTTTAAAAAGAAATTTCTCCAAATGATTTCTCTCAACTTTAAGGTTTTTTGTCACTTTACTACTTAGAAACTTGGAAGTTAATCTCCTCACAAGAACGACCTAGGTTGAGCTACTATGCTACATTCTTAAACCTAGTTTTATTTTGTGAACTCACACGACATGGGTTCATACTAGAGTAATGACTCGAGGAAAAAGAGATAATATTAGATCAAGTTATTTGGGTACTACCTTCAAGTTTTTTTACTTACCTCAGTGGGTTACTCGAGTAGTTACTCGAGTAACATTGGCAGTGGTACAAAGTGCCGAGAGCACCACATTTTTTGAAACAGAGTAACTCGAGTACATACTCGAGTATCATTGGCAGGACGAGAGCAACTTGAAAACTTTTACATGGTTACTCGAGTACCTACTCGAGTAACGTTGGCAGGCCGAGAGTAACTCCAAGTATTTACCTAGTTACTTGAGTGGCTACTCGAGTAACATTGGCAGGCCGAGAGCAACTTGAAAACATTTACACTATTACTCGAGTACTTACTCGAGTAACGTTGGCAGGTTACTGGATGGTGCTTCTGGTTACTTCAAGTTTTGTCTCATTACTCGAGTACGTACTCGAGTAATACCTTAGAAAAACTGCTTCTGATCAAGTTTCTCAGCTTTTTCTCTTGGCCTTTCTTCATTACTCTAATGCTTACTTCAAGTGATGCTTATCCCTGTTATTACTTTGTTCAAACTTATTTATTAATCAATACCATTCTTTTGTTATCATCAAAACATGAGATCTAACACTTGGCACCTCAGTACACAACAAGTTCCTTCACTTAGATACTCACTCCCCCTTACACGTTGCAATCAAATCCCCAACTCAAGGTTCCACAACCTTAAGTTGTCTCAATAACAATTATTGAGTTTGTAATGAAAAACTCTCTCACAGAGCAAATATATAATCACTGAAGTACAATGGATGAGTGTAAGAAAACAAAGTACTAAGAGTGTGTTGATCAGAGTATGTTCGTGTGTTCTCAGTTCTTGTGTGTTTTCTGCTCTTTGAATGCTCCATATATATATAGATGATTTTTAATGTCCGTTGGAAGCAATTCAAACATGTCCATTAGAGTCACGCAGCAACGGTTGACCATTCTTCAAATTTGAAAACTATCAGTTTGTGGTAGGTAGCGGTAGGTGAGATCTCGGACACTTAATTTGACTTTGCTCTTCTTGTATGATCTCTTCATTGTTTCTCTGCAAATGTACTTAGGATACTAATGCAATAAAGAGTTAGTTATATAGAAAATAATTTAATAAAAATTCGATAAAAAACATAAGTTCTGGACTGCCTTACTCGAGTGGCTACTCGAGTGATCATGTTTGTTACTCGAGTAGTCCCTCGAGTAAACATATCAAAAATATGGCAATAAGTAATTCAACATCATTTTACATAAGATATTACTCAGGTAAGACACGGAGTGAGATATATCACAAACCTTGGAAATACCTGATTACTCGAGTGGCTACTCGAGTGGCCATGTCTTTTCCTCACATGTTACTCGGGTGCTGACACTGGTAATTTGATTACTCGAGTGGTTACTCGAGTGGCCTTCATTTTTCTTTACATTAGATGGGGTTAAACATGTCAGATCATATGATGATTAAATCCCATAAAGATATAAGAGTTACATGTGATGTAATTGGTAAATAGTTTCCTACATAAATAACTTGAATTTAAACGTCTTGGCAAAGCGGACTTAAGTTTGAGCCAAATATGGATCTTAGCCCACTAATTATTATATTGACGGTTGTTAATTTAGTAAGAGATTACTAACTAACTTTGCATATTTTAATTATAGAATCATATTGACTAGTAATACTGCTACACTATCGTTGCGATCGGTCCTTCAGAAGGACAAACTCAATAGGACAAACTTTCTTGACTGGTTCAGGAACTTGAGAATTGTTCTCAAGCACGAAAGAAAGGCTTATGTCCTAGATCAACCCATTCCTGAGGAGCCTACAGCCAATGCTCCAAGAGATTTGAAAGATGCTTATGTAAGATCAAGCGTTTCACCCAAGAGGGGGGTGAATTGGGTGATACTGAAATTTCTTTCGAAAATATAAAACTTTGACAAAAGAATTAAAACAGTAATGAGTAAGGAGAAATATCACCGAAGTGTACACCGGGAGTTATACTGGTTCGGTCACAACCACTTTGACCTACGTCCAGTCCTCAGAGCTTCTCTGAGAGTTTCACTATAACTTCCAAGATTCAGTGGGTTCTTGGCACCACAGTACAAGCAAGTTCCTTCACACCTGGACACTCGCTCCCCCTTACAGATTGTAATCCAATCCCAACTCAAGGTTCCACAACCTTAAGTTATCTCAATAACAAATATTGAGTTTGAATGAAATATCTCTCACAAAGAGTAAATGATAATCACTGAAGCATATGAATATAATTTCAACGTGAAAACAGAGCAATGAACTCAATGAATTGTTTGTGTGGATGCTTAGTTGTTCTTCTCTGTTTGAAGGTTCCCATATATATAGATATGATGGTGACGACCGTTGGAACGTTTTCCTTTCGTCCGTTGGTGAGTGCGCAGCCACTGTTGACTTTTCAAGTTTTTGAAAAATATCCGTTGGCGGTGGTTGGCATTTGAACGTTTGATTTGACTTTCATCTCTTGATATGATTTCATCATTGTTTTTCTGTAAATATACTAAGAATGCTAATACAATGAAAGGTTAATCATATAGGAAACAAATCAATGAACGTTTGAATGATTTCTAAATTTCTGGGTATGCTTACTCGAGTAGCTCCTCGAGTAACCCTTGAAGTTTACTCGAGTAGCTCCTCGAGTAACATCGGGAAATCATTTATCAACTGCAAGTTAATGAACAAGTATAAGATTACTCGGGTAGTGCATGGAGTAAACTAAATCTCAAACCTTTGGAATAGTTATTTACTCGGGTAGCTACTCGAGTAATGCACTCACAACTTTATGAGTTACTCGGGTAACACCTTGAGTAATCCTTTGAAAAACTTTTGATTACTCGATGCTCTACTCCAATAATGTTGGCAGGATCAAAATGCCGAGAGCACTTACCTCATTACTCGAGTAGCTCCTCGAGTAATGCACTCAATCTTGCATAAGTTACTCGGGTAGCACCTCGAGTAACTGAGACATTTGAAGATAACTTACCCTGGTCATGACTTGAAGTTTCCTTTGAAAATATTTGTGCTTACTGGGGTACATACTCGAGGAATCCACTTAAGATAAAACATTAGAAACTTGAATACTCGAGTCAGCACTCGAGGAAGACGAAATAAACAATTCAAGTTAATCGGATACCAACCTCAAGTTTTAACTTACCTCAGGCTGTTACTCGAGTACCTCCTCGAGTAACATTGGCAGTGGTACAAAGTGCCGAGAGTTACACATTTTCAAATACACGGTTACTCGAGTAGCTCCTCGAGTATCATGGAAAACTTGAAGGTGAACTGGAAGTTTCTGACCTGGTTACTCGAGTAGCTCCTCGAGTAACATTAGCAGTGGTACAAAATGCCGAGAGGTACAAATGGTTACTCGAATAGCTCCTCGAGTAACATTCTGCTAATTTGAAGGCAACTGGAAGTTTTCACATGGTTACTCGAGTAGCTCCTCGAGTAACATTGGCAGGCCGAGAGCAACCTTGAAGTTTTACCTGGTTACTCGAGTAACGCCTCGAGTAATGGTGGCAGGTAACTGGAAGTTTTGCCTGGTTACTTCAAGTTTTGGTTCATTACTCGAGTAGCGCCTCGAGTAATGCCTTAGAAAATGCACTTTAAGTTAAGTTCCTTAGCATTTTCTCTTGGCCAATCTTCACTACTTCCATGCTTTCCTCAAGTAAAGCTTATTCCTGTCATTACTTAGTTCAAGCTTGATATTTAAACATTTCCTTTTCAAACCATTCTTTTGTTATCATCAAAACATGAGATCTAACATTCTCCCCCTTTTTGATGATGACAAAACTTGGTGATTTTGAACATGGTTTTTCAAATTGAATTCTTAATTAATTATTTCTTATTAAGTTGATTAAACCTTGCATACATAACAACTTCATTAGTCCAAGCATGTATCATAATTCACAAACTTAAATGAAATCAAATGAAGCATAATTTAAACACACTTGCATTGAAACTTAAATTTCAAATTACAAAATAAGTTCATACTGAATTCAAAAAGCTCCCTAAAATCCCATGTACACCCATATACCCATGAAAAGCAAAGACAAATCCACAAAATCACTCTCTGTACACCCATATACCCATGAAAAGCAAAGACAAATCCACAAAATCACTCTCAAGTTCTTCTCCCCCTTTTTGGCTTCATCAATCAAGAGGAGGGCTAGGAGGCTTGGCCATGGAGATTGGTGTTGCTGGAAGGACCAAGGAATCATTTGATTCTAGAGAATCAAATGAACTAGATGGTACAGGTTCAGGCAGATTAAGTGGAGGGATATGGATATCTTCGCCTGGAAGAGAAGGTTGGAAGACAACCATAGTTGAGATTTCTCCTTCCGGGGTGATCTGAGTCTCAGCTTCTGGAGTTGTGTCAAATGCTGGAGTGATATGTTCAGAGGAGAAAGAAGATGATACTTCCTCTGTTTGAGTAGGAGAGGGGATAGGTTTAGAAGCTGTCTCAAGATGTGGCTTCTGGGGTGAATCATCTATGACAATATGTGTAGTCTCATGAGTATCAGGATCATCCACTGTGAATAAGATATCTTTACCCTGAGGCTCAAGTGGATCAGAGACTAAAGGAGTAGATGGTTCATCCTCAGGAGTAGGGGTAGGAATAGGAATGTCTGAAGGCGGGTCTACTGAAGGTGGTGGTGCAGATGATGAGGGACCGGTAGAAGGTCCAGGACCCAGAGAATCCAACCGTGCCAGTATCAGTCTCAGAGTTTCTCCCTGGGCACGTTGCTCTGCTAGTAGCTCCTCGTGCCTTCGATCCATTCTTTCAACCAACTCTCCCATTTTGGTGTTCATGTGGGTTATGAGTTCTGCATTGGTGTTGGCTATGTCCACATGAAACCCTCTGAGCATATTCTCCATAAAGTGCTGGAGAGTGGCATTCAGAAAAGATGGTGAAGATGTGGTAGCGGCTGGAGCCGATGACTGAGTGTCATCCATTCTACTGGTTTCTGCCTCAGTAGCCTTTCTCTTCTTCTTGGACCCAGACTCCAGTGGGCCTTTAAGAGGGATGTCTATGTTTAGTTTACCAATCTGGTTCCTTCCGACCGGGGACAACCTCTCAATTGGCTCTTTGCTATCCAAGTACCATATTTTGTTCTCTTTTAGGATAAGAGACACAATTTGGGGATATGGCATTGGAGTAGTCCCTTTCCCATCCACCTTATACCTCTTCATCTCTGAGAATATATACTCTCCCAGATCCTTTTCTTCTTTCAAGAGGAGCGAAGCAAACCATCTATAGTCCCTATCCGAGAAATGGGTATAGTTGTTGGCTTTGTTCACTAGGGACCTAGAGTAAATGTACCATAGGACCCTGTGATGATCACACATATCACTCGGTTTAAAGTTGAGTGGGCCAACTAACTCTCCGGGCTTAAGGATAGTGAATATTTGGTTTGACTCAAGTTCAGAATAGATATCATCCGGGGGATTCTCAATTCCTAACCATAAATTGATCCTAGAGGGAGATATAAGGATTTTCTGTCCTCTCACTGTGGTAGTCATTTCTTCCTCAACTGAGGTTCGGTCAGGCTCATCTATAATCTCAAGGTTGCAGTAAAAATGGGTGATTACCTTTGTGCAAAAAGGCAATCTGACAGACAACCAAGGCATAAATGGAGTAAGATAAGGACTAAGATCAAACTTCACTACCTCTTGAAGTAGCTTCAGATCTACGTAGTGTGTTTTACACACTTTCCTTCTTGAGAACTGAGTTGAGTACTTCAGAGACTCCACCAATTTGCCCACATTGAATCCCTTTGGTGGACTAGTGATTTCTGCTTCAGGAATCTTGGACTTCTTAGAAGATTGACCCTTCTCCAGTTGGTCAATGATCCCAGCCATTGCCTTAGCCACATTTTTGTCATACTTTGGCTTCTTGGGAGGTTTTGGAGTAAAAGAAGGTGTGGATGAGTCTGAGTGAGAAGGTGAGGGAGTTTTGACACCTTTACTTCTTCCAGTAGATGAACTCTTTTTGGATTGAGCCCTAGTCACAATGGGCTCTTTAATCACAACACCTTTGGCTTTAGGTTGTGTTTGAGTTTGAAGAGGAATTTTTGCTTTTGATCTCGGGGTCAATTTTCTTCTTTTTCCCTTGGGATGAGATGAAGGAGGATCAGAGTGTTGCTCAGATTCAGAGGAATCTAAGGGAGTAAGATTTTTGGTTCTCATCTTCTTGAAGAATTGAGAAACAAGATTTTCAGAAAAAAAAGAGTTAATTGTCGCAAGTTTAGGGCACAGAGAATCTGAGAGAAATAGGAAGTTTTTGGACTTGAAATCAGTTGGGTTTTGACGGAAATGAGGCAAGGAATCGATTTGGAAAAAGTTTTGAAAGGGTGTATAGTGATTTACTCGAGGAGATTTTGTGGAAATGACCAAGTTTGCGCAAGATAAAGACCTAAATCCCGACTTTACTCGAGGCCTTACTCGAGTAACATTCAAGTTTACTCGAGGCCTTCCTCGGGTAATCATACAGAAAAATTGTAAAATAATTCATTTCAATTGCGTACCTTGTATGAATAATATAGTAATTATCCATAGATGTTCCCTCGATCATTTATAACTCATGTTGATCAGATTTGCATCATTCTTTATCAATTTGAGAATCTGAACTCCGACTGTACTCGAGGCCTTACTCGAGTAAGCTTCAAGTTTACTCGAGGCTCGCCTCGGGTAACCTGTCTTTTAAACTTCTGACCTTTCATTTCCTCAAAACTGAACCGTTAGATTTAAATATCAAGTTACTTGATCCATTACTTCCAGTTTTGGGGGCCATTACTCGAGTACATACTCGAGTAAACTGCCACTTTACTTCAAGTTACTCCTCGGGTAAATCTTTTCTGTCACACATTACTTCAAGTTGGTACTCCAGTAATGGTGTCCTCTGATCACCTCTGTTTTTGTTTCTCAAAACAGAGTTTCTTTCTTCCTGCAAAACAAATTTCTATCTACTCCGATGCTTAAGTTAGTAATCATCAAAACATTATTAAATGACTTCATCTAATATTATGAAATGCTGAAATTACTTATAACTCATTGGGATTTACCATTCCCAATTCTCTTCTAATGTATAGAAATTGATCTTTTGCAAGGGGTTTTGTGAATATATCGGCTAATTGAAGATGAGTAGGAATGAATATCACTTTCACATCTTTCTTTTGGACATGATCTCTGATGAAGTGATGTCTGACATCGATATGCTTGGTTCTAGAGTGTTGAACTGGATTCTTTGCCAAACTTATTGTACTAGTGTTGTCACAATAGATTGGTATCTCTTTGAGATAAATACCAAGGTCTTGTAGTTGTTGTTTTAACCATATCACTTGTGCACAACAACTTGAGACTGCAACATATTCGGCTTCCGTTGACGAAAGAGACACTGTATTTTGTTTCTTGCTGAACCACGAGACAAGAGATCCTCCAAGGAATTGTCCTTGTCCACTGGTGCTCTTTCTGTCTGTCTTGTATCCTCCATGATCAGAATCTGAATAAGCAATTAAATATTCACTTCTTCCTTTGGGATACCACAGACCCAATTCTGGTGTGTCAGCAAGGTATCTAAAGATTCGTTTGACCGTTTCAGCATGTGATTCCTTTGGCGCCGATTGATATCTTGCACATATGCCAACACTAAATTGGATGTCCGGTCTGCTTGCCGTGAGATAGAGTAATGATCCAATCATTCCTCTATATTTTGTGATATTGTAGTCTTTCCCTTTGACATCAGCATCAAGTAACGTTGTTGAGCTCATAGGTGTGTCTGAGCCATTTGCTTCATCCATTCCATACTTCTTCAATAGCTCTTTTAAATACTTTGTTTGAGATATGAAGATTCCATTCTTTCTTTGTTTGATTTGCAAACCAAGAAAGAAATTCAATTCTCCCATCATTGACATCTCAAACTCTCCCTGCATAATCTCAGAAAATTCCTTACACAGAGATTCATTAGTAGCACCGAAAACAATATCATCAACATATATTTGAACAATTAAAATATCATCATGTTTTCGATTTATAAATAATATTGTATCAACTTTTCCTCTTACAAAACCTTGATCGATGAGAAACTTACTAAGCCTTTCATACCAGGCTCTAGGAGCTTGTTTTAAACCATACAAAGCCTTTTTAAGTTTGAAAACATGGTCCGGTTTAGTGACATCTTCAAAACCAGGAGGTTGTTCTACATACACTTCTTCCATGATGTAACCATTTAGAAAGGCACTCTTAACATCCATTTGATAGAGTTTGAATCCTTTGATGCATGCAAAGGCTAAGAGTACACGTATAGCTTCCAATCTAGCCACTGGAGCATACGTTTCCTCATAATCAATTCCTTCTTCCTGATTATAGCCTTTGGCCACCAATCTTGCCTTGTTTCTGACAATAATTGCAGATTCATCAAGTTTGTTTTTGAATACCCATTTAGTACCAATGATCGTATGATCCTTGGGTCGGGGCACCAAATCCCAGACTTGATTCCTTTCAAATTGATTTAATTCTTCTTGCATTGCTATGACCCAATCATTGTCTGATAGGGCTTCATCAATGTTAGAAGGTTCAATCTCAGAAATAAATGCAGAAAAACTTACTTCATTGAAAACTCTATTTCTGGTTTTGATCCCTTCATTCACATCTCCTATGACTTGATCTAAGGGATGACTTCTATTGTATTTCCAGGCTTTAGGTTGACCTAGGGATTGCTCTTCATCCTTAGTTTCATCGACCTCTGGAATAAGAGACTTAGAGATAGATTGACCATTTTCTTGATTTAAAACAACTTCCTGTTCTTCATCAATGGTTTTGTCAGAGGTTTCAAATTCATCAAATACAACATGAATTGATTCTTCAACAACACAAGTTCTTTTATTGAAAATTCTATATGCTTTACTTCGGTTAGAATATCCTAGGAAAATTCCTTCATCAGTTTTAGAATCAAATTTTCCTAAGTTATCTTTACCATTATTATGAATGAAACACTTACAACCGAAGATGTGTAGATGACCAATGTTTGGCTTCCTTCCTTTGTATAGCTCATATGGTGTCTTTCCAAGTTTCGTTCTGATGTAGGCTCTATTTGAAATATAGCATGCTGTACTCATAGCATCAGCCCAGAAAACTTGAGACATGTTCTTTTCATTTAACATTGTTCTAGCCATTTCAGTAAGTACTCTATTCTTGCGTTCCACAACTCCATTTTGTTGGGGCGTCCTTGGAGCAGAGAAGTTGTGATCAATGCCATTAGTATCACAATATTCTTCAAAGGCTTGATTCTCAAATTCTCCACCATGATCAGTCCTAATACCTGCAATAGACATACCTTTCTCATTTTGCACTTTCTTGGCAAAAACAATAAATTCTTCAAAGGTTTCATCTTTTGATGATAGAAAAATAACCCATGTAAATCTAGAAAAATCATCAACAATGACCAATGAATACAAGTTGCCACCAAGACTCTTTACTCTTGCTGGACCAACTAAATCCATATGCAATAATTGTAATGGTCTATTTGTTGAAATCTCATTTTTCAATTTGAAAGATGATTTAGTTTGTTTACCCTTTTGACATGCGTCACAAATCAAATCGTTTTTGAAATTTACTTTGGGTAATCCAAGAACTAAATCCTTTTTGAGTAGTTTACCTAGTTGATGCATATTGACATGAGCCAATCTCTTATGCCATAACCAACTTTCATCGGTATTACTCAGAAAACAATTTTCAGATTCATTTCTACTAATATCTAGAGTATAGCAGTTACCTTCCCTTTTTGCTCTGAGCTTAGCCTTGATATTTTTCTTATCAAGCTATAAGTCATTCTTGTTGATAATTAGACATTCCTCTGAATCAAATATTATCCAGTTGTCTTTATCTGCACTTTGACTTACGCTCAGCAAATTATGACATAAGCCTTCAACGTAATATACATCTTTGATTTGTATGCCTTTGTCATTTTTGATTTCACCAATTCCTGCTATTTTTCCGGATTGATTTCCTCCAAATTTTACCTTTCCACCTTCCTTAGGTTGTAATGTGGTAAAACTTTCGAAATCTCCGGTCATATGTCTAGAGCATCCACTGTCTATGAACCATTTGTTATTTTTGGATGCTTTAAGACATACCTGCAATCAAATGACTAAGTTTTAGGTACCCACTTCTTTTTGGGTCCTTTTGGGTTAGTATAAATGATTTTCTGAATATATGTGCCTTTAGGTACCCATTTGTAGGTTCCTATGTTTCCTTTCTTTTTATGAATGCATGAGGAGGTATAATGACCTTTTCTATTACAGTAATTACAAAATGCAAAAGGATTTGATATATGTACAGAATGCTGGAAATAATTCAAATATGACTTACCTCCTGCTTTCTTTCTACCTTTCCTTTTATCTGATTTTGGATCATATCCAATACCAGATCGGTCATTTACAAATCGTTGTTCTTTTAAAATCACACTTAGCATCTCACTTCCTTTGGTAAACTTTTCAAGAGTTTTTGTGAGATCATTGTTTTTCTCTTTCAAAGAAGAACAATTTTCACAATTCTTTTCTGAACTTTCTTTAAGTTCAATTTCAAGAGCTTTGTTTTTCTTTTTGAAAACAATTAGTTCTTTAACTACTTTGATGAATTCAGAATGTAAAGCATTATATTCAGATAATAATTCATCATAGGTAGGGTCAGAATCATTTACCTCTTCTTCTGTCTCTTCTTGAGCAACAAGACATATGTTGGCTACTTCTTCCTCATCACTTTCTTCGTCTGAGGAACTATCTCCCCATATAGCAGATACAAAGGCCTTCTTTTTGTTAAAGAATTTGCCTTTTCTCTTTTCTTTGCTCTTTTGATTGAGCTCTGGACATTCTGATTTGATATGTCCTGGTTTACCACATTCATAACAAATGATATGGTCTTTGTTGCTAGTTCCTCCTTTTTGAAAGTGTTTGTAGCCTTGACCTTTCTTGTAGAACTTTCTGAATCGTTTTATGATTAAGCCCATTTCATCATCATCAAACTCCTCAACTTCATCTTGATTTTCTTCTTTTGCTTTTAGAGCTAGACCTTTCTTTCTTTTGTCACTGATGTCGTCTAGTTCCCGTTTGAACTTTAACTTGCTTTCATATTCAGAAAGGCTTCCAAATAGAGAAGCAACTGATCTCATTGATTCTCCTTTTGCCTCTTCTATCGCAGTGACTTTGGCCTCCCACTCTTTAGACAGAATATTCAAAATCTTTCGTACTTGGATATTTTGATCATATACTTTTCCAAGTGCTGCAAGTTGATTAACAAGATGAGTATATCTAAGTTCGAATTCAGAAATTGACTCACCTGATTTCATTCGAAGTAGATCGAATTCTGTGATCAAGGTGTTGATTCGATTCTCCTTTATTCCCGAAGTTCCTTCATGAGCTATTTCCAGAGCTTCCCACATTTCCTTTGCTGTTGGGAGTGTGCAGATTCTGAAGTATTCATTTTGACTCAAGGAACTTTGTAACATCAGAATTGCCTTGCTATTGAGAGTGATAAGTTTCTTGTCATTCTCATCATATTCCGCTGGCGTCTTTGGAATTTTCTGAGAATCTACAGTCTTTGTAGGTTGATAGTTTCCACTCTCGATTACATCCCATAGCCCATATTCAGTAGCCATCACGAACACTCTGAATTTTGCTTTCCAGAAAGAAAAGTGTTCTCCATTGAAACCGGGAGGTCTAGTGATGGATGCTCCTTCGGGAAGAATTCCTTCACCCATGCTTGCCATTGGATCCTTCTTAGGTTGTTATACCTTAACAAGAAGACCTACGCTCTGATACCAAATGTAAGATCAAGCGTTTCACCCAAGAGGGGGGGTGAATTGGGTGATACTGAAATTTCTTTCGAAAATATAAAACTTTGACAAAAGAATTAAAACAGTAATGAGTAAGGAGAAATATCACCGAAGTGTACACCGGGAGTTATACTGGTTCGGTCACAACCACTTTGACCTACGTCCAGTCCTCAGAGCTTCTCTGAGAGTTTCACTATAACTTCCAAGATTCAGTGGGTTCTTGGCACCACAGTACAAGCAAGTTCCTTCACACCTGGACACTCGCTCCCCCTTACAGATTGTAATCCAATCCCAACTCAAGGTTCCACAACCTTAAGTTATCTCAATAACAAATATTGAGTTTGAATGAAATATCTCTCACAAAGAGTAAATGATAATCACTGAAGCATATGAATATAATTTCAACGTGAAAACAGAGCAATGAACTCAATGAATTGTTTGTGTGGATGCTTAGTTGTTCTTCTCTGTTTGAAGGTTCCCATATATATAGATATGATGGTGACGACCGTTGGAACGTTTTCCTTTCGTCCGTTGGTGAGTGCGCAGCCACTGTTGACTTTTCAAGTTTTTGAAAAATATCCGTTGGCGGTGGTTGGCATTTGAACGTTTGATTTGACTTTCATCTCTTGATATGATTTCATCATTGTTTTTCTGTAAATATACTAAGAATGCTAATACAATGAAAGGTTAATCATATAGGAAACAAATCAATGAACGTTTGAATGATTTCTAAATTTCTGGGTATGCTTACTCGAGTAGCTCCTCGAGTAACCCTTGAAGTTTACTCGAGTAGCTCCTCGAGTAACATCGGGAAATCATTTATCAACTGCAAGTTAATGAACAAGTATAAGATTACTCGGGTAGTGCATGGAGTAAACTAAATCTCAAACCTTTGGAATAGTTATTTACTCGGGTAGCTACTCGAGTAATGCACTCACAACTTTATGAGTTACTCGGGTAACACCTCGAGTAATCCTTTGAAAAACTTTTGATTACTCGATGCTCTACTCCAATAATGTTGGCAGGATCAAAATGCCGAGAGCACTTACCTCATTACTCGAGTAGCTCCTCGAGTAATGCACTCAATCTTGCATAAGTTACTCGGGTAGCACCTCGAGTAACTGAGACATTTGAAGATAACTTACCCTGGTCATGACTTGAAGTTTCCTTTGAAAATATTTGTGCTTACTGGGGTACATACTCGAGGAATCCACTTAAGATAAAACATTAGAAACTTGAATACTCGAGTCAGCACTCGAGGAAGACGAAATAAACAATTCAAGTTAATCGGATACCAACCTCAAGTTTTAACTTACCTCAGGCTGTTACTCGAGTACCTCCTCGAGTAACATTGGCAGTGGTACAAAGTGCCGAGAGTTACACATTTTCAAATACACGGTTACTCGAGTAGCTCCTCGAGTATCATGGAAAACTTGAAGGTGAACTGGAAGTTTCTGACCTGGTTACTCGAGTAGCTCCTCGAGTAACATTAGCAGTGGTACAAAATGCCGAGAGGTACAAATGGTTACTCGAATAGCTCCTCGAGTAACATTCTGCTAATTTGAAGGCAACTGGAAGTTTTCACATGGTTACTCGAGTAGCTCCTCGAGTAACATTGGCAGGCCGAGAGCAACCTTGAAGTTTTACCTGGTTACTCGAGTAACGCCTCGAGTAATGGTGGCAGGTAACTGGAAGTTTTGCCTGGTTACTTCAAGTTTTGGTTCATTACTCGAGTAGCGCCTCGAGTAATGCCTTAGAAAATGCACTTTAAGTTAAGTTCCTTAGCATTTTCTCTTGGCCAATCTTCACTACTTCCATGCTTTCCTCAAGTAAAGCTTATTCCTGTCATTACTTAGATCAAGCTTGATATTTAAACATTTCCTTTTCAAACCATTCTTTTGTTATCATCAAAACATGAGATCTAACAGCTTACACAAAGCATAAGGATGACTCTGTAGATGTAGGTTGCCTGATGCTTGCCACTACGGTTCTAGATCTCCAAAGAGATCTAGAGCTAATGGAGGCTCATGAGATGATTGTCTATCTCAAGGAAATCTTCTAGCAATAGGCAAGGCAAGAAAGGTATGAGACCATAAAAGCCTTACATTCCTACAAGATGGTTGAAGGTGCATCAGTTAGTACTCATGTGTTAAAGATGAAAGGCTATATTGATCACCTTGAGAGGCTTGGATTTCCCATGAGCCAGGAGTTAGCTACGGATTAGATCCTGAACTCACTTCCGGAGAGTTATGACCAGTTTGTCATGAACTACAACATGAACATCATGAAGAAATCAATTTCTGAGCTGCATGGGATGCTTAAAATTGCTGAGCAAAGTATTAAGAAAAAGCCCAATACAATTTTGATGGTTTAGAAAGGAAAGGGTATGAAAAAGAAAGGAAATGGCAAATGGAAGGGTAATAGCTCAGTTGGTAAGACCAAAGAGTCAGACAAGCCCAAAACCAAGCCTGCACCCAAGAAGTCAAAGCCTCCAAAGGAAGGAGTCTGCTACTTCTGCAATAAACCCAGTCATTGAAAGAGGAATTGCAAACTCTACCTAGAAGATCTAAAAAAGAACAAGAAGGATAGCATGGCTATCACTTCAGGTATTTATATTATAAACATTTATTTTTCTACGTCCTCTACATAGGTATTAGATACTGCATGTAGTTCTTACATTTGTACAAATGTGCAGGGTCTAAAGGACAGTAGAAAGCTGAAGAAGGGTGAGGTGGACCTATGAGTTCGAAACAGAGCAAGAGTTACTACTTTAGCTGTAGGCACTTATGAATTAGTTTTGCCCAGTGGGCTTTTGTTAGTTTTAAACAATTGCTATTATATTCCTGCTTTAAGTAGTAACATTGTTTCACTTTCTTATTTGTATAAGGAAGGTTATACTTTCATTACTAGGAATGGTAAATGTTCTATTTATCGTAATGACATTTTCTATGTTGATAGTGATTTACATATTGGTCATTATATATTAAATTTGGAACATCCTAATAATGGGAATATCTATAATGTAACTACTAATACGATAAAATCAAATGATTAGAATCTGACCTACCTATGGCATTGTCGTCTCAGCCATATAAATGAGAAACGCATTTCCAAATTCCAGCAAGATGGATTTCTTAACTTATTTGATTTTGAATCATATGATACATGCAAATCTTGCTTATTAGGAAAGATGATAAAGGCACCTTTTACTGGGCATAGTGAGAGGGCCACTAAATTATTGGGCCTCATACATACAGATGTATGTGGACTATTAAATACAGCTGCCACAGGAGGTTATGTCTACTTCATTACATTTATAGATGACTTTAATAGATATGGCTATATCTATCTAATGAAACTTAAATCTAAATCTTTTGAAATGTTCAAAATATTCCAAAATGAAGTATAAAATCTACTTGGCAAAACAATTAAAGCACTTTGATCTGATCGAGGTGGTGAAAATTTGAGCCAAGAGTTTATTGACCATCTTAGGAGTTATGGGATAATCTCACAATTAACTCCTCCAGGAACACCACAATGGAATGGCATTTCTGAATAGAGGAATCGAACACTATTAGATATGGTTCAATCTATGATGAGTCAAACAGATCTTCCGGTGTCCTTTTGGGGATATTCCCTAGAGACAGTTGCATTCACACTAAATCGTGTTCCATCTAAGGTAATTGAAAAGACACCATATGAGATATGGACCGGAAAGAAACCAAGTTTATCTTTTCTCAAGATCTGGGGATGTGAGGTATATGTTAAGCAACAAGACTCTGATAAATTAGTTCCCATATCCTTAAAGTGCCTTTTTGTGGGGTATCCTAAAGAAATGAAAGGATACTATGTCTACAATCCCACTTATAACAAAGTATTTTTTATTCGAAATGGTAAGTTTCTACAAAGAGAGTTTGTCTCTAAAACAACTAGTAAGGGCAAGGTATATCTCGAAGAAGTTTGAGAGTCACAAGATAGTATAGAACCACATATGGACATTAAAGAAGACTCACAACAAGTTGTTGAGCCTCCTCAAGTAACACAAGGTCCACAAAGATCTGATAGGACACGGCATCAGCCTCAGAGATATGGATTTCTAATTACTAAAGGCCGTTATGTGTTGCTTATTGAGCAAAATGATCCAACCACCTATGAGAAGCCATAGTGGGACCAAACTCTGAGAAATGGCTAAATGCCATGAAGTTTGAAATGCAATCTATGTACGACAATCAGGCATGGACCTTAGTCAATCCACCTGAAGGTGTAAAAACCATCGGGTGCAAATGGGTTTTCAAGGAGAAAACTGACATAGATGGCAATGTAAATGTCTTTAAGGCATTACTGGTTGCAAAAGGATTCACTCAAACTCATGGTGTAGACTATGATGAAACCCTTTCCCCAGTTGCAATGGCCAAATCAATCAGAATCCTTCTTGTCATTGCAGTATTCATGACTATAAATTATGGAAGATGGACGTCAAAAAAGCTTTTCTTAATGGAAAGCTGCTTGAGGATGTGTACATGACACAACCTGAAGGTTTTGTGTGTCCAGAGGACTCTAGTAAAGTTTGCAAGCTTCAAAGATCCATTTATGGATTGAAGCAAGCATCTCAGAGTTGGAATCATCGTTTTGATGAAGTAATCAAAGAGTTTGGATTCATTCAAAACATCGATGAACCTTGTGTTTACAAGAAGGTTAGTGGGAGCATAGTTGTATTTCTAATGCTTTATGTAGATGACATCCTACTCATTAAGAACAACATTCCTACCTGGCAGAGTGTCAAGTCTTGGTTAGGAAAGTCCTTCTCAATAAAAGACTTAGCTGAAGCTACCTACATCTTAGGGACTAGGATCTATAGGGATAGATCCAAAAGACTAATAGGCCCAAGTCAGAGCACATACATAAACAAGATACTGCATAGGTTCGTATACAGGATTCAAAAAGGGGTTGCATGCCCATGTCTCATGGCATCCATCTTAGCAAAGATCTGTGTCCTAGCACACCTGATCAGCGAGATCGCATGAGTAAGGTTCCATATACCTCAGCCATTAGATCCATCATGTATGCCATGCTATGTACTTGACCAGATGTCTCATTTGCCTTAAGTATGACTAGCAGATATCAACAAGATCCTGGTGAGGGTTATTGGACTATGGTCAAGAATATCCTAAAGTACTTAAGAAGGACTAAGGACTTAATTTTGGTCTATAGTGGATTGGATGATAAGTTCTATGTAACCGGTTACACAGATGCAAGTTTCCAAACTAACCAATATGACCTTAAATTGCAATCTGGATATGTATTCCTCATGAATGGTGGACCAGTAAGCTGGAAGAGCTCCAAGTATAGCACTATAGCAGATTCTGCAACAGAAGCTGAGTATATAGCAACTAAAGAAGCCATTTGGATCAGAAAGTTCATTACTGAACTAGGGATGGTGCCTACCATCTCAAATCCAATAGATTTGTTTTGTGACAATAGCGATGCTATTGCATAGGCCAAGGAGCCTAGGTCACATCAAAGGACCAAGCATATACTCAGGCGATTTCATCTTATTAGAGAAATCAATAATAGAGGTGATATAAAGATATGCAAAGTAGCAGGAGCAGCCAATGTTGTTGATCCTCTTACTAAGCCGCTTGCACAAGCAAAGCATGAGCATCTTGTTAGGACAATGAGAATTAGGAAAATTAATGATTGTACCTAGGGCAAGTGGGAGGATGTTGGAAATTGTGCCCTAAGGACCAATCATTACACTTTGAACTTTATTATTTTAATGAAATTTCTCTATTTTGTTATCATATTATTTGCATGTTAAATGTGATAATTGTATCCTTGGATAATTCATGAAGATTGTCCTAAAATGTCCCTGGTCGGTCATCTATGCGGGAGCAGAGATAAAACAAGATCAGTATGACTTTGATAAGATACGGAGATATGAATTAAAGTCTTAGGCACTTGTAAGAGTACAAGGTGCTGGGCCGACCCATTATGAGAAAGCTACATGGATTAAGTTATAAGTTTTTCTCATGTATAACCACGTCACAATGCCGTTAGACCTAAGGTCATCATGGATTCCTACATGAGAGTTGCTAAGCTTTGAACTAGTCGAAAGTCACTTTTGACCGAGTGATGATAAAGGCTATGATCGGGCTTGGTGGTTTCTCATGTAGAGGAATATGAATGATCAAGATGGAATTTGTCCTTCACATTAGTAGAGAGATATTACTGGACCCCTCCATGAGTGAGTCTGAGAAATGTATGGCCATACTACAATGGAAAGGAGTTTCCATTCCTATTGTCAGGCTACTCAGGAATCGAGAAAGTAATGGTCAGGAACAAGAGGATGACATTATCCATACCTTATCCTTGATCGATATTTCGTGTGACAAAAGGGACGTGACATGGTTGTATGACAGGTTGCATCGTGATAACGATCCTCATATGAATTGGGTAGTCATAATGTCTTGCTAGAGGCCGCTTGCAACTTTTGGGTTAGCACAGTTATTGGCCCACTGCCAACTTCATATGGGCCTATAGGGTTGCACACAAGAATGGCCCAACACGAGATAATGTTTAATTTAGGGTGGACGAATTTTATATTTTTATATATATATATATAATATAAAATTCATTAATAATATTATATAGATATATATTTTCAAAATACATATCTTATATAGTATATATATAAGTGTGTATATATATATTATATGATATTATTACATTGTGTTAGTTTTAAATTTAATTTATTAAGATATATTAAATTTAATAACTAACATGATAGAGATATAGTATCTCATATTTAATTTATGAAGATAACTTAAATCTAATGGCTCTTTATTTGGATTAAATAAATAGGTTAAATTAAAAAAATAGGTTAAATTAAAACTGTTGAACATATTTAATTTAAACTGAATTTATTTAATTAGCTCATCAAGATAATTAATTTTTGATTAATTTCGAAATTAATGATGATTAATTTTGAAATTTAAATATAGCCCTCATAGTTTATAAACTTGATAGAGCATATATACTCATACGTGCATGAGAATTGAGAGCCGTAAGGAAAACCCTAGGAGACATTTGGAGGCGCTAGCACGTAGTCTCGGTTGGAGAGCATTCGTGTGGATACCGGTGGAGGGAGCAGACCTAACATGTTGATAGATCACCGATTAGGATCAGTAAAATTTTAAAATTCTTCCGCTGTGCCTGCTGATCCTAACAAAAAGGCCATTGGAAGAAAGATTGTCCAAAGTTGTAAATCAAAGCTAAACCTAATAATGGGAAGGTGGTTATTGACTTAAATGTAGCTGACTGTGATGGTGAAAATTCAGATTTCTCACTATCTACAATAATGTCATCAAAATCATTGCATGAATGATTGTTGGATTTAGCCTATAGCCATCATATGTGTCTTAACCAAAACTAGTTCACTAATTTCCTATAACAGCCTTAATTCCATGACTATAAGATGAGTTTAACTGCATAGTGAATTAAACCACTAAGTCTAGATTCAGTCCTGAGACAAACATACCTTTGTAAACATTTGTAAATCCTAACTTCAAAACAGGGTTCAAACCTGGAATTGAGTTGGTTTTTTCTGAAAAATTTAAATCTTTTTAAAATAGATTCATTATGGTTTATTACTTCATTATAACTCATCCATTCTCAATTCCTTTTATTAATCTCCAAGCATGTCTCTGCTTATAGATCTTATATCATTGTATAGTTAATGGGCCTTTAGGGCATGGATGCTCTATTCTATTTCATTTATAACGTTAATGGGCAGCTATTGATTTACTAAATGTTTGTGAGGCTACCGCCACTACTACTACTACTGATACTGTGGTTATATTCTCATAGGTATATACAACACATACAATATACAAAATAGATAACCAACAAAATCTCAATCCATTAACAACATGCTTTATCCATCCATGATTACCTTCTTGCCCTTCAAACCACTTACCCCTGTTGTATGTTAGTTATTGGAAAGGGTCGAGATTCAAAAGAATCTCAGTAGTAACAACAATCAATCATATGATATGCAAATTCACAAAGTATGTTAACAATCATTGCATAAGAATACTTATCATAACAGTAACCGGAGACATCAATATGAAGCAGTAACATCAATCACTGGACCCTTTGGTCTAATACCATAGTACTTGGCACACTGGTCTTACGGCCCAACCACCTAGGCCCTCAGCCCCATACAAGAAGCACTCTCAAGTTTCATTGCCTCGGGTTACTACCCAGCTCAAGTCTTATAGCCCAAGGTCACTGTCCCATGTAATCTTGTACTCATGGGTCTTACTTCCTTGGGACACATCGTCCCTTCATAAATCCTGATGATAAAGATATACATGCAAAGCAATACATATGATACAAGAGAAAGAGTTACTACCTGAACGCCTTTCTAATGATTTATTCAACTTCTTTGAGCTTGGGCAAAAGTCAAATCCCTGAAAAATGCCAAATCCTATAGATTTAGAATTGATGACGATGGGTCATTATGCAATCAAATGTTATCAACATAATGAACATTAAGTTGTTCTTGACCTATTCTTATCTTTGTCCATAACTTAAACTTATGATTATCTTTAGGACTCTTATATTATTTCAAGTGAGTGTCTAATCTAAGACACATTATGTGTCTCTTGTCCCTTGGGACTTGGGTATCTAATGTGGCCTAATTACTCTCTAAGTCATACCTCTATTCCCTATGATTCATCTTATCAAAATTCATTCCAAATTCTACAAATTCATAGGTCAACCCTAATCTGCTAGATTTCATTGATGAACTTTGAAAATTTATAACTTAATCTAGAAAATTCCAAATGGGATGGTTCAAAGTCCCATGAAAAGATCTCTAAGTCCTCTATAAGGGAAAAATATCACCCACTACCAATTATGAGTACAAAAGTCCAGAAATCCTTGATGAACAATAATTTTCCAAGATTCTTTCTAGTTTTAATCCTCAAACTTCAACAGATTATAACTTACAATATACTAACCCAAATAACACATTCCATATATAACTTTAAAGCTTAAGATGTCTACTATCAATCTAGAAAATATCATGATCATTGGACAACATTTGATTAGCTTAATTAAGCCATAATCAATCTGACCTGAATCAGGTAGATACTAATTCTAACAATATCACATTCCAAATTTAAGGTTTTCTATCTAATTCATCCAAAATCATAACCACATGCTATTCCATCATATTTTTTCATGTAGAATCTATTAGAGACCTCAGAAACACAAAAATCACATACGTTCCCTCAATTCTTCACTTCGCTAAAACATACCCCTAAGCCATCATCAAGCAATTTTGCAATTTCAACCACCAAACTAGTTAAATATCATCATTAAACCTTATTTATCATCATTTTTATAATCATAACAACATTAAACTCTCATATCATACCTTGGCTGAAAATTAGGGCAACCAAAGAATTTCATGAAAACTTAACAAATCCTTAAGATATTAGACTCAAATAAGAGCTTAGGTTTACCTCTACATAATGCTACAGCCAATTCTTGCTTTCGGCAATACTCCCACCAACTAGATAGAACCAAACATCTTTGATAAAAAATCTAAAACCATGGAAATGTATATAGCAAGCTTCATGAGGGCTCTATTAGCTAGAAACTGGGATTCGGGCTTGAAATTGGCTCAAAACACTCTTTCTTTTCTCTTGTTCTTCAAGAACACTACCTTCTCTCTTCTCTTTTTTTCCTCACAATTTTCCCTCTATTTTTCCTTGTAGGGCAAAATTATGAAGAGCAAGGGAAGTATTGGATTTATATAATCATTTATGTTAGGTGTTTCTTCCATAATATGCCATGTGCCAAAGTGCTAACTCTTGGGGAGTTAGATGCCCCCTAAAAAGTCAGTCCCTCTTTCTCTCTCCTAGGTCCTTGGCTGACCTAATGGGCAAGGGAAGGAGAGATTTGATTATTTCATTTGACTCCCGTGTATGATACTCGAGAAAGTCAATCTTGTGGCGGGACCGAAGACTAGCGAGTTGTCTCGGCAATTAAAGCCTATGTCTCTTTCATGGGTTCGGTGGTACCTCCTTATTATGACAACATAAAAGTAAAAAAGTAAAGAGGGGGTAGGTGGTGCCATCTTATGGTGCCAACACAAAAGCATAAAGCCATTTTATGGATTTATGGCTTAAAATGCGCCATGTGTCCTCATGTAGGGCCCAAACTCTTTTTCTTTCCTTCTTTTGGTGACTAGGCTGACCACTTTATCAAGGGAAGGGAGGTCAGTTGATTTCATCTGGTTTAGTGAGGTGTCCTCTCAATTTTGAAGAAGCTTAGGTGGCATCTTCTTGTGGCTCCAACACAAAAGTAAAAGCCATTTTATTAAAGTTACTTTATGAGTGTCCACTAAAATTATGCCAAGTGTGCATATGGCCTCAAGATGGTGCCATGTGATAATATAGATACCAATATATTATATCTGACTAATTACACATACAGGGCAATATCGTTACTAAATTTCAATATGTTACATTTCCAAGAAGGATGTAGAGTTGTCCATACAGCATATAACACTTCTCTTACTACATATAGTATTGGTTCAATTCGATTAAGGACCCATGATGGATTGATCAGAACATTAAAAGATGTTAGTTATGTACTGAATATGAAGAAAAATCTTATTTCTGTAGGAACTCTAAATTCAAAGGGGTTCAAAATCACTGCAAAAAGTAAACTAAAGAAGACATTTTCTAATACACTAGTGGTAATGAAAAGTATTCGGAGAATAATAACATGTACCATTATCAATGATGTACAGTTATTGGGACAGCAGCAGTGACATCCAGTGATGAGAAGGAGGTAGAAGTGACCAAGTTGTGGCACATGTACTTGGGATATGCTGAAGGAAAATCCTTGAAATCTCTATCAGATCAAGGATTGTTAAAAGGATTAAAGTATTGCAATTTGGAGTTTTGTGAGCATTGTGTAGAAATGTCCCTCTCAACTGACTTTTCTTCTTCTGCAAGAAAGTCTTTTTTTTGTTTCCCTGATTTTTCCTATAATGTCCATCCATGGTACAAAGGGTATTTTTGATTATGTTCATTATGATGTTTGGGTTCCTTCCAAAACACCTTCATTAGGAAGAAAACATTATTTTGTAACCTTTATTGACGATTTCTCCCTAAGAATTTGGGTGTATATGATGAAGACTAATGATAAAGTGTTGGGATGTTTTCTCGAATGGAAGGCGATGACAGAAACATAAATAGGTAGGAGGATCAAATGTCTTTGTATAGATAATGGATGAAAATACAAGAATGCTCTGTTTTAGAAGATTTGTTATGATGATGGCATTGTCAGACACTTCACTATCAGAAATACACCACAACAGAATGGAGTGGCCAAACGTATGAACTAGACTTTATTGGCGAAAGTTTGGTGTATGTTGTCCAATACTGGCATAGTGGTAAGACACTGTTTAAACAATGGTATAGAAAAATTGCTACAAATTATTATTCTTTATATGTATTTGGCTCAATTGCATACTATCATGTGAAAGAGTCAAAATTGGTTCGAAGAGAAAAGAGAGCTATCTTTTTAGGGATCACTTCTGGAGTTAAAGGATATCGTTTATGGTGTCCAAAGACAAAGAAAATTATATTCAGCAGGGATGTTACTTTTGATGAATCTACCATGGTGAGAAAGGTAGCAATTAAAGATACCAAACAAATTGATGGTGTTTCAAAACAAGTAGAGTTTGAAGGAAAGTTGATTTTCCTATTATAAGGAACAAACAAGGAAACAAAAGAAGACTTTCTTACGAGAGAAGAAGAGCTAGTTGAGAGGTAGATTTCTGATCATGAACCTCAACAACAACATGAATCAATAGCAACCAACAAGCCAAAACAAGCAATAAGAAAGCCTACTCGTTCCATGGACATGGTGGCTTGTGCAACCTCAATTATAGCTGATGATATTCTATCAACTTGAAAAAAGGTTGTCCATAGTTCATAAAAGGGTAAGGAACATCATGAATGAAGAAATGAAATCCCGTCATCAAAATTGTATGTGGAAATTGGCCAAACCCCTAAAGGATAAGAAAGCAGTTGGTTACAAATGGGTGTATGCAAAGAAAGAAGGATTCCTCACTAAGGTAATGTTCGCTATAAAGCAAGATTAGTAGCTAAAGGCTATGCTCAGAAGGAAGGAATTGATTACAATGAGATATTTTCTACAGTTGTGAAACATTCCTCTATTAGAATTTTGTTGGCTTTGGTAACGTAGTTAGATTTGGAACTAGTTCAAATGGATGTTAAAACTGCATTTTTAAATGGAGACTTAGAAGATAAAATCTACATAACTCAGCCTAAAGGATTCAAAGTTGTTGGAAAGGAGAATATGGTGTGTAAACTTGAAAAATCGTTATACAGATTGAAACAGTCTTCGAGACAATGGTATAAATGATTTGACAAGTTTATGTTGCAGCATAAGTATAGAAGAAGCAAATACGATCATTGTATCTATTTGCGGAAGCTTTAAGATTGATCCTTTATATATCTCCTTTTATATATTGATGATATATTGATAGCTTCAAAAAATCAAGCAAAAATTGAGAAGCTAAAGGTTCAACTAAAAAAGGAGTTTAAGATGAAGGATTTAGGTAAGGTGAAGAAAATTATTGGCATGGAGGTAACAAGAGATAGACAATCAAAGAAACTCTTTTTATCTCAAAAGGAGTACTTGAAGAGGGTGCTAGATTGATTTAGTATGAATGACAAAACGAAGTTGGTTAGCAATCCACTTGATCCTCATTTTAAGCTTAGTGCTGATATATCACCAAAAGATGAAGATGAACGAGAATATATGTCAAGAGTTCCATGTACAAATGTTGTTGGCAGCTTGATGTATGCAATGATTTGTACAAGGCCTGATACTTCACAGGCTATTGGAATTCTGAGTGGGTATATGCATGATCCAGGAAAGGAATATTGGCAAGCTTAAAATGGATTCTACGATATATTCGTAATACTATAGATGATCGATTGGTCTTTGAGCAGGAAGATAATCAATGTTTAATTGAGTATTGTGACTCAGATTTTGTAGGTGATTAAGACAAACGAAAATCAACTACTGGTTATTTGTTCACTCTATTAAAAATAGGAACATTTACAAATGCACCAGTTAGTTGGAAGTCTACTTTATAGTGAACGGTTGCTTTGTCTACCATGGAGGCAAAGTACATGGCAATTACAGAGGCTGTGAAAGAGGCAATTTGGCTTCAAGGATTACTTGGAGAGCTTGGTATTAGTAAAAAAAGCTTCATACTCCCTCCAGTCCTAATTATAAGACATAGTTACCTAATTTTGGAGAAAATAAGGATAGTAGTTAAATTAGTTAATTATATGTAATTTCCTAAAATACCCTTATCTAATAATAATGAAAATATATTCCCTGATAAGAGTACCAAAAACATCAGTTAGCTTGTGGGTAGCGGCTACACCTGCTTGCTCATATATGGATTTACACAATCTAATGTACAAGAGGTAATTGCTTAAGATGTAAATATTGTACATAAGTTTAATTAAACTTTAATATCAACAATAATTGGGTTTATGTCAGATGCTAATCAATAAATTTGAATCTCCTATAGATGCATGTGTGTGTTGCCAAGGGATGCATACGAAAAGAAAGTAGAATCTCTCACTTGATAGAATATAAGCGTGTTATTAAATTAATTATTGTGTTTAATTATTATTGAGAAAGTATCAATATGGGATAGTTTGGGTATAAATTGACAAAAATTAAGATTTTATCCTATAATTAGGACCAAAATCAACTCCCAAATGTTGTCCTATAATTAGGACTGAAGGGAGTAGTATTTTGTGATAGCCAAAGTACTATTCAATTAGCAAAGAACCAAGTCTATCATACAAGGACAAAGCATAATGATGTTCGATATCACTTTGTATGAGAAATGTTAGAAGAAGGTAGAGTCATGATATGAAAAATACAGACAAGTGAAAATCCTGTTGATATGCTGACAAAAGTGGTGACTCATGCCAAATTTCAACATTGTTTGGATCTGATCAACATTATTGAACATTGAATATTGCATTGAAGACAAAGGTAAAGTTTGTAATTAGGAGAAATTGAGAATGTGGGAATCTTGCCCAGGTACAGATTTGTAGGTTATGGCAAATCCCACATCGATGGGTTTTCAAGATCGAGGAGCTCTTACACTATAAAAGAAGCAGCCCCTCCTCCCTTTAAACTCATCCCTCAAATTGCCTTTTCTCTTCTATAAGGTATTTTGTATTTCCTCCTCTCTTGTAGTATTTCACTTATAAATTTTTTGGAGTGAAATTAGATACATATATTCTTTTTATTGTTGTCTTATTTATTATTTATTAGGTGTTATTAGATATAGTAGTTGTGATTCATTATATTATTAAATTACGTCTAGTGTAACCCCCTCACAACCATAGGCCGAGATTAGTTCGTAAAAACATAATTAAGTTTGAATTAGAGATCATGTATGATTTCGGACTTAGACAAAATAAAATTTCCCAAAATCAAGGTTTTCAAAAACTTTTACAACACCTGTTCCACAATGGTCTTATACTCACATTTCAAACATAAATGGCATGTACATGTTGATTCCATTCATATATATCAGAGTATAATATAAATTCCCGAAACACTCGGGTTCCATTCAATAAATAAGGGTTCTATAGAGGCACAAAGCCTAAAAATGTTTCTTTTACTTGGGGATTACACAAAACTATATTACGAATCCCAATATATACAATTGTTTCCCAAAAATATCCAAATAATTTACATGATAACCAAAATCCAAAATAATTTCCTACACTGGAGCTCTATCCTCTCTTCGTCGCCCGCTTTCCCTTAGATCCTTCGGCCCTATCTAAAAATTTGGTTTATGGGAGAGTGAGATTCTAAGAAATCCCCGTAGTGTCAAATCACTCATAGTATGCACAACAAAAAGGCATGGAAGCGAATTATAACCCACACAAAGCAACTACAACGGCAGTTACAGCGGCAATGGTAAGTATGACACACGTCATCCCTTACGAGTGCTCACGCTGTATTGCACAATAATAGTTCACACAATATATTTCACTATAGCTGGGATTCATATAAAGCATTTCATACACATGTCACACTGGCAAGATTAACAATGCAAGCCATACCGGCAAGAATACTTGCATGCATAAAAAACCCCAGGTTCAGCGAGGTAAATGCATTAAAAAGGGACAAATTTTAGCGGATGGTGCTGCTACAGTTGGTGGTGAACTCACTTTGGGAAAAAATGTATTAGTAGCTTATATGCCATGGGAAGGTTACAATTCTGAGGATGCTGTACTCATTAGTGAGCGTCTGGTCTATGAAGATATTTATAACACACAGCCCACGGATGGATTCACAACATGCCGCCCTACTGGTCGGATTCACAAAGCAGTTTCACAACAATCCATGTTGATTACAATGGCAATTCAACAGCCGAGGTAGAGATGACCAACATCAATCCCTAAACGGCTCGCGCTGAAGTGCTCACGCTGTAATAGACCAAGGCACATTTTCCAATCACATTTTCACAAAACCATGTTTAGTCATGCATACCAAAACACCATACACAACATGAGAGAAGAGTCACTACCTTGGTCCCTCCGGGCTTGTTCTGGCACTGATCTCTCCCGAATAGGGCAAACTCAAATCCTATAATTCATAATTAGGGACGAAGCATTATTCTCTATTCCAATACTCAATTGACTTCTCAACACTTAGATTTGGTTATCAATAATAACCCTTAAGAAGCTACAAATACCTCTAATAAAAGTTCTAAAGGGTTGGGAAACAATAGGTTGAAAATCACTTTTCGAAAACTCAAAGTGTTGGAACATAAGGGTTGGCTGCGGCCAGCCCACCCTTGGGCCGCGGCCAAGATTTGGTGAGAAAGCCATGGGTCGCGGCCAGCCACCTTGGACCGTAGCCAAGAATTGGACAGACACATCTGGGCCGCAGCCAAGAAAAATCCTGTTTCTTAGCAGAACTTCGAAAAATCATAACTAATTCTAGAAAACTCGAAATGAGGTGATTCCAAAACCAAATGAAAGTTATTTAAGTCCTCTTTATAGGAAAAATATAGCCCATTACCAGAAATCACCACACAAATACAGAATTATGCAAAACTCAACACTACTCCAAAACAAAGTCCAGTTTCCATCCCAAACTTTGGACAATCATATCTCCCAGCACACAAAACGAAATGACACAAATTATATATCCATTTTGAAGATTTGGATGTGAACTTTAAAATTGGAAAGTTCCATAATTTTTAGACACCATTTGGTCATTCAAAACTTTTGTGCCAACTGACTGCCCAGAACAGAGTTCACACTTGACAGATTTCCAATTTTCTACCAAAGTGTCCAATGTCTCCAAAATCAATAACCAAACATATTCCCATCCAATTTCTCACAAGGAACACAATGGCAACCTCAAAATGACCAAAATCACAACCCATTGACATGCTCTGTTTTTTACCAATACACAAAACCAAACACAAAGTTGCCAAACTTTACTTTTAAGCTTCAATTCAATTCTATCATTCTGAAACACATTCTCAATGCACTATATCCATGACGACAACATGGCATACACAACATGACCCTTATTTTCGAAATTCAAGCCAAAATTCCAGAAAATCCAAACTTAACCAATGGCTACAAGACTTGTATAGAAAGATTTGTCTTACTCACCTGTACAACTTTTCCAAAGGAGTTCATTGATTCTCCAAACTCCAAAATTCCTTAAGAGCTCAAACACCACCAAATGACAAATCTAAACCATGAAATTAAAGCTCTCAACACAAGGAACAAGTTTGTAAAAAGAGAGTTTTTCCATTACAGGCCATCAAGAGGGTCAAAAGCTCACCTTTTACACAAAGTTCTTCTTCTTTCTCTAGGCTGCCATGGATGCACGAAAATGAGAGAGGTAAAATGAGAGAGAGGAGAGTTGGAGAAGATGAAATGATGACACTCCCTCCCCCTTGTCTCATGTTAGCCGAAATGGAGGGAAGGAAAGAGAGAGAAAATGTTTCAAAAATGTAAGATTTGATGTTTTTCTTACTCTCTCTTCTTGCCAACTTGACAAGTGTCATAATATCATTGGCTCTCATAAAGTAAGTAACCAATTAGTTACTCTAATCCCTCCATTAGCTATTCAGCTACACATCTCATTTTCCTCTTAGTTAGTAATTAATTTCTTCACTAATCACTAACTTATGGCTATCCTTTTAATTTCTCACTGATTATGACATATTAATTAAAAATTGCCATATAGCACATAATAAATTCAGCTTAAATTCACAATTTATTCACAATAATTCTCATTAGCCCTTAATCAAAATTTAAGGCGTTACATCTAGAGACTTTGTTTTCCAGTATTGTGATTTTTTTTAATATAATCAGTTACACTATGTGTTCGGCTTTCGCAACAAGTTCAGCATCCGCCGTATACTTCTTCTGATAGCTAAGGAAATTATGAAACAAGGTTGTTGAAGAAGACAAGTAATAAATCAGTACAGCTATAAAAATAGGTGAGAGTGCAGTAGAAGAGATCATGTACATCCGATCTTGTTTCCAGAGTAGATTAATTCTTTTAGTGGTGTTGCCTAAATACACTACCAAAATTATTTTTAATTTGGACATTTTATACACAGCCAATATTCATGTAAATGGTTTGACCAAAAAGCAATATTCATGTAAATGGACCGCACAGAATAATTGTTGAAAACTGAAACTATCGTGGATGCTGATAGAAATCCCAATTAAAATTTGAACAACTCCCATGAACATATCACTTTGGGGAAAATCCCTTCAACCTGTAATGCCTAAATAACAAAGGATTTTCAAGCCTCAAAGACAAGAAAGGATTCTTCCAGATGCTTTAGGAACTAAGTGGACGATATCAACAGAAATTGCAATATTTTCGAAGATAATGAGAATTCACTTATGGTGAACCAAGACGATGGGTGTCTTTTCAGCTGCTCCTCTGATGTGTCAGTGAAAATATGGAGGAGGGTGCACACAGAAGACTCGCATACCCTCACAATGACTCTTAAATTCCAGCCTTCCCCAGTCAAAACAATGGCATTGAGCACATCCTTCAACCATTGCTTTCTCTCCTCGGGGTCATCAGATGGGATGATTAATTTCTGAAAGAAAGAGAGGCTCTGTTACAGATTCAACCATGGAGGGGTTTTGCAGGGTAGAGAGGAGAGAGGAGTTGACATATTTTATGATGTGGTGTTGACAAAGATGCCCAACAAACAGTTGTTAGCGACGTATTGGACGAGTTATGAGGCACTCGGAAGTTTTAAAAAAATTAGGAAATTATAAGAACTGAGTCGTGGCGAGTTAAACTAAGAGGATTGAGTTATAAATTTGGTGAAATTATAAAGATTAAATAACTAATTTTCTCTTAAATATAATATCTTAATCCATTTTACCTCATAAATTTATAAATTTATTCCAAACTATCCCTATCAATTGTGTATATTTAGGGGTTTTCATTGATGAGGATAATGATTACATGAGGTGTTTTAGTGAGAATATACATTTGTTATATAGAACAATCTAAACTTATTATGTTAATATCTACAAATTAATTATCTGCTTGTACAATTAGAATCTAACACAGTATGAACATTATATTGATTTAAAATCCAAATCATTATTTGAACAATTAAAACACAGGTTTGTTTTTTTACCTTCAGGCTTCAATTAAAACCCTAGGTTAAAATCCATTGACGTAAATAAGCTTTTATTAAAGGGCCATAATTTAGTGGGATAAGATTGGTAAAAGTTAGTTTGGTTTTCGTATTTTCTAAATCTGACCTTAGGAACAGAGCACATTCATGTATATCTTTTTTTTTTTTTTTTTGGGCAATGCATATATTTTTCATAAATTGTTTTTCATTTTATTGGCAAGCAATATATAATTATGAGTATAAGAATTGCCTTTTGTTTTATTTCACAATCTCTTCAATTTCATAAATTGCATTTTGCAACGGAATAGCACGTGAGGCTCCATTTTTTTTTTTTTTTATAATAGAGGCTCCATTTAATGCGCCATTTGTTAAGGGGAAAACAAAACTATCAGAAAAATTATTCTCAATTAAACTCGATAATGCTTCTATTTAATTTAATAGTACCGTATACCATATAATTACATAAAAAATAGGTTATAAAATTGGATTTAATTTAATTTAATAATTCAATGAAATTACATTATTTTCATTTGAATTTACCATTTTTGAAGTTTTTTTTTTTTGGGCCTTTGAATGGTTTTTGCTAGTTTAGTCCGAAATTTGGGAACAATTGATTATTGGTTACTAGTTTTCTTATTGAACCAGTCAAAGCAATCTAATCCTTTTAACAATGCTTACTATGACTCAAGTGCCACTAAATAGAATAATCTTTTTTTTTTTTTTTTTTGCCAGCACCACTAAATAGAATAGTCAAGCATTAAGGATTCATCAAAAATCAATAACCAATTGTTGACCATAACAAGTATAAGGATTCATCTTGGCCTCTAGAAACTGCACAAGGGCCTAATTGTTCTGTTGTTTTATAACGAGTATTACAGCATCAAACCAAGATCACATAATTTGGTCTGGACTTTAGAGCCAAATGCAATCAATCAACCAGAAAATACTACTCTTCCTTGTCAACAAAGTTGGTTCAATTGATAAGGAGCTTACTCATAACTCACAAGATCATGAGTTTAAATCCCGCTGCTGATGTGAAGATCTTATTTATAGGCGATTTGTAAGTATCCCTAAGCACTCTTTGAACTCCGACACACACCTTGGCCCAGATAAACCTCTAAGACCCAACTCATCTAAACTTTTTTTTATACCAATAAAAATATATACTCCCTCCGGTACTTAATATAAGACATTCCCTAATTTGATTAGATTAAGAAAATTAGTTGAGTTAGTTAATATAATATATATTTTCTAAAACATCCTAATCATCTTCTTTAATTCTTTCATTGCCTCTCATCCTTGATTATTGTTCAAAGAGCATCAATAGAAGTAAATTAAAAAAAGATTAATAAATATGAAAACAATGTTTTATATTTAGAACCAAAATCAACTCTCCAAATAAGTCTTATATTAAGAACCCGAGAGTATTACTTTCCCTTTCTTTGCCAGCAAAAGACATTACATGTTTGAACCTGAAAGACAATGCTTTTATATGTCAGACACGTCGCAGTTCACAGCAACCAAATAGAATATATTATGGAACAAGACAAGTGTATCATTCTGCAGTCAGATTTAAATGGAAGAGATACAATTTTCTGTGTATGCTAACAGATTCTGTGACCCAAAAAAGGGCAACAAAACAATAAGGTACACAATTTCTACAACTCAGTATTACTGATTTCCTAAGAAACAGCTTGTCCAAGTTATTTCTGCCAGATTGATTCAGCTAAAAAGTGAAATCATAAAAGAATGTAAATAGCCATTACCAGGAAAAGCCATGAATGCGGTAAGCTTTTTTATACAGGAAAACCAGACCATCTTGTAAAACATGTGATATCATTCCCTTCAGAAACTGCCATTCCTATTCCTCCTCCTCTTCTTCCATCTCCAACACCTCTATAATACAACCTCCAACCATCACCTGCATCAGAATCCACTGGAACCAGATAAGGAGATCTGACTCCTTTATCGTCCCAAGAACCTTTCTCTGCCGGATTTAGAACCGCTTCATCTTGAAGCATCACCCATTGCTTCAATCCATCAGGAGACACAGCCATACCAATACTCCTCGTTCCATCAGCAGCAACACCTTCATATGCAATCAAATAGTTCCCATCCCTCCTATTTCTTGCTACACAAGCATTCATCACTCCTAATTCATCGAAAGAACCGGGTTTCCCTCCTCCCATTATCTTCCCCAACTTCAGCCACCTGATTCCATCCCTTGACCTGGCAATCCCAATGGCAAAGTGACCTTTTTCCACATCAAATGAATGGTAATACATCCTAAGGTCACCATTTCCATGGTAAACCACCTGTGGAGAAGCAATAAACAAAGAATCCCATTCTCCCTCAGACCCAACATCAAACAAGGCTCCACTGTGATGAGGCCCTTCAATTCTAGCCCAATGCCTCCCATCTTGGCTTATACACAAACCTGGCAAGGACTTGAAGATTCCCCCACTAGTTGCATTTTGTTGATTTTCCACATTACCAGTGAAAAACCCACCTGGGTTTTCCAAAATGAATTCCAAAGAATTATTATTGAAGAACTCTATTTTCTCAGAGCTATATCCGGTGTAGTAAAGCCAATAAACAGGATTAGATGATCTAACCCTTGTACTAGACATTACCAATACCTCAGAAGGCCTAATGCCTTCTGTATCAAATGACCACCAATCTTTACCACAATTCATCACTATACCCACTTTTGAACTCGATTCAGCAGGTCCTACCCCTCTCTCCCAATGAACCCCATTGCTAGAAATCGCTAATCCAATACATTCAAAAGATGGGTTCTCGTTAGACTTACCATAATACCACATGTGCCACCTCTCTTCTTCATCGCTAAGAAACCTCTTCACCACCGGCCCTCCGATATCTGCACTATCCCACGAATTTAAAGAACCCAAATCAAACACTAATCCTGTAAATGAACAAGATGATTGCGAGGAAGGAGAAGAAACCGCTTCGCTTTTGCCAGATTCCAATTCCGACGTCTTCTCGCACTGTGAAACAGAATCGGAATCAGCGACGGATTCACAATCAGTCTCGCTGTTGGTCTCAGTATCTGGTTTTCTCGAGCAATAAGGAAAGAAACGAGCTCTGGTTTTGACGCAAGAATTGGATGAATATAGTGTGACCCTTTTGGGTTTCGTCGATGCCCACGTCGATATCAAAGATGACCGGTTCCTCAATCTTTGGAAATTCGAAACTGGGATGGCACTACAAGCCTGGAGTGCATCCATGGCCGTAGAATGACGAGATCTTGTGAACCAGCAATTGAATGGTAAGTCTTGAAGAGGGATTTTCGATGGCGACAGAAAGAATTCTGTGCCGCAAGTTCAAGCTTGAAAGAAGGTAAAGAAATGCAAAGAAGCGACGAGTCTGTTTTTACAACTTGTAGTTACCTCTCTCACCTCACCGCTTCGGTGCTTAGGTTCAGTTAGGATTAAAAACCGAAAAAACTGAAATACCGAAATAATGGTATTTAGCAAAACTGAACCGAACCGAATTAGATCATTAACCAAAATATTTTGATTTAGTTTGGTTACAACCGAAATTAATAAAAAAGAAGAGGAAGTCATAGGAGGGAGGACTAAAGAATGGTTGACTACATAAAGAAGCAGAAGAATCGAAGAAGAAAAAGAAGAACCGCAGCCGGCAATTTTCACACACAACAACATAGATTTTAAACTCAAATATAGAATACAATAAAATAGATCTGAACCTCAAATCTTGAACAAAAATATGAAACTCGGCAACGATAGATGCAAACCATGATGCTTGGACGATGCTTGGGTTGCGATAGGAGTGTTATAAATACTTAAGGTAGTGAAGAAGAGGAAGAGGAAGAGGAGATAAAAGAAGAGAGGGTCAATGGTGATGATAGAAGAAACTAGGAAGATGTTGGTGAAGAACCCCAAGCCACAATAGATTATGTTGGCTATCTCATTCTACCTTCTTTTTAGGTTTATTTAGGTTAAGTTATGGACTTTTTTGTGTTGGGCTTGGGCTGGTAGGAAAAGTGAGACATGCATAAAAAAGACTTACTTAAGCAATGACTAAGTGAGGCCTATGTAAAATAGAATTTCGGTTTTCCAGATATAACCGAATTTTTTTAAACAAACCAAACCGAAAGCCGAAAGGAAAAAAAATCCTTAAATAAAAAAAAATAAACAGAAAACCAAATTAATCGAATCAAAAAAACCGAATTGAGTTTGGTTCGGTTCGGTCTTCAGCTTCGGTTTTATTTCGCTCACCCTTATAGATGAGTTTGTTTGAGAAGTGATTTTTTTGGAGTGAATTTAAGAAGTGATTCTTAATTAGCAATTAAACTCATCATTTATCAAGGATGGAAAATATGATTTTTATAATAATTGGAGTTTAATTATGGAAAGTTATGGCATGCTTCAACGTGATTGGTTGGTTGATATACAATATGCAAGAGACGCGAACTTAGAAATTGATATACAGCATTCATTCTTTGTAACATCCCAAAATTCATTCACCAAAAATCCCATGTATATTTATATATTATCAAAAAAAAAAATCCCATGTATCTTTATTATAATAAATAGAATAAAATGGTGAATTTTGTTGCAATTGGAATGACAAAAATACCCTAAAGAGGCTACATGACAATTGGGCCAATATAAGACATAAAACATAATTTTTGTCTTCCAAAAAGCCTATTATTGAAGCTGAACATAATGAATGAAAGAACACAAATCTTGGGCTCAATTAATTGTGATTTTTGCCCAAGAAGATGAAAAAGGAGAAGGCCTAAATTAAATACAAAAATTGTATGGGCAAAATGATCATTTGGCTAAATAAAAATTAAAAGCAAATATTTTTCCCTTTTTATATGTTGTTGGACGTCCAAATGAGGGAGCGAGAAGGGAATGGTTATTAGGAGATAAATATAGCAAGAGTTGAAGAATTTTAAACCAAGTAAAAAATTGAGTTGAAAAGTCAACAATTGGTGGTAAATTAAGGAGATAGAAATTTGGATAATTCAAGAAGCCTTTATCCTCTTCCAATGACCATCATTTTCGTCCAAGCTAAATAGAAGAGAGGAAAAGAAAATATCTATGGTAAAAAATAAAAGATGAAATCTATAACCTCCGTCATGATCGAGGCCGAGATTAGATTTAAACACATTTAATAATTGAATAAGAGATTCGGAATAATTTCAAAATTTTTAAAATACTTGTACAAATAGATCTCCATTCATTTATTTATAAAATCAATAGGCCTATACGGTTTGTCACATGTATAATATCATAGTATAAGCACAATTCCCGACGTTCACTCGGGATAATAACATTAATCCAAAGGTTTATACAAGGCATTATTGCCCATCTCAGTATCCATACCGGGGATTACACAAAACTATAATGCTATGATCTAATCAATATATACATTTATCCAAAATGATAATCAATTCAATATAAAACCAAAATATCTAACTAAGACTACCACCGGCAGTCCTAATCGCCTTTATCCACTTGCTTGTTCTTTGATCTACTTGCCCTGTCTAAAAATGTTATTTGGAAAGAATGAGATTTTAGAGAATCCCAGTAGCAATAGTTTACGTATATGATGCATATTAAACAAAGCAAGTAAACATATATCACAATGCAGCAATCAATATTCGAGGCCGACACAATGCCACGTCCCTTTCACTGTATACAACGTAGAGCTTTTGCCACAACCCCTCACTGTATCTATATTCAAGGCTAGGCTTTGCCACGTCCCCCTACTGTATCTGTATTCAAGGCCGGGCTTTCACCACGTCCCCTTACTGTATCTGTATTCAATGACTAATGTAAACAAGCAATGCAATATACATGATATAGGATAAAGTGTCACTACCTTGGTCTTTCCGTTCTTGAGCAGGCACAGGCCTTCTTCGCTCCAGGAAAATATCAAATCATAAAGTCATAATTAAGGGCGATGCGTTATCACTTAGTCCAATACTTAATACCTTCACAATACTTAAATTGGTTATCATTACTATCTCTTTAACACTCGTATATGCCTCTAATAAAAGCACTAAAAGGTTGGGAGAACTATCCTAGGGATCCCCTTCTAGAAGCACAAACACTGATATTTTTCACTGTTTCACTCGAGTGAAGATAGCCTTACTCGAGTGATGGGGCACTGACACTCGAGTGATGGTACGGTCTGCACTCGAGTAATGGTACAGAGAGTGAAGGCTAGCGAGTGAGCACCCGAGAGCACAAGAACTTTTCAGAGACAAGGATACTCGAGCACACAAGACTTCACTCTAGTGATAGCCAAATGCCTCACTCGAGCACTAGAGAGTGAAGTCCAGGAAGTGAGACTCCGAGCACTCGAGCATGAAACTTCTCACTCGGGTGGAAACTGAATACCCACGAGTGCCAGAATGCACTCTTGCTCATTAACAGCAAGTGATAACCTGAGAGGCAGGTTTAGGTTGTCAAATACACCCTCACTCGAGTGATGATTCACTTCACTCACAAGTGAGGCAACACTCTTGACCTTTTCACAGAAGTGCACATAGAAACTAAAGGGAAGATGCAAAGTTAGACTACCTCACTTGAGTGAGATCCAACCTCACCCGAGTGATGTTCATCCCTCACTCGAGTGAACACCAGATCACTCAAGTGATCCTATCAGAACCCATAAAACGCAGACACAAAGACAGTTTTCTAGAATTTTTACCAAAAGCTACCAATAAATGCAAAACCTCAACCAAAGTACTCCCACATAAAAATACTCAAGGAATCAAATGGAAGTGTCAAAACTATCAAAATCCTACTCCATTATCATGATTTGGTCTTGGGCAACACTAAACACTAAATTTCCAAAATCACTAAGCTTCAACATCCAATCCCCAATCAATCCTATCTATCCATATACCTTCCAAATATACCATTTCCATACCAATAACATGCCAACAGTCCAATGATCATCATTTTTCGAAAATGGCCAATAAATCCTAGAAATTCAAAGTTAATCCATTTGGCATAAAACTTAGATAGATATGTCTATTAAACTCACCATATCAACTTCTTCAAAGAAGCTTTTTGATTCTTCAACTTTTACAATTTCTTGGAGTCCAAAACCAACACCAAATGGAAAACTCTAACCATCAAAATGAAGCCATTACTCAAGGAACAACTTTAATGAATAAAGTTTGAGCATCTGAGATCATTTTCCTTTACCTTTTTAAGCTTTCTTCCTTCTTCTTTGAGCAACAATGGCGCTGAACTCAAGAGAGAGAGAGGAGAAAGAAAATGAGAGTAAGAGATAGAGAATGATGATGATGATACTCCCTCCATACTTCTTCAGTGCCAAGTGAGGGAAGATAGGAGAGAGAAATTATTTTAAATATCCCATTTTGACTTTTCTTCACTCCAACCACTACACCAATTGCCAAGTGTCCACCCTCATTAGCTCACATAGATTAAGTAACCAAATTAGTTACTCTAACCATTGCATTAGCCATTTGGTTACATATCTCATTTTTTTCTTAGTAATAAATTTCCTCATTAATCACTAACTTATGGCCAATATTTTCATTCTATCAATTTTCCATCAATTATGACATATTAGATGATATTGTCACAACTACATATTAATTCCACTTTAATCCATGATTACATTCTCAATAATTCTCATTAGCCCTTAATCAAATTTGGGGTGTTACAAAATCAAAAGTCAACAATTTCACCTAAAAGTAGTTTGTGAGGAGGAGGTAAAATATCATAATCAATAAGCTTTCTCTTAGCTCCTCCAAGACACATTTTCGGCCAAGATAATTAGAGAAAGAGAAAAAGATGATGGCAATTAAAATTGGCATGTGACAATTTCATTAAAATATAATTTTTTAAGGAGGTGGATGAAGGATATTTTAAAGCTCTTCATCTCTTTACTAAGACACATATTTTGGCCAAGTTTGAAACAAAAGAGAGAAGGAGTTGGACAAAAAGAGCATAAAGAGCAAGAGAAGCCTAGAGTTCAACAAGGCAAATCCAAGGTAAGTTGGTTAAAATTCAAGTGCTCTTGCTTTCTTGTTCATGTAAGACCTCTCCTAATCTCTATTCCTTCATGAATAACATTTTTAGCAGGTAAAATCAAGAGGGAAGAGAGAGAGAAAGAGAGAGAGAGCAACCAAGGTTTAGAGAGAGAAAGAAGGAGAAATCAAGGTGAGCTTAGGAACTTGTCTTATCTTGATCATTATTGCTTGTTGTTGGCGGTTATTATGGTTGTGGTTGTTTGGTGGCTTGTTTTGCTTGCTTTTACAATTTGGGATGATGAAACCCTAAGGAAATATGTTGCCCAATTTTCCATTAATTATGTAAAATAGATGTTTAGAGCTTAAATAAGTGATTAGGAGTGGAAAGAAGATGATTGGTTGAATAGAATCATGAAAACTCAATTTTCCCTTTTCTTTGGTGATTTTTGGCAGCTATAGAACAGAGGGTTAGAGCTGGAATTTTGTGTTTTTGATAGATCCATTGTGTTCTACAGAAAAAAAAGTGTAGGAATAGCCCCTGATTATGAAATCTGGATCATTAGAACCCAATTCTTAAAATTTTAAACTTGATGCCAATTGTTGTTTTTGCATTGTAGTCTTATTGTCATGTGTTGTTGGATAATTAATTGGTGTCCAATGAATGTTAGATTTTCCAAAATAAAAGTAGACATCAAGTTTTAATTTGATATGTAATTTGTCCCATTTGGATTAGTATGTTAAGAGTTATGATTTATTGAAGTTAGATTTGTTAGATCCCATATGTTTTGATTATAATAAAGGTTGGATCAATGATATAGAAAGATTTGATAGCAAACAAATGAATTTGAACAAAGTGGCTACACATTACTTGAAGTAAGCACTAGAGTAATAAACAAATTTTGTGAAGGCTTACTCAAGTAGCCACTCGAGTAAGGGAAGCCATTACCCGAGTAGCCACTCGAGTATTCAAGGAGAATTTCATCCAGTGAAGCACTGTCAAAATTTTGACAACGTTACTAGAGGGAGTACTCGAGTAATCTGCAAAGTTATATAGACCATTACTCGAGTAGCCACTCGAGTAACATGATTTTCAAAGGCATCACTCGAGTAGCCACTCGAGTAACCAGGTCAAAAATCTTCCAATAGCTCTCGGCCAAGAAATGCAACACTTTACTCGAGTAGCCACTCGAGTTACCAGGTGAGAAAAAGGATTTACTCAATGGACCACCCAAGTAATCTGCGGAGTTATTTGAGGCATTACTTGAGTAGCCACTCGAGTAATCAGAAAGCAAACTCTCGACCAAGAATTTGATGCAATTACTTGAGGGAGTACTCGAGTAATATGTCGGGTTATTTGAAATCTACTCGAGGGACCACTCGAGTAAGATGTGAAGAAAATTGAAGGCCACTCGAGTAATCAGATTACCAGAGTCAACACCGGAGTAACCTGTAAAGGAAAGACATGGCTACTCGAGTAACTACTCGAGTAATCAGGTATTTTCAAGGTTTGCAATCTATCTCACTCCATGTCTTACTCGAGTACTATCTTATAAAACATGTTGAGTTAACCATTGCCATATTTTTGATAGGGTTACTCGAGGGAGTACTCGAGTAATAGACATGACCACTCGAGTAAGGTAGTCTAGAAATTATACTTTTCATCGAATGCTTATTAAATTGATTTCTATATGATTAACTCTTCATTGCATTAGTATTCTTAGAACATTTGTAGAGAAATAATGAAAGATCTTGTCAGAAGTGAAAAGTCAAATAAAAGTTCAAGATCTCACCTATTGCTACCTACCGAAAATTGATAGTTTTCAAAATTTGAAGAATAGTCAACCATTGCTGTGCGACTCTAACGGACATGTTTGAATTGCTTCTAACGGACATTACAAACAATCTATATATATAAAGCATTCAAAGAGAAGAAAACAAGACACAAGAACTGCGAACACACATCGATCAATACACTCTTAGTGCTTTGTTTTCTTATACTCATTTATTGTACTTCAGTGATTATATATTTTCTCTGTAAGAGAGTTTTTCATTACAAACTCAATATTTGTTATTGAGACAACTTAAGGTAGTGGAACCTTGAGTTGGGATTTGAGTACAACGTGTAAGGGGGAGTGAGTGTCCAAGTGAAAGAACTTGCTGTGTACTGAGGTGCCAATAACCCATATAATCTTAGAGATATAGTGAAACTCTCTGAGACGCTCTGAGGACTGGACGTAGGTCAAAGTGGTTGTGGCCAAACCAGTATAACTCCCGGTGTATACTTTGGTGATATTTCTCTTTACTCTCAACTTGTTTAAATATTCTGTTAATTTTCTTATAAGCAATGAAATTTATAGTATCACCCAATTCACCCCCCTCTTATGTGAAACACTTGTACTAACATTTGGTATCAGAGCGTAGGTCTTCTTGTTAAGGTTTAACAGCCTAAGAAGGATCCAATGGCAAGCATGGGTGAAGGAATTCTTCCTGACAGAGCTTCTATCACAAGACTGTTGGAAATTGTGCCCTAAGAGCCAATCATTGTACTTTGAACATTATTATTTTAATGAAATTTCTCCATTCTGTTATCATATTATTTGCATGTTAACTGTAATAGTTGTATCCTTGGATAATTCATAAAGATTGTCCTAAAATGTCCCTGATCGGTCATCTATGCGGGAGCAGAGATGAAACAAGATCAGTATGACTTTGATAAGATATGGAGATACGAATCAAAGTCTTAGGCACTTGTAAGAGTACAAAGTGCTGGACCGACCCACTATGAGAAAGCTACATGGATCAAGTCATAAACTTTTCTCATGTATAACCACGTCACAATGCCCTTAGACCTGAGGTCATCATGGATTCCTACATGAGAGTTGCTAAGCTTTGAACTAGTCAAAAGTCACTTTTAACCGGGTGATGATAAAGGCTACGATCAGGCTTGGTGGTTTTTCATGCAGAGGAATATGAATGATCAAGATGGAATTTATCCCTCACTTTAGTAGAGAGATATTACTGGGCCCCTCGATGAGTGAGTCTGAGAAATGTATGGCCATACTACAATGGAAAGGAGTTTCCATTCCTATTGTCAGGCTACTCAGGAATCGAGAAAGTAATGGTCAGGAACAAGAGGATGACATTATCCATACCTTATCCTTGATCGATATTTCGTGTGACAAAAGGGACGTGACATGGTTGTATAACAGGTTGCATCGTGATAACGATCCTCATATGAATTGGGTAGTCATAATGTCTTGCTAGAGGCCGCTTGCAACTTTTGGGTTAGCACAGTTATTGGCCCACTGCCAACTTCATATGGGCCTATAGGGTTGCACACAGGAATGGCCCAACACGAGATAATGTTTAATTTAGGGTGGACGAATTATATATATATATATAATATAAAATTCATTAATAATATTATATAGATATATATATTTTCAAAATATATATCTTATATATATATATGTATATATATATATATATATTATATGATATTATTATATTGTGTTAGTTTTAAATTTAATTTATTAAGATATATTAAATTTAATAACTAACATGATAGAGATATAGTATCTCAAATTTAATTTATGAAGATAAATTAAATCTAATGGCTCTTTATTTGGATTAAATAAATAGGTTAAATTAAAACTGTTGGACAGATTTAATTTAAACTGAATTTATTTAATTAGCTCATCAAGATAATTAATTTTTAATTAATTTCGAAATTAATGATGATTAATTTTGAAATCTGAAAATAGCCTTCATAAGTTATAAACTTGATAGAGCAGATATATTGATATGCACATGAGAATTGAGAACCGCAAGTGAAACCCTATGAGACATTAAAGGCACTAGTATGCAATCTCGGTTGGAGAGCATTCGTGTGGATACCGGTAGAGGGAGCGGACCTGACGTGTTGGCTCCTAGAGATCGTGAAAACTCTGAATCATCAAAAGGTATGAACCCTTCCAACTTGGTTTAAACGCCATTGATAGATCCTCGATTAGGATCGGTGAAAATTTTTAAAATTCTTCCGCTGTGCCTACCGATTATAACAGTGGCATCAGAGCCAGATCAATTATGCGTTTAAATTGAGTTTATGATTCTTATACATGTGATATATATGGGATGTGTACGTATGTTTATAAGAAACAATCGAATATACATGTGATTTGGTTAATACGAAATGAAATTATTTAGAAAGATGTGATCTTGTAATTCCGTTGATTTTCGTTTTTGTTTAAATTGAATCTTGAAATTTTTTCATTTTCGGTTTTGAAACATTATGTGATTTTCGTTTTGAAAAAGCATGAAATTGGGTAAGGTACCTGAGATAGTAGTTGGCGGCAATCAAATCAGGTCTAGGTTCGGATATCTATTCGGAAATCAAAGCGGGACCGTCGTAACCACCTTTACGTAGCGCAATATAATCTGATCACGACATTTATTGCTTTTCATATTGTATGAATTCTTGTTGTGATTTATTATTTATCCTTGTTTGGGTATGGTGAACAACATGGCTTTAGAATTTTACAAAGGTTGTAATATTTAAATACGGCCTGCGTGCCGTGCCTTTCTCTAAATACTCTCGATGTACATTCTCTTCTCATCTCACTCCCCTCGAATGTTTAAACGAGGTTTCTCTCAATGCATTTCTTTTTTTATTTAGAGAAGTCCTCTCATTGGCTTGGGAGGATTTTAGGTTAGGTAAGCCATGTTGTGTCACGTTTAAATTATGCTTTCGATAAGATCATTGCATGATTACTTTTACGTTTATATGTATTTATCTGTATGAGATACGACCACGATTGCATCCATATAAACAAAACTAATTAATTAAGCCCTCTGAATCAAATCTTAAGTCATAATGCCGTCAATTAATGAATACTTGTCAAAACCTAGATCACTCAATTGTGGAAACCACCAAAGTGGATGCACTTGAGTTATCTTCATGAGACAAGCTTGAGTAATGGTGCTGCTCATAATATTCATTATTGTTTTGACTTAATTGAGATTAACAAAACGGTTTTGAATCTCAAGGCATTAGATAGGGTTAAACATGCCAGATCATATAATGATTAAATCCCATAAAGATATAAGAGTTACATGTGATGTAATTGGTAAATAGGTTACCTACCTAAATAACTTGAATTTAAGTGTCTTGCCAAAGCGGACTTAAGTTTAAGCCAAATATGGATCTTAACCCACTAATTATTATATTGAGGGTTGTTAATTTAGTGGGAGATTACTAACTAACTTTGCATATTTTAATTGTAGAATAATGTCGACTAGTAATACTACTACACTTTCGTTGCGATCGGTCCTTGAGAAAGACAAACTCAATGGGACAAACTTTCTTGACTGGTTCAGAAACTTGAGAATTGTTCTCAAGCAGGAAAGAAAGGCTTACGTCCTAGATCAACCCATTCCTGAGAAGCCTACAGCCAATGCTCCAAGAGCTCAGAGAGATGCTTACACAAAGCATAAGGATGACTCTGTGGATGTAGGTTGCTGATGCTTGCCACTATGGTTCCAGAGCTCCAAAGAGATCTAGAACTCATGAAGGCTCATAAGATGATTGTACATTTCAAGAAAATGTTCCAGTAACAGGCAAGGCAAGAAAGGTATGAGACCATAAAGGCCTTACATTCCTACAAAATGGCTAAAGGTGCATCAGTTAGTACTCATGTGTTAAAGATGAAAGGCTATATTGATCACCTTGAGAGGCTTGGATTTCCCATGAGCCAGGAGGTAGCTACGGATTTGATCCTTAACTCACTCCCTGAGAGTTATGACCAGTTTGTTATGAACTACAACATGAACAACATGGAGAAATCAATTTCTGAGCTCCATGGAATGCTCAAAACTGCTGAGCAAAGCATTAAGAAAAAGCCTAGCACAGTTTTGATGATTCAGAAAGGAAAGGGTATGAAAAAGAAAGGGAAGGGCAAATGGAAGGCTAATGGCTCAGGTGGTAAGACCAAAAAGTCAAATAAGCCTGAAACCAAGCATGCACCCAAGAAGGCAAAGCATCCAAAGGACGAAGTCTGCTACTTCTGCAATGAACCCGGTCATTGGAAGAGGAATTGCAAACTCTACCTGGAAGATCTGAAAAAGAACAAGAAGGATAGCGAGGCTATCGCTTCAGGTATTTATGTTATAGACATTCATTTTTCTACTTCCTCTACATGGGTATTAGATACTGCATGTGGTTCTCACATTTGTACAAATGTGCAGGGTCTAAAGGACAGTAGAAAGCTGAAGAAGGGTGAGGTAGACCTACGAGTTGGAAACAGAGCAAGAGTTGCTGCTTTAACTGTAGGCACTTATGAATTAGTTCTGCTCAGTGGGCTTTTGTTAGTTTTGAACAATTGCTATTATGTTTCTGCTTTGAGTAGTAACATTATTTCTCTTTCTTATTTGGATAAGGAAGGTTATACTTCCATTACTAGGAATGGTAAATGTTCTATTTATCATAATGACATTTTCTATTCTGATGGTGATTTACATGTTGGTCATTATATATTAAATTTGGAACATCCTAATAATGGGAATATCTATAACTTAACTACTAAGAGGATAAAATCAAACGATTTGAATCTGACCTACCTATGGCATTGTCGTCTAAGCCACATAAATGAGAAACGCATTTCTAAATTCCATCAAGATGGATTTCTAAACTCATTTGATTTTGAATCATATGATACATGCAAATCTTGGTTATTAGGAAAGATGACTAAGGCACCTTTTACTAGGCACAGTGAGAGGGTCACTGAATTATTGGGCTTCATACATACAGATGTATGTAGACTATTAAATATAGTTGCCAGAGGAGGTTATGTCTACTTCATTACATTTATAGATGACTTTAGTAGATATGGCTATATCTATCTAATGAAACATAAATCTGAATCTTTTGAAATGTTCAAGATATTCCAAAATGAAGTACAAAACTAACTTGGTAAAACAATTAAAGCACTTCGATCTGATCGAGGTGGTAAATATTTGAGCCAAGAATTCATTGACCATCTTAGGAGTTGTGGGATAATCTCACAATTGACTCCTCCAGGAACACCATAATGGAATGGCGTTTCTGAACGAAGGAATCAAACACTATTAGATATGGTTCGATCCATGATGAGTCAAACAGATCTTACACCATCCTTTTTGGGACTGCCCTAAAAACAGCTGCGTTCACACTAAATCGTGTTCTATCTAAGGCAATTGAAAAGACACCATATGAGATATAGACTAGAAAGAAACCAAGTTTATCTTTTCTCAAGATCTGGGGATGTAAGGTATATGTTAAGCAACAAGCCTCTGATAAATTAGCGCCCAGATCCACAAAGTGCCTTTTCGTGGGGTATCCTAAAGAAATGAAAGGATACTATGTCTACAATTCCACTGATAACAAAGTGTGTGTTATTCAAAATGGTAAGTTTCTAGAAAGAGAGTTTGTCTCTAAAACAACCAGTAGGAGCGACGTACATCTCGAAGAAATTCGAGAGCCACAAGATGGTACAGAACCACAGATAGAAATTAGAGAAGACTCACAACAAGTTGCTGAGCCTCCTCAAGTAACACAAGGTCCACGAAGATCTGATAGGACACGGCATCAGCCTCAGAGATATGGATTTCTGATTATTGAAGGTCGTGATGTGTTGCTCATTGAGCAAAATGAGCCTACCACCTATCGAGAAGCCACAGTAGGACCAAAGTCTAAGCAATGGGTAAATGCCATGAAGTCTGAAATGTAATCCATGTACAACAATCAGGTATGGACCTTAGTCGATTCACCTGAAGGTGTAAAAACCATAGGGTACAAATGGGTTTTCAAGGAGAAAACTGACATGGATGGCAATGTAAATATCTTCAAGGCACGACTGGTTGCTAAAGGATTCACTCAAACTCATGGTGTAGACTATGATGAAACCTTTTCCCCAGTTACAATGGCCAAATCAATCAGAATCCTTCTTGCCATTACAGCATATTATGATTATGAAATATGGCAGATGGATGTCAAAACAGCCTTCCTTAATGGAAAGCTGCTTGAGGATGTGTACATGACACAACCTGAAGGTTTTATGCATCCAGAGGACTCTGGTAAAATTTGCAAGCTTCAAAGATCCATTTATGGATTGAAGTAAGCATCTCAGAGCTGGAATCATCGTTTTGATGAAGTAGTCAAAGAGTTTGGATTCATTCAAAACATTGATGAACCTTGTGTTTACAAAAAGGTTAGTGGGAGCATAGTTGTATTTCTAGTGCTTTATGTAGATGACATCCTACTCATTGGGAATGATATTCCTACCTTACAGAGTGTCAAGTCTTGGTTAGGAAAGTCCTTTTCAATGAAAGACTTAGGTGAAGCCACCTATATCCTAAGAATTAGGATCTATAGAGATAGATCTAAAAGACTTATAGGCCTAAGTCAGAGCACATACATAGACAAGATACTGCATAGGTTCAGTATGCAGGATTCAAAAAGGAGTTACATGCCCATGTCTCATAGCATCTATCTTAGCAAGGATCTGTGTCCTAGTACACCTTATCAGCGAGATCGCATGAGTAAGGTTCCATATGTTAGATCTCATGTTTTGATGATAACAAAAAATGGCATGAAAAAGATTTGATAAACAAATAAGTTTGAACAAAGTAAAAACAGAGACAATTATCATTTGAAGTAAGCATTGAAGTAATGAAGAAAGGCCAAGAGAAAAAGCTGAGAAACTTCATTGTTGGCAAATTTTCTAAAGGGTTACTCGAGTAGGTACTCGAGTAATGAGACAGAAACTTGAAGTAACCAGGCCAACCTTCAAGACCTCCCAACGATACTCGAGTAAGTACTCGAGTAATAAGGTAAATGACTCCATGTTGCTCTCGGCTTGCCAATGTTACTCGAGGAGCTACTCGAGTAGCCAGGTAACTCACTGGCAGTTGCTCTCGGCCTGCCAACGTTACTCGAGTAGCTACTCGAGTAACCATGTAAAAGACTTCAAGTTGCTCTCGGCCTGCCAATGATACTCGAGTTACTCTGTTTCAAGAAATGTGTTGCTCTCGGCATTTTCAACCCTGCCAACATTACTCGAGGAGCTACTCGAGTAACTCACTGTGGTAATCAAAACCTGAAGGTATTACTCGAATAACATGAAATGATTTTCTCACCCTTCACTTCCAGTTACAACTCGAGTATGCACAATTACTTAGAAGAAAAACTTCAAGTCATTACCCGAGTAAGCTATGCATAAAAATTTATGTTTACTCGAGTAAGGACTCGAGTAACAAGGTAATTAAACTTGAACCTCTCGGCATTGAAATCCTGCCAACATTACTAAAGTGAAGCATCGAGTAACCTAAAGTTTATTTGAAGGTTTACTCGAGTTGGTACTCGAGTAACTAATGAAGAAAAGTTCTCCATACCCAAGTAAGTACCCGAGTAAACAGGTATTTCCAAAGGTTTGAATTTTGTTTACTTCATGCACTACTTGAGTAATGTTATGTTTGCTTATTGACTTGCAGTTTATGAAAGTTTTCCCGATGATACTCGAGTAACTACTCGAGTAAACTTTAATGAATACTCGAGTAATTACTCGAGTATGCAAGTTCAGATTTTGAGAATTCATTCCAACATTCATTGATTTGTTTCCTATATGATTAACCTTTCATTGTATTAGTATTCTTAGCATATCCACAGATAAACAATGAAGAGATCTTACCGAATAAGGAAAGTCAAAAGCAACGTTCAAATGTCACCTACCGCCACCTACCGCAAACAGATATTTTTCAAATACTTGAAAAGTCAACACTGGCTGCGTACACTCTAACGGACGAGAAGAAAATGTTCCAACGGTCATTACCAACACACCTATATATATGGGAATATCCAAACAGAGAAATACAACAAGAGATCATACACACGAATGCATTATCAAGCTCATTACTCTGTTTTACATTATACTTGTAATTCTATGCTTCACTTATTCTTATTTACTCTGTGAGAGAGATATTTTATTCAAACTCAATATTTGTTATTGAGATAACTTAAGGTTGTGGAACCTTGAGTTGGGATTGGATTACAACTTGTAAGGGGGAGCGAGTGTCCAGGCAAAGGAACTTGCTTGTACTGAGTTGCCAAGAACCCACTAAATCTTGGAAGTTATAGTGAAACTCTCAGAGAAGCTCTGAGGACTGGACGTAGGTCAAAGTGATTGTGACCGAACCAGTATAACTCTCGGTGTACACTTCGGTGATATTTCTCCTTACTCTTTATTGCTTTATATTCACCGTCAAGTTTTTATATTTGCAACAAAATTTTAGTATCACCCAATTCACCCCCCTCTTAGGTGAAACGCTTGCTCTAACATTTGGTATCAGAGTATAGGTCTTCTTGTTAAGGTATAACAACCTAAGAAGGATCCAATGGCAAGCATGGGTGAAGGAATTCTTCCCAACGGAGCATCCATCACTAGACCTCCAGGTTTTAATGGTGAATACTTTTCTTTCTGGAAAGCAAAGTTTAGAGTATTCGTTATGGCTACTAAATATGGGCTATGGGATGTGATTGAGAGTGGAAACTATCAACCTACAAAGATTGTAGATTCTCAGAAAATTCCCAAGACGCCAGCAGAATACGATGAGAATGACAAGAAACTTATCACTCTCAACAGCAAGGCAATTCTGATGTTACAAAGTGCTTTAAGTCAAAGTGAGTACTTCAGAATTTGCACCCTTCCAACAGTAAAGGAAATGTGGGAAGCTCTGGAAATAGCTTATGAAGGAACTTCAGGAATAAAGGAGAATTGGATCAACACCTTGGTCACTGAATTCGATCTACTTCGAATGAAATCAGGTGAATCAATATCTGAATTTGAACTTAGATATACTCATCTTGTTAATCAACTTGCAGCACTTGGGAAAGTTTATGATCAGCATACCCAAGTACGAAAGATTTTGAATATTCTTTCTAAAGAGTGGGAGGCCAAAGTCACTGCAATAGAAGAAGCAAAAGGAGAATCAATGAGATCAGTTGCTTCTCTATTTGGAAGCCTTTCTGAATATGAAAGCAAACTAAAGTTCAAACGGGAACTAGATGACATCGGTGACAAAAAAAAGAAAGGCCTAGCACTAAAAGCAAAAGAAGAAAATCAAGATGAGGATGAGGAGCTTGACGATGATGAAATGGGCCTAATCATAAAATGATTCAGAAAGTTCTACAAGAAAGGTCAAGTCTTCAAACACTTTCAAAAAGGAGGAACTACCAGCAAAGATCATATCATTTGCTACGAATGTGGAAAACAAGGACATATCAAATCAGAATGTCCAGAACTGAATCAAAAGAGCAAAGAAAAGAGAAAAGGAAAATTCTTTAACAGAAAGAAGGCCTTTGTATTTGCTATATGGGGAGATAGTTCATCTGACGAAGAAAGTGATGAAGAAGAAGTAGCCAATATATGTCTTGTTGCTCAAGAAGAGACAGAAGAAGAGGTAAATGTTCGAACCGGCTATCACCCAAGAGGGGGGTGAATTGGGTGTATAATAAAAACTTAAGAACTTTGAAAATCTTTTTGCATCTTAACGAAAGTGGTAAGTATGAAGGTTTATAAATCAACTGTTAGATTAAATAATATATGCTGGAAATATAAGAGCTTAGAGAAGAGAATATACAAACTGTGATTTATCCTGGTTCGGTCCAATCTGTGATGGCCTACGTCCAGTCCCCAGGCTCCTCCTGAGATTTTCAAATCCACTATCTTCTTGTTTAATCCGGGCACAAGAAAAGCCTTTACAATGCCACAAGTTTAGTCGGGTACTTGTGAAACCTTTTACAAATCTCTTACTGAAAATACTCCCCTTTACGGCAAGTCTTACGAGCAGAATGTCTTACTGGCAATTCTCTCTACAGCTTCCTCGTAAGAAAATCAACCCTTTCAAGGTCCCTCTACCTTGAGATCAACTTAGAAATATAGTTGACAGTGTTTACAAACTCTCTCATAGAGTGGATATAATACTCACTGAAGTACAATACAAATAATCACTCTCTCAATGATAAGTAATACAGAAACTGGAAAACAGAGAGTGTTTGGGTAGAAGTAAAGGATTCATATTTCTATCATTTTTCACATAGTTCCTCACTGTCTTTCTTTTTCATCGACGTTGAATGCTCTCTCATTTATAGTTGATGAAGATGATGACCGTTGTGAGCATTCGTCCGTTAGAGTCATTTTGACCGTTTGAGCAAATTTGAAAAACAAGCTACCATGAGATTTCCGTTGCAAAGCAGAGCATCTCGTTGAACAGCAAGAAGATTCATTTTGAGCTGTACATCACGTTGTGGAGCGTTTTGTGTTTCAGACAATCTCTCATGGTGGGTCAGTTACTTGTCATGGTTGGTAGCCGCCATTCGGTGTGTAATGATGAAGTTCACTGTAGTTGACTTTTATTTGAATTTGCAATCTGAACGTTTAATATCCTGTTTCACACTTGAAATATATGTTACCTATCATTTAGAAACAATAACAAGTGAGAACACAATGATTCAATAACATGTAACCATATTCGGATTGTTCGTTGAGTGATGATATTTGTTGTACGTGACCTCCGTTCTTGAAGAAGCAATCCAAATATTTAATCTCCTATTTTACACTTAAAATATATGTTAGTTAATGTTTAGGAACAATAACAAGTGAAAACATAATGATTGTATAACATTTAACCATGTTTGCGGTGATTGCTGTGAGGCTCTGTTTCATTTCTGCATTTTACCAAGTTCTCACTCGAGTGCAGTATGGCTCACTCGAGTGCAGTTGATATTTTCACGTTCTAGTTTCCTCTCGGGCAAACACTCGTTGCTCTTCACTCGCATATGCTCGAGTGAATTCTAGACATTACTCGAGCACAACACGTCCTACTCGAGTGCGCCTCTTGTTTTCACGTACAAGCTTCTTCTCGGGTTAACACTCTCATGTCAAAACTTGCATGTGCTCGAGTGAGAAATAGTCTAATGCTCAAGCATGGATCCTAGTGCTCGAGTGTTGCAAATTTCTTCACGTTTCAGCTGCTTCTGGACATCACTCGCACAACTTTTACAAAGAGTTCATTTTTGCACTCGCGGGTGATGTGGGGCCACTTTAGAAAAAAATTGTTTATTTGATTCAAATGATGTATCATAAGAAAGCTCTTGCCATATGCATTCCAATGCAAAAAGAATCAGCTCCAAACTCGTTGTATTCTGCAAGTTATGATCGAAAGAGTGTCTATTCCGCTATTCTGCACAGGTGTCAACTTCCAGAAGGCATAGCTCCTAGAATATACGTTAAAATTAGGCAAATGACCTATCCATGGAAAGCTCTTTGAGTCTAGTTTCATTTGGCACTGGTCTCGTCTCAATCCGATATGTAGTTTGTGATTTATGGGCAAAATACCAAACCTGTCTTGAAAAGTGACGGTGATTTTAGTTTTATTTTCTACGAATCATATCTCCTTCATTTGAGCTTCTTTGAATGTGATCTTGCTTCCAATTTTACGTGTTTTGAGTCCTCTTTCATATGCCACCATTTTCAGGTCAATCCGACGTGTGGTTTGCGAGATATGATCAAAATACCAGACCTCTATCAGACTGAACGTAAAACAGAGTAGAACAGAGTATTCACCCCATGCTCGAGTGAGTTCATCTGTGCTCGAGTGAGTTCATCCCGTGATCTAGTATTGAGCTCTGTGCTTGAGTATAACTCCTCTAGAAGTGCCATAACTCACATATAAGTCATCTTTGCTTCGTATTAACCTATTTCAACCATCATTTGATCATAGAAACCTCCGGTATCATCTTAGAAACCTCTAGTATCACTTCTAACAACTTGAATCTTGATATTCTTGATAGATCTTCCAAGTTCTTCATTCTTCAATATCTTTCTTTTTGATTTTCCTCTTGATAATCATTCTTCATAATCCGAGTAAGCATCTCCTTGACTATCTTCAATTTCTTTCTTCTTCTTCCTCTTGTTCATTTTCATTAATTCAATCTTCTTTATTCTTTGCTCGACTAATCTGCAAAATATGTAACATTAAATATAGTAGTTAGTCAAAGAAATATATTATATAAACTTGTTGCTCTTATCACTTCATATCTATATTTGACATCATCAAAACTAATCATATCTAACATTCTCCCCCTTTTTGATGATGACAAATCCTTTAAGAAAAATATGTCTGAATTAAGTGCAACATACATATATAATGTAAAGTGCAAACATACATATTATATATAATGCAACATACATATTTTTCTTACATTTTTCTCCCCCTATTTGACATCAGCAAAAAGTTTGAAATATATAAAGAAGTAAGGCTTGTAGAGAAGTAAATAGAGTAGAAATGACTTTAATCAAAATGAATGAACCAAGAAAATAGTTTACACTCCCCCTATGTGAAAGTACTTTCACTTTTAATGAGAGGGAACTAAAAAAAAATTTTGGAGAGGTTTTCAAGAAAACTTTTATAATCACGATAAATGGAATATATGAAACGTATTCTTGAAATGTAAAGAGAAAAGGTTTAGAAATGCTCATGTAGATTTTGAAAATTGATGAAGCGCTCCATGAAGTCCGTTGCTTTATCCTATGGCAATGCTAGTTCATGATGATGTACACCACACTTTTGTTATGCAACTCAATATATATTCATGTTGTTGCCAGGATTCTCCAATTGAGTTGAGCTTCTGTTTAGCATGTTCAATGCTCAGTTATATTGCATTGAATGTTGTAGCCAATATATATTCCTTGACTGAGCGTTAAAAACATCCTCAAGATTGATAGAGTCTTCTTGTAGTATGTTGAGGAATGCTATTGCACACAACAAATTCTCCTGTCATAAATTTAAACTTTCTTTGCAAAGAGAATTGTTAGGTCAATCAAGTAACAAACTATTCCTTTCCATATGATATATTAAAATTAAGATCATGAAAAGAACAATGTAAGAATAACTCATCATCAAAACTAATCAAGACATGGTGAATATAGATGAGTATATTAAAAGGATTTTCTTTCAAATAGGAGATGAGCTTTCAACATATAAAACACATGTGAATGTGAAGCTCCCCCTTAATTGATGCATGGTTTTAAACATTTTTATTAGGAAAACAGTTAATAACTCTCCTGGATTTGAGAAACCATTGGAAACTTTTATAGAGAAAATGATTTTGAAAGATTAAATGGCAATTGCTAATAAGAGGTTTTAAGAGATACAACCCAATATCACCTGAGTGGTTACTTGAGTGATTCTACTCAATCATTGCTCGATTGTATACTCAAGTGATACAACTCAAGGATTTTGAATTAAGCAAGAATACAATACCTCACTCGAGTAATATCGTAATCACTCGAGTTATAATCCTCTGTAGTCCATTGATACATCGTTGGCTAGTTACTGTCTGAATATATGATCTGACGATGTAATCTCTGTTGCTACTTGAAGATACCAAGTTGAGCTCGGAGTAAGACTTTATGCGCATATTGGCTTAGTATGTGCCCCTTGCTTAACAAACATCATTGAGAACTTTTAATTTCACCACAGCACATAACACCCTTATTTTGTCATCCATCATCTCAAATAGAACTTTGAAGTTCTGGTTCACTAAGTCACACAGCTACTTCATCTTATCATTGACTGATGATCTCAGCATTGTTTGTAGTAAGCTTTATGTGAAAGAGTTGAACCTCCTTTCTCAAAAATCCTTACACAAATGGACCAAAGAATGAAGGATCATGGAGACCAACTCTAGCAAAGTGTTGTCTCTCATTTATTTTCCTTGTTCACCATAGCTCTAGTATAGCTATAGCAGATAATCTAGTGAAGATTAGACATAGAGCTAGGATAGTAGTTAAGAATCCTCATAGGCTCATCAAGCTTGATGATTCTGTGCATCTCAGCATCTTCCTTTGAACATCTCTGTTGGCTCCATATCATAGTGAAAATGTTTGATCACCTTGAAATGATAAGGAAGGTGGGTAGGCAACAAAGATTCATATTGGATAAACTTATTCTTGGCTCTGTGCTGCTTGAAATAATCTCCGCTGGGTCTACTAAGAGATCTTCCTTCTCTTTCTCTGATTGTATCACTAGCTAGTTATTTGCTAGTGGTGGGATGTCATTTGAGTAATATCACATATTCTGCTTCAACTCACGCTACAACACTATAGTCATGCCTTTTCTGTTAGCCTTTGGTCTTTGTATCCAAAAGTAGAGCATTTTGGTCAATTCCTGCAAACGTATAATGATATGCTCTTTGGTACCCAACTTCTCTTGGGTCCGTACAATATTAGATATAACAACTCTTATGCTCTTATGCAATTAATCATATGAAATTTGAGCAAAGAGTATCATAAACCAACAAAGACTAAGATATAGTTTTATCCAATAAAATCAAGTTATCATGAAGCAGAACGAACAAGTGATACCAGGAATGATGATGATCAATGACAATTTGTAAATACACTTTATATAGAAAATATGTCATTGATAAGATTTTCATGCAATCGATGTGAAACAGATCAAAGAGAGTAGAAAATCTATCCATAATGATCAACTTTTATAAAATGATAAATCATAAATGAAATCGAGTTTTCCAAAATGATAATGAGATATGCAAATTGATTCAAATCTCAGATTTAATTTCAAATCATGACAATGCATTATAAAATTGAGATTTTGAATATATGCAAAAACTCATCTTTAAAATATGTTTATAATCAATGTTCATGTTAAAAATGGTGAAAGTCAACAGTTTAAATATACATATACCAGAAAGCTTCCTTTTTATAGAACAACTAAGATAACATGTTAGACATTGGAGTTTAATATGTTTGAGAATTTTCCCAAGAGCAAAAGTCATATTGAAAATGAATTAGCCAAAAAGCTTAGCTTCAAGGATGTATATAAACACAATGACTTTGCTATTGACCAAGAGATAAACTTGACTCTTAGAGATGTGTCTTAAAGAATAGGGATATTCAACTCAAAAATTTGAATAGAAGGCTCTAGTAACTCAAAATGGATGAAGACAAATAGTAATGCATTTGAGCAACAATATGAGTATAAGAATTTATGGATGATGAAGCACATACTATTTGATCCAAATGACTAGAGTTCTAGAATATTATCCCGGTAAGTTATTTCACAATAATGGTTAATGCATTAAGATTCAATACACTAATGAACATTTATAATGCTTGGAATAACATGGCCAACTAATGATTTACGCATTAGGGATAAGGCTCTCACAAGTTGAATTCTTATCAAGGGAATACACTTGGAATATAGATAGTTAACTTATTAGACATAAGATCTAACTTGTTAGAAAATAAAGATTGAGGAGTTCAAGTAGTAACATGTTTAAGATTAAGAAACAAGTATGTGAATGATGAGGAAAATTCTAGTGGATGGATTTGAAGCATTTCTGACTTTCAGTATACATAAATATTAAATTCCAATTTTAAAACCGATTTAAATGCAAATAAAATATGAAAAATTTTCAAATAATGTGTATACATTTTAATAACAAGATGAATTTGGAATCTAAGTACATTTTCGAAATATGCATTTTGAAACCCAAATACATAGAAAGATTATACACAATTTCACTTTCAGTCCATTTAGCAATCTAAAAACAATTTAAAGCCCATAAATGATTGATTGCTAATGGTATGCAATAATGAGCAAGTTATTCATTACCGAAATAAACAATTTATATAAGCATAATATCATGTAAGAATAAAGAAGACAGTGCCATGCTCAAGTAATCTCGTAATTACTTGAGAAATTATCCTTTGGAGTTCATTTGTGCATAATTCCTTGACTTTTACCTTCCAATCTTTCAGTTGGTGTTATCACTTGAACATTTACTCCCAGTTGTCACGCAGTGATGATGATTACTTGAGTGACGTTTCACTGTTCATCTTTTCTTCCTTCATTGCTAGCTAGGCCCTTACAGTGTTGCCTCAAGTAATGCCTCCTTTTGTTTACATATTTAAGATGTAGTCTCAAGGTCCAACTTCACCAAGATTTGAGTGAAATCTTGTGTAGTCATAATCTTGAGATGAAGCTCTTCCTTTCTTCTTCCTACAAAGCCTTATAGATATTTTTCTTCCTTTGGTATCCAATTTTACTTGGATCCACTCATGGTTACCTTGTAGGAATTATAATTCACATGCTCTAAGAATATAATTAATTTGAAACAATTGAGCATAATGAATTAAATATGTCTTTATGCATAAGAGAAATATTTTCTTTTCAAATTATTATACATGCATAAAGAATTAACCTGTTGAGCATTACAATCCCTTTATAAATAAATCTATTAAATGGCTTTTTAAGAGATGCGAAAACATAATTTAAAAATCATTTGCAATGCTCATTACTAAGGTTCCAAAATATAAAACCTCAACAAATATTTCAAACAACAGCATAGGAGGTTTTATCATTGTGTACCTTTGCCTTAGATATTTGGAGGATTGCTTTTGCTTACCCATTGCATCTTTCTATGATGTTGATACTTTGAATATCTTGCTTTGGGTGCTGGCAACCTTCTCTTAAAATATATAGACTCCAGGAGTCTTTTATTTGTTGCTTGAGAGATCCTCCTTTTCTTGTTCTCCTCAAGATAGTTGAATGGTATTATATGGTAGTTCATTCTTGAGGTGGAACGTACTCCTTTTCTCCATTGCCTTTCTTTGTGGTTAAACTTTGTAGTTCTAGCAATGGGTGATTCGAGAGTTCTCCTAATTGGTGTGAATCTCCATTTAGGTGCATGAGAAACTCTTGGCTTCTTTTTCATCTTCTCCTTACCCTTATGTCCATTTCTTTTCGGATCATCCTACATACATAAAGTACTAGATGGACATTTTGGTACCCACATATACTTGGGTCCTTGATTGTTAGTATTAAACCTTACATGTTTCTTCGGTACCCAAATATACTTATTTCTCACATAGGAATTTCTTCTAATATAGCATGTGTGAGAAATATGACCGGATTTACCACAATAATTGCAAATTGTATCAAGATATGCATTTTGGGATATCATGCAAGTATTATGTCGATCATGAGAGTAGAAATTCGAATGGATTTGATTTGAACATTCTTTCTTCCCAACAAACTTTCCAGCATATTTGAAAACATTTTTGCTTTTCTCAATAGAATCAACAATTGGTTGAGAAACAAACTTTTGTAGACTCTGAAAATCAGTTTTATGAAAATCACACAAAGAATTGGAACTTTTTACCTTAAGTTCATCTTGAGCTCCGAAGAATGATTTTTCATGTTTGTCCATATTGAGCTCTTTTCGGGAATCCTCTTCTTCTTGTTTATTCATGTTGACTGTATGGAAGTGTTCTATGAATTTTCCATCTTCATCATCAACTTCCAATTGTTCATGTATAGTAGATGCGTAGCGTGTAGTTTCACATGAACTGTCAACACTTTCAACTTCAACACAATTGTTAGAAGCATAAATAGAATCAAGAGTGTCCCATATATGTTTAGCATTAGAACCAAATCTAATTTGCTCAAAATCATTTTCGGTTAAAGCACTATACAGAATTTTCATTGCTCTAATGTTCAACAAAAACATTTTCTTTTCACTTTCTGTCCAATCCTTTCTTGGTTTGAAATAAAAAGTATTTGTAAAAACATTCCACATATCAAAATCAAAAGCTTTTATAAAACTAGTCATTATTGCTTTCCAAAACCAAAAATCAATATCTTTCAAAAGGGTTGGAATTGTATAATCAAAACCTTCTGAAAGTATAGAACACCCAAAATCAGCCATTGTAACTCTTGAGACGGTTAAGTCCTTTAAACAAGAGCTCGGGCTCTGATACCAAATGTTAGAACCGGCTATCACCCAAGAGGGGGTGAATTGGGTATATAATAAAAACTTAAGAACTTTGAAAATCTTTTTGCATCTTAACGAAAGCGGTAAGTATTAAGGTTTATAAATCAACTGTTAGATTAAATAATATATGCTGGAAATATAAGAGCTTAGGGAAGAGAATATGCAAACTGTGATTTATTCTGGTTCGGTCCAATCTGTGATGGCCTACATCCAGTCCCCAGGCTCCTCCTGAGATTTTCAAATCCACTTTCTTCTTGTTTAACCCGGGCACAAGAAAGGCCTTTACAATCCCACAATTTTAGTCGGGTACTTGTGAAACCTTTTACAAATCTCTTACTGAAAATACTCCCCCTTACGGCAAGTCTTACGAGCAGAGCAATCCCGAAGATCTTCCTCTCCTGCTTACTCATGCAAGTCTTACGAGCAGAAACGTTCTCTCCAGCTTACACCCCTGTAAGTCTTATGAGCAGCAACGTTCTCTACTGCTTGCACCTTGTAAGTCTTACTAGTAGAATGTCTTACTGGCAATTCTCTCTACAGCTTCCCCGTAAGAAAATCAACCCTCTCAAGGTCCCTCTACCTTGAGATCAACTTAGAAATATAGTTGACAGTGTTTACAAACTCTCTCACAGAATGGATATAATACTCTCTGAAGTACAATACAAATAATCACTCTCTTAATGATAAGTAATACAGAAACTGGAAAATAGAGAGTGTTTGGGTAGAAGCAGAGGATTCATATTTCTATCATTTTTCACGTAGTTGCTCGCTGTCTCTATTTTTCATCGACGTTGAATGCTCTCTCATTTATAGTTGATGAAGATGATGACCGTTGTGAGCATTTATCCATTGGAGTCATTTTGACCGTTTGAGCATATTTGAAAAACAAGCTACCATGAGATTTCTGTTGCAAAGCAGAGTGTCTCGTTGAACAGCAAGAAGATTCATTTTGAGCTGTACATCACGTTGTAGAGCATTTTGTGTTTCAGACAATCTCTCATGGTGGGTCAGTTACTTGTCGTGATTGGTAGCCGCCATTCGGTGTGTAATGATGAAGTTCACCGTAGTTGACTTTTATTTGAATCTGCAATCCGAACGTTTAATATCCTGTTTCACACTTGAAATATATGTTACCTATCATTTAGAAACAATAACAAGTGAGAACACAATGATTCAATAACATGTAACCATATTCGGATTGTTCGTTGAGTGATGATATTTGTCGTACGTGACCTCCGTTCTTGAAGAAGCAATCCAAATATTTAATCTCCTGTTTTACACTTGAAATATATGTTAGTTAATGTTTAGGAACAATAACAAGTGAAAACATAATGATTGTATAACATTTAACCATGTTTGCGGTGATTGCTGTGAGGCTCTGTTTCGTTTCTGCATTTTACCAAGTTCTCACTCGAGTGCAGTATGGCTCACTCGAGTGCAGTTGATATTTTCACATTCTAGTTTCCTCTCGGGCAAACACTCGCTACTCTTCACTCGTATCTGCTCGAGTGAATTCTAGACATCACTCGAGCACAACACGTCCTGCTCGAGTACGCCTCTTGTTTTCACGTACAAGTTTCTTCTCGGGTTAACACTCTCATGTCAAAACTTGCATGTGCTCGAGTGAGAAATAGTCTAATGCTCGAGCATGGATCCTAGTGCTCGAGTGTTGCAAATTTCTTCACGTTTCAGCTGCTTCTAGACATCACTCGCACAACTTTTACAAAGAGTTCGTTTTTGCACTCGCAGGTAATGTGGGGCCACTTTAGAAAAAATTTGTTTATTTGATTCAAATGATGTATCATAAGAAAGCTCTTGCCATATGCATTCCAATGCAAAAAGAATCAGCTCCAAACTCGTTGTATTCTGCAAGTTATGATCGAAAGAGTGTCTATTCCGCTAGTCTGCACAAGCGTCAACTTCCAAAAGGCATAGCTCCTAGAATATACGTTCCAATTAGGCAAATTACCTATCCATGGAAAGCTCTTTGAGTCTAGTTTCATTTGGCACTGCTCTTGTCTCAATCCGATGTGTAGTTTGTGAGTTATATGTAAAATACCGAACCTGTCTTGAAACGTGACGGTGATTTCAGTTTCATTTTCCACCAATCATATCTCCTTCATTTGAGCTTCTTTGAATGTGATCTTGGTGCCAATTTTACGTGTTATGAGTCGTCTTTCATATGCCACTGGTTTGGGGTCAATCCGACGTGTGGTTTGAGAGATATGATCAAAATACCAAACCTCTGTCAAACTGAACGTAAAACAGAGTAGAACAGAGTATTCACCCCGTGCTCGAGTGAGTTCATCTGTGCTCGAGTGAGTTCATCCCATGCTCAAGTATTGAGCTTTGTGCTAGAGTATAACTCCCCTAGAAGTGCCATAACTCACATATAAGTCATCTTAGCTTCGTATTAACCTATTCCAACCATCATTTGATCATAGAAACCTCCGGTATCATCATAGAAACCTCCAGTATCACTTCTAACAACTTGAATCTTGATATTCTTGATAGATCTTCCAAGTTCTTCATTCTTCAATATCTTTCTTTTTGATTTTCCTCTTGATAATCATTCTTCATAATCCGAGTAAGCATCTCCTTGACTATCTTCAATTTCTTTCTTCTTCTTCCTCTTGTTCATTTTCATTAATTCAATCTTCTTCATTCTTTGCTTGACTAATTTGCAAAATATGTAACATTAAATATAGTAGTTAGTCAAAGAAATATATTATATAAACTTGTTGCTCTTATCACTTCATATCTATATTTGACATCATCAAAACTAATCATATCTAACAGTAAATGATTCTGATCCTACCTATGATGAATTACTCTATGAATATAATGCTTTACATTCTGAATTCATCAAAGTAGTTAAAGAATTAATTGTTTTAAAAAAGAAAAACAAAGCTCTTGAAATTGAACTTAAAGAAAGTTCAGAAAAGAATTGTAAAAATTGTTCTTCTTTGAAAAAGAAAAACACTTATCTTACTAAAACTCCTGAAAAATTTACACAAGGAAGTGAGATGCTAAATGTTATTTTAAAAGCTCAACGATTTGTAAATGACCGATCTGGAATTGGATATGATCCAAAATCAGATAAAAGGAAAGGTAGAAAGAAAGCAGGAGGTAAGCCATATTTGAATTATTTCCAGCATTCTGTGCATACATCAAATCCTTTTGCATTTTGTAATTAGTGTAATAGAAAAGGTCATTATACATCTTCATGCATTCATAAGAAGAAAGGAAACATAGGAACCTACAAATGGGTACTTAAAGGCTCATACGTTCAGAAAATTATTTGTACTAACCCAAAAGGACCCAAAAAGATGTGGGTACCTAAGACTTAGTCATTTGATTGCAGATATGTCTTAAAGCATCCATAAACAACAAATGGTACATAGACAGTGGATGCTCTAGACATATGACCGGAGATTTCGAAAGTTTTACCATATTGCAACCTAAGGAAGGTGGAAAGGTAAAATTTGGAGGAAATCAATCCGGAAAGATAGCAGAAATTGGTTAAATCAAAAATGAAAAAGGAATACAAGTTAAAGATGTACATTATGTTGAAGGCTTGTGTCACAATTTGCTGCGTGTAAGTCAAAGTGCAGCTAAAGACAACTGGTTAATATTTGATTCAGAGGAATGTCTGATTGTCAACAAGAAAGACTTACTACTTGATAAGAAGAATATCAAGGCTAAACTCAGAGCAAAAAGGGAAGGTAACTGCTATACTCTAGATATTAGTAGAAATGAATATGAAAATTGTTTTTTGAGTAATGCCGATGAAAGTTGGCTATGGCATAAGAGATTGGCTCATGTCAATATGCATCAATTAGGCAAACTACTAAAAAAGGATTTAGTTCTTGGATTACCCAAAGTAAATTTCAAAAATGACTTGATTTTTGACGCATGTCAAAAAGGTAAACAAACTAAATCATCTTTCAAATTGAAAAATGAGATTTCAACAAATAGACCACTACAATTATTACATATGGATTTAGTTGGCCCAGCAAGAGTAAAGAGTCTTGGTGGCAACTTATATTTATTGGTCATTGTTGATGATTTCTCTAGATTTTCATGGGTTATTTTTCTATCATCAAAAGATGAAACCTTTGAAGAATTTATTGTTTTTGCCAAGAAAGTGCAAAATGAGAAAGGTATGTCCATTGCAGGTATTAGGACCGATCATGGTGGAGAATTTGAAAAGCAAGCTTTTGAAGAATATTGTGATACTAATGGCATTAATCACAATTTCTCTGCTCCAAGGACACCACAACAAAATGGAGTCGTGGAACGTAAGAATAGAGTGCTCACTGAAATGGCTAGAACAATGTTAAATGAAAAGAACGTGTCTCAAGTGTTCTGGGCTGATGCTATGAGTACAGCATGCTATATTTCAAATAGAGCCTATATTAGAACAAAACTTGGAAAGACCCCATACGAGTTGTACAAAGGAAGGAAGCCAAACGTTGCTCATCTACACATCTTCGGTTGTAAGTGTTTCATTTATAATAATGGTAAAGATAACTTAGGAAAATTTGATTCTAAACCTGATGAAGGAATTTTCCTAAGATACTCTAACCGAAGTAAAGCATATAGAGTTTTTAACAAAAGAACATGTGTTATTGAAGAATCAATTCATATTGTATTTGATGAATTTGAATCCTCTGACAAAACCATTGATGAAGAACAGGAAGTTGTTTTAAATCAAGAAAATGGTCAATCTATTTCTAAGTCTCTTATTCCAGAAGTTGATGAAACTAAGGAAGAAGTGCAATCACTAGGTCAACCTAGAGCCTGTAAATACAATAAAAGTCATCCCTTAGATCAATTCATAGGAGATGTGAATGAAGGGATTAAAACTAGAAATAGAATTTTCAATGAAGTAAGTTTTTCTGCATTCATTTCTGAGATTGAACCTTCTAACCTTGATGAAGCCCTGTCAGACAATGATTGGGTTATAGCAATGCAAGAAGAAATAAATCAATTTGAGAGAAATCAAGTTTGGGATTTGGTACCCCGACCCAAGGATCATCCGATCATTGGAACTAAATGGGTATTCAAGAACAAACTCGATGAATCCACAATTATTGTCAGAAACAAGGCAAGATTGGTAGCCAAAGGCTATAATCAGGAAGAAGGAATTGATTATGAGGAAACGTATGCTCCAGTAGCTAGATTGGAAGCTATACGTGTACTCTTAGCCTTTGCATGCATCAAAGGATTCAAACTCTATCAAATGGATGTAAAGAGTGCATTTCTAAATGGTTACATTTTGGAAGTATATGTAGAACAACCTCCAGGTTTTGAGGATGTAACTAAACCTGACCATGTTTTCAAACTCAAAAAGGCTTTATATGGTTTAAAACAAGCTCCTAGAGCATGGTATGAAAGGCTCAGTAAAGTTCTCATTGATCAAGGTTTTGTACGGGGAAAAGTTGATACAACACTTTTTATAAAACGAAAACGTGATGATATCTTAATTGTTCAAATATATGTTGATGATATTGTTTTCGGTGCTACTAATGAATCTCTGTGTAAGGAATTTTCTGAGATAATGTAGGGAGAGTTTGAGATGTCAATGATGGGAGAATTGAATTTCTTTCTCGGTTTGCAAATCAAACAAAGAAAGAATGGAATCTTCATATCTCAAACAAAGTACTTAAGAGAGCTATTGAAGAAATATGGAATGGATGAAGCAAATAGAACGGACACACCTATGAGCTCAACTACGTTGCTTGATGCTGATGTCAAAGGGAAAGACTACAACATCACAAAATACAAAGGAATGATTGGATCATTACTCTATCTCACGGCAAGCAGACCAGACATTCAATTCAGTGTTGGCATATGTGCAAGATATCAATAAGCACTAAAGGAATCTCATGTCGAAACAGTCAAACGAATCTTTAGATACCTTACGGACACACCAGAATTAGGTCTGTGGTATCCCAAAGGAAGAAGTGAATATCTAGTTGCATATTCAGATTCAAATCATGGAGGATACAAAACAGACAGAAAGAGCACCAGTGGACAAGGACAATTTCTTGGAGGATCTCTTGTCTCATGGTTCAGCAAGAAACAAAATACAGTGTCTCTTTCGTCAATGGAAGCCAAATATGTTACAGTCTCAAGTTGTTGTGCACAAGTGATATGGTTAAAACAACAACTACAAGATCTTGGTATTTATCTCAAATAAATACCAATCTATTGTGACAATACCAGTACGATAAGCTTGGCGAAAAATCCAGTTCAACATTCTAGAACCAAGTATATCGATGTTAGACATCTCTTCATCAGAGATCATGTCCAAAAGAAAGATGTGAAAGTAATATTCATTCCTACTCATTTTCAACTAGCTGATATCTTCACTAAACCCCTTGCAAAAGATCAATTTCTATACATTAGAAGAGAATTGGGAATGGTAAATCCCAATGAGTTGTAAGTTATTTTAGTTTCTCATAATATTAGATGAAGTCATTTGATAATGTTTTGATGATTACTAATTTAAGCATCAGAGTATGTACAAACTTGTTTTGCAGGAAGATTAAAACTCTGTTTTGAGAAATAAAAACAGAGGTTATCAGAGGACACCTTTATTGGAGTACCAACTTCAAGCAATGACTGACAGTGAAGCGTTACCCAAGGAACAACTTGAAGTAAAAGAGTGCTTTACTCGAGTAACTACTCGAGTAATGGTCTTCTAAAACTGGAAGTAACGTATCAAGTTTCTTGGAATTTGAATCAAACGGTTCATTTGTGAGAACTGAATAGTCCAAATTGAAAATGAAAGGTTACCCGAGGTGAGCCTCGAGTAAACTTGAAGCTTACTTGAGTAAGGACTCGAGTAACTGCAAGTCCATATCACCAATTTGATGAGAAATGACTCAAAACTGCTCTAAATTGGCTATAAGATGATTGAGGGAACATACATGGATAATTACAATATTATTCATGCCAAGTACGCAAGTTAAATGAATTATTTTGAAAATTTTATGTATGATCACACGAGTAGGGACTCGAGTAAACATGCAATTTACTCGAGTAAGGCCTCGAGTATCGTCGGGTTCTAGGTCTTTATCTGTCGCAAACTCGGTCATTTCCACAAAATCTCCTCTAGTAAATCACCCAGTCCTCTCTGAAAATTTTTTCACAATATCTTTCTTATACTGTTTTCGTCAAAACCCTTCAATTTCCAGCCCCAGAAACCTCCTATTCTGCTCAGATTCACTTGCCCTATATCACGTTTTTCTTGCTCTGTTTTCTGAATTTTTCAACGTTCTTTGATTCAAAATGGTTAGAACCAAAAACCTCACTCCTACAGACTCTTCTGGATCTCCTCAACTCACTAATCCTCTTTCTTCTCCTCCCAGAAAGAGAAGAAAACTTACTCCTAGATCCAAAGCCAAAGTTCAATCCAAACCTCAACCTCAACCAAAACTGAAAGGTGTTGTTATCAAAGAACCAGTAGTTACAAGGGCTCAATCCAAGAAGAGCACCTATACTAGGAGAGGCAAAAGTGCAAAGTATCCTTCTCCTCCACCTTCTGATTCCTCAACTCCCTCTTTCACACCAAAACCTCTTAAAAAGCCCAAATATGATGTGAATGTGGCTAAGGCAATGGCTGGTATCCTTGATCAGTTTGAGAAGGGGCAATCTTCAAAGAAATCAGAACTGCCAGAAGAGGAGATCACCAAACCTCCAAAGGGGTTTAATGTCAACAAACTAGAGGAGTCCCCAAAGTACCTCACTCAATTCTCTAGGAGAAAAGTATGCAAGACACACTATGTGGACCTCAAAGTACTTCAGGAGGTATTGAAGCATGATCTTAGTCCCTTTCTAGAACCATTTATGCCTTGGCTTTCTATTAAACTTCCTTTTTGCACCAAAGTAGTCACACACTTCTACTGTAATCTTAAAATTCTTGATGAGCCCAATAGAAACTCAGCAGAGGAAGAGATGACTACTATTGTTAGAGGCCAAAAGATTCTCATCTCACCTTCTAGGCCCAATCTGTGGTTAGGAATAGAGAACACTCCAGATGATATTTACTCTAAACTTGACTCAAACCAAATTTTCTCTGTCCTTAAACCTGGTGAGCTTGTAGGCCCTTTAAATTTCAAACCTAGTGATATGTGTGATCATCACAGGGTTCTATGGTATATCTACTCTAGATCCCTTATGAACAAGGCCAACAATTATACCCACTTTTCTGATAGGGACTATAGATGGTTTGCTTCCTTACTCCTGAAGGAACAGAAAGATTTGGGGGAGTACATATTCTCTGAAATGAAGAGGTATAGAGTAGATGGGAAAGCTACCACACCTATGCCATATCCTCAGATTGTCTCACTCATTTTGAAGGAAAATAAGATATGGTATCTGGAGAACAAAGAGCATATTGAGAGATTGACTCCGGTTGGGAGAAATCAAATTGGCAAGCTCAATATTGATATTCCTCTCAAGAGTCCTCTGGAATCTGGATCTAAGAAGAAGAAGAAGACTGAGACTGAGACTAGCAAGATGGATGACACTCATTCATCGGCTCCAGCTGCTACTATATCATCACCCTATTTCCTCAATGCCACACTTCAGCACTTCATGGAAAATATGCTCAAAGGATTCCATGTGGATATTGCCAACACAAATACTGAGTTAATAACTCACATGAATCACAAGATGAATGAGCTGGTTGAGAAGATGGATAAGAGGCATGAAGAGTTGCTAGCTGAGCAACGTGCCCAGGGTAAGACCTTGAAATTGATTTTGGCACGATTGGATTCTTTAGGTCCCGGACCTTCTGTCGGTCCATCATCCTCTACACATGAGACTTCTTCATCTCCAGAACATATACCATCTCCAGAGCATATACCACCACCTCTAGAGAACATCCCGTCTGACCTTCATCACTCTGAGGTTAAGCCACTTATTCTTCCAGTCTCTAGTCTACTTGATCCAAGACCAGAAGATATCCTATGCTCAGTGGATAACCCTGAAACCAATGAGACCATTCATATTGTCATTGAGGATTCACCGCCCAGAGCTCAGCCCCAACCTACTCCTACACCCATTCCTTCCCCTACTCATATAGAGGAGATATCTCCCTCATCCTCTGATCATCATACTCCAGAGGTTGAGACTACCACTATGATTATCTACCAGCCTTCTCCTATTCCTCCCAGACATAACATCCATATTCCTCCACTAAATATTCCTGAACCAGAATCTTCTAGTTCTTTTGATTCTTCTAGTTCAGATGGTTCTTTGGTTCTTCCAGTGAAGCCTATCTCCATGGTCAAGCCTTCCAATCCTCCTCTTGAATGATGAAGACAAAAAGGGGGAGAAGAACTTGAGAGTGATTTTGTGGAAGTTTCTGAGTCATTTTGGGTATTTTGGGTGTATATGGGATTTAGGGAGTTTTTCAATCTATAACTTTTCATCTTGTAATGTAATTTTAAGTTTGATGCAAGTTTATTTAAGTTATGAATTTATTTCAAGTCCATTTTAGCTTTTAAATTATAATATATTGTGGGACTAATGAGTTTGTTATGTATGCAAGGTGTATGTTATGACTTCAAAAACACTTTGAATTTATACTTAACAAAGTTTTTCAAAACTTATCATTGAGAGTTCAAGAAGTGTTTATTTGAGAACTTAGTTTCAAAATTCTTGTTCAAAATCACCAAGTTTTGTCATCATCAAAAAGGGGGAGAATGTTAGATCTCATGTTTTGATGATAACAAAGAATGGCATGAAAAAGATTTGATAAACAAATAAGTTAAACAAAGTAAAAATAGGGACAATTATCACTTGAAGTAAGCATTGAAGTAATGAAGAAAGGCCAAGAGAAAAAGCTGAGAAACTTCATTGTTGGCAAATTTTCTAAAGGGTTACTCGAGTAGGTACTCGAGTAATGAGACAGAAACTTGAAGTAACCAGGTCAACCTTCAAGTAACCTGCCAACGATACTCGAGTAAGTACTCGAGTAATAAGGTAAATGACTCCATGTTGCTCTCGGCCTGCCAATGTTACTCGAGCAGCTACTCGAGTAACCAGGTAACTTACTGGCAGTTGCTCTCGACCTGCCAACGTTACTCGAGTAGCTACTCGAGTAACCATGTAAAAGACTTCAAGTTGCTCTCAGCCTGCCAATGATACTCGAGTTACTCTGTTTCAAGAAATGTGTTGCTCTCAGCATTTTCAACCTTGCCAACGTTACTCGAGGAGCTACTCGAGTAACTCACTGTGGTAATCAAAACCTGAAGGTATTACTCGAATAACATGAAATGATTTTCTCACCTTTCACTTCCAGTTACAACTCGAGTATGCACAATTACTTAGAAGAAAAACTTTAAGTCATTACCCGAGTAAGCTATGCATAAAAATTTATATTTACTCGAGTGAGGACTCGAGTAACAAGGTAATCAAACTTGAAGTGCTCTCGGCATTGAAATCCTGCCAACATTACTGGAGTGAAGCATCGAGTAACCTAAAGTTTATTTGAAGGTTTACTCGAGTTGGTACTCGAGTAACTAATGAAGAAAAGTTCTCCATACCCAAGTAAGTACCCGAGTAAACAGGTATTTCCAAAGGTTTGAATTTTGTTTACTTTATGCACTACCCGAATAATGTTATGTTTGCTTATTGACTTGCAGTTTATGAAAGTTTTCCCGATGATACTCAAGTATGTACTCGAGTAAACTTTAATGAATACTCGAGTAATTACTCAAGTATGCAAGTTCAGATTTTGAGAATTCATTCCAACATTCATTGATTTGTTTCCTATATGATTAACCTTTCATTGTATTAGTATTCTTTGCATATCCACAGATAAATAATGAAGAGATCTTACCAAATAAGGAAAGTCAAAAGCAACGTTCAAATGTCACCTACCGCCACCTACCGCAAACGGATATTTTTCAAATACTGGAAAAATCAACAGTGGCTACGTACACTCTAACAGACGAGAAGAAAATGTTCCAACGGTCATTACCAACACACCTATATATATGGGAACATCCAAACAGAGAAATACAACAAGAGATCATACACACGAACGCATTATCAAGCTCATTACTATGTTTTACATTATACTTGTAATTTTATGCTTCAGTGATTCTTATTTACTCTGTGAGAGAGATATTTCATTCAAACTCAATATTTTTTATTGAGATAACTTAAGGTTGTGGAACCTTGAGTTGGGATTAGATTACAACTTGTAAGGGGGAGCGAGTATCCAGGCGAAGGAACTTGCTTGTACTGAGGTGCCAAGAACCCACTGAATCCTGGAAGTTATAGTGAAACTCTCAGAGAAGCTCTGAGGACTGGACGTAGGTCAAAGTGATTGTGACCGAACCAGTATAACTCTCGGTGTACACTTCGGTGATATTTCTCCTTACTCTTTATTGCTTTATATTCATCGTTAAGGTTTTATATTTGCAACGAAATTTTAGTATCACCCAATTCACCCCCCCTCTTGGGTGAAACGCTTGCTTTAACACCATATGCCTCGGCCATTGGATCTATCATGTATGCTATGTTATGTACTCGACTGGATGTCTCGTTTGCCTTAAATATGACGAGCAGATACCAACAAGATCCTGGTGAGGGTCATTGGACTGTCGTTAAGAATATCCTAAAGTACTTAAGAAGGACTAAGAACTTATTTTTTGTCTATGGTGGATTGGATGATGAGCTCTGCGTAACCGGTTTCATAGATGGAAGTTTCCAAACTGACCAAGACGACCTTAAATCGCAATTTGGATATGTATTCCTCCTGAATGGTGGAACAGTAAGCTGGAAGAGCTCCAAGCAAAGCACTATAGCAGATTCTGCAAGAGAAGCCGAGTATATAGCAGCATCAGATGCAGCTAAAGAAGCCGTTTAGATCAGAAAGTTCATTACTGAACTAGGGGTGTTGCCTACCATCTCAAATCCAATAGATTTGTTCTGTGACAATAGCAGTGCTATTGCACAGGCCAAGGAGCCTAGGTCACATCAAAGGACCAAGCATATACTCAAGCGATTTCATCTTATTAGAGAAATTAATGATAGAGGTGATATAAAGATATGCAAAGTAACAGGAGAAGATAATGTTGCTGATCCTCTTACTAAGCCACTTGCATAGGCAAAGCATGAGCATCATGTTAGGGCAATGGAAATTAGGCAAATTAATGATTGCACCTAGGGCCAGTGGGAGGATGTTGGAAATTGTGCCATAAGGGCCAATCATTGTACTTTGAACATTATTATTTTAATGAAATTTCTCCATTTTGTTATCATATTATTTGCATGTTAACTGTGATAGTTGTATCCTTGGATAATTCATAAAGATTGTCCTAAAATGTCCCTGGTCGGTCATCTATGCAGGAGCAGAAATGAAACAAGATCAGTATGACTTTGATAAGATATGGAGATACGAATCAAAGTCTTAGGCACTTGTAAGAGTACAAAGTGCTGGACCGACCCACTATGAGAAAGCTACATGGATCAAGTCATAAGCTTTTCTCATGTATAACCACGTCACAATGCCCTTAGACTTGAGGTCATCATGGATTCCTACATGAGAGTTGCTAAGCTTTGAACTAGTCAAAAGTCACTTTTGACCGGGTGATGATAAAGGCTACGATCAGGCTTAGTGGTTTTTCATGCAGAGGAATATGAATGATCAAGATGGAATTTGTCCCTCACATTAGTAGAGAGATATTACTGGGCCCCTCGATGAGTGAGTCTGAGAAATGTATGGCCAAACTATGATGAAATGAGTTTCTGTCTCTGTTATCAGGCTACTCAGGAATCGAGAAAGTAATGGTCAGGAACAAGAGGATGACATTATCCATGCCTTATCCTTGATCGATATATCGTGTGACAAAAAGGACGTTACATGGTTGTATGACAGGTTGCATCGTGATAACGATCCTCATATGAATTGGGTAGTTGTAATGTCTTGCTAGAGGCCGCTTGTGACTTTTGGGTTAGTATAGTTATTGGCCCACTGCCAACTTTATATGGGCCTACAGGGTCACACACAAGAATGGCCCAACACGAGATAATGTTTAATTTAGGGTGGACGAATTTTATATTTATATATATAATATAAAATTCATTAATAATATTATATAGATATATATATATTTTCAAAATATATATCTTATATATATATATGTATATATATATTATATGATATTATTATATTGTGTTAGTTTTAAATTTAATTTATTAAGATATATTAAATTTAATAACTAACATGATAGAGATATAGTATCTCAGATTTAATTTATGAAGATAAATTAAATCTAATGGCTCTTTATTTGGATTAAATAAATAGGTTAAATTAAAACTGTTGGACAGATTTAATTTAAACTGAATTTATTTAATTAGCTCATCAAGATAATTAATTGTTAATTAATTTCGAAATTAATGATGATTAATTTTGAAATTTGAAAATAGCCTTCATAGGTTATAAACTTGATAGAGCAGATATATTGATAGGCACATGAGAATTGAGAGCCGCAAGTGAAACCCTATGAGACATTAGAGGCACTAGCACGCAATCTCGGTTGGAGAGCATTCGTGTGGATACCGGTAGAGGGAGCGGACCTGACCTATTGTCTCCTAGAGATCTTGAAAACTCTGAATTATCAAAAGATATGAATCCTTCCAACTTGGTTTAAACGCCGTTGATAGATCCTCGATTAGGATCGGTGAAAATTTTTAAAATTCTTCCGCTGTGCCTACCGATTCTAACAAAGACCTCCAGGTTTCAATGGTAAACATTTCTCATTCTGGAAAGCTAAGTTCAGAGTCTTCATAATGGCTACTGAATATGGGTGTTGGGATGTGATTGAGAGTGGAAACTACAAACCTGAAAAGATTGTAGATTCATAAAGAGTTACCATGACACCAGCAGAATATGATGAGAATGACAAGAAACTCATCACACTCAACAGCAAGGCAATTCTGATGATTCAAAGTTCCTTGAGTCAAAATGAGTACTTCAAAATTTGAACACTTCCAACAGCTAAAGAAATGTGGGAAGCCTTGGAAATAGCCCACGAAGGAACTTCGGGAATAAAAGAAAACTGGATCAATACTCTTGTTACTGAGTTTGATTTACTTCGAATGAAATCAGGTGAGTCTATAGCTGAATTTAAACTTAGATATATTCACCTTGTTAATCAACTTGCAGCACTTGGAAAAGTCTATGAGCAATATACCCAAGTCCGAAAGATTTTAAATATTCTTTCTAAAGATTGGGAGGCAAAAGTCACTGCAATTAAGGAAGCAAAAGGTGAATCAATGCGATCGGTTGCTTCTCTATTCAGAAGCCTTTATGAATATGAAAGCAAATTAAAGTTCAAATGAGAACTAGATGATATTGGCGACAAGAAGAAAAGAGCTCTAGCACTGAAAGCAAAAGAAGAAGAACATGATGAAGATGAAGAGCTTGATGATGATGATGATGAAATTGGCCTAATCATGAAATGATTCAGAAAGTTCTACAAGAAAGGCCAAGGATTTAAAAACTATCAGAAAGGAGGAACAAGCAATAAAGACACATCATCTACTATGAATATGGAAAGCCAGGACATTTCAAATCAGAATGTCAAGAGCTAATTCAGAAGAATAAAGAAAAAAGAGAAGGCAAATTCTACAACAAGAAGAAAGCCTTTGGATCTGCTATATGGGGAGATAGTTCTTCTGACGAAGAAAGCGATGAAGAGGAAGTAGCCAATATATGTCTAGTTGCTCAAGAGAAAACAGAAGATGAGGTAACTGATTTTGATCCTACCTATGATGAACTACTTTCTGAATATAATGCTTTACATTATGAATTCATCAAAGTAGTCAAAGAACTAGTTGTTTTCAAAAAGAAAAACAAAGCACTTGAAGTATAACTTAAAGAGAATTTTGAAAAGGATTGTGAAAATTGTACTTCTTTGAAAAAGAAAAACACTGATCTTACTAAATCTCTTGAAAAATTCACTAAAGGAAGTGAAATGCTAGATGAATTTTAAAAGCTCAACGATTTGTGAATGAGCGATCTGGAATTGGATATGATCCAAAATCAGACAGAAGGAAAGGAAGAAAGAAAGATGGAGGAAAATCATACTTGAACTATTTTTAGCATTCTGTGCATACATCAAATCCTTTTGCATACTGTAGTTATTGTTATAGAAAAGGTCATTATACTTCATCATGCATTCATAAGAAGAAAGGAACTATAGGAACCTACAAATGGGTACCTAAAGGTTCATATGTTACGAAAATCTCTTGTACTAACCCAAAAGGACCCAAAAAGAAGTGGGTACCTAAGATTTAATCGTATTTGATTGCATATATGTCTTAAAGCATCTAAAAACAACAAGTGGTACATAGACAATGGATGCTCTAGACATATGATAGAAGATTTTGAAAGTTTTACCACATTGCAACCTAAGGAAGGTGGAAAGATAAAATTTGGAGGAAATCAATCTGGAAAGATAGCAGGAATTGGTGAAATCAAAAACGACAAAGGAATACAAGTCAAAGATGTATATTAGTTGAAGTCTTGTGTCATAATTTCCTGAGCATAAGTCAAAGTGCAGAAGAATGTCTGATTGTCAACAAGAAAGACTTACAACTTGATAAGAAGAATATCAAGACAAAGCTCAGAGCAAAAAGGGAAGGTAACTGCTATACACTTGATATCAATAGAAATAACTCTAAAAATTGCTTTCTAAGTAATACCGATAAAAGTTGGTTATGGCATAAGAGACTAGCTCATGTCAACATGCACCAACTAGGCAAACTACTCAAAAAGGATTTAGTTATTGGATTACCCAAAGTAAGTTTTAAAAATTATTTGATTTGTGATGCATGTCAAAAGGGTAAACAAACTAAATCATCTTTCAAATTAAAATATGAGATTACAACAAATCGACTACTTCAATTGATACATATGAATTTAGTTGGTCCAGCAAGAGTTAAAAGCCTCGGTGGCAAATTATATTCTTTAGTCATTATTGATGAGTTCTCTAGATTTACATGGACTATTTTTCTATCATCAAAGGATGAAACCTTTGCAGAATTCATTGTTTTTGCCAAGAAAGTGCAAAATGAGAAAGGTATGTCTATTGCAGGTATTAGGACGGATCACGGTGGAGAATTTGAAAATCAAGCCTTCAAAGAATATTGTGATACTAATGGAATTGATCACAATTTCTCTGCTCCAAGGACAACACAACAAAATGGAGTCGTGGAATGTAAGAATAGAGTGCTCACTGAAATGGCTAGAGTAATACTAAATGAAACGAACGTATCTCAAGTTTTTTGGGCCGATGCAATAAGCACAGCATGCTATATTTCAAACAAAGCCTACATTAGAACAAAACTTGGAAAGGCACCATATGAGCTATACAAAGGAAGGAAGCCGAACCTTGCTCATTTACACATCTTTGGTTGTAAGTGTTTCATTTATAATAATGGTCAAGATAACTTAGGAAAATTTGATTCTAGAACAAATGAAGGAATTTTTCTAGGATATTCTAACCGAAGTAAAGCATATAGAATTTTCAATAAATGAACATATGTTGTTGAAGAATTAATTAACGTTGTATTTGATGAACTTGAATCCTCTGAAAAAACCATTGATGATGAGCAGGAAGTTGTTTTAAATCAAGAAAATAGTCAATCTATTTCTAAATCTCTTATTACATAAGTTGATCAAACTAAGGGAGAATATCAGTCAATAGAACAACCTAAAACCTAGAGATATAATAGGAGTCATCCCCTAGATCAAGTCATAGGAGATGTGAATGAAGGAGTCAAAACTAGAAATAGAATTTTCAATGAAGTTAGTTTTTATGCATTCATTTCTGAGATTGAACCTTCTAACATTGACGAAGCCCTATCAGACAATGATTGGGTTATAGCAATACAAGAAGAACTAAACCAATTTGAAAGAAATCAAGTTTGGGATTTGGTACCCCGACCTAAGGATCATCCGATCATAGGCACTAAATGGGTATTCAAGAACAAACTTGATGAATCTGCAATTATTGTCAAAAACAAGGCAAGATTGGTGGCCAAAGGCTATAATCAGGAAGAAGGAATTGATTATGAGGAAACGTATGCTCTAGTAGCTGGATTGGAAGCTATACGAGTACTCTTAGCCTTTGCATGTATCAAAGGATTCAAACTCTATCAAATGGATGTAAATAGTACATTTTTAAATGGCTACATCATGGAAGAGGTATATGTAGGTCAACCTCCAGGTTTCGAAGATGTAACCAAACTTGACCACGTTTTCGAATTCAGAAAGGCTTTGTACGGTTTAAAACAAGCTCCTAGAGTATGGTACGAAAGGCTTAGTAAATTTCTCATTGATCAAGGTTTTGTACGAGGAAAAGTTGATATAACACTTTTTACAAAACGAAAACGTGATGCTATATTAATTGTGAAAATATATGTTGATGATATAGTTTTCGATGCTACTAACGAAACTATGTGCAAATAATTTTATGAGATAATGCAGGGGGAGTTTGAGATGTCAATGATGGGAGAATTAAATTTTTTCTCCGTTTGCAAATCAAACAAAGAAAGAATAGGATTTTCATATCTCAAACGAAATATTTGAAAGAGCTATTGAAGAAGTATGGATTGGATGAAGCAAATAGAACGGACACACCCATGAGCTCAACCACATTGCTTGATACGGATGTCAAGGTAAAAGATTACAACATCATAAAATATAGAGGAATGATTGGATCATTACTCTATCTTACTGCAAGTAGGCCGACGTTCAATTCAGTGTGGCTATGTGTGCAAGATATCAATCATCACCGAAAGAGTCACATGCTGAAACCGTCAAACGAATCTTCTGATATATTACTGACACGCCAGAATTGGGTCTCTGGTATCCCAAAGGAAGAAGTGAATATCTAGTTGTATACTCAGACTCTAATCATGGAGGATACAAGACGGACAGAAAGAGTACGAGTGGACAAGGTCAATTTCTTGGAGGCTCACTTGTAACATGGTTTTGCAAGAAACAAACTACAGTGTCTCTTTTGTCAACGGAAGCTGAGTATGTTGCAGTATCAAGTTGTTGTGCACAAGTAATATGGCTAAATCAACAACTCCAGGATCTTGGTATTTATTTGAAAGAGATACCAATATACTGTGACAACACTAGTACGTTAAGTTTGGCAAAGAATCTCGTTCAACATTCCAGAACCAAGAATATTGATGTTAGACATCACTTCATCAGAGATCATGTCCAAAAGAAAGATGTTAAAGTAATATTCATTCCAACTCATCTTCAACTAGTTGATATCTTCACAAAACCTCTTGCAAAAGATCAATTTTTATATATTAGACGAGAATTGGGAATGGTAAATTCCAATGAATTGTAAGTTATTTGGTGTTTACAAAATGTTATATGATGTTATTAATTGAAGTTTTGATGATTACTAACTTAAGCATCGGAGTTTCTAGCAATTTGTTTTGCAGGATCATAATAATCTGTTTTGGATTATGAATAGCAGAGGTTAACAGAGGACACCATTACTGGAGTGGGAACTTCAAGTAATGAGCATTACTGGAGTGACACCTTAAAGTAATAGATGTATTATTTGAGTAGCCACTCGAGTAATGAAGTTGGAAATGTGCCAGTGAAGCATTAATTTCAAATGAAACGGCAAAACGGTTGGAAATGAACAGTCAGAAAGTGAAGAGACAACTTACCTGAGGGAGGCCTCGAGTGAACTTCAACAGTACTTAAGTAAGGCCTTGAGTGAACTTAGGTCCAAATTTCAAATTAGCTGAGTTTCAGTTCAATTCTGTTCTAAAGAGTCATCAAATGATCGAGGGAATATGCATGGATAATTTACAATATTATTCATGCTAGGTACACTCTCAAATTTACTGTATTTGAAATTTTTTGTATGATCACTCGAGTAGCTACCTGAGTGGAGCTGATGATCACTCGAGTAAGACCTCGAGTGATGCCGGGTTCTAGGTTATTTCAACTCGATACTCGGTCATTTCTCACAAAATCTCCTCAAGTGATTCCCCTAGTGTTCTCTCAAAAACTTTTCAAAATACTTTTCTCTTCCTATAACCGTCAAAACCCAGTGATTTATACCTTCAAAAACCTCTCAGATTGCACTAAATCATTTGCCCTAAACTCGCGACCTCGTCTCTATTTTTTTGAAATTTTTTGTTTTTCTAAAATCATAATGGTGAGGACAAAATCTCCAAATCTTTGCACTCTCTCTGAGTCTTCTGAACCAAATCAACCCTCTGATTCACATTCCTCTCCTTCTACCAAGAAGAGGAAAATTTCTCTCAAACCAAAATCCAAGACAAAGCCGCAAGCCAAACCTAAAGTGAAAGGGGTTGTGATTAAGGAACCCATTGCCACAAGAGCTCAATCCAAGAAGAGTTCACCTCCTGGAAAAGGGAAAACTATAAAAGAGTCATCTTCTCTTTCCTCTGATTCATTCAACACACCAACCTTTACTCCTAAGCCTATGAAAAAGCCTAAGGTTAGTGAGAAGTTTACCAAAGTCATGGTAGGCATGCTTGAAGAAGCATTCCAATCTAAGGAAGCAAAGAAAGGGCAATCTTCAAAGCAAATAGAAGAGAAGGATAAAGAAATTACATTCCCTCCAAAGGGATTCAACTTAAGAAAGCTTGAGGAATCATAGAAGTACCTGAGTCATTTTGCAAGAAGAAATGTGTGCAAGATGCACTACATTGACTATAAGGTGCTTCAAGAGGTATTCAAATTCGATCTAAGTCCCTATCTTGATTCCAATATGCCCTTGTTATCTGTCAAGCTTCCATTGTGCACCAAAATAGTGAGACATTTTTATTGTAACCTCGAACCTATTAATGATCCCATTAGGAAGTCTGTGGAAGAAGAAATGACTTCTGAGGTTAGAGAACAAAGAATTCTAATCTCACCTTCCAGAATCAATACCTGGTTAGGAATAGAAAATCCTCCTGATGATGATTACCCTAACCTTAATTCAAACCAGATATTTTCTTTCCTTAGACCTGGTGAGATAGTAGTACCTCTCAACTTTAATCCAAGTGATATGAGTGATTTTCATAGAGTCCTATGGTATATCTACTCTAGAGCCATGATGAACAAATCTAACAACTTCACTCATTTCATTGAGAGGGACTTCAAAAAATGTGCCTCAGTGATCCTAAAAGACAAAAAAGACTTGGGAGAGTATATCTTCAATGAGATCAAGAGGTATAGGTATGATGGAAATTCAACTACTCCAATGCCTTATCCTCAACTTATTTCCTTGTTTCTCAAGAAGAACAATATTTGGTATTTGGAGAGTATGGAGCCGGTTAAGAGGTTAGCACCAGTAGGAATGAATCAAATTGGAAAGTTGAATATTGAGATTCCTTTGAAGACACCTCTAGAAGCAAGTCCCAAGAAAAAGAAGAAGACTGACACAACAACAAGCCGAATGGATGACACACAGTCTTCTGCTCTAGCCAACACATCTTCTCTATCCTTTTTTGGTACCACAATACAAACGTTCATGGAGAACATCCTAAGGAGTTTCTATATTGATATTACGAATACGAATATGGAATTGGTAACTCATATGAATAAGAAGATAGGACAACTTGTGGAGAAAATGGATAAGAGGCACGAAGAGTTGCTAGCTGAACAACATGCCCAGGGTGAGCTTCTGAGATCCATTATTGCTAGGCTTGATGCTATGGCATCTAGATCCTCTACTCCTGGTCCTTCTGGTATTCCTGAGCCCATACTTGTCCCTGAACAAGGACCCTCTATACCCACTGAGCATAGACCCTCTGAGAGTGGACCTAGCAATGTGTTTTTCTCTATGCCTGACCCTGACACATCCGAGACTATCCACATCACCACTGATGATCCACCTTAGCCTTTTCAGCCAGAACCCATTTCTACTCCCATTGCTTCAACTGCACACATTAAGGAGGTGCTTGAGTCTTTATCGGTTGCTATAGAAGAAGTAGAAATTACTTCTCTAGTTCCTTAACCTTCATCTCTAGTGAATCGTTCAGATGATCTTCAGACACCGCCAGTGAACCTTCCTGATCCTGAACCATCATCTTCAGACCCTTCTAGTTCAGATGGTTTATATGAATCATTGGCGTTTCCTATGTAATCCCCTACCTTGATAATTGTAATTAAGATTTGAAAATGCGTAATTTAAAGGAATTAGAGACCGACGATTACGTTTTTCTCAAATCTATTTTCTAAAATTTGCTCAACATGGTCTCATATTCATCTTCCGAACCTAATTACTCTGCGCAGTTCAATCACATTTATACATATCATAATGTATAACCAAATCCCCGCAACTCCCGGGTTCTATACATATATAATTTGAGGGTTTAAAAGTCTCCACTAGGGGATTACATAACCAAAATCAACAGTAATATTTATATCTCCAAAATATGCAGTAATCCCAAGTTTAAAAGAAGATAACCAACAACCTACAATCAAATATGGCTTGAAGGGGTTCTAATTGCTCCGGGTTGCCCACTTCTCTCTAGCACCACTAGCCCTGTATGAAATGTTAGTCATTGGAAAGAATGAGATTCAAGAGAATCCCAGCAGTAACAAATCACTCATACAGTGCATAAACACAAAGCATATAAGGTCATCTTAGCAGCATCACAATGTAACATGGTTCACACCACAAACGACAGCACTCATGGCTGTAAACTCTAAGCGTCAGCTTTTGCTGCGATCTCAATGTATTCACAAAGTATTCACTAGGCGTCAGCTTTCGCTGCGATCACAAAGCATCACAATGTCACAATGTCACAATGTATTCTCCATGCACGACAAACATACATACAATGTTTCACACAAAGTATAAGAGATGAGTCACTACCTTGTTCTTTCCGATTATGCTCTAGCGCAGGTGGATCATGAACAGGGCAAATATCGAATCCTACAATTCCAAAGGCACCATTTAGACACTTCCATAGTGTTTCTTGGAGTTATATGAGTCTATAATGAAAATTTACAAAAATGCCCCCGGGGACCTGGCCCGGGCCCCCGTACCCGGTCCGGTTGCACTTTTCCCGAAATTCTAATCTAGGCTATCCTAACATATTTCCACCCAAGGAATCCATTTCCGGACTCTGAATTATCAAATTCAATGTAAAATTACAAATTTACCCTTGCAGCCCTACTCCAAGGGTTTTAGGGGCGTTTTCGTAATTATGCTTTTTCGGCCTTTTCCGAAAAAGTGGGCAACTGTAACCCCACCTAATTTTTGCTCCTGAACTCAATGGAACCATCGAATTGATAAAATTCCAACACTTAATGGACGAAAATACCCCTGCCCAAATCTGAAAAATTTTAGGGAGATTGAGTTCTCTTGATTTCAATCCATTAAACACCTTGTATACACTTCTAATCACATGTTTAACTATTTAAACACTAATTGCACATTATTAGAGTGAATTTGGCAGCATTTCCCCTTAGGGTTTCACCATCCATTTTCACCAAAATCAAGCAAAACCAACCCAAATTTAACAACAACCACTACAACATCATCATATAGCACAAGAGGATTAAATTCATGCCCTTAATATCACTAAAACCCTAAGGTTACCATTCAGCAAAAACAGGGCAGCATAATATTACCTCATAGACTCAACCAAATTTCAAGACATTTGGCTCAAAACAAAGCTTGTGCTTACCTCTTTGCTTGGCTATAGCCCTTTCTTGAGTTCTCCCACTTCAACACCACTTAGATGGCACAAAACTCCTCCTTTCAAGAAACTACAACCATAGAAATGAAGCTCTTAATGAGAGGAACAATTTTGATGAAGGCCTCAAGAGCTAGAAATGGAGTCTTGATAGAGAAAATGGCAGAAGAACATGTTGCTTCACCTCTTGCTTCTTTGCTCTCAATTTCGTCCACTCTCTCTCTCTCTCTATATTTGGCTTCAGCTGAACTGAAATGAGAGCCCAAGGAAAGAGAAAGCTTATATAAAAATATCTCCTTCATCTTTTATTTTTATGATATTTTATGGCAATTTTAACACATGCCTTTTAACTTCATCATCATCATCTCTTTTCTCTTTAGCCATTATGCTTGGCCGAAATGGATGATTAGGACGGAATAAAATATGCATTCAATTATCTCTTTTATCCTCTTCCACATCCTCCTCCACACAATTTATTTTGAGTTGCAATCTTTGACCATAACCCTTTTTGTTTTTGACCTTAGCCCTTACCAATTCTTGTGTCATATTTTCTTTGTATTTGAACCAATGCCTCCTCCCTTTAATCAGCCCATATTTACGCCACTTAAGGGCCCAAGTTAGAGCAGAATAGGCTGATCACCAATTTCCTCATAATTACAAGGTTGCCAATACAAATTTTCCCATTTTCGGATTTTGTGTAAATTCTGGCAGATTTTCTGTCCAAACTTTGAAAAATCATAACTAATTCTAGAAAAATCGAAATGAAGCGATTCCAAAGGCTATAGAACCCTTATTAAGTCTAGTGTTAAGGAAAAATATAGCCTTTTACTAAATGAAAGCATATCATTCCCAGATTTAATTTCTTTGACCATTGCTCCAGAAAAAATCAATTTCGCTGGGCAACCTTCAAGAACTCATAACTCTTAGCTCACAAATTGAAATAACACAAATTATATGTCCATTTTGAAGCTTGACATGTGAACTTTAAGACTGGAAAGTTTCAGAATTTTTAGACATCATTTGCCCATTCAAAATGTCCATACAAACCGACTGTCCTCCACAGAATTACACTTAACAATTTTTCAAATTTTCAACCAATGTGTCCAATGGATCCAAAATCAACAATCAAACCTATTCCCACACAATTTTACACAAGGAAATCATTGGAATCACTAAAACCACTAAATTCCCATCACACATTCTCCAAAAGTGTTTATTCAACAATAATTACATCCACTTTTGAAGTCATTAGCCCTTAATCACTTTTTGGGATATTACATTTTGTCACTCCTATCTCAGCAGCCAAGCCACCTACTCCTCCTCATGATTGATTCCACCTTTATGATGAAGACAAAAAAGAGGAGAAGAGCCTGAGTGATTTTGTGTGATAAATGGCTGAGTTGATTGGGATTTGGGTGTATGGGGCTTTTGGGTGTTTTTTTAGGTTTTTATGGCTTTTGTTCATTTTTAAGTTTTTAAGCTTTGAATTCTAAGTTATGTATTGAATTCTTCTTTATGCAATTTGCTATGCCATTAAAGTTAAACTTCATTGTGAAATTATATTGCATTGTGGGACTAATGTGTTCTCAAATGTGTATGCAAGGTAGACAAGTAAATATAAGAACAAAAACTTTAAAAAGATCTTTAATAAGCTATTTCAAAAAGAGTTTTCAAGTTTAAATTGAACAAAAGATTTCATACGAAAAATATTTGAGAAGTATATGTTTGAAAACTAAATTTCAAAAACTTTGTTTAAAATCACCAAGTTTTGTCATCATCAAAAAGGGGGAGAATGTTAAATCCCATATGTTTTGATGATAACAAAGGTTGGATCAATGATATAGGAAGATTTGATAACAAACAAATGAATTTGAACAAAGTGGCTACACATTACTTGAAGTAAGCACTAGAGTAATAAACAAATTTTGTGAAGGCTTACTCGAGTAGCCACCCGAGTAAGGGAGTAATCAAGGAGAATTTCATCTAGTGAAGCACTGCCAAAATTTGGACAACGTTACTCGAGGGAGTACTCGAGTAATCTGCAAAGTTATATAGGCCATTACTCGAGTAGCCACTCGAGTAACATCATTTTCAAAGGCATTACTCGAGTAACTAGGTCAAAAATCTTCCACCTACTCTCGGCCAAGAAATGCAACACTTTACTCGAGTAGCCACTCGAGTTACCAGGTGAGAAAAAGGATTTACTCGAGCGACCACCCAAGTAATCAGAAAGCAAACTCTCAGCCAAGAATTTGATGTAATTACTCGAGGGAGTAATCGAGTAATATGCCGGGTTATTTGAAATCTACTCGAGGGACCACTCGAGTAATCAGATTACCAAAGTCAACACCCAAGTAACCTGTAAAGGAAAGATATGGCCACTTGAGTAACCACTCGAGTAATCAAGTATTTTCAAGGTTTGTAATCTATCTCACTTCATGTCTTACCTGAGTATTATCTTATGAAACATGTTGAGTTAACCACTACCATATTTTTGATAGGGTTACTCGAGGGAGTACCCGAGTAATAGACATGATCACTCGAGCAGGCACTCGAGTAAGGCAGTCTAGAAATTATACTTTTCATCGAATGCTTATTAAATTGATTTCAATATGATTAACTCTTCATTGCATTAGTATTCTTAGAACATTTGTAGAGAAACAATGAAAGATCTTGTCAGAAGTGAAAAGTCAAATAAAAGTCCTAGATCTCACCTAATGCTACCTACCGCAAACAGATAGTTTTCAAAATTCAAAGAATAGTCAACCGTTGTTGCGTGACTTTAACGGACATGTTTCAATTGCTTCCAACGGACATTACAAATCATCTATATATATGAAGCATTCAAAGAGAAGAAAACAAGACACAAGAACTGAGAACACACATCGATCAATACACTCTTAGTGCTTTGTTTTCTTATACTCATTTATTGTACTTCAGTGATTATATATTTGCTCTGTAAGAGAGTTTTTCATTACAAACTCAATATTTGTTATTGAGACAACTTAAGGTAGTAGAACCTTGAGTTGGGGATTTGAGTACAACATGTAAGGGGGAGCGAGTGTCCAAGTGAAGGAACTTGCTGTGTACTGAGGTGCCAACAACCCACTTAATCTTGGAGAGTATAGTGAAACTCTTAGAGACGCTCTGAGGACTGGACGTAGGTCAAAGTGGTTGTGACCGAACCAGTGTAACTCCCAGTGTATACTTCGGTGATATTTCTCTTTACTCTCAACTTGTTTAAATATTCTGTCAATTTTCTTATATGCAACGAAATTTATAGTATCACCTAATTCACCCCCTCTTAGGTGAAACACTTGCACTAACATTTGGTATCAGAGTGTAGGTCTTCTTGTTAAGGTTTAACAGCCTAAGAAGGATCCAATGGCAAGCATGGGTGAAGGAATTCTTCCCGACGGAGCTTCTATCACAAGACCTCTGGGTTTCAATGGCGAACATTTCTCATTCTGGAAAGCAAAGTTCAAAGTCTTCGTAATGGCTACTGAATATGGGCTATGGGATGTGATTGAGAATGGAAACTAAAAACCTGAAAAGATTGTAGATTCATAAAGAGTTCCTAAGACACCAGCAGAATATAATGGGAATGATAAGAAATGCTTGCACTAACAAGATTTGTAAAACAGAAATGTTATGGTGGCAATGTGCAAACAATATTGATATTGGAATTCTGTGCACATAATTGGTTAAAGGAAATATTTTTTTCTTAAAAATAGACTTAATAGGGGTCACATAGTCTTTGGAACCATAACAATTGGATATTTGTAAATAAAGTTATGAATTTTCAAAGTTTGATAAAAATTCTGGCAGTTTTAATTAATTTGTGAAATTAAAAGATAATGGCAAAAATGTAATTACCTTGAACTCTAAGGGTAAAGATAACCAACAAAATAATAGTACATGAATAAGTAATAACTCAATTCTTGTAAATTTAGAATTTTAGGATTGGACAGTTAGCCCGAGCTAGAACAGAGTTCAGGAACAGTTTATAAGCCAAAAAGGGGTTTAAGGTAGTAACTCTTTCTCTCATACATTATGTGAGTGTTTATATTCTTCTGTATGCCATCTTCTGGAATGTGAATAATGAATTGTGAATACATACCGAATAAGTAGGGGCGCTGGCCCTAAATTGTGTATACATACCGAATATAGTTAAACAGACAAGTAGGGGAGTTGGCCCTGAATTGTGTATACATACTAGACAAGTAGGGGAGTTAGCCCTGAATTGGATATACATACCGGATATAATTGAATTTTTATTTACACTATGTGGTACATTGCATATTTATTTATCACATTTTATATGATTGACTGCATGTTACTATTGAGATTCATTCGAATCTCACCCTTTTCCACATTTAAAAATATTCTAGTAGAAGCTAGTGGCTCTAAGGGCAAAACCGAAAATACTGACGATTGAGGGTCCAGTGCAAGCAAGAGTTGCAGTTGGTTATTCTTAGTCTCTTTTGTTAGTTTTGAGAACCTTGTATATAATTTTCAAACCCTACGGGGATTTCTTGTAATGTAAATAAGCACTTTGTATCAGTATATTTATATTATTTCTGTATGTCCATTGAACTATGCATTTATTACTCTACGAATATCAAAATGTTAAGGGGTTTGATATTCCTCATGCCCCTTAGATTTCACTTAGTTCCTTTAGAAGATAATTAAGATTATCAAAGAATGTGTTCTCTCTTTTTTGAATTTAATAAATTATATTAAAATTATAATGTGAGAAAGACATAAAAATTCCCCCAATAAGCAAATTCCAATTTAGAACTTCAAAATGACCAAATCAACCTAAAGTTTTTGGGACTAGTATGAGGGTCAAGTTGTGTAGCAAAATTATCTAAATACCTTTAATTTGAAAAAAGAGTGACAATTATATCTTAATGAGTAACAACTTTAATAATCAAATAGAACTAATTTAAGTGAATTTTATTGTTGGCAACCCTCTAACAAGTTACACTTTTAACTTCTCAAATAACAACTACTTTTATTAAAGACAATTAAGTTACTTTTTAAAAAAACAATAATTCTCAAATAGTTCTCAATAATCACTACTACAAAAAAACATAATATATGGTGCTTATTTTAAAAAATATTATGGAGTTTGAGAAGCGCCAAAGCTTTTAGCATCATTAAAAATAGCTATGGCGTTTTTTGAATATATAAAAGAGCCATAATTTTTTTTAATATAAAAAGCTACCTAATGCTGAAGTGCCAAAAAATGGAGGTGTTTAGACCTCTTTTCTTCCTTTTTTGGCTGCCAAAAAAGGAGGTATCACTACTACAAAAAAGTAAAGCTGTGGCGCTTATAATTGCATTAACTGTGGCGCTAGAGAAGTGCCACATATCTGGACGCCACTAAAAAAAGCTGTGACGCTTGGAAGCGCCACAACATTTTAAATTATTTTTAAAAAAAAATACCCTCTTGTGGCGGTTGTTTGAGGAAGTGCCAAGCGCCACAGGAGACCCCCTTCCTATGACACTTCCTCAAACAAGCGCCACAGGAGGGTCCCTTTTTTTTTCTTTTTTCTTCTTCTTCTTTTTTTTCCTGTGGCCCTTTTTTATGCTTCTTGATTGTGAAGCTTTATATAAAATGAGTGGCTTTCGTGTTTATCATCTTCACAAATTGTCAATCTTTCTATTTTATATTTCAACCTATTATATATATATATAATTTTCACATTTAAAATTCAAGTTCCCCAACAATAATGTTCTTACATTAATACTCTCCAAAGCTAACATAAAAAATATCACAATACAAGAACTTGATATGTGAACACAGTACATCAACAACTAATCAAGTAAATTAAAAGATTAATAAAAAACACAAGCTTGTCGGCAAAAAAATTTAAACAAAGCAAAAAGGTAAACGAAACAAGCTAGGTTTTCACTCTTTTCTATTAAATTAGGAACAAAAAGGCAAATGTTATATTACGGTTTATCTTGACTAAAAAAAATTTAAACAAAGCAAGCTAGAATGAAACAGACTTCTTCTTACAAATCTATTAATTGACCGGCGCAGTGAGTGGGGGACCACGTTGGTGACGCTAGCTTGAGTGACGAGTGAGTGTGTGGGTGTGTTTTTTAGTGTGAAGATGATAGGAAATGAAGGGAGGGGGCCGACGGATCCACTAAGAACATGAGAAAGGGAAAGTAGTTTAATGGAGGAGAGAGTAGTTGAATAATTAAAGTGGAGTAGTAGTTAAAAAGAGAAGGAATGGGGAGCGGACACGGGACCACTACGCGGGAAATGAAATAATTAAGAGATATACACTATCCATTTGAAATTTTTTTATTTTTTTTAAAAAAATGGGTAAGTGTGGCGCCTAACTATTTAGGCGCCACACATTGCCTATTCAGCTGTGGAGCCTGGGCATCCCAGGCGCCACAGCTGATATATATTATATCATGTGTGGCGCCTAACTATTTAGGCGCCACACATGATATTTGTTGCAGCTGTGGCGCCTACGCAGGCGCCACACTAGGCCTCCCCAATTGTGGCCCCTAACCTATTAGGCGCCACAGCTGGTATCCAAAATAAAAAAAAATATAGAGGTAAAAAACGAAAAAAGGGAAGCTGTGGCACTTCTTTAAACAAGTGCCACAAAATGTGCACCACCTTTTACCCTTTTTGTATTAGTGTATGAACACCTCCTTTTTGGTGCTTCATCAGGAGGTTTCTTTTTTTTATAAATAATTTTTTGTAATTATTTCTTGTTCTTAATCAAACTCTCTATTTGTAGTTAAAATACACAAGCAATCTACAATACAATAGCTAAATGAAATAACTCGAAATAAATAACTAATTCATAAAATTAATACAAAATGTATTGTATTACAACAATTATAATGTACAATTAATTTTAAAGTGAATAAAAAACAAGAAGAGGCAAGACAACTTAGCAAAACATTGATTTACATAATACTACATAAATAATTATGCACACCAAGAATTAAAATCATACACATCATTTCTACATACAATACTATATAAATAATCATGCACACAGAATTAAAATCATACACGTCACTTCTACGCACAATTAAACTAGTATTATTATATTTGTAAGCTCAAAAATTAAAAAACTTACAATGTATATAAAGTTTAAGCAAACAAAGTTGAAACTTTAAATAAATATCTAAAAAACAAAAATTATGAGCAAACATATAAGAGTCATGACATATTTTAACTAAAGAAAAAAGAAAAACAAGAAAACATGGATTAAATGTTAAGAAAAACACTTACAAATTGAAACTTCAAATAAATACCTGAAAAGTTGGAGGATCAATGGAGTGGGGAGCAATGGATCAGAGTTATGTGAAATGGGAAGCAGGAGGGCGATAATGGCGGGGTGTTAAATTTTGTAAATGTAACGGCCCTACTCGAGGAAACAAACCACAGAGTATTACTAGGACTGAATTGGCACAACTATCCCACTACCAGGACACCAAGCAGGATATTTGCACCAGCTTTACAAATCAGGCATCCAAGTTGGCCTTTAATGCTATACCCTGACAAATTACTGTATGCAGGAAAGTTAGTAATTGTGCCAAACAGCATGGCCTTCATATTGAATGTTTCTTTCTAGTGAGCATCTTATATAGTCTCCCTTTTGTCCTACAACTTCTTCAAATCTTTAATTAGTGGCACAAGGTATACATCTATGTCATTCCTTGGTTGCTTTGGCCCTAAGATTAGAATTGATAACATCATGTACTTCCATTTCATCGAGAGCCATGGAGGAATGTTATATATAAACAACATAACTGGCCATGTGCTGTGGATATTGCTTTGCATCCAAAATGGGTGCAACCATCAGTAGCAAATGCTAGGCAAAGGTTTCTTGTTTCTTTCATCAAATTCGGGATACTCAAAGTAAACTTACTATATTCTGCAGAGTTTGTAGGATGCCGAAGCATTCCGTCTTGAATCCTTTCATCCACATGCCACCTTAAATTTTTTACATCAATTGCATTGCTATACAAGCGTCTAAATCTAGGTATAATTGGAAAATATCATAATGCCTTCTTTAGAATCTTCCTATTAGCTTGGTAGCATGAGGAAGAACATAGAGGACACTCATTTAACGATTCATATTCTTTTATAAAAAATATACAATCATTGGGGCAACCATGCATCTTTTCATAACTTAAGCCAATAGTTCACAATACTTGTTTTGTATCATAAGTCTTGGTTGGCATATCGTTTCCCAATGGTAGCATTCTTCTCAAAAGTGCAAGTAGTTCTTTGAAGCCTGGTCACTCAACCCATATTTTGCTTTCTTGTTGTACAAGTTCAATATAGCAAATAATAATGTGAACTCAGTACAATTCTCATACAAAGGCTCCTCTCAAACTTTTCTGGGCATTCACTGAATTTTGATTCAATTGCATCAGCCATATCTTGAAAACGATCGGCCTCAAATGTTCTTGTGTCGAAGTTAGGTGATTCACACCTTTCCAAATTTGGCCAATTAGCACTGCTACCTATATCCTTCTCCCTAGTTTTGTCTAACATGTATAAGTCTTATCAATTCCATACATCACTAAGTTGGACTCATAATTTTCTCGATCAACATGTTTCACAATGCCACACTTGACATAAGGACAAATAATGAAACCATGATCATCAGTATTATTACGAATCACAAACCTTATGTAATCCCCCATCCCAGTACTCCTTTGATATATGATTGGCTGACATCCATTCTTTATTTGTAATTTTCATCTAGAGCATATACAAAAAACAATCTTTACATACTCTTTACCCAAATCAATAAAATAAAATAGAAAAAAAATTTAAAAAGACTAAGTTTATAAATTCTATTAGTGAGAAATACCTGGATTGGAATACCGATACTTCTTGTGTATGAAATCCTATATAGTATCTATACTTTCTATTTATAAAAACATGTCATGCCATTCTGGCTAATAAGATAAACTTCGATGGAGCTATGAAAGGTAGTCCTAGGATTTCTAGTTGTGCTGAAATCTTGAGGGGGATGATGGTAGTTGGCTTTATGGATATGCAAAGAAGGTGGATTAGTGTTTTGCTATAGTTGTGGAACTATGGGGGGCGGTGTATGGGTCACTATTAGCTCAGGAAATGGGTATCACTAAACTCATATTGGAAAGCGATTCTAGCTCTGTAGTTCATATGCTTAACAAAGCTTAGAATGAAGGCTAGGTAGGAAATAGGATTTTGAATGTCTGGATGTATGCATGAACAAGGAATACCATGTTTCTTTCTCTCACACTTATACAGAAGGAAATAAAGTCACTGATTGGCTTCTTAATTATAGCTTTATAGGTGGAGAGGACTTGTGTGTCTTTCATCAGCTACTTGTATGAGTTGCTGAACTTTTGTTTAATGATTCTGTTGAGGTCTCTTTCCTATGATTATGCATAATGAATGATTGAGGTTTTTGGGCATTTAACCCCACTTTTTATCAAATAAATAAATAGAGACTTTTCACCAATGCATCTAAACTTTATTCTAATTTAGTGTAGGATTATAAGTAGAAAGCCCTTGATAAATAAAAAAAAGTATAAACTCTTAAATGTTGAATTTTAGGCATTAATTATTTGATTTTTATTTTATTAACAAAGTATGACTAATAAGGATTTTTTGTAGATAACATAAAATCATTACATTGTTTGGGAATACATAGATGTTATGGATATCATTCTCCAATTTCAAAACATGTTCACTTCTTTTTTTTACATAAATGAAAAGAAACCATCATATTATACTATCTATTATCCCTGGGTGTATTATGATTTGTCTGTCTAGGGTAGGGTGTAATGCCCCAAATTGTGTATAAGGGATCATGACTCCAAAAGTGTATGTAATCAATGTTAGACAAACACTTTCAGAGAATAAAGTGTGAATTATGACTTGAATTAGCAGCGGAAAGTGCCCAAACCCTGTATTTAAGTTTAATTATATGGTAAAGTCTATATTAGACTGAAAGTGTAGGGGGAGGATGAATGGAAGGAAGAAATAGAAATAGATACTATTGTTAGATATGATTAGTTTTGATGATGTCAAATGATAAGAGCAAAAAGTTTATATAATACTTTGACTAATTACTGTGTTTAATGTTACATACCTTATAGATTAGTCAAGCAAAGATTGAAGATAATCAAGAAAATAAAGAAGTTGTCTTGTTGGATTGTGGAGAATTATTATCAAGAGGAAAATCAAGATGAAAGATATTAAAGAGAGAGAAAATTGCAAGATCTAATGAGAATATCAATATTTAAGTTGTTAGAAGTGATATTGGAGGTTTCTATGATGATACCAAAGGCTTCTATGATCAAATGATGGTTGGAATGGGTTAATACAAAGCTAAGATAACTTATATATGAGTTATGGCACTTCTAGAGGAGTTTCACTCGAGTGTGAGCTCAAAACTCAAGTTCCAGAGGTGTTGCACTTGACTGTAGGTTGAACACACTCGAGTGTTGGGGCTACTTTATTCAGCTCTGTTTTTCATTCTGCCTGGTAGAGGTCCGGTAGTTTGACCATATCTCTCAAGCCACATGTTGGATTGACTTAAAACCAGTGGTATATGAAAGAAGACTCACAACATGAAAAATGTGCACCAATATCACATTAAAAGAAGCTAAGATGAAAGAGATATGATCCATGGAAGTTGACACTGAAATCACCATCACTTTTCAAGACAGGTTCAATATTTTGAACATAATGCACAAACAACATATTGGATTGAGATGAAACAGGTGCCATATGAAACTAGACTCAAAGAGCTTTCCATGGATAGGTAATTTTCCAAATTTGAAGTTATATTCTAGGAGCTATGCCTTCTAGAAGTTGACGTTTGTGCAGTCTAGTGCGACAGACACTCTTTCGATCATAACTTACATACTACAAGGAGTTTGGACCTGATTCTTTTTGTATTGGAATGCATATGACAAGAGCTTTCTTATGATATATCATTTTTCATATTTAGAATCAAATAAATAAATTGAGTCTCATGTGGCCCCACATCACTCGCTAGTCCAAAAACGCACTCTTGACATTTTTGATGCGAGTGTTGTCCAGATAAAGGAGATTTTGCAAAGGTGAAATCTTCCTCTTGGATTTTGACCTTGAAGATAACTTCTAATGCTCAAAACCTCTTCTTTAACCTTGCTCTTCTTGATGAGAGCTTTATTGCTATGGTTTTAGACTTTCAAGAGGAGGTGTTTTGTGTACCCAGGGAAAACTAGTGGTTGGAGAATCAAAGAACCAACTAGAGGAAAAAGAAGAGGTAAGCAAAAGCAACCATTTGATGTATGTATTGTGGTTATTGGTTAAGAACATTGGTTTGTCAATTTTTGCCCTATTTTAGTGTATATAGGGTTTTAGAAGATTCATGATATTTCGATGATTATTGAAAGAGGCAAGCTTCACCCAAGAGGGGGTGAATTGGGTGATGTTATAAATTTTTCGTTTGATGTGGTGATATGAAAAATATAGTAGATAGAGTAGAGATGAGAAGAGTTGAACACAGAGAGTTATACTGGTTCAGCCTAACAACCAGGCCTACATCCAGTCCTCAGAGATCAAGACCTACTGAGAATTTCACTATACCTCCAAGATTCAATGGGATCTCAGAATGCCACTAGACAACAATCGTCCTTGAACGGACTACGAGCAGAAATATTCTCTCAATAAGAAATTTCTCTCCCCCTTACGACAAGTCTTACGTGCAGAAAAATAACTTATGACCCTTCTCACTTGCTTATGTATACAAGACTTATGAGCAGCAACGTTTTCTCCTGCTTACACCACTGTAAGTCTTATGAGCAGCAACGTTCTCTTCTGCTTGTATCTTATAAGACTCATGAATGGAAGGTACAACAAGGAATTCTCTCAACTGCTTCTCTCGTAAGGAAAACTACCCTCTCAAGGTCCCAATACCTTGAGATCAAATAAACATATAATTTGAATTGTATGAAGACTCTCTTACAGAGCAAATGAATAAACACTGAAGATCAATGTGTATACAGAGAAAATGATGAATAGCAGAGACTCGTGTATAAGCTTGTGAATTCTTGTGCTACGTTGTTGTTTTGATTATCTTTGAATCTCTGTATATATAGTTGCTTCATTTTTTGCCCGTTTGGAAAATCAACATTTGAGGAGCAGGACTTTTACAACTATTAAAGGACACGCGCATGTTTGAATATTCTGAATGCGGTAGGTGCGAACGTGTTTGTAATCATGTTGTCTGCCGCTGTTTGACTTTCTCCGTAACAGCTAATTTCAAACGTTCATCTTCCTGTATCACACTTATAATACATTCAAAGTAATGTTAAACAATGATAATAAGTAATGATGATATGAATAAATAACAATAAACCATATTCGGATTGAACGTTGTGAGACTTGGCATTTTTGATGATCTGACAGGGCATCACTCGAGCATGAAAGGCTCACTTCGAGTGATCTCCTATTTTCCTTCATATGCTTCTGTTATCGGGTTGTGCTTGCATAGAATTTCAGAGAGACAGAATCCTCACTCGCGAGTGAAGTGGGGTCTCACTCGAGCACAACTTCCTCTGCTCGAGTGATCTTACATTTTCCACTGGGAGTGTCTTCTCGGGTCATCACTCGGACACCATTTTGACAAGAGTGAGAATTTGTACTCACGGGTGATATGGCCCCTCACTCGAGCACACATACTCCTGCTCGAGTGAGACGCATATTCTCCAGGAATATGCTCTCAATATCAACACTCGCATCAGGATTTCAGAGGGATAAAATTATCACTCGCAGGTGATGTGGTCCTTCACTCGAGCACACAGACTCCTACTCGAGTGAGAAGAATATTCCCAAGTAATATACCTTTTAACCAGGCACTCGCGTCAGATTTGGAGAGGGAAAGAATTTTCACTTGCAAGCATTGATGTGTCACTCGAGCATATAAGGGTATGCTCGAGCACACTTGCACCTCTCTGAAGTTCATGACTCTCGGCCCAACACTCGCAGTACCTTGCTCGAGTACAGAATGCTCTTGCTCGAGCATTGATGTCTCTGCTCGAGTGAATTAAGGAAGCATGCTATTATTTGCTCTCGGCCAAGCACTCGCAGGCCCTTGCTCGCATATGCTCGAGTGAGAGAGGCTTCTCTGCTCGAGTGCACACCTTAGTGCTCGAGTGATCCAGTGAACATAATAGTGGAATGCCTCTCGGGTGCACACTTTCTGGCTTTCACTCGCACCTGCTCGAGCATAGAAGAGATCTATGCTCGAGTGTAAAATTCATGCTCGAGCACTCCAGTGCAATTTCACAGCAGACATCAGAAAACTTCCTCTATGCATTTGGTAACTTTGTAAACTTTTCTTAATCTCCTAAAAACATGATTTGTACACGATTGTCTTTTTGTTATCATCAAAACTTAGGATCTAACATTCTCCCCCTTTTTGATGATGACAAAACCTTTGTGATGAAAATTTAAGGAAAATTGATTGAGATTGAAAATTTTTGAAATTCTTCAATGTTTCCAAATGCATATCAAGTTTTGGCTTAAAGTTTAATTTTTCCTGCAATGTTTCCTCTAGACACTTAACAACCAAGATAAGCATAGTATGAGGTATATAACTTAATAACAACTTGAAACATCATTTAAACTTGATAATCATATTCATGAATAACTTGAAACAAAGAAAAAAAAATTCATTAATATCAAGCTTGAATTCAAGTGGACAACAACATAAAAGTTAACATCAAATCCCAGTACAAAATAACATCAAAATAACATCAAATGCTACCCATACAGAAAATCTACCCAAACACCCAAATACATCCCACAGTAGCTTAGAAATCATCACACATCCTTCTCCCCCATTTTGTCAACATCAGAAAGGGGCTGAGGAGGTGGAACAAAGGACACCATGGCAGTGAGAGGATCAATGGGCTCATCAGGAGGAGATGTTGGCTGTGGTACAGAAGATGAGGGAGGTATTGTGGGCGACCGATCAAAAGTGACATCAACATTAGTATCTGGATCGGTGAAGAGTACATGTGTCTGTGGTATAAATGGAGGAGTGGTCTCAGGAGGAATACCGGAAGAGGAAGAAGGGAAATGTGAGTGCAGGAAGGTCTCCATATTTGTGATCCTTTGTGACATTTCATCCTGAGTCTTGAACATCAAGTCAAAATTGATATTGGCCTTGTCTACCAATTTGATGACCTGTGCCTCCATTTTCTCCATAAGCTTCTCATACTCGGTTACTAACTCTTTCTTCAAACTTGATACAGCTTGATTGATGGCCTCAGAGATATGGTTGGAAAGAGAGGCATTAAGAAAGGAAGTTGGAGGAATAGGACCTTGTGCAGATGATTGTGCCTCATCACCTCTGATGGAGTGGCTTCCCTCTTGGATGTGGCTTTGGTTCGACTCATCGGAAGATTGATACCCATGTGAGTCAACTGAGTCTTACCAAACCTTGAGATGAGTACCCTTTCAGTTCCTTCCAAATACCAAATTTTGTTTTTCATGAGAATGAAGGATACAAGCTGAGGGTATGGTATGGTTGTGGATCTTGTTGAAGAAAATCGAAACCTTCTCATCTTGTTAAAAATAATCTCCCCCACATTCCTTTGTTGCTCAGCAACCAAAGAAGCCAACAAATAATAATCCTTTTGAGCAAAGTGGGTAAAATTTTTGGACTTATTGACTATGCTCCGGGAATATATATAATGAAGGACTTTGTGAATATCAGGCATATCAATAGGTTTGAAAATGAGGGGGCCAATGGGGTCTTTTGGTCTCAGAATTTTAAAAACTTCATTGGCAGAGAAAGATGGTGGATCAGGAGGAGGTGCAACATAACCAAGTAAGTCATTTATGATCTTGGCAGAAATCATAATAAATTTTCCTCTAACAGTAGTAGATACTGCTTCTTCAATTAACTCACCAGATCTAGACTTAATATTATGAGACTTCATGTTACAATAAAAGGTTTTCACAACAGTGGGAGAATATGGCAAATGGATATTTAGCCAAGGAGCATAGTATTGAAGATAAGGGTATAAATCCAAATGACAATTCTTTTTCAAGTAATCCAGATCCACATATACCACAGGACAGAAATGTCTATGTTTAAATTCATCATCATATACCTTCTGAGGCAAGGCCTTAAGTTCTTCAACATTGAATCCCTCAGGAGGACAGGTGAGTTGGTCATCCACTGGTGCTTGAGAGGCAGAAGGTGCTCCTGAAGCAGAGGCACTTGGTTGCCTAACTTGATGAGAACTTGAAACACCAGCTTGAGACGCAATCTTCCTAACTATTTTGTCAAGTTTGGATTTCTCTATTGCTTCCCGGAGTTGTCTACCGAATGTATCACCAGAAGAGGAAGATGATTGGGGTTGCTCTGTCTCCTTTTTCTTCCCTCTTCCTTGAACCTCTTTGGATTGAGACCGGGTGATTATAGGTTCCTTGAACACCACTCCCTTTGGTTTCTTTTGAGGAGGTTGGTCTTTCTTTGAGACTTGAGGCTTTGGGTGAGGTTTCTTAGCCGGGGTCCTCTTTTTGGTCTTGGGTTTAGGAGGAGGTGATGGTGAGGAAGAGATTTTGGGAGAGGGAGGTGTTGGTTCTGGGGTACCAGATGCACTGGTAGCAGAGTGAGTAGGAGAAAGAGAGTGAGATCTTTGAGGGATAGAAGGTAGTTTGGTTCATCCCATTGTAGAGAAAGTGAAAAAAAAAATCTCAAAGTGAAGAGAAGAACAAAGAGAAATTAGGGCACGAATGAGAAAAACCAAGGGTAAGAATCACCTTTTATAGAGGATTGAAGAGTTATAACGGTGATTTGAAGAAAATGGACGCGATTAATTGAAGGAAAACGGTTGAAGATGAAGAGTTGCGTCCTTCGAGTGAGAGAACACCTCGAGTGAGAGCAGGAAGTGCGACGTTTTGAGCTCCCGCGAAACTAATATAAGTGACAGTGCTCGAGCATGAATCCTAGTGCTCGAGTAATGTTCATACTGTGCTCGAGTGTGTTCTATCAGTGCTCGAGTGATGTTCTGGAAAATTAATAAAATGTGTAAAACGTACCTGGATTGTGAATTTCTTGACATATCTTGTGTCTTTGTACTCAAATCCTCCAAGATCATTTGAGTAACCATGATTTGGATAGCTTTTGAGAAAAAATTCTTCTTCTTCACTCGAGCAAGCACTCCTCACCTCAAGCATGTTCATATCATGCTCGAGTGAGTGCGATTCTCACTGTTGCTTGTGATACGGTCTCTTGGTATTCTTATTTCCTCTGTTAACTTTGTTTTACATGTCAAGAAGCAGAACATTTTTAACAGTGCTGTGCTCGAGCAGAGCTGCTTGTGCTCGAGTGACACAGCTCATCACTCGAGCAGCACCCTCAGTGCTCGAGTGACAGACCTGCATAAAGTTTTTTAACACTCCGATGCCAAAGTCAGTATGGTTATCATCAAAATAAACATTTAATTAAAATATTTAACAAGAAAACTTACAACTCATTGGGATTAATCATTCCCAATTCTCTTCGAATATATAGGAATTGATCTTTTGCAATTGGCTTTGTGAAAATATCCGCAAGTTGAAGATGAGTTGGTATGAATTCCACTTTGATATCTCTCTTTTGAACATGATCTCGAATGAAGTGATGTCGAAAGTCTATATGCTTGGTCCTTGAATGTTGTACAGGATTCTTTGCCAAGCTTATCGTGCTAGTGTTATCACAATAAATTGGAATTTCTTTTAAGTAAATTCCCAAATCTTGAAGTTGTTGTTTTAACCATAGCACTTGAGAACAGCAACTTGCCACAGCTATATATTCAGCTTCAGTCGAGGATAATGAAACTGTGTTCTGCTTCTTGCTAAACCATGATACTAGAGAACCTCCAAGAAATTGACATTGACCACTGGTACTCTTTCTGTCAGTTTTGTATCCTCCATGATCTGAATCTGAATATGCCATTAAATACTCGTTCCCTCTTTTTGGATACCAAAGACCAAGTTCTGAAGTATCTCCTAGATATTTGAAGATTCTTTTTACTGTCTCTGTATGTGATACCTTAGGAGCTGATTGATACCTTGCACACATTCCTACGCCGAACTGAATATCTGGCCTGCTTGCTGTGAGATAGAGTAATGAGCCAATCATTCCTCTATACTTTGTGATGTTGAAGCTAGGTCCCTTTACATCAGCATCCAACAGCGTTGTAGAACTCATTGGAGTATCAGCTCCATTAGCATTTTCTAATCCATATTTCTTCAACAATTCTTTCAAATACTTTGTCTGAGATATAAATATACCATTCTTCTTTTGTTTGATTTGAAGTCCAAGAAAGAAGTTCAATTCTCCCATCATGGACATTTCAAATTCTCCCTGCATAATCTTAGAAAATTCTTGACACATAGATTCGTTAGTAGCACCAAAAATAATATCATCAACATAAATCTGAACAATTAGAATATCATTTTTGTTATGTTTGATGAATAGAGTTGTATCAACTTTACCTCTGACAAAACTTTGATCAAGAAGAAATTTGCTTAGTCTTTCATACCAAGCTCTAGGTGCTTGTTTCAAACCATATAGTGCTTTCTTAAGTTTAAATACATGATCAGGTTTTGTTTCATCTTCAAACCCAGGAGGTTGTTCTACATATACTTCCTCCATAATATAACCATTTAGAAAAGCACTTTTCACATCCATTTGATAAAGTTTAAAACCTTTAATGCAAGCAAAGGCTAGGAGTACTCGTATTGCTTCCAATCTTGCCACTGGAGCATATGTTTCCTCATAATCAATACCTTCTTCTTGATTATATCCTTTGGCAACCAATCTTGCTTTATTTCTCACAATGATTGCTGATTCATCAAGTTTGTTTTTGAAAACCCATTTGGTCCCTATAACCGTATGATCTTTAGGTCGAGGAACCAAATCTCAAACTTGATTTCTTTGAAATTGATTTAGTTCTTCTTGCATAGCAATCACCCAATCAATATCAGATAAAGCTTCTTCTATATTGGAAGGTTCAATTTCAGAAATAAAAGCAGAAAAAGTTACCTCATTGAGGATTCTATTTCTGGTTTTGACACCTTCATGAATATCTCCTATAACTTGATCAATTGGATGATCCTTCATATGTCTCCATGCTTTGGGTTGAGTATGATCATTGACATCTTCTAAATTTTGAAAATCATTTGTTTCAAAATCATCCTGTTTTGAAATAGATTTGTTTTTCTTGATTGAATCCATTTCTTCTTCATCAATAAGTTTTGTCTGAGATTCAATTTCATTAAACACAACATGAATAGATTCTTCAACAATACATGTTCTTTTATTGAAAACTCTATAAGCCTTACTTCTATTAGAATATCCTAGAAATATACCTTCATCAGACTTTGAATCAAATTTACCTAAGTTTTCTTTACCATTGTTGTGAATGAAACACTTACACCCGAAGATATGAAGATGAGCAATATTTGGCTTTCTTCCTTTGTACAGTTCATATGGCGTCTTTCTAAGTGATTTGCGAATATATGCTCGGTTTGAAATATAACATGCAGTACTCATTGCATCTGCCCAGAATACTTGTGACATTTCTTTTTCATTGAGTAATGCTCTCGCCATTTCTGTAAGAACTCTGTTCTTCCTTTCCACTACTCCATTTTGTTGAGGGGTTCTAGGAGCAGAGAAATTATGATCTATTCCTTCGTTGTTGCAGTAGTTTTCAAATAGTTGATTATCAAATTCTCCTCCATGGTCTGTCCTAATAGAAACAATAGAAATACCTTTCTCATTTTGAACCTTTTTGGCAAACATGATGAATTCAGCAAATGTTTCATCTTTTGAAGCAATAAATATAGTCCAAGTAAATCTTGTAAAATCATCGACAATTACTAAAGTATATAAATTTCCTCCAAAACTTTTTACTCTTACAGGTCCTACCAAATCCATATGAAGTAATTGTAAAGGTTTTGAAGTAGAAATCTCATACTTTGTTTTAAAAGAAGACTTAGTTTGTTTGCCTTTTTGACATGCTTCACAAATCATATTATCTTTGAATTTGAGTTTGGGAAGACCAATAACTAAATCTTTTCTAATCAGTTTGTCAAGTTGATTCATATTAACATGAGCCAAATGCTTATGCCATAACCAGCTTTCCTCTGATCGACTAGGAAAACAATTTTCAGAAGAATTAGAATTTAAATCAATAGTATAACAATTACCGTCCCTTTGAGCTCGGATCTTTGTCTTGATAGATTCTTTGTTCAGGGGTAGATCTTTCTTGCTTACTATCAAGCATTCTTTTGAGTCAAAAATCACCCAGTTATCTTTGTCAGTGCTTTGACTTACGCTTAAGAGATTGTGGCATAATCCTTCAACATAATATACTCCGTTGATTTGAACACCATTGGATCTTCCTACTTCACCAATTCCAGCAATACGTCCAGATTGATTTCCTCCAAATGTTACCTTTCCTCCTTCTCTAGTTTCAAGCATGGTGAACTTACTTTTGTCACCAGTCATGTGCCTCGAACATCCACTATCAATATACCATTTGTTCGCTAGAGATGCTTTGAGACATACCTAGAATAAGATGTTTAAGTTTTAGGTACCCACACTTTCTTGGGTCCTTTGTGGTTAGTATTTGTAGTATGTGTCCCTTTCGGAACCCATTTATATGTTCCAACAACCTGTCCCTTTTTGAAATAACACGATGAAGTATAATGTCCTTTCCTATTACAATAATTGCATGATGCAAATGGATTCGATGTATACACAGAATTCCTGAAATATTTAAGATAGTCTCTACTATTCTTCTTATATCCTTTATTCTTATTATCCACTGAATTATATCCAATTCCAGATTTACCAAATGAAACTTTCTGAGAATTTAAAATAACTTTGAGAGTTTCACTTCCTTTAGTAAATTTTTCAACAATTTTTCTTAAATCTTCTATTTTCTTATCTTTCTCTTTACACATTTCATATGATGATATGACATTACTTTCTAATTCTTTTACTTTCTTCTTATAACTAACCATTTTTTTAGCAACTTTAAAATAACTAACCATTACAATTCATCATAAGAGGGTTCAGAATCACTTACCTCAGAGTCTGATTCTTCTTCCTTAGCTACCAAGCATAGATTTGCTACTTCGTCGTTGTCACTTTCTTCGTCTGACGAACTATCACCCCATATAGATGATATATATGCTTTCTTTTTCAGCTTCTTTTTGTCTTTGTTTCTGAAACATTCAGATTTGATGTGTCCTGGTTTTCCGCATTCATAGCATACTATCTGTTGTTCTTTATTTTCTTTCTTGCTTGGTCCACCTTGATAGTTCTTGAAATTCCTTTGACCTCTTCTGTAGAATTTCTTGAATTTTCTCACGATCATTCCCATTTCATCATCATTAGGAATATCTTCATTCTCTGAAGATTCTTCTTCTTCTTTGATAGCTTTAAGTGCAACTCCCTTTTTCTTTTTGTCATCGAATTCTTCAAGTTCCTTCTTGAATCTCAACTTACCTTCATATTCAGAAAGACTTCCAAAGAGAGCAGCTACGAATCTCATAGATTCTCCTTTAGCTTCTTCGATGGCTGTCACCTTTGCTTCCCATTCTTTCGTAAGAATGTTAAGAATCTTTCTTACCTGGGAATTTTGATCAAACGACTTTCCAAGAGCAGATAATTGATTAACAAGATGAGTATACCTGAGTTCGAATTCTGATATACTTTCTCCAGATTTCATACGAAATAAATCATATTCTGTAATTAGAGTATTGATTCTATTTTCTTTGATTCCAGATGTACCTTCGTGAGCAATTTCAAGAGCATCCCACATATCTTTGGCAGTTGGTAGAGTACATATACGAAAATATTCTTTTTGACTAAGAGCACTCTGTATCATTAAAATAGCTTTACTATTTAATGTTACTAACCTTTTATCATTCTCGTCAAACTCCTCAGGAGTCTTCTTAATGGCTCTATCTTCGATTTTCTTCATTGGAACATAGTCACCATCTTGTATTACATTCCACAAGCCGTACTCATTACCCATCACGAACACTCTGAATTTAGCTTTCCAGAACGAAAAATGTTCTCCAGCAAAACCAGGAGGTCTAGTGATTGAAGCTCCATCGGAAAGGATATTTTCACCCATTGTTGCCATTTATCGGATCCTTCTCAAGCTGTTAGGCTCTTCGGAGAAGACTAGGCTCTGATACCAAATGAAAGAGGCAAGCTTCACCCAAGAGGGGGGTGAATTGGGTGATGTTATAAATTTTTCGTTTGATGTGGTGATATGAAAAATATAGTAGATAGAGTAGAGATGAGAAGATTTGAACACAGAGAGTTATACTGGTTCGGCCTAACAACCAGGCCTACGTCCAGTCCTCAGAGATCAAGACCTACTGAGAATTTCACTATACCTCCAAGATTCAATGGGATCTCAGAATGCCACTAGACAACAATCGTGCAGAAAAATAACCTATGACCCTTCTCACTTTCTTATGTATCAAGACTTATGAGCAGCAACGTTCTCTCCTGCTTACACCACTGTAAGTCTTATGAGTAGCAACGTTCTCTTCTGCTTGTATCTTATAAGACTCATGAATAGAAGGTACAACAAGGAATTCTCTCAACTGCTTCTCTCGTAAGGAAAACTACCCTCTCAAGGTCCCAATACCTTGAGATCAAATAAACATATAATTTGAATTGTATGAAGACTCTCTTACAGAGCAAATGAATAAACACTGAAGATCAATGTGTATACAGAGAAAATGATGAATAGCAGAGACTCTTGTATAAGCTTGTGAATTCTTGTGCTACGTTGTTGTTTTGATTATCTTTGAATCTCTGTATATATAGTTGCTTCAGTTTTTGCCCGTTTGGAAAATCAACATTTGAGGAGCGGGACTTTTGCAACTATTGAAGGACACGCGCATATTTGAATATTCTGAATGCGGTAGGTGCGAACGTGTTTGTAATCATGTTGTCTGCCGCTGTTTGACTTTCTCCGTAACAGCTAATTTCAAACGTTCATCTTCCTGTATCACACTTATAATACATTCAAAGTAATGTTAAACAATGATAATAAGTAATGATGATATGAATAAATAACAATAAACCATATTCGGATTGAACGTTGTGAGACTTGGCATTTTTGATGATCCGACAGGGCATCACTCGAGCATGAAAGGCTCACTTCGAGTGATCTCCTATTTTCCTTCATATGCTTCTGTTATCGGGTTGTGCTTGTATAGAATTTCAGAGAGACATAATCCTCACTCGCGAGTGAAGTGGGGTCTCACTCGAGCACAACTTCCTCTGCTCGAGTGATCTTGCATTTTCCACTGGGAGTGTCTTCTCGGGTCATCACTCGCACACCATTTTGACAAGAGTGAGAATTTGTACTCACGGGTGATATGGTCCCTCACTCGAGTACACACACTCCTGCTCGAGTGAGACGCATATTCTCCAGGAATATACTCTCAATATCAACACTCGCATCAGGATTTCAGAGGGATAAAATTATCACTCGCAGGTGATGTGGTCCTTCACTCGAGCACACAGACTCCTGCTCGAGTGAGAAGAATATTCCCAAGTAATATACCTTTTAACCAGGCACTAGCGTCAGATTTGGAGAGGGAAAGAATTTTCACTTGCAAGCATTGATGTGTCACTCGAGCATATAAGGGTGTGCTCGAGCACACTTGCACCTCTCTGAAGTTCATGACTCTCGGCCCAACACCGCAGTACCTTGCTCGAGTACAGAATGCTCTTGCTCGAGCATTGATGTCTAAGCTCGAGTGAATTAAGGAAGCATGCTATTATTTGCTCTCGGCCAAGCACTCGCAGGCCCTTGCTCGCATGTGCTCAAGTGAGAGAGGCTTCTCTGCTCGAGTGCACACCTTCGTGCTCGAGTGATCCAGTGGACATAATAGTGGAATGCCTCTCGGGTGCACACTTTCTGGCTTTCACTCACACCTGCTCGAGCATAGAAGAGATCTATGCTCGAGTACAAAATTCATGCTCGAGCACTCCAGTGCAATTTCACAGCAGACATCAGAAAACTTCCTCTATGCATTTGGTAACTTTGTAAACTTTTCTTAATCTCCTAAAAACATGATTTGCACACGATTGCCTTTTTGTTATCATCAAAACTTGGGATCTAACAATTATAATGGTGTCTTGCATTGTGGTTTTGACAAATGGAATTAGTTTGAGACTTGAATGGAAAGTTTGGAAATTGTGGCAATAAGTGTTTAAATTCTACCCAAAAAAAGAACTTACAAAAGGAATGGGAATTTGATTATTTTGATGTTTCCATTGGATTCTATGCCAAAAATTGTGTAGGGAGTAACCCTGATTGTGAATTGTGATCATTGGAAACATATGTTGCAAAACTAAAAGTTTTGTCAATGAAAACTCTATGAAGGTTAGCTAGATTTCATGACAGTTTTGGATAAGCATATGATGTCTAAAGATTCTGAAACTTTCCAGTCTAATATCATTCATGTCAAGCTTTAAATTGACATATAATGGGTGTCAATTGAAGTTGTGTGCTAGAAGTTATGTATTTCCAAAACTTGAGATTGAAACTAGAATCAATTCTAGAACAGTATGGAAATTCATTGAATTCTATATTTTTGTGGTTGAAGATGGCAGTGATTCATAGTTTTCTTGTATAGAGGACTTAAAAATCTTCAAGTAGGACTTAGAATCACTATTTCAATTTTTGCATATTTAGTTATAATATTTAGAAGTTCAGCCAAGAAACAGGAACTTTCTTTTCCGCGGTCAAAAGGTTCTTGGCCTCGGTCCAAAAGCTTCTGACTTATTTTTGGCCACGGCCAAAGGTTCTTGGCCATAACCAAAATGTTTTTGGCCATTTCTTGATTATGGCCAGAGCATTCCTTGGTCACAATCAACCCCCAATTTCAGCATCTTACCATTTTGAACGGCGGTAATGGGTCTAGCTCTTCCCAATCCTTTTAGGCTTTTATTTGAGCTTCTCATAGCCACCTAGGTGGCTCAAATGATAACCAACTTTAAGTGTTTTGGAGTTATTTAAGCATTGAAATGGGGAATAACTCATCATCCTTAATTCTAATTTATAGGGTTTGATATCTACCCTGAGGGTAGGAAACTAGGAAACTTGTGCCCGAACAAGAACGGAAAGAACAAGGTAGTGACTTTTTCTCTTATATCATGTATAATGCTTTGTATATATGTGCTTATCATTGAATTGTGACGAATGTGATGAGTGTCATGAAAGTGAATGCAACTGTAAATGCTGCCATGAATGCTGTTATGTGATGAATGTCACGAATATGTATACAGCTGTGAAAGCTGTCATATATAACTATGAAAGCTGTCATATTCAGCTATGAAAGCTGTCGTATATAGCTATGAAAGCTGTCATGAATGTCACAAATTGTGACGAAGGTCACAAATGTGAATGCTATTGTGCATGCTGTTGTAAATGTTGCTTTGTGATAATTGCTTACATGCTTTGCTATATCATATATTATATGAGTGAAATGTTACTATTGAGGTTCATATGAATATCTCTCTTTCCAATGACTAACCTACATTTAGGGCAAGTGGATCGAAAGAGAAGTAGGTAAACAGGGCAACTAATACTCCCAGCTAGGAGATTAGGCTTTTTGTTAGTTAGTTATCAAAATTTTAGATAAATGTATATATTGTAGATGATGGAAACGTAAGATCAATCTAGTAGAGGTAGTCAAATCTACCATATACTTGTATATTGGTTTGTAATCCCCGATAAGGGAACTAAAACGGGTGATTATGCCCTGTAGACCCTACTATTTTGAATATAACCAGAAAATTCGTCGGGAAATTTTGTTGAGCACTCTAATATTTATGAATGAAACAGAACCGAACATGCCAAATAGATTCGAAATGTGGAAGTGAGACCGTATTAAATAGGTTTTGAAATTTTTTTGAAAACCTACTTTATAACGAGACTGAATCTTGTCTTGAAGTTGAGACCTTTAATGAGTTTTAAATTATCTGATGGTCTCTCATTTACTTTATGACATGTTTTCAAACTATATTCATGGTTGTCAAGTAAGAGGGTTACTAGGGGTGCCTGATGTGCCCCTCTGCTACCCCTCCCTGTTCCCCCAAAAAATAGGGGGCTTCCTAAATATTTTTTTTGTTTCTTTTCATTATTAGATTCTACATAAAATGAGTGAGATTTTGATATCTTATGTGCAAAAAATAGTGGTTTTTTTCAAATTTTTTTATGACTTTTTAAAGATTTAATACTCTAAAATTGGGTACTTTTTCTTTCATCCAAAGTATTAAATCATTTTAAAGTCATAAAAAATTGAAAGTGACACCATTTTTTGCCCATAAGTTATCAAAATGTCACTTATTTTATATAAAATCTAATGATAAAAAGAAACCTAAAAAACAATTTAGAAGCCCCTTTTTTTTAGGGCAGCATAGGGGGCATATTAGGCAACCCCAGTGTAACGCCTAATTCTCGTAATCAATTGGATCCGCTTATACACAATAAGTCCGAACTACTTTTGTAAAATCGTTTTAAATTCCCAACCTTAAGATAGGATTCGAACCTGTACTTGAGTGGGTTTTATAGAAAATTTCAAACTCTTACGAAAGCGTCATTTAGTGGTTCGCAACTTCATTATTACTCATCGATTCTCATCTTTACTTAATTCAATCAGAGTGATTCACTGCTCATTTATTCAGATAGATTATTCCTCTGCTCATTCATTTGCATATATATATATATATACAGACAGTGTAGCCATAGGACTACCAAAGTGTCTAAATCCATTACAAGTATTATAGATATATCCCTCGTCTTTGTTCCACCACTACATTAATCTCATATAGAACTCTTCTCTATTCCCAGCACACCTCCTATGTTCACTTGTCTAAATGACTGGTAGGGGAGAGTGAGATTCGAGGGAATCTTAGTAGGAAATAGTTACCATAATGCATGTATGATAGATGCTATGTGCATGACATGTTAGCTTTAACTAGATGCATGCCCATAATGACATTTTTGCATGCTCAATGTTTCATTCAACATAACTATGGCCACAGAATAAACAAAAACAGAGCTTCATTATTCGTATATACTTTACACAATTAAGTAAAGCAATCACATACATCACTACACAAGCAAAAATATTAACTACATGCAAATAAGGTAAGTTTCCTACCTTTTATCTTGAGTCCTCTTCTTATACCTTTACTCCAACTATTAAAGATGCTCAATCCTTGTCACTTCATGACCCTAGATACCCAATCACATTATTAGAGCCATGATAGAGAGTCATTAGAAGTGTATATTAGTGTCCAAGAAGTTATGGAGGCTTAACACATCATATTGGTTATCTTTTAAGCCACTTAGGTAGCCATTGGAAGTCCAAACAAGTGCCTATGGGGCTAGGAAAGCTAAACCAAATAAAAAATGTGAAATTCTAAAATAGGGGTTTTGGCCCCAACCAAAATTCCTTGGCCGCGGCCAAGAGAGGTCAGAAACTTTTAGGCCGCGACCAAGAAATCCTCTGTTTTTGGCTTAACTTCTAAAAATCATCAGTAAATCTACAAAATATGAAATAGAGTAGTTCAAAGTTCTACGGAAATCTCTTTAAGTCCTTTACAAAGTAAAAATATGAACCACTACTATCTACAACCATAAAGTTACATAATTCCATAAATTCCTACACTGTTCTAGAATCAAATTCATAAACAGGGTCAAATTTTGAAAAAGTATATCTCATAGTACACAAGTCCAAAAATTATGCATCACCTATCAAATTAAAGCTCTATATGTCTACTTTAATCCTAAAAAGTTTCATTACATTTGGACTTGGTTTGGTTAATGAAATGTATTGCACAACAACACCGCCTCACTAAAGGCAATCAAACAGCATGCACTTGCAACTACAATAAATTCCATATTTGTATACAAATTTCCAAAAATCATGAACATCGTTATTCCCATACAATTTTCCCTTCTAAATCCAATGGAATTATCAAAATAATCAAATTTCAGCTCTAACCCTGGGTGAACATTAGCTGGACGAATTTCACAATAAAAAGGGAAAATTGGATTTTATTGATTCTAATCCATAAACCTCCTTCTTTTCACTCCCAATCCCATGTTTAACCATTTAAATACTAATTGCATATAATTAGAGTAAATTTGGGTAACACCTCCCCTTAGGGTTTGGTCTTCCCAAAATCAAAACCAAGCAAATACAAGCCATCAAACCAACAACAATATCAACAATCATCAAGAATCAACAAGAGAAACAAGGTTCTTGAGATTACCTCTTGATTTATCAACTTTCTCTCTCTACACTCCTTTGCCATCTCTCTCTTCTCTCTTGAGTTTGCTTGCTAAACATAGTTTCTAAGATGAAGAAGAGATTAGAAGAGGTTCTAAGTGAGTTAGAAAGCTTAAACACCAAGTTACAACCTACTTACCTTAAGTTTTGCCTTCTTGAGCTCAAGCTCTCTCTCTCTCCCTCCCTCCCTATCTTGCTCTTCTTATGAGTTCCTACGAATATGAACTCTCTCTCTCTCCTCCTTCAGCTGGCTAGCTGAAAATGGCCTAAAGAAAGGGATAAAGAGGCCTTAAAAAGATCATCATCCACCTTTCTTTTTAATATTTTATGGCTAATTTAACACATGCCATTTTAAAATGAATAATCACCTTTTTCCTCTTCCAAACACTTGGCTGAAAATGACTCTTCAAATGGTAAAAGATGAGCTATTAAATTATAACAAATTTCCTCCATCACATATATGATTTTGAGTTCAAAACTTTGACCTTTGTCATCATTATTTTCTTTTATGTTGACCTCATAACTAACAATTGTCCCAAATACACATATAAATCCCAAAAAATTATTTTCCCCTTCCTTTATCTCTTTTTAGAAGAAAATGAGTGAATAATCTGGAGAAAATATTTGCCTTTTACTTAATATGGAAAATTACCATTTTGCCCTTACATTTTGCGATTTTCACCCAAAGCTCGCAGAATTTTTATCAAACTTTGAAAATTCATATCTTTATTTATAGAGATCTAATTGATGTCATTCTAAAGGCTATGTAACCTTTATTAAGTCTATTTTCAAGAAAAAAATAGCCTTTAGCCAACTAAAAGCTAACAATTCCCAGAATTATTGTTTTTGAACGCTGCCACTGAAAATCACTAGTTTTACTAGGCTAACTTCAAAAATATATAACTCTTTGTGTATAGCTCCAAAGGACCTATATAACTTATCAAATTAAATTTTGATAAGTCTACTTTCATATTAGAAAATATCATATGAATTGAACACCATTCGCCTATTCAACAATGCTATACAACTAGACTACTACGCTGGAAAAATACACACTAGTGGAAAATTGACTTTTTAGATTGGTTGTGTATTAGGTCTTGATATATGGCTTTTAAGACCGGTTGTTCCTAAAACCGGCCTTAAAGGTCACCTTTAAGACTTGTTGTGCCTATAATAGGTCTTAAATGTTAACCTTTTAAGATCGGTTGTGAATACAACCGGTCTTAAATTACTTTTAAGACCGGTTGTGACTACAATCGGTCTTAAAGGTTCTATTTTTTAAAAAAACATGTCCCTTTTATATACACACACATTGGACCACGGTGGTTGAATTCAAGTTATGCACAGGTGAATATATATTCTCAATATCATGTTAACAAGCAAAAGGTCAGAATGATAACAGAAATAGAACCCAACTCTAGCAGCAGGTTCAATGAACCAAATTTAGCAGCTGTATAGAACAATCACATATTTCAATTTCAATTTTCAAAGGCAGCAGTCTATAGCAGCAACAAATTTTCAGACAAGCCAGACACACATTGATGATTCATTTGTAGTGATTTAATATAGTATGAAAGAATATGGCAGCAAGTAATGTATACTTCAATGGCTCAATTTTAGCGTAAATGCACTTGTAGTTTCAGTCCCTAACTCAGCAGATTGGGATAGTATTTCACAGATTTAATTTACTATGACAGCTTTTCAAAGACTCAATTTTGTTCCAGCAAGCTAAATGAAGTGCGAATGCACATTTTCACCAATTTTCAAACAACATCCACTTCAAACATAGGCTAGAAATAGGGAAAAACTAGGAATGAGTTTAGACAATGTTAACAGCAGACCAGTGCAATAGAATGTACAGCAAAACTTAGATGAAGATAATGCTTGACCTAACCCAACCTATACAAACAAAAAGCAGAAAAGAAATTCATATCAAATGCACAGAAAATGCCAAACAGATTTGCTCAATTTCAACAAATGCTTTATAATGATGCAAAAATTTATTTAAATCCTAGACTTAAGGAAACTATGCATGATAGCTTAATGCACAAATTTGACAGTAATTCCAGTTACAGTAGAGTACAAGCAAATTTGTCAAGAATTTAGCCAAAGGTAATGACCAACCTTAGTTAGTTTAGCACTAAATAACACCAACAGTGCAATTAGACAGTAAGGAGGACCAAATGACGGCAGTAATGAATCTTGAAGCAATAGAGAACAATGCAAAATGCAACGGATGCAATAGAGTACATGTATTTGTCTATCTATATGCAACTCCTTATGTATGAAGAAGTAACATATTGCACAGAAGCAACATAACTGATTTCATAAAAGCAATGACAGCAGAAAGATCAACAACAAGCACAAATGAAGGTGTAAGCTAGGTGATTTTAAATAAACTTCTAACAAATGGTAATTAGTATAGAAAAAGGTTCAAGATCAAATGTCACAATTTAAGCAACAAGCTAAAATCAAATTCCAGGAACTCCAAATTCACTCCATTTCTTGCAATTTCAATATACAATATGAAGTTGTCTAAAACTAAAACATAAAGGAATGTCCAAATAAACGAATTTGCTTAGAAATGGATGCAAAACTTTGAAATGACAATGGCAGCAATAAAATTCAAGTATTAATACAAGCAATAACAGAAATTCCGTAGTTTTATAAAATACAAAGGGAAGAAAAATTACCAAGGTCAATCCCTCAAACATAGATTAAAAACCTCACTATTTTTGTAATAGCTCATAGATGAATTCAGCACAACATGTGCAAAAGAAATCAATATCTTCTACAGGAAAGGGATAAGCAAGATCAAATATCTGTAACACCAAAACCAGACAAAACATTAACTTAGTAACTTAAAAACAATAAAATAATACAAATGTTCTAAAATATAAATTTACCTTGTTAGTAAAATCAGTCGTGCCTAGAGTGATAATATTGTAAATATGTCTCAAAACATAGAAACCACATAAGTTGGACCCTCGTGGTTGCCTACGAATATGAGAAAAAACATGATATCATTAAAACAAGTATAAAGACATGACTTATTACATTCTTTAAACAAATCAATATGTGCTAACCTTTGGCATGATCCATGTAGGGTTCTTTAAGTCACCAACATGCTTACCACAAGCAGTGTGTAGGAAAGTCCACATAGCCCTATGATCATCAAAATCACAAAGGTTATTTATTTTACAAAAATTTCATAAATGTTGCACACAAAAGGTAATAATGTAAAAAACTTACGAGCTCATTGTCTTTTTAAAATCATTCCCTGGTTTGAAGTGGAGGGAGCATAAGAGGATGATAGTGAAACTACTCTGGCATAGAAGAACCAACTGCCAATGATCATTGGAAAAAAAGTGAAGAATATTAAGCAAACATAAAACATTATATAAATTATAAAATATAATTTATTTTCTTACCCATGCACATATGGAGCCAAGAAACACTCAGTTCCAGTTTCACTAAGCCTCTCTGATAAGTATGTATGTCTGATAGCAGCAGTGGTCCCTTTCTCTTGGATTTGATGAGGACATAAGAATCCAAATTTTGTGCTTTTGCCAGAGGAGACCAACCTACGATGCATGTACCTCAATAATGCAAGCACATAAATCAAAGGTAAACGGTGAAATTTTTAAAATATTTACTTTGAATTGTAGAAGATACTTACACTAAGAAAAGTTGGACAATCCCAATCGTAAGATTTTGTCCAGGAGCTACCAGGGACATCAAATCATCCCTCTCAAGATAACATGTAGCCCCTGACTTGCCAACAACTGAATCCGTAGGCCAATCTCTTGTTTTAAAGGATGTATCAAATGCCATCAGAATCACTTGTTGCATGATATTCAATGGAAGCTGTGAAACTTCTTGAGTGAAGGGAGCTAGACTTAGTAGGGCTTTCATCGGACTTTCCTCAGCTTGAACAGAAACAAGGTTCTTTGGCCACAAGATGAACGTACCTAGGACATCGCTTACGATCTTGAATTCATCAGAAGGGATAGGGACTGGTGCACTCATCAATTGACACTCAAACTTGATCAACTTCCATTTGTTGGTGGTGGATAGTTGATCCGAGGTTATGCACACTACCCCGTACAACTAACCGTCTCAGATGATCCTCGACAAAAATGTCACAAGGCTTAGTAATTTCTCTTGCATGACCCTCTAATGACTGCCTGATGTTACAATAACTCCCTATAGTGCTCTGCTTGTTAGGATCAAGCTATTGTAGCTGGGAGTACTGGTATCTTGTCTTGAGCTCATAAACACTATCATTTCCTCTTTCATCTTGCTCAACCGAGTTTCTAGCAGTGCATTAAAGGATGCTTTAGCCTCGGTCCTTGCTTCTGCTCTTGCAGTGGCCAACATAGTCTCCAATTCCCCCTAGTCATGATGTTTGAGGAATGGCGTATCGGGGCTCTAAAGTAATCCCGTATCCCAACCCCTCCTCCAACTCTCCTGACATGGCCTGGATGCTCATGTTTGCCAGTAGCAACAGTCAGAATATCCTTCCTACCCTCTGACTTAAAAGATCCCTCAGCTTATTTTTTTAAGTTCCTCCTATAAGATAATACAAAATAACAAATATAAGTAATGAAGTATGTTTTGTATGTAATTAATAATAGCAATGATATATACTTACAATTTTTTCACCTACTATATGAGTTTGTTCACTCGTATAAGACCGACTCCTCTTTTGGTAAGAAAACAATCATTTTTCTTCGCGATGAATTAGAGATGGTGGAGAAAGAAGAACATAAGGATCGGATTGAGATGCTTCTTCCAATCTCTTCCATTTGGCCACCAACAAGTCTCTTTCAGCCTTTGCATAACCCCTATGAGACATTGTATGAGGGCAATCGTTCTTTCTACCACTCTCTTGTGCTTTTTGCCTTTTTACCTGTGAATAATAAATTATACAAAAGGAAAGTGTTATAATCAATTAATATAATTGCTAAGTAAATAAAATGAAAAATAAGTCAACTAACCAAATTTTCTGGAGTAGTCCAAAGCCTAACAAATGCGTGCCAAGTAGCTTGATCAAGAAATGTATACTGGTCGCACAGATTAGGACGAGGCTGACCATCTTTCACCTCAATATGAATGTAATTATTGGTCAGATTTGTCTTAAACTTCCTCCAACACTCATAACAATAAGTCATTGTCTTGTTGTACAATATCTCATTCTGAGGAACGTCATAGGTGAGCTGGAATGCATGCATTAAAGGAGTAAGTGACAAATTTGTGACATATTTGATAATAATTACATACATAATAGAAGAGAATTGTATACCTGGATAGTGTCCCAAATATGTTGCCGTACCTTTTCATCGATATTTCTCCAATCCTCTATCAAGATGCTCAGCTTGTTGCGTGCAAGGAGGCCGACAAAACTCCTATATCGACTTGCATTAGGCCCGATTGGTTTCAAGTATCTATCAAACTCAATCGGTATCTTTTGCCCTGTACTCCAACTAAGGGAAATGTCTATCAACCGTGTACTATGACTACCCCTCCATACAGACTAGCTACTAGGCTCACTATGATCCTGGCTCAGAGTATTGCTAGGCTCGCTCTGATTAACACTAGATGGCTAGCTTTGCTAAGTAATAGGTGGCTGACTCTAAGGAGCACTAGCTGGCTGACTCTGCTAGGTAATAGGTGGCTGACTCTAAGGAGCACTAGCTGGCTGACTTTGCTGGCCAATAGGTGAATGATCCTGAGGTGTAGTAGGTGGCTGATCCTCTACACAAGGACATTAGGGATCTGTCATTTTCCTGTAACGACAACAAAGAAAGATAAATTGTTAGGCTACAACATGAGAAGACTATATCTATGGAAAAACTATATACATTAAACATCTATAAATCATAATCATAATTACTTTAGATCAAATTTGTATCATAAAGAGATACCTCCCATATTCCCTCATGATGATCATTTCTTGTGCCATGTTTATTATTTGCTTCATATTTTTCGTTCAATTCTAGTAGACCCCTGGAAAAAGGAGTCTCAAGAAGATAATAATTTGAGTGACTTTTCTCATTAATATCAACGACCCTTTTTCCTTGGAGAGCTACATACCACATTTTATTTGCTTTATCAGTAATATAGAACACTTGTTGCTCCTAATCTAACATAATGAAAGGTTCATCCCTAAAACTTCTATTACTCAGATCTACTAATATATATCCTAACCTATCAACCTTTACAGCATTATTGACATCAACCTACTTGCATTTGAAAATGGGAATATGATTTTAGCATAGTCAACCACCCATTTCTCTTCAATAACCACAAAATAAGGTATGACAGCCAATTTAGGGTTCATATCTTTCAAACTAGAGAAGTGCATAGATTCAGCCACTAATAAATCACCACTGTTCTGGACGGTGCTGTTAGATCTCATGTTTTGATGATAACAAAAGTATGGTTTGAAAAGGAAATAATTAATAAACAAGTTTGAACTAAGTAATGACAGGAACAAGCATCACTTGAAGTAAGCATTGGAGTAATGAAGAAAGGCCATGAGAAAATGCTGAGGAACTTGATCAGAAGCAAATCTTCTAAAGCATTACTCGAGGAGCTACTCGAGTAATGAGACAAAACTTGAAGTAACCAAGAGAAAACTTCCAGTAACCTGCCACCATTACTCGAGGAGCTACTCGAGTAACTAGGTAAAAACTTGGAGTTGCTCTCGGCCTGCTAATGTTACTCGAGGAGGTACTCGAGTAACCAAGTGAAAACTTCCAGTTGCCTTCAAGTTTTCCCATTGATACTCGAGGAGTTACTCGAGTAACTGTGTTTCTTAAAATGTGGACCTCTCGGCATTTTGTACTACTGGTAATGTTACTCGAGGAGCTACTCGAGTAACCCTGTGAAAACTTCCAGTTGCCTTCAAGTTTTCCCCATGATACTCGAGGAGCTACTCGAGTAACTCTGTTTCTGAAAATATGTAACTCTCGGCACTTTGTACCACTGCCAATGTTACTCGAGGAGCTACTCGAGTAACATACTAAAGTAAGTGGAAACTTGAGGTTGGTACCCGATTAACTTGATCTCTCTTTATTTCATCTTCCTCGAGTCCTTACTCTAGTATACAAGTTTTTAATGTTCTATCTTTAGTGGATTCCTCGAGTATGTACCCCAGTATGCAGAAATATTTTCAAAGTAAACTTCAAGTCATTACCCGGGTAAGTCATGCTCAAAAGTCTTAGTTACTCGAGGTGGTACCCGAGTAACCTATGCAAAAATAAGTGCATTACTCGAGTCCTGACTTGAGTAACAAGGTAATTGCTCTCGGCCTTGAAATCCTGACAACATTACTGGAGTAGAGCATCGAGTAATCAAAAGTTTTTTAAAGGATTACTCGAGGTGTTACCCCAATAATCTATGAAGTTGCAAAAGCATTACTGGAGTAGCTACCCGAGTAAATAACTATTCCCAAAGGTTTGAAATTTAGTTTACTCCATGCACTACCCGAGTAATCTTGTTTTTATTCATTGACTTTCAATTAAACAAAGATTTCTCGATGATACTCGAGGAGCTACTCGAGTAAACTTCAAGGGATACTCGAGGAGCTACTCGAGTAAGCATACCCAGAAATTTAGAAATCATTCAAACTTTCATTATATTGTTTCCTATATGATTAACCTTTCATTGTATTAGTATTCTTAGTCTATTTTCAGATAAACAATGAAGAAATCATATCAAGAGATGGAAATCAAATGAAACGTTCAAATGCCAACCACCGCCAACGGATATTTTTCAAAAACTTGAAAAGTCAGTAGTGGCTGCGCACTCACCAACGGACGAAAGGAAGTGTTCCAACGGTCATCACCAACATACCTATATATATAGGAACCTTCAAACAGAGAAAGAACAACAAGCACACACACAAACGACTTATTAAGTTCATTGCTCTGTTTTCACGTTGAAATTGTATTTCTACGCTTCAGTGATTATCATTTACTCTGTAAGAGAGATATTTCATTCAAACTCAATATTTGTTATTGAGATAACTTAAGGTTGTGGAACCTTGAGTTAGGATTGGATTACAACTTGTAAGGGGGAGCGAGTGTCCAGGTGAAAGGAACTTGCTTGTACTGAGGTGCCAAGAACCCACTGAATCTTGTGAAACTCTCAGAGAAGCTCTGAGGACTGGACGTAGGTCAAAGCGGTTGTGACCGAACCAGTATAACTCCCGGTGTACACTTCGGTGATATTTCTCCTTACTCATTACTGTTTTAATTCTTTTGTCAAAGTTTTATATTTTCGAAAGAAATTTTAGTATCACCTAATTCACCCCCCTCTTGGGTGAAACGCTTGATCTAACATTTGGTATCAGAGCATAGGTCTTCTTATTAAGGTTTAACAGCCTAAGAAGGATCCAATGGCAAGCATGGGTGAAGGAATTCTTCCCGACGGAGCATCCATCACTAGACCCCCTGGTTTCAATAGAGAACACTTCTCTTTCTGGAAAGCTAAGTTCAGAGTGTTCGTGATGGCTACTGAATATGGGCTATGGGATGTAATTGAGAGTGGAAATTATCAACCTACAAAGATTGAAGATTCTTAGAAAATTCCTAAAACGCCAGCAGAATATGATGAGAATGACAAGAAACTCATCACTCTCAACAGCAAGGCAATTCTGATGTTACAAAGCGCTTTAAGTCAAAGTGAATATTTCAGAATTTGTACACTCCCAACAGCAAAGCAAATGTGGGAAGCTCTGGAAATAACTCATGAGGGAACATCGGGAATAAAGGAGAATCGAATCAACACCTTGGTCACCGAATTCGATTTACTTCGAATGAAATCAGGTGAGTCAATTTCTGAATTCGAACTTAGATATACTCATCTTGTTAATCAACTTGCAGCTCTTGGGAAAGTCTATGATCAGCACACCCAAGTACGAAAGATTTTGAATATTCTTTCTAAAGAGTGGGAAGCAAAAGTTACTGCAATAGAAGAAGCAAAAGGAGAATCAATGAGATCAGTTGCTTCTCTATTTGGAAGTCTTTCTGAATATGAAAGCAAACTAAAGTTCAAAAGAGAACTAGATGACATTGGAGACAAGAAAAAGAAAGGTCTAGCTCTAAAAGCGAAAGAAGAGAATCAGGATAAGGATGAAGAGTTCGACGAAGACGAGATGGGTCTAATCATAAAATGATTCAGAAAGTTCTACAAGAAAGATCAAGGATTCAAACATTTTCAGAAAGGAGGAAATAGTAGCAAAGATCATATCATTTGCTATGAATGTGGGAAACCAGGACATATCAAGTCAGAATGTCCAGATTTGAATCAAAAGAACAAAGAAAAGAGAAAAGGTAAATTCTTCAACAAAAAGAAAGCCTTTGTATCTGCTATATGGGGTGATAGCTCTTCAGATGAAGAAAGTGATGAGGAAGAAGTAGCTAATATATGTCTTGTTGCTCAAGAAGAAACAGAAGAAGAGGTAAATGATTCTGAACCTACCTATGATGAATTACTTTCCAAATATAATGCTTTACATTCTGAATTCATCAAAATAGTTGAAGAACTGATTGTTATTAAAAAGAAAAACAAAGTTCTTGAAACTGAATTTAAGGAAAAGGATTGTGAAAATTGTTTATCTTTGAAAAAGAAAAACATTGATCTCACAAAAAATATTGAAAAATTCACACAAGGAAGTGAGATGCTAAGTGTTATTTTAAAAGCCCAACGATTTGTAAATGATCGATCTGGAATTGGATATGATCCAAAATTAGATAAAAGAAAAGGAAGAAAGAAAGCAGGAGGTAAGACATATTTGAATTATTTTCAACATTCTGTGCATACATCAAATCCTTTTGCATTTTGTAATTACTGTAATAGAAAAGGACATCATACATCTTCATGCATTCATAAGAAGAAAGGAACCATAGGAACCTACAAATGGGTACCTAAAGGTTCATATATTCAAAAATTCATTTGTACTAACCCAAAAGGACCCAAAAAGATGTGGGTACCTAAGACTTAGTCAATTGATTGCAGGTATGTCTCAAAGCATCCAAAAATAGCAAGTGGTACATAGATAGTGGATGCTCTAGACATATGACCGGAGATTTCAAAAGTTTTACCACATTACAACCTAAAGAAGGTGGAAAGGTAAAATTTGGAGGAAATCAATCTGGAAGGATAGCAGGAATTGGTGAAATCAAAAATGACAAAGGAATACAAGTCAAAGATGTATATTATGTTGAAGGCTTGTGTCACAATTTGCTGAGCGTAAGTCAAAGTGCGGATAAAAACAACTGGGTGATATTTGACTCAGAAGAATGTTTAATCATCAACAAGAGTGACTTACAGCTTGATAAGAAGAATATCAAGGCTAAGCTCAGAGCAAAAAGGGAAGGTAATTGCTATACTCTAGATATTAGTAGAAATGAATCTGAAAATTGTTTTCTGAGTAATACCGATGAAAGCTGGTTATGGCATAAGAGATTGGCTCATGTCAATATGCATCAACTAGGGAAATTACTCAAAAAGGATTTAGTGCTTGGATTACCCAAAGTTAATTTAAAAAATGACTTGATTTGTGATGCATGTCAAAAGGGTAAACAAAATAAATCATCTTTCAAATTGAAAAATGAGATTTCAACAAATAGACCATTACAATTACTACATATGGATTTAGTTGGACCAGCAAGAGTAAAGAGTCTTGGTGGCAACTTATATTCATTGGTCATTGTTGATGATTTCTCTAGATTTACATGGGTTATTTTTCTATCATCAAAAGATGAAACCTTTGAAGAATTTATTGTTTTTGCCAATAAAGTGCAAAATGAGAAAGGTATGTCTATTGCAGGTATTAGGACTGATCATGGTGGAGAATTTGAAAATCAAGCCTTTGAAGAGTATTGTGATACTAATGGCATTGATCACAATTTCTCTGCTCCAAGGACGCCTCAACAAAATGGAGTTGTGGAACGCAAGAATAGAGTGCTCACAGAGATGGCTAGAGCGTTGCTAAATGAAAAGAATGTGTCTCAAGTGTTTTGGGCTGATGCTATGAGTACAGCATGCTATGTTTCAAACAGAGCATATATCATAACAAAACTTGGAAAGACACCATACGAACTATACAAAGGAAGAAAGCCAAACATTGCTCATCTACACATCTTTGGTTGTAAGTGTTTCATTCATAATAATGGTAAAGATAACTTAGGAAAATTTGATTCTAAAACTGATGAAGGAATTTTCCTAGGATATTCTAACCGAAGTAAAGCATATAGAATTTTCAATAAAAGAACTTGTGTTGTTGAAGAATCAATTCATGTTGTATTTGATGAATTTGAATCCTCTAACAAAACCATTGATGAAGAACAGGAAGTTGTTTTAAATCAAGAAAATGGTCAATCTATCTCTAAGTCTCTTATTCCAGAGGTTGATGAAACTAAGGAAGAAGAGCAATCCCTAGGTCAACCTAGAGCTTGGAAATACAATAAAAGTCATCCCTTAGATCAAGTCATAGGAGATGTAAATAAAGGGATCAAAACTAGAAATAGAATTTTCAATGAAGTAAGTTTTTCTGCATTCATTTTTGAGATTGAACCTTCTAACATTGATGAAGCCCTATCAGACAATGATTGGGTCATAGCAATGCAAGAAGAACTAAATCAGTTTGAGAGAAATCAAGTTTGGGATTTGGTGCCCCGACCCAATGATCATACGATCATTGGTACTAAATGGGTATTCAAAAACAAACTCGATGAATCTGCAATTATTGTCAGGAACAAGGCAAGATTGGTGGCCAAAGGCTATAATCAGGAAGAAGGAATTGATTATGAGGAAACATATGCTCCAGTGGCTAGATTGGAAGCTATACGAGTACTCTTAGCCTTTGCATGCATCAAAGGATTCAAACTCTATCAAATGGATGTTAAGAGTGCTTTTCTAAATGGTTACATCATGGAAGAAGTGTATGTAGAACAACCTCCAGGTTTTGAGGATGTTACTAAACCTGACCATGTTTTCAAACTTAAAAAGGCTTTATATGGTTTAAAACAAGCTCCTAGAGCCTGGTATGAAAGGCTTAGTAAGTTTCTTATCGATCAAGGTTTTGTACGAGGAAAAGTTGATACAACACTCTTTATAAAAAGAAAACACAATGATATTTTAATTGTTCAAATTTATGTTGATGACATTGTGTTTGGTGCTACTAATGAATCTCTGTGTAAGGAATTTTCTGAGATAATGCAGGGAGAATTTGAGATGTCAATGATGGGAGAATTGAATTTCTTTCTTGGTCTGCAAATCAAACAAAGAAAGAATGGAATCTTCATATCTCAAACAAAGTATTTGAAAGAGCTATTGAAGAAGTATGGAATGGATGAAGCAAATGGCACTGACACACCTATGAGCTCAACTACGTTACTTGATGCTGATGTCAAAGGAAAAGACTACAACATTACAAAATATAGAGGGATGATTGGATCATTACTCTATCTTACGGCAAGTAGACCAGACATTCAATTTAGTGTTGGTATATGTGCAAGATATCAATCAGCACCAAAGGAATCACATGCTGAAATGGTCAAACGAATCTTTAGATATCTTGGTGACACATCTGAATTGGGTTTGTGGTATCCCAAAGGAAGAAACGAATATCTTGTTGCATATTCAGATTCGGATCATGGAGGATACAAAATGGACAGAAAGAGCACCAGTGGACAAGGACAATTTCTTGGAGGATCTCTTGTATCATAGTTCAGCAAGAAACAAAATACAGTGTCTCTTTCGTCAACGGAAGCCGAATATGTTGCAGTCTCAAGTTGTTGTGCACAAGTGATATGGTTAAAACAACAACTACAAGATCTTGGTATATACCTCAAGGAAATACCAATCTATTGTGACAATACAAGTACGATAAGCCTGGCAAAGAATCCAGTTCAACATTCTAGAACCAAGCATATCGATGTCAGGCATCACTTCATCAGAGATCATGTTCAAAAGAAAGATGTGAAAATGATATTCATTCCTACTCATCTTCAACTAGCAGATATCTTCACAAAACCCCTTGCAAAAGATCAATTTCTATTTATTAGAAGAGAATTGGGAATGGTAAATCCCAATGAGTTATAAGAAATTTCAGCATTTCATAATATTAGATGAAGTCATTTGATAATATTTTGATGATCACTAACTTAAGCATCGAAGTATATAGAAACTTGTTTTGCAGGAAGAAAGAAACTCTGTTTTGAGAAATAAAAACAGAGATTATCAGAGGACAACTTTACTGGAGTAACAACTTGAAGTTATGGATAACAGAGAAGCATTACCCGAGGAGGAACTTGAGGTAAAGTAACACGTTACTCGAGTACGTACTCGAGTAATGGCCCCCAAAACTGGAAGTAACGGATCAAGTTACTTAATTTTCAAATATAACGGTTCAGTTTTCAAAGAAATGAAGAGTCAGAAGTTGAAAAGCTGTTTACCCGAGGCAGGACTCGAGTAAACTTGAAGCTTACTCGAGGAAGGCCTCGAGTAATGTCGGAGTTCAGATTCTCAAAGTATTGAATAATGACTCAAATCTGACCCAAATGGACTATAAATGATCGAGGGAACATCCATGGATAATTACTATATTATTCATGCCAGGTACGCAATTTAAATGAATTATTTTTGAATTTTTCTGTATGAACACTCGAGGAAGGCCTCGAGTAAACTTGAAGCTTACTCGAGTCAGGCCTCGAGTAACGTCGGGTTTTAGGTCTTTATCTTGCACAAACTCGGTCATTTCCACAAAATCTCCTCGAGTAAATCACTATACACCCTTTCAAAAACTTTTCTCAATCGCTTCCTTGCCTCATTTCCGTCAAAACCCAACTGATTACAAGTCCAAAAACTTCCTATTTTGTTCAAAATCTCTGTGCCCTAAGCTCGCGACCGTGACCCTGTTTTTCTAAGATTCTAGAATATCTGTGTTTCAAGATGGTTAGAACCAAGAATCTCAACTTCACAGATTCCTCTGATTCACAACAAAACCCTGATCCTCTTTCCTCTCCTCCCAAAAAGAGAAGAAAGTTAATCCTAAGACCAAAAGCCAAAATTCCTCTTCAACCTCAATCACAACCTAAAGCCAAAGGTGTGGTGATTAAAGAGCCCATTGTGACTAGGGCTCAATCTAAAAAGAGTACATCTACTGGAAGAAGCAAAGGTGCCAAATCTCTATCACCTTCTCACTCTGATTCCTCTACACCCTCTTTCACTCCAAAGCCTATCAAAAAGGCAAAATATGACAAAAATATGGCTAAGGCTATGGCTGGGATCATTGACCAAATGGAGAAGGGTCAATCTTCCAAGAAGTCCAAAATTCCGGAAGCAGAGATCACTACCCCACCAAAGGGATTCAATGTGGGCAAACTGGTGGAGTCTCCCAAGTATCTATCACAATTCTCCAGAAGAAAAGTATGTAAGACACACTATGTTAATCTGAAGTTGCTTCAAGAGGTAGTGAAGTATGACCTAAGTTCTTATCTAGATCCCTTTATGCCCTGGCTTTCTATTAGATTACCTTTTTGTACTAAAGTAATCACCCATTTCTATTGCAACTTAGAAATTATAGATGAGCCTAACCGAACCTCAGTTGAGGAAGAAATGACCACCACAGTTAGAGGTCAAAAGATACTGATATCTCCCTCTAGAATTAATTTGTGGTTGGGAATTGAAAACCCCCCTGATGATATATATTCTGAACTTGAGCCAAATCAAATTTTTACTATTCTCAAACCCGGTGAGTTAGTTAGCCCCCTAAACTTTAAACCGAGTGATATGTGTGATCATCATAGGGTCCTTTGGTACATTTACTCTAGGTCCCTAGTGAACAAAGCCAACAACTACACCCATTTCTCTGATAGGGACTATAGGTGGTTTGCTTCACTACTTCTGAAAGAACAGAAGGATCTGGGAGAATACATTTTCTCGAAGATGAAAAGGTACAAGGTGGATGGAAAGGCTACCACTCCAATGCCATATCCCCAGATTGTGTCTCTAATCCTGAAAGAGAACAAAATATGGTATTTGGATAGCAAGGAGCCAATTGAGAGGTTGACTCCAGTTGGAAGGAACCGGATTGGAAAACTGAACATCGACATCCCTCTCAAAGGCCCTCTGGAGTCTGGGTCCAAGAAGAAGCAGAAGGCCACTGAGGCAGAGACCAGTAGGATGGATGACACTCAGTCATCGGCTCCAGCTGCTACCACATCATCACCATCCTTCCTCAATGCCACTCTCCAGCACTTTATGAAGAACATGCTTAGAGGTTTTCATGTGGACATCACCAACACAAATGCAGAACTCATAACCCACATGAACACGAAAATGGGAGAGTTGGTTGAGAGAATGGATAGAAGGCATGAGGAGTTGCTAGCAGAGCAACGTGCCCAGGGAGAGACATTGAAACTGATCCTGGCACGATTGGACTCCTTGGGTCCTGGACCTTCTGCCGGTCCCTCCTCATCTGCACCACCACCACCTCCAGAGAACCCTCCTATTGATGATCCTATTCCTGAGGCTGAACCATCTACCCCTCTGGTCTCTGATCCACTTGAGCCCCAAGGGAAAGATATTTTATTCACAGTGGATGATCCTGAAACCCATGAGACTACACATATTATCATCGATGATTCACCTCCTAAGCAACAGCCAGAAACCACTCCTAAACCTATTCTCTCTCCTACCCAAACAGAGGAAATATCTCCCTCTCCCTCACCTGAACAGCATACACCTGAGGTTGAGATTACTCCTGAGACTCAGACCACCCCAGAAGGAGAAACCTCTACTATGGTTGTCTTCCAACCTTCTCCTCCCGGCGATGACATCCATATCCCTCCACTACATCTGCTTGATCCAGTACCCTCTAGCTCATTTGATTCTTTAGACTCAAATGATTCTATGGTCCTTCCAGTAACACCCATTTCCATGGCCAAGCCTCCTAGCCCTCCACTTGATTGATGAAGCCAAAAAGGGGGAGAAGAGCTTGAGAGTGATTTTGTGGATATGTCCTAGCTTATCATGGGTATTTGGGTGTACATGGGATTTTTAGGGAGCTTTTTTATTTCAGTTTGAACTTTATCTTGTAATTTGAAAGTTTTAAGATTAATGCAAATGTGTTATGATTTCATCTTAAAGTTCAATGAAGTTTTAAATTATGATACATGTTTGGACTAATGAAATTGTTGTGTATGCAAGGTGTATTCAAAATTAATAAGACATATTTGAAAAATCATGTTCAAAATCACCAAGTTTTGTCATCATCAAAAAGGGGGAGAATGTTAGATCTCATGTTTTGATGATAACAAAAGTATGGTTTGAAAAGGAAATAATTAATAAACAAGTTTGAACTAAGTAATGACAGGAACAAGCATCACTTGAAGTAAGCATTGGAGTAATGAAGAAAGGCCATGAGAAAATGCTGAGGAACTTGATCAGAAGCAAATCTTCTAAAGCATTACTCGAGGAGCTACTCGAGTAATGAGACAAAACTTGAAGTAACCAAGAGAAAACTTCCAGTAACCTGCCACCATTACTCGAGGAGCTACTCGAGTAACTAGGTAAAAACTTGGAGTTGCTCTCGGCCTGCTAATGTTACTCGAGGAGGTACTCGAGTAACCAAGTGAAAACTTCCAGTTGCCTTCAAGTTTTCCCATTGATACTCGAGGAGTTACTCGAGTAACTGTGTTTCTTAAAATGTGGACCTCTCGGCATTTTGTACTACTGGTAATGTTACTCGAGGAGCTACTCGAGTAACCCTGTGAAAACTTCCAGTTGCCTTCAAGTTTTCCCCATGATACTCGAGGAGCTACTCGAGTAACTCTGTTTCTGAAAATATGTAACTCTCGGCACTTTGTACCACTGCCAATGTTACTCGAGGAGCTACTCGAGTAACATACTAAAGTAAGTGGAAACTTGAGGTTGGTACCCGATTAACTTGATCTCTCTTTATTTCATCTTCCTCGAGTCCTTACTCTAGTATACAAGTTTTTAATGTTCTATCTTTAGTGGATTCCTCGAGTATGTACCCCAGTATGCAGAAATATTTTCAAAGTAAACTTCAAGTCATTACCCGGGTAAGTCATGCTCAAAAGTCTTAGTTACTCGAGGTGGTACCCGAGTAACCTATGCAAAAATAAGTGCATTACTCGAGTCCTGACTTGAGTAACAAGGTAATTGCTCTCGGCCTTGAAATCCTGACAACATTACTGGAGTAGAGCATCGAGTAATCAAAAGTTTTTTAAAGGATTACTCGAGGTGTTACCCCAATAATCTATGAAGTTGCAAAAGCATTACTGGAGTAGCTACCCGAGTAAATAACTATTCCCAAAGGTTTGAAATTTAGTTTACTCCATGCACTACCCGAGTAATCTTGTTTTTATTCATTGACTTTCAATTAAACAAAGATTTCTCGATGATACTCGAGGAGCTACTCGAGTAAACTTCAAGGGATACTCGAGGAGCTACTCGAGTAAGCATACCCAGAAATTTAGAAATCATTCAAACTTTCATTATATTGTTTCCTATATGATTAACCTTTCATTGTATTAGTATTCTTAGTCTATTTTCAGATAAACAATGAAGAAATCATATCAAGAGATGGAAATCAAATGAAACGTTCAAATGCCAACCACCGCCAACGGATATTTTTCAAAAACTTGAAAAGTCAGTAGTGGCTGCGCACTCACCAACGGACGAAAGGAAGTGTTCCAACGGTCATCACCAACATACCTATATATATAGGAACCTTCAAACAGAGAAAGAACAACAAGCACACACACAAACGACTTATTAAGTTCATTGCTCTGTTTTCACGTTGAAATTGTATTTCTACGCTTCAGTGATTATCATTTACTCTGTAAGAGAGATATTTCATTCAAACTCAATATTTGTTATTGAGATAACTTAAGGTTGTGGAACCTTGAGTTGGGATTGGATTACAACTTGTAAGGGGGAGCGAGTGTCCAGGTGAAAGGAACTTGCTTGTACTGAGGTGCCAAGAACCCACTGAATCTTGGAAGCTATAGTGAAACTCTTAGAGAAGCTCTGAGGACTGGACGTAGGTCAAAGCGGTTGTGACCGAACCAGTATAACTCCCGGTGTACACTTCAGTGATATTTCTCCTTACTCATTACTGTTTTAATTCTTTTGTCAAAGTTTTATATTTTCGAAAGAAATTTTAGTATCACCCAATTCATCCCCCCTCTTGGGTGAAACGCTTGATCTAACAGGTGCTCTTATCATCTAGGGACTTTGTGTAAAAAGTATAACCATTGTTCACAAATGAATTCCAACTTATGACATCAACTTCAGGACCACGTGCTAACCAATTTATTCTATCATAAACACATTCTTCTCCGTCAACCTTTTGTTTGAACCAATGTGCGAAAGTTCTGTTATGCTCCCTAATTAACCTTTGTTCAGTCATTCAACTATTTTGTTTCCGTACAATTTCTTTATGCTCATTCATGTAATATTGAACTTCATCAACATTATTCAAGATATACAAGTGGACTTGTTGCAATTCATCAGAATCTACGCTCTTTATTGTTGCCCCGTGTCTACCCCTTTCTTGATCTTGACATTTAGGAAGTCCAATATGTCGTACATTTGACAAATAATGTTGACAAAATTCCATAGCTTCTTCAGAAATATATTTCTGAACAATAGATGCTTTAGGACGGTTGGAGTTCTTCACATACCCTTTTAAGATTTTCATAGCTCTTTCGATTGGGTACATCCACCAGAAATAGATAGGGCCACACAACTTTATCTCCCTTACTAGATGAACAATCAGGTGTACCATGATGTCAAAAAAAGAAGGAAGAAAAAGCTTTTCAAGCTAGCACAGGATCATATATCCTTCATTTTCCAATTCCTCCAATCTTTCCGTGTCAATGACTTTACAACAATTGGCATTGAAGAAGAAACAAAGTCTAGTCAATATGTGTTGAAGATAATATTCGACAATGCCTCGAATAGCTACTGGGAGTAGTTGTTGCATTAAGACATAACAATCATGAGACTTTAGCCCTATTAACTTCAAGTCTTTCATCGATACAAGCTTTTTAAAATTTGAAGAATACCCTGAGGGAACTTTGGCGCCATGTAAACACTCACAAAAGCTTCTTTTCTCATCCTTAGATAAAGTGTGAGCACTTGGAAGACAAAAAGTTCTAGTACTATATGGCCTTGGATGTAAATCTTCTCGTATTCCTATTTCTTGCGAATCCAATCTTGCCTTCACGTCATCCTTAGAACTTCTTTGTATGTTGATCAGTGTCCCAACAATACTGTCACATACGTTCTTCTCCACATGCATGAAATCAATACAGTGTCTGACGTCAAGATTGCGCCAATATGGAAGATTGAAGAAGACGGACCTTTTTTTCCATATATTGTTGTCATTTGTACTCTTTGATGACTTACCAAAGATAGTATTGATATTTTTCACCTTTACATAAATTTTCTCCCCAGTCAATGCCTCTGGAGCATCTTCAAACTCTTGGTCCCCAAAAAAAGCTTTTTTACTCTACGATAAGGGTGGCTTCATCTAAGAAATCGCCTATAGCCAAGGTAAACCGTCTTTTTTCCATGTTGAAGTTGATGGTAGCATGTGCCTTCTTCACAAATCGGACATGCTTTGTGGCCTTAATGCTATATCCTGACAAGTTCCCATATGCACAGAAGTCATTTATAGTATAAAAGATCATTGCTCGCATATTAAAAGTTTCCTTCTTGTTCACATAAAAAACAATGACACCTTTATCCCACAACTCTTTCAAGTCTTCGATCAAGGGTTCTAGGTAAACATCTATGTCATTTCCAGGTTGCTTTGTTCCTGAAATCAATATAGACAACATAATGTACTTTTGTTTCATACATAACAAAGGAGATAAGTTGTAAATTACCAATAGAATAGGCCATGAACTATGTATACTGCTTAGACTACCATAAGGATTTATGCCATCTGTAATACCCCAAATTTTGAGACTCGAGGATAGAGAATAAGCCTGAGATTAGTGGATTGCTAAGCCCCGGTTTAGAAAGATCCCAAATTGTGATTAGGGGTTAATGACTACAAAAGTAGACGTGGTTAGTGATTAATGAACCCTTTTAGAGAATATAAAGAAGATTGTAGTCGCTTGTGTTATGAGCAACGCCAAAACCCTGTATTTGAGTTCAATTGTGGATTAACATCCAAATTGACTTAGAATAGAGGGAAGAATTGAATGGGGTATTGTGATGGAAATGGTGTCATGTTGTGGTATTTAATCCTTGGAATTGTTTTAAATTGGATTGGACACATTGGTTGCAAAACTGGAAATGCTGTCCAGTGAAACTCTATTCTGGGCTGTCAGTTTGTGTGAACGTTTTGAATGGTCAAATGGTGTCTAACAATTATGAAACTTTCCAGTCTTATAGTTCATATCTCAAGCTTCAAACTGGACATATAGTTTGTGCCATTTCGTTTTGGGAACTGGGAGATATGACTGTCCAAAGTTTGGGATAGAAACTGAACTCTGTTTTGGGGCAGTGATGAGTTTTATGTAATTCTGGAATTGTGTGGTGATTTTTAGTAATGGCCAATATTTTTCATATGAATAGGACTTAAATATATTTCATTTGGCTTTGGAATCACCTCATTTTGAGTTTTCTAGAATTAGTTATGATGTTTCAAAGTTTGGGCAGAAAATCTGCCAGAAAATCCGAAAATGGGAATTATGACATCATCTCAATAAAAGATGACATCATCATGGAATTAAATATCTTCTCATCTTCTTCAGCTCCCATTTTCTGTCATGAGTTTCAGCTGAAATAGAGAGAGAGCATATGGGATCTTTAGAGAGAGAAAGAGGAAGAAATCTCGTAAGGTAAGCCGATTTCTCCGACGATCTAGCTCCTAACGCGTATAACTCCGATCCTAAGCTACTCCTTTATGTTCTTTAAGGTTTGGAAGCTCTTCCTTTGGTGTTAAAACAGCTAGGGTTTCAGCCAAGACAAGGAAAAGCTAGTGGGAGCTTGAGGTAACTTCCAAACTCTTGTGTATTGACTATTCTGGCTGCTGTGGACAATTTAATCGGTGAAATTTCGCTGGATTGTCATTGGTTTCAAAAACGGAAAATGGGTGTGTGGGGCTGTTATGCTGCCCAAATTGGTACTAAATGGTAGTTGTAACCTAAGGGAATAGTCAATAAAGTGGTTAGGAGTAGAAAGGAACGCGTTTACGGAGCCGAAACCGAAAAACCCCAATTTTTCCCGGAGTACATGTATATTTCGGCCAAGGCTATAAATGGGTCTTAGAGTTGGATTTTCAATGATTTGATGATTCCATTGAGTTCAAGAACAAAAATTAGGTGGAGTTACAGTTGGGCACTTTTTCAGAAAAGGCCGAAAAAGCATAATTACGAAAATGCCCCTGAAACCCTTAAAGTGGGGCTATTAAGGGTAATTTTGTAATTGACATTGAATTTGATAATTCCGAGTTCGGAAATGGATTCCTTGGGCGAAAATATGTCAGAATAGCCCATGTCAAAATTTTAAGAAAAGTACAGCCGGACCGGGTACGGCGGGGCCGGGCCGGGTCCCAGGGGTATTTTAGTAATTTTTCAATATAGCCTCATATAACCCCCAAAACTACTATGGAAGTGTCTAAATAGTATATTTGAAATTGTAGGATCGAATGTGAAGCCCCGAACTGCTGGCATGCAAATCGAGGAGAAAAGACTGGAGGTAGGGGACTTTCCTTACTTGCATGTATTTGATATCTTTGCTTGTGTAGTGATGTATGTGATTGCTTTACTTGATTGTGTAGAGCATATTTGAATAAATGAAGCTCTGTTTCTGTTTTCGCTGTGGCCATAGTCTTGTTGTATGAAACATTGAGCATGCAGAAATATCATTATGGGGTATGCATCTAGATAAAGCTAACATGTCATACACATAGCATCTATCATGCATGCATTATGGTATTTGTTTCCTACTGAGATTCCCTCGAATCTCACTCTCCCCTACCAACAATTTAGACAGGGCAAGTGGCTCGTGGAGGGAGCGGCTAGGACTCCTCTGAGATGAGATTGTGTAATCCCCATTTGAAGAATTGTAATGGGCAATTGTACCCTGTGTATCTTTAACGAAGGTATGTGCCCGGGATTGCCGGGATGATTAAGTTGTGCACTCTGATATTTATATGAATGTGATTTATCTTCGCGTAGTAATTGTATTCGAAATGTGAACATGAGACCAATTTTATAAATGATTTCAAAAAGTATTCGCGAAAATCCTGTCATGTGATGGGTTAGTAAATGTTATTTGATTATTATTGGTCTCTATTTCATTTTAATCGCATATTTCGGATATAATTATGGAGGGGGATTACACCATCTGTGCTAAGCCCAAGCCTGAGATTCCTATGTTCTTCAACGAAGCTAGAAAATAATTGATCGATTTTCTGATATTGAGAAGAATCAGCTGGATGTCGAAGCTTTCCATCATAAATCCTCTCATCTGCATGTCATCTCAAATTTTTGGCATCAATTTTATTGGCAAACAAGCGCTTAAACCTTGGTATAATTGGAAGATACCACAACACTTTTATAGGGGCCTTGTTTGATTTATACCTCAAAGTTTCACACATCGGACATTGCTCCTTCTCTTCATGCTCTTTTCTATACAATATACAATCGTTAGGGCATGCATGGATCTTTTTATAGTTCATACTTAATGGACACAGTATTTTCTTAGCATCATAGTATCGACAAGGCAACACATTATCATTAGGAAGCATGTCTTTATGAAAAACTCTTATCGCTCCATCCATGTTGTGCTTTCAAGCTTACCAATTTCAATATAGCTTTCAATAATTGGCATTTTTTACACCCTGGGTACAGTGGCTTCTCAGCATCACTGCACATATTACCATATGCATGTGATTGTTCAAAAGCCTCTTCTCCTGCATCACGAATAATATCCTCTATCCGATAATCCAAATCCGTGTCATTATCATCACAAATAACTCCCCCTGTTGAGATGCACTTAGCATTTCTAATTGTTCACCATGCCATACCCATACTATATAAGTTTTACAAAACCCTTCACAAATTAAATGTGTATATATCTGCAGCACTTAGTCACTTCTCATTCAAACATTTTACACAAGGGCAATAAAACATCCCACTATCATCATCGGCATTTCTTTTTGCAAAGTCTAAAAAACCCCTTACCCCAACATCATATTCAACACTTGTCCGTTTAGCTTGTATCCAACTACGATCCATATATTCCAACACCTTTTTTTTTGTTTTCTACTTTTTCCCTAGAAAAGGAAGGAGTATGATGTGAGCATGCAATCATTACACCCAAGTACCTAGTTTAACTACTACATAATGAATAGGTAGAAGAGAGTTGAGAGATAGAAATAGAAGAAGAGTAATTCGAATAGTACAATTTTCATTAACAATGCAAATTTGTCCAATACAATGGGTCGAGTAGCCATATATATTGCCAGTATGAATAGTGGAAATATAATAGTACCATAGGGAATAGGGGTTCAGTAATTAGAGACCTATTAGCAATTAGACATGGTTAAGGCCATGTTTGGCTAATGCCGCGCTTAAACGGCTAGTATCACTAATGGTTAATCCGTCTTCTAATTTACTAACCTAACTTTCAAAATATTCCAATTGTAAGTGTAGGGTATATCCTAACCCACTTATCATGCTTAGTTGACAAAGAGGGGCTCTTTTGTTTTAGTGTTCACTGGTATGTATAGATACAACTTGCTTCCAGACATGTAAATCATGATTTATTTTAAATAAGAGCAATATATATAAAGGACATAAATAAGAGCAATACATAGGGGACCCTCGCCCTATTATCTATAAACATAGTAGGATCCAGCTCAAAAGAGAATTCACAATCATTATTATATAGCTTTGCTTGTAAGTCAGGCGGAAAGCAAGAAATGGAATAAAATTGATCTTTTGCCTAAGTCCACTTGAAGCAATTTATTAATTTATAAATTATAAATCAATTTTCCATAGAAAAATTACCAGCTTATGTTACTTCATGATTTCTAGATTCACTCTCTCGTACCAGTTCCCAGCATCTACCGGCAGAAAGTTGAATGAACACCTCACTTGGTTGATGTTCCAAGGATACCTGAGGGAGAAAAACAAGCATGTTATTCTATCTTTAACTTCATCCTATTAACCGCACTTTGGAAATCCTAACAAAACAACCAGTTCTTCATTTTAAATTAAGGCTTTCAAAGTTCAAACTAAGTTTATTCATGAAAACTAATTCTGAAAATTGGAATCCCAAGTAGGGCATAGTTTCAAAATATTCTTTTCAAAGGGCTAAGAAATGGCAAGTAACGAAATGTCAGATCAAAGAGCGCCTAGAAAGCCATCAATGCATCAAACTTATGAATTTGGAGAAACATGAATTCAATATGCTAAGATTAGTAAGGAACTAAAAATCCAACGCAATAATGGTTAAAGTTCTCAACGCAATATTGAGATTTGAGAGCTTAACAAGGGACCAACTAATAGCCTAGAGACTCAACAACTACAACAATGCATTACAATAATATAAATCTAGAGAAGGGGAAGATCTGCAAGCAATATTTACAAGACATATAAGGATATTCACAAGACAAATAAATGAATTCAAAACTACACTTTTGGAATTAACAAGACAAATGGCCTTTTTTTTCTCACTGGCAGACTTTGTTGACAACACAACATTATTCATTATTTCTCAAGCATGCAAGGATAGCTGCCTTTTTTTTCATCTCTCTATCTGTCTACCTCTTCTATTTAGCCATTACTTAATGCTATACACTTCCTCACACACCAAGCCCCTATAAATAGGTGACATACTCTTGTTCAAGTCCAACACAAAAAATCAATCACCAATCAAAAGTTTCACTTACATACATATATCATTCATTTATAAGGTTTTTAGTCATGTAAAGGACAAAATTTAGGAATGTAAGTTACAAGGTTCATACCTGTTGGACCCGTGTGATAAGCAACTTATCTGCAATATTTGAGTTAACATTTACCATGGGAGAGAGAAAAACCAAAATAAGAATTTGATCACGAAAGAAAATGAGTTTGAATGACCAAAAATACAAGAAGTTCGTCAGAATAGCTTACTTTTTCAAGAAGCTAATGCGTTCAGCTAGTGGTGTAAGTCCTAGTAAGCTCAACACAAAAACCCAAGGCCGTTTGCAACAAAAACACAAAAACATTAAACTTTTCAATCAATTCTCAGGATAGATACCCGAAATTTGAAAGTATAATTCTCCTCCGATCCTAAATGTGCGACAAACACCCGTTATGACACCTAAGACCCTTTAACATCTAACTACAAACCAAAAGACTTCAGCAAAGATGTCAGTATAAATCACAACTACCATAACCACCAAACACTAGCAGCTGCAGCGCACTTTTCACATACCCAAATTTCAAAACATTTCAAGAGTTTTCCTAACAGGTTTATCACACACTCAATTTCATTTTCTTATTTAACTTTTCTCGCCTGCCAAACAACATAACATGCATTTCAATGTCACTTACTTGACTGAACCTGTAGACTTCGGCAATAATGGCAAACGAAATCGCAAGCAAAGGAAGACGGTGACTCACGAGCAGCTCGACTGGCCAGATTTAATTGTTCCAATTCAAAGATCAGGTAAGGGATAGGGAGTCGAGGACTGATGAGAGAAAAGATTGGGATGAAACAAGCTAAGCTAATTCAGAATGGAAGAAGGATTTCAGAATGGAATAGCGCGGGGAGTGGAGGCATGAAAATATTAGAGGAAAGCTTTTTTAAGACCGGTTAATAGGATAACCGGTCTAATATAAAGCTTTTTTAAGACCGGTTCTTCCAACAACGGGTCTTAGACCCGTTGTTGGAAGAACCGGTCTTAAAAAAGCTTTATTTTAGACTGGTTATCCTATTAACTGGTCTAAAATAAATATATTCTAGACCGGTTCTTTCAGTAACCGGTCTAAAAAATAAAAGGCTTAATCTTTTTAGACCGGTTAGTGTAGAACCAGTCTAAATAATATTTTTTAGACCGGTTATTATAATAACCAGTCTCCCAAGTTGTTTATAATTATGAAAATGCCACCGCGTATTTCTTTTAGACCTTATCCACTACAACCAGTCTAAATGTGCCGGTCTAAATCAACTTTTTTATACTAGTGACACTAGCAGCAAATCCTCATTCCTGGGATGCTTGTTAAACTGGGGCTTAGTAGTTTACTTGATTCAGGCTTATTCTCAAGCCTCAAATCCCAAAATTTGAAAATTTACACCCAGCCTATTTGTAAGATGCTTATCAGGTTTTGCCACAATGTGAAAACGCAATGATAACTAATAACCAGGTACTTCTTTTAACTATTCTTTAGTGAAGAGGTCAGCAACTTAGTTGGCCGCTCAAGGTATCTGAAGCAATTTGGTTTCTTAATCAAAGCTTAACATGGATTAGATTTCACTAAATAGCCTATTATTCCGGTAAGTAGTGGTATCTTCTTCACCCACCAATCAAAGCATATCTGAAGTATTAGTTTTAATTATCACTTGTCACACTCCTCTATCCCACTTTATCTTCAAGCCTAATAGCAGTGCCTATATCTTAGCATTCAAGCTATCCCTTTCACATAAACGATGCATGAATCCTCCCACAAAGTCCCATTTTCATCTTGGAGAAGGCCAATAAGGGGTTGCTTGCTGCCTCTCTCTAATGCACTCTTTGTCGACCTTTATTTTTTACCACTTCCCAAATGCTTTTTTCTTAGTTATTTGGATTATTATGTTTTACATAAATTGAGTGATATTTTGATATCTTATAGGCAAAAAATGGTGTTGTTTTCAATTTTGTGTGATTTTTCAAAGATTTAATACTTTAAATAAAAAAACCATGCAGATTTTCATGGAAACTATTTGAAAAATTGTATAAAATTGAAAACAGCACCATTGGGATATGGGGAAAAAATTAGATTCAGCGTAGAGTATGTAATAACCCAAATTTTACTCAAGGGCTAAATATACCAAATAGACATTGTAATGATGTTAAATCACTTTTTACAATGCACTTAGCTCTAATTAGCTCAAGGGAACTACATAATTTCTTTGTCTAAAGTTAGAAATGACTAAAAGCCTAACTTAGACATAAAATAAAGAGGTAATGTCATCTTGAATAAGGAAACAAAGAGAAATAAAGGAGCCAATGGCAAAACAATAAATAATGTTGTGATTAAGGGCAAAAGAGACATTTGCCACTTAATCTTGATGTTAAAATTTGAAGACAAAATCAAGGGCCAAGATGTGATCTTCAAAAGCAAGAGTAATTAATAGGATCAAAAAACAAATTAACCCTCCTTTAGCAAGGGCTAAATTCAGCCAAGTAGGGACAAGAAAAAAGGAAGAGAGTTTGGCCAAGAAGTCAAACCACTTAGAAGACCAAAGTTCAATTGGACCAATACATATGAGATCAATTGGTCAACAAATTATCCTTTCCATTTGACTTTAAAATTCAGTTTTGACCAAAAAAATAGAAAGAGAATATGCAATTGAAGCATTCCCAAATTCATTGACCAAGTCAAAAGAAAAGAAAAAAAGAAGAAAAGGAAAGTTAAGGTATATTCCAATTATTCCAAACTTGGAAAGTTTGACTAAGAGGAAAGATTTCAAGAGCACTTTGGTCAACAATTCTTCTCCCATTTTGAAGAGTGAATTTCGGTCAAGTGATAAAGGAGAAAGAAAGAAGGAACACCACTTGGTTAACCCTAGTTAATTAACTCTTCCATTTTTCAAGAAGCCGCTAATTGATTGACACATGGGTTTTCTCTTATTCGCTTAAGCAATTTCAGCCAAGTAAATCAAGAAGCAAGGAAATGAATATTAAACCATCATTCACTCCCTTCCATTTATTAAAATGGCCAAGCACAAAAATAGGAGAGAAGAAGGCTAGAAAAAGAAAAAGGAAAGAGAAAGAGTCACCTTGATAATCACTTTTCTAGCTCAAAGTCTCTTCTTTAACATTTTTCTCCTCTCTAAGAGCTTCAATTTTATGATTATTTTTCAATAGGAGGTGTTTTGAGTTGTCAAAGAAGATCCAAAGTTGGAGAATCAAAGAACTAGCTTGGGAAAGTGATAGTGGTGAGTTAGAGCTTCATTTTGAGCTATATATTATGTTGATTGGTTGGAAATTTTGGAACTTGTATTGCTGCCCTAATTTCGATGGTCTTAGAATTTTGAGGTTTCATTGTGTTTTGATTATATACATGATGTCTTGTGATGTTTAAAGAGCATATAAAACTTGTTTGATGATTAAATTGGCAACTTGGTGAGTGTTGGATTGTGTAGCAAGTTTCTATCAAAACAGGACATGTAAAAGGAGTAGGGATTTGGTAAATTTGATGTCCCAATAGATTCTAAATGAAAAACTGTGTAGGAATAGCCTCTGGCTATAAATTCTAGATCACTGGAATAAAACACTGAAAACTAGAACTGAAACTGTGCTACAAGTGTAGGTTTCCTGCAAGGCAGTGAGAACGTGATGTATTTTTGGAAAATCAAATGATATCCAATGAATGTGAAATTTCAAAAATGAAAGTAGACATATCAAGCTTTAATTTGATATGTCATTTGTGTCATTTGGATCTATACACTAAGAATTATACATTTTTGAAGACAGACTTTTAAAACTGGAATGTTTCTGTGACAGTGTGAATTGAATTGTTGTTCTAGAATTCTGTATGTATTACTGGCTAAGGGAGATATTTTTCCCTAAAAATAGACTTGATAAAGATCATAGAATTTTGAATCACTTGAATTGGATATTCCTATAGAAATATTTGAATTTTCAAAGTTTGTTGAAAATTTTGCCAGCTTTGGAATGACTTGTGAAAATGAGAAAGTTAGGGTAAAATGTAATAAATGTGAACTCTAAGGGTGAAGATAAGCATTGTGGGCTAGGGTAAACACATAGACTTATCATTTGGCCTAGTGCACTTACCCTAAGGATAACCAACTCAAGAGTCTTAAGTTATCAAAGAATTGGAATAAGTAATAACTCGCCCATTCGTGAATTCCAAATTTATAGGATTTGACATTTGCCTGGGACGTCCACGAGATTGAAAACAAAAACCGAGTTTGGAAAGGCTGTCAGGTAGTATCATATCCCTTATATCATATGTGTTGCTGTGTATGTATTCCATATCATCTGCTTATGTGTGGAATAGTTAGTCCCTAGGGGCTAAGACACATAAGTACAAGTTGCACAGGGAGTTACCCTAGGCTATAGTATACGGGGTTACCCTAGACTACATATCTTGTATGGGGCAGAGGCCCTGGGTTACAAGTTCATGGTCACCAATCACTATGGTTTTGTGATTAGGGACCCATTAGGCCTTTTGTTTGCTGCATATTGTAAATGTTTTGTTAATCATTTGTTTTACATACTTAGTATTCTGCATATCATATGAGTGATCTGTGTACTACTGGGATTCTTTTGAATCTCACCATTTCCAACCACTTATCTATAGTAAAGGCGACCAACTCCAAGGGCAAGAAGGTAACTGGCAAATTACAAGATAGCACATGTTAGAAAGATTCATCAACATTGATAAACCCATATCGTGTGAGTTCTCAAAATAAACTAGGTTTGAAAATGTATTATAGTAACTCAACGTAGGTCATTCTTGTGAGGAGATTAATTTCCAAATATTTAAAAAGTAAAGTGATAAATACCTTAAAGTTATCAAAAATCATTTTAAGAAATTGTTTTTAAAAATAATGAAGTAATCTAATCTAATTCAATATTTTTGTATTTTTCAATTTTCAAGACAAAGAAGCAAATGGAATCAAAATTAACAATAACAAGATAAATTCAATAAACTAGTATAATGATGAAATGTGATTCCCTTGAGTTGAGGTTTTAGTCTTCCTTGCCTACTAATGATAGGAATTCAATAATATGAGTTAAGACGATGGACCTAAGCTACCGCTAGATCCATACTTGCAATACTCATTTAATTCATTATACTGAAGCAATTAAATGAATATCACCAAATAAATTTGACTCAAGGAGATGAATAATTAACTTCCAATTCTAAATTGTAATTATTATTACAACAATTCAAAGCATTCAGTTTGGTCATTTAAAATGCCCTCAACTGAGTCAGAATAAACAACTCAACCTACTCCTAATATGAATCATACAAAGCTTAATTAATCAACTCCTAGCTCAACCACCAAGTTTATTCACTTGGCATAGAACAATTTAGATCACAACCACATACTTAACCAAGCCATATAATTATGAACTACCAAGAGAGCTTAAAGGAATCCATTGAAGTTTAGAAGCTCAAACCATTACCCAACTCTAGGAAATCACCAAAACTTAGCTACTCATGGAAGAGGAAGATGCAGCTTGACAAAAGGATGAGCAATTATCCATGGAGAAAAATAGTCCAGCAGCCTCCACATTAATTCTTTATTCGGTCCATTTAGCTTTCTTCACCTTTTCTTCATTTCGTCCTATACTTCTACACAGCCGCCTTTCTTGATGCTTTTTCTTCCATTCCCCAAATCGGTCTGCTTGCTTCTTTTCTTCTCCCTTCATAACCACCTCCCTCTTTCCATTATTCAAATCGGTCTAGCCCATCTTCATACCTCTCTATAATCTATTCGGTCCAGCTCCCACAATATTCATTTTGGCTGCTTTTCTCAAAATTGGCCCATTCTTTTCTATTCAACTCAGTCAACCCTCCTTTTCACATCTTTCCATTCAGTCCACTTATCTCTAATGCTCTAATGAATACTCTCCCATATCAGTCCAAAATATCACCTCTTCTTCAATTACTCAATTCAATCGTAGCTATCCTTTTCAATATCTATTGGGTCCAGATAGCTCCTTTCATTTGGTTTAGCCCCCCTTCAAATAATTCAACCACCAAACAAGGCCCTTACTTATTTAATCTCCTCTTAGAAAAAATGTGAAAATAAATTCTGCACTTGTGATGTTCCACTCTCGTCCTTCATTAAGCTCCAAAATAACATCTTTAACCTTAACAACTTGACAAAAGTTGTGCCACATCATCATCTACAAAATTTAATTCATAAAGGTAATATCTTTTGCTCACAATTAAGAAATAATGTGAATAACAAATATTAATCTACTATAATTCTCAAATTATCCTTTCACTAAAATCTCACATTAATACTTAATTTGCCCAAAATATTCAATTAAGTCCCACAAAAGCCTAAAATTAATTAATAAAAATATATAAATATTGAGCTTTATCAATTCCCCCATACTTAAGCTTTTCACTCATAAGAAAAACATTAAACTCAACACTAGGCAAAGAGGGAAGAAAGTTGAAAGAATAGGTAAGATCAAGCTTCAAGAATCACACTTTGTCAAATAACAAGGTATCCTCCTATCCAAATTCAATGAACATACTAAAAATTGAAGTAGCAAAAGCGATGCAAGGTTTAATTACAATGAGTTTAATTGGAAACCTTAACTAGGATAAGTGTTTGCATTCTTCTCTCAAATAAGGTAGTTTCTCATTTTCATCCACTTTAACCACACTCTACTATAGGCTTGTAATATTTCTAGGCTCTCCACTACTTGCAATCATGGCATAAATAAATCCAAAAGAATTTGTAGGGTTGTAATATTGAATAGGCCAAATGATGGAAAATTAGAACAAGCTACCATGCATGCATTAAATTTGATTAGCATAACCAATAGCACTAATCACACTCGTGTAACTTTCTTTTGCCAAAATTTCCTATCTCAACTCATCAATACACATTTTTTTTATTTGTTTACTTTTAAGAAGTACCTTATATTTTTTTTAATCCTCACTTTTATTTTTTTTTCTATTTCTATTTTTCCTTTGTTTGTCTTTTTTTTAAAATTCACATGGCACTTATCATCCTATTTAAAAGAGCAACATTCATATTTCTTCATCATAGTACTAACAAAACTTGATAGAAAGTGCAAGCATGGCATTTGTCTAATGAAAATGAAAATTAAATGAAGGACTCAAAGGGGTAATCAAAGGTGAACAATGATTGATTTGTGTTTAACTTAGAAGGTATAAAAATGAATACCAATGCTATCTCTATCCATACCATTGCAAAATGTAGCCTTAAGCAAGAAACAAAACAAGTTCTAGAGAGCAATAATCTAAGTGGATAAATCACACAATGAAATGAATAATTAGGCCTAAAACACCTTCCAACTAGGCTCTTTGTTCCTAACAAACTCATCAAAATTAAGCCATGAATGATTAAAACACTTGAATTTTGTGGCAATTCACTAATTTAAAGCAAGTTTAACCATGAATCTAACTAAGAATAATTGAAATACTTGACCATGATTAAAGACCTCAAAAGTCTCAGTGAATTGGATAAAAAATAATAGAGGACAAAAGCAGTAGATAGAGGCATACAATTGTTAGATATGATTAGTTTTGATGATGTCAAGTATTGAAGTGCAAACAGTTTGTATGACATACTTATTATCTTCATTGACTAACTACTATATTTAATGTTGGATATCTTGTAGATTAATCAAGCCAAGAAAGAAGATGATTGAAGATATTAAAAGAGATATCTAATTGGATTATGGAGTCAAGAAGAATGATATTGAAGAAAGAATAATTTACAGGAACTAATGGGAATTTCAAGAAGAAAGATTAGTTAAGTAAAGAAAGAAGAAGTTTAAAGATATTCAAGAAGATATCTAGTTGGGATATGAAGAATGATCATCAAGTGGCAAAAAAAGAAGAAAGAGATTGAAGAAAGATTGAAGAAAAAAGAACTTGCAAGATCACATGAGTATATGAAGATCCAAGCTATTAGAAGTGATACCGGAGGTTTCTATGATCATACGGAGGTTGGAATGGGCCAATACGAAGCTAAAATGACTTAAATGGAAGTTATGGAACTTCCCCAAGGTGTTCCTTTGAGTTTTGACTCTCTGCCATATTTTAAAGGTCATTAATCGAGTCGTTACTCGAGTAATGGACATGATCACTCGAGTAATCTACTCGAGTAATTTGCATTTTTATTGTACTCTATTTTCACGTGGTAGGATAGAGGTTTGGTATTTTGGACATATCTCTCTAACCACACGTCAAATTGATCTAAAATTAAAGGCATATGAAACTAGACTCCTAATATGAACTATGGGCACCAAGATCATAATCAAAGGAGTTCATATGAGGGAGATATGATCTGTTGAAGTTGACACATGAATCAGAATCTTTTACCAGAATAGTTTTCGTATTTTAGACATAACTCTCAAATTACAAATCAGATTGAGACAAAAATAGTTGAAAGTAGACTCAAAGATCTTTCCATGGATATATAATTTGTCACATTTCAAGTTATATACTAAGATCTATCTCTTCTAGAAGTTGCTGCTCGTGATTTCAAAGATTGTCTAAGAACAGTAGATACTCTTTGGATCATAACTTTCTGTATACAATGAGTTTGGAGCTAATTCTTATTGCACTGAAATGCAGACGGTGAGAGATTTCTGATAATATATAATTTGCCATGTGTCGAATCAAAATCAAGAATTCACTTAAGGGCTTACTCGAGTAATATAACAAGTTCTTTAATATTCTCGAGGGACCACTCGAGTAATGTGTGAGAAATTGTTTCAGTGTGCTCTCTGTCAAGAATTATATGGGGTTACTTGAAGGGATCACTCGAGTAATCTGTAGAGTTATTTAAGATATTACTCGAGGGGCCACTCGAGTAATCAGAGAAGAAATCATCCAGTAGCTCTCGGCCAAGAAATGAGTGACATTACTCGAGGGAGTACTCGAGTAACATGAAATGAGAAGAAAGTATTACTCAAGGGATCACTCGAGTAATGAAGTTGGAAATGCTCTCAACAAAAATTTGAACATGATTACTCGAGGGATCACTTGAGTAATGACCCAGGGTTACTCGAGTGAGCACTCGAGTATGCTTCCCAGGAGAACAAAACAACATCCCGAAGATTCTGGAAATTAATGGAATAATCATATAACTCATTCTTCTTGCTTCTAATCACTCTAACACTATATTGTATCAGTGTTTAATGTATTTCTCTAAGAATGCAATAAAGAGATGAAGTAAAGAGACAAAAGTTGACTTTATGGAAGCGGAGTGTCCAATGTTCTAATGGCTAGTTTTTCAAATATGAAGAATGGCCAAACAAAGCAATGGGACTCAACAGATAGGTTGAAATACTCACAACGGTCATATCCTACTCAACTATAAATACAAGAGATTCAAGCAGACAATAACAATGAGAAACATGAAAAGATCATGAATCATCTACTCCAATCCAACTACTCTTTGTTCTTATCTATTTTCTATATCATGTATATTTGAGAGAGAGATTATTTGTATTATACTTCAGTATTCAATATATCTACTCTGTGAGAGAGTCTGTAAACACTTTTAACTATATTTTTGAATTGATCTCAAGGTAGAGGGACCTTGAGTAGGTTGATTTCCTTACGAGGAAGTGTAGAGAGAATTGCCAGTAAGACTTTTTGCTCGTAAGACTTATAAGGTGCAAGCAGTAGAGAACATTGCTACTCGTAAGACTTATAGGTGTGTAAGCAGGAGAGAACGTTACTACTCATAAGACTTGCACGTTTAAGCAGGAATGAAAGATCTTTGAGATTTCTCTGCTCTTAAGACTTACTGTAAGGGGGAGTATCTTGGTGAGAACTTTGTAAAGGCTTTTCTTGTGCTTGGATTAAACAAGAAAATAGTGGATTTGAAAATCTCAGGAGGAGCCTAGGGACTGGACGTAAACCATCACAGATTGGACAGAACCAGGATAAATTACAGTTTGTATATTCTCTCTCCTAAGCTCTTATATTTCCAGCTTGCATTATTTAATCTTACTATTGATTTATGATTCATTACTTTCATATTTATTGCTTCCACTAAGATCCAAAAAGATTTTTAAAGTTCTTAAGTTTTTAACTTATACCCAATTCAACCCCTTCTTGGCTGTCAGCCGGTTCTACCAACAATGTCATAGTGAATCCAACATGTGAATAAACAAACTCCCCCATACTCAATCCATACATCGCTCTCAATTTAATTCACAAAAACAAAGAACCTAGATGTACTTATCTCTTGGGTGAAGTGAATGTTGTGAAGTACAATTCAAGATTGAAGTACAACATAGCATCGTCACAAGGAGAGAGAAAGACAAGACATAAGTAGAAATAGTTCTTAGAAATTTGGCACAAGGATATAGAGAAATGGGTAGGGGAGGATAAATCTAAGTACAAGAGTACGATTCAAAATAGAGTTTATTCAATTGGAAAATTGCAATCTATAGCTACTAGAAAAATAAGACACATATGCTACCTTTTACTACTGGTAGTCTCTCCCCTACACTTGTTCAATAGCATATGATCAAATAAATTTAGAACAAGATAAGGAAAGAGACAACCTTATAATTATAGTGGCTTGTAGCTAGATAGGAAAATAAAAAAGAAGCTCAGTATTTTGCTCCTCAATAATTTAGGCCCAAGTAAGGGTAGAGGTTCCCAAATCTAAAGATAATAGGAATGAGGGCAACCACCAAAAGAATTAAACTACAAAGAATTAATCAAAACAATAGCATAACATACTTTAAAGATGCCACATGAATCAAAATGCTTAAATCCATGGAAAGCATTAGGACAAATGAAATGACATAATGGTGTATGTTATGTGAGAAGACTACAGTCGGGTACATTCGATCACAGGTGCTTCACACAAACAAGTGGCATACTGCAAGTAATACTAGGTATCAAAGAATTAATTTGAATTTTAGTAATGGTAGTGTCATAGTCAAGCACTACTCTATCATTTATAGCATAATCCAAGTCAATAAAATCACTAACAACGTCAAATCCTAATATATCAGGAGGTAAATCAGACAATAGGATTTGGAAATAGGAGTTGGGAATATTCTTGACATCATCTGTAAATAACTATGATCATAAGCATAAAACTAGGTTCAAGTAATTCAAGGTGAGTGCTACTAGCTAAATCAAAAGCACTATTAGTTCAAATAATGGGTTCATGCTTGTCATCATAAAAAATGCACACATTGAACTCTTTCAAACAAAGATTGACCTTAGGATTAGTGATCAATTTTGATTTAACATCATTATCTTCACTCTCGTGTAAAGTAGAAAGCATAGAATCCAATATAGAATTGGAGTGCATCAAATCACCTTCACAATTAAGAGAGGAAGAAGAAAGAGAATTATTCAAATCATTACCACCTAAGGATTCCACAATTTCAAAGCAATCATTTTTCTTTTCTAAACCGGGTGGCAAATCTCAAGATAGCACTTGTTGGAAAGATTCATCCACATGCAAAATTTTATTAGTCTAAACTTTAGAATCTGTGTTACCAACAAGGCTTCAAGTAACTAATCCAATGGAAATTTTATGCATTTGGCATTCTAGACCAAAACCATTCTCACTCACATCAACAACATTAGCATTCATGCAAGGTTTGACATTTTCACAATGCTTATGCTTATAATTATCAACATATGTAATCAAATCATCACTACTAGAGTTAATGGGTTGAGCAATTACATGTCCAAGCATTAAAGGGGATTCAACAATTATTTCCTCATCCACCTCATCATCACTCAAATCATTAATTACTTCAACAATCAAAGTAGTAGGAGAGCCAACTTCTATAAGGATATGATTGTTACCAAAGGCTAAGAAAGATGGTTTATTGTGTTTTTGTACTTGCGTCACTTCTTGTGCTTGGATGGATGCATTTGGTTAAATCATTAAAGGTTGAGAACTCTTCATATGTGAAGTAGTATAAAACTCTTGATTTTGTGTTCCTTGTTCCTTCTTGTGTAAGTCTTAAAGCCAATGGGTTCCAACTTCGCCTCTCGCTTTACCCATAACATGTGATCATAGTATGCCTTGAAGAATTCATCAATATTTTTCAATTGCTCTTCTATCTCCTTAAAGCTATCAATTGTTCCTTGATACATAAGTAACTGAAGGTGTTGCTCCTGGAGTGTCTCATACTTTCTTGTTAATGCACTTATTAGGGAATCTATGTTGTGGGGTGAGAAGAGGGTATCCAATCCACTAGGTTGTGGGTTGTGAAGTGGAGGTGGAGGTTCAAGGTAGGATGGTGGGAAAGGTTCACAAAGTGGTGGGTGAAATGATTTGAATGAGGGTTGGTATGGTGAGTAAGAAGGTAGATGGTGTAAAGGAGATGGTTGAAGCCTATATGGGGGCTGTAGGGGTAATGAAGGGACATAGAAGGGTTGGTATGATGGAAAAGATTGTTGGTGATAGGGTTCATGATATAGGTTGTAGAAGGATGAATCATAGTCTTGACTATTGGAACTTCTGTCTTAACTCTCCAACTGAGCATGAAGAAGCTATAACTAATGTCATATGACTTCAAAGCTTTCTAAAAGAGGATCTTCCATTCAAATAGTATTACCAAGAGCTTCCCAAGGATGAAAAATGCAAAGTTGCTTGTAATATCCCAATTCGGGATCAAGGGCTAATGATTCTGATGATTATTGTAATTAGTGTGATTAAGCACTTTTAGAATTAATGTGATGTGAGTTTGGTATACATGTGTGTGGTATTTAAGATCAATGGTTGAGATTCTTTGACTATGGGTCGGAATCCTATGTTTTGCGATTTTGTGAGCTCATGGAGGAATGAGTAGGATGGTGACAAGTGGCATTTGTTGAGCCATTGGATGCGGCTACAAGAGGACAAAGGACCACTTTTTCCTTCATTCTCTCTCTCCTATTCGGTTGGTATGGGCAAGGGAAGAGAGAAGTGTACATCATCACCATTTGCTTCATCTCACCATTTTCTCTCTCTTCTATCCCTCTCCATTTTCGTTGAATCAAGCAAGAAAGAGAAGGATAAAGCTTTGATCTTTGGTAAGTAATGATCCTCCTTTGCTAAAATCCTCTTCTCTAATGTTGTGTATCTCATTGAGAGCTCCATTGTGGTGGTTGTAGAATCTTGAGAAGTGGTGATTTGTGTGTTGGTCAAAATAAGAAGTGGGAGAATCAAGATTCTAGATTTGACAAAGTAAAGAGGTAGGTATTTAGTGCATTTTGATATATTGTTGGTGATTTTTGGATAAGTTTGTAAAAAATCAGGAAATTTGCCCTAGTTATGCCAAATATTGAAAGTATGGATTTCATTTTGTTTGATGTTGGAAATGATTTATTGTGAAGATATTTTAGTATTAGATTTAGTTTGGAATGTTGGAAATGTGTTAAGGGAAATTGGACATTTGTTGTGTTATAGAGACCTAAGGGTATGATTATGGTCAAATTGGTTTTGGGAGTGTTTTTTAGGTTACCAATGTGTTCCCTAGTTAGTGTTAAGTGTGTATGAGCTTTTGGGAGAGTTTGGGAATCATTGGGTATGAAATTGACCATCTGGTATTTTCTGATGTTTTTTGCATTTCTGGTCTCTGATGCACAACACTCGAGCAGAGGAAGTTCATGCTCGAGTGCTGTGTGCATTTTTCCCTTCTCTGCTTTGAGTTTTTGTTGGATTCTATGAATGAGGCTTGAGTGCTCTTCCTTGTTCTCAAGTGAGTGTTGAACATGCTCGAGTGATAGTATGAGCCCAGAGTTGGGGGTTGCTCTCGGGTCTTCACTCGCGGGTTGATGCCAAGAGTGTGCTCTGACACTCGCAAGCATAGTTGTCTCACCCGAGTGCAGGGGGTCACGCTCGAGTGAACTGGTGCCTCTGGTGTGGTTTGAACTCTCGGGTTGTCACTCGTGGTGCTGCACTTTCAGGTACTCGAGCATATTTGGGGTCTTCACCCAGTTCAGAGCTTGGTGCTCGAGTGATGTGAGCACATTTTGGTCATTGTAGTTGCTCACTATCAAACACTCGCGAGTGAGAGTCGTTCTCACCCAAGCACCAGTCTCTCATCACTCGAGTGAGGTCATCTTCACTCGAGTGAGGCTGTCAGAAATCAGTGTTGTGCCTTCGAAAAAGGGGTCTTTAGGGTAGTTCTTCCAACCCTTGAGGAGTTTTGTTAGGGGTATTTAATGACTCTAAAAAAGCAATAATGATAACCAAACTAAGTGTTAAGAGGTCAATGAGAATTGGAATAGAGGATTGACTCTTTGTCCCTAATTATGAATATAGGATTTGACATTTGCCCTACTAGGGAGAGACCGGCGTCAGGACATGTAATATCCTGACTTGTGATTTAGGGCTAATTACGATCTTAATGATGTAATTATTGTTAATCTTAGTGCAAACATGTTGTAAGCAATGTTAAAGTTTATATGGGAGTATAGTGATGATTTGGCAAAGGTTATGATAATCAAGGGTAAAATGGTAAATTTACTGACCGATTGGTCAGTTGCGGGAGAGGAAACTCCTTAGTACTCAAGATCAATGGCTAGGATTGAAAGAACAAGAGGTGGAATCAAGTGTGCTGGAGAGTATATGAAATCATTGAGGGAAGCACAAGATAGTGACATGTGGCAAAAGATGGACCATGGGATTAAGTAAAAGTTTCAAACATTATTACTTCTCTCTTCTCTCTCAAAAACCAATGGAGAGCTTGGGAGTGAGTGAAAGCTCATGATCATCATCTCACTCTTCATTCTTCCTCCATTTCCGGCGAATTAGGCAAGAAAGAGAAATGAAGGGTTTGAAATTTATGAAGGTAAATGACTTCATATGCCTAACCACCCTTCATTGATATCGTTCAAGAAGTTAAGAGTGTGACTTCTATGGTTTCAGAATTTTCATTGGTGATATTTGAGAGATTGTGAAGTTTGAGAAGTTGGGGAATCAAGGAAACCACATTTGGGAAAGAAAGAGGTAAACATTTAATGTATTTTGATATAATTGTTTTGGCCATTGGTTTGGTTTTGTAAATTCTGGAATTTTGCCATGATTTCTTGCAGTTTTAGAGGATATGAATTAAGTGATGTAGTGTGGTGAAATGGATGTCATATAGTGTATAGGAGTTAATGGTGTTGGTTTGGATTTGAAAGAGGAAGTTTGATAAATTATGGTTTTGGTGATCTTGTGATCTAGAGATAAGAATGTGTTGCTTGAGTAGGGATTTGGTTGTTTTGGGTTTACCAATAGGTTCTTTGTGTTAAAATAAGTGAAAATGAGTTGTGGTATAAGTCTTAGGACTATTGGTAGCAAATTGGTCAATTTTGGAAAATCGTATCAGTTGCTGCGATTTGGCATCTGATAGGCATCACTCGAGTGAGGGAGGATCTCACTCAAGCACGATATGAATTTCTAGGTATTTTGGTTAAGTCTTTAGGTAGAAACGGTGAGCACACTTCTTGACTTGCGAGTGAGATATGATTCTGCTTGAGTGCGCATGAGCATGCTCGAGTGAGGTATTGCCTGGAAGCAATCTGTGCTCTCGGGCAAACACTCTTGGTGTTGCAATTCTTGGTGCTCGAGTGCACTTAAGGTCATTGCTCGGGTGCAGCCTCTTGTGCTCGAGTGAGTGTGAGAGATATTTTGAGGATTTGCTCTCGGGCAAACACTTTCTGTGTTTCACTCACTGGGACTCGAGCACAACTGAGGGCAACACTTGAGTGAGGTGGTTGTCACTCGAGTGAGGCAGCCCAAAAGTGGTGTTTTGCATCCGAAAAAGGTATCTTCTGGGTAGTTTCTTCCAACCCTTTGGGGATATATTTAGACCTATTATAGCCACCTAAAGAGTCTAAATGATAACCAACATAAAGTATTATGAGATTTGGAAACTTGGAAAAGAGATTGACCTATTGTCCCTAATTTTTTATAGGATTTGATATCTGCCGTCCTCTTGAGCCTACTCAGCCAGCAAACGTCAGGAAGGAACGAGGTAGTAACTTTTCTTTCGTACCATATGTGATGCATTGTATGTGTGTATTATCATTGATTTGTGAGAAATTCGTATGCTTCGATGTTGTGAATATGTGTAAGCACCGTCATTCCGATAGTCCCTGAGTAGCTAACAACAGATCTGGTAAGGGTTGTGTGCCTTCCCGGCGGAGAAAGGGGATGAGGATGAGGTGTGATATATGTGATTATGTGGGCCGAAAGGCTAATTGTGGGCCGAAAGGCTATTTGTGAAGGCCGACGGGCCATTTGTGAAAGCCGGATAGCTATAGGAGCTATAAGACTATGTGTATGCACTGCCACGCCAATAGTCCCTGAGTAGCTAACACCAGTTCTGGTTAGGACAGTGTGCCTTCCCGGCGGAGAAAGGGGATGAGGGTGGAGTGTGATTTGTGCTGCTGCAGCTGTATGATGATTTGCTTACATGCTGTGTGCTTATGTGTGGTATAAATGTTTTGTTACTACTGGGATTCTCGTGAATCTCACTCTTTCCTTAAACTAACCTTTCAGACAGGGCGAGTGGCTCCAAGGAGAAGCGCACGACCCGGAGTGGTTAGAACCCTGTAGGGACATTCTCTTTTGGATATGTTGGTTAAACATATTGGACAGAGATCTTGTAAATTATTTTGGGTTGTAATTATTAGTCTAATATAGTTGTGTAATCCCCTCTATGGGAATTATACCCCTTTTAGTAAATGAATGGAACCCGTGGGTTGCCGAGATTTTTGGTTATATACTCTGATATGTGTGAATGTAAATTTGCTGCTCAGGCAATTATATTCGATAATTGAACTTAAGACCGAAATGGGAAAGAAGTTTTGAAAAATTTTATAAAGTCCCTACCACTTGGTGGGTGTTTTAATAAGTTTTGAACTACTGGACGGTCTCTAACCCCTTTTTACTATGCGTTATCGAATCTTAGTAATGCTAATTAAGGCAGAGGGTTATAGGACACGCACGGAAGGACTTAGGTAGTGACTCTTCTCTCATATTGTGCATGATGTTTTGGTATGCATAACTTATCATTGAATTTGTGAAATGTGTGCAATTGTACATTACGGCGTGAGCACTTTAGCGTGAGCTGTATAGGGATTGACGTTGGTCATCTTTAGGTCGGCCGTTGAACTGCCATCGTAATCGACATGGATCTTTGTGAATCCGACCCATGGGGCGGCGTTTGTGAAACCAGCCGTGGGCTGTGTGTATCTTGCCTGTATGGCTTGCGTTATGAAATGCTTTATATGGATTCTAGCTGTGGTGAATTATATTGTGTGGATTGTTGTGATGCAATACAGCGTGAGCAATCGTCAGGGATGACATGTGTCATGCTAACCATTGCCATAGAACTGTTGTTGTAGTTCCTTGTATGGATAATGATTTGATTTCATGCCTTATTATTGTACATTATATAATTGATTTGACACTACGAAGATCCTTTAGAATCTCACTCTCCCAAAATTAAACATTTTAGGTAGGGCTGAAGGATCGAAAGGCAAATGGGTGACGAAGAGTGGGTAAAGCTCTGTGTTAGAAGTTCCTTTTTGGTTATTGGTTATCATTGTATATTATTGGATATTTTATGGGAAGTATATGTATATTTTGGGATTTGTGATGTAGTTTTGTGTAATCCCTAACTAAAGAGTATGAATTATGAGCTTTATGCCTTTATATAAACCCTTATTAAATGAATGGAACCCGAGTGAGTCGGGAATTTACTTTGCACTCTGATAATTGTAAATGGAATCCACCCATACAGGCCATATTGGTTTTGTATTATGAATATGAGACCATTGTGAATAAATTTTAAAAAAGATTTTGCAAATTCGATTTTGGGCAAAAGATTACCTTAATAAGTCCCAATGCGAAATATGGTCCTTAATTCCACATTAATTACGTGTTATGAACGTAATTAGTGGCCTTAATCGTGAAGGGGGTTACATTGCTCACCCCAAAACCAGAGTAAACCACACAATGGCTATTAAGAATATGATAACAAAGCAACAAAATGCAAATTTTTTTAGAGAATGTTATATGCAAATGGAATGTAAAACAACTATGAACATGAAAAACGACCTAACCTACTACCAAACACTCCAACAATTAGCAACTACCTAAGACAAACTCAAAAACACACAAACAACCAAGAAAAATCAAAGAAAACCCAAAAACACAAACCTAATAAAACCCTAGAAAAATTCCATAAGAGAAAGAAAATTCAGAAAAGTATAGTAAACCTTTGAATTTGGCTAAAATCTAGCAGACCTAATAGCAATAGCTATTAGTCTTGTTCAAAATACTAAAAAATTGTGGCATATCAAATTTCAGAATTTTCTAGACAAGAATATTTTAGTTCCAGCAAGACAGTGCTATTCAGAGCTCAGATTTTTTGCCAAAATTCAAATGAGTGCCATACACTTTCTACCAAACTAAGACACACTATGACAACTGAAAAGAACACTTAACTACTTAAAACCTTGGCAATCATCCTCCCCAACAATGACGCCATTGATAAACCCATGTCATGTGAGTTCTTAAAATAAACTAGGTTTGAAAATGTAGCATAGTAGCTCAACCTAGGTCATTCCTGTAAGGAGATCAATTTTTAAGTTTTAAATAGTAAAGTGATAAATACCTTAAAGTTGTGAGAAATCATTTTGAGAAATTGTTTTTAAAACTAATGAAGGAATCTAATCTAATTCAATATTTTTGTATTTCTCGGTTTTCAAGACAAAGAAGCAAACAAAATTGAAATTAACAATAACAACAAGATAAATTCAATAAACTAGTATAATGATGAAATGTGATTCTCTTGAGTTAAGGTTTTAGTCTTACTAATGATAAGAATTCAATAATATGAGTCAAGATGATGAACCTAAGCTACCGCTAGATCTATACTTGCAATACTCATTTAATTCATTCTACCGAAGCAATTAAATGATTATCATCAAATAAATTTGACTTAAGGAGATAAATAATTAACTTCCAATTCTAATTTGTAATTACCATTAAAATAATTCAAAGCATTCAGTTTAGTCATTTAAAATGGCCTCAACTGAGTCAGAATAAATAACTCAACCTACTCCTAATATGAATCATACAAAGCTTAATTCTCAACTCCTAGCTCAGCCACCAAGTTTATTCACTTGGCATAGAACAATTTAGATCACAACCATATACTTAACCAAACCATATAATTATGAACTAGCAAGAGCACTTAAAGGAATTCCATTGAAGTTTAGAAGCTCAAACCATTATCCAGCTTAAGGAAATCACCAAAACTTAGCTACTCATGGAAGAGGAAGATGAGGTTTAAGAAAAGGATGAGCAATTAGCCATGGAGAAAAATAGTCCAGCAGCCTCCACATCAATTCTTCATTTAGTACAGCTAGCTTTCTTCACCTTATCTTCATTTCGTCCTTTACTTCTACACAGCCGCCTTTCTTGATGCTTTTTCTTCTATTCCCCAAATCGATCAACTTGCTTCTTTTCTTCTCCCTTTATAGCCACCTCTCTCTTTCCATTATTCCAATCGATCTAGCCCATCTTCACACCTCTCTATAATCTATTCGATCCAGCTCCCATAGTATTCATTTCGGCTCCTTTTCTCAAATAGGTCCACTCTTCTCTATTCAACTTGGTCAACCCTCCTTTTAACACCTTTCCATTCAGTCCACTTATCTCCAATGCTCTAGTGAATACTATCCCATATCAGTCCAAAATAGTGCCTCTTCTTCAATTACTCAATTCAACCCCAGCTATCCTTTTCAATATCTATTCGGTCCAGATAGCTCCTTTAATTCAGTTAAGTGTCCTTCAAATAATTCAGCTGCCACCTCCTTTTCTCTTCAATTGTCTTTAGGTTAAAAGTGAGTTAAGGTTTGTTTGGATAAGAGATAAAAATCTATTTTGGCTTTAGGCACAAAATTGCAACTACCTAACAAGGCCCTTACTCATTTAATCTCCTCTTAGAAAAAATGTGAAAATAAATTTTACACTTATGATGTTCCACTCTCATCCTTCATTGAGTCTAAAATGACATCTTTGACCTTAGCCACTTGACAAAAGTTATGCCACATCATCATCTACAAAATTAGATTCACAAAGGTAATATCTTTTTCTCACAATTAATAAATAATGGAAATAACAAATATTAATTAAAAATATAACAATTAACCACTATACTTCCCAAATTATCCTTTCACTAAAATCTCACATTAATACTTATTTTTGCCCAAAATATTCAATTAAGTCTCACAAAAGCCTATGATTAATTAATAAAAATATACAAACATTGAGCTCTGTCAATAACCACGGATTGATGAAGCAAACGCTGATTTATTGGAGACCCTTTGGTTATCTTTTATTTTGGATAACTATATAAATTGTAAATGTAAATAAGTAGGAATAACTATAGCAGTAACGCTAACCGCGATAGTTGTAAATCATATGATTAGCTTATCAACGTGCATTCAATAATTCAAATACGCTACGTGAATTAGATTAAGGCAACCAAACACTAAAGGCCCAGAGGTTAACCACCAATACGCTGGCTTTTCCCAAAAGAATGCTCTAATTTAAAACAAAAAGGATTAAGAACTGGAGAGTTATAAAGAATATGTGAACCGGATTGAGACCACGTGTTAAGTAAATTAATTTTTTTTTTAAAATCCACTCAAGTGCAGGTTTAAATCCTGTATTTAAGTTGGAACTATTACAGTTTAAAAAAGATTTTGTCTCAGGTTTGTATTTATTATAAGCCTGTAACTCATCCAACTGTTTATAAAATATGGTGTTACACTTTTATGGTATTAGAGCAATTGATCTTAGCAAAAAGCTAACGCACTCTGTCTATGTAGGTATACGACAAATTAACTAGGAGTTATGAGCGATAGAAGAAGATAAAGAAGTAGATCACCCCCTTCGATTAACCAGCCTCCGGAGTATAACAGTATACTAGAAGGACAGCAGGTACTTAGGTTTAGAACACAAGCTAGGATGAGGATGACGATCATACCAAGGAAAAGCGATAGAACCCAGGTAAGGGTAATGTTAGGACCTGCCCCTAGTGGTGATTCTTCCATCGGTGACACTATAATTTAGAGGTGGAAGACGTAGGGCAGCACTCAGACTTTGATGCTAGCTCCAGGGCTCTATCTATTAAGCTAGATTTTATCTACATCTTGACCATGAGTTATTGGAGTATATTAATGAGTTATATTGGAAAACCTCTGAATACCAACCCTCCCCACCAACTCAGTACTTAGTATTCTTGGATGAGGAGAAGTCATTGTATTGGGACCTGGACTTATATAGGCTGTAGATGCCTAACGGTATATGGATTAGGATCACCATATACTTCTTTCTTAACACTACTTTTAGGAATAGGAAGACAAATGATATTTTAGAGCATGGTCCTTTTGAGTTCTTTCATTTTATTAGGCATATGATTGAGTATGTGTGGCAATATATGTGATGAGTGTAGCACTAGTATGCACTTGGCTTGTAATGATAAAGTAGTTAGACTACTTTTGATGTAAATATGACTCTTTGTAGTAATATATGTATATTCCTATTTGTACTGATGTGGTGATATTTAAGTTTAAGGAATATATATATATAACCAAACCAAATATGATTTTAATGGTATGATTCCTTTTTAATAGTGAAAATAACAATGGTTCGACTGAAGAATATATCTATAGAGCTGGAAGTTGAGGTAGAGGAAGAGGTGAACCAAAACCCACCAGATCCTATACAGTAGATCCTTGGCATGCTGACTGAGCAACAAGCCATGATACATAAACTTAGAGAAGAGCTCTGGGAAGTAAAAGCCAAGCAAAATGAGGAGAGGGAGCAATCAGTAAATAATTAAACAAATCGGGAGGAACTAGAGAGAGAGGAAGAGCAAACCCAACCTGATGAGTCACAACAATAGACTGAACTGAATCATGGATCTTATGGGGTACCAACCCATGATGAAAGATACTTATAGTTCTGGGTTTTAAAGCTCTGCAAGTACCAACCCTCAATATTCAAAGGGAGATTTAACCCCTAGGTGGCTGAGGACTGGGTGATTAGGCTAGAAAAGATCTTTGAGGTGCTGGAATGGCCTACTAAGTTAAAAGCTCGACTGGCCATCTATAAGTTAGAAGAGGATGCTGATAGGTAGTGGAGAAATACAGCAATGATCCTGCTAGCCAGAAACATTCCTGTAACTTGGGAATTGTTTCAAGAGATGTTCAACAAGAAGTATTTCTCCATATCTATCAGAATTGAAAAAGAAGTAGAGTTCTTATCCCTCTAACAAGGATGTAAAAAGACTTTTGAGAAGTATCTGGCACGATTCATTTGCTTGACTTTTTACTCTTCTTACTTTAGATACCAAGATGATGAGGGTTGGAGTTTTGATATGCTGATAAGGGGGAGAAGCATGAGATCAAAGAGACGTTGGTCTCTAGACAGTTCCAGGAGTTCAACCACGATGAGGAAGAATGCTGGATCATAGAGAGCAATCTAAAGAACTTGTACCCAGCCATGAATACCAATAACTGCACTGAACCCAACCAAGGAACCTTTTCCTAAAAACAAAAGGGCCAGGGATCTTTATCCAAGGAAAACAACAAGAAACTTATTGGCCTGAGAATTATAGCAGTTAGAAACCCCCTACATTACCACCATACCCTCAATATTGTAGAATCATCCCAATCGAGCATACAACAAACTGGTGATATATTATTCTTGCCAACAACTAGGGCATTATGCTAATGAGTACAAACAACAGGAGGTTAAGTCTAGGCCCAGAGCTCAAGGGTGAGTCTTTGCGATGAGCCACTACAAGGCAAAGAAGTCTCCTAAAATGATTCAAGGTACTATCTTCCTCTATTATAGTACACTACAAGCATTTTTTGATTCAGGTGCTAGTCATTCTTTCATTGCATATGATTGTGCTAGACATCTAAGACTAAGTAACCATAAACTTCCTTATGACTTGGTTGTGTCAACCCCGGTTGATATCAAGACTATTACTACCAATGCTTCCTTGAATTGTGTTATTAATGTTATGGGGCATAAGTCTACGGTAGATTTAATATGTTTACCACTTCATAAGCTTGAGGTCATACTGGGCTTAAATTTGCCGACAACAAAAAATGTGTTGTTGGAATGCGGGGACAAGAGGATTGTATATCTTGATTTATAAAAGAATGTCAAAAGGACTGTAGATTTGAGTTTTATGTCAGTGGCTAAAGCTAAAAAATGTCTGAGAAAGGGGTGCCAGGGGTATATTGTATTCTTTTCAGTACAGGCAGAAGTAGAGGCCATACTTGAGAATATACCTAATAGGTTAACGGCTAATACGAGGGTTTTTACCAAAAGAACGCTCTGATTTAAAATAAAAGGATTAAAAATTGGAGAATTATAATGAATTTGCGAACCAAATTGAGACCACATGTTAAGTCAATTAAAAAAATTTTCTAAAACCTACTCAAGTCAAGGTTTTAATCCTGTATTTAAGTCAAAACTTTACAATTTAAAAAAGAACTCTATCTCAAGTTTGTATTCATTATATATCTAAACTCATCCAATTGTCTATAAAATATGGTGTTACAATGCACATTAAGGAGGGGGCGGTAGACACCTCTTCCTGAGAAGGCCACCAATCTAGCACCCCTAATTGTAAAGAAGGCTCTATATACCTTAGCTTTAACCCACTTATAGAATGGAGGCGATCACTGGGAATCCGTATGCCTAATCAGCTGAGTATTCAATCTAGTACCACTTAACTTCTTTCTTGCCTTATTTATGTGGACAGTATAGATTTACTCATATTACCAGACCCTCATTTGGAGTAACTTTGCCTTAAAAAATTCTCTTATTTTGACACTTCTAAATGAGTCAACATAGAGTAGTAAACAATTCACCTCTCCCATCTCCCCTCATCAAGCTTTTAATACTAATACCCATGTGTAGCCAGTCACACAAATTCATATAGAAAAGTTCCTCTACCTTTCAAAACCTACCAAATCCACCCAAAGTCGTTTGGTCTCCATAAAGGTGATATCATAACCATTTTAGGCAACACTTCCTTTCTTATAATAGTCCTACAACACTACTATGGCATATTGGTACTAAAAGGATTCATATATTTTCCAATAAAGGCAAAAGATGTTATGTTTCATATCTACTTGTATCAATACATATGTTAAAAAGAAAAAGGCAAATAGTAAAGTTCATTTACCATCTTAAACATTGCATGGTGGCATATCAATGCAACAAGAATCAAATAGGTCTCCAATATAAAAATAGCATGATTTGACCTTCATGCACTTCCATTTAAGCCTCCATACATTCTCCATTATATGGGGTTATCATCAAAAATATTTCTCAACTACTTACCCATAAAAGATAGGAACACATGCTTAAAAATAAGATTTAGTATATGAAACAAAGAAAAAGAGGAAATTAATTATCTATCAAATTTGTGGCATAGAACCTTATGTAAAGTGTGCTCCAAGGGATTTTGAAATTCAATTGAAATCCTTGATTTAACCCTTTAATAAGTTAAAGAGGAAGATGTTAAATCAATAGTTGCTCACTTCACTTTCAATGGTCAATGAACCTAATGCGAAGTCTGCTTCTAGGGATTTTGGAATTCAATTGAAGAGCCCAATTTAACCTCTTAAATCAGCAAGAGAGGAACAGGCCAGATTGAGAATTACTCGCTTCACTTTTGTCAGTAAGTGAAATCTAGGTCGAAGGTCAATGAATGAAAGAGAGGTCATATTGCTGGATGAAGAAGGGGAAATAAGATGTGCTTATGGAGAAATAGAAAATACATGAAAAAATTATAGTTGAGTTGGCCCAATTTCATTTTGTCACTAAACGATGCCATTTAAGGCAAAAGAGGGGAAGAGAATATTAAGCATGGAGAAAGATAGACAAATCCTTATTATATACTTGGTGTGTTTGTTGTTATGTTTTTTTGTTTTAAATTAGGTTGTAATGTATGTCTTAAATGCTTTCATTTAATTTGGTAGGTTTCATAATAGGTTGCTTTTGTTTTATTTTACAGCGGATTAGTGGGTGTAATAATTTTGTGAAAAGTAATAGTGGTATAAGATATTAGAATAAGTGGTATTAAACTCATTTCAAGCAATACTTCCCTTTTTTCTTGCATTCCTAGGGCGGTATCAAAACATAATTTCACCATTGATTTGTTTAAAGATAATGTTGGAAGCCTAAAATTACATATTCTAAATGTCCAAAAATGGTATTAGCTCTTTCACAAAAAACAAGTGCAAGAAGTTCCTAATAAAAGTGGAATCAAAATTGTTAGACATAGGGAAAATTAGGGTTGAGGACCAAGAAAAAGTAATACTACCCTTGACCTTACACTACTACAGAATCATCAATATATGACAGTTATTATTGACCATAAATCACAGTTCTGACTGTCATATATGTAGGTGCTATATATTACACAGAATTGAGACCAAGTAGCTTAGAAACTCTCACATTGAAGAGTCTAGGACTAATCTCACATTGTTGAATTTCAGAGCTTTAACTTAGTGCAACCTACACAATACAAAAATAGGAGAAGAACCTTTGATCAGAGCAATAATGGGTTTTCCAAAAAGAAACATAACTTCACAAAAGCAATTTAATGTCACCTTGAATGCTTTATCACACCATGACTTCACCAAAATTGGTATTCACTTGATCATGTATGACTCTCACTACAACTAAACTAGCTTATTTATCACAAGAAAGGAACCTTTTATCAGGCAATAAAGGGTTTTCCAAAAAAACATAACTTAATAAAAGCAATTTAATGTCATCTTGAATGTTTTATCACATTATGACTTTACAAAGGCAGCCCAATCGGTGGGGTTGAACATTGCAAGTAACATAAAGGGAACATTCAAAGTGAATGCATGAAGGATAATGCGAAATGGCATAACTGACTAGCTATGGCTCGCAAAAAAAATGAGAGTTAGAGCAAGCAAAAGCAACTTATACGACAATCACTGAGAAGAGGGTCAAGTGTATTCACTAGCATAGTTGTCTCTAAGAAGTCAAATGATTCAACTAAAAATGACTCTTAGGCCTGAAAGGACAATAAGAGCAGTAGGGTTACAATGTTTGTGGGCATTGCTCTAACAAACTAAGTGTACAGTGTATTCTAATTTAGATGTTTAAATAGATAAGGAATGGTAGGGCTTTTTGGGTAATTATACCCAAGACTTTGCATCACAATTCGTTTGTAGGAACTATTATTTATTTGTTTACATTTATCATGGTTCTTTGTTAATAACTGTGAGCTATGTTATATTTCTTAAACAATTTTGGGCTAATAAGGACTAGATAATTACATTTTTATATTTTATAAAAATAAAATCAAAAAATATCAACCTCCGATAGATGATATGAGGTCTGCTATGAATTTTGGAACTTTTGTTTCCTTCAATTTGAATGAATCAAAAGTTCTAAAAATTTGCAACATAATCATCATACTACTCATTAACAGAGGAGTGGCCTAAATTATCTAGGAGTATGTCAGGATCATAATGGCCTATCCCATACTCATAAAAAATGAGATTGGCCTTACAGTTCATACTTGACAAATTTCCAATTAGCCTCCCCACAGCATAGTCAATGCATTCTGCATGATGCATCACTGCGTCACTTGAGGGAAAAGAGGATGTGGAGGAGAAGGAGGAGGTTGTGGAGGTGCAGGAAGAGGATGACACGGGGGATTTTCTAACAACTCAATAGCATGGTGTTTCAACTTGAGTAAACAGAGGAGGATGTGAAGAAATAGTACAAAAACATAAGGAAATAGGGAGTTTAAATAGATTGGAAGTTGTAGGGATTGGTTGGTACAGCAGAAGAATTTTAAAATTTTATCAATCCTAACTGTGGATCTATCAATGACGTTTAAATCGAGTTAGAAAGAATCGTACCTTTTATGTTTTGCCCTTCTCGATCTCTATGAGCCAATACCTCATATTGACTCCTTCTACCGGTATCCACATGAATGCGACTCCAACACGGACTACGTGCTAGTGCCTCCAATGTCTGCTAGGGTTTCCTTGCGGCTCTGAATTCTCATCCATACATGATTTTTTCTGCTCTATTATTTTTTATAACCCATGAGGGCTATATTCAAATTTCAAAATTAATCTTGATTAATTTTGAAATTAATTAACCCTTAATTATCTTGATGACCTAATTAAATAAATTCGGTTTAATTAAATGTTTTATACATTTTTAATTTAACCTATTTATTTAATCCGAATAAAGAGCCAATAGATTTAATTTATCCTTACAAATTAAATCTGAGATATTATATCTCTATCATGTTAGTTATTAAATTTAATTTATCTAATAAAATTAAATTTAAAACTAACACACTATAATAATGTTATCATATATATATATATATATATGTATTTCAAAAATACATATATATAATATTATTAATTTTCTTTTAACAAATTTTATATTATAATATATAAATATAAAATTCGTCCACCCTAGATTAAACATTATCTCATATTGGGTCATTTTTGTGTGCGACCTTGTAGGCCTATACGAAGTTGGCAGTGGACCAATAACTATCCACAAGTCAAAAGTAGCCTCTAGCAAGACATTATGACTACCCAATTCATATGAGAATCGTTAACATTATGTAACATGTCATACAACTATGTCACGTCCCTTTTATCACACGATATTTCGGTCAAGGATGAGGCATGGATGATGTCATTCTCCTGTTCCTGACGATTGCTTTCCTAATTCCTAAGTAGTCTAACAATAGAAATGGAAACTCCTTTCTATTATAGTATGGCCATACATTTCTCAAACTTACTCATCGAGGGGCCTAGTAATATCTCTCTACTAATGTGAGGGACAAATTCCATCTTGACCATTCATATTCCTTTGCATGAAAAACCACCAAGCCTGATCGTAGCCTTTACCATCACCCAGTCAAAGGTGACTTTTGACTAGTTCAAAGCTTAGCAACTCTCATGTAGGAATCCATGATGACCTCATATCAAATGGCATTGTCACATGGTTATACATGAGATAAACTTATGACTTGATCCATGTAGCTTTCTTATAGTGGGTTAGTCCAGCACCTTGTACTCTTACAAGTTCCTAAGACTTTGATTCATATCTCTATATCTCATCAAAGTCATACTGGTCTTATTTCATCTCTGCTCCCTTACAGATGACTGACTAGGGACATTTAGGACAATCTTTATTATTTATCCAAGAATATAGTTATCACAGTGAACATGCAAATAATATGATAACAAAATAGAGAAAATTCATTAAATTAATAATGTTCAAATACAATTATTGGCCTATAGGGCACAATTTACAACATCCTCCCACTTACACTAGGTACGATATCAGTTTTCCTAATTCCCATTGTCCTAACATGACACTCATGCTTTGCCTGTGCAAGCGGCTTGGTAAGAGGATCAGCAATACTATCTTCTCCTACTACTTTGCATATTTTTATATCACCTCTATCATTGATTTCTTTAATAAGATGAAATCGCCTAAGTATATGCTTGGTTCTTTGATATGACCTAGGCTCTTTGGCCTGTACAAAAGCACCGCTATTATCACCGAACAATTCTATTAGATTTGACATGGTAGGCACCACCCCTAGTTACGTAATGAACTTTATAATCTAAATGGCTTCCTTAGCTGCATCTGATGCTGCTATATACTCAGCTTATGTTGAAGAATCTGCTACAGTACTCTGCTTGGAGCTCTTTCAGCTTACTACTCCACCATTTAGGAGGAATGCGTATCTATATTGCGATTTAAGGTCGTCTTGGTTAGTTTAGAAACTTACATCTGTGTAACCAGTTATACAAAGCACATAATCCAATCCACCATATACTAAAAAAAAGTCCTTAGTCCTTCTTATGCACTTTAGGATATTCTTAACAGTAGTCCAATGACCCTCGCTAGGATCTTGTTGATATCTGCTGGTCATACTTAAGGCAAATGAGACATTCGGTCGAGTACTTAACATGGCATACATGATGGATCCAATAGTTGAGGCATATGGAACCTTTCTCATACGATCTCATTGATCAGGTGTACTAGGACACAGATTCTTGCTAAGATGGATGCCATGAGACATGGGTATGTAACCCCTTTTTGAATCTTGCATACTGAACCTATGCAGTATCTTGTCTATATACATGCTCTGACTTAGGCCTATTAGTCTCTTAAATCTATCTCTATAGATACTAATCCTTAGGATGTAAATGGCTTCACCTAATTCTTTCATCGAGAAAGACTTTCTTAACCAAGTCTTGACACTCAACAAGGTAGGAATATCATTCCCAATAAGAAGGATGTCATCAACATAAAGTACTAGAAATCCAACTATGCTCCCACTAACCTTTGTGTAAACATAAAGTTCATCAATGTTTTGAATGAATCCAAACTTTTTGGCCACTTTATCAAATGATGATTCCAGCTTTAGGATGCTTGCTCTAATTGTAACCACCTTCATAATTATGATTCGAAATACGTATTTTAAAATGAAATATAGACCAATAATAATCAAATTCATTTACAATCCCTTCCTTACGGAAGGGTTTTCACAAATATTTTCAAAATTTATACCTTACCCAGGTCTCAAATTCCATAACTGAAATATAATTACCCTGTGCAGTTACATCACATTTACATATCAGAGTGTACAACAAAATCCCGGCAACCCCCAGGTTTCATACATAAACTAAGGGTTTATAAATTCCCATTAGGGGATTACACCACTGTCTCCAAAACAACATTTATAAGATATACGGTGATCTCCCAACAAAACATGATAACCAACACCAAAATATAAATCTCCCTAAGGAGCCCTATCCGCCCTTGGTCGTCTCCTTTCCCTTGGAGCCACTTGCCCTGTCTAAAGGTTAGTCAATGGAAAGAATGAGATTCAAAAGAATCCCAGTAGTAATAAATCACTCATACCACATGTAATCACAAAGCTTGTAAGAAAATCATCAAGCAGCATCACAGCATAAAACATAGCACGCCGGCTGCCACATATGCTCATAATCACATAATCTCATCCCCCGTGTTCCACTGCCCCGAAGGCATGGTCCTCCCACCATCAACACTGATGGGCCGTGGGTGAAGGTTACACAAATAGCCTTTCGGCTTTCACAAATAGCCTTACGGCTTTCACATAGTCTCATCCCCCGGATTCCACCGTCCCGAAGGTACGATCCTCCCACCATCAATACCGATAGGCCGCAGGTGATAGACACACAAACAATGATCAAACAAACATACCATGTATCACATATAGTATAAGGGAAAAGAGTTACTACCTTGTTCTTTCCTAACGTGCGTCGGCACAGGTTGCTTGCGATTAGGACAAATGTTGAACCCTATAAACCAAAGTCAAGCACGACAAGTTATTCTCAATTCCAAATTCTTACCTTCAGAACACTGAAATTTGGTTATCACTTGGACTCTTTAGGTGGCTACTAGAAGCCTAAACACATGCCTAAAGGGTTGGGGAGTACTATCTCAAAGACCACCTTTTAGTGTGCATCGTAAAACGTGCTAACCACTGGGCTCACAACATGGTCCTACAATTCCAAAATATAATTTAGACACTTCCATAGTGTTTCTGGGGGTTATATGAGCATATTATGAAAATTTACAAAAATGCCCCAGGGACCCGGCCCGGCCGTACCCGGTCCGGCTGTACTTTTCTCAAAATTTTGACATGGGCTATTTTGACATATTTTCGCCCAAGGAATCCATTTACAAACTTGAAATTATCAAATTCAATGTCAAATTACAACATTACCCTTGGCAGCCCCACTTTAAGGGTTTTAGGGGCGTTTTCGTAATTTTGCTTTTTCATCCTTTTCCGAAAACGTGACCAACTGTAACCCCACCTAATTTTTGCTCCTAAACTCAATGGAACCATAAAATCATTAAAAATCCAACTCTAACCATCAGATCTAGCCCTGGCCGAAATCTTGGTATACTTTGGGAAGAATCAGTGTTTTTCGGTTTCGGCTCCATAAACGTGTTCCTTTCTACTCCTAGCCACTTTATTAATCATTACATTATGTTACAACTAATATCAAGACCCAATTTGGGCAGCATAACCCCTAGGCCATATCATTTCCAAACTTTAAAACCAATGGCAATCCGGCGAAATTTCACCAATTAAATTGCCCACAGCAGCCAGAATAAGCAATATACGAAAGTTTGGAAGTTACCTCAAGCTCCCACTAGCTTTTCCTCAAGGTGGCTGAAAACCCTAGCCTTAGAACACCCAAATTTGTGCTCCACAAACCTTGAAGAACATAGAAGAATATCTTAGGAGCGGAGTTATACGTGTTAGGTAAGGATTTACCGAAGAAATCGACTTACCGTACAAGTTCTCTTCTCCTTATCTCTCTAGAATTTCTCACACCTTCTCTCTCTTGTTGTAGCTGAATGTCACGGTTTTGGGCTGATCGAGGAGGTGGATGATGATTTAATATAATATAATATTATTTTCTAATTATTCACTAAATTTCCATCAATTTCAGATTTTTACAAAATTCTGGCAAATTTCTGCCCAAAGTTTGAAAAATCATAACTAATTCTAGAAAAATCAAAATGAGGTGATCCTAAAGCCAATGGAAATCTATTTAAGTCCTATTTATTGGAAAAATATGGATCACTGCATTTAATAACCTCAAAAATACAGAATTGCACAAAAGTCCATACTGCTCCAAAACAGATTCCAGTTTCCATCCCAAACTTTGGAAAATCATAACTCTTAGCTCACAAATTGAAATGACACAAATTATTTATCCATTTTGTAGCTTGGAATGTGAAATTTAAGGCTGGAAAATTTCAGAATTTTTAGACACCATTTGCCTATTTCAAACGTCCATACAAATCAACTGCCCTATACAGAGTTTCAATGGACAGAGTTTCCAACTTTTGCACAATTGTTCCCAATGGTTCCAATTTCACAATAAACACTCTCCCCACACGAATTTTCACAAGGAAGCAATTGGAATCATTAAAACATCCAAATTCCCATTACCCATTCTCCAAAAGTGTTTATTCAACAATAATTACATTCACTTTTGAAGTCATTAGACCTTAATCACTTTTTGGGATATTACACTAATCCATAAATGGATCTTTGAAGCTTGCAAACTTTACTAGAGTCCTCTGAACACATAAAGCCTTCAGGTTGTGTCATGTACACATCCTCAAGTAGCTTTCCATTAAGGAAGGCTATTTTGATGTCCATTTGCCATATTTCATAGTCATAATATGCTGCAATGGCAAGAAGGATTCTGATTGATTTGGCCATTACAACTAGGGAAATGATTTAATCATAGTCTATACCATGAGTTTGACTGAATCCTTTTGCAACCAGTCGTTCCTTGAAGAAATTTATATTGCCATCAATGTCAGTTTTCTCCTTGAAAATTGATTTTCACCTGATAGGTTTTACACCATCAGGTGAATCGACTAAGGTCCATATTTTGATTGTTGTAATATCCCAAAAAGTGATTACGGGCTAACGACTTCAAAAATGGATGTAATTATTGTTGAATAAACACTTTTGGAGCATATGTGATGGGAATTTGGTGGTTTTAGTGATTCCAATGGCTTCCTTGTGAAAAATTGTGTGGGAATAAGTTTGATTGTTGATTTTGGAGTCATTAGACACATTGGTAGAAAATTTGATAAGCTGTTAAGTGTAATTCTGTATAGGGTAGTCAGTTTATAAGGACATTTTAAATGGGCAATTGGTGTCCAAAACTTCTAAAACTTTCCAGTCTTAAATTTCACATGTCAAGCTTCAAAATGGATAAATAATTCATGTCATTTCCTTTTGTGAACTTGGAGTTATGAATTTTTGAAGTTTTCCCAGTGAAATTGATTATTTTTTGGAACAGTAAGCAAAGATTAAGATTCTAGGAATTTCATAATTCCAGATAGCAAAATTCTAAAATTTAGACTTTTGCTTGAATCTAGACTCAATAAGGGTTCTATAGGCTTTGGAATCACTCCAATTCAATTTTTCTAGAATTAGTTATGATTTTTCAAAGTTTGGATAGAAATCTGCCAGAATTTCTTAAAAATCCGAAATTATTGGAAATTAAATTAATAATTAAATATCATATAATATATGATATTAAATATCATCATCCTTCTTTCTCCAGCCACTTTCACGCCATTTTCAGCTGAAGCAAGGGAGATAAAGTTGAGAGTTTAGAGAGAGAAAGGGAAGAAATCTCACAAGGTAAGCCGATTTCTCCGATGATTTAGCTCCTAACGCATATAACTCCGATCCTAAGCTACTCTTCTTTGTTCTTTAAGGTTTGGAGGCTCAAAAATCTATTGTTATTTAGGTTAGGGTTTCAGCCATATTTGGTAAAAGCTTGTGGGAGTTTGAGGTAACTTCCATACCTTCGTATATTAACTATTCTGGCTGTTATAGGCAATTTAATCGGAGAAATTTCATCGGATTGCCGTTGGTTTTAAATTTTGGAAATTGAGTTGCCTAAGGGTTATGGTGCCCAATTTTGGTTCAAATGGTAGTTATAACCTAATGTAATAGTTAATAAAGTGGCTAGGAGTATAAAGGAACACGTTTATGGAGCGAAAATCGTAAAACCCTGATTTTTCCTGGAGAACACATAAAGTTTGGCTAGCTCTAGAAATGGGTCTTAGAGTTGGAGTTTTAATGATTTTATGGTTTCATTGAGTTCAGGAGCAAAAATTAGGTGGGGTTACAGGTGGTCACTGTTTCGGAAAAGGCCAAGAAAGTATAATTACGAAAACGCCCCTAAAACCCTTAAAGTGGGGCTGCCGAGGGTAAATTTGTAATTTGACATTGAATTTGATAATTCTAAGTCCGGAAATGGATTCCTTGAGTAGAAATATGTTAGGATAGCCCAGGTTAGAATTTTGAGAAAAGTCCAATCGTATCTAGCCGGGACGGGTCCCCAGGGGCATTTTTGTAAATTTTCATTATAGACTCATATAACCCCAAGAAACACTATAGAAGTGTCTAAATTGTGCATTTGGAATTTTAGGATTCGACATTTGCCCTGATCTCGAACGACCTGTGCCAGAGCATGTTCGGAAAGAACCAGGTAGTGACTCTTTCTCTAATACTATGTGTAATGCACTGTATATGTGTTGTATCGCTCATTTATGATGATTTCTGATGCTGTTGTGGTTATAGCTGGTGATAGTTATCATTATAAATTGAAAGCTATTGTTTATAGTGCAAGCATTCGTTATAGTGATTACAGCGTAAGCTGTCGTGATTGTAATTACAGCGAAAGCTGCTGCATCATGTATATAGCCATGAGTGCTGTCATTTATGGAGAAAGCCATATATCTTTATACTACTATTACTGTTGTTAGAGCAAGTGTTTCACCTAAGAGGGGGGTGAATTGGGTGATACTAAAATTTCGTCGGAAATGTAAAACCTTGACAATGAAATTAAAGCAGGAAGGAATAAGAAGAAATATCACCGAAGTGTACACCGGGAGTTATACTGGTTCGGTCACAACCACTTTGACCTACGTCCAGTCCTCAGAGCTTCTCTGAGAGTTTCACTATAACTTCCAAGATTCAGTGGGTTCTTGGCACCTCAGTACAAGCAAGTTCCTTCGCCTGGACACTCGCTCCCCCTTACAAGTTGTAATCTAATCCCAACTCAAGGTTCCACAACCTTAAGTTATCTCAATAACAAATATTGAGTTTGAATGAAATATCTCTCTTACAGAGTGAATAAGAATCACTGAAGCATAGAAATATATTACAACGTGAAAACAGAGCAATGAACTTGATGATATGTTTTTGTGTGTGTTCTTATATTCTTTCTTTGTTTGGATGTTCCCATATATATAGATATGTTGGTGAAGACCGTTGGAACATTTTCCTTTCGTCCGTTGGAGAGTGCGCAGCCACTATTGACTTTTCAGTTTTTGAAAAATATCCATTGGCGGTGGTTGGCATTTGAACGTTTCATTTGACTTCCATTACTTGATATGATTTCTTTATTGTTTATCTGTAAATAGACTAAGAATACTAATACAATGAAAGATTAATCATATAGGAAACAAATCAATGAATGTTTGAATGATTTCTGGATTTCTGGTTTTGCTTACTCGAGTAGCTACTCGAGTATTCTTTGAAGTTTACTCGAGTATCACGGGAAATCTTTGATCAACTTCAAGTCAACAGACAAATTTAAGATTACTCGGGTAGCACATGGAATAACCAATTTTCAAACCTTTGGAAATGAATGTTTACTCGGGTACCTACGCGAGTAATACACTCACAACTTTATGAGTTACTCGGGTACCAACTCGGGTAAATCTTCAAATAAACTTTTGGTTACTCGATGCTTTACTCTAGTAATGTTGGCAGGATTTCAAGGCTGAGAGCACATCAAGTTAGATTACCTTGTTACTCGAGTACCTACTCGAGTAAACTTACTTTTTGGGCACAACTTACTCGGGTAATGACTTGAAGTTTTCCTTGAAAATAACTCTGCATACTTGGGTACCTACTCGAGGAATCCACTAAAAATAGAACATTGAATACTTGCATACTAGAGTAGTGACTCAAGGAAAATGAGATAAAATTATATCAAGTTAATCGGGTACCACCTTCAAGTTTATCCTTACCATACTGAGTTACTTGAGTAGCTCCTCGAGTAACATTGGCAGCAGTATAAAATGCCGAGAGCACCATATTTTGTGAAATAAAGTAACTCGAGTACCTACTCGAGTACCATTGGCAAGCCGAGAGTAACTTGAAAATTTTCACAAGGTTACTCGAGTACCTACTCGAGTAACATTGGCAGGCCGAGAGCAACTCCAAGTTTTTACCTGGTTACCCGAGTACCTACTCGAGTAACATTGGCAGGCCGAGAGCAACTTGAAAATACTTACACTATTACTTGAGTGCTTACTCGAGTAACGTTGGCAGGTTACTGGAAGGTGCCTCTGGTTACTTCAAGTTTTGTCTCATTACTCGAGTAATGCCTTAGAAAACTTGCTTCTGATCAAGTTACTCAGCATTTTCTCTTGGCCTTTCTTTATTAATACAATGCTTTCCTCAAGTGATGCTTATCCCTGTTATTCCTTTGTTCAAACTTGTTTATTAATCAATTCTTTTTCAAACCATTCTTTTGTTATCATCAAAACATGAGATCTAACATTCTCCCCCTTTTTGATGAAGACAAAACTTGGTGATTTTGAACATGGTTTTTAAATTAAATTTTTAATTTAAATATGTCTTATTAAGTCTAGATTCATAGCATACACCTTGCATACACAACAACTTCATTAGTCCAACAAAGTATTATAATTTAAAGCTTAAATAGACTTAAAATGAAATCATAACTTAAGCACACTTGCATTAAACTTAAATTTTGCATATTACAAGATAATAAGTTCAAAAACTAACAAGTTCCAAAATGCTCCCTAAAACCTATATACACCCAAATACCCAAAATAAGCTCAGACACTTCCACAAAATCACTCTCAAGCTCTTCTCCCCCTTTTTGGCATCATCAATCAAGTGGAGGACTAGAAGGCTTGACCATAGAGATAGGCTTCACAGGAAGCACTAAACCATCATCTGAACTGGATGAGTCAAAGGAGCTGGAAGTGGCTGGTTCAGGCAGATTAACTGGAGGGATATGGATGTCATCGCTGGGAGGAATAGGAGAGGGTTGGAAGACAACCATAGTGGTCTCAGCCTCTGGAGGGGTATCCATCACTGGAGTGAGATGTTCAGAGGAGGAAGAGGGAGATATTTCCTCAGTTTGGGTAGGTGATGGATTTGGTTTAGGAGCGGTTTCTGGCTGAGGTTTTGGAGGAGAATCATTAATAATGATATGTATAGTCTCATTGGTATCTGGGTTGTCCATTGTATATAGAATGTCTTTGGCTTGAGACTCAGGTGGACTAGATACCAGAGGGGTAGATGGTTCATCCTCAGTGATAGGAGTGTCAGAAGGAGGGTTCACTGGAGGTGGTGGTGGTGCAGAAGAAGATAGACCGGTAGAAGGTCCGGGACCTAAAGAGTCTAGTCGTGCCAGAATTAATCTTAAAATCTCACCCTGGGCACGTTGCTCAGCTAGCAACTCCTCATGCCTCTTGTCCATTTTCTCCACCAACTCTCCCATCTTGGTATTCATGTGGGTTATCAGTTCTGCATTCGTGTTGGCGATATCCACATGAAAACCTCTCAGCATATTTTCCATAAAGTGCTGGAGAGTGGCATTGAGGAAGGATGGCGATGATGTGGTAGCAGCTGGAGCCAATGACTGAGTGTCATCCATCTTGCTAGTCTCTGCCTCAGTGGTCTTCCTCTTCTTCTTTGACCCAGACTCCAGAGGGCCTTTGAGAGGGATTTCAATGTTTAATTTCCCAATCTGGTTTCTCCCAACCGGAGTCAACCTCTCAATGGGCTCCTTGCTATCCAAATACCATATCTAATTCTCTTTCAAAATAAGTGATACAATTTAAGGATATAGCATTGGTGTTGTAGCCTTTCCATCCACCCTGTATCTCTTCATCTCAGAGAAGATATACTCCCCTAAATCCTTCTGTTCCTTCAAGAGTAGTGAAGCAAACCATCTAAAGTCCTTATCAAAGAAGTGTGTATAATTGTTGGCCTTGTTCACTAGGGACCTAGAGTAAATGTACCATAGGACCCTGTGATGATCACACATATCACTAGGCTTGAAATTTAGAGGGCCAACTAACTCTCCGGGTTTAAGGATAGTGAAGATTTGGTTTGGCTCAAGTTGGGAGTAAACATCATCTGGTGGATTCTCTATCCCTAACCACAAGTTAATCCTAGAGGGTGATATAAGAATCTTTTGGCCTCTAACTGTGGTAGTCATTTCTTCCTCGGCTGAGGTTCTGTTTGGCTCATCTATAATCTCTAGATTACAGTAAAAGTGTGTGATCACTTTAGTACAGAATGGTAATCTAATAGATAGCCATGGCATGAAAGGATCTAAATAAGGACTAAGATCATGCTTCACTACCTCTTGAAGTAATCTGAGATCCACATAGTGTGTTTTACACACCTTCCTCCTGGAGAACTGAGACAGATACTTCAGAGATTCCACCAATTTGCTGACATTGAATCCCTTTGGTGGGTTGGTGATCTCTTCTTCCGGCACTTTGGACTTCTTGGAAGATTGTCCCTTCTCCATTTGATCAATGATGTTTGCCATAGCTGCAGCCACATTCCTATTATATTTAGGCTTTTTAGGCGGCTTTGGAGTGAAAGAAGGGGTAGAGGAATCAGAGGGAGTAGGTGTGGAAGTTTTGGTACTCTTGCCTTTCCCAGTTGAAGTACTCTTTTTGGATTGAGCCCTTGTAGTAATAGGCTCTTTAATCACTACTCCTTTGGGTTTCAGTTGAGATAGAGGTTGAGTATGAATTTTGCCTTTTGATCTCGGTGTAAGTTTTCTTCTCTTAGAAGAAAGAGGATCAGAGTGTTGTTGGGATTCAGAGGAGTCTATGGGAGTAAGGTTTTTAGTTCTCATCTTTCTGAAAGATTGAAAACTACAATTTTCAGAAAAAGCAGAGATACAGATGCGAGATAGGGCACAGAGATTCTGAGTAAAATAGGAAGTTTCTAGGAATGAAATCTGTTGGGTTTTGACAGTAATGAGGCAAGGAATCACTTGTGAAAAGTTTTTGTGAGAGAGTATAGTGATTTACTCGAGGAGATTTTATGGAAATGACCGAGTTTTCGACATATAAAGACCTAGAACCCGATGTTACTCGAGGCCTTACTCGAGTAATCTTCAAGTTTACTCAAGGCCTTCCTCGAGTGTTCATACAGAAAAATTCTAAAATAATTCATTTAAATTGCGTACCTGGCATGAATAATGTAGTAATTATCCATGGATGTTCCCTCGATCATTTATAATCAATTTTGAGCAGATTTGAGTCATTTTGCATTAATTTGAGAATCTGGACTCCGACATTACTCGAGGCCTTACTCGAGTAAGTTTCAAGTTTACTCGAGGCTCGCCTCGGGTAACCTGTCTTTTCAACTTTAGACTCTTTATTTCTTTGTAACTGAACCGTTAGATTTAAATTTCAAGTAGCTTGATCCATTACTTCCAGTTTTGGGGGACATTACTCGAGTACATACTCGAGTAAAGTGTTACTTTACTTCAAGTTGTTCCTCGGGTATTGCTTCTCCGTTAGTCATTACTTCAAGTTGATACTCCAATAATGGTGTCCTCTGATAATCTCTGTTTTTGTTTCTCAAAACAGAGTTTCAAACTCCCTGCAAAACAAGTTTCTATATACTCCGATGCTTAAGTTAGTAATCATCAAAACATTATCAGGTGACTTCATCTAATATTATGAAAAGATTAAATAACTTATAACTCATTGGGATTTACCATTCCCAATTCTCTTCTAATGTATAAAAATTGATCTTTTGTAAGAGGTTTTGTGAAGATATCTGCTAGTTGAAGATGAGTAGGAATGAATATCACTTTCACCTCTTTCTTTTGAACATGATCTCTGATGAAGTGATGTCTGACATCGATATGCTTGGTTCTAGAGTATTGAACTGGATTCTTTGCCAAGCTTATCGTACTGGTATTGTCACAATAGATTGGTATTTCTTTGAGGTTAAAACAACAACTACAAGATCATGGTATTTCTTTGAGATAAATACCATGATCTTGTAGTTGTTGTTTTAACCATATTACTTGAGCACAACAACTTGAGATTGCCACATATTCGGCTTCCGTTGATGAAAGAGATACTGTATTTTGTTTCTTGCTAAACCATGATACAAGTGATCCTCCAAGAAATTGTCCTTGTCCGCTAGTGCTCTTTCTTTCTATTTTGTATCCTCCATGATCAGAATCTGAATATGCAACAAGATATTCACTTCTTCCTTTTGGGATACCACAGACCCAATTCGGGTGTGTCAGCAAGGTATCTAAAGATTCGTTTGACCGTTTCAGCATGTGATTCCTTTGGTGCTGATTGATATCTTGCACATATGCCAACACTAAATTGGATGTCTGGTCTACTTGCCGTGAGATAGAGTAATGATCCAATCATTCCTCTATATTTTGTGATGTTATAGTCTTTCCCTTTGACATCAGCATCAAGTAACGTAGTTGAGCTCATAGGTGTGTCAGTGCCATTTGCTTCATCCATTCCATACTTCTTCAATAGCTCTTTCAAATACTTTGTTTGAGATATGAAGATTCTATTCTTTCTTTGTTTGATTTGCAAACCAAGAAAGAAATTCAATTCTCCCATCATTGATATCTCAAACTCTCCCTGCATTATCTCAGAAAATTCCTTACACAGAGATTCGTTAGTAGCACCGAAAACAATATCATCAACATATATTTGAACAATTAAAATATCGTTGTGTTTTCGTTTTATGAAGAGTGTTGTATCAACTTTTCCCCGTACAAAACCTTGATCAATAAGAAACTTACTGAGCCTTCCATACCAGGCTCTAGGAGCTTGTTTTAAACCATATAAAGCCTTTTTGAGTTTGAAAACATAGTCAAGTTTAGTAACATCCTCAAAACCTGGAGGTTGTTCTACATACACTTCTTCCATGATGTAACCATTTAAAAATGCACTCTTTACATCCATTTGATAGAGTTTGAATCCTTTGATGAATGCAAAGGCTAAAAGTACACGTATAGCTTCCAATCTAGCCACTGGAGCATACGTTTCCTCATAATTAATCCCTTCTTCCTGATTATAGCCTTTGGCCACCAATCTTGCCTTGTTTCTGACAATAATTGCGGATTTATCGAGTTTGTTCTTGAATACCCATTTAGTACCAATGATCGGATGATCCTTGGGTCGGGGTACCAAATCCCAAACTTGATTTCTTTCAAATTGATTTAGTTCTTCTTGCATTGCTATAACCTAATCATTGTCTGATAGGGCTTCATCAATGTTAGAAGGTTCAATCTCAAAAATGAATGCAGAAAAACTTACATCATTGAAAATTCTATTTCTAGTTTTGATCCCTTCATTCATATCTCCTATGACTTGATCTAAGGGATGACTTTTATTGTATTTCCAAGCTCTAGGTTGTCCTAGGGATTTCCCTTCTTCCTTGGTTTCATCAACTTCAGGAATATGAGATTTAGAAATAGCTTGACCATTCTCTTGATTTAAAACAACTTCCTGTTTTTCATCAATGGTTTTGTCAGAGGATTCAAATTCATCAAATACAATATGAATTGATTCTTCAACAACACATGTTCTTTTATTGAAAACTCTATATGCTTTACTTCGGTTAGAATATCCTAGGAAAATTCCTTCATTAGTTTTAGAATCAAATTTTCCTAAGTTATCTTTACCATTATTATGAATGAAACACTTACAACCAAAGATGTGTAGATGAGCAATGTTTGGCTTTCTTCCTTTGTATAGTTCGTATGGTGTCTTTCCAAGTTTTGTTCTGATATATGCTCTATTTAAAATGTAGCATGCTGTACTCATAGCATCATCCCAGAACACTTGGGATACATTCTTTTCATTCAACATTGCTCTAGCCATTTCTGTGAGCACTCTATTCTTTCGTTCCACGACCCTATTTTGTTGAGGTGTTCTTGGAGCAAAGAAATTGTGATCAATACCATTAATATCACAATATTCTTCAAAGGCTTGATTTTCAAATTCTCCACCATGATCGGTCCTAATTCCTGCAATGGACATACCTTTCTCATTTTGCACCTTCTTGGCAAAAACAATAAATTCTTCAAAGGTCGCATCCTTTGATGATAGAAAAATAACCCATGTAAATCTAGAGAAATCATCAACAATGACGAATGAATATAGGTTGCCACCAAGACTCTTTACTCTTACAGGACCAACTAAATCCATATGTAATAATTGTAATGGTCTATTTGTTGAAATCTCATTTTTCAATTTGAAAGATGATTTAGTTTGTTTACTCTTTTGACATGCATCACAAATCAAGTCATTTTTGAAATTTACTTTGGGTAATCCAAGCACTAAATCCTTTTTGAGTAATTTGCCTAGTTGATGCATATTGACATGAGCCAATCTCTTATGCCATAGCCAACTTTCATCGGCATTACTCAGAAAACAATTTTCAGATTCATTTCTACTAATATCTAGAGTATAACAGTTACCTTCCCTTTTTGCTCTGAGCTTAGCCTTGATATTCTTCTTATCAAGCTGTAAGTCATTCTTGTTGATAATTAAGCATTCTTCTGAGTCAAATATTACCCAGTTGTTTTTATCTGCACTTTGACTTACGCTCAGCAAATTGTAACACAAGCCTTCAACATAATATACATCTTTGACTTGTATTCCTTTGTCATTTTTGATTTCACCAATTCCTACTATCCTTCCAAATTGATTTCCTCCAAATTTTACCTTTCCACCTTCCTTAGGTTGTAATGTGGTAAAACTTTCGAAATCTCCGGTCATATGTCTAGAGCATCCACTATCTATGTACCACTTGCTATTTTTGGATGCTTTAAGACATACCTGCAATCAAATGACTAAGTCTTAGGTACCCACATCTTTTTGGGTCCTTTTGGGTTAGTACAAGTAATTTTCTGAATATATGAACCTTTAGGTACCCATTTGTAGGTTCCTATTGTTCTTTTCTTCTTATGAATGCATGAAGAAGTATAATGTCCTTTTCTATTACAGTAGTTACAAAATGCAAAAGGATTTTATGTATGCATAGAATGCTGGAAATAATTCAAATAAGACTTACCTCCTGCTTTCTTTCTACCTTTCCTTTTATCTGATCTTGGATCATAACCAATTCCAAATCGGTCATTTACAAATCGTTGAGATTTTAAAATGACATTTAGCATTTCACTTCCTTGAGTAAATTTTTCAAGAGTTTTTGTGAGATCAATATTTTTCTTTTTCAAAGAAGAGCAATTTTCACAATCCTTTTCCAAACTTTTAAGTTCAATTTCAAGAACTTTGTTTTTCTTTTTGAAAACAACCAAATCTTTAACTATTTTGATGAATTCAGAATGTAATGCATTATATTCAGAAAGTAATTCATCATAGGTAGGTTCAGAATCATTTACCTCTTCTTCTGTTTCTTCATGAGCAACAAGACATATATTAGCTACTTCTTCCTCATCACTCTCTTCGTCTGAGGAGCTGTCACCCCATATAGCAGATACGAAGGCCTTCTTTTTGTTGAAGAATTTTCCTTTTCTCTTTTCCTTGTTCTTTTGATTCAGGTCTGGGCATTCTGATTTGATATGTCCTAGTTTTCCACATTCATAGCAGATAATATGATCTTTGTTGCTATTTCCTCCTTTCTGAAAGTGTTTGAATCCTTGACCTTTCCTGTAGAACTTTCTGAATCGTTTTATGATTAGGCCCATTTCATCATCGTCAAACTCTTCATCCTCATCTTGATTCTCTTCTTTCGCTTTTAGTGCTAGACCTTTCTTTTTCTTGTCACCAATGTCATCTAGTTCTCGTTTGAACTTTAGTTTGCTTTCATATTCAGAAAGACTTCCAAATAGAGAAGCAACTGATCTCATTGATTATCCTTTTGCTTCTTCTATTGCAGTAACTTTTGCTTCCCACTCTTTAGAAAGAATATTCAAAATCTTTTGTACTTGGGTGTGCTGATCATAAGCTTTCCCAAGAGCTGCAAGTTGGTTAACAAGGTGAGTATATCTAAGTTCGAATTCAGAAATCGACACACCTGATTTCATTCGAAGTAGATCAAATTCGGTGACTAAAGTGTTGATTCGATTCTCCTTTATTCCCGAAGTTCCTTCATGAGCTATTTCCAGAGCTTCCCACATTTGTTTTGCTGTTGGAAGTGTGCAAATTCTGAAATATTCACTTTGACTCAAAGCGCTTTGTAACATCAGAATTGCCTTGCTGTTGAGAGTGATAAGTTTCTTGTCATTCTCATCATATTCCTCTGGCGTCTTGGGAATTTTCTGAGAATCTACAATCTTTGTAGGTTGATAGTTTCCACTCTCAATTACATCCCATAGCCCATATTCAGTAGCCATTACGAACACTCTAAATTTAGCTTTCTAGAAAGAGAAGTGTTCTCCATTGAAACCGGGAGGTCTAGTGATGGATGCTCCGTCGGAAAGAATTCCTTCACCCATGCTCTCCATTGGATCCTTCTTAGGCTGTTAAACCTTAACAAGAAGACCTACGCTCTGATACCAAATGTTAGAGCAAGTATTTCACCCAAGAGGGGGGTGAATTGGGTGATACTAAAATTTCGTCGGAAATGTAAAACCTTGACAATGAAATTAAAGCAGGAAGGAATAAGAAGAAATATCACCGAAGTGTACACCGGGAGTTATACTGGTTTGGTCACAACCACTTTGACCTACGTCCAGTCCTTAGAGCTTCTCTGAGAGTTTCACTATAACTTCCAAGATTCAGTGGGTTCTTGGCACCTCAGTACAAGCAAGTTCCTTCGCCTGGACACTCGTTCCCCCTTACAAGTTGTAATCCAATCCCAACTCAAGGTTCCACAACCTTAAGTTATCTCAATAACAAATATTGAGTTTGAATGAAATATCTCTCTTACAGAGTGAATAAGAATCACTAAAGCATAGAAATATAATTACAACGTGAAAACAGAGCAATGAACTTGATGATATGTTTTTGTGTGTGTTCTTATATTCTTTCTCTGTTTGGATATTCCCATATATATATATATGTTGGTGAAGACCGTTGGAACATTTTCCTTTCGTCCGTTGGAGAATGCGCAGCCACTATTGACTTTTCAGTTTTTGAAAAATATTCGTTGGCAGTGGTTGGCATTTGAACGTTTCATTTGACTTCCATTACTTGATATGATTTCTTCATTGTTTATCTGTAAATAGACTAAGAATACTAATACAATGAAAGATTAATCATATAGGAAACAAATCAATGAATGTTTGAATGATTTCTGGATTTCTGGGTTTGCTTACTCGAGTAGCTACTCGAGTATTCTTTGAAGTTTACTCGAGTACTTACTCGAGTATCATCGGGAAATCTTTGATCAACTTCAAGTCAACAGAAAAATTTAAGATTACTCAGGTAGCGCATGGAATAACCAATTTTCAAACCTTTGGAAATGAATTTTTACTCGGGTACCTACTCGAGTAATACACTCACAACTTTATGAGTTACTCAGGTACCAACTCGGGTAAATCTTCAAATAAACTTTTGGTTACTCGATGCTTTACTCCAGTAATGTTGGCAGGATTTCAAGGCCGAGAGCACATCAAGTTAGATTACCTTGTTACTCGAGTACCTACTCGAGTAAACTTACTTTTTGGGCACAACTTACTCGGGTAATGACTTGAAGTTTTCCTTGAAAATAACTCTGCATACTTGGGTACCTACTCGAGGAATCCACTAAAAATAGAACATTGAATACTTGTATACTAGAGTAGTGACTCGAGGAAAATGAGATAAAATTTTATCAAGTTAATCGAGTACCACCTTCAAGTTTATCCTTACCATACTGAGTTACTCGAGTAGCTCCTCGAGTAACATTGGCAGTAGTATAAAATGCCGAGAGCATCATATTTTGTGAAACAGAGTAACTCGAGTACCTACTCGAGTAACATTGCCAGGCCGAGAGTAACTTGAAAATTTTCACATGGTTACTCGAGTACCTACTCGAGTAACATTGGCAGGCCGAGAGGAACTCCAAGTTTTTACCTGGTTACCCAAGTACCTACTCGAGTAACATTGGTAGGCCGAGAGCAACTTGAAAATACTTACACTATTACTCGAGTACTTACTCGAGTAATGTTGGCAGGTTACTGGAAGGTGCCTCTGGTTACTTCAAGTTTTGTCTCATTACTCGAGTACGTACTCGAGTAATGCCTTAGAAAACTTGCTTCTGATCAAGTTACTCAGCATTTTCTCTTGGCCTTTCTTCATTAATACAATGCTTTCCTCAAGTGATGCTTATCCCTGTTATTCCTTTGTTCAAACTTGTTTATTAATCAATTCTTTTTCAAACCATTCTTTTGTTATCATCAAAACATGAGATCTAACAGCTGTTACTATTATGATTTACTTACATGTTTTGTGCTTATATATTATATGAGTAGAATGTTACTATTGAGATTCTTTTAAATCTCATTATTTCTATTAACTGACCTACAGATAGGGCAAGTGACTCTAAAGGGAAGCTGACAACCAAGAGCGGCTAGGACTCTTTAGAGATCTTTGATGTTGGCTTTTGGTTATCCATTTTGATTTGGGATTACTGTATATATATGGAATGATTTTGTGTAATCCCTTATACAAGAAATTGTAAACTGTAAACCTTAGTGTATATAGATTTATTCGATACCTGAGGGTTGCTGGGATTTTATTAGACACTCTGATATGTATGAATGCGATTAAACTACGGAGAATAATTACATTCAGAAGATGAATTTGAGACCATGTTGAACGGATTTTAGAAAAAAAATTTAAGAAAAACGTATTTGTCGATCTCTAATTCATTTAAATTATGCATTTTCAAATCTTAATTATGGTTATCAAGGTAGGGGGTTACATTTATGGTTTCAAAGCTGTAGTTCCTGGCAAGGGTAGAATTGCTAAGATAGTTCCCTTAGTTTGGCTTTAGTAATAGAAGATGATTTGTGATAGTTGTTGTGTATACACATGTATGTCTGTGTTGTGAATATATATGAGATTTTTGGACATATGTGTATACTTATTTGTGATATTGATGGGGTGAGTTATTTGTAGAATGAAGAAAACAAAAGGTCGCCCCATAGTACAGTAGGTAGATGCTGAGGTGGAGGTGGTCAATGATAATCCACCGGACCCTATGCAAGAACTAATAGGTCTGATTAAAGATAAGAGGGATATGACTACTGAGTTGAGAGAAGAAATCAGAGAAGAGAAAACTAAACGACATGAGGGTCGGGGTCAGTCCACGCAGGAAGAGGCCCAAGAAGAGACACCACCAGAAGAAACTACAGAAGGATCGACATGACCACTAGAATCACCTCCTCATACTGGACCAAATCAAGAATCACACGGGGTTCCAGTTAGAGAAGAAAGGGATCTTCAATACTGGGTTTCAAGATTCTATAAGCACTTACCTCTGGTGTTTAGAGGGAGGTTTGATCCCCCAACACTTACCTATAGTCGGGATTTTGTTGTACACTTTGATATGTATGAATGCGATTAAACTTCGCAGAGTAATTAGATTCGAAAGATGAATCTGATACCATATTGAATGGATTTTAGAAAAGAAATTTAAGAAAAATGTATCCGTCGGTCTCTAATTCATTTAAATTACTTATTTTGGAATCTTAATTACAGTTATCAAGGCAGGGGGTTACAATTGTCGTACATGGATTGATTTCAAACTTCATTTTCATTTAGCCATTTCTCAAAGTTTAGTCCCACTATAGCTTCTCGATAGGTGGTTGACTCTTTTGGCTCAATGATCAACACATCACAGTTTTCAGTAATTAGAAATCCATATCTCTGAGGCTGATTCCATGTTCTATCATATCTATGTGGACCTTGTGTTACTTGAGGAGGCTTAGCAACTTGTTGTGACCCTCAAATTTCTTCAAGATGCACCTTGCTCCTACTAGTTCTTTTTGAGATAAACTCTCTTTCTAGAAACTTACCATTTTGAATAACAAACACTTTATTATTGGTGGGATTGTAAATATAGTATACCTTCATTTCCTTAGGATACCCCATGAAAAGGCACTTTAAGGATCTAAGCACTAATTTATCTGAGGCTTGTTGCTTAACATATACCTCATATTCCCAAATCTTGAGAAAAGATAAACTGGGTTTCTTTTCAGTCCATATCTCATATGGTGTCTTTTCAATTGCCTTATATGGAACATAATTTAGTGTAAACGCAGCTGTCTCTAGGGCATGGCCCTAAAAGGATGGTGGAAGATCTGTTTGACTCATCATAGATTGAACTATATCTAATAGTGTTCAATTCCTCCTTTTAAAAATGCCATTCCACTGTGGTGTTCCTTAAGGAGTCAATTGTGAGATTATCCCACAACTCCTAAGATGGTCAATAAACTCTTGGCTTAAATATTCACCACCTCAATGAGGTCAAAGTGCTTTAATTGTTTTGCCAAGTTAGTTTTGTACTTCATTTTTGAATATTTTGAACATTTCAAAAGATTCAGATTTTTGTTTCATCAGATAGATATATCCATATATATTAAAGTCATCTATAAATTTGATGAAGTATGTATAACCTCCTCTGGTAGCTGTATTTAGTGGTCCACTTACATCTGTATGTATGAGGCCCAATAAAGCAGTGGCCTCTCACTGTGCCCAGTAAAAGGTGCCTTTGACATCTTTCCTAATAAGCAAGATTCATATGTATCATATGATTCAAAATCAAATGAGTTAAGAAATCCATCTTAATAGAGTTTAGAAATGTGTTTCTCATTTATATGGCCTAGACGGCAATGCCAAAGGTATTTCAGATTCAAATTATTTGATTTTATCCTTTTGGTAGTTACATTATGGATATTTCCACTATTAGTGTAAGACCCTTATCTTATTTTCACCTTTTTCAAAGTATTTGTGGGAAAATGATACGCAGTTTGGTGGGCAACATAAGAATAGAATGAATATACTAAAATATGTGCATGATTATAGAACTTCCCCATAGGGATTATACATGATAATTACAATTGATGTCGTCGTACGGGGCTACTAGGGTATCTAAACCCGTTCCAGTGAAACGGAGGCATTCTTCCTGTCTTCGTTCCACCTCTGCATTCCTCCCTTATAGTTCTGCTTTCAATACACTTCCTATTTTCACCTATCTAAATTATTGGTAGATGAGGGTAAGATTCGAGAGAATCTCAATAACAAATTGATACCATAATGCATGCATGATACATGTTACCTTTAACTAGATGCATGTCCTATAATGACATTTCTACATGCTCAATATTTCATGCAACATAACTATAGCCACAATATAAATAGAAAAAGAGCTTCATTATTCAAAATGCTCTACACAATTAAGTAAAGCAATCACATACATCACTACACAAGCAGAGATATCAAATACATGCAAATAAGGTAAGTTCCCTACTTGGATCGCCCTTCCCTTGACTGACTATCAGTCTGATACTTGGTATCGGACTCAGGCTACTGTCTGATCCTTTGATTCCTTCTGGTTGTTGCCTTGTTGGCCAAAACCCTAGCCTCTCAAAGTTCAAAACTTTTTCTTCAACAACCTTGAATCACATAGAGGAGAAGCTTAGGAGACTGATTAAACACATTAGGAGCTAATTTACCGAAGAAATCAACATACCTTGAAAGCTTAGCTCCTCCTTCTCTCTCTAAATCAAAGCTCTCTCTCTCTATGTTGAGCTCATAGCCGATAGTTTTAGGACCAAAGAGGAAGAGAAAATTGCTTTTATAACATTTTACCTTTATCTCATAATTCCCACTAATTATTTAATTTAACAAAAATAAAAAAAACTTTGACTTTTATGTACATAACTTTATGTACATGTAATGCTAATTCCTCTCCCCTCTTGGTTAGCCACATTTCACGTCTAGGGTCCAAATTAGTGCCAAAATGGGCTGATATCAATTATCTCATAATTTACAAAATTGCTATCACATATTTTCCCCATTAACAGATTTATTGGAAATTCTGGTATATTTTCTGCCCAAACTTTGAAAAATCATAACAATATTTGTAGATATTATATTGGAGTAATTCTAAAGGCTATAAAACACTTATTGAGTCTAGCTTCAAGGAAAAATATAGCCATTTTTTTATTGAAAGAACAAAATTCCTAGATTTAAATTCTTTAGTGGATCAGCACCTTGCCTACTTGGGCACAGTGGACACTCTGTACGGCAGGTAGGAGCCATTCGAAATATATCTGTCAGACGAGTTCTAAATCTTTACTACCATGGAGTTCTTCACGGATACTTCCTTTTGGAACCAAAAGAAGAATGACATAGTCGTGGAGGCCCGAATGACCACTTTGGGGAGTTTATAGAGCACATTATAGACTTCATATGGAGGCATATGAACCTAGAGTGATGTACTGTCCGGGCACTATATTTTGGGTGATCGGAGGTAGCCAACACTTCTTTTGAGGCAAGGACAGTCACAGGAAACCGGGGAACAAAAGCTGATAGAGTCAGTGTATGTGTTTTTTATGGGTATATAGAAAGTTAAGCATGCTTAACTCGGCAATCATGGGATGAGTGACCCCCTGGAAAGCTCTATACATAGTTAGGGTTTGATGTGTTGAAGTGACAAAGACTTATTATACATTAGTTTTAGGATATATGATGTGTAGTACTTTCCCTAATTGACGTATATACATGTTATATGTTACTTATGACATATCTGTGTACCCGACATTTTGAGAAATGACAAAAATGCCCTTGTGATCATATGAACTCATTTTTTTCTATTTTCATATAGTGAAATACAAAGATGGTATGACCACGAGGTAGACCATGAGGGGGCATAATAATGCAGTACGACCCTCACCTTCACCCAATACAGCAACAGATTCTGGGTATGTTGACAAAGCAGCAGGCCACAATGAATGAGATCAGGGAAGAGTTGCGAGAAGTGCAGCAGAGGCAAGATCCTTTGGAAGAATTGGTGAGGGAAGATGGTGAGTCAAATCTTCCTGAGGGACTACAACCAAAAAGATCCATTGCCTAATCCGAGGGCTGATATATAGATATGGGTAGGAAAGCTTAGTAAACAGCAACCCCCTATGTTCATATGAAAGTTTGATCCTCAGCAAGCCAAAGATTGGCTAGCACGGCTAGAGAAACTTTTCAACATCCTGTTATACCCTGATGAAATTAAAGTTCTGCTAGCAATTTATAAGCTGGAAGGCGATGCTAATAGATGGTGGAAAAATACTGATCAGATTCTTAGGGGAAGGAATATTCCGATAACGTGGGAATTATTCTAGGAGAAATTCAATGAGAAATACTTTCCCCGATCAGTCAAGCTAGAAAAGGAGAAAGAGTTTCTAAATGTACAACAGCATGAAAAAGAAAGTTTTGACGAGTACCTAACTCGCTATATCTAGTTGTCTCGATATTCTGCATACCTTAAATATTGGGATGACGAGTAGTGGAGCTCATATATGATGATAGAAGGGCTAAAACTAGAGCTGAAAAAGGAACTTGTTTCTAAAAATTTCACTGAGTTCAATAAGGCGGTTGAGGAGTGTCAAATCACAAAGTACAATCTGCTGAATTTATACTCCCATAGAAATGTTAGAAGCAAGAACGCAACTGGTAGTGGGAACTCTTCTCAGAAGCATAATTATCAGGGCAGTCTTTCTGGAGGAAGTAGTAATAAAAAGCCATACCAGCCTGAAAATCATAGAAATCAAGGACCCCCTAGGAATAGAACCTGCAGATACTGTGGAAATACTTACCATCCTAGTCAAACATGTAGGCAAGCAAAGTAGGTATCAGCACCTGTAAGGCAAGTGCCAGTGTCAGAGAGACAGATAGTTTGTTACAATTGCCATAAACTAGGACATTTTGTAAAGGATTGTCGATAGCAACAAGAGCATGAAGAAACTAGACAGCAAGTTCAGGGCAGGGTTTTTTCTCTGACATAGGTAAAGCCCGAAAATCACTAGAGTTTATACATGGTATGATTTCTCTCAATGGTAATTTGATACAAGCATTGTTTGATTTAGGAGCTATTCATTCATTTATTACATACGATTGTGTAAGACAGCTAGGCGAGTATGTATTGATTACCATATGATCTGATAGTTTTTATGCCTACAGGTAACGGATTCGTCACAACAGAAGTTTGCTTAAATTGCATCATGAACGCAAAGGGACACGAGTCTATAGTAGATATGATTTGTTTACCATTGAATATACTAGAGGTAATTCTCGGGATCAACTGGATGACTGCAAACAATGCATTACTAAATTGTAGAAGTAAAAGGGTCATTTACCCTAATCCACCATAAAAGGCTAATGCAGAAATCAACCTAAACTTTCTCTCCAAAGCTAAGGCTGAGAAATGCTTACATAAAGGTTGTCAGGGATACATCATGTTTTTCTCCATGCAATCAGAGTTTGGAATAGCACTAGAGAGTATGCATGTGGTAAATTCCTGACTTGTTTCTGGAGAACATCAGCGGATTACCCCTGGACATAGAAGTGGAGTTCGTAATTAAGACTGGGCCTAGAGTAGGACTGATATCCAAAGCCCCATAGAGAATGGCACCAAGAGATTTGGCAAAACTAAAAAAGCAGATTGAAGAATTACTAGAGAAAGGTTTCATTAGACCCAGTGTCTCCCTAAGGGTAGCTCCAATGCTTTTTGTTAAAAAGAAAGGCGGAAGCCTACGACTCTATGTTGATTATAGGTGTAATATCCCAAATTTTGGGATTAGAAGCTTGAGAATATGCCTGAATCAAGTGGACTATGAAGTACCGGTTTAGCAAGAGTCCCAACAATGAGGATTTACTACTAGTGTATTTTTCCAACGTGGCAGTCTAATTGTGTGACATTTTTAAATAGGCAAATGATGTCTAATGCCTATGATATTTTCCAGTATGAAATTAGACTTATCAACCTTTAATTTTATTGGTCATATAGGTCATTTAAAGATGTACACAAAGAGTTATGAATTGTTTAAGTTAGCCCGGTAAAACCGGTGATTTTCAATGGCAATGTCCAAAACAATAATTCTGGGCATTGTGAGCTTCCAGTTGGTTAAAGGCTATATATTTCCTTGAAAATATACTTAATAAGGGTCACATAGCCCATGGAACCATACCAATTGGACATTTTCACAAATAGTTATGAATTTTCAAAATTTGATGAAAATTCTGCCAAGTTTTCCGAAAATGGAAATAAATGTAAGGGCAAAAGGGTCATTTGAAGCAAGCAGCCATTTATTTTTCCCTTTAATTGGGATAAATGTTGGCTGAAGTAGGGAGAAATAAAGTTTAACCCAAGTAAACTAATCCTAGTTGATCAATTAATCACTTGCTTTTCAAGGACCCATAAGCTCTTAATACTTGACACATTGGGAGCTTAGTATTTTTGTTTAAATGAAGATAATTATCCAACACTTTGTCTCTCCTCTAAAATTTCATCCATCTACCCTAAAATAGAGGGGGAAGGAGAAAAACATAAGAAAATAGAAAAGAGAGAAGGAGAGTGGATAGTAGAAATTTCTAAGCTCTGGAGCCAATGTCACCCCCGATTCGGCGTTTCCAGCTTCCAAAGTCTTCTCTAATATTGTTCCTCTCATGGAGAGTAACATTTCTGTAGTTTTGAATTTTCAATCAGAGGTGTTTGATTCTATCTACACAGAGGAGATGCTGCTGGAATCTGTTAGATCCCACGTGTTTTGATGATAACAAAGATTGCATCAATAATATAAAAGGATTTGATAACAAAGAAAAGAATTTGAACAATGTAACCAGATGGCAGACAAAATATTTACTTGAAGTAAGTACTGGAGTAATAAAGAAGATATGAGAGACAGAGCAAAGGAAGAATGTCACTGGCAGATTCTTTAAAGGTTTACTCTAGTAAGAAACACTTTTACTCGAGTGAGCACTCAAGTAATGTTGGAGAAAATGTTTCAGAGAGGCACTGCCAAAATTTGGAAGAAGTTACTTGAGGGGCCACTCGAGTAATCTTCAAAGTTATATGGACCATTACTCGAGTAACAACATGAGTATAAGGTATTAGTCAAGTAACCAGGTGAGAAAAAGGCATTACTTTAGGGAGTACTCGAGTAATATGCAGAGTTATTTGAAGCATTACTCGAGGGGTCACTTAAGTAATTAGCTAAGCAAAGAACAGGTACTCTCGGCCAAGAATTTGATGCTATTACTCAAGGGAGTAATCGAGTAATCTGCAAACTTATTTGAAATTTACTCGAGGGCTCACTCGAGTAAGCACTCGAGTTATCTGGTATTTCCAAGGTTTGTGATGTATCTTACTCCATGTCTTACCCTAGTAATATTTTATGAAAATTGTTGAATTACACTCTGCCATGTTTTTTATTGGTTTACTCGAGGGACTACTCAAGTAATGAGAATGATCACTCAAGTACCCTTGCAAGTAAGGCAGTCCAGAAATCATGTTTTTAATCGAATGTTTATAGATTTGTTATCTATATGATTAACTCTTCATTGCACTAGCATTCTTAGTATGTTTATAGAGAAACAATAAAGAAATCATGACATAAGAGAAAAGTCAAATAAAACGTCTGAGATCTCACCTATTGCTACCTACCACAAACGGATAGTTTTTTAAAATTTGAAGAACAGTCAACCGTTGTTGCGTGATACTAGCGGACATGTTTGAATTGCTTCCAACGGACACTACAAATCATCTATATATATGGAGTATTCAAAGAGTAGAGTACAACAACTGAGAACAAGCAATTACACATCGATCAATATACACTTTGTGCTCTATTTTCTTATACTCATTTATTGTACTTCAGTGATTATATATTTGCTCTATAAGAGAGTTTTTCATTACAAAACTCAATATTTGTTATTGAGACAACTTAAGGTTGTGGAACCTTGAGTTAGGGATTTGATTATAATGTGTAAGGGGGACCGAGTGTCCAAGTGAAGGAACTTGCTATGTACTGAGGTGCCAAAAACCCACTGAATCTTGGAGAATATAGTGAAACTCTCAGAGACGTTCTAAAGACTAGACGTAGGTTAAAGTGGTTGTGGCCGAACCAGTATAACTCCCAATATACACTTTGGTGATATTTCTCTTTGCTCTCAACTACTATAAATACTCTATTAATTTTATTATACGCAATGAAATTTCTAGTATCACCCAATTCACCACCTCTTGGGTGAAACGCTTGCACTAACATTTGGTATTAGAGCATAGGTATTCTTGTTAAGGTATAACAGCCTAAGAAGGATCCAATGGCAAGCATGGGTAAAGTAATTCTTCCCGACGGAGCTTCTATCACAAGACCTCTAGGTTTCAATGGCGAACACTTCTCATTCTAAAAAGCAAAGGTCATAGTCTTCGTAATGGCTACTGAATATGGGCTATGGGATGTGATTAAAAGTTGAAACTACAAACTTGAAAAGATTATAGATTCACAGAGAGTTAGCAAGACACCAGTAGAATATGATGAGAATGACAAGAAACTCATCACACTCAATAGCAAGGCAATTCTAATGATTCAAAGTGCCTTGATTCAAAATGAGTACTTCAGAATCTGCACACTCCGAACAGCTAAAGAAATGTGTAAAGCCTTAGAAATAGCTCACGAAGGAACTTCAGGAATAAAAGAAAACCGGATCAATACTCTGGTTACTGAGTTTGATTTACTTTGAATGAAATCAGGTGAGTCGATAGCTGAATTTGAACTTAGATATACTCACTTTGTTAATCAACTTGCAACACTTAGAAAAGTCTGTGATCAACACACCCAAGTACGAAAGATTCTGAATATTCTTTCTAAAGACTGGGAGGCAAAAGTCACTGCAATTGAGGAAGCAAAAGGTTAATCAATTCGATCGGTTGCTTCTTTATTCGAAAGCCTTTCTGAATATAAAATTAAATTAAAGTTCAAATGAGAACTAGATGATATTTGTGATAAGAAGAAAAGAGGTCTAGCACTGAAAACAAAAGAAGAAGAACAAGATGAAGATGAAGAGCTTGATGATGACGAAATGGGCATAATCATAAAACGATTCAGAAAGTTTTACAGGAAAGGCCAAGGATTCAAAAACTTTCAGAAAAGAGGAACAAGTAATAAAGAACACATCATCTGGTATGAATATGGAAGCCAAGACATTTCAAATCAGAATGTCAAGAACTAATTCATAAGAATAAAGAAAAGAGAAAAGGCAAATTCTATAACAACAAGAAAGCCTTTGTATCTGCCATATGGGGAGATAGCTCTTCTGACGAAGAAAGTGATAAAGAGGAAGTAGCCAATATCTGTCTAGTTGTTTATGAAGAAACAGAAGAAGAGGTAACTGATTCTAATCCTACCAATGATGAATTACTTTCTAAATATAATGCTTTACATTCTGAATTCATCAAAGTTGTTAAAGAACTAGTTGTCTTTAAAAAGAAAAACAAAGTTCTTGAAATAGAACTCAAAGAGAATTTAGAGAAAGATTGTAAAAATTATTCTTCTTTGAAAAAGAAAAACGTTGATCTCATGAAAACTCTTGAAAAATTCACTAAAGGAAGTGAGATGCTAAATGTGATTTTAAAAGCTCAACGTTTTATAAATGATCGATCTAGTCTTAGATATGATCCAAAATCATATAGAAGGAAAGGAAGAAAGAAAGTATGAGGTAAATCATATTTGAATTATTTTTAGCATTCTGTACATATATCAAATCCTTTTGCATATTGTAATTATTGTAATAGAAAAGGTCATTATACATCATCATGCATTCATAAGAAAGGAAAGATAGGAACCTACAAATGGGTATCTAAAGGTTCATATGTTCAGAAAGTCATATGTACTAACCCAAAAGGACCCAAAAAGATGTGGGTACCTAAGACTTAATCATATTTGATTGTAGATATGTCTTAAAGTATCTAAAAGCAATAAAAGGTACATAAACAGTGGATGCTCTAGACATATGACCGGTGATTTCGAAAGTTTTATCACATTGCAACCTAAGGAAGGTGGAAAGGTAAAATTTGGAGGAAATCAATCCAGAAAGATAGCAAGAATTGGTGAAATCAAAAATGACAAAGGAATACAAGTCAAAGATGTATATTACGTTGAAGGCGTGTGTCATAATTTGATGAGTGTGAGTCAAAGTGCAGATAAAAACAACTGGGTAATATTTGACTTAGAAGAATGTCTAATTGTAAGCAAGGCAGATTTACAATTAGATAAGAAGAATCTCAAAGCAAAGCTCAAAGCAAAAAGAGAAAGTAACTGCTATACTCTTGATATCAGTAAAAATGACTCTGAAAATTACTTTCTAAGTAATGCCGATGAAAGTTGGTTATGGCACAAAAGGCTAGCTCATGTCAACATGCACCAACTAGGCAAGTTAATTAAAAAGGATTTAGTGATTGGATTACCCAAAGTAAATTTCAAAAATGATTTGATTTGTGATGCATGTCAAAAGGGTAAACAAACTAAATCATCTTTCAAATTGAAAAATGAGATATCAACCAATAGACCACTTCAATTATTACACATGGATTTAGTTGGACCAATAAGAGTTAAGAGTCTTGGTGGCAACTTATATTCATTGGTCATTGTTAATGATTTCTCTAGATTTACATGGACCATTTTTCTATCATCAAAGGAAGAAACCTTTAGAGAATTTATTGTTTTTCCAAAGAAAGTGCAAAATGAGAAAGGTATGTCCATTACAGGTATTAGGACAAATCATAGTGGAGATTTTGAAAATCAAGCCTTTGAAGAATATTGTGATGCTAATGGCATTGATCACAATTTCTCTGCTTCAAGGACACCTCAACAAAACGGAGTCACAAAACGTAAGAATAGAGTACTCACTGAAATGGCTAAAGCAATGCTGAATGAAAAGAACTTGCTCATTTACACATCTTCGGTTGTAAGTGTTTCATTCATAATAATGGTAAAGATAACTTAGGAAAATTTGATTCCAAAATAGATGAAGGAATTGTCCTAGGCTATTCTAACCGAAGTAAAGCATATAGAATTTTCAATAAAAGAACATGTGTTGTTGAAGAATCAATTCATGTTGTATTTGATGAATTTGAATCCTCTAACAAAACCATTGATGATGAGCAGGAAGTTGTTTTAAATAAAGAAAATGGTCAATCTATTTCTAAATCTCTCATTCCAGAGTTGATCAAACCAAGGATGAAGATCAGTCACTAGGACAGCCTAGAGCCTGGAAATTCAATAAAAGTTATCCCCTAGATCAAGTCATAGGAGATGTGAATGAAGAAGTCAAAACTAGAAATAGAATTTTCAATGAAGTTAGTATTTCTACTTTTATTTTTGAGAATGAACCTTCTAACATTGATGAAGCCCTATCAGACAATGATTGGGTTATAGCAATGCAAGAAGAACTAAACCAATTTGAAAGAAATCAAGTTTGGGAGTTGGTACACCGACCTAAGGATCATCCGATCATTGGCATTAAATGGGTATTCAAAAACAAACTTGATGAATCTACAATCATTGTTAGAAACAAGGCAAGATTGGTGGCCAAAGGCTATAATCAGGAAGAAGGAATTGATTATAAGGAAACGTATGCTCTAATGGCTAGGTTGGAAGCTATACGAGTACTCTTAGCCTTTACATGCATCAAAGGATTCAAACTCTATCAAATGGATGTAAAGAGTGCATTTCTAAATGGCTACATCATGGAAGAAGTATATGTAGATCAACCTCCAGGTTTCGAAGATGTAACCAAACCTAACCATGTTTCCAAACTCAAAAAGGCTTTATACAGTTTAAAACAAGCTCCTAGAGCATGGTATGAAGGCTCAATAAATTTCTTATTGATAAGGTTTTGTACAAGGAAAAGTTGATACAACCCTTTTTACAAAACGAAAATGTGATGATATCTTAATTATGCAAATATATGTTGATGATATAGTTTTCGGTGCTACTAACGAAACCATGTGCAAAGAATTTTTTAAGATAATGCAGGGGGAGTTTGAGATGTCAATTATGGGAGAATTAAATTTCTTTCTCGGTTTACAAATCCAACAAAGAAAGAATGGAATTTTCATATCTCAAACGAAGTATCTAAAAGAGCTATTGAAGAAGTATGGATTGGATGAAGCAAATGGAATGGACACTCCTATAAGCTCAACTACATTGCTTGATGCTGATGTCAAGGGAAAATATTACAACATCATAAAATATAGAGGAATGATTGGATCATTACTCTATCTCACTGCAAGCAGGCCTGACATTTAATTCAGTATGGGTATGTGTGCAAGATATCAATTAGCATCGAAAGAGTCACATGCTGAAACTGTCAAACGTATCTTTCGATATCTTATTGACACAGCAGAATTAGGTCTCTAGTATCCCAAAGGAAGAAGTGAATATCTAGTTGCATACTCAGACTCTGATCATGGAGGATACAAGACAGACAGAAGAGTACCAGTAGACAAAGCCAGTTTCTTCGAGGTTCTCTTGTATCATGGTTTAGCAAGAAACAAAATATAGTGTCTCTTTCGTCAATAGAAGCTGAGTATGTTGCAGCATCAAGTTATTGTGCACAAGTATTATGGCTAAAGCAACAACTCTAGGAACTTGGCATTTATTTGAGGGAGATACCAATATACTGTGACAACACTAGCATGATAAGCTTAGCAAAGAATCCTATTTAACATTCTAGAACCAAGCATATTGATGTTAGACATCACTTTATCAGAGATCATGTCCAAAAGAAAGATGTCAAAGTGATATTCATTCCAAGTCATCTTCAATTAGCTGATATCTTCACAAAACCTCTTGCAAAAGATCAATTTTTATATATTAGAAGAGAATTGGGAATGGTAAATCCCAATGAATTGTAAGCTATTTAGTGTTTACAAAATGTTAGATAATGTTATTTATTGAAGTTTTGATGATTACTAACTTAAGCATCGGAGTTTCTAGCAATTTGTTTTATAGGATCATGATATTCTATTTTAGAGTATGAAAAATATAGGTTAACAGAGGACAACATTACTGGAAGGACAACTTCAAGTAACCACCATTATTGGAGTAACACCTTGAAGTAATTGAATGGATTACTCGAGTAGCCACTCGAGTATTGATCTGAAAATTATGACAGTGGAGCATTGATTCAAAATGAATTCAAAAGAAATGGCATAATGGTTGGAAATGAATAGTCAGAAGGTGAAGAAAAAGATTACCCGAGGGAGGCTTCGAGTAAACTTCAAAGGTTACTCGAGTAAGGCCTCGAGTGAACCTGGGTGCAGATCACAAATTTGCTGAGTTTCAGCTCAAATTTGTCCTAAAGAGCCATCAAATTATCGAGGGAATATACATGGGTAATTATAATATTATTTATGCTAGGTACGCACTTGAATTCACTGTATTTTAAAATTTTTGGTATGATCACTCGAGTAAGACCTCGAGTGATGTCGGGCCCTAAGTCTATTTCATTCGTTACTCAGTCATTTCTCATAAAAATCGCCTCGAGTGATTCTCCTAATGCTCTCACAAAAAATTTTCACAATCATTTTCTCTTCTCATAACCATCAAAAACCATTGATTTTTGCTTACAAAAACCTCTCAGATTGCACTAAATTGTTTGCTCTAATCTCACGACTCTCGCCCTCTGTTTTCCAGAAATCCTTGTTTTTCACAAATCAAGATGGTGAGGACTAAATCTCCTAATCTAAGTACTCCTTGTAAGTCCTCTGAACCATATCAACCCTCTAATTCACTTTCCTCTCCTCCCACCAAGCAAAGAAAAATCTCTCCCAAACTAAAAACAAAGTCTAAGCCGCAACCTAAGCCTAAGGTGAAAGGGGTTGTCATTAAGGATCACATTGCCACAAGAGCTCAAACCAAGAAGAGTTCATCTTCTGGAAGAGGTAAAGGAACAAAAGAACCTTCTCCCCCCCCTTCTAATTCATCTGACACTCCCATATTTTCTCCAAAACCTCTAAAAAAGCCCAAGAATAATGAGAAGATTACCAAAGTCATGGTAGGCATTATTAAAGAAGCTTTTCAGTTTAAGGGAGCAAAGAAAGGGCAATCTTCAAAGTAACCAGAAGAAAGGGATGAAGAAATCACATTCGCTCCTCAGGGATTCAATGTGAGCAAACTTGAGGAATCTCATAAGTACCTGAGTCATTTTGCAAGAAGAAATGTGTGCAAAATGCACTACATTGACTACAAGGTTCTTTAAGAGGTATTGAAATTTAATCTGAGTCCCTATCTTGATTCCTATATACCCTAGCTATCTATTAAACTCCCATTTTGCACCAAAGTTATGAGGCATTTTTACTGCAATCTTGAATCTATAAATGATCATATTAGGAAGTCTATGGAAGAAGAAATGACTTCTAAGGTTAGAGGACAGAGAATTCTAATCTCACCCTCCAAAATCAATACCTGGTTAGGAATAGAGGACCCTCCTGATGATGATTATCCTAATTATGATTCAAATCAGATATTCTCTATTCTAAGACCTGGTGAGATAGTGGGACCTCTAAATTTCAATCCGAGTGATATGAGTGATTTTCATCGAGTCTTATGGTATATATATTCTACAGCCATAGTGAACAAATCCAACAACTACACATATTTCATTGAGAGGGATTTCAAAAAATTTGCCTCATTGATTCTCAAAGAACAAAAGGACTTAGGAGAATATATCTTTGCTAAGATTAAGAGATATAGGTATGAAGGAAAACCTACTACTCCAATGCCTTACCCTCAACTTATTTATTTGTTTCTCAAGAAGAATAAGGTTTAGTACTTTGAGAGTAAGGAGCCAATTGAGAGGATAACACCTGTTGGGAGAAATCAAATTGGGAAGTTGAACATTGAGATTCCTCTGAAGACTCCTCTAGAAGTAAGTCCCAAGAAGAAGAAGACTGACACTGCAACTAGTCGAATGGATGACACACAGTCTTCTGCTCTAGCCAACACATCTTCTCCTTCCTTCTTTGGTGTAGCAATGCAAACATTCATGGAGAATATTCTAAAGGGTTTCCATATCAACATTGCCAATACAAATGCGGAGTCGATAACCCATATGAATGAGAAGATGGGACATCTTATGGAAAGAATAGATAAGAGGCATGAAGAGATATTAGCATAACAACATGCCCAGGGTGAGCTTCTGAGATCCATTGTTGCCAAACTTGATGCTATGGCATATGGCTCCCCTATGCCTGGTCCTTCTGTTACTCCTGAGCCAATACCAGTCTCTGCACCTGGACCTTCCAGCCTAGTCCTCCTGATCATATACGTACTAAGCATAGACCCTCTAAGCTTGAACCTAGTAATCTTCTATTCTCTATGCCTGACCCTGACACATCTGAGCAAATCCACATCACTACTGATGTTCCAGCTCATCCAGTTCAGCATGAGTCAATACCTACTCCCATTGCCTCACCTGCACGCACTGAGGAGGTGCTTATGTCTTCACCTATTGTTACAGAGGAAGTAGAAATTACTTCTCTGATTCCTTACCCATCACCTCCAGTGAATCCTCCAGAGGATCTTCAGACACCCCCAGTGAACCTTCTTGACCCTGAACCATCATCTTCAAATTCTTCCAGTTCATATGGTTCACATGAATCATTGGCATTTCTAGTTACTCCTATCTCAGCAGCCAAGCCATCTACTCCTCCTCATGATTGATTCCACCTTTGTGATGAAGACAAAAAGGGGGAGAAGAGCCTGAGTGATTTTGTGATCAATGGCTGAGTTAATATATTGGTGATATGGGTGTACAAGGCTTTAGGGAGCTTTTAACTTTGAATTTTAAGTTTGATTATGTAATGAATTCTTCTTTATGCAATTTGTTTCTTTATATCATTAAAGTTAAATTTCATTGAAGTTATATTGCATTGTGGGACTAATGAGTTTTCGATTATGTATGCAAGGTGAACAAGTAAATAAGAATAAAAACTTTGAAAAGATCTTTACTGAGCTATTTCAAAAGCGTTTTCAAGTTTAAATTGAACAAAAGATTTCATATGAAAAGTATTTAAGAAGCATATGTTTGAAAACACAATTTCAAAAACTTTGTTCAAAATCACCAAGTTTTGTCATCATCAAAAAGGGGGAGAATGTTAGATCCCATGTGTTTTGATGATAACAAAGATTGGATCAATAATATAAAAGGATTTGATAAGAAAGAAGAATTTCACAAAGTAACTAGATGGCAGACAAAAACTTTACTTGAAGTAAGCACTGGAGTAATAAAGAAGATATGAGAGATAGAGCAAAAGAAGAACATCACTGGCAGATTCTTTAAAGGTTTACTTGAGTGAGCACTCGAGTAAGAAACACCGTTACTCGAGTGAGCACTAGAGTAATGTTGGAGAAAATGGTTCAGAGTGGTACTGCCAAAATTTGGAAAAAGTTACTCAAGGGGCCACTTTTGTAATCTGTAAAGTTATATGGACCATTACTCGAGTAGCCACTCGAGTAACAACATGAGCATAAGGCATTACTCGAGCAGCCACTCGAGTAACCAGGGAAAATTTCTTCCAATAGCTCTCAACCAAGAAATGCAACAATTTACTCGAGTAGCCACTCGAGTAACCAGGTGAGAAAAAGGCATTACTCGAGGGAGCACTCAAGTAATATGCAGAGTTATTTGAAGCATTACTCGAGGGTTCACTCGAGTAATCAGCTAAGTGTTAGATATGATTAGTTTTGATGATGTCAAATATAGATATGAAATGATAAGAGCAAAAAGTTTGTATAATGTATTTCTTTGACTAACTACTATATTTAATGTTACATATTTTGTAGATTAGTCAAGCAAAGAATGAAGAAGATTGAATTAATGAAAATGAACAAGAGGAAGAAGAAGGAAGAAATTGAAGATAGTCAAGGAGATGCTTACTTTGGTTATGGAGAATTATTATCAAGAGGAAAACCAAGAAGAAAGATATTGAAGAATGAAGAACTTGGAAGATCTATCATGAATATCAAGATTCAAGTTGTTAGATGTGATATTGGAGGTTTCTATAATGATACCGGAGGTTTCTATGATCAAATGATGGTTGGAATAGGTTAATACGAAGCTAAGATGACTTATATATGAGTTTTGGCACTTCCAGAGGTGTTATGCTCGAGCACGAGGTGTTTCACTCGAGCACAGGAAGAACTCACTCGAGCACGGATGAATTCACTTGAGCACGGGATGAACACTCTGTTCTACTCTGTTTTACGTTCAGTCTGAGCGAGGTCTGGTATGTTGATCATATCTCTCAAACCACACATCGGATTGACCCAAAACCAGTGGTATATGAACAAAGACTCCCAACATGTAAAATGTTCACAAAGATCACATTGAAAGAAGCCCAAATGAAGGATATATGATCTGTGAAAGAAGACAGTGAAATCACCGTCACTTTTCGACACAGGTTCAGTATTTTGAGCATAACTCACAAACCACACATCAGATTGAGACAAGACCAGTGCCAAATGAAAGTAGACTCAAAGAGCTTTCCATGGATAGGTAATTTGCCTTATTTTAACGTATATTCTAGGAGCTATGCCTTCTGGACGTTGATGCTTGTGCAGACTAGCGAAATATACACTCTTTCGATCAAAACTTGCAGTATACAAGGAGTTTGGAGCTGATTCTTTTTGCATTGGAATGCATATGGCAAGAGCATTCTTATGATACATCATTAGAATCAAATAAACAAATTTTTTCTAAAGTGGCCCCACATCACCCGCTAGTGTAAAAACTGACTCTCTGAAAAAGTTGTGCGAGTGATGTCCAGAAGCAGCTGAAACGCGAAGAAATTTGCAACACTCGAGCACTAGGATTCATGCTCGAGCATTGGATGATTTCTCACTCGAGCACATGCAAGTTTTGACATGAAAGTGATAACCCGAGAAGAAGCTTGTACGTGAAAGCATGAAATGCACTCGAGCATGACTGGTTGTGCTCGAGTGATTCGAGAATTCACTCGAGCAGATGCGAGTGAAGTGCAGCGAGTGCTTGCCCGAGAGGAAGTCAGAACATGAAAATATGAACTGTACTCGAGTGAGCCATATTGCACTCGAAGTGAGGTCCTGACAGAATGCAGAAACGAAACAGAGCCTTATAGCCATCAATCCAAACGTGGTTAAATGTTATACAATCATTATGTTTTCACTTGTTATTGTTCCTAAACATTAACTAACATATATTTCAAGTGTAAAATAGGAGATTAAATATTTGGGTTGCATCTTCAAGAATGGAGGTCACGTATGAAAAATCTTCACTCAACGTGATGAGTCCCAGAAGCCAGAAATTTAGCTTTTGACCAATGATCCAACATACCCATGACTAATACTTCATCATATTAATGATTAAGTATTTTGCAGTGTGAAACAGGATATTAAACGTTTGGGTTGCAGATTCAAATAAAAGTCAATTATGGCGGCTACCAACCACGACAAGTAACTGACCCACCATGAGAGATTGTTTGAAACATAAAACGCTCCACAACATGATGTACAGCTCAAAATGAATCTTCCTGCTGTTCAACGAGACGCTCCACTCTGCAACGAACAGTAGCTCATTTTTTAAATATGCTTCAACGGTCAAAATGACTCCAACAGACGAATGCTCACAATGGTCATCATCTTCATCAACTATAAATGGGAAAGCATTCAATATCGATGGGTGACAAAAAGAAACGGAGAAAAAACAGAGATAGCGAGCAACTACGAGAAAAGTGATAGAAATGTGAATCCTCTGCTTCTACCCAAACACTCTCTGTTTTCTAGTTTCTATATTACTTATCATTGAGAGAGTGATTATTTGTATTGTACTTCAGTGAGATTATACCCACTCTGTGAGAGAGTTTGTAAACACTTTCAACTATATTTCTGAGTTGATCTCAAGGTAGAGAGACCTTGAGAGGGTTGATTTTCTTATGGGGAAGCAGTAGAGAAATTGCCAGTAAGATATTCTGCTCGTAAGACTTACAAGGTGCAAGCAGTAGAGAACGTTACTGCTCATAAGACTTACAGGGGTGTAAGCAGGAGAGAACGTTGCTGCTCGTAAGACTTACATGAGTAAGCAGGAGAGGAAGATCTTCGGGATTGCTCTGCTCGTAAGACTTGCCGTAAGGGGGAGTTTTTCAGTGAGAGATTTGTAAAAGGTTTCACAAGTACCCGGCTAAACTTGTGGGATTGTAAAGGCTTTTCTTGTGCCCGGATTAAACAAGAAGATAGTGGATTTGAAAATCTCAGAAGGAGCCTGGGGACTGGGCGTAGGCCATCACAGATTGGACCGAACCAGGATAAATCACAGTTTGCATATTCTCTTCCCTAAGCTCTTATATTTCCAGCATATATTATTTAATCTAACTGTTGATTTATAAACCTTCATACTTACTGCTTTCGTTAAGATACGAAAAGATTTTTAAAGTTCTTAAGTTTTTATTATACACCCAATTCACCCCCCATCTTGGGTGATAGCCGGTTCTAACATTTGGTATCAGAGCCCGGGATCTTGTTTAAAGGACTTAACCGTCTCAAGAGTTACAATGGCTAATTTTGGGTGTTTTATACTTTTAGAAGGTTTTGATTATACAATCCCACCTCTTTTGAAAGATATTGATTTTTGGTTTTGGAAAGCTAGAATGACTAGTTTTATAAAAGCTTCTGATTTTGATATGTGGAATGTTTTTATAAATGCTTTTGATTTCAAACCAAGAAAGGATTGGACAGAAAGTGAAAAGAAAATGTTTTCGTTGAACATTAGAGCAATGAAAATTCTGTATAGTGCTTTAACCGAAAATGATTTTGAGAAAATTAGATTTTGTTCTAATGCTAAACATATCTGGGACACTCTTGATTCTATGTATGCTTCTAACAATTGTGTTGAAGTTGAAAGTGTTGACAGTTCATGTGAAACTACACGCTACGCATCTACTATGCATGAATACTTGGAAGTTGATGATGAAGATGGAAAAATCATAGAACACTTCCATACAGTCAACATGGATAAACAAGAAGAAGAGGATTCCCGAAAAGAGCTCAGTATGGACGAACATGAAAAATCACTCTCTGGAGCTCAAGATGAACTTAAGGTAAAAAGTTCCAATTCTTTGTGTGATTTTCATAAAACTGATTTTGAAAGTCTACAAAAGTTTGTTTCTCAACCAATTGTTGATTCTATTGATAAAAGCAAAAATGTTTTCAAATATGCTGGAAAATTTGTTCGGAAGAAAGAATGTTCAAATAAAATTCATTCAAATTTTTACTCTCATGATCGACATAATAGTTGCATGATATCCCATAATGCATATCTTGATACAATTTGCAATTATTGTGGTAAATCTGGTCATATTTCTCATACATGCTATATTAGAAGAAATTCCCATGTGAGAAATAAGTATATTTGGGTACCGAAGAAACATGTATAGGTTAATACTAACAATCAAGGACCCAAGTATATGTGGGTACCAAAATGTCCATCTAGTACTTTATATGTGCAGACTGATTATAAGAAGAATGGACATAAGGGTACGGAGAAGATAAAGAATAAGCCAAGGGTTTCTCATGCGCCAATAAAGAGGTTCATACCATTTATATCAAAAAGGAGAACTCTCAAGGCACCCGTTGCTGAAGTTACAGAGTATAAACAAAGAAAGAAGCAATGAAGAAAAGGAGTACGTTCCACCTTAAGAATGAACTACCATAGAATACCATTCAACTATCCTGAAGAGAACAAGAAAAGGAGGATCTCTCAAGCATCAAATAAAAGACTCCTGGAGTCTATATATTTTGAGAGAAGGTTGCCAGCACCCAAAGCAAGATATTCAAAGTATCAACATCATAGAAAGATGCAATAGGTAAGCAAAAGCAATCTCCAAATATCTAAGGCAAAGGTACACAATGATAAAACCTCCTATGCTGTTGTTTGTAATATTTGTTGAGGTTTTATATTTTGGAACCTTAGGAATGAGCATTGCAAATGATTTTTAAATTATGTTTTCGCATCCCTTAAAAAGTCATTTAATAGATTTATTTATAAAGGGATTGTAATGCTCAACAGGTTAATTCTTTATGCATGTATAATGATTTGAAAAGAGAAATATTTCTCTTATGCATAAAGACGTATTTAATTCATTATGCTCAATTGTTTCAAATTAATTATATTATTAGAGCATGTGAATTATGATTCCTACAAGGTAACTATGAGTGGATCCAAGTAAAATTGGATACCAAAAGAAGAAAAATTTCTATAAGGTTTTGTAGGAAGAAGAAAGGAAGAGCTTCATCTCAAGATTATGACTACATAAGATTTCACTCAAATCTTAGTGAAGTTGGACCTTAAGGCTACATCTTAAATGTGTAAACAAAAAGGAGGCATTACTTGAGGTAACACTGCAAGTGCCTAGCTAGCAATGAAGGAAGAAAAGATGCACAGTGAAGCGTCACTCAAGTAACCAATCAAGTAATCATCATCACTGTGTGACAACTGGGAGTAAATGTTCAAGTGATAACACCAACTGGAAGATTGAAAGGTAAAAGTCAAGGAATTATGCACAAATGAACTCCAAAGGATAATTTCTCAAGTGAATACGAGATTACTTGAGCACGGTACTGTCTTCTTTATTCTTACCTGATATTATGCTTATATAAATTATTTATTTGGGTAATGAATAACTTGCTCATTATTGCATACCATTAGCAATCAATCATTTATGGTTTTTTTTTTTAAATTGTTTTTAGATTGCTAAATGGACTGAAAGTGAAATTATGCATAATCTTTCTATGTATTTGAGTTTCAAAATGCACATTTCAAAAATGTACTTAGATTCCAAATTCATCTTGTTATTAAAATGCATACACATTATTTGAAATTTTTTCATATTTTATTTGCATTTAAATCGGTTTCAAAATTGGAAGTTAATATTTTTATAAATTGAAAGTAAAAAATGCTTCAAATTCATTTATCAAAGTATTTTCCCATCATTGACATATTGATCTTAAATGTGCTATCCAATACTTGAACTCTCTTTAGTCTTCATTCTCTAACATGCTAGACCTTACGTCTATCAAGTTAACTATCTATATGAGTGTCAAGTATATTCCCTTGATAAGAATTCTATATGTGAAAGCCTTGTGCCTAATGCATAAATTATTAGTTGGCCATGTTATTCCAAGCATTATAAATGTTCATTAGTGCATTAAATCTTAATGCATTAACCATTATTGTGGAATAACTTACCGGGATAATATTCTAGAACTCTAGTCATTTGGATCAATGAGTATGTGCTTCATCATTCATAAATTCTTATACTCATATTGTTGCTCAAATGCATTACCATTTGTCTTCATCTATTTTGAGTTACAAGAGCCTTCTATTCAAATTTTTGAGTTGAATATCCCTATTCTTCAAAACACATCTCTAAGAGTCAAGTTTATCTCTTGGTCAATAGCAAAGTCATTGTGTTTATATACATCCTTGAAGCTAAGCTTTTAGGTTAATTCATTTTTCATATGACTTTTGTTCTTGGGAAAATTCTCCAACATGTTAACCCTTATAATTAACATGTTATCTTTGTTGAACTTCTTAGTGAAGTTTTCTAATATATATTTTATAATTGTTGACTTCCATTGTTATTGGCATCAGCATTGATATTTAACAAGCTTCATAAATGAGTTTTCATGCATTCAAAATATTAATGTCATAATGCATATTTATGATTCGAAAGAACATTTGAGATTTTGAAACAATTTGCATATCTCATTATCATTCTTGAAAATTTGGTTTCATTCATGATTTATTATTTCATAAAAGTTGGTCATTATGGATAGATTCTCTACTCTTTTTGATTCAACTTACATGGATTGCATAAAAATCATATCAATGACATATTTTCTATATAAAACGTATTTACAAATTGTCATTGATCTTTGAAAATCACCATTCATTGATATCATTTATTCATTACTCTTCATGATCTAATGGTTTAAATTGATTCTATTGGATAAAATTATATCTTAGTCTTTGTTGGTTTATGATACTCTTTGCTCAAATTTCATATGATTAATTGCATAAGAGCATAAGAGTTGTTTATAATATTTTATCTATATGATTAACTCTTCATTACACTAGTATTCTTAGTATGTTTACAGAGAAACAATAAAGAAATCATGACATAAGAGAAAAGTCAAATAAAACGTCCGAGATCTCACCTACAGCTACAGAGAAACAATAAAGAAATCATGACATAAGAGAAAAGTCAAATAAAACATCTGAGATCTCACCTACCGCTACCTACCGCAAATGGATAGTTTTTTAAAATTTGAAGAACAATCAACCGTTGCTGCGTGACTCTAATGGACATGTTTGAATTACTTCCAACGGATACTACAAATCATCTATATATATGGAGCATTCAAACAACAAAGTACAACAACTGAGAATAAGCAATCACACATCGATCAATATACTCTTTGTGCTATGTTTTCTTATTCTCATTCATTGTACTTCAATGATTATATATTTATTCAGTGAGAGAATTTTTTATTACAAAACTCAATATTTGTTATTGAGACAACTTAAGGTTGTGGAACCTTGAGTTGGGGATTTGATTACAACATGTAAGGGGGGGGAGTGTCCAGATGAAGGAACTTACTGTGTACTTGTGTACTGAGGTGGCAAGAACCCACTGAATCTTGGAGAATATAGTGAAACTCTCATAGACGTTCTAAGGACTGGACGTAGATCAAAGTGGTTGTGGCCGAACCAGTATAACTCCCAGTGTACACTTCAATGTATTTCTCTTTGCTCTCAACTGCTTTAAATACTCTGTTAATTTTCTTATACGCAACGAAATTTCTGATATCACCTAATTCATCCCCTCTTGGGTGAAACGCTTGTACTAACAGAATCAAGAATAGATCACATGATCGAGTTATGGTAATTATATACTTCATTTTGAATCGAATATTCTGTGATTTTGTTGAGCATTTTTTGAGATGTTCAAACCCTTAATTTCTGCTAGAGGGAGCATTTTAAGGTTTATGTTCATATGATAATGATATTGAGGTTAACAGAGGTTTTATGATTATTTTGGAAGTTGTGTTCAAATCTGCCTAAATTCGTTTTCTGGAGGCAGAGAACTTGCAATGTGTTTTTTATCGGTCAACCTTAGTTCAAATGCTACGAAATTTTATAAGATTAAATTAGACATCCTGAGCTTTAATTTGATGTTATTATAAGCCATTTGAACAAATGGATTGAAAGTTATGATTTGTTAAAGTTTGACCTTGATTCTAGAACGAAATTCTATGGCAGGCTAGCTTTAATGAATTTCCTAGAAATTTGTGGTTATAATTGATGCTCTACAATAATTTTCACTAAAAGTAGATTTAAAGAGGGTCACAGAGAACTTTAAACCACTCCATTTGGTTATTTGTAGATTAAGTTATGATGTTTGGAAGTTGAGCTAAGAAATAGAGAATTTCTTGGCTATAGCCAGAGGATATCTTGGCCATGGCCCAAATGTTTATGACCTCCCTTGGCCATGGCCAAAGAATTCCTAATCGCAATGAAGATCCAAATTTCCATACATTTTATATTTTTCCGAGAAACGTCGAATTGTTTGGCCTCCTTAACTTCTTAGACATTAATATACACTTCCAATGACTTTCTATCATGTCTCTAATTATGTGATTAGATATCTAGGGCCATGAGAGGTCAAGGAAGAGGAAATAGAAGGTATTCAAGCAACTACAAGGGTTGGAGAACAAGTACAAAAGGAGGACTCAAAGACCAGAGGTAAGGGACTTAACTTATTTGCATGTATTTGATATTTATGCTTATGTAGTAATGTATATGATTGCTTTACTTGATTGTGTAGAGCATATTTGAATAATGAAGCTCTGTTTCTGTCTATATTATGGCTATGGTTATATTGCATGAAACATTGAGCATGCAAAAATGTCATTATGGGGCATGCATCTAGTTAAAGCTAGCATGTCATGCACATAACATCCATCATGCATGCATTATGGTAACTGTTTCCTACTGAGATTCTCTCGAATATCAACCTCCCCTACCAATGATTTAGACAGGTGAAAATAGGAGATATGCTAAGAACAAAGAAGAGAATCGTATGAGAGGGACATAGTGGTAGAATGAAGGTGGGAAGGTGTTTGTGTTTCACTGGAACGGGTTTAGACACCTTAGTAGCCCTGTGCAGCTACATTATTTGTAATTGTTATACACAATCCCAATTGTGGATTTTCTATAATTAAGCACTTATTATCAGTATATTTGTGTTATTCCTGTGTGCCCACCGAACTGCCATAAGTACTCTGAAAATGTGGAAATAAGATAAGGGCATTACAACAGGGAGTTAAACAAGGTAACTATCAAAAACAAGTATCTACTTCCCTGAATTGATTATTTTCTCGATCAACTATTGGGTGCCTGTGTGTTCTCGAAGATTGATTTAAGATCTGGGTATCACCAACTTAGGGTGAAGGCAGAAAAAGCATCGAAGACTGCTTTCAGAACGAGATATGGCTATTATGAGTTCTTAGTGATGCCATTTGGGCTGACCAACACACCTGCCGTGTTCATAGACTACATGAATCGAATTTTCTGCCCATCCTTAGACCAATTCATTATAGTCTTTATCGATGATATTCTGGTGTACTATTAGAGTAGAGCAAAGCATGAACACCATCTGAAGACTATACTGAACACATTGATGGACAAGTAACTCTATTCCAAGCTAAGCAAATGTGAGTTTTGGATTTCAAAAGTTAAATTTATGGGCTATGTGGTCTCATAGCAAGGGGTCTTAGTGGATCCAAACAAGGTGGAAGCAGTACTAAACTGATAGAGGCCAGAACCATTTTTGAAATACGTAGTTTTTTTGTCTTGCTGGGTATTATAGGCGGTTTATACAAAATTACTCTAGAATAGCTTTGTCGTTGACAAAGTTAACACAGAAAACTCAACATTTTGTATGGGACAGTAGTTGTGAGAGGAGCTTCGTAGAGCTAAAATAGAAATTTACAACAGCACCAGTATTAACAATCCCATATTTATAGTTAACCTTCGTAGTTTACAAAGATGCCAGTGGGTATGGATTGGGATGTGTTTTGATGCATAAGGTCAAGTGATGCCGTATGCATCCCATCAACTGAAGCCTCACAAATAGAGATATCCCACACACGATCTTGAGTTAGCAACGATCATGTTTGTACTGAAAATCTGGAGACACTATCTATATAGGGCGACCGTGGACTGTACTGTGACCATAAAAGTTTGAAAATTTGTACGATCAGAAAGAGCTCAACATGAGACAGCACCGGTGGATCGAGTTGCTTAAAGATTATAACCTGGAGATCAATATCATCTAGTTAAGGCTAATGTGGTTGCAGATGCATTAAGCCGTAAAGCAGTGCAGGTGGTAGCCCTCATGATTCACGATCAAAGGTTGATTGAGAACTTCCGGTATCTTAACTTGTCAAATAAGATTATGATCAACAATAGCAACATCAGTCAGGTAGAGAATGACCTAAGAGCAGATATAAAAGAAGCTCAGATGTAGGATAGACAAGGTCAGTCTATCAGAGATATGATCACAAGGTGAGAGACTCAAGAACATGACTTGTCACCAAGTGGGTTAGTTAGGTACTGAAAATAAATATACATTCCACCGCGAACGGAGTTGAAGCAGCAAATCCTAGAAGAGGTGCACAGGAGTAAATATACTCTGCACCCAGGAGCAACCAAGATGTACCATAATCTGAAGTCCACATATCGGTGGCCAGGCATGAAAAGAGATGTGACAAGGTTCGTTGCTCATTGTCTTTCTTGTCAGAAAGTGAAAGTCGAGTATCAACGACTTTCAAGGCTCCTACAAAACCCTGCAATTCTTGAGTGGAAATGGGATAGCGTCACCATAGACTTTGTGACAGGATTACCCAAGGTCTAAAATTATGATGTAATTTAGGTAATAATGAATCGATTCATGAAGTCAGCTTATTTTCTCCTAATCAGTATTCACTACTCTCTCAATAAACTGACAGAAATCTACATGAAGGAGATTGTACGTCTACATGGTACGTTAAAGAACATCATATCTAACAAAGAGCCTCAATTCACTTCTAAGTTTTGGAGGGCAGTGCATGAGGCTTTGGGTACCAAGCTCTGATTCAAAATGGCCTATCATCCTCAGACAGACAGGCAAATTGAAAGAACAATCCATGCACTAGAGCACATGCTCAGGCATGCTGATAGATTTCAAAGGCAGTTGGGATCAATTCCTTCCCTTAGTGGAATTCACATACAACAACAGTTATCATTCGAGCATTCAAATGGCTCCCTATGAAGCATTATATGGAAGGAAGTGTCAATCGCCCTTATACTAGATAGTGATGTCTAAGAAGCAAATGTCGATTAAACCATGGGCAGATAAAGCTGATCAAACAAAGACTGTTGGCTACTCAAAGCAAGTAGAAGAGTTATGCTGACAAGAGGCAGAAACCTCTCGAGTTCAAAGTTGGGGATCACGTATTTATAAAGGTTTTGCCTATTACAGGCATTAACGAGGCATTAAAGATGTGAGCCCTAAGTACATTAGTCCTTTTGAAATCTTGTCTAAGATTGGGCCAGTAGCATATCAAATAGCATTACCCCCAAGCTTAAGCAGGCTGCATGATGTCTTCCATGTCTCACAGATGAAAAAGTATCGACCTGACCCAGAACATGTGATCAATAGGAAGAGCTAGACGTGTGGGACGATCTGACATATGAGGTTACACCTGACCAAATCATCAATCAGCAGGAGAAACAATTGAGGTATAGGTATATCCTATAACCCCCGTCATTATTAAGGCCATGATTAGTATTTAAAACACCTTTTGTAATTGAATAAGAGATCAAGGATAATTAAAAACTTTTTACAAAACCTCCAAAATACGATCTCCATTTATTTTTAAATAAAAATGTTTAGCCTATTCAGTTTGTCACATACACAATATCAAAGTGCTAGCAAAATTCCCGACATTCACCTGGGATATAATCATTAACCAAAGGGTTTTACAGGACTTCATTGCCCATCTTAGTTTCTCATATCGGGGATTATACAACAATACTATTCTAAGGTCAATATATATTTACATTTGTCTACAATGATAACCAAAAACCAAAAAGCTAAGACTACCACCAGCAATCCAAGTCGCCCTTGTTCACTTGCTTGTCCCTTGATCTACTTGACCTGGCTAAAATTCTTAATTGGAAAGAGTGAGATTCAAAAGAATCCCAGTAGTAACATTTCACATATATGATGCATAATTAACAAATCATGTAAGCATATATCACAATTCAGCAACACAGCAACATTCAAAGCCGGGCTACCCGTCACAACTCAATCAGCAACAGTAGGATTCAAGGCCGAGCTAACTGCCACTTCCCAATCTATCATTCAAAGCCAGGCTACCCACTGTGACTCAATCATACATTCAAGGCTGGGCCAGCTACCACATCTCAATCATTCATTCAAAGCCGAGCTACCCGGCATAACTCAATCAACATTAGCAGCATTCACAGTTAGGCTACCTGCCACAACCCAATCGTTCATTCAAAGATAAATACAAACAAGCAATGCATTAAGCATGATATAGGAGAAAGTGTCATTACCTTGGTATTTCCGTTCTTGTTCAGGCATAGGCCTTCTACATTCCAGGAAAATATCAAATCCTATAATCATAATTAAGGATAATAAGTTATCACTTATCCCATTACTCAAATGACTTCAAAACACTTAGATTTGGTTATCATTAAAGTCCCCTGGGTAGCTATGAAAGTCTCTAACAATATCCTAAAAGGATTGGAAAGTACTAGTTAGAAACCACTTTTCGAAATTACAAAGTGCTGAAAATAGGGGTTGGCTGCGGCCAAAAACAGCACAGAGAGTTTTTGAAAATAGCCAAGATCTTCTGGCTATGGCCAAAGACTACCCAGAAAGTTTTGCGCTGCAGCCAAGAACCTTAGGGCTGCGGTTAAGGAAATTTTACGCTTCTTGGTTGAACTCCAAAAAATCATAACTGATTCTAGAAAAATCAAAATGAGGTGATTCTAAAGCCTATGGAAATCTATTTAAGTCCTCTTTATTGGAAAAATATGAATCACTACTGAATATAACCACAAAAATACAGAATTGCACAAATCTCCTTGTTGTTCTAGATTTGCTCCAAGATTTAACATCAAAATTTGGAAATCATAACTTTTACCACACACATCAAAATGACACAAAATTTATGTCATTGGTGTTAGGATCAGCAGGTACAGCGGAAGAATTTTAAAAATTTTCACCGATCCTAATCGAGGATCTATCAACGGCGTTTAAACCAAGTTGGAAGGATTCATACCTTTTGATAATTCAGAGTTTTCACGATCTCTAGGAGCCAACACGTAAGGTCCGCTCCCTCTACCGGTATCCACACGAATGCTCTCCAACTGAGACTGCGTGCTAGTGCCTCTAATGTATCCTAGGGTTTCACTTGCGGCTCTTAATTCTCATGTACCTATCAATATATCTGCTCTATCAAGTTTATAACCTATGAGGGCTATTTTCAAATTTCAAAATTAATCATCATTAATTTAAAAATTAATTAACAATTAATTATCTTGATGAGCTAATTAAATAAATTCAGTTTAAATTAAATCTGTCCAACAGTTTTAATTTAACCTATTTATTTAATCCAAATAAAGAGCCATTAGATTTAATTTATCATCATAAATTAAATCTGAGATACTATATCTCTATCATGTTAGTTATTAAATTTAATATATCTTAATAAATTAAATTTAAAACTAACACAATATAATAATATCATATAATATATATATACATATATATATAAGATATATATTTCGAATATATATATATATATAAATATAAAATTCGTCCACCCTAAATTAAACATTATCTCGTGTTGGGCCATTCTTGTGTGTGACCCTGTAGGCCCATATGAAGTTGGCAGTGGGCCAATAACTATCCTAACCCAAAAGTCGCAAGCGGCCTCTAGCAAGACATTACGACTACCCAATTCATATGAGGATCGTTATCACAATGTAACCTGTCATACAACCATGTCACATCCCTTTTGTCACACGATATATCGATCAAGGATAAGGCATGGATAATGTCATCCTCTTGTTCCTGACCATTACTTTCTCGATTCATGAGTAGCCTGATAACAGGGAAAGAAACTCCTTTCATCATAGTATGGCCATACATTTCTCAGACTCACTCATCGAGGGGCCCAGTAATATCTCTCTACTAATATGAGGGACAAATTCCATCTTGATCATTCATATTCCTCTGCATGAAAAACCACCAAGCCCGATCGTAGCCTTTATCATCACCCGGTCAAAAGTGACTTTTGACTAGTTCAGAGCTTAGCAACTCTCATGTAGGAATCCATGATGACCTCAGGTCTAAGGGCATTGTGACGTGGTTATACATGAGAAAAGCTTATGACTTGATCCATATAGCTTTCTCATAGTGGGTCGGTCCAGTACCTTGTACTCTTACAAGTTCCTAAGACTTTGATTCGTATCTCCACATCTTATCAAAGTCATATTGATCTTGTTTCATCTTTGCTCCCGCATAGATGACCGACCAGGGATATTTTAGGTCAACCTTTATGAATTATCCAAGGATACTATTATCACAGTTAACATGCAAATAATATGATAACAGAATGGAGAAATTTCATTAAAATAATAATGTTCAAAGTACAATGATTGGCCCGTAGGGCACAATTTCCAACAATTGGAAATCTTGAAATGTCTACTACAAATATGGAGAATTTCGGAATTTTTTGACACCATTTACTATTTCAAAACCTTCATGAAAACTGACTACCTATACAGAGTTTTCAGTAACCAAATCTTGCAACTTTTAAATCTAAGTTTCCAATGGTTCAAAATTCACATCCAACACTACTCCCACACAATTTTCCATAAGGAATCCAATGGAAACATTAAAACAACCAAATTCTCATTCCTTTAACATGTTCCATTTTTGGCATATATTCAACACAAAATTCAAAATTGCCAAGCTTTACATTCAAGGTTCAATTCACTTCTATCTTTCCAAAACACAAATACAAAACACCATTTCCATGACCACATCATAAGAAACTCTCAATAACCCTAATTTTCGAAAATAGGACAAAATTCTAGAATTTCAATACTTAACCAAATGGCCACAAAACTTATATTCAAGTGTTCATCTTAGTCAACTCTACAACTTTCTCAAAAGTGTTCCTTGCTTCTTCAACATCTAGATTTTCTTGAGGGAACAAACCACCACCAATGGCAAATCTAAAACCATAGAATTGAAGCTCTCAACCCAAGGAACAAGATTATAGAAGAGAGTTTGAGTATTTGATGTCAAAATCTTGCCTTAATCTCAGCTTTTCTTTTCTCTTTCTTCCTTCAACTAAAACGAAAATAGAGAGAGCAAGAGAGAGAAAATGAGATGATAAAGATTAAGATGGGAGCAGAATTTTTGCCCCCATGCCCATACCCATACACATAAGAGAGAGGGAGAGGGAGAGAGAAGGAAAAATGCTTAAGTTGACTTTTCTCAATAACCCCTCATTATTTCAACCTATCATGTGTCCAACTCTCCTTGTTTCTCACCAAATAAGTAACCACATAGTTACACTAACTACTCCATTAGCCATTTAGTCACACTCTTCATTTCTTTGAGTTAGTAATTAATTTCTTCATTAATCACTCACTAATTGAATGGTAATTTTTCCATTCTTTCAATTCTTCCCTTGATTATGGCATATTCACTTGAATTGCCACAAAACACATATTTTAAATCCCTTTTCTTCTTTCATGCGCCATTTCCCTCATATTTTAGCCCAATAAATACTTTGCCACATAATTATGCTAAAATTCAGGGTGTTGGGCATTTCCAATAATTAATTCAGATCTCAAATCAACTTTAATTCACAAAAACATTCTTTACAACCTACTAATAGGTCATTAATGCTTAATCAAAATTTGGTTCATTAAAATTCTCCCCCCGTACAATAAATTTCGTCCTTAAAATTTGTGACACCACTAAGGACATAAACCTCAGCCGCCTATTCATGACGGCTTCCGTTTCTCAAATTATTTCTTGTTGGGAACAATCCCTTCTAGACCACTTACACAAATGGTACGCTACCGGTCGATTCTCACAAGAATCTCAACAAACCAATGCATCGTGGCTTAACTTCTTTCTGTTACTCACTTTACCGATTCCCGAGACCGGAGACACTCTCATGAGCATGTGATCTCCATTTTTGAATTCTAGAGGTCTTCACCTTATTCGATCATGGTTCGGATGAACTGTACTCGCCTATTATGGCTTTGAGCTCCTTCAGTCTCGAACAAGAAGTCATATTCCCCTTAGAGTACACTATACTTAACATGTAGAATTTAATTTAAGAAATTTAGATCCCAACAATCCTCAATCATCACTACAACAATCGAATTACCTTCCGACTAAACACATCGGCAATGACAATAAATTTACCCAGATGATACTTGAGCTCCAGGATACTTGGGACACTAATGGTCATCGTACTGTTCTACCATTACCCCCAAATAGGCAATGGGACCATAACTTTGACACATATATCAACACAACACAATTTCCATAAAGTCGTAATCACCAATATTCACAACCACGGCAAAACACAATAACTGCACGAATACAATCATCATAAAAACACAATCACTGCATGAACACAATCATCATAAGTCCCAAATCATGAGTCATTTCATAAGACCTCAGCAGTTGGGATACATATGCCACCACTCTGCTCGATCTAGTCACCCCTTCCGGGAATAACTCAAAGCACCACATATTCACTACACATAAATGATAGCTTCCGCAATATTCACATATACCTTAGCTTTCGTTATTTTATAAGCACGTCAGCTTATGCTGTTTGCAAAAATACCTTAGCTTTTGCTATTTGTAATAATACCTCAGCTTTCACTGTATCCACTTTCACAGCATTACCCTCACCCATACACCCACCAGTGGCCCCACTAGTAGTAACTGAGACTTTTGGGCATTAACAACATTCATAATAGCTTCCACATAGATGCGTCTCTCGCAAGTCATAAAATGATAGCTTTTTGCCGTATCCACTTTCACAGTATTACCAACACCTGTACACCCACCAATGACTTCGCTAGTGGTAACCAAGACTTTTAGGCATCAACAACAACATCAGGCCACTCCAAAATCTCAATCTCTTTTATCCGAAGCACCCTACTATAACGACCCACTTGGAGTCTCAGTCCCTTATATCCAGGCGCCAGCCGAGAGTCTCAATCTCCATACCCCACCCTCATCCTCTTTCACCCGCGCGTCACTATGGCTATTATTAGCTACCGAAGGGCTCTTGGCATGGTCACATCCCACCCTCACCTCTTTTACTCACTGTCACCATGGCTATTGTTAGCTACTAGAGGACTCTTAGCATGGTCACTACAAATTAATAACAGACTCATAGCAGACTCAAGTTTTACGCAACTCCTTTCGGTCTAGGGTCAACATCGGTGCAACCAGCCTGGTGGCAAGCCATACTGGCTATGCAAGGGTAAGTGCCCTCATAAGTGAGAACCCCTCGATCATGTAGTCAAATTCTCTATCAGCTGAACTAGCTCTACTCTGTTGCATACGGCCATACCTTAATCCCAGCTTATTCACATCACGATATACAGTATAAGTCAAGCTGGGTAGGGCATACCCTAACCCTTGCTTATTCACATCACCTCACAATATGTAACCCCCTGACTTTAAACACGTAATTATAATTCGATAACACATATTTAAATCGGATTAGAAACCATTGGATGCTTTAACCTCGTTTTAAACTTTCTGTCTCACAGTAAAATTTTTACAAAACTTTTAAAACTCTTTCCCATCCAGGTCTCAATTTCAATATTCGAATATAATTACCTGTGCAGTTAAGAGGAGTACCGAGCAAAATGGGACAAGTAATCATCGAAGCTCTCTGTATCCCCTTGTCTGATATTCAGAAACTCCGTCTCCTTCTCGAGTCTCACTGATTTGGGAAAATACTTCTCGTTGAACTCTTGTTGAAACAGTTCCCAAGTCAATGGCATTTCTTTGCTCTTCAATGTTAGGGCGATATTCCGCCACCAACGGTCTGCATCCCCTTCGAGCTTGTAAACAGCCAGCCGTGGCTTCACCTCATCCGGACAACCAAGAACCTCAAATATTTTCTCCAGCCTGTTCATCCAATCTTCGGCTGCCTGAAGGTCAAACCTTCCTCTGAACGCCAGAGGCAGATGCTTGTAGAATCTGGTGACCCAAAACTGAAGGTCTCTGTCCTCTCTAAGCGGCATCCCATATGATTCTTGAATTGGAATAGCATAAGGTGGGGATTCTAGTGGTCGTGCTGATCCTTCTGTAGTGTCCTCATGTCGAGTTTCTTCTTGAGTTTCCTCCGGAGTGGACTGAACCGGACTTTCCTTGTTCTTTGCCTTCTCTGCTCTGAGCTCTTCTCTCAGCTCAGTTATCATATCCCGCTGATCTTTGATTAGACCCATTAATTCCTGCATTGTATCCGGTGGGTTATCCTTGACGACCTCCACCTCTGGGTCTACATGCGGAATGTTGGGGCGTCCTCTAGTTTTCTTCATTCTACAAACAACTTGCCCCATTAATTTAGCAGAGATAGTATGCACATATAGTCACAAAACTCATATATATATCCATGTCAATAAAACATACATGTGCATACACAACAATCATTCACAGATAATCTTCTATCCTACTACTATCTAAGAGATCTATCCTAGCAACCTCTACCCTTGCCAGGAACTATAGCTCTGATACCAAAATGTAACCCCCTGACTTTAAACACGTAATTATAATTCGATAACACATATTTAAATCGGATTAGAGACCATTGGATGCTTTAACCTCGTTTTAAACTTTCTGTCTCACAGTAAAATTTTTACAAAACTTTCAAAACTCTTTTTCCCATCCAGGTCTCAATTTCAATATTCGAATATAATTACCTGTGCAGTTAATATACATTCAATCATATCAGAGTGTATAACCGCATCCCCTGCAACTCCCGGGTTCTATGCATAAAACCGGAAGGTTTATAAGTATACACTAGGGGATTACGCAACCAAAATCGAATGTAGTGTTCCTTATTCAGAATATACAGTAATCCCGAGTTCAAAATACATAACCAACGTTTCTAATTCAACTATATACCCCTAAGGGTCCTAATTGCTCCGGGTTGGCCGCTTCACCCTTGAGCCACACGCCCTGTCTGAAATGTTAGTCATAGGAAAGAATGAGATTCGAGAGAATCTCAGTAGTAACAAACCACTCACACAATGCATAAACACAAAGCATGTACATAAATCACAAACAGCAACAGCAGCAGCAATTCACAGATACATGGTTTTCACCACAAACGACAGCACTCACGGCTGTATTCACAATACGACAGCTCTTGCTGTAATCAACATCACGACAGCTTACGCTGTAATCAGTAATCAACATCACGACAGCTTACGCTGTAAACGACAGCTATCACCAGCTGTAACCGCAGCAGCATCAGAAATCATCATAAAACAGTGATACAACACACATACAGTGCATTACACAAAGTATAAGAGAGAGAGTCACTACCTTGTCCTTTCCTGACGTCCTTCGGCGCAGTTGGCTCCCGAGGGTGGCAAATATCGAATCCTACAATTCCAAATGCACCATTTAGACACTTCCATAGTGTTACTTGGGTTTATATGAGTCTATAATGAAAATTTACAAAAATACCCCCGGGGACCCGGCCCGGGCCCGCCGTACCCGGTCCGGCTGTACTTTTCCCGAAATTCTAATATGGGCTTTCCTAACATATTTCCGCCCAAGGAATCCATTTCCGGACTCAGAATTATCAAATTCAATGTAAAATTACAAATTTACCCTTGGCAGCCCTACTTCGAGGGTTTCACGGGCGTTTTCGTAATTATGCTTTTTCGGCCTTTTCCGAAAAAGTGACCAACTGTAACCCCACCTATTTTCGCCCACTGAATCCAATGGAATCATCAAATCATTGAAAATCCAACTCTAAGACCCATTTATAGCCTTGGCCGAAATATACATGTTCTCCGGGAAAAATTGGGGTTTTACGATTTCGGCTCCGTAAACGCGTTCCTTTCTACTCCTAACCACTTTATTCACTATTACATTAGGTTATAACTACCATTTGAACCAAAATTGGGCAGCATAACCCTTAGGAAACTCAATTTCCAAAATTTAAAACCAATGGCAATCCGGCGAAATTTCACCGATTAAATTGCCCACAGCAGCCAGAATAAGCAATATACGAAAGTTTGGAAGTTACCTCAAGCTCCCTCTGGCTTTTCCCAAATTTGGCTGAACCCTAGCCTCTTTGAAACACCAAATTTTGAGCTTCACAACCTTAAAGAATAAAGAGGAGTAGCTTAGAGTCGGAATTATACGCGTTAGGAGCTAGATCGTCGGAGAAATCGACTTACCTTGCGAGATTTCTTCCTCTTTTTCTCTCTTTTCTCCAAGCTCTCTTCACGTCTTTTTTTCTCTGAAATGGGTCGGGAATGGCTGATCAAGATGATGGAATTGCTTTTAATTCCATGTTGATGTCACCTTACCACATGATGATGTCATAATTTCTAATTTCACATTTTCGGATTTTCTGGCAGATTTTCTGCCCAACTTTGAAAACTCATAACTAATTGTGAAAAAATCGAAATGAGGTGATTCCAAAGCCAAATGAAAGATATTTAAGTCCTCTTCATAGGAAAAATATTGCCCATTACTGAAAATCACCACAAAATTCCCAGAATTTCAATCTTTGCATACTGTTCCAGAAAATAATTAATTTCGCTGGGCAAACTTCAAAAATCCAAAACTCTTAGGTCACAAATCAAAATGATACAAATTATATGTTCATTTTGAAGCTTGACATGTGAACTTTAATACTGGAAAATTTCAGAATTTGTAGACACCATTTGCCTATTTAAAACGTCCATACAAATTGGCTGCCCTGTACAGAGTTTCAATGGACAGAGTTTTCAACTTTTGCACGATTGTTCCCAATGGTTCCAATTTCACAATAAACACTCTCCCCACACGAATTTTCACAAGGAAGCCATTGGAATCATTAAAATATCCAAATTCCTATCACACATTCTCCAAAAGTGTTTATTCAACAATAATTATATCCACTTTTAAAGTCATTAGCCCTTAATCACTTTTTGGGATATTACACAATACACAACAAAATCAAGCTGGGATCGGGTATATTTAACATTAGTGCCTTTGATAATTTTACCTTCATCTCAGTGAGCTCTTCTCACAATATCCACATCATTTATCCCAATCAGATGGTTGATTCTTTAACGTGAGCTTGATCATCGGCAAAATGATCTGGAAGAAATTCTGAATAAATCCTTCGATAATAACAGTAAGACTCAGAAAACTACATATCTCAGCTACAATGTTTGGCCTCTCTCAAACTTACACTGCTTCTTCTATAATGGGATCCGCTAAAACCCCTTCTCGCAATATGATATGGCCTAGAAGTTTTACTTCCAAAAGCCAAATCTAGTACATTGTTCTTACAGCCTTGAGCCTCTGCTCAATGCAATTCTCAAACATATCACAATCACTATTCTTCCATTGCGTACTCTAAGGTGTATCTCCTCATATGCTTTAATAATGCATATGTGCATTAATCATACATATGTGCTTTAATATTGTCAGGTTGATTTAATAAGAGTCCCATAAAAACCCCCTACTACACCTGATAAAACCCACAATCTCTATTCCTCTGTGCCTAGTCTTTGCTTTTTTCAACTCAAATTATTCTGGGCCATTAGATATAGGCTTCCATTACTAGTTCACGCCTGGTATATTCACAAATTCTACTGCCCTTATTGGGGTACTCTACCCACATTATACAAGGAATCTGAAAGCCACTCATTATTCAATTTTTCTGTCTCAACCGTGAGACCATATTCCATAGCCACTCGTTCTATCGAGAACTATTCTCATTCAATATGGGAATATTCTATTATCAATATCTTTCCTTATGCTAGACTAGCAACTAGCATACTCCAGAAACCTCATACACATTTCAATTCATTTCCATATCATGTTCTAGTACCTCAGACCCTCCAGGTCAAATCAAATTCCTAAGAATCAATTCAACTATTGAGTTTGATCCTTATATCACAATGCAACTCTTAGAACCTCAAAATTAGATGACACTAGAAATCATTTTTTTTTCAATTCCATGAAGCATCACTAACCCAACACAAGTTTAAATATATCTGCCAGCCTAAAGGCACACTAGTCCCCTAGGTCTTAGGACCTTTAGACACACAAGTCCACTATAACATCACTGCCATGTAATATCACACAGCCTAGGGTTTCTAACCTAACATTTAGGTTCATCATAAAATCTAGAACCTTAATATCACATACATTGGAACTCATTTTCCTAAATTATACCCAATAGGTTCCGCTAAGAATCAAGATCAATAGCGCCTAATCTACTCTTTACAGTATATGGGTAATAATCTCAAAACATTACTGAAGGTTCAACACTATCCATCAGGTTTACATGGTTTGAGCTTTTGTCATGCATCAGAACCATAGTGCAACCAATTCGCATTTTGACCTAAGCATAATTTTAACTTAAATCTAATTCAGGCCTATTCCCAACCTTCAGTATCATCAAATCGGATCTCCTAGGATCAACAAATGGTATGGTCACCACTCCTCATATAGCACCATATATCATATCTACAATCCTTTGACCCTACAGTATTACTAAGGATCATCACTTAGCATGGAGAAACCACAAAAATATTTACTATGCCTCAAATTGCCATATCCCTATCAAATAGACCTTTCTGGCAGTATTCGTCAAGACAGAACTGTCCCGATTCAAAATCAATGCTTAAATCATCAATATCTCCAAGCATCTAAGCACCTTTTAAACCATCTAACTTAAATGATTATTAGTCATGGAGAAACCTCAAGATAATAACCATTCCTCAAGTCTCCATGACCTTACTAACTCAACCTCTCAAGGCCACCCATCCTAGGATTTCCCTGGGTTGACCGCGCTTAACTTTTGCGCACTCCTCCACAACTTTATTGAATTTATTAAATTGTCTGGAAGCCAACTATTTCCTCATTTCACACCTCAATGCTCTGATTAATATATCAGAGCTCCACTCCTTATTATCCATGCTTTACAGGTATGAAGAGTAACGGCTAGTAGCGCCCTCACTACAGTTGGGCATTCTAACACTTTAAAAATTTTCTCGAGTAGGACTAGCCAACATTCAGCTGCTTAGGGATCAAATCTTCCCTTTAACTATAGATCTCAATCCTTTCGGGCTGGCAACATATATGACTCTTGATTCGGCTAAGAGTATGGTTCTGACTCCTGAGGTCGAATCGTCCCTTCTGTCGTTTCTTCATAATTCGTCTCGTCTTGTGTCACTTGAACTCTATCTTCATTCCATTCTACTATCACCTCTCGGAGCTCATCTCTTAATTTATAGATCATATCCTGCTACTCCAATGGCATACCCATCATCCACTGTATGAGATCAGGTAGATTATGGCTTATTTCTCCCACCTCCGATTTTACCCATCAAATCTCTGGTCAAATCATTGTGATTTTTCCTCTCTAACACAAATTATTCACACATTAATATCACACTAGGTGTATACACATGTTCCTTAAAACTCACATATCAACTAACAATAGGAACACCTAAGTATATACAACAATGGTCATAGGTTAACTACCCGCATAATAGGAAACTATCACAACTATCCTAGCAAAACTACCCTTGCCAGGAACTTCTATTCTGATACCAAAATGTAACCCCCGGTCATTATTAAGGTCGTGATTACTGTTTAAAAAATCTTTTATAATTGAATAAGAAATCAAGGATAATTAAAAACTTTTTACAAAACCTGTAAAATACTATGCCCATTCATTTTTAAATAAAAGTATTTAGCCTGTTCAATTTGTCACATACACAATGTCAAAGTGCTAGCAAAATTGCCAACATTCACTCAAGATATAATCATTAACCAAAGGGTTTTATAGGGCTTCATTGCCCATCTCAGTTTCCTATATCGGGGATTACACAACAATACTATTCTAAGGTCAATATATATTTACATTTGTTCAGAATGATAACCAGAAACCAAAAAGCTAAGACTACCACCGGAAATCCTAGTCACCCTTGTTCACTTGCTTGTCCCTTGATATAATTGCCCTGACTAAAATTGTTAATTGGAAAGAGTGAGATTCAAAAGAATCCCAGTAGTAACATTTCACGTATATGATGCATAATTAAACAACGTATGTAAACATATATCACAATTTAGCAACACAGAAACATTCAAAGTCGTGCTACCCACCACGACTCAATCAGCAATAGCAACATTCAAGGCTGGGCTAACTGCGAAGTCCCAATCATTCATTCAAAGCCGAGCTACCCGCTATGACTCAATCAACATCAGCAGCATTTAAGGTCGGGCTACCTGCCACAATCCAATCATTCATTCAATGATAAATACAAACAAGCAATGCGTTAAGCATGATATAGGAGAAAGTGTCACTACCTTCGTCTTTCCGTTCTTGTTCAGGCACAGGCCTTCTACGTTCCGGGAAAATATCAAATCCTATAATCATAATTAAGGATGATAAGTTATCACTTATCCCAATACTCAAATGACTTCAAAAAACTTAGATTTGGTTATCATTAAATTCCCTTAGGTAGCTATGAAAGTCTCTAACAATAGACTAAAAGGATTAGGAAGTACTAGGTTAGAAACCACTTTTAAAAATTACAAAGTGCTGAAAATAGGGGTTGGCTGTGGCCAAGAAATCTCTGGCTACGGCTAAAAATACCACAGAGAGTTTTTTGTTGGAGCCAAGATCTTCTGCCCGCAGCCAAATACTGCCCAAAAAGTTTTGGGTTGTAGCCAAGGAAATCTTCTGTTTCTTGGCTGAACTTCAAGAAAACATAACTAATTCTAGAAAAATCAAAATGAGGTGATTCCTAATCCTATAGAAATATATTTAAGTCCTATTTATGAGAAAAATATGAATCACTACTGAATATAACCACAAATATACAGAATTGCACAAATCTCATTGCTATTCCATATTTGCTCCCAGATTTAACATCAAACTTTGAAATTTCATAACTTTTAGCGCACACATCAAAACGATGCAAAATTTATGTCATTGGAAATATTGAAATAACTACTACAAATCTAGAGAATTTCATAATTTTTTGACACCATTTGTTATTTCAAAACGTCTATGAAATCTGACTATCTGCACAGAGTTTTCACTAACCAAATTTTGCAACTTTTAAATCTAAGTTTCCAATGGTTCAAAATTGACATCCAACACTTATCCAACACAATTTTCCACAAGGAATCCAATAGAAATATCAAAACAACCAAATTCTCATTCCTTTAACATGTTCCATTTTGGCATATATTCAACACAAAATCCAAAATTGCCAAGCTCTACATTCAAGGTTCAATTCACTTCTATCTTTCCAAAATACAATACAAAACACCATTTCCATGACAACATCATACCAAACTCTCAATGACCCTAATTTTCTAAAATAGGGCAAAATTCCAGAATTTCAAGACTTAACCAAATGGCCACAAAACTTATATTCAAGTGTTCATCTTACTTGCCTCTACAACTTTCTCAAAGGTGTTCCTTGCTTCTTCAACATCTAGATTTTCTTGAGGAAACAAACTACCACCAATGGCAAATCTAAAACCATAGAATCAAAGCTCTCAACCCAAGGAACAAGATTATAGCAGAAATTTTGAGCATTTGAGGTCAAAATCTTACCTTAATCTCAAGCTTTTCTTTTCTCTTTCTTCCTTCAACTAGAATGAAAATGGAGAGAGCAAGAGAGAGAAAATGAGATGATGAAGATGAAGAAGGGAGCAGAATTTCTGCCCCTATACCCATTCCCATACGTATAAGAGAGAGGGGGAAAGAGAGAGAGAAGAAATAAAAAATGCTTAAGTTTACTTTCTCAACAACTCTCTCATCATTTCAATCCACCATGTGTCCAACCCTCCTTGTTTCTCACCAAATAAGTAACAACATGATTACACTAACTACTCCATTAACCATTTAGTCACACTCCTCATTTCTTTTAGTTAGTAATTGATTTTTTCATTAATTATTGACTAATTGACCGGTAATTTTTTTCATTCTTTCAATTTTTCCCCTGATTATGCACTTGAATTGCCACAAAACACATATTTTAAATCCCTTTTCTTCTATCATGCACCATTTCCCTCATATTTTAGCCCAATAATTACTTTGCCACATAATTATGCTAAAATCCAGGGAGTTGGGCATTTCTAATAATTAATTTGGATCTCAAATCAACTTTAATTCATAAAAACATTATTTACAACCTACTAAAAGGTCATTAGCCCTTAATCAAAGTTTGGGTCATTACATATCCCATTCATCAAAGTTGTCTGGAAGGGATTATCTCCTAGAGAAGCAACATGAGAAGTAGTGGGAGACATGGAGAAGTGTTACCTATAATTCACAAGCCAATACTTGTACCAAATTTTGGGGACAAAATTTATTTGGGAGGGGAGAGCTGTAACATCCCATTTTTAGTCACCAATATTCCTTGTATGTAATGGATACATTTAATGGAATAAAATGGTGAATTGTGATGTACATGAATTTTTACAAAAATGTAGTGGCAAAATGGTAATTTGCCAATAATGCAAGAAGAAACAAATATTTTCCTTTTCCCTTGGCATATTCGTTTAAAAAGGGAAGAGCAATGGAGAAATAATTTGCTTGGCGTAAAATGAACCAAGAAGGAGTGATTTATTGCCAAGTAAAATTGAGAGTTGAAAAGCCAACAGGTAAGTGTCATAAAGCAAAGTCATACATGTTAATTACAATTAAATGCATGGAAATATTACAAGACCATTTTCTCTTGCCCTTTCAAGATGCTTTATGGTCAACAAGGGAAAGTGAAGGGAAATGAATTTACTCGAGCCTTATTAAAAGAGCAAGAATTAACCATAGCCAAGTAAAATTGCATGTGGTAAAAAATGCAATAAAATAATATTGAGGAAAGAGGGGAGTTGGATATTTTTTTTTAGGATAATCATCTTTCCTCTTTCCTTCAGTTGAAACTAAAATATATATATATATATATATAGAGAGAGAGAGAGAGAGTTGGTCAAGGTTGAGAGCTCAAGAACAAGAAGCTAGGGTTCCAAGAGCAAAAATCAAAGGTAAGAGCATGTAAATCAAGTGTTTATGCCTTCCAAACTCCTTAGAACTTCCTCTGACCTCCTCTTCTTCTTGAAATTCATGGTTAGCAAGCTAAATAAAGAGAGAAGAGAGAGAGGACTGAGGTGACTTAGAGAGATAAAGCGGTGGAATCAAGAGGTAATCTCATAAACTTGATCCTCTCTTGTTATAAGATGTTGTTGCGTTTATTGTTGTTGAATTTGGCTTGGTTTTGCCTTGTTTTATGATATTGGGATGATGAACCCTAAAATGTTATGCTACCAAAATTCCTCAAATCATGTTCATTTAGTGTTTAAGAAGTTAATTGTGTGATTAGAAGTGGAAAGGAAGTGATTAAATAAGAGAAATTAAGAAAAACACATTTTCCCTCCTAACACCCTAACTTTCGGCCAGGAGCAGAACAAGAAGGAGGAGCTGGAATTTTGTAATTCTGATAGTTCCATTGGATTTAGAAAGGAAAATTGTGTGGTAATATAGGTGTTCATGATTTTTAGATGTTGATATGCAAATCTTGAAATTTTTGAAATTAAAGGAACATGCAGTTTGATTTGCCTTGAGTAAGGTAGTGTCATTGTGCAATGAAATTTGTTAGTCAAATCTAGTCCAAAAATTATGAAACTTAGAAGGATTAAAGTAGATATATGGAGCTTTAATTTGATAGGTGGTTTGTAATTTTTGGACAAGTATATTCAAAGATATGAGTTTTCCAAGTTGTGCCCTGTGTCTGGATGGAAATCTAGAACAGTGCAAGTTTGGCGAATTTTTTGGAAGAATGTCATTATAGTGGTTAGACATAGGTATTTCTCCCTGAAAACACATTTACAAAGCTGAACTTAGGCTTTGGAATCAATCAAATTGAATTTTCCTAGAATTAATTATGAATTTCCAAATTTGACTGAAAACCTGCTAGTTTTTGGAAACAATGAAACTGCACTGTGCAGAAAATGTTATAACTAATATAGATAACCTGCAAAATTTGATTTAAAGGCAGTAATGGTACAAGAAATAAGCAGTTACTTGTAACTTTAATTTTGATAGGAACTAGAAATTGCCCGAGCCAGAACCCAAGTTTAGGACAGACCGAGGAACCGAAAAAGGAGTCAGGTAGTAACTTTTTCTTGTATATACTATGTGATTATTATATGTTTGAGTATATCATTCTCTGTAACATGAGTATAATGTATTAGACACGCATATTAGGTTAGTTGTGGTCTGGGACCCAACAGAGGCGTAGAGTTCAGCCAGGGTCACAAATAGTCGTTTGGCCTTGGACAGTGTGCACGCAACATTCTATCATCTTATATGACATAGAGTATTGCATATTTATTTTGGCATTTATTGTCTGAAAAGCATGTTGCTACTGAGATTCGCTCAAATCTCATCCTTTTTCAAACTGTAAAACATTACAGCTAGGATAATGGCTCGAAAAACAAGACAGTGGCTACTGGTGATTAGAGTTCCGGGGCACTTCGAAGCTATTGTAGTTATCTATGTTTGTACTTTTTGTTCTTTTGAACACTTTTACCTTTGTAAATATTTTTCAAACCCTGTAGGGATTTTCCTGTATTGTAAACAAGTACTTAATGTCAGTATATTTCCGTTATTTCTGTATGCCTTACTGAACTACGTGCTTATTACTCTGTAAATATCAAAATGTTAAGGGGTTTGACATTATAACCTTATGTTTTTGTTTTCACTGATATTAGGATGAAAGATGAATCATTTGTTAGTATTAAATAACAGCTTTCTGTAAAAACTGTCATATTTGTCACCAAATAAATTACAGTTATTAAATATAAAAATTATTTTTGTGCTTTCGTGAATTTCATCTTGCAATACATGATGGTACGCATAATTAACCATTAATTTTTAGCTTTATTTATTCTTGCACAACCTTCATCTCGACATACATGAAATTTATCCATTGTAATCATTATTTATTAAGCACTATATATCCACGAATATGTAGTAGTGTTACTATAAGAGCTTGTTGTAAAATTCTTTTCTTAAAGCTCGATTATCAATACACTTAAATTAAATCTTACGATAATTACAATACTATGGTGAAATAGAAAATATTTGAACCCTAATGTCTACTATAGTAGAAAAATTTCCATCTTTACTTTTCAAGCATACACTACTATTATCAAAAGTTTCTCTATCAAATCAAAGCTAACCATAATAGAAAAGAATTTAACTAACTTATTTAAAAACGCCTACCATGGTTAAAAAGGATTTAAACCACTCAAAGAATTTATCCATGATAGAAAAGAGACCAACTAAACATTTAAAAATCTATCATGGATGACAAAACTTTTCTTATCATTATGCAAACTAAACCATAATTAATCAACATACTTGGGCCTTAAGCTTCTCGAGCTCAAAATATCACATTCAACCATAAGCCCAATTAACGAAACTATCTTTCACATAAAATCAAAACACATTTCCAACATTAGGAAATATCAAAATATGCACTTGTGGATCCATAACATCATTTGACAAAATCTCTAAAGGCCTATGGCCTTCTACTAGCTCACTAGCTAGTTAATCAATAGTATAAGTAAATCAGAGTTTACAAAATATGGGCCCTATGAGTGGCAATATACATCAATCTAAACAAAATAAATAGCGGAGGCTATACAAGGATAAGGAGCTAACTAAGCCTCCAAAACTCTCCCTGACGTTCCCGCACGGGAACTATCACCTGAAAAATGTTAAGAGCAACAAGGTAAGACAAAAGCCTCAGTAACCAAAGTTCCAACTCATCGTACATACCAACATGTGCTAGTGAGGTGTTAAGTGGGACAAAAAATAGCAAAGCATATAATGTCATTCAAATAATCTCATAATCATACACTTTAACTCATTTGAATCTCTCCCCAAAGGAGGTATGCAAACATAAAAGCCTAAGAAGGACTGTCAAGTGGAATGGAAAATATCAGTACATATAATATCATTAACATAATTTTATAATTATACACATTAACTCATTCGAGTTTCTCACAAATGAGACATGCAAACACATAAGCCTAAGAAGGCCTATTCCCATCATTATAGAGACGTGCACACAAGCCACAAGGCCTATTCCTTTTTCTTAAGGACGAAAAGAGCTACAAGAGCCTGTCCTCCTCTCTAGGACGAATAAGCCACATAAGCCTACCCTAATACGAATGAATAACCAACCCTATGTGCACCAATGGGAGGTCTTATCATATGATAATATTTTTCTCACACAAAGCCATAAGGGCCTATTCCTTTCTCTTAGGAACGAAAAGAGCTACAAGAGCTTGTCCTTCTTTCTAGGATGAATGAGTCATGAAGGCCTATCCCAATAGGGATGAATAACTAACCCCATGTGAACTAATGGGAGGCCTTATCACATGATAGTATTGTCTCTATTATCTCTTCACCAATCACAATCAAACCCACCAATATCACAATATCAATAATGTATAATGATTATCTCGTGATTATTCATGGTCATGATCTTACAAATAATATCCAAGATAAAACCTCTTTTCAACACTTCACATTTTCTTTTCAAATCCAAAGTCTCATAAGACAATTTTCCCAAAATAAAAGTATAACATGCCAATAGCAAGTACATATATCATTCCATGATTTCATATTACCAAAATCTCTCAAAACCAAGACACTAGCATCTATGACAAGTGGAAAGTGGTTCCCTCTTGTCAAGCAAGGAAATTTTACCATAATCAAGGCCCTGGGCTCAACATCAATCAATCACAATTCAATCTACACAATCAATGTCACCATACATTAGTTTATCAACTAATTGGGTGGTAAAAATAACAACTTAAGGACTTGATCCTCTCTAAAGCTCCCAATTACACTCTAAGCCACACTTAAATAATCCCAACAAGACTTGCAATTTCCATTTAGCTCAAACAACTCATCTAATCCGAGCTCATACCAATTTCACAACTTAGGGTTCAAGCTCAAAATACCCATATCATAAAATCAAGCTTAGACAACAATTTAAACTGATTAAACCTTCAATCTAACCGATATTATCATAACCCAATAATCAAAACTCAATTTCAAACATCACATTATCATAACTTCGACAAAATTTCCCTTTAGAGTCAAACCCCAACTTAAAAATCCATATACCTCCAATCTAACAAAACTAAACCGATTAAACTCTATCTAACCCAAATAACTACTTAAACTCAAAATGTTCTGTGTAATCATGACCGATTCTGAAATCTAGCTCAAAGCCTAGATTTTCAAAACTTAAAATATGAAAAATCAAGAAGAGAAGAGTATAATTAACTTAGAACCACTTACTTTGTTGTTTGGAAGCTCAAATATACTCGCCAAGGCCGAAAATAGCAAACCAACAAACCCTAGTAGAGAAAAATGGTTTCACCTTCTCCCAAACTTTAATTTTTGAGTTTGAAAATCTTGTTATATAACAGCATTTTTGTGCATTCGCAGTGGGTTCACTACAATGAACTTGTGGTGAATAGCCCAAAAATACCACTCATTATGTGACACTTTTTGTTGCGGATTCACTATGGCAAACTCATGACGAATAACCCAAAATGAGAATAGCTTATGTGCTAAGTTTGTTGTGGGTTCACTGCGGCGAATCCATGGCGAAATAGAGATAGAAAGGTGTCTAAAATTGCTACATTCGTCGTAGGGCCACTGCAGCGAATCCATGGCGAAAATGACACCCATAAAAAGCAACCTCAAACTTGCCTGCCTTACACCTCTACTCCTTAATAAATCATGATCAACTATGTCCAAGCTCAATTAACTATAAACCTCGAGTTAAGAAATTCAGGATGTTACACTCATAGCAGTGTAATTTATCATCCTCTATCACTAATGTATTAACCTCGAGAGAATTGCAAAGATAACTTGGGTGTTTAAAAGTATACATGTGTCTATCTTAATGTAATCAGATTAAGTAAATATGTCTTATATTAAAGACCGGATGGAATAATTAGGACATCAAGATTTTATTGTCTTAAAATATTCTTATTATTTTGCAAAAAAAAAAAATATTATTTTTAGTTTATAACTGAACAATCATGTACTGTTATTATATCTCTTTTTAAAACTAAAAAAAATAAAATCTATACTCTTCAAACACAAGTAAACTTTCTCAACACTAAAATGCCTGAGACCCCATTGTCATTCTACTATTCTACAAACAGTATGAAAATCCTTCTAAGGAGCTTTAAAAGATAATCTACTTAAACATGTCTTCTATTTGCATTTTTAATGCAGTTAGCTTCAGTGGCCACCTCTTGCAACAATATTTGAAGAATTTAAAATGCAGTTCATCAAAATAGAGTTGACCAGTATAACTGAATTGTCTAAAACCATCTCCGTGAATTACATCAACAGCCATACTTGGATTGTATGGATGAGCATATATATAGGATTATAGGTTGACTCAATATGTCTATGATCAGTTTCCAATTCCATATGTAAATGAGTTAGTGTTGCTAAATTATGCAAGCTATAAGGGAAAAATAAAGCATCTTTATGTTGTTTAAGATAGAGTTCACTTTTCAACATAATGAGCTTGTTTAAAATAGCGTTAGGAAGCCTTAGAAGTCAATCAAGACTAAAAAAGGCTAGTCGGATGAAAAAGATTATGTTTAGCATGACTTTCCTGACTTTTTACACAAAAACCATCTTAAAGTACTTTATAATATATCATCTAAATAAGTTTATGCTAAATAGACTTCTTTTTAATAAAAACTTATCAAAACATAAATCAAATTATACTAAGTAACTTTTATCCAAATTTCAATTTGTAAAAATCAGTTGGCATAAAAATCACTTTTATCAATATTAACCAAACAAGCCATGCATACATGATAGTGTTGCATAAATCAATGCTTCAAGAGGAAGTAAGGAATCATGAGGCCTAAAAGTTTAAGCTTCGTTATTTTAGATGATCGTCAAAGTGAAAATGCTTTGAATGAAATTCATTAATATTTTTGCGCTTTCAATTTTGTGTGTGAAATCTAACTTTAAGCTTTAATCCTAAATAAAATATACCCATATTCCATTCCAATCTTTCTAGGGAGAATCACTCCTAAGTCCCAAAGAAGGAAGATACTATCAGAAAGATCCCTGGTTACAACCCTCAAAATGTGTATTCACAACCTGTTGAGTACATTTTACAACCTCGATAAACCTTTCTGATAATATCTTCCTTTCTTAAGACCTAGGAGTGATTCTCCCATCTTTTTCTACTCTCTTAAACTCAGCCACAGGCGGCAAGCCTCTTTTTTCGTTTTCCTTTAATATGAATATATGTATTAACATCTCATTTCCTGAACTTTTGGGAACCCACACTAGTTAGAATTAAGAACATATTTAATTTCATCTGAGAAGTTACCAAAACCGTATTTGACGGTAATTATGATTTTAATAGTTAACATGGTTGTAAAAAGTTCAAACTCCTGTTTAATCACTTTAAAGAGAAAAAAAATCTAACCATTCTTAATTTTTTTTAAAAAATAAAGAGACATGAGTTGCATCATCATTTTGATTTTATTTAGACACTACCAAACAACTAGAATCATTCAGTAGGACAAGAACCTACCAAACCATATTATCATAGGTCCCAAAATTACTAGTACAAGCAAAGCCAAACAAAAGCAAGATAAATATATTTGAACTTGCTGAACCGACCCATCAGCTCTCAGTTTCTGAACAATGATAGGTAAGATTTGAACAATCAAACTTGACATTAAGAAAACATGTTCCTTTCACCCAATTGTAATTTTAAGGAAGGCCAACAAAGCTATCTTTAACTTTATATGGCAGGTAGGATATGGAATAAAATGATGTTGTCATCAACAAATCTACTTAGCTCACACAGGAAACTTCTAACCTACACAATTTAATAGGCTAAAGAAAGCAACATCATACAATATTTATATGAATCACCAAAGGTCTCAGGTTCATCTAAGCCCCAAAAAAATGTATAGCAAAGTCTGTCCACAAGTGGCTCAAAAACTTCCAAACCAAACCCCTCGTAGCATATGGCATCCTTTTATCATATTCTTATTGCTTGGGGACTGAAACTACATGAAAAAGCTGTAAATGCATAGGTTGATGGACAAAAAATACAGTCTAACAAACATCAGGCAGAATCTGCAACCACAGTACCAATATGGGTATCCTGGAAGAATCAAAAAGGGAACAAATGAGGATGCTTGAATGTAATTTTGGTTGAACATCTTGCACTTACCGTAATATCTGATGACTTGGTTACTTGACCAAACTGTAATTAAAGCAAAGGGCATATTATTTAGTATGGACTGATCAAAGCTCATGTGCTAATGATTTGTAGACTTCAATGTTCTGTAACCTTGCCTTTTGTGATTTCAATTATCGTTTACTATTCCTCCCATTTGCCTTCTAAACTCATAATAGTCCGCTTTCTGTTGCTCCACAATCTTACGTATCTTGGGATCAAAGAAGCGATCACGGACATATTTCCTCTCTTCAGCTTGTATCTCCCTAACTGCGCTAGGATATGGGTTTGGAGGAGGTTTCTTCCCTTGAAGACGGGCAATTTGTTTCAAGCGAGCATATGCTTGCTTCTTTGCTGTCACCTCTGCCCGGTATTCTCTCTATGAAGCAGAAAAGCCAAGCGAATATTAGAGTAGTAAAAGGAAAAACATATTGCAGAGATTACGTTCAGTAAAATAGGAACATACATCAGCTACAGCCATTGCTTGTGCCTCAGTAACCCCCTGCTCTGTTAATTCAAGAACCCTCAAAGCATAGACCCGAGATGGAGGGGGATCAAAAGCAGATATCCTGTTGAAACATTAATCATATATATATGAATGATCGACATAATCAATGCATTTGATTTTTCGCTTTCATCATTACCAATTAAATATTTAGGCAGGTCTATACCACATTTAAGAAGTCTTACAACATGAATGAAACAGAATTTGTTTTCTATAATGAGAAAAATCTCAACTCACAGAGTGTGACCAAGTACTTGTTTGTTTTAGCTTTTTACAAGTTCTTTTAAGGCATTCAAGCCTTCAAGGTATGTATGTAAAAGGAGTTTTGTCTTGGCTTGCGAAAAAATACTTAGAAAAGCACTTTTATATGCTTCCCAAACAAGCACTAAGATGCAATGAAACATAGATTTTCCTTACTCTTGGAAGCATAAAATACAATAACAACAAAGCCTTTATCACACTAGGTGGGGTCAGCTATATGGATTCTACGCTACTATTGTGCTTTATCAAAACCAAATCTTAGGATGGGTTATTAACCAAAATATCCCACTCTATAACCTCATTAAGTGTTCACTGCGGTCTTCCTTGACCTCTTTTTACATAACTCCATACTGCTTGATTAACCCTCCTCACCCGCACACTCAATGGCAAGCATAAAATAAGAAATAAATATTCAATTGAGGAAGTCTTGGCACTTGAATAAAACATAAATACCTGATACGCAAGTTTGATGCTTAAAAGGATTTATTTGCAGGTAGAAGAATAATTGAAGCTTGAGCCAACGACAGAAAAATATACGAGAAAGTAGAGTAGCCTCGATGTTGAAACAGAGACTCAAACAAAATATTTTTCAACCAGTTCAATGATGAGGCCCTAAAAAATATTTTATCAGCCAATATAGGTTACAATATGATTGAATCCTCATAAATTAACTCATTCCACCAAAAAGGCAGATCTACAAAATTGAATAGAGAGAATAAACAAGAACTAAACTTACACGTTCCATCCTTTCTTGTTGGAGAGGAACTGAGACTATAATTCACTCAAAAAATAGATCCTAATAATCATTTTATTTGTCAAACTTCTAGAAGGAGTTAAAAGATATAGAACAGTGGACACTGAGACATTGTGCTAGAGCCAGAAAAAAGGGCGTGAAAGACAGTTGCAGTTTTAAAATGTAAAAAAGTTGTCCAATCCCCATATGTATCAAACAGAAACATCCTTACAAACTTCATGAGCAGATCACCATTGGAGGCTGATAGTAGTCTAAGAGCATATTTTTGTGGTTACAATACCAATAAATGACAGGGGATTAGTTAGGTTGATAGCAGTTGTTAGGCTGTTATTATGATCAAGTCCAGTTGGACACTGTCATCCTGGGCATATCCTGTATATAAGGGCCATGGTATTTATGTAAGCATTGTGAAGAGAATGACAAAGTTAATTGTGGAAAATTTTATAGCAAGTGGTCTTAGAGATGGCTTCATTTGTGCACATGCATAAGGTAAGAGTGGTGCACAGTGGTGACAGAAATGCATCGTGCAGGAAAAGAAATGCAAGAAGCCAAGGAGGAGCCACCGAAGAAACTAGTAGCAAGGATTATCAAAGTTGAAGAATATAAAACTGCAGTATCCCCAAGCCAAGAAGCATATCATAAAATTCATCAACTTCCCCGAGATTGTGATAATGGACGCAATGAGAAAACCTAGATTCAAGAATCTATCTCGTGGATTCTGGTTTTCACTGGTTGGAGAACACCCAAGCAAGATTTTCAAAAAAGGAGGGAAAATGGGTTTGCTGGTCAAATGAGTAGAGCAGTGCAGACCAAGAGAGATGGGAGGTCTGCACCTTGCGTGAAGCATCTTTCTTCTGCATTGTCATGTTGGAGAATATTCAGTCTGCACCCCATGGTTCTGTTCATTGGAACCCAATCACCAGTATTTGACACGTTGCACATGTGGAGGAAAAAGCAAGACAGCTAGCATGCATATTCTCTAAGTTCCAGAGGTGCTATGAACTTCTTAGGATCAGAAGCAAAGGGAAAGGTGCAGCAGAGATTGGGCTGTTGGTCAAACATATCAGCTTAGTCACTTTAGCTCCAATCCAAAAGAATGAATGGACCCGAAAAATAGGGCCTTGGATAACTACAAGCAATTGGCTCTAATTGTATTACTTTTCATGCTTTTGAAAGAGACTTAAATCCCAAGTTGCAGAATAGGAGTCTCAGGAAACTAAAATAAATTTTGATTTTATTCTTGAATTCTCCTGAACTTTTGCACTGGATCTTTGAAATTTGGAAATATCCAGATCCTGAGGACAAGGATGTTTTCTAATGGGGTAGAAGTTTTTATAATACTAATGATGATGGGAAGGGATTAGTTAAATTGTTAGGTTGTTATTACAGTTAAGTGCAGCTGGGTATTTTTATCCTGGGCCTCTTGACTGTATACAAGATGAATAATAGTGGAGAATTCTGTACCAGGCATAGAAATGCCTTTGGATATACGGAGATTTTATTCTGATGGAATATAATCCAAAGGAACAAAACCAATATCCAGAAGTTCATAGAGCTCATTTGTCTGGTCCGTAACATAATAAGCATTTGTGTAGGAGATGACTTGAACATGTCTACAAAAAGATGACACAAAAACAAAACCAACTATGACATGAAATTGTAGTTCTGGGGACCAAAAAGAGACACAAATACATGACACATCTGCATGTTATAAGTGCATCCTATCTAGTAATATCAGTGGAATTTTGTTTTTTGTAATATGTTAATAAAGGCTATCATTAAAAAAAAATAGAGGCTGATGTACAATGGCATGGGTAGAATTGAAAAATTCAAAAAGTTTATACCAAAGAAAGAAAAAAGACACAAATAAAGCTGACTCAGAGAGATAATAGTGCAAATGAGAGGAATACAATTCCAGTTATCCATCCAGAAGCACCATATATTGATGAAGATCATAGTTTTTTGTTCCTGTTCTACCATAAATCAAATTTAATATGAATAAATTAAATTTTAGACCATCACACAAAAACCAAATCATTACAATATGCGTATCTTACAGCACAACATAAAATAAAGGATTAGACACTAAAGATTGTAAATGAAGAGAACAAAGAAATAGAAAAAAGAGCATACTTGATGGCATCATAGTATTTTGAATCCGGATATTTCTTATAAAACTTCTTTATGTAAACATCCTCCGGAAGGGTGATTGTTTTAATTTTCCCTTCAGGTCGAGGAAATGTTGCAGGCGGTGCTCTGTTAAACACAATAAAATGAAATATTAGAGAATTCGTCATTCTTCAAAAAAATAAGAAACAAGGCAGCATAGACATTAAAGCTATCCTTATATCTTCTTGACCAAAGTATGAAAATTCAACAAAAACACCACACGATACAATTGTTCATTGAAACGAACAACACAACGGCAATTTACACCAGAAACAACAAAACAAAAGGCAAAACAGTAGCCATTCGACCTAAACCAAAAACAAAAAGAATTCAGAAGATAAGACCAGAAACAAACTCAGTTCTAACCCTAGATTGACAGAAATTAGTGTGTTCATAAGAAAGATTCCTGCATTTGTTAAACTTAAACAGACCTTTATTACAATACTCAACACCAAACACAATGTAATACTTACACTGGTAATTACAGTTTTTTTAAAAAAAAAAAAAACATATCAATTTCCAATGATGAAATTGAAATGAACAATGCTCCTTTCTATTAGACTCAAACACTAGAGACAAGAAAAGGATGCAAAACAGGATTCACCTACCAAAATTTCATATGCGAATTTTCAACCAACCCCATTCCATTTAGCCATGATTCAAAAATAACAAAACGAAACCAAACAAAATGACTCTGAAATCCAAGATGTTGAATTAAGAAGACAACAAAACGCTTGGAACCATTTAAAGACAAACCCCAAATGAAGGATAGCGAACAAAAGAGATGACACATACTGTTCCATGGCTTTGAACCATAGGGGTTCGGTCTGGGCCAAACCTTTAACGAGCTTTCTGGTTCGACAAAACAAATCTCCTCTCATAAACGACATTACTGCTTCTTTCTTCTTCGGCTCGCTCTGTTACTTGTTCACAGCGGCGATCCCACAAAACTTGCACGCACTGAACTGCACGGCGTCGTTTGGAATTTGTTTTATAGCCTTTGTTTTCTCTTAGTAAGATAGGCAGATAAACAGCCCCCGACCCAAAGAAAGTTACCTGGGCCCAAAAACAACAAAAAACCTCATCATACCCAATTTAAATATTTTTAAAAAAATATAGTAAAGAGATTATTATTTACAGAAAATCCCAAAAAAACCTCATGAATTTCTAAAACCCCAAAGTGTCATTCAACATACAAAAAGGCAGATAAAGGAAAGGGTACGAAATTTTAGTGTTGGGGTTTTTTCAAAATCGCCCCACGGATCGACCTACACTGCTTAAAAGTAATAATAAATGTATTGATTGGTCCAATTGATAAGGGATTTAGTTTATAACCATAAAATTTTAGATGTGAATCTCACTGATATAAGGATTTTATTGATGATTGATCTGTATTTAATAATAAATATTGTCTTTCATCATATTCTTTTTTGTTATCTCTCCTTTTATTATTTATTTGGATGAATTTTTTAGAATTTTGAAGTTCATGAAGTATTTTCTTAAAAGTTTTCCTTATATTTATGTGAATATTGGAGAAAAATCCCCCATTTATAGTTAATAGGTAAGAAGGACCTAAATCAAAGGATTAGTAATACTATGCGTATATAAAAATTTATCATGTCCTCCTCAACAATTAAATTTTAAATGGGGGACTTTTCTCCGATTTCTCTATGTTTATTTTAGATTTTACCCGTATTAAAATAATTATTTTTAAGAAATAAAAATATAAAAAGTAACTTTCTGGAGCTTTGTTTATAGAAATGAGATTAAACAAAAAAGAATATATATATTTGTGTTTTTTTTTTTTTTTGTATTGGACAAAAGAGAACACAAAAAAGAGAAAACACAACACAGCTCCTTCGAATCGCCGATTGATTACCAAAGAAAAGCCATGTCACCGCAATTAAAACTTCGTAATCCAAATAATCCTAAACTACGATTAAAACTAACCTTTTACAAAGACCTGATTGAACCCAAATTCAAGCATGAAGCTAAAGCTAAATGAATGAATAAATATAGGAACCTGCTTCGCAAACAAGACAATGAGCTAGAAGAGATGTGCTGGTGGTGGTTAGAAACTGGAAGAACTGCTGGGGATTAAGAGATGTGATGGTGGATATTAGAGACTGCCGAAGATCGAGATGAGTGACGGATTAAAAGAGCAGCGCCGGGGATCGAACTCTGGACGCCAATGAGCTAGAACAGGTGCAGCAGAGACGACGGAGCAGGTGGGAGGGGATCTAAAACCGGGTGTGTAATATGTGCTAGGGTGTGTAATATGTTCTTATTATATGTGCTAGGGGACCCATTAAAAAATTAAAAGAAAAATGGGGCAAAAATGATAAAATGGTATTATATGTGCTTATTATGCTACTCTTATCCTCTCCTTTTGGGTGGGAAGAAACACATGGTTTTGGTTCAAGTTAATAGGACCTTCAGTTGCTACTTTAAAATTTATGAACTCTTTAATTTTATACTCAAAATCCAACATTTTTGCATCAAAATCACTGATAAATCCTTGCTTATTATGGTTGCTTATCTATAGAACAATCTATGGCCAAATGAAGACACAAACTACTCTTCTCCCTTTCTTTTGCCGTCAATTCTTATAGTCACTAGGTAAAGCTACAAAAATTGACTACAGAACAGAAGAAATGTACATTGAATTTAAAAGGCAACTTATGTCAAAAAAATAAATCAAAAGAAATGAAATATTAAAAATCACCAAGAATGCTTCAGCATAGCCACGATATTGCAATGAATAACGAAAACAAATCCAAACACATCCAGTGGAGCAACAATATCACAATGTGTCTATCAATTATTAGATTAGAGAATAAGAGAGTGCTTAATCCATATAATGTTTAAGTAAATGGTCCTGAATATGTACAAAAGTGAAAATTAGGCAGAGGAGCGAACTAAGTTATGCTTTATAAGAATAATTGGGCGTACCTGAAGTGCGACCGTTTTATCTTTTGTACCCACGCTAATCGGATCACAGTTGCGGAAGCGATTAGGACGCACAGCAAATACACCACAAACAGGAAGAAGAAAAGAGAAATATAGTAGAGGGAATAGGGAATCAAAGTGGCAGAGTTTCTGTATGCTAATTCAAGTGTCTTTCAACTGAATCCCTTTACGCCTATTTATAGGATTCTATGTACCCCTTCCTCTTCTACTAACATGTCCTTCCTTCAGAGAGACAAAATATCCTTTTGATTGAGAGACATATTGTTTCCGTGAAACAATACCTCATGTAGAGTCATATTACATCGGATAAATAACATGACTCATAACATTTTGGAAAATATTACATATACCTACCCAAGCATTTATGTTATTTATACTTTGACCCCAATCTTATTGGGCTTAGGCCCAATCCACCAAGGGTGAACTAGGCTATTTTCCAACATCTCCCACTAACACTTGGTGGATTAGATATGTCACTTTTTCTTCCTTCTTTCATACTAGGTGCTTTGCCGTGACCACGCAGGCATGACATCTGTATATAGGTGTATATACTAGAAATCTTTTTTACAAAGACCAATACAAGACAACCTTCATTTGTGTAGCTTGATTTTAATATTGTGCCTTAAATATCCTAGATTCACTTATATACACTTTCACATGGCTAATTTAATCCCTTTTGAGTCAGTATAAAACTCAAATTGTCTTTCTAGTATGTATAGTATCCACACTTATAAAATTAAAAAAAATAATATCATAAAGGACATATCTCAAACACTAGCATATTTATGTATATTTCAAGTAATCTTCCTTTCGCCTAGATATCACTTCAATATACATCGGCCGCTTTCCTAACATAATATCATAGATCGCATCTATCATGATCGTAGGACATATGCTAAAGTAGCAGACGCTGAAGCACACCTCTATGATATTGTCAAAGTCAAAGGATATCATTGGAAGAATTAGAAACTTCCTGGGACTCACACAACAATTAAGCAGGGATCTTCTTACTTGCTTCCCTTTTGCGGTTCTTTAGCACATGTGGTATGAATCACATGCTACAGTGTTACTATTACACCATAAGAGCGCACGTCGTTTTGCATTTTGTTATTAACACTGTACAAACTTGAGTCTAGACACTCCCAGCATCTAAACCCAAATTCTTCCTTTCTACTCAAACGTCAATATTGAAGAATTTGTTATCTGGCTACAGGCATCATGGAAGTGGATATCCATGATTCGATCCATACTTATGTTCATGTTTATGGATCTCATCTTGGCACGCTACACTGTTGTCAAGGCGACATAGTTTGTGTTTCTTCTCTACCATATCAACATTCTAGCTGCTTTACCGGTGAACACAATTGTCTCATCTTTGCACACCCCTCCTGAGTGTCAAAGGCAGTTGCTCGTGTGAGAGAGACAACCTTACAAGCATGTACGACATACTAGACATTGTATACTTTCACACAGACATTTATACTAATAATGATAAGTACTTTAATTAATCATAAATGTAATAAAGTCTGAAATTTTACATTTTAGGTACAATAAGTGCCCTTACATGTTTTTCAAATGTTTCCTTGGCAATTGGTTTGGTCAGGGGATCAGCGACCATACTCTTGGTCGAAATATGTTGTACAGCAATAATTTTTTGTGCTATATAATCTCTTACAAAATTGTACTTAATGTCTATATGCTTGGTCTTACTATGATACTTAGGATCTTTAGTATAGGCTATGGCTGCAATATTATCACAATGCATTAATACTGGATTGGTACTCTCATTGCCAAATCCAAGATGTTCAATGAACCTCTTCAACCATAATACCTCTTGTGCAGCTGCAGTGCATGCTACGAACTCGGCTTCCATAGAATGTAAAGCAATACATGTTTGCTTCTTGCTACTCCAACATAATGCCTCAAACCGTTTGATGTAGACACAGTGGTCTTCTTCAATCATTTAGAAATCATAAGAGGTTATTGCTTTATGAAACCTCAAATACCACTGTCTGGATGATTACTTGAGTCCATAAATAGACCTTTTACTTTACAAACTTTGTTCTCTTTTCCTTTTTCAATGAAACCTAATGGTTGTTCCAAATAGATTTCCTCATCCAGATCACCATTTAGAAATGCAGTTTTAACATCCATTTAATGTAATTCTAAGTCCAAACTATTTTCTATTACTAGAATAATTCTTATAGAATTAAATCATACTACTGGTGAAAAGGTATCTTCATAATCTATACCTTCTTGCTGTGTATACCCCTTTGCAACTAATTATGCCTTATACTTATCAATTGACCCATCTACCTTTCTTTTAATTTTGAGAACCCACTTGTTCCCAATGGCTTTTCGCCCTTTTGGTAGGTCAATCAATTCCCAAACTTTATTCTTTCTCATTGAGTTCATTTCTTCATCCATTGCCTTTTTCCATTCATCTTTAGCAGGACTGGATAAGGCCTCTAGTACTGAACGTGGTTCATCATCCCCATCAGGAGTAACAATAAGTGCTTCACTTTCTATTTGGAAGCATATTTTAGGTATACTTTCCCTATTACTCTTCCTTGTAAGAGCTTCTTGCCTTTGTCTTTTCTTTTGTCTAGGTCTTTGTGTTGACATTTCTAAGCTCCCACTTAGATCGATATTTTGGGATGATTCAGGCATTCCAACATGTTCTATACTTGTTTGCTCCTGTGTCTCATAAAGAGATACAGTGTGGTCAATGTCTCCCCTTTTAGGGAATTCATTTTCTAGAAATGTAACATCTCTAGATTCAATTTTAGTTACTGTTCCATCTTCATTTTCACCTATGAAGACATATTCTTTGGATTGTTCAGAGTACCTTATAAAGATACATTTCTTTCCTCTAGGACCTAACTTGTCATACTTATGAGAATTATTATGAATGTATGCAGCTAACCCCCATGGCCTAAAGACACTAAGATCCGGCTTGCATTTTGTCCATAACTCATAAGGTGTTGAAGTAACTAATTTTGAGGGCACACGATTAAGTATGAAGGTAGCAGTCATTAAAGCATCACCCCAATATGAAATTGGTAAATTTTCCTATGCCATCATTGACCTAACCATGTCTAGAAGTGTTATATTTCTTCTTTCAGCAACTCCTTCCTGTTGTGGAGTACCAGGGATAGTTAGCTACCTAATTATCCCTTTTTCTTCACAGAGCTCTTTAAATTGATCAGACAAATATTCACGTCCTCGATCAGTACGTAATACTTTAACTTTATTGTCTATTTGATTTTCAACTTCATTTACGTATCGTCTAAAGCACTCAAGAGCCTCAAACTTATGTGTAATCAAATAGACATGACCGTATCGTGAATAGTCATCAATAAAAGTGATAAAATACCAAGCTCCATGCCTTGCCCTCACACTCATAGGACCATAAATATCAGAATGAATTATTTGCAATGGTTGTTCTGATCTGGTTCCCTTACCAAAAGGTTTTCTAGTTGCCTTACCTGCTAGACAACTTTCACACAAGGACATTTCCATATTGGATATGGATCCTAGCAAATCTTCTTTTGCTAGTTTAATCATTTTATTTTGATTAATATGCCCTAGTCTAGCATGCTAAATAGCCATATCAACAATTGAATCAGAAGAAGTAGCAAAGCAATCATGTATATTATAATCATCAATAATATCCATTACAAAGAACTTCTTTGAAAGGAAAGCTAAACCATAAAATACAAAATTATAAAATATGTCTGCAACTTTATCATGAAAGTTTACATTAAACCCATAGTTTACAAGACATTTTACAGAAACTAAATTCCATCGGATGTCATAAGCATGAAGCACATCATGTAGGATCAAAGGCTTTCCACTACACAAAGTTAATTTGCAAGTTCCAATGCCTTTAACTTCAGTCTTTGCATTGTTGCCTACATAAAGCCACTTACATTTGTCAGGCAACCGACAGTATTCTACATAGGATCCTCGATCCCTCGTCACGTGGTCTGTTGAACCTGAGTCCAAAATCCAAGAAGAACAGATATTCTCTGTTAGGAAAACAGTGCTAGAAACATAAGAAACATGTGAATTTACATAATCCACTAGTACCTTTTCACTCTCATTTCCCTCAGTACAATCCCGTTCGAAATGACCCATCTTTTGGCAGGCAAAGCATTTGACCTTCTTTAAGTCATTTTTCTTCTTCTTCCCGCCCTTTTTTCCTTTCTTCTTGAATTCCTTTTTGCCTTTTACAAATTTATTCTTGTCCTTCTTTCCATTCTTTTGGAATTTATTCCCCTTCTTGGAATTGGGTTTTGTATTAGAAGGACCTACACCCTCTATGTAGTAGGCATGGCCAGAGGACTTGTATGCCTCCAAGTGCTCGTGCTCAAATTCCAAGTGTTTAGCCACATCATTAAAATTTTTAATGCCTTCATTATGGGTTAGATTAACCTTCATGTGTTCCCAACTAGATGGCAATGATCTATCACTACCTGAACTTGTTGTTCATTAGACACAGTATGCCCAGCTTCCTTCAATTCTCTAATCATATTTTCCATATCTCTTAGATGTTGTTTCATGAAACTATTTGGCCTAAGCTTATACGTATCAAACTTAATAGTTAATCGTCTAAGCTTAGAGGTGGATGTACCACCAAACTTGTCTTTCAACACTGCTCATATGGCTTGCGCTATTTCATTTTTCTCATATTCACACATGAGGTCATCTGCCATTGTACTCAGCAATGTAATTCTTGCAATGCTATTTTTCTTTTTCCAAGCCTCATAGACCTCTTGGTCTCTCCTGTGTTGGGCCGTATTCCCAGCAGCAGGCTGTGCTACAACTGTTGTTAGAGGTTCCATTGCCTCTTGTTCCTCCAAAATATATTAGAATTTTCGGTGCCAGATATCCCAATTGTCACCATTTAATTTGTCCCCTTTATTTAACTCAGCGATGATGTTCTTAATTGCCATTTTCAATTCTGGAACAAATCTATTCCACATTCAATATGTCTCTCTAAAGAAATTAAACTATTGAACATATCATCAACAATATATAGCACAACACCGTGTACAATGTCATGTACTTATATTATTCTTAACCAGAAAAAAATAGTAATACTACTAAATTCATGATCAGGAGTATAAGTTTATATCTCCCATCACATAAATATTAGCAACATCACTAAAATTCTGTCAAGAATTATATATATGTACTTTAACAATTCTAACTTTTAGGACTAACAACTCCTAAAAGCTCCCATTTGTCAAAAACATATAATAATATAATGAATTATCAACTAAATCATGCTTCATCATAATATAAATAAGACAATATTCTCTCTACAATATATGAAAACATGTTTATACCACATTTTAAATATAACAAAAAAATATTGAAATCAACAAATGAATTTTAGAATTTTTAAAATAATTTAAAACATTCATAAACGCACTTAGAATATCATAAACATATATTAATTAGTGTCAAAACTACTCAAATAGCATATCATATTAAATATCATGAATTTAGGAATTTTTAGGAGCAAACCGGGTCTCATTCAGAGCTTGCACATGCCCTCACGCGCCAAAAGGAGCCAGAAAATTGAAAAAAAAAACAAGAAGACACACGCATAGAGTGACGCGTGAACACCACGCGCTACCTTCCGGCAATGATCCGGAGACATAGGTCGGTGCATCCGCTTCCACGCGTCGAGATCTGTCGTAATATGCCAGCCATGTGTCAAACAAACATGCCACGTGGCCTCACACGCCACGTGGCTTTTCTGCAAAAAAAATGTTTTTATTTTGGTTCGGCCCTCACACATTGGACCTGAAGGTTGGGCCGAAAATAAAAAAAAAATTCTTTAAATTCTTTGGCCTAGACACCTTTAAACAAAATTTTTTTTAAACACCGAAACGATGTCGTTTTTGGAGGCTGGAGGTTGAAGTCAACCTCCAGCCAAATCGACCCAGACCCGGTTACAGGCGTGGGTCGAGTCCGTCAAACCGAAACCTTCTATCCTCCGTCTGACGTCCGTTTTGGGCTTTCTTGGTGTCGTTTTCGATCATTTTTCGAGATCTACGCAATGGGACTAATTTCAAATCCTAATTCTTTGATTTTAAAATAACCCAATGCTAAAAGAATTTTGTTTTTCATGTTTTCTCTCTCTAAGTTCTTTTATTTTATGGTTTTAGGCTTCTAGAGTTTACATTTAAAACATATAAGTAGGAACGGGAGAAAACTCTATATATATAAGCATGAACCAAAACTATATATATATATATGCACGTACATGCGATCTGTGGTTGTCTCTGTTTCATTTATTTATTTTTCTCTTTATTCTCATATGATTATATCCAGAGAAAGAATAAAAAAATGCCAACCCCAATATATCACAGACATCAGGAAAAATCAAGAACCATATATATATATATATATACACTCACACAAACACCAATATCCTTTCTTTCAAACTCACGAAAGAAAACAAAAAAACACTCACATACAACGGAAGCAGCATGATAATATATATTTATATAGATATTTGAAAATAATAATATGCACATCATATTATCATAATGGAGGTCATAATCTCATACAGGAAAACCTGGCTCTGATACCATGTAAGAATAATTGGGCGTACCTGGAGTGCGACTGTTTTATCTCTTATACCCACGTTAATCGGATCACAGTTGCGGAAGCGATTAGGACAAACAGCAAATACACCACAAACAGGAAGAAGAAAAGAGAAATATAGTATAGAGAATAGGGAATCAAAGTGGCAGAGTTTCTATATGTTAATTCAAGTGTCTTTCAACTGAATCTCTTTACGCCTATTTATAGAATTCTATGTACCCCTTCCTCTTCTACTATCATGTCCTTCCATCAGATAGACAAAATATCCTTTCGATTGAGAGACATATTGTTTCCATGAAACAATACCTCATGTAGAGTCATATTGCATCGGATAAATAACATGACTCATAACATTTTAGAAAATATTACATATATCTACCCAAGCATTTATGTTATTTATACTTTGACCCCAATCTTATTAGGCTTGGGCCCAATCCACCAAGGGTGGACTAGGCTATTTTCCAACATGCTTAAAATTGTTCTCTTTTCTAATAAATTTTCTTTTCGATGTAGTTTAAAAAGGTGTGAGCATGGTATTGTCCTTTTTGAATAATTTATTGATGGGGTTAAGGCACAAATACGCCTTCAACGTATTCACGAAATCTCAATGTTATTCTGGAAGCTTTTTTAGTCTTAATATCTCCATAAAGATCTAAAAACATAGCAATATCGCCCTCACCAATAAAAGCATTAATTTTGATCATTAAACTTGACTATATAATACTTGGTGGCATTCCACTTTGGCACCCCATGCACCCACTCAACATCCTAATAAAAAAAAATTGCCCTTCGTGGCTTCTTCACCCTAATCTGACTTCCCTTTCTCAAGCAAACCCTTATAGCGCCATGGATTCCATCGGTCTTAACCTCTCTTCTTTAGATTCAAGCGTCTAAGCCTCTCATCTTCCTTAGATCTCACAGTCTCACCCAGTCACCACTCACCATCTCCATCTCATCTCCCTCAGATCTCGTTGTCTCTCTGTCTCATCTTGATCACCTCTTGCTACTCAGGCTGAGTCCCTAAAAATATACAAAGGAATTGAAATTTGAATAGGAGATATTATGGGGATTGATTTTGTTGTTTGCTTCTATAATTATTTTGTAAGAAAAAACATTATTTGAAGGGTCACACCATTTGTTGTTGTAGAAAACACGCTAACTAATAGGAGAGATTATAGGGATTATTGATTGTAGATATGATTTGATTGAGCTCTATTTTATTTTCATAATTAACCCACGGAAGAATTATACAATTTCTCCTATGTTTTTCATCTTTCTTCAGCTGCCTCTACCGCTCTCTGGGTTTCCTCAAAATCATATATTTCTGGTGCTTTCATGAACGATGAAGATGACAAAGATTTTTGGGTTTACGAATATAATGATGAAGATATGTGAAGATGAGTTTGAAATTCTGAGAATTTCTACTTAGGTTGGGGATCTCTGGGGACAATTTTATATCCATCATAATCTTGTTAGGTTAAGAGATTAAAGAGGTATTGGTAGGACTTTTTCTCATCAAAATCGGACTATTATTTCTTGTGTTTTGGATATGAGATCTTAATAAAGAAAAGTTGCCGGCGGGGTTGGGGAGGGGGAGGGAAGAAGATGAGAAGTATGATTTTTTCAATTTTTTTACTTATGAATCCAAGTTGAAAATTTGACTTGGAAAAAAAGTGACATAGATCCCACATGGGCACATCACATCAACATAATAGGATCAATTAACATTTGATTGTTTCAACTATTAACTTAGAGGTGATATTGCTACGTTTTTATAAGTTCGAGGCAATATTGAGATTTTGTGAATACTTTCAGGATAGATTTACACCTTAACTCTTTATTGATGTGCTTTTCTAGAAAATTAATATCTTGTTATCATCCTGTTGCAGTGCACTAGCTAGAAGAAGAGAAAAAATAGTAGACAAGTGTGATTTTGGCTTCAAGTGGGATAATAAAACAGCAGACACAAAATTTTCATATCAACTAAAAATGGGTAGATTTAAGATATTAGAAAAAAAGGATGGTAAAATAGTTAATGGGTACTGTGATTGAGGAACAAGAAACCAATCTAGAGCAAGTTGTAAAGGAAGCTTGGTTTGTAATGAAGGAGAGCGAGAGAATAGGTGAGATGGTTTAGTGCTAGAAATTAGGGCTTGAAAAAAACAGAATAGAATAAATAAATGGGATGACGAAGATACCAAACAAAGGCTGAAGACACCACGATAGCATCGACAATGATGCCCACGGACTTGTGTGCGAAACTATTGAGGACTAAGGATAGGGGAAATGAAATTTTTGCTCAAAATCTCGCCATTTATGGGGAGACATTTTGGAGGGAAAATGGGGCATGAGGCTCATTGTTGTCAAACTCGGGAGTTGACTCTCCGAGTTTACCATTTTTACGTTTCTAACTTATAAAATCGAGTCGAGTCATTAATAAACTTGTGACATTTGTAAACTCGGTTAAATTCACGAGTTTATATACCAAATTTATCGTTTTTACGCTTCTAGCTTACAAAATTGTGTTAACGCATCCTTAAACTCGCGTTAACCTTTTCAATTTAATTATACTCAACGGCATTATATATGAATTTTATAGAAATTTCTTTGTTAAATACGATAAATTATGAATGTTGATAGATTTAATTTCAATTATTTGGATTTAAAATATATTTAAATCAAATTGTTGTCAACTTTTTATATTTTAATTATTTAATTATATACTAATAATATCTATTTAATGGTAAATCTAAACTCTTACAAGTTTACGATTCGAGTTCACGATACGAATTTACATCACTATCACGAGTTTATTTAAACTCACAAGTTTGACAACTTTGATGGGGCTACCCCATTTTCTCTCCAACTTTTCTTTCCTCTCCCATTTTCTCTTCTATCCAAATAAGAGAAAACCCCTTTTCTATTCCCCTTTTCCTCTTTACTATTCTTTCCTCTCCCTTTTTCTCCCCATCCAAATAAAGCATTGATTAAGAGCTAGTTATCTAATTTAGATAGATTAAAGAAACTAAATAAATTACTTAATTATAATAGATGTAATATGATATGTTAAAAATACCTATGTATAATATTAGATTTTATATAAATTTATCTGTAACATCCCAATTTTTATTTTTGGGATTTAACTAATATTAGATTGAAATTAATCATGATAATTGGATTTTGTCATGTAATTATTTTGGTTAGAGGAATTTACTCAAATTCCAATTAAAGTTTCTAAAAAACCTGATATAATAATTGTAAAAAAGAGAGAGAGAGAGAGAGAGTAAACAAAGGGAAAGAAATTGTGGGAAAAAGAAGAAGCATTACAATTATTATATATATAAAGTTAAAAAAATTTAAAAAAATGCATTTAATGGTGGGGGAGCACGTGGCAACCCCCACCATCAGATTTGGGAATTGGAGGGGGTATTGTATTAAGTGTGTGTTTGGTATTGCTTATTAGGGGTCAATAAACACTTATGACATAAGTCAAGATAAAACTCATCTCTCATACTTACTTTGTATATCATAAATCACGATTTATAAGCACTTATTGCCTAAAAATAAGCTATCTCAAACAAGTAATAAATAACGAACCATTCCCCTCCTCCCCAAATTTGAAAGACAAAGAACGCTCCTCTGGTCCTTCAGTCTTGCAAGAGCAAGAATGGGCAAAAGAGAGGGAGGGAGATCAACAGATAGAGATTTTTTGGGTTTTCTAAGGTAAGTTGTTTAGCTTCTTCCTCTTATCTTGTTCTTTTAGTTTCATGGGTTATTGATGGTGAAAAAATTTAGGTTTGTAAGATTTTCAAAATTTGGGTGGTCCAATTTAATATTTAGCTTTTAGTGGCTCTAATGTTGTTAGAATAGGAATGATTATGGTTTAGGTTTACCTGAATGGTTGATTTGAGGAAGTTAAAGTTAGGTTTTAGTTGGAAATTTAAGATTTGTGACAATGACTCTTTTATATCCGAATTTATATAGTTTATTCTAGTTTAATGGAGGTTATATTGAGGATTAAATTGATTGGATTTGAGGTTTATAAAGAAATGTGAATATTTGGAATTTTGGGTGAAACTTTAATGGTAGGGAATGGAGTGTTTTTTATAAATTGAGGATATAGTTGTATTTTGATGCTTCTAATAAGTGAAAAGATAATTTTAAAAAGAAAGAAATTTGATTACAATGATGATTTGAGGAAGAGTTGATTTATGAGATTTGCACTAAGGATTAAAGTGAGCAATTTTGAGCATTTTAAGGTGATTGAAAGGAAGTATTATTGTTAAAAATTTTAATTGAGTGAAACATAGTTGGGAAATGTTAGGATTTGTGATTTGAAAGGATGATTTGAGGAATAGATAAATTGTTGTCATTTTCTAAGAAACTTAAAGTGAGACAATCATGGGAGTTTAATTACTTATTATTTGTTATTGTATTAGTTAGTATTCTTGTTAATTTTATTAACATATAATTATTATTTATTGTATAGTGAACTTGAATTTGGCTTGTTGAACTTGAATTATCTCAAGTTTAATTCTTGTATCAAGAACTTGAGGTAACCACTTCCAATTTACCTTGTATACTTGTTAAGGTGATTATAAATGTATGTTAGTATTTTCAAAGGATATAAGTATATGTTATAGTATTTTACATATGAAAATGTATATATATGAAATGTATGTTTGTAAGTAAAATTTTTAGTTAAGTGGCTTAAATTGTTTATCTTGAGTATATAATATTGATGATGTTAGAACAAGACTTTCACACAGGGGTGAATTGGGTGATAATATAAAAAAATCAAAATTTAATGCAAGCTTTAATAAAATAAGTTGAAGAGATATCGCCAAGGATAAGCACATAAGATCTGTACTAGTTCAGTCCAAACTCCTTGACTACGTCTAGTCCTCAAAGGCCTTATGAGATTTTTACCATTCTCTAAGATTTGTCAGGCTCTTGGTGCCTTAGTACAAAATAATTCCTTTTCAAGAACAATCGATGCCCCTTACTCTTTACAATTTAATTCCCACTCAAGATTCAACAAGCTTGAGTCTCTCAGATAATAAATGAATCAATAAATGTCTTTCACAAGAGTAGATATATGAGCACTGAAGTACAAACTTGAATTTAAGGGTTTTAAGACTTTGCAATAATGTAACAAAAGTTTTTCATAGAAGTTCAGTGCTTCATCTTCAATGCTTTGGCTATTTATAGGTAGAGTAAATTAATGAACGTTGCCTTGTTGAATGTATCCATTGGAGTTTCCTCAGTCTTTGATATATATCCGTTGAAGTCTCTGAACATTTGTTGTGTCTAAGAAATTAGCTGTTGGAGCAAAGAGAATGTTCGATGTTTGAATGTCCATCGCATTTAATGCTTCTGACACAAAAGTGTTTTTTCCAATTTGTGAGTTAATCTTTGTTTGATCACTTGAAAAACACTTAAGTACTAGTATTGTAAAGAGTTAGGATGATTAGAAGCAAGAAAAACAAATTCCTTAATCATTTAAGTGATTTGCAAAGTTTTGAAGCATCGCTTTGTTTTCTAGGAGAGCATCACTTGAGTGATCTTCTTTGGGCGGTTTTGAAAATATTTCACAGTACTAGATAGGTCACTAGAGTGATGTGCTAGTGATACACAAAATAAGATCACTCAAGTGATCTTTTTCAAATCACTTGATGCATCACTTGAAGGATCAGCTAGTGGTGAAGAATTATAGGGTTACTCGAATGCTCACTTGAGTGATCTTGCTTCTTTTGATTTTTCAAAAAAGTATATCACTTGATCATATCATTGGAGTGTTCTACTAGTGATGTTGTTTTAACCTATCACTTGAATGATTTTATACTTAGAAATTTTTTTTATTTTAGAACACTTCCAAGATCTCTGCAGTGTTGTGCTAGTGATGCTCTTTGTCTCATCACTCAAGTGATCTCAAGTCATCACTCCAGTGGTCACTCAAGTGACATTTTTTTTAAAATACTTCATAGCAGCATCACTGGAACAAATTACTTGAGTGGTATGATAGTGATGAATTTTAACCTATCACTCGAGTGAACTTGGAACATCACTCAAGAGGTTACTCGAGTGACTTCTCCTTTAAAGAGTTTGCAACACTGATCACTGGATGAATCACTATGGTGATCTGTTGGTTATGGATTTTAACACATTACTCAAGTGGTTACTCGAGCTATCTTCTTTTATGAAAGTATTTCATCAACGAGATCACCATGATGATTTATCTAAGATCTAGCACATCACACGAGTGATATGTTTTTACTTCTATTGATCACTTGCATTGATGAATTCATGTCACTCGAGTGATCTATTTAGATTTAGCAAATAAAGATCTTTTCTTTATTCAAAATACTTTGTTCATCTTTTAAATCCTTTGCAAAACCTTTTTAAGCTTTGTTATCATCAAAACATAGGATCTAACAGATGATGCACAACATTGAATGTTGAATATATGAGAATAAATTATTGATATTGAAGTTTGTGATGTGGAGATATTGAATTACGTATTGAAGTGCATGGGATTGTGGTGAGATGTGATTTTGTGAGGTTTGATTCTTTAATATCACATAGTATAGCTGCCACTGTGCACACAATAGATGGCTTTGACATTCTTAGGACCCTTGGTATCACCCTTCTTTTGGCTGGGTTAAGGGCCAGCTCAAGGGACGTGACACTTCCGTATTTGAAGGAAAGGGAACCCATAGTCTGATATGAGTTTTATAGCCTTTTACTGGGCTACACCTTATTATTGGAGAGCTTGACGAGTCTTATCACAGAGATGAATCTTGTTATGTATTATAGCGCATGGGTTTTATCAGCGATTATAAGAAGGTCATAGATGGTTAAGGTAAAGTTATGCATATTGAACTATTTCTTGAACTATTATTGTTTTCGGAAAATTATTTATACTTTATGTTATATGAATGTATATTTTGCCCACTTAACTATCTTGTAATCATTTCTTGCATACTTGTTAAATTGGAATTACGATGATTGGGTCTTTGTGACTCACCCAGTTGTTATTTATTATTTTCAGGCGAGAGTTCAGGTGGTTCTACGGAGGGGAAGGCGTCTGAGACTTGATTTGATTTATCAATATTGTATGCCTTGTTTAGTTACATGAGCGTAGTCTAATGTATATTGCCAAACTTCATGGCCTTTTGGTATACGTTGCATATTTTGAATACTTCACTATATACTGGGATTTATACTATGGGCGGAACCCTTTCGATACGTTGTTTTATTTTGGTGTTTGCTTTATTAGAGCTAAGCATAAATGTTTTTGTGTATGAAATGAATTCAAACATTCAGATGTAGATATATCTTTGTTATAATGGGCTATAGTGATTATAATTACATTGAAGGCTTTAAATGCCCTGACCCATTTGTGAATTATATTAATTATGCTTATATTTTGTCAATCAGGTGGTTAAAGTTTTTCCCAACATGGTAGTCGATCTTTTCTCTCACGATAAGGCCTTGATTATTTTGTTATGAAGTTAAAGTCATATTAACCATGCATGATAGACTTTTGTTGTCTGGTTTTATGTCTGTCTGCTATGGTTGACTTTTTCAAAGTGTTTAGTGAAAATTATTCTGACCATGGTAGTCTTTTGTATTGGTTTCTTTGTTTACTACCATAGTACTCCCTCCGGTCCTAAATATAGGACATAGTTTGTAGTGCAAATTACACTACAAACTATGTCCTATATTTAGGACCGGAGGTAGTAATACCTATTGTTTTAGTAAGTATATTTTGAAATGTTTAATTACACAATAATTATAGGAGGTTGTTTCACAATCACCCTTGGCTCTATTAGCAACCTACCACCCCTTAATATGAGGGGTTGCATGGTTGATCCCCACATGGTTAAAGGGACTATGTGTATGTTATGTTGGGTGTATGATTGGGTCCCTCCCTATAGGTGAAGACTAAGATAGATAAATAGAAAAGGGTACAAGTGCAAACTACCTATTATATTTTCCAAAAATTGCTGCTAGCACTATAATCAAATATCATGTGCAACAATACACATAACCTTTACAAAATGAAGCAAAAATGCAATCTTTATTAAATCCTCTAAACATCTATTACTTTTTCAATATATTGGCACTACGTAATCAGACCTTAACGTGCCTTTATCATATTAATCATATATATCACCTTCTCTTTCTTCTCTATAATTACATCATTTCTAATTAATTTTGATCTTTTTAAAAAGAATTTGTCTTCCACTTTTTTATGTCTTCTTCATCTCCTCCGATGACTTGTCCATCACTTTCATCAAGCCGGCCATATCCATCACCACACCCCTTTTTCTTCATCACATTCATCATTGTTGGATGAAGATGACGATGATAATTAGGAAGAAATCATCACCCATAAACTCATATCTAGATGAATGAAAGCCTAAAAGTTGTCATTGTTATTGTTCCTCTATATTTTATTCATAAGAGAATGATGATGGAAAGAAAAGAAAAGGAAGTGGTGCTTGCACAGGAGCTATTGTTGCTGCCATCAGTTATTCAATTTGCCCTAAATCTGAGGAAGGCAAAGCTTTATTGATGAAGAGAGTAAGAAGAAAGGGTGCTATCAAGAGAAGGTGAGAAAGAGGAGAGATTGGATAAAAAAATGATGAAAATAATTTAATAAAATTGAATTTTAAAATAATTATTTTTAAATGACAGAAAAGCTCATGGCTAGGATTAAAATTAAGGTGATGTGTTTTGACTTACCAAAGTATAGATGATGTGGCACGCTATGGACACTTGGTGGTGATGGAGGTCAACTTGATGAAGGTGGTGGAGAACTCAGAGGAGGCAAAGAAGATCCGGAGAACAGGAAAAATATTTTTTTAAAAAAATATTAAAAATAATTAGAAGTGATGTAATCAATCTTAAATAATAAATCAGTATCATTATTCAGCCGAGCCAACTCCCCTTCCATTTTGGCTTCTCTATACTTTTATGGTTCAAATGAACAGTAAATGCTCAAATGACTTGTGCATGTGGCTCAATGCCACTCTTCAACACTTTTCAAGCTCTATGCAAACTCCTTTAGTCCTTTGCAATGTTTAGAAAATTGAGCTGGACCAGACGATTGAGCTCGCTGGCCAGACTATTGGACAAACTTATTGACGGCTTGTTTTTCAAGAAAGAGCCCTGTTGGGGTTGGGCCATTTCCAGCCACTATTTAACTAGTGTTAGATTGGAAATCGCCTTTGGGCCGGAACTCATCCTAGCTATTCAATAAGTAGATGATCTAAGAACTTTTTGAGAGAACAAATACCAAGGAGTAAAGCAATCAAGTACCAAGGAGTCACCAACAATGTTTAACACAAAAGATCACATTTTGACTTATTTACATAATAATTCCACTTGCATTAGACTTGGGCCATAATCCACCAAGGGTGGACTAGGTATATTCCAACAAAAACCCTTGGCACTTGACTAAAACTTCTTGAATATGAAATAGTACTACTTTGCATACTTCTCCTCTATTCGCATTCATGTGCTCATCATTAATGTATTTGTAAAGGATGTTTTGTGCGCATGGTCTTGGTATTAGTCATGTATTTGGTTATTACATGCATATACTCCTTGGTAAGTTTTACCATTTTCATCAACTTTGTGATTTGCTATAATTATGTTCTTGGGGAGCTATAACCTATTCATTTCTCACCACTAACTTGTGGGTTATGAAACTCATTCCTTCGGAAAGTGGGAGTTCACAATTAAGAGAGAGTGAAGCTTCCAAAACATGACGGGAAATCTACTGCTTGCTATATTTGCATATTTTCTTTATGTTATTGTCTTGACTAGTTTTAGAGATTGATTTCAAAAAAAAATCATTTTAAACTATGCCTCTTTTAGTTTTATTTACAACTTGGAAATTGAGATGATTCTGTAACGAGTAATATGCACTACTGGAAAAATTACTTTTAAGACCGGTTAAAAAATACATTTTAGACAGGTTCTTGATCCGGTCTTGATACAGTCGGTCTAAAAAGTCTGCTACTTTTTAGACCAGTTATAGAACCAGTCTTAAAAAACATTTTTAAGACCGGTTATTATAAAACCGGTCTAAAAATAAATATTTTTAGACTGGTTATCAGAGGAACCTGTCTAATAGGTTCAAATTTTAGACCAGTTTTCTGAAAAACCGGTCAAAAAATTTGAAATTTTAAGACCGGTTTTATACAAAACGGGCCTTAAAAGTATTACTTTTTGAAAAACCGGTATAAAATTACAACTTTTTAGATCGGTTCTCTCAAAAACTAGTCTTAAATGTACTTTTCAGACTGGTTTTGAAGAGAACCGGTCTTAAAAGTTGAATTTTTTTTAAAATTTTCATTTAAAAGATATACCTAGCAAGCCATTTCCCCTATTAAAACATTTCACTCAGCAAGCAGCAGCCAATTCAACGACATTCAAATAAATCTTCTTCTCTTATAGATTATATAACTAACATATTAATGACATGTGAGAGACTCAAAACTCATTGGTGTTAGAGCAAGCGTTTCACACAAGAGGGGGGTGAATTGGGTGATACTAAATTTTGTTGCAAATATAAAATCTTTACGGTGAATATAAAGTAATAAAGAGTAAGGAGAAATATCACCGAAGTGTACACCGAGAGTTATACTGGTTCGGCCACAACAACTTTGACCTACATCCAGTCCTCAGAGCTTCTCTGAGAGTTTCACTATAACCTCCAAGATTCAGTGGGTTCTTGGCACCACAGTACATGCAAGTTCCTTCACCTGGACACTCGCTCCCCCTTACAAGTTGTAATCCAATCCCAACTCAAGGTTCCACAACCTTAAGTTATCTCAATATCAAATATTGAGTTTGAATGAAATATCTCTCTCAAAGAGTGAATAAGAATCACTGAAGCATAGAAATACAAATATGATATAAAACAGAGTAATGAACTTGATGATACGTTCGTATGTGTTCTTGGTTGTTCTTCTCTGTTTGGATGTTCCCATATATATAGATATGTTGGTGATGACCGTTGGAACATTTTCTTTCGTCCGTTGGAGAGTGCGCAGCCACTATTGACTTTTCAAGTTTTTTGAAAAATATCCGTTGGCGGTGGTTGGCATTTGAACGTTTCATTTGACTTCCATCTCTTGAAGTGATTTCTTCATTGTTTATCTGTAAATAGACTAAGAATACTAATACAATGAAAGATTAATCATATAGGAAACAAATCAATGAACGTTTGAATGATTTCTAAATTTCTGGGTATGCTTACTCGAGTAGCTACTCGAGTATCCCTTGAAGTTTACTCGAGTACCTACTCGAGTATCATCGGGAAATCTTTGATTAACTGCAAGTTAATGAACAAGTATAAGATTACTCGGGTAGTGCATGGAGTAAACTAAATTTCAAACCTTTGGAAATAGTTATTTACTCGGGTACCTACTCCAGTAATGCATTTCCAACTTCATAGGTTACTGGGGTAACACCTCGAGTAACCCTTTAAAAAACTTTTGATTACTCGATGCTCTACTCCAGTAATGTTGGCAGGATTTCAAGGCCGAGAGCAATTACCTTGTTACTCGAGTAGGGACTCGAGTAATGCACTCATTTTTGCATAGGTTACTCGGGTACCACCTCGAGTAACTAAGACTTTTGAGCATGACTTACCCGGGTAATGACTTGAAGTTTACTTTGAAAATATTTCTGCATACTAGGGTACATACTCGAGGAATCCACTTAAAATAGAACATTAGAAACTTGTATACTAGAGTAAGGACTCGAGGAAGATGAAATAAAGAGAGATCAAGTTAATCGGGTACCAACCTCAAGTTTCCACTTACTTTAGTATGTTACTCGAGTAGCTCCTCGAGTAACATTGGCAGTGGTACAAAGTGCCGAGAGTTACATATTTTCAGAAACAGAGTTACTCGAGTAGCTCCTCGAGTATCATTGGGAAAACTTGAAGGCAACTGGAAGTTTCTCACATGGTTACTCGAGTACCTCCTCGAGTAACATTGGCAGGCCGAGAGCAACTCCAAGTTTTTACCTGGTTACTCGAGTAGCTCCTCAAGTAACATTAGCAGGCCGAGAGCACATTGAAAATTTTTACACTATTACTCGAGTAGCTCCTCGAGTAACGTTGGCAGGTTACTGGAAGTTGTCTCTGGTTACTTCAAGTTTTGTCTCATTACTCGAGTAGCTCCTCGAGTAATGCTTTAGAAGATTTGCTTCTGATCAAGTTCCTCAGCATTTTCTCATGGCCTTTCTTCATTACTCCAATGCTTACTTTAAGTGATGCTTGTTCCTGTCATTACTTAGTTCAAACTTGTTTATTAATTATTTACTTTTCAAACCATACTTTTGTTATCATCAAAACATGAGATCTAACATTCTCCCCCTTTTTGATGATGACAAAACTTGGTGATTTTGAACATGATTTTTCAAATTTGTCTTATTAAGTTTGAATATACCTTGCATACATAACAACTTCATTAGTTCAAACATGTATCATAATTCAAAACTGTAATGAACTTAAAATGAAATCATAACACACTTGTATTAATCTTAAAACTTTCAAATTACAAGATAAAGTTCAAACTGAAATAAAAAAGCTCCCTAAAATCCCATGTACACCCAAATACCCATGATAAGCTAGGACACATCCACAAAATCACTCTCAAGCTCTTCTCCCCCTTTTTGGCTTCATCAATCAAGTGGAGGGCTAGGAGGCTTGGCCATGGAAATGGGTGTTACTGGAAGGACCATAGAATCATTTGAGTCTAAAGAATCAAATGAGCTAGAGGGTACTGGATCAGGCAGATGAAGTGGAGGGATATGGATGTCATCGTCGGGAGGAGAAGGTTGGAAGACAACCATAGTAGAGGTTTCTCCTTCTGGGGTGGTCTGAGTCTCAGGAGTAATCTCAACCTCAGGTGTATGCTGTTCAGGTGAGGAAGAGGGAGATATTTCCTCTGTTTGGGTAGGAGAAGGAATAGATTTAGGAGCGGTTTCTGGCTGAGGTTTGGGAGGTGAATCATCAATGATGACATGTGTGGTCTCATGGGTATCAGGATCATCCATTGTGAATAAAATATCTTTGCCTTGGGGATCAAGTAGATCAGAGACCAGAGGGCTAGATGGTTCAGCCTCAGGAAAAAGAGTATCAGTAGGAGGGTCCTCTGGAGGTGGTGGTGGTGCAGATGAGGAGGGACCGGCAGAAGGTCCAGGACCCAAGGAGTCCAATCGTGCCAGAATCAGTCTCAATGTCTCTCCCTGGGCACGTTGCTCTGCTAGCAACTCCTCATGCCTTCTATCCATCCTCTCAACCAACTCCTCATGCCTTTTGTCTATTCTCTCAACCAGCTCCCCCATTTTGAAGTTCCTATTGGTGATTAGCTCAGCGTTTGTGTTGGCTATGTCCACATGGAAGCCTCTGAGTATGTTCTCCATAAAGTGCTGGAGAGTGGCATTGAGGAAGGATGGCGATGATGTGGTAGCAGCTAGAGCCGATGACTGAGTGTCATCCAACCTACTGGTCTCTGCCTCAGTGGTCTTCCTCTTCTTCTTGGACCCAGACTCCAGAGGGCCTTTGAGAGGGATATCGATGTTCAATTTTCCAATTTGGTTCCTTCCAACCGGAGTCAACCTCTCAATTGGCTCCTTGCTATCCAAATACCATATTTTGTTCTCTTTCAGGATTAGAGACACAATCTGGGGATATGGCATTGGAGTGGTAGCCTTTCCATCCACCTTGTACCTTTTCATCTCTGAGAAAATATATTCTCCCAGATCCTTCTGTTCCTTCAGAAGCAGTGAAGCAAACCACCTAAAGTCCCTATCAGAGAAATGGGTGTAATTGTTGGCTTTGTTCACTAGGGACCTAGAGTAAATGTACCAAAGGACCCTATGATGATCACACATATCACTCGGTTTAAAGTTTAGTGGGCCAACTAACTCACCGAGTTTGAGAATAGTGAAAATTTGATTTGGCTCAAGTTCAGAATATATATCATCTGGGGGGTTCTCTATTCCTAACCATAGGTTAATTCTAGATGGCGAAATTAAAATCTTTTGGCCTCTCACAGTTGTGGTCATTTCTTCCTCTACTGAGGTTCGGTTAGGCTCATCTATGATCTCTAAGTTACAATAAAAATGGGTGATTACTTTAGTACAAAAAGGTAATCTAATAGATAGCCAAGGCATAAAGGGATCTAAATAAGAACTTAGGTCATGCTTCACTACCTCTTGAAGTAACTTTAGATCAACATAGTGTGTCTTACACACTTTTCTTCTGGAGAATTGGGATAGATACTTGGGAGACTCCACCAATTTGCCCACAGTGAATCCCTTTGGTGGGGTAGTGATCTTTGCTTCCGGAATCTTGGACTTCTTGGAGGATTGACCCTTCTCCATTTGGTCAATGATCCCAGCCATAGCCTTAGCCACATTTTTGTCATACTTTGGCTTTTTGATAGGCTTTGGTGTGAAAGAGGGGGTAGAGGAATCAGAGGGAGGAGGTGAGGGAGATTTGGCACTTTTCTCTCTTCCGGTTGAGGTACTCTTTTTGGATTGAGCCCTTGTAACAATAGGCTCTTTAATCACAACTCCTTTGGATTTTGGTTGAGATTGAGGTTGAAGAGGAATTTTGGCTTTAGGTCTCGGAGTTAATTTTCTTTTCTTTGTTGGAGGAGCAGAAAGAAGATCAGGGTTTTGTTGTGAATCAGAGGAATATGTGAAGTTGAGATTCTTGGTTCTAACCATCTTGAAACACAGATATTCTAGAATCTCAGAAAAACAGGGTCACAGTCGCGAGCTTAAGGCACAGAGATTTTGAACAAAATAGGAAGTTTTTGGACTTGAAATCAGTTGGGTTTTAACGGAAATGAGGCAAGGAATCGATTGAGAAAAGTTTTTGTGAGGGTGTATAGTGATTTACTCGAGGAGATTTTGTGGAAATGACCGAGTTTGCGCAAGATAAAGACCTAAAACCCGACGTTACTCGAGGCCTTACTCGAGTAATGTTCAAGTTTACTCGAGGCCTTCCTCGGGTGTTCATATAGAAAAATTCTAAAATAATTCATTTAAATTGCGTACCTGGTATGAATAATATAGTAATTATCCATAGATGTTCCCTCGATCATTTATAACCCATTTTGATCATATTTGAGTTATTGTTCATCAATTTGAAAATCTGAACTCCGACATTACTCGAGGCCTTCCTCGAGTAAGCTTCAAGTGTACTCGAGGCCTGCCTCGAGTAACCTGCTTTTCAACTTCTGACTCTTCATTTCTTTGAAACTAAACCGTTACATTTAAACATCCAAGTAACTTGATCCGTTACTTCTAGTTTTGGGGTCCATTACTCGAGTACATACTCGAGTAACCTGTTACTTTACCTCAAGTTGCTCCTCGGGTAATGCTTCTCTGTTATCCATAAGTTCAAGTTGTTACTCCAGTAAAGTTGTCCTCTGATAATCTCTATTTTTGTTTCTCAAAACAGAGTTTCTTTCTTCCTGCAAAACAAGTTTCATTCCCAACTCTCTTCTAATGTATAGAAATTGAACTTTTGCAAGAGGTTTTGTGAAGATATCAGCTAGTTGAAGATGAGTAAGAATGAATATCACTTTCACATCTTTCTTTTGGACATGATCTCTGATGAAGTGATGTCTGACATCGATATGCTTGGTTCTAGAGTGTTGAACTGGATTCTTTGCCAAGCTTATCGTACTAGTATTGTCACAATAGATTGGTATTTCTTTGAGATAAATACCAAGGTCTTGTAGTTGTTGTTTTAACCATATCACTTGTGCACAACAACTTGAGACTGCAACATATTCGGCTTCCGTTGACGAAAGAGACACTGTATTTTATTTCTTGCTGAACTATGATACAAGAGATCCTCCAAGAAATTGTCCTTGTCCACTGGTGCTCTTTCTGTCTGTCTTGTATCCTCCATGATCAGAATCTAAATATACAACTAGATATTCACTTCTTCCTTTGGGATACCACATACCCAATTCTGGTGTGTCAGCAAGGTATCTAAAGATTCGTTTGACCGTTTCAGCATGTGATTCCTTTGGTGCCGATTGATATCTTGCACATATGGCATCACTAAATTGGATGTCTGGTCTACTTGCCGTGAGATAGAGTAATGATCCAATCATTCCTCTATATTTTGTGATATTGTAGTCTTTCCCTTTGACATCAGCATCAAGCAACGTTGTTGAGCTCATAGGCGTGTCTGAGCCATTAGCTTCATCCATTCCATACTTCTTCAAAAGCTCTTTTAAGTACTTTGTTTGAGATATGAAGATTCCATTCTTTCTTTGTTTGATTTGCAAACCAAGAAAGAAATTCAATTCTCCCATCATTGACATCTCAAACTCTCCCTGTATTATCTCAGAAAATTCCTTACACAGAGATTCATTAGTAGCACCGAAAACAATATCATCAACATATATTTGAACAATTAAAATATCATCACGTTTTCGATTTATAAATAATGTTGTATCAACTTTTCCTCGTACAAAACCTTGATCGATAAGAAACTTGCTAAACCTTTCATACCAGGCTCTAGGAGCTTGTTTTAAACCATATAAAGCCTTTTTGAGTTTGAAAACATGGTCAGGTTTAGTAACATCCTCAAAACCTGGAGGTTGTTCTACATACACTTCTTCAATGATGTAACCATTTAGAAATGCACTCTTTACATCCATTTGATAGAGTTTGAATTCTTTGATGCATGCAAAGGCTAAGAGTACACGTATAGCTTCCAATCTAGCTACTGGAGCATACGTTTCTTCATAATCAATCCCTTCTTCCTGATTATAGCCTTTGGCCACCAACCTTGCCTTGTTTCTGACAATAATTGCGGATTCATCGAGTTTGTTCTTGAATACCCATTTAGTTCCAATGATCGGATGATCCTTGGGTCGGGGTACCAAATCCCAAACTTGATTTCTCTCAAATTGATTTAGTTCTTCCTGCATTGCTATAACCCAATCATTGTCTGACAGGGCTTCATCAATGTTAGAAGGTTCAATCTCAGAAATGAATGCAGAAAAACTTACTTCATTGAAAACTCTATTTCTAGTATTGATCCCTTCATTCACATCTCCTATGACTTGATCTAAGGGATGACTTCTATTGTATTTCCAGGCTTTAGGTTGACCTAGAGATTGCTCTTCTTCCTTAGTTTCATTAACTTCTGGAATAAGAGATGTAGAAATAGATTGACCATTTTCTTGATTTAAAACAACTTCCTGTTCTTCATCAATGGTTTTGTCAGAGGATTTAAATTCATCAAATACAACATGAATTGATTCTTTAACAACACAAGTTCTTTTATTGAAAATTCTATATGCTTTACTTCGGTTAGAATATCCTAGGAAAATTCCTTCATCAGTTTTAGAATCAAATTTTCCTAAGTTATCTTTACCATTATTATGAATGAAATACTTACAATCGAAGATATGTAGATGAGCAATGTTTGGCTTCCTTCCTTTGTATAGATCGTATGGTGTCTTTCCAAGTTTCGTTCTGATATAGGCTCTATTTGAAATATAGCATGTTGTACTCATAGCATCAGCCCAGAAAACTTGAGACATGTTCTTTTCATTTAACATTGTTCTAGCCATTTTAGTAAGCACTCTATTCTTGCGTTCCACAACTCCATTTTGTTGGGGCGTCCTTGGAGCAGAGAAATTGTGATCAATGCCATTAGTATCACAATATTCTTCAAAGGCTTGATTCTCAAATTCTCCACCATGATCAGTCCTAATGCCTGCAATTGACATACCTTTCTCATTTTACACTTTCTTGGCAAAAACAATAAATTCTTCAAATGTTTCATCCTTTGATGATAAAAAAATAACCCATGTAAATCTGGAGAAGTCATCAACAATGACTAATGTATATAGATTGCCATTAAGACTCTTTACTCTTGCTGGACCAACTAAATCCATATGCAATAATTGTAATGGTCTATTTGTTGAGATCTCATTTTTCAATTTGAAAGATGATTTAGTTTGTTTACCCTTTTGACATGCGTCACAAATCAAATCGTTTTTGAAATTTACTTTGGGTAATCCAAGAACTAAATCCTTTTTGAGTAGTTTTCCTAGTTGATGCATGTTGACATGAGCCAATCTTTTATGCCATAGCCAACTTTCATCGGCATTACTCAGAAAACAGTTTTCAGATTCATTTCTACTAATATCTAAGGTATAGCAGTTACCTTCCCTTTTTGCTCTGAGCTTAGCCTTGATATTCTTCTTATCAAGTAGTAAGTCTTTCTTGTTGACAATTAGACATTCCTCTGAATCAAATATTATCCAGTTGTCTTTATCTGCACTTTGACTTACGCTCAGCAAATTATGACACAATCCTTCAACGTAATATACATCTTTGATTTGTATGCCTTTGTCATTTTTGATTTCACCAATTCCTGCTATTTTTCCGGATTGATTTCCTCCAAATTTTACCTTTCCACCTTCCTTAGGTTGCAATGTGGTAAAACTTTCGAAATCTCTGGTCATATGTCTAGAGCATCCACTGTCTATGAACCACTTGTTGTTTTTGGATGCTTTAAGACATACCTGCAATCAAATGATTAAGTCTTAGGTACCCACTTCTTTTTGGTTCCTTTTGGGTTAGTATAAATGATTTTCTGAACATATGTGCCTTTAGGTACCCATTTGTAGGTTCCTATGTTTTCTTTCTTCTTATGAATGCATGACGAGGTATAATGACCTTTTCTATTACAGTAATTACAAAATGCAAAAGGATTTGATATATGCACAGAATGCTGGAAATAATTTAAATATGGCTTACCTCCTACTTTCTTTTTACCTTTCCTTTTATCTGTTTTTGGATCATATCCAATACCAGATCTGTCATTTACAAATCGTTGTTCTTTTAAAATCACACTTAGCATCTCATTTCCTTTGGTAAATTTTTCAAGAGTTTTTGTGAGATCAATGTTTTTCCTTTTCAACGAAGAACAATTTTCACAATTCTTTTCTGAACTTTCTTTAAGTTCAATTTCAAGAGCTTTATTTTTCTTTTTGAAAACAATTAATTCTTTAACTATTTTGATGAATTCAGAATGTAAAGCATTATATTCAGAGAGTAATTCATCATAGGTAGGTTCAGAATCATTTACCTCTTCTTCTGTCTCTTCTTGAGCAACAAGACATATATTGGCTACTTCTTCTTCATCACTTTCTTCGTCAGAGGAACTATCTCCCCATATAGCAGATACAAAGGCCTTCTTTTTGTTAAAGAATTTGCCTTTTCTCTTTTCTTTGCTCTTTTGATTGATCTGGACATTCTGATTTGATATGTCCTGGTTTTCCACATTCGTAGCAAATGATATGGTCCTTGTTGCTAGTTCCTCCTTTTTGAAAGTGTTTAAAGCCTTGACCTTTCTTGTAGAACTTTCTGAATCATTTTATGATTAAGCCCATTTCATCATCATCAAACTCCTCATCTTCATCTTGATTTTCTTCTTTTGCTTTTAGTGCTAGACCTTTCTTTCTTTTGTCACCGATGTCGTCTAGTTCCCGTTTGAACTTTAATTTGCTTTCATATTCAGAAAGGCTTCCAAATAGAGAAGCAACTGATCTCATTGATTCTCCTTTTGCCTCTTCTATCACAGTGACTTTGGCCTCCCACTCTTTAGAAAGAATATTCAAAATCTTTCGTACTTGGGTATTTTGATCATAGACTTTACCAAGTGCTGCAAGTTGATTAACAAGATGAGTATATCTAAGTTTGAATTCAGAAATTGACTCACCTGATTTCATTCGAAGTAGATCGAATTCAGTGATCAAGGTGTTGATTCGATTCTCCTTTATTCCCGAAGTTCCTTCATGAGCTATTTCCAGAGCTTCCCACATTTCCTTTGCTGTTGGAAGTGTGCAGATTCTGAAGTATTCATTTTGACTCAAGGAACTTTGTAACATCAGAATTGCCTTACTGTTGAGAGTGACAAGTTTCTTGTCATTTTCATCATATTCCGCTGGCGTCTTTGGAATTTTCTGAGAATCTACAGTCTTTGTAGGTTGATAGTTTCCACTCTCAATTACATCCCATAGCACATATTCAGTAGCCATCACGAACACTCTGAATTTTGCTTTCCAGAAAGAAAAGTGTTCTCCATTGAAACCAGGAGGTCTAGTGATGGATGCTCCGTCAGGAAGAATTCCTTCACCCATGCTTGCCATTGGATCCTTCTTAGGTTGTTATACCTTAACAAGAAGACCTACGCTCTGATATCAAATGTTAGAGCAAGCGTTTCACACAAGAGGGGGGTGAATTGGGTGATACTAAATTTTGTTGCAAATATAAAATCTTTACGGTGAATATAAAGTAATAAAGAGTAAGGAGAAATATCACCGAAGTGTACACCGAGACTTATACTGGTTCGGCCACAACAACTTTGACCTACGTCCAGTCCTCAGAGCTTCTCTGAGAGTTTCACTATAACCTCCAAGATTCAGTGGGTTCTTGGCACCACAGTACATGCAAGTTCCTTCACCTGGACACTCGCTCCCCCTTACAAGTTGTAATCCAATCCCAACTCAAGGTTCCACAACCTTAAGTTATCTCAATATCAAATATTGAGTTTGAATGAAATATCTCTCTCAAAGAGTGAATAAGAATCACTGAAGCATAGAAATACAAATATGATATAAAACAGAGTAATGAACTTGATGATACGTTCGTATGTGTGCTTGGTTGTTCTTCTCTGTTTGGATGTTCCCATATATATAGATATGTTGGTGATGACCGTTGGAACATTTTCTTTCGTCCGTTGGAGAGTGCGCAGCCACTATTGACTTTTCAAGTTTTTTGAAAAATATCCGTTGGCGGTGGTTGGCATTTGAACGTTTCATTTGACTTCCATCTCTTGAAGTGATTTCTTCATTATTTATCTGTAAATAGACTAAGAATACTAATACAATGAAAGATTAATCATATAGAAAACAAATCAATGAACGTTTGAATGATTTCTAAATTTCTGGGTATGCTTACTCGAGTAGCTACTCGAGTATCCCTTGAAGTTTACTCGAGTACCTACTCGAGTATCATCGGGAAATCTTTGATTAACTGCAAGTTAATGAACAAGTATAAGATTACTCGGGTAGTGCATGGAGTAAACTAAATTTCAAACCTTTGGAAATAGTTATTTACTCGGGTACCTACTCCAGTAATGCATTTCCAACTTCATAGGTTACTGGGGTAACACCTCGAGTAACCCTTTAAAAAACTTTTGATTACTCGATGCTCTACTCCAGTAATGTTGGCAGGATTTCAAGGCCGAGAGCAATTACCTTGTTACTCGAGTAGGGACTCGAGTAATGCACTCATTTTTGCATAGGTTACTCGGGTACCACCTCGAGTAACTAAGACTTTTGAGCATGACTTACCCGGGTAATGACTTGAAGTTTACTTTGAAAATATTTCTGCATACTGGGGTACATACTCGAGGAATCCACTTAAAATAGAACATTAGAAACTTGTATACTAGAGTAAGGACTCGAGGAAGATGAAATAAAGAGAAATCAAGTTAATCGGGTACCAACCTCAAGTTTCCACTTACTTTAGTATGTTACTCGAGTAGCTCCTCGAGTAACATTGGCAGTGGTACAAAGTGCCGAGAGTTACATATTTTCAGAAACAGAGTTACTCGAGTAGCTCCTCGAGTATCATTGGGAAAACTTGAAGGCAACTGGAAGTTTCTCACATGGTTACTCGAGTACCTCCTCGAGTAACATTGGCAGGCCGAGAGCAACTCCAAGTTTTTACCTGGTTACTCGAGCAGCTCCTCAAGTAACATTAGCAGGCCGAGAGCACATTGAAAATTTTTACACTATTACTCGAGTAGCTCCTCGAGTAACGTTGGCAGGTTACTGGAAGTTGTCTCTGGTTACTTCAAGTTTTGTCTCATTACTCGAGTAGCACCTCGAGTAATGCTTTAGAAGATTTGCTTCTGATCAAGTTCCTCAGCATTTTCTCATGGCCTTTCTTCATTACTCCAATGCTTACTTTAAGTGATGCTTGTTCCTGTCATTACTTAGTTCAAACTTGTTTATTAATTATTTCCTTTTCAAACTATACTTTTGTTATCATCAAAACATGAGATCTAACAATTGGAACATATTAAAACTCAACTCCCTTGTGCTAAAACAGTGCTAGCCGAAACAGAAGTAAGGAAAACAACCATGAATAATAAACTCACAATCATAGACAGAATCATAATGCAAGGAAATCATACAACCATGACAATGTTGTTTTGACCAAGTTCCTTATCTTTTCACTTACATACATACATCAAAGATTAAATTACATTAATGACAATGCTGTTATTCATTAGGGCCAAAATACTTTATACACACTCTTCTCAGGCTGATGATCACTAGCGGGCCTGGCTTCGGAGAATCTACACTAAGACGTACACCTCATATCCTTCATTTTCCTGTGACGACAACAAAAACAGTAGTTATATATATACACCAATAACAATATACATAATTCAAATATAGTTCATGATAATTATTTTAGCTAACTAACATTCAATGTAGTTTTATAAAGGGATATCCTCCCATATCCCTTCATGATAATTGTTTCTTGTGCCGTGTTCATTGTCTGCTTCATCTTCTTCGTTCAATTCTGGTAAACCCCTAAAAAAAGAAGGAGTCTCAAGCAAATCATTCATTGAATAACTTTCCTGATTAATATCAACGACCCTTTTCCCTTGGAGAGCTACAGACCACATTTTATTTGCCTGATCAGTAACATAGAACACTTGTTTCTCTTGATATGCCATAATAAAAGGTTCATCTCTAAAATTCAAATCAACCAATGTAAATCCCAACTGATCAATCATCACACCATTATTGACATCAACCCACTTGCATTTGAAAATGGGAAGTTTAACTTTAACATAATCAACCACCCAAATCTCTTCAATCACCCTATAATAAGGTCTTGCTGCCAATCTAGGATTCTTATCTTTTGAACTAGAGAAGTGCATAGATTTAGCCACTAACATAACCCCACTATTCTGGACGGTGCTCTTATCATCAAGGGACTTCGTGTAAAACGTATAATCATTGATCACAAATAAAGTCCAACTTATGACATCAGCCTCAGGTCCACATGCTCAATGTTCTTAGAGCCGGACCGGACCGGACTGTCCGGCCAGCCTGACTGTGAACCGGAGAGAACAACGGCTCATTTTTATAGTGGGAGCCGTTTTCAACGTTAGGCCATTTTGGACTGGAAAAAAGTCGGTTTTCAACCGGAAACTGCTTTTGGGCCGGGATCTGGAACGGCTACCCAAAAGCTGAACGGCTGAACTTGTTGGGGTGAGAAATGAACAAATGAGAAAAGAAAAAGATGAAAAAGACAAATGAGATGCGTAGAGCTTGGGGTGTGCTTCGGCTTGATCCAACTCCTCCTGCGTTTACTCATCCATCTGTGTCTGGTGTGATTCTCTGTTCAAGTTGAAACATAGAAAAAGAAAAGAACAGATGAAGAAGAAGAAGGGGTTGACACCCGCAAAAAAAGATGACGCAATGGTTCATTTTCCAAGGCCTAAAGCATAAGAACTAATGCAGTGTGATATGAGAGCATGAGCAGGTGTGAAAATAGGGTGTGATGTGAGAGGAAAATTAATATTGGTAAGAGATTGTCGAGATCACGTGATGGGAGAAAGCAATTACTTGACTTTCAAATTTCAAATAAATTCTTATATTTTCTTTTGCCAGCAAAATAAATCTTTTATCAAGCAAATGTTAATGCTGGACGAGGACTCTAAATTTGGGGATTTTATTTCATAAGATAAAAATAATTTATTATAAAAAAATATTAAAATTAGTTTAGTGCAATGTTAAAAAGATTAAAATTGTGAAGATAATATTGGGAAAATCCCTACCCTATGGTGCATAATTTTTTTTTCTAGTTTTTCAATTTTAACCTATTAACAATGCTCTTAAAAATAAGTTGGCCAATAGTAATATATTTTTAGTTCTGTATAGCTCTTCTCTTTAGAAAACTATTTTAGTTGTGATTGTAATTATGTTGCTTTGTCGAATTTTTTTTCTAATATTCCTAAAATAATTTTACATAACACATCATTTTTAAGCATGATACAGTGTTTTTTCAGGTAGAAAAAAACTGTTTCATTGAAATTGAGATGTAATTTCAGAGAAAAATTTTAAATATTTATTATGTGTTTTTAAATGAAAATACATCTAATAAATTATTATAAAATAAAATGTTATCTGTATATATTTGAATTTCATGTCTTATGTGTGTAGTAGTTTTTTTTAGATTAAAACTATTTATATTAATATACACTTTATATATATATATATATATATTTAATAATTTTATATTTATGTCATTATATATGTGTATAATATTATGTTTGTTTAATTATTATGTCACCGGTTCGGCTAAACGGCTCAACCGTTCCAACCGGTTGAACCATGACCCGCTGACCTTTCCGGCTCGACGTCCGATCCGGCTTTTAAAACATTGCACATGCTAACCATTTAATTGTATCAGAAATACATTCTTCGCCGTCAACCTTTGTTTGAACCAATATGCAAAAGTTTTGTTATACTCCCTAATTAATCTTTGTTCAGTCATTCGACTATTTCCTTTCCGTACAATTTCTTTATGAGCATTAATGTAATCTTGAACTTCATCAACATTATTCAAGATATACAGGTAGACTTGTTGCAATTCATCAAGATCCATACTCTTTACTGAAGTCCCGCGTCTACCGCCTTCTTCGTCATGACGTTCAGGAAGTCCAATGTGTCCTACATTTGACAAGTAATCTTGACAAAACTCCATGGCTTCTTCAGAAACATATTTCTGAACAATAGATGCTTCAGGCCGGTTAGGGTTCTTCATATACCCTTTTAGGATTTTCATAGTTCTTTCAATTGGGTACATCCATCGTAAATAGATAGGGCCACACAACTTGATCTCCCCGACTAGATGAACAATTAGATGTACCATGATGTCAAAAAAAGAAGGAAGAAAAAGCTTGTCAAGCTGGCACAAGATCATATATCCTTCATTTTCCAATTCATCCAATTTTTCTATCTCAATGACTTTATTACAAATAGCATTGAAGAAGAAACAAAGTCTAGTCAAAATATGTTGAAGATCATATTTGGCAATGCCTCGAATAGCTACTGGGAGTAGTTGTTGCATTAAGATATGACAATCATGAGACTTTAGCCCCACTAACTTCAAGTCTTTCATCGACACAAGCTTCCTAACATTTAAAGAATACTCTGAAGGAACTTTGATGCCATGTAAACAGTTACAAAAGCTTCTTTTCTCATCCTTAGATAAAGTATGAGTAGCTGGAGGACAAAAAGTTCTCTTACCATTTGGCTTTGGATGCAAGTCTTCTCGTATCCCCATTTCTTGCAAATCTAATCTTGCCTTCACGCCATCCTTAGAACTACCTTGTATATTAAGCAGTGTCTCAACAATACTATCACAAACGTTTTTCTCCACATGCATGAAATTAATACAGTGTCTCACATCAAGCTTCGGCCAATATGGAAGATTGAAGAAGACATACCTCTTTTTTCCATTTACTTTTCTCATTACTATTCTTTGTAGTCTTACCAAAGATAACATTCATATTTTTCACCTTTTCATAAACTTGCTCCCCAGTCAATGCCTTCGAAGCATCTTCAAACTCTTGTCCATAAAAAAAAAATTTCTTTAATCTGCGATAGGGTAGCCTCATCTAAGAAATCTCCTATGGCCAAGATAAACTGTCTTTCTTCCATGTTGAAGTTGATGGTAGCATGTTCCTTCTTCACAAATCGGACATGTTTTATGGCCTTTAACACTATAGCTTGACAAGTTTCCATATGCAGGGAAGTCATTTATAGTACAAAAGATCATGGCTCGCATTTTAAAAACCTCCTTCTTGTTTGCGTAAGAAACATCAACACTTTCGTCCCACAACTCCTTCAAGTCTTCGATCAAGGGTTCCAGATAAACATCTATGTCATTTCCGGGTTGTTTTGGTCCCGAAATCAACATAGATAACATGATGTACTTTCGTTTCATGCATAACAAAGGAGATAAGTTGTAAATTACCAACAGAACAGGCCATGAACTATGTATACTGCTCAGGCTACGAAAAGGATTCATGCCATCCATACTAAGCCCAAGCCTAAGGTTCCTAGGCTTTTCACCGAAGATAGGAAATAATTGATCGATTTTCTTCCATTGAGAAGAATCAGCCGAATGTCGAAGCTTTCCATCGGATATCCTCTCATCCACATGCTATCTCAAATTTCTTGCATCATTTTCACTAGCAAACAATCGCTTGAGCCTTGGTATGATTGGAAGGTACCACAATAATTTTGCAGGAGTATTATTTGATTTGTACCTCGGGGTTTCACATATCGGACACTGTTGTTCCTGTTCATGCTCTTTTCTATACAATATACAATCATTAAGGCATGTATGGATCTTTTTATACTTCATCCCTAGTGGACACAATATTTTCTTAGCATCATAGTATAGAGAAGGCAACACATTATCATATGGAAGCATGTCCTTAAAAGCCTCAAGCGTTTTTCAAAAACTCTTGTCTCTCCATCTATGCCGTGCTTTCAAGCTTACCAATTTCAATATTGCTTTCAACAATTGGTACTTTTTACACCCTGGGTACAATGGTGTATCAGCATCACTATACATATTACCATATGCATGTGATTGCTTAAAAGTCTCTTCTCCTACATCATAAATAATATCCTCTATCCGATCATTCGTATCCGTGTCATTATCATCAAAGTTCACTCCCCCTATTGAGATAAACTTGGCATTTCTAATTCTTCACCATGCCATACTCACACTATATAACTTTTACAAAATCCTTCACAAATTAAATGTGTATATATATCTGCAGTACTTAGTCACTTCTCATTCAAATATACTACACAAGGGCTATAAAACTTCCCACTACCATCATTGGCATTTCTACTAGCGAAGTCTAAAAACCCCTCACCCTATTATCATATTCAACACTCGTTCGTTTAGCATTTATCCAACTATGATCCATATATATCTCAACACTTCTAATACCCTATATCCAACAACAAAAGGATAGACAAAAAAACAACAACAATCGAGTTTTAGATATTTCAACGAAATTAACAGGCACCATTTGAAACTAGTATTATTTTAACAAACCAATAATAATGACAATAATCAAACAACCGTACTAAATTAAAACAGAACATAGAGTGGTATTAATCCAAGCCAAATATCACAGGGATGTAATTAAAAATCAGAGCATATATTCAACAAGAATATGCAGATTTAATTTTTTCCAAATTATGTTCAAGTGCTTAAAGCAACAACAAGAACCATTTTTCCATAGAACATTATTAATGATTGAACTACGTACAACTAAATAACAGATCGAACACTAACCTGATTGAAGACCAAGGAGTGAGCTTCAACCCAAACTCACGATGGCGTCGACTAAGGTTAAAATGAAGTCCTCAAATTCACGGCACTGATAAAGGGAAGTCAAGTCAGAGGAGAATGGTCACTGCGGAGAATAGAGGTGGCGGCGAGAAGATTGACGATAATCAAAGAACAGCGACAACGAACACAGCAACGACAACGGTAATGATGGAGGAGAGTTGAGCAAATGAGGGACGGGATTGCATGGACGAGTTTAGAACAAGCATGGATAGAGCTTACAGAGAAATGGCAAAAAGAGAAGAAAGGGTTCATAGAGCGCGCGCGATCTGGGCGCGGGAGTAAAAATACGAGTGAAAAATCTTACCTTTAAGACCGATTTTTATTAAAAACCGATCTTAAAAGAGTGAAATTTCACATTTAAGACCGGTTTGTACAAAAACCGGTCTTAAAATGTTAAAATTTTTAAATTTAAAAATGTTTTAACATTTAAGACCGGTTTACACAAAAACCGGTCATAAATGTTAAAGATTTAAGACCGGTTTTAGCATAAAACCGGTCTTAAATATTTTACTTTTAAGACCGGTTTTTGTGTAAATCGGTCTTAAATATTAAAAGATTTTAAATTTATAAAAATTTTAACATTTTAAGACCGGTTTTATTTATAACCAGTCTAAATAAATTTTTTAAGACCGGTTTTTTTGAGAACCAGTCTTAGAAGTTCAATATAATTATAAAACTGCTACTGCGCAAATTTTTAAGACCTTATCCTCCAAAACTGGTCTAAATGTGGCGGTCTAAAAAGGTCTTTTTCCAGTAGTGATGTCCTTTTTTACTTGGTATAATGAGGATTCTTGTTTTTTTTCTTCCTATTAACTTTCAGTTGCACGATGGAAAAAAAAAAGAAAACTTTCAGTTGCAACCTAGTCATTTATTATTGGATTTTTCTTCAAGCAATCAAAATTAGAAGTGTAGATGCTTTTGATAGAAAACCTTGGTTCCTATGACCCTAAGTGAAAAAATAATGTAAAAAGTTGAGTAAAACATGTGTAATTTTGTATATTCTAAATTTGATTTAATTTATTTTTAATTTTCTTAATTGCTAAGATGTTTAGATCATTATTGTAATTTACATTGCATTATCATCTTCATTGATGATAAGTAATATTGTAACTTTTTTGTGTTTAATTTATTAATTTCTTCTAATTATATAATTATTGAATTATAACATGCAGGAAGTAAATGCTATATATATATCCAAACTAAAGAGGATATTCTCCTTATAAAAATTTGTTGCACTAATTTGTACATTGATTACATGTATCCCCACATCGCATGGGGAGTCTATGCTTGTTATATATAGAAGAAAGAGGAGATGAAATGTATAATTAATATGATACAGGCACTTTTGCACTCCCGAGACTTTTTTTTGATACGGGTAAGACAAAATATACTAGCCCTGCATCCGATGCCCACCACTGAGAAGGCCACTGGCATCTTTGTCAGCGCCTCCCCAGTTCCGCTAGAATAGTTTTTCAGCACGCCCAATATTTGATTACGGTGCCAACAATACTTCTTGGAAAAAGATTAGGAGTGCTTTTGCACTTTTACAAAAATAATGTATTGAAAAAGTAGCAGACATTTGGACGAGTGATTGTATTTTTGCTCCATTTTAAAAAGTTGACGTACATTTTTGTTCTCTATTTTTATTGTTGTACTAGCCGCATTTTTTGGGGGAAAAAAGATATTTTTACACATTTATAAAAAACCTAAATTTAGACCCATGCATGGTAAGGACTCAAGTGTCACACCCTTATCTTAATTTCAACCTTTTTCAGAGTATTTGCGGAAAACGATATGCGGTTCGGTAGGCAACACAGGAATAGCATAACTATACTGATATATGTGCATGATTACATAAATTCCCCATAGGGGTTTATACATGATACTTACGATTAAGGTAGCCGCACAAGGCTACTAGGGTGTCTAAACTCATCCCAGTGAAACGGAGACTTCTTCCCGTCTTCGTTCTACTACTAGTGTACGGTACTCTACATTGTTGTTTGCATATCTTCTGTCGTCTCCTGTCTAAATTGTTGGTAGGGGAGGGTGAAATTTGAGAGAATCTCAGTAGGAAACAGATACCATAACGCATGCATGATTGATGCTGTGTGTATGACATCTTAGCTTTATCTAGATGTGTGCCCCATAATGACATTTCTGCATGCTCAATGTTTCATACAACAGACTATGGCCAAAGCGAAAATCGAAACAAAGCTTCATTTTTTCAAATATGCTATACACAATCAAGTAAAGCAATCACATACATCATTACACAAGCAAAGATATCAAATACATACAAGAAAGGTAAGTCCCCTACCTTAACCCTTTTCCGCCTCGAAATGCGTGCCTCAATCTACTTGCAAACGGCTCGGCGCTCCATATTCGATCCTACAATTCCAAATATACTATTTAGACACTTCTATAGTGTTTCTGGGGGTTATATGAGTCTATCTTGAAAAATTACTAAAATACCCTCGGGGACCCGGCCCGGCCCCGCTGTACTCGGTCCGGTTGTACTTTTCCTGAAATTTTGACATGGGCTATTCTTGTATATTTTCACCCAAGGAATCCATTTCCCGACTCGGAATTACCAAATTCAATGTCAAATTATGAAATTGCCCTTGGCAGCCCTACTTTTAGGGTTTTAGGGGCGTTTCCGTAATTATGCTTTCTCTGCCTTTTCCAAAAACGTGCCCAACTGTAACCCCACCTAATTTTCCCTCCTAAATCCAATGGAACCATCAAATCATTGAAAATCCAACTCTAAGGCCCATTTATAGTGCTGGCCGAAATATATGGGTTTTCAGGGGAAAATCGGGGTTTTGCGATTTCGGCTCCGTAAACACATTCCTTTCTACTCCTAACCACTTTATTAACCATTACATTAGGTTATAACTAACATTAAGACCCAATTTGGGCAGTATAACAGCCCCACATACCCATTTTTCATTTTTGAAACCAATGACAATCCGGCGAAATTTCACCGATTAAATTGCCCACATCAGCCAGAATAGTCAATATACGAAGGTTTGGAAGTTACCTCAAGCTCCCACTATCTTTTACTCTTCTTGGCTGAAAACCCTAAGCTTTCAAGATTGAAGTTTGAGCTTCAAAACCTTAATCCACAGTGAAAAATAGCTTAGGAGCGGTGTTATACACATTAGGCAGAGATTTACCAAAGAAATCAACCTACCGTAGAAGTTTCTCTTATCCTTCTCTCTCTTCAAAATTCTATACTTCCTCTCTCTTGTTGCAGAAAAACTAACGAAAATGGGTGGAGGAAGATGATAAAATATAATTTTATAAGATAATATAATTATCCAATAATTATTTTTCCATTTTCGGTTTTGTACAAAATTCTGGCAGATTTCTGCCTAAATTTTGAAAAATCATAACTAATTCTAGAAATATCGAATTGGAGTGATTCCAAAGCCTATAGAACCCTTATTGAGTATAGTTTCAAGGAAAAATATAGAAGTTTGCTGAATGGAATCACAAAATTCTCAGAATTTCAATCTTTACATGTTGTTCTAGAAACTTCACAGTTTTTCTGTACTGACTTCAAAAATTCATATCTTTTTGTGTATAGCTCTAATTGATTCATATGACCTATCAAATTAAAGCTTAGGATGTCTATGTTCGTCTTGTAAAATTTCATAGTTTGTTATCATCATTTGAGGATTCAAAATCATATGACAAACTCACTACCTCATAGGCAATTTCACCGTAAGCATAATCACTTTCTTCAAAATTAACCATTTTATTTTCTTTAATGCTCCAAAGATATAAGGAACATTAGAGAATAGATTTGGGATATCTACTAAATCAGGGCTTAGTAGTCCACTCAATTTAGGCTTATTCCAAAGCCTCCAATCCCAAAATTAAGGGTATTACATTTATCCCCCCGTTCAAAAAATTTCGTCCTCGAAATTTGAACGTCTACAATTTAGGGATTAATCATATCTCATTCTATTATCACATGCAGGCTCAAAAGCCATGTACCATCATAGTCATATTCCCATTACTAATCTCATATAGTATTTAGCATTCATCATCCATTAAGTACACAGTATGTAGCGTGTAATCAAACACAGGTTCCCACAGTGTTTGGTTCCATAGGCCTTACAGCCTCTTCGGGACTTCACCCAGATTGACACAATCACTTTTTTTTTGTAACGGCCCAATCCTCACTCGAGTCTATAGTCTTTTGGATATCCCATACCTCGAGTCAACGAGGTTGGGGTACTGAGCCAGCCATGGTTCACTTCGTTAGGTTCCTCCCATGGTAGAATATCGTGCCTCATGTGAGACTGGTATAATTGGACACCAAAACCCTTAGTCACACTGGTCTTAATGCCTCTGCTACAACATGGTACAATTTGAATGTTCTATCAACCTCAAAACATTACCTTGAACACACTGGTCCAATGTCATCACACTAGGCATCAACCACAGTACTAGACACACAGGTCTTACAGCCCAGAGACACTGCCCATGCAACCTTGCAATTGGGTCTTACCTCCTTTGTTCTCTGTTTTGTACTCATAGGCAACCCAACCCATTACTGTACTGATCGTCTATCAGGACACTCAGTATATTATTCTAAGCCTCATTGCCTTGTTGGAAAACTATCCAGTGTATTTAGCATTATAGTTTATGTCATATTACTTGCACAACACTGAATATCCTGGTGTCACCGCCCTGTACAAATCTGTACACTTTCTGTAATTTATGCCTACTTGTTCAGTGTTCAGGATCAAATGACTATTTGACCCTTATTGGTCGTACTGTGTGCATTATTCACTAGCCATACGATGTGCACTATTCACTTGTCGTACCGTGTGCACTGGTCACTATGTGCACTATTTACTGTGTGCATCATCCACTGTTTGTACTATATCACAAGTGGATGATTTATTCTGTTAGGCTACAGCCATAGAGATGCTCATGCCTCTACTCGACCTTAATGCATAAGAACACATCTCAATCTATGCCTACTTGCATCTGTGTAGACCGTAAATGGTCGATTGTGGATCTGGGATTGTTATCACTGGTGCTGTTAAGAGGTATTCGCTACCATTCTGCCCTACTACAATAGGGTTCATCCTAATTCTAGTTCACATGTGTCACCACAAACTACAAAGGTTGTGTGACTGTTGACCATACAGGTCATCATACTGAACACTACGCAGGGTTTAATACTGTACACCACACATGATGTAATATTGTACACCACTCAGGGTGTAATACTGTTCATCACATATACTGTAACACTGTTGAACATTAAGGCCATATTATGTTTTGGGATGATCAACAATGGTGCGAACATCAACCCCTCCTATAAGTTTTGAAATTGCACCTAGATTCACCACACTTCCGCTGACCACTCTGATGCTTTACACTGTTAAATACAATAAAGGTGAGGTTATACTCTCTGCCCACCCTTGTCTTACTACCTCAATTAGATTCCCCTTAGCCTCCAAAATAACCCATAATCATCTATAGAAAATGTGATAGATAAATATGTCATGCACCATATAGTATAAAATGAAAATCACAGCAATCCGTGTGTGTACACAAAGTTTAGGGTTAAACACCCAGTTAAAACAAAAATCCGTGTGTGTACACAATGTTCAGGGCCAACCATCTAGTTGAAACCCTTACGTGTACCTCAGCCGAGTCACCGACTACAGCTAGGTAAATCATGTATTATAGCTGGGTCCTTACTAGGCCGAATGGTACATATACACTTCCCATCAGACGGTACATATACACTTCCTGCACCACAGCTAGATAATATTTGTATACCTCGGTTGGGCACAACCACAACCAGGTAATGTTTGTGTACCTCAGCTAAGTCCCATACTACAGCTAGGTAATGTGCCCTAGGCACGTGTTCATATCATAGAATACAGAACATACAACATATTAACTATCATATAGTATATGAGAGATTATAGTTACTACATTGGCCTTTCTTGGATAACCTTCCTGATAATTATTGATAATTACATACCACTTGTTATCGATCTGAATCAGAATAACAATATGCAGTTCAGTGTACCTGTAGGTACCATACTGGGTCATCTCAGTGTACCCATAGGCACTATGTTCGATGTACCCGTAGGCACTATGCATCAGTTTCTGTAAGTCTACCGCCTTTAGTAAGCCCAATCCAGGCCCGAGGGATATGGTTCCGAATTCATCATTTTCAGCTTTTTATTATCACAGTCGCACCAGATCACACCAGCATCGCACTCTTCCGGGGCAAACTAGATAACTGGATACTTGGACTCAATCGAATATCCTCACTGGTCTTTTATTGTCACATCCCTATTCTTTCTAACTAGATCCCAATCTGATGACTGGACGATATAGTCGTTGGGGCCAGGGATGGACTCACAAAGATATCGGCATTCCCCCTTCTGATGCCTTTCTTTCTGCTTTCGCAGGATTCGAACACTCACCCTAGGGGTTAAGATGAGCGCCGTGGCAAACCCTGCTACCATTGAGCTAGTGTAATACGCCCAGTCTCTAACTAGACCCCACTTACTGATACCAGATCACCTGGCCTCGAGGCACCTGCCTCGGGGTCGAGAGTGGACTCACAAGGATATCGCCACTCCCCTGTCACACCCTTTCAATCATTTAACATAAATGATCATTAGTCATGGAGAAACCTTAAGACAATTATTATGTCTCAAGTCTTCATGACCCTATCAACTCACTTCCCAGGGGGTCACCCATCTTAGGATTTCCCTGGGTTAAGCACGGTTAACTTTCGCTTACCTATGCCCAAACGTAGATACCAGCTTTTAGTGCTTCCGTCCACGGGTACCCCATGACTACCCTCATCTCAAAAGACATGCTGGCCATCTCCTGTCACCAAAATATTGGGTGTGGACCACACATTGGCCTTGATCGTACCCACTTCCTCGAGTTTCGTAATATCCTTAAACCATTCTCGTCTAGTATTACACCACTAGTTGCCCTTCAGTACTCGCCATTTCTCAGGGCTGATTCACAAATTGTGAAGATACCTTCCTTTGGTACCTCCTATCCATGCATATTTCCTAGCACAGTGTAATCAAGACCATATCAGTATACCATCCTTTTGCCAGAACCACTCACCCTTCCAAAACCGCTTGGGCTCTTCTAAAACCGCTTGAAGCTCCTCCAGAACCACTTTCGGCTCTTCCAGAACCGCTTGTAGCTCTGATACCAAAATGTCACACCTTTATCTCAATTTCAACCTTTTTCAGAGTATTTGCGGAAAACGATATGCGGTTCGGTATGCAACACAGGAATAGCATAACTATACTGATAATATGTGCATGATTACATAAATTCCTCATAGGGGTTTATACATGATACTTACGACTAAGGTAGCCGCACAAGGCTACTAGGGTGTCTAAACTCATCCCAGTGAAACGGAGACTTCTTCCCTTCTTCGTTCTACTACTGTAATCCCCTCGTACGGTACTCTACATTGTTGTTTGCATATCTTCTGTCGTCTCCTGTCTAAATTGTTGGTAGGGGAGGGTGAGATTCGAGAGAATCTCAGTAGGAAACAGATACCATAATGCATGCATGATTGATGCTGTGTGTATGACATCTTAGCTTTATCTAGATGTATGCCCCAGAATGACATTTCTGCATGCTCAATGTTTCATACAACAGACTATGGCCACAGCGAAAACAGAAACAGAGCTTCATTTATTTAAATATGCTATAAACAATCAAGTAAAGCAATCACATACATCATTACACAAGTTAAGATATCAAATACATGCAAGTAAGGTAAGTCCCCTACCTTAACCCTTTTCAGCCTCGAAACGCGTGCCTCGATCTACGTGCAAACGGCTCGGCGCTCCATATTCGATCCTACAATTCCCATATACCATTTAGACACTTCTATAGTGTTTCTGGGGGTTATATGAGTCTATCTTGAAAAATTACTAAAATACCCTTGGGGACCCGGCCCAGCCCCGTTGTACTCGGTCCGGCTGTACTTTTCCTGAAATTTTGACATAGGCTATTCTTGCATATTTTCACCCAAAGAATCCATTTCCGGACTTGCAATTACCAAATTCAATGTCAAATTATGAAATTGCCCTTGGCAGCCCTACTTTTAGGGTTTCAGGGGCGTTTCCGTAATTATGCTTTCTCTGCCTTTTCCGAAAAAGTGCCCAACTGTAACCCCACCTAATTTTCCCTCCTGAATCCAATAGAACTATCAAATCATTAAAAATCCAACTCTAAGGCCCATTTATAGTGCTGGCCGAAATATTTGGGTTTTCAGGGGAGAATCAGGGTTTTGCGATTTCGGCTCCGTAAACACATTCCTTTCTACTCCTAACCACTTTATTAACCATTACATTAGGTTATAACTAACATTAACACCCAATTTGGGTAGCATAACAGCCCCACATACCCATTTTTCATTTTTGAAACCAATGACAATCTGGCGAAATTTCACCGATTAAATTGTCCACAGCAGCCAGAATAGTCAATATACGAAGGTTTGGAAGTTACCTCAAGCTCCCACTATCTTTTCCTCTTCTTGGCTGAAAACCCTAAGCTTTCAAGAATGAAGTTTGAGCTTCAAAACCTTAATCCACAGAGAAACTAATTATACACGTTAGGCAGAGATTTACCAAAGAAATCAACCTACCGTAGAAGTTTCTCTTATCCTTTTCTCTCTACAAAATTCTACATTTCCTCTCTCTTGTTGCAGAAAAACTGACGAAAATGGGTGGAGGAAGATGATAAAATATAATTTTATAAGATAATATAATTATCCAATAATTATTTTTCCATTTTCGGATTTTTACAAAATTCTGGCAGATTTCTGCCTAAATTTTGAAAAATCATAACTAATTCTAGAAAAATCGAATTAGAGTGATTCCAAAGCCTATAGAACCCTTATTGAGTATAGTTTCAAGGACAAATATAGAAGTTTGCTGAATGGAATCACAAAATTCTCAAAATTTCAATCTTTGCATGTTGTTCCAGAAACTTCACAGTTTTTCTGCGCTGACTTCAAAAATTCATATATTTTTGTGTTTAGCTCTAATTGATTCATATGACCTATCAAATTAAAGCTTAGGATGTCTATGTTCATCCTGTAAAATTCATAATTTTTTATCATCATTTGATCATTCAAAATCACATGACAAACTCACTACCTCATAGGCGATTTCACCGTAAGCATAATCACTTTCTTCAAAATTAACCATTTTATTTTTTTTAATGCCCCAAAGATATAAGGAACATTAGAGAATAAATTTGAGATATCTACTAAATCGGGGCTTAGTAGTCCACTCAATTTAGGCTTATTCCAAAGCCTCCAATCGCAAAATTAGGGGTATTATATCAGGAGTTTGGCAAATGGGTTATAATTTTGGGTAAAGATCCAAATTTAGTAATGGACAAATTCGTTATGAGTACCTATATGAACTATATATTTTCAATGCAAAAAGTAGACAAATAATTTATTTGGGAGTAGATATAGTAACGCCGTTAATGAAACTTAACCTTCATTATTTTTTGTACTATGGGTCCCACAAGTCTTCTCTCTCTATTATTTTAATATTTTTAATAGGAAAATATCACTTAGACCCCATACAAACAATTTTGTTTCAGTTAATCCTCAAAAGTGCAAAAAGTAACGGAAGTTAAATCTCCTTAACGGCATTGCTATATCTACTTCCAAATAAATTGTTTATGTCTACTTTTTATACCGAAAGTAAATATTCCCTCCGGTCCTAATTATAAGACAAAGTTAACTTTTTTTGGAGAGATTAAGGAAGATAATAGGTTATAATTTTGGACGAAGATGCAAATTTAGTAACGAATTATTTCATTATGAAAACTAGGGGTGTTCGGGATCGGAAATGCCATTCCCAATCCTGAGAATGGTTTGGGAATGATTTTCATTCCCGATCCCAAAAATCGGGAAATTTTCAGGATCGGGATCGGGATCAGGAATTTCCCGATCTCGGATTCCCTTTTTTTCAAAAAAAAATCTCTATATTGAATTTCCTTGAGTCTAGTATAAATATATATTTTGTCTAATATCATATTGTACAAAATAAGTCTAATACAAATATATAATTAGTCCAATACTTGTTTAAAGTTGTCGATTCAGCTGTAAAAAGAACAAAGACAATAACAAAAAATTAGAATTATTTAATAAATAATAAACGAAATAAACTAAACCAACTAAAAGACTATATATTACCTTAAGGGTGTTAGGGATTTTTACATTTTATTTTACATTTGGTCTTATTTTCTTAAATATTTTTTTTAAAAAAAAAAGCGCACACACACACACACACATATATATTCAGGATCAGGAAAGAGTTAGGATCGGGAAGTCCCATTCCCGATTTCGAAATCACATTCCCGATCCTAAAATTTTCGGGACAGGATTTTCCCGTCCTGATTTGCTCGGGATCGGGACGGGAAGACCGGGACAGAAAATTGATGAACACCCCTAATGAAAACCCATGAGAACTATCTATTTTTAGTGTAAAAAGTAGACACAAACAATTTATTTGGGAGCAGATATAGTAACACCATTAAGGAGACTTAACTTTAATTATTTTTTGTACTGTGGGTCTCACCAGTCTTATCTCTCTCTCTCTTTATTCTTTTAATATTTTTTAATAGGAAAATATCACTTAAACCCCATGCAAACTATTTTGTTTTTGTTAATCTCCAAAAGTGCAAAAAAGTAATGAAAGTTAAATCCACTTAACGGCGTTGTTATATCTACTTCCAAATAAATTGTTTATATCTACTTTTTACGTCGAAAGTAAATAATTCTTATAGATGCTCATAGCAAAATTATTCATTACTAAATTTGCATATTCGCCCTATAATTTAATATTTATAAATATAATTGTACAAATTTTGTGTGTGTGTGTGTTTTGATTGTGGATCAATATTAATAAGCATTTACTCCCATACAGCTATTCAAAATTTAGAATCTTTTTTAAAAATCATATGAATTTTGAAAAGGAAAAATATGCTACTCAAAATCAGAAAAAACCAATAATCACATCACATTAGAAATGAATAATATTCACTTATTATTATTTTTACTTGTATATGATATATTAATGATTGATATTAATTATGAACTTCTAACTTTTTTTAGAAAATATTGAATTTCTATTTTGAAAATTTTTAAATTTCTAATAAAATGTAATATATATAACTCATATGAATGTTTGAATTTATGAATCTTATTAAAAATACAAGATAAAGGTACTTGAACAAACTTATGATCTTTAGTTTAAAAAAAGACATCTGATCCTCCATAGAATAATCGATACGTAAACTGTATGAAAATAAATAAATAAGTAAATGAATGAATGGTAGGATATAAACAAACAGCAAGTCCGTCCGCTAAGATGGGAATATTTCATAGTTTTCAAATTTATATGCGTATTGATAAAAAAATGGGAAAATCCCTCAAAAAGAACTTTTAAATTAGCAAAAGACGCAAAGGTGTTCCGAGATTCCATATTTCCATAAAAGTGCGAGTACCTGATCTGGGATATTGAAATTGTAGACAAAATGACGTGCGTAACCCTGGAAGTTTTAAAATTGAAAAACGTTGAGGAAATAAAAAGGGCGAAATTGCGCGAAAACTCTATCGAGACTCTTCATCTTCTTCCGACGTCGTCGTTGTCATTGGTGGAGCGTGGTTCTGTGGTGTTGAGAAAGGATAGTAGCAGCGACATTGTGCGGCGAATTTGGGGTGGATTTGAGGAGGAGCGAAGGCGAGAAGAGGTTGTGGTGAAAGGCATTGGATAGTTGCAAAGGCACCAGTTTGCGGCTGCGAATTTGAGCTTCTGTGTTGAAGTTAGGTAAGTGGTTGTGTTTAAAATTGTATTTCATTTTAACTTATCCACTTGATTAGAATGGGGGTTCAATGTCGTTGGGTTAAAATTAGTTTGGGAAATGTGGATAAAAGCTATGAAGTGGTTCGGGCAGTGCTTAATTTGGAACCTCGTAAGTGAAGTTGGGAATCGTTGAGGGGAAGTTGTGAAAATAAGTTGGGAAGTTTGAATTGCAACTTTTGAAATTTCTAAACCGTTGAAATAGCATATGAACCCGTCAATTTGTGATTTTATTGTTGTGGGAATGTTATACATACAGTTGCGAATGGCTTAAGTGAGTTGTGAAACAAAACCTCTGAAAACTGCATGTTAAGTTGTGAACACAAAAGAAGAATATATGAAAACGATAATGACACGTTGGTAACTTGTGAAACAGCATATGAAGTTGTGGATGTGAGTAGAAGTTGTGAAAGGGTGTGTAGATATAGGAATCGCCGATTTCACAGTAGTGAAAATGTTATGGATAGTGTGGATTGTTTTAAGTGAAGTGTTGAATCCCTAAGATAACATGTGAAAATCGAATGTTATCCTGTGAAAACATTATTAGTGTTTGTGAAAACGTAATGAAAAGTTGGTAAATATGTGTAGAGTGTTAGATCCCAAGTTTTGATGATAACAATAAGTCAATTATGTGCAAAACATGTTTTTAGAAGGTTAAGAAAAGTTTCCAAGTTACCGAATGCATATTTGAATTTTTCTGATATCTGCTGTTAAATTGCACTGGAGTGCTCGAGCAAGGATTTTGCACTCGAGCATAGATCTCTTCTGTGCCCGAGCAGGTGCGAGTGAAAGCCAGAAAGTGTGTACCCGAGAGGCATTCTCCTATTATGTTCACTGGATCACTCGAGCACTAAGGTGTGCACTCGAGCAGAGAAGTCATTCTCACTCGAGCAGGTGCGAGTGAGGGTCTGCGAGTGCTTGGCCGAGAGCAAGTAATAGCATGCTTCCTTTATTCACTCGAGCAGAGACATCAATGCTCGAGCATGGGCATTTTGTGCTCGAGCAAGGGACTGCGAGTGTCTGGCCGAGAGTCATGAAGTACAGAGAAGTGTAAGTGTGCTCGAGCACACCCGTATATGCTCGAGTGACACATCAATGCTTGCAAGTGAAAATTCTATCCCTCTCCAGATATGTTGCGAGCACTTGTTTAAAAGGTATAATTCTTGAGAATATTCTTCTCACTCGAGCAGGAGTCTGTGTGCTCGAGTGAGGGCCCACATCACTCGCGAGTGATAATTCTATCCCTCTGAAATCCTGATGCGAGTGATGGTATTGAGAGCATATTCCTTGAGAACATGTGTCTCACTCGAGCAGAGGTATGTGTGCTCGAGTGAGGGTCTATATCACCCGCGAGTACAAATTCTCACTCTTGTCAAAATGGTGTGCGAGTGATGACCCGAGAAGACACTCCCAGTTGAAAATGAAAGATCACTCGAGTGAGACCCCTCTTCACCCGCGAGTGAAGATTTTGTCTCTCTGAAATTCTATGCAAGCACAACCCGATAACAGAGGCATATGAAGGAAAATAGGAGATCACTCGAAGTGAGCCTTTCATGCTTGAGTGATGCCCTGTCTGACCACCAAAAATGCTAAGTTTCACAACGTTCATTCCGAATATGGTTTATTGTTATTTATTCATATCATCATTACTTATTATCATTGTTTAACATTGTTTTGATTGATTTAAAAGTATGATACAGGAATATGAATGTTTGAAATAAACTACATGAAGAAAGTTATACAACGGCAGACAAGATGATTATAAACACGCTGGCACCTACCGCACTCAGATTATTCAAACATGCACGTGTCTGCCAATTCTTTCAAATGTCCCGCTCCTCAAATGAAGAATTTCCAAACGGGAAAAAATTGAGGCAACTATATATATACAGAGACTCAAAGAGAAACTACAACAATGTAGCACAAGAATTCATAAGCTCATACCAAGTCTCTGCTATTCATCATTTTTCTCTGTATACACATTGATCTTCAGTGTTTATTCATTTGCTCTGTAAGAGAGTCTTCATACAATTCAAAATTCTATGTTTATTTGATCTCAAGGTATTGGGACCTTGAGAGGGGAGTTTTTCCTTACGAGAGAAGCAGTTGAGAGAATTCCTTGTTGCATCTTCCACTCATAAGTCTTATAAGATACAAGCAGAAGAGAACGTTGCTGCTCGTAAGACTTACAGTGGTGTAAGCAGGAGAGAACGTTGCTGCTCATAAGTCTTGTATACATAAGCAAGTGAGAAGAGTCATAGGTTATATTTCTGCACGTAAGACTTGTCGTAAGGGGGAGAGAAGTTTCTTGTTGAGAGAATATTTCTGCTCGTAGTCCGTTCAAGGATGATTGTTGTCTTGTGGCGTTCTGAGAGCCCATTGAATCTTGGAGGTATAGTGAAAATCTCAGTAGGTCTTGATCTCTGAGGACTAGACGTAGGCCCTGTTGTTAGGCCGAACCAGTATAACTCTCTGTGTTCAAATCTTCTCAACTCTACTCTATCTACTATATTTTTCATATCCCCTCATCAAGCGAAAAATTTATAACATCACCCAATTCACCCCCCTCTTGGGTGAAGCTTGCCTCTTACATAGAGGTCAATTTAGGTGAGGAAATTGTGAAATTCATAGACAAAGTTGTGAATCCTTGTGCAGAACTTGTGAATTTTTCTCTATAAGTTGTGAGACCTTATTTAACTATGGGGAAATAGATATTTCCAATAGTTGTGGTTGTGATGGGAAGGTTGTAAACTGGTATGAGAAGTTGCGAAGATGTAGCTTAGATGTGTTAACTTGTCATGTACGAATAAAAATGTTATTAAATGTGCTGAAATCCATAGTTGATGAGTGTAAACTAAATTTTGTGCAGGTAAAAGGAGATGGCGGGACACAAAGGTGAGACATCAAAGGCAAAACAAGTAAAGGAAAAAAGTGTCAACAGTAGAGAAGTAACAAGAGAAAGTGAAAAGTCCGAGGCAGTAAAGGGCGATGGTGAACAGAGTAAACCAGTAATGAGAAGGTTTATGGTGTTTAGAAACGAGTATGTGGCCAAGTTAGGGGAGAAGAAGAAAAGGATGGCAGATGAAAGTAGGTGGCAGGGAAGGCATGGCGTGAGTTGCCAGAGGCGAAGAAGAAGGAGTACAATGATAAAGCTATGGAAGGACGGTCGAAAAGGAAGATGAAGAAAAAGGAACTGCCATTTCATACCCGCTACTCAATGGGAGGATTTACATCGTTGGTGCAGTTTGTGAACAGTAATGAACATTTGAAGGAGAGGGTTAAGAGAATAGGATTTGGAAATTTATTGAAGGTGCAATTGGACAGACTCCCCCGTGACCTGATTGTGTCCATGCTGAGAGCATATGACCCAGTAACACATCAATTCAAGATTAGGGGGAAGACAAAAGAAATAGAAGCATCAGATATGCACAAGTTGCTCGGTATACCTGATTCAGGGGAGGAGGTGAAGGTGGATGGATGTGGAGGATTCGAATAGAAGATATCAGTGGTTGAAGAGGAAGTATGGGAAGAAGAGATATACGAACATTCTGAAGCACATAAAATGTGGGACAGCTAGCGATAAATTTGAGTTTATGTTTGTGCTATACAGTTTAGGGACTTTGCTATGCCCTACCTCTAGTAGGCTCATAAGTGACCGGATGTTGAGGGTTATGTTCTACACAATGGACCGTTTTGAACATTATGACTGGGCAACATACATGATGAAAGACTTGTGGAAGGAAATATGTGATTATGTGAAAGAGTACAGGGAGAAGAAGAAAAGGGAAGGGAACAGCAACGTGGGTGGTTACCTGTACTTACTCCTGGTATGTCACTGTTTACATTAAATGTGTAGCTATCATTCAAGCTGAAAATAATGATCCATATATTTTCTATGGTGCAGTTGTTCTTTAGGGAAAATTTCCCTTTAAAACAAAGTGTTCGCCAATAGTCCATCACACCGATTGAATTCTGGACAAAGGAAAAGATCAACGAAATGGTGAAGACTGAGAGGACGAGCAATATAGGTATTTTGTATCAAGGAAAAGGCTCTGAAGTTAGGGCAGGGAATGAGGACACAGATAATGTCCCATATTTAGACCCGGTATTTGTTTGTGGAAGCTAATTTAAAATGCAACAACGATTTAATCATGTAATTGACAAATTAAGTTATGCTGTCACTGCAAGAATTGAAGGAGGTCTATGCGCGGTTGGAGAAAGTTATCGATGAAAATCGAAACAGACTTGTAAACGTGGTGGTTCAGGAGTTACTCAATGTCCAGCTGGTATGAGAGGCCAGGGACAAAGCACAACAAGACGGCCCTGGTGTGACAGTAGATGAGGAACATACAGATGAGGATGATGATGATGCGACATATGCTTCTCACAACTCAGATTCTGAAGATGCAGACGTAGAACGTGATCATGTTGATGACGATGAAGATGATGATGCAGAGGGAACTCAGGTGACGGAAAAAGTCCCCACGGATGACCATGCAATTCAGAGGCCTTAACAGCTGCGGAGATCAAAGAGGTAGCCACTGCAAGCGATGACATGTCCATTTATACAGTTGGATGGGAGTTGAAAAAGGAAGACGCCAATGCATGATCAGAAAATGTTGTTCAACATAGTTTCCATAATGGCCAGAGGTGCTGAGGCTGAAGTGTAAGTATATATGTCATGTGATTGAATGACTATTATGTAGTTAGTATATTACCACAACACGGGAAGCGATGAACTAACTGCCATTGCATTTGAAATGTTTTTGTAGGCTGTTGGTTCAGATTTTGGATAAAGTACTGTGTCGAGACCAGTTGTATACGCTAGGGGGAATTCAAAGACTAAGTAATATGGTATGTATGGATAACGGCTTATGTGGAGAATGGTTTCATTAAGTTATGGTGAATTTTATTTGTAGTTGATGCAATGGTTTAGTTGCTGGTGTAGGTGATGTCGGTTGTGTCTAAGGCTTTAATGTATCACTTCAACCTGGAGGGAAGACAGCCAGAGCGCCATATTTTTTATGCATGGTTTATGGTAATTACTTATTTGTTGTGTCGTGGAACAACATTTTATTTCACTATATTATGTGCACATTACTCAGGACTATGTGTTTTTATGCAGACAAAGTTGGTAGGCAACCCAATAGGGTGGAAAGTGTCTTCCGCGAGTAAAGAATTCTCTCCTAAAACCGTCGGTTACAATATAGGCAATTGTGAGTTGATAATGGGTCCGGCACTTGTCCGTTGTAACCCCCTCCGTAATTATATCCGAAATACAACATTAGAGTGAAATAGAGACCAATAATAATCAAAATTCATTTACATTCCTCATCCTTAAGATAGGGTTTTCACAAATACATTTCAAAATCAAACACTTTAACCTGGTCTCATATTCATATTTCGAATACAATTACATTGCGAAGATAATTAACATTCATAATATATCAGAGTGCACAATAACAATCCCGGCAATTTCGGGGTTCATATCTTCACTAAAGGTTCATAGGGCAATACGCCCATTACAATTGCTCAAATGGGGATTACACAATACTTAATCCAAATACACATTACAATATATACAATTCAAAATACATCAAAATCCACTATCATTATCCCAAATAGCATTGATAACCACTACCAAGTCTGAATGCCCATAAGGGATTCTCGCCGCCCCTAGTCGCTTGCTCCTTCCTCGAGCCACTTGTCCTGCCTAAAATGTTGGTAGGGGAGGGTGAGATTCTAGAGAATCCCAGTAGGAAACAGATACCACTATGCATGTAAGATAAGTGTTTAATGCATGACATGCTTGCATCACAATAACTCATGTTCACATAATGATATATCCGCATGCTCAATGTTTCAACAACATACTCATGGCCATAGCATAAATAGAAACAGAGCTTCAATCATTCATATATGTTTCACATAATCAAGCAAAGCAATAACATGCATCAATACACAAACACAAATATCAATACATGCAGGAGAGGTAAGTTCCCTACACTTATTCTTTCCACGTATGCTCCAGAATCGGCTACTCACGATCTGAGCGGATGTCAAACCATGATCAAGGCGAATATCAAACCCTATAATCAAATCAAGGACATAGGATCATTCTCTTTTCCAAATTCTCACTTTCATAATACTTAGATTTGGTTATCATAATTGACCCTTAAGAGGCCACAAATGCCTCTAATCAAAGCCCTAAAAGGTTGGGAAACAAAAGGTTGAAGGTCACTTTTCAAAAACACAAAGTGCTGGAACACAGGGGTGGGCCGCGGCCAGCCCTTCCTTGGGCTGCGGCCCAAATATGGTCAGAAGGTCGTGGGTTGCGGCCCGAAACAGGCCAGAAAGGTTTGGGCCGCGGCCAGCCACTCATGGGCCGCGGCCCAGAAATTTCCTGACTCTGGGCTGAACTTCGAAAAACCATAACTAATTGTAGAAAAATCGAAATGGAGTGATTCCAAAGCAAAATGAAAGCTATATGAGTCCTCTTTCAAGGAAAAATATAGACGATCACTGGAAATCACTACACAATTACAGAATCACCAAAAACTACACACTACTCCAAAACAGAGTTCTGTTCCAATCCCAAACTTTGGACAACCATATCTCACAGGATACTCAACGAAATGACACAAAATATATGTCCATTTTGAAGCTTGGGCTGTGAAATTTAAGATTGGAAAGTTTCAGAATTTTCCAATACCATTTGGTCATTCAAAACGCTCATACAAAATTACTGCGCAAAACAGAGCTTAAACCAGACAACTTTCCAACTTTTCCCAAGTGATTCAAATGAACCCAAAATCAATAACCAAGCTCATTCCCACACAAAATCACTCAAGGAATCCAATGGTAACCTCAAAATGACCAAATTCACAACCTATCAACATGCCCTGTTTTGACCAAAGCACAAAACCAACATAAAGTTCCCAAACTTCACCTTTAAGCTTCAATTCAATACCATTCATTCAAAACACTTAACAAGGCACTAATTCCATGACAACAACAATTCAAACACCACAAGACCCTAAATCACAAAATTAGGGCTAAAATTCCAGAAATTTAAGGCCCAACCAATGGCCATAAAACTTATATAAAAATGAAGCTTTCACTTACCTCAACAACTTTCCCAAAGGCACTTCATGATTCTCCAACTTGTACATTTTCGTGATTCCTCAAATCACCACCAATGGAGAATCTAAAACCATAGGATGAAAGCTCTTAGCTCAAGGAACAATATTAATGAAGAGTATTTTGGCATTTGAGGCCATTTGCTTACCTCAAAATCCAGCTTTTCCTTTCTCTTTCTTGAGCAACAATGGCGAAAATGGAGAGAAGGAGAGATAAGACGAGAGAGAGAGATGGAGGAGAGGTGAAGATGATGATGAATGCAGAAAAATCTGCCCCACCCCCTTCACATGCGCATGAGAGAGAGAAAAGAGGGAAAATGAATAAAATAAATGGTGCTTTGACTTTTCCAACACCCTCTCTCATCCTAACCACTTGCCACATGTCTCCACCTCATTGGCTCTCATAAAGCAAGTAACCAATTTAGTTACTCTAACCACTTCATTAGCCATTTAATTTCACATCTCATGCCCTCTTAATTAGTAATTAATCTCTTCCATTAATCACTAATTTAGAGCCATTCTTTTAATTTCCCAACAATTATGGCATATTAATTAAAATTGTCATACAACACATAATTATTCCACTTTAATTCGATAATTATCCTCAATAATTACCATTAGCCTTTAATCAAAAATTGAGGTGTTACAATTCTCCCCCCGTTCAATAAATTTTGTCCTCGAAATTTGATACACCATTTAGGACATAAACTCCAAACGCCTCTTCATGGCGGCTTCCGTTCCTCGAATTGTTTCTCATTAGAATAATCCATTCAAGACCACTTGTACAATAACACGTTACAGGTCCGATTCTCACAAGAATCCCAACAGACCAATGCGTCGTGGCTCAATTTTTTTTCCCTCAATCACTTTACCAATTCTCATGCCTGGAGACACTCTCACGAGTTTGTGATCTCCATTTTCAAACTCTAGAGATCTTCACCTCATTCGATCATATTTCGGATGGACTGCACTCGTGCATCCTGACTTTGAGCCACTCTAATCACTGACATCAAGTCACCTTTTCTTTTCGGGTACAATTCAAACCACCATAGATTCACTGCGTACAATCGACAGCTTCCGTTTCACCAATTACTCTATCTTGGGAAAGTCTTTCTAGACCACCCCCCACAATTAGTACATCACAATTCAGATTCTCGAGAGAATCTTACACAATAAATGCAACCCAATTGCCACCAATTGCAATCGGCCCATTTCATAAGATTAGTTCGTAAAAATGTAATTAATGTGGAATTAGATACCGTAATAGATTTTTTGGGACTTAAACAAAGTCAATCTCCCCAAAATCATGGCTTACAAAAACTTTTACAACATTTGTTCATGACAGTCTCACTCACCTTATCAACTTCTCCAAAGAGAGTTCTTGATTCACCACTTCTCAAATTTTCGTGTGGCCACAAACCACAACCAATGGACAAGCTACAACCATAGAAATGTAGCTCTTAACTCAAGGATCAACTTTAATGAAAGGTGCTTGAGCAATAGAGATCATTCTCCTTACCTTTTCAAAGCTTTTCTCCCTTCATTTTGCTGCCAAAAATGGCACCCAGCTGAGAGAGAGAGATGAGAGTGAGAGATGGAGAGAGAAGACGAGAGAGATGAGAGGGAGGAGGAGTGTGAGGTAATGAAGAATGATTATACTCCCTCCATTTCAGTTTTCCAATGAAAAGAGAGGAGAGGAAGAGAGAGAAATGAAATAAAATAATGAAGGTTTGACTTCTCCCACACTCTCTTGCTTCCTCTCAAATTGCCATGTGTCATAGTCTCATTGGTTCTCATAAACCAACCACCTAATTAGTCACTTTAATCCTTCCATTAATCACTAATTTAGAGCCATTCTTTTAATTTCCCAACAATTATGGCATATTAATTAAAATTGCCATACAACACATAATTATTCCACTTTAATTCGATAATTATCCTCAATAATTACCATTAGCCTTTAATCGAAAATTGGGGTGTTACATCCGTGGCCACTGGTTCTGTGTTGCGTTAGAGACAAAGACTATGACCTTCTACGTGCTGGACTCAATGAAGCCTGATCTAGGCAGAAAGAAGACTATGAGGAAAGGTGGCATGACAGATGATTACATATTTGTGTTAAACTTAATTGTAAGTTCACCTGACTCTACTGCTGTAGTTGAGGTGGTGTACTTCAGTTGACCCACATCGTAAGACGCATAAATGTTGTTTTTTCAGAGAGATAGGTTCGTTGACATCATGCACATTGTTAAACCTTATCTGGCTGGGAAGAAGAAGATATCAGATATTGTGTGGCCTCCTGTTGTGCAACAGAATAATCTGTAAGCTTCTTCATATTTGCCTCTTACAATTTAGCTTGCATTGTTTCGTTAAGTAACACAATGTTTTCATGTGGGTGAGAGTACAGGAGGGACTGTGGTGTTCATGTTATTATTTGGTTGAGCCAGTGGACCCCGGAAGGTGATTTCCATTATGAAAATGTAAGTGGTCCAGATTTCCCTCTGTACGCATTCTTATTTACTTGTGATTTCCATTATGGTTTCCATTGAACCTGACACTGAGGGAATTACTTATTTGCAGGAACAAATTTAGCAATTGTGGAGTGACATTATGTGGTAGTTAGTTAATCATCCGCTGAATTTAAAGCGGACACAGCTCTGGACCTTATTCCCTCTGGAGAAAAGTGCAGCAAAAGACGTGCTTAGGTTATGTTCCCGCGATATAGTAATGTCAACACTTGTCCATGTAAAGTATTGTTAACGTCATAGAGTAATGTACGGTACAGTGCACTAACAAAGTGATGCAATTTAAGGTACATTAATGACATATATGTTGCAATTGCGGGATGTAATGTTTCCCAGTTCACTCCTCTATCATGACCTTCGAAAACGTACTTGTATGCCACCAACAATATCTGTGTTCCTCTGTCGCAATGTAACTATGTCCTTGCCATGAGAGGCAGGTTAAAAATTTTTTTTTTAAGAGAACTAATATCCCTAACACAAAGGGCTGATGTAATGAGGCACAATGAATAATATGCTATTTAGGGTTGAATGATGCACACATTACATAAGGATACTACGCACGTGCGCCACTTCCATTTCGAACTGCCAATAATCTGATCAGCACTACTAACAATCCATAGTCAACAATGATGATGCACACATTACATAATGATTGTGTCCAGTCAATACACCCTACTAACCAAGTGTGACACTTCCATTTCCAACTGCCATTACTCTGATTAATAGTGGCGGCAACAAATCCATAGGCATATACACTATAGCGCGGTCATAAATTGATGTTACCTAGACAGTGCTTTGGTGTCTCAGTCAAGATGGCCATTAAGCAGTCGAGTTGATATCAGCACTGGACGGTAACAAGCGAGTTATTGTTTAGAGCCTTGCGTTGATTTCCGCATCTCCACTCAACTTGAGGATTACAACTCGAGTTACTTGCATAATTGAACGGTTTCCAGACAGTGCTTTTGTCAAGACTTATGAGTATAGACTCAAGTTGTCTGATTAGCAACTCGAGTTCTAGCATCACTAGAGGGTAACCCAATGGTGATTGTGAGAAGCGGCACTAAACTCGAGTTGTGTAGAAGGTCACTCGACGGCGTTCTTGGATGACTTACAAAGCTCACTCGAGTTGTTCGATTACCAACTCGAGTTGTCGTCATCACTAGAGGGTAACCTGATGGTGATTGTGAGAAGCAGCACCCAACTTGAGTTGTGTAGAAGGTCACTCAACGGCGTTCTTAGATGACTTACGAAGCTCACTCGAGTTGTCTGATTACCAACTCGAGTTGTCGTCATCACTGGAGGGTAACCCGATGGTGATTGTGAGAAGCGGCACCCAACTCGAGTTGCGTAGAAGGTCACTTAACAGCGTTCTTGGATGACTTACGAAGCTCACTCGAGTTTTCCGATTACCAACTCGAGTTGTCGTCATCACTGGAGGGTAACCCGATGGTGATTGTGAGAAGCGGCACCCAACTCAAGTTGTGTAGAAGGTTACTCGACGGCGTTCTTGGATGACTTACGAAGCTCACTCGAGTTATCCGATTATCAACTCAAGTTCTAGCATCACTGGAAGGTAACCCGATAGTGATTGTGTTTGTTGTTGTTAAATGTGCATAAGTCATGTGCAAAAAGCAACACGTAATTCGTGATACTTGGAGTCCATAGCAAAAAAAAAAGAAAAACCATATGCACGTTAAACCTAACGCATGGACAAAGTCTTTGAAACATTTACTCTAAAATTAATTCTTTGCTGAATTACATGTTACGAGAATTAATAAAAAACATAGGAACTATCATCGTCTAAGCATCTGGATTAACGTCTTCATCGTTGTCGACTGCCTCATTCATTTCTTCCTCCTCCCATACGTCAATTCCTTTAATCGCCTGTGGTTGAACATTCGGTCCTTTTGGTTCGATCATTATATGGTACAGCTAGTTTACTTCTGTGCCGTATATGTAATTTCTGCATCCAGCCTGGCATGGTTAGTTCTCACAGAATCTATGTTTGGGATGGTCGAATATGTTCCTGTTCAGTCCCCAGTTCATTGATTGTAGGTGTCGTGTCAGTCGCTCTTTAATTGAAAATATTTGGCCTGAGTCGATAATGGCTTCAAGTCTGTCTATTGCTTCGTTCCCTTCTGGTGTGTCCTTAAACTTACTCCATTTTGCAAGCACTAATATGGCAAATGAGAAACTTGCATCACAGTTGTTTAGGACTGCAGCCTCCTGTATATTTGTGACAATCCTTTATCTCCTGGATCTGCTGTTCTGGTGTAGTATTTAAGCCCTCGAATGAATAGACTAAATGGATTACCCTTATGGAAACATGTCAGCAGGAAATGAATCTCTTACTCGCTTCTTGTCCATCCTAGATGATCATAGTTATCTAGTGGCACGTTCTTAAAGAATTCTGTTGAATTTCCTGCTATCCTTAGGATGCGGCATGAATTCTTAAAGTGATAATAGTCTTTCAAACTTGATGATGCTATGTTGCACATCAGTTCTATTAATATTGTTTGCGGAAGCTTCAGAAGCGGTGAGTCATCGTTGCTGGTCGTTCTTCTATGTCTGGATTGGTCTGGTGGGAAGTCAGCCATGTTCGTGCGTGTTTGTTCCTGTAAGACTATTTTGTTGCATGTGCCCTCAATACTTGGGTGTGTGGAATATTTGTAGTTTTTAGTGCATGACCAAGCGTAGCCGTTTTATTTTATCGTGTCTTTTAGTTTTGTTGGTGGTGGTGGGTGGAACGTGGCGGTTGTGCTGATTGGTTGATGTGGTGTATGGCTTTTGATGTCATGGGTTCATTGGCGGTTACCAGAGTGCTTCACCTTCGTAACTGAAAATAGTTATGTGAGTCTGTTATGTTGTATGTAACATTTAAGTGGTATTGCATGTTTTTTTTGCTTCGGTTTTGTGTTTGAACTGTGTTTTGTTTTACAATTGAATGTGTTTGTAATTACTAATTTATGAACATTAATGAACTGAAGGTCATATTATATCCAGAGTACCTATGGTGTCAAGATGCACCGAGCCTGAGTTTAAAATAACACTCTCCAGTTAAGTAGTCACATAATGAGAGGTACAACATGCAATTACATGAACCCAATGACATCTGGTGCTGACATAAGGATAGGAAGTCTAGGACGGAATACAACCCACTTGCCTTGCTATCATGACCTTCTAAGTCATACTTGACCACAACAGCTATGCCACCATAAACATCTGCTATCATGACCTTCTAAGACATACTTGACCACAGCACCTATGCCACCAAAAAGATCTGTGTTCATGACCTTCTAATACATACTTGACCACAGCATCTATGCCACCAAAAATATCTGTGTTCATGACCTTCTCATACATACTTGACCACAGCATCTATGCCACCAAAAATATCTGTGTTCATGACCTTCTCATACATACTTGACCACAGCATCAATGCCACCATAAACATCTGCTATCATGACCTTCTAAGACATACTTGACCATAGCACCTATGCCAACAAAAAGATCTGTGTGTTAGATCCCAAGTTTTGATGATAACAAAAAGACAATCATGTGTAAATCATGTTTTTAGGAGATTAAGAAAAGTTTACAAAGTTACCAAATGCATAGAGGAAGTTTTCTGATATCTGCTGTGAAATTGCACTGGAGTGCTCGAGCATGGATTTTGCACTCGAGCATAGACCTCCTCTGTGCTCGAGCAGGTACGAGTGAAAGCCAGAAAGTGTGCACCCGAGAGGCATTCCTTTGTTATGTTCACTGGATCACTCGAGCACCAATGTGTGCACTCGAGCAGAGAAGTCATTCTCACTCGAGCACATGCGAGTGACGGTCTGCGAGTGCTTGGCCGAGAGCAAGTAATAGCATGCTTCCTTCATTCACTCGAGCAGAGACATCAATGCTCGAGCATGAGCATTTTGTGCTCGAGCAAGGTACTGCATATGCTTCGCCGAGAGTCATGAAGTTCAGAGAAGTGCAAGTGTGCTCGAGCACACTCTTATATGCTCAAGTGACACATCAATACTTGCGAGTGAAAATTCTATCCCTCTCCAAATCTGATGCGAGTGCTTGTTTAAAAGGTATAATTCTTGAGAATATTCTTCTCACTCGAGCAGGAGTCTGTGTACTCGAGTGAGGGCCCATATCACCTGCGAGTGATAATTTTATCCCTCTGAAATCCTGATGCGAGTGATGGTATTGAGAGCATATTCCTGGAGAATATGCATCTCATTCGAGCAGGAGTATGTGTGCTCGAGTGAGGGCCCATATCACCTGCGAGTACAAATTCTCACTCTTGTCAAAATGGTGTGCGAGTGATAACCCGAGAAGACACTCCCAGTGGAAAATGTAAGATCACTCGAGCAGAGAAAGTTGTGCTCGAGTGAGACCCCTCTTCACCCGCGAGTGAAGATTCTGTCTCTCTGAAATTCTATGCAAGCATAACCCGATAACAGAAGCATATGAAGGAAAATAGGAGATCACTCGAAGTGAGCCTTTCATGCTCGAGTGATGCCCTGTTTGACCACCAAAAATGCCAAGTCTCACAACGTTCATTCTGAATATGGTTTATTGTTATTTATTCATATCATCATTACTTTGAATGTATTATAAGTGTGATACAGGAAGATGAACGTTTGAAATCAGCTGTTACGGAGAAAGTCAAACAGCGGCAGACAACATGATTACAAACACGTTCGCACCTACCGCATTAACAATATTCAAACATGCGCGTGTTCTTCTACAGTTGCAAAAGTCCCGCTCCTCAAATGTTGATTTTCCAAACGGGCAAAAACTGAAGCAACTATATATACAGAGATTCAAGGAGAACGTAAACAAGAACATAGCACAAGAATTCACAAGCTTATACACGAGTCTCTGCTATTCATCATTTTTTCCTGTATACACATTGATCTTCAGTGTTTATTCATTTGCTCTGTAAGAGAGTATTCATACAATACAAATTCTATGTGTATATGATCTCAAGGTATTGGGACCTTGAGAGGGTAGTTTTTCCTTACGAGAGAAGCAGTTGAGAGAATTCCTTGTTGTGTCTTCCACTCATAAGCCTTATAAGATACAAGCAGGAGAAAACGTTGCTGCTCGTAAGACTTACAGTGGTGTAAGTAGGAGAGAACGTTGCTGCTCATAAGTCTTGTATACATAAGCAAGTGAGAAGGGTCATAGGTTGTTTTTCTGCACGTAAGACTTGTCGTAACGGGGAGAGAAGTTTCTTGTTGAGAGAATATTTCTGCTTGTAGTCCGTTCAAGGACGATTGTTGTTTTGTGGCATTCTGAGAGCCCATTGAATCTTGGAGGTATAGTGAAAATCTCAGTAGGTCTTGATCTCTGAGGACTGGACGTAGGCTTGGTTGTTAGGCCGAACCAGTATAACTCTCTGTGTTCAAATCTTCTCAACTCTACTCTATCCACTATATTTTTCATATCACCACATCAAGCAAAAAATTTATAACATCACCCAATTCACCCCCCCTCTTGGGTGAAGCTTGCCTCTTACATTTGGTATCAGAGTCTCGTTTTCTCCGAAGAGCCTAACAGCTTGAGAAGGATCCGACAAATGGCAACAATGGGTGAAAATATCCTTCCAGACGAAGCTTCAATCACTAGACCTCCTGGTTTTACTGGAGAACATTTTTCGTTCTGGAAAGCTAAATTCAGAGTGTTCGTGATGGCCAACGAGTACGGATTATGGAATGTTATACAAGATGGTGACTATGTTCCAATGAAGAAAATCGAAGATAGAGTAGTTAAAAAGAGCCCAGATGAGTTTGATGAGAATGACAAAAGGTTAGTGACATTAAATAGTAAAGCCATTTTAATGATACAGAGTGCTCTTAGTCAAAAAGAATATTTTCGTATATGTACTCTACCAACTGCCAAAGATATGTGGGATGCTCTTGAAATTGCTCATGAAGGTACATCTGGAATCAAAGAAAATAGAATCAATACTCTAATTACAGAATATGATTTATTTCGTATGAAATCTGGAGAAAGTATATCAGAATTTGAACTAAGGTATACTCATCTTGTTAATCAATTATCTGCTCTTGGAAAGTTGTTTGATCAAAATTCCCAGGTAAGAAAGATTCTTAATATTCTTACGAAAGAGTGGGAAGCAAAGGTGACAGCCATCGAAGAAGCTAAAGGAGAATCTATGAGATCCGTAGCTGCTCTCTTTGGAAGTCTTTCTGAATATGAAGGTAAATTGAGATTCAAAAAGGAACTTGAAGAAGTCGATGATAAAAAGAAAAAGGGAGTTGCACTTAAAGCTATCAAAGAAGAAGAAGAAACTACCGAGAATGAAGATGTCCCTAATGATGATGAAATGGGAATGATCATGAGAAAATTCAAGAAATTCTATAGAAGAGGTCAAAGGAATTTCAAGAACTATCAAGGTGGACCAAGCAAGAAAGAAAATAAAGAACAACAAATAGTATGCTATGAATGTGGGAAACCAGGACATATCAAATCTGAATGTTTCAGAAACAAAGACAAAAAGAAGCTGAAAAAGAAAGCATATATATCATCTATTTGGGGTGATAGTTCGTCAGACGAAGAAAGTGACAGCGACGAAGTAGCAAATCTATGCTTGGTAGCTAAGGAAGAAGAATCAAACTCTGAGGTAAGTGATTCTGAACCCTCTTATGATGAATTGTTATCTGAATATAATGCATTGCATACAGAGTTCATCAAAGTTGCTAAAGAAATGGTTAGTTATAAGAAGAAAGTAAAAGAATTAGAAAGTAATGTCATATCATCATATGAAATGTGTAAAGAGAAAGATAAGAAAATAGAAGATTTAACAAAGATTGTTGAAAAATTTACTAAAGGAAGTGAAACTCTCAAAGTTATTTTAAATTCTCAGAAAGTTTCATTTGATAAATCTGGAATTGGATATAATTCTGTGCATGATAAGAATAAATGATATAAGAAGAATAGTAGAGACTATCTTAAATATTTCAGGAATACTGTGTATACATCGAATCCATTTGCATCATGCAATTATTGTAATAGGAAAGGACATTATACTTCATCATGTTATTTCAAAAAGGGACAGGTTGTTGGAACATATAAATGGGTTCTGAAAGGGACACATACTTCAAATACTAACCTCAAAGGACCCAAGAAAGTGTGGGTACCTAAAACTTGATCATCTTATTCTAGGTATGTCTCAAAGCATCTCGAGCGAACAAATGGTATATTGATAGTGGATGTTCGAGACACATGACTGGTGACAAAAATAAGTTCACCATGCTTGAAACTAGAGAAGGAGGAAAGGTAACATTTGGAGGAAATCAATCTGGACGTATTGCTGGAATTGGTGAAGTGGGAAGAACCGATGGCGTTCAAATCAACGGAGTATATTATGTTGAAGGATTATTCCACAATCTCTTAAGTGTAAGTCAAAGCACTGACAAAGATAACTGGGTGATTTTTGACTCAAAAGAATGCTTGATAGTAAGCAAGAAAGATCTACCCCTAAACAAAGAAACTATCAAGGCAAAGATCCGAGCTCAAAGGGACGGTAATTGTTATACTATTGATTTAAATTCAAATTCTTCTGAAAATTGTTTTCTTAGTCGATCAGAGGAAAGTTGGTTATGGCATAAGCATTTGGCTCATGTCAATATGAACCAACTTGACAAATTGATTAGAAAAGATTTAGTTGTTGGTCTTCCCAAACTCAAATTCAAAGACAACATGATTTGTGAAGCATGTCAAAAAGGCAAACAAACTAAATCTTCTTTTAAAAGAAAATATGAAATTTCTACTTCAAAACCTTTACAATTACTTCATATGGATTTGGTAGGACCTGCAAGAGTAAAAAGTTTTGGAGGAAATTTATATACGTTAGTAATTGTTGATGATTTTACAAGATTTGCATGGACTATATTTATTGCCTCAAAAGATGAAACTTTTGCTGAATTTATTATGTTTGCCAAAAAGGTTCAAAATGAGAAAGGTATTTCTATTGTCTCTATTAGAACAGATCATGGAGGAGAATTTGATAATCAATTGTTTGAAGATTACTGCAACAACGAAGGAATAGATCACAACTTCTCAGCCCCTAGAACACCTCAACAAAATGGAGTAGTGGAAAGGAAGAACAGAGTTCTTACAGAAATGGCAAGAGCATTACTTAATGAAAAAGAAATGTCACAAGTGTTCTGGGCAGATACAATGAGTACTGCATGCTATATTTCAAACCGGGCATATATCCACAAATCACTTGGAAAGACGCCATATGAACTTTACAAAGGAAGAAAGCCAAATATTGCTCATCTTCATATCTTCGGGTGTAAGTGTTTCATTCACAACAATGGTAAAGAAAACTTAGGTAAATTTGATTCAAAGTCTGATGAAGGTATATTTCTAGGATATTCTAATAGAAGTAAGGCTTATAGAGTTTTCAATAAAAGAACATGTACTATTGAAGAATCTATTCATGTTGTGTTTGATGAAATTGAATCTCAGACAAAACTTAATGATAAAGAAGAAATGGATTCAATCAAGAAAAACAAATCTATTTCAAAGCAGGATGATTTTGAAACAAATGATTTTCAAAATTTAGAAGATGTCGATGATCATGCTCAACCTAAAGCATGGAGACATATGAAGGATCATCCAATTGATCAGGTTATAGGAGATATTCATGAAGGTGTCAAAACCAGAAATAAAATTCTCAATGAGGTAACTTTTTCTACTTTTATTTCTGAAATTGAGCCTTCTAATATAGAAGAAGCTTTGTCTGACAATGATTGGGTGATTGCTATGCAAGAAGAACTAAATCAATTTCAAAGAAATCAAGTTTGGGATTTAGTTCCTCGACCTAAAGATCATACGATTATAGGGACTAAATGGGTTTTCAAAAACAAACTTGATGAATCAGCAATCATTGTGAGAAATAAAGCAAGATTGGTAGCCAAGGGCTATAATCAAGAAGAAGGTATTGATTATGAGGAAACATATGCTCCAGTGGCAAGATTGGAAGCAATACGAGTACTCCTAGCTTTTGCTTGCATCAAAAGTTTTAAACTTTATCAAATGGATGAGAAAAGCGCTTTTCTAAATGGTTATATTATGGAGGAAGTTTATGAAGAACAGCCTCCTGGTTTTGAAGATGAAACAAAACCTGATCATGTCTTTAAACTTAAGAAAGCATTATATGGTTTGAAACAAGCACCCAGAGCTTGGTATGAAAGACTAAGCAAATTTCTTCTTGATCAGGGTTTTGTCAGAGGTAAAGTTGATACAACTTTATTCATCAAACATGACAAAAATGATATTCTAATTGTTCAAATTTATGTTGATGATATTATTTTTGGTGCTACTAACGAATCTATGTGTCAAGAATTTTCTAAGATTATGCAGGGAGAATTTGAAATGTCCATGATGGGAGAATTGAACTTCTTTCTTGGACTTCAGATCAAACAAAAGAAGAATGGTATATTTATATCTCAGACAAAGTATTTGAAAGAGTTGTTGAAGAAATATGGATTAGATAATGCTAACGGAGTTGATACTCCAATGAGTTCTACAACGTTGTTGGATGGTGATGTAAAGGGACCTAGCTTCAACATCATAAAGTATAGAGGAATGATTGGTTCGTTACTCTATCTCACAGCAAGCAGGCCAGATATTCAGTTCAGTGTAGAATTGTGTGCAAGGTATCAATCCAATCCTAAGGTATCTCATGTAGAGACAGTAAAATTTTTTTTCAAATATCTAGGAGATACTTCAGAGCTTGGTCTTTGGTATCCGAAAAGAGGGAACGAGTATTTAATGGCATATTCAGATTCAGATCACGGTGGATATAAAACTGACAGAAAGAGTACCAGTGGTCAATGTCAATTTCTCGGAGGCTCTCTAGTGTCATGGTTCAGCAAGAAGCAGAATACAGTTTCATTATCTTCAACTGAAGCTGAATATATAGCTGTGGCAAGTTGCTGTTCTCAAGTGCTATGGTTAAAACAACAACTTCAAGATTTGGGAATTTATTTAAAAGAAATTCCAATTTATTGTGATAACACTAGCACGATAAGCTTGGCAAAGAATCCTGTACAACATTCAAGGACCAAGCATATAGACATTCGACATCATTTCATTCGAGATCATGTTCAAAAGAGAGATGTCAAAGTGGAATTCATACCAACTCAACTTCAACTTGAGGATATTTTCACAAAACCAATTGCAAAAGATCAATTCCTATATATTCGAAGAGAATTGGGAATGGTTAATCCCAATGAGTTGTAAGTTTTCTTGTTAAAAAGTTTAATTAAATGTTTCTTTTGATGATAACCATACTGACTTTAGCATCGGAGTGTTCAAAATTTGTTTTTGCAGGATTGTCACTCGAGCACTGAGGGTGCTGCTCGAGTGATGAGCTGTGTCACTCGAGCACAAGCAGCTCTGCTCGAGCACAGCACTATTAAAAATGCTCTGCTTTATGACATGAAAAACAGAGGTTAACAGAGGAGATGAGAATATCAAGAGACTATATCAAAAGCAATAGTGAGAATTGAACTCACTCGCGAGTGAGGAACTCTCACTCGAGCATGATATGAACATGCTTAAAGTGAGGAGTGCCTGCTCGAGTGAAGAAGAAGAATTTCTTCTCAAAAGCTATCCAAATCATGGTTACTCAAATGATCTTGGAGGATTTGAGTACAAAGATACAAAAATATGTCAAGAAATCCACAATCCAGGTACGTTTTACATGTTTCTTTATTTTTCCAGAAGATCACTCGAGCACAGATAGAACACACTTGAGCACAGTATGAACATCACTCGAGTACTAGGGTTCATACTCGAGCACTGTCACTTATATCAGTTACGGGGGAGCTCAGAACGTCGCACTCCTTGCTCTCACTCGAGGTGCTCTCTCACTCGAAGGTCACATCTCTTCACCTTCAACCGTTTCTCTTCATTCAATCATGTCCTTCTACCTCAAATCGCCGTTACAACCTTTCATTTTTCTATAAAAGGTGATTTTTACTCTTTGCTTGTTACATTCGGTGCCCTAACCTCTCTATCACTCTCAAAAACTCTATGAGTTCTTGCTTTTCTCTCATTTTCTCTACAATGGCAAGAACCAAAATACCTTCTATTCCTCAAAGATCTCAATCTCCTTCTCCTACTCATTCTGCTGCCAGTGTATCTGGTACCCCTGAACCAACACCTCCCTCTCCTAAAATCTCTTCCTCACCGTCACCACCTCCTAAGCCTAAAACCAAAAAGAGGACTCCGGCTAAGAAACCTCACCCAAAACCTCAGGTTTCAACTAAAGATCAACCTCCTCAAAAGAAACCAAAGGGAGTGGTATTCAAGGAACCTATAATCACCCGGTCTCAATCCAAAGAGGTTCAAGGAAAGGGAAAGAAGAAGGAGTCAGAACAACCCCAATCATCTTCTTCTTCTGGGGATACCTTTAGTAGACAACTCCGGGAAGCAATAGAGAAATCCAAACTTGACAAGATAGTTGGGAAGATTGCTTCTCAAGCCGGTGTTTCAAGTTCACATCAAGATAGGCAACCAAGTGCCTCTACTTCAGGAGCACCTTCTGCATCACAAGCACCAGTGGATGATCACATCACCAGTCCTCCTGAGGGATTCAATGTTGCAGAACTTAAGGCCTTATCTCAGAAGGTATATGATGATGAATTTAAACATAGACATTTCTGCCCTGTAGTATATGTGGATCTGGATTATTTGAAAAAGAATTGTCATTTGGACTTGTACCCTTACCTTCAATACTATGCTCACTGGCTAGATATCCATTTGCCATATTCTCCCACTGTTGTGAAAACCTTTTATTGCAACATGAAGTCTCATAATATTAAGTCTAGATCTGGTGAGTTGATTGAAGAAGCAGTATCTACTACTGTTAGAGGAAAATTTATTATGATTTCTGCCAAGATCATAAATGACTTACTTGGTTATGTTGCACCTCCTCCTGATCCTCCCTCTTTCTCTGCCAATGAAGTTTTTAAAATTCTGAGACCAAAAGACCCCATTGGCCCCCTCATTTTCAAACCTATTGATATGCCTGATATTCACAGAGTTCTTCATTATATATATTCCCGGAGCATAGTCAATAAGTCCAAAAATTTTACCCACTTTGCTCAAAAGGATTATTATTTGTTGGCTTCTTTGGTTGCCGGGCAACAAAGGAATGTGGGGGAGATTATTTTTAACGAGATGAGAAGGTTTCAATTTTCTTCAACAAGATCCACAACCATACCATACCCTCAGCTTGTTTCTTTCATTTTGATGAAAAACAAAATTTGGTATTTGGAAGGAACTGAAAGGGTACTCATCTCAAGGTTTGGTAAGACTCAGTTAACTCACATGGGTATCAATCTTCCGGTGAGTCGGACCAAAGCCACATCCAAGAGGGAAGCCACTCCATCCAAAGGTGATGAGGCACAATCATCTGCTCAAGGTCCTATTCCTCCTCTTTCCTTTCTCAATGCCTCTCTTTCAAACCATGTTTCTGAGGCAATTAATCAAGCTGTATCAAGTTTGAAGAAGGAGTTAGTGACTGAGTATGAGAAACTTGTGGAGAAGATGGAAGCACAAGTCATTAAATTGGTAGACAAGGCCAATCTTAACTTTGAACTGATGTTCAAAACTCAGGATGAGATGTCATAGAGGATCACTAATATGGAGACCTTCCTGCACTCACATTTTCCCTCTTCATCTTCTGGGGTGCCTCCTGAGACCACTCATACCTCACCACTTCATCTACAGACTCATGTACTTTTCACTGATCCAGAGTCTAATGTAGATGTTACTTTTGATTGGTCGCCTTCTCTACCCCCTCATCTTTTGTACCATAGCCAACATCTCCTCCTGATCAGCCCATTGACCCTCTCACTGCCATGGTGTCCTTTGTTCCACCTCCTCAGCCCCCTTCTGATGTTGATAAAACGGGGGAGAAGGATGTGTGATGTTTTCTGAGCTTCTGTAGGGTGTTTGGGTAGATTTCTGTATTGGGTAGGATTTGATGTTATTTGATGTTATTATGTTATTTGAATTGAAGTTAATATTAATGAAGTTTTTCTTTTAAATTTCAAGTTATTATCAAGTTTAAATGATGTTTCAAATTGTTAAAGTTATATACCTCATACTATGCTTATCTTAGTTGTTAAGTGTCCAGAGGAAACATTGCAGGAAAATTTAAACTTGAAGCCAAAACTTGATATGCATTTGGAAACATTGAAGAATTTCAAAGATTTTCAATCTTAATCAATTTTACTTAAATTTTCATCACAAAGGTTTTGTCATCATCAAAAAGGGGGAGAATGTTAGATCCCAAGTTTTGATGATAACAAAAAGACAATCATGTGTAAATCATGTTTTTAGGAGATTAAGAAAAGTTTACAAAGTTACCAAATGCATAGAGGAAGTTTTCTGATATCTGCTATGAAATTGCACTGGAGTGCTCGAGCATGGATTTTGCACTCGAGCATAGATCTCCTCTGTGCTCGAGCAGGTGCGAGTGAAAGCCAGAAAGTGTTCACCCGAGAGGCATTCCTTTGTTATGTTACTGGATCACTCGAGCACCAAGGTGTGCACTCGAGCAGAGAAGTCATTCTCACTCGAGCACATGCGAGTGAGGGTCTGCGAGTGCTTGGCCGAGAGTAAGTAATAGCATGCTTCCTTCATTCACTCGAGCAGAGACATCAATGCTCGAGCATGAGCATTTTGTGCTCGAGCAAGGTACTGCGAGTGCTTGGCCGAGAGTCATGAAGTTCAGAGAAGTGCAAGTGTGCTCGAGCACACTCTTATATGCTCGAGTGACACATCAATGCTTGCGAGTGAAAATTCTATCCCTCTCCAAATCTGATGCGAGTGCTTGTTTAAAAGGTATAATTCTTGAGAATATTCTTCTCACTCGAGCAGGAGTCTGTGTACTCGAGTGAGGGCCCATATCACCTGCGAGTGATAATTTTATCCCTCTGAAATCCTGATGCGAGTGATGGTATTGAGAGCATATTCCTGGAGAATATGCATCTCACTCGAGCAGGAGTATGTGTGCTCGAGTGAGGGCCCATATCACCTGCGAGTACAAATTCTCACTCTTGTCAAAATGGTGTGCGAGTGATAACCCGAGAAGACACTCCCAGTGGAAAATGCAAGATCACTCGAGCAGAGAAAGTTGTGCTCGAGTGAGACCCCTCTTCACCCGCGAGTGAAGATTCTGTCTCTCTGAAATTCTATGCAAGCATAACCCGATAACAGAAGCATATGAAGGAAAATAGGAGATCACTCGAAGTGAGCCTTTCATGCTCGAGTGATGCCCTGTTTGACCACCAAAAATGCCAAGTCTCACAACGTTCATTCCGAATATGGTTTATTGTTATTTATTCATATCATCATTACTTTGAATGTATTATAAGTGTGATACAGGAAGATGAACGTTTGAAATCAGCTGTTACGGAGAAAGTCAAACAGCGGCAGACAACATGATTACAAACACGTTCGCACCTACCGCATTAACAATATTCAAACATGCGCGTGTTCTTCTACAGTTGCAAAAGTCCCGCTCCTCAAATGTTGATTTTCCAAACGGGCAAAAACTGAAGCAACTATATATACAGAGATTCAAGGAGAACGTAAACAAGAACATAGCACAAGAATTCACAAGCTTATACACGAGTCTCTGCTATTCATCATTTTCTCTGTATACACATTGATCTTCAGTGTTTATTCATTTGCTCTGTAAGAGAGTCTTCATACAATACAAATTCTATGTTTATATGATCTCAAGGTATTGGGACCTTGAGAGGGTAGTTTTTCCTTACGAGAGAAGCAGTTGAGAGAATTCTTTGTTGTGTCTTCCACTCATAAGCCTTATAAGATACAAGCAGGAGAAAACGTTGCTGCTCGTAAGACTTACAGTGGTGTAAGCAGGAGAGAACTTTACTGCTCATAAGTCTTGTATACATAAGCAAGTGAGAAGGGTCATAGGTTGTTTTTCTGCACGTAAGACTTGTCGTAAGGGGGAGAGAAGTTTCTTGTTGAGAGAATATTTCTGCTCGTAGTCCGTTCAAGGACGACTGTTGTTTTGTGGCATTCTGAGAGCCCATTGAATCTTGGAGGTATAGTGAAAATCTCAGTAGGTATTGATCTCTGAGGACTGGACGTAGGCCTGGTTGTTAGGCCGAACCAGTATAACTCTCTGTGTTCAAATCTTCTCAACTCTACTCTATCCACTATATTTTTCATATCACCACATCAAGCGAAAAATTTATAACATCACCCAATTCACCCCCCTCTTGGGTGAAGCTTGCCTCTTACACTGTGTTCATGACCTTCTAAGACATACTTGACCACAGCATCTATGCCACCAAAAAGATTTGTGTTCATGAACTTCTAATACATACTTGACCACAGCATCTATGCCACCATAAACATCTGTCTTTGTCTTCATGATAGCACCTATGCCACCAAAAACATCTGTGTTCATGTAACCCAATGTTAGTACACAATGAACTCGTGATTAATGAGGTGGTTATATATGATGTTCAGCAGATGATACTTCTTGCTGATATTCATATAGCCTTTGTGAAGTATGTTGTTTGTGCATCAATGTACCCTGCTTCAGACAATCCGTTCCACAGGTGGAGGTTAGGATGACAATGGTGTTTTTATTTACACAACTTTAAATCACATCAAATTTCATCTTCCAAACAGAGATAATCTGTTAATAACAACACTTGATGTCCTAATTTATATTTCAAAGACTTGTGGGAATACAATCTGCTGTTTGGATGGGGATGGGAAAAGTAGGGCCATGGCTATTGATGTAACCGACTGTTTATTCAAACTTTCTTTGCTCAGGAAAAGGTATGATCTTGTTATGAATATGATAAGAGTCTGAGCTAACTCGAGTTTGATGGAATTTATACTCAAATTGTACGCATCACTGGAGGGTAACTAAAGAGTTATTGTGTGTAGGATAGCAGAACTCGAGTTGTACAAAACTCACTCCAGTTCGATATTGTGTTCAGTCCACGTGTGGACTCGAGTTGGGCCATTAGAAACTCGAGTTGCACGCATCACTGGAGGGTAACCGAAGAGTTATCGTGTGTAGGATAGCAGAACTCGAGTTGTGCAAAACTCATTCCAGTGCAATACTGTGTTCAGTCCACGTGTGGACTTGAGTTGGGCCATTAGAAAATCGAGTTGTACATATCACTGGAGGGTAACCGAAGAGTTATCGTGTGTAGGAGAGCAGAACTCGAGTTGTACAAAACTCACTCCAGTGCGATACTGTGTTCAGTCAACGTGTGGACTCGAGTTGGGCCATTAGAAACTTGAGTTGTACGCATCACTGGAGGGTAACCGAAGAGTTATAGTGTGTAGGAGAGCAGAACTCAAGTTGTACAAAACTCACTCCAGTGCGATACTGTGTTCAGTCCACGTGTGGACTCGAGTTGGGCCATTAGAAACTCGAGTTGTACGCATTACTGGAGGGTAACCGAAGAGTTATCGTGTGTAGGAGAGCAGAACTCGAGTTGTACAAAACTCACTCCAGTGCGATACTGTGTTCAGTCCACGTGTGGACTCGAGTTGGGCCATTAGAAACTCGAGTTGTACGCATCACTGGAGGGTAACCAGCTAGTTAACCTATCAACATATGCAGAACTTGAGTTGTAGAAAACTCACTCCAGTTACCTCATGCTGTCAATTCACGAAGCTCACTCGAGTTAACCACTTACAACTCGAGTTAATATGATCACTAGAGGGTAACTGGAAAGTCACGAACAAAAATGGGAAGACTAACTCGAGTGAATGAACTATAACTCGAGTTAATCAGGCTTCCACGCTTTAAATCCCTCAATCACTAAACATTTCTATTTACTCCACTCGACCTCCGACTTCTATAGCCCTCGAGTTAACTGACGAGAAACGTACTATTAGTCAGTTGAGTTCTACATAACCGTAAATACCGTTTAAACAATCGTGGCGTAAAAGCTCCATTCCCCCTAACCCTCAGTGAGTCGAGAAGCAGAGTTTTGACTAGCCCTAGCATCGCACTTTGTCATTCGTGCATCTGGTGCAATGGTGCGAACCAAGGGCTCCGACAGTAGGAAGAAAGATTCTCCTAATTCACAGAAGTTGCCGTCGAAAGGGAGTAAGCCGTTGAACAAACTGAGGAAGCCTCGACCAAAAGTTCAGGAGCGACTACCACCAGAACAACCGAGTAGGTCACAAGGGGTTGTGATACCAGAATCACAGTAGAAATGGCCAAAAGTAGCCTCTCCCATTTCAAAGGAACTAGTCGTGTCAGTGCCTATAGAACATTTGGCCTCAACCTCCACAGATAAAACAGAAGAAGACTTAGAACGAAAGATAACAAAGATTGTGACTCAATTGGTTGATCAGACATTGCATGTACCCATAAAATCCAGATATGGGGGTGCATCAACTTCAAATCAAAAAGCAAAGTGTAATGTACCTCCTAAACTGGAGGATGAGCTTCTGGGACCACCATCAGATTTCAATTCAGAGACACTAGAGCCTAATGATAAGAGCAGGTATGACGATGATTTCGCTCATAGATTATTCTGTCCTGTTGTTTATCTGGATCTACAACATATTAAGGACACACTCGCTTTAGATCTGTACACTTGGTTTCAGTACTATGAACCTTGGTTGACCATCAAAACATCATATAGTCCCTCTGTAGTGAGGCACTTCTACTGTAACTTGGAGGTGGTTGAGGTTTGTGATGAGGTGGGCGAACTGATAGAAGAAAGATTAGAGTCAACTGTTAGGGGCCAAAAGATTCAACTATCTCCTGCATTGATTAACACTTACCTTGGCATAGACAATCCTCCAACAGGGCCTGTAAAAGAATTCAGTGATGTAGAAATATGTCAGATTCTGAAGCCAATGGGTGGAAGTAAAACTTTAACTTTCAAACCTAGCTCCTTGAGTGATGTACATCGGATTGTGTGGTACATATACTCACGATCTATGGTCAACAAATTGAATAATTTTACTCACTTCATGGGACAAGATTACCAGCTGATGGCCTCAATTCTATCTAAACAACAGAGGAACATAGGGTAACACATTTACAATGAAATAAACAGATACAGGAAGTCTTCCACAAGGAGTACCCCTCTACCGTTTCCGTAACTGATCTCTCACTTTCTGACGCTGCACAATATCTGGTACCTCGAACCTAATGAGCAAATTGTTCGTATTCCAAGGTTTGACAGCATTCACCTGAGCAGAATGAATATTAAGCTGCCAATGGGTGCTTCTACAAGTATAACAACAAAGAAAAGGAAGGAAATGGAATCTAAGAGACCCAAAGTGGATGAGGGACAATCATCAAGAGCTGGGTCTCCTGGACCCCCATTCATGGCAGCAACAATTCAGACCTATATCCAGGATGCATTGAAAACAACCACAGACCACATAAAGGTCTCAAATGCCTATCTGGTCGAAATGGTTGACCATCAAGTCAAACGTCTGGTTATTGGCATTAATGAGAACTTCGAGAGGCTATTTCAAATGCAAGATGCTCATACTCAGCAGTTGAGGGAATTTAATCATCGCCTTGATACTTATGAAGCTGTCCTCAGAGATCACTTCAACTTTCGTCCTTCTGATATGCCGTCACAGTGTAATGCTACACCTGTTCCATCTGCACCATCATCTACAACTCCTGCAAACTTAGTCACTCAAAATGCTCCATGTGCTCCTACGTTAACCAATGTTATGTTGACACCCCCGGATCCTACCACACTTTCTAAGGTTCCCATCCCTCAGGACCCAGAAGCTATTCCACAATCCAGTTCTGAGCCCTCAGGTACCAATCCCACACAGGACCCCTCTCGTACATGCTCTGGCTCCCATGATCAAACCTCTGCCCCCATTGAACCTGCAGTTACACCCTATACACCACCTTGTTCTACCACTGACACAGACCCTATTCCACTAGTAGCTCCTCTTCACATTCCACCATCTTCCTCTACAACCTTCAAATTATGTACGACCTTTACCCTTCCAGATGACGACAACAAGGGGGAGACATGACCGTGAGACATATTCCAAGTTTGAGCCCGCGTAGAGAGCATTGCTTCTCTATATAATGTATTCTTCATGGTTCATGTGTTACTGATAGTCATGTTGTCTGGTACATAATGATTATGGTGTGATGGCCTATAATTGCAATGACAATGTTTATTCTGTTTCATGGATTAATGTGTTGCATGGTGCCTGATGAATATATTTGTGGTTTGATCTTTCTGTAATTAAGTAACACAAACCTTAGTCTGTGGAAATTGTATAAGTTTTGTCATCATGAACATGGGGGACAATATTAGAGTATGTGTTTTCATCAATACTAACTCCCAAAAGAAACTCGACGCAGTTGCTGCCCACTGATGTTGTCGGTTTTGTTTGAGGAAATAGTTTTAATCAATAACTCGAGTTCTATTACACCACTCGAGTTAGGAACACAAGCTTTGCAAGTTACCACATGAAGTGGCCAGTTTTTCATAACGGAGCACTCGAGTTTCACGTGTGTCACTCGAGTTATATACAAAATTGGACAAATAACGTCCTACTTACTAGTTACAGGGAACATGGGTTACCATCATTGCATAAGAGAAGTTAATTTACTAGTTTCTGTGCTTGGTTTCCAAATTCCCAGCTCATATACCATTTTCAGAAGCTGCATGTTATAGATTATCAATCTACTATTACTATTACAGTTTCTTAATATCACATAAAACTTGTTCATATTCATTCCTATACAGCATTCCAACAAACTATATTGATTAAAAGTAGAGAACATACAACAGTCCAACAAACTATAAATATATGTATTCGCATATTGATTCAAAGTACATAATTAGTTGCCAAAATATACATAATCAACGATATAGTTCAGTACAAAATAGTAACTAGGTAAAGAAACTTTCAGTGACAATAGCACATTAAGATGATGTTTTTTTTATCACTAAATTGACACTGCATACATTACATATAAAAATTCTCCATGTTCATATTCATTCCCACACAGCAGCAGCATTCCAACCAACTGATAAAAACTAGATAACACACAGCAGTTAGATAAACTATACATTTGTATTTCCATATTGATTACAACTTGAGAAATAGTTGCCAAACTATACATAATCAACACTATACTTGTGTACAAAAGCAGTGGCTACTTACATAAACTTTCAACTTTCAGTGACAACAGAACATTAAGATCTTACTGCTTCTTAATGTTTTTTTTTCACTGACATGACACGACACTGCATACATTACATATAAAAACTGCTTCCCCTGCACCCCATCCCTTCATTCCAAAAACCATTGAAGGGTCAAACCAAAACATATATACAACAAAAAAGATGAAGCATCAAAGATGATCATTAGAGTTCAACATGGGTTGGGATTTTTGCACGTCCTTCTTGTGTGTCCTGCTTCATGGCACCGTGTACAATGGTAGATCTTTCTATTTTGGAACTGTGATTCCTGCCTCCTTACTCTTGGTCTTCTAGGAGGTCGACTTGTGATTGGAGGATAGAGGAACGTAGCTTCAGACATGTTTTCCATATGATAATCCCTATAATCATTGACGTTCGGCATGTCTATTGTCACAACCAGAATCATGCTGTGCTGGTAGATCCGTTGCTGAGCTTCTATCTTAAAACAATCCTTAACATAGTCGTAGATGTTGCCGTGCACAACCTTGACAGCTGTACCCGCATGTGTGCATGGAATCCCACTCATCTACCATGCCCCACAACTACATTGCCGTGATCGCAAGTCAACCCCATGGTCTCCACGTCCTGTATGCACACTGAATCTACCCTGCCCATAATCTTCACACCCCATATGCTCACATCCACTCACATTTTCCATAACCTTTGCATCTATATTTGGCCCAACACAATTCTTCCACTTGTTCATTGCCACATAAGAGGCATGCATCTTCTTTGCTACTTTCTCACGATGTGCATGAATTAATTGGGCTACATTATACTTCCTCTCCTTCACCATCCATGCATTGAATGACTCGGCGATATTAGTTGTTATGTTATCCCATCGTTTGTGTGGGAACTTGCTAAGAGCCCACCTATCAACATCACCATGATTGTTAATCCATTCATATAACTCTTGACAGTGCTCTCGTATCTTTTCCATTGCTTTATCAAAGTCATCCACAAGCCTTGCATATGCAATCTTGTCAAGAAGCATTAGTCCATCCTCCTTTGACTGGTTACTAGTCTTTCTCTTGCCCCTGTTTATTTTTAGTATCTCTGCACTGAAGTTCTCCTTGACATGTCTATAATAGAATGCATGACGATGCCCTCTAAATATTGCTGCCACAGCACCTATTATGCCATTGTGACGATCTGACACAATTGTCAACTCCATAGAACCAACAATCCTTTTAATCATATGCATGCACTAAGTCCAATCATCCAGTGTCTCTCCCTTCACAATTGCTATGGCAAACGGTAACAACTCATTATCCGCATCATAGGCTGAAGCTGCAAGTAGAGTCCCCTTATAAGGCCCACTTAAATGAGTTCCATCAACATATAGTAGATGCCTTGCACCCCCCATGAAACCCTGTACACATGACCCATATGCAATGAAAACTCTTTCAAACCTGCAACCATGTGCAACCCATTCAGCAACTGTATTAGCATCAGTTTCCTTCAACCTTTGGCATATCCATGGGATTAACATGTATGATTGTTCCGGTCTTCCATGTATGTCTTCCATTGCCTTTTCCTTTGCCCTATATGCCTGTTTATATGTTAGCTTCACACCATACTCCCTTTGCAGTGTCTTCATAATCTCAGTTGGACGCTTCTCGGTGTGATTCCTAATCTCGTCGATTATTATTGATGATGTCAAAGTAGATCTTGTACCATGGCCACTCACTTGCAAATGATCTTGAGCTGAATGAACATGATCTTTTATGAATTTTGTCACACACAGTATTCCAGACTCCTGCCCACTGCAGACGCACATAATTTCCAAGGACAACCCTCTACTTTACACGTGACATACATCTTGTCCTTGCTATTCCTATCATATTTATACATGAACTTGTGTGCAATGCTATACTTGTACAAGGCTTCTCTTAATGCATCGGCATGAGGAAAATGCTGACCGACCCCAGAAATTACTCCTGACCATTTCAAATAGCTAGTGTCACTAAAATTTGTCTGATCTGTCTCATAAGTTATATACCCACCACCAATTTCAAATGACACAGCCTCAAGATCATTGCCATGTGTCATGGGAGATACCTCTGCTTCCGGTGACCGTTCCAATAATCTGTGGCTCCTGCATACAACAATTACAACACTTTATAACTTATTATCAGCTTAGGAATGAACAAAATATTACTAACTTACAGATGTGCATTATTCATTGGCAAGGATTCATTGCCATTCTCTATATGGGATACAAACACATGCGCACTGCTTTCATTGAACCGAAATAGGTTTTCAATTTCACTATCATTGTCAAGCTCAATTAATGTCCTCTCATCAAACATTACTGTGTATTTAATGTCACAACTGCTCTCTTCATGACCTGTCAATCTTGATATAATTTCTCTTAAATCTTCCATTCTTATCCCATCTTTTAGTACCTTTACCCTCGCACTGCCTCCAATATATTTAACTTCACCGTCATTATTATGTTCAAATTTCCCCCTACGTGAAAATAACAAAACAACTCCTTTGCATAGCTTGAACCAATATTACCATCCATTTTTTTACGCATCCTGCAACAAATAAATAACACACTGTTAGTTGACAAAAACAAAACTAAATGGGTACCTCAATCTTTCACAAATCTATATTAGGGTTTTTCAACTTCATATTAATCGTTTCTAACAAAATCCACCCCATTTATTCTCTTCAACCACAACCCTGAAACTAACCATCCCAACCTCCTCCCCGATTCAGGCAGCATCTGCATTTTTCCCCATACCACTCTTCAACATTCACATCCTTCAAACCCAAATACCCCGTAAAGTTTCCCACCCAAATAAAGATGAAAATGGTTTTGCTTCAGCTCGACCACACGGGGAAGAACATTGTCGACTAATAAAGTACATACCTCACTGCTGTTTGTATCGCCTCCCACTTACGTTCCCGCGCAATGACGCTCTCCCTGTTTCGCGTCACCTTCTTTTGTCATCAACTTCTTTTCTTTCATCAGAGGACAAATTTGTCATTTTACATTCAATTCTAATATTCCAATTAACGTACTCACACTGATCCGGGATATTATATTTCCGCGTACGTCTGCGTCTTTTACTAATTTAAAGGTTCTTTTTGAGGGATTTTCCCTAAAAAAAAATGTATATGTGACTTTTTGTGTAATTTTAACGCATTAATTAAAAAAAAAAAAAAGGTATTCTTTAGCATTTTAATACATTATTGCCAGTTATGCTCATCCTACGGCATTATTCCAATCTCGATTGAAAACGTGTGCGTGACAAATATAAATATTCTTATCCGGTCAGTTATCCACAACTCGCAGGAAATATAATTCGCGCCATTCAGACACTCTAGCAGAAGCAAAAACCACCCAAAAGATCAATGGCTTCTTCCATTTTCTCTGTACTTCAAGGCTCTGCTTTTCTTTCTTCTCCTATATCCTACAAAATCAACCCGTTCACCTTTCCGATGCCACCAAAAACCCCACTAGTTCACCTCAGAAAACCTCTCTCCGCCAAATCCCTTGCTTCTGTCGAAATTGATACAACATTGTCGCCGGCGATTCGGACATTCTGGCAGTGGCTATGGGAAGAAGGGGTCATCTCTTCGAAGACACCGGTGGAGCCCGGCGTCGTGCCGGAAGGCCTCGGGCTTATTGCCAGGAGAGACATTTCGCGAAACGAGGTCGTTTTGCAGGTGCCCAAGAGATTATGGATAAACCCCGATGCGGTCGCAGCTTCGGAGATTGGGAACGTGTGTAGCGGATTGAAGCCTTGGGTGTCGGTTGCTCTGTTCTTGATTAGAGAGAGATCGAGGGATGAGTCTGTTTGGAAGCATTACTTCAAAATTCTCCCAGAGGTCACTGATTCGACAATATATTGGTGGGCTTTTGTTTGTTTTTTCCTGTATTCACACAGTTCTTTGAGTTTAGGCCTTCGAATTGAATGAATTGATCGAGTTAGTAGTCCTAAGTGTTTTTGTTTTGCTTATTCCAGTGCAGGTCAGAGGAGGAGCTCTCTGAGCTTCAAGGTTAGTGCTTAGTGAAGTCGCATTTTTTAACGCCATTTCTATGTTGTAGTAAACTATATTTGTGAATTTTAAAATTATACTCCTCACTTTAATGAAAATTGGTCCATATTTGTCATGTGTAGTGAGAGTTTGAAAATGTTTTCCATGTCGTTATTATTAGAATATGTCTCACATCGAAAGTAGGAAAAAAAACAAGAGGGAGAAAAAAAAAAGAATATTGGGGATCCGAGGCGTTTGAGACTAAAAAAAAGTACCAGCCTATGCTTATAGATCATATTTTCTACATATTTTTGTATAACCTGAATGAATATAATATATGCAGGTACTCAACTCTTGAATACAACACTAGCCGTGACAGAATATGTGCAGAATGAGTTTCTGAAACTGGAAGAAGAAATCATACTCCCTAATAAGAAGCTTTTCCCTTCTCCTATCACTCTGGATGACTTCTTCTGGGCATTTGGAATTCTCAGATCAAGGGCTTTCTCTCGCCTTCGCAATGAAAATCTAGTGGTTATTCCACTTGCAGACTTGGTAAGGGTCATTTCTTCTTCCTCTCTGTTCTGCGGCAATTAAGGACTTCAAACAACATTACTGGTAGAAAGAAGAGATAGAAACACAATGTTATGATTCTAGTTGTTTTATATTGTAAAGAGGAAGCGATGTTTAAATTTTTTTCTTTATAAAAATATTCCAACAAACACATCTGTTAGATACCTTTTCTGTCACTATTAAGTATTAAGTATTTGGTAAAAATGACAGTCTGGCCCTGGTTAAGAAATTTGTTTACAATTTAGTCCCAGTCCTACGAGTTTGATAGGCTGACTAGGGTGGCCGGTGAAGGCTGCCCTACAGCCAATGACAATGGTCCAGTGACTAGGGAGGGTGGAAGGAGGGGGAGAGGGTAGAAAATAAAGAGGAAGGGCTGCTGTGTTCTCACTATAATTGTGCAAATGTTACCCAGGTCTCAAGGGACCTCTTTGTATAGTCGTTATCTTCCTTAATTAGGACTGAACTGTCATTTTCCCTAAATATTTTCTCCTTCCTATTTGGTCGAGAAAAAGTTCCAACAGATTGTTCTATTCTAAAAGGGACTTGCTGGAAATCTCATAACTATTGTAATTATCTCTTCCAAGGTTATCAAATCGGGATACGAATCGTGAATCGGAAACCTACTTTTAGAATCGTGAATTGAAACATTTCGTGAATTGTAAGATTCATGATCAATTTTAAGGATGATATTAATATAACTTTCACATAAGAAAACATCATAGGTTTGTACATATTAGCATAGGTAAATAACACTTCAGGAAAGAAAGAAATAAAACATAGGGTTTTGACCGGGATAAGCCAGAGGGAATAAGGGATAATTATAAAAATAAAAGGAAATTCTTAAATAAATCTGGACAAAATTTAAAAAAAAAAACAAAAAAATGGGTTTTCTAAAGTTAGGTTGTACTAGATCTAACTCGATCAGTGCGCAACCTAGTTCACCTAGAATCGGAAGAATCGCCAGTATCGTGCGATTCCTACGATTCTAGATTGTATTGCTCCTCGAATCGCAAGATACATACATAAGTAAGATACATCAACAGATTCGTATCTTTCCCACCTGTTTTTGAATCGAATCGTGAGATAAGAATCGAGATTCATGGGATTCTAATAACCATGATCTCTTCAACTATTGTAATAAGGTACAGGAATTGCGTCTTACGTTAAAAGCATGAGATTCTGTTATGGGGTTTATGTAAAAATCTAGACATGACTTCTAAAGCGAATCAGACTGATCATAACTTAAAAATAGTATGGCTTCTTACAAATTTTATATCTGTATGTGTGAATAGATTAGACTGTATAGACTCATTAGTTAGTTTTTCAAATACAGCTATCCTCAAAGGCTCGTATGATATCATTTGTAGTTATTCTATGTACTTTCTTCTACCAATGTGTGGCCATGCATTCAAAAATTTGAGGTTTTGAAAATTCTTTTTTGTGTGGATCAGATAAACCATAGTGTCAGAGTAACAACAGAAGATCATGCCTATGAAATTCAAGGGGCAGCAGGTCTTTTCTCTTGGGATTACTTGTTTTCTCTAAGGAGCCCTCTTTCTGTCAAGGCTGGGGAGCAGGTGAGTTTATCCCTCCTCTTCTCTTCCTTTCCATTTTCCAACACCATGCAATACCCTATTTATCAGAATGGATATGTTTGAAGAAATGATGCATAAGTTTCGATACGAAGCATTTGAAGAGCAATTAAAAAGAGATTGATATGAATAAAAATAGATTTACCCAAATAAACTATTCTGCATCACATTCTCTCTTGAAAATATTGCGTATCTTTATTCTTGGCCCTCATTGTCATCATCAATTATGGATTGTAAAGGAGGGACTCATCTATTTGTGTTGGTGTTTTAATTTTCTTCTACTTGTCAGATATGTCATGACACTGTGGACACATTAAAATATGCATCCAATGAATAATACAGACATGTGAAATAATAAGGAAACGCATTTAATCTAAATTCGGACAGTTTCAAGTTTCTGGTAATTGAGGAAAGGGTTGAGAGAGGGTAGTTTGGGTATTTAGAACAATATCCATAAATCTGGTCTCGAAATATGTAATCGGTGTCTGGTGAAATCTAATCTCAGTTTTCTTTACTTTCTGTGTTTTATGTGTATCACAATTGATCCTTAAAAAAAAGTGAAGACATTAAATGACATAAAATGAAATATGAAGTCCTATGAAAATTCCTTTTGCATGGTACAATCTGACTTTTTTTTTATTCAGTATATTTAGTTAAAAAAGTTATTTTTGTCATGATCATGGGCAGAAGTGGGCGTGGCGCTGTACTGTATTGTCTGCTCCGAGACCTATTTATATCCAGACCTTTTTGCCAGAGAATTTTTTAAACCAGTGATTTTATTTCAGGATAAAACTTACCAATGTTTAGTTTATTCATATAAAGCAAACAAAATAAGAATATCTGCGGTTGTCAAATTTAAAAAATACAAATATAAATGTGTAAAACCATATAAAATCTTCAGAAAAATTTCCTAGACCCCATGATCAGATTCAAATGGATAAATCTCTTGCGAATGTGAACCTTTTAAAAAAAAATAATAAAATCATCCTCACTGATGTACATTGTCCTAGGCGGGTTGGTGTTGAAAATTATGGTTCCACATGGTAATGTTTGGAATTTTTTGCTGCAGATATTTATTCAATATGATTTGAAGAAAAGCAATGCAGAGTTGGCTCTAGACTACGGCTTCATTGAACCAAATTCAAACAGGAATGCATATACACTGACACTAGACATATCTGAATCAGATCCTTTCTATGATGACAAACTAGACATTGCTGGGTCCAATGGTTTTGGTGAGACTGCATATTTCGACATCTTCTTTGACCGACCACTTCCACCAGGACTGCTTCCATATCTGCGTCTGGTGGCACTTGGTGGCACTGACGCTTTCTTGTTGGAATCTATATTCAGAAATTCTGTTTGGGGTCATCTTGAGTTGCCCATAAGCCGTGACAACGAGGAGCTAATATGTCAAGTTGTTCAAGATGCCTGCAAATCTGCCCTTGCTGGTTATCCCACTACCATTGAAGAGGTATGTATGAATGGCATTGTATTTTGCTTGGTATCATTCTCATGTGAGGCAACTGAATATTTAGTGTATGGATTTTGTCATTTAACTAGTGTTTCGTTTAAAAAACTGAAAATCCCACCATGAGGATGGCCCAATATTGGTTTTTTCTTTTTTTTAGCTAAACTTAAACTGAGCTCAAGATTGCTGAACATGAATTTCAAATCCTAAGAAAGATTTAAAATACTATGACTCAAATAACTATCTTATATCACCTAAAATTCATGGAGATTCTTATACCACCCTTTTCTTTTATTTGCAAAAAACGGAGGTGTAATTGCCATTGCAATTTCAATTGTCAAAATAAACATGAGGATGTCAATGGTCTTAGCCTAGTAGCATGAAAACTCTCTTATAAATGGAAGGTCATGGGTTGGATTTTGTTTGTAACCTCAAGTGTATATGTTACCTTCTTTGTCACTATCTTGTATTCCATATTGTCAAAGCTAATAAAAAATGTAAAATAAGAGCTTGCCTCATGCTTGCATGATATATTACATAATTATGGTATTCTATGGTGTAGCAATGTCTAAAGCTAAAAATCAAATGTGCAACATTTTGTTTATCTTTTTTTTTTTTTTTTGCCAACAATTTTTTTTTATCATTCCTTTAGTGTATTGTTTCAATATCCATGACTTAGAAAATGGTGTATTAAACTGTAAAAATTTTGATAACAAAGAAGTAAAAAGTCTGAAGACGATAAAATGCTCAAGAACTAATTGAACACTAACATGTGAATGGCAGGATGAGAAGTTAAAAGAAGAAAAGCTAGATTCAAGGCTGGCAATCGCAGTGGGAATAAGAGAAGGAGAAAAGAAGGTGCTGCAGCAGATTGAAGGTATCTTTAAGGAGAAAGAGTTGGAGTTGGATCTGTTAGAATATTATCAAGAAAGGAGGCTCAAGGATCTTGGTCTTTGTGGAGAAAATGGTGAGATCCTTGGGGATCTCAGCAAGTTCATGTAAGATTGCAGGAAAAAAAAAAGCCCCTTATTAAACTTGCACTATATTACTCTACATTTCCCAGAGGAAGTCCTTGGCAAAATGGACTCTTAAAGATGAATATGTGCTAGTCACTCAACCAATTCATGGAAGAGGGTCAGAATCAAGTTTTTTACATTGCCCAATGCTTCTACCAGAGAAACGTGTAATGCAGGAATTATAATTCATTCTATACTATTGAGTAATAATTATAAAGGAGTTCAACAGATGTGGTAAGAATCAGAGTGAACTTTTGAATGTTGAAGTGATGTTGGTGTGGAATTACCGGGATATTTATAATCGTAGTGAACAAATAACTGAAGAAGAAAAATAAACCAATGAATGGGAAGTGAAGCTGGAAACCTAAATTGCTATAGGAAATAAATAAGGGAGGTCATTGGTCGTTAGGCCATTATGAGCAATTAGCCATTAGGAGAGTAGGTAGAGACTACTATCTAATGACGGACCGTTGGTCGGACGGCCGACAGCCTTTCCAGTCTAGTGGAACATTGACAATCACCCTTAACCAACTTGCACAGAACAAAGAAGAAAAGCTCCATGGCGGGTGACAGCTACCGAGATATTAGACTCAGTAATAGATAAAGAAATTGAACTGGACGATACCTTCCACTTACAAAGTGAAGATAGTCACTGAGACAGATGACACCAATAGCAAGTATGAGGCCTGCCCTAATATTATACAGAAATACAAAAATAAGAGCCCCTAATTCATTTGTGTATCCATTGATTGATGGATAATAAAGTGCACCAGCCAGTTCTCTGTTTCTCTTTTTTCCTATCTCTTCTCATTCTTCCCTTTTCTTCTTCATTTCTTATATCAAGTGATATCAGATTCAGGTTGTACTCGCTCCCTCCCCAATGCAATTCCCAAACTCTATTGTTCTTACCCCATAACGTCTCCAACTCGTTGAAGGGCTGTTATCTCTCTGCAAGAAACAGTCCATGGAGTAACTGACCATCTACGAGTATTGGCACACAACGTTTAAGAAACCAGGGCTTTTGTCACCAATCAAATAGGTCACAAGCAACCAAGAAATGATAATCGCAATCATGATGCAATAAACTATAATAGCGATATGGGACGACCACAACGGATGCAATTCACCAAGACGAACTTCCCAAAATTTTCATGCTCTGATGCTCTTGCTGGGATCCTCAAATGCGAACATTATTTTGAGCTTGATGGCATTCTTTGTAACATCCTTGTTTTTAAAATATAGTTATAATTTAAAGATAATTATAGATTTAGTAGTAACTTTTTGAAAAAAAATAAAAAAAATAATTAATTAATAAATAATAATATTATAATAATATAAAAAAAAAAATATATATATATATATATATCTGTGGGTGGCCCCACAGTTGAAAATGAGGGAGACACTTTCGGTGCCTCCACTCATTCAGAATTGGCGCCTTATGGCGCCAATTATTAGAGGTGTGGGAGGGAGGTATTATAAATACCCCCTCTCCCTTCTCACTTCACGCAGATCGTCTGCGTGAAGTGATTGTGCAGAAGGCGTATGGTGTATGGTGTGATACTGATAGAAGTATTTTCACATATTTGGGGATCAATAAGGTACTCAAATTCTTTTCTAATCATAACTCTTCTTTTGTGAAAATGTTCTAAATAATTTTCTCTTTCTTATGATAGTAATTTTGTGTGGATTAGAGAAAATTTTAAGATTAGGATTTTGGACAAATTTGAGTTTTGTTAATATAAGGCTATAGGAATATAGAGGAGGATTAATAGTTAATTTTAATCAGGTTACGTTTGTTATGTAGTTGGTATATAATTTTATAATGAATTTTCTATATAATTAATCTATGAATAATTATATATTAGGTTTTTTTATCCGATTAAATTTGGATTAAATAATTTATTTGGTTTATTGGAGGTATTATAGAAATTCTAATCGGTTTAGTTTGGTAAATTTTGTTGTATAAGAAATTATAAATTATAATTTGATATTAAGAATTAGATTTTTATATGATTTTAATTATGTGGGAGTTTCAATTATTGTTTAATAATTATACTATATTCATATAAATTAGAAAAAGAGATTTAGTTATTTTAGAAGGTTGATATTGATGATTATATAATAATAGATATGTTAAAGGTGAAACTTTAATTTATAAAAATTAAGTGGTTGACGAGAGAGAATGATATAGAGGTTGTTTAAGGATTGTTAAGGAAGTTAGAATATTTAAGGATAATAATAGTAGAGGAAAATTGGAGATGAATTGTGTAAATTATTTATTTTAGTATTTCTTGGGGTTAATTGTTACTTAAATTGATAATGTAGAGTTTTCTTGGGATCGGTGATTGTTCGTATTTGGTACTCAAGATAAAGTTAAGCTTGGAATTGAGGTAACCGGGGTTAATTTATTTTATATGCTTGTTTTGGACTGTAAGGTGCTTTCTAAACCTTACTTTCATCTATACCACTTGTATGTGTTTTGAAAGATTATATGTATGTTTGAATATGAACCTAGTTTAGTGAAGCAATGTATTTTCAAAATTGTATATATGAGCATAGATATTATTAAAATTGTTACTGTTGTGATGGTTATGATGTTTGAGATGGAATGTTGTAGAAGATATGATAATTTGTATATGTTTTGAGAATTATATTGATATATTGTTTTTCTGTTATGGGATATGGTGGGTTGTGTGGAAGAGATATGGTGAAACTGTGCCCATCGACTCTCTCATTCCTGGGCCGGATTTTGAGTTGAGTGTTTTGGGCGGACAACTCCCTGTTACGGTATATTGGTGGTGGCATGGGAGGGGCAGTATTTTTGAAGTGACTAGTCAACCTTTGGCCAGGTATACTAGCACTGATAGGCTGTACCACGTCCAGAAGCTATAAGGAGGAGCAGGATGGATGAGTGGGGATGATTCTAATTGTTGAACATATTATATGAAGTTTAATTATTGAGAATATTATTAATATTATGTTAGTTAAAGCTGTTTCACTAACTTACAATCTTTTCCTGCATATTTTGTAAATTAATTTTTGGTTACTGAGACTTTACGTCTCACCCCGTTGTTATAAATACTTTTCAGGCGAGACCTCTAATTTGGCTAGAGGCCAAGGGGAGCAACCAGAGGCATAGACGTTAATAATCATGTAGGCCTCTTGTGGTATTGGTGTTGTATTATTCTCTATATTGCCATTATAGGACATATTATGTTTTCAGAGATATCATATTTACTGTTTGGATAACTGTTTTAAAATCTTAATTGTGGGATTCAATGTCGTAAATATCGTGGGCTGTAAGTTCTTCTATTGTTATGTTTGCCCTGAGTAATGAATATCTTTGTAGTGGGTTTGTGGGCGAGTTTGTGCATTGAACTCTGATATGTTTTAAATGAGAAATTGTTTTCGATTATCACTGGTTAACCAGATTTTGTAAAATCATTACGGTAAATTGTTGTTCGGAGAAAGGGTCGTTTCATTCTTTCGGGCTGGAACGAATATGTCACAATCCTAAAGGATTGTTTTTAACAAAATCTTGGTTGACTATTTTGTTTTAGTTTTTTTTTTTTTAAAATTAAGATGTTTTTTCCTTAAAAACAAGATAAAATTTGATTTTTTTCAGATGAGTCATCAACCAACTAGAATTAAAATAATTTGAGTTATATTTTCATCAGATATAGTTCAGATGATGTGGTACTCCTAGAGTATGCAAGTATTTCTCTTTGATGCATACCTTTCTTTAATCAATGAAGAGATTCCTAAGCCATGTTTAGTGAGAAGTTTTTTATCTGCTCAAGAGGATGCCCTATCAGTTACCTTATCACATATATGAAGTTTCCAAATTTGAAATATGAGTATCTAATCTTAGAATTGCTCAAAAAAAAGTATCTAATCTTAAGAATGGAAACAGACAACTGAAACAAGTATCACTGGAAGAATGCTAAGGGCCAACCATAGCACCATTTGCTTTAATCTAAGAAAAAACAAATTTTAATTCCTTGGCTTAGAATCTGAATCATATGGCATGACAACATTTGAAATGCAAAAGATAGTTTATTGATTTAATCTCAATTTTGTTGCAAAGAAGACGTTGAAATCTGGATTTTTAAAATAGAGTAGAATACTCTAACTTTCCTTATATTTTACTTTAATTACGCAGATCTCCCTTTTATTTTGAAAACTTACTCTTAAGTCCAAACAGTTAACTTCATTAAGGATTTTTATTTTTTAATTGAAATTTATATTAAAAGAATTATTTACTAATTTACCCTTCATCATCACTAATTCCTTAATTTTGACTAAAATTGTTTAAGTAATTTAAGAGTTTTTCTCTTTCTTAATTTATCTTTACATTTGCAAATAGCTATTTGTTAAATTTCTATCATATTGAAATAAAGTCTTAATTACTTTAATTAATGTAGACATAGAAAACTTAATTAAAAATATGAATAATTCTTTTAATAGATACATACTTAAGTAAACGTGTTTATAAATGTTTGTACAAAAAAATGTATTTAAAAATTTAAAATTTAAAATTAATATGAGATGTATATAATATCTCAAATTTACATTAACATATGATGATTAAAGATATGCCTTTCAAATATGTTTTCAAGTGTGGCCACCTAGAAAAAAAAGAAAGAAATATGTTTTTAGTCATTTAAAAGAAAACCAATAACTAAGTTTCAATAAATATGAAAAAAAAATTGAGAATTTAAAATTTTATAATATCCTGAAAATTACTAAATTTTATAATATATTGAAAATTATGAATATATATATATATATCAGAATTACTTTCTGGTTGTATAAAAAATTATTTTTAGGTAACTATAAATATTTATTCATTTGTTGAAAGAGAAGTATTTCGGTCAAAGAAAATATCTGATAGTCAAACTTATCGGTCAACTAACGGTTAACTAGATAAAAATGAAATCTTAAATATATAAGAAAAGTTTCTTTAACATGCATTTTAATTTTAAGAGATATCTACATATGTTTTCAAAATACATTATAGGTTTCTACAATTTAGATTAACAGAGAGATAGTTAATGACATTGACACATATTTACAATGCTTATTCTTCATATTTCTTTCACCTCCATAATACCCTTCTAGTCTGTACGTCTTGTTCTTATGGCATTTATGAATAATAACAATAATCCCACTTCAATTTCAAACCAACAGTTAAGAAAATTTATATAATTATTTCAGAACAACTTGTAGAACCCATGAGATGTGTTGGTGCAAGTCTGTTGAATTATTTATCTGTATTGCTTCACATTCCAATCACAAAACTAGTGTGAGTAGTGTAAGAAAAATATAACTAAAAGGAGATTTGGCGTATCAGGACGAATCCATGTTCGGATGCGGGTCAAAGCTCCAATGCTCCATACTTGTGCCCACACAATTATTAGACTACTAGAGCCTAATTGTGATTTGCACAGCAGATCACCAGAACCAGAAAGATGGTAGCAGAGAAGAGAATTACCAGAAAACTCAATGGCGGGGTGAAATTGCAATTGAGGAGGCACACCCTATTTATAGTGGTTTATGGAGGCCACTAATTAGGAAACGTGTGCACTCTTTCTTGCCTTCTAAGACAGCAATTAATTGATTCACAATTAATTCCCTAATTATGGTGATTTTTCCTCATTTAATAAATCCATAATTATTGCTGAATTATTCCCTAATATGCAATTAATGCTGATTTTATTCTTATTTGATTAGGCTACTTATATCCTAATCAAATAGTCTGGCCCATCAAAGGCGGACTTGGACCCAAAGTCCAACATCTCCCACTCGCACTTGATGGGCCTCCCATCGTACGTGCGTTACTCTTTCTTGTTTCATACTTGGTGTTTGCCGTGACTGTATGGGCAAAAACGTCTTTAAGATTTGGTGCTTGTGATACTAAAAATCCCTCATATCGGATCAGCATCCAAGGACACCCTTTATATATAACCGTAAGCTATATGTTCATTGCCTCATATGCCCCAGATTCTCCCATACATATTACTCATGGCATATCTAATCCCTCTCTAGTTAATATGCTGATTAACTCAGATTGCCTTCTACGCACATAATATCCGTACTTACTAGCTACACATATAGCTAGTAAGGGGTCGACCATAGATACTAGCACATCTTATGTATCTAGGAATAAATCTTCCTTTTTAACTAAACATCAGTCCATCTTGACTTGGTCGCTTTCCTAGTTTTCACTCGTCTAACTGAATCAAGTGTGATCATGGAGCTTCAGCTAAAGTAGCTGGCACCAAACCAAGCTTTCATGATGCCGTCTAAGTCTTATGGGCATCGCGGAAGGATTTTTCCTTCCTGGGATTCACACTGTAGTGAACTAGGGATCTTTCACCTACATCCCGTGTTGCAGTTCAACTCTTAAGCACATGCAGTATGAATTGCATGCTACGGTGAATGGTTTGAGATGTATGTCGATTTCTTTTCTTTCACCGTACAGACATTAGTTCCAAAATGTACTCAACATTCGAACCAGAACTTTCTTTTTCACAATATCTCTTTTATAATCTCTTTTGTGAAAAAGAGTTCTTTGCCTGGCTACAGGTCTATATTCATGCTTTGATCCATTTTCTGTGTTTATGCACATATGTTGATCTCATCTCAGTCTAACTGAGGCGACTCAAACGCAAAGATTCTTCTCAACCATCTCATGGTGATCATTTGCTCATCTTACCTTTCCATGCCCCTGCAAAACTTGGGAAGACGGTTGTTCGTGTGAGTAAACCAACCTCTTTTGACCTGTACAACATACAAAATTGTATACCTTATATGTATTTACTCATAACATACATACCATTTCTTTCATCTTCATCAATGAAAATCAAGCTATGGGCTCATTAAGGGGATCTACCAACATTCTGTCAGTAGAAGATCATTGAACTGTCGTTTTCCCTCTTTGAAAGCATATCTCTTATAGAGATATATCAAAAAGTATGTTTCGCCTTGCTGTGATACTTAGGATCCTCATCATAAGATGTTATCGTTTGGATCCTTCTATCCACCATTCATTCCCAATTACCCATGGGAATTACTTTAGCCATGTGGCACCTTGAATGATGGTAGAACACACTCTGTATTCTATTTCCATGGATAACAAAAATACATCATATTTTTCTTTACTCCATTTCCTAGGTCTTGTATTGGAGTATCCTTTTAAAGGAAAAGTTGTTGTCTTAACAACTTAATCCATGGTTATTCTATTTCATAGCAGGACCAAAAATAGCTTCCAAGTCCGATCAAAAACATTTGGTCTTATGTACACCAATATGTACATTCATATTACCAACCATAGTTTCACATAGGACTCTATCCACCTTTCTTATGTTGGATTCCTCATAGGACATGTAACCTCCTTAGGTTTATGCCCTTAACCTCAGGGGCGTCCATGGGTTTGCAGTTTGACATCCTAAGATGTCTAAGGAGTACACTTGTACATGTCTTAGGTGGAAAAGACTGTATCTTTCTTGTGCAATCTCCGTTTATCTTATTATTCAAGATATTTGTTCAACCCATGACTTTCTCAACTCAGAATTTAAGGATGTTAGATCCCAAGTTTTGATGATAACAAAATGACAATTGTATGCAAATCATGTTTTTATAAGATTAAGAAAAGTTTACAAAGTTACCAAATGCATATAGGAGTGTTTTCTGGTATCTGCTGCAAAATTGAACTGGAGTGCTCGAGCATAAGTTTTGCACTCGAGCATAGATCCCTTTTGCACTCGAGCAGGTGCGAGTGAAAGCCAGAAAGTGTTCACCCGAGAGGCATGACACTGTTATTTTCATTGATTCACTCGAGCACTGGAGTTTGCACTCGAGCAGAGAAGCCATTCTCACTTGAGCACATGCAAGTGAAGGTCCGCGAGTGCTTGGCCGAGAGCAAGTGTTATCATGCTTCCTTGATTCACTCGAGCAGAGACATCAATGCTCGAGCATGAGCATTCTGTACTCGAGCAAGGTACTGCGAGTGCTTGGCCGAGAGTCATGAAGTGCAAAGAAGTGCAAGTGTGCTCGAGCACCACCTCATATGCTCGAGTGACACATCTGCACCTGCGAGTAAAAATTCTATCCCTCTCCAAATCTGATGCGAGTGCTTGTCTAAAAGGTATAATACTTGAGAATATTCTTCTCACTCGAGCAGAAGTCTGTGTGCTCAAGTGAGGGCCTACATCACCTGCGAGTGATAAATTTATCTCTCTGAGTTTCTGATGCGAGTGTTGGTATTGAGAGCATATTCCTCTATAATATGCGTCTCACTCGAGCAGGAATGTGTGTGCTCGAGTGAGGGTCCACATCACCCGCGAGTAAAAAATCTCACTCTTGTAAAAAATGGTGTGCGAGTGATGACCTAAAAAGTCATTCCCAGTAGAAAATGCAAGATCACTCGAGCAGGGGGAGTTGTGCTCGAGTGAGACCCCACTTCACTTGCGAGTGTGAATTCTGTCTCTCTGAAATTCCTTGCAAGCACAACCCGATAACTGAAGCACAAAGAAGAAAATAGGAAGATCACTCGAGTGAGCCATCCATACTCGACTGATGCTCTGCCAGATCATCAAAAATGCCAAGTCTCACAATGTTCAATCCGAATATGGTTTAATATTATTTATTCATATCATCAATACTTATTATCATTACTTAACATCATTTTGAATGTATTATAAGTATGATGCAGGAAGATGAACGTTTGAAAATTAGTTGTTACGAAGAAAGTCAAACAACGGCAGACAACATGATTACAAATACGTTCGCACCTACCGTATTTAGAATATTCAAACATGCGCTTGTCTTTCAATAGTTGCAAAAGTCCCGCTCCTCAAATGATGATTTTCCAAACGGGCAAAAACTGAAGCAACTATATATATACAGAGATTCAGAGATAGTCAAGTAGAACAACGAAGCACAAAAACTCACAAGCTAATACACGAGTCTCTGCTATTCATCATTTTCTCTGTATACATATTGATCTTCAGTGTTTATTCATTTGCTCTGTAAGAGAGTCTTCATATAATTCAAATTCTATGTTTATTTGATCTCAAGGTATTGGGACCTTGAGAGGGTAGTTTTCCTTACAAGAGAAGCAGTTGAGAGAATTCCTTGTTGTACCTTCCACTCATAAGCCTTATAAGATACAAGCAGAAGAGAACGTTGCTGCACGTAAGACTTACAGTGGTGTAAGCAGGAGAGAACGTTGCTGCTCATAAGTCTTGTATACATAAGCAAGTGAGAAGGGTCAAAGGTTATTTTTCTGCACATAAGACTTGTCGTAAGGGGGAGAGAAATTTCTTATTAAGAGAATATTTCTGCTCGTAGTCCGTTCAAGGACGACTGTTGTTTTGTGGCATTCTGAGAGCCCATTGAATCTTGGAGGTATAGTGAAAATCTCAGTAGGTCTTGATCTCTGAGGACTGGAAGTAAGCCTGGTTGTTAGGCCGAACCAGTATAACTCTCTGTGTTCAAATCTTCTCAACTCTACTCTATCTACTATATTTTTCATATCACCACATCAAGCGAAAAATTTATAACATCACCCAATTCACCCCCTCTTGGGTGAAGCTTGCCTCTTACAAAGGATTCTCTGATCCTTTATTCCTTTGACTTCCTTGACACTTGTTTCATATGTCATTTGACAAAGGATGACTTCACAAAGAATCATCATTAGACCGTTTGGGACTTATGTAGTGTTCTTCCATTATTTTGAAGTTGGTGAAGCTTCCACCTTGTGAAAAACCTCATATACTACTATTTGGGTAATTGTTTCTACGAAGCCCTTAAGCTGCTTCATGTAGAGTTCATCATCCAATTTCCAAAATTCCATATTAGAAGGTGGTCTTTACATCATCTTGATGCAATTTTCAAGACTAAGCTTGTTGTCATAGCCAAAGTTCATAGTTAAAATGTACAACAGACAACCTTCCATTGTATTACCCCTTAGCCACTAAGTGTTTTAGGTTCTATATGCCCCTAACAGATTTGAGAACCTACTTGTTCCCAATCAACCCTTGGCTAGGTGACAAATTACCCAAACACGTATTTGGCTTAACAAGAATCCAAATCCTCCTGCATGACACTTTGCAATTCATCTTAGCAGGTCCTTCTAGTGTCTTTCAGACATTTATAGGGAGTTATCATCACCTTCTAAATGAAGAGAGCATTCAATCCATTAGGGAATCTATCCCTTATAGTCATTTGTTAGATGACAATTTGCTCTGAGGTGGATTTCATAGGATTCTTTTCCTATGTATGAGTGAGGTAATTCTCTCGTAACTTACCTCTTACCTCTTTCGTTGTGAAAATGGTCTCAATCCTCCCACTCGGATCAGTGAACTTAGGAACACTTGGTTATTCCTTGTCACTTGTGAACCTCTTAAAGAGATTTATTGTGATTAATGCTCATTTCCTGTTAGGAAATCTGGGTTTTATGAACATTGTGTCCCACGATTTTCTCTCAGTCATTGAACTGCCATCATTTTCACTAATGAAGACGTGTCATGTCAAATTCTCATGTCATCTCACAAAGAGATACCTTGTATACCTTGACCCCAATCTTCCTTACTCATAGGAAAAATTATGAATATAAAGTTGATGACCCTTATGGTCTTAACGAGCTTGGTCCTAGTCTAAGGCCCATCCACGATTCATAGGGTAAGGTCATGACTGACATAGAGGGCATTTGATTAAGTGTGAATATAATAGCTACAAGTCTACCTACCAACATATGGCTGATAGCCTTATTGATGCCATTATGTTCACAACCAAATCAAGGAGAGGTCTATCTCTCCATTTCAACAACTCTATTATGTTGAAGGGTTCTAGGTATTGATAGTTGCCTACCAATGCCTTTCTTGTACACAAAACAGCTTGAACTAATCACATGGGTGTCTTTAACCCTTGTTAGTTCAAAAGGTCTTATCCTTTTAGTTTAACTGATTCCTGACTAGATCAGCCATTATCTAACAGCTTCACACTTGCCAAAAATCAAGTAAACATTACTGTATTTCGAGTAAACATCTACAACGTTAACGAAACACCAAGCTCTTTGTGTTTTGCCCTCACGTTCATTGGTTCACTAACGTCATAATTTGCCAATTGCAGTGGATATTCTCAAAAAATGTTTCTTTGTCTTTCTTGCCAGGTAGAATAAGTTTTCAACTTATTCATAAGGGTATTAACCCTTTAGCACACGTTGTTTAGCAAATACTCTTGTGCTAGTTTGATCATTCCCTTTGATCAAGGTGTACATGTGGCAAGAAATGGAATCTTTTATCCCTAGAAAGAAACATCAAAATCCAACGAAGGTTTTGAGAATCATAGTCCCATCGATCCTTAACTAAAGAGATAGCAAAAATGTGATTTTGTCAGGTACATCAATAGCAAATTTACTAACTTTATCATTCCAATTACCCTCACTCCAAGCTTGCTTAACCATCTCACCAAATCCCTCTTCCAAAAACTAGGCAGCTTGACAACGGAAAAAATTTTTGGTATGTCTGGCATCAAGTGATGTTTTGAGTAAAATTGGTCAATGATCAAAACCAAACTTACACAAATAGTGAACTTTAGTGAGAGGGTATGCTCTATTCCAATCCGGATTTATGAAAGCCTAATTTAATTTTTCTTTAAGAAGACCATGCTCCCAAGTGAACCTTTCCCCAATAGTTTCCGTTTCCATTAGGTGAGCACAAGAAATACAGTCCTGAAATTGCCTCAGAGCACACATTTGGATTTGTACCCCCCTTTTTTATCCTCAGAATACAGATAGGCATTGAAGTCCCCTATTACCACCCAAGGAATACTGACCAATTCACTAAAATTTCTCTACTCACTCCAAAGATTTTGACGAAAAGCAGAATTGGGTTCAACATAAACACAAGGCAGGATGAATTCCCTATATTCTTTATCCACAGTAACTTTGACATGAACAGCCTGAGTTGACGATGACAGATAATGTAAGGTAAGATCTTCAACATTCCATAATACCCAGATACCTCCCGTAAAACCAGTGGCTTCAACCCGAATCCAAGTGTTAAACCCTAACCTTCTACAAATTTTATCAGCTTTTCTACCACTAACACGGGTTTCACAAAGAATCAAAATCTTAATATCTTTCCCCTGCAACATATCCTTAATTCTTCTAGGAAAGGACCTAGATGCTGCTCCTCTACAGTTCCAAGCTATAATGTTTAGTGGATTCATAATTAACATAATAAAGGAATAGAAAAGGAACCTGGCATTCACCATTACTGGCCTGAGTCAGAAAGCTCCATGCCCTCGTCTTCCCCAATATTTTCCTGATCAAAACCGTGGCTTTGTTCAGCTGCAACAACGGCCACCTCAACTGCATGGTTTTATTCTTCACCAACTAATAATGTCGGCATAGCCTCCAGACTGTTAGAATCGGTAGACATAGCAGAAGAATTTTAAAATTTTCACCGATCCTAATCGAGGATCTATCAACGACGTTCAAACCAAGTTGGAAGGATTCATACCTTTTGATGATTCAGAGTTTTCACGATCTCTAGGAGCCAACACGTCAGGTCCGCTCCCTCTACCGGTATCCACACGAATGCTTTCCAACTGAGACTGTGTGCTAGCACCTCTAATGTCTCCTAGGGTTTCACTTGCGGCTCTTAATTCTCATGTGTGTATCAATATATCTGCTCTATCAAGTTTATAACCTATAAGGGCTATTTTCAAATTTCAAAATTAATCATCATTAATTTTGAAATTAATTAACAATTAATTATCTTGATGAGCTAATTAAATAAATTCAGTTTAAATTAAATTTGTCCAACAGTTTTAATTTAACCTATTTATTTAATCCAAATAAAGAGCCATTAGATTTAATTTATCTTCATAAATTAAATCTGATATACTATATCTCTATCATGTTAGTTATTAAATTTAATATATCTTAATAAATTAAATTTAAAACTAACACAATATAATAATATCATATAATACACACACACACACACACACATATATATATATATAAGATATATATTTTGAAAATATATATATCTATATAATATTATTAATGAATTTTATATTATATTATATTATATATATATATATATAAAATTAGTCCACCCTAAATTAAATATTATCTCGTGTTGAACCATTCTTGTGTGCGACCCTGTAGGCCTATATAAAGTTGGCAGTTGGCCAATAACTATACTAACCCAAAAGTCACAAGTGGCCTCTAGCAAGATATTACGACTACCCAATTCATATGAGGATCGTTATCACAATGCAACCTGTCATACAACCATGTCACGTCCATTTTGTCACATGATATATCGATCAAGGATAAGGCATGGATAATGTCATCCTCTTGTTCCCGACCATTACTTTCTCGATTCCTGAGTAGCCTGATAACAGAGACAGAAACTCCTTTCATCATAGTATGGCCATACATTTCTCAGACTCACTCATCGAGGGCCCAGTAATATCTCTCTACTAATGTGAGGGACAAATTCCATCTTGATCATTCATATTCCTCTGCTTGAAAAACCACCAAGCCCGATTGTAGCCTTTATCATCACCCTGTCAAAAGTGACTTTGGACTAGTTCAAAGCTTAGCAACTCTCATGTAGGAATCCATGATGACCTCAGGTTTAAGGGCATTGTGACGTGGTTATACATGAGAAAAGCTTATGACTTGATCCATATAGCTTTCTCATAGTGGGTCGGTCCAGCACCTTGTACTCTTACAAGTGCCTAAGACTTTGATTCGTATCTCCATATCTTATCAAAGTCATACTAATCTTGATTCATCTCTGCTCCCGCATAGATGACCGACCAGGGACATTTTAGGACAATCTTTATATATTATCCAAGGATAAAATTATCACAGTTAACATGCAAATAATATGATAACAGAATGGAGAAATTTCATTAAAATAATAATGTTCAAAGTACAATGATTGGCCCTTAGGGCACAATTTCCAACACAGACTTGCTATGTCCTCCTCGTCCCCACAATCATTTGGCACCAACATGATCTTCGATGAATCCCCTGGTTGCTCTGGAGACCGTGATATCGGAGAATTTGAGATTGGCATAATCCTGGAAGTCTCCTGAACATGCTCCGTTATGAGTTCCGCCTGAGAAATCTCCACTGTGGGATGCTTTATTGGCAAGAGTTTTTTGCTCCCCTTGTATTGGCCCTTAACCTTTTTTTGATCAATGTTAATTACCTCCCTGTCTGAAAGAGAACCAAAAACCAAACTATGTGATCTGCCAGCTTGCTTACGCTTGAAACTTGGGGCTGCAATTTTCAGCCCATGTGGACCTACCCCTTTTTTGATTTTTTGCTGTTTCCTTCATTTCTCCCTTGCCTTGGCCCACCCTATGCCCTTTCTTCTCTTGAGCCTCTTTATGCTTAGGCCCAATACCACTGACTTTCGGATCCTGGGTAAACTCCACCCGACCCAGTTCGTCCTCCTTAATCCCTTATGAAGTCTCCATCTCACACCTCCCCTGATCTGTGGCTTCCCCAATATTCCCTCTCTCCTCTGCGATGAAGCTTTTTCCGCTGCTCTCACCTTTCTCAAAAGTCACAATCCTCTTCCCCCGATCTTGCCCCTGTATCAAATCTTCACAAAGTATGGCTAAACTCTGCTTTTCCTTCTTTCTCCACTATGTTTCTACTCCTTTTTTCTTGCTATGATTTGAATTTTCCTTCGACAAGACAGGATGGCTGATCTCTTGCAGTAAGGAAAACCTAGAGCCGCCTACTCCTTTCTCCATCCCCTTCCCATTTTGGCGCCCTGCAGATGACGTTATGTTCTGTTGCCCTCTACCCACTTCGGCGATTTGAGGCCGAGATCTGATCCTCGCTTTGACGTGCATCCACTTGCTGTACTCCTCGTCAATCGAGATTCCAGGTACACAAAATATTGCCCGTTGCTCCTCCTTCTGGCTGCTGATATACTTTTCTGATATGTTTTCCGGTGATCCCTGTTTCACCGATGCATTCTTGTCTTGCATATGTAAAGAACAATTCTCCTGAATGTGGCCATACAACCCGCATTTGAAATAGATAGTATTTAGGCCCTCATATACCACGGTGTAAACATGATTCCGGAATTTGAATCTAGACTGCAATTTCTTGTTTAAGTCAACCTCTACACTCACTCTGGCGTACTTCCCCCTCTCCACTGTCTGCCTATTATTTGCTTGGTTAGCTAGAGTGTTCATATCCACTTTGAGAGTCTTCCCAATCAAATTGCCTATTTTAAACATACATTCTTCCGAATAGACATGCATTGGAAGAGTAGGCACCCTTATCCAAACTGCAACCTTCCTAACCTTATAACAGTATGGATTGAAATTTGGGCTCGATCTCTAGACTGCCATATAATGACCTTGGATTACCCAAGGGCCATCAAATAATAATTTAGCACTTAATGCTCTCTATGATGTCCTAAATATGAAGTAATTATTGGGCAAGTCTATAAGTTCAAAGTAATCTGATCTGAGCTGCCATTTAATCCTATCCCTCATCATATGCAGATTCGTCTTCTTCCCCAATATTGTTAAAATGAGGGCATCCTTCCATGGCCGGACTAGTTCCTTTAGCTTCTCATCTGAGATATTTAGAGACGGGATTGAGGCCAGCTTCTCTTTTTGTTCCTCCGTCCAGACTGGCGCCAGCTCTTCTTCTTCCTTCAGCCATTCAATCATCAGGTTATCAAGGCTTTTATCGAATGATTTTTCCTCCTCACCCAGTAATTTTGCTTTATATGAAATTTGACTTCTGGTTTGGCCCTTTGCATTCTGACCCCCATCGTCGTTTACCCCTGTATAAAGCCTCTTACCTATGTCCTCCATCATCACATATGAAAGATTAACCTCATTCTTTTCATTGATGCCATGACTTATAATTTCACCCCCCTCCGGCATTCTTTTAATGTTTCTACCAAGGATGTCGTCTTCTTCCTTAGACTTACCTTCCTCCCCCTCAGAGGTGGTTCCAGAATTGATCGATTGACCATTGTGCACACTCTTTCTCTCACTAACTTTCTCTCTCATCTTAGCCATCCTACGTGAAGATTCTCGATTTTTTTTAGTTAAGTACGATTCTCAATATTTGGGCTGCAATTCACTTTATTTTTATATTTATGTATGAAAATAATGTTGATTCATACAATACATATCATATAGAGCAAATATTTTTTTAACAATATTCAGTTTTTTTAATTATGGATTCGCGCTTAAAAAATTTAGGAATTGTTTTCACTAACTTTGCACATTCAATGTTTGTACGGTTGCACCAACAAATGTGGCTAAATTATAATAAAAAAATTGAAAATATTATGTATTTCTACTATAGTTCAGTGCTTCAATTCTAATGTTAAAATATGAAGAACACATTTCTCATTTTAGTGTCATCGCGAATGCATGTCTTTGAAGCTGACTTTGCTTTATTATTTTGATAAAAAAATACTAACTTTTTTTCACCAACAATATTTTTTTTGGACGAGCCAAGCTATCCCCAACTGGCTTTGGGGATGGATGGAAATGGAAGGTATACTATGTTAAACAATTGTCACTATAGTCTTTATTATAATTCCACTTGCATAAAAATTTTTTGGTTTTGAATATAAGTCTACTTATGACAAATTTTACCATTACTTAATCCTGATTTAAATAAGGAAAAAAAGGAGAGAAATGAGCAAATGATTTGTAAATGCAGAAAGAGGGAGAAAACTTTAATAAAAGTAATCTTGAAAAATTTTATCAATAATATGTGAGAATTAGTTTAAATAAATTTATAATAAGGACTAGTGTAATACTTCCCAACTTATATTTATTCAATTTTATGTAAACATTTTATATAAATACACAGTTGCGTAATAATATAGTCATAAATTAACTCTCAAGACCAATTATAATATCATAACATATTAGGACGTTTCCAAGACAATATATGTCAGCATATGCGAATTCGAACCAATATCATGTGGCAGGCATTATTTTTTTTATTTCCCTGTCCATTATTCGGTTTGGGATTCGTGGCTGCCTCTCTCAACACAAGTGTCTTTTCTTAGACTCAAACTCAAGACTCAGAAGGATCAAGTGTTATGCTCAATTTGTTCTTTTTTAAATTAAAAGAAAATGACATAAATGCCCTCACTCTTTTTTTTTTGAACCGAAGCTCCGACGGGAATAATTATTAGTACTTTTCTTTATCAGCCTCTTCCTTCTTTCCTTCATCATGTTAAGTTTCCAGGAAGCTCCTCTGCCATCGCCGCCCCCTCCTCCTTTGCCACCACCTCCTCCTCCTGAAATAGAGGTTCTGATGCAGATCTTGGCAAATCTTGACCGCCATACAAGGCATCTTGCGGCATACACCAACAACTTGAACAAAAAGTTAAATGACACACTTCATCACAATGATGTTGAATATAACTTGCAGTTAGATACTTTATCTCCCTCCTCCAATGATGAGGATGAGGATGAGGGCGAGGAAGAGGAGGATGAGGACGAAAGTGGTGGTGATGACTGAATATCATCATTTTTTTAAAATATTAAAAATGAAGTTGACAAAAAAACAACAACTTAATAATTCATGGTTATTAATTAAGAACCATAACTTATTCTTACTTGGCCTCCTAATCCTCCTCTTCCCTGTCCTCTTTCTCATCCTCTTCCTCTTCCTTATCATCAGAGGAAGGACATGAAATTAACAAAAAAATTAGAAAAGAAACCTTAATAATTCAAGGTTCTTAATTAAGAACCGTAAAGTATTCTTACAAACATACTTAACGGTTCTAACTTAATAAACTTTAAGTTAATAATAAGGTTAACAAAAAAACTTAATAATTCACAATTATTAATTAAAAACCATAATGCATTCATGCAAACATATTCAACAGTTCTAACTTAATATGTAACACCCCAAATTTTATATTCACCAAAAATATACTATAATTAATTGAGAAATTCAATAAAATGGTGAATATTCATGAAATTTGGATATTATGAATTTTGAAATATTCATGTTCATGAGGAAATGGGCAAATTAATTTAAGAAAGGAATTAAATTACAAATGTGATAGCAAAATCATAATTTTGCCAATTCAACCCAAGATTAATTATTTCCCAATTAATTGGAGTTAATTTCAATTAACCAAGGAAAATATATAAATTGATTATTCTTGATGGAATAAATCAAGAATTGTGAAATTAAAGGGAATTATACATAATTCATTTAAATGAATTATGGAATTGTTGAAATCATTTTCCTTTCCTTTCCTCATGTTATTTCGCCTATCACATGAAAATGAGGGAGAAAAATTAAATTCCTTGAGCACATGCCTAATTGCTACATGAACATGGTAATGATGACAAGGGTGGAATGTACATTTCATGAATTATGGTAAAATGCATGATGGGAATTAGCTTGAGTAAAGGAATAGGTGAAATTGACTACAAGTTTGGATTTAGTTGGAGAAAGGCAAGTGATTTAGTGAAGCAAGAGGGAGCACGTTTTTTTTCTACTAACTAAGAGGAAGAAAGTGGTTCAAATCTAATGGAAACCAAATAGAGCAAGTAAGTCAAAGTATAGGTGGAAGCATGGAGGGAAGTATGGTGGTTGCCAAGTGTTACTATGTCAACCCTTGATGAGATCAATGGTGTAGAAATAAGGGAGGAAGTTTATGAAGCATTTCTCTTCCCTTCCCTTCATACACTTCACGCATAACACAAGAGAAGGAGAGAGAGAAAGTGCATTGGAGAAACTTTGAAGAGTTAGAGAGAAGGAAGAAGAAGAAGCTAAGGTAAGTATTGTCTCTTAAGTGTTCTTCTTGTAAGCATGCATGAAATCCTCCTCTAAACCTTGTTTCTTTATGAATTATTGATCTTCAAGACTCATTGTTGGCTCAAGGAGATGAGAGAGAGGATGCATAGGGAGAGAGGATCTAAGAAGCCTAAAAAGTAACTACCAAACTCAAATCTATACTTGTATGAAGTTGGCTTTGAAGTTTGTTGTTAGTTTGCTGATTTTTGGTTGAGTTGAAAAATTGGAAAAGCCATAACCCTTAGGGGTTATACTGTCCAAATTTCTTTGAATCATGGTTAAGATGTTCTTAAGTAAGTTAATAAGGGATTAAAAGTGGAAAAGTTCAAGTTTTGAAAGCTAAAACACAAAACTCCAAATTTTCCATTTTTCTTGAATATTTCAGCCATAACTATTTTTGGCGATAGGAGCTGGATTTTCATGAAATAAATGGTTCCATTGGATTCATTGGGCAAAAATAGATGGGGTTACATTTGGTCACTTTTTCCAAAAAGGCCGAAAAAGCATAATTACGAAAACGCCCCTGAAATCCCTAACCCGGAGCTGTCAAGGGTATTTTCATAATTTGACAGTGAATTTGGTGATTTTGAGCCTGAAAATGGATTCCTTGGGTGAAAATACATCAGGATAGCCCTAGTCAAAATTTTGAAAAAACGTGCCATTAGACCGGGTACGGCGGGGCCGGGTCAGGGTCCCGGGGGCATTTTGGTAAATTTTCATCATAGACTAATATAACCACATGAAACACTATGGAAGAGTCTAAAATGATACTTGAATAGGTTATGACCTATTTTGTATATTTAGTATTTTGGGATCGAGTCGGAGGCTGGACACGGCACGTATTTCAAGACACATCTAAAAAGGGGTTTATAAAGCATCGAGGTAGGAACATTATCCTTCATACATCATGCCATAATTATATGATTGTGTGGTTTCCATTTGTTGTACATGTACTTTATTAATCAACATGTTTTGCCCAGGGATGGGCCAGTAGTGCCAGAGGCACTTACACTGGAGTTGGTGAGAACCCAACCAGTGCAGAATAGTAGGGCTGGGCCCTATTCATGTATACATGCAAATGATGTGTTTATATTGTTCATTAATTAGTGCATACATGGCGCATGTCATATTTACTTTCCACATTTTCTATAAACGATAGCATGTTTCTATTGGGATTCTTCATAATCTCACCCTATTTTTAAATAAACATTTCAGCGGGTGCTAGCGGGTCAAAGGGCAAAGGCGTAGATGTCGGAAAGTGATTGACACACGTCTGAGGTGAGGACAAGATAGTGGTTATAATTAGTTTATGTTTAAATATTTTAGGGAATCCTGTAAATATTAAAGTTTCCGTTGTATTTTCTGTATTTCATTGATAAATGACGTAAGGATTGTAAATGAATATTTTTATTAGTATAATTATACTTTTATGTATGCCCATTGAATTATATCTTTATTACTCTTCGATTATCAAAATGGAAACTGGTGTTAACATAATAAATGTTAATTAAAGCTTTTGAAACATTTCCTCTTCCCTATGATGACTTTGGATGCCTCCTCGTTATCTGATGATCATCAAGAGAACACAAGTACCCTTTATTATGCCATACTCAATTTCCAAAGCGTCCAATGATGATTTTTTCATGTCCCTTCCAAATGTCTATTACAATATTTAAACCCCACATTTTCACTTATTTTTCCCATGTTTTCTCTATCGTCCTCCTCTTTGATCTCTAGCTCAATCGCTAAGATGAAATCTTGTGTGGAAGTCATGCTAGAAAACTCTCTTTGTCATCCTCCACTGCCTCCTTCTCCTCCTCTTCAACCTTCACGTCATAGTTCTCCTCCTTAACATATGCCTCTACCTCCTCCACCGCCGCCTCTGCCACCTCTTCCTCCACCTCCACATCCTATGCTTCCTCAACTAGAGTCAATATTGTGACATGCACAACAGACTGACCATGCTGTGAGGAGGCTTTTTAGATACCTCTCCAACATGAACAGGGAGGCCAATCTCATACTTGATGAGTACGGAATTGGCCTTGATCCTAACAATGATCATGGCCACTCCTCTAGTGACAGGTAGCTGGTGATCTCATCAATTCATCAGGCTCCTCGCTATTGTTTTTTATTCATTTTATCATTTTTTTCTTCTTAAATATTTTGTAAAAAAAGAATATATCCAATGGTTATTACTAAAAAAAAGTCATGAAATAAAATAAATAACGGTTCTATTAAAACAATCGTCACCATTTATAAAATATAACGATATGTAAATCTAAAGGACACAACAACTCAATAATCCACAAAACCCTTTCTATATAAACGTCCAAAAACTGAACTCCAATTCTCTACTTCCATTTCAACTTCTAATAGCCATATGCGAGCTTTTGTTCTTCTTCAACAAACTATGGACAAACATAAGAGAACTGTGAAGAGGCAAGCTTCACCCAAGAGGGAGGTGAATTGGGTAATGTGATAAATTTTTTCATTTGATGTGGTGATATGACAATAGTTGTAGATAGAGTAGAGTTAAGAGAATTAGTACACAGAGAATTATACTGGTTCGGCTCAAAAACCAGGCCTACGTACAGTCCTTAGAGATCAAGACCTACTGAGATTTTCACTATGCTTCCAAGATTCAATGGGCTATCAGAATGCCACAAAACAACAATCGTCCTCGAATGGACTACGACCAGAAATGTTCTAACACTCAGAAATTTCTCTCCCCTTTCGACAAGTCTTACGTGCAGAAAAACAACCCATAACCTTTCTTACTTTCTTACGTATACAAGTTTTATGAGCTGCAACGTTCTCTCCTGCTTACACCACTGTAAGTCTTACAAGCAACAACGTTCTCTACTGCTTGTATCTTGTAAGTCTTATGAGTAGAAAGTTTTACTAGGAATTCCCTCAACTGCTTCTCTCATAAGGATATCGACCCTCTCAAGGTCACAATACCTTAAGATCAAATGAAAATAGAATTTGAAGTGTATACAGACTCTCTTACAGAGCAAATATGAGAAATACTGAAGAACGATATGAATAGAGAGAAAATGTGAATAACAAAGACTCATGAATTTGCTTATGTGAATTCTTGCACTTCGTTGTTATTGATGATCTCTGGAACTCTGTATTTATAGATGTTCGATTTTGCCCGTTTGAATAATGATCATTGTGAAGCGGGGCATGTTATTGTGGAACGACATGCGTACGTTTGAAATCTTTGAACGCGGTAGGTACGTGCTTGGATGGTCGTAATAATGCTGTCTGCCGTTGTTTGACTTCCTCAATGTGTTTCTAATTCAAACGTTCAAACTCCTGTATCACACTTATAATACATGTTAAATGATGTTATATAATAATAATAAGTGAAAATATAATGAATAAATATCATTAAACCATATTTGGTTGGAACGCTATAAAATTGGTGCGTTTTGGCTTCTGGCAGAGTCTCACTTGAGCACTGAGGGGGCTCACTCGAGTGAAATACCATATTTTCTTCTTTTGCTTCAGTTTTACACTTGCACTTCCACATGATTTGAGAGAGTGCATTTTCACACTTGCGAGTGATGTGGGTTCTCACTCGAGCACAACTCCTCCTGCTCGAGTGTCCTTGTATGTTACTCTAAGAGTCATGTCTCTGGACAACACTCGTATACCATTTTAGCAAGAGTATGATTTTGCATTCGCAGGTGATGTGGGCCCTCACTCGAGCATACATACTCTTACTCGAGTGAGAAGAATATTCTTCTGTAATATACTCTTGTCTTCAGCACTTGCATCATAATTGGGAGAGTTTGATTTCTCACTCGCAGTGCTGATGTATCACTCGGGCATATGAACTTTCACTCGGGCATGCTTGTGCTTCTCTGTTCTTCATGACTCTCGGCCAAACACTCTAGTCCCTCACTCGCTAGTGCTTGAGTGCAAACCACCTTCATGCTCGAGTGTTTGTTATAGTGCTCGAGTGTATCAGTAAGATTGACAGTAATTGCTCTCAGCCAAACACTTCTTGTCCAACACTTGCATGTGCTCGAGTGTAAAAGAGCCTGATGCTCGAGAGCATAAGTAGATCTTATAGCAATTTGCTCTCGGGCAAACACTTTCTATCCAACACTCACATCTGCTCGAGTGTAACATAGCTTCATGCTCAAGTTCTAGCTCTGTTGCTCGAGTGCATCAGCAAAAGCTAACAACAGACATTACAAAACTTTGCCATATGCATTTGGTAACTTTGTGAAAACATACTTTGCATACAATTACCTTTTGTTATCATCAAAACTTGGAATCTAACATTCTCCCCCTTTTTGATGATGACAAAACCTTTGTAATGAGTTTTAAGAAAAATCTTGATTAGAGTGAAATTTTTTTTAAAAACATCATCAACGTTTCCAAATGCATATCTTCACCAAAATTTAGATTCAATTTCAGATTTTTGCACTTATCTACATATGTTTCCTGCAATACTTCCACTAGACACTTAGCAACCAAGATAAGTCATAGTATCACAGAAACAATTAAAACTGAACAAAAAACTTAATAAACTCGAAAATAACCATTAGTGAACTTAAAAAGTACAATATTAAGTTTGAATCATCACCTACCCATAAAACCCATATACAACCATGTCAGCAGAAACAGAAATAAACCCAACAATAATCATAATCCTACCCCAATACACAAAAACTACCCAATACGCCCCATATAAGCTCAGAAACCATCACAAATCCTTCTCCCCCGTTTTGTCAACATCAGAAGGGGGATGAGGAAAAGTGAGATCGGATGGTGGGACAAAGGGCACCATGGCAGTGGAAGGGTCTACTAGCACCGACTCAAAGGGTGGAGATGATGGCTGAGGAATAGAGGCTGACGGTGGTTGTAACCCCCTGACTTTAAACACGTAATTATAATTCGATAACACATATTTAAATCGGATTAGAGACCATTGGATGCTTTAACCTTGTTTTAAACTTTCTGTCTCACAGTAAAATTTTCACAAAAACTTTCAAAACTCTTTTTCCCATCCTGGTCTCAATTTCAATATTCGAATATAATTACCTGTGCAGTTAATATACATTCAATCATATCAGAGTGTATAACCGTCTCCCCGGCAACTCCCGGGTTCTATACATATATAACCTGAGGGTTTATAAGTATCCACTAGGGGATTACACAACCAAAATTGAATATAATATTCCTATTTCAAAATATACAGTAATCCCGGGTTCAAAATGGATAACCAACGTTTCCAAGTCAACTATATACCCCCAAGGGTCCTAATTGCTCCGGGTTGGCCGCCTCTCCTTTGAGCCATACGCCCTGTCTGAAATGTTAGTCATAGGAAAGAATGAGATTCGAGAGAATCTCAGTAGTAACAAATCACTCACACAATGCATAAACACAAAGCATGTATATAAATCACAAACAGCAACAGCAGCAGCAATTCAGAGATACATGGTTTTCACCACAAACGACAGCACTCACGGCTGTATACACAATACGACAGCTCTTGCTGTAATCAACATCACGACAGCTTACGCTGTAATCAGTAATCAACATCACGACAGCTTACGCTGTAATCACAATAACGACAGCTTGCGCTGTAAACGACAGCTTGCGCTGTAAACGACAGCTATCACCAGCTGTAACCATAGCAGCATCAGAAATCATCATAAAACAGTGATACAACACACATACAGTGCATTACACAAAGTATAAGAGAGAGAGTCACTACCTTATCCTTTCCTGACGTCCTTCGGCGCAGTTGGCTCCCGAGGGCGGAAAATATCGAATCCTACAATTCCAAATGCACCATTTAGACACTTCCATAGTGTTACTTAGGGTTATATGAGTCTATAATGAAAATTTACAAAAATACCCCCGGGGACCCGGTCCGGCTGTACTTTTCTTGAAATTTTGACATGGGCTATCCTGACATATTTTCGCCCAAGGAATCCATTTCCGAACTCGGAATTATCAAATTCAATGTTAAATTACGAAATTGCCCTTGGCAGCCCTACTTTTAGGGTTTTAGGGGTGTTTCCGTAATTATGCTTTCTCGGCCTTTTTTGAAAAAGTGCCCAACTGTAACCCCACCTATTTTCGCCCACTGAATCCAATGGAATCATCAAATCATTGAAAATCCAACTCTAAGACCCATTTACAGCCTTGGCCGAAATATACATGTTCTCCGGGAAAAATTGGGGTTTTACGATTTCGGCTCCGTAAACGCGTTCCTTTCTACTCCTAACCACTTTATTCACTATTACATTAGGTTATAACTACCATTTGAACCAAAATTGGGCAGCATAACCCTTAGGAAACTCAATTTCCAAAATTTAAAACCAATGGCAATCCGGTGAAATTTCACCGATTAAATTGCCTACAGCAGCCAGAATAAGCAATATACGAAAGTTTGGAAGTTACCTCAAGCTCCCACAAGCTTTTCCCAAATATTGCTGAAAACCCTAAGTGCTCAACAACAGATTTTGAGCTTCCAAACCTTAAAGAACAAAGAGGAGTAGCTTAGGATCGGAGTTATACGCGTTAGGAGCTAAATCGTCGGAGAAATCGGCTTACCTTGTGATTTTTCTTCTCCTTTCTCTCTCTACAAACCTCAACGTTCTCACTCCTCATTCAGCTGCTGTGTGCGACAGAAATGAGCTGAGGAAGATGATAACATATTTAATTCCATGCTGATGTCATCTTTTATTGAGATGATGTCATAATTCCCATTTTCGGATTTTCTAGCAGATTTTCTGCCCAAACTTTGAAAAATCATAACTAATTCTAGAAAACTCAAAATGAGGTGATTCCAAAGCCAAATGAAAGATATTTAAGTCCTCGTCATAGGAAAAATATTGGCCATTACTAAAAATCACCACACAATTCCAGAATTACATAAAACTCATCACTGCCCCAAAACAGAGTTCAGTTTCCATCCCAAACTTTGGACAGTTATATCTCCTAGTTCACAAAACGAAATGGAACAAATTATATGTCCATTTTGAAGCTTGAGATGTGAACTATAAGACTGGAAAATTTCAGAATTTTTAGATACCATTTGGTCATTAAAAAAGTTTACACAAACGGACTGCCCAGAATAGAATTTCACTGGACAGAATTTTAGATTTTGCATCTTTGCTTCCATTGGTTCCATTTTCATACCAAACATCATTCCCACATAAATTTTCACAAGGAATCCATTGGAATCATTAAAATATCCAAATTCCCATCACACATTCTTCAAAAGTGTTTATTCAACAATAATTACATCCACTTTTGAAGTCATTAGCCCTTAATCACTTTTTGGGATATTACAGTGGTGGTGAAGGCGACCGATCATAAGTGATATCAACTTTAGAATCTAGATCAGTGAAGAGAACATATGTCTGTGGATGAGGACGTGAAGTCAAGGCAGGAGTGGTCTCAGGTGGCACCTCAGAAGATGTAGCCAGAAAGTGAGAGCGTAAGAAGATCTCCATATCAGTAATTCTTCTAGACATATCATCTTGAGTGTTGAACATCAAGTCAAAGTTGGTATTAGCCTTATCTACCAACTTTAAGACTTGTAACTCCATTTTGTCCATAAAATTCTCATACTCAGTCATCAATTCCTTTTTCAAACTAGACACAGCTTGATTGATCACTTCAGTCAGATGAGTGGAAAGTGATGCATTTAGGAAAGATGGAGGGGGAACCTGACCTTGAGCAGACGACTGAGCCTCATCACCTCTTGATGGAGTGGCTTCTCTCTGAGATGTAGCCCTGGTTTGACTCACTGGAAGATTGATACTCATGTGAGTCAGTTGAGTCTTGCCAAACCTTAGAATGATTACCCTCTCAGTTCCTTCCAAATACCATATTTTGTGTTTCATGAGAATAAGGGATACAAGTTGAGGGTATGGTATTGTCGCAGATTTTGATGAAGAAAATCGAAATCTTCTCATCTCAATAAAAATAATTTCCCCCACATTTCTTTGTTGTCCAGCTAGGAATGAGGCCAGTAAATAGTAATCTTTCTGAGCAAAATAAGTATAATTCTTGGATTTGTTAACCATGCTATGAGAGTATATGTAGTGAAGGACTCGATGAGAATCAGACATATCAATAGGCTTAAAGTTAAGAGGACCTATTGGGTTATTTGGTCTTAAAAGCAGGAAGGCTTCATTGGCTGAAAGAGTGGGTGGATCTGGAGGTGGTGCAATATACCCAAGTAAATCATTTATGATACTAGCAGATATCATAATGAATTGATCTCTAACAGTGGTAGATACTGCTTCCTCAATCAATTCTCCAGTCCTAGAAAGTATGTTGTGGGTTTTCATGTTGCAATAAAAAGTTTTCACAACAGAGGGTGAATAAGGAATGTGAATATTCACCAGGGAGCATAAAATCCAAGAAAAGGATATAAATCCAAATGACAATTCTTCTTCAGATAATTTAAGTCCACATACACTATAGGTTAAAAATGTCTACATGCAAACTCAGTATCATATACCTTCTGTTTTAGTGGCTTCAGTTCCTTAACATTGAAACCTTCAGGAGGACTTGTGACTTGTTCTTCCTCTGGAGACTGTGATGTAGAAGGTACCCCTGAAGCAACCGCACTGGATTGACCAACATAGTGTGAACTTGAGGCACCGGCTTGAGAGGCAGATTTCTCACTCGCGAGTGCTGATGTATCACTCGGGCATATGAACTTTCACTCGGGCATGCTTGTGCTTCTTTGTTCTTCATGACTCTCCGCCAAACACTCACAGTCCCTCACTCGCTAGTGCTCAAGTGCAAACCAGCTTCATGCTCGAGTGTTTGTTATAGTGCTCGAGTGCATCAGTAAGATTGACAGTAATTGCTCTCGGCCAAACACTTCTTGTCCAACACTTGCATATGCTCGAGTGTAAAAGAGCCTGATGCTCGAGTGCTATCTCCAGTGCTCGAGTGCATTAGTAGATCTGATAGCAATTTACTCTCGAGCAAACACTTTCTATCCAACACTCGCATCTGCTCGAGTGCAACATAGCTTCATGCTCGAGTTCTAGCTCTGTTGCTCGAGTGCATCAGCAAAAGCTGACAGAGACATTACAAAACTTTGCCATATGCATTTGGTAACTTTGTAAAAACATACTTTGCATACAATTACCTTTTGTTATCATCAAAACTTGGAATCTAACAAACTGCTGGCTCATCATTTCGGTACAAACCAAAAGATGAACTCCCTCCTCCAACAATCATTGAAGGGCTCGTCCATCCGATCTACGAGCTCCATCATATGGTCTAGAGTTACCTGCAATAGCAAGGACACATGGACTAGTGCTTGAAGAAACTTACCACTCTCGTTCGCTCTTTGAACGAGAAGGTGGATAAGTTACTAAAGAAGGAAGAATATGATTATGCATCAGATTCTTAAAACATCTCCATAACTTGTTATATTTAGTTTTTTTATATAATTTGTCTTTTTTATTTTTTTTTGTAAAATGGTGGTTGCTTAATCAACCACCAAATTTTTTTAAAAAAAGTGAAATACATAACATTTATTAAGTAAAACCCGTCATCTATTAGAATAACCATGTGAAAGAAAGTGAAATACATAATTGTTATTAACAAAGTACCATGATAAATGAAAACAAATAAATAACAGTTCTTATGGATGAATCGTCATGTAAAGTCTTAGGCACGATAACCTAAAAAAAACTTCCATTCCTTTTCTTTGTAAATGTCTAAAACACTTATTTGTTGAACAAGAAGGTGGATAAGTTAGGACCTGTTTGGTTAGAGGGGAGGTGATGGAAAAGGAGGAAAAATGAGCCCCTCCCCTCCAAAATTTCAAACCAAATGAGCTCCTCCCCTCATTTAGTTTGAAATTTTGGAGGGGAGGGGACGCCAAAGTTTCCATCCCCTCCCCTCTAACACCCTTATTTTAGCTCTCCTCCAAATTGGAGTGTTTTGGGAGAGGAGTTAACATTTTAGACCACTTTACCTTTATAACTTATATGATATTCTAATAACGTTTATGATGCAAAAATATTATGATAAATAAAAATATTATTATTTTTAAAATATTTTATTCTAAAATAAAAATATATTATTATACAAAAATTATTATAATTAAAAAATATTTTAATATAAAAATTATATATTTATGAATAAAACATTATTATAATCATAACATATGCTCATACAAATTTAATTAAAAAAATAATATTATTAAATTAATTTGAATAAAAATATTTTTATGATTAAAAAATATTATTATGAATTAAAATTTTTAAAAAAATTACATTTTACAAATAAAAATTATTATTATAAAATTTATTTAAAATAAAAATCACTTGTCATAAATAAAAAATATTATAATTATAAATTATGTTAATATAATTTAAAATAAAATTATTATTATAGTGAAAAATAATTATATTTATTAAAATTAAAATAATATTTTTTTTAAAAATATTATTTTTTATTAAAAATATATTATTATGAAATTAATTTAAAATGAAAATATGTTATTATAAATAGAAAATACTATTATAGTTAAAAAAATATTATTATATAATTAATTTTAAACAAAATGTATATTATTATATTAATTATAAATAAAATGTTATTTTATAAATAAAATATAACATATAAATAAAAAATATAATCAAATATGTTAGAGTAGAATGGCAAATTGTTATCATTCCTCACTTCCCATATCATCTTAAATCAAACAGGGGTTCATTAAAAACCACTCACCTCCTCCTCTACCAACCAAACCAAACAAGGTAACCCTCTACTCTTTCCTTCCATCCCCTATCTTTCAAACCAAACAGGCCCTTACTGGAGAAGGAAGAATCTGATGATGCATCATATTCTTAAAACATCTCTATAACTTTTTATTTCTAGTTTGTTTATATACTTAGTCTTTTTGTTTTTTTTTCTATTTGTAAAATGATGGTTGCATAATCGACCACCAATTTTTTTTAAAAAAAGTGAAATGCATAATGGTTATTAAATAAAACCAAGGAACAAAAAATCGGACCGGGCAATGAACCGGTCACGGTACAGGTTCAAGGGTTAATAGGACAATCGGGATCTAACTGGTGGTCGGACCGGTTATATTAAAATATTATAATTTATTAGTGACAATATATATATTAATATATTTTTAAACTTCTATAAATAAAAATGAAGATCATTAGGAAAAAAATGTTTAAAATCTATTAGTATTAGTTATGATACATATACTTATATAATGATATCTTCTTTCCTATAATTATTATATCATTTTAAATAATTTTTTCATTATCTTTATCCTTTTTTTAGATTTATTCTTTCTTTACCTACTTTTCTCTTCATCTTGATCTTTGACCTTTCATTTATTCTTTCATTACCCACTTATGCAATGATATCTTCTTATCCTTGATCTTGACCCTCGTGTTTTTTCCTCCAGTCAACACTCTTATGGTCAATCTTATATTTGATATTATTTTATTAGCTCATTCTTGATATGTGTGCCATTATTTTATTTTAATAAAAGGTGTTGAGAATCCAAAGCATTAAAGCAAAACTATTCTCTGATCACCTTTTCATCTTCCATTTGTCTTTTCTCTCTTCTCCGAAATCATCTTCAGATCCTCCCTTTTCTATTCTTTGCATTTTAAAAACATCATCATCAAATCCTTCCACGAGATCTTCAACAACCAGATTCTGTCATCACCTTTTCTACATCAACCTCCACAATCTTGGCATCCCCCATCTCCTGCAGGTCGCCATTGTCGTCAGACGCTAGGCTGGGTATAGGGTCATCGTCGTCGCCGGACGCTGGGCTAGGGCATAGGGTCGCCGTCACTTGATTTTCATCTGCAAGAGGAGACTGCTTGCCTGAGTTTCAATCAAGCTTCTTTTAGTCTTTTTGAATCTGATATTCTGATCCGATCTAAATCTGATCATCTGATTTTTTTTTTAAAATTATGCAGGAAAATTTTTTGACTCGGTCAAACTGCTTGACTCGGCGGTTTGGCCGAGTCAACCAAAAACTGCCCAGGTCAACTCGGTCAAGACCGAGTCGATCTCCCTCCCTTCCCAAGCGCCATACAGGATAGGACCAGGGACCGGTTCGCTGGTTTTTCGATCGGACTGGCCGGTCTGGTCTGGTTTTTTGTACCATAAATAAAACTCATCACTTATTAAAATACCATATAAAAATAAGTGAAATACATAACAGTTACTAATAAAGAACCGTGATAAATGTAAACAAATAAATAACAGTTCTTATGAACAAACCATAATGTAAAGTCTTAGGCACGATAACCCAAAAAACCCTATTATTCATCTTCTATTTAAGCGTTTGAAAAAGAATACACTATGAAATCCACCAACATATTTAGCCTACGACTCCAATTGTCTTTTCCGGCCTTCATGAATCATTTTCAGTGAAATCTCACCATAAAAAGCCTTCATCCGACTTCTCAGCAATAACCGCTCTAGTGGATACACTTGACCGTTATCTCAACTACTGTCGTGCGAGTTGTTTTTGTTCATAAGCCTTAGCTAGGTATAGTTATGATTTCCCTCATCCATTTCGCATTATCCTTCTTGCATGCACTTCTAGCAGTTCATCCCTTGTTTATTACAGTGATCAACTTGGCTGATTGGGCTGCCATTATGAAGCCATGACACGATAAAGCATCGAAGATGACATTAATTTCTTTTTGTGAAGTTTTGTTTTTGTAAAATCTAGTATTGCTCTGATTGAAAGTTCCTTAAATTGCTTTTGTGACGTTATGTTTTTTTGGAAACCCTAGTATTGTTGTGATTAAAGGTTCCTTTCTTGTTACAGGAAGTTGTCAACCCATTGCTTTTATTCAGAATTCCTACTCTATTGATCTTTTTTGAAGTGATTTCGGTAGATATGGATCCCTAATCCCTAGGCAAATAACTTTCCTTTTGTGAAAGTATCCTTGTCTCTGGAAGTTACTTCAAAAAGATCAATAGGGATTCGATGAATAAATTAGTTCAATTGTACCAAGACAAGATAAAGCATTCAAGGTGACATTAAATTATTTTTGTGAAGTTATGTTTTTTTGGGAAAACCCATTATTGCTCTGATAGAAGGTTCTTCTTCTATTACAAGAAGTTGTCAACTCATTGCTTTGACTGAAGGTTCTTAATCCATTAATATTTTTTGAAGTCGCTTCTGGAGATATGGATCCCTAAGAAAATACATATTTTTTGGGAAGTATCCATATCTCTGGAAGTTACTTCCAAAAGATCAAGAGGGATGTGATGAATAAACTAGTTTGTTGTAGTGAGAGTCATACATGAACAAATGAATACCTATAACGTTTGTGAAGTCACTACGCGATAGAGCATTCAGGATGACATATTAAATTGCTTTTGTGAAGTTATGTTTTTTTTTAAAACCCATTATTAATCTAATAGGTGACATGAAGTTAAAAGCTCTAAATTCAATATTGTGATCAGTTCTAAGCTCTTTAATGTGAGAGTTTTTGAACTACTTGGTCTCGACTCTATAATAGAGTATCACTTCTCACATCGAGTAGCCATACAATATGGGATGGATAAAGATTTTCTAGGCTTTGTGAATTAAATCAATCACACTCTTGACCTATAAATCTTATAATGTAAGTGTTTATCACCTATACCTTGTGTCTCATAAGCAATTAAGCAAGGAAAGCAATGACTGGGTCAAAAATCATGAATATGTGTATATAGGTAAACCCTTGAGCAAACCATACCCCATGCGGCCTTTACAATATGGATATTTGTACATTTTTCCCCATCCATTGCTTTCTAGGGTTAATTTTTGTGAAGAGACACAATTATAGGTAAACTATTACATTATCACTTATATAGGTTACCAGTTGCCATTGATTCTCCTTATAAAGCCTAGAATGTCCTGATCTATCCCATATTGCATAAAAACTCGATATGGGAGGTGTTGTTCTATTATATACAATCTAGTTCAACTAGCTCAAAAACTCTCATTTGAAGAGTCTCACAGTCATACATTACGGCTATTATATAACAACTGTCATGTATTATAAAAGTTCATGGTTCTTATTTTGGAACTGTTATTAATGCACTAAATATATAATGGTTGCATATGTAAGATTGTTATTTACTTTTCTTAAACATTACGGTTCTTGCAAAAGAATCATTATATATGTTACTAAATAAATACGGTTGTCAAAATAAGACTATTATGTATTATATAAGCAGTACCATATATTATAATAGTTCTTAATATGTGCTCGTTAGTTATTATCACAGCAATGCGTATATTATGTCCTCACCAAGCCTCTGTAATACCCCAAATTTTGAGACTTGAGCTTAGAGATTAAGCCTGAGATTAGTGAACTGCTAAGCCCTGGTTTAGCAGGATTCCAAATTGGATTAAGAAATATGAAAATGAGGTTGGTGGTGATTCAGTTAGAATTACCATATCAGGGGCAAAACGGTGAAGTTACCGGCCAAGTAATCGGTTGCCGAAGAGGAAACTCATTGGTAACTTTATGATCAATGGCTAGGATTGTATTGTGTAATAAATCAAGGGGCGGAATCCCATGTGCAAGTGTGTATGTGAGCTCATAGGAGGAGTGACAAGATTGTACCAAGTGGCACTTTATGAGCCATGGGATTTTGGTCAAATGTTCAACTCTTTTTCCTCCCTCCTCTCTTCCTTCTTGGTCAGCCAAATGGATCTCTTCTTCATCATCACTATCTCTCAATTCTCTCTCTTGTTCCTCCATTTTCGGTGAGCCCAAGGTGGAGAGAGAAAAAGAAAAGGTAAGGTTTGGATATGTAAATATCCTCTAATGCTCAAATACCTTTCTTTAAAGTTGTTCATAGTAATGAGAGCTTCATTTCTATGGTTTTAGATTTGGGGAAAGAAGGTGGTTTGAGAGCTTGAGGAATTTGGAAAGATGAAGAATTAAGGATTAGCTTTAAGAAAGAGGAAGAAGTGAGTGATATCTTCCTTTTGATATATTATTTGTGATATTTGGTTGAGTTTTGTGATTTTTGGTTTTTGCCCTAATTTGTTGTAATTAAGGAATGATGGTGTATTGTGATTAAAATGGTGTCATAGTGTGTTTTGATACCATTAGGATTGATTTGGAACTTTGGAAGTAAAGTTAGAGAAATTTGGGTAATGTGTGTGATAAGTGTGCCATAAGGGAAAATGTTATTGTGATAGGATTTTGGTTGTTTTGAGGTTTCCAATGGGTTCCTTGTGTGAAATTATGTGGGAATAGCCTTGTGAAAGAATTTTAGGACCATTGGAGACATATTAGTTAAGTTAGAGAAAATGCTGATATCAATTGTGTTTCCGGTCTCTGATGCACAACACTCGAGTGAGGGAAATCATGCTCAAGTGTTGTTATGTATTTTCCCTTTCTGCGTGGAGTTTTGCCTAGGTTTCTATGAAAAGAGATCGAGTGCACTTCGTAGTCCGTGAGTGATGTTGGTGCTTGCTCGAGTGAGCAAGGGATTGCTCGAGTGATAGTGTGAGAGCTTGGTTAGGGCTGCTCTCGAGTTGTCACTTGCTGGCCATTTGTCAAGAGTGTGCTCTGACACTCGCAAGCACAGTCATCTCACCCGAGCACTGGGGGGTATGCTCGAGTAAGCTTGTCCTTCTGATGTGGTATGTGCTCTCGGGTTGTCACTTCTTGTGTTGCACTTTCGGGGACTCTAGCAGATTTGGAGTCATCACCCAAGTGCAAAGCCTTATGTTCGAGTGATATGAGCACTTTCTGGTCAAGGTAGTTACTCACTGCCAAACACTCGCGAGTGAGAGTCGTTCTCACTCGAGCACGAGTCGTCCCTCACTCGAGTGTGCCATCCTTCACTCGAGTGATGAAGCCAAAAATGGGTTTGTGAGATTTCAAAAGAAAACTTTGGTCAAATGTCTCCCAACCCTTTAGGCATGTGTCTGGCCTTTGAGTAGCCACCTAAAGGTTATGTATGATAACCAACTTAAGTGTTTAAAGGATAAGGATTTGGAAAAAGGGATTAACCCCATGCCCTTGTTTTAGTTATAAGGTTTGGTGTTCGCCCTGATCGTGAGCAACTGGAGCTGGAGCTTACATGGAAAGAGGGTAGGGAACATATCTCTCCTGTATGTATTTGATATCTGTTTTAGTGTGTGTTGGTGCATGTCTTTGCTTTGCATGATTATATGTAATTTGAAGCTATGTTTAAATCTATGCTATGGCCATATGTATATTGTTCGAAGCATTGAGCTTACAAATGTGTCATTGTGTATGAGCATGACTTGTGTGATGCCAGCATGTCATGCATTAGACATTTATCAAACATGCATATTGATATTGTTATCCTACTGAGATTCTCTAGAAGCTCACCCTCCCCTATCAACATTTTAGACAGGGAAGGAAGATTGAGGATGGAGCAAGCATCTAAGGACGAAGAGGACTCGTTTCTGGGCAAGAGCTTAGTAGTTGGTTATCAATGCGTAATTGGGAATATGTATTTGTATATTCGGATTGGTATTTGAGTATGTATTCGAGTGGGTTGTGTAATCCTTAATTGAGGAGTTGTATGGGCTATTGTGCCCTATGATTATTGAGCGAAGGTATGATCCTGGTATTACCGGGAATTTATATTGCGTACTCTGATAATTGTATAAATGTGATTTATCTTCGCGTAATAATTGTATTCGGAGTGTGAATGTGAGACCAGGTTTTCAATAATTTCGAAATGTAATTATGAAAATCCTATATGGTGGATAGATTTGTAAATGTTTATTTGTTTGTTATTGGTCTCTATTTCACTTAAGCTTCATAATCCGGATATAATTACGTTGAGAGTGTTACATTTTGGTATCAGAGCAATAGTTCCTGGCAAACATGGGAATTTGCTAGGATAACTCCTTTAGATCTCTGCCTTGGGTGGCAGATGATGATTTGTGATAGTGAATGTGTATACACATGTATGTTTGGTTACTGTGGATATATAAGATATTTGTGGAATATGTGTATACATTGTTGGTTATCTTAGAGTGACGAATCATTATGAAATTGAAAGTTAGAGTGGTTCATCCGAGAAGTTGATGTGTAGACCAGAGGTGGAGGTAATCAGACTCATCATCTGATTTGAGCATAGAGGGAAAGGATTCCCTAAGATATGTGATATTGAGGTTCTAGATATCATGACCAACCTAGAAGATGGGTGAGAAACCCTAAGTGGTATGATGTTACATGTAGTAATGTCATACTGAGCTTGTGTGTGTAAAGGTTTTAAGACCTAGGGGACCAGTGTGCCTTAGGCTAGCAAAGATATTTGGATTTGTGTTTGTGTTTGGGTTGTGAATGCTCCGTGGAATTGAGGAAGTATTTCTCAGCTCATCTGAGGTTGAAACTTTGAGAGATGAACTGTGATCCAAGGATCAGACTTAATAGTTGAGATGATTCTTAGGAATTGGGTTTGACATGGATGGTCTGTGGTGCCAAGTATGGTACTAAACTTAAATTAAAATGCATATCAGGTACCCTAAGGGTTCTGGTTGTTAATCTAGCGCAGGGAGAAAGTTCTCTACGAAGGATTCGGATAAGAGAGTGCTACCTACAGGGAGTATTGAATGGAGAGGGCTGCCTACGGTGACACCTGAACGGTTAGGCTATTTGTGAGTCCTGGGTGGTGGGTTAGCCCAAGAGGGGTGAGACCAGCCAGCCCAGCCACCGGCACGGGGCATCCCCTAAGGGAGTAAAACTGGGGTGGGCACCACCGGCGCGGGGCATCCCCAGAGGGGGTAAAACCAGGGGGTGAGACTATATGATTTTGCGAACTCTGTGAAAGCCACCGTGACGATAAACCCTAGTGTGCAGCCACCGTGATAATGAACCATAGAGAGCAGTTGTCGTGACGTTGAATCGTAGAATAGAGCTATGATAACCCATACTCTTAATGATGTGTTGGTTATGGCTCTCAATGATTCGAGTTGAATCAGGCCAAGATTGGGTACAGATTGTGAATGTGGTATGGTGTTGTGGGACATCAATATGAGACTCCTGTTAAATTACTCTAACATTGTGGAAGCACATATGAGGAGAAAGACCTCAGAGTGTGCAACGGAAGCATGTTAATGTGATGTGTTTGAGTACAGTACTGAGCAGGAGCTCAAGTTTGCAAAAAGTGTGATGTGTTAGTGATGGCTTCGAGAAGTACAACTCCGAAGTCCAGATCATTTTGTGAGAAGGGGCCTTGAAGGACCCCAGTATTTGAAAAGAATTTATGGTGTTGATGGTGAAATTGTTAAGATGCCTAGTTCCAGCCTGTCATGATTGTGTATTGTGATGTCTTTCACTTGCGGCCGTATGGGGTGATTCTTATGGCGGAGGACTATTCCGTTGGGGCGGTAGTTTACGGGGGATTGACTATTTGTGACCCGTGAGGCTATGTGTATATGTTGCCATGCCAATAGTCCCTGAGTCACTAACAATAGTTCGGGTAAAAACTATGTGTCTTCCCAGCGTTAAAATTGGATGAGGGTGGGGTGTAGCTATGTGTATTTCCATACCAATAGTCCCTGAGTCGCTAGCAACAATTCAGGTTAAGACTGTGTGTCTTCTCGACGGTAAAAGGGGATGAGGATGGAATGTGACCACGCCAATAGTCCCTGAGTCGCTAACAACAGTTCGGGTAAAGACTGTGTGTCTTCCTGGCAGTAAAAGGGGATGAGGGTGGAGTGTGATTGTGAATTTGTGACAGTTGTGAACAAGCTGGGACTGGGGTATAGTTGTGTAGCAGAGCAGAGCTAATTGAGTTGATGGCTAATTCGACTTCATGATCAAGGGTTCTCCATTCTGAGGGCACTACCCCGGTATGGCCAGCATGGCTAGCTACCGCGCTGGTTGCACCGGTGTTAACCCTAGGCCGAAAGGCGGTACGTAAAATTAGAATCTGCTATGTGTGTTGTTGTAAATGTGAATAGTGATGTGAATGCCGGAAGGGCAATGTGTATTTGTGAGACAGTGGGAAGCTGTCGTATTTGTACAAGCGGTGGAAGCCGAGGTATTCTTGCAATATGATATGTATGCAAGTGGCAAAATCTACGTATCATTGTGTATATAGCTGTGGGTGCTGTAATCTTGTGACAATCGTCACGCATTAATGTGAATCTGTCGTGGACATTGTGTAATACCCAAAAGTCCCGGATGGGCGAGGGTAATGCCGTGAAACTTGATACGGCAATGTGATATTGTTGGGAATACCCACAAAGTCCCGGTTACCACTAGTGGAGTTACTATTGGGTGTACGGGTGAGGGTAAAAGCTATGAAAGTGGATATAGCGAAAGCGGAAGAGTTGGTGATCACAACAGAGGCTGTCGTCTAACACGTTGTGTTGCGGTGTGTTATGAAGTTATTCCCGGAAGGGGTAACAAGATTGAGTAAAGGAGGGTGGTGGCCTATGTCGCCCAACTGCCAAGATCTTATGATATGGCTTATGAATTAGAGTCACCGGATATTGAGATGCGCTAGCCACTCATGAATTGGGGAGGGCTTGCGACGATTGTGGTTATGTGATGATAGTGTGTGTGGCAATCGTATGTGGAGGTGATTGCATTTGTTTGAGAAATGGTATGATGATTGTGTTCGGATAGCAATCGTGAAATGGGCCAATTGCAGTTTGTGGCAACTAGGGTTGCATTTATTGTTTAAGATTCTCACAAGAGTCAAGTTTATGGCACACCATTTGTGTGGATAGTCTAGAAGAGACCTTCTCGTAAGAGATGATTGTGAAACGAAAGCCGTTATGAGGAGGCATCCGAAGTTATGATTTGTATAGTGCGACAAATTTCGAGGACGAAATTTATTAAACGGGGGGAGAAATATAATACCCCGAATTTTGAGACTTGAGCTTAAAGATTAAGCCTGAGATTAGCGAACTGCTAAGCCCTGGTTTAGCAGGATTCCAAATTGGATTAAGAAATATGAAAATGAGGCTGGTGGTGATTCAGTTAGAATTACCATATCAGGGGCAAAACGATGAAGTTACCAGCCAAGTAATCGGTTGCCGAAGAGGAAACTCATTGGTAACTTTAAGATCAATGGCTAGGGTTGTATTGTGCAATAGATCAAGGGGCGGAATCCCATGTGCAAGTGTGTATGTGAGCTCATAGGAGGTGTGACAAGATTGTGCCAAGTGGCACTTTGTGAGCCATGGGATTTGGGTCAAATGTTCAACTCTTTTTCCTCCCTCCTCTCTTCCTTCTTGGTCAACCAAATGGCCCAAAAAGCTTATCTCTTCTTCATCATCACTATCTCTCCTGCATGTATTTGATATCTATTTTAGTGTGTGTTTGCTTTACATGATTATATGTAATTTGAAGCTATGTTTGAATCTATGCTATAGCCATATGTACATTGTTCGAAGCATTGAGCTTACAAATGTGTCATTGTGTATGAGCATAAGTTGTGTGATGCAAGCATGTCATGCATTAGACATTTATCATACATGCATATTGATATTATTATCCTACTGAGATTCTCTAGAATCTCACCCTCCCCTATCAACATTTTAGACAGGGAAGGAATATTGAGGATGGAGCAAGCATCCAAGGACGAAGAGGACTCGTTTCTGGGCAAGAGCTTAGTAGTTGGTTATCAATGCGTAATTGGGAATATGTATTTGTATATTCGGATTGGTATTTGAGTATGTATTCGAGTGGGTTGTGTAATCCTCAATTGAGGAGTTGTATGGGCTATTGTGCCCTATGATTATTGAGCGAAGGTATGATCCCGGTATTGCCGAGAATTTATATTGCGTACTCTAATAATTGTATAAATGTGATTTATCTTCGCGTAATAATTGTATTCGGAGTGTGAATGTGAGACCAGGTTTTCAATAATTTCGAAATGTAATTATGAAAATCCCATATGGTGGATAGATTTGTAAATGTTTATTTGTTTGTTATTGGTCTCTATTTCACTTAAGCTTCATAATCCGGATATAATTATGTTGAGGGTGTTACAGCCTCAATACATAACAATTGTTATATTAGAACCGTTATAATAGATCCACAATAAATAACAATTTAGAACTATAATGTATTTACGTCAAGCATATATAGTGCCCACCTATATGACAATTCGGAACCATGATGTATTGCAGATAATAACTATCATATATGGCGATTTTTGTAGTAGTGTTATTTGGTTTTCAACAACTGTTGTTTACCCAATAAAAAATTCACACTGCCAAGTCATTCATAAGTTTTGTTAAGAAATTCATCATATTTCATTATGTTTTAACAATTTTTGTTCACCCAGTAAAAAAATCACACTATTAGGTCATTCATAAGTTTTATTAAATAATTCACCACATTTTCACTAGGATTTAACAACTTTTATTTCCTATGTAATTACAAATCCTCACATTCAGTTTAATCACAACTTTTGTTAAAACATAATGAAATGTGAGGAATATGTTAACAAAGATTGTGAATGACCTGATAGTTTGAATTTTTTACTTGGTTTAACAACATTCGTTTACCCAGTAAAAATGTACACTATCTGTAACCCCCTGTCTTGAAAACCCATAATTAAGATTCGAGAGTGCGTAATTGAAATGAATTAGAGACCGACAGATATATTTTTCTCAAATTTCTTTTCCAATATTCATTCAATATGGTCTCAGATTCATCTTCCCAATCTAATTACCCTGCGCAGTTAAATCACATTCATATATATATATATATATATATATCAGAGTGTACAGCAAAAATTCTGACAACCCCAGGTTTCATATATATATCAACACTAAGGTTTAAAGTTTCCCATAAAGGGGATTACACAAAATCATTTCAACATTTACATCCTAAAATATGTATACAGTAATCCCAAACCAAAATTCGATAACTAATGACCCAAATTATATCACTGTAAAATCCTTAGTCGGCCTTGGTCGTCTCCTTTCCCTTTAAGCCACTTGCCCTATCTGAATGTTAGTCAATGAAAAGAATGAGATTCTAAAGAATCCCAGTAGTAATAAATCACTAATACCATGATCACATAGCATGCAAGTAAATCACCAAGCAGCAGCAACATCACATATTACACCCCACCCTCATCCCCTTTAACTGCCGGGAAGGCACACTGTCTTTACTCGAACGGTGACTATTGGCCTGGTGGTGCATACAGATAGCCATACAGCTCACATATAGCCTTTCGGCTTCCACAAATAGCCTTTCGGCCCACAAATAGCCTTACGGCTTTCACATAGCCTCACATCTCACAAATAGCCTTTCGGCCCACAAATAGCCTTACGGCTTTCACATAGCCTCACATCTCACAAATAGCCTTTCACTTTTCACATTCACATATTTCGCAACATCTGCAACCAGCACAAAATAATGATAAACACACATACAATGCAACACATATAGTATAAGGTAAGGAGTCACTACCTTGTTCTTTCCGATTGTGCTCTAGCGCAGGTGTAATATCCCAAAAAGTGATTAAGGGCTAATGACTTTAAAAGTGGATATAATTATTGTTGAATAAACACTTTTGGAGAATGTGTGATGGGAATTTGGATATTTTAATGATTCCAATGGCTTCCTTGTGAAAATTCATGTGGGGAGAGTGTTTATTGTGAAATTGGAACCATTGGGAACAATCGTGCTAAAGTTGAAAACTCTGTCCATTGAAACTCTGTACAGGGCAGCCAATTTGTATGGACGTTTTAAATAGGCAAATGGTGTCTAAAAATTCTGAAATTTTCCAGTATTAAAGTTCACATGTCAAGCTTCAAAATGAACATATAATTTGTATCATTTTGATTTGTGACCTAAGAGTTTTGGATTTTTGAAGTTTGCCCAGCGAAATTAATTATTTTCTGGAACAGTATGCAAAGATTGAAATTCTGGGAATTTTGTGGTGATTTTCAGTAATGGCCAATATTTGTCCTATGAAGAGAACTTAAATATCTTTCATTTGGCTTTGGAATCACCTCATTTCGATTTTTCTAGAATTAGTTATGATTTTTCAAAGTTTGGGCAGAAAATCTGCCAGAAAATCCGAAAATGGGAATTATGACATCATCTCATTAAAAGATGATGTCAGCATGGATTATTAATCAAATTGCTCATCTTCTTCAGCCATTTCACGCCATTTCCAGCTGAAGATAGTGAGAGAAAGTTGAGAGCTCTTAGAGAGAGAAAGAGGAGAAATCTCGCAAGGTAAGCCGATTTCTCCGACGATCTAGCTCCTAACGCGTATAACCTTGTTCCTAAGCTTCTCTTCTATGTTATTTAAGGTGTTTGAGAAGACGATTTGGTGTTCAAGGGGCTAGGGTTTTCAGCCACTCTTGAGAAAAGCTAGAAGGAGCTTGAGGTAACTTCCAAACTTTCGTATATTGCTTATTCTGGCTGCTGTGGGCAATTTAATCGGATTGCCATTGGTTTTAAAGTTTGGAAATGATGTGGCCTAGGGGTTATGCTGCCCAAATTGGGTCTTAATGTTAGTTGTAACCTAATGTAATGGTTAATAAAGTGGTTAGGAGTAGAAAGGAACGCGTTTACGGAGCCGAAATCGTAAAACCCCAATTTTTCCCGGAGAACATGTATATTTCGGCCAAGGCTGTAAATGGGTCTTAGAGTTGGATTTTCAATGATTTGATGATTCCATTGGATTCAGTGGGCGAAAATAGGTGGGGTTACAGTTGGGCACTTTTTCAAAAAAGGCCGAGAAAGCATAATTACGGAAACACCCCTAAAACCCTAAAAGTAGGGCTGCCAAGGGCAATTTCGTAATTTGACATTGAATTTGATAATTCTGAGTACGGAAATGGATTCCTTGGGCGAAAATATGTTAGGATAGCCCAGATTAGAATTTCGAGAAAAGTGCAACCGGTCCGGGTATGGCGGGCCCAGGCCGGGTCCCCGGGGGTATTTTTGTAAATTTTCATTATAGACTCATATAACCCTAAGTAACACTATGGAAGTGTCTAAATAGTGCATTTGGAATTGTAGGATTCGATATTTGCCGCCCTCGTGAGCCAACTGCGCTGAAGGAAGTCAGGAAAGGATCAGGTAGTGACTCTCTCTCTTATACTATGTGTAATGCTCTGTATGTGTGTGTTATCACTGTTTTGTGATGAATCTTTGATGCTGCTGCAGTTACAGCTGGTGATAGCTGTTGTTTACAGCGCAAGCTGTCGTTTACAGTGCAAGCTGTCGTTATTGTGATTACAGCGTAAGCTGTCGTGATGGTGATTACAGCGTAAGCTGTCGTATTGTGTATACAGCCGTGAGTGCTGTCGTTTGTGGTGAAAACCATGTATCTTTGAGATTGATGTTGCTGTTGTTGCTGGTTGTGATTTATATACATGCTTGGTATTTATACATTGTATGAGTGGTTTGTTACTACTGAGATTCTCTCGAATCTCATTCCTTCCTATGACTAACCTTTCAGACAGGGCATGTGGCTCAAAGGAGAAGAGGCCGACCCGGAGCACTTAGGACCCTTAGGGGTATAGTTAATTTTGGAATGTTGGTTATATCTTTTGAATTCGGGATTACTGTATAATCTGAAATATGAATAGTATATTCAATTTTGGATGTAATCCCCTAGTGGATACTTAAACCTCAGGTTATATATGTATAGAATCCGAGAGTTGCCGAGGAATTGGTTTTACACTCTGTCATACGTGAATGTAGATAAACTGCACAGGTGATTATATTCGAATTTTGAAATGGAGACCAGGAACAGGAAAGAGATTTTGAATGATTTTGTGAAAACCCTACCACAAAGTAGGAGATTGAAACGAGTTTAAGTTATCCGAAGGTCTCTAATCTACTTTAATTATTTAATATCGAATTATAATTACATGATTAAAGGCAGGGTGTTACATTTTGGTATCAGAGCTGTAGTTCCTGGCAAGGGTAGAGGTTGTTAGGATAGATCCCTTAGTTGGTTCTAGGGATAGGAGATTATCTGTAAATGATTGTGGAGTATGCACATGTATGTTTATTGATGTGGATATATATAAGTTTTGTGATTATACGTGCATACCATTTCTGTTGAATTAATGGGGCAAGTTGTCTGTAGAATGAAGAAGAAAACTAGAGGACGCCCCAATATTCTGCGTGTAGACCCTGACGTGGAGGTCGTCAAGGATAACCCACCGGATGCAATGCAGGAATTAATGGGTCTAATCAGAGATCAGCGGGATATGATAACTGAGCTAAGAGAAGAGCTCAGAGCAGAGAAAGCAAAGAACAAAGAGGACCCGATTCAATCCACTCCGGTGGAAACTCAAGAAGAAACTCGACATGAGGACACTGCTGAAGGGTCAGCACGACCCCTAGAATCCCCACCTCGTGCTATTCCGAATCAAGAATCACATGGGATGCCGCTTAGAGAGGAAAGAGACTTACAGTTTTGGGTCACCAGATTCTGCAAGCATCTGCCTCCGACGTTCAGAGGGATGTTTGACCCTCAAGCAGCCGAAGATTGGATGAACAGGCTGGAGAAAATATTTGAGGTTCTTGGTTGCCCAGATGAGGTGAAGCCATGACTGGCCGTTTACAAACTCGAAGGGGATGCAGATCGTTGGTGGCGGAATATCGCCCTAACCCTGAAGAGCACAGAAATGCCATTGACTTGGGAACTGTTTCAACAAGAGTTCAACGAGAAGTATTTTCCCAAATCAGTGAGGCTCGAGAAGGAGAGAGAATTCCTGAATATCAGGCAAGGGGTCGCGGAAAGCTTCGATGATTACTTGTCCCGTTTTGTCCGATTGGCTCGATACTCCTCCTATCTTCGGTTTAAGGATGATGAAGAATGGAGTTCTGATATGCTCATTCGCGGTCTGAGGCGAGAGTTGAGGAAGCGCTTAGCTACTCATCAATTTACCAAGTTCAACAAGGCGGTTGAACAGTGCAGGATTACAGAGAACAACTTGAGAGATTTGTATCCTGCCAGAGCTACTAGCCACCGCAATGAACCTAATAAGGGTGCTACCTCACAAAAGCGAAAGGGGCAAGGATCTTCGTCTGGAAGTGGTAAGAAGCCCTACTAGTCTGGGAGCCGTGACCAGCAAAGAACATATTCTGGACCATGGATTTGTCGTCGGTGTAACCAACCACATCAAGGCAAAACTTGTGATGGCAAAATAATATGCTTCAATTGTAAGCGTGTGGGGCATACTTCTGCTGAATGCAAAGAGCCACGACCAGACTAGAGACCGAGGACACAGGGCCGAGTATTCACTATGACCCATGAGGAGGCCCGCAAATCTCCTGAGCTAATACAAGGTAAACTTCTACTTCGTGGCCATCTGTTGCAAGTTTTATTTAACTCAAGTGTAAGTCACTCCTTCATTGCCTATGATTGCGTGAAGCGCCTGGGATTGCATGTGCATAAACTGCCATTTGAATTAGTAGCGTCAACTCCAATGGGTATTAAGGCCTTGACCACAGAAGCTTGTTTGAGTTGTGTCATAACTGTGGAATGGAATCAATCTATTGTAGATTTGATATGTTTGCCTCTTAGTCAATTAGAAGTCATTTTGGGTTTTGATTGGTTAATGGCAAATAATATATTGCTTGATTGTGGAAACAAGATGATAGTATATCCTGTATCTCAGAGGGTTGAAGATGTGGATGCTAGTATGAATTTTCTTTCGGCAGCCAAAGCTGAAAAGTATCTTGAAAAGGGTTGCCAGGGGTATGTAGTGTTTTTCTCTGTGCAAGGGGAAAATGGCGAAACCTTGAATAATATACCCGTGGTAAATGAATTCCCTGAGGTGTTTCCGGACGATCTGAGTGGATTACCTCCAGAAAGGGAAGTTCAGTTCCCAATTGACATTGTGCCTGGAGCTGGTTCTATATCCAAGGCCCCATACCACATGGCCCCAAACGAAATGGCGGAGTTAAAGAAACAAATAGAAGATTTGCTTGAGAAAGGGTTTATTAGACCCAGTGTGTCGCCTTGGGGAGCTCCAGTGTTGTTTGTAAAGAAGAAAGATGGGAGTCTTCGCTTGTGTATCGACTACAGAGAGTTGAATAAAGTTACTATAAAAAACAAGTACCCTCTTCCCCGAATTGATGACCTATTAGATCAACTCTCTGGTTCGTGTGTGTTTTCAAAGATTGATCTAAGGTCAGGGTATCATCAGCTACGAGTGAAAGCAGAAGATATTCCAAAGACTGCTTTCAGGACCCGATATGGTCATTATGAGTTCTTGGTGATGCCATTTGGGCTAACCAATGTGCCTGCGGTTTTCATGGATTACATGAACCGTATCTTTCGGCAATATCTGGATCAGTTTGTTGTTGTGTTTATCGATGACATTTTGATATATTCCAAGAATAAGGATGAGCATGAGCATCATTTGAGAATCGTATTGAATATCTTGTGCGAGAAGCAATTATATGCTAAATTGAGCAAGTGCGAGTTTTGGCTATCAGAAGTGAAATTCTTAGGCCATGTTATCTCGCAAGAAGGGGTCTCTGTGGATCCCAGCAAAGTGGAAGCAGTACTGAACTGGAAGAGGCCAGAATCTGTGGAGGAAATACGCAGTTTTCTGGGTCTTGCTGGTTATTATCGGAGATTTATCCAAAATTTCTCCCGTATTGCGTTGCCGATGACCAAGCTCACGAGAAAAGATCAGCCGTTTGTGTGGGACGAGAAATGTGAAAACTGCTTTGTGGAGCTGAAGGAGAGGTTGACGTCGGCACCTGTATTGATTTTACCCGATCCCAGTGTGACATATGTTGTGTATTCTGATGCCAGTGGGCAGGGATTAGGGTGTGTCCTTATGCAGCAAGGACGTGTGGTGGCCTACGCCTCTCGACAGCTCAGACCTCATGAATTGAATTATCCCACTCATGATCTGGAGCTTACGGCCATTGTATTTGCTTTAAAGATTTGGCGTCATTACCTGTATGGTGTGACTGTGGAACTGTACTGTGACTACAAGAGTCTTAAATATCTATATGATCAAAAAGAGCTGAATATGAGACAGCGTCGCTGGATGGAATTGCTTAAGGACTACGACCTGGAGATAAAATATCACCCGGGTAAGGCAAATGTAGTCGCTGATGCTCTTAGCCGAAAGACTGTGCTCGTTGCAGCTATGATGATGCAAGAAAGGAAATTGATTGAAGATTTCTGTGATTTAAATTTGACAAATCAGATCATCTGTGCCAATTACACTGTTTCTCAAGAGGAGAGTGATCTAAGGGTGGAAATTGAAGAAGCTCAGAGTCAAGATGATTGGATACAGCGCAATCTGACTCGAATCAAACAGGGAGAAGTTTCAGGCTACGACATATCGCCTCGTGGATTGGTTCGTTACCAGAAAAGAGTCTGCGTTCCACTTAAGGCAGAGTTGAGGCAGAAGATTCTGGATGAGGCACACAAGAGCCGATATACTCTTCATCCTGGTATGACCAAGATGTACCAGAATCTGAAATCGGTGTATTGGTGGCCAGGTATGAAGAGTGATGTGACCAAATATGTAGCAAGGTGTCTCACTTGCCAGAAGGTAAAGATCGAGCACCAGAGACCGCCTGGTTTACTTCAGAGTCCTGAGATTCCGGAATGGAAATGGGAAAGCGTGACCATGGATTTGGTTGTGGGATTGCCCAAGATCAGAAACTATGATGCGATCTGGGTAATTGTGGATCGGTTAACGAAGTCGGCACACTTCATACCAATCAATGCTGGTTATTCTCCTGATAAACTAGCGGAGATTTATATCCGAGAGATTGTCAGACTTCATGGTACACCGAAGAATATCATTTCCGACCGAGATCCACGATTCACTTCAAGATTCTGGAAAACATTACATAAAGCTTTAGGTACTCAACTGAGATTCAGTACGGCTTATCATCGTCAAACGGATGGACAATCTGAGAGAACAATTCAGACGCTGGAAGATATGTTGCGAGCTTGTGTTCTCGACTTTAAAGGAAGTTGGGATCATTTCCTCCCACTTGCTGAGTTCGCCTACAACAATAGCTATCATGCGAGCATCCAAATGGCTCCGTATGAAGCATTGTATGGAAGACGGTGTCAATCACCAATATGTTGGAATGAATTGTCCGAAAGGAAGCTTTATGGGCCAGATTTGGTTTATCAAACCTCTGCATAGATTCGGATTATTCGTAAGAGGTTGCTTGCAGTGCAGAGTCGACAGAAAAGCTACGCTGACAAGAGAAGACGGCCTCTAGAGTTTGAAGTTGGTGACCACGTGTTTCTGAGGGTATCTCCTGTCACCGGTGTTGGGCGTGCAATCAAAAGAAAGAAGTTGAGCCCGAGGTATATAGGTCCTTTTGAGATCCTTGATAGGATTGGGCCTGTAGCTTATCGAGTAGCACTACCTCCGAGCTTAAGCAGGCTCCATGACGTATTCCACGTTTCTCAATTGAAGAAGTACCAACCGGATCCGTCTCACATCATTGAGTATGAGGATGTTGAGCTTCAAGACAATTTCACATATGCAGTGGAGCCAGAGCAAGTCATTGACCGAGAAGAGCGACGGCTCAGACACAGGAGCATTCCATATGTGAAGGTGATCTGGAAGGGAATGACGCAAAGAGAGGCAACTTGGGAAGCGGAGGAAGATATGCGAAGACGATATCCGGAGTTTATGGCTCAAGTTGTGTAGCAATTTCGAGGACGAAATTTAATTTTCGGGGGGAGAAATGTAATATCCCAAAAAGTGATTAAGGGCTAATGACTTTAAAAGTGGATATAATTATTGTTGAATAAACACTTTTGGAGAATGTGTGATGGGAATTTGGATATTTTAATGATTCCAATGGCTTCCTTGTGAAAATTCATGTGGGGAGAGTGTTTATTGTGAAATTGGAACCATTGGGAACAATCGTGCTAAAGTTGAAAACTCTGTCCATTGAAACTCTGTACAGGGCAGCCAATTTGTATGGACGTTTTAAATAGGCAAAAGGTGTCTAAAAATTCTGAACTTTTCCAGTATTAAATTTCACATGTCAAGCTTCAAAATGAACATATAATTTGTATCATTTTGATTTGTGACCTAAGAGTTTTGGATTTTTGAAGTTTGCCCAGCGAAATTAATTATTTTCTGGAACAGTATGCAAAGATTGAAATTCTGGGAATTTTGTGGTGATTTTCAGTAATGGCCAATATTTGTCCTATGAAGAGAACTTAAGTATCTTTCATTTGGCTTTGGAATCACCTCATTTCGATTTTTCTAGAATTAGTTATGATTTTTCAAAGTTTGGGCAGAAAATCTGCCAGAAAATCCGAAAATGGGAATTATGACATCATCTCATTAAAAGATGATGTCAGCATGGATTATTAATCAAATTGCTCATCTTCTTCAGCCATTTCACGCCATTTCCAGCTGAAGATAGTGAGAGAAAGTTGAGAGCTCTTAGAGAGAGAAAGAGGAGAAATCTCGCAAGGTAAGCCGATTTCTCCGACGATCTAGCTCCTAACGCGTATAACCTTGTTCCTAAGCTTCTCTTCTATGTTATTTAAGGTGTTTGAGAAGACGATTTGGTGTTCAAGGGGCTAGGGTTTTCAGCCACTCTTGAGAAAAGCTAGAAGGAGCTTGAGGTAACTTCCAAACTTTCGTATATTGCTTATTCTGGCTGCTGTGGGCAATTTAATCGGTGAAATTTCGCCGGATTGCCATTGGTTTTAAAGTTTGGAAATGATGTGGCCTAGGGGTTATGCTGCCCAAATTGGGTCTTAATGTTAGTTGTAACCTAATGTAATGGTTAATAAAGTGGTTAGGAGTAGAAAGGAACGCGTTTACGGAGCCGAAATCGTAAAACCCCAATTTTTCCCGGAGAACATGTATATTTCGGCCAAGGCTGTAAATGGGTCTTAGAGTTGGATTTTCAATGATTTGATGATTCCATTGGATTCAGTGGGCGAAAATAGGTAGGGTTACAGTTGGGCACTTTTTCAAAAAAGGCCGAGAAAGCATAATTACGGAAACACCCCTAAAACCCTAAAAGTAGGGCTGCCAAGGGCAATTTCGTAATTTGACATTGAATTTGATAATTCTGAGTACGGAAATGGATTCCTTGGGCGGAAATATGTTAGGATAGCCCAGATTAGAATTTCGAGAAAAGTGCAACCGGTCCGGGTATGGCGGGCCCAGGCCGGGTCCCCGGGGCTATTTTTGTAAATTTTCATTATAGACTCATATAACCCTAAGTAACACTATGGAAGTGTCTAAATAGTGCATTTGGAATTGTAGGATTCGATATTTGCCGCCCTCGTGAGCCAACTGCGCTGAAGAACGTCAGGAAAGGATCAGGTAGTGACTCTCTCTCTTATACTATGTGTAATGCTCTGTATGTGTGTGTTATCACTGTTCTGTGATGAATCTTTGATGTTGCTGCGGTTACAGCTGGTGATAGCTGTCGTTTACAGCGCAAGCTGTCGTTATTGTGATTACAGCGTAAGCTGTCGTTGTTAGATCCCAAGTTTTGATGATAACAATAATTCAATTATGTGTAAAACATGTTTTTAGAAGGTTAAGAAAAGATTCCAAGTTACCAAATGCATATTTGAAGTTTGCTGATATCTGCTGTGAAATTGCACTTGAGTGCTCGAGCATGAAATCTGCACTCGAGCACAAATCACTTCTGTACTCGAGCAGGTGTGAGAGAAAGCCAGGAAGTGAGTACCCGAGAGGGATTCTCCCTTTATATTCAATGGATCACTTGAAGCACAAGGGATGCACTCGAGCAGTGAAGTCATTCTCACTCGAGCACGTATGCGAGTGAGGGCATGCGAGTGCTTGGCTGAGAGCAAGTAATGGCATGCTTCCTCTCCTCACTCGAGCAAGGCATGCGAGTGCTTGGCCGAGAGCAAGTTAAGGTATGCTTCCATCATTCACTCGAGAAAGGCGCTGCGAGTACTTGGCCGAGAGTCTTGAAGTTCAGAAAAGTACAAGTGTGCTCGAGCACACTCATCCATGCTTGGAGTGACACGTCCATGCTTGCGAGTAATATTTTCATCCCTCTCCAATTCAGTTGCGAGTGCTTGTTCAAGAGAGCATATTCCTTGAGAATATGCTTCTCACTCGAGCAGAGGTAAGTGTGCTCGAGTGAGGGCCAAAATCACTCGCGAGTGAAAATTCTATCCCTCTGAAATTCTGGTGCGAGTGATGGTTTAGAGAGCATATTCCTTGAGAATATGCTTCTCACTCGAGCAGAGGTAAGTGTGCTCGAGTGAAGGTCCATATCACTCGCGAGTGCAAATTCTCACTCTTGTCAAAATGGTATGCGAGTGATGACCCGAGAAGACATTCCCTGTGTAAATTGCAAAGATTACTCGAGCAGAGTTTTGTGCTCGAGTGAGACCTCTCTTCACCCGCGAGTGAAGATATTTTCTCTCTGTTTTTCCATGCAAGCACAACCCGATAACAGAGACTTATGAAGGAAAATAGGAGATCACTCGAGGTGAGACTTTCATGTTCGAGTGATGCCCTGGTTGACCACAGAAAATGCTAAGTATCACAACGTTCATTACGAATATAGTTTATTGTTATTAATTCATATCATCATTACTTTTTATCTTTGTTTAACATTGTTTTGAATGTTTTAAGAGGATGATACAGGAATATGAACGTTTGAATTGAGCCACATGAGAAAAGTGATACAACGGCAGACAAGATGATTATAAACACGCTGGCACCTACCGCACTCAGTTTATTCCATTTCAACATGCACGTGCCTGCCAATATTTTCAAAAGACCCGCTCCTCCAATATTGAGTGTTCAAACGGGCAAAAACTGAGGAGGCTATATATATACAGAAATTCAAGGAGAATAAAAACATAGATATTCACATACGCAGAGAACGACGTAGCACAAGAATTCACAAGCTCATATCAATTCTCTGTTCTTCATCTAATTTCTCTGTATACACTTTTGATCTTCAGTGTTTATCCATTTACTCTATAAGAGAGTCTTCATACAAACACAAAATACTATATTTGTGTGATCTCAAGATATTGGGATCTTGAGAGGGTAGTTATTCCTTACGAGAGAAGCAGTTGAGAGAAATCCTTGTAGTGTCTTTCACTCATAAGCCTTATAAGATACAAGCAGGAGAGAACGTTGTTGTTCATAAGACTTACAGTGGTGTAAGCGGAAGAAAACGTTGCTGCTCATAAGTCTTGTATACATAAGCAAGTGAGAAGAGTCATAGGTTGTTTCTCTGCACATAAGACTTGTCGTAAGGGGGAGAGAAGTTTCTTGTTGAGAGAATATTTCTGCTCGTAGTCCATTCAAGGACAATTGTTGTCTTGTGGCGTTCTGAGAGCCCATTGAATCTTGGAGATATTGTGAAAAGCTCAGTAGGTCTTGATCTCTGAGGACTGGACGTAGGCATTGTTGTTAGGCCGAACCAGTATAACTCTCTGTGTTCAAATCTTCTCTACTCTACTCTATTCACTATATTTACATATCACCATCTCAAACGAAAAAATTTATAACATCACCCAATTCACCCCCCTCTTGGGTGAAGCTTGCCTCTTACATTTGGTATCAGAGCCACGTCTTCTCCGAAGAGCCTAACAGCTTGAGAAGGATCCGACAAATGGCAACAATGGGTGAAAATATCCTTCCAGACGGTGCTTCAATCACTAGACCTCCTGGTTTTGCTGGAGAACATTTTTCGTTCTGGAAAGCCAAATTCAGAGTGTTTGTAATGGCCAACGAATACAGATTATGGAATGTTATACAAGATGGTGACTATGTTCCAGTGAAGAAAATTGAAGATAGAGCAGTTAAAAAGAGTCCAGATGAGTTTGACGAAAATGACAAGAGGTTAGTAACATTAAATAGCAAAGCCATTTTAATGATACAGAGTGCTCTTAGTCAAAAAGAATATTTTCGTATATGTACTCTACCTACTGCCAAAGATATGTGGGATGCCCTTGAAATTGCTCACGAAGGTACATCTGGAATCAAAGAAAATAGGATCAATACTTTAATTACAGAGTATGATTTATTTCGTATGAAATCTGGAGAAAGTATGTCAGAATTTGAACTAAGGTATACTCATCTTGTTAATCAATTATCTGCTCTTGGAAAGTCGTTTGATCAAAATTCCCAGGTAAGAAAAATTCTTAATATTCTTACGAAAGAATGGGAAGCAAAAGTGACAGCCATCGAAGAAGCCAAAGGAGAGTCTATGAGATCCGTAGCTGCTCTCTTTGGTAGTCTTTCCGAATATGAAGGTAAGTTGAGATTCAAAAAGGAACTTGAAGAAGTCGATGATAGAAAGAAAAAGGGAGTTGCATTTAAAGCTAGTAAAGAAGAAGAAGAAACTTCCGAGAATGAAGATATTCCTAGTGATGATGAAATGGGAATGATCGTGAGAAAGTTCAAGAAATTCTACCGAAGAGGACAAAGGAATTTCAAGAATTATCAAGGCGGACCAAGCAAGAAAGAAAACAAAGAACACCAAATAGTATGCTATGAATGTGGAAAACCAGGACACATCAAATCTGAATGCTTCAGAAACAAAGACAAAAAGAAGCAGAAAAAGAAAGCATATATATCATCTATTTGGGGTGATAGTTCGTCAGACGAAGAAAATGACAACGACGAAGTAGCTAATCTATGTTTGGTAGCTAAGGAAGAAGAATCAGACTCTGAGGTAAGTGACTCTGAACCCTCTTATAATGAATTGTTATCTGAATATAATGCATTGCATACAGAGTTTATTAAAGTTGCTAAGGAAATGGTTAGTTATAAGAAGAAAGTAAAAGAATTAGAAAGTAATGTCATATCATCACATGAAATGTGTAAAGAGAAAGATAAGAAAATAGAAGACTTAACAAAGATTGTTGAAAAATTTACTAAAGGAAGTGAAACTCTCAAGGTTATCTTAAGCTCTCAGAAAGTTTCCTTTGATAAATCTGGAATTGGATATGATGCTGTGCATAATAAAAATAAGAAGAGTAGTAGATACTATCTTAAATATTTTAGGAATTCTGTGCATACATCAAATCCATTTGTGTCTTGCAATTTTTGTAATAGGAAAGGACATTATACTTCATCGTGTTATTTCAAAAAGGGAAAGGTTGTTGGAACATATAACTGGGTTCCGAAAGGAACACATATTCCAAATACTAACCACAAAGGACCCAAGAAAGTGTGGGTACCTAAAACTTGATAATCTTATTTTAGGTATGTCTCAAAGCATCTCGAGCGAACAAATGGTATATTGATAGTGGATGTTCGAGACACATGACTGGTGACAAAAATAAGTTCACCATGTTTGAACCTAGAGAAGGAGGAAAGGTGACTTTTGGAGGAAATCAATCCGGACGTATTGCTGGAATTGGTGAAGTGGGAAGAACAGATGGCTTTCAAATCAACGGAGTATATTATGTTGAAGGTTTATGCCACAATCTCTTAAGCGTGAGCCAAAGCACTGACAAAGATAACTGGGTGATTTTCGACTCGAAAGAATGCTTGATAGTCAGTAAGAAAGATCTACCTCTAAACAAAGAAACTATCAAGGCAAAAATCCGAGCTCAAAGGGACGGTAATTGTTATACAATTGACTTTAATTCAAATTCTTCTGAAAATTGTTTTCTGAGTCGATCAGAGGAAAGTTGGTTATGGCATAAGCGTTTGGCTCATGTCAATATGAATCAACTTGACAAATTGATCAGAAAAGATTTAGTTGTTGGCCTTCCTAAGCTAAAATTCAAAGATAACATGATTTGTGAAGCATGTCAAAAAGGCAAACAAACTAAATCTTCTTTTAAAACAAAATATGAAATTTCTACTTCAAAACCTTTACAATTACTTCATATGGATTTGGTAGGACCTGCAAGAGTAAAAAGTTTTGGAGGAAATTTATATACGTTAGTAATTGTAGATGATTTTACTAGATTTGCTTGGACTATATTCATTGCCTCAAAAGATGAAACTTTTGCTGAATTTATTATGTTTGCCAAAAAGGTTCAAAATGAGAAAGGTATTTCTATTGTCTCTATTAGAACAGATCATGGAGGAGAATTTGATAATCAATTATTTGAAGATTACTGCAACAACGAGGGGATAGATCACAACTTCTCTGCTCCTAGAACACCTCAACAAAATGGAGTAGTGGAAAGGAAGAACAGAGTGCTTACAGAAATGGCAAGAGCTTTACTTAATGAAAAAGAAATGTCACAAGTGTTCTGGGCAGATGCAATGAGTACTGCATGCTATATTTCAAACAGAGCATATATTCGTAAATCTCTTGGAAAGACACCATATGAACTCTACAAAGGAAGAAAGCCAAATATTGCTCATCTTCATATCTTCGGGTGTAAGTGTTTCATTCACAACAATGGTAAGGAAAATATAGGTAAATTTGATTCTAAGTCTGATGAAGGTATTTTTCTAGGATATTCAAATAGAAGTAAAGCGTATAGAGTTTTCAATAAAAGAACATGTACTATTGAAGAATCTATTCATGTTGTGTTTGATGAAATTGAATCTCAGACAAAAATCAATGATGAAGAAGAAATGGATTCAATCAAGAAAAATAAATCTATTTCAAAACAGGATGTTTTTGAAACAAATGATCTTCAAAATTTGGAAGATGTTGATGATCTTGATCAACCTAAAGCATGGAGACATGTGAAGGATCATCCAATTGATCAAGTTATAGGAGATATTCATGAAGGTGTCAAAACCAGAAATAGAATCCTCAATGAGGTAACATTTTCTGCTTTTATTTCTGAGATTGAACCTTCTAATATAGAAGAAGCTTTATCTGATAATGATTGGGTGATTGCTATGCAAGAAGAATTAAATCAATTTCAAAGAAATCAAGTTTGGGATTTGGTTCCTCGACCTAAAGATCATACGGTTATAGGGACCAAATGGGTTTTCAAAAACAAACTTGATGAATCAGCAATCATTGTGAGAAATAAAGCAAGATTGGTTGCCAAAGGCTATAATCAAGAAGAAGGTATTGATTATAAGGAAACATATGCTCCAGTGGCAAGATTGGAAGCAATACGAGTACTCTTAGCCTTTGCTTGCATCAAAAGTTTTAAACTTTATCAAATGGATGTAAAAAGTGCTTTTCTAAATGGTTATATTATGGAGGAAGTATACGTCGAACAGCCTCCTGGTTTTGAAGATGAAACGAAACCCGATTATGTCTTCAAACTTAAGAAAGCATTATATGGTTTGAAACAAGCTCCCAGAGCTTGGTATGAAAGACTAAGCAAATTTCTTCTTGATCAAGGTTTTGTCAGAGGTAAAGTTGATACAACTTTATTTATCAAACATAACAAAAATGATATTCTAATAGTTCAAATTTATGTTGATGATATTATCTTTGGTGCTACTAACGAATCTATGTGTCAAGATTTCTCTAAGATTATGCAGGGAGAATTTGAAATGTCCATGATGGGAGAATTGAACTTCTTTCTTGGACTTCAGATCAAACAAAAGAAGAATGGCATATTTATATCTCAGACAAAGTATTTGAAAGAATTACTGAAGAAATATGGTCTAGATAATGCTAACGGAGCTGATACTCCAATGAGTTCTACAACATTGTTGGATGCTGATGTAAAGGGACCTAGCTTCAACACTACAAAGTATAGAGGAATGATTGGTTCATTACTCTATCTTACAGCAAGCAGGCCAGATATTCAGTTCAGTGTAGGAATGTGTGCAAGGTATCAATCCAATCCTAAAGTATCTCATGCAGAAACAGTAAAAAGAATTTTCAAATATCTAGGAGATACTTCAGAGCTTGGACTTTGGTATCCAAAGAGAGGGAACGAGTATTTAATAGCATATTCAGATTCAGATCACGGTGGATATAAAACTGACAGAAAGAGTACCAGTGGACAATGTCAATTCCTCGGAGGTTCTCTAGTATCATGGTTTAGCAATAAGCAGAACACAGTTTCATTATCTTCGACTGAAGCTGAATATATAGCTGTGGCAAGTTGCTGTTCTCAAGTGCTATGGTTAAAACAACAACTTCAGGATTTGGGAATTTATTTAAAAGAAATCCCAATCTATTGTGATAATACTAGCACGATAAGCTTGGCAAAGAATCCTGTACAACATTCAAGAACCAAGCATATAGACATTCGACATCATTTCATTCGAGATCATGTTCAAAAGAAAGATGTCAAAGTGGAATTCATACCAACTCATCTTCAACTTGCGGATATTTTCACGAAACCAATTGCAAAAGAGCAATTTCTCTATATTCGAAGAGAATTGGGAATGATTAATCCCAATGAGTTGTAAGTTTTCTTGTTAAAAAGTTTAATTAAATGTTTATTTTGATGATAACCATACTGACTTTAGCATCGGAGAGGTTAAAATTGTTTTTGCAGGATTCTCACTCGAAGCACAGAGGGTGCTGCTCGAGTGATGAGCTGTGTCACTCGAAGCACAAAAAGCTCTGCTCGAGCACAGCACTATTTTTGATACTCTGCTTCCTAACATGGAAAACAGAGGGTAACAGAGGAGTTATTAATACCAAAGGAATATATCATAAACTACAGTGAGAATTGAGCTCACTCGCGAGTGAGGAATTCTCACTCGAGCATGGTATGAACATGCTTGAGGTGAGAAATGCCTGCTCGAGTGAGGAAATTTTTATGCAAAAGCTATCCAAATCATGGTTACTCAAATGATCTTGGAGGATTTGAGTACAAAGATGCAAAATATGTCAGGGAATCAATAATCCAGGTACGTTCTACTTGTTTCTTTATTTTTCCAGAACATCACTCGAGCACAGATAGAACACTCGCGAGCACAGTATGAACATCACTCGAGCACTAGGGTTCATGCTCGAGCACTGTCACTTATATCAGTTACTGGGGAGCTCAGAACGTCGCACTTCCTCTTCTCACTCGAAGTGCTCTCTCACTCGAAAGACACAACTCTTCATCTTCAACCGTTTTCTCATCATTCAATCACGTCCTCCTGCTTCAAATCGCCGTTACAACCTCTCAATCTTCTATAAGAGGTGATTCTTGTCTTCTGCATTCTTCACTTGTGCCCTAATCCCTACTTATTTTTTTTCTCTTCTTTCAAAAACAAGAGGTTTTATTTCTCTTCCACTTTTCCAATGGCAAGAACAAAGTTACCCTTTATTCCTCAAAAGTCTCATTCTCCTTCTTCCACTCACTCTGCTGCCAGTGAATCTGGAACCCCTGAACTTACTCCTCCATCTCCCAAAAACTCTCCCTCACCTTCACCTCCTCCAAAGCCAAAAACCAAAAAGAGGACTCCGGCTAAGAAACCTCACCCAAAGCCTCATGTTTCCAAGAAAGACCAACCTCCTCAAAAGAAACCAAAGGGTGTGGTCTTCAAGGAACCCTTAATCAAGGAACCTATAATCACCCGGTCTCAATCCAAAGAGGTACAAGGGAAGGGAAAGAAGAAGGATTCAGAGCAACCCCAATCATCCTCTTCTTCTGGGGATACCTTCAGTAAACAACTCAGGGAAGCAATAGAAAAATCCAAATTGGACAAGATAGTTGGGAAGATCACATCTCAGGCCGGTGTCTCAAGTTCACATCAAGTTAAGCACCCAAGTGCTTCTGCTTCAGGAGCACCTACTGCCTCCCAAGCACCAGTGGATGACCAACTCACTAGTCCTCCTGAGGGATTCAATGTGACAGAGCTTAAGGCTTTACCACAGAAGGTATATGATGATGAATTTAAGCATAGACATTTCTGTCCTGTAGTATATGTGGATTTGGATTACCTGAAAAAGAACTGTCATTTGGACTTATACCCTTATCTTCAATACTATTCTCCTTGGTTAGAAATTCATTTGCCATATTCCCCCACTGTTGTAAAGACATTTTATTCCAACATGAAAACTCATAATATCATGTCTAGATCCGGTGAGTTGATTGAAGAAGCTGTATCTACTACCGTTAGAGGAAAATTCATTATGATTTCTGCCAAAATCATTAATGATTTGCTTGGTTATGTTGCACCTCCTACTGATCCACCCTCATTCTCTGCCAATGAAACTTTTAACATTTTGAGACCAAAAGACCCAATTGGCCCTCTCACTTTCAAGCCTATTGATATGCCTGATAATCACAGAATCCTTCATTACATTTATTCCCAGAGCATAGTCAATAAATCCAAAAACTTTACCCACTTTGCACAAAAGGATTACTATCTATTGGCTTCATTGGTGGCTGGGCAACAAAGGAATGTAGGGGAGATCATTTTTAGTGAGATGAGAAGGTTTCGATTTTCTTCAACAAGATCCACAACCATACCATACCCTCAACTTGTTTCCTTCATCTTGATGAAAAACAAAATCTGGTACTTGGAAGGAAAAGAAAGGGTTCTCATCTCAAGGTTTGGAAAGACTCAATTAACTCACATGGGTATCAATCTTCCGGTGAGTCGGACCAAAGCCACATCAAAAAGGGAAGCCACTCCATCCAGAGGAGATGAGGCACAATCATCTGCACAAGGCCCTATTCCTCCTCCTTCATTTCTCAATGCCTCTCTGTCCAATCATCTGACTGAGGTAATTAATCATGCTGTGTCAAGTTTGAAGAAGGAGCTAGTGACTGAGTATGAGAAGCTTGTGGAGAAGATGGAAACACAAGTCGTTAAATTGGTAGATCAGGCTAATCTTAACTTTGAACTGATGTTCAAAACACAAGATGAGATGTCACAGAGGATCACTAATATAGAGACCTTCCTGCATTCACATTTTCCCTCCTCATCTTCCGGAGTGCCTCCAGAGACCACTCATACTCCAGAGACCACTCATACTTCACCCCCTCATCCAGAGACTCATGTCCTATTCACTGATCCTGAATCCAATGTTGATGTCACATTTAATCCTGACCAGCCCATTGACCCTCTCTCTGCCATGATATCTTTTGTTCCACCTCCAGATCCCCCTACTGATGTTGACAAAATGGGGGAGAAGGATGTGTGATGTATTCTGAGCTTTCTGTAGGCTGTAGGGTGTATATGGGTGTTTGGGTAGTTCTCTGTATTGGGTAGGATTTGATATGTAGGTCATTTTACTATTTTGAAGTTATATTCTGAAATTATCTTGTTGTTCAAGTTTGTTGCAATTAATGACATGGTTCAAGTTTTTTTTTTGTTAATTATCAAAATTTCAATGTTTCAAGTTTTTAAATTCTTGTTAAGTTATTTACCTCATACTATACTTATCTTGGCTATTAAGTGTCTAAAGGAAACATTGCAGGAAAACTTGATATGCATTTTGGAAACTTTGAAGAAATTTCAAAACTTTTCAATTTCATACAATTTCTTTTAAACCTTCATCACAAAGAGTTTTGTCATCATCAAAAAGGGGGAGAATGTTAGATCCCAAGTTTTGATGATAACAATAATTCAATTATGTGTAAAACATGTTTTTAGAAGGTTAAGAAAAGATTCCAAGTTACCAAATGCATATTTGAAGTTTGCTGATATCTGCTGTGAAATTGCACTTGAGTGCTCGAGCATGAAATCTGCACTCGAGCACAAATCACTTCTGTACTCGAGCAGGTGTGAGAGAAAGCCAAGAAGTGAGTACCCGAGAGGGATTCTCCCTTTATATTCAATGGATCACTTGAAGCACAAGGGATGCACTCGAGCAGTGAAGTCATTCTCACTCGAGCACGTATGCGAGTGAGGGCATGCGAGTGCTTGGCCGAGAGCAAGTAATGGCATGCTTCCTCTCCTCACTCGAGCAAGGCATGCGAGTGCTTGGCCGAGAGCAAGTTAAGGTATGCTTCCATCATTCACTCGAGAAAGGCGCTGCGAGTACTTGGCCGAGAGTCTTGAAGTTCAGAAAAGTACAAGTGTGCTCGAGCACACTCATCCATGCTTGGAGTGACACGTCCATGCTTGCGAGTAATATTTTCATCCCTCTCCAATTCAGTTGCGAGTGCTTGTTCAAGAGAGCATATTCCTTGAGAATATGCTTCTCACTCGAGCAGAGGTAAGTGTGCTCGAGTGAGGGCCAAAATCACTCGCGAGTGAAAATTCTATCCCTCTGAAATTCTGGTGCGAGTGATGGTTTAGAGAGCATATTCCTTGAGAATATGCTTCTCACTCGAGCAGAGGTAAGTGTGCTCGAGTGAAGGTTCATATCACTCGCGAGTGCAAATTCTCACTCTTGTCAAAATGGTATGCGAGTGATGACCCGAGAAGACATTCCCTGTGTAAATTGCAAAGATCACTCGAGCAGAGTTTTGTGCTCGAGTGAGACCTCTCTTCACCCGCGAGTGAAGATATTTTCTCTCTGTTTTTCCATGCAAGCACAACCCGATAACAGAGACTTATGAAGGAAAATAGGAGATCACTCGAGGTGAGACTTTCATGCTCGAGTGATGCCCTGGTTGACCACAGAAAATGCTAAGTATCACAACGTTCATTACGAATATAGTTTATTGTTATTAATTCATATCATCATTACTTTTTATCTTTGTTTAACATTGTTTTGAATGTTTTAAGAGGATGATACAGGAATATGAATGTTTGAATTGAGCCACATGAGAAAAGTGATACAACGGCAGACAAGATGATTATAAACACGCTGGCACCTACCGCACTCAGTTTATTCCATTTCAACATGCACGTGCCTGCCAATATTTTCAAAAGACCCGCTCCTCCAATATTGAGTGTTCAAACGGGCAAAAACTGAGGAGGCTATATATATACAGAAATTCAAGGAGAATAAAAACATAGATATTCACATACGCAGAGAACGACGTAGCACAAGAATTCACAAGCTCATATCAATTCTCTGTTCTTCATCTAATTTCTCTGTATACACTTTTGATCTTCAGTGTTTATCCATTTACTCTGTAAGAGAGTCTTCATACAAACACAAAATACTATATTTGTGTGATCTCAAGATATTGGGATCTTGAGAGGGTAGTTATTCCTTACGAGAGAAGCAGTTGAGAGAAATCCTTGTAGTGTCTTTCACTCATAAGCCTTATAAGATACAAGCAGGAGAGAACGTTGTTGTTCATAAGACTTACAGTGGTGTAAGCGGAAGAAAACGTTGCTGCTCATAAGTCTTGTATACATAAGCAAGTGAGAAGAGTCATAGGTTGTTTCTCTGCACATAAGACTTGTCGTAAGGGGGAGAGAAGTTTCTTGTTGAGAGAATATTTCTGCTCGTAGTCCATTCAAGGACAATTGTTGTCTTGTGGCGTTCTGAGAGCCCATTGAATCTTGGAGATATTGTGAAAAGCTCAGTAGGTCTTGATCTCTGAGGACTGGACGTAGGCATTGTTGTTAGGCCGAACCAGTATAACTCTCTGTGTTCAAATCTTCTCTACTCTACTCTATTCACTATATTTACAAATCACCATCTCAAACGAAAAAATTTATAACATCACCCAATTCATCCCCCTCTTGGGTGAAGCTTGCCTCTTACAATCGTGATGGTGATTACAGCGTAAGCTGTCGTATTGTGTATACAGCCGTGAGTGCTGTCGTTTGTGGTGAAAACCATGTATCTTTGAGATTGATGTTGCTGTTGTTGCTGGTTGTGATTTATATACATGCTTGGTATTTATACATTGTATGAGTGGTTTGTTACTACTGAGATTCTCTCGAATCTCATTCCTTCCTATGACTAACCTTTCAGAAAGGGCATGTGGCTCAAAGGAGAAGAGGCCGACCCGGAGCACTTAGGACCCTTAGGGGTATAGTTGATTTTGGAATGTTGGTTATATCTTTTGAATTCGGGACTACTGTATAATCTGAAATATGAATAGTATATTCAATTTTGGATGTAATCCCCTAGTGGATACTTAAACCTCAGGTTATATATGTATAGAATCCGGGAGTTGCCGGGGAATTGGTTTTACACTCTGTCATACGTGAATGTAGATAAACTGCACAGGTGATTATATTCGAATTTTGAAATGGAGACCAGGAACAGGAAAGAGATTTTGAATGATTTTGTGAAAACCCTACCACAAAGTAGGAGATTGAAACGAGTTTAAGTTATCCGAAGGTCTCTAATCTACTTTAATTATATAATATCGAATTATAATTACATGATTAAAGGCAGGGTGTTACAGCAGGTGGATCAAGAACAGGGAAAATATCGAATCCTACAATATCTAATGCACCATTTAGACACTTCCATGATGTTTCTAGGGGTTATATGATTCTATAATGAAAATTTACAAAAATGCCCCTGGGATCGGCTCGGGCCCGCCGTACCTAGTCTGGTTGTACTTTTCCCAAAATTCTAACCTGGGTTACTTAACATATTTCTGCTCAAGGAATACATTTCCGGACTTGGAATTATCAAATTCAATGTTAAATTACAATTTTACCCTTGGCAGCCCCACTTTAATGGTTTTGGGGTGTTTTCGTAATTATGCTTTTTCGGCCTTTTCCAAAAAAGTGACCAACTGTAACCCCACATAATTTTTGCTCCTAAACTCAATGGAACCATCCAATCATTGAAAATCCAACTCTAAGACCCATTTCTAGAGCTAGCCGAAATTTATGAGTTCTCTAGGGAAAATCGGGGTTTTACGATTTCGGCTCTGTAAACGCGTTCTTTTCTACTTCTAGCTACTTAATTAACTATTACATTAGGTTATAACTACCATTTAAACCAAAATTGGGCAGCATAACCCTTAGGCAACTCAATTCCCAAAATTTAGAACCAACGGCAATCCGACGAAATTTCACAGATTAAATTGCCCACAACAGCCAGAATAGTTAATATATGAATGTTTAGAAGTTACCTCAAGCTCTCACAAGCTTTTCCCATATATGGCTGAAAACCCTAGGTGTTCCACAACAGATTTTGAGCTTCCAAACCTTAAAGAACAAAGAGGAGTAACTTAGGGTCATAGTTATACGCGTTAGGAGTTAAATCGTCAGAGAAATCGGCTTATCTTACGAGATTTCTTCTCCTTTCTCTCTCTAAAAATCTCAACATCCTCTCTCTTGTTTTAGGTCTGTTTGAACGTGAAATGGCTGAATAAGGAAGATGGAGGTGATTTAATAATATATCATATGTTACTTTATGCATTTTACTTATTTACTTAAGTAAATTTCCAAAAATTAACCTTTTTGTACATAAATCCCTATGTACATGTAACCTTATCCACTAAGCCCAACTAATATTTTTTCCTCATGCCACATGTAGGAGACACCTAAGGGTCCCTCCCTGTGGTCTCAATTGACTTCACAATTTATTCCGGTTACGTATACACGTAAAGTCCCAATTTTGGTCAAATTTGCACTTTTTGCTCAAATTTTCCATAAATTCATATTAAATTGACCAAAATATTCTAACTATATATTTTTTTTTCTTTAATTAATTGAAATTAAATTCAATTAATCGAAAAATAATTAATTTTGTGATAATTTGGCAAAATTACGATTTTACTATTACCTTTCTAATCTAATTTCTTCTCTTATTTTTCTTTGGCCAATTTCTATCTATTTTTGGACCAAATATTTTCTCTAATATTTCTTCATTTTTTGACCTTAATATTGGGCTTTTTAAATCACCCAAATTAATTCCATATTCATTTTTGGCCAATTTCTCGTGAAATTGAATATTTATAAAATTCATAAATTCTAAATTCATGAATATTCACCATTTTATTGAGATTCCCAAATAATTACAATATATTTGGTGAATATAAAATTTGGGGTGTTACACTATCAATTCATTCACAAATGTTATTAAGGAATTTGCCACACTTTATTAAGTTTTAACAACTTTCATTTACCAAGTAAAAAATTCAGACTATTTGGTCATTCACAACTTTTATTAAGGAATTCACCACTTTGACAAACAAATGGCCATTGGCTAGGCCTAGCAAGACTGGGGTTACTTTTTTTTAAAAAAATATATATGTGAGAATATTTGTGTCATATCCTTTTATTTTTAATTAGGACAAATCAAGCCAAACACTTCTTTGATAATATGAATATTGGAATCACCTCATTGTCCTTTATCATTTTTAATGGTCTTTATCTATCTTTATCCCTATTCTATAAGCAAAATTCTACTTTAAAGTTAAGATATTACCCAAACAATAAGCTAAAACTTATACGTTGGTGCCAGCGAATCCTAAAATACTTATACCTTATATTCTATAGAAATTCAAAAAGACTATAAATGGAAACAATGAACTTCGACCTCAAAGCATATCACAATCTGTTGATGGTAAATTTATAAATTTTGGCAAAATATTGATTCCATCGCTCTACTTGTAGTAATTACTCCCTCCAGTCCTTAATATAAGACATATTTGTAGAGTTAATCTTGGTCCTAAATATAAGACATATTTTTTCATATTTGTCAATATTTTTCTAATTTATCTATATTGATACTCTCTTTACAATAATCAAACGAGGGAATTAAGGAAGATAACTAGGATTTTTTAAAAAATACATGTAATATATTAACTAACTTTTTAAATCTGATCAAATTAGATAAATATATTTTATAATAAAGACCGGAGGAAGTATATGATTATTACAGCATTTCAGCCTCATAACGGAAGTTGACTTTCCATTTCTCAACTTGACCCAACATGATGGTGAAAGTATATTCCAAATAGCACAAGACTTATTAACTCCACCAGAGGAACGTATGAGGGCCATTAGTGCAGACAGCATAGCATTTAATACAGATAAAAGAAAATAAAGGACCTAAATTATTATTAGAATTTCTTTAGTCGTAGATAAGAGATAATCAAAATAAAGGTAAGAAAATTTTTATTAGGAATCTTCAAACTTCCCCTTGATTTGATTCCTTGCGCTCTCAAGCAGTAAAGGCTATTTATAGAAGAACCCTGTCAATGGCCAAAGGTTTGAAAATTCTAACACTAATGGAAAAAAGACTTTTTAGACTGGTTAAAAAAGGCTTTTTAGATCGGTTGTGTATTAGGTCTTGTTACAGTAACTCTAAAAAGTGTGTTATTTTTTAGACTGGTTGTCACAACTGGTCTTAAAAGTCACACTTTTAAGACTGGTTGTAGATCAAACCGGTTTTAAAAGTTAATTTAAGACCGGTTTAAACTACAACAAGTATTAAAAGTCATGACTTTTAAGACTGGTTGGACCTACAACCGGTCTTAAGACCGGTTTTAGCTTAAACCGGTCTTAAAAGCCATGACTTTTAAGACCGGTTGTACCTACAACAGGTCTTAAAAGTTCATTTAAGACCGGCTGTAGAAACAATAGGTCTTAAAAGTTCATTTAAGACCGGCTGTAGAAATAATAGGTCTTAAAAGTTTGACTTTTAAGACCGGTTGTAGATCCAACTTGTCTTAAAAGTGATTTTTTTTAAACGTCCCTTTTTATATACACACTACCCAGCAAGCCATTTCTATCCCAGATTCCTCAGAAGAAGCAACGTAGCAAAGAAGAAATGACAGATTTCACATAAGCAAGATTCCACAGAAGAAGCAACGTAACACAGAAGCAATGACAAATTTCACACAAGCAATGACAGTAGCAAAATCAACAACAAGCACAAATGAAGGTGTAGGCTATGTGACTTTAAATTACTTCCAACAAATGCTAAGTGTAGAACGTACTTTTAATTTTGAGCCACAAATCAAATGATTTAGCTAACAATTGGTGAAATATTATAAGATATCAAGGTTCAATATCAAAATAAGCAATAATGAATTTCCACTATGTAGAATCAGATTTTTGCAAATTGGAGCAATATTAATTCATATACATAACTTGACAATCATTTCAATGTGGACAATTCAACCAACAAGCTTAAATTAGATTCTAAGAACTCCAAAATGCACTCAACAACTGTCTAAAACTTTGAATGAATGTGCAATTCAATATGAATTAGATTCCAAAATGCACTCAACATAGCCTATGAATCAATCTCAATGTGCAATATGAAGGAATGTCCAAACAGACAAATTTACTAGAAATGGATGCAAAACTTTGAATGACAATGGTAGCAATAAAATTGAAGGTTTGATACAAGTAAGCAACAACAGAAATTCCTCAGTTTTATATAATACAAAGGGAAGAAAAAGTACAAATTCCCTCAAATCTCATGCTAGTATCACCCATATCGCAAAAAATTATCCTACATAAATATATAAACCCAGTTAGAAATTCGTACAGCAGGAGCAATACATATGAGAACAATGTACAATGTAACGTTGGATTCAAAAACTCACTATTTTTCTAATAGCTCATGGATGAATTCAGCACAACATGTGCGAATGAAATCAATATCTTCTTTAGGAAAGGGATTAGCAAGATCAAATATCTATAACACAAAAACCAGACGAAACATTAACTTAGTAACTTAAAAACAATAAAGTAATACAAAAGTTCTGAAATATAAATTACCAAATGAAACATTAACTTACCTCTTGAGTAAAATCAGTCGTGCCTAGAGTGATAATATTGTAAATGTGTCTCAAAACATAAAAACCACATAAGTTGGACCCCTATGGTTGCCTACGGCTCTGAGAAAAAACACGATATCATTAAAACAAATATAAAGGCATGGCTTATTACATTCTTTAAACAAATCAATATGTACTAACCTTTGGCATGATCCATATAGGGTCCTTTAAGTCACAAACATGCTTACCACAAGCAGTGTGTAGGAATGTCCGCATAGCCCTATGATCATCAAAATCATAAAAGTTATTTATTTTATACAAATTCCATAAACTTTGCACACAAAAGGTAATAATGTAAGAAAACTAGCAAGTTCATGGTCTTTTTTAAATCATTCCCTAGTTTGAAGTGGAGGGAGCATAACAGGATGACAGTGTAACTACTCTTGCATAGAAGAACCAACTGCCAATAATCACTGAAAAAAAGAGAAGAATATTAAGCAAACATAAAAAGTGATATAAATTATAAAATATTAGTTTGTTTCTTACCCATGCACATATGGAGCCAAGAAACACTCAGTTCTAGTTTCACTAATCCTCTCTGATAAGTATCTATGTCTATAGCAGCAGTAGTCCCTTTCTCTTGGATGTGATGGGGGCATAAGAATTAAAATTTTTTGCTTTTTCCAGAGGAGACCAACCTACGATGCATGTACCTACAATAATACAAGCACATAAATCAAAGGTAAACAGTGAAACTTTTAAAATATTTACTTTGAATTGCAGAAGATACTTACATTAAGAACAATTGGACAATCCCAATAGTAAGATTTTGTCTAGGAGCTACCAGGGACATCAAATTATCCCTCTCAAGATAGCATGCCACCCCTAACTGTCCAACAACTGAATCCGTAGGCCAATCTCTTGTTTTAAAGGATATATCATATGCCATCAGAATCACTTACTGCATGATATTCAATAAAGGCTGTGAAACTTCTTGAGTGAAGGGAGCTAGACTTCGTGGGGCTTTGATCGGACTTTCCTCAGCTCGAATAGAAATAAGGTTCTTTGGCCACAAGATGAATGTACCCAGGACATCGCTTACGATCTTGAATTCATCAGAAGGGATAGGGACAGGTGCATCTGCAATAATCACCTCGTCAATTGACACTTGGACTTGATCAGCTTCCATTTGTCGGTGGTAGACAATTGATCCCAGGTTATGCGCACTACCCTTTGCAACTAACCGTCTTAGAGGATCCTCGACAAAAATATCACAAGGCTCAGTAATTTCTCTTGCAAGACCCTCTGATGACTGCCTGATGTTGCAATAACTCCCTTTAGTGCTCTGCTTATTAGGATCAACCGATTGTGGCTGGGGAGCACTGGTATCTTGTCTTGAGTTCATAAACACTATCATTTCCTCTTTCATCTTGCTCAACTGGGTCTCTAATAGTGCATCAAATGATGCTTCAGCCTCGACCTTTGCTTCTTCTCTTACAGTGGCCAACATAGTCTCAAATTCCTCCCTAGTCACGATGTTTGAGGAGCGACGTATATAACCCCCTCACGGTAATTACATCTGGATTTCGATGTTTAAGTGAAATAGAGACCAATAAAGTCAAATCAACAATTTATAATCCCTCAACTCGGGATTAGGTATTTCAAAATCAATTCAAAACGTGTTAATTCCGGTCTCACAGTCACGTGCGGATATAACTACTTGAGAAATCAAATTAAATAAGAAATATCAGAGTGCGGAAACTAAAATCCCGGCAAACGCCGGGTTCATCTACATATATATCATGGGTTGCGAGTTCCCAAAAATGGGGATTACATATCCAAAATATTCATTTACATCTCATATACAGTTAGTAATCCCAAAACCAAAACAAGGATAACCAACATCCAAATATAAAATGTCCCTAAGCCCTAACCACTCCTGGTTGGTCGCTTCCCTTTCGAGCCACTCGCCCTGTCTGAAAAGGTTAGTCATATGGAAAGAGTGAGATTCTAAAGAATCCCAGTAGCAACAAGACACTCATACAATATATAAACATAGAGCATGTATGTTCATCATGTTCAGCAGCTTCACAATGATCTCAGGCTTGCGCCACATTCGACAGCACTCACGACTGTAATCACAATTCACTACGCCCACTTTCGTGGTGAACACTATGCCAGCTTTCACTGTAATCACTATGCACAACGCCCGCTTTCGCGGTGAACACTATGTAGCAGCAACACGAAGCACAAAGCACCACAAAGCATCTCAAAGCATAATGGATCACTAAACTCCACAAGGTATCTCAATGCACAAGGTATCACACAGCAGTAGCAGCAGCATCCACATAATGAATGACAGAAAAACATACAATACATTTACACAAAGTATAAGAGAGGAGTCGCTACCTGTATCTTTCCTGACAATCTTTGGCACAGTGGGCTCACGCGTTCGGCAGATATCAAATCCTATACCAAATAGGGACAATTGATCAATCTCTCTTCCAATTACTTAATCCCATAATACACTAAGTTGGTTATCATTTAGGACTCTTAAGAGGCCACAAATGTATCTAATGAAAGCCCTAAAAGATTGGGAAACAATAGGTTGAAGGTCACTTTTGGAAAACACTAAGTGCTGGAACACAGGGGTGGGCTGCGGCCCGCCCTTCCTTGGGCTGCGGCCCAAATATGGTCAGAAGGTCTTGGGCTGCGGCCTACCACTCATGGGCCGTGGCCCAAATCAGGTCAGAAAGGCTTGGGCCGCGGCCCAGAAATTTCCTGACTCTGGGCTGACTTCGAAAAACCATAACTAATTCTAGAAAAATCGAAACGAGGTGATTCCAAAGCCAAATGAAAGGTATATGAGTCCTCTTTCAAGGAAAAATATAGCCCGTCACTGGAAATCACTACACAAATACAGAATCACCAAAACCTAAACACTACTCCAAAACAGAGTTCTGTTTCAATCCCAAACTTTGGACAACCATATCTCACAGAATTATAAATGAAATGACACAAAATATATGTCCATTTTGAAGCTTGGGATGTGAAATTTAAGACTGGAAAGTTTCATAATTTTCCAATACCATTTGGTCACTCAAAACGCTCGTGCAAACAGACTGTGCAAAACAGAGCTTAAACAAGATAGATTTCCAACTTTTCCCAAGTGATCCCAATGAATCCAAAATCAATAACCAAGCTTATTCCCACACAAAATCACTCAAGGAATCCAATGGAAATGTCAAAATCACCAAAATCCTATTCTATTATCATGCTTTGGTTTTGGGGTAACATTAGACACCAACTTCCCAAAATCTCCAAACTTAACAATTTCAAACCCAATCAAATCTATCTATCCAAAATGCATTACAACATACAATTTCCATACCAAACATATACCAAACTCTCAATGGCCCTTATTTTCGAAAATGAGCCCAAAATTCCAGAAAATTTAAACTATTTCAAATGGCATGAAACATAGATAGATAGATAGGTCTCACTCACCTTATCAACTTCTCCAAAGAGAGTTCTTGATTCACCCAAGTCCAGAATTTCGAGTGATCACAAACCACGACCAATGGACAAGCTACAACCACAGAAATGTAGCTCTTAACTCAAGGATCAACTTTGATGAAGGGAGTTTGAGCAATAGAGATCATTTACCTACTCAAAGATCAAGCTTTCCTTTTCTCTTTCCCAAGCTTGTGCGCCAGAAAAATGGAGGAAGAAGAGAGAGAAAATGGTGAGATGGAAGGGATGATGATGAAATGAGACTTTCCTTCCTTTGTACACATGTAACCCCCTCCGTAATTATATCCGAAATACGTGATTAAAATGAAATAGAGACCATAATAATCAAATAACATTTACTAACCCATCACATGACGGGGTTTTCACGAATACTTTTTGAAATCATTTATAAACTTGGTCTCATATTCACATTTCGAATACAATTACTACGCGAATATAAATCACATTCATATAAATATCAAAGTGCACAACTTAATCATCCCGGCAATCTCGGGTACATACCTTCACTAAAGATACATAGGGTACAATTGCCCATTACAATTCTTCAAATGGGGATTACACAATCTCATCTCGGAGGAGTCCTAGCCACTCCTTCCACGAGCCACTTGCCCTGTCTAAATTGTTGGTAGGGGAGAGTGAGATTCGAGAGAATCTTAGTAGGAAACAGATACCATAATGCATGCATGATAGATGCTATGTGTATGACATGTTAGCTTTATCTAGATGCATGCCCCATAATGATATTTCTGCATGCTCAATGTTTCATACAACAAGACTATGGCCACAGCGAAAACAGAAATAGAGCTTCAGTTATTCAAATATGCTCTATATAATCAAGTAAAGCAATCACATACATCACTACACAAGCAAAGATATCGAATACATGCAAGTAAGGTAAGTCCCCTACCTTCAGTCTTTTCTCCTCGATTTGCGTGCCAGCAACTCGGGGCTTCACATTCGATCCTCAAGCTCCCACTAGCTTTTCCTTGTCTTGGCTGAAACCCTAGCTGTTTTAACACCAAAGGAAGAGCTTCCAAACCTTACGAGATTTCTTCCTCTTTCTCTCTCTAAAGATCCCATATGCTCTCTCTCTATTTCAGCTAAACTCACGACAGAAAATGGGAGCTGAAGAAGATGAGAAGATATTTAATTCCATGATGATGTCATCTTTTATTGAGATGATGTCATAATTCCCATTTTCGGATTTTCTGGCAGATTTTCTGCCCAAACTTTGAAAAATCATAACTAATTCTAGAAAACTCAAAATGAGGTGATTCCAAAGCCAAATGAAAGATATTTAAGTCTTCTTCATAGGAAAAATATTGGCCATTACTAAAAATCACTACACAATTCCAGAATTTCATAAAACTCATCACTGCCCCAAAACAGAGTTCAGTTTCTATCCCAAACTTTGGACAGTCATATCTCCTAGTTCCCAAAATGAAATGGCACAAATTATATGTCCATTTTGAAGCTTGTGATATGAACTATAAGACTGGAAAGTTTCATAATTGTTAGACACCATTTGGTCATTAAAAATGTTCACACAAACTGACAGCCCAGAATAGAGTTTCACTGGACAGCATTTCCAGTTTTGCAACCAATGTGTCCAATCCAATTTAAAACAATTCCAATGATTAAATACCACAACATGACACCATTTCCATCACAATACCCCATTCAATTCTTCCCTCTATTCTAAGTCAATTTGGATGTTAATCCACAATTGAACTCAAATACAGGGTTTTGGCGTTGCTCATAACACAAGTGACTACAATCCTCTTTATATTCTCTAAAAGGGTTCATTAATCACTAACCACGTCCACTTTTGTAGTCATTAACCCCTAATCACAATTTGGGATCTTGCTAAACCGGGGCTTAGCAATCCACTAATCTCAGGCTTATTTTCTATCCTCGAGTCTCAAAATTCGGGGTATCACAACACACACACACTCTACCGATCAAGAGAGAGAGAAAAGAGAGGAAAAGTAGTATTTTGTCCTCTAGTGCCTCATCCAAAGGCCTCCACTATGCCACATGTCACCATCTCATCCACTTCCACTATGAGCTCACATAGACACAATGTATAGGATTCCGACCCATCAATAATGAATCTCAACCCTTGATCTCAAATACCACACACATTCATCTCAAATTTACATCATATTAATTCCAAAAGTGTATAATTACACAATTTTGTAATCAATCTCAATGCCATTAGCCCTTAATTGAAAATCGGGGTGTTACATTTCTCCCCCCGTTTAATAAATTTCGTCCTTGAAATTTGTTCCACCACTAAGGACATAAACTCCGGACGCCTCTTCACGACGGCTTCCGTTCCTCACTTTGATAATCCTTTCGATCACTTTATCTCTTCTCAGACCCGGAGGCACTCTCACGAGTGTGTGATCTCCATTTCCAAACTCTAGAGGTTGTTACCTCATTCAATCACTATTCGGACGAACTACACTTGTTCATTCCGGCTTTAAGCCTCTTCCATCTAGTCATTAAATCATTTTCCCTTATGGGAATAACTCAAAGCACCACAGACTTACTGCGCACAATCGACAGCTTCTGCTGTAATCGCATCTCTTAGCTTTTGCTGTTTTCCACTATACTTTCGTTTACACTATGCCACTTTCATAACATTTCCCTCACCCGTACACCCACCAATGATTCCACTAGTGGTAACCGAGACTTTTGGCTTCAATAACAATATCGGGTCACTCCAGAATCTCAATCTCTTCTATCCGAAGTACCCATCTATCACTGCTCACCCCGCCTACACTCCACCCGTATACCCCCTCTGAGGGCTCAGCCGATGGCAGTGCGCTTGGCGTGGTCACAGATACACCTTGCCTTACGGCTTCAATAGCCTGCCGGCTTCCATTCATACCCCGATCCCAACCGATTCACATTGCCTTCCCTACTTTCACATAGTCAATCCCTCGTATACTACCGCCCTAACGGAACGGTCCTCCGCCATAGGAATCCTCCCATGCGGCCGCAAGTGAAAGGCACAAAAATAGCCAATCCCCCGTAATCCCACCGCCCCGCAGGCACGGTCCTCCCACCAGAACCACCGATGGGCCGCAGGTGAAAGACTCACAACGCACAATCATACCGAGCTGGAACCGGGCATATACTCAACACTAAGACCTTTAAACCCTATGACTTTCGCACAAGAACTCTTTTCATCAAATTGGGATTCTTCAAAAACCCCTTCTCACAACATAATTCAGCCCCTAAGTTTTACTTCCCGAGGCCCTATTCACACCTTTCACTTATTATTTGGAGCTCTTGCTCCTTCTCTACACCACGATTCAACATCATGGTGGCTGCACTCCACGGTTCGTCGTTAAGGTAGCTGCACACTAGGATTCATCGTCACGGTGGCTCCACACTAGAGTTCATCATCACGGTGGCTCCACACTAGGGTTTATCATCATGGTGGCTCCACACTATGGTACTGCACTGGTGCTTCACTCAGTCCACTGACTAGTCAGCCCCTCCGGTCAGAACTCTCCATAGGTAGCCCTTTCCAATCAGATCTCACCGTAGGTTGTAACCCCCTGCCGTAATTAATATGCGGATTACACGATTAATGTGAAATAGAGACCAATAAGTCAAAACAACATTTATAAACCCATCAACCAGACGGGGTTTTCACAATCGCATTTCGAAATCATTTAAAACACGGTCTCATATTTACACTCCGAATATAATTACTATGCGAAGATAAATTACATTTATACAATTATCAGAGTACGCAATATAAATTCCCGACAATTCCGGGATCATATCTTCGCTCAATAATCATAGGGCACATTAGCCCATACAACTCATTCAATAGGGATTACACAACCTATTCGAATACATAACCAAATACTGATCCAAATATACAGATACATATTCTCATTTACACAATGATAACCAACTACTAAGCTCTCACCCAAAACGAGTCCTCTTCGTCCTTGGATGCTTGCTTCATCCTCAATCTTCCTTCCCTGCCTAAAATGTTTATAGGGGAGGGTGAGATTCTGGGGAATCTCAGTAGGAAACAGGTACCAGTATGCATGCAAGATAAGTATTTAATGCATGACATGCTTGCATCACAATAACTCATGTTCACATAATGATATCCGCATGCTCAATGTTCACATAACATACTCATGGCCATAGCAGAACTAGAAACAGAGCTACAATCATTCTCATATGTTTCACATAATCATGCAAAGCAATAATATGCATCAATACACAAATACAATTATCAATACATGCAGGAGAGGTAAGTTCCCTACACTCTTTCCACGTAAGTTCCTGCTCCGGCTGCTCACGTTCAGGGAAATCATCAAATCCTATATTCAAAATCAAGGACATAGGATTAATCCCTTTTCCAATTCCTTAACTTTTAGACACTCAAGTTGGTTATCATTATTGCCCTTTAGGTACCCTCAAACACCTCAATCGATAGCTCTAAAGGGGTGGAAGACTATCCCCAAAGATCCCCTTTTGAACACTCAATCCTGATATTTTCCACTGCCTCACTCGAGCACAGAAGCTCTCACTCGAGCACAAGTACGGACATCACTCGAGCACAAATGCTCTCACTCGAGCATTGGTACGGACAACACCCGAGCACAAGAGAAAGTGAGACCGCGAGCACTTACCCGAGAGCACAAACCCACTCCAGAAGCACAAGCTCACTCGAAGCACAAGAGGCTCACTCGAGCACGCTGCCCATACCCGCGAGCACAAGAGAAAGTGAGACCGCGAGTGAGCACCCGAGAGCACAACTCTCACTTTCAGGAACTGGCTCACTCGAGCACAAATCCTCACTCGAGCACACACCTCCCACCCGCGAGTGAGAAGGCACACTTCTTGCCCCTTGCCCGCGAGTGAAGACCAGAAAGCAACCCTTCACTCTGGACTCCCACTATCACTCGAGCAGGCCATGCTCTCTCGAGCATGTTCTTCCCTCACTCGAGCACAAAGCGATGTGCTCGAGCATTGCTCATAAATCCCAGATGCACTCGAAGCAAAACAACGGGAAAACTCACATATCACTCGAGCAGGTTCTTCCTCACTCGAGCAACATTCATCCCTCACTCGAGCACACCCCTGTCTGCTCGAGTGAATCTATCAGATTCCAGAAAACGCAGCAAACATACCACATTTCCCTAACTCTTGCCCAATTGATCCAAATGGACCCAAAACTTCTACCAAAGCTACTCCCACACAAAATCACTCACTGAATTCAATGGAATCAACAGAATTACCCAATTCCCATTCCATTCACAAGCTTTGGTCTAGGGCAATATAATCATCCATTTTCTAAATCAACAACCTCACACATTTCAATCCCAAATCTATTCTATCTATTCAAAACTCACACCATTATACCATTTCTATAACCATAACATGCCAAACTACCCATTGACCCATATTTTCGAAATTAGGGCAATAATTCCAGAAATTCCAAACTTAATCATTTGGCATGAAACATAGATAGAAAGGTTGGCTTCACATACCTTATCCACTTTCTCAAAGACACTCTTTGATTCTCCAAACTTCATATTTTCGTGATCTTCAAATCATCACCAATGGAGAAACTACAATCACCAAAATAAAGCTCTCAACTCAAGGATTAACATTAGAGAAGAGAGTTTGAGCTAAAGAGGCCATTTGCTTACCTCAAAATCCAGATTTTCCTTTCTCTTTCCCAAGCTCCATGGCTTCCGCACAAGAGAGAGAAACCGAGAGGGAGAGAAGAGAGGAAATGGAGATGATGATGATGTGTCCTCACTTATGCCTCATCCAAGGGTCCACACTTTGCCACTTGTCACCATCTCACTTCAACTCTCATGGGCTCACATGCACACACATACACATGATCATGCCCCTTACTCAATTACACAAATAAATCCTAGCCATTGATCTTGGAATTACCAATGAGTTTCCTCCTCGGTAACCGATCAACTGGTCGGTAACTTTACCGTTTTGCCCCTGGTTATGGAAATTCACTTACAATTACCATCAATTCATTTTCATATTTCTTAATCACAATTTGGACTCTTGCTAAACCAGGGCTTAGCAGTCCACTAATCTCAGGCTTAATCTCTAAGCTCAAGTATTAAAATTCGGGATATTACATAGGTAGCCCTCTCTGATCGGATCTCACTGTAGGTAGCCCTCTCCGATCTGACCTCACCGTAGGTAGCCCTCTCCTATCAGAATATTCGTAGGTAGCCCTTTCTGATCAGTATCCTCGATCATACTCATACTCTATATCAGTATATCGCCAATCAAAACTATACTTAACCGATCTAACCACGATTGAAGGATGCGATTCATCGAATTCAAATACATAGTCAATGCATTTCTCACTATCAACCAATTAGAATCCCATAGGACTTCTAGGTTTCACAATCATCAACATTGCCACAATCAAATCAATAACCATTTCACATACACACAATTTCGGGCGCTTCGCACAGTCATCATAATGCAAAATTTGATTGCACCCCAATCAACTAACATTTTTCAATAAACCATCATTGAAACAAGAATTTACCTTGAATCAGGTCGGGGGACTCCTGAGCCTCTTCATGTGTCATCATAAACACTCGACCCTGAGTCCTAGGTCTTTGATCAACCTTCGGCCGGTTGCATTCTCTAGCCATATGTCCAGGTTGTTGGCAATTATAACAAATCACTTGTCCCGAGCAACTTTTGCCAGGATGATAACCTTTACATTGAGCACACATCATTCTCACTGGAGATTTTTGGTCATCACGACCCCCAGACTGATAGGGCTTCCTGCCACTGTCCTCAGGTAAGAACCCTTACCCCTTTCGCTTCTGGGAAGCACCGCCCTTACTAGGCTCACTATGACCACCACCAGCCTTAGTCGGATACAACTCTCTAAGATTGCTCTCAGTGATCCGACATTCTTCAACGGCCTTGTTGAACTTGGAAAACTGATGGGTGGCGAGTCTCTTTCTCATATCACGCCTTAAACCCCGAATTAACATGTCTGAACTCAACTCCTCATCATCCATTTTCTGAAGATAAGAGGAATATCGGGATAGGCGGGTAAATCGGGACAAATATTCGTCAAAAGACTCGGTGTCCCCTTGCTTGATATTCAGAAACTCAGTTTCCTTCTCAAGCCTCACTGACTTGGGAAAATATTTCTCGTTGAAGTGTTGTTGGAAAACCTCCCAGGTCAATGGCTCATTCTTAATCCTCAAGGACAACGCAATGTTACGCCACCAGCGATCTGCATAACCCTCAAGCTTGTACACCGCCAACTTGGCTTTCACTTCGGAGGGACACACTAAGACCTCAAAAATCTTCTCAAGATGATGTAGCCAATCTTCAGCCGCCTGAGGATCAAACTTCCCCTTAAATGCCGGAGGTAGTTTCTTACAGAATTTGGAGACCCAATACTCAAGGTCTCGTTCCTCCCTGACTGGCACTCCATGGGATTCGTGGTTCGGAATCACATGAGGAGGGGATTCAAGTGGTCGTGCCGACCCTTCAGCAGTCTCTTCCTGGGTTTCCGCTCGAGTTTCCTCATGAGTAGACTGACCCCAGCCCTCATTATTCTTGGCCTTTTCAGCTCTGAGCTCTTCTCTAAGCTCCGCTATCATATCTCGTTGGTCCTTTATCAGGCCCATCAACTCTTGCATTGGGTCCGGTGGATTGTCATTAACCACTTCCACCTCAGGGTCTACTCGCTGTCCACTGGGACGACCCCTTGTCCTTTTCATTCTACAAATCATTCACTAGGTCAGTTCCCAGATAATATATACACATTGTTCACAAATCTCATATATATCCCTAACACAGAGCACATGTGTATACAATAATCATTCACAGATGATCTATTATCACTAAGACCATACTATGGGAGCTATCCTAGCAAACTCTACCCTTGCCAGGAACTACAGCTCTGATACCAAAAATGTAACCCCCTCACGGTAATTACATCCGGATTTCGATGTTTAAGTGAAATAGAGACCAATAAAGTCAAATCAACAATTTATAATCCCTCAACTCGGGATTAGGTATTTCAAAATCAATTCAAAACGTGTTAATTCCGGTCTCACAGTCACGTGCGGATATAACTACTTGAGAAATCAAATTACATAAGAAATATCAGAGTGCGGAAACTAAAATCCCGGCAAACCCCGGGTTCATCTACATATATATCATAGGTTGCGAGTTCCCAAAAATGGGGATTACATATCCAAAATATTCATTTACATCTCATATACAGTTAGTAATCCCAAAACCAAAACAAGGATAACCAACATCCAAATATAAAATGTCCCTAAGCCCTAACCACTCCTAGTTGGTCGCTTCCCTTTCGAGCCACTCGCCCTGTCTGAAAAGGTTAGTCATATGGAAAGAGTGAGATTCTAAAGAATCCTAGTAGCAACAAGACACTCATACAATATATAAACATAGAGCATGTATGTTCATCATGTTCATCAGCTTCACAATGATCTCAGGCTCGCGCCACATTCGACAGCACTCACGGCTGTAATCACAATGCACTACGCCCACTTTCGTGGTGAACACTATGCCAGCTTTCGCTCTAATCACTATGCACAACGCCCGCTTTCGAGGTGAACACTATGTAGCACAACACGAAGCATAAAGCACCACAAAGCATCTCAAAGCACAATGGATCACTAAACTCCACAAGGTATCTCAATGCACAACGTATTACAAAGCAGTAGCAGCAGTATCCACACAATGAATGACAGAAAAACATACAATACATTTACACAAAGTATAAGAGAGGAGTCGCTACCTGTATCTTTCCTGACAATCTTTGGCACAGTGGGCTCACGCGTTCGGCAGATGTCAAATCCTATACCAAATAGGGATAATTGATCAATCTCTCTTCCAATTACTTAATCCCATAATACACTAAGTTGGTTATCATTTAGGACTCTTAAGAGGCCACAAATGTATCTAATGAAAGCCCTAAAAGGTTGGGAAACAATAGGTTGAAGGTCACTTTTTGAAAACACTAAGTGCTGGAACACAGGGGTGGGCTGCGGCCCGCCCTTCCTTGGGCTGCGGCCCAAATATGGTCAGAAGGTCTTGGGCTACGGCCCACCACTCATGGACCGCGGCCCAAATCAGGTCAGAAAGGCTTGGACCGCGGCCAGCCACTCTTGGGCCGCGGCCCTGAAATTTCCTGACTCTGGGCTGACTTCGAAAAACCATAACTAATTCTAGAAAAATAGAAACGAGGTGATTCCAAAGCAAAATGAAAGGTATATGAGTCCTCTTTCAAGGAAAAATATAGCCCATCACTGGAAATCACGACACAAATACAGAATCACCAAAAACTAAACACTACTCCAAAACAGAGTTCTGTTTCAATCCCAAATTTTAGACAACCATATCTCACAGAATTCTGAACGAAATGACACAAAAGATATGTCCATTTTGAAGCTTGGGATGTGAACTTTAAGACTGGAAAGTTTCATAATTGTCCAATACCATTTGGTCACTCAAAACGCTCGTGCAAACAGACTGTGCAAAACAGAGCTTAAACAAGATAGATTTCCAACTTTTCCCAAGTGATCCCAATGAATCCAAAATCAATAACCAAGCTTATTCCCACACAAAATCACTCAAGGAATCCAATGGAAATGTCAAAATCACCAAACTCCTATTCCATTATCATGCTTTGGTTTTGGGGTAACATTAGACACCAACTTCCCAAAATCTCCAAACTTAACAATTTCAAACCCAATCAAATCTATCTATCCAAAATGCATTACAACATACAATTTCCATACCAAACATATACCAAACTCTCAATGGCCCTCATTTTCGAAAATGAGCCCAAAATTCCAGAAAATTCAAACTATTTCAAATGGCATGAAATATAGATAGATAGATAGGTCTCACTCACCTTATCAACTTCTCCAAAGAGAGTTCTTGATTCACCTAAGTCTAGAATTTTGAGTGATCACAAACCACAACCAATGGACAAGCTACAACCATAGAAATGTAGCTCTTAACTCAAGGATCAACTTTGATGAAGGGAGTTTGAGCAATAGAGATCATTTACCTACTCAAAGATCAAGCTTTCCTTTTCTCTTTCCCAAGCTTGTGCGCCAGAAAAATAGAGGAAGAAGAGAGAGAAAATGGTGAGATGGAAGGGATGATGATGAAATGAGACTTTCCTTCCCTTGTACACACACACACTCTACCGATCAAGAGAGAGAGAAAAGAGAGGAAAAGTAGTATTTTGTCCTCTAGTGCCTCATCCAAAGGCCTCCACTATGCCACATGTCACCATCTCATCCACTTCCACTATGAGCTCACATAGACACAATGTATAGGATTCCGACCCATCAATAATGAATCTCAACCCTTGATCTCAAATACCACACACATTCATCTCAAATTTACATCATATTAATTCCAAAAGTGTATAATTACACAATTTTATAATCAATCTCAATGCCATTAGCCCTTAATTGAAAATCGTGGTGTTACAACGTACGAGGGCTCCAAAGTAATATTGTATCACTACCCCTCCTCCAACTCCCCTGACACGGCATGGATGCTCATGTTTGCCAGTAGCAACAGTTAGAATATCATTACTACCCTCTGACTTAAAAGATCCCTCAGCTTGTTTTTTTTCTAAGTTCCTCCTGTAAGATAATACAAAATAACAAACATAAGTAATCAAATATGTTTCTTATGTAATTAATAACAGCAACGATATATACTTACAATTTTTTCACCTACTATATGAGATTGTTCACTCATATAAGACCCACTCCTCTTTTGGTGAGCAAACAACCATTTTTCTTCGTGACGAATCAAAGATGGTGGAGAAAGAAGAACAGAAGGATCGGATTGAGATGTTTCTTCCAATATCTTCCGTTTGGCTGCCAATAAGTCTCTTTCAGCCTTTGCATAACCCCCACGAGACATTGTATAAGGGCAATCATTCTTTCTACCACTCTCTTGTGCTTTTTGCCTTTTTACTTGTGAATAAGAAATTATTCAAAAGGAAAGTGTTATAATCAATTAAGATAATTACAAAGTAAATAAAATGAAAAATAAGTCAACTAACCAAAGATTTTGGAGTAGTCCGAAGCCTAACAAATACGTCCCAAGTCACTTGATCAAGAAATGTATACTGGTCGCACGGATTAGGACGAGGCTAACCATCTTTCACCTTGATATGAATGTAATTGTTGGTCAAATTTGTCTTAAACTTGCTCAAACGCTCATAACAATAAGTCATTGTCTTGTTGTACAACATCTCATTCTTAGGAACATCGTAGGTGAGCTGGAATACATGTATTGAAGGAGTAAGTGACAAATTTGTGACATATTTTATAATAATTACATACATAATAGAAGAGAATTGTATTCCTGGATAATGTCCCAAATATGTTGCCGCACATTTTCATCGACATCTCCACTCCTCTATCAAGATGCTCGGCTTGTTGCGTGCAAGGAAGTGACAAAACTCCTATATCGGCTTGTATTAGGCCCGATTGGTTTCTAATATCTATCAAACTCAATCGGTATCTTTTTCCCTACACTCCAACTGAGGGAAATGTCTGTCAACCGTGTGCCATGTCTACCCCTCCGTACAGACTGGCTACTAGGCTCACTATGATCCTGGCTCCGAGCATTACTAGGCTCGCTCTAATTAACACTAGATGGCTGACTCTGCTAAGTAATAGGTGGCTGACTTTGAGGAGCACTAGCTGGCTGACTCTACTGGCTAATAGGTGGCTGACTCTGAGGTTCAGTAGGTGGCTGATCCTCTACACTAAGATGCAGGGGATCAGTCATTTTCCTATAATGACAACAAAGAAAGATAAATTGTTAAGCTGCAATATGAGAAGACTATATCTATGGAAAAACTATATACATTAAACGTTTATAAATCATAATAATAATTACTTTAGATCAAAGTAGTATCATAAAGATATATCCTCCCATATTCACGCATGATGATCATTTCTTGTGCCGTGTTCATTATGTGCTTTATCTTCTTCGTTCAATTCTGGTAGACCCCTGGAAAAAGGAGTCTCAAGAAGATCATAATTTGAGTGACTTTTCTCATCAATATCAACGACCCTTTTTCCTTGGAGAGCTACAGACCACATGTTATTTGCTTGATCAGTAATATAGAACACTTGTTGCGCTTGTTCTGCCATAATGAAAGGTTCATCCCCAAAACTTCTATTATTCAGATCTACTAATGTAAATCCTAACTTATCGACCTTCACACCATTATTGACATCAACCCACTTGCATTTGAAAATGGAAAATTTGATTTTAACATATTCAACCACTCATATCTCTTCAATAACCCCATAATAAGGTATGGAAGCCAATTTAGAGTTCTTATCTTTCAAACTAGAGAAGTGCATAGATTCAGCCACTAATACAACACCACTGTTCTGGACGGTGCTCTTATCATCTAGGGACTTCGTGTAAAAGGTATAACTATTGATCACAAATGAATTCCAACTTATGACATCAACTTCAGGACCACGTGCTAACCAATTTATTGTATCAAAAACACATTATTCTCTGTCAACCTTTTTTTTTAACCAATGTGCAAAAGTTCTGTTATACTCCCTAATTAACCTTTCTTCAATCATTCCACTATTTTGTTTCTGTATAATTTCTTTATGGGCATTCATGTAATATTGAACTTCATCAACATTATTCAAGATGTACAAGTGGACTTGTTGCAATTTATCAGCATCTACGCTCTTTACTGTTGCCCCGCATCTGCCCCCTTCTTGATCATGACGTTTAGGAAGCCCAATATGTTGTACATTTGACAAATAATGTTGACAAAATTTCATAGCTTCTTTTGAAATATATTTCTGAACAATAGATGCTTCAAGCCAGTTGGGGTTCTTCACATACCCTTTTAGAATTTTCATAGTTCTTTCGATTGGGTACATCCACCGGAAATAGATAGGGCCACACAACTTTATCTCCCTCACTAGATGAAAAATCAAGTATACCATGATGTCAAAAAAAGAAGGAAGAAAAAGCTTCTCAAGCTGGCATAAGATCATATATCCTTCATTTTCCAATTCCTCCAATCTTTCCGTGTCAATGACTTTACAACAAATGGCATTGAAGAAGAAATAAAGTCTAGTCAATATGTGTTAAAGATCATTTTCAATAATGCCTCGAATAGCTACTGAGAGTAGTTCTTGCATTAAGACATGACAATCATGAGAGTTTAGCCCTCTTAACTTCAAGTCTTTCATCGATACAAGCTTTTTAAAATTTAAAGAATACCCTGAAGGAACTTTGGCGCCATGTAAACACTCACAAAAGCTTCTTTTCTCATCCTTAGACAAAGTATGAGTAGCTGGAAGACAAAACTTTCTATTACCATATGGCCTTAGATGTAAATCTTCTCGTATTCCTATTTCTTGCAAATTTAATCTTGCCTTCATGTCATCCTTAGAACTTCCTTGTATGTTGAGCAATGTCCCAACAATACTATCACATACGTTTTTCTCCACATGCATGAAATCAATACAGTGTCTGACGTCAATATTGCATCAATATGGAATATCGAAGAAGACGGATCTTTTTTTCCATATATTTTTTTCATTTCTACTCTTTGATGACTTACCAAAGATAGTATTGATATTTTTCACCTTTTCATAAATTTTCTTCCCAATCAATGCCTCTGGAGCATATTCAAACTCTTGGCCATCAAAAAAAGCTTTTTTTAATCTATGATATGGGTGGCTTCGTCTAAGATCGCCTATGGCCAAGGTAAACCGTATTTCTTCCATTTTGAAGTTGATGGTATCATGTGCCTTCTTCACAAATTGGACATGCTTTATGGCCTTTAACGCTATATCCTGACAAGTTTTCATATGCAGGGAAGTCATTTATGGTACAAAAGATCATTGCTCGTATATTAAAAGTCTCTTTCTTGTGCGCATAAAAAACATCGACACCTTTATCCCACAACTCTTTCAAGTCTTTGATCAAGAGTTCTAGGTAAACATCTATGTCATTTCTAGGTTGCTTTGGTCCCGAAATCAAAATAGACAACATAATGTACTTTCGTTTCATACATAACAAAGGAAATAAGTTGTAAATTACCAACAGAATAGGCCATGAACTATGCATACTGCTTAGGCTACCATAAGGATTCATGCCATCTGTGCTAAGCCCAAGCCTGAGATTCCTAGGTTCTTCACCAAAGCTAGGAAATAATTGATCGATTTTTTACCATTAAGAAGAATCAGCTGGATGTCGAAGCTTTCCATCAGAAATCCTCTCATCTACATGCCATCTCAAATTTTTGGCATCAATTTTATTGGCAAACAAGCGCTTGAACCTTGGTATGATTGGAAGATACCACAATGCTTTTATAGGGGCCATGTTTGATTTATACCTCAGAGTTTTACATATCAGACATTACTCCTTCTTTTTATGCTCTTTTCTATACAATATGCAATCATTAGGGCATGCATGGATCCTTTTATACTTCATCCCTAGTGGACACAATATTTTCTTAGCATTATAATATCGACAAGGCAACACATTATCATCAGGAAGCATGTCTTTAAAAGCCTCAAGCATTTCTGAAAAACTCTTGTTGTTCCACCCATGCCGTGCTTTCAAACTTACCAATTTCAATACAACTTGCAATAATTGGTATTTTTTACACCCTGGGTACAGCGGCTTCTCAACATCACTACACATATTACCATATGCATATGATTGTTCAAAAGCCTCTTCTCCTACATCACGAATAATATCCTCTATCCGATCATCCAGATCCGTGTCATTATCATCACAAGTTACTCTCCCCTGTTAAGATGCACTTAGCATTTCTAATTGTTCACCATGCCATACCCATACTATATACGTCTTACAAAACCCTTCAAAAATTAAATGTGTATATATATCTGCAGCACTTAGTCGCTTCTCATTCAAACATTTTATACAAGGGCAGTAAAACATCCTACTATCATCATCAGCATTTCTTTTTGCAAAGTCTAAAAAACCCCTCAACCCAACATCATATTCAACACTCGTCTGTTTAGCTTGTATCCAACTACGATCCTTATATTCCAACACCTTTTTTTTGTTTTCTACTTTTTCCCCTAGAAAAGGGAGGACTATGATGAGAGCATGAAATCATTACACCTAAGAGCATGCAAAGCAAGGAAGTTGCCAATAAAATGGCAAGACAACACCCTAACCAATAATGTTAGTAAAATTAATACAATTTAATTTTTAGCTTGACCATAACCCTTGGTCTCACAAACCTAACACACCTAAGTATACAATTTAATGATTACAAGGGAAAAAATTAAACATCGGTCAAGGAGGCAAATGAGTGAATCCCTCTCTGGCTCTTCCTTTGTAAACTAAACAGGGCATTAAGATTATATGTCAATGAAACTTTAAAAGTGGATATCTGAAAATGACAGTAAAGCAGTTAAATACTCACAAAATGGTCATTTTCCATAGAGGCATGAACATTATATGCACTGCCTTCAGCGTGCCCATTCTTAGACCAATCAACATAATCTTATGTATGTTTAATTGTAATGTACAAGTATATTTATCAAAAGAACATCATTACTATAAGCATGCATTCGTACGTCAATCATTACTATAATTCATAAGAAGAACACCATAACTTTTAGCTTGTCTAAAATGCAATTAATCAACAACAAGCTAGCCAACAATCAAAACATCATACAAATTCACACATTCATCCTTCCCTCACACACACTTATCTCTTGAATTGTCCACAATGCAAGTATAGATTAATGAATAAGCAATGTAGCTCTAACTAATGGCAAGAGATACATGATTAAACCATGATAACAGTGGAGTTCATCATGTGAAAACAAATAAAAGGAAAAAAATTAACCTAATTTCCTAAGGTCGACTCTCCCCTACACTTAATCTTAAAAGAAATCCATAAAGCTTTGACAAACAATCCAGCAAAGTAAACAGAGAAGTAAAAGGGAATGGAATAACATTTCTCATGCATCTGTATCTTAAATTTAGATAACAAAATTCTGATATCTTAAATTGGCCTTGACCAATTTATCAAAGAAAAAACCCAATGTATATTCTAATTACCTGCAGGAAGACACCGACGACACCGAAGGAGAAACGACGACGATCTTCAGGAAGACACCCAAGGATAAACAGCCGTCAAGGAGCTTCATGACGAAGGAGAAATAGCAAGGAGTACCGTAATACAATCTAGATCTACGTCCAACGGCGGTCTTCGTGTGCAGGAGGAATGACGAAGAGCATTAAGGATGGAGGAGGGATGTGTGCAAGAGGAACGGCTAGGCAGAGGAGCAACTTAGAAGAAGAAGGGGAAAGTTTCATATTCGAGTATGAAAAAAAGCGCCGTAATGCAATCTAGATCTTCCACCGGCAGTCTTTATGTGCAGGAGGAACGGCGAGGAGCATTAAGGACGGAGGAAGGATATGTGCATAAGGAATGGATGGGCAGAGGAGCAATTTAGCTGAAGGGGAAAGTTTCAGATTCAAGCATGAAAAAACCCGCGAGAGAGAGAGGCTTTTAGGGCAAGCAATGGCAGCACTTTTAAGACCAGTTATTGGGAATAACCGGTCTAAAATTTGAACATTTTAGACCGGTTGTTCCCAGAAATTGGCCTTAAAAGTAGCTAAAAAATTTTTTTGGCCGGTTTAAGAGAACAACCAGTCTAAAATATGAAAATTTTTAGACCCGTTGTTCCCAATAACCGGTCTTAAAAGTAGTCAAAATTTTTATTTTTTAATGCTCAACTTTTTAGACCGGTTTCAAGGAACAATCGGTATAAAATAGAAAACTTTTTAGATCGGTTGTTCCCTACAATCGGTCTTAAAAATAGGCCACATTTTTATTTTTTAATGCTAAACTTTTTAGACAGGTTTAAGGGAATAACCAGTCCAAAATATCAATCCTTTTAGACCAGTTATTTCTAATAACCGATCTTAAAAGTTTTTGTTAATTTCTATATGTTTAGACTTGTTCTTAATAACAACAGGTATAAAAATTTTAACATTTTAAACCGGTTTTGAAATACAACCGATCTAAACAATAACGGATTTTTTTTAAATTCAGAACATATATTATATACCCATTATATTACAACCGTTTAGAAAATGTATTATTGCATGTTTTTTTTATTATTTTATTTATTTTTAGACCGGTTCTTATTATAACCGGTCTAAATAACCTGTTTTTAGACCTTTCTTTATAGGAACTGATCTCACAAGTTTTGCATTATTGCGAAACTGCCACCACCTATACATTTTAGACCTTATCCGCTATAACACGTCTAAAAGGGCAGGTCTAAAAGGTATCTTTTGTACCAGTGTAAAAACACATTAAATTCATATATCCAATTTTATTCCTAGCCTTATGAGTTCAGCAAGCAATATGATAGATAATATATGCAGTTCTCCACACCACCAAAGTTACTCATCATAAATCTGCAGTAAGTAAATAAAAAATGCGTCAAGATAGGAAATTAAAACACAACCAATATTAATTAGAATTGAATCACCACTGGCTTAATGACAATACATAGTGGAGGAAAATGAAAAAACTTTAGACATGTTCAATAAAAAACTGAGAAATTCAAATTTTTACATTTCTTTAGGCTATATCTAGTTTGCAAAGCAACATCTCAGGAGCTACATGTTGCATCTCTATCTGCCAAAGAGAAGCCAAAATCATTTGATAACATTTATAATTGGCATAATATCAAGCTCATAGGACATGCCAAACCCTTGCTAGAGCTTTCCATTGCAGAGTAGGCAAACTAAAAATAGTTTTGTTGCTTGAAATAAGTATGGGGGAGAGACTTTTCCAGTAGTAGGTTAAGTTTTTCTTTAAACATATTTTAGGTAGTAAATATTTAGTAATGAATAGAACACAACTCCCTATTTTTTTCTCATTCGAAATCCTCTACAACGTCCTATTTTGTCCAAACCTTCTTTCGTTTCAAGGGGGACCTCGTTCTTTTGGATAAACAAAATACGTCTTCTTATCTATAACTACTTCAGGGACGAGAATCTCACTTCTCTCAGCTATGAAACAAGTAAAGAGGGGCAACTGTGAATGCCTTATTTTACCCGAGCCACACTCAAAAAAGAATTAAAAAATGAAAAAAAATTAATAAGGGAAAAATCCTCCTTGATGCTTACACATCTAAATTAATAAGCAAATGACATTAAAGCTATAGAGACCCATAGAAAAGTGATGAGAGAGAGAAAGGAGTGGGGAGCAAGCAAACCCAATGCCATCACTAGAGGAGAAGAATGTCTTGGATAGGAGTCTCAAAAATGTTCGAGAGGGTGGTGGGACATTCTCAGAGGATCAGATTTTAGTGCCTAAATATGAAGACTAGATGCATGATAACCCTCCATCGAGTCAAGCTGTGAGTGCTCGTGGTTGGCCGGTGGATGGGGGAAGGGAGAAAAAATGGAAGTCGTTCAAGAGGCAGTTACGCAAGAACATAAGGCAAAGGATATGGAGGAGAATTGGTGGAACGGGGTTGGTTGGAAGGACAAGGTTAAGGTGGAGAAGACATTGAGAGGTCCGAATGTGGTAGTATCTCCTAAGGAGCAGGCAAGATAGGATGATGTAACCCCCTTCACGCTTAAGGCCGAGATTAGTTCGTAAAAACGTAATTAATGTGGAATTAGAGACCGTAATAGATTTTGGGACTTAAACAAAGTCAATCTTCCCAAAATCATGGCTTACAAAAACTTTTACAACATTTGTTCATGACGGTCTCATATTCACATTTCAATGCTAATGGCTTGTACAAGTTGATTTCATTCACAAATATCAGAGTATAAACAATTTCCCGACACACTCAGGTTCCATTCATTAAGTAAGGGATTTACAAAGGCACAAAGCCCACAATTCATTACCCTTAACTTGGGGATTACACAAAACTAGACTACAATCCCATTATATACAATTGTTTCCCAAAAATATCCAAAAGATATACATGATAACCAATAAAACCAAAATATACATCTAAACCGGAGCACTATCCGCTCTTCGTCACCCGCTTTCCCTTTGATCCTTCTGCCCTGTCTAAAACATGGTTTTTGGGAGAGTGAGATTCTAAGGAATCCCCGTAGTAACAAATCAATCATATAATGTACAATAATAACGCATGTAAGTAAATCATTAACCACAACAAGCAACTACAATGGCAGTTACAACGGCAATGGTTAGTATGACACATGTCATCCCTTACGATTGCTCACGCTGAATTGCTCACGTTGCATTGCATCACAACAATCCACACAATACATTTCACCATAGCTGGGATTCATATAATGCATTTCATATACAAGCCATACAGGCAAGATACACACAGCCCACGGCTGCATTCACAAACGCCAGCCCATGGGTCGGATTCACAAAATCCATGTCGATTACGACGGCAATTCAACGGCCGACCTAGAGATGACTATCGTCAATCCCTACACGGCTCACACTGACCTGCTCACGCCGTAATGGAACATGGCACACATTTCACAAATTCAACGATAAGTTATGCATGCCAAAACATCATACATAATGTGAGAGAAGAGTCACTACCTTGATCCTTCCGTGCGTGTCCTAGCGCCGGTCTCTCCCGAGGAAGGCAAATGTCAAATCCTATATTCATAATTAGGGATGAAGGGTTATATTCTATTCCAAGACTTATTTAACTTGAAACACTTAATTTTGGTTATCATAATTGACCCTTAAGAGGCCACAAATGCCTCTAATAAAAGCCCTAAAAGGTTGGGAAACAATAGGCTAAAGATCTCCTTTCGATAACTCAAAGTGCTGGAACACAGGGGTAGGCCACGGCCCACCCTTCCTTGGGATGCGGCCCAAATATGGTCAGAAGGTCATGGGATGCGGCCCGACACTCATGGGCCGCAGCCAGCCACCTTGGGTCGCGGCCAAGAAATTTCCTCACTCTTGGCTGAACTTCAAAAAACCATAACTAATTGTAGAAAAATCGAAACGAGGTGATTCCAAATCCAAATGAAAGGTATATAAGTCCTCTTTCAAGGAAAAATACAGCCCGTCACTGGGAATCACTACAAAAATACAGAATCACCAAAAATTAACCACTACTCCAAAACAGAGTTCTGTTTCAATCCCAAACTTTGGACAACCATATCTCACAGAATACTAAACGAAATGACACAAAATATATGTCCATTTTGAATCTTGGGATGTGAACTTTAAGACTGAAAAGTTTCATAATTTTCCAATACCATTTGGTCACTCAAAACTCTCGCCCAAACAGACTGTGAAAAACAGAGCTCAAACAAGACAACTTTCCAACTTTTCCCAAGTGATTCAAATGAACCCAAAATCAATAACCAAGCTTATTCCCACACAAAATCACTCAAGGAATCCAATGGGAATGTCAAAATCACCAAAATCCTATTCCATTATCATGCTTTGGTTTTGGGTAACATTAAACACTAAAATCTCAAATTCTCCAAACTTAACAATTTCCAACCCAAACAATTCTATCTATCCAAAATGCATTCCAAACACACAAATTCCATGCCAAACATATACCAAACACTCAATGGCCCTCATTTTCGAAAATGAGCCCAAAATTCCAGAAAATTTATACTATTTCAAATGGTATGAAACTTAGATAGATAGATAGATAGGTCTCACTCACCTTATCAACTTCTCCAAAGAGAGTTCTTGATTCACCACTTCTCAAATTTTCGTGTGGCCACAAACCACAACCAATGGACAAGCTACAACCATAGAAATGTTGCTCTTAACTCAAGGATCAACTTTAATGAAGGGAGTTTGAGCAAAGGAAGGCATTTACTTACCCAAAGATCAAGCTTTCTTCTTTCCCTTGCCTTCAACAATGGTGGACGAGAGAGAGAAGGAGAGTTTGAGTGAGAGAGAAGAGAGAAGGAGAGAGATGAGCTTGATGGAGAAGCAAAATGATCACACTCCTTCTAATCTTTCATGTCAGCCGAACAACAAAGGAAAAAGAGAGAGAAATGAAATAAAATAATGAAAGTTTGACTTCTCCCACACTCTCTTGCTTCCTCTCAAATTGCCATGTGTCATAGTTTCATTGGTTCTCATAAAGCAACCACCTAATTAGTCACTTTAATCCTTCCATTAGCCATTTTAATCACACTTCTCATTTTTCTCATAGTTAGTAATTAATTTCTCCATTAATTACCACTTATGGCCAATATTTCCATTATTCCAATTTTTCAGTAATTATGACATATTAATTTAATATTGCCATAAAACACATAATAATTCAAATTAAATTCATAATTATCCACAATAATCATGATTTGCCCTTAATCAAAAATTGGGATATTACAGATGCAAAATGGAAGAATGTTCTTATTGTTAAGTTGTTGGGTCATATGGTGAATCCTGAGTATTCAAAAAAGAAACCTATACAGTTATGGGCTAGATATGGAAAGGTTGATACTATCGATGTTGGTTCTGGCTTCTTTGTGGTAATGTTTATAGACATGCATGATTATGAATTGGCTCTTACTTGGGGCCCTCGGCTATTGTTTGATCATTACTTAGTGATTCAACTATGGAAGCAAACTCCTCCATATGGTGTAATAAGATCACTTATTAACATGGATATAATCCAGCATCAACCAAGTAAAATTTACCTTGAGAAATCTTAACACAATCCTTACTTCTTAATGCATCCTTGATAATTCTTGAGTCAGATACGGTCCCTTCCCATCCAACAAGCATATAAGTGAACTTTAAATCAAAGGTGCAAGTAGCCAAGACATTTGTGTAAGGAATTCTTTCCTCCCGCGATAATAAGGTGCATCTACTATAACCCCCTTCATTAAAAGCCTTCAAAATAGTTCAAAAACGGGTTATAAAGTTAAACTGGGGACCAGAGAATAATTCACAACTCATTCGAGGTCCCAACCTCAATACAGGGTTTGGTTTTGTGCTAAAGTGGGTTTTCAAAAGCTTTTCAAAACATATTTAATAAGGTCTCATTTCCACTTTACAAATCTTTTTGGCTTGTTTGATTCTGTTCCATTCATTAATATCAGAGTACTTAGCAAAGTTCCCCGATAGGCTTTCGGGTTATATTCATTGACTAAGAAGGTCTATAGGATCTGATCGCCCGTTCTTCATAACATTCTCAACAATTCTTGACATTCGTAACATTTGTAACAATTCTTGACATTTGTAACAAATAATGATATGCACATACATACAAAGCATTATACATGATATAAGAGAAAAAGTCACTACCTTGTTCTTTCTGCTCTTGTTTGGGCACTGATTTCTTACGGTCAAGGCAAATATCAAATCCTATAAATCAAAATTAAGGACAACGAGTTATTACCTATTTCAATTCTTTAATAACTCCAAAGTACTCAAGGTTGGTTATTATTTGAGTCCTTTAACTAGCTATTAGAAGCTTAAACAAAAGCACAAAAGGGTTAGGGAGATCTAGACAAGAAACCACCTTTTAAAAAATTCAAAGTGATGAAATTGGGTGTTCGCCATGGCCAAGGAACTTTTTGGTTGTGGCCAAAAATAGGTCAGAAGCTTTTTGGCTGTGGCCAAGAATCTTTTTGGCTGCGGCTAAGAGAACGTCCTGTTTCTTGGTTAAACTTCCAAAAATCATAACTTAATCTACAAAAATCGAAATGGAGTGGTTCCAAATCCTACTTAAAGGTTTTCAAGTCCTCTATAGAGGAAAATATTAACCACTGCCACTAGTAACTACAGAAATATAGAATTCCATGAATTCCCACCCTGTTCCAGAATAAATTCTAGTTTCGACCTCAAACTTTGGAAATGCATAACTTCCAGCACACACATCCAAATGACACCCATTTTATATCATTTTAAATCTTGACACATCCTCTATTAAACTGAAAAGTTTCAGAATTTTTAGACATCATTTGCTTATTTCAAAACACCATGCAAACTGGCTGCCTTGCACAGAATTTTCATTGACAAAACTTCCAATTTTCAACCTATGTTTCCAATAGTCCATAATTCATAACCAGGGCTACACCCCACCCAGTTTTTCGTGTAGAACTCAATGGAAACCTCAAAACAACCAAATTCCTACTTCTTTAAAATGTCTTGCTTTGGGCAGAAATAAAACACAAAATCGCACAATTTTTGAACTCTCCATTCAAGTCTCAAACTAGTTCCATTTGCACAAGACACCATTAATACCAACAAAACACCATAATGTCTCAAAACCCTAATATACTCAAAAATAGGGCAAAATTACACAAGCCAAAGTTCTCAACCAATCATCACAATATATACACTAAAGGATTGCTCTTGCTCACCTCTAGCTCTTTCTCTAGGTTGTTCTTTAATTTTCAGCTTCCACCTCTTTTTAGAACACAAAACACCTCCTCTTGATAAACTAAAACTATAGAAATGAAGTTCTCATCAAGAGGAACAAGATTAGGGAACTGGTTTTTAGCATTAGAGGTGGTTAGCAAGGTCAAAACCTAAGGAAAAAAGCTTACTTTCAACCCTTTCTTCTTTATCTTTCTTCTTCCTTGCTTAGCCAACTTGGAGAGAGCTTGGAGAGAGAAAGTGAAGTGATGAATGAAATATCTTCAGCCCTCCCATGCCTTCTTGACCAAAATTAAGAGGAGAGAGGGAGTATGAGAAGTTTGAACATTTGACCTCATCCCATGATGCCAAGTGTCACCATCTATGACCTCACCAAAAGCATGCAACCATGTAGTTACTCTAACTAAATCCATTAGCCATTTAGTTACACCTCTTACTCTTTTAGTTAGTAATCAATTTCTTCTTCCAAGAGGAGAGGAAATAGCTGACTAATTGCCGATAAATTTCTTTCTTCCCGTTTTACCCCTGACTATGGCAATTTTAATTAGATTTCCACTTGGTGCATTATCTAATTTCATTTTCTCTTTACATACTAGATTTCCATCTCTTTTAGTCCAATTTAGACTTTGTTACCATAATTAAACTTAAATACAGAGTTTGGGCATTTTCTACTACTAATTCGGGTCATAATTCTCACTTTATTCCCTGAAAGTGTTCATCCAACATTCATTACATTTTCATTTAGAGTCATTGAGCCCTTACACATATTTTAGGGCATTACATACGTGTTGTGGCATGAACATGTGTTCCATTTACAGACCCAACACAATCCTTAAAATAGGTATAGTTTGTCATTAACTAGAATTTCAGTAGGGACTCTAAAGCCATATGTTTATATAAGGAATTTATCTTCTAATTCAATAATTGTTGGTGTCAACATTTGACCCAAGATGAAGGTGAATTAGGTGATATTAACAATTTAAAAACTATAATTAATAAATTTAACTAAGAGATGAGAGTTGGAGAAATTTCATCGAAGTGCACACAGGAGATTTATACTAGTTCGGTCTCAACCACTTGACCTATATCCAGTCCTTAGAATCCTCTAAGATTTCCACTAAAATTCAAAGATTCAATGGGTTCTTAGCACCACAGTATAAGTAAGCTCTTCAATAGGATACTCACTCCCCCTTATACTTTGTAAGCAAATACCCTTACCTAAGGTCCCACTACCTTGAGATTCTCTTCACAAAAGTAATAAATGTGTTTACAAATTCTCTCTTAAAGAGTTGATAGATGAACATTAAAGAACAAAGGAATATCAAAGTTATCAGAGAATACCAAAAAAATAGAGCACTTATTCCAACAGAGTTGTGTTTTCATTGGTTGGTTGCTTTGTCTTGAATGTTTTCGTATTTATAGGTAGAACGACTTTAATGACCGTTGAGAGCATTCAAATCTATCCCCATTAGATCATAAATGTAACCGTTGATGAAAGAGAGCGTTTAGGTTAGTTGAGGCTATTTCGCATTTAATGCTTCTGAGAACATTTTTCTTTTTGAAATTTTGAAGCTAATCCAAAGATTAAGCTCCTAAAACTCATCCATAGTTTGATTAGTAGCATTAGAAAGTGATGCATGTGGTTATGATTTTAATCAACAAGTTAACAATAGGTATCAAAATAATCAAGTCGCTAATTCTACGTTCTAAAGAACCATCACTCGAGTGTGACTCTAAATCACTTTGAGTGATCTCTTATCACTCGAGTGCTTACTTCATCACTCGAGTGGTCAAGTGATCTTAGTTAAGGGACACTAATAATCATTAGCGAGTGACTTGGTAGTTTTGTGTTTTGAAAATGATTTTTTACTACCGAGTGACTTGCAAGTGATTCATATTACTTAAGTGCTCATAAAATAACTCGAGTGATATTTCTTTAGAATATTTAGCACTTTCTGATCACTTACATGTGACTTGCAAGTAATCTGGAATCACTCAAATAATTTATCATCTACTCGAATGATCTCTACATTGAAGATCACATTACCTCAGAATCACTTATGAGTCAGGTCATTACTTGATTGATTCTTCTGTCACTTGAGTGAGGATATGTGGATCACTCGAGTGCTCAACTTATCACTCAAGTGCTATGCTCTTATCATATCATGTACTTCTTGATCACTTGTAAGTGACTGGCAAGTAATGCTCATCACTTGAGTTCTTAACTTGTCACTCGAGTGATTTACTTATATTAGATCACAAACTTTCTAATCACTTGTGAGTGACCTGCAAGTGATACCTATTACTCAAGTGATTTATCTCTGAACTCTTTACTTGATCTGATCAATATCAAGTTACTCACTAGAGTTTTGTAAGCGAACTTTCATCACTCGAGTGTATTTACTATCAATTGAGTGATCCTACTTGGTTAACCTTGGTTTTACTTAGCCATCACTCGAGTGCTAAGACCATCACTTAAGTAATTCTTCCAAGGCAAATAAGATCACCACAGAGTCCTACTTTTCTATTTCCAAATCACTTAAAGTGGGAAATCATCACTCGAGTGACTTGCTGATTGAAGTTGTTCAATAAACACTTATATCACTCGAGTAACTTGAATTATCGAGTCAACTTTGTGTCATCCTTCTCTCTTGTCAAAATATACTTAGATATCAAGGTTTGTTATCATCAAAACATTATGAAAATCAACATTCTCCCCCTTTTTAATGATGACAATACTTAGATATTGGGTTGAAAACTTTTGCAAATAAGATCAATGAATAATTAGTTCTCATATTTTGACATAAATGCAAATCTAATCAATGCATGCGATTATCTTTGAAAAAATCATTATATCATGTTATCACATCCATATCCAAAAATATTATATCACATCATATTGATATTCATAAACATAGAGTCAGAATTTAACGCTTAATACCTAATGAGCAGTATATACAACTAATCAACAGAAAATATGACATAACATTAGAAAAACTAATATGACAAAAGAAAATCTAATCAATCAGCTTGTGAACCCCCAACATCCTCACTCAAGTTCTTCTCCCCTTTTTTGTCATCAACAAAAAGGGTGAAGAGGGAAGGAAAGGTGATATCAAAAGGTGGAGGTGGGTTAAAGTGAGGTGGAGCAGGTGAAGGAAGAGGGTCTCCTATAGAAGAAGATATAGGAGGAGTGTAGAGGACAATGGCTATCATAAGGTCTATTGAAGCTGAAATATGATCAGGAGAGGTGGAGTGAGCAAGGGAATGTGGAATGAGTATAAGAGATGAAGGTATAATAAGAGTAAAAGTGGTTGTTGATCATAAATTTTGATCTCCTTTGTTTGAGAGGTGAAGTTAGAGTGATGAGAGTAGTGAGGAGAGGAGTGAGATGGAGACTAAACAATTGGGTCCTCATGAGGTAGGTCTCCACCTAGAATGGTGTCAAATATGAGTGTGGTGCATGGGTTGGTATCAGGATTTACTAGAATGGTGATGGTGGTAACAGGGATAGTGGTGGTGGTATCAGGACCGATGGTGGTGGTGGTAAAAGTCTAGGGATAGCAATGCTAAGATGAGTCCTCATCATATCCTCTATTCTCTGTAATGAGTGTTTAAGCTGCTTGGAGGTCAAAGAGCCGCTTGAAGTTCTGATTCACAGTAGCTACCAAGACTTTGACTTGGTAATCCACTTAATTAACTAGATAAGTATTAGATTTCTTGAGTTCTTCAATGGCACCTTTGAGGGAGTCTTGGATGTACCTCTGAATAGTGGCCCCTATAAAAGATGGACCTGGAGAGCCAAGCTTAGAAAATTGAGCCTCATTTGCTCTTAAAGTGGATGGTCCTATTCTCTTGGTCTTCTTCTTTGGTTGGGATAGGGGTTGATCACCATGGTCACCAAGTGATAGAGTAATTCCCATTCTTATTAGTTGAACTTTCCTAAACTTAGGAATCCTTACGGCTTCCTCACCAGTGTTCAAATGCCAGATATTGTGCAGAGTGGAAAGTAAGAGACTAACTGAGGAAAGGGAATACTAGTCATCTTGGTAGAGTGGAATCTGAATCACTACATCTCTTGAAGTATAAACTCCCCAACATTCCTCGTTTCTTGGGAAAGAATGGATGCCATCATCAGGTAATCTTTACAGTGATATGAGAAAAGTTCTTGCTTGTTCACCATACATCTGGAGTAGATATAGAAAACCATCTTGGGATTAAAGAAGCTTACTGCCACTTAAATTCATGAGATACTCAAACCTTGGGAGCCAGTTGGGCTTGTTACTTTAACATCAGGTTCTCTGAGTGACATTCATAGAATGGTTTGTGGGGGTTTGCAAGCTGATTGATTACTAAGCAAATTTATACCAATTAAGTGTGAAATTGTTGTTCAAGCAGTCAAATTTTCTTGGTAATTTGAAATATCAAATGGTTTTCGAATGAGGTGAAACTTTCCAGTTTTGTAGTTCACATTTCAAGCTTTCCATTGGTATAAATTTTGGTCAATTTTGAGTTTTGTGTTGAGAGTTATGGTTAGTTGAAAATAGCCAAGAATTAGGAAAATTCTTGGCCGCGGCCAATCCCAGCTTCGGCCCATAACCTTTTGTCCATTTCTTGGCCGTGGCCCAGGATGGCTGGCTATGACCCAAATTGTTCTGAATTTCTCTTAGCCGCTGCTCAAGGAGGCTGACCGCGGCCCATAACTTTCTGACCATATCTTGGCCGCAGCCTAAGGGTGGGCTGAGCACAGCCAACCCCTGTTTTTTCAGCACTATGAGATTTCGAAAAGTGGTTTTTAACCCAGTGTTTCCTGACCTTTAGGGCTATTGTTAGAGTCATTTGTAGCTTCTTAAGGGTAATTAATGATAACCAATCTAAGTGTTGTGAAGACATTTAAGTATTGGAATAGAGAATAACGCTTTGTCCCTAATCATGAATTATAGGATTTGATATTTGCCCTACTCGGTAGAGACCAGTGCCAGAGCACGTACGGAAAGAACAAGGTAGTCACTTTTCTCTCATGTTGTGTATGATGCTTGTTATGCATGACTTATCATTGTGATCTTGTGAATGTTTTATCGGCCATAGGGCATTACAACATGAGCAGTCATAAGGGGTGATGGTTATCACACCTACCGCTGCCATTATATCTGTCGTTGTAATTGTTGAGGATGAGTTGTGGAATCGTGGATTCCTGTTTGAGAATATGCCAGTGTGGCTTTGATATGTTGTGAAATGCTTTATATGAAACCCAGTTATAGTGAAGTATATGATGTTGTGCAATGTTACGAGTGTAGATGATCAATTAAATAGTACAAGTGTACACTGTCGTAATCAAGTAATATAGAAGTGAGTAGAGTATCATTCCCACGAGGATTGATCACTAAGTACCAAAATAGGTAATTTTAATTCTATTTAGTCGATCGATTCATTGGTGATTGAGAGTAAAAATAAAGAAAAATAATTAAATATGAGTGCAGATAATATAAAAGTAAATATGAGATAAAGCCTTAAGGATTAGATTTCACTTAACAAATTTCGGATTGAATCACTTACCTATTTTAGCCCAATTTATTCCACATGATTGATAGTCGAGTTTCCCTAATTTAATTACTAGCCTCTTCCAAGGTCAAGCAATTCTATAATTAATTTTTAATCCAAATATTCCAATATGAATTTAAGCAATTAATTATGCATTAAGATTTATGGAACTCAGTAAGACTACACAACTCATATGAATATATTCCTATTTCATATGCAAGTCATGGTTTTAATTATAAGATCTACACACATACATCTCCTTCCGGTCTCAACATGGATATTGAAATCATTCAAAAGGTGGCCAATCACCTTTGGACTTGTATAATGTATGTGGACAATTGGCCCACTAGGTTCTGAGTTGAGTTCCATCGTTGCTCGTTAGAGAGCTATCTCTATAGCTAGTCCATCAATTAATGACTTTTAGAAAACCCAAAAAAAATTGCGGCTTGCGAGCACTACGGGTTAGGGTTGGCATATTTCCAGCCTACAGAAGTGCACGCACACAGGCCCACACCGTGTAGTCCGCGGGTTTTGCCGGCTCTAAAACTAGATTTAACAAGTTAAGACTTAATCTGTCATTAGTAAACTACATCATCACCCTAGGAAAATGAAAGTTTAGCACATGATGAAATTAAAAACAAAAATAAAATAAATTGAAAGCTTCATAAACATTACATAGAACTCAGTTATTCTAAAATACAAAGATACAATTGCAAGACGCATGAAAATAGAAAAATCTAGTCTTCCATATAGGAGGTAAAACCTTCCATGTAGGTGACAACCTATATCATCCACAAAGGAAGACTACCTAAGCTTTCCATGAAGGAGGCATGCAAGAAGCAAATATAATGCATGAGATTAACTCTAAGATGGTATGTTTCCTTGTGTCTTGAGCTTATCTATTTAAAGATGGAGGAGATGCAAAAATTTTCAAGAAAGTTAGGCATAAATCTTGACCTTAAGCCTCCAACATTGACTTTGAAAGTTAGGCTGCCAAACTTCTTTATTTCTGCCTGATTTTGACATCCAAAAAGGTGGAATTTCAACTTGTGATCATGAAAGTTGTAGGTATGGATCTTAGGGTGAAAACCTCACTAGAATCACCTCATTTCAAAATTTGTTGCTCAAGTTATGGTCAAATTAGTAGGCAAAGGTCAATGAGGTACAAATTCACATCCGCAACTTTTAAGCAAAATTTGAGACCATTGAAGGCAGAGCTGGGTTTTCAGTTCAACATGAAAGTTTCAGAGCTTTTTCTTAAATTTTTATCTATATAAAAATGTCTCAATCCGACATCTAGAGCTCTAGATATTACCTAAAAACCGAAACAAAATTTAGTACTTTTCAAAAAATTCTATTTTATGCCAAAATCATTATTTATTTATCAATTACACCCAAATTCATTAAATTAAGCTCAAATATCATCCATAAAGTCATCATATAGGGAAAAATAAATATACAAATATTTTACTTATCATTAAGCTTGAAACAAGGAGACCAAGCTCTGATATCAAATGTTAATGTCAACATTTCACCCAAGAGGAGGGTGAATTAGGTGATATTAAAAATTTAAAAACTACAATTAACCAAGATAACTAAGAGATGAGAGTTGGAGAAATTTCACTGAAGTGTATATAGGAGATTTATACTGGTTCAGTCTCAACCACTTGACCTACGTCCAATCCTCAGAATACCTCTGAGATTTCCACTAAAATTCTAAGATTCGATGATTTCTTGGCACTACAATACAAGCAAACTCCACAATAGGACACTCACTCCCCCCGTACACTTTGTAAGCAAATACCCTCACTCAAGGTCCCATTACCTTGAGATTCTCTTCACAAGAGTTTTAATTATGTTTACAAAATCTCTCTCAAAAGTTGATAGATAACAGTGAAGAACAGAGGAATATCAAAGTTATCAAGAATATCAGAAAAATAGAGCATATATTCCAACAGAGTTGTTTTTTCATTGGTTGGTTTCTCCATCTTGAATGCTTTCATATTTATAGGTAGAATGATTTTAATGACTGTTGAGAGCATTCAAATCTATCCATTAGAGAACAAATGTAAACGTTGATGAAAGAGAGCATTTGGGTTGGTTGAGGCTACTTCGCATTCAATGCTTCTAACAACATTTTGCTTTTTGAAATTTTGAAGCTAATCTAGAGATTAAGCACCTAAAACTCATACATAAGTTTGATTAGTAGCATTAGAAAGTGATATAAGAGGTTATGATGTTAATCAAGAAGTTTACAATAGGTATCAAAATAATCGAGATTCTAAGTTATGAAGAACCATCACTCGAGTATGACTCAAAATCACTTTGAGTAATCTCTTATCACTTGAGCACTTACTTCATCACTCTAGTGGTCGAGTGATCTTAGTTAAGGCACACTGATAATCATTAGCGAGTGACTTGGTAGTTTTATGTTTTGAAAATAACTTTTATCACTATCGAGTAACTTGTAAGTGATTCATATCACTCGAGTGCTCAAACCATAACTCGAGTGATCTTTCCTTAGAATATTTTAGCACTTTTTGATTACTTGCAAGTGACTTGTAAGTTATCTGGAATCACTTGAGTGATTTATCATCCACTCGAATGATCTCTACATTGAAGATCTTATTACCTCAGAATCCCTTGCGAGTGACTCGCAAGTGAAGGTCATCACTCAAGTGATCCTTCTGTCACTCGAGTGAGGATATGTGGATTACTCGAGTGCTTAACTTATCACTCAAGTGATATGCTCTTTTCATATCATGTACTTCTTGATCACTTGCGAGTAACCTGCAAGTGATGCTCATAACTTGAGTACTTAACTTGTCACTTGAGTGATTTGCTTCTATCAGATCATAAACTTTCTGATCAATTGCTAGTTACCTACAAGTGATACCTATCACTCGAGTGATTTTATCTCTGAACTCTTTACTTAATCTGATCACTATCGAGTGACTCGTTGGAGTTTTGTAAGTGAAGTTTCATTACTCGAGTGCATTCACTATCACTCAAGTGATCCTCTTTAGTTAACCTTGGTTCTACTTGGTCATTACTTGAGTGGTAAGACCATCACTCGAGTGATTCTTGCAGGGCAGAGAAGATCACCACAGAATCCTACTTTTCTGTTTTCAAATCACTTGAAGTGGGAAATCATCACTCAAGTGACTTGCTGATTCAAGTTTTTCGATAAACACTTACATCGCTCAAGTGCATAAAATCTTCACTCGAGTGACTTGAATCATCAAGTCAACTTTGTATCATCCTTCTTTCATGTCAAAATATACTTAGATATTAAGTTTTGTTATCATCAAAACATTATGGGAGCCAACAATAATAGCTCTTAACACAATATGGAAATGATGGCTACCTATCTCCCCAGACCACCTAAACCAAAACTTAACCACATCATTTTTTGTTTTATATGTTAAGATGTAAAAAGCTTTAGCAACTTGTTCTTCTATACTTGAGAAGCAGGTAGGCTTTAGGCCACTATCTCTTTCTAACATATTACACAATCCTAGAAAAGCTTCAAGACCTATTCTAACAATACCTCACCCACTAGCTAGGAGTACAAGCTATTCTATACATCACCTCTTCACATATTGGTGTATAGAAAAAAATGTATATATATGGAGGGGAAAGCCAATAGCAATTATCAGAATAAAATAAGTAAACATATTGATGAGTACAGATTAAAGCATGAGCATTTGAAAAAAAAATAGCTAATACCAACAAATAAAGTCATCAAAATATCCAACACTATTAACAAAAAAATGCATAAAGATAAGGATGTTAGATCTCATGTTTTGATGATAACAAAAGAATGGTTTGAAAAGGAAATGTTTAATAATCAAGCTTGAACTAAGTAATGACAGGAAAAAGCTTGACTTGAAGTAAAGCATGGAAGTACTGAAGATTAGCCAAGAGAGAATGCTGAGGAACTTCATCAGAAACAAGTTGTCTAAGGCATTACTCGAGGAGCTACTCGAGTAATGAGACAAAACTTGAAGTAACCAGAGCCAACTTCCAGTAACCTGCCAACGTTACTCGAGTAGGTACTCGAGTAATAATGTAAGTATTTTCAAGTTGCTCTCGGCTTGCTAATGTTACTCGAGGAGGTACTCGAGTAATAAAGTGAAAACTTCCAGTTAACTTCAAGTTCTCCAAATGATACTCGAGGCGCTACTCGAGTAAATGTGTTTCTAAAAATATGGACCTCTCGGCATTTTGTACCACTGCTAATGTTACTCGAGGAGCTACTCGAGTAACCATGTGAGAAACTTCCAGTTGCCTTCAAGTTTTCCGTGATACTCGAGGAGCTACTCGAGTAACCATGTATTTGAAAATGTGTAACTCTCGGCACTTTGTACCACTGCCAATGTTACTCGAGGAGCTACTCGAGTAACAGCCTGAGGTAAGTTAAAACTTGAGGTTGGTATCCGATTAACTTGATTTGTTTATTTCATCTTCCTCGAGTCCTTACTCGAGTAATATAAGTTTCTAATGTTTTATCTTAAGTGGATTCCTCGAGTATGTATCCCAGTATGCTCAAATATTTTCAAAGGAAACTTCAAGTCATTACCCGGGTAAGTGATGTTCATATGTCTCAGTTACTCGAGGTGCTACCCGAGTAACCTATACAAAAATGTGTGCATTACTCGAGGAGCTACTCGAGTAATGAGGTAAGTGCTCTCGGCATTTTAATCCTGCCAACATTATTGGAGTAGAGCATCGAGTAATCAAAAGTTTTTTAAAGGATTACTCGAGGTGTTACCCGAGTAACTCATAAAGTTGTGAGTGTATTACTCGAGTAGCTACCCGAGTAAACAACTATTCCAAAGGTTTGAAATTTAGTTTACTCCATGCACTACCCGAGTAATCTTGTTTCTCTTCATTGACTTTCAAATACATAATGATTTCACGATGTTACTCGAGGAGCTACTCGAGTAAACTTCAAGTGTTACTCGAGGAGCTACTCGAGTAAGCATACCCAGAAATTTAGAAATCATTCAAATGTTCATTGATTTGTTTCCTATATGTTTAATCTTTCATTATGTTAGTATTACAAGTATATTTACAGATAAACAATGAAGGAATCACATCAAGAGAGGAAAGTCAAATCAAACGTTCAAATGCCAACCACCGCCAACGGATATTTTTCAAAAACTTGAAAAGTCAACAGTGGCTGCGCACTCACCAACGGACGAAAGGAAAACGTTCCAACGGTCATCCCCATCATATCTATATATATGGGAACCTTCAAACAGAGAAGAACAACCAAGCATCCACACAAACGATTCATTGAGTTCATTGCTCTGTTTTCACGTTGAAATTGTATTCATATGCTTCAGTGATTATCATTTACTCTTTGAGAGAGATATTTCATTCAAACTCAATATTTGTTATTGAGATAACTTTAGGTTGTGGAACCTTGAGTTGGGATTGGATTACAATCTGTAAGGGGGAGCGAGTGTCCAGGTGTGAAGGAACTTGCTTGTACTGTGGTGCCAAGAACCCACTGAATCTTGGAAGTTATAGTGAAACTCTCAGAGAAGCTCTGAGGACTGGACGTAGGTCAAAGTGGTTGAGACCGAACCAGTATAACTCCCGGTGTACACTTCGGTGATATTTCTCCTTACTCTTTATTGCTTTATATTCACCGTAAAAGTTTTATATTTGCAACGAAATTTTAGTATCACCCAATTCACCCCCCTCTTGTGTGAACGCTTGCTCTAACATTTGGTATCAGAGACTAGGTCTTCTTGTTAAGGTATAACAACCTAAGAAGGATCCAATGGCAAGCATGGGTGAAGGAATTCTTCCCGACGGAGCATCCATCACTAGACCTCCCGGTTTCAATGGAGAACACTTTTCTTTCTGGAAAGCAAAATTCAGAGTGTTCGTGATGGCTACTGAATATGGGCTATGGGATGTAATTGAGAGTGGAAACTATCAACCTACAAAGACTGTAGATTCTCAGAAAATTCCAAAGACGCCAGCGGAATATGATGAGAATGACAAGAAACTTATCACTCTCAACAGCAAGGCAATTCTGATGTTACAAAGTTCATTGAGTCAAAATGAATACTTCAGAATTTGCACACTCCCAACAGCAAAGGAAATGTGGGAAGCTCTGGAAATAGCTCATGAAGGAACTTCGGGAATAAAGGAAAATCGAATCAACACCTTGGTCACTGAATTCGATCTACTCCGAATGAAATCAGGTGAGTCGATTTCTGAATTCGAACTTAGATATACTCATCTTGTTAATCAACTTGCAGCACTTGGGAAAGTCTATGATCAACATACCCAAGTTCGAAAGATATTGAATATTCTTTCTAAAGAGTGGGAGGCCAAAGTCACTGCGATAGAAGAGGCAAAAGGAGAATCAATGAGATCAGTTGCTTCTCTATTTGGAAGCCTTTCTGAATATGAAAGCAAATTAAAGTTCAAACGAGAACTAGATGACATCGGTGACAAAAGAAAGAAAGGTCTAGCACTAAAAGCGAAAGAAGAAAATCAAGATGAAGATGAGGAGTTTGATGATGATGAAATGGGCTTAATCATAAAACGATTCAGAAAGTTCTACAAGAAAGGTCAAGGCTTCAAACACTTTCAAAAAGGAGGAACTAGCAACAAAGACCATATCATTTGCTACAAATGTGGAAAACCAGGACATATCAAATCGGAATGTCCAGAACTGAATCAAAAGAGCAAAGAAAAGAGAAAAGGCAAATTCTTTAACAAAAAGAAGGCCTTTGTATCTGCTATATGGGGAGATAGTTCCTCTGACGAAGAAAGTGATGAAGAAGAAGTAGCCAATATATGTCTTGTTGCTCAAGAAGAGACAGAAGAAGAGGTAAATGATTCTGAACCTACCTATGATGAATTACTCTCTGAATATAATGCTTTACATTCTGAATTCATCAAAGTAGTTAAAGAATTAATTGTTTTCAAGAAGAAAAACAAAGCTCTTGAAATTGAACTTAAAGGAAGTTTAGAAAAGAATTGTGAAAATTGTTCTTCATTGAAAAAGAAAAACATTGATCTCACAAAAACTCTTGAAAAGTTTACCAAAGGAAGTGAGATGCTAAGTGTGATTTTAAAAGAACAACGTTTTGTAAACGACCGATCTGGTATTGGATATGATCCAAAAACAGATAAAAGGAAAGGTAAAAAGAAAGTAGGAGGTAAGCCATATTTAAATTATTTCCAACATTCTGTGCATATATCAAATCCTTTTGCATTTTGTAATTACTGTAATAGAAAAGGTCATTATACCTCCTCATGCATTCATAAGAAGAAAGGAAACATAGGAACCTACAAATGGGTACCTAAAGGCACATATGTTCAGAAAATCATTTATACTAACCCAAAAGGACCCAAAAAGAAGTGGGTACCTAAGACTTAGTCTTTTGATTGCAGGTATGTCTTAAAGCATCCAAAAATAACAAGTGGTTCATAGACAGTGGATGCTCTAGACATATGACCGGAGATTTCGAAAGTTTTACCACATTACAACCTAAGGAAGGTGGAAAGGTAAAATTTGGAGGAAATCAATCCGGAAAAATAGCAGGAATTGGTGAAATCAAAAATAACAAAGGCATACAAATCAAAGATGTATATTACGTTGAAGGCTTATGTCATAATTTGCTGAGCGTAAGTCAAAGTGCAGATAAAGACAACTGGATAATATTTGATTCAGAGGAATGTCTAATTATCAACAAGAATGACTTACAGATTGATAAGAAAAATATCAAGGCTAAGCTCAGAGCAAAAAGGGAAGGTAACTGCTATACTCTAGATATTAGTAGAAATGAATCTGAAAATTGTTTTCTGAGTAATACCGATGAAAGTTGGCTATGGCATAAGAGATTGGCTCATGTCAATATGCATCAACTAGGTAAACTACTCAAAAAGGATTTAGTTCTTGGATTACCCAAAGCAAATTTCAAAAACGATTTGATTTGTGACGCATGTCAAAAGGGTAAACAAACTAAATCATCTTTCAAATTGAAAAATGAGATCTCAACAAATAGACCATTACAATTATTGCATATGGATTTAGTTGGTCCAGCAAGAGTAAAGAGTCTTGGTGGCAACTTGTATTCATTGGTCATTGTTGATGATTTTTCTAGATTTACATGGGTTATTTTTCTATCATCAAAAGATGAAACCTTTGAAGAATTTATTGTTTTTGCCAAGAAAGTGCAAAATGAGAAAGGTATGTCTATTGCAGGTATTAGGACTGATCATGGTGGAGAATTTGAGAATCAAGCCTTTGAAGAATATTGTGATACTAATGGCATTGATCACAATTTCTCTGCTCCAAGGACGCCCCAACAAAATGGAGTTGTGGAACGCAAGAATAGAGTACTTACTGAAATGGCTAGAACAATGTTAAATGAAAAGAACATGTCTCAAGTTTTCTGGGCTGATGCTATGAGTACAGCATGCTATATTTCAAATAGAGCCTATATCAGAACAAAACTTGGAAAGACACCATATGAGCTATACAAAGGAAGGAAGCCAAACATTGCTCATCTACACATCTTCGGTTGTAAGTGTTTCATTCATAATAATGGTAAAGATAACTTAGGAAAATTTGATTCTAAAACTGATGAAGGAATTTTCCTAGGATATTCTAACCGAAGTAAAGCATATAGAATTTTCAATAAAAGAACTTGTGTTGTTGAAGAATCAATTCATGTTGTATTTGATGAATTTGAATCTTCTGACAAAACCATTGATGAAGAACAGGAAGTTGTTTTAAATCAAGAAAATGGTCAATCTATTTCTAAGTCTCTTATTCCAGAGGTTGATGAAACTAAGGATGAAGAGCAATCCCTAGGTCAACCTAAAGCCTGGAAATACAATAGAAGTCATCCCTTAGATCAAATCATAGGAGATGTGAATGAAGGGATCAAAACCAGAAATAAAGTTTTCAATGAAGTAAGTTTTTCTGCATTCATTTCTGAGATTGAACCTTCTAACATTGATGAAGCCCTATCAGACAATGATTGGGTCATAGCAATGCAAGAAGAATTAAATCAATTTGAAAGGAATCAAGTCTGGGATTTGGTGCCCCGACCCAAAGATCATACGATCATTGGTACTAAATGGGTATTCAAAAACAAACTTGATGAATCTGCAATTATTGTCAGAAACAAGGCAAGATTGGTGGCCAAAGGATATAATCAGGAAGAAGGAATTGATTATGAGGAAACGTATGCTCCAGTGGCTAGATTGGAAGCTATACGTGTACTCTTAGCCTTTGCATGCATCAAAGGATTCAAACTCTATCAAATGGATGTTAAGAGTGCTTTTCTAAATGGTTACATCATGGAAGAAGTGTATGTAGAACAACCTCCAGGTTTTGAAGATGTCACTAAACCAAACCATGTTTTCAAACTTAAAAAGGCTTTGTATGGTTTAAAACAAGCTCCTAGAGCCTGGTATGAAAGGCTTAGTAAGTTTCTCATCGATCAAGGTTTTGTACGAGGAAAAGTTGATACAACATTATTTATAAATCGAAAACATGATGATATTTTGATTGTTCAAATATATGTTGATGATATTGTTTTCGGTGCTACTAATGAATCTCTATGTAAGGAATTTTCTGAGATAATGCAGGGAGAGTTTGAGATGTCAATGATTGGAGAATTGAATTTCTTTCTTGGCTTGCAAATCAAACAAAGAAAGAATGGAATCTTCATATCTCAAACAAAGTATTTAAAAGAGCTATTGAAGAAGTATGGAATGGATGAAGCAAATGGCTCGGACACGCCTATGAGCTCAACAACGTTGCTTGATGCTGATGTTAAAGGAAAAGACTACAATATCACAAAATATAGAGGAATGATTGGATCATTACTCTATCTCATGGCAAGCAGACCAGACATCCAATTTAGTGTTGGCATATGTGCAAGATATCAATCGGCGCCAAAGGAATCACATGCTGAAACGGTCAAACGAATCTTTAGATACCTTGCTGACACACCAGAATTGGGTCTGTGGTATCCCAAAGGAAGAAGTGAATATTTAATTGCTTATTCAGATTCTGATCATGGAGGATACAAGACAGACAGAAAGAGCACCAGTGGACAAGGGCAATTCCTTGGAGGATCTCTTGTATCATGGTTCAGCAAGAAACAAAATACAGTGTCTCTTTCGTCAACGGAAGCCGAATATGTTGCAGTCTCAAGTTGTTGTGCACAAGTGATATGGTTAAAACAACAACTACAAGACCTTGGTATTTATCTCAAAGAAATACCAATCTACTGTGACAACACTAGTACGATAAGCTTGGCAAAGAATCCAGTTTAACACTCTAGAACCAAGCATATCGATGTCAGACATCACTTCATCAGAGATCATGTTCAAAAGAAAGATGTGAAAGTGATATTCATTCCTACTCATCTTCAATTAGCCGATATCTTTACCAAACCCCTCGCAAAAGATCAATTTCTATACATTAGAAGAGAATTGGGAATGGTAAATCCCAATGAGTTATAAGTAATTTTTGCATTTCATAATATTAGATGAAGTCATTTGATAATGTTTTGATGATCACTAACTTAAGCTTCGGAGTGTATAGAAATGTGTTTTGCAGGAAGGAAAAATTCTGTTTTGAGAAACAAAAACAGAGGTGATCAGAGGACACATTTACTGGAGTACCAACTTGAAGTAATGTGTGACAGAAAAGCAATACCCGAGGAGCAACTTGAAGTAAAGAAGTACTTTACTCGAGTATGTACTCGAGTAATGGCCCCCAAAACTGGAAGTAACAGATCAAGTTACTTGATTTTCAAATGTAACGGTTCAGATCTTAAAGAAATGAAGAGTCAGAAGTGGTAAAGCTATTTACTCGAGGCTGGCCTCGAGTAAACTTGAAGATTACTCGAGGAAGGCCTCGAGTAATGACGGAGCTCAGATTCTCAAAAGGTTAAATAATGACTCAAATCTGAATCAAATGGACTATGAATGATCGAGGGAATATCCATGGATGATTACTATATTATTCATGCCAGGTACGCAATTTAAATGAATTATTTTTGAATTTTTCTGTATGAACACCCGAGGAAGGCCTCGAGTAAGCTTGAATGTTACTCGAGTAAGGCCTCGAGTAAAGTCGGGATTTAGGTCTTTATCTTGCGCAAACTCGGTCATTTCCACAAAATCTCCTCGAGTAAATCACTATACACCCTTTCAAAAACTTTTCCCAATCGATTCCTAGTCCCATTTCCGTCAAAACCCAACTGATTTCAAGTCCAAAAACTTCCTATTTTGTTCAAAATCCGTCTGCCCTATTCTCGCGACAGTTACCCTGTTTCTCTGTGATTCTTGATTTTCTGTGATTCAAAATGGTTAGAACCAAGAATCTCAACTTCACAGACTCCTCTGATTCTCAGCAAAAACCTGATCTTCTTCCTCCTCCTCCAACAAAAAGAAGAAAATTAATCCCAAGACCAAAAGCCAAAACCCCTCTTCAACCTAAATCTCCACCTAAAGCTAAAGGTGTGGTGATCAAAGAGCCTATTGTGACTAGGGCTCAGTCTAAAAGGAGCTCATCTACTGGAAGGAGCAAAGGTGTCAAAACTCCCTCACCTCCTCACTCTGACTCCTCTACACCCTCTTTCACTCCAAAGCCTATCAAGAAGCCAAAATATGACAAGAAAGTGGCTGATGCAATGGCAGGGATCATTGACCAAATGGAGAAGGGTCAATCTTCTAAGAAGTCCAAGATTCCGGAAGCAGAAATCACTAGTCCACCAAAGGGATTTAATGTGGGCAAATTGGTGGAGTCTCTGAAGTACTCAACTCAATTCTCCAGAAGAAAGGTGTGTAAGACACACTATGTTGATTTAAAGTTACTTCAAGAGGTAGTGAAGCACGACCTTAGTTCTTATTTAGAGCCTTTTATGCCTTGGTTATCTCTTAGATTGCCTTTTTGCACAAAAATAATCACTCATTTTTACTGCAACCTAGAGATCATAGATGAACCTAACCGTACCTCAGTTGAGGAAGAGATGACTACCAATGTGAGAGGTCAAAAGATACTGATATCTCCCTCTAGAATTAATTTGTGGTTGGGAATTGAAAACCCCCCTGATGATATATATTCTGAGCTTGAGCCAAATCAAATTTTCACTATCCTCAAACCCGGTGAGCTTATTGGCCCTCTAAACTTCAAGCCCAGTGACATGTGTGATCACCATAGGGTCCTTTGGTACATCTACTCTAGGTCCCTAGTAAACAAAGCCAACAACTATACCCATTTCTCTGATAGGGACTATAGGTGGTTTGCTTCACTGCTATTGAAAGAACAAAAGGATCTGGGAGAGTACATATTCTCTGAAATGAAGAGATATAAGGTGGATGGAAAAGGTACTACTCCAATGCCATATCCTCAAATTGTTTCTCTTATCCTAAAAGAGAACAAAATATGGTACTTGGATAGCAAAGAGCCAATTGAGAGGTTGTCCCCGGTCGGAAGGAACCAGATTGGTAAACTGAACATAGACATCCCTCTTAAAGGCCCACTGGAGTCTGGGTCCAAGAAGAAGCGAAAGGCCACTGAGGCAGAGACCAGTAGAATGGATGACACTCAGTCATCGGCTCCAGCCGCTACTACATCCTCACCATCTTTCCTGAATGCCACTCTCCAGCACTTCATGGAGAACATTCTCAGAGGCTTCCATGTGGACATAGCCAACACAAATGCTGAGCTAATTACCAACACCAACTTCAAGATGGGTGAACTAGTTGAGAAAATTGACAAAAGGCATGAGGAGTTGGTTGAGAGAATGGATAGGAGACATGAGGAGTTGCTTGAAGAGCAACGTGCCCAGGGAGAGACTCTGAGACTGATACTGGCACGCTTGGATTCTCTGGGTCCTGGACCTTCTGCCGGTCCCTCATCATCTGCACCACCACCTCCAGAAGAACCTCCTTCAGACATTCCTATTCCTGAGGCTGAACCTTCTACCCCGCTGGTTTCTGATCCACTTGAGCCCCAAGAAAAAGACATCTTATTCACAGTGGATGATCCTGAAACTTTTGAGTCTACACATATCACTATTGGTGATTCACCTCAAAAGCCACAACCTGAGACAACTCCTAAACCTATTCCTTCTCCTACCCAAACAGAGGTAGTATCATCTTCTTCCTCTGAACATATCACTCCAGTATTAGACACACCCCCAGAAGCTCAAACCACTATGGTTGTCTTTCAACCTTCTCCTCTCCTACCTAGAGATGATATCCAAATTCCACCTCTCAATCTTCCTGAACCTGAGTCATCCAGTTCCTTTGATTCATCTAGTTCAGATGGTGGTGGGTTGGTTCTTCCAGTAAAACCTATCTCTATGGTGAAGCCTTCTAACCCTCAACTTGAATGATGAAGCCAAAAAGGGGGAGAAGAGCTTGAGAGTGATTTTGTGGATTTGTCCTTGCTTTTCATGGGTATATGGGTGTACATGGGACTTTAGGGAGCTTTTTAAATTCAGTTATGAACTTATCTTGTAATTTGAATTTCTTAAATGCAAGTGTGTTTAATTATGACTTCATTTGATTTCATTTAAGTTTGTGAATTATGATACATGTTTGGACTAATGAAGTTGTTATGTATGCAAGGTATAATCAACTTAATAAGAAATAATTAATTAAGAATTCAATTTGAAAAACGATGTTCAAAATCACCAAGTTTTGTCATCATCAAAAAGGGGGAGAATGTTAGATCTCATGTTTTGATGATAACAAAAGAATGGTTTGAAAAGGAAATGTTTAATAATCAAGCTTGAACTAAGTAATGACAGGAAAAAGCTTGACTTGAAGTAAAGCATGGAAGTACTGAAGATTAGCCAAGAGAGAATGCTGAGGAACTTCATCAGAAACAAGTTGTCTAAGGCATTACTCGAGGAGCTACTCGAGTAATGAGACAAAACTTGAAGTAACCAGAGCCAACTTCCAGTAACCTGCCAACGTTACTCGAGTAGGTACTCGAGTAATAATGTAAGTATTTTCAAGTTGCTCTCGGCTTGCTAATGTTACTCGAGGAGGTACTCGAGTAATAAAGTGAAAACTTCCAGTTAACTTCAAGTTCTCCAAATGATACTCGAGGCGCTACTCGAGTAAATGTGTTTCTAAAAATATGGACCTCTCGGCATTTTGTACCACTGCTAATGTTACTCGAGGAGCTACTCGAGTAACCATGTGAGAAACTTCCAGTTGCCTTCAAGTTTTCCGTGATACTCGAGGAGCTACTCGAGTAACCATGTATTTGAAAATGTGTAACTCTCGGCACTTTGTACCACTGCCAATGTTACTCGAGGAGCTACTCGAGTAACAGCCTGAGGTAAGTTAAAACTTGAGGTTGGTATCCGATTAACTTGATTTGTTTATTTCATCTTCCTCGAGTCCTTACTCGAGTAATATAAGTTTCTAATGTTTTATCTTAAGTGGATTCCTCGAGTATGTATCCCAGTATGCTCAAATATTTTCAAAGGAAACTTCAAGTCATTACCCGGGTAAGTGATGTTCATATGTCTCAGTTACTCGAGGTGCTACCCGAGTAACCTATACAAAAATGTGTGCATTACTCGAGGAGCTACTCGAGTAATGAGGTAAGTGCTCTCGGCATTTTAATCCTGCCAACATTATTGGAGTAGAGCATCGAGTAATCAAAAGTTTTTTAAAGGATTACTCGAGGTGTTACCCGAGTAACTCATAAAGTTGTGAGTGTATTACTCGAGTAGCTACCCGAGTAAACAACTATTCCAAAGGTTTGAAATTTAGTTTACTCCATGCACTACCCGAGTAATCTTGTTTCTCTTCATTGACTTTCAAATACATAATGATTTCACGATGTTACTCGAGGAGCTACTCGAGTAAACTTCAAGTGTTACTCGAGGAGCTACTCGAGTAAGCATACCCAGAAATTTAGAAATCATTCAAATGTTCATTGATTTGTTTCCTATATGTTTAATCTTTCATTATGTTAGTATTACAAGTATATTTACAGATAAACAATGAAGGAATCACATCAAGAGAGGAAAGTCAAATCAAACGTTCAAATGCCAACCACCGCCAACGGATATTTTTCAAAAACTTGAAAAGTCAACAGTGGCTGCGCACTCACCAACGGACGAAAGGAAAACGTTCCAACGGTCATCCCCATCATATCTATATATATGGGAACCTTCAAACAGAGAAGAACAACCAAGCATCCACACAAACGATTCATTGAGTTCATTGCTCTGTTTTCACGTTGAAATTGTATTCATATGCTTCAGTGATTATCATTTACTCTTTGAGAGAGATATTTCATTCAAACTCAATATTTGTTATTGAGATAACTTTAGGTTGTGGAACCTTGAGTTGGGATTGGATTACAATCTGTAAGGGGGAGCGAGTGTCCAGGTGTGAAGGAACTTGCTTGTACTGTGGTGCCAAGAACCCACTGAATCTTGGAAGTTATAGTGAAACTCTCAGAGAAGCTCTGAGGACTGGACGTAGGTCAAAGTGGTTGAGACCGAACCAGTATAACTCCCGGTGTACACTTCGGTGATATTTCTCCTTACTCTTTATTGCTTTATATTCACCGTAAAAGTTTTATATTTGCAACGAAATTTTAGTATCACCCAATTCACCCCCCTCTTGTGTGAACGCTTGCTCTAACATTTGGTATCAGAGACTAGGTCTTCTTGTTAAGGTATAACAACCTAAGAAGGATCCAATGGCAAGCATGGGTGAAGGAATTCTTCCCGACGGAGCATCCATCACTAGACCTCCCGGTTTCAATGGAGAACACTTTTCTTTCTGGAAAGCAAAATTCAGAGTGTTCGTGATGGCTACTGAATATGGGCTATGGGATGTAATTGAGAGTGGAAACTATCAACCTACAAAGACTGTAGATTCTCAGAAAATTCCAAAGACGCCAGCGGAATATGATGAGAATGACAAGAAACTTATCACTCTCAACAGCAAGGCAATTCTGATGTTACAAAGTTCATTGAGTCAAAATGAATACTTCAGAATTTGCACACTCCCAACAGCAAAGGAAATGTGGGAAGCTCTGGAAATAGCTCATGAAGGAACTTCGGGAATAAAGGAAAATCGAATCAACACCTTGGTCACTGAATTCGATCTACTCCGAATGAAATCAGGTGAGTCGATTTCTGAATTCGAACTTAGATATACTCATCTTGTTAATCAACTTGCAGCACTTGGGAAAGTCTATGATCAACATACCCAAGTTCGAAAGATATTGAATATTCTTTCTAAAGAGTGGGAGGCCAAAGTCACTGCGATAGAAGAGGCAAAAGGAGAATCAATGAGATCAGTTGCTTCTCTATTTGGAAGCCTTTCTGAATATGAAAGCAAATTAAAGTTCAAACGAGAACTAGATGACATCGGTGACAAAAGAAAGAAAGGTCTAGCACTAAAAGCGAAAGAAGAAAATCAAGATGAAGATGAGGAGTTTGATGATGATGAAATGGGCTTAATCATAAAACGATTCAGAAAGTTCTACAAGAAAGGTCAAGGCTTCAAACACTTTCAAAAAGGAGGAACTAGCAACAAAGACCATATCATTTGCTACAAATGTGGAAAACCAGGACATATCAAATCGGAATGTCCAGAACTGAATCAAAAGAGCAAAGAAAAGAGAAAAGGCAAATTCTTTAACAAAAAGAAGGCCTTTGTATCTGCTATATGGGGAGATAGTTCCTCTGACGAAGAAAGTGATGAAGAAGAAGTAGCCAATATATGTCTTGTTGCTCAAGAAGAGACAGAAGAAGAGGTAAATGATTCTGAACCTACCTATGATGAATTACTCTCTGAATATAATGCTTTACATTCTGAATTCATCAAAGTAGTTAAAGAATTAATTGTTTTCAAGAAGAAAAACAAAGCTCTTGAAATTGAACTTAAAGGAAGTTTAGAAAAGAATTGTGAAAATTGTTCTTCATTGAAAAAGAAAAACATTGATCTCACAAAAACTCTTGAAAAGTTTACCAAAGGAAGTGAGATGCTAAGTGTGATTTTAAAAGAACAACGTTTTGTAAACGACCGATCTGGTATTGGATATGATCCAAAAACAGATAAAAGGAAAGGTAAAAAGAAAGTAGGAGGTAAGCCATATTTAAATTATTTCCAGCATTCTGTGCATATATCAAATCCTTTTGCATTTTGTAATTACTGTAATAGAAAAGGTCATTATACCTCCTCATGCATTCATAAGAAGAAAGGAAACATAGGAACCTACAAATGGGTACCTAAAGGCACATATGTTCAGAAAATCATTTATACTAACCCAAAAGGACCCAAAAAGAAGTGGGTACCTAAGACTTAGTCTTTTGATTGCAGGTATGTCTTAAAGCATCCAAAAATAACAAGTGGTTCATAGACAGTGGATGCTCTAGACATATGACCGGAGATTTCGAAAGTTTTACCACATTACAACCTAAGGAAGGTGGAAAGGTAAAATTTGGAGGAAATCAATCCGGAAAAATAGCAGGAATTGGTGAAATCAAAAATAACAAAGGCATACAAATCAAAGATGTATATTACGTTGAAGGCTTATGTCATAATTTGCTGAGCGTAAGTCAAAGTGCAGATAAAGACAACTGGATAATATTTGATTCAGAGGAATGTCTAATTATCAACAAGAATGACTTACAGATTGATAAGAAAAATATCAAGGCTAAGCTCAGAGCAAAAAGGGAAGGTAACTGCTATACTCTAGATATTAGTAGAAATGAATCTGAAAATTGTTTTCTGAGTAATACCGATGAAAGTTGGCTATGGCATAAGAGATTGGCTCATGTCAATATGCATCAACTAGGTAAACTACTCAAAAAGGATTTAGTTCTTGGATTACCCAAAGCAAATTTCAAAAACGATTTGATTTGTGACGCATGTCAAAAGGGTAAACAAACTAAATCATCTTTCAAATTGAAAAATGAGATCTCAACAAATAGACCATTACAATTATTGCATATGGATTTAGTTGGTCCAGCAAGAGTAAAGAGTCTTGGTGGCAACTTGTATTCATTGGTCATTGTTGATGATTTTTCTAGATTTACATGGGTTATTTTTCTATCATCAAAAGATGAAACCTTTGAAGAATTTATTGTTTTTGCCAAGAAAGTGCAAAATGAGAAAGGTATGTCTATTGCAGGTATTAGGACTGATCATGGTGGAGAATTTGAGAATCAAGCCTTTGAAGAATATTGTGATACTAATGGCATTGATCACAATTTCTCTGCTCCAAGGACGCCCCAACAAAATGGAGTTGTGGAACGCAAGAATAGAGTACTTACTGAAATGGCTAGAACAATGTTAAATGAAAAGAACATGTCTCAAGTTTTCTGGGCTGATGCTATGAGTACAGCATGCTATATTTCAAATAGAGCCTATATCAGAACAAAACTTGGAAAGACACCATATGAGCTATACAAAGGAAGGAAGCCAAACATTGCTCATCTACACATCTTCGGTTGTAAGTGTTTCATTCATAATAATGGTAAAGATAACTTAGGAAAATTTGATTCTAAAACTGATGAAGGAATTTTCCTAGGATATTCTAACCGAAGTAAAGCATATAGAATTTTCAATAAAAGAACTTGTGTTGTTGAAGAATCAATTCATGTTGTATTTGATGAATTTGAATCTTCTGACAAAACCATTGATGAAGAACAGGAAGTTGTTTTAAATCAAGAAAATGGTCAATCTATTTCTAAGTCTCTTATTCCAGAGGTTGATGAAACTAAGGATGAAGAGCAATCCCTAGGTCAACCTAAAGCCTGGAAATACAATAGAAGTCATCCCTTAGATCAAATCATAGGAGATGTGAATGAAGGGATCAAAACCAGAAATAGAGTTTTCAATGAAGTAAGTTTTTCTGCATTCATTTCTGAGATTGAACCTTCTAACATTGATGAAGCCCTATCAGATAATGATTGGGTCAGAGCAATGCAAGAAGAATTAAATCAATTTGAAAGGAATCAAGTCTGGGATTTGGTGCCCCGACCCAAAGATCATACGATCATTGGTACTAAATGGGTATTCAAAAACAAACTTGATGAATCTGCAATTATTGTCAGAAACAAGGCAAGATTGGTGGCCAAAGGATATAATCAGGAAGAAGGAATTGATTATGAGGAAACGTATGCTCCAGTGGCTAGATTGGAAGCTATACGTGTACTCTTAGCCTTTGCATGCATCAAAGGATTCAAACTCTATCAAATGGATGTTAAGAGTGCTTTTCTAAATGGTTACATCATGGAAGAAGTGTATGTAGAACAACCTCCAGGTTTTGAAGATGTCACTAAACCAAACCATGTTTTCAAACTTAAAAAGGCTTTGTATGGTTTAAAACAAGCTCCTAGAGCCTGGTATGAAAGGCTTAGTAAGTTTCTCATCGATCAAGGTTTTGTACGAGGAAAAGTTGATACAACATTATTTATAAATCGAAAACATGATGATATTTTGATTGTTCAAATATATGTTGATGATATTGTTTTCGGTGCTACTAATGAATCTCTATGTAAGGAATTTTCTGAGATAATGCAGGGAGAGTTTGAGATGTCAATGATTGGAGAATTGAATTTCTTTCTTGGCTTGCAAATCAAACAAAGAAAGAATGGAATCTTCATATCTCAAACAAAGTATTTAAAAGAGCTATTGAAGAAGTATGGAATGGATGAAGCAAATGGCTCGGACACGCCTATGAGCTCAACAACGTTGCTTGATGCTGATGTTAAAGGAAAAGACTACAATATCACAAAATATAGAGGAATGATTGGATCATTACTCTATCTCATGGCAAGCAGACCAGACATCCAATTTAGTGTTGGCATATGTGCAAGATATCAATCGGCGCCAAAGGAATCACATGCTGAAACGGTCAAACGAATCTTTAGATACCTTGCTGACACACCAGAATTGGGTCTGTGGTATCCCAAAGGAAGAAGTGAATATTTAATTGCTTATTCAGATTCTGATCATGGAAGATACAAGACAGACAGAAAGAGCACCAGTGGACAAGGGCAATTCCTTGGAGGATCTCTTGTATCATGGTTCAGCAAGAAATAAAATACAGTGTCTCTTTCGTCAACGGAAGCCGAATATGTTGCAGTCTCAAGTTGTTGTGCACAAGTGATATGGTTAAAACAACAACTACAAGACCTTGGTATTTATCTCAAAGAAATACCAATCTACTGTGACAACACTAGTACGATAAGCTTGGCAAAGAATCCAGTTTAACACTCTAGAACCAAGCATATCGATGTCAGACATCACTTCATCAGAGATCATGTTCAAAAGAAAGATGTGAAAGTGATATTCATTCCTACTCATCTTCAATTAGCCGATATCTTTACCAAACCCCTCGCAAAAGATCAATTTCTATACATTAGAAGAGAATTGGGAATGGTAAATCCCAATGAGTTATAAGTAATTTCTGCATTTCATAATATTAGATGAAGTCATTTGATAATGTTTTGATGATCACTAACTTAAGCTTCGGAGTGTATAGAAATGTGTTTTGCAGGAAGGAAAAATTCTGTTTTGAGAAACAAAAACAGAGGTGATCAGAGGACACATTTACTGGAGTACCAACTTGAAGTAATGTGTGACAGAAAAGCAATACCCGAGGAGCAACTTGAAGTAAAGAAGTACTTTACTCGAGTATGTACTCGAGTAATGGCCCCCAAAACTGGAAGTAACAGATCAAGTTACTTGATTTTCAAATGTAACGGTTCAGATCTTAAAGAAATGAAGAGTCAGAAGTGGTAAAGCTATTTACTCGAGGCTGGCCTCGAGTAAACTTGAAGATTACTCGAGGAAGGCCTCGAGTAATGACGGAGCTCAGATTCTCAAAAGGTTAAATAATGACTCAAATCTGAATCAAATGGACTATGAATGATCGAGGGAATATCCATGGATGATTACTATATTATTCATGCCAGGTACGCAATTTAAATGAATTATTTTTGAATTTTTCTGTATGAACACCCGAGGAAGGCCTCGAGTAAGCTTGAATGTTACTCGAGTAAGGCCTCGAGTAAAGTCGGGATTTAGGTCTTTATCTTGCGCAAACTCGGTCATTTCCACAAAATCTCCTCGAGTAAATCACTATACACCCTTTCAAAAACTTTTCCCAATCGATTCCTAGTCCCATTTCCGTCAAAACCCAACTGATTTCAAGTCCAAAAACTTCCTATTTTGTTCAAAATCCGTCTGCCCTATTCTCGCGACAGTTACCCTGTTTCTCTGTGATTCTTGATTTTCTGTGATTCAAAATGGTTAGAACCAAGAATCTCAACTTCACAGACTCCTCTGATTCTCAGCAAAAACCTGATCTTCTTCCTCCTCCTCCAACAAAAAGAAGAAAATTAATCCCAAGACCAAAAGCCAAAACCCCTCTTCAACCTAAATCTCCACCTAAAGCTAAAGGTGTGGTGATCAAAGAGCCTATTGTGACTAGGGCTCAGTCTAAAAGGAGCTCATCTACTGGAAGGAGCAAAGGTGTCAAAACTCCCTCACCTCCTCACTCTGACTCCTCTACACCCTCTTTCACTCCAAAGCCTATCAAGAAGCCAAAATATGACAAGAAAGTGGCTGATGCAATGGCAGGGATCATTGACCAAATGGAGAAGGGTCAATCTTCTAAGAAGTCCAAGATTCCGGAAGCAGAAATCACTAGTCCACCAAAGGGATTTAATGTGGGCAAATTGGTGGAGTCTCTGAAGTACTCAACTCAATTCTCAAGAAGAAAGGTGTGTAAGACACACTATGTTGATTTAAAGTTACTTCAAGAGGTAGTGAAGCACGACCTTAGTTCTTATTTAGAGCCTTTTATGCCTTGGTTATCTCTTAGATTGCCTTTTTGCACAAAAATAATCACTCATTTTTACTGCAACCTAGAGATCATAGATGAACCTAACCGTACCTCAGTTGAGGAAGAGATGACTACCAATGTGAGAGGTCAAAAGATACTGATATCTCCCTCTAGAATTAATTTGTGGTTGGGAATTGAAAACCCCCCTGATGATATATATTCTGAGCTTGAGCCAAATCAAATTTTCACTATCCTCAAACCCGGTGAGCTTATTGGCCCTCTAAACTTCAAGCCCAGTGACATGTGTGATCACCATAGGGTCCTTAGGTACATCTACTCTAGGTCCCTAGTAAACAAAGCCAACAACTATACCCATTTCTCTGATAGGGACTATAGGTGGTTTGCTTCACTGCTATTGAAAGAACAAAAGGATCTGGGAGAGTACATATTCTCTGAAATGAAGAGATATAAGGTGGATGGAAAAGGTACTACTCCAATGCCATATCCTCAAATTGTTTCTCTTATCCTAAAAGAGAACAAAATATGGTACTTGGATAGCAAAGAGCCAATTGAGAGGTTGTCCCCGGTCGGAAGGAACCAGATTGGTAAACTGAACATAGACATCCCTCTTAAAGGCCCACTGGAGTCTGGGTCCAAGAAGAAGCGAAAGGCCACTGAGGCAGAGACCAGTAGAATGGATGACACTCAGTCATCGGCTCCAGCCGCTACTACATCCTCACCATCTTTCCTGAATGCCACTCTCCAGCACTTCATGGAGAACATTCTCAGAGGCTTCCATGTGGACATAGCCAACACAAATGCTGAGCTAATTACCAACACCAACTTCAAGATGGGTGAACTAGTTGAGAAAATTGACAAAAGGCATGAGGAGTTGGTTGAGAGAATGGATAGGAGACATGAGGAGTTGCTTGAAGAGCAACGTGCCCAGGGAGAGACTCTGAGACTGATACTGGCACGCTTGGATTCTCTGGGTCCTGGACCTTCTGCCGGTCCCTCATCATCTGCACCACCACCTCCAGAAGAACCTCCTTCAGACATTCCTATTCCTGAGGCTGAACCTTCTACCCCGCTGGTTTCTGATCCACTTGAGCCCCAAGAAAAAGACATCTTATTCACAGTGGATGATCCTGAAACTTTTGAGTCTACACATATCACTATTGGTGATTCACCTCAAAAGCCACAACCTAAGACAACTCCTAAACCTATTCCTTCTCCTACCCAAACAGAGGTAGTATCATCTTCTTCCTCTGAACATATCACTCCAGTATTAGACACACCCCCAGAAGCTCAAACCACTATGGTTGTCTTTCAACCTTCTCCTCTCCTACCTAGAGATGATATCCAAATTCCACCTCTCAATCTTCCTGAACCTGAGTCATCCAGTTCCTTTGATTCATCTAGTTCAGATGGTGGTGGGTTGGTTCTTCCAGTAAAACCTATCTCTATGGTGAAGCCTTCTAACCCTCAACTTGAATGATGAAGCCAAAAAGGGGGAGAAGAGCTTGAGAGTGATTTTGTGGATTTGTCCTTGCTTTTCATGGGTATATGGGTGTACATGGGACTTTAGGGAGCTTTTTAAATTCAGTTATGAACTTATCTTGTAATTTGAATTTCTTAAATGCAAGTGTGTTTAATTATGACTTCATTTGATTTCATTTAAGTTTGTGAATTATGATACATGTTTGGACTAATGAAGTTGTTATGTATGCAAGGTATAATCAACTTAATAAGAAATAATTAATTAAGAATTCAATTTGAAAAACGATGTTCAAAATCACCAAGTTTTGTCATCATCAAAAAGGGGGAGAATGTTAGATCTCATGTTTTGATGATAACAAAAGAATGGTTTGAAAAGGAAATGTTTAATAATCAAGCTTGAACTAAGTAATGACAGGAAAAAGCTTGACTTGAAGTAAAGCATGGAAGTACTGAAGATTAGCCAAGAGAGAATGCTGAGGAACTTCATCAGAAACAAGTTGTCTAAGGCATTACTCGAGGAGCTACTCGAGTAATGAGACAAAACTTGAAGTAACCAGAGCCAACTTCCAGTAACCTGCCAACGTTACTCGAGTAGGTACTCGAGTAATAATGTAAGTATTTTCAAGTTGCTCTCGGCTTGCTAATGTTACTCGAGGAGGTACTCGAGTAATAAAGTGAAAACTTCCAGTTAACTTCAAGTTCTCCAAATGATACTCGAGGCGCTACTCGAGTAAATGTGTTTCTAAAAATATGGACCTCTCGGCATTTTGTACCACTGCTAATGTTACTCGAGGAGCTACTCGAGTAACCATGTGAGAAACTTCCAGTTGCCTTCAAGTTTTCCGTGATACTCGAGGAGCTACTCGAGTAACCATGTATTTGAAAATGTGTAACTCTCGGCACTTTGTACCACTGCCAATGTTACTCGAGGAGCTACTCGAGTAACAGCCTGAGGTAAGTTAAAACTTGAGGTTGGTATCCGATTAACTTGATTTGTTTATTTCATCTTCCTCGAGTCCTTACTCGAGTAATATAAGTTTCTAATGTTTTATCTTAAGTGGATTCCTCGAGTATGTATCCCAGTATGCTCAAATATTTTCAAAGGAAACTTCAAGTCATTACCCGGGTAAGTGATGTTCATATGTCTCAGTTACTCGAGGTGCTACCCGAGTAACCTATACAAAAATGTGTGCATTACTCGAGGAGCTACTCGAGTAATGAGGTAAGTGCTCTCGGCATTTTAATCCTGCCAACATTATTGGAGTAGAGCATCGAGTAATCAAAAGTTTTTTAAAGGATTACTCGAGGTGTTACCCGAGTAACTCATAAAGTTGTGAGTGTATTACTCGAGTAGCTACCCGAGTAAACAACTATTCCAAAGGTTTGAAATTTAGTTTACTCCATGCACTACCCGAGTAATCTTGTTTCTCTTCATTGACTTTCAAATACATAATGATTTCACGATGTTACTCGAGGAGCTACTCGAGTAAACTTCAAGTGTTACTCGAGGAGCTACTCGAGTAAGCATACCCAGAAATTTAGAAATCATTCAAATGTTCATTGATTTGTTTCCTATATGTTTAATCTTTCATTATGTTAGTATTACAAGTATATTTACAGATAAACAATGAAGGAATCACATCAAGAGAGGAAAGTCAAATCAAACGTTCAAATGCCAACCACCGCCAACGGATATTTTTCAAAAACTTGAAAAGTCAACAGTGGCTGCGCACTCACCAACGGACGAAAGGAAAACGTTCCAACGGTCATCCCCATCATATCTATATATATGGGAACCTTCAAACAGAGAAGAACAACCAAGCATCCACACAAACGATTCATTGAGTTCATTGCTCTGTTTTCACGTTGAAATTGTATTCATATGCTTCAGTGATTATCATTTACTCTTTGAGAGAGATATTTCATTCAAACTCAATATTTGTTATTGAGATAACTTAAGGTTGTGGAACCTTGAGTTGGGATTGGATTACAATCTGTAAGGGGGAGCGAGTGTCCAGGTGTGAAGGAACTTGCTTGTACTGTGGTGCCAAGAACCCACTGAATCTTGGAAGTTATAGTGAAACTCTCAGAGAAGCTCTGAGGACTGGACGTAGGTCAAAGTGGTTGAGACCGAACCAGTATAACTCCCGGTGTACACTTCGGTGATATTTCTCCTTACTCTTTATTGCTTTATATTCACCGTAAAAGTTTTATATTTGCAACGAAATTTTAGTATCACCCAATTCACCCCCCCTCTTGTGTGAACGCTTGCTCTAACAGAGGAGAGTTAGAAAAATTATCGGTCATAAGCAAAGCAATCCCAAAGATAAAGGGAAGACAAAAGGAAACAAAAATGATGATTTGGGACAAAGGAAAGGCAAAAAGGACCAATATCAGAAGTAGGAGCGAAGGGGGACAACAACAATGGAAGAGACAAAGACGAAGGCAGAGACAAACAAGGAGATGAAGGAAGAGACTAAGAAACAGACGAAAAAGGACTTACCTGATGATGCTTCTTGTTCAATCATGCTCCCTGTTTGCTCATGCTTCCTCTTCGATCACTCTCTCCTGAACCCAACAAGCAAAGTGGCGGACACAGTAGTAAGGTTTGGGGCCTTCTTTTTAATAGATGATATAAAGGGTATTTATGGGTTATCACAAGAAATAATAGGCAGTTTAGTCAGATCAGGCAAACATTTTTCTCTCCCCTCCAAATCTCCCAATTTTGGAGGGTACAGTTTTGAGGGGAAAGAGGGGAAATTTTCAAAAAAAAATATTGTGCTGCCAATCAAGGGGTGGGGAGCAAAATCCCTCCCCTCAAACCAAAATTACTGTCATACCATCACACCACCATATTGAAAATTAAGTCAAGAACTCTAGACATAGAAAGAGGAAGAGGAAGGAAGTTCAAACAGAGGAAGAAAGTTAAGACAAATTTAATTATTCTTTTGTGTGTGTGTGTAAGGTTGTTCTATTCTAAAAATTCAAATAGGAACAGATGTCACACACTCATTGTATATTATTGGTTATTTATAGAATGCATAGTATTTGGAATCCTTATCATTTGAGCAACAGTATTTTATCTCCTAATTCTTTTTTATATCTTATATCTATGTGCTAATCACTCCTTTATGATGTATATTGAGCATGGTGCCTCTTGGTTTCATTATTCTCTAGGTGTATTCCTCACTCTAAGCTCTTCTAAGTTTCTAGACTATATTTTTCTTTTCATGTTATTCTTGTTACCATAATTCTTCAAACAGGGTTAAGCTCGACCGAACGAGACGTGACTACGAGGATAGCCAAAGGCAATCCCAGTATCTTTACTACTGAGGGAAGGTGTTATAGAGAGGTGGGAAGTAAAGGTGAACCATTTGCATATGAGAAGAATGAACGAAGGAGAGAGGAGAGCTTGTGTCTGGGGTAATGGTGGAAGTAGACGAAAGGAGGCGAGACACTTGGGACAACGCTTTCTAACAGCAATCTTTGACATTGTTAGTATTTTTTTAATAGTTTTGCAGGCTTAGGGACTAATGGCTCTAATTGTAGAAAGCTTAGACACCTTATTGATAAGTAAAACATTTGCATATTAATTTTCCCTTATATGATGATTTTGTGGATGATATTTGAGCTCAATTTAATAAATTTGGGTGTAATGAATAAATAAATAATGATTTTGGCATAAAATAGAATTTCTTGAAATATACTAAATTAGACCCTCTTTCAGTTTTCAAGCAATATCTGGAGTTCTAGATGTCAAATTGGGACGTTCTTTATATGGATAAAAAGCTAAGAAAGAGCTCCACAACTTTTATGTTGAGTCCAAAATCCAGTTCTATCGCTAAGGGTTTCAAATTTTGCTTGGAAATTGAGAGCGAGAATCATTTACCATTCCACCAACCATTTTATCTACCACTTCATCTTCCTTTTCACCTACTACTTCATCTACCACATTTCATCTACCACTTCATCTTCCTTTTCACCTACTACTTCTGTTAGAGCAAGCGTTTCACCCAAGAGGGGGTGAATTGGGTGACCTTAAAAAATTTCGTTGCAAATATAAAATTTGACGTTGAAATATCACCAAAGTGTACACCAGGATTTATACTGGTTCGGCCACAACCACTTTGACCTACGTCCAGTCCTCAGAGCTTCTCTGAGAGTTTCACTATAACTTCCAAGATTCAGTGGGTTCTTGGCACCTCAGTACAAGCAAGTTCCTACACCTAGACACTTGCTCCCCCTTACAAGTTGTAATTCAATCCCAACTCAAGGTTCCACAACCTTAAGTTACCTCAATAACAAATATTGAGTTTGAATGAAATATCTCTCTCACAGAGTAAATAAGAATCACTGAAGCATAGAATCACAAGTACAATGAAAAACAGAGTAATGAACTTGATGATACGTTCGTAAGTGTGTTCTTGTGTATCTCTCTGTTCAAATGTTCCCATATATATAGATACGTTGGTAATGATTGGTGGAACATATTTCTTCATGTCCGTTGGAGGGTGCGCAGCCACTATTAACTTTTCCAGTTTTTGAAAAAAACATACGTTGCGGTAGGTGACGGTCGGTGACATTTGAGCGTTGCTTTTGACTTTCCTTATTTGGTAAGATCTCTTCATTGTTTATCTGTTGAAATGATAAGAATACTAATATAATGAAAAGTTAATCAAATAGGAAACAAAACAATGACCGTTGGAATGATTTCAAACTTTCTGGGTTTGCTTACTCGAGTAGCTACTCGAGTATCACATGAAGTTTACTCGAGTACTTACTCGAGTATCATCGGGAAATCTTAAATTAACTTCAAGTCAATAAACAAATACAAGAATACTCAGGTAGTGCATGGAATAAACTAAATCTAAGTTCTTGAAAATAGTTATTTACTCGGGTACCTACTCGAGTAATACATTCACAACTTCATAGGTTACTCGGGTACTAACTCGAGTAAATCTTCAAATATCTTTTGATTACTCGATGCTCTACTCTAGTAATGTTGGCAGGATTTCAAGGCCGAGAGCACTTACCTTATTACTCGAGTACCTACTCGAGTAAACTTACTTTTTGTGCACCACTTACTCGGGTAATGACTTGAGGTTTTCCTTGAAAATATCTCTGCATACTCGGGTACCTACTCGAGGAATCCACTTAAAATAGAACATTAAATACTTGTATACTAGAGGAATAACTCGAGGAAAATGAGATAGAATGATATCAAGTTAATCGGGTACCACCTTCAAGTTTTCACTGACTATAATGTGTTACTCGAGTAGTTACTCGAGTAACATTGGCAGTGGTACAAAGTGCGGAGAGCAACACATTTTCAGAAACAGGGTTACTCGAGTACTTACTCGAGTATCATTGGCAGGCCGAGAGCAACTAGAAGTTTTTCATATGGTTACTCGAGTAGCTCCTCGAGTAACATTGGCAGGCCGAGAGTAACTCCAAGTTTTTACCTGGTTACTCGAGTAGTTCCTCGAGTAATATTGGCAGGCCGAGAGCAACTTGAAAATACTTATATTATTACTCGAGTACTTACTCGAGTAACGTTGGCAGGTTACTGGAAGGTGCCTCTGGTTACTTCAAGTTTTGGCTCATTACTCGAGTACCTCCTCGAGTAATGCCTTAGAAAAACTACTTCTGATCAAGTTTCTCAGCTTTTTCTCTTCGTCTTTCTTCATTACTCCAATGCTAACTTCAAGTGATGCTTATCCTTATTATTCCTTTGTTCAAACTTGTTTATTAATCATTTCCTTTTCAAACCATTCTTTTGTTATCATCAAAACATGAGATCTAAAATTCTCCCCTTTTTTTATGATGACAAAACTTGGTGATTTTGGACATGGTTTTTCAAATTGAATTTTCAAATTAAATATGTCTTATTAAGTTTAGATTCATAGTACACACCTTGCATTCACAGTCAACTTCATTAGTCCAACAATGTATCATAATTCAAAACTTAAATGGACTTAAAATAAAATCATAACTTAAGCACACTTGTATTAAACTTAAATTGCATATTACAAGATAATAAATTTAAAAGAACTAAAAAGAACTAACAAGTTCTAAAATGCTCCCTAGAACCCATATACACCCAAATACCCAAAATAAACTAGGACACATCCACAAAATCACTCTCAAGCTCTTCTCCCCCTTTTTGGCTTCATCAATCAAGTGGAGGGCTAGAAGGCTTGGCCATGGAAATGGGTGTCACTGGAAGGACCAAAGAATCATCTGAGTCCAAAGAATCAAATGAGCTAGAGGGAACTGGGTCAGGCAGATGGACTGGAGGGATATGGATGTCATCACCGGGAGGAGAAGGTTGGAAGACAACCATAGTAGAGGTTTCTCCTTCTGGAGTGGTCTGAATCTCAGGAGTAGTCTCTGACTCAGGAGTATGATGTTCAGGGGAGGAGGAGGGAGATATTTCCTCAGTGTGGGTAGGAGAGGGAATAGGTTTAGGAGCGAGTTCAAGCTGAGGTTTAGGAGGTGAATCATCAATGACAATGTGTATAGTCTCATTGGTATCTGGGTTGTCGACTGTATATAGAATGTCTTTGGCTTGAGTCTCAGGTGGACTAGATACCAGAGGGGTAGATGGTTCATCCTCAGTGAAAGGAGTGTCAGAAGGAGGGTTCACTGGAGGTGGTAGTGGTGCAGAGGAAGATGGACCGGTAGAAGGTCTGGGACCTAAGGAGTCCATTCGTGCCAGAATCAATCTCAAAGTCTCACCCTGAGCACGTTGCTCTGCTAGCAATTCCTCATGCCTCTTGTCCATTTTCTCCACCAACTCTCCCATCTTGGTATTCATGTGGGTTATCAGTTCAGCATTCATGTTGGCGATATCCACATGGAATCCTCTGAGCATGTTTTCCATGAAGTGTTGGAGAGTGGCATTGAGAAAGGATGGTGATGAAGTAGTGGCAGCTGGAGCCGATGACTGTGTGTCATCCATCTTACTGGTCTCTGCCTCAGTAGTCTTCCTCTTCTTCTTTGACCCAGACTCCAGAGGGCCTTTGAGAGGGATGTCAATATTCAACTTCCCAATTTGGTTTCTCCCAACTGAAGTCATCTTCTCAACGAGCTCCTTGCTATCCAAATACCATATCTTGTTCTCTTTCAAGATCAGTGACACAATCTGAGGATATGGCATTGGTGTTGTAGCCTTCCCATCCACCTTATACCTCTTCATCTCAGAGAAAATATACTCCCCCAAATCCTTCTACTCCTTCAGGAGAAGTGAAGCAAACCACCTAAAGTCCCTATCGGAGAAGTGGGTATAGTTGTTGGCCTTGTTAACTAGGGACCTAGAATAGATGTACCATAGGACCCTATGATGATCACACATATCACTTGGTTTGAAATTTAGAAGGCCAACTAACTCTCCGGGTTTAAGGATAGTAAAGATTTGGTTTGGCTCAAGCTGGGAGTAAATATCATCTGGGGGGTTCTTAATTCCTAACCACAAGTTAATCCTAGAGGGTGATATAAGTATCTTTTGGCCTCTAACTGTGGTGGTCATCTCTTCCTCAGCTGAGGTTCTGTTTGGCTCATCTATAATTTCTAGATTACAATAAAAGTGGTTGATCACCTTTGTGCAAAAAGGTAATCTAATGGATAACCAAGGCATAAAAGGATCTAGATATGGACTAAGGTCGTGCTTCAATACCTCCTGAAGTAGCCTGAGATCCATATAGTGTGTCTTGCACACTTTCCTCCTGGAGAATTGGGATAGATACTTGGGAGACTCCACCAATTTGTTGACGTTGAACCCTTTTGGAGGGTTGGTGATCTCTTCTTCTGGCACTTTGGACTTCTTGGAAGATTGTCCCTTCTCCATTTGATCAATGATTCCAGCCATAGCCTTAGCCACATTCTTGTCATACTTTGGCTTTTTGATAGGCTTTGGTGTGAAAGAGGGGGTAGAGGAATCAGAGTGAGGAGGTGAGGGAGATTTGGTACTCTTGCCTCTTCCGGTAGATGTACTCTTTTTGGATTGAGCCCTTGTAACAATAGGCTCTTTAATCACAACTCCTTTGGGTTTCGGTTGAGATTGAGGTTGAAGAGGAATTTTAGCTTTTGGTCTTGGGGTGAGTTTTCTTCTCTTTTTGGGAGGAGAAGAAAGAGGATCAGAGTGTTGTTGGGATTCAGAGGAGTCTATGGGAGTAAGGTTTTTAGTTCTCATCTTTCTGAATGATTGAAAACTAAAATTTTCAGAAAAACAGAGACACAAACGCGAATTAAGGCACAGAGATTCTGAGCAAAATAGGAGGTTTCTAGGACTGAAAATTGTTGGGTTTTGACGGAAAAGAAGCAAGGAATCACTTGTGAAAAATTTCTGAGAGAAAATAGTGATTTACTCGAGGAGATTTTGTGGAAATGACCGAGTTTGCGACAGATAAAGCCCTATAACCCGACGTTACTCGAGGCCTTACTCGAGTAATCTTCAAGTTTACTCGAGGCCTTCCTCGAGTGTTCATACAGAAAAACCTTAAAATGATTTATTTAAATTGCGTACCTGGCATGAATAATATTGTAATTATCCATGGATGTTCCCTCGATCATTTATAACCCATTCTGAATAGATTTGAGTCATTATTCATCAATTTTGAAAATCTGGACTTGCAGTTACTCGAGGCCTTACTCGAGTAAGCTTCAAGTTTACTCGAGGCCTTCCTCGAGTAACCTAAGTTTTCAACTTGTGACTCTTCATTTCTTTGTAACTGAACCGTTATATTTGAAAATCAAGTAACTTGATCCGTTACTTCCAGTTTTGAAGTCCATTACTCGAGTACATACTCGAGTAAAGTGCTTCTTTACTTCAAGTTGTTCCTCGGGTAATGCTTCTCTGTTACTGATAACTTCAAGTTGGTACTCCAGTAAATGTGTCCTCTGATCACCTCTATTTTTGTTTCTCAAAACAGAGTTTCAATCTTCCTGCAAAACAAATTTCTATATACTCTGATGCTTAAGTTAGTAATCATCAAACCTTTAACAAATGACTTCATCTAATATTATGAGAAACTAAAATAACTTACAACTCATTGGGATTTACCATTCCCAATTCTCTTCTAATGTATAGAAATTGATCTTTTACAAGAGGTTTTGTGAAAATATCTGCTAGTTGAAGATGAGTGGGAATAAATATCACTTTCACATCTTTCTTTTGAACATGATCTCTGATGAAGTGATGTCTGACATCGATATGCTTGGTTCTAGAGTGTTGAACTGGATTCTTTGCCAAACTTATCGTACTAGTATTGTCACAATAGATTGGTATTTCTTTGAGATAAATACCAAGATCTTGTAGTTGTTGTTTTATCCATATTACTTGTGCACAACAACTTGAGACTGCAACATATTCGGCTTCTGTTGACGAAAGAGACACTATATTTTGTTTCTTGCTGAACCATGATACAAGAGATCCTCCAAGAAATTGTCCTTGTCCACTGGTGCTCTTTCTGTCTGTTTTGTATCCTCCATGATCTGAATCTGAATATGCAACAAGATATTCACTTCTTCCTTTGGGATACCACAGACCCAATTCGGGTGTGTCAGCAAGGTATCTAAATATTCGTTTGACTGTTTCAGCATGTGATTCTTTTGGTGCTGATTGATATCTTGCACATATGCCAACACTAAATTGGATGTCCGGTCTACTTGCCGTGAGATAGAGTAATGATCCAATCATTCCTCTATACTTTGTTATGTTGTAGTCTTTCCCTTTGACATCAGCATCGAGCAATGTAGTTGAACTCATAGGCGTGTCCGTGCCATTTGCTTCATCCATTCCATACTTCTTCAATAACTCTTTTAAATACTTTGTTTGAGATATGAAGATTCCATTCTTTCTTTGTTTGATTTGTAAACCAAGAAAGAAATTCAATTCTCCCATCATTGACATCTCAAATTCTCCCTGCATTATCTCAGAAAATTCCTTACACAGAGATTCATTAGTAGCACCGAAAACAATGTCATCAACATATATTTGAATAATTAAAATATCATTGTGTTTTCGTTTTATAAAGAGTGTTGTATCAAATTTTTCTCGTACAAAACCTTGATCGATAAGAAACTTACTGAGCCTTTCATACCAGACTCTAGGAGCTTGTTTTAAACCATATAAAGTCTTTTTGAGTTTGAAAACATGGTCAGGTTTAGTAACATCCTCAAAACCTGGAGGTTGTTCTACATACACTTCTTCCATGATGTAACCATTTAGAAAAGCACTCTTTACATCCATTTGATAGAGTTTGAATCCTTTGATGCATGCAAAGGCTAAGAGTACACGTATAGCTTCCAATCTAGCCACTGGAGCATACGTTTCCTCATAATCAATCCCTTCTTCCTGATTATAGCCTTTGGCCACCAATCTTGCCTTGTTTCTGACAATAATTGCAGATTCATCGAGTTTGTTTTTGAATACCCATTTAGTACCAATGATCGAATGATCTTTGGGTCGGGGCACCAAATCCCAAAATTGATTTCTCTCAAATTGATTTAGTTCTTCTTGCATTGCTATAACCCAATCATTGTCTGATAGGGCTTCATCAATATTAGAAGGTTCAATCTCAGAAATGAATGCAGAAAAACTTACTTCATTGAAAATTCTATTTCTAGTTTTGATCCCTTCATTCACATCTCCTATGACTTGATCTAAGGGATGACTTTTATTGTATTTCCAAGCTCTAGGTTGACCTAGGGATTGCTCTTCTTCCTTAGTTTCATCAACCTCTGGAATAAGAGATTTAGAAATAGATTGACCATTTTCTTGATTTAAACCAACTTCCTATTCTTCATCAATGGTTTTGTCAGAGGATTCAAATTCATCAAATACAATATGAATTGATTCTTCAATAATACATGTTCTTTTATTGTAAACTCTATATGCTTTACTTCGGTTAGAATATCCTAGGAAAATTCCTTCATCAGTTTTAGAATCAAATTTTCCTAAGTTATCTTTACCATTATTATGAATGAAACACTTACAACCGAAGATGTGTAGATGAGCAATGTTTGGCTTTCTTCCTTTGTACAACTCGTATGGTGTTTTTCCAAGTTTTGTTCTGATATAGGCCCTATTTGAAATATAGCATGTTGTACTCATAGCATCAGCCCAGAACACTTGAAACACATTCTTTTCATTCAACATTGCTCTAGCCATTTCAGTGAGCACTCTATTCTTGCGTTCTACAACTCCGTTTTGTTGAGGTGTTCTTGGAGCAGAAAAATTGTGATCAATGCCATTAGTATCACAATATTCTTCAAAGACTTGATTTTCAAATTCTCCACCATGATTAGTTCTAATACCTGCAATGGACATACCTTTCTCATTTTGTACTTTCTTGGAAAAAACAATAAATTCTTCAAAGGTCTCATCTTTTGATGATAGAAAAATAACCCATGTAAATCTAGAGAAATCATCAACAATAACCAATGAATATAAGTTTCCACCAAGACTCTTTATTCTTGCTGGGCCAACTAAATCCATATGCAATAATTGTAGTGGTCTATTTGTTGAAATCTCATTTTTCAATTTGAAAGATGATTTAGTTTGTTTACCCTTTTGACATGCGTCACAAATCAAGTCATTTTTGAAAGTTACTTTGGGTAATCCAAGAACTAAATCCTTTTTGAGTAGTTTGCCTAATTGATGCATATTGACATGAGCCAATCTCGTATGCCATAACCAGCTTTCATAGTATTACTCAGAAAACAGTTTTCAGACTCATTTCTACTAATATCTAGAGTATAGCAGTTACCTTCCCTTTTTGTCTGAGCTTAGCCTTGATATTCTTCTTATCAAGTTGTAAATCATTCTTGTTGATAATTAAGCATTCTTCTGAGTCAAATATTACCCAGTTGTCTTTATCTGCACTTTGACTTACGCTCAGCAAATTATGACACAAGCCTTCAACATAATATACATCTTTGACTTGTATTCCTTTGTCATTTTTTATTTCACCAATTCCTGCTATCTTTCCGGATTGATTTCCTCCAATTTTTACCTTTCCACCTTCCTTAGGATGCAATGTGGTAAAACTTTCAAAATCTCCGGTCATATGTCTAGAGCATCCACTATCTATGTACCATTTGCTATTTTTGGATGCTTTGAGACATACCTACAATCAAATGACTAGGTCTTAGGTACCCACATCTTTTTGGGTCCTGTTGGGTTAGTACAAATAATTTTCTGAACATATGAACCTTTAGGTACCCATTTGTAGGTTCCTATTGTTCCTTTCTTCTTATGAATGCATGAAGATGTATAATGACCTTTTCTATTACAGTAATTACAAAATGCAAAAGGATTTGATGTATGCACAGAATTCTGGAAATAATTCAAATATGACTTACCTCCTGCTTTCTTTCTACCTTTCCTTTTATCTGACTTTGGATCATATCCAATTCCAGATCGGTCATTTACAAATCGTTGAGCTTTTAAAATAACATTGAGCATCTCACTTCCTTGTGTAAATTTTTCAAGAGTTTTTGTGAGATCAATGTTTTTCTTTTTCAAAGATGAACAATTTTCACAATCCTTTTCTTTAAGTTTAGTTTCAAGAGCTTTGTTTTTCTTTTTGAAAACAATCAATTCTTTAACTACTTTGATGAATTCAGAATGTAAAGCATTATATTCGGAAAGTAATTCATCATAGGTAGGTTCAGAATCATTTACCTCCTCTTCTGTTTCTTCTTGAGCGACGAGACATATATTAGCTACTTCTTCCTCATCACTTTCTTCGTCAGAGGAGCTATCACCCCATATAGCAGATATGAAGGCCTTCTTTTTGTTGAAGAATTTGCCTTTTCTCTTTTCTTTGCTCTTTTGGTTCAGCTCTGGACATTCCGACTTGATATGTCCTGGTTTCCCACATTCATAGCAAATGATATGATCTTTGCTGCTATTTCCTCCTTTCTGAAAGTGTTTGAATCCTTGACCTTTCTTGTAGAACTTTCTGAATCGTTTAATGATTAAGCCCATTTCGTCATCATCGAACTCTTCATTCTCATCTTGATTTTCTTCTTTTGCTTTTAGTGCTAGACCTTTCTTTTTCTTGTCACCAATGTCATCTAGTTCCCGTTTGAACTTTAGTTTGCTTTCATATTCAGAAAGACTTCCAAATAAAGAAGCAACTGATCTCATTGATTCTCCTTTTGCTTCTTCTATCGCAGTGACTTTGGCCTCCCACTCTTTAGAAAGAATATTCAAAATCTTTCGTACTTGGGTATGTTGATCATAAGATTTCCCAAGTGCTGCAAGTTGATTAACAAGATGAGTATATCTAAGTTCAAATTCAAAAATTGATTCACCTGATTTCATTCGAAGTAGATCGAATTCAGTGACCAAGGTGTTGATTCGATTCTCCTTTATTCCCGAAGTTTCTTCATAAGCTATTTCCAGAGCTTCCCACATTTCCTTTGCTGTTGGAGTATGCAAATTCTGAAGTATTCACTTTGACTTAAGGCACTTTGTAACATCAGAATTGCCTTGCTGTTGAGAGTGATAAGTTTCTTGTCATTCTCATTATATTCCGCTGGCGTCTTTGGAATTTTCTGAGAATCTACAATCTTTGTAGGTTAATAGTTTCCACTCTCAATTACATCCCATAGCCCATATTCGGTAGACATCACGAACACTCTGAATTTTGCTTTCCAAAAAGAAAAGTGTTCTCCACTGAAACCGGGAGGTCTAGTGATGGATGCTCCGTCGGGAAGAATTCCTTCACCCATGCTTGCCATTGGATCCTTCTTAGGTTGTTATACCTTAACAAGAAGACCTGGCTCTGATACCAAATATTAGAGCAAGCGTTTCACCCAAGAGGGGGTGAATTGGGTGACCTTAAAAAATTTCGTTGCAAATATAAAATTTGACGTTGAAATTAAAACAGGAAAAAGTAAGGAGAAATATCACCGAAGTGTACACCAGGATTTATACTGGTTCGGCCACAACCACTTTGAACTACGTCCAGTCCTCAGAGCTTCTCTGAGAGTTTCACTATAACTTCCAAGATTCAGTGGGTTCTTGGCACCTCAGTACAAGCAAGTTCCTACACCTGGACACTCGCTCCCCCTTACAAGTTGTAATTCAATCCCAACTCAAGGTTCCACAACCTTAAGTTACCTCAATAACAAATATTGAGTTTGAATGAAATATCTCTCTCACAGAGTAAATAAGAATCACTGAAGCATAGAATCACAAGTACAATGAAAAACAGAGTAATGAACTTGATGATACGTTCGTAAGTGTGTTCTTGTGTATCTCTCTGTTTAGATGTTCCCATATATATAGATACGTTGGTAATGATTGGTGGAACATATTTCTTCATGTCCGTTGGAGCGTGCGCAGCCACTATTGACTTTTCCAGTTTTTGAAAAAAACATACGTTGCGGTAGGTGACGGTCGGTGACATTTGAGCGTTGCTTTTGACTTTCCTTATTTGGTAAGATCTCTTCATTGTTTATCTGTTGAAATGATAAGAATACTAATATAATGAAAAGTTAATCAAATAGGAAACAAAACAATGACCGTTGGAATGATTTCAAACTTTCTGGGTTTGCTTACTCGAGTAGCTACTCGAGTATCACATGAAGTTTACTTGAGTACTTACTCGAGTATCATCGAGAAATCTTAAATTAACTTCAAGTCAATGAACAAATACAAGAATACTCGGGTAGTGCATGGAATAAACTAAATCTAAGTTCTTGAAAATAGTTATTTACTCGGGTACCTACTCGAGTAATACATTCACAACTTCATAGGTTACTCGGGTACCAACTCGAGTAAATCTTCAAATATCTTTTGATTACTCGATGCTCTACTCCAGTAATGTTGGCAGGATTTCAAGGCCGAGAGCACTTACCTTATTACTCGAGTACCTACTCGAGTAAACTTACTTTTTGTGCACCACTTACTCGGGTAATGACTTGAGGTTTTCCTTGAAAATATCTCTGCATACTCGGGTACCTACTCGAGGAATCCACTTAAAATAGAACATTAAATACTTGTATACTAGAGGAATAACTCGAGGAAAATGAGATAGAATGATATCAAGTTAATCGGGTACCACCTTCAAGTTTTCACTGACTATAATGTGTTACTCGAGTAGTTACTCGAGTAACATTGGCAGTGGTACAAAGTGCCGAGAGCAACACATTTTCAGAAACAGGGTTACTCGAGTACTTACTCGAGTATCATTGGCAGGCCGAGAGCAACTGGAAGTTTTTCATATGGTTACTCGAGTAGCTCCTCGAGTAACATTGGCAGGCCGAGAGCAACTCCAAGTTTTTACCTGGTTACTCGAGTAGTTCCTCGAGTAACATTGGCAGGCCGAGAGCAACTTGAAAATACTTACATTATTACTCGAGTACTTACTCGAGTAACGTTGGCAGGTTACTTCAAGTTTTGGCTCATTACTCGAGTACCTCCTTGAGTAATGCCTTAGAAAAACTGCTTCTGATCAAGTTTCTCAGCTTTTTCTCTTCGTCTTTCTTCATTACTCCAATGCTAACTTCAAGTGATGCTTATCCCTGTTATTCCTTTGTTCAAACTTGTTTATTAATCATTTCCTTTTCAAACCATTCTTTTGTTATCATCAAAACATGAGATCTAACAACTTCATCTACCACATTCTATCTACTACTTCACCTACTACATTTCATCTACCCTACTCCATTCTTCCCTATATATAGTCACCCTCTCCTTCACATTTTACACACCAATTCATATCTATTACTCTCCTCTCTTCTTCACTTACAACCATTTCATATCTATTACTTTCCTCTCCTCTCCACATACACCATCTTAGAGTTAATTTTATGCATTGTATTATTTTTTTCATGCCTCCATCTTGAAAGGCTTAGGATTGTATTACTTTTTGCATGCCACCTACATGGAAGGTTTTACCTCCTAAAGGGATGGCTAGATTTTTCTATTTTTCATGCATATTTTGGTTGTATATTTATATTTGAGAATTTAATTTTATGCAGTATTTATGAGGATTTCATTCTAGTTTTATATAATGTCAATTTATTTTGGTTTTGTTTTTAATTTTATCATGAGCTAAATTTTCATTTTCCTAGGGTGATAACGTAGCTTACTAGTAACGGATTGAATCTTAACTTATTAAATCTAGTTTTAATTTTTCCTTCATGATTGAGTTTTAATTATTATTCTTAATGCTTTCATTTGATTAGTCATCTTTTGAATGATTTCAATATATATGTTGAGACCGAAAGGAGATACAAGTGTGTAGACCCTATAATTAAAACCATAACTTGCATATGAAATAGAAATATATTCATATGAGTTGTGTAGTCTTATAGAGTTCCATAAATTTTAATGCATAATTAATTGCTTAAATTCATATAGGAATATATTGGATTAGTAATTAATTATAGAATTGTTTGATCTTGGAAGATGCTAGTAATTAAATTAAGGAAACTCAACTATCAATTATGTGGAATAAATTGGGCTAGAATAGATAAGTGATTTAATCCAGAATTTGTTAAGTGAAATCTAATCCCTAGGACTTTTTCTCATAGTTGTTTCATATCATTTGCATTCATATTTACTCATCTTTTATTTCGTACTTTCAATCACCAACTAATTGATTGACTAAATATAGAGTTAAAATTACTCATTTTGGTACTTAGTGATCAATCCTCAAGGGAACAATACTCTACTCACTTCTATATTACTTGTTTACGACAGTGTACACTTACACTTTCTAATAGACTATTACACTCGTAACACTTACTCAAAATTGATGAAAACTATAAGGAAAAATTAATTTTCCTCATAATTAATTGGAGACTTAACTGATCTTCTTCGAATTCATAGTGTGGAAAACAAATCTAGTTTGAAATGATTAAACATATTTCATGGAATAAGGCGCAAATCCACCTATAAAATTTGCACAAATGTACACCTAGATCCATAATCTTCACTTGGGTGCAAAGAAACAAAGTTTTTAAAATAGCGCATAAGTGCCACAACTATTAAGTTAACTATCACTCACCATTTAACAAACATGATAATTAAAAAAATGGTGTAAAAATACCCATGATGTTTTCAAAATGGTGTAAAAATACTACAGCCATAATCAACATTGACTATTTAGCAAAGAGACTCAACACGTATCCAACAACGTTTTTGCTACCAGCAATCCTATCCACCACTACAGGATTTTCTTTACAAAATACTCCCTCCGGTCTTAATTATATGACGTATTTACCTAACTTTGGAAAAATTAAGGATAGTGATTAAATTAGTTAATCATATTTATTTTCTTAAAATACCCTTATTTAAAATTTAAAATAGCATCCAATTACGTTAATTCTCTGTTTTTTCTTGTACCTATCATACCTCACACACGATTTCTCCAAGCTCTCACGCAATCCGGCGTCGTTAATATCCCTCAACAACTTCTGATCTATTCTTATTAAATTATTATTGTATTTAAGTATTATTGAGAAAGTATCAATAGGGGGTATTTTGGGAAGAAATTGAAAAAAATTAGAACTTTGTCCTATAATTAGGACCAAAATCAACTCTCAAATGTTGTCCTATAATTAGAACCGAAGAAAGTAATATATTTGCACCTCATCAGTGTAAAAGCTGCCTCCGCCTCATCCACACCTGTTTGGCTTCTTATTGCAATATATATTAGTTACCTTAATGAAGTTAACATTAACGTGAACGTAGTCTCTCTCTCTCTCTCACTCATATCCCTAATTTGTCGTTGTAATTGTAGGAAGGTTTGAAGATTCTTTTTTTGGCCATATTACCCCTATTTGGATGATCCCATTTACCAAAGAAACAAGAGCAACGAGTTAACGCAGGAATGATCAGCACAAAACTATATAAAGAGTTCCTACATTCTCTTCTCAAATTTAGACGAAACCTACGACCACGTTATCACCCTCGTCGAAGAGAAGGGAACAGCCTTGTGATTCACCGTGGTCTCTCGCCGCCGGTGAATCAAGTTTAGTTGTTCCTTTTTCTTTCCAATTCACTTTTATATATATATATATATATTCCACCATGTCTGGCTTCTGTCATCTTCTTCTTCACCTTCATCTTCTGGTTGTGGCAGGCTTGTTGTCGTCTTTTGCTGAGTCTTTCAGGTTCGATCTTCCACCAGGTCCCACCAAATGCATCACTGAAGACATAAACAGAAATTCTATGACGGTCGGAAAATACCATGTTGTCCCTCCCAATCAGGGTCATCCTCCCCCAGATGACCACCGAATCAACGTTAGGGTACGTACCCACACAGACACACATAATTCTCAACTTTAATTTCTAAATTATCTTATTAATAGACACACACACACCTCTTATTATATATAAATCACAAGTATCCTTATCAAGAAAGTTAGCTAAATTAGTTTATTCTAAATTAAAATGCTTTATTTTCCCAATATTACTGGATGTATCTCACCGCCTAAAGTATGTCATTCGAATATAAACAATTTGTATATTTGTGAAAAATAAGCATTTTATATTTTATTCCATTAAGTAGTATCATTTTTCATTAATATAATTCATACTTACTTATCTCTGATGAGGCGTTCAAAAATTAGGGAAATCTTAACACCCAATGCATCACATCAACGAAACTAAAAGGAGGTCAAAATTTAGTTGGAGTTTAATTTATGTGAGAAGTCCCTCATATCCAATAAAATTCGGCTTAATAATAAATAACTTAAATTAAAGTGCAAGAACTTATAAATTTAAACCTTGTTAAGATGTATCTTTACTTCTAATAGTCATCCTTCGTTTATTCTCTTGACTTGGTAATTAGTAATAACATAGAATAAAATGGAACAGCTCAACTTCAGACTCCAACTTTGCCAAAGAAAAATTTAACAATGGGTTTATTTATATTCTTACTGGTTACTAATATCCCTGCCAATTTTGGGTAAAGTATTATCATGAATATTGCTAAGGTGGCTAGGATTTACCTATATAATACTAAAGGGCCTGTTTGGCACAAGGGAGATTGAGGGGAAAGAAAATTTTAATGAGTTCAATTTAAAAGAAATGGATAGATGAGGTTAAAAAATTTTGACAAAAAGAAGATGTAAAATAAAAGAGTAAGAAAAATTAATTAATAGATTTTAACCCTACTTTTCCAATTTTTTAAAATTGATTTCATTAAAATTCCCCTCCCCTCCATTTTCAAAACAAACCCTACCTCACTTTACCTTCATTTTCAACATTCAAAACTAAAAATTTTTTTAATATTAAGAAAAATAATTATTTATTTCTTATACATTTTAGGTACGGACTAACTAATTAATGTTGTGATGATCATGTTTGATTAATTGAAAAGGTGACATCAATGCTTGGGGAAAACTATCATGCGGCGGATCAAGTAACGTCGGGAGGATTCGCATTTATGGGAATGGACGCTGGAGATTACATCACATGTTTCTGGACAAGTTCTGCTAAATCAAAATTAACCATTGATCTGGACTGGAAAATTGGTGTCGTCACCAAGGGTTGGTCCGAAGTTGTTAAGAAAGGTCAAATTGATGTGAGTCCCCTTATAACAACACACTACTTCTACTTTCAACCTTTTGATCTGTGTTTTGTTAATTAGGTTTGTGCATGTTTGGAATCCATTGGTCATAATTTGATCAAAATAATATAAGGGTACTCCCTCCCAAAGTATATAATGACCCTTGGTATACTCTCTCGGTCCCTTTAATTTAAGCTATAAGTCGCTTTCTAAAGCAATTATTTAGTTCATAATATATCAATTCAGTTCCTATTATAAGTCACTCGTTGGAGAAAAATTTTGATCCAAATTGATGACCATTTTTCCAATTTTACCACTATACATTTAATTTATATTGGAAAGAGAGAGAGGAAGGAAGGGTGGGAATGATTTGTAAAAAGAGGGACAGGAAAAAAAACTAATAAGGGTAAATTTAGAAAAATCTATCAATTTAATACATTAAATGACTTGATTTTCATTCACTGGTATGTGATAAGGAGTTATAAATTATTGATAATAAGAATCAGAATAATAAGTTACTACTAGAACAGTAATTATTGCTTATTTGTCAATTTTTCTCCTATAATTTATGTTTAAATATGACTCTTCATATTTTTCTCTCCTCTTTAAACCTCATTCAATAGGCATAAAGTTGAAAGCATTTTGCAATTCTTTTTTGCAAGAAAAAGCATTTTGCAATTTAAGACATATTTAATGAGTTAATTTCTCTTCCTTGATTGCTAGCAAAAAAATATTTCTTTTTTCTTAATACTGATGAGGTAATTGAAAGTGACTTAAATTTAAATCAGAGGGAGTAAGTCATTTCTCATACTCCCTCCGGTCTACAAGATAAGTTACTTCTAGAAGAATATTTAATCCACAATATAAGTTATTTTTAGAATGATGTTTTGATCCATAATATAAGTCACTCATAAAGTAACTGGTACTTGTCAATTTTACATATGTAGTTAATGCTTAAATGTGACTTTTTATATGTTATCTCTCATTTGAAACATAATTTAATGAGTAAAGTTGGTTGGAAAAAAATTTTCAATTTAAGGCATATTTAATGATTTAACTACCATTTCTTTATTCTGATAAATTAGTAGAAGTGCGTTATATTATGGACTAGAGGGAGTATTTTGATGCAGCATTTAATGAGTTCTTCCATAAATGCCTCCTAACCACATTTCAACATAATATAAAAATATTTAAAATAGTCTTTGTTAGGAATAAAAAATAGAAAATGGAAAGTGATGCAAATTTAAGGCAACTTTGTTGTTTTAACTAACTCATCGTAATTTTAGTGAGTTAATTGAAACCCACTTATATATACGAGGCCGGAGGAAATAATTTTGATTCCAAAGCTGTTGGATCTCATTATCAGTTGGGAGCTAAACACATACTCCCTCTGTCCATAATATAAATATAAAGCACTTTAATTAATTTATCAAAATCAAAAAATGATAGTTAACTCATTATATATGACTTCAATTGAAAAAAAAATTCCAACTTTACCCATATTAAATTAGATTTTGAATGAAAGAGAACATACAAAAAACCCATTTAAACATTAACTACATGAACAAAATTAACAAATAAGCATTAATTACTCTCTCTGTGACCCAGTATACTTTATCACTCTAAATAACTTCATTAGGTAATTCTCTTACACGGTTTTTGTCAATGAGTGCCAGTCATTGGAGATAGAGCTATTGAAGATGCATGGAACTGTTTCAACCATTCGCAATGAGATGCATTATCTGCGTTCGAGGTAAGCTTGCTTGTTCATAATTCCATTCATCTATTCAAAACTTTGAAAAATAAGGTGTCTTAATCGTTATTTTGTAAATATATTTCATATTAATACTTTAAATATGAATATGAACTTTTTTTTAAAAAAAATCCAGTGGTTGTCTGTGTTAAGCATTTTAATAAAGCCTATGTTAACACTAATAAAGAAATAAAGCAAGTATGAATTCCTGTTAACTCATTATTCATGAGCATTGTTTGACTTGGCTTCATTTGCCATTTTGTTTTGATTCAGAGAAAGGGAAATGCATGAGCTCAACTTATGCACCAAGGATAGAATGTTATGGTTCAGTTCGCTTTCACTTCTTATATGCTTATCAGTAGTAGCGCTGCAAGTTTGGCACTTGAAGATCTACTTTGAGAGAAAGAAAATCCTATAATTTTTTTGGCCGTTGTTTTTTCCCCCTCTTGTTTTTTTAGAAAGAGCTTCAGTAGAATATGTAGCAGCCAGTACATTGGTGCTCTGTAGACCAGAGTGAATTTGGAAATAAACTTTCTATTGATGATATCCCCATGGATTTGCTGCACTTATTTTTTGACTATGTTGATCTAGCATCTAACATGCTTGTTAACTTGATACCACCCAGAAGGGGCTCACCCCTCACAATGTAAAGAAATAATGCTTGAATTCCCGCTGAGAGGTGCCCACATTTAAATGGGGCAACAGTCTCTTGAATCCAATATCTATACTTGACTGACAGAATAGCAATTTCCAATACATAGGCAAACATTAGAATTTAAAGAATAAATATGGACTAAACATAAAAGATGAAAATTGAAATAAATATATGAATTCAATATTCTTTTTATCCAATTTTCAAATTTAACAGGGGGTGAGGAAATCACAGTCCCAAGGCATTATTCTAGAGTCTAGACAACAAACAACTGGACATCATTTTAAATCAGGAAAAATAAATCGAGAGTGGTATAAACTATAAATAGAATCCATGAATAGAGGATATCATCCTTTAAATGAAAGGCAAGGCATTAAAGAGTCAATGGCACAGTATAGCATCAAATTTCCTCAGTCAGTAGGTTTGACATATTTTGAATTCCCCAGTAGGTTTGACAAAATAAAAAGGGGGAAATTTGTAAAATATATACTGGAGAGAAGCCACAAACAATACCTGTTCTGCTCAGCAGAACTTAAACAATTGAAACTATATAAGCACTGCCTTTCCCGGCTTTACTGTAGAGAGCAGTAATGGCTAATGACTAATAAATCACCTGTATGTGCATTTCTGAACATGTCAATGGTCATAGACATTTAGGAAGAGAACAAGTGCCAGTGATGATCTGTAGGTAAATTTTCCTTGATCTTCTCAAGCCGTTTCAAGATCTCTAAGAAGGAAGGTCTTTGATTCATATCAGCACTCCAACACTCAACGGTTAATCTAAGTAAAAAAGCAAGAAGGAATCTATTAGCAAAATAGCTCAATTATCATACCAATGCTTTCAATTGAGTTGAAAGTCTTGAATGGTTTTAGATATGTTACAATCTTAGTTATTGCACTTAGGAAAATCAGACTAAAACAAGATGAAACCGAGTACTTGTCAAAAGCATCCTATTTATCCATAGAACTTTGGCAAGTACAGATAAATGAGTCAGTTAAGTTGGCGAAATTCTGACATTAACACTATTGGAGTCAGGAAGGAAAATAAAGTCACACTTCCCTGCACATGTTCTAACCAACAACATGGGTTTCTCTTGCCTTCTTGTGTGCAGAATGAAAATGAATGAAATCAAAGATGAAAAAAGTGCCTTTAAAGTTAACGAATGATCTTTATGCCCTTGTTTTCAAATAATAAAAAAATATAGGAACTGTTAAATGTACTCCCTTCAATCCTTTTTATAAGATCCTTTTAACCGAATTACGCGGTTTAAGAAATTGGTTTAAATTAGTTTAAAGTAATAAATAGGAAAGAAATAAACTTTTTTCCCAAGTATGCATTTATTTATAGGGAGCAATTAAAGAGAGAAATAATAGTGAGAAAAAGGATGAAAGAGAATCTATGGGAAAAAGATTAGGAGAGAGAATAGAACTAATTAGGTGTAAAATTGGTAAATATGCATTAAATGTTTAGACAACCCCAAACTAGATCTTATAAAAAGGATCAAATCAATTCAAAAATTACGATTTTATAAAAAGGACTAGAGGGAGAATAATTATGTAGACATAATAAACATGGCATAATGAAGGAGAGGGACGGATACCTAATAGGCATTAACAGGCATAGGATACAAAATGGCAAAATGCTTTATAGACACATTTCAGAAATGACTCACTGTCGCAGTTCAGGAGTAAAACCCTTTCCACGAATAGTTGGCCTGTGTCCTTCTGCCACATGTTTGGCTGCATCATAAGGTTCATAACTGGCAAAAGGTGGTTCCCCTTCAAGCATCTACTCCAGGTAAAAGTTGATGAATTAGAAGTAGCTTCAAATTATATCACTTTAAACATCCATCTCATAAGAAAAAACATTACCTCATACAGAATCATAGCAAAGGAGAACACATCAACCTTTTTATCGTATCTCTGGTGTTTGAAAACTTCCGGAGCCATATAGCGGTCTGTTTTTACCCCCAAACAGAAAAAAATCAAAATAAATTTTGAATTCAAAGTATTACTTTTTTGGCATAACTTTCAAAAATACTCACAGCTTCCAGTTTCACCAGTCATCTTGTAAACATCATGAGAATTCTTCACCTTGATAAGCTTACTCAGTCCAAAATCTCCAACTTTCAGATGGTCTGCACTAGAATTGACTAAAAGAACGTTCCTGAAATTTTAGGAAATAGTTTCAACATGAAATATAAATATTTTGTAAATTCCAGACATATATTCTTATCTTCCTGATAACAGTTTTCCCATTCTGGGAGAGCTGAGAAGAGCAAAATGCATGTCAATTCCCTGTAAATAAAATGCCTTGATATTTGATTGTGTGTGTGTATCATGTCTTCACCTATATTAACATACTTTGTTTCCTATATAGGATGCAGATAATCAACTTGCCTTGGCTTTAGGTCTCTATGAATTATAACATCTGGTTCATTGTGAAGATAGGCCATGCCTCTGCAAACAATATTTACAACAATAACATTAGCATAGTAATTAGATTAAGCTGAAGCTGTATGAGTGCAATGGCTTCTATATTTTCTAATGCTAATTTTGTCAGAAGAAATAGAATGCTTTGGGTTACATCCTCATACTAACAACAACAACAACAACAATAACGAAAGTAATAATGTTTTTGGATATATCTTAGGAATATATATAATAAAATATTAGAGCATTCGTGATAAAATATTTTGAGCATATTAAACCAATTTTTGATAAGGCTGCGTACATTTATCCCTCCCCAGACCCCATTTGGTGGGAGCCTTATGCACTGGGCCACCCTAATAGAAAATGTTTATACATAAAATAGGAAGAGAGGGGCATAATTGATTTCACATCAAAAAGGGTCAAGCTAAGGCATTTTTGGGGATCATTAATAGAAGCAAGGAAAATGTGAAAATGTGAGAGATAAATGAGCAAAATGTGAAAATAATGCCAAGAGATAAATGAGTAAGTAGGGTCATACATGGATGCACAGTATGAAAACGAATAGAAAGAAGACGATGAAAGTACATGAATCTTAAATAGGGAATGTAAGGAAAGTAAGAGACAGAAAGGGAAAGAGTAAGAGATTCGAGCTGATACAATAATTTGCTGCCTCTTGATTTTAGTTAGGTTGATTTATCGAATTGCTATCTGCCTGTAAAAGTATTCCTAATTCCTATGATGCCTGTTTGGAAAAGAGTCAAGCAGATACAATAATTGTGGAAAGGATTTTTGTAATGTTCATCGGATGCCTCAGAGAGTTCTTTGGCAGATATTCAAAAATTCAATAACCAACCGTTTTGTTTAACTTCTTCCCTGTTTTCCACTTCTGCTTTTATAAGTTCCTATGGAAGGAAGGATGCCCCATATTGTATCCTCCATTATCTAATTTTCCCAAACCTTCATATCAACAAAGGCATCCCATATTATCTCACAAAAGAATAAAGATTTAGAACCTAGAACAGGGAACATGAAGAATGATGCAAAAGGAAATGAATTTACATTTTTAAAAGGTCATGGAATGGAAAGGTTCAAAATCTCATCAATCAAAATTTGAAAGTTGCTTCGCTGCCTTGGAATTGACCTTCTGTAAATTATTTTATATATATTTATGAACAATAGATTTGTGCAGCCTGCCCTTTTCGACCATCCACTGTAACGGCTTTACCAGAAAAGAAGAGCATGAAGTCCTTTGGAAATGTAGCTTCTTTGCCTTGCTTTGGCCTTATGGCTAGAGGGACAGTGCCAAAGTTTTTTCATCAGAGATTTCTCACTATGCATATTTTAAGGGATAGAGCTGTATCCTTAGCCCCTCTGTGGGTAGGAATCAAGGGTTTCTAGAGGGGGCCGTGTGTTTCATTTCCTTTGCTCTATTATTGGAAGGGCTTCTTATCATTCTTTCATGTAAGAAAGAAACTAAAAGGGACGAGAGAGGGGTTGGGGGGAAGAAAGGTAAGACATATACCTGGCAATATCCAAAGCAAAGTTGACAGCTGTTAAAGGACTAAGTATGCCCTTTTCCTTGAGATGCTGATGAAGATCACCCTGCATATGACACAACCCTTTCCAAGCTTAAGTTTATTTTATTGTGCAGAAGCTAGACGCAGAATGCTACACTCAAAGCAGATACATGCATTCACATACCCCTCTTAGATACTCAGTAATTAACAAAAGGGGCTTTTTATCTGTTACAGCTCCAAGAAACTGGACTATATTAGGGTGTCGAACCTTCACTAGCAAATTAACCTCATGCCTGAAGTCCTGGCTGCATTTAAAGTTAAACCCACCCAAAAAGAGAGGATTAATGATCGCCACATATAACATCACAGAAAAATCTAGAACACAAGTAAACAGTTTATAGCTGCAGAAGCATCAGCTTTATAACAGTATGTCTCTATCTCCCCCATGGCACAATGGATGAAGAATTGATTACTCATACTTAAAAGGAGAGAAAGTTAAACAAGACATAGGCATAATTGTCAAGACCAGATTAGTAAGTTCTTTGAATGGCTCTTCATAGACTTAAAAAGAAAGAAGAACAAGTCTTACATCACCAATCTATCATCCGAGAGAGATGGAAGAATGCGTTTGACAGCAACAGGTGTCCCACGCCAATGTGCTTTCAAAATTTCACCAAAAGATCCCTGCAGAAAACATGCAGAACCAATAAGACCATATTGCATACACAAATGTTCATCGGAGGCATAAATTTATGATGCAAGAGGAAAGATAAAGCTACAGAGGCAAAAATGAGAGTGAGAGCAACCAACACTAAAAAATATGAATGACTCTGTTTCTTTTATAAATCATAAATAATCTTCAAGAGTAAATTATTGCCCTTCGATGATTCACCAGACAATGAAAAGTCAATAGAAAGACAGCCAAACATTTTAGTTCCAATAGCAAGTAGCTAAATTTAAATTAAGAAGCCAACTTTTTCTGCAAAAGCAATAACATGCAACTGTAGCTCCTAAAGAAAAATAAGGTTAATATATTAGGATAATATATGTTAAGAAACACAAGAAAACCAAAACTAATAGGCTCAGTTTCTATTTATCAATCATAAATAATCTTCACTAAATTATGGCCATTTCGTGATCACCGCACAAGGAAAAAGCAATAGAAAGACAACCAAAAAGTTAGTTCAAATGGCCAAATTTAAAACATGAAACCAAGCATGCTATAGCTATAACATGAAATTTCCCTAAAGCATAATAGGGTAAACATCTTATAATAATATATGTTAAGAAACACAAGCACCCAAACTCTGATGCAATCAGACTGTTTACAAATAGTATATACAGTCAAAATTTCCCAATTGGTCAGCATAATGCTGGCAAAGTTCAGTGTAAAAGATACCTTTCCAATGCGAACTGAATTTGTGAAGTCCAGCTCAGAAGGGTCTATTTCCCAATCACACTTGTTAGGCAGTGGAGGAGCAACAGGCTTTGCTTCAAAATGGCTCCCATTTTGACCCTGTATCATCAATGACTATAAATAAAGACCCACAAAAGTAATAAAAGCAGCTAATCCACCCATAGCAGAAAGTTCAGTGTAGGGTTACAAAGATTCATAAAGATCAAGCAACTAAGTAAACCGTTGAAATTAAAAGGTATACATTATTAAACAGATGAATTAGAAAACTGCAACTTATCAACCACCTTAACATTTTTTAATGCACATAGAGAAGAGTAGACAAAAGGAAAAATCTTGAAGACAGACTATCAAGGTCAATATACAAGTATCATATCCCACAACTTCAGACAGGTCGTAACAAGGCTCCAATCATTCTGGAAGCAATGACAGCTCAAGAGCTACTAAACACTCATATGTTGCATAAACTTACAGGTTGTAATCAAAGCATATAAAGCACTAAATAGTTTTGAGAAGCCACCCATTAATTTTGGAAAAAGATCTGGCGCCTTTGTCAAGGTGAACTGAGATTTAAACCCTCTTTAGCATGTGGAGGAAGAGGAAAAAAGTTAAATTTTAAGGATTTTATACAATGAACTACAAAATTAAGAATTCTGTCAGTATTGCTCACTACATAATCTTTTGACGATCCCCTACTCAAATAAAATTCCTCTTCTCCTGTTTATATAGATTGTAAGGAGGAGGAGTCAAGACAAGAAAACTTATGATTTGCTTCAATAGTTTCTAAAGATACGAAGTTGAGAATTAAAAAAGAGGCTAATCAATATGTAGAAATATACATCACCCTGCAAAATAATTGCCTATGCCAAAAATAATGACTCGACAAGACAAAAAGATAACAAAATGGATAGCCGCTTGTGCAGCGGCCATACCAAGTACAGCCCCTAACTGCAAGTTGGAAAGGGTATTTGGGAGTATCAGTAGAACGTACATTTGCAAAAGACACCAAACTGATAAATCACAATTCAACAAAATATCGTTCAAATACGGACAAGCAACGCAAAAGGGGGGGAAAAAAAGTTCCCACGGTCCCTTTTTCAAGAGAAACGTGAACTTACAAAAGATAAGCCTCCATGAGATTTTAAAAGCTCCACCATGCTAAGCTTTTGACCGCCTTCTGCATCCGCCAGAGGCTGCCGAGGGAAAATCAAAGTTTTAGACATTCATAAAGTTCGGAAATCTTAATTACCCAAAAGAATGGAGTCCCGTGTCCTAATTAGGAAGAAAGGCAATACAGTGTTTCTCCAGCGATCCTGCGAGTTGACATCAGCACCATATTCAAGCAAGCACTTAGCAACATCGACCCAACCATGAAGAGAAGCAACATGAAGAGGAGTGCGATTGTCATAATCTCTGGCGTTCACCAGCGTCCGATCCTCCTCCAGAAGCTTGCGAACAGCAGCGGCGTCGTTCTGATGGGCATGCCACAGGATCAACGAGGTGCGATTCACTTTGCCCTTATCCTTCTGCTTGTCCTTGTCCGGCCCCGAGGTACAGCTGCCGGAAGAATCGGCGCCGGAGGCGGAGTTCTTGGAACTCATGGAGTGGACCAAGGGATCTGATGGATCCAGTAGCCGCGAAGTGCGAAAGTATCAAATCTATGAATCAGAGTTGAGTGAAAGAAAATTGAAACGCTAGTTATTTCGGGTAATTTGTGGGATTTTGTGGCTACTTTTTTGGAAATAAAGAATCGGATTGATTCTCTGTTTCATTATCGTGTGAATCGACGAGGAAGTGGGGAGCCTAGCTTCTGTCGGTTCTCGGTGTCATCTGCGAACGTGCTTTTGTACTTTAATCAATAAATAATACTCCGCCGCTCCTAAATATCAAAAAGTTCACTTAATTTTTTATAAATTAAATAAATTATTTAATCATATCATATATTATATATCATTAGACTATATATCAGTTTATAAATTAAATAAAATAATTTAAAAAAATTGAAAAATATAAATTTTTTAAAGCAATTTAATTAATTGTCTTAATATTTTTAACAAAATCAGTTTTATTTTATATTTAAAATCAAAAAAAATACTCGCAATCCAATATGATAGGGGAGGCACCAAGGCAATTTCCTAAAAACAAACAAAAATAATTTGCAACTCACCCTCGAAATTGGAAAAATTGCAAGAACAAAAGATCTAGGGAAAATCTCATAAAAATACCATTTCAATTGTCAAAACCCACAAAAGCCTCTTATAACTTAAAAAAGACAGATAGGTGATCAAGGACCAATCTGAGTTACTGAATTTTAAGGCTAAATACCAAAATGCTCCTCAACTCATTTACTCACACTCACCTCTAGAAAACTGACTCACTCCCTGTCATTCCTTTTGGTTCTGCTGTAGGAGGGCTCCAGAAAACTGAATCACTCCTCTGTCCTTCCTCACTCCTTTCGATTCTATCCTAGAAGGGTTCCAGAAAATTGAACACTCCTTTCAGTTCTTTGCTAGAAGGATTTCATTCGCTAGCAAGGCTCGTCTTCGTCCCCAAATCCGAAACAATTATTTTTTTAGAATTCATCATTGTTGTAAAGAGCAAAACCTGCTGTCTAACTTAGTAAGCAAGCACTACATTTTGGTGTGACGTAGTAAAGTTTTTATTTTGGCAACCAAGCTTGTATATTACTTCACAGCAGTGGCCTTTTGTGATATATTGTTATTGTGTATGTAAATTTAGTAAAGCTATAGTCCATTTATTTCCACAGTTTGATAATATGCACTGTTGTTGCACAGAAAGCAAGTAAATCAAGAAATATTGTGTGTTAAGTGTTGGCCTAAAAAGGGTGGCCTCTGATAGGTTGAATAATGAAAATGACAAGGTTTTTAATGCTTTTGGCGACAATAGTAATGGGAATGACAAATTAATCCAACCAAACATTATGTGTGGATTGGCTAAAAGGGGTGGCCTCTAACAAGTTCAATAATGGGAATGACAAGGCGTTTAATGATTTTAACTAAAATGGTAATGGGAATGACAAATTTCACAATGGTTCCAAACTTTATGTGGCCAAGTGTTTGCCCAGAGGGGGACGCTGACAAATTCACTAATGGAATTAACAAATTTTTTAATGGTTTTGACGAAAATGGTAATGGGAATGACAAGTTTCATAATGGTTCCAAAACTTTATGTGGCTAAGTGTTTGCTCATAGTAGGGACGCTGACAAATTCACTAATGAAATTAACAAAGTCTTTAATGGTTTTGATGAGAATGGTAATGGGAATGACAAGTTTCATAATTGTTCCAAACTTTATGTGGCCAAGTGTTTGCCCAGAGGGGGGACGCTGACAAATTCACTAATGGAATTAACAAAGTCTTTAATGGTTTTGACGAGAATGATAATGGGAATAACAAGTTTCATAATGGTTCCAAACTTTATGTGGCCAAGTGTTTGCCCAGAGGGGGGATGCTGACAAATTCACTAATAGAATTAACAAAGCCTTTAATGGTTTTGACAAAAATGGTAATGGGAATGATAAGTTTCATAATGTTAAAGACAAGTTCTGATGACATTGACAAAAACCACCAATGTTTATCACAGCAACTACCAAGTAAAGGGTTTAAATGACAATTTAACATTACTTATTCCATCTACACTCAATGCATACAAGTCATGAACCTAGAAGAAGGCATTCCTTCAACTATAATTAAATGGTTGGAAGTTGTCACTATTAACAACTATTTCAATGGAAATGACCAGTATAGTAATGGAATTTACAAAACACTATATTCTAATTGACAACACCTACCAAAAACATTGTCAACAAAAAATTTAACATTACTCATTCCACCTACACCCAATGCATAAAAGTCATTAACCTAAAAGAAGGTGTTCATTCATGTGCACTTTAATTACATCACATGTCACCATTAACAACTGTTTCAATGGAAATGACAAGTACAGTAATAGAATTTACAAAACACCAGATTCTTACTGACAGCAATTACCAAATACATTGTCCAATAACAAGTGAACATTACAATTCCACTAGCACCTAATGTTTTCTTGTCATTCCCAGGATATAACCTATTGTTTTAACAAAAAACAGTACTTACATAAAGCACATCATATATGTCATAACCCTTCTAACCACAATATCTGAAGGGATCCAAATCATTGTATATAAACCAAAAGATGACTTGCAAAATAACTACTCCCAGATCTACACACCCAGGCTTAAGTTCAGTTTTCTAGAGCCCTTCTGTAACACCCTGACTTTAATCACGTAATTATAATTCGATATTAGATAATTAAATCACGATTAGAGACCTTCGGATAACTTAAACTCATTTCAATCTCCTACTTTGTAGTAGGGTTTTCACAAAACATTCAAAATCTCTTCCTGTTCCTGGTCTCCATTTCAAAATTCGAATATAATTACCTGTGCAGTTTATCTACATTCACGTATGACAGAGTGTATAACCAAATCCTCGGCAACTCCCGGGTTCTATACATATATAATCTAGAGGTTACAAGTATCCACTAGGGGATTACACAACTAAAATCGAATATAATATTCCTAATTCAAAATATACAGTAATCCCAAGTTCTAAATGGATAACCAAGTCTTAAAAGGATAACCAACATCTCCAAAATCGCATATACCCCTAAGGGTCCTAATTGCTCCAGGTTGGCCGCTTTTCCTTTGAGCCACATGCCCTGTCTGAAATGTTAGTCATAGGAAAGAATGAGATTCGAGAGAATCCCAGTAGTAACAAACCACTCATACAATGTATAAATACCAAGCATGCACATAAATCACAACCAGCATCAACAGCAGCATCAATCTCAAATATACATGGTTTTTACCACAAACGACAGCACTCACGGCTGTATACACAATACGACAGCTCTCGCTGTAATTTTCATCACGACAGCTCACGCTGTAATCACAAATACGACAGCTTACGCTGTAATCACAATAACGACAGCTTGCGCTGTAAACGACAGCTTGCGCTGTAAACGACAGCTATCACCAGCTGTAACCACAGCAGCATCAAAGAAATCAACACAGAATCGTGATAACACACACATACAGAGCATTACACACAGTATAAGAGAGAGAGTCACTACCTGATCCTTTCCCGACGTTTCTTGGCACTGCGGCTCACGAGGACGGCAAATGTCGAATACTACAATTCCAAATGCACCATTTAGACACTTCCATAGTGTTACTTGGGGTTATATGAGTCTATAATGAAAATTTACAAAAATACCCCTGGGGACCCGGCCCGGGCCCGCCGTACCCGGTCCGGCTGTACTTTTCTTGAAATTTTGACATGGGCTATCCTGACATATTTTCGCCCAAGGAATCCATTTCCGGACTCGGAATTATCAAATTCAATGTTAAATTACGAAATTGCCCTTGGCAGCCCTACTTTTATTGTTTTAGGGGGTGTTTCCGTAATTATGCTTTCTCGGCCTTTTTTGAAAAAGTGCCCAACTGTAACCCCACCTATTTTTGCCCACTGAATCCAATGGAATCATCAAATCATTGAAAATCCAACTCTAAGACCCATTTACAGCCTTGGCCGAAATATACATGTTCTCCGGGAAAAATTGGGGTTTTACGATTTCGGCTCCGTAAACGCGTTCCTTTCTACTCCTAACCACTTTATTCACTATTACATTAGGTTATAACTACCATTTGAACCAAAATTGGGCAGCATAACCCTTAGGAAACTCAATTTCCAAAATTTAAAACCAATGGCAATCCGGCGAAATTTCACCGATTAAATTGCCCACAACAGCCAGAATAAGCAATATACAAGAGTTTGGAAGTTACCTCAAGCTCCTTCTAGCTTTTCTCAAGAGTGGCTGAAAACCCTAGCCCCTTGAACACCAAATTCCTTGCTTCAAAACCTTAATTCACATAGAGGAATAGCTTAGGAGGAGGATTATACACATTAGGAGCTAGATCGTCGGAGAAATCGGCTTACCTTGTGAGATTTCTCCTTCCTTCTCTCTATTTTTCTCCAAGCTCTCTCTCACGTTTTTTCCTCTTACTTCAGCTGAAAATGGCGTGAAATGGCTGAAGAAGATGAGCAATTTGATTAATAATCCATGCTGACATCATCTTTTAATGAGATGATGTCATAATTCCCATTTTCGGATTTTCTGGCAGATTTTCTGCCCAAACTTTGAAAAATCATAACTAATTCTAGAAAACTCAAAATGAGGTGATTCCAAAGCCAAATGAAAGATATTTAAGTCCTCTTCATAGGAAAAATATTGTCCATTACTAAAAATCACCACACAATTCCAGAATTACATAAAACTCATCACTGCCCCAAAACAGAGTTCAGTTTCCATCCCAAACTTTGGACAGTTATATCTCCTAGTTCACAAAATGAAATGGAACAAATTATATGTCCATTTTGAAGCTTGAGATGTGAACTATAAGACTGGAAAATTTCAGAATTTTTAGATACCATTTGGTCATTAAAAACGTTCACACAAACGGACTGCCCAGAATAGAATTTCACTTGACAGAATTTTAGATTTTGCATCTTTGCTTCCATTGGTTCCATTTTCATATCAAACATCATTCCAACATAAATTTTCACAAGGAATCCATTGGAATCATTAAAATATCCAAATTCCCATCACACATTCTTCAAAAGTGTTTATTCAACAATAATTACATCCACTTTTGAAGTCATTAGCCCTTAATCACTTTTTGGGATATTACACCTTCTCCGATAGAACCGAAAGGAATGACAAAAAACCCTTTTGCGACAAAACCGAAAGGAACGACAGAGGAGTGATTCAATTTTCTGGAGCCCTTCTGCTACATAATCGAAAGGAACGATAGGGAGTGATTCAGTTTTCTGGAGGTGAGTGTGAGTAAATGAGTTTAGAGGTATTTTGGTCTTAAGCCTTAAACTTCAGTAACCCAGATTGGTCCTTGATCACCTATCTATCTTTTTCAAGTTATAAGAAACTTTTATGGATTTTAACAATTGAAATAGTATTTATATGGGATTTTCCCAAAGATATTTATAAAATTTATGGTAAAGAATGGGTTCTTGGTAAGTGTAATTTTTTCATGTAAAAAAAAATCATGCAACTCGAATATATTTTACATCTGGTTAAAAGATAGGTTGCACTAAAGAATAGTTATCCCTTAAATATGGGTAGAGCTGGTAAAAATGACCGGCATGCCCTTTATAGGTTAGGGCCTAAAAGGGTTGCCCTTTTAGGCCTTCATAAAGAAAGATAATCATTTTTTGAGGTCCGGCTATTGAGCATAAGGGTCAAGGTCGACTCTACATGGCCAAAGCTATTTTAATAATCTTTTACTATTTTTATAGCTTTTTTTTAAGAAATAAAATTACAACAATGAAAGTCTTAATTTAACATATAAATGTTGTCAAAATTAAAGTGTAAACGGTACACATCATGCAACAAACAAGCACAGTCACTAAATTATAATTAAAGGTAAACTATTGTCCACATACCATAATTACAAATAATTAATTAGAAAACTTAACAAAATAAAAAATGCTTCTTGTAAATATATCTTGAAAAGTGTAAGTAGTCAACAAAATAAACAATACAAGATATAAACAAAACAATCACTAGAAAATAAGTCAAAAAATACAAAATTAGTAGGAATACTTATGAAATAAGAAATATCTTTCATAAGTTTTTAAATTTTAGGATTCTTAATACTAGATGTTCTTATGAAACTTAATTCTAAAAAATATAATAACAACTAAATATTTGCAACATCATTAATAAAGTATAAAAAATCAATAATATTATTATCATATAAATAATTAAAAAAACATATAAGCCTAAAAGGACCGCCCTTTGCCTTACAGGACCAGCCCTTTTAGTCCCTCAGTCTTACAGGTTGGCTCTTTTAGGCCGACTTTTATTTTTAAAGCAAAAATTTTAAACCTAACTCTTATAAATTCAAGGTTTAAATGGACCAGCCGATTTCCCGACTTTAAACATGGGTGGCAATATTTGAGCTCTTGATCATATAGGTAATAAATTTCGCAATAAATAATTTTTCAACAATTACCTTTCAAACTTATGCATTTTTTACTACAATGGCCGATTTATTATTTATTTAGAATTTCTTAAATTCAAAAATTCATATTTAATTCTACATATTTTCAAAAATTATAAAAGATTAATATAATCTTTGGTCTCTTAAGTTTGTCCTCATTTTGGTTTTAGTACCTCAAGTTTCAAATAATAGATTTTGGTCCTTCAAATTTCATTTTATTAAAAATATTGGTCCCTATAACTCAATAAAAACCCGGATCATTTTGCCCCTACAAGAACCAAAACCACTTATTTGAAAGTTGAGTGACTAAAACCAAAACAAGGATAAATTTGATGGACTAAAGATGATATTAACCCAATTACAAATTAAGATTTTATGAAAATGTTGATATGTATACTTTCTAATGCAAAAAGAATTACTCAAAAATATTATGATTTGATCCTCGAAAATTCTCAAATTCCAAAATTATTTTAAAAAATATTATTGTTTAAATTCACTTCCTTTATAGGTCTAACCCTGGGTTAGTTTAGGTTTGACTTCAATCTAACCTACTGACACTTAATCTACTATCTAGACCAATTCAATGATAGATTTAGATTTAATAACCTTAAAAAAGTGGCCCACCTAATTGATAAAAATAAATTAAATAGAGTATACATCACACATGACAGCGCTTTTAAAAAACCATGGGATGATATTCCAGACTCATTGACCTATTGGTCAATCGACGTTAACCGTCTTATCTCTAATTTCTATTGTTGCTATAAAACTAATAAAAATATAGAAGAATCCTTATACTATATTAACTTTTTGTTTTTTTCATTTAAACGACAATGTTAAAATATTTTGGAAAAATTATATTTAGGTCTCAGATAAGAGAAAATACTACAAAATGATCCATTAAAATCTTAAAATTACACTTAAATCCCGTGAGACTTTTTTACAATAAATTTCAATTATCAAATATCCATGAATTTGTCAGTGTAAGTACCCATGGGCTTGTTAGTGGACATCCCTAGATTTATCAGTGGAATTGAAATTTATTGTAAAAAGGTCTCACATAATTTAAACACAATTTTAAGATTTTAAGGAACCATTTTATCGTATTTTCTTAAATGTTTATTTCTTACTTATAATAATATTAAATTTACAAGAATTTCCCTTAATTTCTTGTCAGCAGATCAATCCCATCAATAATTTGTTTTAAGGTTCACAACACAATACTTATCTATCAAAGCTATCAAATTTTTCTTTTGTACCAAGAGAAATTTGAACCATTGGCCTACTATAAAATATCTTTTGTAAAGTATCCAAAATCAAATGGAATATATGAATTTTGGGCATTTGATCACTGGATAAAAATCAATGTAGTTGTCAAGTCACCCATCAATTTATGTGTCCATCGATATAAAATTGATAAAAATTATTTGGGAGAATTTTAGTTAGTCTTTAAGGAAATGGTATGATTTTCAGTCAACCCCTAAAATTTTCTGAAACTTTACTGCACTACTTGAATTAAAATGAAATTAAGTTTTGGATGAAAAGAAAATGATGTCTTAATTTTATTTATCTTGTAAATATCTATCTTTATCTTATGAATTTTCATATTTATCTTATAAATGGCTAATATTTTAAATTCCCTAGGTTTGTTTGAATCCATTTATTTGTATTGTAAATGTCTATACTTGTCTTGTGAATTTTCATGTGTTTTGTAAATAGCCAAAATGTTTTTAACTTCCTAAGTTTTTTTTGAATATCTTTATATGTCTTATAAATGTCTTTATTTATTTTGAAAGTGTTTTTATTTGTTTCGTAAATACCCTCATTTGTCCTATAAATACTCTTATGAAAAAAAAATCTCATTATCTTTTTCACCCACAAAATTAATTTCATTTTAACTTTTAGGGGTGCAGTGAAGTTTCATAAATTTTTGGGACTTGACTGAAATTATACCACAACCTTGGAGGCTTAATGAAATTTTCCCAAATTGTTATATGAATGAATATAGAACTTGTAAATAGTATGGAGCTTGTAAATAGTAAAGCATGAAATACTAGTATAAAAATAATATAAAGAAAAAAAAAATTCTTGGAACACCTTCAAGCGATCACAGTAAGAAACTTTATACCAATAAAAATATAAATAATTTGATAAGAGTAGGAAAAAAATTATAAAAAAGTAGAAATCTTTCTAATTAATTCAAGATTACAAGTACTTAGCATATGCCTTCTGTAGTTCTCTATAGAAGCCTCCAACCTTAAAAACAAAACTTGTAACGTCACAAATAAAATAATTAACGAGTGGTTAACAACTTGTGCTTGTGTGTGTAGGTTTGTGAGTTATATATATATATATATATATATTATATACACACATATGATATGTGCGCGCTCGCTAAATTTGACCCCTATCCAAATCCAGAGAGAGAGAGAGAGAAGAATTAATGAACAGAGTTACGAGTATTAACCTTAAAGGCGAACTATTGGAGGTTATAGGTTATAGCCGTACAGATATTAAAAAGTTCTCCACTTAGGAGTTATGAGATATGGTGCTGTTATACATAAAAAAGATCCTAAAAATATCTCATTCTTTTGGGTTAAATAAAGTGGCGTTATTGCGAATGACAATGGGGAAACGAAAGTGCCAAGTCTGAATAAAATAAACAAAAAATGGTCATCATTCTCCTTCCTAAAATAGTAATAAGAATTAAGAAATTGATTTTGTTAAATAGCAACAATAAAGACTAGATAAGCAATAATAGGGAAATCCCCTGCAATAATAGGGAAATACCCTGAAAAAGAACTCTAAAATAGTGAAAAGACATAAAAGTAATCCAAATTTATATAATCCCACAAAGATACTAGTACTCGAACTGTTTTTATTGAAATTAAAAGGAAAAGATCATATTGTCCTTACATTTTTTTTAATTAAAAAAATAATTACCCCCATCAGCCGGCCTCCGGAGCTTCAGTGGGAATATTTCTCAAAATATTCCTTTCCTCTTTGGGAACATTCCCTCTGAATATTTTAAAGAATATTCCCTTGAAAATATTTTTTCCTAAGTGTGGTGGGGTTCACTAATATTTATTTCGATGTGTGGTGGGATTTGAACCCCCACCAATTTGGTGGCACAAAAAGTGCCTGACCATTGAGCCGCCAGAGTTCTTTAATGTAGATAAGGAAATATATATATATATATATAGTAACATTTAATCTTTAACCAAGCCCATCAATAAATTTAGATAAAAAATTGGTAAATTGAGCTAAAAAATTTATAAGTTCATATAAAGAATTCGTAATTTTCGTTTTTAAAGTAAAAAATTCACTTACTCTCTCAGACCATTCATTAGTTTAGATAATGAATTCTCAAATTCAGATGAGAAATTAACAAGTTAAGATAAGGAATTTGAAACTTTCGTTTAAGTAAAAAATTCACTTACGCTTTCAGACCATTCATAAGTTTAGATAAAGAATTCCTAAATTCAGATAGAGAATTGACAAGTTGAAATAAATAATTCCCAAGTTCAGATAAGGAATTGTGAACTTAGGAATTCCTTATCTCAACTTGTCAATCTCTCACATGAACTTGAGAATTCATTATCTAAACTAGTGAATGATATGAGAGAGTAAGTGAATTTTTTACTTAAAAAAACGAAAGTTGTGAATTTCTTATATAAACTTGTTAATTTCTTATATTAACTTGTCAATTCTTTATCTTAACTCGTGAATAGCCTGAGAGTGTAAGTGAATTTTTTACTTAAATGAAAGTTGCAAATTCCTTATATGAACTTGGGAATTCTTTATCTCAACTTGTCAATTTCTTATCTCAACTAGTCAATTCTTTATCTGAATTTGAGAATTATTTATCTAAACTTGTGAATAGCCTGAAAGCGTAAGTGAATTTTTTACTTAAATGAAAGTTGATAATTCCTTTTCTTAACTTGTCAATTTCTCATATGAACTTGAGAATTCATTATCTAAATTAATGAATGGTCTGAGAAAATAGGTGAATTTTTTACTTAAAAAATAAAAGTTGCGATTTCTTATATGAACTTATCAATTCCTTATTTGAGCTTGTGGGTGAACTTGATTAAAGATCATAGATTACTATATTTTTTTTCTTTTTTTTCTTACCTTATCTATGTTAAAGAACTTTTGGTGGCTCAATGGTCAAGCATTTTTTGTGCCACCAATGAGCCACCAAAGTAGCGGGGGTTCAAATCCCACCACACTTGGGAATAAATATTCCTAAGGGAATATTCTGAGGAATATTCCCACTAGAGCTCGGTCGGCGGTCGAACTCCGAAGCTTCGGCCACCAATCGGGTTGTCGGAGTGCCGGTCGGTGGGAGTAATTATTTATTCAATAAAAAAAATGGTATGGGCAAATTGGTCATTTTCTATAAATTTAGTAAATTCCAGTTCATGCACTAGCATCTCTACGGAAATATGCAAATTTATATCACCTTTTTGTTTTCTTTTTTTACTATTTTGGAGTTCTTTTTCAAGGATTTTCCCATAATTATATGTGACTAGCTTAGGTGACAAAGCCATTATAAGCTAAACAAGTTGTAACATAGTAAGGCATGTTTGGTATGGCATTTGGATTGTTTATAAGTTGTTTTTCACGTAAATCGAGATAAAATTCTTCTCACATACTTACCTTGTATACTGTAAATCATGATTGAAAAGTTACTTTTAAGCATTCCAATCGCTATTCCAAACAAGCACAATCAACTACTGTATCACTCATAGATAAAATTATACTTCCTCTTGTCCTTAATATAAGACATATTTATAAAGTTGATCTTGATCTTAAATATAAAACATAATTTTTATATTTGTCAATCTTTTTCTAATTTAGCTCTATTGATGTTCCCTTAACAATAATAAAAAAGGAAAGGAAATGAGGAAATTAAGAAAATTGAATTTAGACGTAGATCTACCCTTCCAAGTAGATTTAACCTCCATTGAGCCATCGTGGCAGATCAAAGTGGTATCAGAGCCTGTTTCTAAATCTAGTAAGATTAGAAAACAAGATAAAGGTAAAGGAAAGATAGATGATTATTCTCATTCTAAATGATTAGTTTGAAAAATAGAAAAATAGAAAAATAGAAATAGAACAAGAATTATCCAAGACTAAAAAATTGGAAATAATTAATCAAGGACTTCCAATTAATTTAGAGCCAATTAGAGATCAAATGAAGATATTAAGACAATAATTAGAATTAATAAAAAGATTAAGATAGAATCTGAATTAACTCGAGAAAAAATTCAAGAAGAAGGATCTAGTAGAAATACTAGAAGAATATCAAAGATGATAGAAATTCCTCCTGCTTTTTCTTTAGCAATTCCCTCTGCTATAGATAAAGAAATAGAAGAATTAAAAATCATTTTAGCCGAGAAGGAAAAAAGAAAAATGTAAAGAAAGAAAAGAAGGGAATTAAAGCTAAGAGAAAAAGAAGCTGAGGAAAAGAAAAGAAAACTTCTATTGGAACTAAAAGCCAAAATAGAAGAAGATAGTGATGACGAGTCAGACTCATCTGTTTCGAGTCGTAAAGAAGAAAAATTTTTAGTGGAAACTAAAAATTTAGAACTCTCTTTAGAGGAATATTTAGAAACCGAGTCTTCTTATAGTCTAAAAGAAGAAGAGATAAGTCAAGAATTAACTAATCAATTAGTTGCTGATGTAAAACCATCATAATCTACAGTCGAACAAGGACAAACCTCTAACCCGAGTTATCAAAATTCAAGGTATTTTCAAAATACAGGAAATTTTCCTGAAAGGAATCAAGAGTATAGTAAATATAATCAGCTTGTAAGGGATTATAGATACTATAGATATGAGCCAAGTGATAACCCAATGGAATTCGTAAGACCCAACGGAGTTATTTTAAACCTAGATTGTGAAATAGACCCAGAAGCAAAAATAAATGCCTGGATAAAAGAAAATACTATAGTAGTTGTCGCTAAGCAATTTAGTGTCTCACAAGCATTATATTACTTAATGATGACAACCCGAGGACAAACTGATAAATATTTTCGGTCTTTAAATACAGAAGTCAAAAATAATTTAAGAACTTCTTCAAGTATTCAAGAGTTAGTAACAAAATTAGAAAATTTCATATTATGGGAATGGGTAGGAGATCCTAAACAAGAATCTCAGAGCGATTGGGTAAATCAAAAAACTCAAGAAGCCATTAAAAGGCTTAACCAATTAGATATGTGTTCTCCATGTTATCTGGAGCAATACATATATAATTTCTAAGATATCTTCTATGAAGGAAGATTTGGAGGCCTTGGAATACAAGAATATGATATATATTCTAAGTTATTCTTTCAAAAGATATCTGAGCCATGGGGTTCTTAGATAGAAAAAGATTACTATGCTTATTATAATAATAAGTATAGTACAACCGAGAATGATACTTTAGGTCAGAAGATAAAATTCAGTCGAGAATGGTTTAAAGATGTTTGTTTAAAACATTTAACGAGCAGGAAGATAGAAAAGTGGAAACAGATGAGAGGATTATGTTGTGATAACATATTAGAAAAAAGATGGGGTTGTAAATCAAGATTTTACAAAAAAAGACGTAAAAAGAAAAAGAAATGGAAACCTAACAAGGTTAACAGAAAAGACAAGAAGAAATATCCAAAATATGGATATTGGAGAAAACAGACTAGTAAATATAAACAAAAGAAAATATGTACTTGTTATATATGCCAAGAAAAAGGACATTATGCTAACAAATGCCCAAACAAGGATAAGAAAAAGAAAGAAACTAAGGTTTTTGAAACATTAGAAGAACAAGGATTTTATCCATGTCAAGAAGAAGAATATCTTATTTCAGAAAATGAATGTTCATTTTATGAAATAGATAGTGAAAGTGAAATCGAGAGTGAATCTAGTTTTTATGACTAGTGAAACACATATTTTCAATAGTCAGTTAGCATCCAAGATTCAAAAGGAAGAATTTGACCTTGAATCGTCAAATATTTTCAAAACAAAAATTTTGAAAGATGTTTTCAAGAAACATAAGTCACAATACTTTGTGATAAGAAAAATCCAAGAACCAGTAAGTGTAAATCAAGCAACCTCTGGATATACTGATATACCCTTATTAACAAATGAAATCGCAGAAGAAGAACTTGTGAAAATAAATAATCCAAGAATTCAAAATATTTATATAGCAGCAGTACAAATTCTAGTAAAAGCCTATTTTAGATCATGAATTAGTACACCAATCCAAGTATACCTAATGGACGATAGGATTATATCCAATATAAAACATGCCACAATAGGTATAGTTTTAGAAGATTTAATCTATCATAAATTAAAGTTTGTGATTCAACCAAACTTTAGTTTAACAAGAAGAGAACAAAACAAGGGAAGAGCTTTAAAACTTTGTTATAAGCTCTCTGGAATAAACATGATGGAAGGACATGATGTCATGACTATAGAATCCAAGGTTCTGTATGCTTTTACAGAAGATCATAAGATTACTCGAAGATCTGAAGAAAGAGTGATGATTCCCTCTATATTCAGTTCATTCCTAAGAAATGAGCCTATTCCTACTGATGATAGGAATATACCTCAAGAAATTGTATTAGACGTAACACCCCAATTTTTGATTAAGGGCTAATAATAATTATTGAGGATAATTATCGAATTAAAGTGGGATTATTATGTGTTCTGGTCGCAATATTAATTAATATGCCATGATTAGTGGAAAATGAAAGAACAAAATTATTGAGCAATTAGTTAGTGATTAATAGAGAAATTAATTACTAGCTAAGAGGAAAATGAGAAGTGTGATAAAATGGCTAATGGAGGGATTAAGGTAGCTAATTGGTGACTTAATTTGTGAGAACCAATAGGCTAGTGACATGTGGCAAAAGTGGGTATGAAGAGTATAGAGGAGAAAAGTCAAATGGGGGAGTATTTTATCCATTTTCTCTCTCTTCCTCTCCCTCATTTTTGCTGGACAGCATGGAAGGAGTATAATCAACATCATTTTCATCTCTCCTCCATCCCTCTCTTCTCTCTCTTTCTTCCTCCATTTTCAGTGCTATTGGAGCTTTAGAGAGAGAAAGGAAAAGCTAGATTCTGAGGTAATCAAATGGCCTCAAATGCCAAAATGCTCTTCATTAATATTGTTCCTTGAGTTAAGAGCTTCAATTTGATGGTTGTAGCTTCTCTATTGGTGGTGATTTGAGGAATCACAAAAATCTAAAGTTTGGAGAATCAAAAAGTGTCTTTGGAAAAGTTGAAGTGGTAAGTGAGACCAATCTTTCTGTCTATGTTTCATGCCATTATGTGAAGTTTGGAATTTTTGGTATTTATAGCCTTGAATTCAAAAATGATGATCATTGGGTAGTTTGGCATGATATAGGTGTGTAAATAGTATTTTGGTATAAGTTTGGGATAGATAGATTGATTTGAGAATTGAATGATTGAGTTTAGTAATTTTGGAAAATTGGTGATTTATGTTGCCCAAAACCAAAGCATGATAATGGGATAGGATTTTGGTAATTCTGATGGTTCCATGTAATTCCTTGGGTGTTTTTGTGTGAGAGTAGCCTTGAGTAAAATTTGGGACCATTAGAATCATTTGGGCAAAGGTTAGGATGAATGGTCAGTTTTGCTACATTTTCTGGTTCTGATAAGATCACTCGAGTGATTTGGGGTTCACTCGAGTGTGTGATGAATATCACTTGGGTGAGGTTGAGCATCACTCGAGTCCTGTGGGTATATTCGTTGTTCCCTTCAGTTTTTCTGTTGTGCTTTCTAGAAAATCTCAAGAGTGTATAGTCTTACTTGCGAGTGTTGATCTATCACTCGAGTGCAACGTCCTGTGCTCGAGTGCTCCTCTTCATTGAAAACTCTGTTGCTCTCGGGTTCTCACTTTCTGGACTTCACTCTCTAGTGCTCAGGTGAGGCATTTGGCTATCACTTGAGTGAGGTCCAGTGTGCTCGAGTGTTGTAGTCTCTGAAAAGTCCTTGTGCTCTCGGGTGTTCACTCGTTATCCTTCACTCTCTAATACCCGAGTGCAGACTGTACCGTCACCCGAGTGAGGCCTTCTTCACTCAAGTGTCTATACAATCTCACTCGAGTGAGGTCATCTTCACTCGAGTGTCGCAATAGAAAATATCAGTTTTAGAGCTTCAAAAAGGGGATCTTTGGGGATAGTCTTCCAACCCTTTAGAGCTATTGATAGAGTGATTCATGGGTACTTAAAGAGCAATAATGATAACCAATTAAGCATGAGAAGTCATTGAGAATTGGAATAGAGAATTGATACTTTGTCACTCATTATGAATTATAGGATACGATATTTGCCCTACTTGGGAGGGACCAGAGCCATAGCGTGCATGGAAGGAACGGGCAGGTAGTGATTTCTCTCTCATATTGTGTATGATATATGGTATGCATGATTTATCATAGTGTTTGTGAAATGTGAATTTGTGCTTAGTGAATTGTGAAGAAAAATGTACCATAGTCCATTACAGTGTGAGCACTTCAGCGGGAGCCGTCGTAGGGGGTTGATGCTTATCACACCTACCCCGGCCGTTGAACTGCCGTTGTAATCGTCATAGATCTATTGTGAACTATAATCCAGCCAGTACGGCTGTGTATTGTGAACTGTTATATGAAACCCAGCTGTTATATGTACGATACAGCGTGAGCAATTCAGCGTGGGCAAACGTAAGGGTGGCGTTGGTCACACCTGCCTTTGTCCCTGTAACTGTCGTTGTAGTTGCAATATGTGTGTGATATGATTGCTTTCATGCCTTACTGTTGTGCACATTCTGAGTGATTTGACACTACGGGGGTTCTTTAGAATCTCACTCTCCCAAAAACTAAATTTTTAGACAGGGCTGAAGGATCGAAAGGAAAGCGGGTGATGAAGAGTGGTTGAGCTCCGGATCGGGAGTTTTATTTTGATTAATTGTTATCATGTATAAAATCATTTGGATATTTTGTGCTAAATAGTTGTGTATATTTGTTGGATAGTATAGTTTTGTGTAATCCCACAGTAAAGGGAAAGAGATTATGGGCATTGTTGTTTTGTAAGATCCTTTACTGATTAATGGAACCCGAGTGTGTCAGGAATTTATGCTGTACTCTGATATATATGAATGAAATCAACCTGTACAGGCTATTTTGTATTTGTAATGTGAATATGAGACCTTACGAGCAGGTTTTTGAAAAGTTTTTATAAACTCTGATTTTGGGAAGTTTGATTTTGTTTAAGTCCTAAATCAGCTAAGGTCTTTAATTTCACTTAATTACTTGATTATAAATGTAATCTCGGCCTATGGTTGGAAGGGGGTTATATTAAAGGCCTCTCGAAATAGACCTTTGATACCAAATCCAAGAAATGTTCCAAGATTATCTTTTGATCAAGGAACAATAATTATTAGAAATTCTGGAATCATAACCAGAAGTCAATCTAATATAAATCCAAGGATAGAAATTGGAGAAGGTAGTAAATATAGAAATCCAATCTCTATAAAAAATGAAAGAATTCAACAAGATTGTGTAATTAATATAGGAGTACAGTATTCGCATATTAAAGATTCTTTAATATCACAAGTTGTACCAATAAGACTAGAAAATCCTAGAACTTACAATCCTTTGGAATTAGTCGAGAAAGAAGTTGAATTAGGAATAACTTTCCTAACAGACAATAATCAAGAATTAGTTTTAATTCAAAAATTTGAGTTAATGACTAATCCACAATCCGAGATATTATTAGGAAGAGATTTTATAAATCTTAACTAAGTAATAATTCATCCAAGTCACCTAGAAATTAATGGATACAAAATCCCAAAAACTAGGTAAAGAAACACCTTATATAAAGGTAAATTATCGAGCTAAAAGATATGATTGTCTTTTAGATACAAGATGTACCATTAATTTGGTAAATTACAAATTAAGTCAAGAAAGATTAATTGGATTAAATCCAATTAAGGCAAATGATATCCATAATCAAGAGACTAGATATGATAAGGGACATAAAAACCTTTATTTACAAATTGGAAATATTGAATTCAGAATAGACACATTTTATTATTATCCTAATATAGGATGTGATCTTATTCTGGGAATTCGAGCAATGAGACAAGCATTTAAGCTTTTTAGCTTTGATGTTAATAATGTATACTTTATTACTCATTGTATTATAAGTTTTAAAGTTACATTATTAAATATGCTATTAATTCATCATTATACTCAGAGTTTAACAACTTAGCATGGTGAGTATGTGATGAAAACAACAGCTGAAAATTCCAATAAATTTAAAATATCGGAACATCTTCAAAATCTGTTAGAAAAATGTTTTGAAGAAAATCCAAGAGCTTTTGCAAATAGAAAAAATTATGTTGCAAAAATAGAATTAAAAACTGATGTTCTAGTTTATGAAAAACCAAGGAGATATTCAAAGTTAGATTTAGAAGATTTTCTAAAGATAATGGAAAAACTTTTAAATTTAAATTTGATTCGAGCTTCTAAAAGTTCATGGAATTGCCTAGGATTTTTAGTAAGAAATTATTCAAAACAAAAAAGAGGAGAATCTAGATTTGTAATAAATTATAAGCTTTTGAATAAGGTTGTAAAATCTAATACTTATGTTCTCCCAAGAAAAGATGTTCTTTTTGATAAAATCAAGGATTCAGAAATATTTTCAAAATTTGATTGTAAATAAGGATTTTTTCAAATAGAACTAGAAGAAAAATCGAGAGAATGTACCGCTTTTAGGGTACCAAATGGACATTATGAGTGGAATGTTCTACCAATGAGATTAAAAACTAGTCCAGCCATTTTTCAAGAAAGGATGGATAAGATTTTTAATCCATATAGATCATTCATACTGGTCTATATAGATGATATTTTAGTATTTTGTGAAAGCCCAGAAGAGCATATAAAACATTTATTTGTTTTTGCTTGCCATGCTTATGAAAATGGATTAGTATTATCCAAGAAAAATGCTGAAATAGGAAAAGCCCAAATAGAATATTTAGGCCTAACCATTAAGCCTAAAGGAGTTGTAGAATTACAGCCCAATATTATTCGGACTATTTTAACTTTTCTGGATAAAATTCAAGATAAGAAACAACTTATGTCATTTCTAGGACATCTAAATTATGCCATGAACGTTATCCCTTATGGGGCTTTAGTTCGAGGAAAATTATAGAAGATGCTTAGAAAAGATAAGCCCTTCAAATGGGAAGAAGAAGAAATCCAAGAAATTAGAAAAGTCAAAGAGTTTGTAAAAAAAAGGAAGTAAAACCTCTACCTCTACCTCTACCAAAGGATGAGGATGAATTATTTTTACAAACTGATGCTTCTAATTATTATTGAGGAGCAGTACTGCGAAAGTGGGAAGAACCCATAAATCCAAGTTTGTCTTATGCTTCAGGAACCTTCAAGGGAGCAGAGATAAATTATGATATAAACTAGAAATAAATTCTTGCTGTTAAATATGGAATAAAGAAGTTCAAAATCTGGATTGTCAGTAAAGAGTTTACTGTGGAAACAGATAACACCCAAGTAAAGGCTTTTATTAATAATAAATGCCTAGATTCAATTGCCAGCCAAAGAAGAGCCAAATTATCTGCATGGTTTGGTATGTATTCTTTTAAAGGAATTATTTTTAAAGGAATTCATAACATTTTTGCAGATTTTCCTAGTCGATATGGAAATCAATCCCATGACTAGTATTCTGGATCAAATCCAAAAGATCTAAGAAGAAGAAGCCAAGATGGAATCTCTTCTAGGCTCTCAAAATAAGTTATATGAGGAGCTTATGAAGCTTCAAAGCCAAGTTATACTTCAGAGAAGTGTCTTACTTCGTCTTAGAACTGATTCAAAATAGTTCATAAGGAATTCAAGCCCTTTGAGCGAAGCTAAAAAAGACTTAGCCAGTTCTTCTGGTTTAAGCGAGCAAAGTCTTCTTGGTATAATATTGGAAGTAAAAAAGTTGGAAGCTTTGTCTTTCGCAACATCCAAGACAAGTGACGAGGAATCTAATAAGAAAGGTTCCAATGACTCAAGCAAAGGGGATGAAGAGAAGCCCTCCATTCAGGGTTCCAGTGACTCATCCAAGGAACAAAGACAAAAAAGACTAGAACTCAACAAATCAGAATCCTAGATTGAGACTTTAGTTGAGACAAAATTTTGTGAAGTCAAGGAAATATTAAGCTCTGATTTGGAGAAACTAACTCAAGAGTTGCTTGGACAAAATTTTGTGCAAGTATCGAGGAAGAAAATTGTTCAGCGAGGGTTTACCTTTGCCGAAAAAGAAAAACAGTTACCCCCTCATTCTAAACAGTTTCTAGAACTACCCGAAAATAATAAAACCTGAGAGCAATTCTTATTAGAATATAATAGAGTGTTTACCCTTATGAACATCGGAAATAACCAAGAATCAGCCAAAACCTTTGCTATAGATTATGAAAGTTTTTATCCAAAAGTCTTAGCTTTGAGTGGAGCCTTTAGAGACGTGATTAAACTTGCATTTAATTATGGATTTTTATCTTTAGCCTATTTCAAAAATCACACTCAGGCTGAAGGATTACCCAAGCTAATTGTATTAGCCTTAAAAGAGCTAGATAAGATTGAACCATCCAAGATGAAATTTGCCAAGTTCACCATAGTTCCACCCGAGTTCTCTTTTGCAGGACCTTACATCTGCCAAGTGGGGACCGTTGGAAAAATCGAGCAGATAAATTTAAAGATAAAGAAGAGTCAGCCATATGTGAAAGCTGAATTCAATGAAGAGTATATTTGTCTTAGACGAGCAGCAGGATATATTCCTTATCTCCTTGAGATAGATGAAATCATTGAAGATGGTGAAGCTTGGACCTACCACGTCACCGAAACAGTAGTAGTCTACTGTTTAAAAAAGAATCCTATAAAGAAAGGTGTGATGAGCCAGCTCACTGCTTTTAACAGAAAAATCCGGATGAACCAGATTTGTGCCAGCGAGAAAGTAAAATAAAATCTCTGTATCATCATGCGGAGAAAAGAAGATAAGTACAGTTGTCCTCTTTGTCGGCCACATATCACGGATTGTCGGCCATAACCAGAAAAAGGACAAGAGAAAGCAAAAGCAGCCCAAGATTCCCGATAAAAAAGTTAACTAGTGTTAGCAACTAGGGTTGTAAAAAGTAATCATAGTTGAGTTATAAAACTATGGTTACTCATTAGTCGAGAATCTATATAAGGCAATCGGGGTTTTTTCCTTGAACATGTACATTACTTTTGAGTAAATAAATTTCAAGGGATCCTTATCCCATTTTATCATTATGCTTCTAAACTAGTTTCTGAGAGGAGAGAGGATGAGTTGAGAAAATCGCCCGGATAACCGGATGACAAAAATTCCATAAAGAATATCCAAATCTTTGAAGGTTTGCCGGCTAAGAAGACGCTGCCCAAAGAAGGCAAAAGGCCGTGTGGGGCGGAGCATTGACCGAAAGGTTACCGAGGCAGAGAAATGAAGAAGAGGAAAAGGATAGCGGAAGGTGAGTTGGACCCAGTAAATCCTAATCTCTCATCCTGTTGTAATCTTGGTTATTAGAAACTCGAAGCATGATAAGAAGAATAAGGAACCTTTGATTTTATTTATGAAGAATTTAGTAATGGAACTAATGTTCTTAGCCAAAGAGTCAAAATATAATTTATATAATTACCCTGAAGAATGTGCTATTCTTAGCATTAAGTATCCAAGTATTTTAAAAGCCCTAGAGGAATATGTAAGATCAAGCGTTTCACCCAAGAGGGGGGGTGAATTGGGTGATACTGAAATTTCTTTTCGAAAATATAAAACTTTGACAAAAGAATTAAAACAGTAATGAGTAAGGAGAAATATCACCGAAGTGTACACCGGGAGTTATACTGGTTCGGTCACAACCACTTTGACCTACGTCCAGTCCTCAGAGCTTCTCTGAGAGTTTCACTATAACTTCCAAGATTCAGTGGGTTCTTGGCACCACAGTACAAGCAAGTTCCTTCACACCTGGACACTCGCTCCCCCTTACAGGTTGTAATCCAATCCCAACTCAAGGTTCCACAACCTTAAGTTATCTCAATAACAAATATTGAGTTTGAATGAAATATCTCTCACAAAGAGTAAATGATAATCACTGAAGCATATGAATACAATTTCAACGTGAAAACAGAGCAATGAACTTAATGAATCGTTTGTGTGAATGCTTAGTTATTCTTCTCTGTTTGAAGGTTCCCATATATATAGATATGATGGTGATGACCGTTGGAACGTTTTCCTTTCGTCCGTTGGTGAGTGCGCAGCCACTGTTGACTTTTCAAGTTTTTGAAAAATATCCGTTGGCGGTGGTTGGCATTTGAACGTTTGATTTGACTTTCATCTCTTGAAGTGATTCCTTCATTGTTTATCTGTAAATAGACTAAGAATACTAATACAATGAAAGATTAATCATATAGGAAACAAATCAATGAACGTTTGAATGATTTCTAAATTTCTGGGTATGCTTACTCGAGTAGTTCCTCGAGTAACACATGAAGTTTACTCGAGTAGCTCCTCGAGTAACATCGTGAAATCACTATTTGTTTGAAATTTAATGAAGACAAACAAGATTACTCGGGTAGTGCATGGAGTAAACTAAATTTCAAACCTTTGTGAACAGTTACTTACTCGGGTAATGCCTCCAGTAAAGCTTTATCAATTTCATAGATTACTCGGGTAACACCTCGAGTATTGTTGGCAGGATTTCAAGGCCGAGAGCAATTACCTCATTACTCGAGTAGCTCCTCGAGTAATGCACACATTTTTGCACAGGTTACTCGGGTAACACCTCGAGTAACTTGATTTACTCTGATAATACCTTGAAGTTTCCTTTGAAAATATTTGTGCTTACTGGGGTACATACTCGAGGAATCCACTTAAGATAAAACATTAGAAACTTGAATACTCGAGTAAGCACTCGAGGAAGATGATAAAAATAAAAACAAGTTAATCGGATACCAACCTCAAGTTTTAACTTACCTCAGGCTGTTACTCGAGTACCTCCTCGAGTAACATTGGCAGTGGCACAAAGTGCCGAGAGTTACACATTTTCAAATACACGGTTACTCGAGTAGTTCCTCGAGTATCATGGAAAACCTGAAGTCTGACTGGAAGTTTCTGATCTGGTTACTCGAGTAGCTCCTCGAGTAACATTAGCAGTGGTACAAAATGCCGAGAGGTACATACGGTTACTCGGGTAGCTCCTCGAGTAACATTTTGCTAACTTGAAGGCCACTGGAAGTTTTCACATGGTTACTCGAGTACCTCCTCGAGTAACATTAGCAGGCCGAGAGCAACCTTGAAATTTTACCTGGTTACTCGAGTAGCGCCTCGAGTAATGGTGGCAGGTTACTGGAAGTTCTCCTCTGTTACTTCAAGTTTTGTCTCCTTACTCGAGTAGTGCCTCGAGTAATGCCTTGAAAGCTTTGCTACCTCAGCATTTTCTCTTGTCCAAACTTCATTACTTCCATGCTTACTTCAAGTAATCTTATTCCTGTCATTACCTAGCTCAAACTTGATTATTAAGCATTTCCTTTTCAAACCATTCTTTTGTTATCATCAAAACATGAGATCCAACATTCTCCCCCTTTTTGATGATGACAAAACTTGGTGATTTTGAACATGGTTTTTCAAATTGGATTCTTAATTAATTATTTCTTATTAAGTTGATTATACCTTGCATACATAACAACTTCATTAGTCCAAAACATATATCATAATTCACAGACTTAAAAGAAATCAAATGAAGGCATAATTTAAATACACTTGCATTGAACTTAAATTTCAAATTACAAAAAGTTCATACTGAATTCAAAAAGCTCCCTAAAGTCCCATGTACACCCATATACCCATGAAAAGCGAGGACAAAACCACAAAATCATTCTCAAGCACTTCTCCCCCTTTTTGGCTTCATCAATCAAGTTGAGGGTTAGAAGGCTTCACCATAGAGATAGGTTTTACTGGAAGGACCAACCCACCACCATCTGAACTAGATGAATCAAAGGAACTGGATGACTCAGGTTCAGGAAGATTAAGAGGTGGGATAACAATGTCATCTCTAGGCAGGAAAGGAGAAGGTTGAAAGACAACCATAGTGGTCTGAGCTTCTGGAGTTGAATCAAATGCTGGAATGAGATGCTCAGAAGAGGAAGATGACACTACCTCTGTTTGGGTAGGAGAGGGGATAGGTTTGGGTGTGGTCTCAGATTGTGGCTTTTGAGGTGAATCACCAATGGTGATATGTGTAGACTCAAGGGTTTCAGGATCATCCACTGTGAATAAGATGTCTTTTCCTTGGGGCTCATGTGGATCAGAAACCAAAGGGATAGATGGTTCAGCCTCGGGAGTAGGAGTAGAAATAGGAATATCTGAAGGAGGGTCTACTGAAGGTGGTGGTGGTGCAAATGAAGAAGGACCGGAAGAAGGCCCAGGACCCAATGAATCCAACCGTGCCAAAATCAATCTTAGGGTCTCTCCCTGAGCCCGTTGCTCTGCTAGCAACTCCTCATGTCTTCGATCCATTCTTTCAACCAACTCACCCATCTTGGTGTTCATGTGGGTAATGAGTTCAGCATTGGTGTTGGCTATATCCACATGAAAACCTTTCAGCATATTCTCCATAAAGTGCTGGAGAGTGGCATTTAGGAAAGATGGTGAGGATGAGGTTGCAGCTGGAGCCGATGACTGAGTGTCATCCATTCTACTGGTTTCTGCCTCAGTAGCCTTTCTCTTCTTCTTGGACCCAGACTCCAGTGGGCTTTTGAGAGGAATGTCTATGTTTAGCTTGCCAATTTGGTTCCTCCCCACTGGGGTCACTCTCTCAACAGGCTCCTTACTATCCAAATACCATATTTTGTTCTCTTTTAAGATAAGAGACACAATTTGAGGATATGGCATTGGAGTGGTTCCCTTTCCATCCACCTTGTATCTCTTCATTTCTGAGAATATGTATTCTCCCAGATCCTTTTCTTCTTTCAAGAGGAGTGAAGCAAACCATCTGTAGTCCCTATCCGAAAAGTGGGTATAGTTGTTGGCTTTGTTCACTAGGGACCTAGAGTAGATGTACCATAGGACCCTGTGATGATCACACATATCACTCGGTTTAAAGTTTAAGGGGCCAACTAACTCACCGGGCTTAAGGATAGTAAATATTTGATTGGGCTCAAGTTCGGAATAAATATCATCAGGAGGGTTTTCAATTCCCAACCACAAATTGATTTTAGAGGGAGATATCAAAATCTTTTGACCTCTAACAGTAGTGGTCATCTCTTCCTCAACAGAGGTTCGCTCAGGTTCATCTGTGATTTCTAGGTTGCAATAAAAGTGGGTGACTACCTTTGTGCAAAAAGGCAATCTCACAGATAACCAAGGCATAAATGGATTAAGATAAGGACTAAGGTCAAACTTCACTACCTCTTGTAGAAGCTTCAGATCAACAAAGTGTGTTTTGCACACTTTCCTTCTGGAGAACTGTGTCAGATACTTGGGAGATTCCACCAGTTTCCCCACATTGAATCCTTTGGGAGGGGTAGTGATCTCTGCCTCTGGAATCTTGGATTTCTTTGATGATTGACCCTTCTCCAGTTGGTCAATGATCCCAGCCATAGCTTTAGCCACATTTTTGTCATATTTTGGCTTCTTGGGAGGTTTTGGAGTAAAAGAGGGTGTGGATGAATCTGAGTGAGAAGGTGAGGGAGTTTTGACACCTTTACTCCTTCCAGTAGATGAACTCTTTTTGGACTGAGCCCTAGTTACAATAGGCTCTTTGATCACCACACCTTTAGCTTTAGGTGGAGATTTAGGTTGAAGAGGGGTTTTGGCTTTTGATCTAGGAATCAACTTTCTTCTCTTTGTTGGAGGAGGAGAAAGAAGATCAGGAGTTTGCTCAGAATCAGAATCAGTGAAGTTGAGATTCTTGGTTCTAACCATTTTGAAAAAAAAAATCAGAAGACTCAGAAACAGAAGTTACTGTCGCTAGTTTCGGTCAGAGGGATTTTGAACAAAATAGGAAGTTTTTGATCTTGAAACTAGTTGGGTTTTGACGGAAATGGGGCAAGGAATCGATTGGGAAAAGTTTTTGAAAGGGTGTATAGTGATTTACTCGAGGAGATTTTGTGGAAATGACCAAGTTTGCGCAAGATAAAGACCTAAATCCCGACTTTACTCGAGGCCTTACTCGAGTAATGTTCAAAGTTACTCGAGGCCTTCCTCGGGTGTTCATACAGAAAAAATTCAAAATAATTCATTTAAATTGCGTACCTTGTATGAATAATGTAGTAATTATCCATAGATGTTCCCTCGATCATTTATAACTCATGTTGATCAGATTTGCATCATTATTTATCAATTTGAGAATCTGGACTCCGACTTTACTCGAGGCCTTACTCGAGTAAGCTTCAAGTTTACTCGAGGCTCGCCTCGGGTAACCTGTCTTTTGAACTTCTGACCTTTCATTTCCTCAAAACTGAACCGTTAGATTTAAATATCAAGTTACTTGATCCATTACTTCCAGTTTTGGGGGCCATTACTCGAGTACATACTCGAGTAAAATGCCATTTTACCTCAAGTTACTCCTCGGGTAAATCTTTTCTGTCACCCATTACTTCAAGTCGGTACTCCAGTAAATGTGTCCTCTGTTTACCTCTGTTTTTATTCCTCAAAACAGAATTTCAACCTTCCTGCAAAACACATTTCTATATACTCCGAAGCTTAAGTTAGTAATCATTAAAACATTATTAAATGACTTCATCTAATATTATGAAATGCTGAAATTACTTATAACTCATTGGGATTTACCATTCCCAATTCTCTTCTAATGTATAGAAATTGATCTTTTGCAAGGGGTTTTGTGAAGATATCAGCTAGTTGAAGATGAGTAGGAATGAATATCACTTTCACATCCTTCTTTTGGACATGATCTCTGATGAAGTGATGTCTGACATCGATATGCTTGGTTCTAGAGTGTTGAACTGGATTCTTTGCCAAGCTTATCGTACTTGTATTGTCACAATAGATTGGTATTTCTTTGAGGTAAATACCAAGATCTTGTAGTTGTTGTTTTAACCATATCACTTGTGCACAACAACTTGAGACTGCAACATATTCGGCTTCCGTTGACGAAAGAGACACTGTATTTTGTTTCTTGCTGAACCACGAAACAAGAGATCCTCCAAGGAATTGTCCTTGTCCACTGGTGCTCTTTCTGTCTGTCTTATATCCTCCATGATCAGAGTCCGAATATGCAATTAGATACTCACTTCTTCCTTTGGGATACCACAGACCCAATTCTGGTGTGTCAGCAAGGTATTTAAAGATTCGTTTGACAGTTTCAGCATGTGATTCCTTTGGTGCCGATTGATATCTTGCACATATGCCGACACTAAATTGGATGTCTGGTCTGCTTGCCGTGAGATAGAGTAATGATCCAATCATTCCTCTATATTTTGTGATATTGTAGTCTTTCCCTTTGACATCAGCATCAAGTAATGTTGTTGAGCTCATAGGCGTATCTGAGCCATTTGCTTCATCCATTCCATACTTCTTCAATAGCTCTTTTAAATACTTTGTTTGAGATATGAAGATCCCATTCTTTCTTTGTTTGATTTGCAAACCAAGAAAGAAATTTAATTCTCCCATCATTGACATCTCAAATTCTCCCTGCATAATCTCAGAAAATTCCTTACACAGAGATTCATTAGTAGCACCGAAAACAATATCATCAACATATATTTGTACAATTAAAATATCATCACGTTTTCGATTTATAAATAATGTTGTATCAACTTTTCCCCGTACAAAACCTTGATCGATGAGAAACTTACTAAGCCTTTCATACCAGGCTCTAGGAGCTTGTTTTAAACCATACAAAGCCTTTTTAAGTTTGAAAACATGGTCCTGTTTAGTGACATCTTCAAAACCAGGAGGTTGTTCTACATACACTTCTTCCATGATGTAACCATTTAGAAAGGCACTCTTAACATCCATTTGATAGAGTCTGAATCCTTTGATGCATGCAAAGGCTAAGAGTACACGTATAGCTTCCAATCTAGCCACTGGAGCATACGTTTCCTCATAATCAATTCCTTCTTCCTGATTATAGCCTTTGGCCACCAATCTTGCCTTGTTTCTGACAATAATTGCAGATTCATCAAGTTTGTTTTTGAATACCCATTTAGTACCAATGATCGTATGATCTTTGGGTCGGGGCACCAAATCCCAGACTTGATTCCTTTCAAATTGATTTAATTCTTCTTGCATTGCTATGACCCAATCATTGTCTGATAGGGCTTCATCAATGTTAGAAGGTTCAATCTCAGAAATGAATGCAGAAAAGCTTACTTCATTGAAAATTCTATTTCTGGTTTTGATCCCTTCATTCACATCTCCTATAACTTGATCTAAGGGATGACTTCTATTGTATTTCCAGGCTTTAGGTTGACCTAGGGATTGCTCTTCATCCTTAGTTTCATCAACCTCTGGAATAAGAGACTTAGAGATAGATTGACCATTTTCTTGATTTAAGACAACTTCCTGTTCTTCATCAATGGTTTTGTCAGAGGTTTCAAATTCATCAAATACAACATGAATTGATTCTTCAACAACACAAGTTCTTTTATTGAAAATTCTATAAGCTTTACTTCGATTAGAATATCCTAAGAAAATTCCTTCATCAGTTTTAGAATCAAATTTTCCTAGGTTGTCTTTACCATTATTATGAATGAAACACTTACAACCGAAGATGTGTAGATGAGCAATGTTTGGCTTCCTTCCTTTGTATAGCTCGTATGGTGTCTTTCCAAGTTTCGTTCTGATATAGGCTCTATTTGAAATATAGCATGCTGTACTCATAGCATCAGCCCAGAAAACTTGAGACATGTTCTTTTCATTTAACATTGTTCTAGCCATTTCGGTAAGCACTCTATTCTTGCGTTCCACAACTCCATTTTGTTGGGGCGTCCTTGGAGCAGAGAAATTGTGATCAATGCCGTTAGTATCACAATATTCTTCAAAGGCTTGATTCTCAAATTCTCCACCATGATCAGTCCTAATACCTGCAATAGACATACCTTTCTCATTTTGCACTTTCTTGGCAAAAACAATAAATTCTTCAAAGGTTTCATCTTTTGATGATAGAAAAATAACCCATGTAAATCTAGAAAAATCATCAACAATGACCAATGAATACAAGTTGCCACCAAGACTCTTTACTCTTGCTGGACCAACTAAATCCATATGCAATAATTGTAATGGTCTATTTGTTGAGATCTCATTTTTCAATTTGAAAGATGACTTAGTTTGTTTACCCTTTTGACATGCGTCACAAATCAAATCGTTTTTGAAGTTTACTTTGGGTAATCCAAGAACTAAATCCTTTTTGAGTAGTTTGCCTAGTTGATGCATGTTGACATGAGCCAATCTTTTATGCCATAGCCAACTTTCATCAGCATTACTCAGAAAACAGTTTTCGGATTCATTTCTACTAATATCTAAGGTATAGCAGTTACCTTCCCTTTTTGCTCTGAGCTTAGCCTTGATATTCTTCTTATCAAGTAGTAAGTCTTTCTTGTTGACAATTAGACATTCCTCTGAATCAAAGATTATCCAGTTGTCTTTATCTGCACTTTGACTTACGCTCAGCAAATTATGACATAAGCCTTCAACGTAGTACACGTCTTTGACTTGTATGCCTTTGTCATTTTTGATTTCACCAATTCCTGCTATTCTTCCGGTTTGATTTCCTCCAAATTTTACCTTTCCACCTTCCTTGGGTTGTAATTTGGTAAAACTTTCGAAATCACCGGTCATATGTCTAGAGCATCCACTGTCTATAAACCACTTGTTATTTTTGGATGCTTTAAGACATACCTGCAATCAAATGACTAAGTCTTAGGTACCCATTTCTTTTTGGGTCCTTTTGGATTAGTATAAATGATTTTCTGAACATATGTGCCTTTAGGTACCCATTTGTAGGTTCCTATGTTTCCTTTCTTCTTATGAATGCATGAGGAGGTGTAATGACCTTTTCTATTACAGTAATTACAAAATGCAAAAGGATTTGATATATGTACAGAATGCTGGAAATAATTCAAATATGACTTACCTCCTGCTTTCTTTCTACCTTTCCTTTTATCTGATTTTGGATCATATCCAATACCAGATCGGTCATTTACAAATCGTTGTTCTTTTAAAATCACACTTAGCATCTCACTTCCTTTGGTAAACTTTTCAAGAGTTTTTGTGAGATCAGTGTTTTTCTTTTTCAAAGAAGAACAATTTTCACAATTCTTTTCTGAACTTTCTTTAAGCTCAATTTCAAGAGCTTTGTTTTTCTTTTTGAAAACAATTAGTTCTTTAACTACTTTGATGAATTCAGAATGTAAAGCATTATATTCGGATAATAATTCATCATAGGTAGGATCAGAATCATTTACCTCTTCTTCTGTCTCTTCTTGAGCAACAAGACATATGTTGGCTACTTCTTCCTCATCACTTTCTTCGTCTGAGGAACTATCTCCCCATATAGCAGATACAAAGGCCTTCTTTTTGTTAAAGAATTTGCCTTTTCTCTTTTCCTTGCTCTTTTGATTGAGCTCTGGACATTCTGATTTGATATGTCCTGGTTTACCACATTCATAGCAAATGATATGGTCTTTGTTGCTAGTTCCTCCTTTTTGAAAGTGTTTGAAGCCTTGACCTTTCTTGTAGAACTTTCTGAATCGTTTTATGATTAAACCCATTTCATCATCATCAAACTCCTCATCTTCATCTTGATTTTCTTCTTTTGCTTTTAGAGCTAGACCTTTCTTTCTTTTGTCACTGATGTCGTCTAGTTCCCGTTTGAACTTTAACTTGCTTTCATATTCAGAAAGGCTTCCAAATAGAGAAGCAACTGATCTCATTGATTCCCCTTTTGCCTCTTCTATTGCAGTGACTTTGGCCTCCCACTCTTTAGAAAGAATATTCAAAATCTTTCGTACTTGGATATTTTGATCATAGACTTTACCAAGTGCTGCAAGTTGATTAACAAGATGAGTATATCTAAGTTCGAATTCAGAAATTGACTCACCTGTTTTCATTCGAAGTAGATCGAATTCTGTGATCAAGGTGTTGATTCGATTCTCCTTTATTCCCGAAGTTCCTTCATGAGCTATTTCCAGAGCTTCCCACATTTCCTTTGCTGTTGGGAGTGTGCAAATTCTGAAGTATTCATTTTGACTCAAAGAGCTTTGTAACATCAGAATTGCCTTGCTATTGAGAGTGATAAGTTTCTTGTCATTCTCATCATATTCCGCTGGCGTCTTTGGAATTTTCTGAGAATCTACAGTTTTTGTAGGTTGATAATTTCCACTCTCGATTACATCCCATAGCCCATATTCAGTAGCCATCACGAACACTCTGAATTTTGCTTTCCAGAAAGAGAAGTGTTCTCCATTGAAACCGGGAGGTCTAGTGATGGATGCTCCGTCGGGAAGAATTCCTTCACCCATGCTTGCCATTGGATCCTTCTTAGGTTGTTATACCTTAACAAGAAGACCTACTCTCTGATACCAAATGTAAGATCAAGCGTTTCACCCAAGAGGGGGGGTGAATTGGGTGATACTGAAATTTCTTTTCGAAAATATAAAACTTTGACAAAAGAATTAAAACAGTAATGAGTAAGGAGAAATATCACCGAAGTGTACACCGGGAGTTATACTGGTTCGGTCACAACCACTTTGACCTACGTCCAGTCCTCAGAGCTTCTCTGAGAGTTTCACTATAACTTCCAAGATTCAGTGGGTTCTTGGCACCACAGTACAAGCAAGTTCCTTCACACCTGGACACTCGCTCCCCCTTACAGGTTGTAATCCAATCCCAACTCAAGGTTCCACAACCTTAAGTTATCTCAATAACAAATATTGAGTTTGAATGAAATATCTCTCACAAAGAGTAAATGATAATCACTGAAGCATATGAATACAATTTCAACGTGAAAACAGAGCAATGAACTTAATGAATCGTTTGTGTGAATGCTTAGTTATTCTTCTCTGTTTGAAGGTTCCCATATATATAGATATGATGGTGATGACCGTTGGAACGTTTTCCTTTCGTCCGTTGGTGAGTGCGCAGCCACTGTTGACTTTTCAAGTTTTTGAAAAATATCCGTTGGCGGTGGTTGGCATTTGAACGTTTGATTTGACTTTCATCTCTTGAAGTGATTCCTTCATTGTTTATCTGTAAATAGACTAAGAATACTAATACAATGAAAGATTAATCATATAGGAAACAAATCAATGAACGTTTGAATGATTTCTAAATTTCTGGGTATGCTTACTCGAGTAGTTCCTCGAGTAACACATGAAGTTTACTCGAGTAGCTCCTCGAGTAACATCGTGAAATCACTATTTGTTTGAAATTTAATGAAGACAAACAAGATTACTCGGGTAGTGCATGGAGTAAACTAAATTTCAAACCTTTGTGAACAGTTACTTACTCGGGTAATGCCTCCAGTAAAGCTTTATCAATTTCATAGATTACTCGGGTAACACCTCGAGTATTGTTGGCAGGATTTCAAGGCCGAGAGCAATTACCTCATTACTCGAGTAGCTCCTCGAGTAATGCACACATTTTTGCACAGGTTACTCGGGTAACACCTCGAGTAACTTGATTTACTCTGATAATACCTTGAAGTTTCCTTTGAAAATATTTGTGCTTACTGGGGTACATACTCGAGGAATCCACTTAAGATAAAACATTAGAAACTTGAATACTCGAGTAAGCACTCGAGGAAGATGATAAAAATAAAAACAAGTTAATCGGATACCAACCTCAAGTTTTAACTTACCTCAGGCTGTTACTCGAGTACCTCCTCGAGTAACATTGGCAGTGGCACAAAGTGCCGAGAGTTACACATTTTCAAATACACGGTTACTCGAGTAGTTCCTCGAGTATCATGGAAAACCTGAAGTCTGACTGGAAGTTTCTGATCTGGTTACTCGAGTAGCTCCTCGAGTAACATTAGCAGTGGTACAAAATGCCGAGAGGTACATACGGTTACTCGGGTAGCTCCTCGAGTAACATTTTGCTAACTTGAAGGCCACTGGAAGTTTTCACATGGTTACTCGAGTACCTCCTCGAGTAACATTAGCAGGCCGAGAGCAACCTTGAAATTTTACCTGGTTACTCGAGTAGCGCCTCGAGTAATGGTGGCAGGTTACTGGAAGTTCTCCTCTGTTACTTCAAGTTTTGTCTCCTTACTCGAGTAGTGCCTCGAGTAATGCCTTGAAAGCTTTGCTACCTCAGCATTTTCTCTTGTCCAAACTTCATTACTTCCATGCTTACTTCAAGTAATCTTATTCCTGTCATTACCTAGCTCAAACTTGATTATTAAGCATTTCCTTTTCAAACCATTCTTTTGTTATCATCAAAACATGAGATCCAACAGAATATAGATTTAATTCTGCTTTAGTCGAGTTTATTGAAACTTTTGAAAATGGTTTTGATTATACAGACGAATACTTAATCAGTAACTTTTGGCTATTTGGTTTAAGAGATTTCGTTCGAGTTAATCATTATGCTTACAAATCTATTAGCCAATGTATAGTTGATAACCATATTACCCAAGAAGCAGTAAAACGAAAAAGAATTAATCTTGATCGAAGGTTAAATCCTTTGACTCCCGACTCGGTGTCGGATCATTGGAGAATAAGTCAAATTCAAAAGCATAAGTATGGGTGTATGTCCTTATCTTGCTATTTAGCCGAAATGAATTTAGACGTAGATCTACCCTTCCAAGTAGATTTAACCTCCATTGAGCCTTCGACGCCGAGTCGGGAGTCAGAATTTAACCTTCGATCAAGATTAATTCTTTTCTGTTTTACTGCTTCTTAGGTAATATTGTTATCAACTATACATTGGCTAATAGATTTGTAAGCATAATGCTTAACTCGAACGAAATCTCTTAAACCAAATAGCCAAAAGTTACTGATTAAGTATTCGTCTGTATAATCAAAACCATTTTCAAAAGTTTCAATAAACTCGACTAAAGCAGAATTAAATCTACATTCCTCTAGGGCTTTTAAAATACTTGGATACTTAATGCTAAGAATAGCACATTCTTCAGGGTAATTATATAAATTATATTTTGACTCTTTGGCTAAGAACATTAGTTCCATTACTAAATTCTTCATAAATAAAATCAAAGGTTCCTTATTCTTCTTATCATGCCTCGAGTTTTGATAAATCCTAAATTTTATATATTTTATCCCACCTTATTCATTTATTTTGGAGGTTATTTTAAGCTAATTTGGATTTATTAGATATATTTGGATAATTAGCCAATTATAGGAAATAATATAAATTGGAATTGATTATGATATTATTGGGCTTAAATTGATAATATTTTAATTATTACCTTGTGATTGGATAATATTTTCAAATATATGATAGATCACGATTTTATTTAATTCTAACAGGGCAAAGAAAAGCAGATTAGAAGATCCTACGGTGCAGAAATTTTCTTGAAAGCTAAAAAAATATCCAATGGTTGAGTTTTATTTGGGCTTCTTAAATTTTAATGGGCTCAAGTTGGTACCCAAAAAGTTCTCTTCTCCTCCTTTTTAATTAACCTAGACGCCACGTATGAGAAAACACAGACTGAAGACCGTGACACAGCCGCTGGAAATCACGCACAGACGCGAGAGGACGCTGAAGACAGTACACGACCGCTTGAATTGGTGCTGGAATCATCATCATCAATTTCCATTCTCTCGTCTCTCCACGGGCCCACCTCCACAGCCCCTTTGACAATTCAACGAATTGTCATCAATTCTCATAGCACAGTGACGGAGCAATTGAATTAATCAATTCTTCTCAATATTTCTTCATGGTCGTGACTTTTATGAAGGAGTTTGAGGAGGAAAATTCCATGGAAGCTTAAATTCTTTTTGGGAGGTAATTTGGGAGGAGCATGGAGGAAGCTAGAGCCTAGAAGCTTACACTTGAAGACTATAAGGGAGTGTCTTTCTTTTATCTCTTTGATTCAAGACTTAAGATTATTTAGTTTTAAATGATTTTGAGTTGTATTAATTGAGAACAATCTAGTTTTAGATTGTAGACTTATTATTGATTTGGATTGAATTGATATTTTGGATTTGATTTTTTCTTAATTGATTATTGGGATTTTTGTTTACAAACCATTTGATTGTCAACTAGATTATTAATTGAGTTTTCATTATTAATTTAATTGTTGATTTGGGTTTAATCTCTCGATTGTTTAATTAGGTGATTAATTGTAATTGTTTAATTAGGCAATTGTGAACATAATTTCCAAAATTATCTTAAATTATTGTGATTGGTTTTTAATGGATTTAATTAACGACCGCTTTTTTCCATTATGAGTTTTCTAGTGGATTAGGTGTTATTAAGCTTTAGGGTTTCCCATGTTTCAATTAGGTGATTAAGTTTATCAATTCCAATTTTTCATCAACCTCCGTTTGGTCTAATAAATTGAATGGCTAAGAAAGCTAATTCCATGTGAATCCTAAGTTGTCCCCTTCATCATCATAACTGAACTAAACCCTTGTTGTTTGTCTTGCTTTTGATTATTCTCTTTGCTTAGCATCTTACTTCCTTTTTCATAAAAAAACCCCAAAAATTGCATGTTCATTATTTAGGTTAGTTTCATTCTCATATAGGTTTTAGAGTCTTTTGCATTTTGCATTTAGGTAGTGGAGTCTTGCATTTTAGTTTAGGTTCATTCCATTGCATTTTTTTATCACCTAAATTCAATTCTAGAGAAAACCCACATATTGCTCCTTGGGAGAATGACCTAGGTTGTCACTATATTGTATTAGTAGGTTGTCCTAGTTATTAATTGATTGCTTTAGTGACAGAAGCACGCATCAAGTTTCTAATAACTAGGATTACAACAGGATGAGAGATTAGGATTTACCGGGTCCAACTCTCCTTCCGCTATCCTTTTTCTCTTCTTCACTTCTCCGCCTCGGCAACCTTTCGGTCAACGTTCCGCCACACATGGCCTCTTGCCTTCTTTGGGCAGCGTCTTCTCAGCCAGCAGAACTTCGAAGATTTGGATATTCTTTAAGGAATTTTTGTCGTCCGGTTATCCGGGCGATTTCCTCAACTCATCCTCTCTCCTCTCGGAAACTAGTTTAGAAGCATAATGATAAAAAGGGATAAGGATCCCTTGAAATTTATTTACTCAAAAGTAATGTACATGTTTAGGGAAAAACAAAGTACATAGCTGGTTTCTGCTTATCGTGCTCTGTGAAAAAACCCCGATTGCCTTATATAGACTCTTGACTAATGAGTAACCATAGTTTTATAACTCAACTATGATCACTTTTTACAACCCTAGTTGTCGACACTAGTTACTTTTATCGGGAATCTTGGGCTGCTTTTGCTTTCTCTTGTCCTTTTTCTGGTTGTGGCCGACAAAGAGGACAACTGTGTGTTAGATATGATTAGTTTTAATGATGTCAAATATAGATGTTAAATATTGAGAGCAAAAGTTTTATATAATGTATTTATTTCCTACATTGATTAACTATTATGTTTAAATATAAAATATCCTGTAGATTAGTCAAGCAAAGAAAGAAGACATCAAGTTGGGTTGAAAAGATTCTTGTGATTTAATATTGCGGATTATTCGAATAGTCAAGTTGTTATTCGAATAGCAAAACTTATTTTTGGTTAAGATATATTCAAATAACTGTCAATTTATCCGAATAAACAAAGTATTATTCGAATAATGAATATGCTATTCGAATAGAGGAGAACTGTTAACAGTTAAAAGTATTCGGATAAGCACATTAGTATTCAAATAGCATGCCTAACAAATTTATCTGAAAATAATTTAAGTGAAAAAGTATTCGAATAATCAAGGCACTATCTGAATAGTCATTGTGATTTCAAACTCTGTTTCTAAATATGTTATCTGGATAGTATGATAACTATTTGAATAGTAAGGGCACTATTTGAATAGTGTAATGATTATCCGAATAAGTTTTTGATGGATTTCAGCATCCAATACTACAAGACTATCAGGATAGTAAGGTTACTATCAGAATAGTAAAATTACTATCAGGATAGTATGAAGACTATCAGAATAGTATTTGACATATTTCAAAGGGGACTATCTGAATAGTAATGGAACTATCAGAATAGTCTCAGTGCAAAATTATCAAATACTATTCGAATAGTGAAATGACTATTCGAATACTACAAGACTATCGGGATAGTAATGGAACTATCAGAATAGTCTTAGTACAAAATTATCAAATACTATTCGAATAATGAAATGACTATTCAAATACTACAAGACTATCAGGATAGTAATGGAACTATTAGAGTAGTCTCAGTGCAAATACTATTTGAATAGTGAAGTGACTATTCGAATAGTCCATAACTGAAAAAGGGTGATTCTATTCGAATAAAAGCATGGCTATTTGAATAACGCAGCAGACTCTGTTTCTTTTAGCATGACGACGTTTAGTATTTTGGTCATATCTCTCAAACCACAACTCGGATTGAGGTAAAATCAGTGGAATATGAAACTAGACTTCTATTGTGTCATTTTGACACCAAGATCAAGTTAAAAGGAGCTCAAATGAGAGAGATATGATATGTTGAAGTTGACACATGAATCAGCATCTTTTTCCAGAACAACTTTAGTATTTTGGACATAACTCTCAAACTACACATCGGTAAAGGGTCAAATTGATGCCATATGAAACTAGACTTAAAGATCTTTCTATGGATAGGTAAAGGGTCAAATTTAAAGTTATTTTCAAAGAGATATGCCTTCTGGAAGTTGTGATCAAAATCAAGCTCTGTTCTGTTCCAGACCAATTGATACACATTGAATCATAACTTTTGAAATACAAAGTATTTGTGATTGATTCCAGTTGTTGTGCAAAGAAGACTTAAAGAGCTTTATAGGGATAGTTCATTTATCCAAAGAGTTACACCCTTAGAAGTTTATTCAAATATTGAGGTTGTAGTATTCATTTGTGAAGATTCATGATCAAAGGTGCACTATTCGAATAGAGCAAGTACTATTCAAATAATATCATATATTTTGTGTGAGAAGCTATTCGAATAAGGGTTAGTCTATTCGAATATGAAAGTTCATTATGAGAGAATATTATTCGAATACAAGTGGCACTATTCGAATAAGATCATTTGTTTTACAAGGCAACTGTTCAAATAAGGAATTTATTATTCGAATACACTTCAAGTTTTAAAAGTTTATTCGAATAGAGGATAAATTATTTGAATAAGGATTACTCATTATCAAAGAAGGCTATTCGAATACAACATATATTATCCGAATAGCTAATTTTCCAGAAAATAGACCTTTGAAACTTCTGAAAATTATTGAAATTTTATGTGGCATGTTCTTATTGATTCTAACCACTCTAACACTTCATGATATTAGTGATTAAGCATTTTCCAGGTGATCAAACAAGGATTAACACACAAGACGAAGAAAGCACTTTTGTGTCAGAAACTTCCAACGGCTAGTTCAACAGTAATATGCTAAGCCTCAACGGGAAGAAGAAAAGCTAAAACGATCAAATGCTCTTCATCAACTTTAAAAGGAGAGTCATTCCAAATGAACAGTGATGAGAGCCTATGCCTGCAATGCTAATATGTTGTTACTCTGAATCTTACCCGACTAAAGCTATAAATCATACTCCCACTATGTACTTTAGTGTTAATCATTATCTACTTCATATAGAGAGAAGTAATCGCTCATTGTAATCATTCTATACTTGTGAGAGTTACTCAAGATTAGGGAATCTTGAGTGTGAAATAGATTGTATCCTTACAGTGTGTAAGGGGGAGTCCTTGTCTCAGTACAAGAATTGTAAAGGCTTCACAAGTGCCCGGATTAAACTTATGGGATTGTAGTGGTTCTCAAGTACCCTGTTAAACTTGAGGAAGATAGTGGATTGAAATCTCAGGAGGAGCCTGGGGACTGGACGTAGGTCATCGTGGATTGAACCGAACCAGGATAAATCACATTTTGCATTTTCTCTTCCATAAACTCTTATATTTCCAGCATATATGATTTCAATAACTGATTATGGTTTTATATTTCATTACTTACATACTTATTGATTTCATAAGATGCGAAAAGAATTTCAAATCTGTTAAACTTTTATAATACACCCAATTCACCCCCTCTTGGGTGTCAGCCAGTTCTAACATTTGGTATCAGAGCCAGTCTCTTGTTTAAAGGATTTCACTGTCTCAAGAGTTATCAATGGCTGATTTTGGGTATTACTCACTTTCAGAAGGTTTTGATTATACAATCCCACCTTATTTAAAAGATATTAATTTTTGATTTTGGAAGGCTAGAATGACATCATTTGTAAAAGCCTTTGATTTTGATATGTGGAATGTCTTTACAAATGATTTTGATTTCAAACTGAGAAAGGATTTGTAACCCCCGCCCTGATCAAGGCCGTGATTAGTGTTTAAATACACTTTATAATGAAATGAGAGATCGAGGGTAATTAAAAACTTTTTATAAAACTTGTACAAATTGATCCCCATTCATTCATTCATAAAATCAATAGGCCTGTTCGATATGTTACATGTACAATATCAGAGTATGAGCACAATTCCCGATATTCACTTGGGATAATAACATTAATCCAAAAGTTTGTTCAGGGAATCACTGCCCGTCTCAGTATCCATACCGGGGATTACACAAAACTATAATTCTATAATCTATTCAATACATACATCCGTCCAAAATGATAACCAATCAAAAACCAAAAGTATCTATCTAAGACTACCGCCAGCAGTCCTAGTCGCCCTTATACATTTGCTTGCTTCTTGATCCACTTGCCCTGTCTATAAATGTTATTTGGAAAGAATGAGATTCTAAAGAATCTCAGTAGCAACTGTTTACGTATATGATGCATAATTAAACAAAGTAAGTAAGCATACATCACAATGCAGCAATTAATATTCAAGGCCAGGCACACTGCCACGTCCCCTTCATTGTATACAAGGTTGGGCTTTCGCCACGTCCCCTCACTGTGTCTGTATTCAAGGCTGGGCTTTTGCCACGTCCCCTCACTGTATCTGTATTCAATGACTAATGCTAACAAGTGATGCAATATACATGATATAGAATAAAGTGTTACTACCTTGGTCTTTTCGTCCTTGAGCAGGCACGGGTCTTCTATGCTCCAAGCAATATCAAATCCTAAAGTCATAATTAAGGAGGCACTTAGCCCAATATTCAACACCTTCATAATACTTAAATTGGTTATTATTATTGTCTCTTAAGTACCCTTAAACGCCTCTAATAAAAACCCTAAAGGGTTGGAAGAACTATCCCTAAGATCCCTTCTTGGAAGCACAATCACTGACATTTTTCACTGTTTCACTCGAGTGAAGATGGCCTCACTCAAGTGATGGTATGGTTTGCACTCGAGTATCTGAGAGTAAAGGATAGCGAGTGAGCACCCAAGAGCACAAGAACTTTTTTAGAGACAGGGACACTCGAGCACACAAGACCTCACTCGAGTGATAGCCAAATGCTTCACTCGAGCACTAGAGAGTGAAGTTCAGGAAGTGAGAACCTGAGAGCAATGAGAGTTTTTAGAGGGAAGAAGCACTCGAGCATGAGGCTTCTCACTCGGGTGGAGACTGAATTCTCGTGATTGCCAGAACGCACTCTTGCTCATTAACTGCAAATGTTAACCCGAGAGGCAAGTTCTAGGTGTCAAATACACCAGCATTCGAGTGAGATGAGGCTTACTCGACTGAGAACCCACCGCACTTGCAAGTGAGGCATCACTCTTGCCCATTTCACAAAAGTGCAATGCAGAAACTGAAGGGAAAATGAAGAATTTCACTGGCTCACTCGAGTGACACCCTCCTCACTCGAGTGATATGCATCAGAAACCAGAAAACGTAGAAACAATGACAGCATTCACCAGAATTTTCTCAAGAGTTTCCAAATGACCTAAAACCTCAACCAAAGCTATCCCCACACAAAATCACTCAAGGAATCCAATAAAACCATTAAAACAACCAAAATCTTCTTCCATTATCATGCTTTGGTCTTGGGCGATATAAACCATTAGATTTCCAAAATCACTAAATTCAATCATTCAATCCCAAATCAATCCTATCTATCCATATACATTCTTATTTTTTAAAATAGGCAATAATTTCCTAGAAATTCAAAACTAATCCATTTGGCACAAAACTTAGATAGATAGATTGGTTTTACTTACTTCTTTAACTTTTCCAAAAGGATTTCCTGATCCTCCAACTTTCACAATCTTTTGATATCACAAACCAATACCAATGAACAAACTGCAACCATCCAAATGAAGCTCATTACTCAAGGAACAATTTTAGAGAAATTAGTTTGAGCATATGAGGCCATTTCCCTGACCTTTTTTACGCTTTTCTTCCTTCCCTTTCCTTTAACAATGGCGCCGGATGGAGTAAGAGAAGAGAGAGATGAGAGTGATTGAAGATGAAGAAGGAAATGATCACTTTACTCCCCCATACCTCTCATGTCAGCAAAAAATAGGAGGGAAGAGAGAGAAAATATTTAAAAATTCCATTTCACTTTTCCTCTACTCCTCACACAACACCAACTTGCCACATGTCCTCTTCCTATTGGCTCTCACACAATAAGTCACCAATCATCTTATCTAATCCCTCCATTAGCCATTTAATCATACTTCTCATTTCCTCTTAGTTGGTAATTAATTTCTCCACTAATCACTAACTTATGGCCAATAATTCCACTCTTTCAATTTCTCCTTAATTTTGACACATTAATTAAAATTGCCACAAAAGACATAATAATTCACCCTAATTCACAATTACATTCTCAATAATCAACATTAGCCCTTAATCAAAATTTGAGGCGTTACAAGATTAGACTGAAAAAGAAAATAAAATGTTTTCATTAAACATTAGAGCAATGAAAAATTCTATATAGTGCTTTGACCAAGAATGATTTTGAGAAAATCAGATTTTGCTCTAATGACAAAGATATTTGAGACACTCTTGATTCTGTTTATGCTTCTAACAACAATGATGAAGTTAAAAGTGTTGACAACTCATCAGAAACTATAAGTTGTATATCTATGATTGATGAACAATTGGAAGACGAGAATGAAGAAGAAGAAATATAGAAGACTTCCATGATCTAGTCAATATAGAAGAGCAAAAGGAAGATGTACATGTTCAGGGAAAAACAAAGTACATAGATGGTTTTTGCTTATCGTGCCCTGTGAAAAAACCCCGATTGCCTTATATAGACTCTCAACTAATGAGTAACCATAGTTTTATAACTCAACTATGATTACTTTTTACAACCCTAGTTGCTAACACTAGTTAACTTTTTTATCGGGAATCTTGGGCTGCTTTTGCTTTCTCTTGTCCTTTTTCTGGTTATGGCCGACAATCCGTGATATGTGGCCGACAAAGAGGACAGCTGTGCTTATCTTCTTTTCTTTGCATGATGATATAGAGATTTTCTTTTACTTTCTCGCTGGCACAAATCTGGTTTATCTGGATTTTTCTGTTATAAGCAGTGAGCTGGATCATCACGCCTTTCTTTATAGGATTCTTTTTAAAAAAGTAGACTACTGCTGTTTTGGTGACGTGGTAGGTCCAGGCTTCACCATCTTCAATGATTTCATCTATCTCAAGGAGATAAGGAATATATCCTGCTGCTCGTCTAAGACAGATATCCTCTTCATTGAATTTAGCTTTCACATCCGGCTGACCCTTCTTTATCTTTAAATTTATCTACTCGATTTTTCCAACGGTCCCCACTTGGAAGATGTAAGGTCCTGCAAAAGAGAACTCAAGTGGAACTATGGTGAACTTGGCAAATTTCATCTTGGATGGTCCAATCTTATCTAGCTCTTTTAGGGCTAATACAATTGGCTTGAGTAATCCTTCAGCCTGAGTGTGATTTTTGAAATAGGCTAAAGATAAAAATCCATAATTAAACGCAAGTTTAATCATATCTCTAAAGGCTCCACTCAAAGCTAAAACTTTTGGATAAAAACTTCCATAATCTATAGCAAAGGTTTTGGCTGATTCTTGGTTATTTCCGGTGTTAATAAAGGTAAACACTCTATTATATTCTAATAAGAATTGCTCTCAGTTTTTATTATTTTCGGGTAGTTCAGGAAACTATTTAGAATGAGGGGGTAACTGTTTTGCTTTTTGGGCAAACGTAAACCCTAGCTGAACAGTTTTCTTCTTAGATACCAGCACAAAATTTTGTCCAAGAAATTCTTGAGTTAGTTTCTCCAAATCAGAGCTTAATATTTCCTTGACTTCACAGACTTTTGTCTCAACTAAAGTCTCAATCTTGGATTCTGATTTGTTAAGTTCTAGTCTTTTTTGCCTTTATTCCTTGGATGAGTCACTAGAACCCTGAAAGGAAGGCTTCTCTTCATCCCCTTTGCTTGAGTCATTGGAACCTTTCTTATTAGATTCCTCGTCACTTGTCTTGGATGTTGCGAAAGACAAAGCTTCCGACTTTTTCGCTTCCAGTATTCTACCAGGAGGACTATGCTCACTTAAACCAGAAGAACTGGCTAAGTCTTTTTTAGCTTCGCTCAAAGGGCTTGAATTCCTTATGAACTGTTTTAAATCAGTTCTGAGACGAAGTAAGACACTTCTTTGAAGTATAACTTGGCTTTGAAGCTTCATAAGCTCCTCATATAACTTATTTTGAGAGCCTAAAAGAGACTCCATCTTGGCTTCTTCTTCTTGGATCTTTTGGATTTGATCCAGAATACTAGTCATGGAATTGATTTCTATATCGACTAAGAAAATCTGCAAAAATGTTATGAATTCCTTTAATAATAATTACTTTAAAAGAATACATACGAAACCATGCAGATAATTTGGCTCTTCTTTGACTGGCTATTCAATCTGGGCATTTATTATTAATAAAAGCCTTTACTTGGGTGTTATTTGTTTCTGTAATATCCCAAAAAGTGATTAAGGGCTAATGACTTCAAAAGTGGATGTAATTATTGTTGAATAAAAACTTTTGGAGAATGTGTGATGGGAATTTGGTGGTTTTAGTGATTCCAATGGTTTCCTTGTGTAAAATTGTGTGGGAATATGTTTGATTGTTGATTTTGGAGCCATTGGACACATTGGTTGAAAATTTGAAAAATTGTTAAGTGTAATTCTGTGCAGGACAGTCGGTTTGTATGGATATTTTGAATGGGCAAATGATGTCTAAAAATTCTGAAACTTTTCAGTCTTAAAGTTCCCATGTCAAGCTTCAAAATAGACATATAATTTGTGTTATTTCAATTTGTGAGCTAAGAGTTATGAGTTCTTGAAGGTTGCCCAGCGAAATTGATTTTTTCTGGAGCAATGGTCAAAGAAATTAATTCTGGGAATGATATGCTTCCATTTAGTAAAAGGCTATATTTTTCCTTAAAACTAGACTTAATAAGGGTTCTATAGCCTTTGGAATCGTTTCATTTCGATTTTTCTAGAATTAGTTATGATTTTTCAAAGTTTGGACAGAAAATCTGCCAGAATTTACACAAAATCCGAAAATGGGAAAATTTGTATTGGCAACCTTGTAATTATGAGGAAATTGGTGATCAGCATATTTTGCTCTAACTTGGGCCCTTAAGTGACGTAAATATGGGCTGATTAAAGGGAGGAGGCATTGGTTCAAATACAATGAAAATATGACACAAGAATTGGTAAGGGCTAAGGTCAAAAACAAAAAGAGTTATGGTCAAAGATTGCAACTCAAAATAAATTGTGTGGAGGAGGATGTGGAAGAGGATAAAAGAGATAATTGAATGCATATTTTATTCCCTCCTAATCTTCCATTTCGGCCAAGCATAATGGCTAAAGAGAAAAGAGATGATGATGAAGTTAAAAGGCATGTGTTAAAATTGCCATAAAATATCATAAAAATAAAAGATGAAGGAGATATTTTTATATGAGCTTTCTCTTTCCTTGGGCTCTCATTTCGGTTCAGCTGAAGCCAAATATATATATATATAGAGAGAGAGAGAGAGAGAGAGTGGATGAAATTTTGAGAGCAAAGAAGCAAGAGGTGAAGCAACATGTTCTTGTGCCATTTTCTCTATCAAGACTCTATTTCTAGCTCTTGAGGCCTTCATCAAAATTGTTCCTCTCATTAAGAGCTTCATTTCTATGGTTGTAGTTTCTTGAAAGGAGGAGTTTTGTGCCATCTAAGTGGTGTTGAAGTGGGAGAACTCAAGAAAGGGCTATAGCCAAGCAAAGAGGTAAGCACAAGCTTTGTTTTGACCCAAATGTCTTGAAATTTGGTTGAATCTATGAGGTAATATTATGCTGCCCTGTTTTTGGTGAATGGTAACCTTAGGGTTTTAGTGATATTAAGGGCATGAATTTAATCTTCTTGTGCTATATGATGATGTTGTACTGGTTGTTGTTAAATTTGGGTTGGTTTTGCTTGATTTTGGTGAAAATGGAAGGTGAAACCCTAAGGGGAAATGCTGCCAAATTCACTCTAATCATGTGCAATTAGTGTTTAAATAGTTAAACATGTGATTAGAAGTGTATACAAAGTGTTTAATGGATTGAAATCAAGAGAACTCAATCTCCCTAAAATTTTTCAGATTTGGCTAGGGGTATTTTTGTCCATTAAGTGTTGGAATTTTATCAATTTCATGGTTCCATTGAGTTCAGGAGCGAAAATTAGGTGGGGTTACAGTTGGCCACTTTTTCGGAAAAGGCCGAAAAAGCATAATTACGAAAACACCCCTAAAACCCTTGAAGTAGGGCTGCCAAGGGTAAATTTATAATTTTACATTGAATTTGATAATTCCGAGTCCGGAAATGGATTCCTTGGGTGGAAATATGTAAGGATAGCCCAGATTAGAATTTCAGGAAAAGTGCAACCGGACCGGGTACGGCGGGCCCGGGCCGGGTCCCCGGGGGCATTTTTGTAAATTTTTATTATAGACTCATATAACTCCAAGAAGCACTATGGAAGTGTCTAAATGGTGCCTTTGGAATTGTAGGATTCGATATTTGCCCTGTTCGTGATCCACCTGCGCTAGAGCATAATCGGAAAGAACAAGGTAGTGACTCCTCTCTTATACTTTGTGTGAAACATTGTATGTATGTTTGTCGTGCTTTGAGAATACATTGTGACATTGTGATGCTTTGTGATCGCAGCGAAAGCTGATGCCTAGTGAATACTTTGTGAATACATTGAGATCGCAGCGAAAGCTGACGCTTAGAGTTTACAGCCATGAGTGCTGTCGTTTGTGGTGTGAATCACGTTACATTGTGATGCTGCTAACATGACCTTATATGCTTTGTGTTTATGCACTGTATGAGTGATTTGTTACTACTGGGATTCTCTTGAATCTCATTCTTTCCAATGACTAACATTTCAGACAGGGCTAGTGGTGTTAGAGAGATGCGGGCAACCCGGAGCAATTAGAACCCCTTCGGGGTATATTTGATTGTAGGGTGTTGGTTATCTTCTTTTGAACTTGGGATTACTGCATATTTTGGAGATGTAAATATTACTGTTGATTTTGGTTATGTAATCCCCTAGTGGAGACTTTTAAACCCTCAGATTATATATGTATAGAACCCGGGAGTTGCCGGGGATTTGGTTATACACTCTGATATGTATGAATGTGATTGAACTGCGCAGAGTAATTAGATTCAGAAGATGAATATGAGACCATGTTGAACGAATTTTAGAAAAGAGATTTGAGAAAAACGTAATCGTCGGTCTCTAATTCCTTTAAATTACGCATTTTCGAATCTTAATTACGATTATCAAGGTAGGGGATTACAGTTTCCACAGTAAACTCTTTACTGACAATCCAGATTTCAGACTTCTTTATTCCATATTTAACAGCAAGAAGTTCTTTCTCGTTTATATCATAATTTATCTCTGCTCCCTTGAAGGTTCCTGAAGCATAAGACAAAATTGGATTTATGGGTTCTTCCTGCTTGTAGTACTGCTCCCCAATAATAATTAGAAGCATCAGTTTGTAAAAATAATTCATCCTCATCCTTTGGCAGAGGTAGAGGTTTTACTTCCTTTTTTACAAACTCTTTGATTTTTCTAATTTTTTAGATTTCTTCTTCTTCCCTTTTGAAGGGCTTATCTTTTCTAAGCATCTTCTGTAATTGTCCCCGAACTAAAGCTCCATAAGGGATAAAGTTCATGGCATAATTTAGATGTCCTAGAAATGACATAAGTTGTTTCTTATCTTGAATTTCATCTGGAAAAGTTAAAATAGTCCGAATAATATTGGGCTGTAATTCTACAACTCCTTTAGGCTTAATGGTTAGGCCTAAATATTCTATTTGGGCTTTTCCTATTTCAGCCTTTTTCTTGGATAATACTAGTCCATTTTCATAAGCATGGCAAGCAAAAACAAATAAATGTTTTATATGCTCTTCTGGGCTTTCAAAAAATACTAAAATATCATCTATATATAGACCAGTATGAATGATCTATATGGATTAAAAATCTTATCCATCATTTCTTGAAAAATGGCTGGACTAGTTTTTAATCCTATTGGTAGAACATTCCACTCATAATGTCCATTTGGTACACTAAAAGCGGTACATTCTCTGGATTTTTCTTCTAGTTCTATTTGAAAAAATCCTGATTTACAATCAAATTTTGAAAATATTTCCGAATCCTTGATTTTATCAAAAAGAACATCTTTTCTTGGGAGAAAATAAGTATTAGATTTTACAACCTTATTCAAAAGCTTATAATTTATTATAAATCTAGATTCTCCTTTTTTTTGTTCTGAATAATTTCTTACTAAAAATCCTGGGCAATTCCATGGACTTTTAGAAGCTCGAATCAAATTTAAATTTAAAATTTTTTCCATTACCTTTGGAAAATCTTCTAAATCTAACTTTGAATATCTCCTTGGTTTTTCATAAACTGGAACATCAGCTTTTAATTCTATTTTTGCAATATAATTTTTTTTTTATTTGCAAAAGCTCTTGAATTTTCTTCAAAACATTTTTCTAACAAATTTTGAAGATGTTCCGATATTTTAAATTTATCGGAATTTTCGGCTGTTGTTTTCATCACATACTCACCATGCTAAGCTGTTAAACTCTGAGTATAATGATGAATTATTGGCATATTTAATAATGTCACTTTAAAACTTGTATTACAATGAGTAATAAAGTATACATTATTAACATCGAAGCTAAAAAGCTTAAATGCTTGTCTCATTGGTCGAATTCCTAGAATGAGATCATATCCTATATTAGGATAATAATAAAATGTGTCTATTCTGAATTCAATATTTCTAATTTGTAAATAAAGGTTTTTATATCCTTTATCATATCTAGTCTCTTGATTATGGATATCATTTGCCTTAATTGGATTTAATCCAATTAATCTTTCTTGACTTAATTTGTGTTTTACCAAATTAATGGTACATCCTGTAATTATCATATGTTGTAACAAAACTATTAATAAACTTCCACTTCGCAATTTAATTAATCTATTTTTTAAAAAATTGTTTTTAATATTAGACCCTTTATGAACATACGATCTAGAGTCCAATCGTTGTTGCCTTTAATTTCATTTGTATCGGGGGAAAAAAAGTCCAATCATTGTCCGCCACATTTTCTTAATTCAAGTTGTTTCTAATGGACTCAAAACTTTGGGTTCATTTGGATTGGTGTTTGAAGAGCTTATAAGTACTTTTCACGTAAATCGAGATAAAACTCATCTCATATACTTATCTCGTATACTGTAAATCACTATTAAAAAGCTACTTTTAAATACTCCAATCATTATTCCAAACAAACGTTTTATCCGCACATCAAGCCTAAAAGACTTTTTGCATGACATTATAGGGTGTCATAATAAAACTGTCTTGTTTACTACTTCACATCTTAATCTTCAACTTACAAGTTAAAATGAGCTACAAAAATTACTTCATGTTCAGGGGCAAAAAACTAAAGGGCACACTATACTTGCTATGATCAAACTATGATATAGCATAGATATCTACCTGCGTGTTTGGATCGACGATTTAGGGTGTAATAAGGTGATTTATCAGCCCAATCAGGTGAAGCTAGCGTTTCGTCCAATTTGTTATGTTTGGATCAACGATTACGTCTCAATCAAAATGAGTGAAAGCCTACGATTAGCATAAGACTGATAGCTAATAATAATCTGGGAAATAGATCATTAAAAATTAATACTTTATCTGAACCATTACAAATAAATATAAATCCAAGAAAAAGTATAGATATAAGAAGCAGCAGTAGTAGTAATAGATTAGTAGAAATACCTTTAATAGATACTCCCACAAATTCGAATTTAGTAGAAATAAATCAAAAAATAGAAAATTTAGATATAACTCAAGAACAAGAAGAGGATAAAATTATTATGGAAATAAAAAAGAATGGAATATAGCAAGAAATGATAACTCTAATAGATGAAACTAGAGAAAAAAGTAAAATTGAAATAGGATATACAGAAAATGATTATGAAGAAATTGATGAAGGAATAAACACGAATATAATAGCAAGATTTAATAAAAGAGATATAATACAGTTACTATTATGGGTTGAAGAAAATACAAATAAAACATATAAGATAATTTTAGGAAAAGATTTTTTAGAAAAAGTAAGACCTTATAGGAATCAGAAGGACAGAATAATATTTAATATAAATCATCAAACAATTGTAATACCAAAGTTAAAATGATGTTAAACATAAATCAGACAGTTAAAGTAATAAAAATAGTATTAGCAGAAAAAGATTATTATTATATAGATGAAGAAAAAATAATAATTCTAAGAGCTGATAGAGGAATGATGAATTATATAGTACATAGTATAAATAAAGCTAATCAAGAAGAAAGAAAACAATTAAGAAGAGTATATTTTGAAGAACCACAAAATTTTGTACAAGAATATAATGAGGTAGTGAATAATATGATGAATAGGGATGAAATCAAGAAAGTGTTTAAAGAAAAACTTGAATTACTATCTAGAGTTTAGTTCTTATGGATAGAATAATATTATATGATGAAACAAAATGGTATTATTATAATTCTAAGAACAATATAAGAATGAGAATACCAATAACAGAAAAAGTAATTATAAGAAAAATAGTTCATCATATGAAAAGAACAGATGATGATGAGAAAACAGTCTTAGAAAGAATATATTACTATTATACCAACAAATAATAAAAGCTTTATAAGATTAATACTAAAAAAGATAAAAAGAACTCATTAATGGGAAAATAGAAGATTAGAATATATATTTTTTAATCATCCATTATTATTATTTTTTTTTGGGTAAGATTTAATCATCCATTATTATATGAAGAAGAATATGAAAGGGTGATAGAAGAAAGAGAAGGAAGAAGAAGTGTAAAGAAAACCTTGAAAAAAACATTTAGAATTATTATTTAGGATATGAGTAGACCATTATATTATATTTTGATAAATTTTATTTATAAAAATATAGAGCCAGAAAATATCATGTTTTAATAGATACTGGAGCAAACTTAACAATAGCAAAATATAATGTTTTACCACCTGAATTATGGAAGAGAAAAAATAAAATGCTTAGAATGGAAAAATGCAGGAAAAGAAATTCATATGATAAAGCTTGAAGCTAAAGATATAAACGTAAAAATAGGAAATTATGAATTACTAATAAAAGAATTAAATCAATATAATAAACCATCTTGTGATGTAATTTTAGGATTAGATTTCTTAGAACAATATTTTCCTATGCATATGATTAGTAAAGCTTTAATATTAACTACACCATGTAAACATGAAGTTTGGGCAATAAGAATAATAAGATCATATAGAAGGAAAGATGAAAAATTTTAGAAGAAAAATAATAAATATGAAGTACAATTCTTACAAAATAATGACCCAGAAGAAATACAATATATGTTAGCAACATTAAACATAGTAGAAATAAAAACTATAGAACAAAGAATTATAGATAATTATAGTGATAATCCTTTAATACATTGGGAAAAATCTAAGCCTATAGCAAAAATAAAATTAAAAGATTACAGCAAAGAAATAAATTGCAAACCTTATACATGGACAGAGAATGATAGGAAAGAATTTATAATGCATATTAAAGAAATGAAAAAAATATAATTTAATAAGGGAAAGTAGATCAGAATATTCATCACCAGTTATAATAGTCTCTAAACACAGTGAAGAAAAAGGAGGAAAAACTAGAATGGTAATTAATTATCAAAAATTAAACGAATTAGCAATAAGAAACAAATATTCTATACCTAAGATGGATTTGTTATTCAATCTAATAAAAGGAAAAACTATATTTAGTAAGTTTGACTGTAAATCAGTATTTTTTTCAAGTAAAATTAGAAGAAGATAGTAAGAAATATACAGCTTTTAGTATATCAGAAGGATTATATGAATGGAATGTATTACCAATATGATTTCATACTAATCCTAGTATATTTCAGGAATATGTATAAAAAATGTTATTACCTATAAGAGAATTTGCAGTAATTTATATTGATGATATATTAATATTTTCAAAAGATGAAAAGGAACATGAAGAACATTTAGAACAATTTACAATATTAATTGAAGAAAAAGGTTTAAATATATCGTCATAAAAAATAGAACTAAGAAAAGAAAAAATCAATTTTTTATGACAAGCATTAACAAAAGATGGAGTAGAGTCACATGATCATATAAGTCAGAAAATATTTCAGTTTAAGAAGATTACAAGTAAAAAAGAATTACAATCATTCTTAGGATTAGTAAATCAAGAAAGAAATTATATCCCTAATTTGTCAAAATTAACAGCAAAAATATCTAAGTTAGCAAGTGAAAAAAACTATATGGAAATGGGATAATAATATAGAAAAAGTAGTAGAAAATATAAAAATGTTATGTAAAGATTTGCCTAAATTAACTTTACCTCTAAAAGAAAATATAAAATGGATAATTTATACTGATGCCTAAGATAATTATTGGGATACAGCATTATATCATGAAGATGAAAATGGAATTGAAAAAATAACAAGATTTATGAGTGGAAAATTTAATGAATCCCAAAGTAGATATCATTCTAGCTGGAAAGAATTATTAGCGGTTGTAAAAGCTATAGAAAAGTTAGAGCTGTTTATTGTAAATAGCACATTTATAATAAGAACAGATAATACTCAAGTAAAACACTGGTTATCAAGAGGAATAAAACAAAATAAATTGAGTAATAAAATGTTAATTAAATGGCAGAAAGATTTAGCTTATTATGATTATGAAGTTGAATATATCAAAGGAAAGAATAACTTGATTGTTGATTATTTGAGCAGATGGAATCAGTAAATAGATTTAGAAGGCACAGTCCTATAAACCAGATGAATAAAGACGAAGAATCATCTCCTTTGATGAATTAACTTGTAATGAAGATTAATATTCTTGAAATGAATATGAGTTTATTAAGTAGTCAAGTAAGTACTAGTATACAAGGGCTAACCAGCTCTATATCTAGTATAAATGACTCTCTTAATGATCTCTATATTCAATTTGAGAATTTAAAGACGTGTAAGGCAAATACTGCCAACACAAGTGTAAGGACAAATGTCCTCCAGATGAATAATGCAACTTATAAGGGCAAAGAGGCAAGTATTGCCAGTCTAGAACCATCTGTAAAAGGGTCATTCACCCTTAGTGAGTCATCCACTCACACAACCCAAAATTTAATTGAGTCATTAGGACTTGATTCTAATATACCTATAATCCAAACACCTGTAATCGAAAAAGAAACCTTATCTTTTTCCCAAATAATGGCCTTACAAGAAAAAGAAAAAGAAAAAGAAAAACCAAAAAAGAATAGTCATGTACCAAAATCCAATAATGTCTTTGATATTTCCAAACAGTATAATTTTTACAAGATCATTGTCAAGAAATTGAACCAATTAGCCTTGTCTCATAAGACCATTAAATATGTCTCCTATTATGCCTTTAATAAAGCTATTATATACCCAGGAACTCCTCCGAGTATTGTAAGTACTTTATATTAATATGATTTAATTCAAAGTATTTACCCATCACATTCTATGAAGGAAATCTTTGAGTTACCTCAAATCATTACTAAATCTGTAGAAGAATATTATAAGATTGCAACAAAAAATCAAGTTTTTATAAGGTGTTACTCAACTGTAGCTGAGATCACGCTAGATAAGTTATATATGCCCATCAATTTGATTAGACTTGGAACTACGAAGAAGCCATTGGAATATGAACCAGAAGTTAAAGAAGAAATTGAAGATGATGAAGATTTCCAATTCAGAGTTTCAAATATAAGAGCTCAAGACTACCATATAATTTTCCAAGAAATGAATCGTATTAAGCTTGCTGGAAAAGAAGAACAACCATGGGTTTTCAGATCCAGTGATAAGACATGTGTATATTCTCTTGGAACCAAACTCCATAACAACAAGCAGTTTAACATGTGGTATGATAAGATCAAGAAAAATGAGATGGATAATACTGAAAAAACAGAGAAGAAGATTTGTTAAATAATAGGAGATTATCCTAACCATGAATGCCAGCATTGTAAAGAAATCAGAGGAAGCGACAGCAATCCAAATATCTCTCTAGATCCAAGCCTACTGTTAAATTGTCGGCACAAGAAGACACAAATAATTGTCGGCACAACCAGACAAACTACGATAGAAAAACGTGGAAGAAAAGCAGATTCTCGACAGGATAAAAAGTTAGAGTCTGAGTCATGTAAGAAATCATATAATTGTTACCTTAGTTAAGGTAAGCAGGGTCAGTTTTAACTCGAGTCATGTAACCTGAGTTGATCTCAGGAGTTTATATAGACGCCTTATAAGTTACGTTGAGGGACACACCAACTTTGAATGAAAAATAATTTCCCTTCATACTCTCTCTCAAAACTCTCTGATCTTTGCGAGCAGTTCTCAGCGATGGTCGTCTGCAACATCGTGTTTAATCAATTATTATTGAAGACGAATAAGTTATGAGTGGCTGAACTCTCTTTGGGGATCTAGGGGGAAGTTTTATCTGTGATTCATGGGGATGACTTGATAAGTCAAGCTAGGGGTGAGCATGGTGCCCAGTAGCCCGGTACGCCCACCCTGACCCTGCAAAAAATTGCCCAGCCCAGCCCTAAAAAAGTGGCCCGAAAAAATTTTGGGCAGCTTTGGGCGGGCTAATAGCCGGGCAGGGCCGGGCATCGGGCAAGGGGTGCTGCCCTGCCCATTTGGCCCTGCCCTGAAAATTATTTTCATTTATTTAAAATATAAAATTTCATATCAATTAAATATTATTTCATATATATATTTTTATTTAAAATATATATTGTCTATTGTATAATATTCTTCTGATCCTCTCTTTTTTTCCCCAACCACTAAACACTATTTACAAGTAGATTTCTTCCTTTCTTCTTTACTTTGTGCTGTATTAAATTATATTTGCTTTTTATTTTCTTTCTAGATGCTTTATCATTTGATCAACTTTTGGGACATTGAATTGATGCAAACTACTTTGACTTCACGGCTTTAATTACAATCATTTTGTTTTCTTATTTATAATGGATTATGGATGTTGTTTAATTTTTAAAGTATGGATATTTGTTAAGACATATGGTATTTTTTAAATTTCAAGACTTAAGTTGTAGACTTATTTTGAAATATCCCAATATGTGAAATCATCGAATGTATTTGAAATTTATATTACTTAGGACGAAGTTAAGACATATATGGTATTAGTAACTACATGAATGTTTTTGAAATTCATAAGGAATTATTTTTTTCATAAGTGGACAAGATAAGGCGTTATCACTTGGGTAGGGAAGCCCACCCTGCCCAGCCCACATTGCCCAACCCAAAATGGTTAGGGCTTTTAGTGGGCAGGGCCGGGCATCAGGCTATAAAATGCAGCCCGTTCATCCTTTGGGCAGGGCATCGGGCAGGGGTCTCGCCCTGCCCATGCCCACCCCTAAGTCAAGCTACTGGGCATAATGTAAATAAAAGAGTTTGGAGAGAAATAAACAAAAATAGAATGACTACGCCTCCTGTAGGAAACGAAAGCAGGCTGTGCTAAGATAACCTGAAGGAGGAAAGTTGAGATCCAAATGGATGATTCTCTGTAAATGGTTCCTGTATGAAAGAAGACAGGATTCCTTCCATAACCCAGGTTATACTTGAGAAAACATCATTCTAATTTTATTTATTAACTCCTAGTAAATATTTTGATTTCTGCAAGTGTGTCTGTGTCTCTTAATTTCTTTATTTCTTCAATTTAAATTCCACAAAAATTTACATATTGCCCAGGTCTGCCTCACTTATGGTATATATATATATATAATTCATCCTCCAAACTAAATAAGTACAAAATTATTAGTTGATTTTTTTGGTGAGTTATTATTGATTAGAAATTAGTATTAGTAACTGCTTTATGTCTCAAAGATGATTCCTGCATTTGATAAGAGAAGGTTTTATGCCTATGCCCATAGAAAAGAAAGATTTGTAATTGAAGAGTGTGCAAAGAACTGTTATTTGGATGGATAAGCGGCACGAAACTTTTGAGTATATGCCTTGTGGTAACATTGTTGCCATTAGATTATTTAATTTATCACCAAGAATGCCACTATAACAAATGAGAAGGATGTGAAAACGACTGTCTTCATATGTGCCTTTTGCATTGCTTATCATGATGGTCAAGCATTTTATTTAAAATTGTACCATTGTCAAATTTTCAAAATTAATTTTTAGAAAAATTGTGAAAAAATCCCTTCGTGTGCAGATATCTTCCCAAGTCCCATTTGACAATTAAGTTACCAATAAGGCCTTTTTCCACAATTATCCCTTCATTTTTTTTTTTCTCATAATTTTTACAATTTTTTCTCTTAAATAACACAAAAAGCCACTTATGCAAAAGACAAACCAAACATTTCACTTTTACATAAGTCACTTATCCAATCGCCGATCCAAACATTCATTATTTTACTCAATCTTACTTTTTCCCAATTTTAAAATTCCATAAGTCAAAGTAAAACACTTATCCAATCACCAATCCAAACACACCCTAAAGCCCCAAAAGGCTTCAATTACAGGTAATGGTCATCACTGTATATAGACATGAAGGTTCAAACTTTTTTTTTTTTTTTTGAGCAAATGTACAAATATTGTCGTTCCTACAAATTTGGTCTGTTCAGAATCAGAATTTGGAATTCATAAACTCCAGAAATGCTAGAAAAGAATGTCACAAAATTATTATAAATGCAAAAAGAAGTCCTCTGATCAGGCATCTGGTCATCTTGTTCCAGAGGAAATATGATGAAGAGCCAAAAACAGTAAGGCTTTACTAAAAAAAACAACAAACACAACAGCGATGCAGAAATAATTGGGGAGATATGACAAGGCATGACTAACTGGATCCTATTTACAACATAACATGAAATATTGTGCATATTCCAACTATCTTGAGTGTGTTGACCATTAGTGAGAAAGCTTGTAAGATATGATTATGACTATAGCGAGAATAAGAGCTCCCATTAGAGAGCCAACTATCCATTTGTTCCTAGAAATCCTCCTTGACATAGAAGACAAAACCTTTTTACTCTTGTCAATGGCATCATCTATCCCGAAAAGCTGCGAGACAAAAAATTGACCATCAGTCTACAACTAATGTTGCTTCAGAATAGCACTCATTATGCACAAGGTTTACAGGTCTTGTTCCTAAGGAGTGTATAATTAACTCATATACCAGTCAGCTCCCTGATATTTGAAACGACATGGAATGAAATACCAAAAGATGATAGGCTACCTGAGATACTTGTGTTTGATAAGATAATTGGTGGCAGTTTACATTCCAAGGGATGGTATACGTTATTCACTGTTGAGTATACATCAATAGCAAAATTAATCATGTATGAAAATTTTATTCCAACTATCCTGGATGTGATGCCAAGGGGGCATTAAATTAGGCATCCAAGATTATGAGCTAAAACCCCGAATTTTCACCAAAATTAAAAAAAAAAAAAATTAGGCATCCAAGATATAATGGTATGAAAACTGACTGCATTAAGATACTCTCCACATAGTATAAATAAAAAAGGCACACTGGATTATAGAAAACTTAAGGACCACCCAATGGCCCAAGGGGAGGTCGTGATTCAGTCCTAGTAATAAATGAAATTTAATTTGGAAAATATAGTGTTTGCAAGAGGGCAGCATGCTTTGATACTAATAGAATAGCATTGGCTGATCAAACATACCTTTTGATGGGAGCTTAGGAGAGTCTCACGTTGCTGATGCAAATCTTCGAGTATTGAAACACCAAGTTGTTCAGTCTCCAGCATGACTCTTCGACTCTCCCTAATTCGGTCACTTGATTCATTTATTCTTTCTACTGACATAGTTAGCCTTTCCCTCTGATCAGCAGAGGCCTGCATTATCATCCATACATGATACAAAAACTCTTATCACCAATTAATGACTTGACAGTGTCACTTATAATGCACTAGCTGCCCTAGAAACACATTATTTTTAAGAAAACCACTAATTACAAATTTCATTAAAAGCAGTGAAAAAAGGGGCGAGGTCAAACAAGTTGCAGGCATGCAAATGCAAATAACTCCAAACCAATTCCATCAGACAATCTCGTTCTATCAACATAATAAGGCAGCAAGCGCTCAGGCAAGTATACCACATGTAGCCTCAGGATAGACAAATAGACAACAGATAAAAAGATAAATAATATTAACAATGATGACAAGAAGAAAAAATTACTTAAGAAAACTATTTTCACGTTACACTATGCCCTAAGAGAGCCATAGATGATAGCACTAAGGAAAAATTACTACTCCCTCCGGTCCTAAATATAGGACAAAGTTTGTAGTGCAACCGGAGGTAGTATTAGTTAGCAAGATCAGGATATTTTCACCCATGATCTCATTCAAGGTAAAACACAATAAAGAAGCATGTCCATAAGTAGATGGCGTACTCTGGTTCTGAATTCAAGCTTTCTACAAATAAAGCCCCGACCTATCTTCTTTTATTTTCAAAGAAAAGTTTGTACGTTGTAAATCTGAACAATTATCAAGTAGTATAATCTAAAGTTATAGAAATACCATATGAGCATCGGCCATTCCAGCCTCTAGCAAATCTTCACGGGCATGGTCAGCATCAGGAGATGTTAACCTTTTAAATTCCTTCTTCAATTTGTTCAGATCAGACTTGTATTCCCTCAGCTTAGCAAGCAGCGTTGCTTTCACACTTGCCTGCAAACTTCTTGCCTCAAGATCCATCTTTCGAATCTGAAGTGAGAAAGAGAGGGAACGGTCAAACACAAAGGGAAGATCATGCAGTGAAAGAATTTGAAGCACAGAATTTAAGAGTTATCTGAAACTTGATACCAGAACTTCAGCATCATCTAATCCAGCTTTGATCTCAGCAATTTTTTGCTGCTTCTGGTCTGAAATTATTGAATAAAAAACAATAATACATTTAATGTCACATTAAATTATTATACATCTTAATAAAAGCATGTTCAAAGAAACATTCTCTACCCAGCTCAGTACTCTTTGAAAATTTATCTAGCACTCGTCTTCATGGATCATGCAAATTGCATAACAAGCAATCTCATGAAACAAAACACGAGTTTCTTTTCCTAAGTCCTTAGATTCTAAGTACATCTATCACAACAAATCTCAGACAGAATCGCCCTGAGCTACATACTAAGGAACATTTGGAACATCTAAAAGTAACATTTGGAAAAGGTCAAATGCCAACCAATTTAGGAGTTGCACTTCCAACAAAGGTCCGCATGCTATTACTAACAAGAAACACGGAGCTGTAAATCTTGAAGTAGATCCTTATATAACTAAATTCCTTCAAATTCAATCAGAGGAATGTTCGGATCTTTTCTACCTTGGTCAGAAAGAAGAGACGCCGAGCCACATTTACGAGAAAGATTAGCAGAGAGATCACAGTATTGGCGCTCGTACCCCTCGAAGACCTCACTCATATTGCAGGCACCGTTCTTCAGAGAATGAACAGACGAAAAAGGAAAGACAAAAGATCAGAGAAGAAATCAGATAGCCGATAATATATGGTTCATAAATCAACTATGGAAGCCATGGATGTATGATTACAACCTTGATCTAGCGCGAAATTAGTGCTCCGAAACTGAAAGATCCGCACAAGGACTCCTCGAGTTTTCTAGTGCTCGGACAAGAGTTGTGGCGGCAAGACGATAAACGAAGGGACTGATCAGGTACTGCACTGAACGAACTGCAATTTTATCAAACGCAGGGAAGCATTGCGTGCGGTTCGGGATGCTAGATTCTCTGGAGCGGTATGTATGAATCATTAAATCCCAAGTCAATTGTTTTTCTTTGCCCTAAAAAAATTCAAGGAAAATTTAAAATAAATACTGTTTAAATTTGAAAAACTCTAAAAAAATTTGTTAATACATGAAAAAGATAAATAAGTCTTAAAAGATTAATATGAGATTTTAAAATGTTGTGTTTTTATCAAAATGCCCCTCAAGTATTTTTAAAAGAAAAAAGAAAAACACTCTCGTCGGCGCCAAAGCTCCGCTACCGCCGCCACCGAAGCTCCGGCGGCCGGCACCGCCCCGCCGGTGAGTCTCTAACGATCAGCTGCTGGTGACAATTGAGTAATAGGATTGGCTATTTGAGTATAGGAATTGACTACTTAAGCTCCTTGAGCTCTATTAAGCGTTATTAGCAAATTGAATAAAGGTAATGATAACTTAAGTGTAGCTATTAATAACCTCCGGAGCCCAATTTGTTAATCGCTATACTCAAGTTGTCATTGTTTTTATTCAGCTTGTTAACAACACCGGATAGGGTTTATGGAGCTCAAGTAGTCAATCCCTATACTAAAGTAATCAATCTCATTACTTAAGTTGTCAACAGAGCTCTGCTAGCTGGCGTCAGAGTCCCACTGGTGAGGTGGCGTCTGCGACGGAGCTCCGATGCTAACAATGGTTCTTTCTTTTTTAAAAAAACTTTAGGGGCATTTTGGTAAAAGCACAATATTTCAAAATGTTAGAATAGTCCCTTGAGACCTATTTACCATTTCCATCTGTTAACAGATTTTTTGGGATTTTTCGAGTTCAAATGTTATTAATTTGAAATTTTCCCAAATCCTTTTATGCTTTTAGGCAAAATCATACCCTTCTCCTTCTATTAATAAGGTAGAGGGAGAGAGAAATTTCGATCATATTTATAGAATAGAGAGAAAAATTTTGACCATATTTATAGAACAGAGAGAGAAAATTTTCATTTAAATGTTCAATTTTACCCTTCATAAATTATTGTATTAATTTTATTGTCATAGGATATAATATATATTAAATAAGGGTAAAGTTGAAAAGTAGTGAAATTTTATAAAAAAATTAATGAAGCTTAAAGTTTTTTGTTGTGAAACATGCTATAAGTGCCTTATAAATAGGATCTAAAGAGTAATCACTACTACAAAAAGCACAATATGTGGAGCTTATTTTAAAGAAAACTATGGTGCTGGCACTTCCCAAGCTCCACTAAAAATAGTTATAGTGCTTTTTGAATCTATAGAAACGTCATAGCTTATTTTTCTTTTTAACGCCAAAAGAGGTTGGGCACCTCCTACGGCAATTACGGCACTTCCCAAAGGATGTTGGTGCCACATTCTATGGCACTTCCTTTGAAAGCGTCATATAAAGTCTTTTTGTAAAAAATAATTTTTCTTAATTATTTCCTTTTCTTAATGAAACCCTCTTTATTTACGGTCCAAATTCATAGCAATTTACAATTTGAAAGCAAAATAAAATAACTCAAAACAAATAACTAATTTATAAAATCACTACAAAATGTATTTAATTACAACAATTATAATATACAACTAATTTTAAAATGAATAAACAAAATAAGAATACGCAAGAAAGAACCTATATACCTAAATATTAGCTAATTGTTTGACCATATATTCACTCCATTCTTCAATGGTTTCATCCACTTGATGTTTAGACAACTCAGCAAAACGTTGATCTTCATAATACTACATAAATAATCATGCACACTAAGAATTAAAATCACTAAAGATCAATTAGCTTAGATACTTGTTAATTTAATTTAAAACACAACATGAATTGCAAGTAAAGTGTAACACCCCAAATTTTATTCACCAAAAATGTATTGTAAATTATTTTGAATAATTCAATAAAATGGTGAATATTCATGAATTTGGATCTTGTGAATTTTGAAATATTCATATTCATAAGGAAATGGGTAAATTAATTCAAAAATTGAATTAAATTGCAAAGGGGATATCAAAATCATAATTTTACCAATTTAGCCCAAGATTAATTATTTTACAATTAATTTGAATTAATTTCAATTAATCAAGGAAAATAAAGGAAAATGCATAATAGAATTATTCTTGGTGGAATAAATCAAGAATTGAGAAATTAAGGGGGATTATACATAATTCAATTATGTGAATTATGGAATGAGTGAAAAAATAATTTTTCCTTCCCTTCCTCTCATTATTTTCGTCCAACATGAAAAATAAGGGAGAAAAATATATTTAATTAGAGTAAAGGGAAGAGTGGATAACTTGGGGAACTAGAAGGAATCTAGTCCTAATCCAATTGGACATGAATGATGACAAGGGATGGCCTAAAGCAAGAGGTATGTTGGGAGGTATGGTTGGAGGTACTTTTTTGCATGCCCATGAAATTCTGTCTTTATTACTCTTTGATTATCAAAATGGAAACGGGTGTTGATATTTTTGGTATTAGAGATAATAAGCGATTCTGGCATTATCAGAAATGTATACTGATAAGGTTTTATTTGCATGGTGAGAGGCTACTCATGGATATTCCGAGTGAGCCTGTGACCGTGATTAGTAGTAGTGACAGCGAGACGACGGTGAACCAGCAGGTTTTGGACAGAGGGCCGATGATCGATTATTTCAGGCACGGCGGCATGAGTATGCGAAACACAACACGAAAGAGCATGTCAAGGCTGCTGGTGTACAGTCCAGAGTAGAGGCCGGTATCCCCAGGAGTGACAGAGGTTGGTGAGCCTGGAGATGCACCAAAAGAGTACCCAGAGTGGGATTCTAACTACGAACCGGAAGAGATTCCATTAGATGAGGCGAGTGACTACGAGTCTCAGACAAAGCTGATACAGGCGCCGTATCACCTACAGCCGGACATGGGGTTGTCCTTTCTTCTCAAGGCCAAGTATCATAGAGCACTGTGGGAGCACGATACCCCGAGAGACCAGTACTTAGTATTCATTGATGATGTCGAGACAAGGATACCGGGGGAGCAGGATCGTGACGGAGCGATATCGAGACGGTAACAGCGATATCATGGCATGGGGTATTAGAGTACTCAGAGGTGATATCAGTACCTAGATTGCAATATTGGTGGTACTGGTGCACCTTGAGGTGATATCACTGTGGTATTGATGGTATCAGGATGATATCAGTGGTATCAGGATGGTATCAATAATATCAAGAAGTAGTAGTATCAGTGCAAGTAGAGGCAGTACCAGTGCCCAGTCAACAGTATTAGCGAGACTAGTGCACTAGAAAAAAAAAAGAATCGATACACGCAATGACGGTATCAGAACACCAGTAGTAACAATTATGATAATGGTATCATAATTGATATCATATGATGTACAATAGTTTGTAAGTTATGTAATGTCTCTAGTTTTCCATAACTACAGTAAATAGTTATGATGTACGAAGTATGACATATTTGTACCCTGATTGTTATAAAATAACAAAATTGCCCTTGCTCTTGTATCAAAATTTACTCTTCTTTAAATTTTATGTAGAGTGAATTATAGAAATGATTCAACTCGAGGAAGGTGGTAGGGGCCGCGGTAGAGGCCGAGGTAGAGGTCAAAGCCGAGGGCGTGGTAGACAGGGTAACGATGAGGGTGAACCGAGGCCTGACCCTATCCAACAGCGAATACTGGAGATGCTAGAGCAACAGCAACAGACTATGAACGAGATAAGAACTGATCTTCGGGGAGTACAACAGAGACAGGACTACCTGGAGAATCACATAGATGAGTTCATATGGGGGAATTACGAAGAAATCCAAGGGGAACCTCCGCTAGCTAATTTACCACTAGAACCTAAGGTGGATATCCAAGTTTGGCTGAGCAGATTCAGTAAGCAGTAGCAGCCCACGTTCATAGGGAAGTTCGATCCTCAGATGGTGGAAGATTGGTTGGCTTGTATGGACAAGATCTTTGACATGCTGTAGTGTCCAGATGAAGTAAAAGCTCGACTAGCCATATATAAGCTAGAGAATGATGCCGATCATTGGTGGAAAGGCATGGACCTTATCCTGAAGGGGAAGAATGTTCCGATCACATGGGAACTATTTCAAGAGGAATTTAACAAGAAGTACTTTCCTCCGACTGTCAAGAGAGAGAAAGAGAAAGAGTTCCTTAGCATCAAGCAGTAAGACCGAGAGAGCTTTGATGACTATCTAGCCCGGTACATCCAACTGTCACGCTACTCGTCATATGCCAAGTTGAACAACAATGATGAGTGGAATTTAGACATGATGATAGAGGGGTTGAGACTCGAGTTCAATGAGAGGTTAATCTCCCAACACTTCATGGAATTCAGCAAAGCGGCAGAGGAGTGCCGATACATCGAGAAACGTCTGTCAAGCTGGTCAATACAACCTAGAAATAAAGGTGCTTCTGGAAGCGATAGCTCAACTCAGAAGTGAAAGGATCAGAGTGGATATTCCGAAGGGGATCCTAAGAGGCTAAATCAATCTGGGGGCCGTGGAGGTCAGGGTTCTACAGGAAGCAGGACTTGTTGGCGTTGCCAGAAGCCAATGCACCCTGGTAGATCTTGCAGCAGGATTCCATTTAGGCCAGACTCGAGTAGACCACCTGTCTGTTATAATTACGACAAGCCGGGGCATATGGCTAAGGATTGTCCATAAAAGCAACAGCAGCAGGAGACGAGACCTAGAGATTCTGGCAGGGTCTATACATTGACACAGGAAGAAGCCAGAAAGTCTCTGAAGCTGATTCAAGGTACGATTTCTTTGAACGGCAGTTTAGTGCATGTTATGTATGATTCTGGTGCAAGCCATTCATTCATTACATACAACTGCATGAGATGATTATGTGTATCAATGCATAAATCCCTGAATGATTTAGTAGTATCTATGCCTAATGGTATTTGAATTGTGACAGCTGAAGTTTGTTTAAATTACGTGGTAAATGTTGAGGGGCATGAATCGACCGTAGTTAGGGAAGTGTGAGTTCTGGCTTGTAGAGGTGAGATTTCTAGGCCACGTAGTCGCACAACAAGGAATCCTGGTGGACCCTGGTAAAGTAGAAGCAGTACTGAACTGAGAAGGCTGGAAACTGTGATTGTGATACGTAGTGTTCTGAGTCCTGTTGATTATTATGAGTAGCTCAATGGTAGTAGCCTTAGTCAGGACTGCGATCTTATGCCCTCAGGGTCTTGTGTTCGAGGCTGCGAGAGGCAAAAGAAATGCAGTTGAGTTGGAGGGGCCGCAAATATCCTGGTGAGTCCATGCTCATAGTCTACTCGTAGTCCCTGGGATTGGGGAAGTGTGGGGTGTGACAATAAAAAGGATGAAATGTTTATATCGAAATTTCCCAGAACTCAACATTATCTATGGGATGATGATTGTGAGAAGAGCTTCAGAGAGCTAAAATGAAAAATTTATTGAAGTACCAACATTGATAATCCCAAATCCATAGTGAGCCATTGTTGTTTTCACTAATGCCAGACGGCATGGATTGGGAAGGGAATTAAGTCTCGGATGCAAGTAGGCATAGATTGAGATGAGAATTGATGCAAGCCGAGTGAGGGCGTATGCATCATGTCAGCTGAAACTTCAAAAATTGAACTCTCCTATCCATAATCTTAAGTAAATGGTAATAATGTTTGCTTTGAATCTGGAAAATGTTGCCTTTATGGCGTAATTGTGGATTTGTACTGCGATCACAAAGATTGAAATGTGTGTATGATCGGAGAGGGCTACCTACGAAAAGTTCTAATTGGAAAGGCCTACCTACGGACAGTTCTGGTCGGAGAGGGCTATCTACAAAGAGTTCTGATCAGAGAGGGCTACCTAAGGAGAGTTCTGATCAGAGAGGGCTACCTTTGGTAAAATCTGATCGAAGAGGGCTACCTACGGAAAGTTCTGACCGGAGGGGCTGACTAGGTATATAGGCGCCTGTGTGAAGCACCGAGTACAGTACCGTAGTATGGAGCCACCGTGACGATGAACCCTAAAGTGTAGCCACTGTGACGACGAACTCTAGAGTGGAGCCACCATGACAACGAACCCTAGAGTGCAGCCACCATGACGAAGAACCCTAAAGTGTAGTCGCTGTGATGTTGAATCGTAGAATAGAGCTACATACAGGAATGTTGGCTCTCAACGACAGCGCGTTGTAATAAGTTCCATATTGAAGGGGTTTTAATAAGATTTTATATGGCTCAGAATGATTCAAGTGGAATCGGGCCAAGGTTTGGCATAGAGAAACACCGTTTTAGGTGCAGTCAGGTATTATGGAGATTCCTGTGGAACTCCTATTGAATCATCATGACCTTGTTGATGCACAGAAGGGGAGATAAACCTTAAAGTGCGTACCATATCACTTTGCCGTCAAGTTTGAGTAGGCTACACGACGTTTTCCATGTTTCTCATATGAAAAAGTATCAACCTGATCCAAAGGACGTAATAGAGTACGGGGATGTAGAAATGCGTGAAGAATTGACTTGCGAAGTCATGCCTGACCGAATCATCGATCGGCAGGAAAAACAGCTACAGAATAAGAGCATTCTATTTTTCAAGGTCGTCTAGAGAGGGTTATCACCCAGAGAGGCTACATGGGAAACAAAGAAAGTATGAAAAAGCATTACCTGAAATTCATGAATGTATAAGTGTAGCAAATTTTGGGGACAAAATTTAATTAGGTGGGGGAGAACTGTAACACCCCAAATTTTATTCATCAAAAATATATTGTGAATTATTTTGCATAATTTAATAAAATGGTGAATATTCATGAATTTGGATCTTGTGAATTTTGAAATATTCATATTCATAAGGAAATGGGCAAATTAATTCAAAAATTGAATTAAATTACAAAGGGGATAACAAAATCATAATTTTTCCAATTTAGCCCAAGATTAATTATTTTCCAATTAATTTAAATTAATTTCAATTAATCAAGGAAAATAAAGAAAAATGCATAATGGGATTATTCTTGGTGGAATAAACCAAGAATTGAGAAATTAAAGGGGATTATACATAATTCAATTATGTGAATTATGGAATAAGTGAAAAAATAATTTTTCCTTCCCTTCCACTCATTATTTTCGTCCAACATGAAACATAAGGGAGAAAAATATATTTAGTTAGAGTAAAGGGAAGAGTGGATAACTTGGAGAACTAGAAGGAATCTAGTCTCAATCCAATTGGACATGAATGATGACAAGGGATAGCCTAAAGCAAGAGAGTATGGTGGGAGGTATGGTTGGACGGATGGTGTACATGAGAGGAGGAGAAATCCCAACCATTAGCTAGATCAAGGGCTAGGAAGAAACATGAAGACTAAAATACTAAAACACACTTTCTCCCTCCCCTTGTGCATATTTTGGCCAGCCATAGAGAAAAGGAAGAGAGAGTGAGTTTGTGAAGCTTTTAAGGCTGTTAGAACCGGCTGACACCCACAAGGGGGTGAATTGGATGTAAGATAAAAATCTTAAGAACTTTGAAAATCTTTTTGCATCTTAGAGGAAGAAATAAATATGAAAATAATGAATCATAAATCAACAGTTAATATATGCTAGAAATATAAGAGTTTAAGGAAGAGAGTATGCAAACTGTGATTTATCCTGGTTCGGTCCAATCTGTGATGGCCTACATCCAGTCCCCAGGCTCCTCCTGAGATTTTCAAATATACTATTTTCTTGTTTAATGCAGACACAAGAAAAGCCTTTACAAAGTTCTTACTAAGATACTCCCCCTTACAGCAAGTCTTACGAGCAGAGCAATCCTGAAGATCTTTCCTTCCTGCTTACCCGTGCAAGTCTTACGAGCAGCAACGTTCTCTCCTGCTTACACCTCTGTAAGTCTTACGAGCAGCAACGTTCTCTACTGCTTGCACCTTATAAGTCTTACGAGCAGAAAGTCTTACCGGCAATTCTCTCTACACTTGCTCGTAAGGAAATCAACCCACTCAAGGTCCCTCTACCTTGACATCAATTCAGAAATACAATTGAAAGTATTTACAAACTCTCTCACAAAGTAAATATGATGAACATTGAAGTACACTACAAAAACTCTCTCAAATATACATGATGTGGAAAATAGATAAGAACATAGAGTATTCGGGTAGAAGTGGATGATTCATAATCTTATCATGTTATATGTTGCTGTCGTATGCTTGAATCTCTTGTATTTATAGTTGAGTAGGATATGACCGTTGTGAGTATTTCAACCTATCCGTTGAGTCCTATTGCTTCGTTTGGTCGTTCTTCACATTTGAAAAAACTAGCTGTTAGAACATTGACGTTCCGCTTCCGTAAATTCACCTTTTGACTCTTCACATCATATCTTCATTGTATTCCTGGAGAAATACATTAAACACTAATACAATAAAGTGTTAGAGTGATTAGAAGCAAGAAGAATGAGTTATATGATCATTCCATTGATTTCCAGAATCTTCGGGACGTTGTTCTGTTTTCCTAGGAAGCATTACTCGAGTGCTTACTCGAGTGGACATCAAGTTTCTTCACAGGTTACTCGAGTGGCTACTCGAGTGGCCTTCCAGTTTCAGCATAGCTTACTCGGGTAGTAACTTGAAGTTCTCTTCTAAATAACTCTAAATACTCGAGTAGTGCCTCGAGTGAAGTAATAATAGCATTTCAAGTTATTCGAGTATTACCTTCAAGTTTTACTTACCATAGTGAGTTACTCGAGTAGCTCCTCGAGTAACATTGGCAGGATTGAAAAGCCGAGAGCAACTTCAAGTCTTTCTCTTGGTTACTCGAGTACTTACTCGAGTAACGTTGGCAGGTTACTTGAAGGTCGACTCTGGTTACTTCAAGTTTCTGTCTCTTTACTCGAGTACTGACTCGAGTAACGTTGGCAGGCCGAGAGCAACTGGAAGTTTTCTATCTGATTACTCGAGTACTCACTCGAGTAAAGTCTTTTGTTATCAACTAGTTACTCGAGTGGTGCCTTCAAGTGAATTCTTGATTTTGACTCGAAACATGGCAAATTATATATCATCGAAAAGCCCTCATTATCTACATTCCAATGCAATAAGAATTAGCTCCAAACACGTTGTATACTGAAAGTTATGATCCAAAGAGTATCTACTGTTCTTAGACCATTTCTGAACTCATGAACCATCACGAGCAGCAAATTCCAGAAGTCATAGCTCTTAGGATATAGCTTCAAATGTGACAAATTATATATCCATAGAAATCTCTTTGAGTCTACTTTGATATGGCACTGGTTTAGTTGCAATCCAATGTGTAGTTTAGGAGTTATGTCCAAAATACCAAAGCTGTCCAGAAATATGACGCTGATTCATGTGTCAAATTTTGAAGCTTATATCTCTCTCATCTAAACTCCTTTGAATGTGATCTTGGTGTCAAAAGTTCGTGTTGGAAGTCTAGTTTCATATGCCACCAGTTTTAGTTCGATCTGACATGTGGTTGGAGAGATATCATCAAAATACCGAACCTCTATTCTGCCACACGAAAATAGAGTGCCCATTACTTCAAGTGCCGCCTCGAGTGATTCATCAAGTAACCCGGCAGATTACTCGAGTAGCTACTCGAGTAATCACCTCCAAAATGAGGCAGTGCCCTATTACTCGAGTGATTACTCGAGTAATCATCCCTAGAGGCACCATAACTTCCGTATACATCATTTTAGCTTCGTATTGACCCATTCCAACTCCGTTTGACCATAGAAACCTCCGATATCACTTCTAATAGCTTGGATCTTGATATTCTCATGTGATCTTGCAAGTTCTTCTTTCTTTAATCTCTTTCTTCTTGTTTTGCCACTTGATGATCATTCTTTATCACCCAACTTCAACCTTCTTGATGAATATCTTCAATCTTCATCTTTCTTTCTTCTTTCTTCAATTCCTTGCCTCTTGATTTTCTTCTTGATGATTGTTCTCCATTTATGAGGCATTATAACATCAACCCACCATTGGGTTTATGACTAATCTACACGATATACAACATTAAATATGGTAGTTAGTCAATGTAGAAGATAAGTATATTATACAAACTTTTTGCTCATATTTGATATCTATATTTGACATCATCAAAACTATTCATATCTAACAAAGGCTAGAGAGAAAAAGGAAGAAAATCAAGGTAAGAGCTTGTGTTCCAAAGTGATTTAAGCTTCTTATTTTGTGTAGTCATCCTCTAATCTCTTATTCTTCTTGTTAAGCATGGTTTAGCAAGCTAATCTTCAAGATTGAGGAGAGAGAGAGGACGTCCTAGAGAGAGAAACACCAAGGATTAAGAGGTAATATCCAAAATTTCAACTTCTTAGTGTATTGAAGTTGATGTTGATGATTGTTGGTTGGTTTATGTGATTTTTAGTTAAGTTGTAAAATTGGAAAAGCCATAACCCTAAGGGGTTATGCTGCCCAAAATCCTTTAAATCATGATTAAGAAGTGTTAAGTAAGTTAATCAAGGATTAGAAGTGAAAAAGTATAACTTTTGGAAGCTAAAACACAAAGCTCCATTTTTCTATTTTTCCTTCAATATTTTGGCTAGGACCAGAACTGGTAGTAGGAGTTGGATTTTCATAAAATAAATGGTTCCATTGGCCTCAGTGGGCAAAAACAGGTGGGGTTACAGTTGGGCACTTTCTTGGTAGAGGCTGAAAAAGCATAAATATGAAAACGCCACTGAAATCCCTAAATAGGGGTTGTCAATGGTATTTTCGTAATTTAATAGTGAATTTGGTGATTTCGAGCCCAGAAATGGATTTCTTGGGCGAAAATAAGTCAAAATAGCCTTAGTCAAAATTTTGGGAAAACGTGCCATCAGGCCGGGGTCCCGGAGGCATTTTAGTAAATTTCTGTCATAGACTAATATAACCACAATAAACACTATGGAAGAGTCTAAAATGATACTTGGATAGGTTATGATCTATTTCTTGTACATTTAATATTTTAGAGGTATTTTAGGGACATTAATATTTTAGGGATACGGCAGGGCTGGGCCGGGGTCCCAAAAACCGGAACGACATGCATTACAAGACACCGTTAAACAGAGGATTGTAAAGCGTTGTGGTAAGGACATTATCCTTCATACACTATGCCATAAGTTATGTGATTGTGTGGATGCCATTGTTTTGTAAATGCACTTTATTAATCAACATGATTTGCCTAAAGAAGGGCAGTTAGTGCCAGAGGTGCACTTACACTGAGAGTTGGTAGAAGTCCAACTTTTGTAGATTGTGGGGCTGGGCCCTACTCATGTATACATGACGATGATGTGTTTATATTGTCATTAATTTGTGCATACCTTGGCACATGTCATATTTACTTTTTGCATTTTCTATGAACGATATTATGTCTCTACGGGGATTCTTCGGAATCTCACCCTATTTTTGAAATAAACATCTCAGTGGATACCAGTGGGGTAAAGGGAAAAGACGTAGACGCCGAAAAGTGAATGACACGTGTCTCGAGCCGAGGACAAGATCGTGGTTATAATTTAGTCTATTTTGTGATATTTTGGTAAAATTTGTAAATATTAAATTTTCACTGTATTTTCCATTTCCGTCGATGAACAATATTGGAATTGTAAACGAATATTTTTATCAGTACAATTGTACTTTTCTGTATGCCCATGGAATTCTGTCTTTATTACTCTTCGATTATCAAAATGGAAACTGGTGTTGACATAAAGGAACTTACTTTTAGAGGACCAAAATTGTGACGATGAGTAACTATATCTTTCATCCTTCTACAAAGGATTAAACTAGTATTATTATATTTGTAGAATGATCCATCACCAAACTTGCTGGTATTCTTTGCAATATTGTGTCTTTATCTATCAAGCATAAAAGAACTATAGTATTTAAGTTGCTTAAATTTGAGCCATACACGTTACTTCTACAGAGGATTAAACTAGTATTATTATATTTATAAGCTAAAAAATAAATAAACTTATAATGTATAGAAAGTTTAAGAAGACAGAGTTGAAATTTCAAATAAATACCTGAAAAAAATTATGAGCAAACATATAAGATTTATGATAGATTTTAACTAGAAGATGAAGAAGAAAACGTGGACCAAATGTTGTAAAAAAAAACTTACAAGCTAGGGAGCTTCTGTAGGAGGTCGAGATAAGAAGGAGAAAAAACATGTGGGAGAGGAAGCTTTGTATTACCATGGAAGTGGCGACCAAATATTGAAGAAATGTACACCAGGAGGAGACAAGAAAAAATAAAAAGTGGGGGACCAAAAAAACTTCTACTTGTCACCGTTAAAGAGAGAAGGGAGTGAAGACAATGGATAAGGAAAGGTGGTGGATCAATAGAATGGGAATTAATAGATCAGAGTTTTAAAATTTGGGAAGCTGGAGAGCACGTGAAAACATCTGGTTTGACTTCCTATATAAAAAAAAAAGGTGGAATGGCACCTTGTAACAAGCCCCATACAAAGTGATTTTTTTTTTTTACAAAAAAAAAAAAGTAAAGTAAAGTGGCATTCCCATTAAATGGCACCTCATCCGGCGCTTGTATACAAGATGATTTAAAACAATATAAAAAAAGTAAAGTAAAGTGATTAAATGAATGGCACCTTGTAGGTGATTTTAAAAAATTAATAATAAAGTAAAGTGGCGTAAAAACATGACACCTTGTATGACGCTTGTCATACAAATGCCATACAAGGTGATTTAATAAAAAAGGTAGCGTGGTAATTTAAGTAATGACATCTTGTTTGTATGGCGCCTATATAACAACCAGTATTATATAGAGTCGGGAAAACGGGTTGAACTCGTTGAACCGACCCTTTAGACCCTAAATTTATAAGAGCCAGACCTCAAATTTTTACTTTAAAAATGAAAGCGGCCCTAAAAAGGGCCGGCCTTGTAGGTTTTTTTAAAATTTTTTAAAATTATTTATATGATAATATTATTATTACTTTTTTATATTTTATTAATGATGTTACAAATATTTAGTTGATATTAACTCTTCTAGAATTAAGTTTCATAAGAATATCTTGCATTAATAATCCTAAAAATTAAAAAATTATAAAAAAATATTTCTTATTTCATAAGTATTCTTATCAATTTTGTATTTTTTGACTTATTTTCTTGGGATTTTTTTATTTATATCTTGTGTTGATTATTTTATTGACTACTTACACTTTTCAAGACATATTTACAAGAAGTATTTTTAATTTTGTTAAGTTTTCTCATTAATTATTTGTAATTGTAGTATATAGACAATAGTTTACCTTTGATTCTGACTTAATAACCGTGTTTGTTTGTAGCATGTGCATACCGTTTACACTCTAATTTTGACAATATTTATGTGTTAAATTAGGAATTCCATTGTTGTAATTTAAAAAAGAAAAAGCTGAAAAAAATAAAATTTGTTCAATTTTATGAAAATATCTTCAGGTCCTGCGGGCCAGCCCGGACCCTTATGCTTTCGGGTTAGGCTTTGATAACTAGCAATTTTTCTTATCTTGGGCCTAAAAGAGCTAGCCCTTTTAGACTCTAACCCTTTAAGGGCCGGCCCTGATTCCTAGCTCTAGCAGCATACAAGGTGATTAATTTAAAAAAAAAAAAAAAAAAAAATCCTTTTTCAATTTTTTTATTTATTAAAAAGTGTCAGAGATTTTTTTTTTTTCAAATGTAAAGGAGGTAAACTTTCTTTAGTCTGACTTATTTTATTTTATTTCATTTCTTTTAAAGGAAAGGGAAACAATGGCTTTTTTTTTTTTTTAAACAGGGAAGCAATGCTATAAGGCATTGGAAGGTGCTTGCTTGGGAAGTGTCATATAAGTTACTTACTTTTTTAAAAAAAAAAATAATGCCTGCTATGGTGTTTGCCTAGCTATCACTTTATTCTTTTATGTTTAAAAAATAAAGGCCTTGTATGGCATTTATTTAGATAAGTGCTATAGAAGCTTAACACTAGCTATGACGTTTATAATAGTAAGTGCCACAGCTTCAAAATATATATCTGTTTTAAAAAAATAATATATGTAGTGCTTCTTTAAATAAGCGCCACAAGAGGCGCGTTACTAAATTCCTCCTTTATAGTAGTGAATAAAGATATTCTTGTAATTGGGTCAAATAGAACGGGAGCAATTTAAATTCTTGGTGTGTCTTGTTAAGTGATTAAGTGTAATATAAAAGTTTATTATTCCTCTCCATTTCTTCACACGTACTAGGCATGTTTTGTAAAATGCTGTATTTCAATGTATAAGTTTATTTTACAGAATTTTGAAAATAACTTATAACTGTTTACTTTTTTAAGATTATATTAAAATTACTTACCTCCTACGTAATGGTAATATTAAAAAAATGATAAAATTGAACAGAATCAAAATTCTAACCATCAAACTATTTTTTTGGTTAAAAATATCTTATATTCAAAATGAAAGTAGTATGAATTAAAAAAAATACAAAAATCAACAATAACATTTTAATTTGATAAATACACTTAAACATTACAAGAATTTATATATACATGACATAAATCCAAAGTCCAAACTCAAAACTAACTATCCTTTAAATAAGATCAATGGTTTAAATATTGTGTATAAAAAGTTACATTGGGAGAATTATTTACCTTTGTATTCAAATAATATTTCAATTTAAATTAATCAGTATTATTGGATGTACGTCATCATTACGAACCAAAAAAAGTCAACACGTAAACCCAAAGGAAAGTAAAATAGCCGACATCAAACTTTTTTTTTTTTTTTGGGATAGAAATGACAAGAGAGAGTCTCTTGGGGCCATTACGGGCCAATTACAGTGGACCTGAAAACAGGCAGTACAAGGTAGACCCAATACACTTAGCTGAGGTCAGCTAACAATTGGATCGAACAAAAATCAGGAGGTTGTTCCAAAAAAGATAAATCATTAGCCAAATGTAGGGCATTCCGCGCCAAGGTATCAGCAAACCTCATAGCTTCTCGGTGAGTGTGAGTAATCTCTAAGTCCCAATTCTTGTAAATTAGTTGCCTTGCTTCCTCTAACTCGGTCTGGAGGGGGTGGTATTGCCCTCCTGGCTGGAGTAACAATCGAATGGCTTCTGTTGAGTCTGTGTGAAGCTTGATCTTCTTGAGATTCATGCTTTGACAAATCAGGAGACCCGTTTTGATAGCTTGAACCTCGGTGGCTGTTGAACCAAATGAGAAACCTCGGTAGCCGACATCAAACTTTTGCATATACTATTTTCCCCCATATTGCGAGTTAAATTGAAGTCTAGTTTTTTGTTTTTCAGCCAAAGTCTAGTAAATATAGGTGCATATATAACACAAATTAGAATATGTTATAAAGTTACTAGTTACTATTCCTGAATTCTCAAGGGATTTAACGAAGCTTGATGAGGAAACTTGTAAGGTGGTAATATTGTTGATTTTTTTTAATAATATATAGATGTACTAATGCTTGGTGAGAGATGATACTATTATCTTTAGCTGGGTTAAGGTTTATGGAGTGTGATAGATCTTTGGTTTTAGTAGGTTACTATATAAGAAAACCTACTAAGAAGGGTCACTATTGTTTGGGATAATATAATGGCAACCCCAATAATTGAAGAATCACCGATAGTTATTTCAAATGCTGTTGGTTCGTGGCTTTTGCAAGTCTTTTATTGAGTTCCATTATAGTAACATTAGTGGCTTTTGTTAAGCTCATGGATCGTGGAGTAATAGGATATCACAGGTGAAATTTGGCTATGCTCTTGTCTTCTTTTAGTGTTTTTGGTTCAATGGAGATTAAGTTAGGTGAGGTTCATTAAAGTTCGGTTAGGAAATATTATAATTTTGTTTGGTTCAATAAGAGGGGAGGGGGTTTGATATCTTGTTTGGTTTAGAAGGAGAGGTGAGGGAAGTTAATTATAAGTGGACAATAATATCATTCTAAATATTTTCCTTCTTCTTTTATAATATATTTATTAATAATTATTATTTATAAAATTATTATTCTAACAATTATATATGCTTGTTTCATATATTTGTCATCATTTGTCATCATGTTCAGTGATCCACATCATTCTTCATTTCGGCAAGAAGGACCAACATGTGTTTCTGGAAAGAGAAAGCAACAACTTTTATAAACAATAGATACAAAAGTATAAAAAAATATAACAAACTTCATGGAAAATCATTTGAAAGAACTTGGTGTTACTATTTCTCCTACATGCCTCAAAGAAACTTGCTCCAAGTTCAGTTCTTTTTTATAAAACCTACCCCATCACTCATCATTCTCTTCATCTCTTTCCCTCTGTTTTGACAGATACAAAATAAAAAAAACATTTTTTCCAGTACCCATGGAACATAAATAAAGCAACACTTGTATATTGAAGAGACAATTATATATGTTACACATCAACTTACATCATTACAAAAATAAGATTGGCCCATTAGGATAACTATGCCCAAAAATAAAATTGTAGATCCTGTCCAAGATAATGGACATTCCCATATAAAACAAATGCTGCAAACTTGAATTGAAATCCATCAACAGGGATCTCTTAGCCGAATTTGGCTTACCCAAATCAAAACTCATAATTTACTCATAAACCATGTGGAAACTGATGAATGATGATGATGAGGACCAAATTTTTGCTTACATGCTTCCTCTGTTTTGCGTTGGATTTGACTTCTATTTGCTTTTTAGAATTTAACTATTCTTCTTCTTCATCATCATCATGTGTTCAACTTGCCTAAATTACACGCCTCTTTCAGTAACATTCAGATTCAGATCCTCTCTATTATCCCATACAAGAGCTCTAAATTAGGTTCAAGATCAGCAACCATATTTTTTCCCCTAAAGTATTGATACGAGTTCAGATGATCAATTAAATAGTGCAAGTGTACACTGTCGTAATCAAGTAATATAGAAGTAAGTAGAGTATCGTTCCCACGAGGATTGTTCACTAAGTACCAAAATGAGCAATTTTAACTATATTTAGTCGATCGATTAGTTGTTGATTGAGAGTACAAAATAAAAGAAAGACAATTAAATATGAATGCAGATGATATGAAAGCAAATATGAGAAAAAAAAGCCTTAGGGGTCAGATTTCACTTAACAAATTACGGATTGAATCACTTATCTATTCTAGCCCAACTTATTCCACATGATTAATAGTCGAGTTTCCTTAATTTAATTACTAGCCTCTTCCAAGGTCAAGCAATTCTATAATCAATTGCTAATCCAATATATTCCTATATGAATTTAAGCAATTAATCATGCGTTAAGATTTATGGAACTCAGTAAAACTACACAACTCATATGAATATATTCCAATTTCATATGCAAGTCATGGTTTTAATTATAGGGTCTACACACATGTATCTCATTCCGGTCTCAACATGTATATTGAAATCATTTAAAAGATGGCCAGTCAATCAAAAGCATTAAGAATAATAATTAAAACTCAATCATGAAGGAGAAATTCAAACTAGATTTAATAAGTTAAGATTCAATCCGTCATTAGTAAGCTACGTCATCACCCTAAGAAAATGAAAATTTAGCTCATGATAAAATTAAAAACAAAACCAAAATAAATTATATAAAGTTAGAATGAAAGCCTCAGAAATACTGCATAAACTTGAATATTAAATTCTCAAACATAAATATACAACCAAAAGATGCATGAAAAATGAAGAAATCAAGCCGTCCATTTAGGAGGTAAAACCTTCCATGTAGGCGGTATGCAAAATGTAATAAAATCCTAAGCCTTCCAAGATGGAGGCATGCAAAAAGTAATACAATCCTAAGCCTTCCAAGATGGAGGCATGCAATACATGAAATTAAATCTCAAAAACAACACAAAGAACTCAGAAATGTTAGAGAAAAATCTCTCCCGGTCAGAGAAGGACCTCTCCCGGTCGGAGAAGGGCCTCTGCTTCTCTTCCTCTCCTCCCTTAGAGCTTGGCATTGATATCTATTTATAAGGGGAAAAAACGTGTGTTACAGTACTGCTACAGTGATCTAGCGGGTGCTACAATGCCGTTGACCTGCTACAATGCTGTTGACCTGCTACAGTGCCGGCAGCTACTACAGTACCGTTGACCTGCTACAGTGTTTTTATTTTTTATTTTTTTTATTATTTTTTTAAATTCTGTTTATTCCAAAAATAATATTTATTTATCAATCACACCCAAATTTATTATATTAAACGCAAATATCATCCATAAAATCATCACATAAGGGAAAATAAATATGCAAATATTTTACTTATCAAATTCCCCCACACTTAACTCTTGGACATCCTCGAACAAGAAGTAAATAATAAGTGCTTCCAACAAAATTAGAAGTGTTAGGTCATAAGTAAGAACACAATTGAAAAATAAAGAGATCATAGTATTAATGAATCAATGAAAATATAAACTGATAACTTTAATTGAAAATGAATAAACTGAATTCGTACTTGTAACTCATTTTCTCAATCTCTCAAGTATTTAAGGGTAAGTGTTTCGCTCAAATTCAACCGAAAAAATTGCACTACCATAGGCTTGCTAAAAATCTCAATCTCCACTACCTAATTCACATGCATAATTCAAATCAAAAGGACTTATTAAGGGTTGTAATGGGGTTAAGGTAAAGGAATGTAAAGTATGATATGAAAGACTAAAGAAATAGAGCAATTGAAAAATGGGCTACTTATAAATTTATCTCATCACAACAACCCACAATTCAAACACTTAACATTTTTTTTTCTTTTTTCTTCTTCATTTTTTTTGTTTCATAATTTTTTTTCCTTCTCTTTTTATTTATTTTTTTCTTTTTTCCATTTTTTCTTCTTCTTTTTTTTTTTGAATTGCAACTATAAAGTTGATGATATATACACCCCCACACTTTATCAAAAGCCCATTTCACAAAAATTTCAAATGCTCCACTAATCTTCCGAATAAGGTAAAAGCACTTGATATATCATTAAAATACATGTTAATGGATTAAAAACAAAGAAACAATCAATTAGGCTCAAATGGACTTATCAACGGTATAATTGCAAGGTTGGCTATTTGGCTCTGGCTAAAGAAAATGAATGCCTTTATCATTTTTGAATATGCATGTGAGATGTAATTTCAACCAGATTTAAAGCAAGTTCTAGAGTGACAACTTAATAGGTGAATATCACACACAAGAGAAATAATCATTATAGGCTCAGAAGCTCACGGTTAGGAATTTTTAAACTCAGTTCATTCAATCTCAAAATTCATCACCAATTGCAACAATCAGTTGTTCATTTATGCTATAAAATCTCTAAATTCAATTGATCCATACTTAAAACTTATATACTTCTTAAGATCATTACAAAGCACTTGAACAAGATGATGAATTTTTTTTTTACTTTTTTTTTAAAAACATTAAAAAATGCAACTAATGAAATGCATTTCTTTTTTTTTCTTTTTTTTTTGAAAAAGATAAAAAAAAAAATCATGCAACTAATAAAATGCAACTAATGAAATGCGTCTCAGGAGTTAAGAATAACTCCTTACTCTGCCATCTTTTTCCACACCCCATGTATCTAATGATTTTACTAACTAACAAAAGAAAAACAAAAAAATTTTTCTCTCCTCCCCCAACCTAAATCAGACATTGTCCCCAATGTCTTCTAAAGCTCAGAGGAGGTTTTTTTTTTTCTTTTTAAACTATCAAAGTAGAATACATCATCAGGAGCTACCAGAAGTCCTGCAAAATCACAACAAAACATCAAACCAAACCTTGGGTTGCCTCCCAAGCAGCACTAAATTTATAGTCTTCAGCCAGACTTTTCAAACAAAAACTACTAATCAAAAGTATCAAACACCAGGATCACCTTGTCTTCATTTCTTTTCAAGCAACAATATTTCAGAAACCAACAATGATCATTCAAAGTAATTAATTGTACTTCTTCAATCATAGACAATTTTAGAGTACAATTATTTACTGAATTCAAATAAAGCACAGCATGCATGTATTTGCAAACAGATTTAGGAATTTCCAAAATTTTAGAGCATCCCATAAAATCCACTTGACTCTCATCAGTAAGAGTCAATACTTCAACAGGAGATACATGAACAACATCTTTTGGAATATCCACATTAGTTTCAATATCAAAATCACAAACATTAGGCTCCACAGGCGGAACCTCAATTGGACATCCATTATTTTTTTCAAAAGTGATTTCAAGTTCCTTATCACATGCCACAAGAGTTAAGGTTTCATTCAATTCCATATCCTCAATTTCCTCACAATAATCATCATCAACACAAGGAGTGGGAATCATGCTCATAGAACTATCTTGCCTCATAGTTTCAAGTGACGCAATAATTTGACTCGCATATATTCCAATATTTTGGACACTTGACTCAACACTAGTGACAATTTTCTTTTGCTCTCTGATAAATCTCTCTGTTGATTCCGCAAACACCTCACCTAATCTTTCTAAATCAGATTTTTCCTTATACTCAAGAGTGTGTTCTTCAATATATGGATAAGAGTAGAAAGGAGGATTAGGAGAATACCTGACATATGGATCCAAAGACTCTTGTTACTCCAAAATTCCACCAGGATAAAAGGAATGATCAAAACAAGTTTGGTTCATATTGAAATCATCTCTCACATAATGACCGGTATTGCTATATGGACAATGATCAAAAGAATGACACTCTCCACAATAAGCACAAGAAAAACAATTATAAGGAGAAGAATTTTCAATACAACCAGCATTTATATTTTCATGTCTTATTCCATTCACATGTATTCCAGAAAAAGAACCAAGATATGACAAGTTATCACCAAATGAATGTTGTGAATAATTCATTTTTTTTTTAAAATTTTACATGCAGACTAAATTAGTATTAAAATTACTTGGTATTGATATTAATGACAACAATCTCCGGCAACGACGCCAAAAACTTGATACGAGTTCATATGATCAATTAAATAGTGCAAGTGTACGCTGTCGTAATCAAGTAATATAGAAGTAAGTAGAGTATCGTTCCCACGAGGATTGTTCACTAAGTACCAAAATGAGCAATTTTAACTCTATTTAGTCGATCGATTAGTTGTTGATTGAGAGTACAAAATAAAAGAAAGACAATTAAATATGAATGCAGATGATATGAAAGCAAATATGAGAAAAAAAAGCCCTAGGGGTCAGATTTCACTTAACAAATTACGGATTGAATCACTTATCTATTCTAGCACAACTTATTCCACATGATTAATAGTCGAGTTTCCTTAATTTAATTACTAGCCTCTTCCAAGGGCAATCAATTCTATAATCAATTGCTAATCCAATATATTCCTATATGAATTTAAGCAATTAATCATGCGTTAAGATTTATGGAACTCAGTAAAACTACACAACTCATATGAATATATTCCAATTTCATATGCAAGTCATGGTTTTAATTATAGGGTCTACACATATGTATCTCATTCCGGTCTCAACATGTATATTGAAATCATTTAAAAGATGGCCAGTCAATCAAAAGCATTAAGAATAATAATTAAAACTCAATCATGAAGGAGAAATTCAAACTAGATTTAATAAGTTAAGATTCAATCCGTCATTAGTAAGCTACGTCATCACCCTAAGAAAATGAAAATTTAGCTCATGATAAAATTAAAAACAAAAACAAAATAAATTATATAAAGTTAGAATGAAAGCCTCAGAAATACTGCATAAACTTAAATATTAAATTCTAAAACATAAATATACAACCAAAAGATGCATGAAAAATGAAGAAATCAAGCCGTCCATTTAGGAGGTAAAACCTTCCATGTAGGCGGTATGCAAAATGTAATAAAATCCTAAGCCTTCCAAGATGGAGGCATGCAAAAAGTAATACAATCCTAAGCCTTCCAAGATGGAGGCATGCAAAAAGTAATACAATCCTAAGCCTTCTAAGATGGAGGCATGCAATACATGAAATTAAATATCAAAAACAACACAAAGAACTCAGAAATGTTAGAAAAAGATCTCTCCCGGTCAGAGAAGGACCTCTCCCGGTCGGAGAAGGGCCTCTGCTTCTCTTCCTCTCCTCCCTTTGAGCTTGGCATTAATCTCTATTTATAGGGGGAAAAACATGTGCTACAGTACTGCTACAGTGATCTGGTAGGTGCTACAGTGCCGTTGACCTGCTACAGTGCCCCCTGGCGGCTGCTACAGAACCGTTGACCTGCTACAGTGCTTTTATTTTTTTAATTATTTTTTTAAATGCTGTTTATTCCAAAATCAATATTTATTTATCAATCACACCCAAATTTATTATATTAAACGCAAATATCGTCCATAAAATCATCACATAAAAGAAAATAAATATATAAATATTTTACTTATAAGTATCTCTCTCTGTGTTCATATGTCCATACATATCTGCCCTTTACAGGTAAGCTCTTCTGTGTCTTATAGAGCGAGAGCTTGTAGTTCGGGTTCCTTCAGATTCCCAGTAGTTTCTTGTTCAAGAATACTATAAATCATCGCAAAGGGAGACAAAGCGCTGGCACATGTAATCCCTTTAATCATCACAAAACTGCATAAACGAAAGAGAAAGCAAACACAGTTTCAAAGTCGCCTATGTCAAAGAGGGGTTTGTCATTTTTGTGCGTGTGTGTGTAAGCAGTTAGCTGACCCTCAACAAAGCAAAAGCAAACCTCTTCCTCGTAGAGGAATCTTTGTCTTTTGCTTCTGCAACACAACACAACACAACACACACAGCTTCACCAAAGCTAAAACTTACGAGAACCATCAACACAGACTAAATCAATAAGCAAGGTGGATGAACAAGAAATCAGTACTCAAACTAAATCAAACTCCTAAACATCAACGATGATAACGGAATGAAGAATTGAATCGATCCCCGCGAATAAGTGTTATTAACTAAAATAGGTTCAGAAATTAATCCCCTTCTCTCACCGAAACTTCCTTTGGAAATTGAACATGGAATGAAGACCCAATGTGAATTACTAAATACACGAATAATATGCCGCAAATAAAATTCAGTTCATAGTATATCAAGAAACTTTGAAGAGCCGGGAGACAGAAAACAAGAATAGTGAGCAAAAGCGGAAGGGAGTTGGATCAAAGAAAAGAAGAATTACCCAGAAAAGTGAAGGGGAAATCAATAAAAACGTCAAACTAAAATGAACCATCAAAACAGAGTTTTGTTGAGGCAGCCATGAAAGTTTTAGTTCAAGCAAGGTAGAAGAACAAAATAGGAAGCTTTGGCAGTCACATGAAACAACGTGGATGAACAAGAAGACATTAATCTTACATGAACGAAGGAGGCAGTGACTGATGGTGGCTCCAGAAGCAGGCGGCGGCGGCGGCTGGAGGAGCAGCAGGAGACGACGCTGAAATACTGAACGCGCGAAGGAGACGAGCTTCGAGCGGGAGAAATGGAGGAAAAACGAAATGATAGGGTGAAAAAGGGGTTTTAGAGGCCAGATAGTGTTGTAATATGGAAAATTATCATGGATAATTTAGTCATAGTTGAATATAAAAATTCTCTCCGCTAAAAAAACCTTAAAGTTGAAGGTTTTATAAAATGGGGAATTACTGCTAAAAAACAAAAATTCCTTCCACTGCTCACCTTCACTCCTTCCAATCAAATATCCATTTTTGATCTCTACCCCTCCTCCAATCTCACAACCAAAGAAAACCTCCAACCAAACACACCTTAGAGTGCTGTTTTCATTTTGCAATACTCTGTTTCAATCAAGCTGAAATTATTCAACAGGTGCTGGTCATTGTCCTCCTTGAAGTTGGCCCCTACAACATACTTATTTGCCTCAGATTGCAGCCCCAGTCTTACTGATGCTGTTAGAGGCTGATTGTAGTATCCTTTTAGTCCTCAGTTTGATGGAGGTTTTAACTTCAGTATAAACCCTTTAAGGTTTTTACTTTAGTATCCTTTCAATTTGGATTATTGCAATAGTGGTTTCAATCATTGTTATGTTCTACCTTGTTAACTCACATATTAGTTGGCATCTATTGTGTGCTATTGTCTTATGTATGCTTATGTCTTTGCATCTTTTCTTTTTCATATGATATAATTGGCTATGTTATTTAAAAAAAGAATAATTACTACTCCCTCTGGTCCTAATTATATGACATATTTAGCTAACTTTGGAGTAATTAAGGATAGTGGTTACATTAGTTAACTATATTCATTTTTCTAAAATGCCCTTATTTAAAATTTAAAATGGCATCCAGGTACGTTGATTTTTTTTTCTTGTACCTCTCCTACCTCACACACGACTTCTCCGAGTTCTCACACAGTCCGGCGTCGTCGATCTCTCTCAACTACTTCCGATCTACTCTTATTAAATTATTATTGTGTTTAATTATCATTGAGAAAGTATTAATAGGGGGTATTTTGAGAAGAAATTGATAAAAAATAGAACTTTGTCATATAATTAGGACCGAAATCAACTCTCAAATGTTGTTCTATAATTAGGACCGGAGAGAGTATTTTTTATGATACACAAATTGGGCTGATCAGTCTCTCTCTAGGTCAAAAATCAATTAACTGCCTCATGAAACCCATGGGACATGGCCTATGAGATAATGAGAATATAATTTCTTTGCATCTTTCTTTTTTCATATGATATAATTGGCTATGTTATTTTAAAAAATAATAATTACTATTTTTTATGATACACAAATTGGGCTGATCAGTCTCTCTCTAGGTCAAAAATCAATTAACTGCCTCATGAAACCCTTGGGCCAAGGCCTATGGGATAATGAGAATATAATTTCTTAGGTTTTCATGAGCCTTTTGGGCATGGATTAAGCCCATGTTACTCGAGCTAGTAAAAACAAATAAAAAAAGAACATGCTTTGATTTTTATTTGGACTAAATTATGCATCACTTTCCTCTTTCTCCAGCAATATGAGTATACTATTATATTATACTTCTTTGGTCTTAAATATAAGATCTAATTAAAAAATTGATTTTAATACTAAATATAAGATATATTTCTCCTATTTATCAATTTTGTTCAAATCATTATTGATATTCCTTCAATTAGGAGAGGGGCTAAGAGAATTACGAAAGATGATTAAAGTGTTTAAAAAAAATGCCATATTTATTATAATTAACAAAGTTACCTAACTTCTTTAATTTAATTAAATTAGTTAAATAAGTCTTATATTAAGGATAAGAGGAGAATATTATACATAAAGAACCTCCCTCATTTTTAAAACATTACAGTAAACTCCTCAAACCGTTTTTTTCTTTGGCCAGCAACTCCTCAAACTCTTGTATTTATATAGATTACTCTTATCATATAAGTTTTGTTCATTATTTATTTGTAAATAACTTAAATTTAAGGATACTATATAAATATAACTCAGTTTACGAAGTTATATACACAACAAAGACACTTTAAGCCGGTGTATAATTGAGGAGTTCCTAACCACCATGTACCAATAACCTTTAGGGTGTGTTTGTTTAGAGGGGATGGGGTGGGAGGAGAGGGGTCCTCATTTTCTCATTTGGTTTGAATTTTTAAGTGAGAAGGAAGTCAAAATTTTGATTTTTATTCCCTTCCCTCTCTTTATTTTTGGCTCTCATTACAAGAAATTCTCTCATCGTCCCTCTAACAAACCAAATAAGGTAGTACAATTTAAAAATTTTGGCTTTAAATTTTTTAAGACAATTTCATCTTTTATTTTTAAATTTAACTAATTATCCGAAGAAGAGAAGTAACACAATTTAAACTCTTTTATTTTTATTTTCCCCTTTAATGAGTGGATAAGCATAGTATTCAAATTTACATTGATTCTGGATGTTTACCATTTTTTTTAGTTCTCGAAGAGAATTCGAGTCTCATATTACTAAATCAACGTTAAACTTATTCACTACTATAAATTTGATCTTTTATAACGCCTAATACATAATGGTTATAGCTAATAAACGTCATGTATGTCGATGCGGATGTCACGCAATAATATATAATGCTTAAACGTATCGGTTAATTATGTGCACAATCATGTATTGCGAGTCGGAATTTGTGAAAATAAAAAAAATAATGGTTGTAGTTAATAACCATTGTTTATTTAGTAAAAAAAGTTATGATTCTATCGAAACAACCGCATGTAACACTTATAAATGATTCGGCTTCCAACCTTTTATATCAGCAAAGACAAAATATAACAGTCTTCAGAAACAACCGTCATCTAACTCTTTTATAACCCATCGTAACATTCGGACCTTCAATGTCATAACTCATTATAACCCTTCATAATCCCATTAGACATTCATAAGTCATAACTCATAACCCTTCGCAATTCATTAGTCTTTTATTTAAATTCAACTATTCCTTGTAATTCTTACTACTTTCTTGATCAGCCTCCTCCTCCTCTCCTTCATCATGTTATAAGTTCTCAGGGAACTCCTTTGCCGCTAGAGCCGGAAAATCGGGCTGAGCCCATCGAGCCGGCCCTTTTAAGTCAAGGGCCAGGCTTATAAATTGGAGCCTCCCAAGGAAGTCGAGCCTAAAAGGGCTAGCTCTGTAGGGCCAAGGGCTTAAAAGGGTTGGCCCTCTAAGCTCCTTAATTTTTTTTACTTGCCTTTCCCTGCTGCCCAGTTGTCTTGCCCCTTGCCCATGCCCCTCCTCCCTAAGACCCTAACCCTAAAATTGCCAAATTTCCCACGGCATTTCACTCTCACTCTCAGACCCAGTTGATATTTTTACCCCTCAAGTAGAGCCTACTATTCAAAGTAAAGCACAATCAAATGTCCTCAAAATTGATGATACTGGTGAAGAAGATAAAAATGATAGTCGTCATACTCATATTGCTTAGAGTGGTTAGCTTCTTGCCTTCTTATGATTTGTGTGAGTTATTTTTGGACATTATTTTACCTTTGATTATGAATTAGTAACTATGTTTATTTATTGCATGAGGCGTGTTGTTAAACCTTAATGCTGACCATATTTATGTGTTAAATTAGAATTTTAGTTGTTGTTATTTACTAATTATATTTCTTTGAAAAAAAAGCAAAAAAAATAGTTAAATCTTGTGAAAAGAGCTTTCGGCCCTGTGGGACAACCTTGGCCCGTATGCTCTTCAGGTGGGGTCTTGAAAAATAGCAAATTTTCTTACCTTGGGCATAAAAGGGCTAGTCCTTTTAGGTCCTGGCCCGTCAAGGGCCGGCTTTAATTCCCAGCTCTATCGGTCACCGCCACCCCCTCCCTCCTCCACCACCACTTCCTCGTCCTTAAGGCTTGTTAGTGGTGACAAATGGCTCAAGTACTGAGGATCCTAACCTTGTTGCCCCCTCCACTATCGCCAGTGCCTCCGCCTCCTTTGCTAATCCATCTATCCCACCAAATGACGAGATGGCACAAGAGAAAAGAGCATTGGGTAAGGGTCTTCTTGTTATGAAGAAGGTCCAGAAAGCAAATTAAGAGAGAGGGGAGGAAATTTATTGTAGATGGTGCAAGAAACGTCAAATTTTGAAATATGACAAGTTCACAATTTGTTAGATTTCACAATTTTTCCTTTCTTGTTCCACCTCGCAACAAGTCTCCTCCCTTCTCTTGTAATTTGCTTTGGACCTCCTTCATGATAACAAGATCCTTCCCCAGTGCTCTTTTCTATTGTGCCATCTTGTCATTTGGCGTAAAGATGGATTGGCGGATGGGGTGAAGTGGTTAGTTCTAGGGATACATAATGGTTAGTAAGTAAAACATGTCACTTAATAAAAGTCCATGCAAAGGTGGATAAGTTACTGGAGAATAAAGAATCAGATGATGTATCAAATTCTTAAAACATCTCTGTAACTTTTTATTTTTATTTTGTTTATTTTCTTTGTCTCTCTTTTTTTGTTGTTGTAAAATGGTGGTTGCATAATCAACCACCAACATCTAAAAAAAATAAAAAAGGTATATACATTACGTTTATTAAGTAACAACCGTCACTTATTAAAATACTATGTAAATACATAATGATTGTAGTTTATAACTGTCATAAATAGTCTCAAGAGAATGATGGTTCTTATGGTAACACCATTATGAAACATTAGATGAACAAACAAACAATTTGTCTTTCAACTTCATATTAGAAAAACAACATAATTGTTTCTTTTAAAATAACCGTCAACTAAACAATCCAAACCTTTCCCCTTCCCCACGTTTATGATGAGAATACTCTTTGCTTTTTCATTTTTCGATAATCAGCACGAGAACCAAATACCCTTTCATTAACCGCCACTGCACGTGGCTGCTCCTCTTAAACTTTCAACGTGTGCAATGATGGTTCGAACTGTTACTTCCAATCTATATAAACTCCCAATTTCTTTATGTTTATCATCCTCCTCTATTCTTTCAAGCGCCAAGATGAAACGCCATGCTGAAGACTTGCTAGAAAATCCATGACATCATCCTCCTCGTCCACATCCTTCCCCTCCTCCATAACCTCCACTGCCTCTTGCTCCCCCTTCTCCTCCTCCACAACCTCGTCACTAGCTGGCCAGATATTTGTCGAGTATGAACAGGAAAGCTAATTTCATTCTTGATGAGTACATGATTAGCCACCATGATTCTGACATACTCCCAGATGATTCAAGCCACTCCTTTGATGACAAGTAGCTTAATGAAGTGTGATTTGCTGTGAATTTATAAAACTTTTGATCTATTCAAAGTGAACGAATTGAAATGAAAGTTCATAAATTTGCAGCAGACCTCAAATCATCTATCAGGCAACAAGTTAGCAAGGGTGATATATTTCTGTTTTATTTTTATAAAATATAAAATAGTAATTATTTGGGCACTATCTAGCCGAAAAAAAAAACATACCTCACAGTTATTAACTAATAACCATGATATATGTATATGTTAAAACATTAACATAACTCATGGTTATTAAAAAAGAACTATAATAAATATAAAAAAAAATAATTTTATCGATACAACTGTTATGTAAAGTCTTTGGCATGGTAACCCAAAAAACCTGACCCTTCCTCTTCTATTTAAGCATATGAAACAAAACACACTTGACACTTAGTTTGTTTGAACGAAAGCCTCAAACATTGTAACCCTTGTACTCCTGTTGTCTTTTTCAGCCGTCAAGAATCATTTTTAGTCGAGCCCTACCATAAAAAGCCTTTATCTTACTACTCAGCGATAGCTATGCTAGTCAATACCTTCATACTTGTCTCAGCGACTACGAGCAAGTTGCTTTCGCATGCCTTAACTCGTATTTTCGTCATTCATGAGCCCTAACTAGGTCGCATTCCTTTGGTGCTCTATTCTCCTTATTAAATTGAGATGCCTTTGTGAACCCACAACGCGATAAAGCATTCAATGTGACATTAACTTGCTTTTGTGAAGTTATATTTTTTTTCAAAAACCTATTATTGCTTTGATCGAAGGTTCTTATCCTGTTACAGAAAGTTGTCAACCATTGCTTTGACTAAAAGGTTCATTCTTTATTGATCTTTTTTGAAGTAACTTTTGGACGTATGATCTCTAATAAAGATACATCTCTTTTTTTATAAGTATTCATATCTCCGGAAGTTACTTCAAAAAGTTCAATAGGTATGATGAATCAACTAGTTCATGTGTGTTGATGGGAGTTATACATGAACAAGCTCTGCGAATAAACTAGTTCATGTGACATATTGAATTTATTGTTGCGAAGTTATGTTTTTTTACTGTAAATCCCATATTGCTCTGACTGAAGGTTCATCTCCTGTTTTTCTATTAAACAGGTGCGTACCAAATTAAACGCTTATAAACTCAACATTGTGATCAGTCCTAGACTCTTCAATGTGAGAGTTTCTGAGCTACTTGGTCTCGTCTCTATATAAATAATAGAGTAGCACTTCCCATATTGAGTAGCGATGCAATTTGGATAGATCAATATTTTCTAACCTTTATGGCTAGAATCAATAACACTCTTGATCTATATATATAATAATGTAATTGTTCACCTATACTTGTGTTTCTTGAGCAATTAAACCTGGAAAGCAAAGAAGATGGAGTAAAAAACAAATACCCCTATCAGAAAAAGCACAAGAGTTATGCAAATCCTTGAACTCAAGTGTTTGCATATCCCCTCCACCCTTTTTGATAGGGCTATATGTTTTTCCCTAGAGTCATTTGCTTTCAGGGTTAATTCTTGTGAAGAGACACAATTATATATAGGTCAACAGTTATATTATCATTTATATACATCAATAGTTGCCATTGATTCTCCTCACAAAGCCTGGAATGTCTTGATCCAACCCAAATTGCATAGCAACTAGATGTGGAAGGTACTGTTGTTCAATTATATATATAGAGGAGGTCAACTAACTTAGAAACTCTCACTTGAAGAGTTTTATATCTATACATCACAATTATTATATAAAACTGATATGTATTATAAATGTTCACGGTTCTTTTTTTATAAACCGTTATTTATGTACTTATTTCATAACGGTTGTCTACATGAGACCGTTATTAAGTTTAATAAAAGTCACGGTTCTTATATACAAACTATAATATATATTACTGAATAAATAACGGTTGTAAAATGAGAACATTATGTATTATGCAAGCATTACTATATATTAGGATAGTTGTTTACGTGTACCCGTTAATTATTATCATAGCAATGAGCAGATCATGGCCTCACCCAATCTTAACATATAATGAGTGTTACATTATAACCCTTGTAATAGATTCGGAATAAAATGATTCAGAACCGTAATGTATTTGCGTCGAATTTTTATAGCGCCCGCATATATGTCGATTCGAAACCGTGATATATGGCAGTTAATAACTGTCATATATCACGATTTCTGCAGTAGTGATTGTTCTTTATTGTCTCAATAATCCCTTTTTTTTTTTATAAATTATTGTCTCAATAATATTTCCTAAACGGAGAGCGGCCATATCCATTGATCCAGATTTTGCAGACAGCGTCATCGTTTATCTTGAATGATAAAACAGAGATCAAAAGAGACATATCTCTTTGGAGATCAAGGCTTAAAAAAAAGAGTTTTGGATTCATTATTATATTGTTATCTTGCTACTATGCTCTTTCTTTTAGAAGATCCACTAGTTTTGATTATTGTCCTTGCAAACGCACACAAAGTCCTATGTACTGTCTGTCATATATAGGAGTATAGCGATGGTGGAATCTTGAACCGTCCCTGAGATTGTAAACTTCTCTCCGATTTGAACGTCGCATTCATGGGATTAGAAGCATTTTAAACTAAGAAATAGTGAAATACACCTGTACAATGAAGTTGAAGAGAAGAGTAGAAGGTGGGGTTAGTCCAACATCGACAAGGATGGAAGGTAGAGGAGGGTGCGAAGCTTATAAAAGAGAGCTACGTACAACAATTGAAACATACTTACTTGGACGGGGTCAATGGGTAATCAAGAAGGCCCATGGCCTAGGCTGGTGATCTCCATTGCACTTGGGAAGGGCGCCTGCCTAAGGTTTCCTCAAGTAGGAGAGCCTACGTCATAATTTGTGGTAGCGGGAGCCTGCGTTCATACGGGCCCCTCCTGTTTCCAGTTCTAAAGCTATTTGATATATAGTTTATCAATTTAAGCCTAATTTCTGTCGTGTTGGGAGTATAAAGGTTGAAGCCTTCCTAACAAATGTGCTTTGGGACAACTTGTTGGTGGTCTTCATGTTTGGTTTTTAATTTGTGATGTTGGTTGTTTTATAATAATCTCATTCTCTTGGGCATCATTATGTTTCTCTCCGAGGATTTTGGGCATCGTTATGTATGTTTTTGAAGTTGTTCATGTTACCTACTGCTCTTGATTTATATGAAAAACTAACTTCGTATGATCTATTATATTCATTTTTTTATTTTTCATTCTTTTATATAGGTCAATATATGTTCTTATTAAGATCTGACTTGTATTAACTCAAATTAATTTTCAAGCTGAATTATTTTCACACTTGGCTTTGCAAACTTCTTACCACAAGATCCATCTCTTGTATCTGGAGTTTTCTTTTTTCTTTTTTTTAGGGGGGGGGGGGGGGGCAAACATAAGAGGGGAAGATCATACACTGAAAAAAATATTTTAAGCAGGGTTTGAGGGAAAAAACTTCAGCTTTGTACCGGAATCTAGAGTTTCTGGTCAGATCAGGAACTTTTTTTATGGTTATTGTCTGAAATTAATGAATAAAAGTCATTGATGACATTGAATGTCATAATAAGTAAATAATTCGGGTATTTAATATAAGAATTAGTTAACTAATTTAGGTAAATTAAGGAAATTAGTTGTGTTAGTTATTTATAATAAATATATATTGATTTTCCTAAAATACCATATTTCATTATTATGACTACTATTAGTTAGAAACTCCTTAGTATGTGCAATCAATAGAGATACTTCATGAAAAATTATAAATTTAGGAGATAAAATAGATTGAGGTCTTATATTTGAACCAAATCAAGGCTTATATCTCTTCCCCTTCCTCCTGTTAAGAGAAGGGATGACCTCATGAGCCAAAGCAACATTCCTCTTCAATATATTTCACATAGCTCAAAGCAATGCACAAATCTCTTACACAAAAGAAAGAATATCTTGAAGGTGGGTGCACCGAAGGCCAAAAATGGTCCATTGCATAAACCATCAAAAAAAAAAGAAAGAAAGAATATCTTATCCATCTAGTTTATCACACCTTTTCTTGAAATGATGCGAAGAAATAGGTCTCTCTTCGCAACAAAAAAACTCTCCCATGATGAATTGGATAATCATTATATAGTTTGATTAATAAATAAAAAATATTCAACCTAAGCAATCAATTCCTAAATAGAGCTGAAGTTCTAGATAAAGAATTTCTTGCTTTGGATGTATTAAAAAAAAAGAGATTAGATTTGGTAACGATGAGACTAAAAACTAACTAAAATTTATTATCTTATCGAATGGACTCTATATGAATAAAAAAAATATTATTCTCAATGAAGAATGAAGTTTGCACCAAAAAACTACATTTGGATAAATAAGATCTATAATCCTCTAGACAAATGTTCATAGTAGTTGGCAAATTTCCCTGCAATCTCATTCTCTTCCTCTAACAAGCTTTCATATGCTCTTTTCAATCTCAGGATTTTGTTCCTCACCACTTCAAAGCAATTAATATGAGACCTATGATACCAGTACATTCCTTTTTCCAAAAGCTTTTCCTCATCAAACAACCCACTACTCCCTTCTATTCTTAATATATGATATATTTATCTAATTTACTTAGATTAAGAAAATTAATTAAGTTAGTTAATATGATATGTATTTTCTAAAATACCCTATCATTTGCCTTAATTCCATAATTCCCTCTCCTCTTGATTATTGTTAAAGGGTATTAATAGGAGGTAAATTATGAATAGATTGACAAATATAGAAAAGGGTTAATGTGCAATTTTACTAACAAAGTTTTTCTCGAGGGGCGTCTGGCGCAAATAAGTTGTGGAAGAGATAAAAATACCAATAAAACATTTAAAAGGGTGCAAACTCACCAAAACAGTTAAATTTGATCAAACAGTCGTTAAATTATAGAGAAGAAAATTATAATGTGTTTGGTGAAATTTAACAGTTTTGGTGAATTTGCACATTTTTAAATTGTTTATTGATATTTTTATCAATTCCAAAACTTATTTGTGTCAAACGCCCCCTTGAGAAAAACTTTGTTGGTAAAATTACACTTTAACCTTATAGAAAATGTCTTATATTTACAACTAAGATTAACTCCCATATAAATCTATATTACAGACTGGATAGAGCATTAATTACACTCCTCCAATCGTTTCTGCATATTAGCAATTATATTATTTTCTCTATTATTTTGGAAAAACAGTTCTACACCACTTTCTCTGAATTTGTAGCCTTCTTCCTCCATTAATTTCTCCTTTTCAACAGCATCATTCATAGTCATTATTCTCACACCAAAAAGGTTCAAACTGAAATCTTTACTGAGCTTTAACTTGTTGATAAACTAGATCAATTACCAACAAGTTATGGTCTGAAGTCTGAACCAACTGGTCCCTTGGAAATTTCTCTAAAAATCACCATGTGCAAATACCCTATATATTCTTTCTTTTATGAACCCCCTTAAACTTCAAGTCAATAAACTCACAGTTACTAAGCATTTTTTTGGAAGTTCAAAAATTTTTCTAGCAGCTCTATGGTTACCTCCAAGTTCTCATGCTGACTCAAAATCTCATTGATGAAGTCCCAGAACCATTCATTGTGAGTGCAATTCTGTCCATCCTCTTCATTCCTCTGTCAAACACTCTTTGATGTGAAATGATACGAGAAAAGAATCGAATAGAACGAAGCAGAGAAGAGAGAGAGAGAGAGAGAGAGAAGAGGAGGAAGCCCAAAGAGAAATAATTACAAAATAAATAATAAATAAAATCACAGGGCGGTTACATGAAAATGCTTAACTCAGAAGCAACCTAAAACAAATATTGAAATAAATATCAATTAAATAATGTGCCATCACTTCTCTTTTCCTCCTCTCTGGGGCACCACATACAAGAGTAAGAAATTGAGGAGCATCTATACTATTGGATGAAATTCAAGCATTTATAATGTTACAGTTAGTAATTATTGGGTCAAACACCAATTCTTCCTTTCATCAAATTGCCAATCCTCCACTCTTTTCCCTTGGATCAACATATAAAGTTCTCTTTAAAAACCCAACTGCCTTCTTACACAACTACAAAAAACACAAGCTATGGCGCTTAATTAAAAGAACACTATGGCACTTGGAAAGCGTTGTAGCTTTCAGCGCCATTAAAACAAGCTACGACACTTCTTGAATATACCAAAGCACCATAACATGATTATTTATTTATTTTTAAGTATAAAGCTATGGCGCTTTATCAGGAAAGTGTTATAAGAAGTTGGCATTTCCTATGGCGCTTCTTCAAATGACTTCCAATCGCACTTCCCTGAAGAAGCCCCATGGGAAGTCTTTTTTTTTTTTTTTTTTAAAATCGTAATCATTTTATTTTATGATGTAAACCTCCGTTTAAAATTCAAAATCCACAGCACTTTACAATATAATCCACAACAAAATAAAATAACATAGCACGTATCTTTTCTAATATTGCGTTTTCATGTATCAAACATAAAAGAACTCTAGCATTTAAGTTGCTTAAACTTGAGCCATACACGTTACTCTTACGGAGGATTAAACTAAGTATTATTATATTTGTAAGCTCAAAAATTAAAAAAAAAGTTATTATAATGTATAGGAAATTCAAGAAGAAAGAGTTGAAGCTTCAAATAAATACCTGGAAACAAAGTTATGAGCATATATATATATATATGTGTGTGTGTGTGTGTGTGTGTATACACATATATATATACATATATATATATGTATATATACATATATATGTGTGTGTGTGTGTGAGATTCATGACAGATTTTAACTTTAAAAAAATAAACCAAATGTTGAAAAAAAAAACACTTGCACGCTAGAGAGCTTCTGAAGGAAGCTGAGATAAGAAGGAAAAAAAATAGGTGGGAGTGGAAGTTTTGTACTGAAACGGAGTTCTGGGAAATGAGAGAGCTAGAGGAAAAGCAGGAAGATGAAAATAAAAACGAAAATGACGGGCTATAAAAATTATATAGCACCTTATCATATAAGTGGTAGAAGCTATGACACTTTGATACAAAGCGCCATAGCTTCCCAATTTAAAGAAAAAAAAAATTGAAAGCATTGGAAATGTATTAGCTTCATAATTTAAGGAAAAAAAATTAAAAACCTTAAAAAGTAAAGTTGTCGGTGGGTTTGTTGCCTCTAATGGCGCTTGCTCCAGCAAGGGCTATTGGAGGCATATATCAATATGCCCGCCATAGGCATATATCAATATGCCTCCTATGGCGGGCATATTAATATATGCGTGGAGGCTCTTCCAGCAGAATTTTTTTAAAAAATATTTTAAATAATAAATTAAATATAAAAGATATTGAGTAAATTAAATAACTAACAACTAATAAAATTATATTTATAAGCTTAAAAATTAATATAATACATGTGTCATATTTTAGAAATATTATAATTTCATTATGAATCTAGCTGAAATAAATAGGACACATGGTTTTAGAGGACTTGAGATGAATCAATGAACTTGACTTAAATTTTTTTTCTTCCTTTAAATCTTTAAAAAATCTTTGTTTTTTAATTAATTTTGATTCCTACTAGTTATTACAATTATTTTTTACTCCATGTTTAGGAATGACTTTTTTTTTTCGCTTGCAGGAGGAGGCGCCCAAAACCTTAAAAACAAAAAAAAAGAGAAATTGCTACTGGGTAGAAATAAAAAAAATAAAGTTTTTGCCGCCTCCGGCGCTTGGTGGGACAAGTGCCAGCCAAGGCGGCCAGCACTTGCCCTAGCAAGCACCGGAGGAGGCACATAAAACCCAAAAAAAAAAAAAACAGAAATAGCTATGGGTAGAACCAAAAAAAAAAAAAAAAGAATAAGATGGGCCTTGGCTGGGCTTGGTGTGGCAAGCACAGGCCAAGGCGCGCTGCCTCCTCTGGCGCTTTCTGGTGGAAGCGCCTGCTAAGGTTGGTTAGCCAAAAAAAAAAAAAAAATCAGTTTATTATGGCGCTTCTTTAAAGAAGGGCCATAATAGGGACACCACTAAATTGTTATTTTATAGTAGTGTTGCTTTCCATGCAAAGAAAACTAAAGTTGGCTAGTTTCATACTATCATTGATGCACCAAAACCTTGACAATTCCATATTATAATTTAAAGGAGAAGGGAGGACAATATTTTAGTTGGATATAAAAATTGGAGAAGTGAGGTTAAAAAATTTTAATAAAATAAAGATATAACACCCTATTTTTATTTACCAATATGCCTTAAGGGAAAGTAATAGGCGGGTTGAGCAGTCCGTGCCCAAACCCATAACCCACCCATTTAACTTCATACGGGTATGGGTTAGCCCATACCCGTATCTCAACCCATATAAACCCGTGTAAACAGCCTAACATATAATTGGGCAGGCTAATAGGGTTATGAGGAACCCATTTATATTGGACTGTGTTTATTTTTTTTTTTGAAAAAATTATACATAAACATCAATCATTCTATCCAAATCCATCAATCTAAATTCTGATGTCCAGTAATAATCACAATTCATACAAAAGAACCTAAATTTAAACTAGTAGTCAAGTACCATTATATCAGAATTTTGACGTTCAAACTTCAAACTCCAACTTTTAAATTAAAACATTACAAGTTCAAAGATTAACAAAATGGCATGCTTCCATTGAAAATTTGAATCTTCATGAGTTAATGCTTCAGTTTTCACCATCATCTTTAGATTTACCTGAGAAAGGGGCTGTAGCTCAAAAAGCTAAATCTTCCTCTGTAAAATAAATTAAAAGAAAACATATCCATTAATAATCTTTGAGAGGCAGCTTGCGTATTTTCCGGTTAAGATTGTACCATGCTCATTTGCCTACTCAAACCAAATCAAACTTAAGTACTTTCCAAAGCTATGTAGTAATTAAATTCAAGCATAAATAACTAAGAATTTACTAAGCATCAAAGCAACATAGTTTATATTCTAGTTTTCGTTTATAACTAAGAATTTACTAAGCATCAGAGCCATAACTAGGCATCAAAGCAACATAGAGCTGTTTTAATCAAATCAAAAGACATCTCTAGGCGGTCGGTGATTGTTATTGGGATAATTGGATCATATAGACAACAATTAACTCTCCTAAGACAGTTATCGGGATAATTTGAGAACCTATTCTAACCAACAATTAACCAATATCTGAAGCTATTCGATCATATGGATAATTAACTCTTCTGAGACAATTATCGAAATAATTTGAAAACACAGAACCACAGGGTACAAATCAATCAACAAACCAGAAAGAGAAGGTCAATGACTACGGTGGGTCAGTATGTCGGTGACTCACTACTGCCTCCCTACCACAATCGCATCTCGCGGCTACGACTAAACGTCTGCCTCCTTACTGCTACGGTGGTCGGTAACTCCCTGCCACAATCGCATCTCGCGGCTAGGCAGCTATGAGTAAATGTCGGTGAATCGCGGCTACTGCCTCCCTGCCACGATCGCATCTGTCGTCTCGGCCTTTTGCTCTCAGCAGTCCACACTCAGGCGTGGTGTGGTCGTCTGGTGCCCTATTCGGGACTCACGAAAAGTGAAGGGAAAATGGGAAATAGGGAAATTAGGGATTTAGGATCTGTGGTGATTAACTCTAACTGTCGGTGAGTGAGTGAGTGGTGAGTGGTGAGTGGTGAGTGGTGAGTGGTGAGTGTGATAGAGTGGGGAGTGGCGGAGGCAGAGGCAGAGTGGTGTACAGTTGGATAAGGTTAATTTAAAAAAAAAAAAAATAGTCTGATGTAATACTATGAATTTTGAGATTTGAGGTTAGAGAATAAGCCTGAAATAAGTAGACTGCTAAGCCTCAGTTTAGCAGGATCTCAAATATTGATTAAGGGTTTAATGACTTCAAAAGTGGATGTGATTAGTGACAAATAATCCTTTTGGAGATTATGATGTGATTTGGGATTCGAATGTGTTATGAGCAGTGCCGAGACCCTGATATTTGTTCTGGTGTATTGATCCATGTCTTTGCTTTGCTTGATTATGTGAAGCATGTATGAATGATTTGAAGCTATGTTTCAATTTATACTATGGCTATAAGTATGTTGTTCGAAGCATTGAGCTTACAGATTTGTTATTGTGTGTGAGCATGAGTTATGCAAGCATGTCATGCATTAAATATCTATCTTGCATGCATATTGGTAATGTTTTCCTACTGAGATTCTATAGAATCTCACCCTCCCCTACTAACCTTTCATACAAGGTAGTAGATCAACAATGGAGCTAGCACCCAGGGCGGCGAGGTCTCCTTTGGAATGAGATTTTGGTAGTTGGTTATCATAGTTGGGATGTGTATATGTGGATGAATATTCGATTATGTATTCAAGATAGATTTGTGTAATCCCCTATAAGGGAATTTGTAAATCCTTGGTAAAGGTATGAACCTGGGATTGCCGGGATTATTATGTTGTGCACTTTGATATGTTATTGAATGTGATTGATTTTCATGTGGTAATTGTATTCGAAATGTGAATGTGAGACCAGGTGTATTTGGATTTCAAAAAGTATTTATGAAAAACCTGTCTGGTGGATAGGTTTGAGAATGAATTTTGATTATTATTGGTCTCTATTTCACCTTAATCACATATTTCGGATGTAATTATGGAAAATGGTTATATCTGGTATAGGTACGACCAACCCGGAGGTATGCCTATAGTCCGCCCATTTCAGTCTTAAATGGGCGGGTTGAAACCTGCCCCATCATGGGTTCTTTTTGGGTGGATTCAAATTGGCCCAATTATAATGGATTATGGGCGGGCTTATGGGTTATGGACTTTTTGCACTCCCCTAATATACCTTGTAAATATTTGTGGCATTTAATAGAATAAAATTATGAATTTTGGTGTACTTGGAATGACAAAAATACCCTTACAAGAGGCTACATGAAAATTGTGCCAATATAAGACATAAAGCATAATTTTTGTCTTCTAAAAAGCCCATTATTGAAGCCCAACATAATGAATGAAAGAACACAAGACCATTATTGAAGCCCAACATAATGAATAAAAGAACACAAGTCTTAAGCGAATTAATTGTGATTTTTGGCCAAATAGAGAGGAAAAGAAGAAGGCCCAAATTAAATGAAAAAAATGTAAGGGCAAAATAGTCATTTGGATAAATAAAAATCAACAACAAATATTATTCGCTTATGGTGTGTACGTCCAACAAGAGAAAGCAAGAGGAAAATATATACTTGGTCCAAATTAATCAAAGATGAAGCATTTTGAGCCAAGTAAAATGAGTTGAAAAGTTAAAAAGCAAATAGGTTAAATTGCCATTAAAATATCATTTGATAAGGAGGTGGATGGAGATATTTTTAAGACCATTAATCCTCTTCCAAAGGGCCAAAACTTTCGGTCAAAAAGAGAGGAGAAGAGGAAAGAGAAGCTATCCTAATTAAATCAAACCATAGTTAGGAAATTAACCATGACTTTTGACTTTTTGACACATGGCTTTTTCTTGATTATTCTTAGTAAATTTTGACCAAGAGGACTTAAAGAGGCTGAAGTGGATTAATTAGATCATATTCCACTCCTTCTCACACACAAAAGTCGGCCACACCAAGCAAGGAAAGAGAAAGTGAAGTTTGAAGAAGACAAGAACAAGGTAGGCACTTCTAGCTTGATTTTCTACTACTTAATCACTTCTTTAGCTCAAATGACCTTCATGAACCTTTCCCCTTGATAAGAGCTTTATCTTTATGGCTTTAGAGTTTCAAGGGGAGGTGTTTTGAGACTCCTAGTAAGAGCCAAAGTTGGAGGATCAAGAAAAGAGCTCAATAAAGAGCCAGAGGTGAGAAAGAGCTTCACTTTGACATATATATTGTGTTGGTTGGTGGGGTTTTTGGGACTTTCCTTTGCTGCCCTAATTTCTAGTCAGTTAGGGTTTCTGCGTAGCAGTCATGTTGTCATTTGTTTTTGGATAATCAAACATTGTCCAATGAATGTGAAACTTTCCAGTATACAAGTAGACATATCAAGCTTCAATTTGATATGCAATTTGTCCCATTGGGATTAGTATGTTAAGAGTGATGATTTATTGGAGTTGGACTTGGAAAACTGGAATGTTGTGGTAGTAGTGTGCAAAAAATATTGATACTAGAATTCTGTGCACATAATTGGTGAAAGGAAATATTTTTATTTAAAAATAGACTTAATAAGGGTTCCATAGCCTTTAGAACCATAGCAATTGGATATTTGTAAATAAAGTTCTGAATTTTTAGAGATTAAGGAAAATTCTGGCAGATTTTAGTTAAGGTGTAAAAATAAAAGGTAATGGCAAAAATGTAATTATCTTGAACTCTAATGGTAAATATAACCAAAAAAATAAGCTTGGAATAAGATATGAATGAGTATTGACTTATTTATTGAAAATTTGACATTTATAGGTGGCTCGAGCTGGATTAGGAAAAATTTGTAAACAAACTAACTAGGCAACAAAAAGAGGATTTCAGGTAGTGACTTTTTCCTTCATATACTATGTGATTATTTATGTGTTATTGCCATGTTTTGTGACATAAGTTGTAGGCACACAACCTGGTTGTGGTGTGGGAAAAGCATAAGTACCACCCGATGGGAAATTTACAGGTACCATCTGGCCTAGTGGGACCCAACTAGGATAGGGAAACAACATTTCCGAACAGGCAGTCGTCTGTGCCAGGATAGTGAAACATTTCCAGGAAAGCAGTCGTTTGCACCGGGACAAGAGAACAGTCAGGGTCCAAATAGTTATTTGGCCCTAAACAATGTACACACATGAGTATGGTGATATAATTTTGTTACTTATATGGTCTATTGCATATTTATTTATCGAATTTTCTATGAATAACTGTATGTTACTACTGAGATTCATTTGAATCTCACCCTTTTTCCCAAAATTTAAATTTACTCAGTTGGAGGTAGCAGCTCTAAGGGCAAGGACGTGGATACTGGCAACTGAGGGTTCCGGTACAGCGCAGGCTGTTGTTGGTTATCTTCTATTTTATTTTGACTAGTTTGGCCTATGTAAATATTTGAATCAAATCTTATGGGGATTTCCTGTAATATAATCATGTACTTTATATCAGTATTTTCATGCTATTTCTGTGTGCCCAGAGAATTGCCTGCAAACACTTTGAAAAATTTGAAAATAACATAAGGGTCTTATAGAAGATGCAAGATAAAAAATATAAATAAAATTAATTAAAAGCTTTTAACCCCACTTCTCTAATTATTTTTTTATAAATTCTGTAATACCTCGAATTTTGGGATTGGAGGCTTAGGAATAAGTCTAAATTTAGCAAACTGCTAAGCCCCGGTTTAGCAAGTATCCCAAATCTATTTTCTAATATTTCTTATATTTTTGGGATATTAAGAAAGTAAAATGGTGAATTTTGGAGAATATGATTATGCTTCCAGTGGAATTTTCTATGAGACAGTGAGCTTCTTATCTGATTTTATATGACCAAATAATGTTTAAAAATTATGAAATTTTACAGGGTGAAAGTAGACATCCTAAGCTTTAATTTGATAGGTTATATGAATCATTTGAAGCTATATGCAAAAAAGATATGAATTTTTGAAATTAGCCCAGAAAAACTGGAAAGTTTCTGGAGCAGCGGTCAAAGAAATAAAATCTGGTAATGATGTGCTATAAATTAGTTAAATTCTATATTTTTCCTTGAAACTAGACTCAATAAGAGTTCTATAGCCTTTAGAGTCACTTCAATTCGATTTTTCTAGAATTAGTTATGATTTTTCAAAGTTTGAACAGAAAATCTGCCAGAATTTTGTAAAAATCTGAAAATTGGGAAATTGATAAATAATTAAATTATGACATAAGATATTAGAATAAAAATTTATCTTCCTCCTTTAGCTCTCATTTTTGGCGTGAAACATCTCCAAGAGAGAGGAAGAGCAAAACATTTTAGAGAGAGAGAAGGGGAGGAAAAAGCTTACAAAGGTAAGTGATTTCTTCGGTAAATCGGTTTTTAATGCGTATATCTCCGACCCTAAGCTATTCTTCTATCTATCTAAGGGTTGTGAAGCTCAAATATCTTGTTCAAGGACCTAGGGTTTCATCCAGAAAAGAGGAAAACCTAGTGGAAGCTTGAGGTAACTTCCAAACCTTCGTATATTGCTTGTTCTGGCTGCTGCGAGTAATTTAATCGGTGAAATTTCGTCGGATTGCCGTTGGTTTTAAATTTTGAAAATTGAGTTGCCCAAGCGTTATGCTGCCTAATTTTGGTTCAAATGGTAATTATAACCTAATTTAATAGTTAACAAAGTAGTTAGGAGTAGAAAAGAACACGTTTGCAGAGTTAGAATTGAAAAACCTTGATTTTCCCAGGAGTATTCCATAATTTTGGCCAGGGCTAGATCTGAGGGTTAGATTTGGATTTTCAATGATTTGATGATTCTATTGAGTTTAGGAGGAAAAATTTGGTGGGTTTATAGTTGGTCACTTTTTCGAAAAAGCCCGAAAAAGCATAATTACGAAAATGTCCCTGAAAACATTAAAGTGGAGCTGCCAAGGGCAATTTTGTCTTTCGATAGTGAATTTGGTAATTCTGAATTTGGAAATGGATTCTTTGGACAGAAATATGTCAAAATAGCCCATGTCAAAATTTTAGGAAAAGTACAGTCAGACCGGGTACGGCGGGCCAAGCCGGATCCCCGGGAGCATTTTGGTCATTTTTCAATATAGACTCATATAACCCGTAGAAACACTATAGAGGTGTCTAAATGGTACATTTGGAATTGTAGGATTGAATATGGAGCCCGAGCTGTTGGCACGCTTTATGAGACACTTTTCAAGGCAGAATAGGGTTAAGGTAGGGGACTTACTTTATTTGCATGTATTTGATATCTTTGCTTGTGTAGTGATGTATGTGATTTCTTTATTTGATTGTGTAGAGTATATATGAACAAATGAAGCTCTGTTTCTGTTTTGCTGTGGCCATAGTATTGTTGCATGAAACATTAAGCATGCAGAAATGTCATTATGAGGCATACATCTAGTTAAAGCTAACATGTCATACACATAGCATCTATCATGCGTGTATTATGGTATCTGTTTCCTACTGAGATTTTCTCAAATCTCACCCTTCCCTACCAACAATTTAGACATGTGAATATAGAAGGTACGTGAAAATCAGAGAATAGAACTGTACGAGAGAGAGTTGCAGTGGTGAAGTGAAGACGCAAAGATGTCTTTGTTTCACTGGGACGGGTTTAGATACCCAAGTAGCCCTGTGTAGCTACATTGATGGTAATTATCATGTATGAACCCTTATGGGGAATTTATGTAATCATGCATATATTATCAGTATATTTATGCTATTACTGTGTTGCTCATTGAACCGCATATCATTTTCCGCGAATACTTTACACTACTAGAAAAAAGGGTTTTAACGTCCCTTTTTTTGGCCTTTCAACGTCTGAAAACAGAGGGACGTCTATGTGAGGGTCGTAGAAAAAAACGTCATTAACGTCTGTAAAACTGGGGACATAGAAGGCAGACTTTAGACGTCCCCAGTTCACTGGGGACGTCTAAGGTCCACCTTAGACGTCCCCAGGTTCAACTGGGGACGTCTAAGGGCCACCTTAGACGTCCCCAGAATACCTGGGGACGTCTAAGGTGGACCTTAGACATCCCCAGCTCTTCTGGGGACGTCTAAGGTGGACCTTAGACGTCCCCAGTTGAACCTGGGGACGTCTAAAGTGTCGCCAGCAGTACTTTCCACGTCCCTTTTTTATTAAGGACGTTGAAAGTTTTTTTTTTAAAATGGACCTTTTATACATATTGCACTGTCTGGAAAATATGTAAACTGCAGAAATAGAATTCCAACAACAGAGTAAAACAACAGCAGTTCAGCAGAATGAAAACAACAACAAACACAGTGATCAACCCAAGGCTACTACATGCCACACAAACTTTCAAACCACACAAACTACACAACAATCTATATCCAAGTCTACTACATGCCACACAAACTTTCAAACCAGACAAACTACACAGCAATCTATATCCAAGTCCCCAGTTTGTACAATAACCAAGACTAAAATCCAATCCATATCCAACAACAATAACGCTAATTATATGTACTACCACAAAAGTATGTCCTACACAAACTACTAAAGACTTTACTCTTCTGGTACACGTTGAAGAAGATGTCCAGCCATAAAGTCTCTGATCATATTTAAGTCTTCATATGAGTAGGCATCTTCATTGTCAAAAATCTGTAAATTAGAAAATAAGCTTAGATGAAATAATGAATGAAGTGAATGAATTCCCATTGAATCACAACACCAAGAATATTATCCTCAGAGAATGAAGAAGCGATTACTTGTTCAAAATCTGTCGTAATGCCACTCTGAATGATGTTAAACATATAAAGCAAGACATAATATCCACATTCCCAGCCGCCAGGTTGTCGAGGGCACTATAAATCAAAAGCAAATGGTTAAAATCAATAAAGGCATATCTAAAACGACCGTCAATCAAAAGAACTTGATTTGAAACTACGTACCTTTGGAAACAACCATTTTGGATCTTTGTTACCTCTACGTTCGCGTGGCCCGCCAAGCGCTCGATACGTCGTGCATGCGCTATCATGGAAATGAAAATCAACATAAATTAGAATAATTCATTAAGTCAAGAATCAAGAAGCAATGAAATACAAAAAAATAACTTACTGGTTGAAGACGCTTTTAGTTTCTTTGTCTGGTCTTCTATTTAAGGAATCAAACCAGTAAACAACGTGCGACCGAGGACAGACAACACACAAACTCCAGTGATAACTATCACAACATATACAGATTAAAATGAAGTTAGATGGCAAGGCAATTATTTACTAAAAATCTCAAATACACAAAATTAAAATGAGTACCCTTGAACAATCGGTGCTAGATAACAACGATACTCGTCCTCTGACAATAAGAAGCCCACATAGTTCGTCCTTCGTTTCAATGTATTCTCAACCCTTGTCGTATGTGCAGGAGACAAGAATCCATATAAATCAACTTTCTGAGAGTCAATGCATATACGACGGAAGGAGCTATAATAGAATTAAAATGATGAATGTATTAGCTAGTTAAAATCAACTTAACTAAATGAATCAAAAAATGGGAAATAAAAAACTTACAGGATTGCAAATTTGCCCCATCCAATATCTAGCTCCTCGAACTTCATGAACTGTTTAAGATCTTGTTTATCAATTGTGAAGTGATACTCTGTATTCTGGCCCACAATCCCTGGAGGCATATGCAAATCAATCTGGCGAATGTCTTTATAGATATGCTGCAATCGTGCTAAGAAGGGCCATTTCTCTGCTTCCTGCTCGTTCTTTTAGAACATAAAAACACATACTGTTAGTAGGATGTCAACACATCTCAAGTAAAAGTGAGGTAGTTCCATACCATTGGAGGTGTTTGTGGTAACAAGCCAATAAGATGTACAGGCCAAAGGATGAAAGATCCTCTCGCCTGAGCTATCGTGGCAACCTCGGCATCAGGAATAGGGATCGCTGTACCTTCTTCCCCCGCTCGAACACATGTCATAGTCACCCTACGCAAATGCTGTGGAATTTGCTGATGATGGTGGGTAGTAGCTTCTGTGTGAACGAGAGCATCTGCAACTACACGCAGCACTGGGGCATCCAAAGAGAGGATGGCAGGTTCTCCCGGCGCTGGAGTATGAGAAGGTTCGCCAAGTGGTTCATCCGCCGGGTTGTAACTTCCTTTGGTGCTGTGGAAGGCCGGGGATGAATGGGTTCTACGCTCGGTAGTTGCCATCTGCGATTCAAACATCTTCTGCATTTCAGCTCGTAGCTCAGGCATCAGCTCAAGACGTAGCTCTGGCAACAGCTCTTGTCGGAGCTTGTCGCGAAGGTTGGCCTCGAGCTCTTGTGAGACTTCCTGACGAATCTTGGCCACAAGCTCCCTACTGGGTTCAGCTTGTGACGAATAAGGATGTGAGGCTGGGCCAAAATACTTCGTGACACGAACTCCAACTGCCTCCCCTCGAACATGACCAGGGTGATCTGGCTTCCCAATCGCCGTTGACAAGATGTCCATCCGTCCACTTGGAGTGAACGAACCTTGGCTACTATGATCTTCCAATTCATCCTGTAGCATAAAAGTTATCGTAAGCACTCCCAATATGAAAAAATAAGTTTGTAATTATGCTCTAACTACTTACAATTCTTGCGGCAACCACAGCAACAGTCGGATTTACGTACTTCCCACCCTTAAGCCTCCCTGCTTTCCATTTTTTGTGACGTGGTGGAGGTGGCGGGGGCTGGACCACAACGGTAGGATCTAATGTGGCTGCTTCCTTCAATTTCTCAAACTCTTCTGCCATCATCTGTCGCTGAAGCTTCCGATAACCACCACGAGACATGCAATGTTGATAGTTATTAGCTGCTTGCCTCTCTGCATTTGTTGCACTTAATGCCTTTTAAAGGAAAACAACGAACACCGAATCAATAATGTCAACTATATTCAAATAAAACACTATGATTACAGAAATCTTACCAAAAAGTTTGGATCTTCTCGTGATGCCATAAACAACCTCCAGTCCTCTGGAGACAAAAATGGATACTCATGACATGGATCCTGACCCCTCAAGTCCCCTCGAATGTAATCTCGTGTGAGCCTGTTCTTGAAATCTTTCCATCGTAGACGAACCTCCGTCATCCACTCCTTGTACATCTCCGCGGTGTCAGGGACATCATAGGTTTGCTGCAAGGTAAAAACATACGTTAATTATATTTGAAGCGATAGGAATAAAGATATAATGCAGATGTATTGAAACTTATATACCAAAAGTTGTTGCCAAATCAAGTCTTTGGTTTTTGGTGGAACCAACTTCCAATTAGCATAGGTAATGCGAACTTTGCTTCGAGCCAAAAAACCTACGTAGCTAATGAAATGGTCTTCCTCCGGACCAATTGGTTTCATATCTTGATCAAAGTCAATATGCAACCTCTCCTGTTGATGGTTATGACGTGCTACCAATGCAGGCATTTTTGTACTGCCTCTAACCCTTCGTCTCGCAACCGGTTCACGTGTCGCATCACCTTCAGGCCTATTCATTTCATTGTCCCTATCACTTGGAGAGTCACCAGAGTCGTCCATATTCCTGTAAGTACAAAAATCATTGTCAGATAGGTGAATAAATTGTAAGTAAATGAATAAACTGAGACGTAATAAAACAAACAGCACACATTACTATTTTCTAAGTTAAGCTCTTACTCTAGATTGTTTCCCATATTCTTTCACCATGATCATTTCTCACAGCATATTCTTCATCATCTACCAATTCTCTTTCTTCAATTGTTGTAGGTGGATTAATTGTGAAAGGTGGTGTGTCGTCAAGGTTGAAGGTCGGATCACCATGCTTCTGTTTTTTACTCTGAAGTACAATGGACATTTTCTTATTTGCGGGATCTGTGACATAGAATACTTGTTTCGCCTGGCTTGCTAGAATGAAGGGCTCATCCCTATAACCTACTCTTTCAAGATCAACTGAGACAAATCCAAATTGTTGATCTATTACCACAGCATTATTGCTAACCCACTTACATTTGAATAAAGCAACTTTGAACTTGTTGTAAGTGATTTCCCATATTTCTTCTATCACTCCATAATAGGCCATGGATGCTAATATGTGGTTTTTGTCTTTCGAACTGGAAAAGTGCATGGATTCAGCTTCTACCATCACCCCACTATTTTGCATGGTACTCCTGTCATCTTGGTCTTTTGTGTAGAAAGAATACCCGTTTATATCATAACCGCTCCAAGTAATGATCTGAAACGAAGGCCCCCAGGCTAGCCACTCTATTGTCCCAGACACACCGGACTCATGCAAAACCTTTTCCTCAAACCACTGAATGAATGTCTTGTTTTGCTCAATAGTAATCTGCATGTCATTCTTCCTCGGATTCTCTTTCTTCAATCTGTTTTTGTGTTCCTCTATGTACGGTTGCACTTCTGCCATGTTATTCAGGATATAAAGGTGTGCTTGCAACACCTCTTCACGAGGCATAGTCTTCACTTTCAGTCCTCGTGTTCCCTTGCTCCTCCCCTCTTCATGCCGAGATTGTTCCTTCTTCCCTGATAGATAATCGCTGCAGAAGTCCATAGCCTCTTCAACAACATACCTTTCAACTATTGAGGCTTCTGGTCGATAGGGATTTTTAGAGTACCCTTTTAAGATCTTCATGTATCGCTCGAAAGGGTACATCCACCTCAGGTAAACTGGACCGCAGAGCCTTACCTCCCTTACCAAATGAACTATCAAATGGACCATTATATCAAAAAAAGAAGGAGGAAAGTGCATCTCTAATTGGGACAATATGATATAACCCTCAGCTTCCAGTTCATCCAGCTTTTCAGTGTCAATGACTTTGTTACAGATAGCATTAAAGAAAACACACAATCTTGTCACAGTGTTTCAAACTTCATCTTTCATAATCCCTCTAATAGCTACTGGTAACAGTTGTTGCATCAACACATGATAATCATGGGACTTCATTCCCACTAACTTCAAATCGTCCATTGACACACACCTTCTCACATTCGAAGAATATCCTTGTGGTACCTTAATTTCATGCAAACACCCACACAAACTTCTTTTCTCCGCTTTTGATAGTGTATGCGCTGCTGGCTCCATGTATGCCCTCCTACCATCATCTCGTAGCTGTGGATGTAACCGTTCTCTTATTCCCATATCAACAAGGTATAGTCTCGCATTAATCCCATCCTTGGTCTTCCCTGGAATATGCAAAAGTGTACTGACAAGGCTATCACAAACGTTTTTCTCCACGTGCATTACATCAATACTGTGCCTCACGTCAAGACTACGCCAATATGGAAGATCAAAGAAAATTGATCTCTTCTTCCATATGTTCTTCTCACCCGAAGTCTTATGATTCTTACCGAGTAAGACATTGATACGTTCAACCCGACTGTAAACTTCCTCTCCGGTTAATGCCTTTGGAGCCATTCCATGCTCCGGCAAGCCGTTAAAACGCTTTCTTAACCTACGATACGGGTGGAATCTAGGAAGGAACCTCCTGTAACCTAGGTAGACCGTTTTTCTTCCATGTTTCAGTTGGTGGAAGTGAGTGTCTGCTTCACAGATCGGACATGCTTTATGCCCCTTCACACTGTACCCTGAGAGGTTTCCGTAGGCAGGGAAGTCATTTATGGTGGTGAACAGCATTGCACGTAGCTTGAATGACTCATTCTTATATGCATCAAACACATCTACGCCTTCCTCCCACAACTTCTTCAAGTCCTCAATCAAAGGCGCCAGGTAGACATCGATATCGTTTCCTGGCTGTTTTGGTCCAGAAATCATCATAGAAAGCATCACATACTTGCGTTTCATACAAAGCCAGGGAGGCAAGTTGTATATTACAAGGAGTACTGGCCACACACTGTGTGTGCTATTAAGAGTTCCATACGGATTGATGCCATCTGTACAGAGCCCAAGCCGAAGGTTTCTCGGCTCGCTGCCAAATTCAGGGAACATTTCATCTATTTTCTTCCACTGTGGAGAGTCAGCCGGGTGCCGAAGATATTTTCCGTCGAATATTCTGTCATCCGAATGCCATCTCAACTTCTTCGCCTTTTTTGCAGTGCCAAATAAACGCTTAAAGCGCGGTATTATTGGAAGATACCACAAAAATTTTACAGGTTGCCTTTTAGTCTTCCCATCGCCACAACCACCATCTTTCTTCACTTTGTATCGTGCGGTTTGACACTTAGGGCACTCACTCAGGCCTTCATACTCCTTTCTGTACAGTACACAGTCATTAGGGCAAGCGTGTATCTTTTTATACTCCATACCCATTGTCGATAGGATTTTCTTGGCCTCATACATACGATTTGGAAGTACATTATCGTCTGGAAACATATCACACAACAGTTCAAGCAGCAATGTGAAACTACTATCGGTCCACCCACAAGTTGCTTTTAAGTTAACCAAATGTAATGTTCCTGTGAGCCGTGTGTACTTACTCCCAGGGTACAACGGTGTCTCTGCATCACTCCGCAGGCTGTCATATTCATGCGATTGCGCAAAGGATTCTACCTCAACATCGTGAATCATTCTCTCCATTCTATCTTCATCTATGACATCCACAGCTTCCTTCTTGTGTGACGGACAATCAGTTACTTCCTCACCATGCCATATCCACCTTGTGTATCGAAGATTTATTCCATCACAAAGTAGGTGATCCCTTATAACTTCAACATCCCGTGTTCTCTCATTTAAACAATTGACACAGGGAAAAAAATACTTCCCATTTTTGGCTGGAACGTTCCTTCTAGCAAATTCAATAAACTCTTCAACCCCATTCTCATATTCTTCACTTGTTCTCAAAGCATTCATCCAACTATGATCCATTCTATTACCACCTATGCCATTCACACTCAAGTTTAGAGTCATTGTCAACACTGGGAATTGCCTTTTACTATTTTGTTTTCCAAAATTTTGGCAGCATTTCCCCTTAAAAGTGACACATCCCAAAATCAAAATAACAAACCATCTCAACTTAATTTAAACTAAACTAAACTAATTAAGAAGAGTAAAATAAAAATTCAGAACAGTAAAACAAGAGTAAAAAGCAGGAAGCTAATATTAATTCTTCTAACCCAAACAAAAGGACGAATACTTTAATTAGTGCCAATAAATATACCCTTTCTTAAAAGAAATAAAAATTTAGCCTCAATTCCTCACTAGTCTTTGGCTTCCTACAATTAATTATCAAAGCCAAATTCTATGTCTACCTACTAACACTCTAACAAGATAGAACCAAATCCTAATCAAACTCAATTCTTTCAATATCAAATCAAACAACTTTTAGAATATTCATAAATCAAAATCCAAACTTCCTAAACGCAATTTTTTTGTTCAAAAGTTTGCAAAAAAATTTCTCTATATGTATAAAAGCAAAAAAGACAATTAGTTATGCAAACTTAATATATAGTATTAGTTATAAATTTTTAAAACTTAAAAAAAACACAATTTAACAATTTTGTAAGGGTTTTGTAAGGGTTCACTTACGTTAGATCACAAGTGATTCTTAAAAGTCTAAACAAATATGATAAATCACCCCAACATACATAACCTTTGACATATTAATCTAACATTAATTCAATTCTAACATTGTTAATTATAACAACATCTGTTCCCCAAAATAATTATTTACATTAACAATATTCTACAAACGCAGAATAATTATTTACATTAACAATATTAACAATAATTATTAACATCTGTTCACCAAATTAATTAATTATTTACATTAACAATAATTATTTACATTGTTAACCCACGCACCTGATTTTCTCAAAATCCAAGTGCAGAATCCAAGTGCATGCAGCAACAATATAACCCAGAACGCAGAATCAAGTGCACACACCAACAATCCAGAAACGCAGAATCCAATTGCAGCAACAATATTCTACAAACGCAGAATGTAAATTCTTAATTGCTTCACATAATAATCCAACTCACGCCTCATATGCACATGATCAAAAGAAACCCAGAAACACACCTAAATAATTCTGAGAATGCTGCAGCAGCAGCAAATGGGAAGACCCACACGGGCAGGGGAATGGGAGAAGAGGGAAGACAAATGCAGGGGAGGGGAGGTGCACCTTTGCTCAGTGAATGAGTTCTGAAGCTCAGCTCATGGGTTTGGGAGAAGAGAGGAAACGAATGCAGCAAGGGAAATGCAAATCTGAGACGCTCACGGGTATGGCTTTGGAATTTGTTCAGTGCAGCAGAAATGAAATGCAGCTCACGGGTTTGGGAGAAGAGAGAAAACAAATGCAGCAGGGGACATTAACGGGTATGGCTTTGGCACAGAAGGTAAAGCTGCCATGTACAGTGAATGAGGTGATGTTTCTGGGGTGTTTAGACGTCCCCAATCTCTCTGGGGACGTCTAAAGTGGACTTTAGACGTTCCCTGGGGACGTCTAAACCCCACTTTAGACGTCCCCAGTTTCTCTGGGGACGTCTAAAGTGTTGAAATTTTACACTTTTGGTCAAATTCATCCAGCGCCTTATCCACCCGCCAACTATTTAACTTTGGACGTCCCTAACTTAAAAAGGGGACGTCCTTTAGGGACGTAGAAGGTCTTGTTTGTAGTAGTGTTAGTAAGGGTGAAAATAAAATAAGGGCGTGACAAATCCAACGAAAGAAAATTTTTCATCTCCTGCCCTCGTACCAAACAGGCTCATGAATATCATCATTTACTTCCTCTTTAATCCTTAATCAAACTACCAGACTCAACTCTTAACTTCCCCCTCACTCTTCTTTCCTTGTTCTTCTTAACAATCGGTTTAGGCTTCACCATACCTTCATATTAGGAAACTTTTACTTTCGAAGTAATACATTCTTCATAAATTTTGCTTCCCTTTTAATCTCTATTTTCTTAATTCTGTCCATCATCTCACTAACCAAGACGTTTGCAACTGAAGTCATAGCTTTATCACAAACCTACAATAACTATTACCTCCCCTCTTTCATTCTCCTCGGGCACTTCATTATTCCAGCTATGGTTCCTTCTTTGCATTTTATTTTCAGCGCAGCCTTTGAAGAGAAATCTAGTCTCTTACTAAATCAACTTCATAAGTAGAACTTAAATTCTTCATTTTCTTTAGTTGTCTCAATAATCTTTCCTTATCGTAGAGTAGCCATATCCAATTGATCCAGATTTTGCAGATAGTATTATCGTTCATCTTGAATGATGAAATAGAGACCAAAAGAGACATAAACTACCTAATATGAAATTAATAACCGCATCTCTTTGGAGATCAAGGCTTCAAAAAAGAGTGTTGGATTCATTGTCATTCACTGCTTTCTCTCTCCTCCGGTGCTCTTTCTTTTATGATCCACTAGTTTTGATTTTTCCTTGTGAACGCACAAAGTTCTACCCACTGTCTCTGTCATATTTGATAAATATATATACATATAAACCGTCCATGAGAGTCTTAGCTTTTATATGATATTATCAACACTAATGGGATCAGAAGCATTTTAGACTGAGAAATAGTGATACGCATGAATGAAGTTGAAGAGAAGAGCAGAGGAGCAAAGTTAGTCCCACATCGACAAGGATACAAGATAGAGGAGGCTGAAATGGATATAGAAGGGAACGAGGTCTTACAACTAGAACATACTCTTCTAGACGGGTCAATGGGTGATCAGGAAGGCAAATGGCTTAGGTAGGTGTCCTCCATTGTAATAGTTTTAATACAATTTATATTTTCTTTAGTTTACTTTTATTTTGTTTTATTTTGCTTTTGTTTTCTATTTGTTTAAATTCTAGTTTTTAATCTCTTAAAAGGTAATATGATCCTAATATTTTTCACTAATATATTAGACACAGGAATTTGTGGGTTCAAATGTATATTTTGAGTCTTTTAAGTACCAAAATGTTTTGTCCAAAAAAAAGTACCAAAATGTTAATGTTTATGTTTGTTTTTTAATCTGTTCAAAGTTCATGGTTTACAAAATTCTCTTTGTCAGGGTATATCGTCATGTTTGTTTTTGAAGTTGTTCATGGTCAATTATTTCTATGATAACTCCTTATGATAAATTCATTTATCATTATATTCTTATATAGTTCATATGTTCTTATTCCTTCAACTTAATTTTCAAGCAGAACTATCTTGAAGCTTAGCTGCAAACCTCCTGTCACAAGATCCATCTTTTGAATCTGGACTTTGAGAGAGAGAGATGTCAAACACAAGGGGAAGATCATATACTGAAAGAATATGTAAAGCACAACAGAGTTTAAGGAAAAAACTTCAGCTTTAATTATACCAGAATCTAAAATTTCTGATGTAGATCAGGAACTTTTTGGTGGCACTAGTACAAAATTCCCTTTTTAGACCGCCACATTTAAACTGGTTATGGCGGATAAGGTCTAAAAAAATTGAACAGTGGCAGTTTCGTAATTATATAGAACTTCTAAGACCGGTTTTCAAAAAAACCGGTATTAAAAAGATTATTTAGACCGGTTATAAATAAAACTGGTCTTAAAATACCAAAATAATTTAAAAATTAAAAATTTGAACCTTTTATGACCGATTTTAATTAAAACCGGTCTTAAATGTGAAAAATTTAAAAAGTATTTTTCCACCCCTTTTAAGACCGGTTTTTGATACCAACCTGGGGGAGTGACCCCGAAAGGATCTAAATTAGAGGGAGAAGAAAGAAAGCCTGAGAAGAAGGGACCAACACGGAGTCGTTAATTCATATGCAAATGCAAAAATATGTAAGAACTTTGGAGAAAAGAGAAGAAGATTTATAAAACTGATATATTATTGAAATTTAAAATGATACAAACATAAAGAAATTAGAAAGAAAGCAAGAAAACATACAAGGGTTATCACCCTAGAGGAGGAGGGGAGAGAGAATTGAGACTAAAAGCTCTAAGTCTCGATGTGAGTAATAACTGAAATGAGGTGCCATTTTATAGGCGTCCGAATCAGTTCCTATTCACCATTTTACTTTCTGTAAAATTACTTTAACCAGAGTAGAAAACATGTTACTCGGGTAAAAGTACTTCTGCTTTTGCTTTTACATAAAGTATAAGGAATTACATCATTTTGTCTGCAGAAAGTAAAGATTCCTAACTTTACGTCTAATCTCTACTAAGAGCAAACAATTTGTGTAAGCTAGTCTTGGACTCTTGTGCTGACAATTTTGCTTCAGAATCAATCTTTGTCGAGGCTAATGATTTCATTATCTGAATCATGGCCGAAGTATTGGGCCGGATCTTCAGCTTCTGACCTATCTGAGGATTGGGTCTGTTGGAATATACTAGTCCACCCTTGGTGGATTAGGGCCCAAGCCCAATTCAAAAAGGCTTCATGGAGAGACACGGGTTATAAAGAGTGATACCCTTTGTGGTTTAAATGTTACATCTATTCTTATGTAACCGTACGTTTAAGGGTTACATCTATTCTTATGTAATTGTACATTTAAGGGTTGCATCTATTCTTATGTAACCGTACGTATACTATATATATAATGTGTGGGATTAAGGGAGGAAAAAAAATGAAGAAATAACATACCGAATATTACTATTCTCCCTCTAAAAGATTCTCTCATAAGAATATTCTCTTCTCTTCCTTTCTTTGGTGTATTTGCTGTGTAACGTGATCGGGGTCCGTATCAGTGCTCCAGTTTCGTGTAGGTACTTCAACGAGTCAATTAGATTCCAGGTACACCCAAAAATCTTACATGGTATCAGAGCCAGGTTGTTCTTGAGGGCAAAATTATGATTTTTCCTTATACTCCATCATGGTTTTTCCTAGACATGTGTACGTATGAATATGTTTGTGTGATATTGTTTTTCCACCATATACATGTCTTTAGCTTGTGAATTCAATATGTGTATATATATATATACACCCCCTTCTTGTCATTTTAGCATTTCATTATTTTTCCACTATGCACCAGCTATCTTTATAATTTACATAAAAAAAAACATTTATGTTTTTACATGCATAAATTCTTAAAAGTGTGTGTGTGTGTGTATATATATATATATATATGTAAACGGTAGTGAAGGATTATACCGGATGATTTAAATCATTTTCTGTACTTGCTCTAATATAGTTACAGAGGCATGTATTTGTCAAAGGTTTTTCCATTGCAAATGCTTGTTTCTGCGACGGGTCTGTCACTGTATGAATATATAGATACATACAAATATCGATTAAGATGCCTCTGTCTCTGCGTGTTTTTTTTCTTTTTCCATATGTTATGTTTATTATGCAATATGTAGTTTTAGTGTGGATAAATGAATGACATATAAAGTTCCTGAGCTTTTACAAAAGGAAAAAAATACAGTGATAGTTATGTTAGACTGTATAGTTATTTTGAGTTTTAGGCTCAGCGTGTTTATTAGGCAAGGAAACTGTTATATAACTAACGAAAATGTTATATAAGTATAGAGGAAATTGTATTTGTTTATGTAGAATTTAGAGCATAGACAAGGAATTTGGAATTCACAGAACACTGTAAGGGGAATTGAGTAATTTGTCCTTCTGAATTTGGGTCATAAGGAAAAGGCATTTTTAGGGCATGAAATTATTTTCATTGTGTAGATCTCGAAAAAATGAAGAGATAGACACTCAAAAATGCTGGTTATGGATGAGAGAAAAGTGGACCCAACCCAAGGATTCATACGGGTCACATGGACCCGTATGGAGGATGGAGATGACAGGAACGACAAGTCGTTTTGTCGCTAATCAAAATGACATGTTATTTTGACATGTCATTCCCTTCCCTTTTAGTGAACCGATTTGATTCAATTGTAAAAAAAAAAATCTGAAGAGCTTGCAGTTGGGCTAGGCATGGATTGGGCTGAAGACAATTTTTTTTTAAAAAAAAGGGGAATTGGGCCAACAGTTTTTTTGGGCTTTAATAATAAAAAACCAGAAATTTTAAAAGGAGCCATTTTTTTCTTCCAGAATTTCACATTCCATTTCCTTTTAAGGGCGCATGAAGGAGTGTTTGGGCTCTAAAAATCCCTAAATTCATTATCAATATTTTGACATATAATATGTCAATTTTGAAATAAAATTTATTTTAGTTTTTTGAATAATGTTTTTATTGAAAAACATATATCAAAACTTGAACTTGATGGCTTTAGAAAATAAACAAGTTTTTCAGTTAAAAGCCATTGAGTGTTGATCCAAACATAACTTACTTAGAGATATGTGAGCCTCTGAGTAACGGATGAGATAGGGATTTTTTGATTAAAATATGAATTTTTGAGTGACAACCTAGAAGGAGAATATCTTGATCAAGATATAAGAATCTAGAGTAAGGTTATAATTGATCCTGAAATGGAATGAGAGGAACAATTGGAAGAGAATTGAGTATATGATTTCTAAAATGAAGTTGAATTTTCTAGAAAATCTCAAAATATAGAGATTTCCTAATAAGTCCAACCTCTAGATTATAGTGGAATGCATGGAAATGTACTCTTCAAGTAAAGAGTGAAAGGCCATCTCAGAGAATAACAAAATCTTAAAGCCAATCCAAACCCTAATACTTGAAATTATAAAATGGTTGAGGGTAAATAATAAGATAAGGGACATAAAATTCTTGCAACTTTAGAAAAATAATAGTTGTTGAGCACTTGCCAAACTAGGTTTGAGAAGTATGGAGACTTAACCCTTTAGAGGAAGTATTTTTTGTTGGAAATTAAAATATGCATAAATGAAATGCATAGAGAACTTAGAAAAACTATCAAGTTTTCCTAATTCCCAGATAAGAGGTTAATAAAACATTATGAATATAATGTGATGAAAGCATGAAGAAGTAAAAGTCAAAATACTCTTTATGAGTGGGAGCTCTTGGAAAATGAGTCTTTCAAGAATGTCATATGCTCTATCTAAGTGGGAGCTCTTAGAAAATGAATCTTTTGAGAATAATAATTGAGCATGTTATTTAAGGTACTTGTATGAAATTCTTGATAGACAATAATGGCATAGTTGGAATCTGTGTGATAGGAGGTACAAACGTATTCTCCTGATCATAGACCCAATGACGTTGTTATTTTTCTGGTCAAGAATAATACAAGTATATGATGTTGTATACATCAATGGTTTATATTATTGATAAGTTCTTGGATTAAATAAATTATAAATAACCCTATGTGTGGGATAATTTGAGTGGCTAAGCCAAGAGAGGCTGCCAAGAACATAATTTTATAAACTCAATGGGGACAATTAAAATATCTGATATTTATAAGCCATTGACAAATGGTATGTCAATACTGAAGTTGAGATGTCAACTTAGTATAGAAAAGTTTACGAGACCTATATGGCTTGATAAGGGAAACAAAATAGTATGAATTACTCTATAAAATTGTAAAGTTGTGATTCAATCTTTCTTTCAATAAATTTCTTTGGTTGGTAAATTCTTTGTGCATAATTGCATTTCCTTTTCTTCTGATTTAAGTGTTGACTTAAATATATGTCTTACTAGTCAAAGGCATAGAATTTGGTTCTAGAAATAGCATAATGAAAAGTTTTTAAAAAGATACTAGAACTGAGTTTACATTGCAATTATTCTATTTCGTTGCATGTGGTTCTATAAGTTTGAGGGTAAGACACAGAGCTAGGTAAATTATTACCTTTGTTGATGATTTCTCATGTTATTACTTAATTTCACACAAGTTTGAAGATTGTTGCTTTAAACAATATGTGAATGAAGTTTGAGAATCGATTGGATAGGAATTTTAAAAGTCCCACGAACTGATCAAAGGAGTGAGCATCTATTTTACCATTTTTAGTTAGCTCTGTGGAAATAAAGGGATAAATAAATAGATAACTATCCGAGGAACTTCATCGCCAAAAAGGAGTTTATAAAGGCATGATGGAATGCTATTAGACATGGTTAAACATATTATGGCTCATGCTAACCCACCAAATGTGAGTGGGAGAATACTATCTAGTCCACTCTTGATGGATTAGTACACATGCACACATCCTTGGTTTCATCAAGTTATGTGGACTTGGGTTTAACTATGTACCCTTTAAAGGAGTCACTACCATACCCTATAAATGTTGGACTAAATAAAAGTTAAATATGAGTTTTCATATACTATAAGAGTCGATTACAAATTCCCATAGTGGTTGTAAATGGGGTATCATAAGGGTTACGTTTTTAAGAGTAAAATGATGATAGAGTTATGACAACAAAAAAATTGAAAGGCACCACATTCGTTGTGAATTAGTTTTCAATTAAGGGTGAAACTAATCACATTGCATCTTTTAGCAAGACGTGAGGACAAGGTAGTACAGAACATGCCAATAATCCTCAATTGTTTTTGAGAGTGGGAGCTTAGAATGGTCAATAAAGAGACAAAAAAAATAAATATGAAATGCAAAAAGCTCATGAGAAAAGGGATAATTGAGAAACATGTTCATGGTTATTCTAAAAGAGGATGATGAGTCACACTCTGTACAAGAGGCCATGTCAAGGGAGAATGGAAGAAAGCAATGAAAAGGGAAGTGGATTCTTTAAGAAAGAATTAAGTTGAGAATAAGATGATCTACTGCCAAGTCAAAAGGGCTATTGAGAACTAGTGAGTTTTATAGGTTTAGGAGAAAAGTGAGTAAATCAATTGATATGCATAAGACTTTTTGTTACAGAGGGGTATGCATAATAGGAAGGCATTTTTTTCTCACCTGGTGTGCATTTAAATTAGTTTTAATATGGCAATAGTTAACTATTTGAATTAAAATTTACATCGTGTGGATGTAAAACAAACACTTTGAGTGATGATCTGGATGAAGAAATCTATATGCAATGACTATTAGATTTCACTAAAAGTGGTATTTGAAAGTTTCATATAGTGGTGACTTCATGTGTTTTTTGTAGAAGTCCTTTTATGGATTGATACAATCGTCTAGATCGTGATGTTTAATGTTTTGAAAGAGAGGTAACCTAATGAATTTTTTCAAATGGTTGAAGAGAACCATTGGTAAATAATTTGTGATGATATACTATTGGCCATATATAGTTTGAATTTAGTAGTGTTTGTTAAAGAATGGTGCTAGTAAATTTTGAAAAAGAAGTTCATGGGTAAAGCAGTTGGATTTAAGATCTAAAGAAATAGCTTAAGAAGACTCCTCTCTTTGACAAGAGACTTACATTCAGAAGATTCTTAAGTTGTTCAAAATAAGTGAATGCAATCCCATGGATACCCTAGTGACTTTAGGAGTGAGTTTGAGTCTTGATAAATTTCTCTGATTGAACCAACCAAGAAGATAATGAAAAAGAATGTCCATATAGATACTTTTAGCAGTGTGATGTTTGCAATGATATATAAAAGACCAGATATATACTCATGGTAGGACTTGTAATTCGGTACTAGCCTAACCATTATGAGAGACATTAGATGGTTTCACAGAAGAGTCTTGAGATACTTGTAGAGTACCTTGATTATGCACATTCAAAACATGTGTTGTAGTAGGACAAGAGGCTATATGACTAGTAATGTTAATAGAACATGTGAGATTTGAAACAGAGAATTCAAATCTAATGTCAAAGTATTGTGAGTACACGTAGCCACTGTTAAAAAAAAAAGGAGGACTCTAAGTATAATAGATAGACTAAATGCAAATGTATAGCTAAATGAGAGATGTTATAGGACATAAAGTTGTTTCTGAGCAACGTATTCATATGCAAAATCCCTTAATAAAGCTTAATGACCAAGGACATGTATGAGAAATATATTAAGTCCTTTGGCATACATATAGTATGGAGTAGTGATACTTTATTTTGGCTTTTAATGTGTGTGTAAGTATACAATGTCTAGTATGTTGTAAATGTTAGTGAGGTTGTCCTTCTCACACAAGCGACCACCTTTGACATTTAGGAGGAGTGTGCAAAGATGAGACAATTGTGTTCACCAGTAAAGTAGCAAGAGTGCTAATATGGTAGAGAAGAAACACAAATTATGTCACCTCGACTTAAGTGCAGTAAGTCGAGATGAGATCCTTGATTGTAAAAATATGGATCGAATTATAGAAACCCACGTCCATGATATCTGTTTCCAGACAATAAAATCTTTAAAATTGACGTCATGTAATATGAGTAGAGTTTAGGAATTTGGGTTTAGATACTGGGAGTGTCTAGACTTAAGTTTGTACAGTGTTAATGATAAAATCAAACGACATACGCTCTTAAAGTATAAGAGTAACACCGTAGCATGTGATTCATACCACATGTGCTAAAGAATCGCATATAGGAAGCAAGTGAATAGATCCCTGCTTTATTGCTGTGTGAGTCCCAAAAAGGTTAACCCTTCATCGATGTCCTTTGACTTTGACATTATCATGGAAATATGTTTCAACGTCTACTACTTTAGCATGTTGTCCTATGATCATGATTGATGCGATCTAAAGGCATTATGTTAGGCAAGCAGTTGATACATATCAAAGTAATATATGGGCGAAAGAAAGATTATTACCTAAAATACACACACCTATGTTGGTGTCTAAGACCGGTCCCTTATGATATTATTTTGTAGTTTCATAAGTGTAGACACTATGCATATGAGAAAGACAATCTAAGTTTTATACTGACTCAAGAGGGATTAGATTGGTCATGAGTAAAGTGTATATTGGTAAATCTAGGACATTCAGGCATTATATCAATAACAAGCTGCACTACAAGGTTGTCTTGTGCTGATATCTATAAAAAGGGATTTCTAGTACAAAGCACCCAAATGGAGACGTCATGCCCACGCGGTCAAGGCAAAACACCTAGTATGAAAGAAATAAGAGAAAGAGACTTGACCCATAACATCTAATCCACCAAGTGTGAGTAGGAGATGTTAGAATATACTAGTCCACCCTTGGTAGATTAGGGCCTAAGCCCAATTCAAAAGGGCTTTATGGAGAGACATGGGTTATAAAGAGTGATACCCTTTGTGGTTTAAATGTTACATCTATTCTTATGTAACTGTACATTTAAGGGTTACATCTATTCCTATGTAACCATACATTTAAGGGTTGCATCTATTTTTATGTAACCGTACATATATATATATATATATATAATGTGTGGGATTAAGGGAAAAAAATGAAGAAATAACATACCGAATATTACTATTCTCCCTCTAAAAGATTCTTTCATAAGAATGTTCTCTTCTCTTCCTTTCTTTGGTGTATTTGCTGTGTAACGTGATCGGGGTCCGCATCAGTGCTCTAGTTTCGTGTGGGTACTTCAACGAGTCAATCAGATTTCAGGTACGCCCAAAATTCTTACAGGGTCGATCTGCTACTTTGGGGTTCTTGGGTTTGGAGGAGCCTAAGAATTTCCTAAAGCTGCTTGGTTAGGGCCTCCTTGTCTATTGCTGATACCAAACATGCTTGAATTTTTACTTTCTGGTTGAAAATACACTGGATTCATGATCTCCTGCCATAAGGAATTTGGGATTTTGCCTGAACCATTTCTTGAGATTTGTTTCAGACACATTTTTAATGTTCGAAAACTTTGCCCACCATTTGACTAAAGAAGTCCTTTGAAGCATGGGGAACAAGTTTTGATATTTTGAGGGGCCATATTTGAAGCTCCATCTGAATACCCAGGCTAAACCAAATTTTGAAAAATAATGAAGATCTGTTGGGAAAGAATCTTCACTAAGATTGATACGACTTTTGAAATAGTCGAATCCAATTTTTGATTTTGTTGGAAGAATTTCCTGGATAGGGCCAAAGTAATCCCACCATTGTTTGAACCATAACGGAAATTGGTATTTTGTGTCATACGTAAACATGAAAAGCCAAGTATGACTGAATTTTGGATTTTGGTACCAAAAGGTACACCACCATGCATCTATATAATCCCAGTAATTGAAACCAGTTGGATCCACGTCTTTGATAGAAAATATTTTCCTTTTCCTTAAATCTTGACCCAGTCTTGAGGTGATAAAAATTTCCATATTTGAAATATTGAATAGCCATGGATACTTTTATCATTAGGGTGATCAGGATCTAAGAAATGTTTTATTTCTGTAGATTTGGTATCTACAAGAATAAGCTCATAAAATTTTTGAGTTTTTTCCAAAGCTTTTGGGGTAAAAACGAACCCTTTTGGAAATATTTTTGTCGCTAATGCAATGGGATTTTTATCACAGAAACCTGGTTCTGTGTGGAAAAGGTTTAAGACCTTTTCTGGTTTTAACATAAATGTGGTTTGTGTTAGTTGAGAGTATAAGGCTACTTCTTTCGTTGAACCAACCTTAGTGACTTCTTGGGAAGATTTTTTGATGGCTAAGGCAAGAGCCTCAGGGTCCAAGGTAAATGGGGTAAGAGCTTTAGAATCTTCTTCTTAGGCAATATCAGCCCATCTTTTGGTTGGCAATTTGGCCAAATTTTGTTTAGCTTGTAAGGCTAAGAGTGTTTGAATTGTGAATTTATAACGGGAAGGATCCATTATAATTCCAGAAGTTTTTTGAATAGGTTGTTCAGAAATTTTGGACCTCAAAGAGGATCCTTTTTGGTGGATCGAAGATCCTTGGGTCAATGACCCTTTTGATAATTTAATTATAGCCTTAAGCTGCTCTGCTTCTTCTTTTGCGATCCTTTCTGGATCTTCTTTTAGTGGGGCTTTGCCCCTTCCTTTCTTCTTCTTCTTCTCTTTATCACTCATTTTTGGTCACCTTATTTACTTTGCAAGAACTCTCTAGTTAGAAAGTCTGGGAGAGAATTTGAAGTACCTTTGATAAAATCAATTTCAAAATCAAAGACACATAAAATTGCTTTCCAACGGGCAAAAATCTGTTTTGATGCTAAATTTTTAACATCTTTTTGTAGCTTTGCAATCAACTCTGATTAAAAATTTTTGATTTAGCAAATCGGTTTGAAATTTATTTATGCAAAAACAAATTGCTAAAATTTCTTTTTTAATTGTGGAATAGTTTTGTTGAGCTCTATTCCAATGTTTTGAAGTAAATGCAATGCAATGCAATGCTCTTTACCATCAATTTTTTGTCTAAGAATGCCACCATAACCTATGTCAGAGGCATCAGTTTCAACAATTTTGAATGCTAGTGGATTTGGAAGATACAAGCATGGAAGATTTTTGACCAAGGATTTGATTTTGATAACTACATTAGTGTGATCATTTGTCCATGAAGGAGGAGTTTTCTTAAGATGCTCATGAAGAGGCTTAATGATATTGTTTAGGTCAGGAATGAAATCACCTACTTAATTCAAACAACCTAAGAATCTTTGAAGTTGAGTTTTGTCCATAATTTGGTCTGGAAATTTATCGGCAAACTGGATTGCTTGATCGATTGGAACAATAGTTCCTTGGTATATATGATGACCAAGAAACCAAATTTTTTTTTCTGAAAAAGACTAATTTTGGTTTTAGAAACTGCTAAGCCATTGAACCTAGCAATGTCTACAAAGTTTTTAACATGTTTAAAGTGTTGTTCAATTGATTTTGAAAACACTAAAACATCATCAATGTAGACAATGATGAACTTTGTAAAAGGATTGAAAATTTCATTCATAACCTTTTGAAATTTTGAAGGTGCATTTTTTAAACCGAAAGGCATAACATTCCATTCATATTGTTCAAATGGGACAGTGAATGCAGTTTTATACCTATCCTTTTCTGAAATTTTATCAAATTTTGAAAATATTTTGGTCTGATGAAGGCGATTTAGAAGATCTTTTTTTATTAGGTATTGGATACCTAATCCCTTGAAGAGCTTGATTGAGAGGCTTGTAATTAATTACAAGTCTCAGAGTTCCTCGTTCAAGTTCATCATTCTTATTAACATAGAAAGCTGCATAAGACCAAGGACTTTGGCTCTTACGGATTAAACCTTTAGCAAGTAAATCCGTTATTTCATTTTGACAAAGTTCCAAGAGTTCTTGGTTCATTTGAATTGGTTGAGCTTTTGTTGGGATAGCTCTTTCATTGAAATCCTTTTCATAAGGCAAATCAATTATATGTCTTTTTCTTTCCTAAAATGCATTTGGAAAATCAGAATAAATTGTGTCTTGAATATTTTTCAAAACATTTTGAATTTTCTATTTTAGAAAAGGTTTCTCCAATTGATTTTCAATTGCTTTGTAAGAAACTTCTTCTTTTAGAAAATTAATTTGATTTTCCTTATACTCAATTTGGTTAATAAACTTCGCATAAGGAGGATCAACAAATTTAAGAAAAATCCTTTTGCCCAAAGCAACAAATTCAATCCCTTCATCTGTTGTTATAAATGGTTTTAATTTGTTGATGAAAGGAGCACCAAGAATTACATCTTGAGATAAGATTTTTGCTAGGATAAAAAGAATTTTTATTTTAACACCATTATTTTCAACTACTGCATTTGAAAGTTTGTAGCTGATATCTAATGACGATCTGTTTGGTCCACAAAGATTTTCAGTGGTTTTTTCATAAAATTTTGTTGGAATTAGACCTTCCTTGATACAGCTTAGAGCTGCACCGGTATCAAACAAAGCTATTGTTTCTAACACAAAAGTATTAGCAACAATAATTTTGATTGGAACATGCCATTTTTGGATTGAAATTCTTGATATAAGATTTAAGAAATTCTCAGAAGCTTCTGGTTCCTTTTCATGACTAGATGATGAAGATGAATCATTGACTTCTTTCTTTTCTTTATCAAGATTTTCTTCCTGAATTTGATTTAAAATAAGAGCATGGAAATCCTGAGTATTTTTCAGATTTCTTATCTCTTATTTCAAATTATTTATTTCATTCTGAAGGTTAGAAATTGAAACAGGTTTTGGATTAGTCTGAAATCTTTTTATTATTTCGAAAAAATCATATTTTTTTTTTGCAAATTTCTTTGCAAATGTTTTTGGTTTGGTTTTGAAGAAGAAGCTTTGCTTTCTTTTAGTTTATTGAAAAACTTAACCTTTTCTTTGTTAGTTGGAATAGAGTTAATAATTTCAAAAACCAAATCTTCTTCAATAACATTTATTTGGAAAATGTCTTGCTTGGAATTGGTTAAGACCGATTCCTTGATTGGGTCATCAAGTATAGGATTTGCTGGACTCTCAACAAACTTGTCAAGACAATTTATTTGAAAATCATCTTCTTCAGTTGAAGATGAAATATCATCATGTTGAAGTTCATTGACTTTTTCAGAGGATGATACCTCATATTCTTCTTCATAAGAGGTTTCTTCAATCAAGAGATTATTTAATTGTTGAAGAACTGGTTCTTCAAGTTGTAAGGCATTAATTCTTTTATTAAGCCTACAATATTTTGCCATGTGACCTTCTTTGCCATATCGAAAACAAACAATTTTTCCTTTGGGAAGATCCATAGGAGTTTTTGATTTAAATTCATTTTTCAAGTTTTTGGGTTTATTTGTTTTTGGTTTTTCCAAGGTTTTCGATATTTTTTGTAATATCTTTTAGCCTTGTATTCTTTGTCTTCATGTCCGTGCTTAAGTTTTTTAGGTTTTTAACAGGTAGGAAAACCAAATTGTTCACAGAAAGTTCCTAAGTCTTTTCTGTTTGAAGGTTTTTCTTTGGCAAGTTGATATTGTATTTTATCTTCTTGGCAAATTTTTAAAGCAGTTTTCTGAACAATTGCAATTAACTGTTCATATGTCAAATTTTCATAATGGATTTGGCCATCACCAGTTTGGTTTCTTAATTTTTCTTTCCAGATTGGATGATTTCCATCCTCTTTGGCCATTACTCTTAACAAGAAATTATCTCTATACCATCTGAAACTGGATAGAGTTTTGCATTTTAAGTTTGACAGAAGATCTACCGATTTATCCCTCCAAATAGATGGATCACCAATGAAATGTGCTATGATATTAACTATGAGATAGTAAACAACATCAGACATTGGTTCTCCATTATTTGTGATTAATGTGACGTCTTGAGTAGTTTTTACGGCTGTTAAAATTTCATTTTGTTGTTGTTGTGTGAGATGGAAATCCCACAAACCTCTGAGCTGCCCTGTTAAGCCAGAAACTAATATATGAACAACGTCTTCCTCTAGACAATTATTATATATTGCAGAGGTGTTACAAACCATTGTCATTTGTTGGCAAATTTCTAAAATGTTTGTTTCAGATTGGCCATCTATGTTCCAAACATAGATGTTATTTGCATTAAATTATCAAAGAGCAGAATCCCTTTCTTCGAACATTATATCCGGAGATGTGGTTCTTGGATAATATAATTTTGTTGGTCTTTTCCAATCTTCTTGTTTTATTTCTTGAATTTTGGGACAATCTTCACTTGAACTAGTTTGACTGTCTTTTACAACATTTATTGTTAATTTTGAAATAGAAGCAGCAGATTTAGGAGGAGGTGTGTCTTGGACAGTTATTTTCCTCAATTCTTCTTCAATTCTTGCTTGGAAATTTCCTTTCCTAACACTACTCAAGACAGTTGCAGGAATAGTGTATGGTTTGAAAATTGGCTGTGTACTCGTAGAACTAGGTAAGATAATCTTACTAGTTTCACCAGTAACAGATTTTTTCAGAATATGTTCTCTAAGAGTTTGAAGATAAGAATTTGTATAGTTATTTTATTCAATGATGTTTTTAATATCATTTGAAGTTGTATCCATTTTAGGATCTTTAATTTTGAAAGGAGAACCAATAACAGTAGCTTCATCGATTTTTGTACCAGGGACTTGGTAAGATTGTTTTGGAGGAAGATCAGACTCAAATCTGTCTTCATTTTTTAAAATCCAAGAGGCGTTAATCCCTTCAAATGGCTCAATAGGATAATCCTTTATATTCTAATCTTTTTCATAGGTTTCAAACCAAAGAAAGAATGGAATATGAATTTTATACTTGTTGAGAATTTTATAAAACCTTTTTTGAATTGGTTTTCATAATTCTTCAGTTTTATATTTTTTGAAAAACCATTTTCGTCTTTCAGTATTTTCATTAGAATAGAAATCGTTTTGTAAGAGTTTCTTATTTAATTCAAATTGTTGCTCAATAACATTCATATCAGAATATGTTGGAGATTGGCAAGTTTGGGTTTCAATTTGTTCAACTTCAGCGTTTTGGTATATAGGTCTTACGACATTGGCCGACTTATTTAGCCCTTGCATTACTGAAGGTGAAATTACAGGTTCTTTTACAAAAGAACTGCAAGAATGCCTAGAGGGTTGTTCTAGAGCAGTCTTGAAGCTTTCCTATATTAATGGAGTCCTAGAAACACTAAATGATCGTCTCCGATTAAAAGTAATTCTAACATCTCCATTTTCATTTTGCCTAATTCTATAAGAATCAGGTGCAGGTTTTGGAATGACAGGGGCAATTTTATTTAAATCCCAATCATCTGGAAGGGTGACTTCATCCCATTTTATTGTTTTTGGAACTGTAACATTTGCTCTAGTAGCATCTGTTAGGAATAGACATGTGTCTTTTCCTTGGTTAAGCATTTTGACATTTAAAGTGCATGAATTCATAACTTTGTACTAGACCCTATAGATTAAAGCTATAGGTGAAACACCAAGTTTCTTATGAAATCCATTCAACTTCAAAATTAGTTTCAAAGTTTCATTGACAGGATCATCATGTAATGAAACTGTCAAATTTGGAAAACAATTGAAGTAGATTGGTCCATCATGGAGACCTGCTTCAGCCATTCCAAAAATTGATTCAAAAATGATTTCATGTTTACCATCTCTAACACATAGTAACGTTGAGACATCTAGACCAGCTTTTACCAAGGGTTTTATTGCCACTTGAACACATCCAATGTGTATGAATTTATATTTCTTTTGGTATTTTAAAATTGATTTTTCTGACAAGAGGCACATGTCAGTAAGGTTCAGCTTTTAGAGGAACCGTTTCTTTAACCGTTCTAATTATATAATTAGAAGATTTAAAGAATTTTTTATCCTCAAATTTGTATAAATCATTTTGGTTAATGACTGGAATAGTCCAATCACTAAAATTTTGGTCAATATCTTCAAAATGAATTTCATTATTAAAAATATTATTTTGTAGAGAAGAAATCCCTAAATTTTTGTTGGTTGTTGAACCATAATTTTGAGAGGATAAAGAAGGAATAGAAGAAGAGCGAGAGGAGTTGGAGTGGAATGAGAAAGATCTAAACATAATAAAACTTTACTCCCTTACATTGATATCATCACCATCAGGTTTCATAGAATTGTGCTAGATAGGATGAAGTTTCTGAGCTACTTATGGAGTTATTATAAATATTTCTTTGTATGTTCTTATAAAGATAAAAATTTGCAAATATTATTATCACTTAGTCAAAGCCTTAAAAATTGAACCCTAATATCATATGAACATTCGAACAATAGGCGTCTAAAGTTATTTGCCCTATCCGTCGGGACTTACTACTATAGCCCTAGAAAAGATGGACGAAGTTCATATGTTATCATAAGTTCAACTAACTTGCATGCTATTAGATAATAATAATATTAAGCATATACTTAGCTTTACATTAACATGTTTCTGATGTAGAAGATCAACCGAGGTTGCAACTATAGAGCATACTTGTCCAGAAAGATTCATAAAAACTTCTATGAACCCTTTCTTCTCTTTTCGCCATTTCTCTGTGAGCTCTGTCCCTGCTTGTTTTGTACTCGTCCATCGCGCCTCATTCCTCATTTGCTCAACTCTCCTCTGTCATTACCGCTGTCGTTACTGTGTTCGTCATCACTGTTCTTTGATCATTGTCACTCTCCTCCGCCACCACCTCTATTCTCCATAGTGACCATTCTCCTCTACCATGACTTCCCATTGTCAGTGCCGTGAATTTGAGGATTTCATTTTAACCTTAGGTGACACCACTGTGACTTTGGGTAGAATCTCACTCCTTGGTCTTCAATCGGGTTAGTGTTCTGTTAATTAAAAGCCCTCAACTTTCAGCTTGTATTTGCTTATTCTTAACAATATTAACTCTAACACAAAATAATTGCAGAAAAAAGTAGTTAAGGTGAAAGGAAAAACTGTGTGATGACTTTATTACTACATATACGTTTTTCTTGTTTTGGATCGAAAGTAAATATGATGCTCTGACTTGTGATATTTGGCTTGGAGTAATACCATTCTAAGTTCTGTTTTAATTTAGTGTGATCGTCGGTGTTATTGGTTTGTTGAAACAATACTAGTTTCAAATGATGCATGTTAAAATTCGTTGAAATCTCTAAAACTCTATGGTTGTTTTTTTTTGTCTATCCTTTTGCTGTTGGATATAGGGTGCTACAAGTGTTGAGATATATATGGATCATAGTTGGATAAACGCTAAACGAACGAGTGTTGAATATGATAATGGGGTGAGGGGTTTTTTAGACTTCGCTAGAAGAAATGCCGATGATGGTAGTAGGAAGTTTTATTGCCCTTATGTAGTATGTTTGAATGAGAAGTGACTAAGTGCTGCAGATATATATACACATTTAATTTGTGAAGGATTTTGTAAGGGTTATACAGTATGGCTATGGCATGGTAAAGAATTAGAAATGCCAAGTTCATCTCAACAGGAAGGGGTGACCTTTGATGATAATGACACGGATACGGATGATCGGATAGAGGATATTATTCGTGATGTAGGAGAAGAGGCTTTTGAGCAATCCCATGCATATGGTAATATGTGCAGTGATGTTGAGACGCTGCTATACTCGAGGTGTAAAAAATACCAATTGTTTAAAGCAGTATTGAAATTGGTAAGCTTGAAAGCACGTCATGGATGGAGCGACAAGAGTTTTTCAGAAACGGTTGAGGCTTTTAAGGACATGCTTCCAGATGATAATGTGTTGCCTTCTCGATACTACGATGTTAAGAAAATACTGTGTTCACTAGGGATGACGTATAAAAAGGTCCATGTATGCCCTAATGATTGTATATTGTATAGAAAAGAGCATGAAGAGGAACAACAGTGTCTGATATGTGAAACCTCAAGGTACAAATCAAATAACGCCCCTGCAAAAGTGTTGTGGTATCTTCCAATCATAACAAGATTCAAGTACTTGTTTGCTAATGAAAAAGATGCAAAAAATTTGAGATGGCATGTGGATAAGAGGATATCCGATGGAAAGCTTCAACATCTGGCTAATTCTTCTCAATAGAAGAAAATCGATCAATTATTTCCTGCTTTCGGTGAAGAGCCTAGGAACCTTAGGCTTAGGTTTAGCATGGATGGCATGAATCCTTTTGTATATCTTGAATAATGTTGATGAAGTTCAAAATTATATTAATGCTTATAAAGAAATTGTACAAAAAGGGAATAGTCGAATGACTGAACAAAGGTTAATCATGGAGCATAACAAAACTTTTACACATTGGTTCAAATAAAAGATTGACGGAGTAGAATGTGTTTCTGATACAGTTAAATGGTTAGCACATGGTCCTGAGGTTAAAGTCATAAGTTGGATTTCATTTGTGATTAATGGTTATACGTTTTACATGAAGTCCCTTGATGATAGGAGCACCGTCCAGAACAGTAGGGTTATGTTAATTGCTAAATCTATGCACTTCTCTAATTCGAAAGATAAGAACCCTAGATTGGCAGCAATACCTTATTATAGGGTTATTGAAGAGATTTTGGTGGTTGATTATGTTAAAATTAAATTTCCCATTTTCAAATGCAAGTGAGTTGATGTCAACAATGGTGTGATGATTGATCAGTTGGGATTTACATTGGTTGATCTAACCAGTAGAAGTTTTGGAGATGAACCTTTTATTATGGCATATCAAGCGAAACAAGTGTTCTATATTACTGATCAGGCAAATGAAATGTGGTCTGTAGCTCTCTAAGGAAAAAGGGTCGTCATTGATATTAATCAAGAAAGTCATTCAATGAATGATCTTCTTCATACTCCTTCCATTTCTAGGGGTCTATCAGAATTGAACAAAGAAGATGAAGCAGACAATGAACACGGCACAAGAAACGATCATCATGAAGGGATATGGGAGGATATCCCTTTATAAAACTACTTTCAATATTAGTTAGCTAAAATAATTATCATGAACTATATTTGAATTATGTTATAAATTAAAACTACTTTTTTTATGTTGTTACAGGAAAATGAAGCATATGAGGTGTCTTAGTGTAAATGCTCCAAAGCCAGCTAGTGATCATCAGCCTGAAAAGAGTGTGTATAAAGTATTTTGGCCATAATGAATAAGTGTTGATGATGATGTTGATGAATTTTGTTTCCATTTCAATTAGTTTGGATTGCCTGAGAAGACAGTGTATGACGTATTTAATTTTGACCATAATTTTATGATTCTGCCTATGATTGTGAGTTTATTCTGTCTGTGATTCTATTTGTGTCGTTGAAATGGTTGCTTGCTGAGTAAAATGTTTTAACAGGGGAAATGGCTGGCTGGGTAAAGTTTTAAACGGAGCAATTATTTATTTTTTTAAAAAAATTTTTAGACTACTTCTTTCCAAAATCAGTCTAAAAAGGACATTTTAGACCTGTTTTATGAGAAACCGGTCCTAAAAGTATTACTTTACGACCGGTTATTTATAAAACCGGTCTTAAAAGTATTACTTTAAGATCGATTTTTTAGAAAACTGGTTTAAAAATTTGAACTTTTTAGGCCAGTTTTTGGAGAACCGGTCTAAGAAGTTCAACTTTTTAGACTGATTTCTTCGATAACCGGTCTAAAATATAAATAACCGGTCTTAAAACTTTTTTTAGACCGGTTCCTTAACCGGTCTAAAAAGTAGCATACTTTTAAGATCGGCTGTATCAAGTTCAGATCCAGAATCAGTGTAAAATGTCGTTTTGAACTGGTTTTAAAAGTGATTTTTCCACCAGTGTGGTTATTGTCTAAAATTAATGAATAAAAATCAGTGAGGAAATTGAATATGATATATAATAAATAATAATGAGGCTATTATACGTCTTCATTTAAGCATGTTCAGGGAAACATTTGATAAACATCTCACTGTGGAAAGTCTTTTAAGCAGCCATATTAATTCCTTACCAAAAACTATGAAAATTTATCAAACAAAAGGTGTTTTTTTTTGGTAAAAAGAACCTAAGATTATCATAAATAAGTTGACGGGGTTTGAGCATGGCTTGAGCATTTTTTTTCATTATTATTAAAGGTTTTCTTAATTGTGAAATAAGAAAGTACATACATACACATTGATTTTGATGTAATTCTTATACAACACTAACAAAGCTTAATTTTATTAGGCAGGATCAACTATATGGACCACACAAAATTATCATGCTATATTAACTATAAAATCTTTGTATCAAATGTTTATCAAGAGGTCTTACTCAATGACTGCTCCGAGTGGAAGATTTCACTAAAAATGAGTCCCATGATCTCTTACTAAATTAACTCTTATGAATTGAACTCAAAGATACTGTCTTTTTTTCCTACTAAATTAATTTACTCTCGAATAACAAATTTTGTGTGGAGTGCTATCACTTAAATATCAAAATAGAGATGGAGAGAGATCATCAACATCCACATCTCTTCTGAGGCCATTTTATAATGCCATGTGAATGATAATGACTATTTTTATATATTTGTTAACTGTTAAAACACAAAGGTCTCTCTCCACTCTCTCAGTGTTGAATAATGTTTCAAGTCATGTGTTTTTCCTTTATTTAATTTTTTTATGTGATCAAGGTTTTCCCTTTTAATGCTTAGAGTGTAAAGGGTTTTTGCCCCTCCTCTCTCTCAATAAGTACGTTTCTTGGGATTCAAATTTGTGTTATCCTCCATATAAGGATGAGACTGCTAATTACCTCAACCAATAGCTTTCTTACTTATTTTGTTTTAGAATGAGTTAGTTAATTTATTTTGCTTTATTGAATAAGTCAGAATGTGGGTCATATTCCCACTATCTTATCTCGCTCTTACATTCAGTTTCTATATTTTAGTGCTTTCAGTTGTTGTATGATTATATAATAGGAAAATTTCAGAAAAAAATTTTAAAATTTGAAAATTCCAAATCAATAATTTCTTACTAAAATAAGTTGTGAATTGCTAATTAAGTATAGTTAATACCTAATGTATTGTAGGAAACAAAACTGATTTTAGATTTTGATATTTTAAGGTATTTTTATGAAATTCTCCCTATATAATATGCTTTGACATTTTTTAATTAATAAAAGTTTCATTTGACTCATTCTCTATTGATTATTTTATTCTCTTTCACCAACACTCAGTTGTCTTTCAAAAATATCTTTAGTCATATTGTGAAATAAAAATTAGTCTAAAATCTACAAAAACCTCTTGAATTTTTAGTCATGATATTTTAAAGTTTAAATTTAACCTCCTTAATCTTTTAATTTTTGACATTAAACCTCCTGCTATTACTTTCACTATAAATATTGGTAGAAACTGTTGTGCTAGATTAAAGAGAATAATGTGACACCTTACATGGATTAAAAGTTTTTTTAAGACTTTAAGGAGGCTAAATTCAAATTTTGAAATGCCAGGGAGGATTATATGCAACCAGTCTAAAGTTCAGAGTTCATTTATATTACAACCTAATTTTCCTTAATTCATAATAGATACCACATCAATCTAATTAATTTGATATGGCAGTTTCTGGTACACCCTTATCTTATTTTCTCATTTTTCATAGTATTTGCGGAAAACGATACATAATTTGATGGCCGACACAAGAATAGCATAAATATACTGATAAAAAGTGCTTAGTTACAGAAATTTCCCATAGGGGTTTGTACATGATAATTACAATCAATGTAACCGCGTACAGGGATACTTGGGTATCTAAAACCGTCCAGTGAAAACGGAGACATCTTCCTGTGTTCATTCCACAACGGCAATCCTCTCGTGTAGTTCTCTTCTCCGATCTCTGCTTACTTTCTGTATTCACCTGTCTAAATTGTTAGTAGGGGAGGGTGAGATTCGTGAGAATCTCAGTAGAAAATAGATACCATAATGCATTCATGATAGATGCTATGTGCATGACATGTTAGCTTTATCTAGATGTATGCCCCATAAGGACATTTCCGCATGCTCAATGTTTCATGCAACAAATTATGGCCACAGTATAAATAGAAACAAAGCTTCATTATTCAAATATGTTTAACACAATCAAGTAAAGCAATCACATACATCATTACACAATAAGAGATATCAAATACATGCAAATAAGGTAAGTCCCCTACCTTAACCATTCTTGATCCTTAAGTAAGCTCCTTGAACTTTGTGCCTCATAATGCTTGCCAACCTCGGGCTCCCAACTCGATCCTAAAATATCACGTGTATAAGAATTAGGTTAAAACCCATTCATGTACCATTTTAGGCACTTCCATAGCTATAGCCGGTAATTCAGGTCGGGCTGGCGAGCTCTTTATTTTGGCGGGTTCGGGCCAATGAAATGGCAGCCTATTTAATTTCGGCCTAAACAACGAGCTGGCCCCTGGAGTTTTTTTTTAAATTTTTCTTATAAAATAAATCCAAATAGCCTAATCGCCTTTCCTTTGATGCTGTGTTTAATTACTTCCTCATGTTTTTTATTTGAAAATTTTATTTTCAAATTATATTTATTTATTCTACTATTATTAAATTTAAAAGAGATGTGTTTATATGTTTTTGTGATGTGAATAGCTGATAAAAAAAGGAAAGTAAGAATGAAATTAGCTTCTTAACACAAATGTATAAAAGAAAAGAAGTGTGATGTGAATGGGTAAAAGAGAAAGGGAGTGAAAATTTTTAAAAAAATGAGGAGTGAAATATTTTTTTAAAAAAATAGGCTGCCCGCCAACTTGTCTTGTCAGGGTCGGGTTGGCATGCGAAGGGTTAGGCTAGTCGCGGGCCAGCCTGAATGCTCGGTACTATCCATAGTGTTATTGTGGTTATATTAGCTTCTAGTGAAAATTTACCAAAATGTTCCCGGGCACCGGCCCGGCCCCGCCGTACCTGGTTCGACTGTACTTTTCCTGAAATTTTAACTAGGGCTATTCTAACATATTTTTGTCCAAGGGATCCATTTTTGAACTCATAATTACCAAACTCATTGCCAAAAGACTAAAATGTCCTTGGCAGCCCCTATTTCAAGGTTTCAGGGCATTTTCGTGATTATGCTTTTTCAGGATTTTCTGAAAAAGTGACCAACTGTAACCCCACCTAATTTTCCCTCCTGAATGTAATGGAATAATCATAACATCAAAAATCCAACTCTAACCCCTTGATATTTTCCTAGCCAAAATGTTCAAGTCCCCAGGAAAAATTTAGGGTTTTTTCAATTCTAACGCTGCAGACGTGTTTCTTTCTACTCATAATCATTATATTAACTATTTAATCACATATAACTACCATTTACTACCAATTTCGGTAGCATAACCTTTCCAACAACCCATTTTCCAATTTTACAAACAAAGACAATCCGATGAAATTTCACCGATTAAACCACTTACAGCAGCGAGAACAATCAATAACCAAAGGTTTGGAATTTATCTTTCTCTTACTCTAGCTTTTTTCTAGTGTAGCCGAAAACCCTAGCTTTCCCCAAACCAAAATTGAGCTTCACAAACCTTGAGGAACATAGAAGAGTAGCTTAGGAGTAGAGTTATACATATTAGATACGAATTCACTGAAAAAATCAACCCACCTCTTGAGTTTTCTTCTCTTTCTCTCTCTAGAATTTCTCAACTCCTTCTTTCTCTATGGCTGTTGTTAGGTGACGGAAATAAAGGAAGAAGTTGAAGAAAAAGATATTTTGTAATATCCTGGTTATGTCATCCAAGACTTTGCTTATGTCATAATTCCCATTTTCGGATTTTCAACCTAAATTTGAAAAATCATAACTAAATTTGTGGACCTTGAATTGGAGTAATTCCAAAAGCTATAGAACCCTTATTGAGTTTAGTCTAATGGAAAACTACAGTATTTTGCCAATTGGAGGCAAATCATTCCTAGATTTTTAGTTTTTGGAAGTTGTTCCAGAATATCAATAGTTTTTCTGAGCTAATTTCAAAAATTCATAACTCTTTGTGTATAGTTCTAATTGATTCATATGACCTATCAAATGAAATCTTAGGATGTATATTTTCATACTGTAAAAGTTCATAATTTTTGCTCATCATTTGGTTTTCCAAAACATTATGACCATCTCACTGCCTTACAAGAAATTTCACTGGAAGCATAATCACTTTCTCTAAAATTCACCATTTTATTTTCTTTAATACTTTAAAGATATAAGAAATATTATGGAATAAATTTGGGATACCTGCTAAACTGGGGCTTAGCAATTCACTTAATTCAAGCTTATTCTTAAGCCTCTAATCCCAAAATTCGGGGTATTACATCCCCCCGTTCAATAAATTTCGTCCTCAAAATTTGAACTTCTACAGCTTGTGGATAACTTCTTATCACTCAATCCATCCCTTTTTCATGTGCAGGCTTGCAAGTTGTGCAACATAATGATCATATAGTCGAGGGTCGCTAGCCTCATTCCTTGGGTCACTGAATGTCACATAATGATCATATAGTCGAGGGTCGCTAGCCCCATATGGACACACTAGTCCACTAGGTCTTAGGCCCAAGTGTAATACCCTGAATTCTGAGACTTGAGGCTAGAGAATAAGCCTGAGATTAGTGGACTGCTAAGCCCTGGTTTAGCAGGATCCTAAATTGTGATTAAGAGATAATGACTCCAAAAGTGGATGTGGTTAGTGAAAAATGAACCCTTTTGGAGAATCCAATGTGATTTGAGTTTCGAATGTGATTCGTATGTGTTGTGAGCAGCACCGAAATCCTGTATTTGAGTTCAATTATGGATTAACATATAAATTGAATAAAAATAAGGGGAAGGGCGTTTGTATGGTGTAAATGAATGAGAAAATGTATTTGGTGGTGATTCAGTGTGAATTACCATAATCAGGGGCAAAACAGTAAAGTTACCAACCAATTGATCGGTTACCAAAGAGGAAACTCACTGGTAACTTCAATATCAGTGGTTAGGATTGATTTGTGTTGAGATCAAAGGGTGGAATCCCATGTGGTGTGCCTATGTGAACTCATGGTTGATGGAACAAGAGAGTGACACTTGGCAAGTTTTGGACCCTTGATCTTGGGTCAAAGATTCAACACTCTTCCTCTCTTCTCTCTCCCTTATTTGGACGTTTTTGGGGGGCCTAATTGCCCAAAAAATGATCACTCTATTAATCTTTATCATCCACTCATCTCTGTCTCAACTCCATTGTCGTCCAAGAGGAGGGAAGAAAGAGAAATCAAAAGGTGAGTTTTTGGTTGGCTTAATGTCCTCTAATGCTCTAATCACCTTCTATAAAATTGTTCATAGTGATGAGAGCTTCATCTCTATGGTTTTAGATTCTTGATTGGAGGTGTTTGAGAGCTTGAGCAAAAGTGGAAAGATGGAGAATCAAGAAATTGGGTTGGGAAAGAGGAAGAAGTGAGCATTTGCTTCCTTTTGATCTAAGTTTTGTAAGTTTTGGTTGAGTTTAGTGAATTTTGAATTTTGCCATGATTTTCTTGTGATTTTGGATTGGATGAATTGGATGTTGTTTTATGTTGAAAATGGTGTCATGTTGTGGTATTTAATCATTGGAATTGATTTGAATTGGATTAGTGCATTGGTTGCAAAACTGGAAATTCTGTCCAGTGTGAATTCTGTCTGGGCAGTCTAGTTGTGTGGACGTTTTGACTGGGCAAAGGATGTCCGATAATTATGAAACTTTCCAGTATTAAATTTCACATCCCAAGCTTCAAAATGGACATATATTTTGTGCCATTTCTTTTTTTCTTCTGTGAGTTATAGCTGTCCAACGTTTGAGGTCGAAAATGAACACTGTTTTGGGACAGTCTTGAGTTTTGGGGAATTCTGTATTTATGTGGTGATTTCCAGTATTTTCCATTATTTTTCCTATGTATAGGACTTGAATAGATTTTATTTGGCTTTGGGATCACCTCATTTCGATTTTTTTGGAATTAGTTATGATTTTTGAAAGTTCAGCCAAGAAACTGGATTTTCTTGGCCGCGGCCAGCGGATTCTGGGCCGCGGCCCAAATGTTTCTGGGCAGTTTTTGGCCGTGGCCAATGGATTTGTGGGCCGCAGCCAACCCCTAAAAATCAGCATTTTGGACTTTTAAAAGGTGATCTTTGGCCAAGTGTTTCCCAAGCCTTTAGGCATATGTTTGGGCTTTGATTAGCCACCTAAAGGTCATGAATGGTAACCAACTTTAAGTGATATGAAAGTAAGAGTTTGGAATAGAGAATAACCCTATGTACTTGCTTTGATTATAGGGTTGATGTTCGCCCTGAATGTGGTTCGATATTCACCTGGTCGTGAGTAAGCGGTGCTGGAGCTTACGTGGAAAGACTAAGTGTAGGGAACATATATCTCCTGCATGTATTTGATATCTGTTTTAGTGTGTGTTGGTGCATGTCTTTGCTTTGCATAATTATGTGTGATTTAAAGCTATGTTTCAATTTATGCTATGGCCATAGGTATATTGTTCGAAGCATTGAGCTTGCAAATTGTCATTGTGTTATCATGAGTTGTGTGATGCAAGCATGTCATGCATTAAACATTTATCGTACGTGCATATTGATATTGTTATCCTACTGAGATTCTCTAGAATCTCACCCTCCCCTACTAACCTTTCAGATAGGGTAGTGGATCGAGGATGGAGCAAGCAGCCAAGGGCGATGAGGACTCCTTCGGGTTGTCATTCTGATAGTTGGTTATCATAGTTGGGAGTATTGTGTATTGGATATTTGTATATATGGATGAGGATTTAATTATGTGTAATTGAGGTGAGATTTGTGTAATCCCCATATGAGAACTTGTATATGGGCGTATTGCCCTTTGTAAACCCTTTTGTAAGGATGTGAACCCGGGATTGCTGGGATTATTATATTGCGTACTCTGATATATTGAATGTGATTTATCTTCGTGTAGTAATTGTATTCGGAATGTGAATGTGAGACCAGGTTATAAATGATTTCGAAAGGTCTTTGTGAAAACCCCGTCTGGTAGATGGGTTTTTAAAATGTAGTTTTGTTTCTTATTGGTCTCTATTTAACTTTAATTGTGTAATCTGGATATAATTACTGAAGGGGGTTACACCAAGCACATACAGTTATAATGCTTCTGCTGCGCCACTTTGATGTTTCACACTATCTAATACATTATAGGTGGAACTACACTGTCTACCTACACTTATCTTACTTCCTCAGTTGGATCCCACTGGACCTTCGTAGTAACCCCTACTTGTTTCGTAATTCAATTCAATTGGAAACGTTTAGGGCCAACCACTGTTGCAACCCCTACTTGTTCCATAATTTGGTTTAATGTACTCATAGGCACTATGTTTGGTCATGCTTGGTATACCTATAGACACTATGTTCAGTCATGCTTAGTGTACCATAGGCACTATGCTCGGTCATGCTCAGTGTACTCGTAGGCACTTTGTTCAGTCATGCTCAGTGTACCCATAGGCATTATGTTCGGTACAGTGTACCCGTAGGTACTCAGTTCAGTACGGTGTATCCATAGGAACTCTATTCGGTTTGATGTACCCGTAAGTACTCAGTTTGGTTTGGTTTAGTTCACTACAATGTATCTGGCATGTAGGATTTTACAGCCTATAGATTCTAACCCAACTTTTAGGTTCATCATGAAATCTAGAACCTCAATATCACATAAATTGGAAATCATCTCCCTCAATTTTACCCAATGGGTTCGCTAAGAGTCAAGATCGATAGCGCCTATTCTCAACATTCAGTATCATCGGTTCGAATCCTTTACGATCGATATATGACATAATCACCACTAATTATGCATTACTATGCATCATACCTACATACCTTTAACACTATAGTGTTACGAAGGATCATCACTTAGTATGGAGAAAACTCAAAATATTTACTATGCCTCAAATTTCCATAACCCCATCAAATGGGCTTTTCTGGGCAGTATTCATCATGACAGAACTGTCCCGATTTAAAATCAATACTTACAGCATCATTATCTCTATGCATCTAGGTACTCTTTAAATCATTTAACTTAATTAAATCATTTAACTCAAATGATCATTAGTCATGCAGAAACCTTAAGACAATTACTATTCCTCAAGTCTCCATAACCTTGCCAACATAACTTCCCAGGGGGTCACCCATCCTAAGATTTCCTCAGATTGAGTATGCTTAACTTTCGTGTACCCCTGCCAAAACACAGATACTGGCTGTATTAGTTCCTGTCCATCGATACTCCGAGACTGCCCTTATCTCGAGAGTCATGCCGACTATCTCTAATTGACTAGATATAGTGTCTGTACCTTGGCCTTAGCCATACCCGCTTCCTCGGGTTTCACAATATCCTTGTACCACCCTTAGTCTGGTATTGGAGGTACTCGTTGACCTTCAGGTATTCTTTAATCTTTAGAGGCTTGATTCACATATGAGCGGATGATTCACTTCTCTAGTGCCTCATTCTATGTATATTTGCTTTTATAGTATATTCAAGACCATATCAGTATACTATCCTATTACCAGAACCGCTACTCTGCTAGAACCGCTTGAAGCTCTAATACCAAAATGTTACACCCTTATCTTATTTTCTCATTTTTTAGAGTTTTTGTGGAAAACGATACACAGTTTGGTGGGCAACACAAGAATAGCATAAATATATTGATAAAAAGTGCTCAGTTACATAAATTCCCCATAGGGATTCGTACATGATAATTACAATCCATGTTGCCACACAGGGCTACTTGGGTGTCTAAACCCGTCCCAGTGAAACGGAGACACCTTCCCATCTTCGTTCCACCACTGCAATCCTCTCATGTGGTTCTCTTCTCTGATCTCTGCTTACCTTCTGTATTCACCTGTCTAAATTGTTGGTAAAGGAGGGTGAGATTCAAGAGAATCTCAATAGGAAACAGATACCATAATGCATGCATGATAGATGCTATATGCATGACATATTAGCTTTATCTAGATACATGCCCCATAATGATATTTCTGCATGCTCAATGTTTCATGTAACAAACTATGGCCACAGTATAAACAGAAATAGAGCTTCATTATTCAAATATGCTTAACTTAATCAAGTAAAGCAATCACATATATCACTACACAAGTAGAGATATCAAATACATGCAAATAAGGTAAGTCCTCTACCTTAGCCATTCTTGATCCTTAAGTAAGCTCCTTGAACTTTGTGCCTCATAATACGTGCAAACCTCAAGCTCCCAACTCAGTCATAAAATATCACATGTACAAGAATTAGGTTAAAACCCATTCATGTACCATTTTAAGCACTTCTATAGTGTTTATTGTGGTTATATTAGCCTCTGTTGGCAAAAAAAATATTAGCCTCTGGTGAAAATTTACCAAAATGCCTCTGGGAACCCCGTCTTACTTGGTCCGACTGTACTTTTCCCGAAATTTTGACCGGGGCTATTCTATCATATTTTCACCCAAGGCATCCATTTCCGGACTCATAATTACCAAATTCACTGCTAAAAGACCAAAATGTCCTTGGCAACCCCTATTTCAAGGTTTCAGGGCGTTTTCATAATTATACTTTTTTAGACTTTTCTTAAAAAGTGACCAACTATAACCCCATCTAATTTTTCCTCCTGAATGCAATGATTTGAACATCAAAAATCCAACTCTAGCCCCTTGATATTGCCCTGGCCAAAATGTTCAAGTCCCTGGGAAAAATTTGGGGTTTTTTCGATTCTAACGTCGCAGATGTGTTCCTTTCTACTCCTAATCATTATATTAATTATTTAATCACGTTATAACTACCATTTAGTGCCAATTCAGTAGAATAGCCTTTCCAATAACCTATTTTCCAATTTTACAAACAAATACAATCTGACGAAATTTCACCGATTAAACCACTTACAGCAACAATAACAATCAATAACTGAAGGTTTGAAAGTTACCTTTCGCTTCCTCTAGCTTTTCCCTAGTATAGCCAAAAGCCCTAGCTTTCCCCATACCAAAATTGAGCTTCACAAACCTTGAAGTACATAGAAGAGTAGCTTAGGGTAGGTTATACGCGTTAGGTATGAATTCACTGAAGAAATCGACCTACCTCTTGAGTTTTCTTCTCTTTCTCTCTCTAGAATTTCTCAACTCCTTTCTCTATGGTTGCTGTTAGGTGATGGAAATGAAGGAAGAAGATGAAGAAAAAGGTATTTTGTAATATCTTGGTTATGTCATCCAAGACTTTGCTTATGTCATAATTCCCATTTTCAGATTTTTTGGCAGATTTTCTGCTAAAACTTTGAAAAATCATAACTAAATTTGTGGACCTTGAATTGGAGTGATTTCAAAAGCTATAGAACCCTTATTGAGTCTAGTTTCAAGACAAAATATAGTATTTTTCCAATTGGAGGCACATCATTCCCAAATTTCTAGTTTTTGGAAGCTGTTCAAGAATGTCAACAATTTTTCTGGGCTAATTTCAAAAATTCATAACTCTTTGTATATACCTCTAATTGATTCATATGACCTATCAAATTAAAGCTTAGGATGTCTACTTTCATCTTGTAAAAGCTCATAATTTTTTCTCATCATTTGTTTATCTAAAACCTCATGACCATCTCACTACCTTGCAAGAAATTTCACTGGAAGCATAATCACTTTCTCCAAAATTTGCCATTTTATTTTCTTTAATACCCTAAAGACATAAGAAATATTAGGGAATAAATTTGGGATACCTGCTAAACCGAAGCTTAGCCATTCACTTAATTCAAGCTTATTGTCAAGCCTCTAATCCCAAAATTCAGGGTATTACAATTTCCATCCTTAATTTAACAGCAAAAGGAATGGCACGACATGTGTTTTAATGTCAAAAATTAAAATATCAAGAAGGTCAAATTTAAATTTTAAATGTCAAACAAGTTATATGCAACATTAATATTGCAACTTACATAAAATTCAAAGAGATTTTATGTATTTTAACAATAATATATGAAGTCAAGTTTCTCTTTTCCTTTGTATGATTCAAGTCTGAATGTTTTTTTGATTATGGCATACATATGCAAGGGATTAGAAGCTTTTTTAGCCAAAAAAAAAAGCTTCCATGCTCCAAATTGAATGGAACTGAATCAAATGTCATTAAAATAAAGTACTTCTAATTACTCAATTAAACCAAAGCAAATTAGGCTTAGATTTGTTAGCCCTTCACCTTTGTTGTCTTCCAAAACTTAGTTCTCTTTATCAACACATACACACTCTTCGTCATGATTGTTTACACTCGGCCTTTTTGGGAGAGGGTCAATAACACAATCGCTTTAATCCTCTCGTAAAGGGGTTAAAGCTAAGGTTCTTGTTCCTTCGTTTTATTTGTTTTCTGAAGCTTTTTATGCTTATAGTTTTACAATATACTCTTTCATTCCTAATTGTAGAACCTTTTATCTCTTTCTCTTAAATTTATAATTTGTCTCTAAATTAATTTATTTAACTCATAAAGTAATTCATTTTTTGAATTTGTTCAAACGTTCACAACTTTGCAATATATTCCTCCAATCCTAAATGTATGACCTAGTTTGAGGGGTGAATTTTGGCCTTAAATATACAATTTTTTTCATTTTATCTATTATATATATATATATAATTTTTTTTCCAAATTAATGCATATAACTTATAAACTTATATATAATCTAATGTTATACATAAATATTTTTAGTGAGATGAGACACCATATTAAGTAATTTATTTAGTTTTCTTAATCTATCCAAATCATATAGAAGTGTCTTATGTCAAGGGCCGGTTGAGTACAGCACCATTATGTTGGCTTTTGACACAGTTTATCCAATAATCCTTGAGGCATCCTTAAGTTTGATTTGGTTACATATATTGAATGGACATTTGATTCTACGATGAATAAGTCACAACTCACAACTTGGGCCATCCCAACACTCTTATACTTCTAACATTTTCCATCCCTTTATCTATTTTATACTTCATGATTCTCTTCGTTTATAGTATGAAGCACTTCGATTCAATTCAATTCCCAGATAGGTCTCATAGGCTTGGATTTTTTGGCTACCTTGTTTTGATATCCACTTTAATTCACTTTGATTCCCGCCACTCACTACTACAAAAAATGTTTTTAATATCCCTTTTTTATGCCTTTTAACGTCTGAAAATAATGAGATGTTTATGTGAGCGACATAGCAAAAAATGACAATAACGTCCGTAAATAAAAGGACACATAAAGTCAGGACTTTAGACATCCCTATTTTAAAATGAGGACGTCTAAAGCATCAATGCAGCACTTTAGACGTCCCCATTTTACCCACTTTAGACTTCCCTATTTTAAAATGGGGACGTCTAAAGTGCTTGTTTTTTAAAAAATTGTTTATATTACAGATCTAGACTAAACAGTATTTAAAACAAAAAATTACAGATCATCATCAATAAAATTACAGATCTAGTATCTGAACTCCAAATCCAAAATCTACACAATAATAACTCTAAAGCTGAATTCTCATAGACAAAAGATGATAACAATAAGAGGACTTAGTTACAAAAAACTTATCTCCTTCTATTATTGAAATTAATTTTCATGTAATAATGAATAGAGAAGAGTGACAGGGAGAGATGAACGTCATTTTCTAGGTGGGAATGTGGCCATCAAGCATGTTTCAGAGTCTCGATCTACAAGCTATAACAGCACAAGTTAGAAGATAAAATAGAAGGGAAACTGAACGAAAAAAGAGAAAGAAGATAAAATAATAAAAAATGGTAAGAAAGCATAACAAATCTGGAGGCCAAAAAAAGAGAGAGAAAAGAAGAAGAAAGAGTAAAAAGAGCATATAAAGAAGAAGAAGCAAGAGTTACAAGGCATGGTGGTAGTGGTTCTTCTTGTGGTTGCGATGATGGGAAGAGTCTTCCATTTAAATCAAGAAGAAGAGAAAGATGAGTGTAAGAGTAAAAAACTAACAAATAAAGACTGTCAATTTAAATTTGAATTGTTTTTGGCATCTTAAATTTAATTTAGGGACTATTAGATTCTAAGCTTTGATGATAACAAAAGATGATTATGTGTTGTGGTAAGAAACTCATGATTTGCAAGTTTAAACAATGGTTGAAAATGTTTCCAAATGTATCTCACAAAGTTCAGAGGTTATTTATGTGATTTTAACTGATGCACTCAAGTAAGGAGTAGTTTTGCACTCGAGCACAGTAAGTGTCAGACTGAAAGTATTTCACAGAAGCAGTCTTTCAGCTAAAAATAACAAGACAACTCGAGTCATGGACTCAGCACTTGAGTGATGATCTGATTTGTACTCGAGCATTAAGGCACACTTGTGGAAGTGTTTGGCAGAGAGACAAGTCAAAGATAGGAATTAGCTCTTACACTCGAGCACCAGGTTGGCACCTGAGTAATAATTAAAAGTGCACCTAAGTCTAGTAAGTGAAGCATAGAAAGTGCTTGCCCAAGAGTCAGCCAGAAGTAGAAATTGGAAGTGCACTTGAGTGAGGTCTTTTGCACTCGAGCAAAGGTGCAATACCCGTGAGTGACAAATCTCACTTCCTCAAATATTGCTGCAAGTACTGAGCAGAAGGATACCTAATGCAAGAATTTGCTGATGCACTCGAGTGAGGGCCCACATCACCTACGAGTACTAAATCACACTCGTGTGAAAAATGGTGTATGTGCAGTCCAGAAGCAAAGCTTGAAATTGAAATACAATGGCGTACTCAAGTGAGACATTGTCACTTGAGTGAGGGCCCATAGCACTTACAAGTGCAAAATCACACTCTTGATAAATTATGCTACGAGTGTTATCCAGAGACGTGGTCCATAGTGCAAAATACACATGCACTCGAGTGAGACAAGATGTACTCGAGTGAGGACCTACTTCACTCGCAAGTGAGAAAATGAACTCTTGCTTTTTCGTATAGAAGTGCAACTCAGAAGCTGAAGCAGAAGAGAAAATATGGTATTGCACTTGAGTGAGGCTCAGTACACTCGAGTGATGCTCTGTCAGAACCCAAAATACAACAGACATACAACGATCAATCCGAACGTGGTTAAATGTTATTTATTCATAATGTTTTCATTTGTTATTATTATTAAACATCATTTAACATATACTTCAAGTTTAAAATAGGAGATTGAACTTCTAGATCACATATGCTTATTGAAAGTAAAAAACGGTAGACATAATCATTTCACCCAAAGTCGACTAGCTATGAACATATGTTACTCACCTACCACGATATCTTGTCTGGAGATTTCAAACACACGCATGCCACTCAATTACATTACACTCCATTCCACAACGGCTATTATACAACATACAAAATCAACTGACTATAAAAAAAAGCTTCAGAGACTATCAAGAATATACATTGAATGAAAGCTTACAATAATTTTTTACTCTAGTATCTATCATTCATATTTTCTTTGTATTCATATTGTACTTCAGTGTCTATCATATTTACTCTGTGATAGAGTCTGTGTACACTTCAAACCATATTTTCAATTGTTCTCAAGGTAAAGGGACCTTGAGAGGGTAGATATCCTTACAAGAGAAGCAATTGAGAAAATTCCTAGTAGGACTTTCTGCTCATAAGATTTACAAGGTGCAAGTATTAGAGAACATCGCTGCTTGTAAGACTTATATATGTAAGTACGAGAGAAAGGTCATAGGTTTGTTTCTGCATGTAAGACTTATCGTAAGGGGGAGAAAAAATTCTAGGTTTAGAATATTTCTACTCGTAGTCCATTCAAGGACTATTGTTGTCTTGTGGCATTCCAAGAGGCCACTGAATCTTGGAAGAATAGTGAAAATCTCAGTAGGTCTTGATCTCTAAGGACTAGACGTAGGCTTGGGTTTAGGGTCGAACCAGTATAACTCTCTATATGTTAATTTTCTCAACTCTACTTTATCTTCAATTATTTTCATACCACCGTATCAACCGAAAAATTTATCATGTCACCCAATTCACCCCCTCTTGGGTGAAGCTTGCCTCTTTCATTTGGTATCAGAGCAAGGTCTTCTTCAAAGAGCCTAATAGCTTAAGAAGGATCCGGTAAATGGTGACAATGGATAAGAACATCCTTCCAAATGGAGCTTCTATCACTAGACCTCCTGATTTCACTGGAGAACATTTTTCATTCTGGAAAGCTAAGTTTAGAGTGTTCATGATGGCTAACGAATATAGTCTATAGAATGTGATACAAGACAGTGACTATGTTCCAATGAAGAAAACAGAAGATAGAGTTGTGCAAAAGAGTCCAGAGGAGTTTGACAACAATGCCAAGAGGTTAGTAACATTAAATGGTAAAGCCTTTTTAATGATACAAAGTGCCCTCAGTCAGAAGGACTATTTTTTAATTTGCACGTTGCCAATAGCCAAAGAGATGTGGGATGCACTAGAAATCGCTCACGAAGGTACATCCGGGATCAAAGAAAATAGAATCAATACTCTAATTACAGAGTATGATTTGTTTCGAATGAAACCTGGAGAAAAGATCTTTGAATTCAAACTCAGATATACCCATCTTGTCAACCAACTATCAGCGCTTGGGAAAACAATTTATCAAAATTCCCAGGTAAGAAAAATCCTTTACATTCTTACGAAAGAATGGGAAGCAAAGTTGACAGCTATCAAAGAACCCAAAGGAGAATCAATGAGATCCGTAGCTGCACTCTTTGATAGTCTTTCTGAGTATGAAGGAAAGCTAAAGTTCAAAAAGAAACTAGAAGAGTTCGATGATAAAAAGAAAAGAGGAGTCGCTCTCAAAGTCATCAAGGAAGTGGAGTCTTTAGAAAATGAAGATATCCCTAATGATGATGATATGGGAATAATCGTAAGGAAATTCAAGAAGTTATATATAAGAGGTCAAAAGAACTTCAAGAATTATCAAGGTGGACCAAGCATGAAAGAAAACAAAGAGCAACAGATAGTATGCTACGAATGTGAAAAATTTGGACATATCAAGTTTGAATGCTTCAAAAATAAAGACAAGAAGAAGTAGAAAAAGAAAGCATACATATCATCCATATGGGGTGATAGCTCGTCGGATAAATAAAGTGACAACGATGAAGTTGCAAATCTATGCTTGGTAGCCAAAGAAGAAGAATCAGACTCCAAGGTAAGTGACTCTGAACCTACTTATGATGAATTATTATCTGAATATAATGTATTGCATACTGAATTAATCAAGATAGCTAAAGAAATGGTTAGTTATAAGAAGAAAATAAAAGAGTTAGAAAGTACTGTCATATTATCATGTGCATTGTGTGAAGAAAAAGACAAGAAAATAGTAATTTAACAAAAATATTGGAAAGATTTACTAAAGGAAGTGAAACTCTTAAAGTAATTTTGAAATTACAAAGAGTCACTCATGATAAATCTAGAATTGGATATAGTTTGGCTCAGAATAGAAACAGAGGAAAGAAGAAGAGAGGCAGTAAGGCATACCTCAAATTATTTAAGTATTCTGTTCATACATCAAATCCATTTGCATCATGTAGTTACTACAATAGGAAAGGCCATTATACTTCATCTTGTCATTTTAAAAATTGATACGATCCAGTAAGTTGTGTCTTCAAATTCAAGAAATCCTTTGCAAATACCAAGTGGACCAATCACAAGACCAAGAGCCAAACAAATTAAGGAAGTATTAAATGGGCTAGTGCAAGATACTTAGACAAAGCAAGTAGCAATTGGATCAAAGCTGGACAAAAATGCTGAAAATGTCACTAACTTCATATGGGCTGCAAATAGAGATATCGATCAAGTTTTGGGCTTGCAAACTTGGATCTAAAGAGCTTGGACCTAGCACTACAAATGGGAGGGCTCATTTAGGCCTAAATAAGCATATTTGGGGCCTTAATTGCTGACTACATGTGCTTGAATTTAGTTGTGGAAAAATCAACAAGTAGTTGGCAGATTTGACTTTTGTTTTCTTTAACATGTTGTATTTGATTTTTCAACTTTTTTTTATATTGTATTAGACTTTTGTGTTCATTGTATTAGACTTTTAGGTTTCCTAGCACATGGTTTTACAATTTGTGTTGGTTGTTTTCAAAATTGTAATTATTGCAATTAGGTCATATTTTCCTATAAATACTTGGTGTTTCTTCATTTATAATAGACAATTCAGATTTGAATGATAAATGAAAGTTGCACTTCTGCACTTTGTTTAGTTGAGAGTGGATTCTCTCTAAGGTTCTTCTTAGAACTAACAGATTTATCAAGGTTTGATAATCCTTGTGGCATCTTCCAACACTTCGGGTCCTTGTTCTTTTGTGTTCAAGGGTTCAAGTAGATCATTGATCTGTGTTTAGCTTTCTTGGGGTGTGTATATTTTAGAATTGATTGTGGGTTCATGGAATCTTCCCTTGTGGGTTTGCACCAAAAAGGGAAAGGACATTGGTACGTACAATGGGTTCCAAAAGGGATGCATGTACCAAGAGTAATCCATACTAACCATGAAGTACCCAAGAAAGTATGGGTACCTAAAGCTTGATCATATTACTCTAGGTATGCTTCAAAGCATCACAGGCAAACAAGTGGTACATTGATAGTGGATTCTCGAAACACATGACTGGTGACAGAGATAAGTTCACCATGCTAGAAACCAAAGAAGAAGGAAAAGTAACTTTGGAGGTAACCAATCTGGACGTATTGTTGGAATTGGTGAAGTGTGAAAATCCAATGGTGTTCAAATCAACGACGTATATTACGTTGACGGGTTATACCATAACCTTTTAAGTGTGAGCCAAAGCATTGACAAAGATACTGGGTAATCTTTGATTCAGAGGAATGCTTGATAATAAACAAGAAAGATATATCACTTAACAAAGAATCTATCAAAGTAAAGATCCGAGCTCAAAGGGATGGTAATTGTTATATAATTGATTTAAATTCAAATTCTTTTGAAAATTGTTTTCTTAGCAAATCATAGGAGAGTTGGTTATGGCATAAGCGTCTAGCTTATGTTAATATGAATCAACTTGACAAACTGATTAGAAAAAATTTAGTTATTGGTTTTCCTAAACTTAAATTCAAAGACGGCATGATTTGTGATGCTTGTCAAAAAGGCAAACAAACTAAATCTTCATTCAAAACAAAGTGTGAAATTTCTACTTCCAAACCTTTACAATTACTTTATATGAATCTGGTAGGTCCAACAAGAGTAAAACATTTTGGAGGAAATTTATATACTTTAGTAATTGTTGATGATTTTACAAGATTTACATGGACTATATTTCTTACTTCAAAAGATGAAACTTTTGTTGAATTTATTACGTTAGCCAAAAAGGTCTAAAATGAGAAAGGTATCTTTATTGTTTCTATTAGGATCGAACATGGAGGAGAATTTGATAACCAACTCTGTGAAGACTTCTACAACAATCAAGGAATTGATCATAATTTCTCTGCACCTAGAACGCCTCAACAAAATGGAGTTGTGGAAAGAAAGAATAGAGTCCTCATAAAGATGGCAAGAGCAATGCTCAATGAGAAAGAGATGTCACAAGTGTTCTAGGTGGACGCAATAAGTATTGCATGTTATATCACAAATTGAGCATATATTCGCAAGTAACTTGGAAAGACACCATATAAACTCTAGAATTAGTTATGATTTTTCACTGTACTTTGAAAAATCATAACTAATTCTAGAAAACTCCAATTAGGGTGGTTCAAAGTCCTATGTAACCCTTATTAAGTCTAATTTAAGGGAAAAATAATCATCCCTACAGTTTAGATGTACACAATTTAAGATTTTATAATTATTCCCTCTGCCACCAATTTCTATCTAGAATTATTACTCAACTTCAATCAACCATAACTTTTTGTGTACTTATCCAATTTCTACCCATTACCTATCAAGTTAAAGCTTATTTAGTCTATTTTATTTCTTGAAACTTTTAGGGTCATTAGATAAAGTTTAGCTATTCAAAAATGTGTCACAAATAGACTGCCTTTAGAAAACAAAATTCTGGCAACATCAATGCCAAATTAAATTTTCACACTTTGTTTCCAATTGATCCAAATTCAAAACCACATCATATTCCCACACAAGGCAAGGTTGAGGAATCCATTGGTGACCTTAAAATTACCAAAATCAAACTCCTTCCTATGGTTTTGTTGTAACCCCCTGCCTTAATTAACGTGATTAACTTTCGATAATGCATAATAAAAGGGGGTTTGAGACCGTCGGATAGTTCAAAACTTGTTAAATTACCCACTAAATAGTAGGAGCTTATAAAATTTCCAAAACTTCCTTCCTATCCGGGTCTCGTTTTCAATTACCGAATATAATCACCTGTGCAGTTAATTTACATTCACATATATCAGAGTTCGTAATTTAAACCCCGGCAACCCCTGGGTTCATCTATATATATATAGAGTTTCAAATTCCAAGTATGGGATTACAAACCAAATATTCACACTATTTACATCTCAAAATGTAATACAGTAATCCCTATCCAAAATGATTAACCAACAAAAGCCATACTAATGTCCCTAGGAAGCTCTAACCGCTCCGGGTCGCTCGCTTCTCCTTAGAGCCAGTCGCCCTGTCTGAAAGGTTAGTTCAAAGGAAAGAATAAGATTCAAAAGAATCCCAGTAGTAACTAAACATTTATACCACATATAAGCACACAGCATGTAAGCAAATCATCATACAGCAGCAGCACATATCACACTCCACCCTCATCCCCTTTCTCCGCCGGGAAGGCACACCGCCCTAACCCGAACCGTTGTTAGCTACTCAGGGACTATTGGCGTGGCAGTGCATACAAATAGCCTTATAGCTCATACAGCTAACCGGCTTTCACAAATGGCCCGTCGGCCTCACAGATAGCCTTTCGGCTCATAATCAGCCTTTCGGCCCACATATCACATAATCACACCTCATCCTCATCCCCTTTCTCCGTCGGGAAGGCACACTGCCTAAACCCGAACCGTTGTTAGCTACTCAGGGACTATTGGACTGACGGTGCTAACACATATCCACATAAGTCGCAACATACGAACTTATCACAAAATCAATGATACTACGCACATACAATGCATCACATATGGTACAAAAGAAATGTCACTACCTGATCCCTTCCTGATGTCTCTGGGCACAGTGGGCTCACACGGATAGCAGATGTCAAATCCTATAATCAAAATAGGGACATTTGGTTAATTTCCTTTTCCAAATTCTTACTTCCATAACACTTTAAGTTGGTATTCATTTGGACTCTTTAGATGGCCATTAAATGCCTAAACATATGCCTAAAGGGTTGGGATAACTATCCCCAAAGATCCCTCTTTGGAAAGCTACACACTGATTTTTGACCCCTCACTCGCACCCCTCACTCGAGCACAAAAGACCGTGCTCGAGCACAACTCCCATTTTCACTCGAGAACATGCGAGTGAGGCGCAGGAAGTGCTTGCCCGAGAGCAACTCCCGCGACCAACCTACACTCTCACTCGAGCACAAGAGGCTGTGCTCGGGCAGAGACCCCGAGCACACTCGAGCACCACGGAAGTGAGGCCTGCGAGTGACAACCCGAGAGCATCTCTCAACATCTTCTTCCATCTTCACTCGAGCACACACGCCTGTGCTCGAGCACTGACCCTCAGTGCTCGCGAGCACAAGGCAGCGAGTGTCTGCCCGAGAGTACCCCAACTCCCAGGCAACAGATTCACTCGAGCACAAACACCCGTGCTCGAGTGATCCCCCAATGCTCGCGAGTGCCAGGCGCACTCTTGGCAATCACTCTCGAGTGATACCCTGAGATACTCACCCGCAGCACCAAAAACACACCCTCACTCGAGCACAAACATGCTCACTCGAGCACGTTCATCCTGTGCTCGAGTGAGTTCTTCTCTCACTCAAGAAATCACACCAGAAACCAGAACGCAGCAACTGGTAAACTTCTCCAAAATTCACCAATTGAATTCCAATGGTCCTATAACTTGTGTCAAAGCTCATTATCACTTATTTCAACACAAGGAACCCATTGGCAACCAAAACAACCCAAATTCAACCCATCCAACACATTCTCTCTCTAAATCATCAAACCTCTCAAAACCTCATTCTAACAATTTCCCTCATTCAACTTCTAATCAAATTCTAATCACTCCCAAATGTCAAAACTGACCAAATGAACAGTGACCCACTAATCAAAGCCTACCCTTCACTCAACATCATATTTAGGTCTAATTTCCAGAATTCTCATTGATTAGGCAAACATCTTGACATATATATCAAAATGCATCACAAACCTACCTCTTCAACTTGCTGAAATCAACACCTTGATTCCACCAACTTTCAGATTTATCCAACAATTAAACACCACCAATGGAAATTCTGAAATCATAGAAATCAAACTCTCAACCACTTGGTCAACATTAATGAAGGGTAACTAAGCATATAAGATCATTTACCTTCTCAAATTTCAAACCCTTCCTTTCTCTTTCTTGCCAAGCTCGCCGGAAATGGAGGAAATGGAGAGAGAAATGAGTTGGTGAAAATATGATCATTTGCTTCTCTTTTCCCCATGCATACCAACGAGTTGAAGAAAGAGAGGGAGGAGAGGAATATTTGACTTAATCCAATGGTCATTATTGTGCCACTTGGCACCATCCCATTCCTCCCACAATGATTTCACATATTCTCACATACACAAGATCCCACCCTTAGATCTTTCAATCTCAACCATTGATATTGATTACTAAGGGGTTTTCTCATCAATGGCTAACCAGACGGTTGGTAAATTTACCGTTTTACCCCTGATTAGTACAATACTCATTAATTCACCACTAATGATCCTGATATCACATTACACAATATATACTTCAAATATGCTTAATTAACATTAATTACATCATTTGAAGTTATTATCCCTTAATTAAAATCCAGGATGTTACATTTGTTCTGGACAAAATTTACAAGAAAAAATAAAAATCTACAAGCTTCCAAATTTCTCCACAAAACTAGTACATATGCATCATTTAACCCCATATTTGACCATTTGCAAGACCAACCCATCAAAACCCTAACAATACCCACTCAAATGAAATCTAGGGCAGAAATAAGGAATAAAAAATCTCCATAAATTATTGCAATATTTAGCTCAAAACATAGCCCTAACTCACCTCTTACTTCATTTAGGCTTTGGTTCTTGATTCTACAACTTTGGGTCTTGGAAAATGACTCAAGACACCTCCTTTTCAAAAAACAAAAACCATATATTTGAAACTTATGATGAGGGGAACAATGTTCATGAAGAACATTTGAACTAGAAATGTGAAGAAACAAGTGGAAATCTAGAAAGAAGTTACCTTAAGCTTTCTTGACTTCTCCTTTTCTCTCTTGTTCTTTTTCCAACCGTCCAAATGAGACAATTAGAGCATGATAATATGTTTTAAAACATCTTATCTCTCCTTTGTCAAGGCTAACCGAAAATCATGAGTTGGAGGGAAAATATTTTGACTAAATTGCCCTTGGTTAGAGTAAGTATTACTAAATTGCCATCCGGTTAGATTCTAAATATTCTTCCCTTCTTCTTTCCAAATTAGCTGAAAATAATTAGCTTTAATAAGGGGAAATAATTTAATTTTTGAGCCTCCTAATTACTTCACTTTCCAAGAACAAAATCCTAGTCCTTAATCTTGGGTTCCAACTTTAACCTCAAGATCAATTAGCAATTGTTTCTTTTGGCCTTGGTTATGGTAATGTTAATTAAATCGCCATTAGTTATTTTATTAAATTCCCTTTTCTCTTCCATACACCATTTTCTCTTTTCTTTCTAGGTTCAAATTATATTTTGTATCTCACTAGACACATTTTAGAGGAATTAAATCTTTTCCTTAATTAATTGGAATTAATTCCATACAGAATTCCCAAAGCGATTGCGCTAATATTATTTACACTAGCTTTTGGGATTCTTAGCCCTTATATTAATTTTGGGGTATTACAAAAATAGCCTCCTATTACAAATTCTGGAACATTTAAACACAATTTGTAAAATTGCACATTTGCTACCAATTAGGGTTTCCTGTGTGGCAGTATGTTTGCATTGTGTTTTTGAGTCATTGAACAATGTTTAATGACTATTAGCTTTTCCAAAATAAAAGTAGATTAATCAAGCTTTAATTGGATAGGTCATATAGATCAATTGGATCTATATACTATGAGTTATGTATTTTTGAAATTAGCCAAGTAAAACTAGCATATTTTTGTGATAATGTTCAATAAATGGTAATTCTGGAATGCTGTGCATTTATTTGGGTAAGGACAATATTGTTTCTTGAAAATAGACTTAATAAGGGTCATATAGCCTTTAGAATAACTTCAATTAGACATTGGTACAAAGAGATATGAATTTTCAAAGTTGTTGAAAATTCTGCCAGCTTTTAGTAAATGTGCGAAAATAAAAAGTTAATGGCACGATGTAATTACCTTGAACTCCAAGGGTAAAATTAATCACTTTGGGATAGTTTGACCTCGTTGACTCTTCCTTTGACTTAGTGTATTAACCCTAATGATAATCAACTTGAGTGTTTGAATTATGAAAGAATTGGACTAAATAATAACTCGTCGTCTATAAATTCTAATTATAGGATTTGATATCTGCTCTGGGTGTTAGAACTGGAATATGTACGAGACCAGAAAGGCTGAGGTAGTAACATTTCCTTCATATTCTATATATTCTGATTCATGTATATTATCGCCATTATGAATACTTGAACTATAAACATGTATTGGGCAGAATTGCCCGTTAAGCATTCAGATGAGAAAGGCTTTGGCCCTATAGAACACCCAACGCTGTGGGAAGGGACGATGAGTCCTTGAATAGAATTGTTTACTGCATAAGAACTTCTTTGAATGTTGAATGAATATTGAATTGTCTAGTATGTGATAGTTGATATGGCATGTTTCTTTGTATGCATTTTATATGAGTATTATCCGTTATTACTGGGATTCTTTTGAATCTCACCCCTTTCTAATAACTAACCTACAACAAAGGCAACCTGCTTGAAGGGCAAGAAGGTAGAGTCACAAACAAGTAAAGAACAAGACTAAAAGAATTTATGCTTCCGTTGGTTATCATATTTTGAGACTTTGTATATTTTGCATGAATAACCATAGTAAGAATAGTACTTGCAGTAGAAGTAGAAGTAATAGCCATAATCCTCGTACATTAGTCCTTAATTGTGATAAATGAATTGGAATCAGGCTACCATATACTGAGAGCCCATTAGATAACAAACACTACATGAAATTTTGGTAAAGAACACTCTGATATTAATAAATGGAACTAAGAGCGGATGGGTTATAATGAGATCGCAAACCATTATGAGACCACTTTGAAAATATTTTAAAAACTATTGAAAAGCCCACTTAGGCACTGGTTCGAATCCTATATTGAAGTTGGGACTTCAACTATTTACAAATTAATGTTAGTCTTCAGTTTGTAGTCATTATATGTTCAAACTCATCTAAAAGCTCAGGAAATTATGGTGTTACAAAAAGGCACAAGGCATTTATAGCACTAGTTTTCTGTCACCAGTCTTGGAGCCCTGGAGAATTGTTCAGTAGATCACGTTTCATTTCTTATAAATAGTTGATGCTAATCAAAATGCAAAGTGAAAAGAACAAAATTCTCATACGCTCCCCATTGGCTATTAAAGGAATACTTTTTTGTAGTTAAAACTTTAAGAGATAACATTGCTTCTATAAATAAACAAGTTTGCATAATATACATCATTGGATTATTTGCATACTCTTAACATATTATATATGACCTTTCTATTAGAATAATCTAACAATAAAGATCCTAAATATATTATATAAATTCCAAAAAAAGGGGAGAGCAATAGCAGAAGACTTGATGAAATACCTCTAACCATAGCAATTCTTTATGTAGTATCTCACAACCAACAAAATATAAAGAATAAGAAAGAATTAGAATTAGCATAGAATAGAATAGGTCTGGACTTCTTCTAATGGGAATAGACGTCACCCGTTAGGGAACCCTTAAGGAGCAAGTAAATGGGTTTTTCACGTTCTGCTCTAAGACCTAGCCTAGGCTATTTATAGCCTCCCATCAAGGCTTGTAATAGCTTACCGGCGAGGTAGGTGACCATAAAACAATTTTTTATCCAATCACTTTACGGGACATAATAAGAAGATATTTTATCCAAAATATATTAAACTAATAATATTTAAAGTAATCCACTAATATTCAGAATAACTTCATTATATCTAGAATATTCATTCGATCAAAATAATCAATTAGTATATCCTTTATATGACCAATATATATATATATATATATATCTAGATATAATCTGAATAAACAAAAATGTAAAATATTATCATTTTAATAAAATATCTAACATTCTTCCACTTGGCCCGCAAGCTAACGTCATTTGGTGAGTACGGTTCATTTAAGCAATATTACAAGAATCATGGCGGTAAGTCCTCTTTGATCAAGTATTACATTCCATGTATTACAAGTAGTAGTACTCTTACTTCATAGGTCAGAAACTTAATGAATAAACCTTAAATGTTTATTCGGTTCCAACTTAAATGTTTGCTAATATATCATAATTTAGGTACCAATAATTGAGACAATAAACTTCAACTTAAATTTCATCACTTAAATAATGTCTCATCGATATCACTAAATATGATCTATCCCTGATTAGATATTTGATCCTTTTGATTCCTTTAAAAGCATGCTCTTTATTAAAGGATATATGCTTTATATGTTTATGACCTATTTAACTCTATGGTCATACAACATCTTAATCGGTTTGAATTAATTTAATAATTCCAAAACCCTATGATGAAATTCCTTAATTGGGAATCTTGTAACTTCCCTCCAAGAATGACTAGGTCAAGCAATCCATGGTGGAACTAGGCAATCAATGACTATTTAATAATCTCATACCTTTTCATGATGCAACTTGTTCAACAAGTGTAAAGATATCATAATGTTAACTCTTTTATAGTTAACACATCTTACAAAACTAAACAAGCTAATCATTCTACAATATACAGAGTATGAAACTTAATGTATATTTGGTAATGTACCACATGACTTATAGCTCTTCAGTTATTATTCAAGCAAGAATATGCTTGACAATCCTCCTAAAATTCCTTTGCAATGGCATTGTTGATTTGTGTGCACATTTAAGTAAGCCTACACCTTTTAAATTGAATTAAAAGGAACAATATGATATTAGAGACATATAGACAGTCTAATCACATTTTCATAATAGATGTTACTTATAACAATTACCATTATCCATGAATGTTCAAATGCTTGTGATCGTAGGTTACTTATGATATTCTCAAATAATTTGAGAATAATCTCTTTATGTATTCTAAAAAAATACCACACGCAACCCAATTATATATCACACTTTTGAACAATAGTGACTTAGTTATTTATAGCACCTTAAGTCAAAATGCACAAGCTATAAATGAATGATCATTATGTACAATACAGATGACGCAACTCCCACTAACCGAGTGACATAAATAAGACTTATGACATTCTCAACATGGTCCTGTATATAATCACATCATAATAACTTAACTATCACTATTGTGAGATTTGCTCATGACAAAATGAACTCTCAATTTTGTTAACTAAATTCTCTTTATTATTTATGTGACTACCTCTACAAATTCACATATACATCTCTCCATCTGTCCAAAATGGAAATATAGCGATGACATCAAAAATCAAGATATATATTTAACTACTATGAAAATATGGAAGGAATTATATATGAATATAAGAGAAAATACCTCACTAAATCAGTCCCTTCTTTACAAAAAAGTTACAGCAAACAAACTTATTTATGTTATTTAATATTGCATACTAGCAACTTTACAAATAAACTTATGTTGTTGCTTACCTTATGTCTATTATGAATTAATGCCTTCATATGGAATTTATGGTCACTCCCCGATATTTATGTTTTAGTCAGATTTCCTGAAGTACATCACGTAGTAACCATGAATTGCCAAATTTTAATCACCATTAGTCTCAGCTGAATCCATTAATAGATTGAAGCCCAACAAGGTGAGTATCATGTAAAATCAATGTTCTACCATTAAAGGTGGGAATCCTCCATATGTGATTACTCTCAATGAGTTTGATCACTCCCACTAATTTTAGCATTCCTAAATAATTTGGCATTTTAAAATACTACATAAAGCTATAAAATAAAATGGACAACTCACTTAAATTCTCAAGACATCTCTGCATTTTCACAAAAATATGCAGTCTCAGGATATTTTCCTTCCACACTTTTTCTTTTATAAGACAATTCTATGTAAGAGTATATTTTAAATCGAACTTCCAACCTTTAAGATTTCAAAAGGATTTAAATGTATCTTTTGTTGGAATCTCACTTAAAATATACATACTTGTCTTTAATATGTCCTTTAAGAGGAAAATTGTATCATGAAAAATATCTATTAATATTACGTTTCTTCTCACAACAATTCCGCCTATATTAGGTGAGTTCAAGTACAAAGAAACTTTATATATAGATTAAGTTTCAGTCCACTAATGATGTATTTATCATATCACCCTTCTCTTCTTACTAATTTCACTAATTAGTCCGTTTATCAGATTAATCACCAATTTTGCTTTATATACTCCAAATGTGTCAAATTACATTACTCAATTATAAAGCAAATAGCATTTGGGTATTGTGAAAGGTCAACTATAAGGAAAAATGGATTATTTCACCAATTAGAACATAATCTATGGCAAGTGTATATCCATTACTACTTCCAATCAAGTCTTTTAACTATAAGCGTATTATACTCTATGCAATCCCCTCACCGTAATTACATCCGGATTACAAAATTTTAAGTGAAATAGAGACCAATAAAACGAAATAACAAATTATAATCCCATATCCAAGAGATGGGGTATTTCAAAAATCAGTTCAAAATCCAATTAATTCTGGTCTCACATTCACGGGCGGATATAACTACTTAAGAAATCAAATCACATAATAAACGGAAACTAAAATCTAGGCAAACCCCGGGCTACTTCATACATATAATGGGTTTAAGGTTCCTAAAATTGGGATTACATGTCCAAAATATTCATTTACATCTCATATACACTTAGTAATCCCAAAGCCAAAACAAAGATAACCAACTACCACTAAGTTCTCGGAGTAATCCTAACTACTCCTGGTTGTCTGCTTCCCTTTCGAGCCACTCGCCCTGTCTGAAAAGGTTAGTCATTTGAAAAGAGTGAGATTCTAAAGAATCCCAGTAGTAACAAATTATTCATACCACACATAATCACATAGCATGTAAACAAATCATCTCATAACAACAACAACACAAATCACACTCCACCCTCATTCCCTTTTACCGCCGGGAAGGCACACTGTCCTAACCCGAACCATTGTTAGCGAATCAGGGACTATTGGCATGGCAGTGCATACAAATAGTCTTATGGCTCACATATAGCCTTTCGGCTTTCACAGATGGCCTGTTGGCCTTCACAAATAGCCTTTCGACTCACAAATAGCCTTCCGACCCACAATTAGCCTTCCAGCCCACATAATCACATATACCACACCCAAACCTCATTCCCTTTTACCACCGGGAAGGCACACAGCCCTTACCCGAACCGTTGTTAGCGACTCAGGGACTATTGGTATAGCGGTGCTTCCACAATTTCACATATCTTGCAGCATACGAAATCATCACATCACAATGATATAGCACACATACAATGTATTACATAAGGTATAAAGCAAGAGTCACTACCTGTATCTTTCCTGACTGGCTTCGGTACTGTGGTCTCACGAGGGTGACAGATATCAAATCCTATACCAAATTAGGGACAACCGATCAATCTCTTTTCCAAGTTCTTAATTTCATAATATACTTAGTTGGTTATCATTTAGGACTCTTTAGGTGACCACTAGAGGCCTAAACATATGCCTAAAGGGTTGGAAAAAACTATCCCAAAGACCCCTTTTTGAAGGCACAACACTGATTTCTGACAGCCTCACTCGAGTAAAGACGACCTCACTCGAGTGATGAGAGACTTGTGCTCGGGTGAGGACAACTCTCACTCGCGAGTGCTTGACAGAGAGCAACCTTCACGGCTAGGAAGTGCTCAAAATATGCTCGAGTCCCCGAAAGTGCTACACCACAAGTGACAACCCGAGAGCACCCACCACACCAGAGGCACCAGCTCACTCGAGCATGACCCCCAGTACTCGGATGTGACGACTATGCTTGCGAGTGTCAGAGCACACTCTTAGCATCAACCAGCGAGTGAGGACCCTCAACTCTGGATTCACACCATCACTCGAGCAAACCCAAGCTCACTCGAGCATGATCTTCCCTCACTCGAGAACAAAGAAGTACACTCGAGCCTCAATCATAGAACTCAAGCAAAACTCAAAGCAGAAAAGGGAAAAATGCACACAGCACTCGAGCATGTTCTTCCTCTGCTCGAGTGTTGTGCATCAGAGACCAAAAACGCAAAAAACATAAGAAAACACCAGATGGTCAAATTTATACCCCATGGTTTCCAAACTCTACCAAAAGCTCATACACACTTGGCACTAACTAGGGAACACATTTGCCACTTCAAAAACACTCCCAAAACCAATTTGACCACAATCATACTCTTAGGTCTCTATAACACCACAAATGTCCACTTTCATTCAATTCATTTCTAACATTCCAAACTAACTTCAATACTCCAATATCTTCACAATAAATCATTTCCAACATCAAACACAATGAAATCCATACTTTCAAAAATGGACATAATTAGGGAAATTTTTCAGATTTTACCAAACTTATCCAAAAATCACAAACCATACATCAAAATGCTCTAAATGCCTACCTCCTTACTTTGCCAAATCCAGAATCTTGATTCTCCAACTTTCAGATTTCGACCAACTCACAAATCACCACTTCTCAAGATTCTACAACCACCACAATGGAGCTTTCAATGAGATACACAGCATTAGAGAAGAGGATTTGAGCATAAGAAGATTATTACTCACCCAAAATCAAAGCTTTATCCTTCTCTTTCTTGCTTGATTCAGCGAAAAATGGAGAGAGAGAAGAGAGAGAAAATGGTGAGATGAAGCAAATGATGATGATGCATACTTCCCTCTTCCCTTACCCATACCAGCCGAATAGGAGAGAGAGAATAAGGGAAAAAGTGGTCTTTTGTCCTCTTGTGGCATCATCCAACAACCATCACAATGCCACATGTCCATATCTTGTCCATTCTATCCATAAGCTCACACAAACGCAAAGCATATGATTCCGACCCATGTGCAATAAATCTCAACCCTTGATCTTGAATACCACACACATTTATACTAAATTCACATTACATAAATTCCAAAAGTGTTTAATTACACCATTACAATTAATCTCAAAGTCATTAGCCCCTAATCCCAAATTGGGATATTACACTCTATATGCCTATTACTTTATGACTTTAGAGCTTGTGGCTTTATAGCCCTAATTTATAATCTTATTCTTTTCCAAATATGAGCAAAACTTACATACACATATTTTCAATGAATACCTAATATCTATGCATGTACTCATGAAAAGGAATAATGACTCATGAGATAATAAACTAAGGTTCTCTTCCACTGAATTAATGAAGGCATCTTACCCTATTATGGAGAATAACTTTATAGTCGACAAAACAATGTAATAACAATTATGAGAATTTCTAAATTCGTCTTTTAGCCTATAAACAACCATTAACTTTGCTCTATCCTTATGTACTGCTGATAACTAGCTCTTAATTGAGATTAATTTAATGAGACAATTGCATCTCATATGTTAACTCACCTCTCATGCTAGTATCATTGAGTACTAAATTTTTCTTGATGCCAAGTTTAATGAAGAAGTTACATTTCATCTCCCTCGAGGCTCAACAATTATCTCTAACAAATTCTATCAAACTAAATTATGCTAAAAGGTCAAAGTAAAACCTAATCATGCTTACAAAACAACAATAAGAGGCAAAGAAAAAACTATCACAAAAAAGTGTATGTTTACCAATGTAAATCATACAATTATAAATTTGTATCACTAAGGTCTACCTGTGGGTAAAAACCTTAGTAAAGCATGAATTTATTTCGAATTGATGAATCTAGAATACAGTTATATTTTCTAATACTTGTAGGCTACTTAGAAAATATAATGTCATTCTATTTCATCCTAATTAAATATTCAATTATAATTATCTACCTGTGGGTAAAGGCTAATTATAATCACATATTTAATTACAATTGATATTCTATAATGCAATATGTGATTAAAAATGTGCATGCAACAAGATTGAGGATGGTGTGGCTACTCCCCAAGAAACAAACATGATAATAACGAATATCATGTGCATTTCAAACAAAAATATGCATCAATAACCTAATAAGAATTTAAACAATTAATTTAATCAACAAGAGTAACTAAACAACTAAAATTTTCCCACTTTGATTAAATTAATTAATCACTTATTAGAGTTGATGTTCAATAAAAAAAATCCATAAGCGATTATTTACACATGCAACATTGACGTCACTATTGTTAGATCTCATGTTTTGATGATAACAAAAGTATGGTTTGAAAAGGAAATAATTAATAAACAAGTTTGAACTAAGTAATGACAGGAACAAGCATCACTTGAAGTAAGCATTGGAGTAATGAAGAAAGGCCATGAGAAAATGCTGAGGAACTTGATCAGAAGCAAATCTTCTAAAGCATTACTCGAGGAGCTACTCGAGTAATGAGACAAAACTTGAAGTAACCAAGAGAAGACTTCCAGTAACCTGCCATCATTACTCGAGGAGCTACTCGAGTAACCAGGTAAAAACTTGGAGTTACTCTCGGCCTGCTAATGTTACTCGAGGAGGTACTCGAGTAACCAAGTGAAAACTTCCAGTTGCCTTCAAGTTTTCCCAATGATACTCGAGGAGCTACTCGAGTAACTGTGTTTCTGAAAATGTGGACCTCTTGGCATTTTGTACTACTGCTAATGTTACTCGAGGAGCTACTCAAGTAACCCTGTGAAAACTTCCAGTTGCCTTCAAGTTTTCCCCATGATACTCGAGGAGCTACTCGAGTAACTCTGTTTCTGAAAATATGTAACTCTCGGCACTTTGTACCACTGCCAATGTTACTCGAGGAGCTACTCGAGTAACATACTAAAGTAAGTAGAAACTTGAGGTTGGTACCCGATTAACTTGATCTCTCTTTATTTCATCTTCCTCGAGTCCTTACTCTAGTATACAAGTTTCTAATGTTCTATCTTTAGTGGATTCCTCGAGTATGTACCCCAGTATGCAGAAATATTTTCAAAGTAAACTTCAAGTCATTACCCGGGTAAGTCATGCTCAAAAGTCTTAGTTACTCGAGGTGGTACCCGAGTAACCTATGCAAAAATAAGTGCATTACTCGAGTCCTGACTCGAGTAACAAGGTAATTGCTCTTGGCCTTGAAATCCTGACAATATTACTGGAGTAGAGCATCGAGTAATCAAAAGTTTTTTTAAAGGATTACTCGAGGTGTTACCCCAATAATCTATGAAGTTGCAAAAGCATTACTGGAGTAGCTACCCGAGTAAATAACTATTCCCAAAGGTTTGAAATTTAGTTTACTCCATGCACTACCCGAGTAATCTTGTTTTTATTCATTGACTTTCAATTAAACAAAGATTTCTCGATGATACTTGAGGAGCTACTCGAGTAAACTTTAAGGGATACTCGAGGAGCGACTCGAGTAAGCATACCCAGAAATTTAGAAATCTTTCAAACTTTCATTATATTGTTTCCTATATGATTAACCTTTCATTGTATTAGTATTCTTAGTCTATTTTCAGATAAACAATGAAGAAATTATATCAGGAGATGAAAGTCAAAAGAAACGTTCATATGCCAACCACCGCCAACGGATATTTTTCAAAAACTTGAAAAGTCAATAATGGCTGCGCACTCACCAACGGACGAAAGGAAATGTTCCAACGGTCATCAACAACATACCTATATATATGGGAACCTTCAAACAGAGAAATAACAACAAGCGCACACACAAACGACTTATTAAGTTCATTGCTCTGTTTTCACGTTGAAATTATATTTATATGCTTCAGTGATTCTTATTCACTCTGTAAGAGAGATATTTCATTCAAACTCAATATTTGTTATTGAGATAACTTAAGGTTGTGGAACCTTGAGTTGGGATTGGATTACAACTTGTAAGGGGGAGCGAGTGTCCAGGTGAAAGGAACTTGCTTGTACTGAGGTGCCAAGAACCCACTGAATCTTGGAAGCTATATTGAAACTCTCAGAGAAGCTCTGAGGACTGGACGTAGGTCAAAGCGGTTGTGACCGAACCAGTATAACTCCCGGTGTACACTTCGGTGATATTTCTCCTTACTCATTACTGTTTTAATTCTTTTGTCAAAGTTTTATATTTTCGAAAGAAATTTTAGTATCACCCAATTCACCCCCCCTCTTGGGTGAAACGCTTGATCTAACAACTATGGCTACTCCCCAAGATACATGCTAATTGCAAATATCAACTTTATGCATTTAAATTCCAAATATGCATAAATCTTTAATGATAATTTAATTTACTGATTTAATTCACAAAATGCGACCAAATAATCATCATAGATAAATTTTTCCACTATTTTGTACATCCAAATTAAATATAAAATATGCACATATTAATGGAGGGATTAACTAATTAATTTGATCAACAAAACTTAAATTAATAACCCTCCTAATATTTTATGTATCCAAAAATTGTTTAAGAAATCAATTTTAGCATATTTCAATTCAGATATAATTTTGCAAAATTCAAGCAGTTGAAAAACTATCCAAAATTAATTACATAAATATTAAGGTAATTAAAACATATATCAAAATAATTTTGCAAAATTACCATAATGCAAAAATAGCCAAAATTGATTTTCCCATATTTAAACAATTGAAATGGCATATAAAAACAAGCATTCAAATATTTTGATCAAGTAAACCATTTATGGGATGAAATAGAAGCTAAATTCAAACACTTGATCAGACATTTAATTTCTTCAAAAGAAGGGAAGATTCCAAAGAAATAAGCATAAAATGGAGTTAAGGAAACTTCATTGATCCAAAATAACATTTGAAAATAAAACTTGAAAGCCTCTATATCAATAACCTAATACATTGTCCAAGACCGCTTGTCCAGAATTAAAGAAAACACACAATTAGCTCAAAAGGTGAGTCAAAAACGTCATTGGAAGATTTTTCCCCCTTAAAAATAATTTTGAACAAAATAGGTCCAAATAACGAAAAAAATAATTCAGGCAATTTCACCTAAAAGAGTTCCAAGACCCACTAAAACAATTGGAGATAGGAAAAAAAAATTTTAAGCCCAAATAAAATAACAGTCTCAGCCCAAGTAAATCCAAATAAAACAAAAAGTCCAAGAAGATGTCATAGTAAAATGTAGCCCTAAAGTGCAATAAAGTATATCAAATAATTTACAAAAGTTAAAAAGCTTTATTCGGCCCAGATGTTTCAAAATAATTGGAGGAAGAAAACAAAAAATAAAAATGAAACAGTCTTGGCCCAAGTATTTTATAAAATATGTGGCCTAGAAAACATAGTAAAAAAAAACGCTAGTGTTCAAAACCCCCTATTCTTTTTTAAAAAGCTAAACAAAACCCAAAAAAAACAAAGGCCCAGTTCTCACAGAAATTGTGACAGAAATTAAAAGAACAGAAAACCCAATCTAGATGGCCAAGCATGCGAACCCAAACTAGATGGCCCAACACGTGAGCCCAACTCGCTGCTAATTAATGAAATGGTGTGTTTCGTGTCCATGGGGAAAGCTTTTTGCCATGTGCCAAAATAGCGTCGTCGTTTTGGTGCAAGCCAAAATTACATCGTTTGGATTGTCTTCCCCAGCACAATCAAACATTACGACTCAACTCAATTCGCCTTCACAACCCGGATGCTACCTTGATGGAGCTGCTGCAACCTGCAATTCCAGGTAGCTTTTCCCGGCAATCTGATGCACAAAATTCGATGATTTTGAAGGTGTTGATCACAATACACAATTAAGAATAGTTTCTTGGCATAATATAGACAATATTCTAACATATAATCACAAAATTGATGCGTACAATTCCAAAAATCAAGAGCGTGAGAGGCAACATCAGGCTCTTTGATTTACCGATGAAGGAGGTGACGATGATCATCAAAGAACTCAGGGGTTCTTTATAACACCTTGCATTTCTTCCCATTTTATACATGTCGGAAGTGTTTACTTATATCTTTAGGGGTTCATTTCTCAATTTCGGCTGTTGAGCTGTTATTTTTATTAGATATCAGAGTTCGTTCTATTTTTGGATCTTAGTTGCAGTGAGTTTAGCGATTTAATTATCTTGATTACAGCTTAATTCGATTATACCCATATTCATTCGATTCTTTATCGAGTGTAAATAATTTACACACAGTAAAATAAATGCAACTCTATTTCTTTTATTCTTCATCATTCTTCCTTCTGGTTCATCTTCAAGCATTCTCTTCTTCCAAGTTCCTGTACCTATAAGGTTGGTAGGGAGTGAGATTCGGGGAAATCTTATTAGCAAATATTATAGACAATACATGTAAGATGAATGTTAGTGCATGATATGCTTGCCTTACATAGGCTTATGTTTACATAATGATATTCTGCATGCTCAATGTTTCATACAACATACTTGTGGCCACAGTAAAAACAGAAACAGAGTTTCATTCATTCATACATGCTTCACATAATAAAACAAAACCATATTGCAAATCAATACACAGGAAACACATCAAATACATACAAGTTAAATAAGTTCACTACCTTTTGTCTTCGAGTCCCATTCGTACATTTTCTTCCAACCACTGAAGTTGCTTCCATTGCCTCCTGTTTGTCATCTCATGGCTCTAGATAAATGGCCATATTATTAGAGCCATAATAAATAAATTTTCAATGGGCTACTTTAGCCTTTAGAACTTGTCTCTATTCTTTGAGCTTATATTGGTCCTAAATTTTAATAATCCATGACACATTAGTTGGTTAACCTTAAAGTTAACACATTAGGCCCACTCTAACTTTATGGGCTTTACTTAACCATTGAAGTTCAAATTAATTAATAATTGCCCTTACTTTCTTGTTTTTGCCTAATTACCAAAATTTGCCAGAATTTTTAATAATCTTTGAAAATTCATATCTTGGCCTAGGAATATCCAATTAAGGCGATTCAAAATTTTATGTGCCACTTATTAAGTCTATTTTAAGGGAAAAATGCTTCCCACTACCACCTATCCACGTACCATTCCCAGTTTCCAATTTTACCCTTACTGCAAAAAAATCTTTCCAGCTTTAATGGCCTGACTTCTAAAATTCATAACTTAATCTCTAGAACTCCAAATGGGGTGGTTCAAAGTCCCATGTGAAGCTCTTTAAGTATATTTCAAAGGAAAAATATCACTCATTGCCATTAATATGTACAAGAGTCCAGAAAACTCAATCAATGACTTTGTTTCAAATTTCACTCCAAACTCACTGCCTCAACTTTAACAATTCATATCTCACAATCTGCAAGCCTAAATGACACAAATTATATATCAAATTGAAGATTATGATGTCTGCTTTAAAATTTGGAAAGTTTCATAACTTTTGGTCAAGGTTTAATTTTCCAAAATTTCACCACAAAAAATCTAACTTGCAAAAACATAATCTAGCAACAACTAACTTTAAAAATTAATATATCTTAATATACTGATCCAAATGGTACACATTACCTATCAAATTAAAGCTTAAAATGTCTACTACAATTCTGTAAATTTCATGACCATTGGACAAGATTTGGTCACTCAAAAACTCGTCACAAGAATATTGCCTCCAGAAAACAAAATCTGGCAGCACTACTACTTTGACTTTAATATTTGGGTTTTCAATCCAACCCTTCTAAAATCATGTTCACAACCTATTCCCACACAAAATCGTGTGTAGAATCCATTCTAACCTCAAAAACACCAAAATCATCTTCTTTTCATAGGTTCTGGGTTTGAACGAAAATCAGGGGAAATATAAAAAAACTCAACAAAACCTTAAGATATTCGGTTCAAATCGAAGCCAAGGCTTACCTATTCACAATTCTACAACCGGTTCAAAATTTTGGCTACACTCTAGCTAGCTAGACGATACAAAACACCTCATATTAGAAAACTGAGACCATAGAAATGAAGCTCTCAGTTAGTAGAACAACTTTCCTGAATGACTTACTAGACGATATTGATGATTTGAGGTCAGAATTGGCTCCAGAGCTTAAGAACTTTTACTATTCACACACCTTCTTTCTTCTTTCTATTTTCTCTTAATTGTTTTTGATTTTCCCCCTTCCTTATAGCCTTTGGTTGAAACTTTAATGAGGAATGGAGGGATGATCTTGCCTTTGATTGCTTCTTGTTGTGCCAAGTGTCAAGTGATCAAATCATAAAGAGATATGTGTCTTAAAAAGAGGGTCCCTCTCCTTCTCTTTCCTCTTAGGCATCCTTGATTGGTCAGGGGAAATGAGAAGCCTGACAATTTCCCTGGACTCCTGGGTTCGGTGTTCGAGAAGTTAAGCACATGACCGGGGTGAGACCGTTGTATTCCCCAAACTTAGGTGCTAGGTGGCGCGTCCTAGGGATGCCAACACACAAGGCAAAAAGCAACCCTCATCACTAGGGACACTTGTCACTCTCTTAATATGCCAACACAAAAGTTGATTTGTACTTTATCATGATGAATGGATGAGTGTCACTTTCTTATTTGTCCAACATAAAAGTTGAGTCATCATTACTCATAATGACTTACTTTATTAAAGATACTTTAATAAAGTTACTTTATCGGTGCTCACTCGGGACTTACTTGGGGTTGCTTCACATATACTGAGGCAAGCTAAATGATGCTACGTCAGAGTGTATGTTTGTGGGCCCCATATGGCACCACATACCGGTGTCTACTTCAAAAACGTAAGGTACACATGCCTGCCTTGAAAATGCCATGTGCACACCTATATTGGCACATTTCACTCAACCAATCAGTCCTATAACTTATGACATAACTGGGTGGCATCTTTCAACCAATCCAATGGCACCGTATATGTGTCTTATGCACACCTGCACTGACACTTTGATCCTACTGCCTATATAAAATGGGCCCTCTGCCTGGTAGGGCTAGATCATATAGTGCCCTAGAGTTTTTCTATCTCTCGACATTCTTGGGACTTTTCTTGAACTGAGTTTAGTCGTCAGCCTAATACAAGCTTATCCTCAAGTCTTTAGGCCCAAAATTCAGGATATTACATTCTTCTCTTGTCTCTTTATCTAAAGATCAAACATACATTCAAAGATTCCAAGAAAAAACCATATTAAAATCGATTGCTCAGATTAAGAACTATTAGACTAGATACCCAGATGAAAATTGTTAGAGAAACTGAAATAAGATAAACATTATATGGGCAACAACATTCAAATCCAAAAAACGACAATGGCCTTTCTAGAGAAGGCCATTCTTTCCGATCATAATGCATAGATTCATCCAAAGAAAACAAACAAGATTCGAACCTCAAGAGAATAATGAAGACCTTTTATCATATAAGTTTTGAGATGCTTCTTTGCAACAATAAAATAACATACATAAAATACTAGGCAGAGGGAAATCAAAAAACCTGCTCTAATACTACATGTTAGAATAATCTAACAATAAAGAGCCCAAATATATTGTATAAAGTCCATAAAAAGGAGAGTAGCAGTGGAAGACTTGATGAAATACCTTCAGCCATAGCAATTCTGCATGTAGTAACTCACAACCTAAAAACTGTAACATCTAAGAAAGAATTAGAATTAGCATAGAATATAATAGGTCAGAACTTCTTCTAACGGGAATAGCCGACACCCGTTAGAAAACCCCCAATGAGCAAGTAAGTGGGTTTTCCACGTTTTACTCTAAGATCCAGCCTAAGCTATTTATAGTCTCTCATCAAGGCTTGTAATAGCTTACTTGTGAGGAAGGTGACCCTATACCAAATCTGTATACAAATCACTTTGCGGGACATAATTGGGAAATATTTTATCCAAAATATATTAAACTGATAATATTTAAAGTAATTCACTAATATTCAGAATAACTTCATAATATCTAGAATATTCATTTGATCAAAATAATCAACAATTATATCCTTTATATGATAATATATATATATATAGATATAATCTGAATAAAAAAGGGTAAGATATTATCATTTTAATAAAATATCTAACACTTTCTGCTTTGCCTTTTTTAGGCTGAGAATGAGGAAAGGGTAAGAAATGTTGTTTTAAAGTATTGCAGGAAGAAACCTCAGTAAGTTTTGAATACAACCTAAACACTTTCATTTATGTTTTTTAGATTTCGTTTTCATTTGCTTTTCATTTCTCTTTTCTCTTTTTAAGTTTATTGCTACTTTTTAACGTTTATTAGTTGTCCCATATGTCCTTGTGAAGGAAGAGGTAGGCATGAGCATTGATTTGTTTCAGCAACATGTTTGTATTTATTTGTATTTTTTTGTTTAAATGATCTTTATTTTAATGACTTGTGTTTCAATTCTATTGTTTAGATATAGGTCAGGTATCCCTGGTCAACTACCAATATGCAACAAGGGTGTTCTAGAACCCTACTTTTAATGATATAGTGCCAATAATTAGGAGGGGTTAAGCGCTAGGGCAATGAGGGGTTGAGTGGAACATGGTTACTAGTTTGCAAATGTAACTTTATATAGTGGTGATCATTTTTAGAGTAGTTTTTTTTTGTCAGTGGTCTTATAAAAACACTTCAATTAATACTGTTTGATATTTTGATGTTTGGATTTCAGTCCGAACATGTCAGGGGTAAGCAAGATGGGTTTAATGTTCAGATGATTCTTGTTCCTTCCTATAATTTCTTTTTAAGGCTTTTTTCTGCTTCTTCCCATAGTTAAATAGGCTCGAGCTACATACTGTGAATTCATTTCTCCTTCAAGAACAAGCTAAGGATTGAAAAATGTGGTGTTGTTACTTTTTGCTTCATTCTAGCTATTTGTGGTGATTTTTGTATAATGGTTGGCTATTTCTTTAGCCTCTTCCTGGATATGCCTGATATTGTTTACAACAGGAACCTTATAAGGAAGCATACACATTCAAAGAATGTGATGAGGTTTACACTTGTTGTTTCTTAAGACCATTATATTATTGTTTCTCAAGTTGATGTTAATGGGTTTACACTTGGTTGTTTCTCATGTAATATCTATTTGTTCATGTATTTTGCACTTGTCTCTCTGGTTACCCTTTTCTTCAACAATTTCGTGTTATTAGGTTTTACAATGACTCTGAACCACTATTATAAATGTGTTAAGTTGATGGGTATGGTTTTGCAATTAGTCTTTGCAAATCCCCTTTTGTTTGTTTCCTAAAGCTGTTCATGTTCTTAGTTTTATAATATACTACTCCAATGCTAAATATAATATACAACATTTTTTCATTTATTTTTTTATGTTTATAATTTTTCTACAAATTAATTTATCTAACTCATAAATGGATATCTAATATAATGTTACATAGAAGCATTTGAGAGAAATTAGGTAATATATTCTATAATTAAGTAATTTATTTATATTATTTAGTCTTCCAAAGTTAGATAAATAGGTCAAAACCAGGTGAGTAGTCTTCCCAAATTTATTTATATTATTTAGTCTTCTGTAATAATCCTTGAGGCATGAGGCATCCTTAGGTTTGTTTCTGACGTTGCTTGTGCTACTTATGTGATTTGGGTGTATTGAATTGAAATTTGATACTATAATGAATAAGTCACAACGTGGGCCATGTTCTCACTATATTAACCCACTACTATATTCTACTGCTATCTTTTATTATTAGAAGCAGATATCCTCAATATTTGCTTTCCCATCATCCTCAGAATCTTTTAATCTTGTCCATTTAATCAATTTGAAAGCTCACAATCCACCATGTCAACATCAATTCTCTCTTCGGCTTTTGTCTTATCTCCTGATTCCTACGCTTCAACTAACAAACCAATAGTCTCATTGTCTAATTAACCTCCTTCTCACAGAGCCATCAAAAGTGAAGCCATATTTTGAATTCGACTGTGGACTATTGCCGACTCTCCTCCACCTCCAACACATAGAGGCCATCACGGTGATCTTATTGCGTCTCTGAAGCTCATGGGTTTCTGTTGATTGAACAATTTGGAAGGTATAGATTTGGAATTGGGCATATGTTATTAATTGTATAGGAAGTCTACGATTCATTTGATATGGTTGCGAATTTGAACTGATATAGATCAATCGTGTTTCAGTGAAAGCTGTAGTCCTTATGCATAATGGCGGTACAATAATAAAATGAGAAGTAAAAATATTCTCACAGGATCATATTGACCCAAATAGAGTGAAGAAGTATGCATTGTCTTATACGTCACTCTCAACATGATCTTCCACATCTTTGTTTATACTTCCCCTTCCCCAATACATTACATCACATTATATTATTATTAATGAATGATACAATTTCAACTGTTAGTTAATTAATAATAATGGGTATACTTTCCCACAACTACTCTATAATAAGCTCTTGTTTTTCCCTTTGAATTTTCCTTTTAATTTGATTTATTTCCCTTCTTTTTGTATTCAACTTGTACTTTTGATATGAGCTTTATTGTTTAACACTTTTGTTATATGATAATAATATGTTCTTAGATTGAAATCTTGTCTTCATTTGTGAAAAACACTTCATATGCACTAAAAGCTTTTGCTATGAGCTTTATTGTTTCACTCCAAAAAGATTTCCCAATTTCCAAATGTTGCTATCCTTCTACTTTATTTTTCCTTATTGTTTTTATATATTTAACAAGTTCACAACCTCTTCGGTGTACTAGCCCTTTCAAGGTTGATGGCTATATTTGGATGCACTTGTCATGCTTGTTTCTTAGATTCAAGCCATGTACTTAACATGTCGGTACTTTGTGATAACTTGCAACCTCTAAATGATAATAGTCAAAGACTAATATAATATTGATGTGATTTCTATTAGTGATCTAGATGCAAGAGAAAATATTGCTTGTACAATGATGGCTTGGCATAAATTCCTTCACTGGGCATTTGTAAATAGGAAGAGGAGGAAGAACGTCAAGCGGAGATAAGTAAAGATGAGAGATTGAGCAAGAACATCTTGGGAGATTGTTTGTTATCCTAAAATGGGAGTCAAAAGGTGAGAGAGAAAAGGAATAAGATTGATGGCATGGCTCATTGTGAGCTTTCGGACTGATTGTATGAACATGATTAAGAGATTCTAAGGGATGCTGAGAGAAAAGAGAGGGAATCCAAACTCCTTTTTTTACCAACAAAATGATATTTTCTATTGATAAAGAGGCAAAATATTTAGTCCATGGTACATAAAGGAAATAAACAAAAATAGCTAACTATAAGCTACCAAACTACTAGGCAGAATCATGGAAAAGTTAGCCAATTCCTTCCCTATTAGCCTCTGAATAATATTGGACTACAAAGTCATTATCTTCCGTGGAAGCCTCATGAAGAATAATATTAGCTAGAGGAGGTGGAGATTCATAAATCAAATCATTAAGTCCCAACTCCTTTGAAGCCAAGGTAGCTAAACAATCGACAACTTTATTACTCGAACGAGAAATGCAAGAGAAAGATATTAATCTTCGGCTGGACAACTCATCCTTGAATTTAGTGCTGAAAACAACTCTTTACAAACCATTTCAATAATACCATTTTACTGATCCCACCTAGTTTCTAGACAGATTCCTTTAGTAGCAGCAAGAAGTTATACATAAAAAGCGATTGAGCATCAACTTTCTCCTTCTATCCTTATAGAAATCATCCCTTATATTCTTTACATATGACTTTCCCTGACTCTTTCAGATAAGCTCGATTGCAGTTGATCTTAATGATGTTAACTTATGGTTTCCTCCATTGAGAACTAGTTTTGGTTCCCACCAGGGTTACAACTAGATGTTCACATATATTAGCTTCCCAGTAGTGTTTCATGCTTTTATTTGTCAATTCAATCACTTCATGTGGGTTAGGGGTCTCAATCTCAAATATCATCTTGCATTGTAGCTTCCAAATGAACCAACACATGTTTGCAATGTATGCTTTCCCAAATTCCATGTCCTCATTCTCCTTTAACAACATTTCTTCCAACCAAAACTTGATGTTTTGAACATTTGTTGAAGTGACGAGGAGACTCATCTGGCTACCAAACCAAGTGATCTTTACCTATGGGCACATCATAAAAATATGTTTAATAGATTCCACTTCTCGCAAATAGGGGAAACTAGGTGGGGGACATTTACATTTAAACAGTACATCTTTTGTTGCTAATGCATTATTAAGAATCCTCCATACAAGATTCTTCAGTTTAAGGGCAACTTTCATTTTCCATACAGCTGCCCACACTTGAATATCAACTTTCTTGATATTCCATTATCTATCAAAAATAATTCCAGCTCCCACCATGTCAGGATTAATACTAGCATCAACTATTTTAGAAAACAAGAATTTATCCAAGCCAGTAACTGAAGGATCATTCCATAAATCAAAATAGTGCCAGTACCCACATTCCAACACAAACATTTGCTCAAGAAATCCCTTCTGTTAAAATGTTATCCCATATCCATGATGATTTTGAACCTTTTGTGGCCTTCATAAAAGAAATAGAGGGGAAATAGATACTTTTCATTTCCTTAACCCATAGACTATCTGTGTTATTGATAATTCTCCAAGCTATCATAGATAAGAGAGAATCATTAAAACCCATAAAATCTTTGAACCCCATGCTACCATCTTTCTTAGATTTTGACAATGATTTCCATGAAACCCAATGGATTTTTCCAAAATTTTTAGAGTTAATCTAGAAAAATTTAGATACCAAATTGTCTTGGTCCCTATAAGTGCTGGCTGGGAATTTAAAATAGGACATAGTGTATATAGGGATTGCACTTACCACAACCTTGATCATGATCTCTCTACCAAAAAAAGATAGGAATTTTTTTCCTCCCCTGAATCTTCTTTCCCATTATATTACAAACATGTGCTAGTGCTGCGTTCTTGGATCTTCCCCAGATACTGGAAGTCCTTGATATTTGCCCAGGTGGAGCTTGTAAAATGGGCTTAACCCGCTAGTCTGCAGGTTGAGGCAATGTTAGGGTTGGAGGTTTTTTCTTGCACCGCGTAACTTGTGAGTCAATGTGGGCAAGCCCACAGGTTTGCAGGCTGGTTGTATATCTTTTTTTTAAAGAAAAATGGAGTGTCAAAACAAAAGGGATCAAGAGGTTGTAATAGGCTTGGCCCTTTTATATTAATGGAAAAATGAGGCTAAGGGAGTATAATGGACCCAACCCCTTTATATCACAAAAAAAGGAACTAAAGAAGTGTAATAGGCAAGGTCCCTGTTTTTATTTTTTTTTAATAAAAAGGCCTAGTCCATTTTTTCAACCAAACGAAAAAAAAATTAATAATGTTCGGGCTGGCAGGTTGGTTTGTCAACTTGCACCTGTGGGTTAGGGTTGGCATTTTGAAAAACTCGTGAAAGTACGGGTTGTACAGGCCCTCATCGTACAGCCCAAGGGCTAGCCTGCGTTCCTAGTTTTATCCTTGGGTCTTCAATAGTAGCAATATTCAGATACTCCATAATCAATTCCAACACTCCATAATCTCATTTCTTACCCTATAAGGAGTGTTTATAGAGAAAAAAAAGGCTTGAGTTGTCATAATTTACTAGTTGCCCTGAAATATTACAGTAATCTTCTAGGATCTTCATAAAAATACTGCAATTATCCATTTTTGCATTCATGAAAATAATAGGGCCGTATGCAAACAAACAATGGGTTAACATTGGCCCTCCTCTTGTTAAACAAATACCCTTAAAATTCTCGTGAGCAATATGGAACAAGATTATGGTCGAAGGAGCTTCAGAGTCAATAATGAAGAGGTACGAGGAAAGGGGGTTAAGTCCCCTTGATGAAGGTCTCTTTGGGGTACTGTGTAGGAATCTTGCTTCCAGATAGTTGCACTTTAAAAGACACACTATTAACACATTTCATTATCCAAGAAACCTAGTTTGGGTAGAAATTCATCTTAAGCATAACTCCCTCTAGGAAGTTCCAGGCCTGCCGGTCATAGGCCTTATTCATATCTATTTTCATGGCAAGTTCATATTTAAGACTATAAGTCTTGTTTTTTAAGTAGTGGAAGGCCTAATGCACTATTACGCTATTATCTTGAATAAGCAAATTGGGAATAAAAGCCCTTTGATACTCCAAGACACGATCATCAAGCACTAGTTTCAATCTATTAACAAGTATTTTAGCCACAATTTTGTATGCAAAGTTACACAAGCTATTTGGGCGGAATTGAGAGGCAGTTTTAAGTGTATCAACCTTAGGAATCAAAATGATGTTTGTTTCATTTAAGGAGTCAATTAAGTCACCATCCTCAAAAAACAAAACTACAAACCATTCTTAGAATAGAAAGCCGTACCTCACTCCAAGAGAATTGATAAAAGTGTCCATTAAAGTCACCTAGTATTTTAAAGCCCCCAGTTGGAAGGTGTCTTTCTTAGCTTTTGCTTCACTGGTATAGTGAGAAGAGTATTCTGCTGGTTAGAAATTTTAGGACTTAAGCAGTAGAGCATTTTGTCAAGATGGCCATAAATATTGTTGCTAAACAATGAAGTATGAAAGTTTGCAACCAAATTGTCACCCCCTCTTCATGCTCCACCCAATTCCCAACTTGATTTCTTAGCTTAACAATCGGATTGCATTGCCTACGGATCATGGTTATTTTGTGAAAGAATTATGTCTTCAAGTCTCTGGCTTTTAACCAGTTATCTTTTGATCTTTGCCACAAGTAGACTTCTTCTTTCTTCCAAACTTCTTCTAGTTCATATGTTAGCACATCTATGCTTTATTTTGATTTATCGATATATATATATCAGCTTTCAAAGTTTCAATTTTTTTTATTAACTCAGCATTGATCCTTTTATTATTGGGGAAGTGTACTCAACTCCATTTGATTAACATGGTTTTGTGCCTATTAAGACAATTAATAAAAGCAATAACCCCATTCACTATTTTATCTTCATTTTCACCCAACAATCCCTTATAACTTTAGTGAAGTCGGGGTGTGTAATCCAGAGAGCTTCAAACTTAAAAGTTCATGGGGTCTTTGATTCATGATAGTATAAAACAACTAGGAGCATGTGATAATCTGAACCAACTGTTTCTAAGCGAAAAACAAGGGCTTTTGGAAAGTCTTGTTTAAATGTCAAGTTCCCCATTGCTCTATCCATCTTCTCTTTAATGTGCTTATCCCTTATTCTTTGATTACACCATGTGAATCTAGAGCCTTTTGATTCAATTTCCATTAGTTCACAATCTAAAACAAACCTTTGGAAATTTAGAACTCTTCGATGGGTATGGGGATTACCTCCTAGTTTTTCATTTTGAGACTAAAAGTCATTAAAGTCTCTAACATACATCCATAAAGTAATAGTGTTGCCAGTAATTTTTTGAATTAGGTCCTAAATCTTCATGTGGTCACTTTCTTTTGGGGGGCCATAAATAAAGGACATATATTTTGGAAATTCCCACTCTACTAATCTTACCAGTGTATGAATGATATTCTTTGAGCTGCTTATGACATTAATACTTATAGAGTCCTTCCACCATAGTGTTAAACTGCTGACTCTTCCAATGGGTAGATCATACCAAGTTTAATTTACTCAAACTTACAAGATCTACATATTCTTTCCATATAATTTTCCTTGTCTCCATCAAGAAGACAACTTGGGGCTTATTCTTTCTTACCTCTTCTTTAAGGTTTTGGATTATCAAGGGTACCTCTAACCCTTGACAGTTCCAAGAAATTATGCTTATGGCCCTTGAATGGCTTATGTAGACAGCTACTGGAACCTTTAGGGCCTGTTTGTTATGCAAAAAGTTAAGGAGGGAAAGGGAAGATTGCAATGTTCCATACCAAAAATCGTGTTTGGCTATGAAAATTGACAGCAACTCACATTCCCACCAATTGCAATGTTCCTTTAAATATGGGAAAGTGAGTTCCCACTAAAAGTGGGGTGAACTTAAAAATGTTCTTGGGAGAGATAAAATATGGGACAAAAATGGCCCTGAAAACATATAGATAAAAGACGGAGGTAGAACGAGCTGAAGGCTTTGGTGAAGAGTGTTGGTATAGTGTCAAAAGCTTGTCTGGGAAAGGGAAGAGTCAAATGGCATGCGAAAATAACTCTGAGTCAAGGTAATATTGTTCTAATTATGTTGTGGTGTATGGCGTAAAGTGGGCAATATTTTTCATGTCTACGCTGTGTGTTGAACAACCGGAGAGACGCGCAAAATGCTAAAGGCTATGTGTATGTGGTTTAATTTTAAGTATGGCCTTTTAAATTGGTATGTTTGTGATGTGGGTCTTGTTGGCTAAACAGATGTGAGAGAAAAGCATAGTCGAAAGCTGAAATGTGTTGCTTGCTTGCTAATTGATAGTGTGCTATGTTTGGTGTCTTGCAATTGGGTTGTAATTTTAAGTAGATATGATTTATATCATGAATACTTAACTATGAATGAAGTTAATATTTTTTTAGGATGTGGGTAATGTCGAATGAACACTGGTAGATGCAAGTAGTGAAAGAGAAACAATGTCAGTAGAAAGATAGAATGGGTTAAATGGTTTATACATAAGATAACTAGGTTGTGTTTAATGTGTGACAAGTGTGTATGTAATTATGTTCATTGGCTCTTACTTTAAAATGCAATTTGTTTAAATGTGTTAGTGTGGTTTGGAAAGAGGAGCTGGTAGATTATAATGTAAAATGAATTAGTGTGGGAAAAATTATGTAGGTATGGAGCCACAATTGAATCAAATGTTTGCCATGTTGGCTGGGTGCTTAGTGTTAGATATGAATAGTTTTGATGATGTCAAATATAGATGTTAAGTATTAAGAGCAAAAAATTTGTATAATATACTTATTCTCTACATTGACTAACTACTATATTTAATATTGTATATCTTGTAGATTAGTTATAAACCCGATGGTGGGTTGATGTTATAATACCTCATATTGTGGAGAATGATCATCAAGAAGAAAATCAAGAGACAAGGGATTGAAGAAAGAAGGCATTGCAAGAACTAATAGGAATATCAAGCAAAGATTGAAGAAGATTGAAGCTATTCAAGAAGACATCTAATTGGGCTATGAAGAATGATCATCAATTCAAGAAGATATCTAGTTGGGTGATGAAGAATGATCATCAAGAGGAAAAACAAGAAGAAAGAGATTGAAGAAAGAAGAACTTGTAAGATCAAATGAGAATATCAAGATTCAAGCTTTTAGAAGTGATATCGATGGTTGGAATGGGTCAATATGAAGCTAAAATGATGTATACGGAAGTTATGGTACCTTCGGGGATGATTACTCGAGTAATCACTCTAGTAATATGGCACTGCTTCATTTTGAAAGTCATCACTCGAGGCCTCACTCGAGTGATCTACCGGGTTACATGAAGATTACCCGAGGTGGCACTTGAAGTAATGGCACTCTGTTTTCGCACAGCAGAATAGAGGTTTGGTATTTTGATGATATCTCTCTGACCACATGTTGGATCTTACTGAAACTGGTGGCATATGAAACTAGACTCCCAAAATGAACGTTTGACACTAAGATCACATTAAACGGAGTTTAGATGAGAGAGATATGATCTGTTGAAGTTGACACATACATCAGCATCATATTCCAGAACAAGGTTCAGTATTTTGGACATAACTCTCAAAATACATATAGGATTGAGACTAAACTAGTGCCATATGAAAGTAGACTTAAAGATATTTCTAAGGATATATAATTTGTCATGTTTCAAGTTATATACTAAGATCTATGCCTTCTGAAAGTTGATGCTTGTGATTTTAGAATTTCTCTAAGTACAGAAGATATTCTTTGGATCATAACTTTATGTACAAAATGATTTTGGAGGTGATTCTTGTTGCATTGGAGTGTAAATAATGAGGGCTTTCTGATGATATATAATTTTCCATGTTTCGAATCAAAATCAAGAATTCACTTGAAGGGCTTACTCGAGAAATATGCAGAATTATTTGAAATCCACTCGATGGAGCACCCGAGTAACATGTGAAGAAAAGGGAAGGTCACTCGAGGGACCACTCGAGTAATGCAGTTGAAAATGCTCTCGGCCAGATTTTGAATGGGATTACTCGAGGGCTCACTCTAGTAATGACCAAGCTTACTCGAGTGACCACTCGAGTAATGCTTCCCAGGAATACAGAGCAACGTTCTGAAGCTTTCGAAAATCATAGGATTAATTATGAAACTCATTCTTCTTGCTTCCAATCATTCTTACACTTCATTATATTATTGTTTAATGTGTTTCTCCAGGAATACAATGAAGAGATGATGTGAAGAGAGAAAAACTGACTTTACGGAAGCGGAACGTCAACGTTCGTAACGGCTAGTTTTTCAAATATAAAGAACGGTCAAATGAAGCAATGGGATTCTAACGAATATATTGAAATGCTCAAACGGTCATCAATTCTCATCAACTATAAATAGAAGATAATCCATAACAGAAGGGAAAAAGTGTGTATACATCATCGAAATGTCAACATCCTGACACCAACGCTTATCACACATACTCTCTGTTTCTCTAGCTTCTATATTATTTACCTTCGAGAGAGAAGTTATTTGTATTGTACTTAAGTGAGTATTTTATCCACTCTGTGAGAGAGTTTGTAAACACTTATATTTCTAAATTGATCTCAAGGTAGAAGAACCTTGAGTGAGTGGGTTGATTTCCTTACGGGAAGCTGTAGAAAGAATCACCGGTAAGACTTTCTGCTCGTAAGACTTACAAGGTGCAAGCAGTAGAGAACGTTGCTGCTCGTAAGACTTATAGTGGTGTAAGCAGGAGAGAACGTTGTTGCTCGTTAGACTTGCACAGGTAACTAAGAGGGAAAGGTCTTCAGGATGGCTCTGCTTGTAAGACATGTTGTAAGGGGGAGTATCTTGGTGAGAGATTTGTAAAAGGCTACACAAGTACTCGACTAAACTTGTGAGATTGTAAATGCTTTTCTTGTGCCCGGATTAAAACAAGAAGATAGTGGATTTGAAAATCTCAGGAGGATCCTGGGGACTGGACGTAGGCCATCGCAAATTGGACCGAACCAGGATAAATCACAGTTTGCATATTCTCTTCCTTAAACTCTTATATTTCCAGCATATATTAACTGTTGATTTATGATTCATTACTTTCATATTTATTGCTTCCTTTAAGATGCAAAAAGATTTTCAAAGTACTTAAGATTTTTATCTTATACCTAATTCACCCCCTCTTGGGTGTCAGCCGGTTCCAACACCTAGCTTTGCTTCTTGCAGTTAGGAGGTTGCTTTTAACTATGATAGTTGCTGCGGGAGGACGTATACCGAGGCACGTACCAGTTAGGTCTTTTAGATTAGATTTTTATGCTAAGCAAGTAAATTTGAGGGCAATGATATATAGTAGTGATACCACTTGCTTCAACCAAATTAGGATGTATAGGGCAACTTTTGATAAATTGTGTCACATGTTTGACACAATTGGTGGATTAAGACCAATAAAATATATGTTAGTTGATGAGTGCATATCTTGGGGCATCATGTCAAGAACTTGGTCATTCATTTTGAGTTTGGTAGGTTGGGTGAAACAATTAATAGATACTTTAAAATTATGTTAAATGCAACGATTAGACTACAATCATTGCTTTTGAAATGAGTAGAGGCCATTCTAGAGGACTCAAATGATCTCATTGGAAGTGATTCAAGGTATAAAACGTTTGTATTTGTGTCATAAAGTGTATTTACTTTGGATGTAAAAGTGAAATGTTTATCTGAAGGGGTGTATATCCTGATTGTGTTTTCACGGGTGCTTAGGTGCATTAGATGGTACGCACATACCTATACAAGTCCCGACAGAGCATAAGGGCAGGTACCGAAACAGAAAAGGAGAGGTGACAACTAATGTGCTAGGTGTATGCTCACCGGATGCACAGTTCATCTTTGTATTGCCTGGTTGGGAAGGATCAGCTGCAGATGGGAGGGTGTTGAGGGATGTTATAAGGACACGACATAGGTTAAGAGAGCTACAAGGTATGGCCTGCCAAAATGGTTTTTCTGAGTAAGTTTGTATGATGCGTACATGTAATACACAAGTTACAAGCATTTCTCATATAAATGTTTTTATTGGCTTGGGTAGGAAAGTACTACTTGGTTGATGCGGGGTACACGAATTGCCAAGGTTTTTTGGCTTCTTATAGAGGGCAAAGGTAACACCTTAATGAGTAGAGGTAGGGACACCAACCCCAAACTCCTCATGAGTGCTTCAACATGTAACATTTGTCAGCCCGTAATGTCATAGAAAGGTGCTTCGAGATACTAAAGTTGCGTTGGACAATACTAAGGAGTGCATCCTTTTATCTGGAGAAGATTCAAAACAGATACATTATGGCATACTGTTTGTTACATATTCTAATTCGTCGGGAAAGAATTCAAGATCCCCTGGATGAATAGCTTGACTTCTTTGAACTACTACCACCAACAATTGATAACTGTTGGAAATTGTGCCCTAAGGGCCAATCATTGTACTTTGAACATTATTATTTTAATGAAATTTTTCCATTCTGTTATCATATTATTTGCAAGTTAACTGTGATAATTGTATCCTTGGATAATTCATAAAGATTGTCCTAAAAAGTCCCTGGTCGGTCATCTATGCAGGAGCAGAGATGAAACAAGATCAGTATGACTTTGATAAGATATGGAGATACGAATCAAAGTCTTAGGCACTTGTAAAAGTACAAGGTATTGGACCGACCCACTATGAGAAAGCTACATGGATCAAGTCATAAGCTTTTCTCATGTATAACAACGTCACAATGCCCTTAGACCTAAGGTCATCATGGATTCCTACATGAGAGTTGCTAAGCTTTGAACTAGTCAAAAGTCACTTTTGACTGGGTGATGATAAAGGCTACGATCGGGCTTGGTGGTTTTTCATGGAGAGGAATATGAATGATCAAGATGGAATTTGTCCCTCACATTAGTAGAGAGATATTACTGGCCCCCTCGATGAGTGAGTCTGAGAAGTATATGGCCATACTATGATGAAAGGAGTTTCTGTCACTATTATCAGGCTACTCAGGAATCAAGAAAGTAATGGTCAGGAACAAGAGAATGACATTATCCATACCTTATCCTTGATCGATATATCGTGTGACAAAAGGGACGTGACATGATTGTATGATAGGTTGCATCGTGATAACGATCCTCATATGAATTGGGTAGTCGTAATGTCTTGCTAGAGGCCGCTTGCGACTTTTGGGTTAGTATAGTTATTGGCCCACTGCCAACTTTATATGGGCCTACATGGTCGCACACAAGAATAGCCCGACACGAGATAATGTTTAACTTAGGGTGGATGAATTTATATATATATATATATAATATAATATTCATTAATAATATTATATAGATATATATATTTTCGAAATATATATCTTATATATATATATATATATGTATATGTATATATATATATATTATATGATATTATTATATTGTGTTAGTTTTAAATTTAATTTATTAAGATGTATTAAATTTAATAACTAACATGATAGAGATATAGTATCTCAGATTTAATTTATGAAGATAAATTAAATCTAATGGCTCTTTATTTGGATTAAATAAATAGGTTAAATTAAAACTGTTGGACAGATTTAATTTAAACTGAATTTATTTAACTAGCTCATCAAGATATTTAATTGTTAATTAATTTCAAAATTAATGATGATTAATTTTGAAATTTGAAAATAGCCCTCATAGGTTATAAACTTGATAGAGCAGATATATTTATATGCACATGAGAATTGAGAGCCGTAAGTGAAACGCTAGGAGACATTAGAGGCGCTAGCACGCAGTCTCGGTTGGAGAGCATTCGTGTGGATACCGGTAGAGGGAGCGGACCTGAATCATCAAAAGGTATGAATCCTTCCAACTTGGTTTAAACGCCGTTGATAGATCCTCGATTAGGATCGGTGAAAATTTTTAAAATTCTTCCGCTGTGCCTACCGATTCTAAATGTTGGAAATTGTGCCCTAAGGGCCAATCATTATACTTTGAACATTATTATTTTAATGAAATTTCTCCATTCTGTTATCATATTATTTGTATGTTAACTGTGATAATTGTATCCTTGGATAATTCATAAAGATTGTCCTAAAAAGTCCCTGGTCGGTCATCTATGCGGGAGCAGAGATGAAACAAGATCAGTATGACTTTGATAAGATATGGAGATACGAATCAAAGTCTTAGGCACTTGTAAAAGTATAAGATACTGGACCGACCCACTATGAGAAAGCTACATGGATCAAGTCATAAGCTTTTCTCATGTATAACCACGTCACAATGCTCTTAGACCTGAGGTCATCATGGATTCCTACATGAGAGTTGCTAAGCTTTGAACTAGTTAAAAGTCACTTTTGACGGGGTGATGATAAAGGCTACGATCGGGCTTGGTGGTTTTTCATGCAAAGGAATGTGAATGATCAAGATGGAATTTGTCCCTCACATTAGTAGAGAGATATTACTGGGCCCCTCGATGAGTGAGTCTGAGAAATGTATGGCCATACTATGATGAAAGGAGTTTCTGTCTCTGTTATCAGGCTACTCAGGAATCGAGAAAGTAATGGTCAGGAACAAGAGGATGACATTATCCATGCCTTATCCTTGATCGATATATCGTGTGACAAAAGGGACGTGACATGGTTGTATGACAGGTTACATCGTGATAACGTCAAGGCTAAGATAGTGCGCACTGATAAAAACCATTGTTAGATATATTGATCAGTATGTCCAATATGATATTATTATATAACACAATATAATAATATCATATAATATATATATACACACACTCACACACATATATATATAAGATATATATTTCAAAAATATATATATATCTATATAATATAATTAATGAATATTATATTATATATATATATAATTCGTCCACCCTAAATTAAACATTATCTCGTGTTGAGCCATTCTTGTGTGCGACCCTATAGGCCCATATGAAGTTGGCAGTAGGCCAATAACTATACTAACCAAAAAGTCGCAATATATCGATCAGCACGCAGAGATTCTATCTTGTTGAACCACTACCACCAATAATTGATAACACCCGCATGATGACTATGGAAAGTAGTGATATATAGACAAACTTTAGGGAGCATCTGGAAAATAAGATGTTTGCTGCCTCTGTGGCTCATACAGATGATTGATGATGTTGTAGATTAATGTTTAAAATTTAAGAACATTGCCTTTCCTATGTTTGTGTGTATGGACAAAGTTTGTGTTATGTGCATTTTAATTAAATTAAAGTGTAACTTCCTGCCTGGTGTGTGTATGTTTAGTTTATTGTTGGCCTTAATTTATGTTAACAACCTTTTTTTATGGCTGAGTCTTAGATGGACCAGTGTGAAGAGGGAAATAAGTTAAAGCTTAAAATGTGGTCTTCTGAGGAGGACAAGGTGCTGGTAGAATGCCTTATAACTCTGAGGATGGAGCAAAAGTTTATGGCCGACAATGGTTTCAAGCCAGGATTTGCTAATGCTCTATAGGCAATGATGGAAGAGAAGCTGCCTAGAAGTAGGATTAAAGCATGTCCTCACATTACCTCCAGTTTCAAGACCTTGAAACGTCTATGGCAGGCAACTTATGATATTGTTTATGGCACCAACACGCCAAGCTTTGGTTGGGATCCTGAGACAAAATTTGTGACTGCAAAGAAAGAAGTATGGGATGAGTGTGTGAAGGTATATGATGTTAAGGAGTTAATTGTATTCAAGTAAAAAAGTGATAGGTGTAGGGTTAAGCTACATGTCCTTGAAACATATTTTGTTGCACTTTCAGGTTCACCTTAGGGCAGGACAGTTTAGGACCAAGTCATTCCCAAACTTTAAGAATTTGTGCTTTGTGTGGGCTAGGGACAGGGCTATTAGGGAAGAAGGAATATCACTTGGTGCAATGGAAGATAAAGTTAATGTTGAAGTTGATGACCTTCCAGAATTGCCTCAAGTTATAGGTGCTGAAGTGGACTTGTCACAAACCATGGGTGAAACTGCTCCAAACACAACCCATATTAATGATAACTCTTTCTGTCCTAGGAAGAAGCATAAAGCGAACAACTCTGAGGTAATTGTTGATGTTTTGCATGAAATTGTGACGTCATTGGACAAAACCATCGTCCATGTGTTTGAGAAACTAGGCAACAACTGTCAGGTCAGGAAAGGCAAGCTCAATTAGATGCAAAAGGTGCTGACCTGTTCATGGAAATTGTTGAGGTTGAAGGCTTGATACTATTTGAAAAAAATGCAGCTCATAACAAGATACTGGGTTCTGAGCAACTACTGAATGCGTTTGCAAAAATACCTACGGTGTACAAAGCCTCATGGATCCGTAGCTTACTAGATAAGTAGTTATGTTATGGATCCATAGCTTAGTGGATTAGTATGTATGTTATGGTAGTATAGTATATTTTGGTGTAACATAGATTAGAAACCCAAGTGTATATTTGTTTTGGTGTAATATAGTGCAGAGACACAAGTTTCAATATATTTTGGACACGTTTTTTAAGTCATAGAAATGGTCTGCAAACTTCAGACCATGTTCACTCAAGGTTAAAGAAAATGTAAACATGGGACAAAGTTTGTGTCCATGCAATGTGGTTGTATAATTATGGTCTGCAAACTCTTGATATGTAATTATGGTGGGCAAACATGTGAAGTGGGACAACTTATAATTTTTTGTGGATCAAATGTAATGTTTCCAAATATGGTATGGTTTGTAAAATTATGTTATAGCACTTGTCTATTTTTTTTACACATAACTACTTGTTTAGATTGTTGTTATATGAACCTGACATACAGTGGTTGGCATTCCCAGATGTGTGTAAGCGGGTTCACTCTATGATATTTTGGTTTGAATTTAATGGTTAAAATGACTATGAAGTTTGAATCCACCATGTAAGTTCGAACTTACAAATGCTTCTTCATTTAATGCTGGCCCTAGCACTTAATACCCAAGTTTGAACTTGGGTAAATGGTTTAAACTTCTTATCTCATTCATGTTTCATAGTAACAAAAAATTATTTTAAATATTGAAAGCTACCACGCATAAATTCGTTAGTTGAGATGTGGTTCGAATTTTAGGTCAATCATTCAGAAGATGATTTGTATTCTCTGTTTTATTCCCACAAGTACCAACCATCAGTCATTCTTTGTTCCACCTATCTCTGTGCTTATCCCTTGTTTTTTACTTATCCTTGTCTCTTATTATTATGATAGGGTGTTAAATTGGCTAGGGTGAAAATGACAGACGATCGACTAAAGGAAATGGTCATCACCATGGAAGATGTGGAAAATTTCAGAAAGCACAGGGCACAACTTCACCGCTGCAATCGGTTTGGGTGATCAAAGTACAAAACCAAAGAAGGCAACTGGTATGACGACTATGAGGCGACGGCAAAGTGGATGTGCAATAATGCTGCTAAGGAAACGAAGAAGACAAAGGGGAGAGCAGCTGAAACATAAGGGCAAAGAGAGAGGTTAGAGGAAGAGGCAGTTGGAGGATGAGGAGGATTCGTCGGCTGAGTCCTCTAAACCTGAAAAAAGGAGAAAGACTGAGGAAGTTAGGCAGGGCAAAAAGATTGTGGTTGAGAGTGGGAGTTCGTCAGGGTTTGACAAAGAAACAACTAGCATAGGGTCTGATGAACAGTCATCCTCAACAATAAATACTGACAATGATGACAATGTGGTTCTTGATGAGGTTAAAGCCAAGTTGTTGAAGAAGCCATAGTTGAAATAGAGGTTTAATGTTCTACCTCAGCCAAAGGAGGATTTCAACAACTCTGCCCTCGAAGAATATGATATCAGGTTAGTTGGGCGCACATTCTGTAAAATGAGTAGGATCAAAGTAGACACATTTGACACTGAATTTTGCTTTCAATTGGGGCCAATATTGAAGCCTTTCAAGGACATTTTAGAATTGTCATTGCCTTATTCTGAATCAGTGGTTCAGGTTTTTTACACCAACCTGAAAATGTCTAGAAAGGGGGTTGTTACAACATGTGTTAAAGGGAAGCCATATAAATTAATGAAGACAAAATTATGACCTAGTTAGCTGTCAACTGCCCACAGTCAACAAACACAAATTTATCACAAGCACAAATTGACAATACACTACTTGAGGGGAAAAAGCTAGCTAACATTGCTCTGTCTCGACCAAAGCAGCTACCTCATAGGTCTTAGGTCTTACATTACTTATACAGTAGGAATTTTGTGAACAAAGGGAAGCACTACACTTCATTGACCCTTGACAAACACATTATCACCTGTATGATCAAGGGCAAGCCTTTTCCTATGGCCAAGAGGATTGTGGACACAATGTTAAGGGCTCCTACTCTAGGAAAGAAGAATTTAGAACTACCTTATCCCTCCCTTATGTCTCTCATACTCCAATAGAATGAAATTTGGTATTTGGAGAAAGGAGAAACACTTGTTTAGATTGAGAAATTTGGTGAGCAGGCCTTGAACTGAATGCAAATACCCATAGGAAGTGAAGTAAGGTCTAAGGCAGCATATGACACAACCAAGCTTGATTATAGTAACCCTACACAAGATACAGCTGATACTTCTTTCAATATTCAGAGATAAACTCCTTTAGAACCACCTAAAGCATTGACAGAAACCATTGGCAAAATTGTTGACCAAACTCTGATGAAGTTCTTAAGCACAGGTGGAGGTAAGGATTAGCCAACTTGAGGAACATGTAGTGAAGTTGCACAGTTATGTGAAAGAGGGGTTTGAGGAACATGTAGTAAAGTTGCACAGTTATGTGAAGGACAAGTTTGAGGAATTTAGTGCACATATTAGACATATGGACTCAACCATTGCTCACATGGATTCACGCATGTCTGAGCTTGCACTTGATTTCAAGGACATACGAGAGTTCATTTTCCTCTACTTTACTGAGTTCAAGAATTTGCTTCCTGCAAGGCTTTACATTATGAGGAAGCAGGGCCTTCTATGCATCTTGTAAATGAATCCCATTCCCCTGCACAGGACAATGTTCAATCTCCAAACAAAAGTGAAGGTAATGAAGAAGGTGGCACTGCATATGAGACTGCTGACTTCTCTACAGAGTCCCCTACAACTGGTGTTCCTCCTACCACCATGTGCCTGAACCAAGCACCCCAGCTGACACATATAATTCTAATCCAATAACCCCACTATCAACATGTGTCTCCCTCAACCTGCCAACCCTCCTCATGCACCCTCAAGGCCAATGGTTGACCCTCAGCCATTGCGTTTCATACCTACACAGGATTTCAGGTCTGGGCTTGCTGCTGAGAATATGGCCCATTTATTCACAACTGTCATATCCTTTCCTCCTTGACCTGCAACATCTGCTGCCCCCAAGTTCATCCCTATCAACCTCCTTGGTTCGCGGTCACTATCCCAATGTGGTCCTAACCTAAAAGGTCCCCTACTAAGAGGAAGAAGAAGAATTAAGGCTACATTAGTTTTTATTTATCCTTGTATTTTGTGATGCTTCAACCAGGACATCTCTTTCCCTGGCTTTTATTGTTGTTGAATGTTTTTTCACTAATTATCCAAGTTTGAATTTATCTGTTTAGTTTGAATTTTACCTATTTTCATTTTGACACTACTGCTGTGGTTATTTTGTGTTTGAAAATCAATTAAGTTTTTTGTTGCTAATTTTTAGATCTTCACTACTGTATATATGTGTCAGTGCTTTATGGAAGTGAAGATGTGCCACCATGTTTAAAAGTGACATTTCTTTTCTGCATTAATAACTTTACCATTTTGCTCTTCTTGTTTAATTTTTTTGTCCACCAATTGAACATTATTCTCTTTTTTCTTTCCCTTGCCCTTTGGCCATTATGCTGACTAGTATCCCCTCAACCAGCAACAATGTGCATTCACTTACTTATTCACACAAGACATGCATGCTGGCCCACATTTTCACAGCTTTAGCCATTGCTTACATAGAAGAATTTTGACATCTTTATCAAGCTTACAAGAACATTACCACAACCACATTGTTCTCCTTTATACATAAACAAAATTACAAAAACATTTTTAGAAGCAATGACATCAAGAAATGTCAAAATACTTTTCAAATTGTTTGGTAGTAGTTTTACTACTCCTGTTTCAATTTGAAGACCAACATATTCAATTCTTCATTTGCACATTTCTTCCATTCAATTCAATTCAATTCAAGACCACATGTTCACAACTTTAGCCATTGCTTACACATACAAGAATTTATACATCTTTAGCAAGCTTAGAACAACATTGCCACAATCATATTGTTCTCCTTTATAGATAAACAAAATTATAAAAACAACAACGTTTGTTGAGGTTACAATTTCATCTCCCGGTATGGTCAATACTGTCATTTTCTTCATAATCATCCTCTCCTCTACTCTCCCCAAGCAAAGCATTGATTTTCAAAGTGTGGACAATCTTTGGCCTTGAACTTAGTAGCCCTCCTATCAACCTGAAAAACATTAAATTAAAACATAAACATCAAACTACTACTTTACAAGTTTTACTAATCAATCTTATTGACAAGAACAAAACTATCTCTTCATACTTGCAAGGGGGCATCCCACACATTTTCATCTACCTTCACACAAGCATTTACACTGTCCCAACTAAAACCATTCATAATTTCCCCATTTAACATGTTACACACAATCTTCCAATCAACCTTTAGGCTTTTATTTCACCTTCAAAGATTAGTCTTGGCCTTCAACCCACACCCTGGCAACCTCTCCTCTACCCTCCACTTCAAATGCAGTAGATCTGTTGTCAACCACGCAGATTTAACCATGTTATGCCCTACTTTTCTCCTCTCCACTAACAATTTGACCAGGGTGTTCTCTTTTTTACTTGTCCACACACGTGCAGTCTTTCCTGACTCCAAACAAAAAATTAACACAAGTATGACAATGACCCATATTAGTAACACTTGCACACATCATTTTTTCCCTCTGTCCTCCTTTCTAAACTAACTTGTGTCTTTAAACAATATGCTATTGGATCCATAACTTTTGCCATCAACGTCTTCCTTCTCATCTCCAGCTACCGTCTTGCTCGTCGTTGCCACAGATCCCATTCACACCACCTTTAATTTCCCTTCTTCCCCAACACACATACATACTTTAGCTAACCTCTGTTTGTCTCCGATAACAACTATTTGCTCACATTTTGTAGCTTTTTTTATTACTTTATGATAGGGGTATTATGGTATTTCACCCACTGCTTCCCACTTAACCTAATCCTTTTTTTTTTTGCAACCAAACACTTTATTTTCCCTCAACCTATGTTCTGTTCACATGTCTACCAAACAGCTCACTCTTTTAAGTTCCCTCTCAATCTTCCCTTCCTTTCCATTCACTTCCCTTCCTTTCTGTTTCCTCTTTATATGTTCCCTGTACCAAACATGCCCTTAGTCAACAAATCTTCTTCATGAGCATTTTTGTGATTAGTGGGAACTAACCAACTTACTCGAGAAACAATTTCTTAAGATATAAGAACATCCAGACCGTATCTTTTTTTTACCTTTGGCGGCGCTTGGTGTGGAAAGCGTTGGCCAAGGCGGCCCTTACAGCTTTGGCTCTTGCCCCACCAAGAGCCAGCCAAGGGTGGTTAACCAAAAAGAAAAATAGATACGGTCTGGGCTTAACTAAAAAAAATTAAATCCAAGGGGCCTTGCCCAGCGCTTGGTGTGGAAAGCGCCAGCCAAGGCGGGCTAGCCAGCTCTAGCACTTGCCCTACCAAGTGCCGGCCAAGGGTAAAAAAAAAAAGATACTGTGTAGGCTTAACAAAAAAAAAGTGTCACATAAGCCTAATACAAGCTATGACACTTATTATAGAAAGCGTCGTAGCTTTTTAATTTGGTTTTATTTTTGTTAAACAATTATCTATGGCGCTTCTTTAAAGAACTTTAAAGAAGTGCTATAGGAGGGGTGCCATTAAATCCTTATTTTGTAGTAGAGTGGAAGGGGTCAATGGGTGATCAAGAAGGCTCATGGCCTAGGTTAGTGATCTCCATTGCACTTAAGAGGGGCGCCTGACTAAGGTCTCCTTAAGTAGGAGAGCCTACATCATAATTTGTGGCAGCGAATGTAGACCCCTCCTATATCTAGTTATAAATCACATAAATGCATATCAAGTACTTGTTAATGACTCTGGATCATCATCGATGCTGAGTTGAAGTGTATGTGCTTACAGTAGTCTTTGCAATCTTCTTCTGTTCGTCTTTTGAAGCTGTTCATGTTTATAGTTAGGTTGGCTTCTGACACAGTTCATTTGACAATAATGCCTGAGGCATCCCTACGTTTGTTTCTAAAGTTGTCTTTTATTAGAATTTTGGTTTTTTTAAAAAATAATCTTGGGTCAAGGATTGTAACGGGTTGGCCCTTCATGGGCTCGGGCATAAACGGGCCATCATGTTCAAGCCTGAGTATAAAAAAGTACAGCTTTTTTAGGCCCGACCCGTTTAGTTAAAGCTCAAGGGCCGGCCCACGATCTTCAGGACCATTTAACACCTTTTTGCTTCATATACGCTTGAAGATCAAAATAGCTAATTTAAAACATATATATTATCAAAACTAAGTTAAAACATCAAACATTATCCATATTTAACAAAACACAAATACTAAGAACTAAGTCCAAACCAAAACTAATGTCCACATACAACCACCAGTCAACCACAAGTCCACAACCACAAGCACACAAACGACAATCAAATAAATAAGCAGGTAAAGTCATAATCATAATCTAAATACCAAACAATATAATAATATTGTCATCAATATCAATATCATCAATGACATTTGATTGTGCTTCACTATAAGTAGGCTCTTCTTCAGCTTTAAGGGCAAAAATATATAGTGTTTTCATTTCCCAAGTGAGGGTTAGGTTAACTGGTTAGTGGTTAAGTCATATCTAGAGCCAGTGTAGTCAGCCTTATTAAAAAAACAATTAAATGGGTATTAAAGGGCCGGCCCTGCAGCCTTGTAGGGTAGCCCTACAAGGCTGGCCCTTTTAGACCCGACTCCTTTTGGAGGCTATAAACCATAACAGGCTCTTGACGGGCTCGGGCCTAAACGGGCTGGCCCGATGGGCTTTAACTAAAGACTCATGTGTTCATGAAGTTTTAGGGCTTGTTTGATTTTTTTTAAAATAAAAAATAAAAAATTGTTTTTAAAAGCCAAAAAACAAAAATAGTTTTTAGGTGTTTTCATATTTTAAATTTTTTTTTATTTTTTGAGACGGCCAAGTATTTGCTATCAATGCCACACTATCAATGATGACCATCGTCATGTCAATGCTAGCAATGTTTGCGCACAACATCATTTTAAAAATATATTTTTTTAAAACAATTATCCAAACATATTTTTTTTGTTTTAACACTTGTTTTTAAAAGCAATTTTATAAAAATATTTTTAAAAAATAAAAAGGGAAAATCCCTTAAAAAGAACTTTAAAATCATGAAAAGACAAAAAGGTGCTTCGAATTTACATAGTCCAGCGAGGTGTTAGTGTCTGTACTAAAATTTACCAAGTTCAAAGGAAAGGACCAATTTGCCCTTACTTATTTTTTTGGGTTTAAAAAATAATTACCCCTGCCGGCCGGCACCCCCGCAGCCTGCTCCCTGGCGGTCGGAGTTCTGGTGTCAGGCTGCTGGCAAGAGCTCCAGTGGGAATATTCCTCAGAATATTTCCAATATTCCCTGTGTAATACCCCGAATTTTGGGATTAGAGGCTAGAGAATAAGCCTAAAAAAAGTGGACTGCTAATCACCAGTTTAGCAGGAGCCCCAAATTTATTTCTTAATGTTTCTTATATTTTGGGGTATTAAAGAAAGTAAAATGGTGAATTTTGGAGAAAGTGATTATGCTTCAGTGAAATTTTTTGTGAGGCAGTGAGCTTGTCATGAGGTTTTGGAAGAATAAATGATGAGTAAAAATTATGAAATTTTACAGGGTGAAATTAGACATTCAGAGCTTTAATTTGATAGGTATTATAAGCCTTTTTTACTAGTGGATTGAGAGTAATGAATTTTTGAAATTTACCCAGCGAAACTAGAAAGTTTCTGAAATAGCTTCCAAAGATAAAACATTTGTGAATGATGTGCTTTTAATTGGTAGGTGTCTATATTTTTCCTTAAAACTAGACTCAATAAAAGTTCCAAAGCCTTTGGAATCGCTTTGAAATGATAACTACAAATTTCGTTATGATTTTTCCAAGTTAGGGTAGAAAGTCTGCCAAGAAGGCCAACTATTCTGAAAATTGGAAAATAAAATGTATAGCAATTGTGTAAATTATGGAATAAGGAAATAAGAGGGGAAAATAATTATTTGGCTCATAAACATGCCAAGTGGCATTATCTAAAGCCAAGAGATTAAATATGAATTTGTGAAAAGATGAGCACATGTGTAAAATGTAATAAAATAGTATATTTGAGCATTTGGTTGGAATAAATGGATGAAGACCAATTGGGTTAATTGAAGGACCCAAAGTGGTGAGAAAATGGGCTAGGAAAAGATGAGGAAGTTGGTCCAAACTCAAATGGAGTTTATGGTATAATTGTGGAGGGATAAAGTCAAAGTACAAAGGTGATGTCATAACTCATTAAACTACCATTTATTAAATAAGGGAACATGAAGATATTTTATTAGGCTTGCTTCATCTTCTCTCTTCATTTCTCACGTCTAAACACAAAGAGAGAGAGAGAGAGAGAGAGAGAGAGAGAAGAGTCTTAAGAAAAACTTATAGAGAAGGAGGAGCTTGAGGAGCCAAAATACAAAGGTAAGTTCAAGGTGATTTCTACTTGTTCTTGCTTTCAAATTCATGAGCAACTCTTTCTAACCTCTAGTCCTTCTTGAAGCATACATGTAACAAGAGGAAAATCAAGGGAAAGAAGGAGAGAGTGAGGACGAAATTGGAGTCTAGAGAGAGAAACCAAAGGCAACTTCAAGAATCCTATTTCCTTTGGTGTATGGATGTTGTTGTTGGTATTCTTGTCTTGATTTGTGGTATGGTTGTGGATTTTGTAAACTTGGGATGTTGAAACCTTAAGGGGAGGTGCTGCCCAAATTTAGTCTAATCATATTTAGAATGTGATTAAATAGTTAAACAAGTCAGTAAAGGTGATAAGAAGGTGTTTTATGGATTGAAGTAATAAAATTCTATTTTCTCCAACTTTTGTAGAATTTTGTCCAGATTTGTTTTGGGCTGTGTTTAGACCAGATTTTGGTGTTTTTGATTATTCCATTGTAGTTAGAATGGAAAATTGTGTAAAGCTCATGTTGGGTGCGAAGTGAGAAAAGCCCTAAATTGTAAAATGACAAAAATAACCTTAAAACCTTCACATAGGGCTACCAAGGGTAAATTCATAAATGGGGCTGGAATTTGAGAAAACCGAGGTCAAAAATGGATTCCCTAGGTGAAAATGTGTTAGAATAGCCTAGGTCAAAATTTCAAGAAAAGTACAGTCGGATCGGGTATTGTGAGGCCGAGCCGGGGTCCTAGGGGCATTTTGGTCATTATTCAATTATAGACTCATGTAAGCTCTAGAAACACTATGGGAGTGTATAAATTGCACATTTGACGTTTTAGGATCGAGTTGAGAGCCAGTCGGTGGCACACATTACGAGGCACGTTATTCAAGGATTAAGGAAGGTGGTTAAGGTAGGAAACTTACCTTTCCTACATGTATTTGATATTTGTGCTAGTGTGTTGATACATGTTATTGCTTTGCTTGGTTATGTGAAACAAATGAATGATTGAAGTTCTGTTTCTGTTTATGCTGTGGCCATAAGTATGTTGTTTGAAACATTGAGCATGTAGATACGTCATTGTGTTAGCACGAGGTTATGTAATGCAAGCATGTCATGCATTAAGCACTTATCTTGCAATCATATTGGTACTGTTTTTCTACTGAGATTCTCTCGAATATCACCCTCCCTTACCAACAATTTAGACAGGTGAATACAGAAGGTATGCAGAGATCAGAGAAGACAACTATATGAGAGGATTCCAGAAGTGGAACGAAGACTAGAAGATGTCTCTGTTTCACTAGGACGGGTTTAGATACCCAAATGGCCCTGTACGGGCTACATTGATGATATTTATTATGTACGAACCTCTATGAGAAATGTTTGTAATCATGCACATATTATCAACATATTTATGCTATTCCTGTGTTGTCCACTGAACTACCTAACATTTTCACAAAGACTATGAAAAACGTGAAAGATAAGAGAAGGGGCGTGATAACCTGACTATTGGGAATATTCCTTGACTATTCCCAATGTAGTAGGGGTAGGGGTTCAAACCCCCACCACTCCGGCAGTCGATTGGCACCTTGGTAGCCTACCTATTGACTGCTAAAGCTCCAAAATCTAGCCACCAGACATAACTAGAGTGGGAATTTCCTTAGAATATTCCCCGACTATTGGGAATATCTAGGGAATATTCTCTGACTATTCCCAAAGTGGTAGGGGTGGGGGTTCGAACTCCCACCACTTTTGTGCATAAGAAGTGCATGACTTTGGGGCCACCAATGCCCCTTAATATAGATAATACAAAAAAATGTATAGTTCATTGACTATTCCCAAAGTGGTGGGGGTGGGTGTAATATCCTAAAAAGTGATTAAGGGCTAATGACTTCAAAAGTGGATGTAATTATTGTTGAATAAACACTTTTGGAGAATTTGTGATGGGAATTTGGATATTTCTATGATTCCAATGGTTTCCTTGTGAAAATTCGTGTGGGGAGAGTGTTTATTGTGAAATTGGAACCATTGGAAACAATTGTGTAAAAGTTGAAAACTCTGTCCATTAAAACTCTGTACAGGGCAGCCGATTTGTATGGATGTTTTAAATAGGCAAATAGTGTCTAAAAATTCTGAAATTTTCCAGTCTTAAAGTTCACATGTCAAGCTTCAAAATGGACATATAATTTGTATCATTTTGATTGTGAGCGAAGAGTTATGGATTTTTGAAGTTTGCCCAGCGAAATTAATTATTTTCTGCAACAGTATGCAAAGATTGAAATTCTGGGAATTTTGTGATTCCATCCAGAAATATTCTATATTTTTCCTTAAAACTAGACTTTGGAATCACTCCAATTCAATTTTTCTAGAATTAGTTATGAGTTTTCAAAGTTTGGGCATAAATCTGCCAGAATTTCTGAAAAATCAGAAATTGTTGGAAATTAATCAATAATTAAATATCATATAATATATGATATTAAATACCATCAGCCTTCTTTCTCCAGCCATTTTCGTGCTGTTCCAGACCTGAAACAAGAGAGAGAAGGTGAGAGAGTTTAGAGAGAGAAAGGGAAGAAATCTCACAAGGTAAGCCGATTTCTCTGATGATTTAGCTCCTAACGCATATAACTCTGACTCTAAGCTACTCCTCTTTATTCTTTAAGGTTGTGAAGCTCAAAATTTGGTGTTTCAAGGGTTAGGGTTCAGCCACCATGAGGAAAAGCTAGTGGGAGCTTAAGGTAACTTCCAAACCTTCGTATATTAACTATTCTGGCTGCTGTGGCCAATTTAATCGGTGAAATTTTGCCAGTTTGCCATTGGTTTTAAATTTTTGAAATTGAGTTTCCTAAGGGTTATGCTGCCTAATTTTGGCTCAAATGGTAGTTATAACCTAATGTAATAGTTAATAAAGTGGTTAGGAGTAGAAAGGAACGCATTTAAGGAGCCGAAATCATAAAACCCCGATTTTTCCTGGAGAACTCATAAATTTAGGCCAGCTCTAGAAATGGGTCTTAGAGTTATATTTTCAATGATTTGATGGTTCTATTGAGTTCAGGAGCAAAAATTAGGTGGGGTTACAGTTGGTCACTCTTTCGAAAAATGCCGAAAATCCATAATTACGAAAATGCCCCTAAAACCCTTGAAGTAGGGCTGCCAAGGGTAAATTTGTAATTTTATATTGAATTTGATAATTCCAAGTCTGGAAATGGATTCCTTGGGTGGAAATACGTTACGATAGCCCAGCTTAGAATTTCGGGAAAACTACAACCGGACCGGGTTTGAATGGTGCATTTGGAATTGTAGGATTCGATATTTGCCCTATTCGTGATCAACCTGCGCTAGAGCACAATCAGAAAGAACATGGTAGTGTAAAGCATTGTATGTATGTTTGTCATGCATTGTGATACATTGTGATGCTTTGAGATTGCAGCGAAAGATGACGCATAGTGATTACAGTGTAAGCTGTTTCATTTAAATCGCAGCGAAAGCTGACGCATAGTATTTACAGCCATGAGTACTGTCGTATGTGGCGTGAGCCATATATCATTATGATGCTGCTTAACATGATCATATATGCTATGCATTTATACACTGTATGAGTGATTTGTTACTACAGAGATTCTTTTGAATCTCATTCTTTCCATTGACTAACATTTCAGACATGGCAAGTGGCTCCAAGGAGAAACGAACCACCAAGAGTGGCTAGGATCTTGTATAAATGTGTTGTTAGGTTGTTGGTTATCTATTTTGGACTTGGGATTACTGTTTATTTTTGAAATGTAGATATTACGTTGATGTTGGTCATGTAATCCCCTAGTTGGAACTTACAACCCTTAGTTTATACATGTATGAAACCCGGGAGCTGCCGGGAATTTGGCTATGTACTCTGATATGTATGAATGTGATTGAACTGCGTAGAGTAATTAGATTCGGAAGATGAATATGAGACCATGTTGAACGAATTTTAGAAAAGAGATTTGAGAAAAACGTATCCGTCGGTCTCTAATTCCTTTAAATTACGCATTTTGGAATCTTAATTACGATTATCAAGGTAGGGGATTACAGTGGGGGTTCGTACCCCCACCACGTTTGGGCACAAAAGTGCATGACCATTAGGCCACCAATGCCCCTTAATATAGATAATGCAATATATATATATATATATATATAGCAACCTTTGATCTTTAACCAAGCTCATCAACAAGTTCAAATAAGGAATTGGAAAATTGAGATAATAAACTCACAAGTTCATATAAGGATTTCGCAAATTTCATTTTTTAAGTGAAAAATTCACCTACACTCTCAAACCATTCACTATTTTAAATGAGGAATTTGCAACTTTTGTTTAAGTCAAAAATTCACTTACGCTCTCAGGCTGTTAACAAGTTTAGATAAAGAATTCCCTACTTCAGATAAGGAATTGACAACTTGAGATAAGTAATTGACAAGTTGAGATAAGGAATTCCCAGGTTCAGATAAGGAATTGTGAAGTTGAGATAAGGAATTGACAACTTGATATAAGAAATTGACAACTTGAGATAAGGAATTTACAAGTTCAGATAAGGAATTGACAAGTTGAGATAAAGAATTCGTAACTTTCATTTAAGTAAAAAATTCACTTACGCTTTAAGGCCATTCATAATTTTAGATGAATAATTCCCAAGTTTAAATAAGGAATTGACAAGTTGAGATAAGGAATTCCCAAGTTCACAATTCCTTATCTGAACTTGGGAATTTCTTATCTCAACTTGTCAATTCCTTATCTGAAGTTACGAATTTTTTATCTAAACTTGTCAACGGCCTAAGAGCGTAAGTGAATTTTTGACTTAAACAAAAGTTACGAATTCCTTATCTAAACTGGTCAATTCCTCATCTGAACTTGAGAATTCCTTATATAAACTAGTGAATGGTCTAAGAGTGTAGGTGAATTTCTTACTTAAAAAACGAAAGTTGCAAAATCCTTATATGAACTTGTGAATTTATTATCTCAATTTACTAATTCCTTATCTAAACTTGTTGCTGGACTTGGTTAAAGATCAAAGGTTACTATATATATATATATATATATATTTTGCATTACCTATATTAAAGAGCATTAGTGGCCCAATGGTTATGCACTTTTTGTGCACAAAAGTGGTGGGGGTTCAAAACCCCACCTTCACCACTTTGACAATATCCAAAAGAATATTCCCACAGAAGCCAAGTACTCTACCATTGAGTTAGCAACTCTAAAAAAATAAACTACAAAAATAAACTAATAAGATTTGTAGATACAACTGCAATCAAAATAAATAAAAAGATTGAATTGGATAATAAAAAAGAATATTCCTTTAAAATATAAAATCTAGAATCCAAAGAAAAGATTTTAAATGCTGAAGTTGCATTGATTTTGAACATAAAAATGTTCAAATCAGATTAAAATACAAGAGATTTTCTCAGATAACACTCATATAAGAGATAAAACTAGAAAATAACAATTTATAGACCGCCTTCTTGTCGCCTATGTTATACGTTATATATTATTATTTTTTCATTTATTTTATTTAATTATTTATATTTATATTCTTATATTCCAATTTCTAATTTAGAATTTAGATTAGAATATTATTATTCTATATTTATACTTATATATTCTATTATATTATTATTATATTCTATTATATATATATATATATTCTTATATTATTTATTATTTATTATTATATTAATATTATAATATTATAAGTTATAACTAGAAATAAATTATTATAAATTAGTATATTATTGTTATATTATAATATTAAATAATATAGATATAGATATAAAATATAAATAAAAAGAAATAAAGAAAGAAAAGAATTTATTTAATTAAAAAAAGAACTTCTTTTCTTCTTTCTATCACAGAAAATCCAACGAACCCAACTAAGTAAAAAAAATCCTATGGAATGGAAGTAAAAGGATCTATTTATTCACGATCAGGTTATATTTGTTTGATACACTTGTATATTAATATTAATGTTGAAAAAAGAATATAATGAGGAAAATAAACGAATTAAAAATAAAAAAATTAAATATTAAATTGAATAAATATCAATTGAGATCCAATTGAATTTAATTCAAATTACAAATGAATAATAAAGAATAATAATAAATACTAAGAAAAAAATAGAATATAAAATATATACTTCCTAATACAAGACCTAATCCCAGAAAGATTAAAAAAAAAAAATCAAGCATCGATTCAGGTAAATCCATTAGATGAAAAATAAAAGATAAATAAATTAAAATTTTATGACCTTATGTATACGACCAGGAAAAAAATTTACATACTAAATTCCTAATTGAATTAAATCCTAAGGAGTTTGAATTCATCTAGGTACAGTTATAGGACAAATCTAATTCTTTCTAAGAATGAGTATTCAAAACTATTTCAAAACTATAAACTATATTATTAATAAAATTACATAAATACATAATTTTATTTGAAATGAATTGTTCGAATTGTATAATCATCAATTACTGACATTGGTAAATAGCCCAAAGCAATTTGACTATAATTCAATTCGTGACGATTATAAGTCGAAAGTTCATATTCTTCAGTCATTGATAAACAATTTGTTGGACAATACTCAACACAGTTACCACAAAATATACAGATCCCAAAATCAATACTGTAATTAAGCAATCGTTTCTTTCAAATATCAGTTTCCAGTTTTCAATCAACAACGGGTAGATCTATAGGACACACACAAACACATACTTCACAAGCAATGCACTTATCAAATTCAAAATGGATTCGACCGTGGAAACATTCCGATTTTATTAATTTTTCATAAGGATGTTGAACAGTTATAGGTAAACGATTTGCATGGGCTAAGGTAATCATGAAACTTTGACCAATGTATTTTGCAGCTCGTACTGTTTGTTAGCCATAATTCATGAACGCAGTTACCATAAGGAACATATCATGAAGATCTATTAATATTTTTGTTTTGTTTCTTTCTCTTGTTTGAGACAAGTTATGAATATTGATTATCAATCTTTTATAGTGAAAATAGTCAAAACAAGTTATTAATAATAGATTACCCAAAGAAATAGGTAAAAGAAATTTCCATCCAAGATTTAATAATTGATCCATATTTAGCCTAGGCAAAGTCTATCTTGTTGTGATAGAAAGAAACAAGAACAAATAAGTTTTAGCTAATGTAATAAAGATACCAATTATAGTTCCAAAACCCCCACATGTTTTATTTATTTCAAAAAGCTTGAAAACAAATATGTATGGAATAGAGATATTCCAACCACCCAAGTAAAGAATTGTTACAAATAATGAAGAAACTAATAAGTTTAAATAGGAAGCAACATAAAATAAAACAAATTTTATACCCGAATATTAAGGGGAATTGGTGGCCTAATGGTCATACATTTTTTGTGCACAAAAGTGGTGGCACTTTGGAAATATTCCAGGGAATATTTTGAGGAATATTCCTACCGAAGCTTTGGTGGCCGGTGGGGGCAATTATTTTTTTAAACAAAAAAAAAGTAAGGTCAAATTGGTCATTTCCTCTGAATTTGGTAAATATTCTAGTTCAGGCACTAACATCTCTGAGGGAATATGCAAATTCAAAACACCTTTTTGTCTTTTCATGATTTAAAAGTTCTTTTTAAAAGATTTTCCCAAATAAAAAATAGAATTAAACAAGCCCTTAATCTTTCTTTGACGTAACATTCTTGGAAGACTTTATGCCTCTTCGGATGAGTAATGAGTTACATTGAAGGTAAAAGATTGAGCTAGTACTCCAACATCCACGAAGAAGATATAGAAATCACTGTGATGACTCCTATTCATCATGCTTTTTCTTTTGGGAAAATTCCAAAAATAATACACTGGAAATTAGAAAAGGATAGAAAGGTGCAGTGAATTTCTCATATCCCAAATCAGTGAGGTTATTGGAATCTGGAATATGAAATCTTCGTACAATTACTTAAGTGCCCTCATAAGTGAGAGCCAAAAGGGAAAAAGACAGCAGCTGACGAGTGGAGATTTGTGGAGCCAAAAAGTGATGAAATAAGAGGAAACGTGATGGAAACCAAAGGCAAGCTACGGGTAAGTAAATTTGAGAGAGAAATGATTTTTGTGTTGTGCTTCTGGAATGTTTATGAAATCAGAACTTTCGTGTTATGGGTAAGGGGAGTGTTAGATTATCAGAGAGAAAAGGTAGTGGCTTAAAGGTAATGGGACAATGTTGATAGTTGTACGATGGATTTGATTGCGTTTGATTGAGTGATTGATGAAGCTTATGCCTTTTTTGTTCACCGTAACTGATTATGGGATGGGTGTTGCGTTAGGTGAAAGGTGGGTCAGCGGTAGATAGTAAGGTTGGGGGAGAGTGGTGTTATTAGTGAATATGGAGATGTGAAGAGCTATTGGCAGGGTGTTAATAATAGAGGCAGAGTGATAACATGAGAGGAGTGTTGTTATTTGTGAATATGGAGATGTTAGAGTGCATTATGTTGTTGTTATAGGAGATGCAGGGTGATGATTTGTGGGTATTTTTAATAGTGAATATCGAGATGTTAAAGTACATTATGTTGTTGTTAATAGGTGTGAATCACAATTCCAGAACAAGAAGATATACCACTGTGCAAGATACCATAAAGCCGATCACACTAGAAGGACATACAAAAATCCAAACCCAAACTGATATTGGATGAAGTTGTTATGAAAGTGGCACTGAAACCAGTACAAGAAGGGGTAGCAATATTTTGAAGTGACACTTTTTTTTATGTTGTTGTAAAGTTACTATCAACCTACTCATAGTTTTTTGGGAGATGGGTTGCTATCATATGTGTACTCCATTAACTAGGCAATGTATTCACAGTTTCTGATGTAATGCAATATTAGTGACAAGGAAACATTATGTATTACTGCAGTATTAATGTTCCCTTGTCATTAAATATGTGAATGTGTAAAAGGGTTAGTGGGTAACTTTTTTTTGGCTTCAGATGATTGGTGAATATAATTATGTAGATTGTGATCATACAATATCTGATAAATATAGCAAGATGTTAAACCAATAGAGCAATGTTGTTAATATAGAGCAATGTGTTATTATTATCCCTGTAATTTCTCATTTTCAAACTTTTCCCTAGGCATGTCTTCTGTTGTCTATGTGATTGGAAAATGATGTTAATGGTGGAAGGGTAGTTGTTAATGAAGAATATAATGTTGTTAATCATGACGACATATTGTGTTTTTCCATTTATATTAGGACTTTCCCAACTTGTTTCTTATAAGATGTTAATAGTGGAAGTGCAGTTGTTATTTATGAATATAATATTGTTAATCATGATAACATATTGTGTTTTCTCATCTACATTAGGACCTTCCCCACTTGTTCCTCATAAGATGTTAATGGTGGAAGGGTAGTTTTTAATGATGAATATAATGTTGTTAATCCTAATGACATGTTGTGTTTTCCCATCTATATTAGGAACTTGCCAACTTGTTCTTCATAAGATGTTAATGGTGGAAGGGTAGTTGTTAATGACGAATACAATGTTGTTAATCTTGATGACATATTGTATTTTCCCATCTACATTAGGACCTACCGAACTTGTTCCTCATAAGATGTTAATGGTGGAAGGGTAGTTGTTAATGATGAATACAATGTTAATCCTAATGACATATTGTGTTTTCCCATCTACATTAGGACCTTCCCAACTTATTTCTTGTAAGATGTTAATGGTCGATAATAAAGAAGATTTTGTTGTTAATAGAAGGAGTGATGTTGTTTTCAGGCATACAACTTGTGACGTTATGAAATTGTTTATTCAAAGATGTTAATGAAGGATATGTAGTCGTTAATAAAGAAGATGATGATGTTAATAGTAGGAGAAATGTTAATCAAGGATGCGTCGTCGTTAAGAAAGAAGCTGATGTTGTTAATAGGTGAAGAGATGTTGGTTTCGGGCATACAACTTGTGGTGTTGCAAAATTGTTCAATCAAAGATGTTAATGAAGGATGTGTAGTTGTTAATAAAGGAGATGATGTTGTTAATAGTGGGACAGATGTTGTTTTCGGCTCTACAACTTGTGACATTGCAAAATTGATCAATCAAATATGTTATTAAAGGATGTGTAGTCGTTAATAAAGAAGATGATGTTGTTAATAGTATGGGACAGATGTTATTTTCAGCTATACAACTTGTCATGTTGTGAAATTGTTCATTCAAATCTGTTATGAAGGAAACGGAGTCGTTAACGAATATAGTGGTGTTGTTAATGATGACAGATGTGTTATTTTTTACCTAGCTTTAATGCCAAACGCAGTTGCGAAAACACAAAATATAAAGTTGTTAACAAAGAAGCTTATGTTGTTAATAGAAGAAGATGTGTTGTTAATTAAAAAAATACACAAGTGAGTCTGGCAAGTGCGTAAATTAACAAACATGCAGCATGTGAATAGATTCATCATTCAATTGCCGTAAAGTAGTGCCAAATTGGGCGACAAAAAAGCACAACATGTGCATACAACTATGATGATATTGACAAACTAACGTTGACCATAACAAAAAAGAGATTGCCAACATGTTCCTATTGTTACGGACAATAGTACTATAGACTATTGTGTAGATCATTGTCATTTACTCGAATGCTTTGACAAAAGACTCAGCATCATCTCGAGATGAATTTCGAGGGTGATTCACCAGCCACCACAAAATATCCATCCTGTACTGTTTAACTTGATCCTACAAAGATTGCAAACATTTTGTTCAATAGATTGTACAAGGAAAATAAAATAGAGAACTTAAATTGACATAAGTTACATGCCAAATACGTACATTTGTGTTTTCAAGTGTAACATGTGATTTCCATTGAAACAACCATATCAAAATGTGGACACCGTAGTCTTTCCTACAATTGCAAACAACAGTCACTTCCTTGGGTAACACAGTAAAACTAGTACAAGTATTCAACACAATAGATAAGTTAACTCTTACGAATTATTTTGCTGTGGTATAGGTGCCCGAATGATATCACAACAAGAATAACTGCAAAGGCTACAATTTTTAATCAAAATTAAAAAGTTTTTTTGTTATGCCTGAAAACAACATCTCTCCCTCTATTAATAACATCATCTTCTTTATTAATGACTCAACATCCTTGCTTAACATCTTCAAAGGAACATTTTAATCAAAACGATATTGCACATGATGAGATAAAATAAGAAGCATACGATGCGATAAATCAATGTACATGTGTAGTAGCAAGTATATCCCACAAAAAAAAAAGCCAACCCCACATACACACACCATTGCTTTCTTGGCCATCAAATCAATTCTTGAAGAATATTCTCAACCAATACTTCTATGCTAATACAAGAAGGACAAGAAACATGATACCGCATAAGCAAAATTGTTTTCTGGTTAAATAATGACTACTCGATGAAGCTTTCTTTCCCGTATCACAAGCAGAACACAGATAGCTGTTTGACTGAATGGGATTCCATACTAACCTAACAATCAAACTCTGGAATCTTAATACTAGTGCTAATAACTAACTAAGTCCTCAACAAGAAAACATACACAAAAATCAGTAACAATAAATTTTCCAATGATCATTTCATCTAAATATGCCCAAAACTAAAAGAAATTCTTTTCAGTTTGAAATCTGAAAACAACAATATGATAAGGTCCCTTTTCCATAAAGTTCTAAACAACATGAATAGAATTAAGGGCAGAAACAAAAGGGAACAACAATTTCATAAAGGATAAAGATTATATCGAAAACAACGCTCTTGCAACATAAAGAGAAGAGAAATCAATCTCCGATTTTGGCCATAGGTTCCGACGATAAAGCGATGACAACCTTTCAAAGAAGACAATTCCTTTTCTATCAAAAGTCTCAAAATCATCCTGAAAAGAAAACAAGCAAAATCACAAATCGAAAGAGAAAAATTAAAGCTTGGAACATGCAAACATGAACTAAAGATGGTGTTCCTTCTTCGATCTCACCTATTGAAACCAACAAAAATTGTTGGCGATGTTTCCATTGTAGGGCACAAGATCAACCATAGAATATTCAAAAAATTTAAACTGGGAGGAATACACCATATGTAATGCAAGATGCTTCACTATTATTCTCATTTTATTCTTTAAAATAATAAAACTTCATAAAAGGAAAATTTCTAAACATACCTCTCACCGCGTTGCCCAACCTTAGACTGTAATGCCCCAAATTTTTTTATTAAGCGCTAAGGATGATTATTGAGAATAATTTGTGTATTAAAGTATTATTATGTGTTTTGTGGCAATTTCGGTGAATGTACCATAATTGGTGCAAAAATTGAAAGAATGGAATTATTGGCCATAAGTTAGTGATTAAGGGATGAATTAATTACTAACTAAGAGGAAATGAGATGTGTGACTAAATGGCTAATTGAGGGATTAGAGTAACTAATTAGTCACTTATTTGAGGAAAGCCAATGAGATTGTGACATGTGGCAAGTGGGTGAAGAGAGAGAGAAGTATGAGAAAAGTGAAATGGCATTTTATATGATTTCTTTCTCTCTCTTCTTCCTTCCTTTTTGTTGAAATGGTATGGGGGAGGAAGAAATCATCATTTCTTCATCTTCCTCACTCATCTCTCTCATTTTCTCTCTCTCTATTTCACTGCCATTGTTGAGCAAGTGAGAGAAAGAAAAAGCTTGAGAAAAAGGCAAGAAGATGACCTCTTTTGCTCAAACTCATTTCTTTAATGTTGTTCCTTAGGTTGAGAGCTTCATTTTGATGGTTCTAGATTGCCCATTGGTGTTGATTTGAGAACTCAAGGAATTTTGAAGCTTTGAGGATCAAGAAATCTCTTTAGAAAATTTGAAGAGGTAAGTGAGACAAACCTTTCTATCTATGTTTTGTGCCAAATGATAAACCTTAGAATTTCTGGAATTTTGGCCAAAATTTTACAAGTAAGGGTCATTAGGTATTTGGCATGTTGTTGGTATAGAATTGGTATGTTTGGAATGTATGTAGATAGATAAAGAAGGATTTGGGATTGAATGATTAAGTTTGGTGATTTTGGAATTTTGGTGTTTAGTGTTGCCCAAATCTAAAGCATGATAATGGAGTAAGAATTTGGTAGTTTTGACATTTCCATTGGATTCCTTGAGCAATTTTATCTGGGAGTAGCTTTAGTTGAGGTTTTGGGTTCATTGGAGTCACTTGGACAAAGTTTGAGAAGTGCTGTCATTTTTTCTATGTTTTCTGGGTTTTAATATGCATCACTCGAGTGAGGCGGTGTGATTTCTCGTTTCCCTTTAGTTTTCAATTGACCTAATTGCAAGAGTGTTGCCTTACTTGCAAGTGAAGTGAGTTATCACTCAAGTGAGCATCCTTTCACTCGAGTGCGGGTGTATTTGACATCATGAACTCACGTCTCGGGTTGTCACTTGCGTCCGTTCTTCAAGAGTGAGCCTTAGAACTCGAGTGCTTTTGTCCCTGCTCAAGTGATGTTCTCTTCTGAAAGTTTCTAGTGCTCTCGGTTGAGCACTTCCTGAACCTCACTTTGGGGTGCTCGGGTGAACCTTAGGTTCCCACTCGAGTGATTAAGTTCATGCTCGAGTGTAATGTGCAACTTTAGTTTCTGTCATTCCTTTTCGCTCTCAAGTGTGTACTTTCTGCAGCGCACTTCTTAGGACTCGAGTGAGCATTTGGCTATCACTCGAGTATTGCTTCCAAGACTCGAGTGTAAGTCCATCATCACTCGAGTGAGGTCTTCTTCACTCGAGTGAACATTGAAAAATTAGTATTTATGTTTCCAAAAGGGGATCTTTGGGATAGTTCTTCCAACCCTTTAGGGCTTTTGTTAGAAGCAATTGTAGCTTCCTAAAGAGCAATATTGATAACCAATTTAAGAGTTGAGAAGATTATTCAACATTGGAATAGGGAATTGACTCTTCGTCCCTAATTATGAATTATAAGATTCGACATTTGCCCTACTCGGGAGAGACCAGTGCTAGAGTACACACAGAGCGAACCAGGTAATGACTTTTCTCTCATGTTGTGTATGATGTATGGTATACATGACTTGTCATTGAGATTTGTGAAATGTATGTGCCATTGTCTATTGCAACGTGAGCACGTCAGCGTGAGTAGTCGTAAGGGGTGATGTCTATCACACCTACCCCTACTATTAAACTGCCATTGTAATCGACATGGATCTTTGAGAATCTTGGCAGTATGGCTTGTGTTGTGAATCTTGTCAGTATAGCTTGCGTTGTGAATCTTGCCAGTGTGGCTTGTGTTATAAAATGCTTTATATGAATCCTAGCTGTAGTGAAATATATTATTGTGAACTGTATTGTGTGCAATACAGCTTGAGCAAACGTAAGGGTGACGCATGTCAATCTACCCTTGCCGCTGTAACTGCCGTTGTTGTTGCTATGTGTGGGTTATGATTTTCTTTCATACCTTATTATTGTGCATACTATAAGTGATTTGTTACTACGGGGATTCCTTAGAATATCACTCTCCCAAAAACAAAATTTTAGACAGGGCCAAAGGATCAAAAGAGAAGCGGGTGACGAAGAATGGATAACACTCTGGGCTAGGAGTTTATTTTAGATATTAGTTATCATTTTGTAAATCATTTGGTTATTTTGTTGGGAATTACATGTACATATTGGATAGTATTTGTGTAATCTCCTTGTTATGGGAAACTATTTGGGCATTTGCACCTTGTAAACCCTTAATTAGTCAATAAAACCCGAGTGTGTCGGGAATTTACTATGTACTCTGATATTTATAAATGGAATCAAATTGTTCAGGCCAATTGTGTATTGAAATGCGAATATGAAACCATTATTGATCAGGTTTGAAAAAGTTTTTGAAAACCCTGATTTTGGGATATTTATTTTTATTAAGTCCCGAATCGCATCGTTGTCTCTTATTTCATATAATTATGTATTGATGAACTTAATCTCGGCCTTGATCGTGAAGGGGGTTACATTTGTTGGTATCAGATCTGTAGTTCCTTGCAAGAGTAAGATTTGCTAGGGTAGTTGCCATAGCTTGGTGCCTTTGTCATAAGTGATAAATTAGGGTTGTCTGTTGTATACACATGAGTAATTCTGCTGTTTGTGGATATATATATAAGTTTTATGGATTATGTGTATACATTGCTATGGTACTGACATGGTGAATCATTTATAGAGTTAAAGGATAAAATGGTTCGCCTTAGAGTAAGGTCGGATCCAGTGGTGGAGGAATTGAATGACAATCCACTTGACCCAATGCAGGAACTGATGAATCTTGTGAGGGAGCAAAGAGACATGATTCATGAGCTAAGAGAAGAAAGAGACAAGCGTACTGCTGAGAGGGGTCAATCCACTCAAGAGGAAACTAAGGGAGAGACTCGTCATGAAGAGATGACTGAGGGGTCTATTCAGTCTCATGAATCCTTACCTCACATGGTGCCTAATCAAGAGTCACATGGGGTACCAATCAGAGAGGGTAGAGTGATTGAACCATATTTTTATATGAATTTTCCATGATTAATTTGGGATTTTAATGTATTTTCAGGGACATTATTGCATTATTAAACATTAATTTTGGTTAGGGACAATTATTTTAAATTAATGGGAATTAGGGGTAAAAAGGTTAAAATTCATTAATTATTATTTTTTATATTGTCCCTTGAATATTTGATACTACCTTATGCTCAATTTTACATTGTAGGTATTAAAGAAGAAATTAAAGATTTTGGAGTTTCAAACTATTGGGCCCACAAGGAGAAGAGGGCTCAAAAGCAAAGAAAAAAAAAGCTTCAGACTTGATAGCCCAAGAAGCATTAACGCATCCCAAGGATGAGAGTGATCTGGCAACAGAAATGGAGGATCCGGTGGATATGCCAAATGGATATAGAAGACCCGGTTGGCAACCCGAGAGACGCAGCTGAGGGAAATAAAACACAGAGAACAGCGCCGAAAAAGGGGGTGAGCTTGATCATCATCGCAGATCATCATCGTCTACCTTCATCTTCCTCTCACCGGTGGCATCATCCACCACTTATAGCCGCCGGTGAGCATCAGAGCTTCACCTACCACAGCCATAACCGAGAACAGAACTGAAGGGAAATGGCAGCGGCGAGGACCTCAGGGAGCTGAGAGAGAATCAGAGATCACAGCTGCAACACACCAGAACCATCTTCTTCATTCCTCCGTTCGTCCAGAGCAGAGGCAAGCTTATTGCACTGCTGAACCACCACAGACCGAGACAAGTTGCAGAAAACAGAGGGGGGCCGTGGAGCTTCTGGGCCAGCGCCGCAAGTGAAGAACGAGGAGACAGACCCGAGACCATGTTTTGAACCATTCCACCATTATCATATATCTCCTCTGTTCATCAACATCACAGCCCACCATAATCGTCTTCTCTATTCTCAGATTCAATATTTTTTTTCTTCCTTTGTGTCTCCTCTGCATTTCACCACGTGGCTGCCATGTTTCTGGATTTTCTGTGGTTATTTTAAAGTAATGTGCTACTGATTCATTTGTGCTCTTGGGGATGAATTGGATATGACTTAAGCTCATATGTGATTCAAAGGGGAGTTTATTTTATCTATAGCTCATTGTATTTTTGATTTCTTAGGTTTAAGAATTCATTTATATATTGAGACTATAATTTTAGTTATGTTTTATTTTATGGATTGAGTTGTTGTGATTTGGAATTTGTAATGAGGATTTGTGCTCATCAATATATATGGTTATATATATGTTTATCTATGATTCTATTGCTTTCTATCTATTTAATATGGTATTGTTGAATAGTTTGATTGACTTGGAATTGTAGTTGAACCTAAATGCATTGCTTATTCCATAGTCACTCTCTAAGGGGTTTTAATAATGCTTAAATAAATGGGTTCATGAGTTTAAGCATTAGACTCAATGGTAATTGGGGTTTGGTATATTAGAAAACTTAGAGAAACTCATTACACTAAGAGGGCTTAATAGCATTTCAAGGGTAGGGGTTCCTCTCTTGTGATGCTAGACTCAATGGTAATTGAGGTTTGATATATTAGAAGCTTAGTGAATTAACTCCCCAAATATCTTAATTGAGCAAGGATAGCCATTGAAAATCATTTCCAAGAGCATCTTCATCACTTGCATTTCTAACCAATTTTCATTCCTTCTTCAATTTTATTCCAAAAATCCAAAAATATTAGTTTTGCAAGTATATGCCTCCGGTGTTCAGAGGAAGGTTTGAACCCCAAGCCGCTGAGGACTGGTTGAACTGGCTCGAGAAAATCTTTGAAGTCCTCGAGTGTCCAACGAAGGTAAAGGTGAAGCTGGATGTGTATAAGCTAGAAGGGGATGTAGACCGTTGGTGGTGGAATATCGCCATGACTTTGTGAAGCTAAAATGTACCACTGACCTGGGAGGTGTTCCAAGAAAAGTTTAATGAAAAGAACTTCCCCAAGTCGGTGAGGCTTGAGAAAGAATATGAGTTTTTAGCCATCAAGTAGGGTGATACGGAGAGCTTTGATGAGTACTTATCCTATTTCATCTGGCTATCTCAATACTCTTCCTACCTCCAGCATAAAGATGATAAGGAGTGGAGCTCTGATATGCTTATACGGGGGTTGAGGCATGAGTTAAGGAAGAGGTTAGCCACTCATTTATTCACTGAGTTCAACAAGGCAATGGAAGAATGCCGAATAACGGAGAATAATCTGAGGGATTTGTACCCGACTAAGAGTAGTGGCAGTCACAATGAGCCTAGTAAGGCAAATACTTTCCGGAAGCGAAGGGGTAAGGGTCCTTATCTGGGGGCAATGGCAAGAAGCCCTATCAACCTAGGGGTCGTGGTGATCAAAGGCCTCCAGCGGGACCAGTATGCAATCAGTGTAGAAAGTACCATCCGGGTAGAACTTGCTCGAGGCAAGTGATTTGCTTCAACTGGAAACAATCAGATCATCTTTCTACTCAGTGCTCACTACAGCCGGCAGATCAAAGGCCTAGAAATCAGGGTCGAGTAATCTTAATGACACATGAGGAGGCCTGGAAGTTGCCTGAATTAATCCAAGGTAAAATTCTTCTCAATGGTAATGAGTTACAAGCTTTATTTAACTCGGGTGCAAGTCATTCTTTTATTGCCTATAACTGTGTAAAGCGCCTGGGTTTGCATGTGCATAAATTGCCATTTGACTTGGTTATGTCGACGACAATGGGTGTTAAGGCTGTGACGGCCGAAGCTTGTCTCAATTGTGATATAGTTGTTGAGGGACTTGAGTCTGTGGTTGATTTGATTTGCTTGCTACTTCAACAACTAGAAGTTATCTTGGGTTTTGACTGGTTAACAGCAAATAATGTGCTACTTGATTGTGGGAATAGGAGAATAGTTTATCCTACACCACAGAGGGATGTAAATGTAAACAGTAGCCTGAACTTTCTTTCAACGGCTAAAGCAGAAAAATATCTTAAGAAGGGATGCCAAGGGTATATGGTGTTCTTTTCTGTATAAGGAGAGACAGAGGAAACTCTAGAGAGTATACCCGTGGTGAGAGAATTCCCGGAGGCATTTTTGGATAATCATAGCAGGTTGCCTCTAGAAAGGGAAGTGCAGTTCCCAATTGAGATTGTACCTGGAGCTGGTTCGATATCAAAGGCCCCATACCATATGGCCCCGAATGAAATAGCGGAACTGAAGAAGCAAATTGAAGAATTGCTTGAGAAAGGGTTCATCCGGCCCAGTGTATCGCCGTGGGGAGCTCCAATGCTATTTGTGAAAAATAAAGATGGAAGCTTGAGGCTTTGTATCGATTACAGAGAACTTAACAAGGTTACTGTTAAGAACAAGTATCCTCTCCCGAGAATCGACGACCTGTTAGATCAATTATCTGGCTCATGTGTATTCTCCAAAATTGATCTAAGGTCAGGATATCATCAATTACGTGTGAAAGCAACGGATGTTCCGAAGACTGCTTTCAGAATGAGGTATAGGCACTATGAGTTTCTTATGATTCCTTTCGGGTTGGCTAATGTACCGGCGGTATTCATGGATTATATGAACCACGTCTTCCGATAGTATCTTAATTAGTTTGTAGTAGTGTTTATCGACGACATTCTGATTTATTCTAAGAGTAGAGAAGAGCATGAGCAGCATCTGAGAATCATGCTAAGAGTTTTACAAGAAAAGCAACTCTGCTGAGCAAGTGTGAGTTTTGGCTAACAGAAGTGAAATTTCTTGGCCATGTTATCTCACATGAAGAGGTCTCAGTGGATCCCAGTAAGGTAGAAGTAGTACTTGATTGGAAAAGGCCAGAAATTGTTTGAGATTCGCAGTTTTCTGGGTCTTACTGGTTATTATTGGAGGTTCATTCAGAACTTCTCATGTATTGCATTACCGATGACCAAGCTCACAAGGAAGGATCAACTGTTTTTGTGGGATGAACGTTGTGAGTGGAGTTTCACTGAGCTGAAGGAGAGGTTGACTACGACACCAGTATTGATTATAACTGATCCTAGTGAGGCTTACGTAGTGTACAGTGATACAAGTAAGCAGGGTTTAGGGTGTGTCCTAATGCAGCAGGGAAGAGTGGTAGCCTATACCTCTCAACAGCTGAAACCGCATGAGATGAACTACCCCACTCATGATCTGGAGCTTGCAGCAATAGTGTTTGCATTGAAAATTTGGTGTCATTACCTATATGGTGTGACTGTGGAACTATACTACGATCACAAGAGTCTTAAATATCTGTATGATCAGAAAGTATTGAACATGAGACAGTGTTAATGGATGAAGTTGCTGAAAGATTATAACCTGGAGATCAAATACCATCTGGGTAAGGCTAATGTGGTCGCAGATGCTTTGAGTCGGAAGGCGGTGCTAGTGGCAACGATGATGATCCAAGAGAAAAAACTGTTAGAGGAATTTCGGGATTTGAATCTCTCAAATAACATCCTATATGCTAGTTATGGTATGGTCTAAGGGGAGAATGACCTTAGGACTAAAATTGAAGAGGCTTAGATACATGATGAGCGAGCCCAGTCTATCTGAGCTGTGATTGAGCAAGGAGGAACTCGGGATTATGATTTGTCACCTAGTGGACTGGTGCGTTATCGGAAGAGAATCTATATTCCACTGAAGGCTGACTTGAGACTGAGAATTCTGGATGAGGCCCATAAGAGTCAGTATACTCTTCACCCAGGTATGACCAAGATGTATCACAACTTGAAATCCATGTACTGGTGGCTAGGGTTGAAGAGTGATGTGACTAAGTACGTAGCGAGGTGTCTTACCTGTCAAAAGGTAAAGATTGAACACTAGAGACTACCAAGATTGCTTCAGAGTCTAGAATTTCCATAATAGAAGTGGGAGAGTATGACCATGGAACTAGTAGTGGGTCTGCCCAGGATCAGGAACTATGATGCGATCTGGGTAATTGTGGATCGACTCACAAAGTCAGCGCACTTTATACTTATCAATACTAGCTACTCTCCTAATAAGCTGGCTGAGATATACATCAAAGAGATAGTGAGACTCCATGGTACACCGAAGAACATTATCTCTGACAGAGATCCCCAATTTACTTCTAGATTCTGGAAGGCTCTGTATGAAGCTATGGGTACTCAGTTGAGGTTTAGCATAGCCTACCATCCTCAGACAGACGGGTAGTCAGAGAGGACTATTCAAACATTAGAAGATATGTTGAGAGCGTGTGTCCTAGACTTCAAAGGAAAATGGGACTACTATCTTCCATTGGCTGAGTTTTCTTACAATAACATCTATTAAGCGAGCATTCAGATGGCTCTGTATGAAGCATTGTATGGAAGGAAGTGCCAATCACCGTTGTGCTGGACAGAGTTGTCTGAGAGGAAGTTGTATGGGCCGAATCTTGTTGAGTAAACTTCTGAGCAGATCAGAACTATCAGGAAGAGGCTCTTTGTAGCGCAGAGTTGATAAAAGAGCTATGCTGATAAGAGGAGAAGACCTCTCGAGTTTGAAGTGGGGGATCATGTTTTCTTGAGAGTATCTCCGGTTATAGGCATTGGGAGAGCAAGCAAGCAGAAGAAGCTGAGTTTGAGGTACATTGGTCCATTCGAGATTCTGGCAAGAATCGGACCCGTAGCATATCGGATAGCACTACCCCCGAGTTTGAGCGGACTTCATGATGTGTTCCATGTCTCGTAGCTCAAGAAGTACCAACCAAACCCGAAGCATGTTATTGAGTACGAAGAGGTTGAGTTGCAAGATAACTTCACTTATACGGTAGAGCCAGAGTATATCATCGATCGAGAAGAGTGGCGGCTCAAACATCGGAGCTTACTATTTTTGAAGGTGGTATGAAAGGGAATGTCTCCAAGGGAAGCAACTGGGGAAGCAGAAGCGGACATGAAGAAGCGATTTCCTGAGTTTATGCCTGATAATGTGTAAAAAATTCTCAGGTCAAAATTTATTAAACGGGGGAAGAATTGTAATACCCCAAATTTTTTTATTAAGGGCTAAGGATGATTATTGAGAATAATTTGTGTATTAAAGTTGAATTATTATGTGGTTTGTGGCAATTTCGGTGAATGTGCCATAATTGGTGCAAAACTTGAAAGAATGGAATTATTGGCCATAAGTTAGTGATTAAGAGATGAATTAATTACTAACTAAGAGGAAATGAGATGTGTGACTAAATGGCTAATTGAGGGATTAGAGTAACTAATTAGTCACTTATTTGAGGAGTGCCAATAAGATTGTGACATATGGCAAGTTCGTGAAGAGAGAGAGAGAAGTATGAGAAAAGTCAAATGGCATTTTATATTATTTCTTTCTCTCTCTTCTTCCCTCCTTTTCGCTGAAATGGTATGGGGGAGGAAGAAATCATCATTTCTTCATCTTCCTCACTCATCTCTCTCATTTTCTCTCTCTCCATTTCGGTGCCATTGTTGAGCAAGTAAGAGAAAGAAAAAGCTCGAGAAAAAGGTAAGAAGATGACCTCTTTTGATCAAACTCATTTCTTTAATGTTGTTCCTTGGGTTGAGAGCTTCATTTTGATGGTTCTAGATTGCCCATTGGTGTTGATTTGAGCTCTCAAGGAATTTTGAAGCTTTGAGGATCAAGATATCTCTTTGGAAAAGTTGAAGAGGTAAGTGAGAAAAACCTTTCTATCTATGTTTTGTGCCAAATGATGAACCTTGAAATTTCTAGAATTTTGGCCAAAATTTTGAAAATAAGGGTCATTGGGTATTTGGCATGTTATTGGTATGGAATTGGTATGTTTGGAATGCATGTGGATAGATAGAGAGGGATTTGGGATTGAATGATTAAGTTTGGTGATTTTGGAATTTTGGTGTTTAGTATTTCCCTTAACCAAAGCATGATAATGGAGTAAGAATTTGGTAGTTTTGACATTTCCATTGGATTCCTTGAGCAATTTTATCTGGGAGTAGCTTTGGTTGAGGTTTTGGGTTTATTGGAGTCACTTGGACAAAGTTTGAGAAGTGCTGTCATTTTTTTTGCATTTTCTGGTTTTTGATACGCATCACTCAAGTGGGGAGGGGTCTCACTTGAGTGAGACGGTGTGATTTCTAGTTTCCTTTCAGTTTTCAATTGCACCTTTGGCAAGAGTGTTGCCTCACTTGCGAGTGAAGTGAGTTAACACTCGAGTGAGCATCCTCTCACTCGAGTGCGAGTGTATTTGACACCATGAACTTGCGTCTCGAGTTGATATTCGCGTCCGTTCTTTAAGAGTGTGCCTTAGCACTCGTGAGTGCTAAGCCATCACTCAAGTACTTTTATCCCTGCTCGAGTGATGTTCTCTTCTGAAAGTTTCTTGTGCTCTCGGGTAAGCACTTCCTGAACCTCACTTTGGGGTGCTTGGGTGAACCTTAGGTTTCCACTTAAGTGATTGAGTTCATGCTCGAGTGCAGCGTGCAACTTTGGTTTCTGTCATTCCTTTTTGCTCCCAGGTGTGCACTATCTGCACTGCACTTCCTAGGACTCGACTGAGCATTTGGCTATCACTCGAGTGTTGCTTCCAGGGCTCGAGTGCAAGTCCATCATCACTTGAGTGAGGTCTTTTTCACTCAAGTGAACAGTGAAAAATCAATGTTTATGTTTCTAAAAGGGGATCTTTGGGATAGTTCTTCCAACCCTTTAGGCCTTTTGTTAGAAGCAATTGTAGCTTTCTAAAGAGCAATAATGATAACCAATTTAAGAGTTGAGAAGATTATTGAACATTGGAATAAAGAATTGACTCTTCGCCCCTAATTATGAATTATAGGATTCGACGTTTGCCCTACTTGGGAGAGACCAGTGCCAGAGCATGCACGAAGCAAACCAAGTAGTAACGTTTCTCTCATGTTGTGTATGATGTATGGTATGCATGATTTGTCATTGAAATTTGTGAAATGTATGTGCCATGGTCTATTACAGCGTGAGCACTTCAATGTGAGTAGTCGTAGGGGGTGATGTCTATCACACCTACCCCTGCCGTGGAACTGCCATTGTAATCGACATGGATCTTGAGAATCTTGCCAGTATGGCTTGCATTGTGAATCTTGCCAATGTGGATTGCATTGTAAAATGCTTTATATGAATCCTAGCTGTGGTGAAATATATTATTGTGAACTGTGTTGTGTGCAATACAGCGTGAGCAAACGTAAGGGTGATGCACATCATACCTGCCGTTGTTATTGCTATGTGTGGGTTATGATTTGCTTTCATACGTTATTGTTGTGCATACTCTGAGTGATTTGTTATTACGGGGATTCCTTAGAATCTCACTCTTCCAAAAACAAAATTTTAGATAGGGCCGAAGGATCAAAGGGGAAGCGGGTGACGAAGAGTAGATAACACTCTATGCTAGGAGTTTATTTTGGATATTGGTTATCATTTTGTAAATCATTTGGTTATTTTGTTGGGAATTACATGTACATATTGAATAGTATTTGTGTACTCCCCTTATTATGGGAAACTATTTGGGCATTTGTGCCTTGTAAACCCTTAATTAGTCAATGGAACCCGAGTGTGTCGGGGATTTACTGTGTACTCTGATATTTATAAATGGAATCAAATTGTCCAGGCCAATTGTGTATTGAAATGTGAATATGAGACCATTGTTGATCAGGTTCTGAAATTTTTTTTGAAAACCCTGATTTTGAGAAATTTATTTTTATTAAGTCCCGAATCGCATTATGGTCTCTTATTTCACATAATTATGTATTGATGAACTTAACCTCTTCCTTGATCGTAAAGGGGGTTACATAGACAGCCCACCATAGGCGAAGTTTCAACTTGCTACATCTCCCCATCGAACACCGTCAACTGAAACCGCAAAATGCCGAACCACAGATAGACCGACAAAACCAGAACGCACAATAGCACAATGCCGCCTTAACCTCCTTCGAAGACACCGCAGATCTCCACCAACCACCATCAACCCACCATCCTTCTTGTCGTCTCTTCATCACCCCTAGGTTTCCCATCTTCCTCTGTTTCTTTCAGCCATTTCAAATTCTGCCTCACTTACGAGGGCACTTAGGTAATTGTAAAAAGATTTCATATTTTAGATTCCTAATGCCTCATTGATTTGAGATATGATAAATTCACTGTACCTTTATATCCTTTTCTAATTTTCACTATATTGTTTTTGGAATTTTCCCTTTTTCCTCACAGTTGTTAAATTAAAAAATGTTAAAGCTCTATAGTCAAACTTCTATATTTTTTCATGTATTTTTGTGTGGTTAGCATATGTGGGTGATTTTTTTATATGAAATTTGTATGTAATTCTCCCATTATTTATTTATTTGTTAATTTTTTCTAACTTATTTATTTATATGATAATTAATTTGATAGTCTTCATAGGTTCATTTGACATTTAATTATGTTACTATGGATTTTTTTTATCTTTTTATTGGGTTATGACATTTTTACAATCATAAGCATTAGTGCGTGCTACCCTTATAATCTAAGTATGAATTAGGATATATATGATTGCACTAAGTGACATATGAGTTCTCATAAAATAGAAAATAAAGCGGTTTTTTTAAAAAAATAAAATGATGAAATAAATTTTATTCGCACACGTACACAAAATCTATAATATGATTGATTTTAGTTTTATTTAGATCCATGTGGCAAAATTAATCTAGTTGTATGCTTTGTGACAAATAACAGTAGCTAGGAAGGTCATTTGTAACAACCTAGAGCCACACACAGCACTCGCGGCTGGCCGAGACTACACACAGCATCCGACAAGATTTGTCCCCCCTCCGCACTATACAGGTGCTTAAGGATTTAATCTTAGACTAGTTTCAATTTTTCAAAAGGTTTCCAAAATTATTCTTTCTCAAAAATTTTGATGGCGGCTCCAATTTTCCAAATTACAGGTGCTACAACTTAGCGACTCCATTGCGCACTTGGCTACCTAGTGGCTCTTAGGCTTTGAACTTATTCCTCAGGTCTAGAGTTTAGTCCTTGGGGAGGCGACTCTTGGGGAAATTAGGAGTACCTAAGAGAAAAATCCCTAAACACCTGTGTGATGCGGAGGGGGACAAATCCTGCCGGGTGCTGCTATATGGGTGCTGCTGTGTGTGGTCCCGGGCTGTTACATCATTTGTTTTTTACAAAATTAACAAATTATAAATATGAGAACCGATATCTATAATTGAGACCCAAATACGTAAAATGAGATTAGTTTTTATATTAATCTTCCTATTATTTATTTATAGGCTCTTCTATTTTCATGGTCTCGATTTGAGACTAACTATCCACAGCCGAATAAGTGTTCTTCTCTCAATTTTATAATCTTTAATAAATAAAATCTAAAATGCAAAACAACTTTTCAAATGAGGGGGAAGATGATGATAAAGTTCAAGGGTATAAAAGATTTTGTGATCTATATTTGCAAGGTCATTGTCCCTACCTAAAATATGACCATTCACTCACATCCAGCTTGTTTGTGAACAATAGGCTACCAATATTTCTTATGACAAACGTTGCTCTTGCACATTTTCTCACAATATCCTTTCTAATACCTGCCAAGCCTTGATTATCATGTTCTTATGAGATGACGTACCTCCCAGAATGAAGTGTATATATTTATATATATGTATCTATATAGCCTTCTTTTGGATTCCATGAGAGCACAAGAATATTTGATGCTTCTATCATTCAACAAAGTTAATTAGGACAAAATTAGTTTCTCCACTTGTAATAAATAATTGATGAAGGACTAGTAGTGAGAGAGAACTCTATAAAATGATTCTCATACATGCTTTTCTGAATAGCTTCATGCAAGTAACTTCTATATGATAATCAAATAATGATATATATATATATATATATATATTGCAAGTGATAATCAAATAATTAGCTGTTAGGATAAAATAAACTTAATAAGACAAGCATATGGTTTTTATATATATTCTGGTCCTTGATATAAAATATAGTTGACTTTTTTAAAGATATTAAGAAAACTAAATAAATGATTTAATAATATAATATGTTATATATATTATATATCAGTTTATAAATTAAACAAATTAATTCGGAGATTTCTAAAAAAAAAAATAGTTCAGAGAAAAACGTTAAATATAATTACTTTAAAGTTATTTAATTATCTTTCTTAATCTTTTTAAAAGAGTAATTTGAATCTTATATTTAAAAAGCTGTGGGGATAGTAGCTCACCCATTCATTGTACCAATACGAACTCATACCCTTTGCGTCTAAGAAAATTTTAAGTAAGGAGTTTGGTGTCCCCCGCTATATACAAGACCCAAATCATATTTTAGAATATTTTTTTGAAAATTTATTCATAATTCTTAAGCTAAAGATTAGTAATAATTTGGTGTCATCCATGGATTCGCCAGTTTCCTACATATGCATGTCTATGGTCTCTCTTGTCTAAGCCTAGGAAGCATCTTTGTTGTTGGAGGCTCATGATTTTGTTTCCACACTAACCTGCCGTTGTTCATGATTCCAAACATGATCTCATGTTAGGTTTAGCTCACTTTTGAGTTTGAACCCTTACTTTAAGTTCCTTTAATTTACAGCAAGCAAGGCTTATGAAACGCCACAGCCAGTGCGAAACATGCAAAGAAACAGACACAATGAATGTAACTAGTGGGTCCAAAATTAAGTAGCAACATGGTTAATGAATATCCAAACCTTCCTTCATATATGTATGCCTCTGTTTTGAATCCATAGAAGCAGAGATAAACAGATTATCCATTCATCCATATGCCTGTATCTCTCCCTATATCACAAGCCATATGCGTTCTTGCTACTCTTCTTGACGTCTCTCTACAGCCCTAATCAAATTCTCATACACCTCCGCCTCCCAGATGTTCTTCTAATTTAACAAAAGCAGAATGATACAGTAAATATGCATCTACACTTTTTTTTTTCTAACCTTGATTCTTTCTTTCTCCAATTCTTATGAATCAAGTCCTCTGCGTTGGTCATTAATGAAGTACATATAATATAATACGACGGTAGGTAGGAAGTGTTCATTGTTCCAAGACTGAACTTGAGGAAGATGAATGCAATTAGTCCCACATCGGGATTGGTAGGAGATTGAAGTGGGTGTTATGCTTATAAAAGGGAATGAAGCCCAACGATTACAGCATACTTACCTGGACGGGGTCAATGGGTGATCAAGAAGTCTCATGGCCTAGGTTGGTAACCTCCATTGCACTTAGGAGGGGTGCCCGCCTAAGGTCTCCTCAAGTAGGAGAGCCTACGTCATAATTTGTGGAAGTGGGGGCCTGCGTTCGCGCGGTCCCTCCCATAACTAGTTCTAATAAATGCTTGTTGGGTTTTAAAGCTGGTAGTGTTCTTGGTTGTTAAATGGTTTGGCTATGACTGTTTCTCATGTAGCCAAAGCTCACTGGGTTTTGATAATCTGTGTGTTGAGTTAAAGTTTGCTTTTATTCATGTATTTTGCACTAGTCGGTGAGTTCATCCTTTTCTTTAACTTTTTCGTGTTTTTTGGTATTTACAATGATGATTATGGAGCACCATCATAAATATGTTAGTTTAATTTGATGTGTCTGGGTTTACAGCAGTCTCTGCAATCCCCTTGTGTATTGGTCTTCTGAAGATGTTCATGTGTTTGAACCCAAACTGAATCTGGAAATATAATAAAGTGAAGGCAAATGTAAACCAATAAGATAATTTTTCAGGGAGACGAGGTGAGTATCTATATCTTAACTTCTCATATGGCCAGCCTAATATCATGGAAACCAACTTCCTGAAATTTTGGCCATTAAAAAGATGAGTTCGGAAAATAGCATGCCTTAATAATTTAAAATAAAATACTTGACTTCTAAATTTGTGCACCGATTAGAGTAACTATTAAAATAAATATTAATAAAATAATCAACATAAAGTTAGTCTAGTAGTGAAGGTCCTACTAGATTCTTTTGAATCTCCAGATCAAGTCTTAGAGAAGATACTTATGTTGGGAGAGATAACCACTAACCATGAACTAATACCGGATAAGATAATATAAAAAAGTAGAAAAGTAGAAGTGCCAATAGTTCTCCTTGCAATTAAAGTAACTACATGAACTGTTCATAGGGTTAAGATGGTAAAGTAACTATTAAATTATACGAAAAGTATAAAAGCAACTATAAATATCGTAGAAAAGGGTAGAAATGACATGTCCTCTAAAATAAATTAATGTCATTTGCTAGAAAATGGTAAAAGTGTAAAAGTAGCCATAAATATTTAAAATAGAGATGAAAGTATCAAAATACCCCCAAACAAAAAACCATATATATTCATGGTTAAACTTATTTTTGGTCCTTATAGTTTACTATGACTTGGGTTTTGGTCCTTAAAATTTTAAATGGATGGTTCTGGTCCTTTAAGTTTTTTCTGTTTAAGGACCTGTTTGGCACAGCGTTAAGGAGAAAAAAAGCCCGATAAGGGAAAAAAGCCCGGTAAACTTAAAGAAGGTCTGTTTGGGTTCACGATCATATGTGCTGGGCTTTTTACATTAACGCTGGATAACAAAGAAGCTCACAGCTGGAGCTTTTTCGGTGTGGCAGATTACAAACGAAATTATTAGGCATTTATTACAAATCAGTTAATGCTCAACGAACTCCACTGGTCTATCGATTTCTCATAATTATTTGCACACCTCTTCTCATTTCCTCACCTACGCCTCCCTCAATGTGCATGTTCTCCATCATCTGGTTTGTGGTTGTGGTCCTGTCGTCAGCGTTCGCTTTCGGCGTGGTGGGAGGGTGCGAAGCTCATCGCCGTCGATTGCACATTTTTCCGTTGATCGATCATCCTGCTTCGAGCCGTCCCCTCACTGGTGGAAAAATGGCTTTTTAGACCGGTTAAAAATGACTTTTTAGACCGGTTTTGGATCCGGTCTTGATATAGCCGGTCTAAAAAGTTTGTTATTTTTTAGACCAGTTAAGCAACTGGTCTTAAAAATCACTTTTTTAGACCGGTTGTTCGAAAACCAGGTCTAAAAAGTCCAGACTTTTTAAAAACCGGTATAAATTTTTTTTTTCAAGACTTTTAAGACCGGTTCTTAAAATAACCGGTCTTAAAAGTCATACTTTTTAGACCGGTTCTTATAATAACCGGTCTAAAAAGTACTTTTAAGACCGGTTATTATAAGAACCGGTCTAAAAAGTATGACTTTTAAGACCGGTTATTTTAAGAACCGGTCTTAAAAGTACTTTTAAGACCGGTTATTCTAATAACCGGTCTAAAAAGTGATATTTTTTAAAAAAAAAATAAATGTGGATTTTTTTTGTAGTGCTATACCTGTATCACCCTTTTCACTCTAGACTCTGAACAAAGGGCAATGAGAAACAGAACAAAACAAAGAAAAAAAAAGAAAGAATAATCTTTTTATCATATTCACTCAACTTTTCTACCAATCCATATCTCTGAGATAAAAGCAACTTATCTTAGATTTATTCAATGTAATGAGTTCAAAATTTATTAGATGCTCATAACTTATTCAGCTAATTTCACTTGACATCAAGAGTATAACACACATACAGTCATTAAGTTCATTTTATCACACATCAATAAATAATACAACTGCTTACCATCTAAATCTTCAGCAGCATCTCCACCCTTATTAGTAAAGTTACGAGTTTCAACCTTCAATCAAAAAACAAGCATCATATTGCCCCCATATAATTATATATTCCAATAGCTTCGGCAGAGATTGTGTGCAAAAATATTCTACATAAATACTGAATGACTTACTGTCTTCTTCTTCTTCTTCTTTTTTAACCCAACAAATGGAGTCTCAGCCCCATCCGAAACTGCAAAAATGAGAATGAACCATGCATATGCACAGTTAGATATAACAAAAAAAATTCCTTGCATAGCTAATCAAACGAAACACAAAGCAGAACAACGTTGTAAAATCATAAATAATTAAAGAGGGAAAGAAGAATACTAACTTCAGAAAACTCATCCTTCTTATCATCACTTACAGTATACTAAAACTAAAAAGACGAAAAGATGCTTCCTTCGCAACAACGCAAGGTTGATGTTCTCTTCGTCAACCTTTTCTAAAATGTTGAGTCTGCAAATCACATTCATGGTACAAGTCTATGTGACCAAGCAAAGCAAGACCCATACTAGAGATAGAAAAGCAACTACAGTGAAAAGTCGCGACGAAGCAGATCAGAGCAAGCGAGGTTGTGGCGGCAACAAACTCATTTAGTGCGAGGGTGAGAGCACCGCAGCAACAAACATGAGAATGAGATTGAGCGAAGATGATCGAGCTCACAGAGTAATCGCACTAAAAAGAGAGGTTTCAGATTAAGAGAGCGAAAATTAGGCGCGACAAAGAGGAGATTCAAAAATTTAGGGTTGATATTTTAGACCGGTTATAAATAAAACCGGTCTTAAAAGGGTGAAAAAATTTTTTAAAAAAATTTTCATATTTAAAAAAAATCCATATTTTTTTTAAAATATCACTTTTTAGACCGGTTATTCTAAGAACCGGTCTAAAAAGTATGACTTTTAAGACCGGTTATTCTAAGAACCGGTCTTAAAAGTCTTGAAAAAAAAATTTTATACCGATTTTTAAAAAGTCTGGACTTTTAATGTTTGATATTTAAGACCGGTTATTCTAAGAACCGGTCTAAAAAGTATGACTTTTAAGACCGGTTATTCTAAGAACCGGTCTTAAAAGTCTTGAAAAAAAATTTTTATACCGGTTTTTAAAAAGTCTGGACTTTTAATGTTTGATATTTAAGACCGGTTATTATAAATAACCGGTCTTAAAAGTTTAAAATTTTTAATTTTTTAAATATTTTGATATTTTAAGATCGGTTTTATTTATAACCGGTCTAAATAATTTTTTTAAGACCGGTTTTTTTGAGAACCGGTCTTAAAAGTTTTATATAATTACAAAACTGCCACCGGTCAAATTTTTTAGACCTTATCCACTATAACCGGTCTAAATATGACGGTCTAAAAAGGGAATTTTGTACTAGTGCCTGTTCGCTGGCTTTTTACGATTTGTGGCTTGTTCGTGCAGTTTGGTGGCCAGATCCGTCGGTGGGCGTTCAGATCTGAGGTCGAGGCCGTCGTCCGGTTGCTGGAGCTTCTCAGGTATGACTGGTTTTTGTACTTCTGTTCAATGGTTTGCTCTGCTTTGTGGTTGCCGGATGTGAGTCAGATTTCTCATTTCCTGATCTGGATTTTCTAATTGATTTGAGTGTTTTGTTCATCTCTGTATATGAATCTGAGCTCGAGGGTGAGTTAGAATTTCATAGGAATGTGGAAGAAAGAGAGAAATATATATATATATATATATATATTTCTCATGTTTCTCTGTATATGAATCTGTTCAGTGGTTTGCTCTATTTTCCTCATGTTTCTTCATCTCTGCGTATGAGTTTCGATGTTGTGCTGTGGTTGCTTCATGTATGCGAATGGGTGTCCTGTGGTTTATTCATCTCTGTTGCTTCAAGAAGACCGATTAGCTCTAATACTTCATGTCCTGTGGTTGCTTCATGTATGAGTTTCGAATCTGTTCAGTGGTTTGCTATGTGGAGGCTTTGGAAGAAAGTGAGAATTATATATATATATATATATTTAAAAGTGGGGTGTTGTATATTTTAGAGTTTAGAATATTGTTGTCTGAATTAGTACTAAATTGGAGAGTTGATTGAGGAGACCCGAGTCAATGGGCTTATATTGCGGGTGTGAAGTGTGAACTGTATCATCATCATGATTGGTAATCAACATATCAACAATGATCAAGCCAGAATCCAAAAATCAATAAGAAATGACAAATCCCAAATCCCCAATGATCAAGCCAGTTTCAGTGCACCCAAATCCCAGTTGGGATTGTGTCCCCTTATGCCCATTGATGATTTTGATGTAGAATTAAACCTAATTCCCTCTTTACTCTCTGAAAGAATCAATATAGAAACCAAGCAATTCAACCTAGAGATCAGATAGAGCAAGGAGCGCTCCAGGAATTCTATATATATATATATATATATGTATGTATATATAGAATTTCATACCAAATTTGGACTGTGTATTGGTAGTATAGTGGATCTATAATGCTATATGATTTTTACATTTTAGTGTTTGCATCGAATCATTCTCAAGTTTGAAACTATTATATTGTGGCCACTATCTTATCAGTTTCTCTGTGCAACAGCTATAGGTTCTGATACACAAACAGTTTTGGCCATTTTAGCTCTTATTGCTGCTAACTTGGTTTTTCCATTGAACGCATGGAAACATGTATTTTCTTTTATGAAAACGTACTAATCATATACATTTATAGTAATAATATTGTTCAGCTGTGTGTGTGTGTTCCAAGTTCTAAATACGATTCATTCTATGGGTTAGATAGAAGAGAAAGGATGATTGAAATTAGGAAGGGAAAAAATTCATATGTTATTGTATTGTATATTATTTTATGCTTATTTATAAGTTATTTCATTAACTTTGTCTTAAAATTTGATAGATTTTCAATTTTATCCTTATTTAACATGCACTATATATACAATTGAGGCTTCATCTTGTATGTGACTTGTTTTTTGCTATAGGGTGAATAGGATTTATGTGCTTCATTGTCCATCATCCCATAAAGTTTCATCTTTTATTTGTGCTTCAATTGTAGTGAAATGGTTTAATATAAATTAATCTTCACTTGTTCATAGTTGACATAGAAGTATGAACAACGAGAAACACAGAATAACGTGGGATGTAAATACCACGGGGATTTTCATACATGAATGCGTTGATCAAATTTACAAGAAAAAACGTCATGGATCTTCTTTCATGAAGGATGGGTGGAAGAACATTATGTGTGCATTCAATGAAAAAACAGGACATTCATATGACAAGAAGCAACTAAAAAATAGGTTTGATAGCTTGAAGAAAGAATGGAAGGTGTGGGATAAGTTATTCTCGAAAGAGACAGGCATATCGTTTGACTCTATGAGGAATATGGTGATCGCTGAAGATGAGTGGTGGGACAGGAAAATTCAGGTGCACAAATGTTGTTATGATTATTATGAAGAACAATGTTATGATTACTATTTATATTATTTTATATAAGGCATTGATTTGGAAGCTTGTATGCATACAGGAGAATGCGCAGTATGGCAAGTATAGGTACAGAGGCCTCATGTTTGCGAACGAATTAGGTATACTATTCAAGGATGTTATGGCATCGGGCGGCACCATGTTCACACCATCTGATCCATAGCGGTTGTCACTGGGTATTGATGAAGACGATGTCTATTGACTCACAATGGACCTAGAAGAAGGATCAGGAGATAGTGAGGAAGATCTTGAAGGTCCTGCTACTAGAGGTAGTATGGGAGTGACAGCTGATTTCGAAGGAATAAGGTTGACAACGAACTCAACACCTAGTGCACCTAGTGGTTCAGGAAGCAGTGGAAAGAGAGAGAGGGTTGAAGGGGCTGAGAAAGAAAAAAGGAAAAAGAAGCCACTTTCGAAAGTAATAGCAGATGCGGTTAGTCGAATAGCTGACGCATCTACGGATAGAACACATGCGATGAAAATGCTCTCCACGACTGATACACCAGCGAGTGACGTCGTGGCTGAATTACTTACCATTCCTGAAATTGTTGCTGATAGAGACTTGCGTCGTCGATGTTGTAATATGATGATGCACTAAATGCCTCGCGACATGTTTGTTGGCTTGAAAGGAAATAAAGAAGCCTTGCTCGAGTGGTTGCAGGAACACACTTATAACAGCCCACATCTGCAGATTGCCCCGAAGCCCTGAACTCCACTTCATGTTACTTTTGAAAACTAGCATATGTAGTTATATTGATATACCTGACTTTATGTATGTCACTTTTGAAAACTTTGTCATATGTAGTTATATCGGTATGCCTGACTTTATGTATGTTTTGATAGTACTTATGTTAGACGAAGCAACTATATGTTAAGCCAGTTGTGAATGTTACTAACTTCTGCTGTATGATGTGAATGTTACTTGCACATTTTATAGTCGTATTTGATTTCATACAATCTTTGCAAAAACACAGGTTACATCGTCTATGGCAAGTTCGAGTGGTGTAGATAGGTCAGAACGGCCGGAGGAAGTACGATTGTCTCGTACAGATAGAAGGTCTCTGCTCATATCCCTCATAGATGAAGAGTTGACAGAGTATGAACACGTAGCTGCGTTGATGGCTCAATATCTCGTGCCGTATATTTGCAAAGAACCATGCAGAACTAGTAAGCTAACAGGTGCATAGTGGGTGCAAGAGGTATTGGAAGGGCACGATGGAATTTGTCATGAAAATTTCCGAGTGGAAAAACGTGTCTTCTCTCTCTTGTGCTCGAAATTGGTAGAACATGGGTTACAAAGAACTAGGTATATTGGAATTGAAGAAATGGTTGCTATGTTCTTATATACAGTTGGTCATGCACAAGGAAATAGAATCATACAAGAACGATTTCAGCATTCTGGAGAAACCGTTAGTAGGATATTCCACATGGTTTTAAATACTTGTGTTAATCTAGCGACAGAAATTATCAAACTGGTTGATCCTGAGTTCCATCATTGTCACCCAAAAATAAGCAATGATCAGCGATATTACCCCTATTTTAAGAATGCAATAGGAGCAATTGATGGAACTCACATCAAGTGTGTGGTCAGTCAGTCTGAGCAGGAGAGGTATATAGGGAGAAAGGGATATCCGACACAAAATATCATGGCCGTATGTGATTGGAATATGTGCTTCACTTTTGTGTTGGCAGGTTGGGAGGGTACTGCATATGATGCTCGTGTCTTCCAAACTGCTATCTCTACTCCATCTATGAAGTTTCCGCATCCACCTCAAGGTATATCTCCAACACCTGATTGATACATTGTGTCTTTTTCCCCCCTCACCTTTGCTATAATTTTACAGTGTAAATACAAATTCCATCTTTTTATCATGGAAATATTATTTGGTCGATGCTGGCTATCCAACACCTGTTGGATATCTTGGTCCGTACAGACGTGAGCGTTATTATCTTCCAAAGTTTAGGCTACGAGAGGGATTTGCAAATCCTAATGAGATGTTCAATTATTATCATTCAAGTTTGCGGACTACTATAGAAAGGACGTTTGGAGTCTGGAAGAATAGGTTTCAGCTCTTGGGGGAAATGAAGTCATATAGCTTTGAAACACAAGTCTACATAGTTTGTGCTACAATGGCTATACATAATCTTATCCGGAGAAATTCCAAAACAGATATGGATTTTCGAGAAGCTGAACGAGGAAATATACCTGGTCAAGATACTAATGATCTGAGTGATGTCGCATCCACATCAACTATCCGTAGATTATCGTCAACACAAATGAATGATATTCGTGACACAATCAGAGATCAAATTGTTAGGGGTAGATGATCCACTGATGAAACATTTCATGTATGCATTATAATTTAGATATAAATTTATCCAATTTTAATTGAAGTGGCTTTACGGTTTTGTTTTCAATAATAATTGAACTTTTATTATTTTACCAAATTTTATTTATATTTTTTCACTTTAATTATCCCAATATATACAACTAATATATATATATATATATATATATGGAGTTTTCAATAAGATTCATGCCTTTTTTAGTCATTTTTCATCTTAACGGGCTTTTGAAACACCAATCCAAACACGTTTAAGGTTAGGAAAAAAGTCACTTTTTCTACCGCAATTCCAAATACAAATCACATCTACATTTTGACTTTTTTCTTATCTGACTTTTTTTAAAGTCAGTTAGCAAAAAAAAGTTACTTTTCTACCGTTAATCCAAACGGGCACTAAATAGTTAGTCTCTATAATTTTAAAAGGACTTAAATTTGAAATTAGCAGCCTTAATTTTGCGAATGTGTCATTGACTCCATGAATTTTGCTAACATGGCACAATGACGAGACAATAACTTGTAAATAAGGCATTAATATGGATTGATGAGCTGGATAAATGATTTAAAAATTTAAAAAAGAGAGAGACAGAACATGAACCCAAATCACAAAACCATAGCGGATTTGAAAATATTTTACCGAGATATTCTATCTACCCAATATCACCTCCACAATTGCAGGCGAATTTCTGGCTTACGATTATGCTTCACTGTTTGACCTTGTTTTATATGACGACGACGAAGAGCTTCTTTATCTTCTCCTTAGATCCGTGACGACAAACAAAACGGCACGGTGGCGAGATTTGAGATCTGAGACGATGAGATCGACGGCAACAACGGCGAGATCTGAGACGACGAGCGATGACTTCTAACTGTCACTCAATGACAATTTTTTTCTTCAATTGATATGGGTTCTCCACGTTGGTTGTTTCAAATATGGTTTGATTTTTTTTTTATATCTAGTTAATGTTGAATAATGATTCTAATTTGTTATTGTAATTTTTGTTTGAAGTCTGAGTGTGGTTCTGATTCAGAACATGAATACGCAATAATTCGATTGATAGTGGGTTCTCCACAATTATTTGTTTGAGATTGGTGGTCTTTCACTGTGGAAGGTGGAGGAGGTGGGGAAGAGCTTTTTGAGATTGATGGCAAGAATGAAGGGGATCGACTGGATCCAGCAGCAATGCGGTAGCTTCTCAAACCTCTATCGACCCTCCCTCTGCAATATCCTTCACCGAAGGCTTCATGGTGGAGTATGCGGTGTGGTTTATTGACACATCAGCATTATTTCCATGTCATTTTGTCCAGTCATCGAACCATGTCAGCAAAATTAATGGAATCAGTGAGATATAAGTGAAATTATAAATGCTGTTAATTTCGGATGTAAGTCTTTTTAAAATTATAAGACTAGTTGTTTTAAATGAAGAAAATTTGAGGATAAAAACCACCCGTTTAAAACTTTAGTGATCAAAACTCAAATCATAATAAATTATAAGAACCAAAGTAGGTTTAACCCCATAAATTGAATTATTTATAGTTACTCAAGATTAACTGACCAAATTTTCATGCCAGTGAAATAATTCAGCAATATTATCTCAGTTATCATTTACTTATAATTCAGCAACAACTTATTTCTTATCTTATCGTGATGCATTGGATATGCGGTTTTTTTTTTTTTTTTTTGATAAAGCACTGGATATGCTTTTTTTTTTTTTTTGATAATGCACTGGATATGCTTTTAAACTGGTCATCTGGTCACTTTGTGGTCTTACATTAAGAGATATTTGAGTTTATGTGTGAAAGGAATTAGAAAATTATATTTTCAGTTTTATATTAATTTTATCCTTATTAAATATGTAGAGTGTATATTAATTATTTTCTAATTTTATCCCTAATTAATATACAAGAGTACAATTATATATTCATATGAAAATTTTTAATTTACTTAGAACCAAAAAATCATCCTCTCAACCTTATGAATAGGACCATAGGAGCTTATAGATAATTCAATTTATTTTAAGTTTTATTTTGTAAACAAGAGTTATTTCTGGCAAGCATATATTAAGGATTTACAATTATTTTACTATGTAAATATATGGTTTTTTAGTTAGAGATATTTTGGTACTTTCATCTCCATTTTGATGTTTGTGGGTTCTTTTCCACCTTCAAAAAAATATATGGTGTTTGATGCGATTTGAATAAAATTTTATGGTTATTTTTTCATCTTTACTATTTTTAAATAACAGACGGTGTTTCCCTATTTTATGGGATACATCACTTTTGCCTTATTTTATAAAGTTTATAGTTATTTTTGCATAAAAAAAAATTTATAGTTACTTTTACATTTTTAGTATAAGTTAATGGTTATTTTAGTATATTAACCATTTTTCAAAACATTTAAATTAATATCTATTATCTATATAATTTTAATGCCCTTTATTTAAAATTTTTCTTTTTTTTCTTAATTTTATCTAAAATTTTCTTTCAAGAGTTCTTTACAAAAATAAAATAACTCCTTTTATTAAGGATTTTTTCTCTTAATGTTGTTTAACAAGCGGAATAACCAAACTTCATATATATATATATATATATATATATCTATATATATATTCTCTTAATTTTTATTATAGCTTTTTATTATAGTCTAATAAAAAAATTGAATGTTGAATCTAAAATCAATCTCATGACTCTAGATACACGTCGCCACCATCTCACTATTAGCAACCTCCTTATATGCCATATCACCGTATCTCACCACACTATTCTTTTATACTCCCATTATTTTTTTTGTTCATATTATATATAATTAATTGGTTTTTTTTTTTGAAGATGTTAATCTATTGAATAATGTATTTGATTTGCGGTTAGGATGAAATTTATAAAATACCAATATGTCAATTTTGAACATATTTTGCTTTATTAAGAACCGTCTATTTTTATCCATGCATCGCAAAGGATCTGTGCTAGTCAATTCGATTCCACAAATAGGTACTCTATCATCATGTTCATGGTTATGTTTGTTTCTAAAACAATTCATCTGGCAATAATCATTGAGGTATCCTTAAATTTGTGATGACTCCGATGAACGTCTAGATTATGGAAACTAATAATTTTTGGTCCTATTTTACAAGTCAGTTTTTTTTTTACTTACTATGGTATTAAACCCAATTCGAATAAACATATTCCCTAGTAGGTCTAGCCAAGAGTTTTGAATGATCGTCTCGGTTGGATATTATTTTTTATTTTTGTTGAACTTGAAACAATGTCGTTTTGAATTTAAAAAAATAGTAACTGTAACATCCTAATTTTTATTTTAGGATTTAATTATAAACAAGAAATAATTATTTATGATATACGGATTTATGGTATAATTATTGAAATAAAAAGGATTTATTTAGAATGTGGTTTATGATAGTAAAAGAAATTAAGGAATAATAATGAAATGAAATACAAATGCAGAAATAATAATAATAATAATAATAATAATAATAATAATAATAATAATAATAATAATAATAATAATAATAATAATAATAATAATAATAATGTGGTTTATTATTATTATCATTATCATTATCATCATTTTTATTTGGAAAAATCACATAATGATGGTTGAATTACCCAAATTTTAATTTATATCACTGAATTTAATAAATTATATATGAGGTTATGCGTCATTATTAAGAATTTAAAATTTGGCTTAAATTACCTCCATATCCCTTAGTTATTAGAACATCGATTAAATTGAAAACATAATCAGATTGTTTGCTCTATAAATTAATTCCATAGGAAGTGCTATAGCATACACAGCACTGTTTGTTCTTCGACTTCTTTCCAAACATTAATTATATTCTCTTTTATGTATTCGGTTTTATAGGAAAGTATGATCAATTAATTCCTTATGAAGTACCGTATGACGAAGCACCGTTTGTTCTCTGATTTCTTTCCAAACATTAATGGAGATGAATCTATGCACTATAATGTTTCAGGAACATCTTTATATGGGATTTTTCCTTTTAAAAAAAATCATGGATCATATATCTAGGATATATATATATATATATAATACAGGATTCAAAATTTAAACTTGGGTTATAAAATTTGGTCATAAAATTTTGAATAAAAATGTGAATATCTAAAGAAGGTAATAGATCTTCACGTGGATACCTAGATCTACCGTTACAATAGATTTCAATTTATTTTAATACATTATTTTATAAAATTGAATATTGTATAAAAAGAATATTGTACATAATTAATATTTGAAAGAAGTCGGAGAACAAATGGCGCTCCATGTACTTCCTAAGGAATTAATTAATAGAGCAAATAATAGGTTTATATTTTCAATTTTTTCCCTTTTAATAACAAAGGAATATGTAGGTAATTTGACCCAAATTTTAAATTTCTAATTATAACGCATAATCTGAAATATAATTTTTTTAAGATAAGTGACCCAAATTAGAATTTAGGTAATTTAACCATCTTTATATATGATTTCCCCTTATTATTTTATTGTTGTTGTTATCATTATAAAAAAATTTAATTAGAAAAAATATATCAATGAAGTAATAATAATGATATTATTATTATTTAAAGAGAGAGGTGGAAAAAGAAAAAAAACGTGATGAAAAATAATATATATATATATATATATATATATATAGTGTGAAAAAATAAAGTGAAAAAAGGATAAAGCATGACCCCTTTAATCCAGTCAAGTGGTGGGAGTATATAATAATATACCCCCACGGTGTTGTCATTCGGGAGCAGCTATGGGAGGAGACACGGCTCGACTTCTTCCTGCAGCTCCGGTAACCATTTTCGGTCTAGGGTTTTACATTTGAGGATCAAATAGGTACTTAAGTCTATTTCTTTCTACTAAAATCTTTTCATAATATTGTTCTATGTATTTTTATATTCATAATCATGGTATTTTTGTACTGTTTTGAGAAATTTTTGGGGTTAGAGTTTAGTACAAGTTTTGAGTTAGTTTTGTCAATAGATGACTATACAAATGTAAAGGATGATTAATAGATAAATTTAATTCAGTCTAAATTTATTTTTTGGTTCTTATAAGAATTTAAAATTAATTTTTTATTTAAAAAGTTTAGGATTTATTTTCTATATGATGTTTTTACCAATTAAATTTGGTTTAAATAATTTATTTAGGTTATTGGAGGTATTATTGAAGGTTTCATCGGTTTAATTTTGATAGATTTTGAAGTATATGAAATTATTAGTTAGAATTTGATATTTGAATTAAGGTTTGATATGATTTTGATTATATGAATGTTTGAAGAATTGTTTAATGATTGGGTTATACTCAAATAAATTAGAAAAGAGATTTAATCGGTTAAGAATATTGATATTGATGATTTGATGACTAGGGGTATGTTGGAGGTGAAACTTTAACTTATGAAATTGAGTGATTGATGTAAGAGGATGATGTAAAGATTATCTAAGGATTTTGATGAGTAATTTGGGCTTATGAGAAGTGATTTATGACCTTGGTTATTGAGGTTAAAGATTGTTGAGGAGATTGAGATGTTGAGGATAATGGTTGTAGAGGAATTTGGGTTTTTTGGAGTTGAATTATATAATTTATTTCTATTATTTCTTGTGATTGATTATGTGTCTACATTAATAATGTAGAGCTTTCTTGTGATTGGTGATTGCTTGTGGTTTATTTCTTAAATTGAGGTTTAGCTTGGAATTGAGGTAACCGGGGCTAATTTATTCTATATGCATGCTTTAAGTTGTAAGGTGTTTTCTAAACCTTACTTTCATCTATACTAATTGTATGTGTTTTGAAAAACCATGTCTATGTTTGAATATAAACTTAGTTCAATGAAGTAGGGTATTTTCCAACTTGCATATATGAGTGGGGATGATTATTGTTAAGATTGTTGCTATTGTAATAGTTATGATGTTTGTGATAGAATGATGTATATGGAATAATAATCTTGTAAAATGATTTTGAAAAATATATTGATATATATATATATATATATTGTTATGGGATATGTTGGGTTGTGTGAAAGAGATAAAGTGAAATTGTGCCAATCGGCTCTTTCATTCTTGGCCCAAATTTTGAGTTGAATGTTTTGAACGGACACCTCCCTATTACGGTATATCGGTGGTGGTATGAGAAGAAGCAATATCCTTAAAGTGACTATCTAACCTTTGGTCGGGTATATTAGTACTGATAGACTGTACTATGTCCAAAAGATATAAGGAGCAGAATGGATGAGTAGAGATGGTTCTAATTGTTGAAAATATTATGTAATGTTGTACTATTGAGTATATTATTATTATGATTGATAAACCTATTTCTCTGACTTACAATCATTCCTTGCATATTTTGTAAATTGATTTTGGTTACTGGGGCTTTATATCTCATCCCATTGTTGTTAATATTTTCCAAGCGAGACCTCTAATCCTTATAGAGACCAAGGGAAGCAGCCAGAGGCATAGGCATTCGTAGCCTTGTAGGCCTCTTGTTTATTAATGTAATGTATTGATTAATATATTGTCATTCTAGGCCCCTCATGTTTTTTAAATACAATTTTTATTATTTTGGATAACTGCTTAACCATTGTTGGGCCCAATGCCTTATTTTGTAGACTTTGATATTTTGGTGAATCCACAATCATATCTTATGTTGGAAATTGTTTTGTGTAGATCCTTTATTGTGAAGTTCAGTGTTGAAAAACTCGTGGGCTATATTTTCTCTTATTTGTTAATTGTGCCTAGAGTGATGAATTTTCTGTAGTGGATTTGTGGCCGGATTTTTGCCATGGACTCCGATGTGTTTTCTTGAAAGAAATGATTTTTAATTGTCACTGGTTAATCAAGTTTTGTCATCTTATTAAGGATGATTGTTATTTGTGAGAAATTGTCTTTCTAGTAACAATATGTCATATTTATACGTATTTTAGTAACTTTATTTTATTGTATTATATGTGACTTATATCTAAATGTTCTATTTACTTATATGGATTGATGCATTTTTTATTTGATTATTACTAGGGTTTATATGAATAATCTTGTCATCAAATTTTATTATAGTAATTGGACTATTGAGTCTTAAACTATTGCTACTCAGCAATCTTGTGGCACTATTGGCGCTAAATGTGAGTATATATCTAAAAGAGAATTCTAACATTAGTTTATCATATTTTGACTATTAGATCCAACTCCAGTTGGTTGCTGGCTTATTTAATTATTTATAGGAAGACCAACATGATGTAGGACTAACTCGAGGCTCTTCTATTTCTATAATCTCGATGTAGGACTAACTCGAGAAGCAGGCATACAAATTAACCCACTTTAAGAGGGTTTGTTTCATTGTATAAAACAAAAAACAAAAGGCCCAAATGGTATAAATATTTAATGTGCAGTTAACAATAGGGTTTAGTCAGTCCACAGAATATAATTTCAAAATTGAAATTTAAGAAAATTAGAAGACTAAAAGGGGAAAAAAATCAAAATTCCATACATATGTGTGCCATAAAAAGGAAGATAATTTGATATTTAACATTAACGTTGGATTAAAATTATGAGGTGATAATGGAGAAACATTCTTATTTAAAAAAATAAAATTAAAGAAATATACTTAAATAACTACAATATGCTTAGTACAAAAATAATTAAATGATTATTTATAAAAGAATAATAAAATGATTAGTCCTAACTAATACTTTAAATAAAATATGTTAAAATATGTATTCTTAATTCTTGTTGACTATTAATAGAATACAATTATTCTAGACAAAATAGAAATCATTAATTCAATTGTAAGCCAATCGATGATATAGCACTACAAAAAAAAAATGGTATTTTGTAGTGGTTACAATTAACTGCTACAAATATTAACATTTGTAGTGGTTAAAATCTAAACCGCTACAAATTTGTAGCGGCAAGCTACGCGCGAAAGATTAACAACGTTTTTTGTAGCGGTTAAGTATAAAAAACTGCTACAAATATGGCGTGCGTTTCTCGTCAAAACTTGTAGTGGTTACTAAATAATAACTGCTACAAAGTTGCCGCCAATTGGCCCGACCAAAATGCGCCAACAGTGTAGCGGTTATTTGTAGCAGTTTAACCAATTAAATCACTACAAAATACGAAAGGTCACCTATTTTTAGCGGTTATAACGTTATAACCGCTACAGAATTCCAGAAGTCTCAAAATTTGTAGCGGTTTTGTACCATAACTGCTACAGAACTTCAAACTTTTTTGTAATTTGTAGCGTTTATTATAGAACCGCTACAAAATTTAGCCGCTTTAGCTTATTTGTAGCAGTTAATGTAGCGGTTATTTCAAGAACTGCTACAAATGCCGCCCCTATATAAGGCCACTGCCCCCCTTCTTTTTTCCGTTTGGCAATTTGTTTCCTGAAGATTCTCTGAGTGTTTTCTTTTAGACTTGAGCGTTCAGACGTCTGTGGAAGAGTTTTTGCTGCAGTATTTCTCATTATTTGTACTTGAGGTATGGAGACAATACGTATTTTATTTGTATTTTTTTATTATATTTTTGTATAATAATGTGACTAAAATGTTATTTTTTTTGAATTTTTGTAGTTGATATGGCTTCAAGACAGGATAAGGGGAAGGAGCCCGAGGTTCCCATATCGATTTTGCTAGGTGGCAGCAGTAGAGCAGGGGGCAGAGGGAGGGAGCAGCGGGGAGGGATGGCGACCGCGGCATTTCAGCCCATCTCCCCCACAGGAGTCGGCCCCACCACAGGCACCGCAGATGATCCCACAGGAGACGACCACACCAGAGGTGCCTGATTTGGGGGAGGCAGATATCAATGTCGAGGAATATGATGTGAACGAGGACTTCGACATCTGATTGGGATCAGATAGATGGAGTAGTTCCTCGATGAGGAGGATGCGCGGGAGCAGAACAACCCACGAGGGTCATCTTGGTGGTCTACTGGGTTTGAGGTGCAAGTCCAAGGTAAATAAATTTTTTTATTTAATAAATTATTTATTTAAATTCAAAATGTTAAATCTGAATTACAATTTATCTAACGTGTGGTAAATTGTGCAGATGAGCAGGGGAACGTGTCCACGAGAAGGCTAGACGTAGCCGGTCTGAACAGCATGGACCGGACACTATGAATTGTAGTGCCATGGAATAAGGGCACGAACCAGCTGATCGACAATGGGGGTCACCTGTTCAACCACTTCCTGAACGAGCTGGGTTCGAATTGGATGCGTTTCCCCTTCACTTCAGGACGTGGAGGCACGTTCTGAAGGGGCCAAAGGACCTGGCTTGGGAGGAGATGGTTCAAGTAATTAATAGTATTTAGTTAATCTTTTTTGTAATTAATTATATTTAATTAATATTTTTTAATAGGATTTTTGTAATTATTGATATTTAAATAATTTTTTTTGCAACAGCAGTTTGCCGTCCTGGCCAACCGGAAGAGGTACACCCTGGTGAAGATGGGTGACGGCTGGAGGAACAGGTGGAATCATCTCTTCCATAGTGTAGATAAGGATGGGACGATGCCTCTGGAGCAGCTGATCGAGAGCGTCCCACCGAATGACTAGGCGAGTTTCATCCAATTCAGGAGAAGCGATGAGGGACAGGTAATGCATTTATTAGATTATTTATATATAATTTTGTAATTGTTAATTATTAAATTATAATTTAAACTTAATTAATTTTAATTTGAACTTTATTAGTTTTAAATATTTTATACTATTTTAATACATTTAATATTGTTTTTTTACAAGCGCTTTCTCAAAGGAACACTAGGTACCGTGGGCAGTAGACGATCTACCACATAGTAGGTTTGAAGACCTTTGGTGTTACTTATAACGAGTTGGTAACTTTTCATAATATTACTGACTTTTAACGGTTATTTCATAATACTAATTGAATTTTCTAATTGTTTTAGGAGAGGAAGGCACAGCAGAAGAACCGTCAGACGGACTATGGGGAGTTGTATGCTGTTACACATAGACACCATGACGGGACTCCAACCTTTCAGCAGGCAGAGGCGGCCATTGTAAGTAATTTCATTATTATAATTTTTATAAAACCAACTTAATAATTAAAAATTCTAATAAGTAATTGTTTCATAAAATGGCAGGAGCGGATGCAATAGTCGTAGGCTGAGCTGTGAGAAACCCAGGCCAAGGAGTCACAGGGGTCAGTAGACCCGACGGCTCCTTTAAAGGCCGGTCTGGGTTAGGCTGAGCACCCCAGACGTGTGCGAGGGATGGGGATAGGCGCCAGACCTAGCATGGTATACGGCAAAGTGCTACCTCTGAGGCTGGCAGCTCTAGAGGGGTCAGACATCCGAGGGACGAGTTTTTGAGCAGCTGCGGTCAGATTTGGAGCAGACACAGGCTGCAGTGGCTCAGCAGAAGCCCGCAGTGGCTCAGCAGAAGCAGCAAATGCATCTGTAGCAGATGTAGCAGCAAGCTGATTTGATCTACGCTCAATATCACGAACAACATGCTCGAGCGGTCGTGGAGTCGCCTGTTCCTAGACAAGCAGTATCCACAGGTTCCCCCTGTCCCATGTACGTCTTCCAGACTACTACTCCTCCTCCTCCTATTGATGATGGTGGTACGGTTAACTCTGCCCAACACCCCAATATAGCAGCACCTGAGGAAGCCCCACCTGAGGGAGCACTAGATGATCAGCCGCCAAGTACTTAGTTTAGGACATATTTATTTTTTCTTGTTGAAACATTTGTAAATAAATATATATAATTTTTTATTTCAGAACTTAGATTCTTATTGCATTTACCATAGTTATATTTTATATTCTTAGACTGCGTTGTTGAATTTGTGAATTAATTGCAACAATATTATTTATATTTCTAAAACTAAAATATATATATATATATATATATTTGTAGCGGTGTTAACACCCTATTTTGTCTGTGCCCCACTCAAAAATACAAAAATAATTGATGATGATTGGTATCCAAATTGGCAATCATCATTGGAAGAAAAAAAGAAATAAAAAATGAAAGCAAGAAAAAATAAGAAAATCCTCCTATTAATGATGATCGATGTCCAAATTGGCGATTATCATTAAAAGGAAAAAAATTAAAAAAAAAAAATTAAAATAAATCCCCTCATTGATATGATTGGCATTGTCATTCATTAAGGGAAAATAAAAAATAAAACAATGAAAAATAAAAAATAAAAAAAAATCTCATTTATGTTGGTAGGTTTAAATTAGGAAGTTACTTGTGGGGAGAATAATGAAAAAAATCTCCACTAATGGTAATTAGGTCAAGTTAGGAAGTTTTATCAACAGAAAATACAAAAAAATAAAAAAATTAAAATTAAAAAAAAATCTCCATTGATGGTGATTGGGTCAAGTTAGGTAGTTCTTAACATAAAATACAAAAAAATCAAAAAGCGAAAATTAAAAAAAAAAGAGCATTTATGAAGAAAACCTTACCTTGAGACTATAAATAGGAGTGCAAGGGTAGAAGCAAAGAGACAAGAATTTTGGGAGAGTAAGGAGGTAAGGTAGAGAGCTAATTTTATTTTCTCATTTCTTTACTCATACATAATTCTCATATATTTCGCTCAATGCTCTTTATTCACACGCTCTTCTTTTACCTGTGATAATATTCAGCCATTGGTACAAATTGTGTGTTTGACTAATTCCCCTTCTTTTATGCTCTTTTATGACTATTCTTGTCTCTGCGTTTATCTGCATGAATCACCTTTCTCTAAAAAAATTGCATGAATCACTCCACCTACTTTAATATATGATATTACACTGCTGGACGTGAATCATCTATTCATTGGAGCACTTGTACGGTTGACATTAACATTGTTGGACGTGTTTGTGTTCGAGTTCAAGAGGTATGTGTCGCTTTGTCTATACTTGCTTCTTATTTATTATGTGGTTCTATCACCCTATCTCTTGTTGTAGTGAGATTCAAATCATCAAAGGTACATGCTCTCACCATGTCTTTCTTGATTTTCTTGTCATCTTGAATTTTCTACTATAAATGATATGATGAGAATGCACTTCTTTTCTTTTTCTTTGCAAATAAAAATGTTTCAACATAAAAAAAAAAGATTCTTTTCTTCAAGTAAATGAATTTGGTTTCCTATGAGATAATAAAAAAATGCCTTTTGAAAAAAAAGTAAAAAACACAAACCAAACAAAAAAAAAAGATATTTTTCTCAAATAAATTAAATAAACATTTTCTAAAAAACACCAATCAAGTGACACGCCTTTCTACCCCCGAACTACGTGGGCTTTGATCCCTCTAAAGGGTACGTAGGCCCTAGGTTTTCATCCTAGGTCAAGTCCAATTTTGTAAATAAATATATTTCTCTTATTTTCTTTTTGTAAATAAATGTTCTTTTTTTTCTTCTTTAGTTTTCATTTCATTTATTTTTGTAAATATTTTATTTTTTTATTTGGGTAATTATAATTAAATTAAAGGTCATATTTATTTTTAAATAATTAACTTAGGGTAACCATTCTTATGAATGGGTGTTGTGGGGTGCCTAACACCTTCCCCATACACAATCGACTCCCGAACCCTAAATGGTTTTTATAGACCAGTTTCCATTTTTAAAAAGGTTTCCAAAGTTATCCTATCTTTAAAATTTTGGTGGCGGCTCCATGTTTTCTAAATTTCGGGCTCTACAGCTTGGCAACTCCATTGGGGAATGTTTGAGAGTCAAGCCCATTTAAGTTAAGTGTTTAAAAATAATTTGGCCTTAATTTTTTTTAATTACCCTTTTCTTATTTTTTTTGAATAGTTTTTTTTTATTTATTAAATTCCTTATTCATCTATTTGTTTGCTTTTTTTTTTTTCCTTTTTCCTATCTATCTTGTGATCTGGTTAGCAGATGAGGGTTGGGTAGAACCTAAGCTCATAGGTTGGTATGCTCTTCACACACACCGAACACATACACTATTCTCCTCACACACATTTTGGGCCCTATACCTGGGTCTGTGAGTTCCTTAGGTGAGTGGAAATTTCTAGCGGTCTCCCTGTGGGGTTTTCAGAACCCCCTAAGGTTACTGTGAAGACTTCATCCTAGCTGTTACTCATTTGGCAAGGTTGATCCCTATGGGATTTTTAGAACCCCCTGAAGGTCAATTTCGTTCAATGGGGTCTTCATCTTTATGATGGGGGTAGTTAGGAGGCCCTTATATGTGAGAATTAGAACCACCTTGAAATCATTGCACCTATTAGTGGAAATTATGGACCTACCCAATTAATTAGTACCTGCCTTTCTTAGGGTAGACATCCCCCAACCTAGGGTTATTCCTAAAATAGGACACTAGAGGGCATATATTTATTTATTGTTAATAATCATTATTGTCATCCATGCATAATCAATGAAACCCTTAGGATCAAGTGACTAACTGCCGCTTCACCTGAGTATGTATCTAGCATCACTCCACATAAAGATACATCACAAGGGCGGTGCATGTATTAGATAGCTAACCTTAGTCTAAGGGTCTATGACCGTAAAGGACCATGATATCATCACATCAATCATGTTAGAAAACATATCAATAAGAGATAATCCTTTAGGACTCATGAGGTATCATTATCTCATTCATTATCATTTTAGCTTCATTTGATATGGGCCTTGGACATAATCATTATTTTTTAAAACCCTTAGTCGTGTGATGGTTTGGGCCATTCGCAGGTTAAGGGGTACTTCATTATCCCTATGAGGTAATAGATCTCTTGAGGAGATGAAGTTCTTTCTCTTAATGTCCATCACCCATATTAAAACTTAAAGTATAAGTCATCACTCTTTCATGTCTCATGAGATATCCTTGCGTCATCCATTGGCATTTAACTTCATTTGATATGGGCCTTGGACATAATAAATATTTAACAAAACCCTTAGCCACGTAATAGCTTAGGCTATTCGCAGGTTAATGGGCACTTCATCCTCCCTATAGGGTATTGGATCTCTTGAGGAGGTGAAGTTCTTTTTCTTAATGTCCATCACCCATATCAAAACTTGGAGTATAAGTCATCACTCTTTCATGTCTCATGAGGAATCCTTGCATCATCTATTAACATTTAGCTTCATTTGATATAAGCCTTGGACATAATAAACATTTAACAAAACCCTTAACCATGTAATAGCTTGGGCCGTTCATAGGTTAATGGGCACTTCATCCTCCCTATGGGGTATTGGATATCTTGAAAAGGTGAAATTCTTTTTCTCAATGTCCATCACCCATATCAAGGCTAGAAAGCACATGTAATAATCTGCATAGCATGCATTCGGAAATACTTTCTGACTCTTCTTTCTATTTCCTTTAATAAAGGACAAGCAAGTTATCTAACAACTAAAAATTTGACACAAAGGTTAAATGGCAAAAGAATCAGGTTTAAATCAAGTTCCTATAGGAAAGGTGTATTGCATGCTTATCACTATGGTCCATGATAAGATCTTGGCAAGGATGGGACTCAGGGTCCCTCCTATCTAATGATCAACTCTAGTTCTCCCTGTGGAATAACAAATTCCCTCAGGAAGCTAGAGGATGCTTGTGCTAGAATACCTTTATGCCAATACACCATAGATAACTCGCTATGCCTGCTTGAAATTGTGAGTTCAAATAAACTAATGATATTTTGTTCCTTTATAGGTAGGTGATACAATATTGCTCCATCTAAATGTCCTAACCAGCTACCCCCTAAGCATTCATACAACACGCACTCACGTAGTCGTCAGATGGGAGCCAGCAGTGGAAATAAAGCCGAATCTAATATAAATCATTGGATAGGGAGGGAAGATTAGCACTCTGAAATCCTAATATAAGGAAGAAATTCCTGATGTCCTCTGAAGTACTAAACAAGCTGACTGTTGCAATGATTTCAACAATAGGCAAAAAGAACTGCATATGGATTTCAGCTGTTGATTTTGGAAGAGGTCTGGAAAATTGGGAGTTTGAAGACACCTTCAATTCTATTATTTTAGATTAACATGTCTAGCTAAAAAGTTGTCCTTTTATGTTTTGTATGCGCCTTTAGGCAAGCTCTTATATGAATCATGAATGAAGAATGATATGCGAATAAAAATCACTTATTTATATCCATTCTTCCTTATTTTTTCCTTCTATTCATTCATTGTTCATTTTTTGCCCTCCAGGAAATCGATTTCCTCGGAACTCTTGTCCAACGCAGAGGTTTCTGAGTCCCTGAATGATGATTCGCTTGTTGCCATTGATATGCATGATTATGAGTGTGATGATGATGAGATCATTCAAGTATACAAAAAATCCTTAAATTTGACGACAATAGAATGTGCCTACATGAAGATGTAATTGAAGTAATAAATATGGACACAGAGGAAGAAAAGAGGGAACTAAAGATAGTAGATAACCCTGAAAGAGAGAAAATAGTTGAACTCTTCAAAAAATTCATGGATGTGTTCGCATGGTCCTATCAAGAAATGTCAGGCCTTGATTCAGGGATTTCTTCTCACAAGATTCCCTTATTCCTAGACACCAAAGCTAAAAAGCAGAAATTGAGGAGGCTCACTTCCGATATGTCCTTAGTGATTCGAGATGAGGTGATAAAGCAATTAAAAGCAGGTTTCCTGGAAGTAGCTAAATACCTACAATGGATAGCAAATGTTGTTCTTATCCCAAAGAAGGATGGCAGAATTCAAATGTGTGTGGATTATCGAGATCTGAACAAAGCTAGCCCAAAAGATGATTTTCCATTACCTCATATTGATGTCCTAGTTGATAATACGGCTTGTAGCTATAGATACTCGTTCATAGATGGGTACTCAGGGTATAACCAAATCCCTATGGATGAAGAGGACAAATAAAAAACTACATTTTTTACATAATAGGGCACTTATTGTTACCGCATCTTGCCATTCATGCTAAAGAATGCTGGGGCAACTTATCAGCGAGCCATGGTAACACTCTTCTATGATATGATGCACAAAGAACTTGAAGTATACATGGATGATATGGTAGCTAAATCTTTCGAGGGAGAAAGCCATGTTGGGGTCTTAAGAAAGCTATTTGAAAGGCTACACAAGTACAAGCTATGGCTAAATCCTAACAAAATTGTCTAAGGCTTTATCTGGGAAATTGTTGGGCTTCATTGTAAGCCAAAAAGAGATTACACTAGATCCAGACAAAGTAAAAGCAATACGGAAAATGCCCCTTCCTTAAACAGAAAAGGAAGTTCGAAGCTTTTTGGGGCAGTTGAATTACTTTGCACAATTCATCGCCAACCTGATTGCAACTTGTGAGCCCATGTTCAAGCTTTTAAAGAAGAATTGCATAAGGAAGTGGGATGAAGATTGCCAGCAGGCATTTGATAGAATCAAGGATTATTTGCTAAATCCCCCAATTTTGGTTCCTCCTATACCTAGACAACCTTTAATTTTGTATTTGACAATACGACCAAACTCCATGGGAGCCATGCTGGGGCAACTTGACGCATCTAAGCGAAGAGAACAAGCGATCTATTATTTGAGCAAGAAGTTTAATGATTGTGAGTCACGTTACCAAATGATCTAGCGGACTTGTTGTGGTTTAGTTTGGGCTACAAGGAGGTTGAGGCAATACATGCTTTACTACACCACTTGGTTAATTTCTAGAGTAGACCCACTGAAGTACATCTTTGAAAGCCCGCATGTAGCTAGAAGAGTCTCTAAGTGGCATGTAATATTGTCTGAATATGATATAAGATGCGTCACTCAAAAATCTGTCAAGGGTGGTATGATAGCAGATCACTTAGCGGAAAACCCCATAGATGAATGCTAGCTACTAGATTTCAAATTCCCAGATGAAGACATATGTGCTACAGATGATCCGATTGAGGAAAGCAAATCGAAAGAGTGGGAAATGTATTTTGATGGGGCAGCAAACGCATGGCAATGGTATAGGGGCAGTAATCATATCCCCAGACGGAAAGCAATTTCCGATTGCTATAAGGTTAGGGTTTGGATGCACCAATAACATGATAGAATATAAAGCTTGTATTAATGGTCTCCAAAATGCTATAGATCTTGGAATAAAAAACCTAAAAGGCTATGGTGACTCAGCTCTCATAATTTATCAGGTGACTGATGAATGGCGTACTAAAGACCCAAAGTTGATCCCTTATCAAGAGTATTTGATAGAGTTGATCAAAAATTTTGAAGTAATCAATTTTCATCACATGGCCAGAGAAAAGAATCGCTTCGCTGATACGTTAGCTACTTTAGCAGCTATGATCCAACTGGATTGTGGGGTCCAAGTTTAGCCAATACAGATTGAGACTAGAAGATCGCTCACATTTTGCTTCAATATTGGAAGAGAGCACAATGAGCAACCTTAGTACCATAGTATCAGGGTGTATATGGAACATGGTACTTACCCTCCAGATGCGACACACAATGAAAAGAAGACTTTTTGGTGATTGACTATGGGCTTTTTATTAGTAATAACGTCCTGTATAAGAGGAGCTTTGATGGGACATTGCTTCGCTGTGTAGACATGAGGGAGGTGCACAAGATTATGGCAGAGATCCATGAAGGCATATGCGGTACACATGCAAATGGCCACTCATTATCTAAACAGCTCAAAGATCCGATTACTATTAGATCACTATAGAGAATGATTGTATTAATTATGTTAAGAAGTGTCATAAGTGCCAAATATATGCCAACAAAGCTAATGCTCCTCTGACTATGATGTATAGTCTTGTATTTCCATGGCCATTTTCCATGTGGGGAATTGATGTCATCGGGCCGATTAACCCAAAAGCTTCAAATGGTCATCGTTTCATCCTTGTTGCTATTGACTATTTCACTAAGTGGGTGGAAGCTAATTCTTTTGCTAATATTACCCAGAAGGCCTTTATCAAGTTCTTAAAGACCAATATCATCTGTAGATATGGGTTACCGGAGAGGAACATAACTGACAATGCACCAAACCTCAATGGGGCAGCAGTTAAAGAATTATGTGATCAGTTCAAGATCAAACATCATAGTTCTGCACCATACAGGCCACAAATGAATGGTGCAGTTGAGACAGCCAATAAAAACATTAAGAAGATCATCGGCAAAATGACAGTGACCTATAAGGACTGGCATGAAATGCTTCCATATGCATTACACAGATAGTGTACCATAATGCGTACTTTAACTTGGGCAACCCCTTACTCTTTAGTTTATGGCATGGAGGCTATTACTCCAATTGAGGTAGAAATACCATCCCTAAGAATCTTGGCTGAATCAGACCTAGATGAAAATGAATGGATACGTTCTTGATTTGAACAATTAAATATGATTGAAGAAAAGAGGCTTACAGTAATATGTCATGGGCAGTTATATCAGCCACGAGTGGCAAGGGCCTTTAATAAGAAACTACGACCCAGGGGGTTTAAAGTAGGAGACCTAGTCCTCTAGAAGATCTTACCAAATCAAGAAGATGACAGAGGTAAATGGGCTCCAAATTATGAAGGCCCATATGTTGTTAAGCAGGCTTCCTCTGGAGGGGCGTTGATATTGACAAACATGAATGGCCAAGATTTACCAAGACCAATCAATTCAGATGTTGTAAAGAAATACGATATGTAAATATATATATGTATATAGCTCGCTAAGTTGAAAACCCAAAAGGGTGATTTAGGCAAAAGTTAGAGCAAAAAGGAAAAAAAGGGGGCTCGCTAAGTTGAAAACCTGAAAGGGCGGCTTAGGCAAAAGTTAGAGTGAAAAGAAAAAAGGGGGATCGCTAAGTTGAAAACCCGAAAAGGCAGCTTAAAAAAAGCTCGCTAAGTTGAAAACCCGAAAGGGAGGCTTAAACAAAAATTAGAGCACCAAATTGGGAGTTATTGAGTTAAAAAAAAAACCTGCAAGGGTGGGTTAAATAAAAATCAAAGAAGGTTATCAGTCCTAGCCCCATGACTCTCTTTACTTTGTCTATTTGAAAGACTCCTTAATCATTCATCGAAAAGTGCATATCTCTGGTAATTAAGCAAGGCACCATCAGGGGGACTACCCGGAACTGAAAGCGAAGGACCTCCTAATAGCATCACACCTACACCAATATGTACTCATCATTATGCATCCGCTTAAATATTGGAAGATCATTTCCTTTAAATGAATCTTCATCCTTAGTATATCTTTCCCTTAAATCGCATATCAAACTTTGTGTCATGATTTGTATAAGGGTAACTCTTTTTAATGAAAGCACAATTTTTGGCTGGATAAACACTCACAATGATATACATGGTGTCTTCTACTCTCATTTAACTTTTGTAATTTCAGGATCATTAGTGAAGGTCCCAACTGGAATTTTTGTTGTGGGGTCAAACAGTTGACAAAGGGACACAATCTAAACTGAGGGTTCTAGGCTGTGGCATCTATATGAATCTCATTATACACATCTTCATACCTCCGACAAGACTACACGAGTAAGGGGGTACTGGTTAGTCACCTAGACGAAGAAGGAGCAATATCACCTGCCAGGCTATTCTTTAACACCACCACTATTGCAGTCATTCTCATTAGCATGTCATCACCTCCATTATCAACATCACCATTAACATCATCATCAGCATCATCATTATGATTCTATCATCACTGTCATCACCATTATCATGAATTCACCATTTTGATATTCCCCTCATTACCATGGACATTATCATCTTCTTCATCATTATTATGATTTCATCATCATTATCAATGTCATGATCTTCATAAGCACTACTCCAAGGGGCATCACATGTTTATAGCACTCTTTTCAAAGCCCTGTACCAGCAGCACCCTCAAAGCCCAGTAACAACTGGCACCCTTCCAAAGCCCTGTACCGATAGGCACCCTCAAAGCCTAGTAACGGCAGGCACCCCTCCAAAGCCCTGTACCGGTAGGCACCCTTTCAAAGTCCTATACCGGCAGGCACCCTCAAAGCCCAGTAACGGCTGGCATAATTCGTTTAAAGCCCAATAACGCTTGGCATAATTCTTTTAAAGCCCTGTACCAGCAGGCACTATTCTTTCAAAGCCCTGTACCAACAAGCACCCTCAAAGCCCAGTAACAGCTGGCACAATTCTTTTAAAGCCCTGTAATGGCAGGCACTATTCTTTCAAAGCCTTGTATCAGCAGGCACTCTCAAAGCCCAGTACTGGCTGGCACAATTCTTTTACACCCCACCAAAGTCCTATGCAACTAGGCCCTTCACTTCCACTCCAGGTAATCATCTATCTCCACTAGCGTTCTTCTCCCCTATGAACCAAGTAAAGAGGGGTATGAGCATTGTATTTTGTCCAAACCCTCTTTGGTTCCAAGGGGGCGCCTTGTTCTTTGGTCAGACAAAATACGTGTTCTTATCTTTACTTGCTTCATATACGAGAATCTCACTTTTCTCAGCTACGAAACAAGTAAAGAGGGGCAACTGTGAACACCCTATTTTGTTCGGGCCCCACTCTTATTTTGCCCGGGCCCCACTCAAAAATACAAAAATAATTGATGATGATTGGTATCCAAATTGGCAATCATCATTGGAAGAAAAAAAGAAATAAAAAATGAAAGCAAGAAAAAAAAAAAGAAAATCCTCCTATTAATGATGATCGATGTCTAAATTGGCGATCATCATTAAAAGGAAAACAAATTGAAAAACGAAAATTAAAATAAATCCCTTCATTGATATGATTGGCATTGTCATTCATTAAGGGAAAATAATAAATAAAAAAATGAAAAAAAAAAATAAAAAAAAAATCTCATTTATGTTGATAGGTTTAAATTAGGAAGTTACTTGTGGGGAGAATAATGAAAAAAAAATCTCCATTAATGGTAATTAGGTCAAGTTAGGAAGTTTTATCAATAGAGAATAAAAAAAATAAAAAAAAAAAAATTAAAAAAAAAAATCTCCATTGATGGTGATTGGGTCAAGTTAGGTAGTTCTTAACATAAAATACAAAAAAATCAAAAAGCAAAAATTAAAAAAAAAGGAGCATTTATGAAGAAAACCCTACCTTGAGACTATAAATAGGAGTGCAAGGGTTGAAGCAAAGAGACAAGAATTTTGGGAGAGCAAGGAGGTAAGGTGGAGGTAATTTTATTTTCTCATTTCATTACTCATATATAATTCTCATATATTTCGCTCAATGCTCTTTATTCACATGCTCTTCTTTTACTTGTGATAATATTCAGCCACTGGTACAAATTGTGTGTTTGACTAATTCCCCTTCCATTATGCTCTTTTATGACTATTCTTGTCTCTGCGTTTATCCGCATGAATCACCTTTCTCTAAAAAAATTGCATGAATCACTCCACCTACCTTAATATATGATATTACACTGCTGGACGTGAATCATCTATTCATTGGAGCACTTGTACGCTTGACATTAACATTGCTGGACGTGTTTGTGTTCGAGCTCAAGAGGTATGTGTCGCTTTGTCTATACTTGCTTCTTATTTATTATGTGGTTCTATCACCCTATCTCTTGTTGTAGTGGGATTCAAATCTTAAAAGGTACATGCTCTCAACATGTCTTTCTTGATTTTCTTGTCATCTTGAATTTTCTACTATAAATGATATGATGAGAATGCACTTCTTTTCTTTTTCTTTGCAAATACAAATGTTTCAACATAAAAAAAAAAGATTCTTTTCTTTAAGTAAATGAATTTGGTTTCCTATGAGATAATAAAAAAAAATGTCTTTTGAAAAAAAAAAGTAAAAAACACAAAAAAAGAAGAAGATATTTTTCTCAAATAAATTAAATAAATATTTTCTAAAAAACACCAATCAAGTGACACGCCTTTCTACCCCCGAACTACGTGGGCTTTGATCCTTCTAAAGGGTACGTAGGCCCTAGGTTTTCATCCTAAGTCAAGTACAATTTTGTAAATAAATATATTTCTCTTATTTTCTTTTTGTAAATAAATGTTCTTTTTCTTCTTCTTTAGTTTTCATTTCATTTATTTTTGTAAATATTTTATTTTTTTATTTGGGTAATTATAATTAAATTAAAGGCCATATTTATTTTTAAATAATTAACTTAGGGTAACCATTCTTATGAATGGGTGTTGTGGGGTGCCTAACACCTTCCCCATACACAATCGACTCCCGAACCCTAAATGGTTTTTATAGACCAGTTTCCATTTTTAAAAAGGTTTCCAAAGTTATCCTATCTTTAAAATTTTGGCGGCGGCTTCATGTTTTCTAAATTTCGGGCCCTACAAGCGGTTATATTATAAAATTGCTACAAAAGATCAATACAAAAACCGCTACAAATATAATTTTATTATATTTGTAGCAGTTTAATAATATAACCGCTACAAATATATATATATATATATATATTTGTTTTTGAAATATAGTTCCATATTTGTAGCGGTTAATGCAAAAACCGTTACAAATGCAAAGACATGAGCGCGGGAAAATTCAAAATTGAATTGTTGACTATTTGTAGCAATTATACAAATAACCGCTACAAATACTCAACTTTTCAGTTTTGAATTTTCCCCCCACTTTTTATAAATTTGTAACGGTTACTTATGTATAGCCACTACAAATGTATATTAGTAGCGGTTTTTCTTATAACCACTACAAGTTTAAAACTAATTCTTCAATTTGATTTCCAATGGCTTGAAAATTAGTAGCAGTTTTATACATATAACCGCTACAAATGTTTAGCACCGTAGCGGTTACTGATAACCGTTACAAAATATTAAATGTTGAAAATTCAGAATATAAGGTTCCAAGCACTCGTCATTCTCTATTCACTCATCTTCTTCACTATACTTTCTTCTCTCTCACTAGTGGCTATGAATAAGTTATGGATCAGGTTGCCACGCAATTCTCTGGAATGCAAGTTCGTGTCGGAGATCATCTGTCACGGAAAGATCGTTTGTCCGTGTCGGAGATACAAGTTCAAGAAGTGGCATGCACGAAATGTTGTTAAGGAACATTTGATTTTGAAGCCTTTCCTGGAGGACTATACGTTTTGGGCAGTTCATGGTGAGAAGGCTGGCATGAGATATGATGATGCCCTTCCTCGAAGTTCACAAGTAGGAGTTCAACTAGATGAAGATGATCCTGTAAATGATGCTGTATGTGATGTATTTGGATTTCAAGGCGACAACTTCAACGAAGAAGTGTAAGGTTCTGAGCAGGTGTTCATGAGGAATGAAACAGCTCAAGATTTTTTCAGCTTGATGGATGAAGCAGATCGTCCTTTATATCAAGGTTGTCAAAAATATTCTAAATTATCTTTCTTGATCAAATTGTATTATATCAAGTGCTTGTGTGGAATCATAGATAAGGGAATGTCGATATTGCTCAAATTATTACAAGATGCATTCCCCGATGCTGAGATTCCCACAACATTCTACAAGGCCAAGAAGATTATCAATAGGTTGGGGTTGAACTATCAAAAAATTGATGCATGCCCCAACGATTGTATGCTATATTGGGGAGGCGATTCCAACAGGGAGACTTGTAAGAGATGCTACACATCGAGGTATGAGACAATTCGGAAGGGGAAAAAGTAGAAGAAGAAACCTGTAAAGATTCTCAGGTATTACCCTTTGAAACCTCGCCTACAAAGATTATTTATGTCGTCTAAAACTGCGAAGCACATAAGGTGGCCTACCGTTGATAAGAATGAAGATGGTAACTTATGACATCCCCAGGATGTAAATGCTTGGAAAACATTTGACAACGACTTTCCAGATTTTGTGACTGACCCCATAAATGTTCAACTTGCGTTGGTGACCGACGGTTTCAATCCTTTTGGGAATCTTAGCACAAGTTACAGTATTTGGCCGGTAGTCTTAGTTCCCTACAACTTACCCCCTGGATGTGTATGAAACAAAGATCTTTCATTATGTCCATGATCATTCCAGGCAAAAAGGAACCGAGCAATGACATCGATGTGTATCTGATAGAGCTTAATATTTATATATTTTTATTAATTAATCTTAGGCTTTTGTGGGACTTGATTGAATATTTTGGGTATAATTAAGTGTTAATGTGGGATTTTAGTGAAAGAATAATTTTGGAATTAAAGTGGTTAAATTGTTATATTTTTAATTAATATTTGTGTATGAAACAAAGCTCTTTCATTATGTCCATGATCATTCCAGGCAAAAAGGAACCGAGCAATGACATCGATGTGTATCTGATAGAGCTTAATATTTATATATTTTTATTAATTAATCTTAGGCTTTTGTGGGACTTGATTGAATATTTTGGGTATAATTAAGTGTTAATGTGGGATTTTAGTGAAAGAATAATTTTGGAATTAAAGTGGTTAAATTGTTATATTTTTAATTAATATTTGTTATCCCCATTATTATTTAATTGTGAGCAAAAGATATTACCTTTGTGAATCTAATTTTGTAGGTGATGTGGCACAACTTGAGTAGTCAAGGTCAAAGATGTTATTTTGGAGCTTAATGAAGGATAAGAGTGAAACATCACAAGTGCAGAATTTATTTTCACATTTTTTTTCTAAGAGGAAGTTAGATGAGTAAGGGCCTTGTTTGGTAGTTACAATTGTATACCTAATGCCAAAATAGATTTTTACCTCTTATCCAAACAAGGCACAACTCATTTTAACCTAAAGACAATTGAAGAAATTGGAAGGAGGGGGGACCACATGAAATAGGAAGGCAAGTGGCAGCTGAAATTAAAATAAGCAAGGGAGAGTGAACCTAATTGATTTGAGAGGGGATTGAAGTGAATAAAAGAAGGAAATCAAAACCAAAATGAAGAATTTAGGGGGCTGGACCGAGTTGGATGGAAATGAATTGAAGGAGATAAGAGATGAGTGCAAATTGTTGACCAAATTGAAGATGGATTGAACCGAGAAGGGCAGCTGACCGAGTTGAGATGAAGAATTGAAGAAAAAGAAAAGAAAAGCAATTGGACTGAAATTGTTGAATGAGAAAAGAGGAGTTGACCGTATGGAATGGAATTGAAGAAAAGAATGATGAAGGAAACAGCAATTGAACCAAATTAAAAGAAGAGAGCTAGCCGAAATTGTTGAACAAATTGAAGATGGATTGGACCAAAAAGGAGAGTGGACCGAATGAGATGAATTGAAGAAAGAGGAGGTAGCTGCTGGACGGAATTGGAGAAGTAAGCTGAAGCAATAGGAAAAGAGGGCTGACGTATGAGAGGAGTGGAGACACCGAATACAATATAAGAAGAAAGGAGACCATTAACTTGGGGGTGTACAGGACATGATGGAATGAAGGAAGGAGGGAGGTGGCTGTTGGAGTGTGAAAGGGAAGAAAAGAGCACCGAATGTAAAGAGGTGGAGGATGGTTGCGGCTGTGTGAAAAGGGAACATGACTTGGAGGCAGCAGGTGAATTGAAGGGTGACACAAAATAGAAAAGGTGAAGCGTGATAAGCAGCATGACGGAAGGGAATTTGGACAAGCATTGAAGATCTATTCGTGGCTATTGCAATTTTCAATGGTTGATTCCTTCTCCCTTCATCAAGCTTCATCCTTCTCTTCCTCCATGAATAGCTAAGTCTTGGTGATTTCCTTGAGTTGGTTAATTGTTTGAGCTTCTAAACTTCAATGGAATTCCTTAAGCTCTCTTTCTATTTCATAATTGTATGGCTTGGTAAAGTATGTGATTATGATCTAGATTGTTCTATGCCAAGTGAATAAACTTGGTAGTTGAGCTAGGAGTTAATTAATTAAGCTTTGTATGATTCAAATTAGGAGTAGGTTGAGTTGTTTATTCCAACTTGGTTAAGTGGATTGTAAATGACAAAACTAAATGCTTTGAACTTTTGTAATGGTAATTACAAGCTAGAATTGGAAGTGGATTATTCATCGCCTTGAGTCTGAATTATTTGGTGATATTCATTTAATTGCTTTGGTAGAATGAATTAAATGATTATTGCAAGTATGGAGCTAGTGGTAGCTCAGTTCCATCCTTTTGACTCATATTATGGAATTCATATCATTAGCAAGCAAGGAAGACTAAAACCTCAACTCAAGGGAATCTCACTTCATCATTATATTAGTTAATTGAATTTATCTTGTTGTTAGTGTTAATTCCAATTTCTTTTGCTACTTTGTTTTAAAAACTGAACAATACAAAAATATTGCTTTAGCTTAGATTACTTCATTAGTTTAAAAATCAAATTCTCAAAATGACTTCTCATAACTTAAAGTTTTTTTATCACTTTACTACTTAGAAACTTGGAAATTAATCTCCTCACAAGAACGTCCTAGGTTGAGCTACTACGCTACATTTTCAAACATAGTTTTATTTTGTGAACTCACATGACATGGGTTCATCAAATTGGCGCCGTTGCCGGTTATTACGGAATTACTTGACCTGTGGAATGTTGTCATAGAGACGTACGACGCTACGGGAAGACTTTGTTCAACTTGCGTGCAGCCTTGATATGGATGATTAGTGACTTTCCTGGCCTTGGCACATTATCTGGTTGGAATGTGCATACTGGGTCGGCTTGTCCAGCTTGCAATTTCAACTCTGACGCAATGTGCCTTCCCCACAGCTAAAAGTGGTGCTTCGTGGTCCATCAGAGGTTTCTCGATGGAAGTCATAAGTTCAGATTGCATCAGAATTGCTTCAATAGGAAACCAGAAAAAAGAGGACCACCTCAGACTTTGTCTGGTACAGATATTTTACAGCAGTTTGAGCATGTTGACTTTGAGTTTGGAAAAAGTGACGATTCAGTACAAACTCACCAAAAGACGTACAGGACTTTGGCGCCTCAGTAGTGGAAGAAGATAAGTATTTTATTTACTCTTCCATATTGGAGATCTAATTTACTTCGCCACAGTCTTGATGTCATGCACATTGAAAAGAATGTTTGCGATAATGTGCTATATACACTGCTTAATGAACCCAGTAAGACAAAAGATCACCTTCAAGCGAGGAAAGATTTACTCACCATGGGAGTTTATGAAGACGCTTGGCTAGATGAGCATGACAAATTTCAGCCGTCAAAGTTTACCCTCACAAAACTTAACAAGAAAGTCTTCCTCGCGATGTTGAAGAAATTAAAAGTTCCTGATGGCTATTCAAGCAACATTTCTTGATGTGTTGACTTGTAGGCTCGAAAGGTTGCTCGCCTGAAGAGTCATGACTCACATGTTCTTATGCAACAGTTACTCCCTCTGGCTATAAAGAATGCACTTCCTCCTAATGTTTCCATCATTTTGGTGGAACTTTGTTCTTTCTTTCGGAAGTTATGTTTTAAGGTTTTGATCATTGAGGAGCTCGATCAATGCCAACACCCATTTCCATTTCGATATTCACAGAGTAATAGAGACCAAGTTCCACAGGCATACAGAAAAGTACATATATACTGATAAAAGTATTTGTTTACAGTCCAAAGTTAAGATACAAAAGGTGACAATATTTACAACATAAGCTATCTATAACCACGGACTTTAACTTCGCCTCAAGACACGTGCCAGTCACTTTCCTTTATCCACGTCCTTGCCTTTTGATCTGCTAGCACCCGCTGAGATGTTTGGTTTAGAACAAGGGGTGAGATTCCAAGGAATCTCAGTAGAAACACATGATCAACACCTAAAATGTGAAAATTAAATATGCAATGCACCGTATTTAGTAAAATGAAAACTCATATCATCCGTGTGTGTACATAAAATTCAGGGTCAACTAACCCGTTGAAACCCCTACATGTACCTCAGCTGAGTCCTTGATTACAGCTAGGTAAGACTAGTGCACCTCAGCTAGGTCCTAGACCACAGCTAGGTAATGTGCCTCCAGCACGTGTTCAGATCACAAAATACAGTAAAACACTTCATACAAATAGTCACATAGTATATGAGAGATAGTAGTCCCTACCTCGGAGTTCTATCGACTTTTTTTTGTGTGCCTCGTGAAACATGTCGATTTTCGACTCCCGATTCGGTCCTAAAATATTAAATGTACAAGAAATAGGTCATAACCCATCCAAGTATCATTCTAGACACTTTCATAGTGTTTCTTGTGGTTATATTAGCCTATAGTGAAAATTTACCAAAATGCCCCCGAGACCCCGGTCCGGCCCCGTCGTACCCAGCCCGATGCCACGTTTTCCCAAATTTTTGACTAGGGCTATCCTGACATATTTTTGTCCAAGGAATCCATTTATGGACTCAAAATTACCAAATTCAATGTCAAATTATGAAATTGCCCTTGGCAGCCCTACTTTTAGGGTTTTAGGGGAGTTTCCGTAATTATGCTTTCTCAGCCTTTTCTGAAAAAGTGCCCAACTGTAATCCCACCTAATTTTTCCTCCTGAACCCAATGGAATGATCAAATCATTTAAAATCCAACTCTAATGCCCTCAAACATACCTGGCCAAAATAATGGTGTTATCCGAGAAAAATCGGGGTTTTACGATTTCGGCTCCATAAACGCGTTCCTTTCTACTCCTAACCACTTTATTAACCATCTAATTGAGTTATAGCAACCATTTGAACTAAAATTGGGCAGCATAACCCTTAGGCACACACTTTTCCAAAATTTAAAACCAATAGCAATTCGGTAAAATTTCATCGATTAAATTGCCCGCAGCAGCCAGAATAGTTAATATACGAAGGTTTGGAAGTTACTTCAAGCTCCCACTAGCTTTTCTTGCTCTTGGCTGAAAACCCTAACTTTTAGAACACCAAATTTGAGCTTTCCAAACCTTGAATAACATAGTAGAGTAGCTTAGGAACGGAATTATACGTATTAGGAACCGATTTATTGAAGAAATCACTTATCTTTGCAAGTTTTACTTCTTTCTCTCTCTCTAGAATTTCACACTTTCTCTCACTAATTCAGATCTGGTTGGGCACGAAAATGAGCTGAGGAAGATGATGGTAAAGTGTTTTTATTATATTATATGATTTTTTTAATGGTTTATGGAATTTCCAAAAATTCCAAAATCAATTTTATGTACATAAACCCTATGTACATGTAACTAAGCTCATTATGCCTAACCACTATTTCCTTCCTCTTGCAATGTGTAGGAGACACCTAGGGGTCCCTCCCTATGGTCTCAATTGGCTTCACAACTTGATCCGGTTACTTATACACGTAAAGTCTCAATTTTGGTCAAAATTGCACTTTTTGCTTAAATTTTCCATAAATTCATATTAAATTGACCAAAATATTCTAAATATATTCTTAACCTTTATTTTCCTTAATTAATTGAAATTAACTTCAATTAATTGGAAAATAATTTATTTTGTGCTGTTTTGGCAAAATTACGATTTTGTCATTATCTTTCTAATCCAATTTCTTTTCTTATTTTTCTTTGGCCAATTTCTATCAATTTTTGGACCAAATATTTTCTCTAATATTCCTTCATTTTTGGACCTTAATATTGGGCTTTTTAAATTACCCAAATCAATTCCTTAATTATTTTTTTCCAATTTCTCATGAAATTGAACATTTATAAATTCATAAATTCAAAATTTATGAATAAGCACCATTTTATTGAATTTCTCAAATATTTACAATACTTTTGGTGAATATAAATTTTGGGGTGTTACATTTCTCCCGCACTTAAATAAATTTCGTCCTTGAAATTTGCTATACTTGCACATTCATGAATTTCGGGAAACGCTTCTTTATACTGTTTCCCACGTAGCCTCTCTGGACGACAACCCTCTCCAGACGACCTTGACAAACAAGATGCTCTAGTTCCTGAGCTGCTTCTCCTGTCGATCAATGATTTGGTCAGGCATGACTTTGTAAGTCAAATCGTCGCGCATTTCCACATCTTCATACTTTATTACATGTTCTGGATCAGGTTGGTACTTTTTCAGCTGGGAAACATGAAAAACATCATGTAGTCTCTCAAATTCGGTGGTAAAGTGATACGATATGCTACAGGCCCAATCTTCTCTAAGATCTCAAACGGACCAATGTATCTTGATTGTAGATTCTTTACTTTCAATGCCCTACCAATACCCATAACAGGTGATACTTTCATGAATACGTGGTCACCGACTTCAAATTCCAGAGGTTTTCGCCTCTTATCTGCATAACTTTTCTGTCGGCTCTGAGCAGCTAGCAATCTCTGCTTGATTAATTTTATCTGCTCCATTTTCTGATCAATAAGATCTGGCCCTAGCAATTCCCTCTCAGACAACTCAGTTCAGCATATTGGTGATTGACACTTCCTCCCGTAGAGTGCCTCGTATGGAGCCATTTGAATACTCGAATGATAACTATTGTTGTAGGCAAACTCTGCTAATGGAAGGAATTTGTCCCAACTACCTTTGTAATCAAGTACATAAGCCCTTAGCATATCCTCAAGAGTTTGAATCGTTCGCTCTGTCTGCCCATCAGTTTGAGGATGATATGCCGTACTGAATCGGAGCTTGGTACCCAAAGCTTCATGAACCGCCTTCCAAAACTTGGAAGTGAATCGTGGATCTTGATCAGAGATGATGTTCTTCGGAATACCATACAATCTCATAATCTCCTAAATGTAAATTTCTGCTAGTTTATCAGGAGAATAGTGAATGCTAATCGGTAGGTAGTAAGCTGTCTTCGTGAATCTATCAACTATCACCCAATAGCGTCATGGTTTCTAACCTTTTTCAATCCTGTCATGAAATCCATGGTAACACTTTCCCACTTCCACTTAGGTATCTCAGGATTCGTCAAAAGCCCGAGGGTCCCTGATGTTCAACTTTCACTTTTTGACATCTTAAGCAACGAGCAACGAACTCAGTCACCTCTCTTTTCATTCCCGGCCAATAGTATTGAGCCTTCAAGTCATGGTACATCTTTGTGGCTCCTGGATGCAGAGTATACTTAGTCTTATGTGCCTCCTCCATGATTTGTCATTTTAGTTCTGGTTGTGGTGGAATATAAATCCGTTTCTTGTACCTAACAAGCCCACTGGGAGACAAGTCGTAATCCTGAGTCTCGCCCCTATCAATCATACCTCTGATATAAAACGCTTCATCATCATGTTGTTGGGCTTCTTCAATTGTTGCCCTCAGATCGTTGTATATCTGACTGACCCCACTGCCTAATAAAATCTGACTAGACAGATTTAGGTCTCTGAAATCCTCGATCAGTTTCTGGTCATAAATCATTATGGCTGCCACCTGCACTGATTTCCGACTTAATGCATCAGCGACAACATTAGCCTTACCGGGATGATATTTGATTTCTAAATTGTAGTCTTTCAACAACTCCATCCATCTGCGTTGTCTCATGTTGAGCTCTTTCTGATCATACAAGTACTTCAATCTCTTGTGGTCACAGAACAACTCTACAGTCTCACCATAGAGATAGTGTCTGCAGATCTTCAAAGCAAACACAATTATCGCTAACTCAAGATCGTGGGTAGGATAGTTCAATTCATGAGTTTCAGTTGTCTGGATGCATATGCCACTACTCAGCCATACTGCATCAACATGCATCCCAATCCCTACCCACTGGCATCTGTATAAACAACATACGTAAATTATGGATCTGGGATCGTCAGCACTGGTGCTGTAGTTAACCTCTGCTTCAACTTTAGGAAGCTTTTCTCACAATTCTCATCCTACACAAAATGTTGAGCTTTCCGCGTCAATTTTGTCAGTGGTAATCAATTCTAGAGAAATTCTGAATAAATCTTCAATAGTAGCCAGCTAGACCCAGAAAACTGCGCACTTCAAATACAGTCTCAGGCCTCTTCCAGCTTAGAACTGCTTCCACTTTGCCAGGATCAACAGAGACCCCTTGTTATGAGACAAAGTGGCCCAAAAACTTTACCTCTGAAAGCCAGAATTCACACTTGCTCAGTATGGCATAGAGTTTCCTATCTCGCAATATGTTCAACAACATTTTCAGATGCTGCTCGTGTTCAGCTTTACTCCGTGAATACACTAGTATATCATCGATAAAGACTACAACGAACTGGTCCAGATACGGACGGAAGATTGGATTCATGTAGTCTATAAACACAGCAGGTGTATTAGTCAACCCAAGTGGCATCACAAGAAACTCGTAATGCCCATATCTGGTCCTGAAAGCAGTCTTCGATACATCATATGCTTTGACTCTCAACTGATGGTATCCTGATTGCAAATCGATCTTTGAGAATACATAGGAACTAGACAACTGATCGAGCAAATAATCAATTCTAGGGAGTGGATACTTGTTCTTGACTATCACTTTGTTCAGCTCTCGATAATCGATACAGAGACGCAGGCTTCCATCTTTCTTCTTGACGAAAAGCACTGGAGCACCCCAAGGAGATATGCTAGGTCGTATAAACCCTTTCTCAAGTAGTTCCTCGATCTGCTTCTTCAGCTCTGCCATTTCACTTGGAGCCATACGGTATGGGGTTTTAGAAATTGGACCAGCTTCAGGCTTCAAATCAATCGAGAACTCCACTTCCCTATCTGGAGGTAGTCCACTGACATCCTCCGAAAAAACATCAGGGAATTCATTTGCCACAAGGATATTTTCCAAGGCTACACCAGCCTTTGATTGTATAGAGCAAAATACCATGTACCTCTGACATCCCTTCTGTAAATACCTCTCAACCTTAGCTACAGATAAAAGGTTAAGAGTGATTTCAGTGTCATCTTGTGGCTGTGGATTCAGATATAAGACTCTCTTCTGTTTACAATCCAACAACACACCATTTGCTGTTAGCCAGTCAATCCCTAAAATTACTTCCAACCCTTACAGTGCCAACAAATCAGATTTACAGTTGACTCGTGCCCCTCAGCGTTTATCCCATAATTCAAACAAACATTAGCCGTCACAATTCGTGTGCCCATAGGTGTAGATACAACCAAATCATATGGGGATTTATGCATATGTAAATTCAATCGTCTCACGCAGTCATATGCAATAAATGAATGGCTAGTACCAGAATCATATATAACATGCACTAGACTGCCATTGAGAGAAATCATACCTTGAATCAGCTCTGGAGATTTTTGAGCTTCTTCCTGTGTCAGTGTATAGACCCTTCCTGGAATCCTGGGTCTAGTCTCCTCCGGTTGCTGCTTCTGTGGACAATCTTTCAAAAAGTGCCCTGGCTTACCGCAGTTATAGCAAGTGAGTGGTTTGTTAGGATCCGTTCTAAATAGGGCTCCATTACACATCTTACTAGGATAAAATGGCTTGCGGCAATGCCAACATGTTTCGCCTCTTGGGAAACCCTAGTCCCCACGACCTCCAGCTTGATTCGGCCTCTTATTATCACCCCTAGAAGGTCCACCCTGTTCTTTTCTTTTCTGTGATGAACTTCCACTCCCAAAATCACCTTTATTACCAGTCTGAGTTGCCAGGCTCGACATACGCTTCTCAATGTATCGGCACTCTTCTGTCGCTTTACTGAAATCAGTAAAGGGTTGGGAGATCAGTCTGTCCTTGAACTCAGGTCTTAGCCCCTCTATCATCATATTTGATTTCCACTCATCATTGTCATTCAGCTTGGCATATGACGAGTAGCATGACAGTCGGATATACTGAGCCAGATAGTCATCAAAACTCTCCCGGTCGTACTGCTTGATGCTGAGGAACTCTTTCTCTTTCTCTCTCTTGACAGTTGGAGGAAAATACTTCTTGTTAAATTCTTCTTGAAATAGTTCCCATGTGATAGGAACATTCTTCCCCTTCAGGATGAGGTCCATGCCTTTCCACCAGCTATCGGCATCACCTTCCAGCTTGTATATGGCTAACTGGGCTTTTATCTCATCTGGACATTGCAGCATATCAAAAATCTTTTCCAAACTAGCTAACCAGGTTTCCGCTTGTTGAGGATCAAACTTCCCCTTAAACATAGGTGGTTGTTGCTTACTGAATTTACTCAGCCAAGCTTGGATATCCACCTCAGGCTCTGGTGGTAAATTTGCTAGCAAAGGTTCATCATGGATTTCTTCATAATTCCCCCACATCAACTCATCCATGCGGTTCTCCAGGTGGTCCTGTCTCTACTGTACTCCCTGAGGTCAACTCTTATCTCATTCATGGTTTGTTGTTGTTGTTCCAATAAATCCAGGATTCGCTGCTGGATAGGGTCAGGCCTTGGTTCTCCCTCATTGGTACCATATCTACCACGCCTTCGGCCTCGACCTCTACCGCCTTCTCCTGGTTGTACCATCTACATAATTCTCTCTACATGAAATTAGAGAAGAGTAAATTTTGATATAAGAGCAAGGGCATCTTTGTCATTTCATAAATAGTCAGGGTACAAGTATGTCATACATAGCATATCATAACTATTTACAGTAGTGTAGAGAAATAGAAATATCATACATCCTATATACTACTATACATAACATCATCTTTTACATATCCAAAATATCATTTCCTTGTACCCTCCCAAAACTACCAACTCTAACTATTCCTTTCTCTGTCTGTCGGCTCCGTCTAACTGCCCTTAACTCGTATACGTGCCGATAAGCTCCGGTCACCCAAAATATACATTGTAGGCCCCATATCATAGCTCGGTGTACATGAAATCCCATACCTTTGATGTGCTTCTGGAAAACCCAGAAGTTTGCCTTCAGGCCCCACTCGACAATGAGGTTCTTCTGTTGGTTCTAGAATGCTGTGTTCGAAAAGAAGTTCATCGTGGAAAGAACCCAGCACTCATCGGTCACTATAAGCTCCAACGATACCTGCAGTCCATACAACATCTCTACACTGTCAAGGAATGCATCGTACCAGCATCTTGGGGTATTGTGCCCCTGCAGTGCCTGATAATACTTGGACATGAGAAGGCAGGATAACTCCATATTTGGCTTCAGATTGTGCGGCACCTGAACCGGCTCTGTCTGAGACTCAGTGTCGCTTAGCTCGTCCTCTGACATCTCCTCCGGCTTGTAATCAGAATCGTACTCCTCTGGCGCCTCTCCAGTCTCGCTAACCTCTATCAATCTCGGTGAAGCCGACCTCGCCTTTGGACCGTATACAGGCAGTCTCGGCACACTCTTTCATGCCGTGTAGCGCATACGCATACCGCCATATCTGAAGTATTCGATCATCGGTCCTCGGTACGGAACACGCTGATTCACCATCATCTCGCTGTGACTACAGACCACAATCTTATACTCACTCTAACCATCCATGATGTCCTGTCACCATGCATACAAAACCATATCAGTATACCATTATGATAATGCCAGAACCGCTTATTAGCTCTGATACCAAAAATGTCAACACCCATTTCCATTTTGATATTCCCAGAGTAATAGAGACCAAGTTCCCAGGCATACAGAAAAGTACATTTATACTGATAAAAGTATTTGTTTACAGTCCAAAGTTAAGATACAAAAGGTGACAATACTTACAACATAAGCTATCTATAACCACGGACTTTAACTTCGCCTCAAGACATGTGCCAATCACTTTCCTTTATCCACGTCCTTGCCTTTTGATCCGTTAGCACCCGCTAAGATGTTTGGTTTAGAAAAAGGGGTGAGATTCCAAGGAATCTCAGTAGAAACACACGATCAACAAATAAAATTCGAAAATTAAATATGCAATGCACCGTATTTAGTAAAATGAAAACTCATATCATCTGTGTGTGTACACAAAATTCAGGGCCAACTAACTCATTGAAACCCTTACATGTACCTTAGTTGAGTCCTTGACTACAGCTAGGTAAGACTAGTGCACCTCAGCTAGGTCCTAGACCACAGCTAGGTAATGTGCCTCCAGCACGTGTTTAGATTACAAAGTACAGTAAAACACATCATACAAATAGTCACATAGTATATGAGAGATAGTAGTCCCTACCTCGGAGTTCTATCGACTCTTTTTTGTGTGCCTCATGAAACATGTCGATTTTCGACTCTCGATTCAGTCCTAAAATATTAAATGTATAAGAAATAGGTCATAACCTATCCAAGTATCATTCTAGACACTTCTATAGTGTTTCTTGTGGTTATATTAGCCTATGGTGAAAATTTACCAAAATGTCCCTGAAACCCCGGCCCGGCCCCGCTGTACCCGGCTCGATGCCACATTTTCCTAAATTTTTGACTAGGGCTATCCTGACGTATTTTCGTCCAAGGAATCCATTTCCAGACTCAAAATTACCAAATTCAATGTCAAATTATGAAATTGCCCTTGGCAGCCCTACTTTTAGGGTTTTAGGGGCATTTTCGTAATTATGCTTTCTCAGCCTTTTCTGAAAAAGTGCCCAACTGTAACCCCACCTAATTTTCCCTCCTAAACCCAATGAAATGATCAAATCATTGAAAATCCAACTCTAAGCCCCCAAACATCCCTGGCCGAAATAATGATGTTCTCCAGGAAAAATCGGGGTTTTACGATTTCGACTCCGTAAACGCGTTCCTTTCTACTCCTAACCACTTTATTAACCATCTAATTGAGTTATAACAACCATTTGAACTAAAATTGGGCAGCATAACCCTTAGGCACATATTTTTCCAAAATTTAAAACTAATGGCAATCCGGTGAAATTTCACTGATTAAATTGCCCGCAGCAGCCAGAATAGTTAATATACGAAGGTTTGGAAGTTACCTCAAGCTCCCACTAGCTTTTCTTGCTCTTGGCTGAAAACCCTAACTTTTAGAACACCAAATTTGAGCTTTCCAAACCTTGAATAACATAGTAGAGTAGCTTAGGAACGGAATTATACGTATTAGGAACCGATTTACCGAAGAAATCACTTACCTTTGCAAGTTTACTTCTTTCTCTCTCTCTAGAATTTCACACTTTCTCTCACTAGTTCAGATCTGGTTGGGCACGAAAATGAGCTGAGGAAGATGATGGTAAAGTGTTTTTATTATATTATATGATTTTTTTAATGGTTTATGGAATTTCCAAAAATTCCAAAATCAATTTTATGTACATAAACCCTATGTACATGTAACTAAGCTCATTAAGCCTAACCACTATTTCCTTCCTCTTGAAATGTGTAGGAGACACCTAGGGGTCCCTCCCTATGGTCTCAATTGGCTTCACAACTTGATCCGGTTACTTATACACGTAAAGTCTCAATTTTGGTCAAAATTGCACTTTTTGCTCAAATTTTCCATAAATTCATATTAAATTGACCAAAATATTCTAAATATATTCTTAACCTTTATTTTCCTTAATTAATTGAAATTAACTTCAATTAATTGGAAAATAATTTATTTTGTGCTGTTTTGGCAAAATTACGATTTTGTCATTACCTTTCTAATACTATTTCTTTTCTTATTTTTCTTTGGCCAATTTCCATCTATTTTTGGATCAAATATTTTCTCTAATATTCGTTCATTTTTGGACCTTAATATTGGGCTTTTTAAATTACCCAAATTAATTCCTTAATTATTTTTTCCCAATTTCTCATGAAATTGAACATTTATAAATTCATAAATTCAAAATTCATGAATATTCACCATTTTATTGAATTTCTCAAATATTTACAATACTTTTGGTGAATATAAATTTTGGGGTGTTACAATCAGCTGCAGTCCAAAATCATTCTTACGCTTTGTCATTTGGAGATGATCTATCCTCCGTCCTTTTTTACTATGATGGTTCACCTTACAGTCCACCTCATTCATGAAATAAAGCTCGCTGGCCCAGTACAATATCAATTGATGTATCTGTTAGATCCCATATGTTTTGATGATAATAAAGATTGGACTAATGATATAAGAGGATTTGATAACAAATGAATTTGAACAAAGTAAATAAATGGCAGACAAAGCATTATTTGAAGTAAGCATTAGAGTAATGAAGAAGATTTGAGAGAAAGAGCAAAGGAAGAACATAACTGGCAGTTTTTGTTTATGTTTACACGAGTGACTACTCGAGTAAGGAATATTGTTACTCGAGTGGGCACTCGAGTAAGGTTGAAAGAAAATGTTTTTGGAGGCACTGCCAAAATTTGGAAGAAGTTACTCGAGTAGCCACTCGAGTAATCTACAAAGTTATATAGAATATTACTCGAGTAACACATGAGAAAAGGCATTACTTGAGTCGCTACTTGAGTAACCAGGTAAAAAATCTTCCAATAGCTCTCAGCCAAGAATTGCAACAATTTACTCGAGTAGCCACTCGAGTAACAGGTGAGAAAAAGGCTCTACTCGAGGGAACACTCCAGTAATCTGCAGAGTTATTTGAAACATTACTCGAGGGGTCACTCGAGTAATCAGGTAGGCAAACTCTCGGCCAAGATTTGAATGACATTACTCAAGGGAGTAATTGAGTAATCTGTAAATTTATTTGAAATTTACTTGAGGACTCACTCGAGTAACATGTGAACAAAAGACATGGCCACTCGAGTAAGCACTCGAGTAATCAACTTACTGAAGGGAGCATCCGAGTAACTTGTGAGGAAAAGACACGGCCACTCGAGTAATCTGGTATTTCCAAGTCTTGTGAGTTATCTTATTCCATGTCTTACCCGAGTAATATCTTATAAAAATGTTGAATTAGTCACTGCCATATTTTTGATAGCATTACTCGAGGGACTACTCGAGTAATGAGAATGATCACTCGAGTAGCCACTAGAGTAAGGCAGTCCAGAAATCATGTTTTTAAATGAATGATTATTGATTTGTTATCTATATGATTAACTCTTCATTGCACTGTATCCTAAGTACTTTTGCAGAGAAATAATGAAGAGATCATGCCAGAAGTGAAAAGTCAAATAAAAGGTCCGAATGTTCACCTACCGTAACCTACCACAAATGGATAGTTTTCAAATTTGAAGAATGGTCAATTGTTGCTGCGCGACTCTAACAGACATGTTTAAATTGCTTCCAACGGACACCACAAATCATCTATATATATGGAGCATTCAAAGAACAACAACAACAACTGAGAATACGCAATCACACATCGATCAACATGCTCTTTGTGCTTTGTTTTCTTATACTCATTCATTGTATTTCAGTGATTATATATTTGCTCTATGAGAGAGTTTTTCATTACAAACTCAATATTTGTTATTAAGACAACTTAAGGTTGTGGAACCTTGAGTGAGGGATTTGATTGCAACGTGTAAGGGGGAGCGAGTGTCCAGGTGAAGGAACTTAGTGAATCATGGAGAATATAGTGAAACTCTCAGAAAAGCTCTGAGGACTGAACATATGTCAAAGTGGTTGTGGCCGAACTAGTATAACTCCTGGTGTACACTTCAGTGATATTTTTCTTTGTTATCAACTGCTTTAAATATTCTGTCAATTTTCTTATACACAACGGAATTTCTTGTATCACCCAATGCACCCGATCCTCTTGGGTGAAATGCTTGCACTAACATTTGGTATCAGAGCATAGGTCTTCTTGTTAAGGTTCAACAACCTAAGAAGGTTCCAATGGCAAGCATGGGTGAAGGCATTCTTCCCGATGGAGCTTCTATCACGAGACCTCTGGGTTTTAATAGCGAATACTTCTCATTCTGGAAAGCAAAGTTCAGAGTCTTCATAATGGCTACTGAATATGGGCTATAGGATGTGATTGAGAGTGGAAACTACGAACCTGAAAAGATTATAGATTCACAGAGAGTTTCTAAGACACCAACAGAATATGATGAGAATAACAAGAAACTCATCACACTCAACAGTAAGACAATTCTAATGATTTAAAGTACCTTGAATCAAAATGAGTACTTTAGAATCTACACACTTCCAATAGCTAAAGAAATGTGGGAAGCCTTGGAAATAGCTCACGAAGGAACTTCAGGAATAAAAGAAAACCGGATCAATACTCTGGTTACTGAGTTTGATTTACTTCGAATGAAATCAGGTGAGTCGATAGCTGAATTTGAACTTAGATATACTCACCTTGTTAATCAACTTGCAGCACTTGGAAAAGTATATGATCAAAATACTCAAGTACGAAAGATTTTGAATATTTTTTCTAAAGACTGGGAGGCAAAAGTTACTGCAATTGAGGAAGCAAAAGGTGAATCAATACAATCGGTTGCTTCTCTATTCGGAAGCCTTTCTGAATATGAGAGTAAGTTAAAGTTCAAATGAGAACTAGATGATATCGGTGACAAGAAGAAAAGAGGTCTAGCACTGAAAGCAAAAGAAGAAGAACAAGATGAAGATGAAGAGTTTGACGATGACGAAATGGGCCTAATCATAAAACAATTCAAAAAGTTTTACAAGAAAGGCCAATGATTCAAAAAATTTCAGAAAGGAGGAACAAGCAATAAAGAACACATCATCTGCTATGAATGTGGAAAGCTAGGACATTTCAAATCAAAATGTCAAGAACTGATTCAGAAGAATAAAGAAAAGAGAAAAGGCAAATTCTACAACAAGAAGAAAGCCTTTATATCTGCCATATGGGGTGATAGCTCTTCTGATAAAGAAAGCGATGAAGAAGAAGTAGCCAATATCTGTCTAGTTGCTCAAGAAGAAACAGAAGAAGAGGTAATTGATTCTGATCCTACCTATGATGAATTATTTTCCGAATATAATGCTTTACATTCTGAATTCATCAAAGTAGTTAAAGAACTAGTTGTTTTCAAAAAGAAAAACAAAGCTCTTGAAATAGAACTAAAAGAGAATTTAGAGAAAGATTGTGAAACCTATTCTTCTCTGAAAAAGAAAAACGTTGATCTCACGAAAACTCTTGAAAAATTCATTAAAGAAAGTGAGATGCTAAATGTGATTCTAAAAGCTCAACGTTTTGTAAATGATCAATCTGGTCTTGGATATGATCCAAAATCAAATAGAAGAAAAGAAAGAAAGAAAGTAGGAGGTAAGTCATATTTAAATTATTTTCAGCATTTTGTACATACTTCAAATCCTTTTGCATATTGTAATTATTGCAATAGAAAATGTCATTATACATCATCATGCATTCATAAGAAGAAAGGAAAGATAGGAACCTACAAATGGGTACCTAAAGGTTCATATGGTCAGAAAGTCATCTGTACTAACCCAAAAGGACCCAAAAAGACGTGGGTACCTAAGACTTAATCGTATTTGAATGCAGATATGTCTTAAAGCATCCAAAAATAACAAATGGTACATAGACAGTGGGTGCTCGAGGCATATGACCGATGATTTTGAAAGTTTTACCACATTGAAACCCAAGGAAGGTGGAAAGGTAAAATTTGGAGGAAACCGATCCGAAAAGATAGCAGAAATTGGTGAAATAAAAAAAGACAAAGGAATACAAGTCAAAGATGTATATTATGTTGAAGGCTTGTGTCATAATTTGCTGAGCGTAAGTCAAAGTGCAGATAAAGACAACTGGGTAATATTTGATTCAGAGGAATATCTAATTGTCAACATGAAAGACTTACAACTTGATAAGAAAAACATCAAGGCAAAGCTCAGAGAAAAAAGGGAAGATAACTGCTATATTTTTGACATCAATAGAAATGGCTTTGAAAATTGTTTTCTGAGTAATGCCGATGAAAGTTGGTTATGGCATAAAAGACTAGCTCATGTCAACATGCACCAACTAGGCAAACTACTCAAAAAGCATTTAGTTCTTGGATTACCCAAAGTAAATTTCAAAAACGATTTGATTTTTATGCATGTCAAAAGGGTAAACAAACTAAATCTTCTTTGAAATTGAAAAATGAGATATTAACCAATATACCACTTCAATTATTACACATGGATTCAGTCGGACCAGCAAGAGTTAAAAGCCTTGGTGGCAACTTATATTCATTGGTCATTGTTGATGATTTCTCTAGATTTACATGGACTATTTTTCTGTTATCAAAGGATGAAACCTTTGCAGAATTCATTGTCTTTGCCAAGAAAGTGCAAAATGAGAAAGGTACGTCTATTGCAGGTATTAGGACAAATCATGGTGAAGAGTTTGAAAATCCATCTTTTGAAGAATATTGTGATACTAATGGCATTGATTATAATTTCTCTGCTTCAAGGACACCTCAACAAAACGGAGTCGTGGAACATAAGAATAGAGTACTCACTAAAATGGCTAGAGCAATGCTGAATGAAAAGAACATGTCTCAAGTTTTCTGGGCCGATGCAATGAGCACAACATGCTATATTTCAAATAGAGCCTACATTAAAACAAAACTTGGAAAGACACCATACGAGCTATACAATGGAAGGAAGCCAAACATTGATCATTTACACATCTTCAGTTGTAGGTGTTTCATTCATAATAGTGTTAAAGATAACTTAGGAAAATTTGATTCTAGAATAGATGAAGGAATTTTCCTAGGCTATTCTAACTGAAGTAAAGCATACAGAATTTTCAATAAAAGAACATGTGTTGTTGAAGATTCAATTTATATTGTATTTGATGAATTTGAATCCTCTGACAAAACCATTGATGATGAGCAGGAAGTTATTTTAAAATAAAAAAATGGTCAATCTATTTCTAAATCTCTTATTCCAGAAGTTGATCAAACCAAGGAGGAAGATCAGTCACTAGGACAACCTAAAGCCTGGAAATACAATAGAAGTCATCCCCTAGATCAAGTCATAGGAGAAGTGAATGAAGGAGTCAAAACTAGAAATAAAATTTTCAATGATGTTAGTTTTTCTGCATTCATTTATGAGATTGAACCTTATAACATTGATGACGTCCTATCAAACAATGATTGGGTTATAGCAATGCAAGAAGAACTAAACCAATTTGAAAGAAATCAAGTTTGGGATTTGGTATCTCGACCTAAGGATCATTCGATCATTGGCACTAAATTGGTATTCAAGAACAAACTTAATGAATCCATAATTATTGTTAGAAACAAGGCAAGATTGTTGGCCAAAGGCTATAATCAGGAAGAAGGAATTGATTATGAGGAAACGTATGCTCCAGTGGCTAGATTGGAAGCTATAAAAGTACTCTTAGACTTTGCATGCATCAAAGGATTCAAACTCTATTAAATGGATGTAAAGAGTGCATTTCTAAATGGCTACATCATGGAAGAAGTATATGTTGACCAACCTCCAGGTTTCGAAGATGTAACTAAACCTGGCCATGTTTTTAAACTCAAAAAGGCTTTATACGGATTAAAACAAGCTCCTAGAGCATGGTACGAAAGGCTCAGAAATTTCTTATTGAACAAGGTTTTGTATGAAGAAAAGTTGATACAACACTTTTTACAAAACGAAAATGTGATGATATCTTAATTGTGCAAATATATGTTGATAATATAGTTTTCGGTGCTACTAACGAAAGCATGTGCAAAGAATTCTCTGAGATAATGCAGGGGGAGTTTGAGATGTCAATGATAGGATAATTGAATTTCTTTCTCGGTTTGCAAATCAAACAAAGAAAGAATGGAATTTTCATATCTCAAACAAAGTATCTGAAAGAGCTATTGAAGAAGTATGGATTGGATGAAGCAAATGGAATGGACATACCTATGAGCTCAACCACATTGCTTGATGCGAAATATCAAGGGAAAAGATTACAATATCACAAAATATAGAGGAATGATCGGATCATTACTCTATCTCACTGCAAGCAGGCCTGATATTCAATTCATTGTGGGTATGTGTGCAAGATATCAATCAGCACCAAAAGAGTCACATGCTGAAACCGTCAAACGTATCTTCCGATATCTTACTGACACGGCAGAATTAGGTCTTTGGTATCCCAAAGGAAGAAGTGAATATCTAGTTGCATACTCAGACTCTGAACATGGAGGATACAAAACAGACAAAAAGAGTACTAGTGGACAAAGCCAGTTTCTTGGAGGCTCACTTATGTCATGGTTTAGCAAGAAACAAACCACAGTGTATCTTTTGTCAACGGAAGCTGAGTATGTTGCAGCATCAAGTTGTTGTGCACAAGTAATATGGCTAAAGTAACAACTACAGGATCTTGGTATTTATTTGAAAGAGATACCAATATACTGTGAAAACACTAGCACGATAAGCTTGGCAAAGAATCCTGTTCAACATTCTAGAACCAAGCATATTGATGTCAGACATCACTTCATCAGAGATCATATCCAAAATAAAGATGTCAAAGTGATATTCATTCCAACTCATCTTAGACTAGCTGATATCTTCACAAAACCTCTTGTAAAAGATCATTTTTTGTATATTAGAAGAGAATTAGGAATGGTAAATCCCAATGAATTGTAAGCTATTTAGTGTTTACAAAATGTTAGATGATGTTATTTATTGATGTTTTGATGATTACTAACTTAAACATTGGAGTTTCTAGTAATTTGTTTTGCTGGATCATGATATTCTATTTTAGAGTATGAAAAGCAGAGGTTAATAGAGGATAACATTGCTGGAGGGACAACTTCAAGTGACGAGCATTACTGGAGTGACACCTTAAAGTAATGAATGAATTACTCGAGTAGCCACTAGAGTAATGAACTTGGAAATTTGCCAGTGAAGCATTAATTTCAAATGAAATGGCACAACTGTTGGAAATGAACATTCAGAAGGTGAAGAGACAGATTACCCGGGTAAGGCTTCGAGTGAACTTCAAAATTTACTCGAGTAAGGCCTCGAGTGAAACTATGTGCAGATCTCAAATTTGCTGAGTTTCAGCTCAAATCTATCATAAAGAACCATCAAATGATCAAGGGAATATACATGGGTAATTACAATATTATTCATGCCAGGTACGCACTTGAATTCATTGCAATTTAAAATTTCTGGTATGATCACTCGAGTAGCGACTCAAGTGAAGTTGATGATCACTCGAGTAAGCCCTCGAGTGATGTCGGGATTTAGGGTTATTTCAGTCAACACTCGGTCATTTCTCTCAAAATCATCTCGAGTGATTCTCCTTGTGCTCTCACAAAAACTTTTCACAATCATTTTCCCTTCTCATTTCTGTTAAAACCATTTGGTTTTTAACTTCTAAAAACTCCCAGATTGCTCAGAAACTTCTGCCCTATATTCGTGACTTACAGTCCCTGTTTTTCAGAAATCTTTGTTTCTCACAAATCAAAATGGTGAGGACAAAATCTCCTAATCTTAGTACTCCTTCTAAGTCCTCTGAACCATATCAACCTTCTGATTCTCTTTCATCTCCTCCTACCAAGAAAGAAAAATCTCTCCCAAACCTAAAGACAAAGCTAAGCCGCAAACTAAGCCAAAGGTGAAAGAGGTTGTGATTAAGGAGCCCATTGCCACAAGAGCTCAATCTAAGAAGAGTTCACCTCTAGGAAGAGGCAAAGCAACAAAAGAGCCATATCCTCCTCCTTCTGACTCAACCGACAAACCTACTTTTTCTCCAAAACCTCTGAAAAAGCCCAAGATTGATGAGAAGATTACCAAAGTTATGGTAGGCATGCTTGAAGAAGCTTTTCAATCTAAGGAAGCAAAGAAAGGGCAATCTTCAAGGCAACCAGAAGAGAGGGATGAAGAAATAACATTTCCTCTAAAGGGATTCAATATGAGCAAGCTTGAGGAATCTTAGAAGTACCTGAGTCACTTTGCAAGAAGAAATGTGTGCAAGATGCACTACATTGACTACAATGTTCTTAAAGAGGTATTGAAATTCGACCAGAGTCCCTATCTTGATTCCTATATGCCCTGGCTATCTGTTAAACTCCCATTTTGCACTAAAGTCGTGAGGCATTTTTACTATAATCTTGAACCTATAAATGATCCCATTAGGAAGTCTGTGGAAGAAGAAATGACTTCTAAGGTCAAAGGATAGAGAATTCTAATCTCGCCCTCCAGAATCAATACCTAGTTAGGAATAGAGAACCCTGCTGATGATAATTATCCTAATTATGAATCAAACCAGTTGTTTTCTATCCTAAGACCAAGTGAGATAGTGGGACCTCTCAATTTCAATCCGAGTAATATGAGTGATTTTTATCAAGTCCTATGGTATATCTATTCTAGAACCATGGTAAACAAATCCAACAACTTCACACATTTCATTGAGAGGGACTTCAGAAAATTTGCCTCTTTGATTCTCAAAGAACAAAAGGACTTATGAGAATATATCTTTGTTGAGATCAAGAGATATAGGTATGACGGAAAACCTACTACTCTAATACCTTATCCTCAACTTATTTCCTTGTTCCTCAAGAAGAATAATATTTGGTACTTGGAGAGTAAGGAGCCGATTAAGAGGATAACACTAGTTAGGAGGAATCAAATTGGAAAGTTGAACATTGAGATTCCTCTGAAGACTCCTCTAGAAGCAAGTCCCAAGAAGAAGACTGACACTGCAACTAGTCGAATGGATGACACACAGTCTTCTGCTGCAGCCAACACATCTTCTCCTTCTTTCTTTGGTGCCGCAATGCAAACATTCATGGAGAACATTCAGAAGAGTTTTCATATCGATATTGCGAATACCAATGCGAAGTTGGTAACTCATATGAATGAGAAGATGGGACAACTTGTAGAGAGAATGGATAAGAGGCACGAAGAGTTGTTAGCTGAACAATGTGCCCAGGGTGAAGTTCTGAGATCCATTATTGCTAGACTTGATGCTATGGCATCTGGCTCTCTTATTCCTGGTCCTTCTGTTATTCTTGAGCCAGTACCTATCTCTGAACCTGAACCTGAACCTGGACCTTCTACTGAGCATAGACCCTCTGAGATTGGACCTAGTAATATCTTGCTCTCTATGCCTGACCTTGACATATTTGAGCCAATCCATATCACCACTAATGATCCACCTTAGCCTGTTCAGCCAGAGCCCATATCCACTCCTATTGCCTCACCTACACGCATTGAGGAGGTGCTTGTATCTTCACCGGTTGCTACAGAGGGAGTAGAAATTATTTCTCTAGTTTCTTACCCATTATCTCCAGTGAATCCTCCAGAGGATCTTAAGACACCCCCAGTGAACCTTCCTGACCTTGAACCATCATCTTCAGATCCTTTAAGTTCAGATGGTTCATATGAATCTTTGGCATTTCCTGTCACTCCTATCTTAGCAGCCAAGCCATCTACTTCTTCTCATGATTGATTCTACCTTTATGATGAAGACAAAAAGGGGGAGAAGAGTCTGAGTGATTTTGTGATTAATGGCTGAGTAAATGCATAGGGGATATTGTTAGATCTCATGTTTTGATGATAACAAAAGAATGGTTTGAAAAGGAAATGTTTAAATATCAAGCTTGAACTAAGTAATGACAGGAATAAGCTTTACTTGAGGAAAGCATGGAAGTAGTGAAGATTGGCCAAGAGAAAATGCTAAGGAACTTAAGTTGAAGTGCATTTTCTAAGGCATTACTCGAGGAGCTACTCGAGTAATGACCCAAAACTTGAAGTAAATAGGCAAAACTTCCAGTTACCTGCCACCATTACTCGAGGCGCTACTCGAGTAACCAGGTAAAACTTCAAGGTTGCTCTCGGCCTGCCAATGTTACTCGAGGAGCTACTCGAGTAACCATGTGAAAACTTCCAGTTGCCTTCAAGTTAGCAGAATGTTACTCGAGGAGCTACTCGAGTAACCGTTTGTACCTCTCGGCATTTTGTACCACTGCTAATGTTACTCGAGGAGCTACTCGAGTAACCAGGTCAGAAACTTCCAGTTCACCTTCAAGTTTTCCATGATACTCGAGGAGCTACTCGAGTAACCGTGTATTTGAAAATGTGTAACTCTCGGCACTTTGTACCACTGCCAATGTTACTCGAGGAGGTACTCGAGTAACAGCCTGAGGTAAGTTAAAACTTGAGGTTGGTATCCGATTAACTTGAATTGTTTATTTCGTCTTCCTCGAGTGCTGACTCGAGTATTCAAGTTTCTAATGTTTTATCTTAAGTGGATTCCTCGAGTATGTACCCCAGTAAGCACAAATATTTACAAAGGAAACTTCAAGTCATGCCCAGGGTAAGTTATGTTCAAATGTCTCAGTTACTCGAGGAGCTACCCGAGTAACTTATGCAAGATTGAGTGCATTACTCGAGGAGCTACTCGAGTAATGAGGTAAGTGCTCTCGGCATTTTGATCCTGCCAACATTATTGGAGTAGAGCATCGAGTAATCAAAAGTTTTTCAAAGGATTACTCGAGGTGTTACCCGAGTAACTCATAAAGTTGTGAGTGCATTACTCGAGTAGCTACCCGAGTAAATAACTATTCCAAAGGTTTGAAATTTAGTTTACTCCATGCACTACCCGAGTAATCTTATACTTGTTCATTAACTTGCAGTTGATAAATGATTTCCCGATGTTACTCGAGGATCTACTCGAGTAAACTTCAAGGGTTACTCGAGGAGCTACTCGAGTAAGCATACCCAGAAATTTAGAAATCATTCAAACGTTCATTGATTTGTTTCCTATATGATTAACCTTTCATTGTATTAGTATTCTTAGTCTATTTACAGATAAACAATGAAGGAATCACTTCAAGAGATGAAAGTCAAATCAAACGTTCAAATGCCAACCACCGCCAACGGATATTTTTCAAAAACTTGAAAAGTCAACAGTGGCTGCGCACTCACCAACGGACGAAAGGAAAACGTTCCAACGGTCGTCACCATCATATCTATATATATGGGAACCTTCAAACAGAGAAGAACAACTAAGCATCCACACAAACAATTCATTGAGTTCATTGCTCTGTTTTCACGTTGAAATTGTATTCATATGCTTCAGTGATTATCATTTACTCTTTGTGAGAGATATTTCATTCAAACTCAATATTTGTTATTGAGATAACTTAAGGTTGTGGAACCTTGAGTTGGGATTGGATTACAACCTGTAAGGGGGAGCGAGTGTCCAGGTGTGAAGGAACTTGCTTGTACTGTGGTGCCAAGAACCCACTGAATCTTGGAAGTTATAGTGAAACTCTCAGAGAAGCTCTGAGGACTGGACGTAGGTCAAAGTGGTTGTGACCGAACCAGTATAACTCCCGGTGTACACTTCGGTGATATTTCTCCTTACTCATTACTGTTTTAATTCTTTTGTCAAAGTTTTATATTTTCGAAAGAAATTTCAGTATCACCCAATTCACCCCCCTCTTGGGTGAAACGCTTGATCTTACAGATATGGGTGTACAGGGGGGCTTTGGGGCACTTTTTAATTTTGAATTCTAAAGATTATGTAATGAATTCTTCTTTATGCAATTTGTTTCTTTATGCTATTAAAGTTAAATTTCATTGAAGTTATATTGCTTTATGGGACTAATGAATTTTTGATTTTATATACAAGGTGAACAAGTAAATAAGAACAAAAACTTTTAAAAGATCTTTAATAAGCTATTTCAAAAGAGTTTTCAAGTTTAAATTGAACAAAAGATTTTATATGAAAAGTATTTAAGAAGCATATGTATCAAAACTCAATTTCAAAAACTTTGTTCAAAATCATCAAGTTTTATCATCATCAAAAAGGGGGAGAATGTTGGATCCCATATGTTTTGATGATAACAAAGATTGGACCAATGATATAAGAGGATATGATAACAAATGAATTTGAACAAAATAAACAAATGGCAGACAAAGCATTACTTGAAGTAAGCATTGGAGTTCGACCAAAAAAAAAAAAGTAAGCATTGGAGTAATGAAGAAGATTTTTTGAGAGAAAGAGCAAAGGAAGAACATCACTGGTAGTTTTTGTTTATGTTTACTCGAGTGACTGCTCGAGTAAAAACCATTGTTACTCGAGTGGGCACTCGAGTAAGGCTGAAAGAAAATTTTTTCAAAGGCATTGCCAAAATTTGGAAAAAGTTACTCGAGTAGCCACTCGAGTAATCTGCAAAGTTATATAGAATATTACTCGAGTAACCACTCGAGTAACACATGAGAAAAGGCATTACTCGAGTTGCCACTCAAGTAACCAAGTAAAAAGAATCTTCCAGTAGCTCTCGGCCAAGAATTGCAATAATTTACTCGAGTAGCCAGGTAAGGAAAAGGCTCTACTCGAGGGAGCACTCCAGTAATTTGCAAAGTTATTTAAAGCATTACTCGAGGGGTCACTCGAGTAATCAGGTAGGCAAACTATTGGTCAAGATTTGAATGACATTACTCGAGGGAGTAATCGAGTAATCTACAAACTTATTTGAAATTTACTCGAGGACTCACTCGAGTAACCTGTGAAGAAAAGACATGGCCACTCAAGTAAGCACTCGAGTAATCAGCTTACTGAAGGGAGCACCCGAGTAACTTGTGAGGAAAAGACACGGCCACTCAAGCAGCCACTCGAGTAATCTGGTATTTCCAAGTTTTGTGAGTTATCTTACTCCATGTCTTACCCGAGTAATATCTTATAAAAATGTTGAATTAGTCACTGCCATATTTTTGATAGCATTACTCGAGGGACTACTCGAGTAATGAGAATGATCACTTGAGTAGCTACTAGAGTAAGGCAGTCCAGAAATTATGTTTTTAAACGAACGATTATTGATTTGTTATCTATATGATTAACTCTTCATTGCACTAGTATTCTAGTACATTTACAGAGAAATAATGAAGAGATCATGCCAGAAGTGAAAAGTCAAATAAAAGGTATGAATGTTCACCTACCGCTACCTAACGCAAACAGATAGTTTTCCAATTTGAAGAATGGTCAACCATTGTTGCGCGACTCTAACGGACATGTTTGAATTGCTTCTAACGGACACCACAAATCATCTATATATATGGAGCATTCAAAGAACAACAACAACAACAGAGAACAAGCAATCAAACATCGACCAACATACTCTTTGTGGTTTGTTTTCTTATACTCATTCATTGTACTTCAGTGATTATATATTTGCTCTATGAGAGAGTTTTTCATTACAAACTCAATATTTATTATTGAGACAACTTAAGGTTGTGGAACCTTGAGTTGGGATTTGATTATAACGTATAAGGGGGACCGAGTGTTCAGGTGAAGGAACTTGCTGTGTACTGAGGTGCCAAGAACCCACTGAATCTTAGAGAATATAGTGAAACTCTCAGAGACGCTTTGAGGACTAGACGTAGGTCAAAGTGGTTGTGGCCGAACCAGTATAACTCCCAGAGTACACTTCGGTGATATTTCTCTTTGTTATCAATTGCTTTAAAAATTCTGTCAATTTTCTTATACGCAATGAAATTTTTGGTATCACCCAATTCACTCCCTCATCTTGGGTGAAACGCTTGCACTAAAAGTATCTGATTGAGAGGTATTCATTTTAAATATGTGCTTCATTGTTAGTTCTTATGTTTGTTAGTCGTCCTTTTCAGCATTTACTATCAATTTTCTCTTCTTTACTTTGTAGGTTCCTCGGGAAATTAAAATCTTACGTAAGGAATAAGGCTTGGCCAGAAGGTTCTATAGCTGAAGGCTATATATAGGATGAGGTTCTGTATTTTTGTTCAAGGTACTTTGATGACCTCGAGACAGCTTTCAACCACCCACCTCATGTTGACGATTGTCTTGATCCTGTGCCAACATCAGGAGAATTTATACCTTGTGTTGGTAAACCATTTGGAGGAACTGAGAACATCAAACTAATGGCAACTGAGAAGTTGCAAGCACATATACATGTCTTGATTAATTGCACACAAGTTGATCCTTTCATACAGTAACAATTGTACACTCACATGTTATTCTATATCTTTCGTAACATTTTTCACTTTCATTTCACTATCGCCTTTCCATTATTAATTGCAGGGAATTCAGAAGTCATGTTAAGCATCAACTCATGATCTGTACACAAACATCCTCGAAAGTTGACAAAAAGGTCCATAGAGAATTCCTGACCTGGTTTGCGCGCAGAATACTATAATGACCACAACCCACACTTACCAGATTTCAGAGTTCTCACAATCGGCCCTCTTGATCATTCAAAAAGGTTTACAACATACAATATCAATGTTTTTAAGTTTTGCATGGTTTAACAGGATCAAGGATTTCAAACTCAAAATTCGAGTGTTTATGGCACATTTGAGACAAGGAGTTATGCGAGCAGCAGTGACGCCAACATGCAGTTCGGAGGGGTCCCTTACTATGGAAAGCTTCTTGATGTGGTTGAACTTAATTATCAAGGCCATTTCACCATGACGCTGTTCAAGTGTTTGTGGGCAAATACCACTACTTCTCGGGGACTGACAACTGATAACTTAGGGATCACATCAGTCAATTTCTCACGGCCGATTCATACTGGTATTTCTCAAGATGATGAGCCGTATATTCTTGCTTCAGAGGCACATCAGGTTTATTATGTCGAGGACGAGAGGCACAGGTATTGGCACATGATCGTTCATTTAAAGCCACGAGACTTTTACGACATGGGTGAAGGCGATAACACTGCTTACGAGAGTGAGTCATTTTAGCCAGCGGATTTTGAAAACTACTTCCCTGAAGGAGATGGCAATTTACTTCTACTGCGGTGCGTTTTTTTAAGTCCACATCATTTAAATTAAATTTTTTAAATTTAATAATACATCACTAACAAAAATGTTTCTACATAATTTCTGTAGGGATGGCGAGGATGAGTGATCAAATTCAAATTATGTTTTGTCTTTAAAAAAAATTGGAAAAAAATATTTAAAAAAATAAAATAATATTTGTAGCAGTTTTTGAACCATCACAAAAATAAAAATAACCGCTACTAATTTAAAATTGCTACAAAATGAATACATTAACCGCTACAAATGCTATGCGGATCTCTATAAATAACCCTACCACAACTCATTTTAAACACTCCCCCATTTCTTTTCACCTTACCCTTCTTTCATTTTCTCTCATTTACAAATTTTTTTGTATGAGTTGAGGAGCTTAACAATACGATCAAATATGGTAACAAATTTTTAAATTTTTTATTTCAATACTTCTTTCCTTCAAATAAAATTTATTCTCACCATTTTTTTTTCTAGATATTTCAGAGTTTTATCTCATTTTCATCTATTTTTCGTATACAATTACAGTGTAGTAGACAACATAATAGTTTCTTATTACCTACGTATCCTTAATAATATTATCAATACAATATTTATATACTTATCCAACCAAATTAAATTATTCCTTTTAATTTATAAATGAGCTAAACTATTGAATAATAAGCTAATTAAATTAGCTAAACTACCAAAAAAATAAACTATTTAATTTAGTGTGCGTTTTGGGGGGCATTTGAACCCCCCAAACGCTCAATTGAGCTTATAAGCTCAATGGGCAATTTGGAAAAAAAAAATTTGAGTGTTTGTTTCCCAAAGTGAGCAATCGAGCTTAATTCTATCTTAATAGCTTTTGCCATAAGCTCCATTTCTCAACTTTTACTGATTTAGCTTTTGGGGAGAGTGAGAATGGTTAAAATATTTTTTCAGTTATGTCTAGTGTACTGTCAGACTTATTGTAATTTTACCCTTAATGTACTTTTTTTGCTACAAAAATTAATTTCAACTATTTTTTGGTGCTTTTAACCCTTAAAATATTTTTTCAACTGTACCCAGTGTGTTATTAGACTGATTGTAATTTTATCTTTAATGTACTTTTTCAGTTCTAGAAATTATTTTAAACTATTTTTTGGTGTTTTTAACCCTTTAAAATATTTTTTCACTCACTCTCTCTTACTATTATCACAAAAGTCACTTGTGCTTAAGTCAATCCAAACAAGTTTTACTTTTGTAAAAGTCATTTATACAATCCCTATTCTAAACATAAATCACATTACACAATCGGGCTTTTACCAAAAATAAAATTACCAAAAGTTAAATTGAGAAACTCCATTTTTCCTATCGCTGTTCCAAATACACTCTTAATATCACAAAAACTGAAACAAATGATTGTTTTTTTTTTTTAATTTTCTTAATTTTTGTAGCGGTTATTAAACCGCTACTAATTAACGCACCTTTTTCAAACTGAAATTAATTTTTTTGAGTGAATTTTGAATTTTAATGAAATTAGTAGCGGTTTTATAACCCCTACTAATTATAGGAAATTGCATTTAGTAGCGGTTCATAAACCGCTACAAAAGAGCCAAAAAAATTCATTTTTCTTTTCCCGCCTTAAAAATTTTATTTTTGATATTTGTAGTGGTTATATAACCGTTACAAATATCCCAGAAAAAGTTTACGACTATTGGCGATGTTGTAGCGGTTGTATTGAACCGCTACAAATAAAATAGTGATTATTTTGCTTGAGTTGCGGTTTTATATTAACCGCTACAAATTCGCTTGCAACATAAGATTTAATAGCGATTTTATAAACCGCTACTAATGTTTTTTGTAACGGTTAAAACCGCTACTAATAATCATTTTTAACCGCTACTAAATCACTTTTTTTTTTGTAGTGTAGGTCGATAACATCAACAGAAGCATTCACATTATCATATCAAATTCTTCCATTGGCTTTCCCATCCAGTTATATCAGTAAAATAAGAATTTATGTAATTCTTCTGTAAAGCTAAGAGATTTAATGAAGTAGTTAGCAGCTAGTACTATCGAATTTTAAATTATGAAAAAACCAATTATCTCCTAAATTAACGTTTTACCACAAAATTATTAGTATATAAATATATTTAATAATAACAAAACATTCTTAAACTCTCGGACTTCAAAATATAGCTTCAAATATTAGAATTTGAAAATTATATTTTTATTTTAATTAGTTGAAAGTTTAAGGCAGTGTTTTTTAATTTTCATGAATAAATTTAAATGGAGAATATAACTAAAACTTAAGTTTATTGACTTTTAAATAATAAAGATATCTTGTCATCAAATAGCCATATCCCAACTATTAAACATATAACACTTTGCACGGCTTAAAGCCAAATGATCCAAACATATATATTGAGAAGTACTATATATTTATATAACTAATGGCTTAATATTTTTTAGTTTGGCCAAATATACTTTTAGTCCTTTAAGCTTACATAAGGTATACTTTTATAGTCCTTAACTTTATAAAGTATAGTTTTTATTTCATAATTCTTAACACCATTAATATTGTTAACGAAAAATGCTTATGCAGCAAACTCAAGGGATCACTGAGCAGTTGAAAAAGTATATTTAAGTTTTATTTTTTTAATATAATTGTTGTAAATTGTTTTAGTATAATTTTTATTAAAGAATAAAAACTTGAATATGCTTTGTCAGCTGTTCAGCCACATGAGTTTGCTGCGTCAGCGTTTTTCGTTAGCTGTACATTAACGGTGTTAAAATTATGAGTAAAATACTCTAACCACCCCTGCGTTTTGCCTTAATTATACAGACTTCCCATTTATTTTGAAAACTCATATAAACCTCTCTTAATTTGGAAAATTGGGAATGGCAGGAGAGTGAATGTTTGGAGGGATAAGTGGGTGGGAGAGTCTGAGCTGTCAAATAACAGCTTATTAAGTAGTGTAGCCCCTGATTTGGTAGTGGCAGATCTGATTCAGAATGGGGTATGGAATGAGGAAAGGATTGAGAATTTATTTGATGGTGATATTGGAATAAAAATTAAGCAAATTCCTATCTCTTGCATAGAAAGGAGTGATTCACTAGTATGGAAGGGGAGTTGGAATGGAGAATATTCGGTTAAGAAGGGTTATGCTTTGTTAAAGGAATAGAGAAAGTATAAGACTAGTGTGAGGCCAGGTATATCTTATAATATTCCAAATGGTTTGTGGGGTGAGATATGGAAGTTGAGAGTGCCACCAAAAATTCAGCATTTCTTATGGAGAGCAGTGAATGGATGTATTGCCACTAGAGAGAGTTTATTCAGGAAGAAATGTTGCAATGATTCGATTTATCAGTTATGTGGTAGAGCAGAAGAGACTATTGAACATTGCCTTTTGTTGTGTGAATGGGTAAGAGCGATATGGTTTGGGTCTGATTTAAATGTATTGATTGATCCTAAACATATCTCTAGATTTGATGAATGGTTGTAGCAATTGATTGGGGGGAGTTGTAGATTGAATGATTTTCAAAAAGCTGTGGTGGCTTCAATATGTTGGAATATTTGGAAGAATATATGTAGAGTGTTGTTTCAGGATGAGGTAGTGGATCTAATAAGATCCTTGCAAACTGCTATCTCTCTAATTGAAGAATTTTGGGTGGCTAAGGGATGGCTGAAGGAGATTGAGGTGCAAAGTAAATATGAGAGGGATAGTAGTTGGAAGGCACCTAACCCGAAAGTGATTAAGGTAAATATTGATGGGTCTTATATAAGCAAAACAGGTAAGGCTAGAATAGGAGTAATATTTAGGGATAAGAATGGAAGAACTCTGAATGGTTTTTCAGGTGCTGTGGTGGCGTCATCTACATTTATGGCTGAGGTGCTTGCTGCAAGGAAAGCTACTGAAATGTTGAAGCAAGCCAATGAAGATTGCTTTGTCTTAGAAACTGATAGTGAAATATTGTATGACGCCTTGAAAAGTGGGGATATGGGAAGTTGTGAATGGAAGAGTCAGACAATCGTGGAGGATACTCTTGCACTATTGAGTTCTAAGTCTGGCATTTCTTTTGGTGTGGTCCCTAGAACTCTTAATAAAGCTGTTGATTGGTTAGCAGGGATTGGCTCAAAGGGGGTGAGTCTAGATGATTGGGTTTATCGACCCCCACCCCCTCTTGCCAAAATTCTGGATCGAGAGAGAGTCCAGAGGAAAGAGTGTTTGATGCAATTGGATGGCAATGTTAGGACAGGTATTGGTTGAGTTCGTTTTGATAGGTATCCTGGCTGTTAATATAACAGGGTGCCTTGTTAAACTAGATAGATATAAGTAGTATAGTTTGTTATTTTGTTGTTTTTGTTGGTAAGGTTTTTTTCTGTGTTAGGTTGTAATCATAGGTTTTTTTGGAGGTTTTTTACTTGGGCTTCGGCTATTAGTATGTGTAATACCTTTGTTTGTTGATTAATAAAATAGATTGTTTTTGGCCAAAAAAAAAAAAAACCTCTCTTAAAATCAAAATATGTGCTGCACAAACCTCCCTTGGATTTTGAAGAATCTATTTCCATCCATCCAACTGTTAATTGACTGTTAACTTTGACTTATAAACACTTTTTTGACCAAAATACCCCTATTTACCATAAGAATTATTTAAACATTTATATTGACAAAAAACATTATACAACTAAGAAATAATTCTAACATATTTTTTCAAAATCTCTACTATATTATAGAATTTATTAATTTTTATTATATTATAAAATTTTATTATTATTTGGTATATAAAATTTTATAATTTTAATTTTTCATCATATTTTTTTGAGATGATAAAGGATAATTTAGTCAATAAAAAATATTACAATATAAATTATAATTAAAAAAATATATTTTTGGAATCATTTTAGAATATTCTTGATGGGGTTAACAGCTTGGACTTAAATGTTGGTTTTCAAAATATAGGGGATAATTAAAGCCAAACGCAGGAGTGGTCAGAGCATTTTATTCTAAAAATTATAGGAGCAAAACTATACTTTATAAAATTAAGAGACAAAAAATATATCTCATGTAAAACTTAAAAGACTAAAATATATTTTAGCCTTCTCATCTTTACTCAGTATTTAAACTAGGCCACGGGCAGTGCCACTTGTAAACTAGCATTATTCTGCAAAAGCCTAGCATTTAGGGCAATGAAATGGGGAAGTCTCTACACCTAATTTGGTAAGAGAAATGACGTTAATGGTTGATGGCATGACTTTGTCGCATTATATGTCTAGACTTATTTTATCACATATATAAATATAAAATCAAAATCAACAAAATTATAGATTATATATATGGATGTTAGGAGATAATTATACGCATAATGATATTTTTTATGTTAATAGTAAATAAATTTCATTCCATCATGTTATTTTTAAAAAATATTACCTCCGGTCCTAAATATAGGACAAAGTTTGTAGTGCAAATTGCACTACAAACTTTGTCCTATATTTAGGACTGGAGGGAGTATTTATTTTGTATCTTTTTAAGCGTCTTACTCACTTCTTACATGTGGTTTAGTCCGCACATCAGCCTTGATTAATAGATTATGAACAAAGAAACTAATTAATGATAATTAAGGAAACTATAAGGATTTAATAAAATTGAAGAACTATAGGCACCTAATTAAAAAGTAGATGAAACTTTAAGGACTGATTAATTAATTTTTTTTATGAAATAAAATAAAATAAAAGAAAGATACCTAAATGACTAGAATATTCTTAGTACAAAAAATAATAAAATGATTAGTCATGAATATTACTATGAATAATAAAATATGTATTATTGATTTCTTGTTAATTAGTAAAATACACAATACCATAAGAAAATACGAATTATGATTTCAATAGTAAGCCAATGATAGATTGGTAACAGTAGAAGAAGCATTCGGATTACCATATCAAAACCTTCACATCTTTAAATCACTAAAATAAGAACTTCCGTAATTCTGTAAAGCTTAGAGATCTAAGAAGCTAACAATATCGAGATTTAAATTACGAAAAATCAATTTTCTCCTAAATTAATAACGTTTTAGTGCAAAATTATGAGCATATAAATCTTTAAGAGTAACAAAATGTTCTTAAACTCTGGACTTACATAATATTCTTATCTAATTTTCAAACTATAGCTTCAAATAATTATTTTTTTTATTTTAGTTGAGAGTTTAATGAAGTGTTTTGTAATTTGCATTAATTAAATTTATATGAAAAATATAATGAAAACTTAAATTTATTGACTTTTAAACAGTAAAGATCATATCTTATCGAATAGCTATCCCAACTATTAAGCATAATAATACGCTTAAAGTCAACAGATCCCAATACGTTCATATGTTGAAAAGCACTATATATTATATAATTCATTAATGGTTTCATACTTTCTAATTTCTCCTCAGTATTTAAACTAGGCCACGGGGATAGTGCCAGTTGTAAACCAGCATTTAGCAAAAGCCTAGCATTAAGGTCTTTGAAATGGTGAAGTCTCTACACCTAATAGCTTCGCCTGAGACAGTAGTGGGTTACGTTTTATTTAGTCATTTGTGGGAGCTCATAATGGAGTTCGATAGTGCGATAAAGAATTAAAGACTTCGAAGAAGCATAACGACAGCCAAAAATACATACTCAATGGAATACTGACACGTCGTTTTTGTTAATGAAAATAACTTCATGCCGGCAGGAGCACTATATCTGGTTGAGAGTATTAGTGCAATTACAGGTAGCACTCGAGGTCAACAAGAAGCATGTTAAAGGCTTATAGACATTTCTAGCAACCATGGAGCTGTTAGCTAGCCTTCTAGCTTACGGACTCCTATAAAAAGGGTGCTTTGCCAAACCTAATGCCACATGCAACTTGCACTCTAAGCCTCTGTCAAAGTATATTGATCGTCATAATCTTTATATTATTACATTTAGTTTTATACAACTATGGAAAGGTTTTCACTCAATGTTAGATCGCTTATTTTGTTATTAGTCATTATACTAATATGGAAAGCAAATAGTGGTGTCGGTGAGAGAGGTGAAGGAGGTGAAGTGGCTGCTAGAGAAGGATTTAAAGTTCGTGGGGCAATTCATAATAATATAGGAGGTTTTGAAGAAAAACATCCAGGATTTGGATGTGGTGGAGCAGGAGGAGGTGCTGGTGGTAGTGTAGGAGGAGGTGTAGGAGGAGGTGGAGGTGCAGGAGGAGGTGTTGGAGCAGAAGGTGGTGCAGGTGCAGGGGGAGGAGTTGGTGTTGGAGGTGGTGCAGGTGCAGGAGGAGGTGTTAGTGCAGGTGGAGGCGGAGGAGGTGGTGGTGTTGTAGGAGAAGGTGGAGGTGGAGGTGTTGGGGCAGGAGGTGGTATTGGTGCAGGGGGAGGAGTTGGTGTTGGAGGTAGTGCAGGTGCAGGGGGAGGCATCGGTGCAGGTGGAAGTGGAGGTGGAGGTAGTCGCGTAAGAGGAGGAGGCGGTGGAGGTGCGGGGGGTGGTATCGGTGCTGGGGGAGGAATTGGTGTTGGTGGTGGTGCCGGTGCAGGAGGAGGCATTGGTGCAGGTGGAGGCAGAGGCGGAGGAGGTGGTGGCGTTGTAGGAGGAGGTGGAGGTACGGGAGGAGGTGCTGGAGCAGGGGGTGGTATCGGTGCAGGGGGAGGAGTTGGTGTTGGTGGTGGTGCAGGTGCAGGCGGAGGCGGAGGCAGCTGTGTAGGAAGAGGAGGCGGTGGTGGTGTAGGAGGATGTGGAGGTGCGGGAGGAGGTGTTGGTGTAGGAGGTGGTATCGGTGCAGGGGGAGGAGTTGGTGTTGGAGGTGGTGCAGGTGCAGGTGGAGGCGGCCGTGTAGGAGGAGGAGGCGGTGGCAGTGTAGGAGGAGGTGGAGGTGCAGGAGGAGGTGTTGGAGTAGGAGGAGGTATCGGTCCGGGGGGAGGAGTTGGTGTTGGTGGTGGTGCAGGTACAGGAGGAGGCGTTGGTGCAGGTAGAGGTAGTGGCGTTGTAGGAGGAGGAGGAGGAGGTGCGGGAGGAGGTGTTGGGGCAGGAGGTGGTATCGGTGCAGGGGGAGGAGTTAGTGTTGGTGGTGGTGCAAGTACAGGAGGAGGCGTTGGTGCAAGTGGGGGCGGAGGTGGAGGAGGCCGTGTAGGAGGAGGAGGAGGTGGCGCTACTGGAGGAGGTGTTGGAGCAGGAGGTAGTATCGATGCAGGAGGAGGTGTTGGTGCAGGTGGAGGAGTAGGTGGAGGCAGCCGTGTAGGAGGAGGAGGCGGTGGCAGTGGAGGAGGAGATAGTGGTGCAGGAGGAGGTGTTGGAGCAGGAGGTGGTATAGGTGCAGGGGGAGGAGTTAGTATTGGAGGTGGTGCAAGTGCAGGAGGAGGTGTTGGTGGAGCAGGAGGAGGTAGAGGTGCAGGAGTGGGTGGAGGTGGTGGTGGTTTAGGAGGAGGTGGTGGTGCAGGCGGAGGTGGCAATGTTGGAGTTGGAGCAGGTGTAGGAGGGGGTGTTGGTGCGGGAGGTGGTGCTGGTGGGGGCGTAGGAGGAGGCGTTGGTGCAAGAGCTAGATTAGGTGGTAGGGCTAGTATAAGTAGACGTGTGGGAGCAGGCGGTGGTGCAAGATCGAGTTTTGGTGCAAGAGGGGGTGCAAGTACAAGCGATGGCAATGGAGCAAGTAGAGGCGAAAAAGGGGCATAAGAGGTGGTTTTGAAGGTGGAGGTTCAACCTAAGAAAATGTTAGAGGCAAATATGGCGTTATTGGCCCTGCAATATTTTAAATAGTTATATTTGGCTATCAATATTTTATGTGGTAAAAGTAATATTATGCGTAGTCACAATTACTTATTGTGTAAAACAATAAAATAAAGAGTGTTGTGGCTAATATAATTATTTTTAGATTGAATGTGACCTATATAATTTGATTTTCTTTCTATTTTATTAATTTGATTTGCTTTCTATTTTGTTATCTAAAATTTGAAATGATATACATCTAGCACTATATATTTAACTATGAGTTTTTAATCTATAATCTGGGTAAGAGATGATCATTATTTTGGACTTGGAGGAAATAAGTAAACAAAAAAATAGTATATTTTCTTAAAATGAAATTAATGATTAGTTGAAAAACAATTTTATGTAAAATTTTAAAATCATGTTTCTTAAATGCACAAGAAGAATTACAACTTTTACTATAAGTGCATCTTGAGCTTTTGATAAAGATTTATGAGTTTCGTTTGTGCTGAGTCCTTTTTAGGAATCATCTTCCTCTTGTTCTTCTATGTTGACTGGATCATGTAAGTTTTTGTAATTTCTCCTTCTTCTTTCTAAACTTCCAATTGTTCATTAATCATAGATATGCAGCTTATAGTTTTTGATAGATTATCAACACTTTTAACTTCAACATAGTTGTTAAAAGCATAAACAACACCAAGAGTATCCCATATATATATATATATATATATATTTAGCTCTGTAGCAAAATTTGATTTTCTCAAAATAATTTTTGGTTAAATCATTATTTAGAATTTTCATTACTCTAATGTTCAAACAAAATATTTTCTTTTCTTTTTCACTCCAATCTCTTACAAAAGAAATATAGACTCGCGCCTATATATATATATACATACACATATGCATACTTATATATATATATATATATATATATAGGGAAATTGAGGGAGAATGAATGGAATGATATAATTAAAGTCACTTCAAAGTAGTTAAAGAGAGGAGTCTCTGTATGGTCTATGAAAGTCAACTTTTCCAATTACTTCAGAATAAATCTGATACTAACGATATCTTGTGAATTACTAGATTCCAAGGAATCCAGGAAATTTATCACCCTTAAAGCTTAACGGAAGAGCAAGAGAAGAACTTCAATAGTAGAAAATGACAAAAGCAGAGAGATTACAACTGGGAAGCATTTAACATCATCAAGATCCACAAATGAAGAAAGGGTTTGGTCATCATTTACCTGGTAATTGAAGCAGAAAAGTAGCTAGAGAGCGAGAAAGTAGAGAGGAAAGCCGTCGAGTAGCCTTGATCTATTTTCTCTTGTTTTTTGTATAGATTGGAAGGGACAGTGGCTATAGTTACCGGAGGAGTGAGAGGAATAGGCAAAGCAATGGTGTGACTGTTCATGAAGTAACGACCGAAGTTTGTGATCGTCGATGTTGAAGACGCACTCAGATCTCTGCTCGTAGAGACATTATCTCCTTCATCCATGTTCTTCCACTGAGATGTCTGCTCGAAGGACAAGAGCATCATCAACTTTGATGCTGAAAAGTTTGACTGAGTCATGCGAGTGAACATCAAGGGTGTTCACAAAGCTTCTCTTCATCTTTATCTCAAACTCACCCTCACTTAGCTTCTATTCCACCCCGCTGCCACGTGAAGCGTCACCTGCAAATTATGCCAGTCGATTGGTGTTACAGAATCATAATTCTGTATAAGAAGAAAGAGGGAAAGAACCAGAAACAGAGAGGTAGAGGAAGAACAGAAAGATGGAGAGAAACAGAAGAGAAATAGAGAACACAGAGGAGAATTCTGGTTTATTTCCTTTGGGACAATTCAGATCAAAGACTAATACAATAGGGAATGTCTAGGCTATTTATAATGACACAGCCTCACAAACACCCTTTCTCCACAACGGCTAAGTGCGTGTTTGGAATGACTTATTTTTGTCCAAAACGTGCTTATAATTCGTGATTCACGGTATACGAGGTAAGTATGTGAGAGGAGTTTTTTCTCGGCTTGCGTAATTCGAGCTTATTTTTTAAGCTGCCGTGAAAACAAACAAGCCATAACTAGGATATTTAAGCACTTATTTAACTAATTACCATCTAACTATCTGACTTTGCACTTAAGTCCCTATTAGTCTAATCTGACATATTCCATAACAATTGGGTTCTTCGAATCCTTCAAGAATGGCAATTTCCAACTCTATTCCTGTGTATACGTAGACAAACGTTAGGCTTGTTAACGGACTTGCCAAATATATTACCTTAAAAAATGATTATTTCTATTTTTGGACCCAATAAAAAATAATTGTACTAGGTGCTCATATAGAGAAAAAATATTTTACTAATTTTGCACCTTTAACCTATAAATTTTAGTGTGTGTCAAACAAGAAAACAATTAGTTATAGTTTTAATTTTCTTTATTTTACTTCTTTTATTTTATTTGATTTTACTTAGATTTTTCCCTTCTCTTTCCTTTGCACAGACGCCACCATTTTGTTGGCTGAAACAATTTGAGACCTAAAGTAAAAGTGGAGCCATGATAAGTGAATAGGGGCGAGGCGACTAATTAAAAGTAGGAGGGTTAAAAACCACTGTTCATATTGTTCACAAAAGGGGAGGTAACCGCTTATTCTACTGTTCATTTTCAACATCGCGACTGGTTTTAGACAGAGCGTGACAGTCGAGTAAGGGGACGTGCAACCGGAATGAGGACAGAAGGAACTTCAGCGTGCTGTCTCTTATTATCTTCTTCAACGTCGTCCACCACCTTCATGTGACCACCACCATCACCAAAAACTGGAAACGCAACCCATAGACCCAAACCCAGAAGAATTTACAAATCGAAGGAACTTGAAACAATTGTTGTCGAGCAGCTTCATGTGACCACCAACATCACTGGAAACGCAACCCACAGACCCAAAATCAAAAAAAAAATCGAAGACCCAGATCGAGACAAGTCTGCTGCCGTCGCTAGGGGAGACGAGTTGCCGCCGTTGCTGGAAAACAGACGAGTCGAATTGTAGATCAAAGGATGAAGACAAAGAGCCAACATTCATTGTCTTCCAGGAGTCAGAGTCGTCTGTTGTCGACCTCAACGAAGTGATCGCTGTTAACCATTATTCTTGCCAGAGTCATCGTTGTCCTCTGTCGTCTTCATCAACGTGGACTGGATCAGAGTCATGTAAGAGGGTGATGACATCGTCTATTTCAGAAGGCTACTGGAGACCAACGAGAGAAGGAGATATCTTTTTGAGACCAAACCAAAAAAAATGGTGGAAGAAAGGACGAGGAGAGATGTGAGAAGACAGAGAAATATGTTTGTTGTTTATTGAAAAATGAGGGAGGATAGAGGAGGCGGCTTCTCTCCACTACCTTATGGCCCTGTTTCGCATGAAGTACTGAATTTTGATGGATTGAGATTGGGATTGGGATTGGGACTGAGATTGGGATTGAGACTGAAACTGATCTTTAAAAATATGTTTGGTACGAAGTAATAGTTGGAGGGAATGATTTCATTAATTTTATTTTATAAGTAGCTATTAGTTATGAAAAGACTCAAATACCCCAATCCTAAATCCCAAATTTAATCTACAATCTAGATGTAAGTTTCATGATTCATCCTCATCTTCAACGGTACAGGCTTTGTTACGAACGTAAAAGGAAAAATGATAAATTGTAAAAGTACTCCTAATTAAAGACAATATTATCTTTTAAAATTTTGACTAATTGCTATATATTATAACTTAAAGTATTGATTTTCACTTCAACTTGATTACTTTCGATCAAGAACCAGAGTGAAGAAGAACAACTAATCTGGATGCGTTTATGGTGATGGCGCTCCTAATTAATATTGCTGATTTGAGTCGTGATGATTATTTGGCCACAATTGTTATTGCGTTTTTGCGAACATTATTATTTTGGTAATTGAATAATCTGGATTTTCTTGCTTGATGGAAGGCGTGGTGCTGAGCCAGCGATTGTAAGGCGAGGTGCAGATCGATTTATTTAGCTTAAAATTGATTGAGGATATTTTTGTCCTAAAAATATTATAAACATGGATATTTTTGTCTATGAAATTTCCAATCCCAAGCTTGAAAATGCAATACCGGGGGAGGTGATTTTGCTGCAATCTCACTTTCGTGGTATTCTCAATCTCTGGTTATCCTCAACCCCTCATACCAAACATTACTTTTTTGTCAAATACTTTTTTGTTTTTTATATAAAATATTTTAAATTTAGAAATGGCACACAAGTTACCACGTTAGAGTTAAACTTTCCACGTAACTAGTAAATGGGTTCAACTTGACGGACGTTACCTACAATTAACGGATTTGAAATTCTTGCTCCATTTTTAGTTGTTTGTTATTACTTTTGTACCCATCAAATGTTAATTTGACAGGTGCTCAAAGTGCAAAACATTATTACTCTTTTTGCATCATTATCCATTAGAAAAATATTGACAAATATAAAAGTTATATCTTAGATTTATGATCAAGATCAATTCCTCAAATATGTCTTATATTAAGGACTAAATGAGTATAAATTAGTTATCTAAATTTTATATTAAGGACTTCAGATTTTATCAAAATAGCACAAAAATATAAAAAAAATATACAAAAGAGGTTACAAGATATTAACGGGTATAACCTCTTACAACTAGAAATTTTTTTTCTTAAAATCCATGCAGCTTATTGTTACTTGTTTCTTGTACTTGCATGGCACACTATCGATAAAATAGGTGAGGAGCCTCCCCTTTTCTTTTATCTCCTCTTACTCTTTCCTTTACACTACTACAGATTTGCCTATTTATAACGCTTAATATATAACAGTTATAACTAATAAATATCATGCATGTTGAGGAAGAGGTCGCACAAGGACATATAACACTTAAAAATAATGGTTAAGTATGCACACTGTCATGTATTGTGAGATGGAATTCGTGAAAACACAAAAATAATAATGTTTGTTGTTAATAACAATCATTTATTTAGTGACAAAATTAATGGTTCTTTCAAAACTACCATCATGTAACACTTACAAACAATTTTATTTACGAGTGCTAGCACACACTTTTGAAGATGGCTAGCGAGTGACAATCCAAGACGTGGCCTAAAGGTGCAAAATACATACTCACCCGAGTGAGACCCGACACACTCGAGTGATAACCCATATCACTTGCAGGTGAGAAAGTGCACTTCTGCTTCCTTGGCGAGGAAGTGCGACCAGGACTAAAGGAAAAAAGGAAAACAAAAAACTGCACTCGAGTAATGCTCATTAGAAGCCAGATCGCAGCAACTGATAGCATTTTTCTCAGATTTTGTCCCAAGTGTCCAATGACTCCCCAATCTCCCAAACAACCTTTCCCCACACAAATTTACATAAAGAACTCATTGGACATACCAAAACAACCAAATTCCCATCACAATGTCATATTCTATATTTCCAACTTTATTGAACTCCAAAATCACAAAATGACCAATTTGGTTTCCAAAATTTCAAACCAATGCCAATGGATCAAAAACACAATATGCCACCAATTACACCACCATACACTATCGAAACTCATGCATTTCAAATTATACAAAAATCAGGGCAAAGTCCAATAAATTCCTTAAATCATTTAATAGCCACCACAATTATACCAAAAGGAAGTTATTACTCACCTCAACAACTTCCTCAAGTTTGTTTCTTAATCCTCTAACTTCCAAACTTGCCCAAACTCTAAAATACCCTCTTTCAAAAATCTAAAACCATAGAAAGAAAGTTCTCATCACCATTAACAAGGTTAATGAAGAGGTTTAGAGCATTTTAGATTAAACACAAAGTCAAAACATTACCTTTCACTTTCTTTTTCCTTCATTCCTTGGCCGAAAATGGAGAGTAGAGAGAGAAGATGAGATGATATTGAAGATGATCAATTTTCCCTTTTCCCCATGCTCTTAGCCGACTTTACAAGTGAGAGGGAAGAGAAAATGATTTTTGAAATGTTGACTTGATCCATGGTTCACAATTGGACACTTGTCACAATCATACTTCTTCTCCCAACTCTTTCTATACACATGCACACATGGAATAACTCTATCATAATTTCTTAAGTAATTACGCATTCACCATAACTTTAACTAATTTAGTAAACCGCCTCTTCAGAAGTTGACTAATTGGTCGGCAAGTTTCCTATTTTGTCCTTGATTATGGCAATTCTTACTGAATCACCACCAAGCACATTTCATCATTCATTTCACATTTAAACCGGAATTCACATCATATTCTTCAAAAGTATTTAATGAACAATAATTACATCACTTTTGAAGTCATTAGCCCTTAATCCTATTTTAGGTCATTACAATTCTCCCCCTGAAAAATAAATTTCGTCCTCAAAAGTTTTCACACAACTTGAGCCATAAACCCCGGATACCGTCTACACATGTCAGCTTCCACTTCCCAAATTGCCTCTCTTTGCGTCATTCCCTTCCAGATCAGCTTCACATATAGAATGCTTCGGTGTCTGAGCTGATGCTCCTCTCGATTAATGATTTGCTCTAGCTTTACTGTATAGGTAAAGTTGTCTTGTAGTTCAATTTCCTCATACTCAACAATATAAGATGGATCTGGTTGGTACTTTTTCAATTGGGAAATGTGAAACATATTATGGAGTCTACTCAAGTTTTGGGGTAGGGCTACTTGGTAAGCAACAGGCCCAATTCTTGTAAGAATCTCAAAAGGACCTATATACCTCGAGCTCAGCTTCTTTCATTTGATGGCTCGCCCAATACCGATAATAGGAGATACCCTTAAAAACATATTATCACCAACCTTAAACTCTAGAGGACTTCTCCTCTTATTATCGTAGCTTTTGTGTCGAATCTACACTGCAAGGAGCCCCTTTCAAATGATTCAAATCTGTGCTGAGGTTTGGTCAACAAGTTCTGACCCATAAAGCTTCCTATCAGATAACTCATTCCAACACAAGGGTGATTGGCACTTCCTCCCATACAACGATTCATACAGTGCCATCTGGATACTCTTATGATAGCTGTTGTTGTAGGTGAACTCGGCAAGTAGAAGGAAGTGAACCTAATTCCCTTTGAAGTCGAGGAAACATGCTCGTAGCATATCCTCTAATGTATGAATAGTCCTTTCCGATTGTCCATCTGTTTGAGGATGATAGGCCATATTGAACCTCAACTGAGTACCCAGGGCTTCATGTAAAGCCTTCCAGAATCTCGAAGTGAACCGGGGATCTCGGTCGGAAATGATATTCTTCGGTACACCTTGGAGCTTTACAATCTCTCGAATATAAATCTCTACTAGTTTGTCTAGAGAGTAGCTGGCATTGATCCGTATGAAGTGTGCCGGCTTCATTAACCTGTCAACAATTACTCAGATTACATCATAATTCTTGATTTTGGGCAATCCCATAATAAGGTCCATGGTCACACTTTTCCATTTCCATTTCCATTCTGAAATATTAGGACTCTGCAACAACCCTGGTGGTTTTTGGTGCTCGATCTTTACCCTATGGCAAGTAAGACACCGTGCCACATATTTCGTCATATCATTCTTCAATCCTGGCCACCAATACATAGATTTCAGATTATGATACATTTTGGTCATACTAGGATGAAGGGTACACTGACTCTTGTGTGCCTCGTCAAGGATCATTTGCCTCAACTTCACCTTAAGTGGAACACAAATTCTCTTCTGATAACGAACTAATCCACTAGGCGACAAATCATAGCCTTGAGCTCTTGTCCATTCAATTCTAGTCAGATTACGCTATATCCAACCATCTTGCCTTTGAGCTTCTTCAATCTTAGCTCTTAAATCACTTTCCCCTTGGAAAACACTATAATTGGCACAAATGATCTGGTTTGACAGATTCAAATCTCAAAAATCTTCTATCAACTTCCCCTCTTGTATCATTATCACTGCCACAAGCACCGTCTTTCAACTAAGAGCATCCGCAACTACATTTGCCTCACTCAGATGATATTTGATTTCCAGGTTGTACTCCTTAAGAAACTCCATCCAACAACATTGTCTCATATCAAACTCTTCTTGATCGCACAAATACTTGAGACTCTTGTTGTCGCAGTACAGTTCTACCATCACACCATACAAATAATGCCACCAAATTTTCAAAGCAAACACAATTTTCGTAAGCTCCAGGTTATGGGTAGGATAATTCATTTCATGAGGTTTGAGCTGTCGAGAGGCATAGGCCACCATACGTCTTTGCTGTATAAGAACACACCCTAATCCCTACTTACTCACAGTACTATACATAACATAAGTCAAGCTGGGATAAGGTATAATTAACACAGGTGCCGTAATCAATCTCTCCTTCAGCTCCACGAAGCAATTCTCACATTTCTCATCCCCCACAAATGGTTGATTCTTTCTCATAAGCATGGTCATTGATAAAGCAATACGAGAGAAATTCTGAATAAATCTCCGGTAGTAACTAGCAAGACCCAGAAAACAGCGTACCTCAACAACATTTTCTGGCCTCTTCCAGTTCAGTACTACTTCCACCTTACTGGGATCCACAGAGATCCCTTCTTGTGAGATAACATGGCCTAAGAATTTTACTTCTGACAGCCAAAACTCGCATTTACTCAACTTAGCATAGATTTGCTTCTTATGGAATATATTCAATACAATCCTTAAATGATACTTATGCTCCTCCCTACTCTTAGAGTATATTAAAATATCATCAATAAACACAACAATGTACTAATCTAGATACTATCGAAAGACACGGTTCATGTAATCCATGAATACCGTCAGTGCATTGGTTAGCCCAAATGGCATCACCAAAAACTTAATGCCCATATCTCATTCTGAAAGCAATTTTTGGTATATCTTCTATTCTCACGTTGCTAGTGATACCCTGACCTTAGATCAATCTTCAAAAATACACATGAACCGGACAATTGATCTAGAAGGTCATCAATTCTTAGGAGAGGGTACTTATTTTTCACTGTAATCTTATTCAGTTCTTTATAATCAACACACAAGCGCAGACTTTCGTCTTTCTTTTTAACAAACAAAACTAGAGCTCCCCACGGTGACATGATGGGTCTAATGAACCTTTTCTCAAGTAAGTCTTCAATCTGCTTCTTTAATTCCACTATTTCATTTGGGGCTATACGGTACGGGGCCTTTGAAATAGAACCAGCTCCAGGCACAATCTCAATTGGAAATTGAACTTCCCTTTCGGGAAGCAATCCGCTAAGATCATTAGGAAATACCTCATGGAATTCATTTACCATGGGTATACTATTCAGAGTTTCTTTGGTCTCTCCTTAGATAGAAAAGAACACCATATACCCTTGGCAACCCTTCTTTAAATACTTCTCAGACTTGGCCGTTGAAAGGAAATTCAGACTGCCATTCACATCATTCACCTTCTGAACTCTTTGAGATGTAGGATATACAATCCTCTTGCTCCTACAATTAAGTAACACATTATTTTCCGTTAACCAATCAAAACCCAAGATGACTTCTAATTGAATAATGGCAGACAAATCAAATCCACATGGACTCAAGCCCTTCCACGATTATAACCCGATTTAAACAAGCTTCAGCAGTCACAGCCTTGACATCTATTGGACTTGACACAACTAAATCGAATGCAACTTATGTACATGCATACCCAGGCGCTTCACACAATCATAGGCAATAAAAGAGTGACTTGTACTTGAATCAAACAACGCGTGCAACACATTACCATCAAGGAGAATTTTACCTTGGATGAGATCAGGGGACTTCCGGGCTTCCTCGTGAGTCATAGCAAATACTCGGCCTTGAGTCCTTGGCCTCTGCTCAGCTTGTGGCCGTCAATAATCTTTAGAAATGTGCCCTGGTGGCTTACAATTAAAATAGATAATTTCTTCCTGACAGTTTCTACCATAGTGCGTCTTGTTGCAATAGGGACATACCCATGCTGTTGCAAATCTCTGAGGCTCATGTTCTCTGGACTTGTAGGGCTTCTTACCACTGCCCTTAGATGAAGAGGATCCTTGGCCCTTCCACTTTTGGGAAATAGTACCCTTACTGGGTTCACTGTGGCTACCAGCACCCTTGGTCAGATACATATCTCTTAAGTTGTTTTCAATGATTCTGCATTCTTCAATTGCTTTGTTGAACTCGATGAACTGGTGGGTGGCTAACCTCTTTCTCAGTTTTCATCGCAACCCATGTATCAACATATCAGAACTCCACTCATCATCCATTTTCTGTAGCTATGAGGAGTATCTAGATAACCAGATGAAATGAGACAAATAATCGTCAAAAGACTCTGAGTCACCCTGCTTGATTGAAAGGAATGTTGTCTCCTTCTCAAGTCGCACCGACTTGGGAAAATACTTTTCATTAAATTGCTGTTGGAACACTTCCTAGGTTAGTGGCACATTTCTTCTCCTCAATGTTAGGGTGATATTCCGCCACCAATGATTCGCATCTCCCTCAAGCTTGTAGTTGCCAAACGTGATTTTACCTCATCTGGGCACTTAAGGACCTCAAATATCTTCTCCAGCCGGTTCAACTAGTCTTCGACTGCCTGGGGATCAAATCTACCTCTAAACACTGGACTTAGGTACTTGCAAATTTTGAAAACCAGTATTGCAGATCACTTTCCTCTTTAACTAGAACCTTGTATGATTCCTGGTTTAGTCTAGTATGAGGAGGTGGCTCTAGTGGTCGTGCCGACCCTTCTGCAGTTTCTTCGCTATGAGTCCCTTATTGGGTTTCCTCTCGTGTGGACAGACCTTGGCCCTCATTTTGTTTAGCCTTCTCTTCTCTGAGTTCCTCTCTCAGCTCAATAATCATATCCCTCTGATTTTTAATCAGACCTATCAGTTCTTGTATAGGGTCCGGTGGATTGTCATTAACTACCTCCACCTCAGGGTCTACCTGCTGTACTCTAGGGCGACCCTTTGGCTTTTTCATTCTACAAATAACTCACCCTATCAATATCACAAATAGGTATACACATATATCTACAAATCTCATATATGTCTACATTAGCAAACAAACATGTGTATACAATAACCATTCACAAATCATCTTCTATCCTTATAGTCAGAGCTAAGGGAACTATCCTAGCAACTTCTACCCTTGCCAGGAACTACAGCTCTGATACCAAAAATGTAACCCCTGCCTTGAAAACCGTAATTATGATTCGAAATACGTGATTCAAATAAAATAGAGACAATAATAATCAAACTCATTTAATATCCCTTCCTTACGGTAGGGTTTTCTATAAATTCATTCCAAAATTTTCTGCCTTATACTGATCTCAAAGTTTCACAATTCGAATATAATTTCCCTGTGCAGTTAAATCGCATTGATATATCAGAGTGTACAACAAACATCCCGGCAACTCCCGGGTTTTATACATAAACTAAAGGTTTATGAATTCCCATTGGGGGATTACACAACTGTCTCCAAAACAATATTTACAATATATATAGTGATCTCCCAACAAAATACGATAACCAACACCAAAATATGAATCTCCCTAAGGAGTCCTATCTGCCCTTGGTCATCTTCTTCTCCTTGGAGACACTTGCCCTGTTTGAAGGTTAGTCAAAGAAAAGAATGAGATTCAAAAGAATCCCAGTAGTAACAAATCACTCATACCATACATAATCACAAAAGCATGCAATGACATCATCAAGCAGCATCACAGCATAAGACACAGCACGCAGGCTGCCACATATGCACATACTTATATAGTCTCATCCCTCGTATTCTGCCACCCCGAAGGTACTATCCTCCCACCGTCAACACCGATGGGCCGCGGGTGAAGATTTAACAAATAGCCTTGAGTCTTGCACATAGTCTTATCCCCCGAATTCCACCGCCCCGAAGTTTCGATCCTCCCACCAGAAACACTAATGGACCGTAGGTGATAGACCCACATAAAATGATCAATCAAATATACCATGTATCACATATAGTATAAGGGAAAGAGTTACTACCTTGTTCTTTCCTGGTGTACACTGGCACCGGTTGTTCGCGATCAGGGCAAATGTCAAAGCCTATAAACCAAATAAAGGACAATAGGTTATTCTCTATTCCAATTTCTTATCTTCATAACACTTAAGGTTGGTTATCATTTGAACTCTTTAGTTGGCTACTAGAAGCCTAGACATGTGCCTAAAGGGTCAAAAGAAACTACCCCAAAGATCCCTTTTCAGAAGTGAACATACTGATTTTTGACTCAGACATTCTAGCGAAGAAGACCTCACTCGAGTGATGGAGCGACTTGCACTCGAGTACAGAAGATCACTTGTGCGAGTGTTTAGCCGAGAGCACAAACTGAGACAGAAAGTTATCACAGTACTCGAGTTATGACCTCAACACTCAAGTAATAGCCTTGTACTTACTTGAGTCCCATCAAGTGAGGCAAGAGAAGTAACTACTCGAGAGCAAAAAGAACCCTAGAATTAGGAGTGCACTCGAGCGATGGCTCAGCACTTACGGGTGCTATCACACACTCTTGAAAATGGCCAGTAAGTGACAATCCGAGATGGGGCCTGAAGGTACAAAATACATACTCACCCGAGTGAGACCCGACGCACTCGAGTGATAACCCATATCACTCACAAGTGAGAAAGTGCACTTCTGCTTCCTTGGCAAGGAAGTGCGACCAGGACTGAAGGAAAAAGGAAAATAAAAAACTTCACTTGAATAACACCCTAGTGCACTCGAGTGATGCTCATTAGAAGCCAGATTGCAGCAATTGACATCATTTTTCTCAGATTTTGTCCTAAGTGTCCAATAACTCCCCAATCTCCCAAACAGCCTTTCCCCACACAAATTTACATAAAGAACTCATTGGACATACCAAAACAACCAAATTCCCACCACAATGCCATATTCTATATTTCCAAGTTTATTGAACTCCAAAACTACAAAATGACCAATTTGGTTTCTAAAATTTCAAACTAATACCAATGGCTCAAAAACACAATATGCTACCAATTACACCACCATACACTATCCAAACTCATGCATTTCAAATTATACCAAAATCAGGGCAAAGTCCAATAAATTCCATGAATCATTTAATGGCTACCACAATTATACCAAAAGGAAGTTATTACTTACCTCAATAACTTCCTCAAGTTTGTTTCTTAATCCTCTAACTTCCAAAGCCCAAACTCTAAAACACCCTCTTTCAAAAATCTAAAACCATAGAAAGACAGTTCTCATAACCATTAACAAGGTTAATGAAGAGGTTTAGAGCATTTTAGATTAAACACAAAGTCAAAACATTACCTTTCACTTTCTTTTTCCTTCATTCCTTGGCCGAAAATGGAGAGTAGAGAGAGAAGATGAGATGATATTGAAGATGATCAATTTTCCCTTTTCCCCATGCTCTTAGCCGACTTTACAAGTGAGAGGGAAGAGAAAATGATTTTTGAAATGTTGACTTGATCCATGGTTCACAATTGGACACTTGTCACAATCCTACTTCTTCTCCTAACTCTTTCTATACACATGCACACATGGAATAACTCTATCATAATTTCTTAAGTAATTGCACATTCACCATAACTTCTATCGAATTAGTAAACCCCCTCTTCAGAAGCTGAATAATTGGTCGGCAAGTTTCCCATTTTGCCCCTGATTATGGCAATACTTACGGAATCACCACCAAGCACATTTCATCATTCATTTCACATTCAAACCGAAATTTACATCATATTCTTCCAAAGTATTTAATGAACAATAATTACAGCACTTTTGAAGTCATTAGCCCTTAATCCTATTTTGGGTCATTACACTTATGAATTAATGAAGCTCTTTTTTTGTTTTTATTATGGCCATAAATATGTTACACGAAACATTGAGCATGCTGAATGTCATTAAGTGAACATAAGCCTTTGTAAGGCAAGCATATCATGCACTAGCATTCATCTTATATGCATTGTCTGTATGTTTGCTACTGAGATTCTCCCGAATCTCATCCTCCCCCACCAACCATATGGGCATAGGAGTATGAAAGAAAAGAATGCTGAAGATGAACTAGAAAGAAAGAAGATGAAGAATTGAAGAGCCAAGTATATTTATGTTTACTGTATGTAAAATTTTTACACTTGACATATATGTATGAATATGCACTAGTATGAATATGCGAATTTAAATTGAACAGTAATTGGGATTACTATAACTAATAGTAAGAGCGAAGAAATAGAACTAACTCTAATATGAACATGGTAAGAATAATGCCTCAATAACTAGAAATGAGAAATGAACCCCTAAAGAATTGATTAGTAATGCTCCCGACATGTATGAAAGGGGCTGAAATCTAAGGTGTTACACTTTGGGTATTAGAGCCGAGATTTTGGCATTGGGCTAGTATGCTCTGCTGATATGAATAGGTATAGTGATACCTTACAAGTGATCCCATAACTAGAATGAAATATGGGTGATGGACAAACTCAAAAGAAATAGAATTTTCCCCGACCACTAAGTGGTAAACTGATTTAGAGGAAGGGGTAGATGTAACCCCCTGCCTTAAAGACTGTTATTATCATTCGAAATACGAGATTAAAATGAAATAGAGACTAATAATTCTCCAAAGTCATTTATAATCCCTTCCTTACTGGAGGGTTTTCACAAATCCTTTCAAAACTTTTGCTATTATCCTGGTCTCAAATTCAAGTTGGAATAAAATTATCCTGTGCGGTTAAATCACATTTATACATTTGAGAGTGTATAACAAAAATCCTGGCAACCCCCAGGTTATATATATACTAACTATCGGGTTTAATATTCCCAACTAGGGGATTACATACCATATTCAAGATAATGTTTACACACTAAATATATACAGTAATCCAAAACCAAAATGGAAAACCAACAATCTAATATCAAATATCCCTATAAAGTCCTAACCGCTCCTAGTTGTTTGCTTTTCCTTGGATGCACTTGCCCTGTCTGTAGGTTAGTTAAAGGAAAGAATGAGATTCAAAAGAATCCTAGTAGTAACAAATCACTCATAAAATATATAAACACATAGCATGTAATATCATGAATAGAAACAACACAATGGTCCACACAAATGACAACACTCATGGCTGTAATTACAATGCGACAACTTCCGCTATAAACTCAATGCAATAGCTTGCACTGTAATTAGAATGCCAGCTTTCGCTGTAATCTCAATGCCAGCTTTCGCTGTATTCTCTATGCAACGGCATCACAAAGCATCTCAATCCATGATAAACATACATACAATGCTTTACACATAGTATAAGAGAAAGAGTCACTACCTTATTTTTTCCTAATGTTTTCTGGCACTACACGCCTATGATCAGGACAAATGTCGAACCCTATAACCAAAATCAAGAACAACGGATTAATTTTCTACTCCAAATTCTTATTGTCATAACTCTTAAAGTTGGTTATCCCTAGAACTCTTTAGGTGGCCACTAGAAGCCTAGACACATACCTAAAAGGTTGGGAGAAACTACCCCAAAGATTCCTCTTCAAAAGCGAACATACTGATTTTTGACTTAGACGCTCAAGTGAAGAAGACCTCACTCGAGTGATAGAGTGACCTACACTTGAGCACTGAAGATCACTCGTGCGAGTGTTTAGCTGAGAGCATAACCTAAGATAAAAAGTTGTCACAGTATTCGAGTCCTGAACCCAAAACTCGAGTGACAGCCTCATATTCACCCGAGTCTTATCAAGTGAGACACAAAAAGTGACAACTCGAGAGCAAATGAAACTCTAGGGGTGAGAAGTGTACTCAAGTGATGTCCCTAGTACTCGAGTGATAGCTCAATGCTTGTAAGTGCTAGATCACACTCTTGAAAAATGGATTGCGACTGTTACCCCTAGAAACAAACTCAAGGTGCCGAATACACCAACACTTGAGTGACGCATGGTGTGCTTGAGTGAGGACCCCTGTCACTCGCAAGTGAAGAAACACACTCTTGGTTTTTGACACGGAAGTGCAACAGAAAACTAAAGGTAAAGAGAAATCACAATGCTGTACTTGAGTGAGGACTCTTCTCACTCGAGTAAGGCTCTATCAGAAGCCAAATCGTAGCAATTGATAACAACTTCTAATTTCTACCAAATGTTTCCCAATGATTCTAAAATTCCTGCATAAGCCTAATCCCACCCAATTTCACACAATGGACCCATTGGAAACCTCAAAACAACTTAATTTTCATCCCTCAACACATTTCTGTTTTTGACCCATATTGCACAACTACCAAATTTGCTAAACTTCTCAATTCAATTCCAAATTAACTCCAATGGCACAAAGACACCATAAAACACTAATTCCACCACCATACACTAGACACCTCATCCAATTCGAAATCATATAAAAATCAGGTGAAATTCCACAAATACCAAAACTTAACTAAAAGTTACAACATATATACCAAAATGCTATCAATGCTCACCTCTTTAACTTGCCAATATTAGATACTTGATTCCTCAACTCTCAAACTTGTTCAAGCTCTAAAACACCTTCTTTCAAATATCTAAAACTATTAAGATACATCTCTCATCAAGGTGGTCAATATTAAAGAAGAGCATTTAAGAGCTGCAACAACATCAAAATCTTACCTTTCACTTTCACTTTCTACCTTGAATCCCACCGAAAATGGAAGCTAAGGGGAGAGAAACGAGATGAAGATGATGACACAGATTTTTTCCCTTTTCCCATGCCATTAACTACTTGTAGAGAGAGAGGGAAAAGAAAAAGCAAGTTTGAAATCTTTGATTTCATCCATGGCTCACAGTTTCCATATATCATAATCGTATTTCATCTCCCACTCTTTCCATACACATGCACAAATATAACCATTCTAAAATAATCTCTTAAGCAATTACATACTCCACAATGATTCTTGCCAATTAGCCGGCTCTCTCTTCAGTAGTTGACTAATTGGTGAGCAATTTCCCATTTTGCCTTTGATTATCATAATACTACTAAATCATCACCAAACACATTTATATCAAAATTCACACCACATTCTCCAAAAGTGTTTAACATTAATTGCATCCACGTTAGAGGTCATTAACCCTTAATCACAAATTGGGTTATTACAATTCTCCCCTCGTAAGATAAATTTTGTCCTCAAAACTTGTTTAAAACTTAAGCCATAAACTCCGGATATCATCTACGCATATCCACCTCAGCTTCTAAGGTTGCTTTCCTTAGAGTCATTCCCTTTCAGATCACCTTCACAAATGGAATGCTTCGGTATCAGAGCCATCTTTCTTCTCGATCAATGATCTGCTCTGGCTCTACCGCATATGTGAAGTTGTCTTGCAACTTAACATCTTCATACTCAATGATGTTAGAGGGATCTGGTTGATACTTCTTCAGTTGGGAAACGTGAAACACATCGTGGATCCTGCTCAAGGTTGGGGGTAGGGCTACTCGATAAGCTACAGGCCCAATCCTCTCAAGAATTTCAAAAGGACCTATATACCTTGGGCTCAGCCTCTTTCGCTTGATTGCTTGCCCAATGCTAGTGACTGGAGACACTCTCAGAAACATATGGTCACCAACCTCAAACTCTAGAGGCCTTCTCCTCTTATCAGTGTAGTTTTTCTGTCAACTCTGTGCTGCAAAATGAAAGAGGCAAGCTTCACCCAAGAGGGGGTGAATTGGGTGATGTTATAAATTTTTCGTTTGAGGTGGTGAAATGTAAATATAGTGACTAGAGTAGAGTAGAGAAGATTTGAACACAGAGAGTTATACTGGTTCGGCCTAACAACAATGCCTACGTCCAGTCCTCAGAGATCAAGACCTACTGAGCTTCTCACAATATCTCCAAGATTCAATGGGCTCTCAGAACGCCACAAGACAACAATCGTCCTTGAATGGACTACGAACAGAAATATTCTCTCAACAAGAAACTTCTCTCCCCCTTACGACAAGTCTTATGTGCAGAGAAACAACCTATGACTCTTCTCACTTGCTTATGTATACAAGACTTATGAGAAGCAACGTTTTCTTCCGCTTACACCACTGTAAGTCTTATGAACAACAACGTTCTCTCCTGCTTGTATCTTATAAGGCTTATGAGTGAAAGACACTACAAGGAATTCTCTCAACTGCTTCTCTAGTAAGGAATAACTATCCTCTCAAGGTCCCAATACCTTGAGATCACATAAACATAGAATTTTGAGTTTGTATGTGGACTCTCTTAAAGAGTAAATGAATAAACACTGAAGATCAAAGTGTATACAGAGAAAACAGATGAATAATAGAGGATCGATATAAGCTTGTGAATTCTTGTGCTGTGTTGTTATTGTTTCTCCGTGAGTCTCTGTATATATATAGTTGCTCCAGTTTTTGCCCGTTTGGAAATTCTTCATTTGAGGAGCGGGACATTTGAAACTAATGGCAGACACGTGCATGTTTGAATAACCTGAGTGCGGTAGGTGCCAGCGTGTTCATAATCATCTTGTCTGCCGTTGTATCACTTTTCTCATGTGGTTCAATTCAAACGTTCATATTCCTGTATCATCTTTTTAAAACATCCAAAACAATGTTAAACAAAGATAAAAAGAAATGATGATATGAATTAATAACAATAAACCACATTCGTAACGAACGTTGTGATACTTAGGACTTTCTGTGGTTAACAGGGCATCACTTCGAGCATGAAAGGCTCACCTCGAGTGATCTCCTATTTTCCTTCATATACCTCTGTTATCGGGTTGTGCTTGCATGGAGAAACAGAGAGACAAAATCTTCACTCGCGGGTGAAGAAGGGTCTCACTCGAGCACAAAACTCTGCTCGAGTGATCTTTGCACTTTACACTGGGAATGTCTTCTCGGGTCATCACTCGCATACCATTTTGACAAGAGTGAGAATATGCACTCGCAGGTGATATGGACCCTCACTCGAGCACACTTACCTCTGCTCGAGTGAGAAGCATATTCTCAAGGAATATGCTCTCTAAACCATCACTCGCATCAGATTACCAGAGGGATAGAATTTTCACTCGCGAGTGATATGGGCCCTCACTCGAGCACACTTACCTCTGCTCGAGTGAGAAGCATATTCCCAAGGAATATGCTCTCTTGAACAAGCACTCGCAACTGATCAGGAGAGGGATGGAAATATTACTCGCAAGCATGGACGTGTCACTCCGAGCATGGATGGGTGTGCTCGAGCACACTTGTACTTTTCTGAACTTCAAGACTCTCGGCCAAGTACTCGCAGTGCCTTGCTCGAGTGAATGATGGAAGCATGCTATTACTTGCTCTCGGCCAAGCACTCGCATGCCCTTACTCAAGTGAATAGAGGAAGCATGCCATTACTTGCTCTCGGCCAAGCACTCGCATGCCCTCACTCGCATGTGTGCTCGAGTGAGAATGACTTCTCTGCTCGAGTGCATACCTTGTGCTTCGAGTGATCCAGTAAATACAAAGGGAGAATGCCTCTCGGGTACTCACTTCCTGGCTTTCTCTCACACCTGCTTGAGTACAGAAGTGATTTATGCTCGAGTGCAGATTTCATGCTCGAGCACTCAAGTGCAAATTTACAGCAGATATCAGCAAACTTCAAATATGCATTTGGTAACTTGGAATCTTTTCTTAGCCTTCTAAAAACATGTTTTACACATAATTGAATTATTGTTATCATCAAAACTTGGGATCTAACACAAAAAGCCTCTTCCGAATGGTTCAAATCTGCACTGAGGTTTGATCAACAAGATCTAGCCCATAAAGTTTCCTCTTTGATAGCTCATTCCAGCACAAGGGTGATTGGCACTTCCTTCTATACAATGCTTCATACGAAGCCATCTGAATGGTCGCATGATAGCTATTGTTATAGGCGAACTCGACAAGTGGAAGGAAGCAATCCCAACTCCCTTTAAAGTTGAGGACACATGCTCGCAGCATATCCTCTAATGTCTGAATAGTCCTCTCTAATTGTCCATCCATCTGAGGATGATAGGATGTACTGAATCTCAACTGAGTACCCAATGCCTCATGCAATGCTCTCTAGAATCTCGAGGTGAATCCGGAATCTCGATAAAAAAAGTATATTCTTCGATATGCCATGGAGCTTTACAATCTCTCGTATATATATCTCTGCTAGTTTTTCCGGAGAATAATTAGCATTGATCGGTATGAAGTATGCCGACTTCGTTAACCGATCAACAATTACCCAGATCACATCGTAATTCTTGACCCTAGGTAATCCCACAACAAGGTCCATGGTCACACTTTCCCATTTCCATTCCGGAATCTCAGGACTCTGCAATAACCTTGGTGGTCTTTGGTGCTCAATCTTTACCCTATAGCAAGTAAGACACTGCGCCACATATTTCATCACATTACTCTTCAATCCCACCAATAGACAGACTTAAAATTATGGTACATTTTGGTCATACCGGGGTGAAGAATATTTCGGCTCTTATGTGCTTTACTAAGATCATGTGCCTCAACTCCACCTTAAGTGAACACAAATTCTCTTTTTATACCGGACCAATCCACTAGGCGACAAATCATAGTCCTAAGTTTCTCCCCATTCAATTCTAGCTCGAATAGATTTCACCTAACCATCTTGCCTTTGAGCTTCTTCAATTTCAGCACTCAATTCACTTTCCCCCTGGGAAACAATATATCTAGCACAGACGATCTGGTTCGACAAATTCAAATCTTGAAAGTCTTCAATCAACTTTTCTTCCTGAATCATCATTGCTGCTACAAGCACCATCTTTCGACTAAGAGTATTAGCAACTACATTTGCCTTACCTGGATGGTATTTGATTTCTAGGTTGTAGTCTTTCAGCAACTCCATCCAACGACACTGTCTCATGTTCAACTCTTTCTGATCATACAAATACTTAAGACTCTTGTGGTCGCAGTACAATTCTACTATCACACCATACAAATAATGCCGCCATATTTTCAAAGCAAATATAACGGCCACAAGCTCCAGATCATGGGTGGGATAATTCATTTCATGAGGTTTGACCTGTCGAGAGGCATAGGCCACCACACGTCCCTACTGCATCAGGACACACCCTAATCTCTGCTTACTTGCATCACTATACACAATATAAGTCAAGCTGGGATCAAGTATAATCAACATAGGTGTTGTAGTCAACCTCTCTTTCAGCTCCACAAAGCAATTTTCACAACACTCATCCTACACAAATGGTTGATCCTTTCTCGTGAGCTTGGTCATTGGCAAAGCAATATGAGAGAAATTATAGATGAATCTCCGGTAGTAACCAGTAAGACCCAAAAAACTGCGTACCTCAGCAACAGTTTCTGGCCTCTTCCAATCAGTATTGCTTTCACTTTATTGGGATCTACAGAGACCCCTTCTTGCGAGATAACATGGCCTAAGAATTTTACTTCTAGTAGCCAAAACTCACACTCAATTTGGCATAGAGTTGCTTCTCACGCAATGTATTTAACACGATTCTCAAATCCCTACTCTTGGAGTATATCAGAATATCATCAATAAATACTACGACAAATTGATCTAAATACTATCAAAAGACATGGTTCATGTAATCCATGAATACCGTAGGTGCATTGGTCAGGCCAATGGGCATCACCAGAAACTTATAGTACCCATACCTAGTCCTGAAAGCAGTCTTTGGAACATCTTCCACTTTCACATGCAGCTAATAATAACCTGACCTTAGATCAATCTATGAAAATATACAAAAACTAGACAATTGATCTAAAAGGTCATCAATCCTTGGGAGAGGATAATTATTGTTGACGGTAATCTTATTCAATTCCCAATAGTCCACACATAAACGCAGACTCCCATTTTTCTTTTTAACAAACAACACTGAAGCTCCCTAAGGTGACACACTAGGTCTAATAAACCTTTTTCAAGCAAATCTTCAATCTTCTTTTTCAATTCCGCCATTTCATTTGGGGCCATTTAGTATGGGGCCTTAGATATAGAACCAGCTCCAGGCATAATCTCTATTGGGAACTAAACTACCCTTTCAGGAGGCAATCCGCTAAGATCATCTGGAAATACATTAGGGAATTCATTTACTACGGGTATACTACTCAACGTTTCTTCTGTCTTCGCTTGCACGGAAAAGAACACCATATACCCCTAGCAACCCTTCTGTAGATATTTCTCAACTTTAGTTGTCAAGAGGAAGTTCAGATTCGCATTCACATCATCTACATTTTATAAAGCAGGATGCACTATCCTCTTATTGCCACAATTTAAAAGCACATTTTTTTCCGTCAAGCAATCAAAACCTAGAATGACTTCCAGTTGATGGAGCGGCAGACAAATCAAATCAACAACAGATAAGTGCCCCTCAACAGTTATCACACAGTTTAAACAAGCTTTAGTGGTCAAAGCTTTAACACCCATTGATGTCGACACAATCAAATCAAATGGCAACTTATGCACATACAATCCCAGGCGCTTCACACAATCATAAGCAATGAAAGAGTGACTGACACATGAATCAAATAATGCTTGTAACACATTGCCATTGAGAACAATATTACCTGGAATTAGATTGGGGGATTTCCGAGCTTTCTCGTGAGTCATAGCAAATACTCTCCCCTGATTCCTAGGTTTCTGCTCTGGTTGTAACCCCCACCATCATCAAGGCTGAGATTTATGTTTAAACGCATTTTATAGTTGAATAAGAGATCCAAAATAATTAAAAACTTTTTACAACACATGTATAAATAGATTTCCATTCATTGATTCATAAAACATTTGGCCTGTACGATTTGTTACATGTACAATATCAGAGTATAATCCAAATTCCTGACATTCGCCTGGGATAATAACATTATTCTAAAAGTTTGTATAGGGTATCATTGCCCATCTCAATACCCAAACCAGGGATTACACAAAAACTACAATCCTATGGTCAATTCAATATATACATTGTCCAAAATGATAAACAATCAAAACCAAAAAGCATCTAGATAAGAATAGCATCGGCAGTCCTAGTCATCCTTGTTCACTTGCTTGTCTCGAGATCTACTTGCCCTGGTTAAAAATGTTATTTAGAAAGAGTGAGATTCAAAAGAATCCTAGTAGCAACAGTTTATGTGTATGTGCATAATAAACAACGCAAGTAAGCATATATCACAATGCAGTAATACAATATTCAAGGCCGGGCTAACCACTACGTACGCTCAATAATATTAAAGGCCAAGCTCTTGCCACGTCCCCTCAACAATATTCAAGGTTGTGTTGGATATGATTAGTTTTGATGATGTCAAATATAGATGTTAATTATTAAGAGCAAAAAGTTTACATAATGTATTTATCTCCTATGTTGACTAACTATTGTGTTTAATGTGAAATATCCTGTAGATTAGTCAAGCAAAGAGAGAAGATATCAAGTTGGGTTGAAAAGATTCATGTGATTTAATACTGTGGATTATTCGAATAGTCAAATTGTTATTTGAATAGTAAAACTTGTTTTCAGTTAAGATATATTCGAATAACTCTCAATTTATCCAAATAAACAAAGTATTATTCGAATAATGAATATGCTATTCGAATAAAGAAGAACTGCTAACAATTGATAGTATTCGGATAAGCACATTAGTATTCGAATAGTATGCTTTCTGAAAATAGTTCAAGTGAAAACGTATTCGAATAGTCAAGGCATTATCCGAATAGTCAGTGTGATTTCAAACTCAGTTTCTAAATATGTTATCCGGATAGTAGGATAACTATTCGAATAGTAAGGGCACTATTCAAATAGTGTAATGATTATCCGAATAAGTTTTTGATAAATTTCAGCATCCAATATCACATGACTATCAGGATAGTAAGGAGACTATCAGAATAATATTTGACATATTTCAAAGAGGACTATTCGAATAGTAATTGAACTATCAGAATAGTCTCAGTGCAAAAATTCAAATATTATTCGAATAATGAAGTGACTATTCGAATAGTACATAACTGAAAAAGGGTGATTCTATTCGAATATAAAAAGTGCTATTCGAATAACAGCAGCAGACCCTGTGTCTTTCAGCATGGGCGATATTCAGTATTTTGGACATAACTCCCAAACTGTACATCGGATTGAGACGAAACCAGTGCCATATGAAAGTAGACTCAAAAAGCTTTCCATGGATAGTTAATTTGAAATATTTGAAGTTATATCCTAAGAGCTATGCCTTCTGGAAGTTGATGCTCGTGATTTCAGAGATTGTCTAAGAACAGTAGATACTCTTAAGATCATAACTTTCTATATACAATGAGTTTGGAGCTGATTCTTGTTGCATTGAAATGTAGATGATGAGAGCTTACCGATGATATATAATTTATCATGGATTTATATCCAAAGAGTGACGCCCTCAGAAGTTTATTCAAATATAGAGGTTGCAGTATTCGTTTGTGAAGATTCATTATCAAAGGTGCACTATTCGAATAAGAGCAAGTACTATTCAAATAATATCATATATTTTGTGTGAAAGACTATTCGAATAACTGTTGGAATATTCGAATATTAAAGTTCATTATGAGAGAATATTATTCAAATACAAATGACACTATTCGAATAATATCATTTGTTTTACAAGGCAGCTATTCGAATAAGGAAGTCACTATTCGAATACACTTCAAGTTCTAAAAGTTTATTCAGATAGAGGATAAAGTATTCGAATAAATATTACTCATTATCAAAGAAGGCTATTCGAATACAACAGAGGTTATCCGAATAACTAATTTTCCAGAAAACAGAGTATCACCTTGAAACTTCTGAAAATCATTGAAATTTTGTGTGACTTGTTCTTATTGATTCTAATCATTATAACACTTCATTATATTAGTGATTAAGCATTTTCCAGGTGATCAAATAAGGATTAACACACAAGACGAAGAAAGCACTTTTATGTCAGAAGCTTCAAACGGCTAGTTCAACAGTAATATTTTACGCCTCAACGGGAAGAAGAAAAGCTCAAACGGTCAAATACTCTTCATCAACTATAAAAGAAGAGTCATTCAAAATGAACAATGACGAGAGCCCATGCCTACAATATTGATATGCTATTTCTCTGAATCTTACTTGACCGAAGCACTATAATAATACTCCTACCATGTACTTCAGTATTAATCATTATCTACTTCATATAGAGAGAAGTAATCTTTCGTTGTAATCATTCTATATTTGTGAGAGTTACTCAAGATTGGGGAATCTTGAGTGGGAAACAAATTGTATCCTTACAGTGTGTAAGGGGGAGCTTATATCTCAGTGAGAGAATTGTAAAGGCTTCACAAGTACCCGGATCAAACTTGTGAGATTGTAGTGGTTCTCAAGTACCCGGTTAAACTTGAGGGAGATAGTGGATTGAAATCTCAGGAGGAGCCTGGGACTGGACATAGGTCATCATGGATTGGACCGAACCAGGATAAATTATAGTTTGCATCTTCTCTTCCCTGAACTCTTATATTTTTAGCATATATGATTTCAATAACTGATTATGGTTTTATATTTCACTACTTACATACTTATTGATTTCATAAGATGCGAAAAGAATTTCAAAGTAGTTAAGTTTTTATAATACACCCAATTCACCCCCTCTTGGGTGTCAGCCTGTTCTAACATTTGGTATCAGAGCCAATCTCTTGTTTAAAGGACTTAACCGTCTTAAGAGTTATTAATGGCTGATTTTGGGTATTACTCGCTTTCAGAAGGTTTTGATTATACAATCCCACCTTATTTAAAAGATATCGATTTTTGGTTTTGGATGGCTAGAATGACATCATTTATAAAAGCCTTTGATTTTGATATGTGGAATGTCTTTACAAATGATTTTGATTTCAAACCGAGAAAGGATTGTACTGAAAAAGAAAAGAAAATGTTTTCGTTGAACATTAGAGCAATGAAAATTCTATATAGTGCTTTGACCGAGAATGATTTTGAGAAGATCAAATTTTGCTCTAATGCCAAAGATATTTGGGACACTCTTGATTCTGTTTATGCTTCTAACAACTGTAATGAAGTTAAAAGTGTTGACAGTTCATCAGAAACTATAAGCTGTATATCTATGATCGATGAACAATTGGAAGTCGAGAATGAAGAAGGAGAAATCATAGAACACTTCCATGATCTAGTCAACATAGAAGAACAAGAGGAAGATGATTCCCAAGAAGAGCTCATTACGGACGAATTTGATGGGTCATCCTCTGGAGCTCAAAATGTATATATGGTAACTAATTCCAATTCTTCTGGAGTTATTTTGAAAACTGGTTTTCAAAATTTGCATAAAATTGTTTTTCAACAATTATTGATTCTATTGAGAAAAACAACAATGTTTTCAAACATGCTGGAAATTCATGTGGGAAGAAAAAACTTAGGCAGATTGATCATTTGAGATCGTCTTTTCTTGATCAATACAATACTTGCATAGAATCTCATAATGCACATCATTATATTACTTGCAATTATTGTGGTAAATCAGGTCATATTTCTCACACTTGTTATATTAGGAGAAATTCTAATGTGAGAAATAATTTTGTTTGGGTTCCTAAAATACAAGTGAGTTCAAATGCTAACGTTCAAGGACCCAAAGCAAAGTAGGTACCAAAATGTCCATCTAGTGTTTCATGTTTGCAGATTAATTCTAGAAAAAATGGACATAAGGGTACAGAGAAAATGAAGAAGATTCCAAGAGTTCCTAATCCACCTGAAAGGAGATTCACATCAATTAGGAGAACTCTCAGATCACCTATTGCTGGAACTACAAAGTCTAATAACAAAGAAAGGAAATGGAGAATAGGAGGATGTTCTACCTCAAGAATGAGCTACCATAGAGTACCATTCAACTACCTTGAGGAGAGTAAGAGATGGAGGACCTCTCAAGATTCAAGGAAAAGACTTTCAGAGTCTACATCATATGAGAAAGCATTGTATACACCCAAAGCTATGAATTCAAAAGTTAAACATAATAGAAAAATGCATTGGGTAAGAAAATGCAATCCTCCAAGTGCCTAAAGCAAAGGTATACAACGGTAAAACCTCCTATACTATTATCTTTAATATTTATTGAGGTTTGTATCTTGTTACCTTAGGAATGAACATTGCAAACTTTCTTGGAAATATGGTTTCCACATCCCTTAGAAAGCTTATTTTGCAAATTTATTTACGAAGGGATTGCAATGTTCAGAAGTTTAGTTCTTTATGCATACATGCAAATTTCAAGAATATTCCCTATTATGCATAAAGTCATTGATTGATTCATTGTGCTTAAATTGGTTTGATTTAGTTATCCTTAGAACATGTGAATTTTATCTTGATTCCTACAAGCTAACAAGAAATGGATCCAAGCAAGGTTGGATATCAAGAAGAAAAAGAAATTTATACAGTTCTGTAGGATAAGAAAAAGATTCTCAAGGCTATGGTCACATGAAGACAAATTCATATCTTGATGATACTGAATTTTGGAGTTTGGTGCAGAGTGTGCAAAGGAGGAAAATCAATATCACTCCACCAAAATCAGGCAAGCTACTGCAAAGGCAAGAGGAATTATGGTGATATCTAATCCTTACCCTATACTATGCTTATATGAATGATTTAATTTGGGTAATGAATATTTGTCTATTATTGCATTCCTTTAGCAATCAATCTTTGATGATCATTAAATTATTTACAAATTGCTAAATGAACCAAACGTGAAACTATGCATAGTTTTTCTATCAGTTCATGTTTTAAAGTGCACAATCCAAAATTGTATTTTGGTCTCAATTCATCTTGTTTATAAAAGTGCATACACATGGTTTAAAAATTTTCATTTTTTGTTTATATTCAAACTGATTTCAAAATTGGAAGTTAATATTTTTGTGTCAGAAATGCTTCAAATATGACTACTAGGTTTTTCCCATCATTGATCATAAATGTGATATCTAGTGCTTGCACTCCTTAGTCTTTATTTTCTAATGAGTTAGACCTAATTTCTAACAAGTTGATCATCTATATGAGTGTCAAGCCTATCTCTAAGAAAAAAAATTCAATTCATGAAAAGCCTTATTCCTAATACATAAGTTCTTATTGGCGGACTTATTCCAAGCATTAGGAATATTCGTTAGCACATTAACCATTGATATGATCTATGTTTGAATAACTAGTGTTATGTGTTTGAATCTTTGAGTTGAATGTTCCAATTCTTCAAAACAAAACTCTAAGAGTCAACCTTATCTCTTAGTCAATAGCAAAGTCATTGTGCTTATATATGTCTATCAAGCTAAGCCTTTTTGGCTAATTCCTTTTCCATATGACTTTTACTCTTGGGGAATCTTTCAAACATGTTAACGCCAATGTTTAATATGTTATCCTAGTTGTTCTCCAACTGAAGCATTCTGATATATTTTTAAACTTGTTGACTTCCATCATTTTTAGCATTAGCATTGATTCTAAGCATGTTTAAAAAATAAGGTTTGCATATATTCAAAATCTCAATTTTTCAATGCATTGTCATGATTTGAAATAACATTTGAAATTTGAAACAATTTGCAAACTTGATTCAATTCATGATTTATCATTTCATACAAGTTGGTCATTATGGATGGATTCTCTACTCTCTTTGACCAAATTTACATGGATTAAGATATTTTCAATGACATATTTTCCACTTAAGAACAAGAGAGTTGTTATGTCTAATATTGAATGGACCCAAGAAAAGTTGGGTACCAAAGAATATATATACTTCTGCAGGATTGTCCATGAGAGGGAACTCTGAGAAAAGAAGTGCTATTCGAATAATGATCATTGTATCCGAATACTCAATCAAGTTTTTAAAAGAATAGTATTTGAATACAAAAACCACTATTCGAATATCACCCAAAGATATTGTGAAGAAACTATTCGAATAATGCAAGACTATTCGAATACTACTCAATCTTGAAAAATCTATTGGAATAGTGCGAGGGTTATTCGAATAATAAAACACATTTGTCAAAAGGGACTATTCGAATAATGGGAATAATATTCGAATAGCAATACTACTTTACAAAGTATATGACACATTATTCGAATACTCATGTTGCTATCCGAATAGAAAAGCAAGGATTACAAATGGACTATTCGAATAATCAATAGAGTATCCGAATAGCATCACTTTCCTTCGAAGCTTGAAAACGAACTATCCGAATAACAGAATCACTATCCGAATACAAAGGCAAGATTTGCAATAAAAGTATTTGAATAATTTATCTATTATTCGAATAGTAAAGATTTTATCAGATTTCAATTCAAAAGACTATTCGAATACTACTCATACTATTCGAATAGTGACAGTAATTATTTTTGACAAACTAATCGAATACTCTGAGAACTATTCGAATAATGTTGTTTCTTAAAAATGTATTCAATTAATGAATCTTCTATTCGAATAATCTCTATTAAATTTTCAAACTAACTATTCAAATAGAATAAATTGTAGTTATTCACAGGGAAGGAAATGTATCAGAATACTGAAGTTTCTATTTGAATACACCAAGGAGCCAGAGATAGAAGACTATCCGAATAGTGGTATACAATTCGAATAAAACAAATAGTTGAGGAGATCAAGAAAAAAAAGACAAGGGATCAACAAACACATCATCTTATGATCCATCCACTGAGAGAAAGGATATTGACAAAACAATGAGGAAGAGATTGCCAAAAAATTTTGAAGCTAGACCTAGAAGAGTCAATCACAAGGAAGCCAACAAGATCAATCAAGAACTTTGATAGAAGAAGTTGCAGAATCACTCCCTGAGTTCAACACAAAACCTCTGCACCAACCTTATAAGAAAAAGAGGTGCTTCAACACTGTCACCTGAGCTTGCTACAAACAATGATAAGCTCATCACTTCTGTGAATGGCAAGATTATATTACTCCATGACTTGATCAGAACTTCAAGGCCTTATATGAATAGCAAGAAGATCAGAGTAGGATGCTACAGAAGCAAGCTAGTAGTATGAGAAATTTATGTGCTATGGTTGGTTGATAAGCAAAGGGGTACACACTAAGTTAATGAATGCACATGAGGCCTTATTTTAAGCTTATCTTGGTATCCTTGAGTGTCCACAAAGATTAGCTTCAGAATTCCTCAGTACCGATCACATTATCTAACAGTGAATAGCCAACGATGCATCAATGGACTAAAGAGGACTATAACTCGAGTGATTACGACATTACTCGAGTAAGGTATTATATTCTTTAGTAATTCAAATTCTCTGAGTTGCATCACTCGATGTGAACAATTGAGTGATGACTCGAGTGATATTGTAGTATTGCTGCTAAAACCTCTAAACAGCATTATCATTTTCAAAACTTGATTTCTCACTAAATCTTCCATCCTTTATACTCAATTTCTCTACGAAGGTTTTCCAATGGTTTTTCAAATCCATGGAGTTTTTAACTCTATTTCTTATAATATTTTTTAAAAGCAATGCACTCATTAAGGGGAGCTTCACATTCACATGTGTTTTATATCTTAAAAGCTTATCTCCTTTATTTAAAGAAAATCATTATACTCATCTGCATTCACTCTCAATTAATTAGTTTTGATGATGAGTTTCTCATATATCTTCTTTCCATGATCTTAATTTGCATATATTTTATAGAAAAGAAAATTTTGATACTTGATTGCACTAACCATTCTCCTTGAAAGAATGCTTTTACTTATAGTAGGAGAATTTGCTCTACGCAAGATCATTCCTCAACACACTAAAAGAGAATATATCAACTTTGAGGACATATGCTTTAACGATCTATCAAGGGAAATACATTGGCTACAACATTCAAAGCAACAAATACCTAGCCCAATACAATGGAGCATTATATGGAACAGAAGCTCAACTCAAAAAGAACATCCTGGAGACAACATGAATATACATCATGGCTGCACAGCGAAAGCATGATGAACTGGACTTCATGGATCTATCATCAGCTTATCGAATCCTAATGAGCATTTCTAAACCTTTCCTCTTTATATTTTGAGAATATATTACATATCTTTGATTTCAATTTACTTTGATTCTGAAAGTTTTCTTGAAAACCTCTTCAAATTATTTCAAACTTATTGTCATCATTTTTATTTGCATCGAAATGAAAATACTTTCAAAAAGGGGAAGAGAAATTTATTTTCTTGACACATTTCTTTTGATTTAAAGAAAAAGGGGGAAGAGTATCTTCTTTGTTCTCATATTTGCCCCTCCTCAAGCATTTCTTCTATATTGTCCAAACTTTTTTTTGATGTCAAATAGGGGGAGAGATACTGCACGAAAAATATGTTGCATCTAATATGTTTTCATACTCATACATATTTTTTGTAAAGGATTTGCCATCATCAAAAAGGGGGAGAATGTTGGATATGATTAGTTTTGATGATGTCAAATATAGATGTTAATTATTAAGAGAAAAAAGTTTACATAATGTATTTATCTCCTACGTTGACTAACTACTATGTTTAATGTGAAATATCCTATAGATTGTTAGAACCGGCTATCACCCAAGAGGGGGTGAATTGGGTGTATAATAAAAACTTAAGAACTTTAGAAATCTTTTCGTATCTTAACGAAAGTGGTAAGTATGAAGGTTTATAAATCAACAGTTAGATTAAATAATATATGCTGGAAATATAAGAGCTTAGGGAAGAGAATATGCAAACTGTGATTTATCCTAGTTCAGTCCAATCTGTGATGGCCTACGTCCAGTCCCCAGGCTCCTCCTGAGATTTTCAAATCCACTATCTTCTTATTTAATCCGGGCACAAGAAAAGCCTTTACAATCCACAAGTTTAGCCGGATACTTGTGAAACCTTTTACAAATCTCTTACTGAAATACTCCCCCTTACGGCAAGTCTTACGAGCAGAGCAATCCCGAAGATCTTCCTCTCCTGCTTAATCATGCAAGTCTTATGAGCAGTAACGTTCTCTCCTGCTTACACCCCTGTAAGTCTTATGAGCAACAACGTTCTCTACTGCTTGCACCTTGTAAGTCTTACGAGCAGAATGTCTTACTGGCAATCCTCTCTACAGCTTCCCCGTAAGGAAATCAACCTTCTCAAGGTCCCTCTACCTTGAGATCAACTCAGAAATATAGTTGAAAGTGTTTACAGACTCTCTCACAGAGTGGGTATAATACTCACTGAAGTACAACACAAATAATCACTCTCTCAATGATAAGTAATACAGAAACTGGAAAACAGAGAGAGTTTGGGTAGAAGCAGAGGATTCATGTTATTCTCATGTTGGTGTTGTTGCTCTTTTTTTTGTCTTTTTTTTCGTTGCCCATCGACGTTGAATGCTTTCTCATTTATAGTTGATGAATATGATGGCCGTTGTGAGCATTCGTCCGTTGGACTCATTTTAACCGTTGAGCATATTTGAAAAATGAGCTACCATGAGCTTTCCGTTGCAAAGCAGAGCATCACGTTGAGGAGCCGCATGTCTCATTTTGAGCTGTACATCACGTTGTGGAGTGGGATGAATACGTTTGAGTTTTCAGACAATCTCTTATGGTGGGTCAAACTTTTGTCGTGGTAGGTAGTTGATGCTTAGTGTATAATGATGCCGCCCGCCACACTTGACTCTTTCATTTGAATCTGTAAGCTCATCGTTAAATTTCCTGTTTCACACTGTAAAATGCTTAATCACTAATATGATGAAGTATTAGTCATGGGTATGTTGGATCATTGGTCAAAAGATGAATTTCTGGCTTCTGTGACTCATCACGTTGAAGATATTTGCCATACGTGACCTCCATTCTTGAAGATGCAATCCAAATATTTAATCTCCTATTTTACACTTGAAATATATGTTAGTTAATTTTTAGGAATAATAACAAGTGAAAACATAATGATTTAACCACGTTTGGATTGATTGCTGTGAAGCTCTGAACTTCTACGTTGCTTCTGTCAGAACCTCACTCGAGTGCAATATGGCTCACTAGAGTGCAGTTGATAATTTCATGTTTTGACTTCCTCTCAGGCAAGCACTCGCTGTACTTCACTCGCATCTGCTCGAGTGAATTCTCGACATCACTCGAGCACAACCAGTCATGCTTAAGTGCGTTTCTTGCTTTCACGTACAAGCTTCTTCTCAGGTTATCACTCTCATGTCAAAACTTGCATATGCTCGAGTGGGAAATACTTCAATGCTCGAGCATGAATCCTAGTGCTCGAGTGTTGCAAATTTCTTCACGTTTCAGCTGCTTCTGGACATCACTCGCACAACTTTTTCAGAGAGATAGTTTTTGCACTCGTGGGTGATGTGGGGCCACTTTAGAAAAAATTTGTTTATTTGATTCAAATGATGTATCATAAGAGAGCTCTTGCCATTTGCATTCCAATGCAAAAAGAATCAGCTCCAAACTCCTTGTATTCTGCAAGTTATGATCGAAAGAGTGTATATTTCACTAGACTGCACAAGCGTCAACTTCCAGAAGGCATAACTTCTAGAATATACTTTCAAATTAGGAAAGTTACCTTTCCATGGAAATATCTTTGAGTATACTTTCATTTGGCACTAGTCTCATCTCAATCCGATGTGTAGTTTGTAAGTTACGTGCAAAATACCGAACCTATGTCGAAAAGTGACGGTGATTTCACTGTCTTCTTCCACAGATCATATTGCCTTCATTTGAGCTTCTTTCAATGTGATCTTGTGCACATTTTACGTGTTGGGAGTCTTCATTCATATCCCACCAGTTTCGGGTCAATCTGATGTGTGGTTTGAGAGATATGACCAAAATACCAGACCTCGCTCAGGCTAAACATAAAACAGAGTAGAACAGAGTGTTCATCCTGTGCTTGAGTGAATTCATCCGTGCTCGAGTGAGTTCTTCCTGTGCTAGAGCATAACTCCCCTAGAAGTGCCATAACTCACATATAAGTCATCTTAGCTTCGTATTAACCTATTCCAACCATTATTTGATCATAGAAACCTCCGGTATCATCATAAAAACCTCCAGTATCACTTCTAACAACTTGAATCTTGATATTCATGATAGATCTTCCAAGTTCTTCATTCTTCAATATCTTTCTTCTTGGTTTTCCTCTTGATAATAATTCTTCATAATCCGAGTAGGCATCTCCTTAACTATCTTCAATTTCTTTTCTTCTTCTTCCTCTTGTTCATTTTCATTAATTCAATCTTCTTCATTCTTTGCTTGACTAATCTACAAAATATGTAACATTAAATATAGTAGTTAGTCAAAGAAATACATTATATAAACTTTTTGCTCTTATCACTTCACATCTATATTTGACATCATCAAAACTAATCATATCTAACATAGATTAATCAATCAAAGAGAGAAGATATCAAGTTGGGTTGAAAAGATTCATGTGATTTAATACTGTGGATTATTCGAATAGTCAAATTGTTATTCGAATAGTAAAACTTGTTTTCAGTTAAGATATATTGGAATAACTCTCAATTTATCCAAATAAACAAAGTATTATTCGAATAAAGAAGAATTGCTAATAGTTGATAGTATTCGGATAAGCACATTAGTATTCGAATAGTATGCTTTCTGAAAAGAATTCAAGTGAAAACGAATTCGAATAGTCAAGGCATTATCCAAATAGTCAGTGTGATTTCAAACTCGGTTTCTAAATATGTTATCCAGATAGTAGGATAACTATTCGAATAGTGTAATGATTATCCGAATAAGTTTTTGATAAATTTCAGCATCCAATATCACATGAATATCAGGATAGTAAGGAGACCATCAGAATAATATTTAACATATTTCAAAGAGGACTATTCGAATAGTAATTGAACTATCAGAATAGTCTCAGTGCAAAATATCAAATATTATTCGAATAATGAAGTGACTATTCGAATAGTACATAACTGAAAAAGGGTGATTCTATTCGAATATAAAAAGTGCTATTCGAATAACAGCAGCAGACCCTGTGTCTTTCAGCATGGGCGATATTTAGTATTTTGGACATAACTCCCAAACTATACATCGGATTGAGACGAAACCAGTGCCATATGAAAGTAGACTCAAAGAGCTTTCCATGGATAGTTAATTTGAAATATTTGAAGTTATATCCTAATAGCTATGCCTTCTGGAAGTTGCTGCTCGTGATTTCAGAGATTGTCTAAGAACACTAGATACTCTTTGGATCATAACTTTCTATATACAATGAGTTTGGAGCTGATTCTTGTTGCATTGAAATGTAGATGATGAGAGCTTACCGATGATATATAATTTATCATGGATTTATATCCAAAGAGTGACGCCCTCAGAAGTTTATTCAAATATAGAGGTTGCAGTATTCGTTTGTGAAGATTCATTATCAAAGGTGCACTATTCGAATAAGAGCAAGTACTATTCGAATAATATCATATATTTTGTGTGAAAGACTATTCGAATAACGGTTGGAATATTCGAATATTAAAGTTCATTATGAGAGAATATTATTCGAATACAAATGACACTATTCGAATAATATCATTTGTTTTACAAGGCAGCTATTCGAATAAGTAAGTCACTATTTGAATACACTTCAAGTTCTAAAAGTTTATTCGGATAGAGGATAAAGTATTTGAATAAATATTACTCATTATCAAAGAATTCTATTCGAATACAACAGAGGTTATCCGAATAACTAATTTTCCAGAAAACAGAGTATCACCTTGAAACTTCTGAAAATCATTGAAATTTTGTGTGACTTGTTCTTATTGATTCTAATCATTATAACACTTCATTATATTAGTGATTAAGCATTTTCTAGGTGATCAAATAAGGATTAACACACAAGACAAAGAAAGTACTTTTGTGTCAGAAGCTTCAAACGGCTAGTTCAACAGTAATATTTTACGCCTCAACGGGAAGAAGAAAAGCTCAAACGGTCAAATACTCTTCATCAACTATAAAAGAAGAGTCATTCAAAATGAACGATGATGAGAGCCCATGCCTACAATGTTGATATGCTATTACTCTGAATCTTACTTGTCTGAAGCACTATAATAATACTCCTACCATGTACTTCAGTGTTAATCATTATATACTTCATATAGAGAGAAGTAATCTTTTGTTGTAATCATTCTATATTTGTGAGAGTTACTCAAGATTGGGGAATCTTGAGTGGGAAACAAATTGTATCCTTACAGTGTGTAAGGGGGAGCTCATATCTCAGTGAGAGAATTGTAAAGGCTTCACAAGTGCCCGGATCAAACTTGTGAGATTGTAGTGGTTCTCAAGTACCCGGTTAAAATTAAGGGAGATAGTGGATTGAAATCTCAGGAGGAGCCTGGGACTGGACGTAGCTCATCGTGAATTGGACCGAACCAGGATAAATTACAGTTTGCATCTTCTCTTCCCTGAACTCTTATTTTTCCAGCATATATGATTTCAATAACTGATTATGGTTTTATATTTCACTACTTACATACTTATTGATTTCATAATATGCGAAAAGAATTTCAAAGTAGTTAAGTTTTTATAATACACCCAATTCACCCCCCTCTTAGGTATCAGCCTGTTGTAACAGGTTGAGCTTCCGCCACGTCCCCTCAATAATATTCAAGGCCGGGCTTTCACCACGTCCCTTCGCTCATTCAATGATTAATACAAACAAGTAATGCATTACACATGATATAGGATAAATTGTCACTACCTTGGTCTTTCTGTTCTTGAGCAGGCACAGGCCTTCTACGTTCCAGGAAAATATCAAATCTTAAATTCATAATTAAGGACGATGCGTTATCACTTAGTCCAATACTCAATTCCTTCACAGTACTAAAATTGGTTACCATAACCGTCTTTTAAATACACATAAATGCCTCTAACAAAAGCCCTAAAGGGTTGGAAGAACTATCCCAATGATCCCCATTTTGGAAGCACAAAAATGTTATATATTACTGTTTCACTCGAGTGAAGATGGCCTTGTTAGTGCAAGCGTTTCACCTAAGAGGGGGTGAATTGGGTGATACCAGAAATTTCATTGCGTATAAGAAAATTAACAGAATATTTAAAGTAGTTGAAAGTAAAGAAAAATATCACCGAAGTGTACACCAGGAGTTATACTGGTTCAACCACAACCACTTTGACCTACGTCCAGTCCTCAGAGTGTCTCTGAGAGTTTCACTATATTCTCCAAGATTCAGTGGGTTCTTGGCACCTCATTACGCAGCAAGTTCCTTCACCTGGATACTCGCTCCTCCTTACACGTTGTAATGAAATCCCCAACTCAAGGTTCCATAGCCTCAAGTTGGCTCAATAACAATTATTGAGTTTGTAATGAAAAACTCTCTCACAGAGAAAAAATATAATCATTGAAGTACAATTAATGAGTATAAGAAAACAGAGCACAAAGAGTATATTGATCGATGCGTGATTGCTTGTTCTCAGTTGTTGTTGTTCTCTGCTCTTTGAATGCTCTATATATATAAATGATTTGTAGTGTCCATTGGAAGCATTTCAAATATGTCTGTTAGAGTCGTGCAGCAACGGTTGACCATTCTTCTAATTTGAAAACTATCATTTTGTGGTAGGTAGTAGTAGGTTAGCATTCAGACCTTTTATTTGAATTTTCACTTCTATCATGATTTCTTCATTGTTTCTTTGTAAGCATACTTAGAATACTAGTGCAATGAAGAGTTAATCATATAGATAACAAATCAATAAACATTCGATTAACAACATGATTTCTGGACTTTATTACTCGAGTGGCTACTCGAGTGATCATGCTCATTACTCGAGTAGTCCCTCGAGTAAACCTATCAAAAACATGGCAGAGAGTAATTCAACATTTTTCATAAAATATTACTTGGGTAAGACATGGAGTAAGATACATCACAAACCTTGGAAATACCTGATTACTTGAGTGGTTACTCGAGTGACCATATCTTTTCTTCACAAGTTACTCGAGTGAGCCCTTGAGTAAATTTCAAATAAGTTTGCATATTTCTCTATTACTCCCTCGAGTAATATCATCAAATTCTTGGCCGAGAGTACCTGTTCTGTGCTTACCTGATTACCCGAGTGACCCCTCAAGTAATGCTTCAAATAACTCTGTAGATTACTCGAGTGCTCCCTCAAGTAATGGCTTTTTCTTACCTGGTTACTCGAGTGGCTACTCGAGTAAATTATTGCATTTCTTGGCCGAGACCTACTGGAAGATACTTGCTTTGGTTACTCAAGTGGCTACTCGAGTAATGCCTTATGCTCATATTGTTACTCGAGTGGTTACTCGAGTAATAGTCTATATAACTTTGCAGATTACTCAAGTGGCCCATCGAGTAACTTCTTCCAAATTTTGGCAGTGCTTCTCTAGATGATATTCTTCATGATTACTCGAGTGCTTACTCGAGTAATAGCTTTCCTTACTCGAGTAGTCACTAGAGTAAGCCATGACAAATCTGCTACTACTGTCTCATTACTCCAGTGCTTACTTCAAGTAAGTAATGCTTCTTTTGCCATTTATTTACTTTGTTCAAATTCATTTTTTTGTTATCATATCCTCTTTTATCATTAGTCCAATCTTTTTTATCATTAAAACATATGGGATTTAACATTCTCCCCCTTTTTTATGATGATAAAATTTGGTGATTTTAAACAAAGTTTTTGAAATTGAGCTTTCAAACATATGCTTCTTAAATACTTTTCATATGAAATCTTTTGTTTAATTTAAACTTAAAAACCCTTTTGAAATAGCTTAGTAAAGATCATTTTAAAGTTTTTGTTTTTATTTACTTGTTCACCTTGCATACACAATCGAAAACTCATTAGTCCCACAATGCAATATAACTTCAATGAATTTTAACTTTAATGGCATAAAGAAACAAATTGCAAAAAGAAGAATTCATTACATAAAATTTCAAAGTTAAAAACTACCTAAAGCCTTGTACACCCATATCCCCAATACATTAACTCAGCCATTGATCAAAAAATCATTTAGGCTCTTCACCCCCTTTTTGTCTTTATTACAAAGGTGGAATCAATCATGAGGAGGAGTAGATGGCTTGGCTACTGAGATAGGAGTGACAGGAAACGCCAATGATTCATATGAACCATCTGAACTGGAAGAATTTGAAGATGATGGTTTAGGGTTAGGAAGGTTTACTGGGGGTATCTGAAGATCCTCTGGAGGATTCACTGGAGATGATGGGTAAGGAACCAGAGAAGTAATTTCTACTTCCTTTGTAGCAATAGGTGAAGACACAAGCACCTCCTCAGTGCATGCAGGTGAGGCAATGGGAGTAGATATGGGCTCTGGCTGATCAGGCTGAGCTGGATCATCAATGGTGATGTGGATTAGCTCAGATATGTCAGGTTCAGGAATAGAGAATATAAGATTACTAGGTTCAAGCTCAGAGGGTCTATGCTCAGTAGGTATAGGAACATGAGGACTAGGCTTGGAAGGTCTAGGTTCAGAGATTGGTACTAGTTTTGGAGTAACAGAAGGATCAGGAATAGGGGAGCCAGATGCCATAGCATCAAGTCTGGCAATAATGGATCTTAAAAGCTCACCCTGGGCACGTTGTTCAGCTAATAACTCTTCGTGTCTCTTGTCCATTCTCTCCACAAGTTGTCCCATCTTCTTATACATATGGGTTACCAACTCCACATTCGTATTGGCAATGTTGATATGGAAACCCTTCATAATGTTCTCCATGAATGTTTGCATTGCGACACTAAAGAAAGAAGGAGAAGATGTGTTGGTTGGAGCAGAAGACTATGTGTCATCTATTTGACTAGTTGCAGTGTCAGTCTTCTTCTTTTTCTTGGGACTTGCTTCTAGAGGAGTCTTCAGAGGAATCTCAATGTTCAACTTCCCAATTTGATTTCTCCTAACTGGTGTTATCTTCTCAATTGGCTCCTTACTCTCCAAGTACCAAACCTTATTCTTCTTGAGAAATAAAGAAATAAGTTGAGGGTAAGGCATTGTAGTAGTAGGTTTTCCTTCATACCTATATCTCTTGATCTCAACAAAGATATATTCTCCCAAGTCTTTTTGTCCTTTGAGAATCAATGTAGCAAATTTTTGAAATACCTCTCAATGAAATGTGTGTAGTTGTTGGATTTATTCACTATGGCTCTAGAATAGATATACCATAGGACTCGATGAAAATCAGTTATATCACTTAGATTGAAATTTAGAGGTCCTACTATCTCACCAGGTCTTATGATAGAGAATATCTGGTTTGAGTCAAGATTAGGGTAATCATCATCAGGAGGGTCCTCTATTCCTAACCAGGTATTGATTTTGGAGGGTGAGATTAGAATTCTCTATCCTATCACCTTGGAAGTCATTTCTTCTTCCACAAACTTCCTGATAGGATCATTTATAGGTTCAAGGTTGTAGTAAAAATGCCTCACAACTTTGGTGCAAAATGGGAGTTTAACAGACAGCCAGGGCATATAGGAATCAAGATAGGGACTCAAGTTGAATTTCAATACCTCTTGAAGAACCTTGTAGTCAATATAGTGCATCTTGCACACATTTATTATTGTAAAGTGACTCAGGTACTTCTGAGATTCCTCAAGTTTGTTGACATTGAATCCCTGAGGAGGGAAGGTGATTTCTTCATCCCTTTCTTCTGGTTGCTTTGAAGATTGCCCTTTCTTTGCTCCCTTAGACTGAAGAGCTTCTTCAAGCATACCTACCATGACCTTGGTAATTTTCTCATCAATCTTGGGCTTTTTCAAAGGTTTTGGAGAAAATGTGGAAGTGTCAGATGAATCAGAAGGAGGAGGAGAAGGTTCTTTTGTTCCTTTGCCTCTTCCAGAAGGTGAAATCTTCTTGTTTTGAGCTCTTGTGGCAATGGGCTCCTTAATCACAACCCCTTTTACCTTTGGCTTGGTTTGTGGTTTAACTTTGGCTTTTGGTTTGGGAGAGATTTTTCTTTTCTTGGTAGGAGGAGAGGAAAGTGAATCAGAAGGTTGATATGGTTCAGAGGACTCAGAAGGAGTGCTAAGATTAGGAGATTTTGTCCTCACCATTGTGATTTGAGAAAGACAATGATTTTAGGAAAAATAGGGTCAACAGTCGCTAGAAATAGGGCAGAAGATTTAGTGCAATCTGAGAGGTTTTTGTAAGCAAAAACCAATGGGTTTTGACGGTTATGAGAAGAGAAAATGATTGTGAAAATTTTTTGTGAGAGCACTAGGAGAATCATTCGAGGCAATTTTGTGAGAAATGACCGAGTAACGACTGAAATAGACCTAGGGCCTAACATCACTCGAGGGCTTACTCGAGTGATCATACCAAAAATTTCAAAATCCAGCAATTTCAAGTGCGTACCTAGCATAAATAATATTGTAATTACCCATGTATATTCCCTTAATCATATGATGGCTCTTTAGGACAAATTTGAGCTGAAGCTCAGCAAATTTATGATCTGCACCTAGGTTCACTCGAGGCCTTACTCAAGTAACCTTTAAAGTTTACTCGAGACCTCCCTCGGGTAATCTGTTTCTTCACCTTCTGACTCTTCATTTCCAACCGTTTTGCCATTTCTTTTAAATTTATTTTGAATCAATGCTCCACTGTCATAATTTTCAGGTCATTACTCGAGTGGCTACTCAAGTAACCCATTCAATTACTTTAAGGTGTCACTCCAGTAATTATGGTTACTTGAAGTTGTCCCTCCAGTAATGTTGTCCTCTGTTAACCTTTGCTTTTCATACTCCAAAACAGAGTAACATGATCCTGCAAAACAAATTGCTAGAGACTTCAATGCTTAAGTTAGTAATAATCAAAACATCAATAAATAACATTATCTAACATTTTGTAAACACTAAATAACTTATAATTCATTGGGATTTACCATTCCTAATTCTCTTCTAATCTACAAAAATTGATCTTTTTCAAGAGGTTTTGTAAAGATATCAGCTAGTTGAAAATGAGTTGGAATCAATATCACTTTGACATCTTTCTTTTGGATATGATCTCTGATAAAGTGATGTCTAACATCAATATGCTTGGTTCTGGAATTGAACAGGATTCTTTGACAAGCTTATCATGCTAGTGTTGTCACAGTATATTGGTATCTCCTTCAAATAAATACCAAGATCCTGGAGTTGTTGCTTTAGCCGTAAAACTTGTGCACAACAACTTGATGCTGCAACATACTCAGCTTCTGTTGACGAAAGAGATACGGTATTTTGTTTCTTGCTAAACCATGACACAAGTGAGCCTCTAAGAAACTAACTTTGTCCACTGGTACTCTTTCTGTCTATCTTGTATCCCCTATGATCAGAGTCTGAGTATGCAACTAGATATTTACTTCTTCCTTTGGGATACCAGAGACCTAATTCTGCCATGTCAGCAAGATATCGGAAGATACGTATGACGGTTTCAGCATGTGACTCTTTTGGTGTTGATTGATATCTTGCACACATACCTATACTAAATTGAATGTCAGGCCTGCTTGTAGTGAGATAGAGTAATGATCCAATCATTCCTCTATAGTTTGTGATGTTGTAATCTTTTCCCTTAACATCAGCATCAAGCAATGTAGTTGAGCTCATAGGAGTGTCCATTCCATTTACTTCATCCAATCCATACTTCTTTAATAACTCTTTCAGATACTTCATTTGAGATATGAAAATTCCATTATTTCTTTGTTTGATTTGCAAACCAAGAAAGAAATTCAATTATCCCATCATTGACATCTCAAACTCCCCCTGCATTATCTCAAAAAATTCTTTGCACATGGTTTGTTAGTAGCACTGAAAACTATATCTTCAACATATATTTGCACAATTAAGATATCATCACATTTTCGTTTTGTAAAAGGTGATGTATCAACTTTTTCCGTACAAAACCTTGATCAATAAGAAATTTACTGAGCCTTTCATACCATGCTCTAAGAGCTTGTTTTAAACCTTATAAAGCCTTTTTGAGTTTGAAAATATGGTAAGGTTTGGTTACATCTTCAAAACCTAGAGGTTGATCAACATATACTTCTTCCATGATGTAGCCATTTAGAAATGCACTCTTTACATCCATTTGATAAAGTTTGAATCCTTTGATGCATGCAAAGGCAAAGAGTACTCGTATAACTTCCAATCTAGCCACTGGAGCATACGTTTCCTCATAATCAATTGCTTCTTCCTGATTATAGCCTTTGGCCACCAATCTTGCCTTATTTCTGACAATTATGGATTCATCAAGTTTGTTCTTGAATACCCATTTAGTGCCAATGATCAGATGATCCTTAGGTCGGGGTACCAAATCCCAAACTTGTTTTCTTTCAAAATGGTTTAGTTCTTCTTGCATTGCAACCCAATCATTGTCTGATAGGGCTTTGTCAATGTTAGAAGGTTCAATCTCAGAAATAAAAGAAGAGAAACTAACTTCATTGAAGATTCTATTTCTTGTTTTGACTCTTTCATTCACATCTCCTATGACTTGATCTATGGGATGACTTATATTGTATTTCTAGGCTCTAGGCTGTCCTAGTAACTGATCTTCTTCCTTGGTTTGATCAACTTCTGGAATAAGAGATTTAGAAATAGATTGACCATTTTCTTGATTTAAAACAACTTCCTGCTCATCATCAATGGTTTTGTCAGATGATTCAAATTCATCAAATACAACATGAATTGATTCTTCAACAACACATATTCTTTTATTGAAAATTCTGTATGCTTTACTTCGATTAGAATAGCCTAGGAAAATTCCTTCATCTGTTCTAGAATCAAATTTTCCTAAGTTGTCTTTACCATTGTTATGAATGGAAACACTTACAATCGAAGATGTGTAAATGAGCAAGGTTTGGCATCCTTCCTTTGTATAGCTCGTATGGTTTCTTTCCAAGTTTTGTTCTAATGTAGGCTCTATTTGAAATATAGCATGCTGTGCTCATTGCATTTGCCCAAAAAACTTAAGACACGTTCTTTTCATTCAACATTACTCTAGCCATTTCAGAGAGCACTTTATTCTTACATTCCACGACTCCGTTTTGTTGAGGTGTCCTTGGTGCCGAGAAATTGTGATCTATGCCATTAGTATCACAATTTCTTGAAAGGCTTGATTTTCAAATTCTCCACCATGATCTGTCCTAATACCTGCAATGGACAGACCTTTCTCATTTTACACTTTCTTGGCGAAAGCCATAAATTGATGATAGAAAAATGATCCATATAAATCTAGAGAAATCATTAACAATGACCAATGAATATAAGTTGCCACCAAGACTCTTAACTCTTGTTGGTCCAACTAAATCCATGTGTAATAGTTGAAGTGGTTTATTGGTTGATATCTCATTTTTCAATTTGAAAGAAGATTTAGTTTGTTTACCCTTTTGACATGCATCACAAATCAAAACATTTTTCAAATTTACTTTGGGTAATCCAATCACTAAAACCTTTTTAATTAAATTGATTAGTTAGTGCATGTTGACATTGAAGGAGGCAAGCTTCACCCAAGAGGGGGTGAATTGGGTGATGTGATAAATTTTTCGCTTAATGTGGTGATATGAAATTAGTTGTAGACAGAGTAGAGTTGAGAAGATTGGAACACAGAGAATTATACTGGTTCGGCCTAAAAACCAAGCCTACGTCCAGTCCTCAGAGATCAAGACCTACTGAGATTTTCACTATTCTTCCAAGATCAATAGGCTCTTAGAATGCCAAAAAACAATAATTGTCCTTGAATGGACTACGAGCAGAAATATTCTCACACTAAGAAATTTCTCTCCCCCTTACGACAAGTCTTACTTACAGAAAAACAACCTATGACCTTTCCCACTTGCTTACGTATACAAGTCTTATGAGTAGCAACGTTCACTCCCGCTTACACCACTGTAAGTCTTACGAGTAGCAACGTTCTCTACTGCTTGTATCTTATAAGTCTTATGAGTGGAAGGTTTTGTTAGAACAAGCGTTTCACCCAAGAGGGGGGGTGAATTGGGTGATACTAAAATTTCGTCGGAAATATAAAACTTTAACATTGGAATTAAAATAGTAATGAGTAAGGAGAAATATCACCGAAGTGTACACCGGGAGTTATACTGGTTTGGTCACAACCACTTTGACCTACATCCAGTCCTCAGAGCTTCTCTGAGAATTTCACTATAACTTCCAAGATTCAGTGGGTTCTTGGCACCTCAGTACAAGCAAGTTCCTTCACCTGGACACTCGCTCCCCCTTACAAGTTGTAATCCAATCCCAACTCAAGGTTCTACAACCTTAAGTTATCTCAATAACAAATATTGAGTTTGAATGTATCTCTCTTACAGAGTGAATAAGAATCACTGAAGCATAGAAATATAATCTCAACGTGAAAAACAGAGCAATGAACTTGATAATTCGTTTGTGTGTGTTCTTGTTATCTTTTCTCTGTTTGGATGTTCCCATATATATAGATATGTTGGTGATGACCGTTGAAACATTTTCTTTCGTCCGTTGGAGAGTGCGCAGCCACTATTGACTTTTCAAGTTTTTGAAAAATATCCGTTGGCGGTGGTTGGCATTTGAACTTTTAATTTGACTTCCCTTTCTTGACATGATTCCTTTATTGTTTATCTGTAAATATGCTAGAAATACTAATACAATGAAAGATTAATCATATAGGAAACAATTTAATGAACGTTTGAATGATTTATAAATTTCTGGGTATACTTACTCGAGTAGCTACTCGAGTATTACTTGAAGTTTACTCGAGTACTTACTCGAGTATCATCGGGAAATCTTTGATCAACTGCAAGTCAATGAATAAATACAAGATTATTCGGGTAGTGCATGGAATAACCAATTTTCAAACCTTTGGAAATATCTGTTTACTCGGGTACCTACTCGAGTAATGCACTCATAACTTTATGAGTTACTCGGGTACCAACTCCAGTAAACCTTCAAATAAACTTGTGGTTACTCGATGCTCTACTCCAGTAATATTGGCAGGATTTCAAGGCCGAGAGCACTTACCTTGTTACTCGGGTATGGACTCGAGTAATGCACTCATTTTTTCATAGGTTACTCGGGTACCACCTTGAGTAAATATACTTTTTGTGCATGACTTACCCTGGTAATGACTTGAAGTTAACCTTGAAAATATTTCTGCATACTCGGGTACTTACTCGAGGAATCCACTTAAAATAGAACATTAAATACTTGCATACTAGAGTAAGGACTCGAGGAAAATGAGATAAATTTATATCAAGTTAATTGGGTACCACCTTCAAGTTTTTACTTACTTCAGTGCATTACTCGAGTAGCTACTCGAGTAACATTGGCAGTAGTACAAAGTGCCGAGAGCTCCACAATTTCAGGAACAGAGTTACTCGGGTAGTTCCTCGAGTAACATTGGCAGGCCGAGAGCAACTCCAAGTTTTTACCTGGTTACTCGAGTAGCTCCTCGAGTAACATTGGCAGGTTATTGGAAGGTGCCTCTGGTTACTTCAAGTTTTGGCTCATTACTCGAGTACCTCCTCGAGTAATGCCTTAGAAAAACTGCATCTGATCAAGTTTCTCAGCTTTTTCTCTTTGTCTTTCTTCATTACTCCAATGCTAACTTCAAGTGATGCTTATCCCTGTTATTCCTTTGTTCAAACTTGTTTATTAATCATTTCCTTTTCAAACCATTCTTTTGTTATCATCAAAACATGAGATCTAACAGGTTTAACTAGGAATTCTCTCAACTGCTTCCCTCGTAAGGATATCTACCCTCTCAAGGTCCCAATACCTTGAGATCAAATGAAAATAGAATTTGAAATGTATATAGACTCTTTTACAGAGCAAGTATGATAAACATTGAAGATCAATATGAATACAGAGAAAATATGAATAACAGAGACTCGTGAATTTGCTTGTGAATTCTTGTGCTTCATTATCTTTGACGATCTCTGGGACTCTGTATTTATAAACGTTCGTTTTTGCCTATTTGAATAACGATCATTGTGGAGCGAGGCATGTTATTGTGGAACAGTATGCGCACATTTGAAAACTTTGAATGTGGTAGGTACGTGCTTGTCATGATGTTGTCTGCCGTTGTTTGACTTCCTTCGCATCTGTTTATTTCAACGTTCATCCTCCTGTATCACACTTATAATACATTCAAAATGATGTTAAAAAATAATAATAAGTGATGATAAGATAAATAAATATCATTAAACCATATTCGGATTGAACGCTTTAAGACTGGTGCATCTTGTCTTCTGGTAGAGTATCACTCGAGCATGGATGGGCTCACTCGAGTGAATACACATATTTTCTCCTTATCCTTCAGTTTTATGCTTGTACTCTCACAGGATTTCAGAGAGTTAATTTTCTCACTCACGAGTTATGTGGGGCCTCACTCGAGCACAACTCCTTCTGCTCGAGTGGCCTTGCTTATTATACTACGAGACCCGTATCTGGACAACACTCGCATACCATTTTAGCAAGAGTGAGATTTTACACTCGTAGGTGATATGGGCCCTTACTTGAGCACACATACTCCTGCTCGAGTGAGAAGAATATTCTCATGTAATATACTCTTGTTATCAGCACTTGTATCAGAATTAGAGAGAGTTAGATTTCACACTCGCGAGTGCTGATGTGTCACTCGGGCATATGAAGCCTCACTCGGGCATACTTGTACTTCTCTGACCTTATTGACTCTCGGCCAAACACTTGCACTCTCTTACTCGCTAGTGCTCGAGTACAAACAGCTTCATGCTCGAGTATTGATTACAATGCTCGAGTGCATCAGTAAGGATGACAGGAATTGCTCTCGGCCAAGTACTCGCAGTCCCTCACTCGCATGTACTCGAGTGAGAAAGAGTCTTCTGCTCGAGTGCTATCTCCAGTGCTTGAGTGCATCAGTAAAAATGACAGTAGTTTGCTCTCGGGCAAATACTTTCTGGCTATCACTTGTATCTGCTCGAGTACAAAAGAGCTCCATGCTCGAGTTCTAATTCTTGTGCTTGAGTATATCAGTTAAATCTGACAGCAGACTTCATAGAACTTTGCCATATGTATTTGGTAACTTTGTAATCATTCCTTAGACTTATAAAACTATAATTTGCACACAATTACCTTTTGTTATCATCAAAACTTGGGATCTAACATTCTCCCCCTTTTTGATGATGACAAAACCTTTGTGATGGGTTTTAAGAAAAAGGTTGATTAGAGTGAAAAATTTTTAAAGTACAACATCAATGTTTCCAAATGCATATTTTCACCAAGGTTTAGATTCAAGTTCAGATTTTTGCACTTATCTATATATGTTCCCTGCAACACTTCCTCTGGACACTTAATAATCAAGATAAGCATAGTATCACAGAACCAATCAAAACTGGACAGAAAAACTTGATAACATGAAAATAGCCATTAATGATAAACTAAGAAACATACAATAGTCAGCATAAATCGTTAACTACATTAACTACCCATAAAGACCGTATACACCATAATCCCAATAACATATCATAAACCTATCCCGTTACACAAAAACTACCCAAACACCCAAATACATCCCATAATAGCTCAGAAAACCATCACACATCCTTCTCCCCATTTTGTCAACATCAGAAGGGGGTTGAGGAAAAGTGATATCAGATGATGGGATAAAGGGCACCATGGCAGTGAAAGGATTGATTAGCACAAAGGGTGGAGATGATGGTTGTGGAGCAGAGGCTGAGGGCAGTAGTGAAGGCGACCGATCATAGGTGATATTAACATTAGAGTCTGGATCAATGAAGAGAACATGTGTCTGTGGATGAGGAGGTGAGGTTGAGGCAGGAGTAGTCTCAGGTGGTACTTCTGAAGATGCAGTCGGGAAGTGAGAACGTAAGAAGATCTCCATATCAGTTATCCTTTGTGACATGTCATCCTGAGTCTTGAACATCAAGTCAAAGTTGGTATTAGCCTTGTCTACCAACTTTAAGACTTGTAACTCCATCTTGTCTACCAACTTCTCATATTCAGTCATTAATTCCTTTTTCAAGCCAAACACAGCTTGATTGATCACTTCAGTCAAATGATTTGAGAGTGATGCATTCAAAAAGGATGGAGGAGGAACTTGACCATGAGCAGATGACTGAGCCTCATCACCTCTTGATGGAGTGGCTTCCCCCTGAGATGTAGCCTTGGTTCGACTCACTGGAAGATTAATACTCATATGAGTCAGTTGAGTCTTGCCAAACCTTGGAATGAGCACCCTCTCAGTTCCTTCCAAGTACCATATCTTATTTTTCATAAGGATGAGAGATACAATCTGAGGATATGGTATAGTCACGGATTTTGATGAAGAAAATTGAAATCTTCTCATCTCACTGAAAATCATCTCCCCCACATTTCTTTGTTGCCCGGCTAGGAAGGAGGCTAACAAGTAATAATCCTTTTGAGCAAAATGGGTAAAATTTTTGGACTTGTTAACCATACTCCGAGAATATATATAGTGTAGGGCTATGTGAGAATCAGGTATGTCAATAGGCTTAAAATTAAGGGGGCCTACTGGGTCTTTTGGTCTCAAAAGCCGGAAGGCTTCTTTGGCTGAGAAAGAGGGTGGATCTGGAGGTGGTGCAATATACCCAAGTAAGTCATTAATAATCTTAGCGGATATCATAATGAATTGACCTCTAACAGTAGTAGATACTGCTTCCACAATCAATTCTCCAGCAATAGACATAATGTTATGGGTTTTCATGTTGCAGTAAAATGTTTTCACAACAGAGGGTGAATATGGAATATGGATATTCAGCCAGGGAGCATAGTATTCAAGATAAGGATATAAATTCAAATGGCAATTCTTCTTCAAGTAATCTAGGTCCACATAAACTACAGGACAGAAATGCCTATGTGCAAACTCAGTATCGAATACCTTCTGTTGTAGTGCCTTTAGTTCCTCAACATTGAATCCTTCAGGAGGACTTGTGACTTAATCATCCTCTGGAGCCTGTGAGGTAGAAGGTACCCCTGAAGCAGCCACATTAGATTGCCCAACATGCTGTAAACTTGAGACACCGGCTTCAGAAGCAATTTTCCCAACCAACTTGTCAAGTTTTGACCTCTCCATTGCTTCCCGGAGTTGCATGTTGAATGTGTTATCGGAGGAAGAAGAGGATTGTTGTGGTTGCTCAGTTTCCTTCTTCTTTCCTTTTGCCTTGGACCTCTTTGGATTGAGACCGGGTAACCACTGGTTCTTTGAACACCACACCCTTTGTTTTCTTTTGTGGAGGTTGATCCTTCTTTGCTATTTGAGGCTTAGGATGAGGTTTCTTGGTTGGAGTTCTCTTTTTGGTTTTGGGTTTAGGAGGAGGTGTAGATGAAGAAGACATTCTAGGAGATGAAGGAGTTGGTACCGGGGTTGCAGAAGCACTAGCAGCAGAATGAGTGGGAGAGGGTGAGTGAGATCTTTGGGAAATAGCAGGCATCTTAGTTCTAGCCATTTAGAAACAAAATGGAAGATACAAGATTCACAGATTTTTCTGAAGATTGAGAAGAGATTCAGAGACTTAGGGCACAGAATGAGAGAATCTGAGAATAAATCTCTCCTTTTAAAGAAGGTTGAAGAGTTGTAATGGTGATTTGAGGCAAATGGATACGTTTGATTGATGGGAAACGGTTGGAGGTGAAGAGTTGTGACCTTCGAGTGACGAGACACCTCGAGTGAGAGCAGGAAGTGCGACGGTCTGAGCTATCGCTTAACTGATATAAGTAACAATGCTCGAGCGATAACCCTAGTGCTCGAGTGATGTTCATACTGTGCTTGGGTGTGCTCATACTGTGCTCGAGTGATATACAAACAATTTTGAGAAAACATGTAAAAGCATACCTAGTTTATGGATCTTGCTATATTTTTTATCTTTGTACTCAAATCCTCCAAAATCATTTGAGTAACCATGCATTGAGTAGGCTCTTGAAAGAAATTCTTCCTTTCTGCTTGAATACACACTCTTCACTTCAAGCATGTTCATACCATGCTCGAGTGAGGATCTTTCTTACCCAAGTGAGATCAAATTTCACTGTTATACTTCATATAGTCTTTTGGTATTTTTATCTCCTCTGTTAACCCCTGTTTTATATGCTAAGAAATAGAGTATTCTCAATAGTTTTATGATCGAGCAGAGTTAACTTGCTCGAGTGAGCATGAGCTTATCACTCGAGTAACACTTCCTGTGCTCGAGTGATAAACCTGCAAAACAATTTCTAATGCTCCGATACCTAAGTTAGTATGGTTATCATAAAAAATATATTTAATTAAAATAATTAACAAGAAAACTTACAACTCATTGGGATTAACCATTCCCAATTCTCTTTGAATATATAGGAATTGATCTTTAGCTATTGGCTTTGTGAAAATGTCTGCAAGTTGAAGGTGTGTTGGTATGAATTCTACTTTGACATCCTTCTTTTGAACATGATCTCGAATGAAGTGATGTCGAATGTCTATGTGTTTGGTCCTTGAATGTTGTACAGGATTTTTGGCTAAGCTTATGGTGCTAGTGTTGTCACAATAAATTGGAATCTCATTTAAGTATATCCCCAAATCTTGAAGTTGTTGTTTCAACCATAACACTTGAGAACAGCAACTTGCTATAGCTATATATTCAGCTTTAGTCGAGGATAATGAAACTGTGTTCTGCTTCTTGCTAAACCATGATACCAGAGAGCCTCCAAGGAATTGACATTGACCACTAGTACTCTTTCTGTCAGTTTTATATCCTCCATGATCTGAGTCTGAATATGCCATTAAATACTCGTTTCCTCTTTTTGGATACCATAAGCCAAGTTCTGAAGTGTCTTCTAGATATTTGAAGATTCTTTTCACTGTCTCTGTATGTGGATATCTTAGGAGTGGATTGATACCTCGCACACATTCCAATGCTGAACAAAATATCTGGCCTGCTTGCTGTAAGATAGAGTAATGAACCAATCATTCTTTTATACCTAGTAATGTTGAAGCTAGGACCTTTTACATCAGCATCCAACAAAGTTGTAGAACTCATTGGAGTATTAGCTCCATTAGCATTATCTAATCCATACTTCTTCAACAACTCTTTCAAATACTTTGTTTGAGACACAAATATACCATTCTTCTTTTGCTTGATTTGAAGTCCAAGAAAGAAGTTCAATTCTCCCATCATGGACATTTCAAACTCTCCCTGCATAATCTTAGAAAATTCTTGACACATAGATTAGTTAGTAGCACCGAAAATAATATCATCAACATAAATTTGTACAATTAGAATATCATCTTTGTTATGTTTGATGAAAAGGGTTGTATCTACTTTTCCTCTGACAAAATTTTGATCAAGAAGAAACTTACTTAGTCTTTCATACCAAGCTCTAGGTGCTTGTTTCAAACCATATAAAGCTTTCTTAAGTTTGAAAACATGATCAGGCTTTGTTTCATCTTCAAAACTAGGAGGTTGTTCTACATATACTTCCTCCATAATATAACCATTTAGAAAAGCACTTTTCACATCCATTTGATAAAGTTTAAAACCTTTAATGCAAGCAAAGGCTAAGAGTACTCGTATTGCTTCCAATCTTGCCACTGGAGCATATGTTTCCTCATAATCACTACCTTCTTCTTGATTATAGCCTTTGGCCACCAATCTTGCTTTGTTTCTCACAATAATTGCTGATTCATCAAGTTTGTTTTTGAAAACCCATTTGGTCCCTATAACCGTATGATCTTTAAGTCGAGGAACCAAATCCCAAACTTGATTTCTTTGAAATTGATTTAATTCTTCTTGCATAGCAATCACCCAATCATTGTCAGATAAGGCTTCTTCCATATTAGAAGGTTCAATTTCAAAAATAAAAGCAGAGAAAGTTACCTCATTGAGAATTCTATTTCTGGTTTTGACACCTTCATGAATATCTCCAATTACTTGATCAATTGGATGATCTTTAATATGTCTCCATGCTTTTGGTTGAGCATGATCATCGACATCTTCTATATTTTGAAAATCATTTGTTTCAAAATCATTTTGTTTTGAAATAGTTTTGTTTTTCTTTATCAAATCCATTTCTTCTTCATCAATATGTTTTGTCTAAGAATCAAGTTCATCAAACACAACATGAATTGATTCTTCAACTGTACATATTCTTTTATTAAAAACTCTATAAGCTTTACTTCTATTAGAATATCCTAGAAATAAACCTTCATCAGATTTTGAATCAAATTTACCTAATTTCTCTTTACCATTGTTGTGAATGAAGAACTTATATCCAAAGATGTATAGATGAGCAAGATTTGGCTTTCTTCCCTTATAAAGTTCATATGGCGTCTTTCCAAGTGACTTGCAAATATATACTCGATTTGAAATGTAGCATGCAGTACTCATTGCATCTGCCCAGAACACTTGTGACATTTCTTTTTCATTAAGTATTGCTCTCACCATTTCTGTGAGGACTCTGTTCTTTCTTTCTACTACTCCATTTTGTTTGGGTGTTCTAGGTGCTGAGAAGTTGTGATCTATTCCTTTGTTGTTGCAGTAGTCTTCAAATAATTGATTATTAAATTCTCCTCCATGGTCTATCCTAATAGAAATAATAGAAATACCTTTCTCATTTTGGACCTTTTTAGCAAACATAATAAATTCAACAATTGTTTCATCTTTTGAAGCAATAAATATAGTCCATGTAAATCTTGTAAAATCATCGACAATCACTCAAGTATATAGATTTCCTCCAAAACTTTTTATTCTTGCCGGACCTACCAAATCCATATGAAGTAATTGTAAAGGTTTGGAAGTAGAGATCGCATACTTTGTTTTGAATGAAGATTTAATTTGTTTACCTTTTTGACATGCTTCACAAATCATATTATCTTTGAATTTTAGTTTAGGAAGACCAACAACTAAATCTTTTCTAATCAGTTTGTCAAGTTGATTCATATTAACATGAGCCAGATGCTTATGCCATAACCAACTTTCCTCTGATCTACTAAGAAAACAATTTTCAGAAGAATTTGAATTTAAATCAATAGTATAACAGTTACCGTCCCTTTGAGCTCGGATCTTTGCCTTGATCGATTCTTTGTTTAGTGGCAGATCTTTCTTGTTTACTATCAAGTATTCTTTTGAGTCAAAGATCACCCAGTTATCTTTGTCAGTGCTTTGACTTACACTCAAGAGGTTGTGGCATAATCCTTCAACGTAATATACTTCATTGATTTGAACACTATCAAATTTTCCCACTTCACCAATTCCAATAATACGTCCAGATTGATTACCTCTAAATGTTACCTTTCCTCCTTCTCTGGTTTCCAGCATGGTGAACTTATTTTTGTCACCAGTCATGTGTCTCAAACATCCACTGTCAATATACCACTTGTTTGCTCGTAATGCTTTGAGACATACCTAGAGTAAGGTGATCAAGTTTTAGGTACCCACACTTTCTTGGGTCCTTTGTGGTTAGTATATGATGCATGTGTTCCTTTCAGAACCCATTTATATGTTCCAATAACTTGTCCTTTCTTAAAACAACATGATGAAGTATAGTGTCCTTTCCTATTACAATAGCTACATGATGCGAAAGGATTTGATGTATGCATAGAATTCCTGAATATTTAAGATAAGTTCTACTATTATTCTTCTTATTTTCTCTATTCTTATCATGATCAAACTTATATCTAATTCCAGATTTATCAAATGAAACTTTCTGAGAATTTAGAATAACTTTAAGAGTTTCACTTCCCTTGGTAAATTTTTCAACAATTTTTGTTAAATCTCTTATTTTCTTATCTTTCTCCTCACATATTTCACATGATGATATGACAGTATTTTCTAATTCTTTTACTTTCTTCTTATAACTAATCATTTCTTTAGTTACCTTGATGAATTTTGTATGTAATGCATTATATTCAGATAACAATTCATCATAAGTAGGTTCAGAATCACTTACCTCAGAATCTGATTCTTCTTCTTTGGCTACCAAGCATAGATTTGCTACTTCATCATTGTTGCTTTCTTCATCTGACGAATAGATGATATATCAGCTTTCTTTTTCTGCTTCTTTTTGTCTTTGTTTCTGAAGCATTCGGATTTGATATGTCCAAGTTTCCCACATTCATAGCATACTATCTGTTGCTCTTTGTTTTCTTTCTTGCTTGGTCCACCTTGGTAACTTTTAAAGTCCTTTTGAACTCTTCTATAGAATCTCTTGAATTTTCTCACGATCATTCCCATTTCATCATCATTAGGGACATCTTCATTTTCAGAAGACTTTTCTTCTTCCTTGATAGCCTTAAGTGTAACTCCCTTTTTCTTTTTATCATCGAACTCTTCTAGTTCCTTTTTGAATCTTAACTTTCCTTCATACTCAGAAAGACTACCAAAGAGAGCAGCTACGGATCTCATAGACTCTCCTTTAGCTTCTTCGATAGCTGTCACCTTCGCTTCCTATTCTTTTGTAAGAATATTAAGAATTTTTCTTACCTGGGAATTTTGGTCAAAAGATTTTCCAAGTGCAGATAATTGATTAACAAGATGAGTATACCTGAGTTCGAATTCTGATATTCCTTCTCCAGGTTTCATACGAAATAGATCATACTCTGTAATTAGAGTATTGACTCTATTTTCTTTGATTCTGGATGTACCTTCGTGAGCGATTTCAAGAGCATCCCATATATCTTTGGCAGTTGGTAGAGTACATATTCAAAAATATTCCTTTTGACTGAGAGCACTCTATATCATTAAAATAGCTTTACTATTTAACGTTACTAACCTTTTATCATTTTCGTCAAACTCCTCTGGGCTCTTCTTAACAACTCTATCTTCGATTTTCTTCATTGGAACATAGTCACCATCTTGTATTACATTCCATAAACCGTACTCGTTAGCCATCACGAACACTTTGAACTTAGCTTTCCAGAACGAAAAATGTTCTCCAGCAAAACCAGGGGGTCTAGTGATTGAAGCTCCATCTGGAAGAATGTTTTCACCCATTGTTGCCATTTATTGGATCCTTCTCAAGCTGTTAGGCTCTTTAGAGAAGACCTTACTCTGATACCAAATGAAGGAGGCAAGCTTCACCCAATAGGGGGTGAATTGGGTGATGTGATAAATTTTTCGCTTAATGTGGTGATATGAAATTAGTTGTAGACAGAGTAGAGTTGAGAAGATTGGAACACAGAGAATTATACTGGTTCGGCCTAAAAACCAGGCCTACGTCCAGTCCTCAGAGATCAAGACCTACTGAGATTTTCACAATTCTTCCAAGATTCAATAGGCTCTCAGAATGCCACAAAACAACCATTGTCCTCGAATCAACTAGGAGCAGAAATATTCTCACACTAAGAAATTTCTCTCCCGCTTACGACAAGTCTTACGTGCAGAAAAACAACCTATGACCTTTCCCACTTGCTTACGTATACAAGTCTTATAAGCAGCAACATTCTCTACCGCTTACACCACTGTAAGTCTTACGGGCAGCAACGTTCTCTACTGCTTGATCTTATAAGTCTTATGAGTGAAAAGTTTAACTAGGAATTCTCTCAACTGCTTCCCTCGTAAGGTTATCTACCCTCTCAAGGTCCCAATACCTTGAGATCAAATGAAAATAGAATTTGAAATGTATATAGACTCTCTTACAGAGCAAGTATGATAAATACTGAAGATCAATATAAATACAGAGAAAATATGAATAACAGAGACTCGTGAATTTGCTTGTGAATTCTTGTGCTTCGTTATCTTTGACGATCTATGGGACTCTGTATTTATATATGTTCATTTTTGCCCGTTTGAATAACGATCATTGTGGAGCGGGGCACGTTACTGTGGAATGGCATGCGCACGTTTGAAAACTTTGAATGTGGTAGGTACGTGCTTGTCATGATGTTGTCTGCCGTTGTTTGACTTCCTTCGCGTCTGTTTATTTCAACATTCATCCTCCTATATCACACTTATAATATATTCAAAATGATGTTAAATAATAATAATAAGTGATGATAAGATAAATAAATATCATTAAACCATATTTGGATTGAACGCTTTAAGACTGGTACATCTTGTCTTCTGGCAGAGTATCACTCGAGCATGGATGGGCTCACTCGAGTGAATACACATATTTTCTCCTTATCCTTCAGTTTTATGCTTGCACTCTTACAGGATTTCAGAGAGTTAATTTTCTCACTCACGAGTGATGTAGGGCCTCACTCGAGCACAACTCCTTCTGCTCGAGTGGCCTTGCTTATTACACTAGGAGACCCGTATCTGGACAACACTCGCATACCATTTTAGTAAGAGTGAGATTTTGCACTCGCAGGTGATGTGGGCCCTCACTTGAGCACACATACTCCTGCTCGAGTGAGAAGAATATTCTCATGTAATATACTCTTGTTATCAGCACTTGCATCAGAATTAGAGAGAGTTAGATTTCACACTCGCGAGTGCTAATGTGTCACTCGGGCATATAAAGCCTCACTCGGGCATACTTGTACTTCTCTGACCTTATTGACTCTCGGCCAAACACTTGCACTCTCTTACTCGCTAGTGCTCGAGTACAAATAGCTTCATGCTCGAGTGCATCAGTAAGGATGACAGGAATTGCTCTCGGCCAAGCACTCGCAGTCCCTCACTCGCATGTGCTCGAGTGAGAAAGAGTCTTCTGCTTGAGTGCTATCTCCAGTGCTCGAGTGCATCAATAAAAATGACAATAGTTTGCTCTCGGGCAAACACTTTCTGGCTATCAGTCGCATCTGCTCGAGTACAAAAGAGCTCCATGCTCGAGTACTAATTCTTGTGCTTGAGTACATCAGTTAAATCTGACAGCAGACTTCACAGAACTTTGCCATATGCATTTGGTAACTTTGTAATCATTCCTTAGACTTATAAAAATATGATTTGCACATAATTGCCTTTTGTTATCATCAAAACTTGGGATCTAACAGATATGAGTTAGTCTCTTATGCCATAACCAACTTTCATCGGCATTACTCAGAAAACAATTTTAGAGTCATTTCTATTGATATCAAGAGTATAGTAGTTACCTTCCCCTTTTACTCTGAGCTTTGCCTTGATATTTTTCTTATCAAGTTGTAAATCTTTCTTATTGACAATTAGACATTCCTCTGAATCAAATATTAGCCAGTTGTCTTTATCTGCACTTTGACTCACGCTCAGCAAATTTTGACACAAGCCTTTAACGTAATATACATCTTTGACTTGTATTCCTTTATTGTTTCTGATTTCACCAATTCCTGCTATATTTCCGGATTGATTTCCTCCAAATTTTACCTTTCCACCTTCCTTAGGTTGCAATGTGGTAAAACTTTTGAAATCACCGGTCATATGTCTGGAGCATCTACTATCTATGTACCATTTGTTGTTCTTGGAAGCTTTAAGACATATCTGAAATCAAATATGATTAAGTCTTAGGTACCCATATCTTTTTGGGATCTTTTGGGTTAGTACAAAAGATTTTAGGAACATATGAACCTTTAGGTACCCATTTGTAGGTTCCTATCTTTTGTTTCTTCTTATGAATGCATGATGAAGTATAATGACCTTTTCTATTACAATAATTACGGTATGCGAAAGGATTTGATGTATGCACAGAATACTGAAAATAGTTCAAGTATGATTTACCTCCAGTTTTCTTTCTTCCTTTCCTTCTATCTGATTTTGGATCATATCCAATTCTAGATCGATCATTCACAAATCGTTGAGCTTTTAAAATTACATTTAGCATCTCACTTCCTTTAGTGAATTGTTCAAGAGTTTTAGTAAGATCAGTATTTTTCTTTTTTTAAAGAAGTACAGTTTTCACAATCCTTTTCAAAATTCTCTTTAAGTTCTATTTCAAGAGCTTTGTTTTTCTTTTTGAAAACAACTAGTTCTTTAACTACCTTAATAAATTCAGAATGTAAACCATTATATTTGGAAAGTAATTCATCATACGTAGGATCAGAATCAGTTACCTCTTCTTCTGTTTCTTCTTGAGCAACTAGATAGATATTGGCTACTAGATAGAATGTAAACCATTATATTTTGTGTTCTTTATTGCTTATTCCTCCTTTCTGAAAGTTTGTGAATCCTTGGCCTTTCTTGTAAAAGTTTCTGAATTGTTTTATGATTAGGCCCATTTCCTCATTGTTAACCTCTTCATCTTCATTTTGTTCTTCTTCTTTTCTTCTTGTCACCAATATCATCTAGTTTTCTTTTGAACTTTAATTTACTTTCATATTCAGAAAGGCTTCTGAATAGATAAGCAACCGATCTCATTGATTCACCTTTTGCTTCCTCAATTGCAGTGACTTTTGCCTCCCAGTCTTTAGAAAGAATATTCAAAATCTTTCGTACTTGGGTATGTTGATCATAGACTTTTCCAAGTACTGCAAGTTGATTAACAAGGTGAGTATATCTAAGTTTAAATTAAACTATCGACTCACCTGATTTCATTTGAGTAAATCAAACTCAGTAACCAGAGTATTGATCCAGTTTTCTTTTATTCCTGAAGTTCCTTCGTGAGCTATTTCCAAGGCTTCCCACATTTCTTTAGCTGTTAGGAATGTGCAGATTTTGAAGTACAGATTTTGACTCAAGGCACTTTGAATCATCAAATTGCCTTGCTGTTGAGTGTGATGAGTTTCTTGTCATTCTCATCATATTCTGCTGGTGTCTTGGGAACTCTATGTGAATCTACTATCTTTTTAGGTTTGTAGTTTCTACTCTCAATCACATCCCATAGCCCATATTCAGTAGCCATTACGAAGACTTTGAACTTTGCTGTCCAGAATAAGAAGTGTACACCATTGAAACCCGGAGGTCTTGTGATAGAAGCTCCGTCGAGAAGAATTCCTTCACCCATGCTTGCCATTGGATCCTTCTTAGGCTGCTATACCTTAACAAGAAGACCTACGCTTTGATACCAAATGTTAGTGCAAGCGTTTCACCCAAGAGGGCGGTGAATTGGGTGATACAAAAATTTTGTTGCGTATAAGAAAATTAACAGAATATTTAAAGCAGTTGAGAGCAAAGAAAAATATCACCGAAGTATACACCAATAGTTATACTGTTTGGCCACAACCACTTTGACCTACGTCCAATCCTCAGAGCGTCTCTGAGAGTTTCACTATATTCTCCAAGATTCAGTGGGTTCTTGGCACCTCAGTACAAGCAAGTTCCTTCACCTAGACACTCGCTCCCCCATACACGTTGTAATCAAATCCCCAACTCAAGGTTCCACAACCTTAATTTGTCTCAATAACAATTATTGAGTTTGTAATGAAAAACTCTTTCACGGAGCAAATATATAATCACTAAAGTATAATGAATAAATATAAAAAAACAGAACACAAAGAGTATATTGATTGATGTGTGATTGCTTGTTCTCAGTTGTTGTTATTCTCTGCTCTTTGAATGCTCTATATATATAGATGATTTGTAGTGTCCGTTGGAAGCATTTCAAATATGTCCGTTAGAGTCATGCAACAATGGTTGACCATTCTTCTAATTTGAAAACTATCCTTTTGCGATAAGTAGTGGTAGGTTAGCGTTTGGACCTTTTATTTGACTTTTCACTTCTATCATGATTTCTTCATTGTTTCTCTGTAAACATACTTAGAATACTAGTGCAATGAAGAGTTAATCATATAGATAACAAATCAATAAACATTCGATTAAAAACATGATTTATGGACTTTATTACTCGAGTAGTCCTTCGAGTAAACCTATAAAAAACATGGCAGAGAGTAATTCAAAATTTTTCATAAAATATTACTCGGGTAAGACATGGAGTAAGATATATCACAAACCTTGGAAGTACCTGATTACTCGAGTGGTTACTTGAGTGACCATGTCTTTTCTTTACAAGTTACTCGAGTGAGCCCTTGAGTAAATTTCAAATAAGTTTGTAGATTACTCTATTACTCCCTTGAGTAATAGCATAAAATTCTTGGCCAAGAGTACCTGTTCTGTGCTTCCCTCAAGTAATGCTTCAAATAACTCTGTAGATTACTTGAGTGCTCTTTTGAGTAATGACTTTTCCTCACCTGGTTACTCGAGTGGCTACTCGAGTAAATTGTTGCATTTCTTGGCCGAGAGCTACTGGAAGATATTTGCTCTGGTTACTCGAGTGGCTACTCGAGTAATGCTTTATGCTCATGTTGTTACTCGAGTAATGGTTTATATAACTTTGCAGATTACTTGAGTGGCCCCTCAAGTAACTTCTTCCAAATTTTGGCAGTGCTTCTCTGGATGATATTCTTCATGATTACTCGAGTGCTTACTCGAGTAATAGCTTTCCTTACTCGAGTAGTCACTCGAGTAAGCCATGACAAAATTTGCTACTGCTGTCTCACTACTCCAGTGCTTACTTCAAGTAAGTAATGCTTTTTCTGCCATTTATTTACTTTTTTCAAATTCATATGTTTGTTATCATATCCTCGTTTATCATTAGTCCAATCTTTGTTATCATCAAAACATATGGAATCTAATAGGCCTCACTCAAGTGATGGTACAGTCTGCACTCGGGTACTAGAGAGTGAAGGACAGCGAGTGCATACCTGAGAGGCAAATTCGCGATGCTAAATACACTCGTACTCGATTGAGAGGAGGCTCACTCGAGTGCGAACCCACCACACTCGCAGGTGAGGCAACACTCTTGCCCTTTTTACAGAAGTGCAATGCAGAAACTGAAGGGAAACTAAGGAATTTCACTGACTCACTTGAGTAATACCCCCTCACTGGAGTGATATACATCAGAAACCAGAAAATGCAGAAACATTGACAGCATTTTCCAGAGGTTACCCAATTGACCTTAACCAAAGCTATCCCCACACAAAATCACTCAAGGAATCCAATAAAACCATCAAAACAACCAAAATCCTATTCCATTATCATGCTTTGGATTTGGGCAACACTAACACCAAAATTCCAAAATCATCAAACTTAATCATTCAACCCCAAATCTCTTTCTATCTATACACATACATTCCAAACATACCAATAACATGCCAAACATCCCAATGACCATCATTTTTTAAAATAGGCAATAAATTCTAGAATTTCAAAGCTATACCATTTAGCACAAAACTTAGATAGAAAGGTCTCTTTAACTCACATTGACAACTTTCTCAAAGAAACTTCTTGATTCTCCATCCTCCACAATTCTTTGGAGTCACAAACCAACACCAAATGGAAAACTACAATCATCAAAATGAAGCTCTTATCTCAAGGAACAACTTTAGAAAATTAAGTTTGAGCATTTAAAATAATCTCCCTTACCTTTTCAAGCTTTTCTTCCTTCTTCTTTGGTCTCCAATAGCGCCGAATGAGAAGAGAAGAGAGTGAGAGAGATGAGTGAAGATAAAGAAAGCAATGATCACTCTACTCCCCTATATTTCTCTTGTCATCCGAAATGTGGGAAAGGGAGGAGAGAGAAATTATTTTTAAAATTGCATTTTGACTTTTCTCTTATCTCTCCTTTCATCTACACTTTCCACTTGTTCTCTTCCTATTGGCTCCCATAAACTAAACACCCAATTAGCTACTCTAATCTCTCTATTAGCCATTTAATCACACTTCTTCTTTTTCCTTTAGTTAGTAATTAATTTCCCCATTAATCACCAGCTTATGGCCAATAATTCCATGCTTTAAATTTTCTCACCAATTATGACGTATTAATTAATATTTCCACAAAACACTAAATAATTCCAACTTTAATTCAATAATTATCCTCAATAATTATCATTAGCCTTTAATCAAAATTTGGGGCATTACACTAGCTGGGGCCAGTTGCATTCATTAGACATATGCCTGACCTACTTATAATTAAAACATATCGCTAAACCCTCATAGGTTTTGCGATGATGTGCCTTATTACAATAAGGACATATCCACCTTGTGTAAGCTCTATATGGCTCTCGATTCCTAGGCTAATAAGGCTTCTTACCATTGCCCTTAGATGAAGAAGAGAATCCCTGACCCTTCCACTTCTGGGAAGTATTACCCTTACCGGGTTCACTGCGGTTGCTAGTAGCTTTAGTAGGATCAAATCTTGCAGGTTGTTCTTGGTGATTCTGCATTTCTCCACTGCTTTGTTAAACTCAATAAACAAGTGGGTGGCTAACCGCTTTCTCAATTCTTATTTCAAACCACGTATGAGCATATCTGAGCTCCATTCCTCATCATCTATCCTCCGAAGATAAGAGGAATACCGGGACAAGTGGATGAAACAGGACAGATAATCATCAAAAGTTTATGTGTCCCCTTGCTTGATAGACAGGAATTCTGTTTCCTTCTCCAGCCTTACTGACTTGGGAAAATATTTCTCATTAAATTGTTATTGAAATAGCTCCTAGGTCAATGGCACATTTCAACTCTTCAGTATTAGGGCAATATTCCACCACCAACAACCTGCATCACCCTCGAGCTCATATATAGCCAGACGTGCCTTCACCTTAGACGGGCACTCAAGAACTTCAAAAATCTTCTCAAGATAGTTCAACCAATCTTTAGCTGCTTGAGGATCAAATCTACCTTTGAATACTGGAGGCAAGTGTTTACAGAATTTAGAGACCCAAAACTAAAGATCCCTTTCCTCTCTAGCTGGCACCCCATGTGATTCTTGGTTTGGGGCAGTATGAGGTGGGGACTCTAGTGGTCGTGCCGCTCCTTCTGCAGTTTTCTCATGGCGAGTCTCTTCTTGGGTCTCTTCATGTATAGACGGACCCTGGTCTTTATTATGTTTTGGCTTTTCCACTATGAGCTCCTCTCTCAGCTCAGCAATCATATCCCGCTAATCCTTTATTAGACCCATTAACTCTGGCATCAGATCTGGTGGATTGATGTTGACTACCTCCACCTCTGGGTCTACTTGCTATACCTTGGGACGACCCTTTGTCTTTTTTCATTCTACAAATCATTCACTACGTTAGTTTAATAGATAATGTATACACATAGTCCACATATCTCATATATATATCCATAACACAGAACACATATGTGTATACACAACAAACCAATAGAAGTCATCTTCTACTACTAAGGTAATCACCACTCATCACCTATTTCTTAATTTGGTCTAAAGGAAATATCCTAGCAAATTCTACCATTACTAGGAACTACAGCTCTGATACCAAAAATGTAACCCCCTACCTTGAAGATTGTTATTATTATTCAAAATATGAGATTAAAATGAAATAGAGACCAATAATTCTCCAAAGTCATTTACAATCCCTTCCTTACTAAAGGATTTTCACAAATCCTTTCAAAACTCTTTGCTATTATCCTGGTCTCAAATTCACATTCGAATAAAATTACCCTATGCAGTTAAATCATATTTATACATATCAGAGTGTATAACAAAAATCCAGGCAACCCCCGGGTTATATATATACTAACTAGCGGGTTTAATATTCCCAACTAGGGGATTACATACCATATTCAAGATAATGTTCACACACTAAAGATATACATTACTCCAAACCAAAATGGATAACCAACAATCCAATATCAAATATCCCTACAAATTCCTAGCCGCTCCTGGTCATTCGCTTCTCCTTGGACACACTTGCCCTATTTGTAGGTTAGTCAAAGGAAAGAATGAGATTCAAAAGAATCCCAGTAGTAACAAATCACTCATAAAATATATAAACACACAGCATGTAAGATCATGAATAGCAAAAACACAATGGTACAAAGTTTACGCTACAAATGATAGCACTCATGGTTGTAACCACAATACATAGCTTCCGCTATAAACTCAATGCAACAGCTTGTGCTGTAATCATAATGCCAGCTTTCACTGTATTCTCTATGCAACGACATCACAAAGCATCTCAACGCATGATAAACATACATATAATGCTTTACACATAGTATAAGAGAAAGAGTCACTACCTTGTTCTTTCCTAACATTTTTTGGCACTGCACACTTATGATCAGGCCAAATGTCGAACCCTATAACCAAAATCAAGAACGGCGATTAATTTTCTACTCCAAATTCTTATTTTCATAACTCTTAAAGTTGGTTATCCTTAAAACTCTTTAGGTGGCCACTAGGAGCCTAGACATATACCTAAAGGGTTGGGAGAAACTACCCCAGATATTCCTCTTCAGAAGCGAACATACTGATTTTTGACTTAGACACTCGAGTGAAGAAGACCTCACTCGAGTGATAGAGTGACTTGCACTTGAGCACTGAAGATCGCTTATACGAGTGTTTGGACGAGAGCATAACCTGAGACAAAAAGTTGTCACAGCACTCGAGTCTTGAACCTGCACTCGAGTAATAGCCTTATATTCACCCTAGTCTTATTGAGTGAGACACAAAAAGTGACAACCCGAGAGCAAATAAAACTCTAGGGTGAGAAGTGCACTCGAGTGATGTCCCTCGTACTCGAGTGATAGCTCAATGCTTGTGAGTCCTAGATTACACTCTTGAAAAATGGATTGCGAGTGTTACCCTGAGAAGTGAACTTAAGGTGCCGAATATACCAACACTTGAGTGATGCAGGGTGTGCTCGAGTAAGGACCCCTGTCACTCACAAGTGAAGAAATGCACTCTTGCATTTTGACACGAAAGTGCAACAGAAAACTAAAGGAAAAGAGAAATCACAATGCTATGCTCGAGTGAGGCTCTATCAGAAGCCAAATTGCAACAACTAATAGCAACTTCCAATTTCTACCAAATGTTTCCCAATGGTTCTAAAATTCCTACATAAGCCTAATCCCACCCAATTTCACATAATGGAGCCATTGGAAACATCAAAACAACTTAATTTCCATCCCTCAACACATTTCAGTTTTTGACCCATATTGCACAACAACTTCCAAATTTGCTCAACTTCTCAATTCAATTCCAAATTAACTCTAATGGGGCAAAGACACCATAAAATACTAATTCCACCACCACACATTAGACACCTTATCCAATTCGAAATCATATAAAAATCAGGGGAAATTCCACAAATACCAAAACTTAACCAAAAGTTACAACATATATACCAAAATGCTACCAATGCTCACCTCAACTTGCCAAGATTAGATACTTGATTCCTTAACTCTCAAACTTATTCAAGCTCTAAAACACCTTCTTTCAAATATCTAAAACTATTAAGATGCAGCTCTTATTAAGGTCGTCAATATTAAAGAAGAGCATTTGAGCATTTGAGAACCATAACAACATCAAAATCTTACCTTGCACTTTCTCTTTCTACCTTGAATCCCACCGAAAATGGAAGCTAAGGGGAAAGAAAGGAGATGAAGATGATGACAAAGATTTTTTCCCTTTTCCTATGCCATTTATCGACTTGAAGTGAGAGAGGGAAGAGAAAAAGCAAGTTTGAAATCTTTGACTTCATCCATGGCTCACAATTGTCCACATGTCATAATCCTATTTCATCTCCTACTCTTTCCATACACATGCACACATATAACCATTCTAACATAATCCCTTAAGCAATTACTGTTAGAATCGGTAGGCACAGCGGAAGAATTTTAAAAATTTTCGCCGATCCTAATCGAGGATCTATCAACGGCATTTAAACCAAGTTGGAAGGATTCATACCTTTTGATGATTCAAAGTTTTCACGATCTCTAGGAGCCAACACGTCAAGTCCGCTCCCTCTACCGGTATCCACACGAATGCTCTCCAACCAAGACTGCGTGCTAGCGCCTCTAATGTCTCCTAGGGTTTCACTTGTGGCTCTCAATTCTCATGTGCGTATGAATATATCTGCTCTATCAAGTTTATAACCTATGAGGGCTATTTTCAAATTTCAAAATTAATCATAATTAATTTTGAAATTAATTAACAATTAATTATCTTGATGAGCTAATTAAATAAATTCAGTTTAAATTAAATCTATCCAACAGTTTTAATTTAACCTATTTATTTAATCCAAATAAAGAGCCATTAGATTTAATTTATCTTCATAAATTAAATCTAAGATACTATATCTCTATCATGTTAGTCATTAAATTTAATATATCTTAATAAATTAAATTTAAAACTAACACAATATAATAATATAATATAATATATATATAGATACATATATATATATATATATAAGATATATATTTCAAAAATATATATATCTATATAATATTATTAATGAATTTTATATTATATATATATAAAATTCGTCCACCCTAAATTAAACATTATCTCGTGTTGGGCCATTCTTGTGTGCGACCCTGTATGCCCATATGAAGTTGGCAGTGGGCCAATAACTATACTAACCCAAAAGTCGCAAGCGGCCTCTAGCAAGACATTACGACTACCCAATTCATATGAGGATCATTATCACGATGCAACCTGTCATACAACCATGTCACGTCCCTTTTGTCACACGATATATCGATCAAGGATAAGGCATGGATAATGTCATCCTCTTGTTCCTGACTATTACTTTCTCGATTCCTGAGTAGCCTGATAACAGAGACAGAAACTCCTTTCATCATAGTATGGCCATACATTTCTCAGACTCACTCATCGAGGGGCCCAGTAATATCTCTCTACTAATGTGAGGGACAAATTCCATCTTGATCATTCATATTCCTCTGCATGAAAAACCACCAAGCCCAAGAAAGTAGCCTTTATCATCACCTGGTCAAAAGTGACTTTTGACTAGTTCAAAGCTTAGCAACTCTCATGTAGGAATCCATGATGACCTCAGGTCTAAGGGCATTGTGACGTGGTTAACTGGTTATACATGAGAAAAGCTTATGACCTGATCCATGTAGCTTTCTCATAGTGGGTCAGTCCAGCACCTTGTACTCTTACAAGTGCCTAAGACTTTGATTCGTATCTCCATATCTTATCAAAGTCATACTGATCTTGTTTCATCTCTGCTCCCGCATAGATGACCGACCAGGGACATTTTAGGACTGTAACCCCCTCCGTAATTATATCCGAAATACGCGATTAAAATGAAATAGAGACCAATAATAATCAAATAACATTTACTAACCCATCACATGACGGGGTTTTCACGAATACTTTTTGAAATCATTTATAAACTTGGTCTCATATTCATATTTCGAATACAATTACTACGCGAAGATAAATCACATTCATATAAATATCAGAGTGCACAACTTAATCATCCCGACAATCTCTGGTACATACCTTCACTAAAGATACATAGGGTACAATTGCCCATTACAATTCTTCAAATGGGGATTACAGAATCTCATCTCGGAGGAGTCCTAGCCGCTCCCTCCACGAGCCACTTGCCCTGTCTAAATTGTTGGTAGGGGAGAGTGAGATTCGAGAGAATCTCAGTAGGAAACAGATACCATAATGCATGCATGATAGATGCTATGTGTATGACATGTTAGCTTTATCTAGATGCATGCCCCATAATGATATTTCTGCATGCTCAATGTTTCATATAACAAAAATATGGCCACAGCAAAACAGAAACAGAGCTTCATTTATTCAAATATGCTCCACGCAATCAAGTAAAGCAATCACATACATCACTACACAAGCAAAGATATCAAATCCATGCAAGTAAGGTAAGTCCCCTACCTCCATTCTTTTATCCTCGATTTGCGTGCCAGCAACTCGGGGCTTCACATTAGATCCTACAATGTCAAATGTACCATTTAGACACTTCCATAGTGTTTCTGGGGGTTATATGAGGCTATATTGAAAATTTACTAAAATACCCCCGGGGACCCAGCCCGGCCCCGCCGTACCCGGTCCGGCTGTACTTTTCTTGAAATTTTGGCATGGGCTATTCTGACATATTTTCGCCCAAGGAATCCATTTCCGGACTCGGAATTATCAAATTCAATGTCAATTACAAAATTACCCTTGACAGCCCCACTTTTAGGGTTTCGAGGGCGTTTTCGTAATTATGCTTTTTCGGCCTTTTTTGAAAAAGTGACCAACTGTAACCCCACCTAATTTTCGCTCCTGAACTCAATGGAATCATCAAATCATTGAAAATCCAACTCTAAGACCCATTTATAGCCCAGACCGAAATATATGGGTTTTCCGGGAAAAATCGGGGTTTTGCGATTTCGGCTCCGTAAACGCGTTCTTTTCTACTCCTAACCACTTTATTGACTATTCCATTAGGTTAGAACTACCATTTAGTATCAATTTGGGCAGCATAACAGCCCCACACACCCATTTTCCATTTTTGAAACCAATGACAATTCGGCGAAATTTCACCGATTAAATTGTCCACAGCAGCCAGAATAGTCAATAAACAAGAGTTTGGAAGTTACCTCAAGCTCCCACTAGCTTTTCCTTCTTGTGGCTGAAAACCCTAACTTCAAAGCACCAAAAGAGGAGCTTCCAAACCTTAAAGAACATAAAGGAGTAGCTTAGGATCGGAGTTATACGCGTTAGGAGCTAGATCGTCGGAGAAATCGGCTTACCTTACGAGATTTCTTCCTCTTTCTCTCTCTAAAGATCCCATATGCTCTCTCTCTATTTCAGCTGTTCTCAGCGTCAGAAATGAGGAGGAAGAAGGGAAAAAACCGTTTAATAACATATCTTATGATGATGTCATCTTTTATTGAGATGATGTCATAATTACCATTTTCGGATTTTCTGGCAGATTTTCTGCCCAAACTTTGAAAAATCATAACTAATTCTAGAAACATTGAAATGAGGTGATTCCAAAGCCAAATGAAAGGTATTTAAGTCCTATTTATAGGAAAAATATTTACCAATACTAGAAATCACCACAAAATTCCAGAATTACACAAATGTCATCACTGCCCCAAAACAGAGTCCATTTTCGACCTCAAACTTTGGACAGTCATATCTCCTAGTTCCCAACATAAAATGGCACAAATTATATGTCCATTTTGAAGCTTTGGATGTGAAATTTAAGACTGGAAAGTTTCATAATTATCTGACATCATTTGCCTATTAAAAGAGTCCACACGAGAAGACTGCCCAGACAGAATTCACACTGGACAACATTTCTAGTTTTGCAACCAATGTGTCCAATCCAATTTAAATCAATTCCAATGATTAAATACCACAACATGACACCATTTCCATCACAATACCCCATTCAATTATTCCCTCTATTCTAAGTTAATTTGGATGTTAATCCACAATTGAACTCAAATACAGGGTTTTGGCGTTGCTCATAACACAAGCGACTACAATCCACTTTATATTCTCTAAAAGGGTTCATTAATCACTAACCACGTCCACTTTTGTAGTCATTAACCCCTAATCACAATTTGGGATCTTGCTAAACCGGGGCTTAGCAATCCACTAATCTCAGGCTTATTCTCTAGCCTCAAGTCTCGAAATTCGGGGTATTACAAGGACAATCTTTATGAATTATCCAAGGATACAATTATCACAGTTAACATGCAAATAATATGATAACGGAATGGAGAAATTTCATTAAAATAATAATGTTCAAAGTACAATGATTGGCCCTTAGGGCACAATTTCCAACAATTACATACTCCATAATGATTCCTGCCAATTAGCCGGCTCTCTCTTTGGTAGCTGACTAATTGGTTGGCAATTTCCCATTTTGCCCTTGATTATCATAATACTACTAAATCATCACCAAACACATTTATATCAAAATTCACATCACATTCTCCAAAAGTGTTTATTTAACATTCATTACATCTACTTCAGAGGTCATTAACCCTTAATCACAAATTGGATCATTACAGTAGAGCTATATATAACGAATGAAATGGAGTAGTTGTGATATATACCCAATATAGAAGGGTATGTGTAACCCCCTGCCTTTAACCAAGTAATTATAACTCGATATCACATAATTAAATTGGTTTAGAAACCATCGGATAGCTTAAACTCATTTCAAATTCCTACACTATAGTAGGGTTTTCACCAAAAACTTTCAAAAACTCTTCTCTATCCTGGTCTCAATTTCAAAATTCGAATATAATTACCTGCACAGTTAGTTTACATTCACACACATCAGAGTGTATAACCAAATCCCCGGCAGCTCCTGGGTTCTATACATATATAATATGAGGGTTTAAAAGTCTCCACTAGGGGATTACATAACCAAAATCAATAGTAATATTTACATCTCCAAAATATACAGTAATCCCAAGTTCAAAAGAAGATAACCAACACCGTACAATCGAATATACCCCGAAGGGGTTCTAATCGCTCCGGGTTGCCCGCTTCTCCTTAGCGCCACTAGCCCCGCTGAAATGTTAGTCATTGGAAAGAATGAGATTCAAGAGAATCCCAGTAGTAAAAAATCACTCATACAGTGCATAAACCCAAAGCATATAAGGTCATGTTAGCAGCATCACAATGTAACGTGGTTCACACCACAAACGACAGCACTCATGGCTGTAAACTCTAAGAGTCAGCTTTCGCTGCGATCTCAATGTATTCACAAAGTATTCACTAGGCATCAGCTTTCGCTGCGATCACAAAGCATCACAATGTCATAATGTATTCTCAATGCACGACAAACATACATACAATGTTTCACATAAAGTATAAGAGAGGAGTCACTACCTTGTTTTTTCGATTATGCTCTAGCGCAGGTGGATCACGAACAGGGAAAATATCGAATCCTACAATTCCAAATGCACCATTTAGACACTTCCATAGTATTTCTTGGGGTTATGAGTCTATAATGAAAATTTACGAAAATGCCCCCAGGGACCCGGCCCGGGCCTGCCGTACCCAGTCCGGTTGCACTTTTCCCGAAATTCTAATATGGGCTATCCTAACATATTTCCGCCCAAGGAATCCATTTTCAGACTCGGAATTATCAAATTCATTGCCAAAGGACGAAATTGCCCTCGGCAGCCACTATTTAAAGGTTTCAGAGCTATTTTTGCAATTTCACATTCGGGGCTTTTTCTCGCAAAGTGGTCAACATCAACCCTACACAATTTTCCCTCCTGAACACAATGGAACCATAAAATTGATAAAATTCCAACACTTAATGGACGAAAATACCCCTGCCCAAATCTGAAAAATTTTAGGGAGATTGACTTCTCTTGATTTCAATCCATTAAACACCTTGTATACACTTCTAATCACATGTTTAACTATTTAAACACTAATTGTACATGATTAGAGTGAATTTGGCAGCATTTCCCCTTAGGGTTTCACCATCCATTTTCACCAAAATCAAGCAAAACCAACCCAAATTTAACAACAACCACTACAACATCATCATATAGCACAAGAGGATTAAATTCATGCCCTTAATATCACTAAAACCCTAAGGTTACCATTCAGCAAAAACAGGGCAGCATAATATTACCTCATAAATTCAACCAAATTTCAAGACATTTGGGTCGAAACAAAGCTTGTGCTTACCTCTTTGCTTGGCTATAGCCCTTTCTTGAGTCCTCACACTTCAACACCACTTAGATGGCACAAAACGCCTCCTTTCAAGAAACTACAACCATAGAAATGAAGCTCTTAATGAGAGGAACAATTTTGATGAAGGCCTCAAGAGCTATAAATGGAGTCTTGATAGAGAAAATGGCACAAGAACATGTTGCTTCACCTCTTGCTTCTTTGCTCTCAAAATTTCATCCACTCTCTCTCTCTCTCTCTCTCTCTCTCTCTCTCTATATATTTGGCTTCAGCTGAACAAAAATGAGAGCCCAAGGAAAGAGAAAGCTCATATAAAAATATCTCCTTCATCTTTTATTTTTATGATATTTTATGGCAATTTTAACACATGCCATTTAACTTCATCATCATCTCTTTTCCCTTTAGCCATTATGCTTGGCCGAAATGGAAGATTAGGAGGGAATAAAATATGCATTCAATTATCTCTTTTATTCTCTTCCACATCCTCCTCCACACAATTTATTTTGAGTTGCAATCTTTGACTATATCCCTTTTTGTTTTTGACCTTAGCCCTTACCAATTCTTGTGTCATATTTTCATTGTATTTGAACCAATGCCTCCTCCCTTTAATCAGCCCATATTTACGTCACTTAAGGGCCCAAATTATAGCAGAATAGGCTGATCACCAATTTTCTCATAATTACAAGGTTGCCAATACAAATTTTCCCATTTTCGGATTTTGTGTAAATTCTGGCAGATTTTCTGTCCAAACTTTGAAAAATCATAACTAATTCTAGAAAAATCGAAATGAAGCGATTCCAAAGGCTATAGAACCTTTATTAAGTCTAGTTTTAAAGAAAAATATAGCCTTTTACTAGATGGAAGCATATCATTCCCAGATTTAATTTCTTTGACCATTGCTCCAGAAAAAAATCAATTTCGCTAGGCAACCTTCAAGAACTCATAACTCTTAGCTCACAAATTGAAATAACATAAATTATTTGTCCATTTTGAAGCTTGACATGTGAACTTTATGACTGGAAAGTTTCAGAATTTTTAGACACCATTTTCCATTCAAAATGTCCATACAAACCGACTGTCCTGCACAGAATTACACTTAACAATTTTTCAAATTTTCAACCTATGTGTGCAATGGCTCCAAAATCAACAATCAAACCTATTCCTACACAATTTTACACAAGGAAACCATTGGAATCACTAAAACCACCAAATTCCCATCACAGATTCTCCAAAAGTGTTTATTCAACAATAATTACATCCACTTTTGAAGTCATTAGCCCTTAATCACTTTTTGGGATATTACAGTATGAGCTTTGGAGAATCTGATGCTGAGCTAGTCTATGACCCGAATTCTGGTGGAACTCCGTGGTCAAGCGTGCTCAGGCGAGAGTAATCATGGGGTGGTTGACCCCCCCGGGAAGTTAAGTTGGTAGGGTTATGGAGACTTGAGGAATAGTTATTGTTGTAAGATTTCTCTATAACTACGAATCATCTTAGTTAGATGAACTGTATATAGAATGAGAATTTTGAACCTCAGGATTAAGGTTGAATCTTCAATGAAGCTTGAGGTTAGTACTTGAATATTGTAAAGGATAGAATTAGAGCTATGAATCATGATAATTTTTAGTATGCATATTGGGTATGATTGAAGACTCAATTAATATTGAGGTTATATATCCAGTATAAAGTTAAGAATTGGATTGTGATCCAAGAATCTATTTTGAGCCTTAGGTTCTTAAGAACACTAAAATGGTTCTGAGTTATTTGAGGCATAGAATATAGTTACTGATGCTCAATTGATGAATGGGCATGACCTTGAGGTTAAGAAGTAATAAAAGAATGTTATATTTTGCTTCTTTACCTAGAATGATATTTTAGTAATCTAAACAATGATTTGAGGTGATTCAAGGTATTAAGATAATGATTTAAAGAATATGCTATAATCTAGATGCCTTTGTAAGACAAATTGAATTTGACGCAGAAGAATGTGATAGATGCCTAACCATATACCCCAGTGAATTGTAACCTAAGAATTAAACGATAGTTGAATTGATTCCCTAGGTAATTGAATTGAATTGAATGAATTGAGGTACCAGAATGAATTAAGGTACTATAGTGAATTGAATGAATTGAGGTTTCTAGAGGTTGCTAGTTGTTAATCCAACATAGGGGAAGATCAATTGAGATACTATAATGAATTGAATGAATTGAGGTACTAGAATGACTTGAATGAATTAAGGTTTCTGGAGGTTGCTAGTTGCTAATCCAGCATAGGGAAAGATCTTGATCATAGAATATTCCCTTAGAAAGAATGAATGAGAAAGTTGTTCCCTGATAGAATAGAGTAATAGAAAGAATGAGAATAGTCATGAATTATGGTCTCATAGTTGAGATAGAGAATAGAATGTACAAGTGGCTTACAAATTAGGTAAGGGAAATAGAATTATTCCTGGAGTTGAATTAATATCGAAAGTCCATACAAAATGACCCCAGATGAGATGGAAAAATGTAGAATTTTTAGAGAAAAGGGTTTGTAACCCAGTAAATCGCCACAGGGTGCTCCAGTGCTGTTGTGGAAAGAAAGAATAGGCTCGACAGAACAAGTTAAGTGAACTCTTGCTCTAGTATTTTTTGTGATGGTTCTGCACATATGTATATACCATCGAGTATATTCGTTTCATGAATATATGGTGGGCAATTAGACGTATCAGGCTAGCATATCCTTAGGCAATTAGAACCAATTCAGAATTAGAAAGCTAGAAGCCCACTATAGTAAGACCAAGATTTATAGGGTAGTATTTTGAAAAGGCTGCAAAGCCTGAGAATTATAGGCAGTGTTTTGGAAAAGGCCGAAAGGCTGGAATTGAAATGGCTGAAAGGCTAGAATAACGGCTGAAAGGATGGAAAGAAGGGACTATGTGTCCTAAGAATTTCCCAATAGACTGTGTGTCCTGTGAATGAATATGAATGCTTGAGAATGGATGGTTTACTTTCCGTGCTTTGTGAACATTACATATAAGTATGAATGGCTTGACTAGCAAGGTTAGGAGTCTGAAATGAAATTTAGAATCGATAACTTTCTAGAATAGTTGTCTGGTTCCTGTGTAGTTTTGAAAATTGAACTTTGACCTGGCCAATACACCTGCTGTATTTGTGAATATAATGAACTAAATTTTTGTAAGAACTAAATTTTGAACAGAATTTTTCAATAGAATTTATGACCAGTTTGTAGTGGTCATTTTTGAACTTTGTTGTCTCAAAAAAAGGGATCCTTAAAGGAACCCAGAATAGTAGGAGCAGTACAGAATTAGAAGAGGCCAGAAACTATTGTAGAATTACTCAGTTTGTTAGGTCTTGCCAGATGAATTCAGAATTTTTCTTGAATCACTTTGCCATTTAGTTGAAAGAAAGAATTTATTAAGTGGGATAATGTCTACGGGAGGATTTCAGAGGGCTTTAGGAGAGGTTGAAACTTGTACCAGTATTGAATATTCCCGATCCTATAATGTAACCTATGTGTGGTCTGCAAAGAATTAATAAGACAACCTGTGTGGTCTGCAGAGAATTGCAATCCGTATGGTTTACAGTGAAGCGACTAGTATGGTCTGCAATAGAATGAGAAAGAAAGGATTGGGATATGTCCTGGTGAAACAAGACAAAATGGTGGCATGTGCCTCTCAACAGTTGAAACCTCACTAGATGAATTACTCCACTTGTGAATTGAGTTGGCAACGATTATTTGCTTTGAAATGTAACAATACTATTTTGTAAGGTGCATATGCAAAAATGTATTACGACCACAAGAATTTTGATTATTTAAAAATCAAAAAAGTATAATATGAGACAACATAGATGAATGAAAATGTAGAGATGCAACTATCACCACTGATACTTTGAATTGAGAAGCAGTGTAGTTTATGGTCATGATGATATGGGAACTGTAATACCCCGAATTCTGAGACTTGAGGCTAGAGAATAAGCCTGAGATTAGTGGACAGCTAAGCCCTGGTTTAACAGGATCCTAAATTGTGATTAAGAGATAATGACTCCCAAAGTGGAAGTGGTTAGTGATAAATGAACCCTTTTGGAGAATCCAATGTGATTTGAGTTTCGAATGTGATTCGTATATGTTGGGAGCAGCGCTGAAACCCTGTATTTAAGTTCAATTATGGATTAACCTCTAAATTGACTTAAAATAGAGGGGAGGGCGCATTGTGAAAGAAAATGAATGAGAAAATGTATTTGATGGTGATTCAAGAGGAATTGCCATAATTAGGGGCAAAACGGTAAAGTTACCGACCAATTGGTCAGTTACCGAAGAGGAAACTCATTGGTAACTTCAAGATCAATGGTTAGGATTGATTTGTGCAAGAGATCAAGGGGTGGAATTGTCACACCCCACCGCCGTCTCACCCCATCGGGCCACAACGGTTGGTGCCCTCTCCCACCAACCGGGTGCGGAGAGGCTGGGTACACTACGTCGACCCAGGACTCACAAGAGTCCCTCGCTCCCCAAGCGAGATTTTTCGCCTCCGTGGGAATCGAAGCCACTACCTGGGGGTAAGTAGCGCCTCAATGCATTCCCACTACCACTTGAGCTACTAGCTCAAGTGGTAGTGGGAATGCATTGAGGCGCTACTTACCCCCAGGTAGTGGCTTCGATTCCCACGGAGGCGAAAAATCTCGCTTGGGGAGCGAGGGACTCTTGTGAGTCCTGGGTCGACGTAGTGTACCCAGCCTCTCCGCACCCGATTGGTGGGAGAGGGCACCAACCGTTGTGGCCCGATGGGGTGAGACGGCGGTGGGGTGTGACAATAAAAAGGCGCCTTTTTATTGTCACACCCCACCGCCGTCTCACCCCACTGGGCCACAACGGTTGGTGCCCTCTCCCACCAACCGGGTGCGGAGAAGCTGGGTACACTACGTCGACCCAGGACTCACAAGAGTCCCTCGCTCCCCAAGCGAGATTTTTCGCCTCCGTGGGAATCGAAGCCACTACCTGGGGGTAAGTAGCGCCTCAATGCATTCCCACTACCACTTGAGCTAGTAATGTAACCCCCTGCCGTAATTAATATCCGGATTACGCGATTAATGTGAAATAGAGACCAATATGTCAAAACAATATTTATAAACCCATCAACCAGACGGGGTTTTCACAATCACATTTCGGAATCATTTAAAACACGATCTCATATTTCACTCCGAATATAATTACTACGCGGAACATCACATTCATAATAAATCAGAGTACACAAAAATAATCCCGGCAATCCCGGTTTCCATATATTAACTCAAGCTTTATAGGGCACATTCGCCCATACAAGCCCTCATATGGGGATTACACAAATCTTTCTCATACATATACAAATATCCAACAACTCATTTCAAATACATAACCAAATATACTCATCCTAAACATGCATTGATAACCACCTATCACAAGATTACAACCCGAACGAGTCCCGTCGCCTTTGATTGCTTACTCCATCCTCAATCCACCTACCCTGTCTAAATTGTTGGTAGGGGAGGGTGAGATTCGAGAGAATCTCAGTAGGATAACAATATCAATATGCATGTACGATAAATGTTTAATGCATGACATGCTTGCATCACACAACTCATGATAACACAATGACAATTTGCCAGCTCAATGCTTCGAACAATATACCTATGGCCATAGCATAAATTGAAACATAGCTTCAAATTACACATAATTATGCAAAGCTAAGACATGCACCAACACACTAACACATATATCAAATACAAGCAGAAGAGATATGTTTCCTACCTCCGGTCTTTTCTCCTCGATTTGCGTGCTAGCAACTCGGGGCTTCACATTCGATCCTACAATGTCAAATGTACTATTTAGACACTTCCATAGTGTTTCTGGGGGTTATATGAGGCTATATTGAAAATTTACTAAAATACCCCCGGGGACCCGGCCCGGCCCCGCCGTACCCGGTCCGGCTGTACTTTTCTTGAAAATTTGACATGGGCTATTCTGACATATTTTTGCCCAAGGAATCCATTTCCGGACTCGGAATTATCAAATTCAATGTCAATTTACAAATTTACCCTTGGCAGCCCCACTTTAAGGGTTTCAGGGGCGTTTTCGTAATTATGCTTTTTCGGCCTTTTCCGAAAAAGTGACCAACTGTAACCCCACCTAATTTTCGCTCCTGAACTCAATGGAACCATCAAATCATTGAAAATCCAACTCTAAGACCCATTTATAGCCATAACCGAAATATACAAGTACTCCAGGGAAAATTGGAGTTTTTCGGTTTCGGCTCCGTAAACGCGTTCCTTTCTACTCCTAACCACTTTATTGACTATTCCATTAGGTTAGCACTACCATTTAGTATCAATTTGGGCAGCATAACAGCCCCACAAACCCATTTTCCATTTTTAGAACCAAAGACAATCCGGCGAAATTTCACCGATTAAATTGTCTATAACAGCCAGAATAGTCAATATGCAAGAGTTTGGAAGTTACCTCAAGCTCCCACTAGCTTTTCCTTCTTGTGGCTGAAAACCCTAACTTCAAAACACCAAAAGAGGAGCTTCCAAACCTTAAAGAACATAAAGGAGTAGCTTAGGATCGGAGTTATACGCGTTAGGAGCTAGATCGTCGGAGAAATCGGCTTACCTTGCGAGATTTCTCCTTCCTTCTCTCTATTTCTCTCTCAACTCCTCTCTCCACATTCAGCTGTGCAGCACGTCGGAAATGAGAGCTGAAGATGATGTGAAGATGTTTTAATTCCATGCTTATGTCATCTTGCCTTTTGATGATGTCATAATTCCCAAAATTGGCATTTTCGGATTTTCTGGCAGATTTTCTGCCCAATCTTTGAAAAATCATAACTAATTCTAGAAAAATCGAAATGAGGTGATCCCAAAGCCAAATGAAATATATTTAAGTCCTCTTCATAGGAAAAATATTGGCCATTACTAAAAATCACCACACAATTCCAGAATTACATAAAACTCATCACTGCCCCAAAACAGAGTTCAGTTTCCATCCCAAACTTTGGACAGTCATATCTCCTAGTTCACAAAACGAAATGGCACAAATTATATGTCCATTTTGAAGCTTGAGATGTAAAATATAAGACTGGAACGTTTCATAATTTTCTGACATCATTTGCCTAGTAAAAACGTCCACACAAGAAGACTGCCCAGACAGAATTCACACTGGACAGCATTTCCAATTTTTTGCAACCAATGTGTCCAATCCAATTTAAATCAATTCCAATGATTAAATACCACAACATGACACCATTTCCATCACAATACCCCATTCAATTCTTCCCTCTATTCTAAGTCAATTTGGATGTTAATCCACAATTGAACTCAAATACAGGGTTTTGGTGTTGCTCATAACACAAGCGACTACAATCCTCTTTATATTCTCTAAAAGGGTTCATTAATCACTAACCATGTCCACTTTTGTAGTCATTAACTCCTAATCACAATTTGGGATCTTGCTAAACCGGGGCTTAGCAATCCACTAACCTCAGGCTTATTCTCTAGCCTCGAGTCTCAAAATTCGGGGTGTTACAGGAATCCTATGTATGTGTGCCTTGGTGAGCTCATGAAGATGGATCAAGATCATGACAAGTGGCAAGATTTGGACCCTTAGATCTTGGTCAATTTGTCAACTCTTCCCTCTCTCCTCTCTTCCCTTATTTGGACGTTTTTGGGCACAAAATCGGCATTCACTTCATCATCTTCATCTCATCATCTCATCTCTCTCTCTTGGTACTCCATGGACGTCCCAAAGCTAGGAGGAAAGAGAAAGAAGAAGCTCAAGGTATGGTGCCCTAAATGGTCTCTAATGGTTAAATCCTCTTCACTAATCTTGATCATGTTGATGAGAGCTTCATTGCTATGGTTTTAGATTTGTGAGATGAGGTGTTTGAGAGCTTGAGCAAAATTGGAAAGATGAAGAATCAAGAAATTGGTTTGGAAAAGAGGAAGAGGTGAGTATTGGAAGCCTTTTGATCTAAGTTTTGTGATTTGTGGATGAGTTTGGTGAATTTCGAATTTTGCCCTGATTTTCTTGTGATTTTGGATTGGATGAATTGGGTTGTGTTTTATGTTGAAAATGGTGCCATGTTGTGGTATTTGGTCATTGGAATTTGTTTGGGAACTTGGAATGAAAAGAATGGCAATGTGGTGTTTGTGTTGTGATTGTTGGTAAAACATGTCCATATAATATGAATTTGGTTGTTTTGATGTTTCCAATGGATTCCTTGTGCAAATTTATGTGGAAATGGTATTTGGTGTGAATTTGGGAACCATTGGAATCATTGGTGCAAAACTGGAAATTCTGTCCAGTGTAAATTCTGTCTGGGCAGTCTTGTTGTGTGGACGTTTTAACTAGACAAATAGTGTCTGAAAATTGTGAAACTTTCCAGTATTAAAGTTCACATCCCAAGCTTCAAAATAGACATATAATTTGTGCCATTTCGTTTTGGGAACTGGGAGTTATATCTGTCCAAAGTTTGAGGTCGAAAATGGAATCTGTTTTGGGACAGTCTTGATTTTTGGGGAATTCTGTATTTTTGTGGTGATTTCTAGTAAAGGCCAGTATTTTTCCTGTGTAGAGGACTTGAATAGCTTTCATTTGGCTTTGGGATCACCTCATTTCGATTTGTTTGGAATTAGTTATGATTTTTGGAAGTTCAGCCAAGAAACTGGATTTTCTTGGCCGCGGCCAGCGGATTCTGGGCCGCGGCCCAAATGTTTTTGGGCAGTTTTTGGCCGCGGCCAGTGGATTTGTGGGCCGTGGCCAACCCCCAAAAATCAGCATTTTAGACTTTTAAAAGGTGATCTTTGGTCAAGTATTTCCCAAGCCTTTAGGCATATGTTTAGGCTTTGATTAGACACCTAAAGGTCGTGAATGATAACCAACTTAAGTGTTTGAGAGTTAAGGAATTGGAAAAGGGATTAACCCTATGTCCTTGTTTGGTTATAGGGTTTGGTGTCCGCCCTGATCGTGAGCAGCCGGAGTTGGAGCTTACGTGGAAAGAGTGTAGGGAACTTACCTCTTTTGCCTGTATATGATATTGTGTTAATGTGTTGATGCATGTTATTGCTTTGCTTGATTATGTGGAACATATATGATGTTTGAAGCTCTGTTTCTATTTATGCTATGGCCATGAGTGTGTTGTTGAAACATTGAGCATGCAGATGTGTTATGGTATGGACATGTGATATGTATTGCAAGCATGTCATGCATTATAGACTTATCATACATGCATTTTGGTATTTGTTTCCTACTGAGATTCTCTTGAATCTCACCCTCCCCTACCAATATTTTAGACAGGGTAGGTGGATCGAGGTTGGAGCAAACAGGCAAAGGCAATGAGGACTACTTCGGGTTATAGATTTTGGTAGTTGGTTATCATAGTTGGGATGTATATTTGGATATTCATATTTGGATTTGGATGGGTATATATGGATGTATATTTGATTATGTATGGAGATGAGATTTGTGTAATCCCCGTTTGAGGAATTGTAAAGGGCGAATGTGCCCTATGAATTCTATGTAAAGGTATGAACCCGGGAGTTGCCGGGAAGTTATTGTTGTACACTCTGATATTTGTATAAATGTGATATTCCGCGTAATGTAATTGTATTCGAAATTGAATATGAGACCAGGTAAATTATATTTCAAAGTTATTTGTGAAAACCCTATCGTGAAGATGAGATTTTAAATAAGTTTTGTTTCTTATTGGTCTCTATTTCATCTTAATCGCGTATTTCAGATATAATTACGGCAGGGGGTTATAGGAACAGAAACTAATAGAGGGGCTTAAAAATCTTGCCTTGTAAAGTCAAATAGTACTTACTAGCTATAATGCTAGATAGGAGAAAAGAAGTATGAGAACTTAACTTGAAGAAGCTCATACATAGGATATATGAGCAAGGTCTATTAGAATAAAATAGAAATAGAATTGAATAAGAAAACCTCTAGAATTTGAGTCGATCTCTAGAATTTGAAGTATCGATAGACCTCTAGAATTTGAGGTTTCAAAAAGGAGTAAAAGTAAAGAAATGAAACCCTCGCTACAATAGTCCTTTTGAAGAATTATTAAGAATCAGACCAATAGAAAATTTCGAGGACAAAATTTATTGAACCGAGGGGTGAGAATTGTAATATCCTGAATTTCAGGCATAGAGACTTGAGGATAAGCCTGTATCAGGCAGATAACTAAGCCTAGTTCGAGAAGAGTCCCAAGAATGTCAAGGGATAGGAAGACTCTCGGGACTATGTGATCCAGTCCTACCGGGTAGAGGGCCCAGAATGTGTTGGCTGGAGGATCAGAGTATCAGTGAAAATTTGCATAGTACACATATACGGTGCCATTGGGTTGGTTGAAAGATGCCACCCAGCTATGTCATAAGGTATGGGACAAGTTAATCAAGTAAAATTTGCTAGTATGTGAGTACACAAGGCATTTCCAGGGTAGGGATGTGCACCCTGCGTTTTTAGGAATAGATACTGGTAGGCGACGCCATGTGGGGCCCACACACATATACTCTGACCTGCCATTATTTGGCGGGGTCTCGATATACGTGAAGCAATCTCGAGTGAGTCCTGAGTGAAACCCAAGTAGACACCGATAAAGTAACTTTATTAAAGTATCTTTATAAAATAAGTAATGATGACACAACTTTTGTGTTAGATGAATAAGAAAGTGACAAGTGTCATCTCATCATGGAAAAGTACATTCCACTTTTGTGTTGGACAAATTAGAGGAGGACACATGTCCCTTCATCATGAGAGTCATAAAGTGACCTTTTTTTGGCATTCTCTGGAAGCGCCACTTAGTGCTAAACTAGGAGAATCCACTGGTCTTTGGTCCGGACACCGGATTTACTTTCCCGAACATTGATTCCGGGAGCTGAGGAAAATCATCAGACCCCTACTTTCCCTAACAAGTTGTATGGATAATGGCTCGAGAAAAGAGGCGGGACCCACTTTATTGAAACAAGTGACATGTGTCACCAAACCATTGGATCATCGGACAAATGGCACTGTAGGAATCTGACATGTGGCATAATTTTCCAAGACTCCCTCTTGGTTATTAATTTCGGCCAACTCTCATAAATATAAGGGGAAAAATCATGAAAAATGAGAAAAAAAAGTTAGAGGAAAGAGAAAGTGTGAATAGTAACCATTCTTGAGTTCTGGAGCGGATTTCACCTCCAAATTGGCGTTTTCTCTCAAAATATCCTTCACAAAACTTATTCTACTCATCCCAGGCTTCATTTCTACGATTTTAGATTTTCATTTAGAGGTGTTTGGTGATATCTCGCTAGCCAAAGTTGTAATCCCCGTCATCATTAAGGGCATGATTACTGTTTAAAACACGTTTTATGATTGAATAAGAGATCGAGGGCAATTTAAAACTTTACCAAAACTTATATAATACGATCTCCATTCATTGTAAAGTAAGACAATTAGCTTGTTTAGTTTGTCACATACACAATATCAGAGTGCTAATTGAATTCCTGACATTCACCTGGGATATATTCATAAATCAAAGGGTTTTACAAGGCTTCATTGCCCATCTCAGCTTCTCATACCAGGGATTACAGAACAACTACAATTCTATGGTCAACATGTTTATACAACTGTCCAAAATGATAAGCAAAAACCAAAAGCTAAGACTTTAGCTAGCAATCCTAGTCACCCTTGTTCACTTGCTTGTCCCTTGACCCGCTTGCCCTAGCTAAAATGGTTAATTAGAAAGAGTGGGATTCAAAAAAAATCCCAGTAGTAATATTTCACGTATATGATGCATAATTAAACAAAGCATGTAACTATATATCACAATTCAGCAATATTAGCATTCAAAGCCAGGCTACCCACCATGACAGCAGTAACCCCCTTCACGCTTAAGGCCGAGATTTAGTTCATAAACACGTAATTGATGTAGAATTAGAGACCTTAGATGATTTTGGGACTTAAACAAAATCAAACTTCCCAAAATCATGGCTTACAAAAACTTTTACAAAACCTATTCATGACGGTCTCATATTCACATTTCAATACTAAATGGCCTGTACAAGTTGATTTCATTCACAGATATCAGAGTATAAAGCAAATTCCCGACACACTCGGGTTCCATTCGTTAAATAAGGGATTTACAAAGGCACAAAGCCCACAATTCATTACCCTTAACTTGGGGATTACACAAAACTATACTACCAATCCCAATATACACAATTGTTTCCCAAAAATATCCAAAAGATATACATGATAACCAATAACCCAAAATATACATCTAAATCAGAGCTTTATCCGCTCTTCGTCGCCCGCTTTCCCTTTGATCCTTCTGCCCTGTCTAAAACATGGTTTTTGGGAGAGTGAGATTCTAAGGAATCACCATAGTAACAAATCAATCATATAATGTACAATAAAAATGCATGTAAGCAAATCATTAACCACAACGAGCAACTACAACGGCAGTTACAACGGCAATGGTTAATATGACACATGTCATCCCTTACGATTGCTCACGCTGAATTGCTCACGTTGCATTGCATCACAACAATCTGCACAATACATTTCACCACAGCTGGGATTCATATAATGCATTTCATACACAAGCCATACAGGCAAGATACACACAGCCCACGGCTGGATTCACAAACACCGCCCCACGGGTCGGATTCACAAATATTCATGTCGATTACGACGGCAGTTCAGCAGCTGACCTAGAGATGACCACCGTCAATCCCTACACGGCTCTCGCTGACCTGCTCATGCCGTAATGGACCATGGCACACATTTCACAAATTCAACGATAAGTTATGTATGCCAAAACATCGTACATAATATGAGAGAAGAGTCACTGCCTTGATCCTTCCGGGCGTACTCCAGCACCGGTCTCTCCCGCCTAGGGCAAATGTCGTATCCTAGAATCATGATTAGGGACGAAGAGTTATATTCTATTCCAAGACTTAATTAACTTGAAACACTTAATTTTGGTTATCATAATTGACCCTTAAGAGGCCACAAATGCCTCTAATAAAAGCCCTAAAAGGTTGGGAAACAATAGGTTAGAGATCTCCTTTCGAAAACTTAAAGTGCCAGAACACAGGGGTTGGCCGTGGCCAGCCCTTCCTTGGGCCGCGGCCCAAATATGGTCAGAAATCCGTGGGCCGCGGCCAGCCACCCATGGGCCACAGCCAGAATCAGGCTAGAAAGTCTTGGGCCGCGGCCAGCCACTCATGGGCCGCGGCCAAGAAATTTTCTGACTCTTGGCTGAACTTCGAAAATTCATAACTAATCCTAGAAAAATCGAAACGGGGTGATTCCAAAGCCAAATGAAAGGTATATAAGTCCTCTTTCAAGAAAAAATATAGCCAATCACTGGAAATCACTACACAAATACAGAATCACCAAAAACTACACACTACGCCAAAACAGAGTTCTGTTTCAATCCCAAACTTTGGACAACCATATCTCATAGAATTCTAAACAGAATGACACAAAATATATGTCCATTTTGAATCTTGGGATGTGAACTTTAAGACTGGAAAGTTTCATAATTTTCTAATACCATTTGGTCATTCAAAACGCTCGTGCAAATGGACTGCACAAAACAGAGCTCAAACTAGACAACTTTCCAACTTTTCCCCAAGTGATTTTAATGAACCCAAAATCAATAACCAAGCTCATTTCCACACAAAATCACTCAAGGAATCCAATGGGAATGTCAAAATGACCAAAATCCTTCCATTATCATGCTTTAGTTTTGGGTAACATTAAACACTAAAATCTCAAATTCTCCAAACTTAACAATTTCAAACCCAATCAAATCTATCTATCCAAAAATGCATTCCAACATACAAATTCCATACCAAACATATACCAAACTCTCAATGGCCCTCATTTTCGAAAATGGCCCAAGAATTCCAGAAAATCTAAGTTAATCCATTTGGCATAAAACATAGATAGATAGGTCTCACTCACCTTATCAACTTTCTCAAAGGGAGTTCTTGATTCACCACTTTCCAAAATTTCGTGTGGTCACAAACCACAACCAATGGATAAACTACAACCATAGAAATGTTGCTCTTAACACAAGGATCAACTTTAATGAAGGGAGTTTGAGCAAATGAAGGCATTTACTTACCCAAAGATCAAGCTTTCTTCTTTCCCTTGCCTTCAACAATGGTGAACGAGAGAGAGAAGGAGAGTTTGAGTGTGAGAGAAGATGAGAAATGATGATAATTCTCCCTCCCCCATGCTGCAGCGAAATGGAGAAAGAGGAAGAAAGAGAAAATAATATTTTATCCCCCTTTTGACTTTTCTCCACAACACTCACCATACACACTTTTGCCACATGTCAACTTGCTATTGGCTTACACCAATTAAGTCACCAATTAGCTACTTTAATCTCTCCATTAGCCATTTTAATCACACATCTCATTTTCTCTTGGTTAGTAATTAATTTCTCCATTAATTACCACTTATGGCCAATATTTCCATTATTCCAATTTTTCAGTAATTATGACATATTAATTAAAATAGCCATAAAACACATAATAATTCAAATTAAATTCATAATTATCCACAATAATTATGATTTGCCCTTAATCAAAAATTGGGATATTACAACAGCAATCATTCATTCAAGTCCGGGCTTACTGCCACGTCCCAATCAGCTATATTCAAGGCCAGGGTAACAGCCACAGACCCAATTAGCAATATTCAGTGGTGGGCTAACTACCACAGACCCAATCAGCAACAGTAGCATTCAAGGTCAGGCTACCCTCCACAACCCAATCGATCATTCAATGATAAATACAAAAAGCAATGCATTAAACGTGATATAGGAAAAGTGTCACTACCTTGTTCTTTCCATTCTTGTTCAAGCGTAGGCCTTCTACGTTCCGAGCAAATGTCAAATCCTATAATCATAATTAAGGACGACAAGTTATCACTTATCCCAATACTCAAGTGACTTCAAAACACTTAGATTTGGTTATCATTAAAGTCCCTTAGGTGGCTACTAGAAGCCGAAATAAATGCAAAGGGTTGGGAAGTACTATCTCAAAGACCACCTTACGATAGTGAAAAATTCTGATTTTTGAGTGTTAGTCGTGCCCAAGAATCTTTGGTTGCAGCCAAAAACATATCAAAAACTTTTGAGCTGTGGTCAAGGACTTTTGGTTACAACCAAAATCAGGTCAGAGAGTTTTTGACTGCAGCCAAGAGTCTTCTAGCTATGGCCAAAAGCAGGTCAGAAGCTTTTGGGCTGCAGCCAAGAAAATTTCAATTTCTTGGCTGAACTTCCAAAAATTATAACTAATTTTAGAAAAATTGAAATGAGATGATCCTAAGTCCTACTTAAATATTTTTAAGTCCTATTTTTAGGAAAAATATGAATCACCGCTGACAATAATCACAAAAATACAGAATTGCACCAATCTCCTTGCTGTTCCAGATTTGATCCCAGATTTAACATCAAACTTTGGAAATGAATAAGTTTTAGCACACACATCAAAATGACACAAACTTTATGTCATTGGAAAGCTTGAAATATCTACTACAAAAATGGAGAATTTTGGAATTTTTTGACACCATTTTCTATTTCAAAATGTCCATGCAAAACAACTACCAACACAGAGTTCTCACTAACCAAAACTTGCAACTTTTAAACCTAAGTTTCCAATGGTTCAAAATTCACATCCAATACTACTCCCACACAATTTTCCACAAGTAATCCAATGGAAACATCAAAACAACCAAATTCTCACTCCATCAATATGTTTTGTTTTGGGGCTATAATTAACACAAAAACCCCAAAACTTCAAACTTCACATTTCAAGTTCAATTCAATTCTATCTATCCAAGACACACCACAAGCCACCATTTCCATGACCACATTATGCCAAACTCATTAAGACCCTACTTTTCAAAAAATATGTGAAAAATCCCAGAAATTCAAGGCTCAACCAAATGTCATAAGACTTATATAGAAAGATTCATCTTACTCACCTCAACAACTTTCCCAAGCTTGTTCGTTGCTTCTCCAACCTCTATATTTTTCTGAGGGCACAAACCACCACCAATGGAAAATATAAAACCATAGAAATGAAGCTCTCAACCCAAGGAACAAGATTAAAGAAGAGAGTTTTGGCATAGGGGTTCATCTAAAGGGTCAAATGGCATGAAACTTACCTTGAGTTCCTTCTCTTTCCTTAGCTCTAATAGCTATCGAACTTGAGAGAGAAATAAGAGTGAAGAAGATGAAATAATGGGCTTTTCCCTTGCCCATACTCTTCAACTGAAATAGAGGGAAGAGAGAGAGAGAGAGAGAGAGAAATGCTTATAATATTCAATTTGACTTTTCTAAACCCCATCTCATCCTCTAATCAAACCAACTGTCCAACTCTCATTGGTTCTCATAAAGTAAGTAACTAATTAGTTATTCTAACTACTTCATTAGCCATTTAGTTAGCTTACTAACTCTTTTAGTTAGTAATTAATTTCTCTATTAATCACTGACTAATTAGCCGGTAATTTTCCATTCTTTCAATTTTTCCCCTGATTATGGTACATTCACTTGAATTGCCACATAACACATATTTTAATTCTTTTCTTCTTCTCCATATTCCATTCCCTCTAATTTTAGCCCAAGAATTACTTTGTCACAAATTATGCTAAAATACAGGGTGTTAGGCATTTCCAATAATTAATTCGGGTCTCAAATCACTTTATTTCCCAAAAGCGATTTCTCATATTAATAGCATTCTTAGTAAACATCATTAGCCTTTAATCAAAATTTGGGGCATTACAGAAGTACTGCCGGATTTCCAAATTGATTGAGGGAATGTGTAGAGGTAAGCTTGGGCTTCATTTTGAACCGATTAGTTTGTTGTTTAGATGATTTTTCATAAGGGTAGGGTACTGTTCATTTTTTGTCCAAGGGTATTTTTTAGGTCTAATCATGTGTTTATGGTTAAATGATGATTTATGATGATTTGGAGGTTTATGTTTAAAGCTGTCTGAATTTGTTTTATAGAGGCAGTGAACTTGCAATGTGTTTTTTATCGGTCAAACTTGGTCCAAATGTTATGAAATTTTACAGGATTAAAGTAGACATTCAAGGCTTTAATTCTATAGGTATTATAAGCCATTTGGACCAATGGATTGAAAGTTATGATTTTTCAACATTTGACCTTGAATCTGGAAGAAAATCTATAACAGTCTGAATTTGACGAATTTCTGGGAACTGTGTTTATAATTGGAACTCTATAATATTTTTTTGTTGCAAGAAGACCTAAATAGCTTTTTATAGCACTTGGAACTAACCCATATGGATTTTTTTAGAATTAATTATGAGTTTCCAAAATTTGGTCTTGAAAACTGGCGAATTCTGGGGGCAGTGATCAATTAAGTGAGATACTGTATTGATTTGTGTTCAGAATGTAATGACTATATTTTTTTTCCTGAAATTAGCTGATTTGGGGTCACATAGCCTTTAGAATCATCACAATTGGACATCTGTACAATTAAATATAATTTTTCAAAGTTGAATCCTGTTTCTGGAACAGGTTGGGTTAGGCGTAATTCTGGGGTTTATGTGGCAGTAATGGCCAGAATTGAGTATTTTTATGTGAAAGTATACTGAAAGAGCTATACATAGAATTTGGAACCAATCAATTTGGAGTTCCTGAGAATTAATGGTGATTTTTTGAAGTTAATAGAAAAATTGGTAGAATTGAGAATAAGAGTGAAAATGAAAAAAATGTAATGGCACCAGGTAATTAAGTGAAACTTTAAGAGTGAAGTTAACCAACTTGGGATAGTTAGACCACTTTGACTTTGCTTTTGACTTAGTGTAGTAACCGTAATGATATGATTATATATCTAGGGTCATGAGAAGTTAAGAAAGAAGAAAAGTGAAAGAATTTCCAAAAAAACTTCAATGGTTGGAAGAAAATGTACAAAAGGGGACTCGAATATAACAGGTGGTAAACTTACTTACTTGTATGTATATGATGTTTGTGCTGTGTATTGATTTGCTGTATTGCTTTGCTTGATTATGTGAAGCACGTATGAATGAATGCGGCTCTGTTTCTGTTTTTACTATGGCCATAAATATGTTGCACAAAACATTGAGCATGCATAATAACATTTTGTGAACAAAGCCTATGTAAGGCAAGCATATCATGAACTAGCATTCATCTTACATGCATTATCTGTATATTTGCTACTAAGATTCCCTCGAATCTCACCCCCCACCAACCATATAGGCACGGGAGTACAAATGAAAAGAATGCTGAAGATGAACCAGAAAGAAAGAAGATGAAGAATTGAAGAGTCCAGTGTATTTATGTTTACTGTATGTAAAATATTTACACTTGACATCTATGTATGTATAAGCACCAGTATGAATACACAAATTTGAATTGAACGGTAATTGAGATCACTGAAACTAAAAGTAAAAGCGGAGAAATAAAACTAACTCTGATATGAACATAGTAAGAATAACGGATCAATAGCTGGAAATGAGAAATAAACTCCTAAAGAATTGAATAGTAATGCTTCCGACATGTATGAAATAGGCAGAAATTTAGGCGAGGTTCTATTGTAATCCTTTAATTTTAAAAAGTGTATTTGTTAACTCTATTAACTTCACTAATGACTAGGTCATCAAATTTAAAATGCGACTTAGAAAATTTAAAATGCTGACATGTCTTTCTAGAAAATTGATTTCAAAATTAAAATATAAAGGTAATTATAGTAAAAAAAATTAAAATTTGGACATATCAGCATTTTAATTTTGTTGATTTATAATATTGTTCAAGTAAAGTTAACTTCTTAAAACGTCTAAAAACAAACTTTTTAAAGTAAAATAATTAAAATGAAACTTAGTCTACATTTAAATAACTAAAAATATACTTTAGCCTAAATTTAGCATACTCTTCTTATCCCTTGTCAATCTTGAATTGTAAAATGAGATGAATGCTGCACTATAGAATAGGCTCAAGAAAAGAAATATGGCGAAATTTGAATCAAGACCTAAAGGAAACAATATTTATCGGGAGGATCTTAAAAATTGAAGTAATTTAGAAAGAGAAGGAATAAAAATAAAATTATACAAATACTAATTTACCCTTAAACCCTTATATTTCTCTAAACACATCTCAATTATTGACTGAAAAATAAGGGGGCATTCCATTGTCCAAAAATTTCACTATTTTTTCTTTAATCCGTACATTATAGAATTTTACAATATAATTATATATACTAATGGCCACTCAAGTGAAATCTCACTAAGTGCTTGTGTTCAAATGAATGCATAAAGGCCGGGTTTTCTAACTTTAAAAATAAACTACTATAAATTTATTTAATTTTTTTCATAAAAAGTTATGGTTGTTAATATATTTTATAAAAAAATATTTTTAATTTTAATTAAAATCATAAATATAATTTATTATTAATTATTTTGCCAATTTTAGAATATCTTTTTGCATCTATATATAAAGAGATAGAAAACAAGGTAATTAAACCCGAACTGATCAATGAACCGGTCGGGATACTAGCCCAAGGGTTAGTAGGTCAGACCAGAGCTAAACCGGGACCAAACCGATGAGAGGTTGAAGATTTTAGGCTTATTAATATGAAATTCTAAAGAAAATTTTTTAAAAGCAATCATATTTTTTAAAAAAATAAAAATTTCAAGTTGGACTGGTCTACAGATGGTTGGCCGGTTTCCGGTCCAGGTTCCATTACCATGATAGAAAACTTTATTTTAGAAATTCATTAAACTAATTTTAAGTTAAAAAATAATTTTTATCGTATTATATTTAATTGGATGAATTTGTACTCGCTTTAGTGGTTGAAGAAAACTTTATTTTTTGTTTGTAAAAAATATTGTGAGGCTTTTTGATTCAAGGCTATTGATTAATGAAAAGAGGGAGAATTTTGGGCAAAAATAAATAGGGGATCATATTCACCATAACTGTCAAATATTAAAAGGAAAATGACACAAAAATAACTTTGAAGATAGTAAAGGAAAAAATTATTGTTTTGAATATTCATAATATTAGAGAAGTGTTAGGCCTGATTTGTAATTTTTAACGTTAAAGAAAATAACACAAATGCCCTCAAAAATATATTTTTTTTAAAAAGTAACCCCCACCCCTACTACCCGGTAACCAGCAAGTAGCGACTGCCAATGGTGGCATACTCATGTCAACGTCGGACCTCCGGTGGCCAGCAGGCTGGTTGCTTGCACTAAAGCTCTAGCGGGAATAATTATTTGCAAAGTAACAAGATTTGTTAAAGAACTCACAGCATTTTATTATGTTTTAACAACTTTCGTATACCAAGTAAGAAATCTACACTATCAGGTTTTTCACAACTTTTATTATAGAATTTACGATATTTCATTAAGTATTAACAACATTCTTGAGCATGTCACTGGCGGTGGTGGGGTGAGGGCTACTTTTTTTCACAAAAACGTGTGTAGGCATTTGTGTCATTTCCTTCAGATTTCAAGAATGACAAATCAAGCCTAAAACTTCTCTAATATTATAAATATTTGAAATACCATTTTGTTTTTGTATTTTTAAAGTTCTTTTTATATTTTTTTCCCAATATTAAATGTGGTAGGAAAGAGCATGGGTTTAGTGAGAGGGTTAACTTAGTACTTACATATTTATAACTTGGTTTTTGTTCCTCCCTGGTAATTTTAATTTTTAAGATCCTCTCTAATAAATATTGTTAGAACCAGCTGACGCCCAAGATGAGGGTGAATTGGGTGTAATATAAAAAATTTAAAAATCTTTTTGCATCTTGTTGAAAGTAATAAATATGAAAGTAATGAATTATAAATCAACAGTTAGATTAAATAATATATGCTAGAAATATAAGAGCTTAGGGAAGAGAATATACAAACTGTGATTTATTCTGATTCGGTCCAATTCATGATGACCTACATCTAGTCCCCAGGCTCTCTTGAGATTTTCAAATCCACTATCTTCTTATTTAATCTGGGCACAAGAAAAGCCTTTACAACCTACAAGTTTAGCTGGGCATTTGTAAAGCCTTTTACAAATCTCTCATGAAGTTACTCCCCCTTACACATCGTAAGGTTACAACCAAGTTACTCCCCCTTACACACCGTAAGGATACATCCTTGATGATAAAAGATTACAATCAATCTTCTCTCTCAAAAGTGAATAAGATGAATATTGAAGTACAATACAAATAATCTCTCTCCCTAAGGAAAATGATATCAAAGGTTGATAAACAAAGAGTATTCGGGTAGGAGTGGATGCTTCATGATCTAAGCATGTCTTTTGTTGTTGTTGTCTACTTGAATCTCTTGTATTTATAGTTGAGTAGAATACGACCATTATGAGTATTTCAACATATCCGTTGGAGTGCGGCTGCTTCTTTTGTCTATTTGCTTGAATTTGAAAACTAGCCGTTATGAACATTGACACTCCGCTTCCGTAAAGTCACCTTTTGTCTCTTCACACTATCTCTTCATTATATTCCTGGAGAAATACATTAAATACTAATACAATGAATTGTTAGAGTGATTAGAAGCAAGAAGAATGAATTACACAATCATTCTATTGATTTTCAGAAGCTTGGGAACATTGTCTGTCTCATCACTCGGTGGTCACTCGAGTAATCCTGAGTCATCACTTGAGTGATCACTCGAGTGATCCCCTTCAAAATTTAGCAGAGAGCATCAGAGTCATTTTCCAACTTCATCACTCAAGTGATCCGTAGACATCACTCGAGTGATCTCTTCATTTTGAATATAAACATGGCAAATGACATATCATCGAAAAGCTCTTGCCGTGTACATTCCAATGTAACAAGAATCAACTCCAAACTCATTGTATTCAGAAAGTATAATCCAAAGAGTATCTACTGCATTAGACAATGTCTAAAATCACGAGCATCAACTTCCATAAGGCATAAATCTTAGTATGTAGCTTCAAATATGACAAATTACCTATCCATGAAAATCACTTTAAGTCTAGTTTCATACAGTACTAGTTTCATCTCAATACGATGTGTAGTTTGACGCTGATTTGAATGGTATCTTCTAAAGATCATATCTCTTTCATCTGAGATCATTTGAATGTGATCTTGGTGTACATTTTTTGTGTTGGGAGTCTACTTTTATATGCCACTAGTTTCAGCTCAATCCGATGTGTGGTTAGAGAGATATGGCAAAAAACCCAAACCTCAGTCATGCTGCGCAAAAATAGAGCACAATAGAATACTCATCACTTGAGTGATCATTTCCATCACTTGAGTGATGCCTTCCAAAACTTGGTAGAGAGCCAAAACTAAAGGGAACACCTTGGGGAAGTTCCATAAGTTATCATAGCTTTGAATTGACTCATTCCAACCTCCATATGATCATAGAAACCTTCGTTATCACTTCTAAGAGTTTGAATCTTGATATTCTCATTATATCTTATAAGTTTTTCTTTCTTCAATCTCTTTCTTCTTGTTTTTCCTCTTGATGCCCGTTCTTTATAACCTAACTAGATATCTTCTTGAATATCTTCAATCTTCTTCTTTTCTTACTTGACTAATCTTCAATCTTGATATTTCCATTAGATCTTACAATTTCTTTTTGATGATCATTCTCCATTTATGAGCAATTATAAGCAAAATAATGTCAACCCACCATCGGGTTTATAACTAATCTACAAGATATACAATATTAAATATAGTAGTTAGTTAATGTAGAAGATAAGTATATTATGCAAATTTTTTTCTCTTAATATGACATATATATTTGACATCATCAAAACTAATAATATCTAGCAAATATATTTTGTAAAAATATCATTAAAGTACCAACCAAGGGGAAAGAATATCATAAAGGTCTCTATTCACAAGTGAAGAGCTACCATTGACAAGTTATAAGACTTGTTAATATATTATTTCCCCTCAGTTGGGACCTAAATGACATTCTTTCTATAGGTCTCTATTCGCCCTATAATGTTTTTAGGTCATTCTCTCTATTTGGCTTAAGAAACATGGAGGGCAAGAGAGGGGATGAGAGGAAAAAATTGAATAAGTTCAATTTAAAAGAAATGGACAAATGAGGTTACACAATTTTAATAAAGAAAATATGTAAGATTAAAAAAATGAGAAAATTTAATTAAAAGCTTTAAACTAAGGTTTTAGAGCTAGACTGGATTGGACGGTCCAACCGGTCAGACTATCACCCGGTCACAACAATAGCTCAGACTTTCCTTTTAGACCGTTTCAGTAGTTAGATGCTTTAAGTTGTTATTTGCTCATCATTGAGCTGGAAGCTGCTATTGAGCCGGGACCCGAAACGGTTTTATAAAAACCAGACGGCCAACATAAAAGGATTAGAAAATTGTTTTAAAAAAGAAGCACAAAAAACATGTACAAAATATTTTATCTGTGTTTTTAACTCAATTTTCACCCTTATAATTTCATTATAAATAATTTAATCTCCCACCACATGTTTTGAAATGCAAAATATTTTAATAGTAGTCATTTTTTATATTTTTTCCAACACTCATTTTTTATATTACATATGTCATAATATAATTATAATTTTAAAAATTTTAATTTTATTTAATTTCAATAGTGTCAACTAATATAATTCAAAATCTATTTTTGATATTTAAATTTTATTCATAATAAGTTATATGTAATTAAAATATATATTTTTTATTTCAACTCGTTAGATATTTTGTGAGTTTGTTAATTTTTCTTATTAAATTGGATTAAAGCCCCTTATCTACTTAATTACGTGGTTACTTTTTGTTCTATTTCTTTCTATTTTGCTATACTAATACTTTGTAATATTATTATTTTATTATTAATATCCTTTTTCCTTATAATTAAAAAATATTTAATTGGATTAAGGATGACTTATATTTTAATCATTCTATATTTATATAATATTATTTTAATTTAAATATTACATCATCGGCTCGACTGGACGGCTCAACCGATATGACCTTGTGAACCATGACCTGTTGACCTTTCTGGCTTGACATATGGTCTAGTGATAAGTAAAAAATTTGTATATTTATTTTTCCTCATATGATGATTTTGTGGAGGATATTTGAGCTCAATTTAATGAGTTTGGATGTAATTAATAAATAAATAATGCTTTTGGCATAAAATTGAATTTCTTGAAAAAATACTAAATCAAACCCTCTTTCAGTTTTCAAGAAATATCTAGAGCTTTAGATGTCAGATTAAGATGTTTTTTATATGGATAAAAAGCTAAGAAAGAGATTTACAACTTTTATGTTGAGACCGAAACCCAGTTTCATCTCCAAGAGTTGCAAATTTTGCTTAGAAGTTGAGGACATGAATTTATTCAAGTCTAACCTTTACCCACTAATTTAACTATAACTGGAGCTGCAAATATTGAAATGAGAAGTTTCCACTTGCGTCTTCAAGCTAAGATCCAGAGTTACAACTTTCATGAAGATAAAATTGTGAAATTCTACCAACCATTCCATCTACCACATTCTACCTACCATTTCACCAACTCAATTCCACCTATTACTTCACCTACTACTTCAACTACCATTTCACCTACTCCATTCTTCCCTATATATAGTCATCCTCTCCCTTACATTTTCCATACACAATTTCATATCCATTACTTTCCTCTCTTCTCCATATACACTATCTTAGAGTTAATTTCATGCATTCTATTTGCTTCTTGCATGCCTCCTTCATGGAAGGCTTAGGTAATCCTCCTTTATGGATGATATAGGTTGCCACCTACATGGAAGGTTTTACCTCCTAAAGGGACAACTAGATTTCTCTATTTTCATGATCTTGTGGTTATATTATGTTTTAGAATTTAATAATTAAGTTTATTGCAATGTTTATGAAGTTTTCAATTTATTTTATTTTATTTTAATTTCATCATGTTCTAACTTTCATTTTCCTAGGGTGATGATGTAGCTTACTAATGACGGATTGAATCTTACCTTATTAAATCTAGTTTTAATTTTTTCTTCATGATTGAGTTTTAATTATTGTGCTTAATGCTTTCAATTGATTGGCCACCTTTTGAATGATTCCAATATGTATGTTGAGACTGGAAGGAGATGCATGTGTATAGATCCTATAATTAAAACCATGACTTGCATATGAAATAGAAATATATTCATGAGTTATGTAGTCTTACTGAGTTCCATAAATCTTAATGCATAATTAATTGATAAGTTATATGAATCATTTGAAGCTATATGCAAAAAGTTATGAAGTTTTGAATTTAGCCTAGAAAAACTAGAAAAATTTTGGAACAACATTCAAAGATTTAAATTTTGGGATTTTTGTGCTTTCAATTGGCTAAAGTCTATATTTTTCTTTGAATGTAGACTCGATAAGGGTTCTATAAAATTTGGAATCACTTCAATTCTATTTTTCTAGATATAGTTACGATTTTTCAAAGTTTAGGCAGAAAATCTTCTAGAAAATTTGAAAATGGGAAAATAGGGAATTATGACATCAGAATATGAAGAGATGACATTAGCATGATATTAAAAGCTAATCATCACCTTTTCCTTCCTATTTTTGACGTTCAGCAGCATAGAGATGAGGGAGAAAGCTTGAGAGTATTTAGAGAGAGAAGGAGGAGAAATTTCGTGAGGTATGTCAATTTCTTTGGTGAATTCGTACCTAATGTGTATAACCTTGTTCCTAAGCTTTTCTTTCATGTTCTTTAAGATATTGGAAGCTCAATTTTCATGGTTAACAAGGGCTAGGGTTCAGCCATGTTAGGGAAAAGCCAGAAGAAGCTTGAGGTAACTTCCAAAACTCTTGTATATTGACTATTATGGCTACTGTGGACAATTTAATCAGTGAAATTTTGCCGGATTGTCCTTTGTTTTAAATTTGGAAACGTATAGGCCTAGGGGCTATGCTACTGAAATTTGGTCTAAATGGTAGCTGTAAACTAATGTAATAGTTAATAAAGTAGTTAGGAGTATAAATGAACATGTCTCTGGAGTCGGAAATTTTCCCTAGAGTATTGAAAATTTTGACCAACTCTAGAAATGGGCTTTAGAGTTGGATTTCAATGATTTGATGGTTCCATTAGTTTATGATGGAAAAATAGGTGGGGTTATAGTTGGTCAATTTTTAAAAAAAGCCCGAAAAAGCATAATTATGAAAATGCCCCTGAAACCCTCAAAGCGAGGCTGCCAAGGGTAATTTTGTCTTTTGTAGCAAAATTGGTAATTCCAAGTCCAAAAATGGATTTCGTAAGTGAAAATATGTCAAAATAGCCCATGTCAAAATTTTGAGAAAAGTTCAGTCGGATCGAGAACGACGGGGCTGGGCCGGGGTCCTAGGGGCATTTTAGTAAATTTTCACAATAGGCTAATATAACCACAATATATACTATGGAAGTGCCTAAAATGGTACATGAATGGGTTTTAACCTAATTCTTGTACATTTAACATTTTAGGACCAAGTTGAGATCCAGTCGATGGCATGCATTATAAGGCACGTTATTCAAGGATCAGAGAAGGGTGATTAAGGTAGGGAACTTACCTCTCCTGCATGTATTCAATATTGGTGTTGGTGTATTGATGCATGTTATTACTTTATGTGATTATGTAGAACATATATGAATGATTGAAGTTCTATTTCTATTTATGCTATGGTCATAAGTATATTGTTTGAAACATTAAGCATGTAGATATGTCATTGTGTTAGCATGAGTTTATGTAATGCAAGTATGTCATGCATTAAGAACTTATCCTGCATGCTTATTTGTACTATTTTCCTACTAAGATTCTCTCGAATCTCCCCTCCTCTACCAACAATTTAGACAGAAGGTATACTGAGAACAAAGAAGAGAACCATACAAGGGAAATGTAGTGACGGAACGAAGATGGGAAGATGTCTTTGTTTCACTAGGAGGGGTGTAGATACCCTAGAGCCCTGCGCGGCTACAAGGTTTGTAATTATTATATACGAACCCCTATGGGAAATTTCTGTAATCATGCACATATTATCAGTATGTTTATGTTATTCCTATGTTGCCGACCGAATCACACATTAATATTTCGCTGCAAGTTAAAATAAGGTAAGGGTGTAACAGATCACGACAACAAATTCCATCCATCTTTATACTAGCTCTGCTACAAAAAATGTAACACCGTACATTTCTACCCCTTTATTACGTACATGAAAGAGTCTACTTATATTCTCTTAGGGGATTATTGCTCCTTTCCGGCTGTTGAACCATTATTCTTACCGAATATCAGACTTAATTCTTTTTCTTTGATCCCGTGATCCCGATTATGGCTACATTCAAATTCGCATATTCTTTCTATTAGTCATACTATTCATACAAATATCTGGGTCGTGCAATTAATTTACATACAATTAATTAATACACATTCTTCTTCAATTCTTCGTCATTCTTCCTTCTAGTCCATATTCAAGCATTCTTCTCTTTCTTGTTCACGTACCTATATGGTTGGTGGGGGAGAGTGATATTTGAAAGAATCTCAATAGTATACAGTACCAATATGCATGCAAGATAAGTACTTAATGCATGACATGCTTGCATTACATAAACTTATGATAACACAATGACATATCTGCGTGCTCAATGTTTCAAACAAAATACTTATGGCCATAGCATAAATAGAAACAGAGCTTCAATCATTCATATATGTTTCACATAATCAAGAAAAGCAATCACATGCATAAGTACTCAAGCACAAATATCAAATACATGTAGGAGAGGTAAGTTCACTACCTAAAGCGCCCTTCCCTTACCAGTCTATCGGTCTAATACTCTGCTTTCGGCTCGGGCTACTATCCGATCCTAAAATCCCAAATGTACAAGAATTGAGTCAAGACTCATTCATGCACTAGTCTAAACTCTTTTAAATTCATTATGTTGGTTATCTATCATAGTTTCAACAATTTCTGCACAGTACAATTTTGCACAATGCAGTTTCACTGTTTTCTAGAAAACTGGTAGATTTTTAGTCAACTTTGGAAAATCACAATTAATTCTAGGAAATTCCAAATTGACTAGTTCCAAATCCTAAGTGAAGCTCTTTAAGTTTATTTTCATGGAAAAATACCCAAAGCTAGCCACTATTATGACATTTTGCCTAGAAATTTGCAAAACCACCCCTGTTCTAAATTACATTCCAGAAACAGGGCACAATTTCAAAAATCCATCTCTTTTAGTATACAAGTCCAAAAATTCTGTACCACCTATCAAATTAAACCTCTACATCTTTACTTTAATTCTGTCAAGTTTCATAATTTTTGGACCAGGTTTGACCCATGAAATCTATTGCATAAGAACACTGCCTCACTGAAGGCAAATCAAACAGCATGCACTTACAACTTCACTAAATTCCAGATTTACATACAAATTTCCAAAAATCATGAACACTTGTATTCCTACACATTTTTCCATTCTAAACACAATGGAACCATCAAGTTGATGAAATTCCAGCTCTAACATACACAAAACAGTACTAGCCGAAACAGGGGTTTATGGAAGAACAAAGTGATTTTCAAACTTCCAACCTTCCAAACACCTCCAATACACCTCTAATCATTTGTTTAACTATCTAATCACATCTTAACATAATTAATGGAAATTGGGCAGTACCTCCCCTTAGGGCTTGGCATTCCTAAATCACAATCCCAAGCCAAAGCAAAGCCAATAATCAACCAAAACAAAAACAACAAGCTTGAATCTAACAAGATACAATGTTTTATGGCTTACCTTTGATTTCCTTCTCTCTCTCTCTCCCCCTCTCCTTATTTCCTCTTGATTTTGCTTGCTACACATGATTTCAAGAAGGATATGAAGATTAGAGAGAGTCTCCATGAGTTAGAAGGCAAGAACAAGTGAATTTACTTGCAATTTACGTATATTTTTCCTTCTTGAACACCTTGTGCTTCTTCTTTGTGTTTTAGTGTTTCAAGCCCTCTCTCTCTCCCTCCCTCCCTCCCTCCCTCCCTCTCTCTCTCTCTCGAATTTGGATGTCGCTTATGGCCTTTGGGAGAGGATGAGAAACTTTAAAAATATCATCATCCACTTCCTTAAAGATACAATATTTTAATGTAATTATCACATGCCAAAATCTTAAGCTTTATCTCTTTCTAACTTGATCATAATTATTTCTCTTTGCTCTTGACTAAAAGTGACGTAGATGAAGGCTTAAAGGAACCAAATATGTGTCTTCAATTTGCTTCATCCATTTCCTCTCAATAAATGCAAGATAACCATTTATTGCAAACTCAACTTTTGACTTTTCAAAATTTAACTTTTTGCTTATTTTCATTCCTTCAACTTGGCCATTACATTAAATCATTTATTCCTTTTGTTCCTTGCCCAAGAATGACGTAAATAAAGGCCATTCAAGCAGGCAAAAAAAAAAAAAGGCCATTCAAGTAACCAAGTTGGCTTCTTGAATTACTTTAATTTTACCTCTTCAAATATTACAATATTTGCCTATAATTATTGACTTTTCAACATCTTCATTTACTTGGCCAATATTACTCCTCTCTTGCTTAATTTGGACCAAGTATCCAATTCCCTCCTTGCTCCCTCTTTTGGACGCCATTTGCACCAAGAAAAGGGAAAAAGATTGGCTTTGGGCTTTTATTTAGCTAAATGAATATTTTGGCGTACATTTTGCCATTTTCACACCTTGGTTAAAAGCTGGCAGAATTTTCATCAAATTTTGAAAATTCATATCTTTATTCACAGATATTCAATTGATGTGATTACAAAAGCTATGTGACCCTTATTATGTCTATTTTTAAGAAAAAATATAGCATTTAGCCAAGTAAAAGCTCATAATTCCCAGAATTTCTATTTTTGGATGTATTCACAGAAGCTGGCCAGCTTCACTAGACTAACTTCAAAAATTCATAACTCTGTGTACAGCTCAAAATGAACTATATGACTTATCAAATTAAAGCTTGATAAGTTTACTTTCATACTGGAAAATATCATAGACATTAGACATCATTTGCCTATTCAAAAATGCCACAAACTAAACTGCCATGTAGGAAAAATGCACTGGCAGTAAATCTCATTCCTGTGACTCTTGCTAAACTGGGGCTTTTAGCAGTCCGCTTGATTCAGGCTTATTCTCAAACCTCTAATCCCAAAATTTGGGATATTACATGTAACGTGATCGATGTCCACATCGGTGTTCTAGTTTTGTGTGGGTACTTCGATGAGTCAGTCAGATTTTAAGTACGCTCGAAATTCTTATATGGTATCAAAGCATACTGTTTTTCTTGAGGCATTTGTGATATTAGTTTTTCCAAAAAGAAAAAAAATTGGTTTGCATGTGTGTGTTCCGCGCCAGTGTGTACGTGTTTCTACTCTACACACTGTATGAGATTTTTTGTTGTTGTTTCCTACAACTTGCATATATATATATATATATATATATGGATTCTCTATTGCATATATTATTTAAGATGTGATTATTTTCAATCTGAATACAAACAATTATTCACTGGTCTAATATGATTTCGTCCATGATATGCATATGAATATTTCAAAAGTAATGAAAATTATTTTTTATGCGTTTCGGAATTACTTCTATATCCTTTTTTGTGATATATATGTGTGTGTGTGTATATAGTTTACTACCTGGGTTCAATATTTTGATATATTTGTTCGTTTTTGTTGTTGTTGTGGTTATGTTGATGAGATCTATCTCTTATCATATTGTATAATTATTAAATGACATGTTTATAAAACTCTAGATCAGACCACAAGTGCTGAACCCATGAGATTTAATCTTTTAAGAATTGGGTTAATTGAAAACCTTTTTTAGGCCTAGAAACTGGGACCAATGGGTAGAGGACAAGAAAATGAAGATTACAGACCCAAGCAGAATTATAGAGAAACAGAACGGAAAACAATATTAATATTATGATTTTCGGCCATCTTTGGTTTTTTGAAATTGGGTGTAGCATCTGAAATTTGGAAAACATGGAGCCGCCACCAAAATTTTTGAAATAGGATAATTTTGGAAAACCTTTTTTTGAAAGTGAAACTGGTTTACAAAAACCATTTAAGGTTCAGGAGTCGATTATATATGGGGAAGGTGTTAGATACCCCACAACACCCATTCAAAAAAATAGTTACCCTGAGTTAATTATGTAAAAATAAATATGGCCTTTAATCTTATGATAATGACCCAAATAAAAAAGAATATTTACAAAAATAAATGAAATGAAAACTAAAGAAAAAAAATGAACATTTACGTACAGAAAGAAAATAAGGAAAAATATATTTATTTACAAAGTTATACTTGACATAGGAAGAGAGCTTAGGGCCTACGTACCCTTTAGAGAAATCAAAGGCCATGTAGTTCGAGGGTAGAAAAGGGTGTCACTTGGTTGGTGTTTTTTAGAAAAATGTTTATTTAATTTATTTGAGAAAACTATTTTTGTTTGGTTTGTATTTTTTTATTTATGAAAGCAATTTCTTTATTTTTTCATGAAAGAGAGTTTTTCCATTTTATTTTCATTTATAAAAATGTGTTAAAATATTTTTTTCCCTTTTTTTGAAAGAGAACCTAAGAAAGAGATAAAAAAAAAGAAGGAAAAAAATAGTACAAGTTAAACAAAAAGAAAGTCAAAGATGAGGAGATTTATACGTATCTTTTATCCTTAAAAGCTATTCAAACAAACAAGATGAGAAAAGCACATGGGTAGATCAACACACAATTCATTGCATTTTCTTTTATCCTTCTTATAAATCCCTTCAATTTTGATGAGCATATATTGGGGGCAAGAGATTAAACTCGGTCAAGCATATAAGAGTCACAAAGTGTGAGGACCTGTCAAAACAGAAAGTTTTTCTTGCAATATGACGTGTTAGCATTAGAGGAGAGAGCATGCAATCATTTCAAGAATCAAAATATCACCATAAAAAAACTGTCAACGAAGTAATGGGTTGAAATAACTCTGCCTATGTTATAGCCGGTCCCAAGCCCGGGTAAAGGAGGAGGGTTGTGTTAGGCCCCGACAACCAATGTAAAACCCTGTCAAATCTCTTATGAACATGGATCAACGAAGAAATTGTGCTAATGCTAGGTCGTTGCCTGTAAGTAACGCGCTGTATGACTCGAGTACAGTGATAAGTGAGCAAGGGCCGCTGCATCGTCGCCCGGGTGTAGTGTTAAATGAGCAAGGGCTACCACTCTCTTCTGAACGGAGGCGGCTAAAGAAGCTAGTTCATGAGAGCAAGATCAGATTTGGCACTTGGAATGTTGGGACTCTGAATGGCAAATCTCTTGAGGTGGTGGGCGTAATGAAGGATCGAAAGATTAATATCTTGTGCCATCAAGAAACTAAATGGGCGGGAGAAAGGTCTCGGGAAATTAATGGTTTTAAGCTTTGGTATACAGGAAAGGTCAATGGAAGGAATGGTGTTGGTATCATTACTGACAATGAATGGAGAAAGAACGTGGTGGGAGTTAACAGGGTTGAGGACAGAATCATTTCCTTAAAAATGATTGTTGGGAAGGATAGTATAAACATTATCAGTGCGTATGCACCTCAAGTAGGGGTAGAGGCACATCTTAAGGAAAAGTTCTGGGAAGATTTGGAGGGGCTAATTCAGAGTATCCCAATAACCGAAAAGATTTTTATTGGAGGTGATCTTAATGGACATGTCGGTAAGGAGGCAGGACCTCATGCCAAGGCTCATGGGGGTTTTGGATTTGGGGTGCTCAATAGTAAAGGTCAATCTATTATTGATTTCTCCCTCGCATATAACCTCAAGATTGTCAACACGTGCTTTAAGAAGAGAGAGGAGCATTTAATAACATATAAGACTGGAGCTGCCAAGACACAGATCGACTTCTTTTTTGTAAGGAATTCTGATAGAAGATTTTGTACTAATTGCAAAGTGATCCCTGGGGATGGCGTGACAACACTGATTGAACCATATTTTTATATGAATTTTCCATGATTAATTTGGGATTTTAATGTATTTTCTGGGACATTATTGGATTATTAAGCATTAATTTTGGTTAGGGACAATTATTTTGAATTAATGGGAATTATGGGCAAAATGGTCACAATTCATTAATTATTTATATTTTTTTTATTGTCCCTTGAACTTTTGATATTACCTTGTGCTTAATTTTACATTGTAGGTATTAAAGAAATAAATTGAGGATTTGGGATGTTCAAATTAATTATTTTGAGGAGAATTGGGCCCAATGGAAAGAAAGAAAGAAAAAAGAAACAGAATAGGCCCAATTAGGAAGCCCAGAAAGGATATCACATGAGATTAACAAAAAAAACAAAAAGCCAGACACAGGCCCAAGCCCAAACCAGTTGAAAAGAAATAGAAACGGGCGACCCGGTGGACATGCAATCTGGATATGCATATACCCGACTGAGGACCCGATATGGAGACGCAGCTGAGAGTGATATAGAGAGGAGACAGCGCCGCACAGGGGGAGGGGATCACCTGGAATCATCATCGCAGAGCATCGAGTTTCTTCGTCTTCAACGTTCATCTTCTTCTTCCTCTCTCTCGCCGGCGGCAATCCCACCACCACCACAAGCCGCCGGCGAGCGTTGTTCTACCACAACCAGCAGCCGTCAGCTAAGAGTAGTGAACCAGAGCCACAAGTGAGAATAAAAGAAGGAGGGGCGGCAAGCTTCGATTTCTCATCACCACCATTCACCACATCTCCAACCCTCATCGTCTTCACCTTCCTTCTCTATTTTCATCCACCACAGCCACAACCGAGGACAGAGCAGAGGGAGACGGAGGCAGCAAGCTGAGAGCGCGACGGAGCTGGGAGATGGTTCTATCCACCGCATACCTCACCACATCCACCATCATCGTCATCTCTTCACCACCGTCCTTCTATTACAGTCACTCCACTCTCGCCTTGGCTGTCCGTCTGTGCAACAAAAAAGATCAGCGTCAATCCTCTGTCCAGACCAAAGCCTCCCCTGCATCTTTAATTTCAGCACCCAATTAAATTGATTTAGTGCTAATAAGTTAATTTAATCTGTGATTTTATGGCTGGGTGTTTGAATTAGAGCGTGATTATGTTTCTTGAAGATATTCTCATGAGTGGCTACGCAATTTTGTGCTCTTGGGGATGAATTGGAGATGACTTGAGCTCATATGTGCTTCAAAGGGGAGTTTATTTTATCTATAGCTCATTGTATTTTTGATTTCTTAGGTTTAAGAATTCATTTATATATTGAGACTATAATTTTAGTTATGTTTTATTTTATGGATTGAGTTGTTGTGATTTGGAATTTGTAATGAGGATTTGTGCTCATTAATATATATGGTTATATATATGTTTATCTATGATTCTATTGCTTTCTATCTATTTAACATGGTATTGTTGAATAGTTTGATTGAATTGGAATTGTAGTTGAACCTAAATGCATTGCTTATTCCATAGTCACTCTCTAAGGGGTTTTAATAATGCTTAAATAAATGAGTTCATGAGTTTAAGCATTAGACTCAATGGTAATTGGGGTTTGGTATATTAGAAAACTTAGAGAAACTCATTACACTAAGAGGGCTTAATAGCATTTCAAGGGTAGGGGTTCCTCTCTTGTGATGCTAGACTCAATGGTAATTGAGGTTTGATATATTAGAAGCTTAGTAAATTAACTCCCCAAATATCTTAATTGAGCAAGGATAGCCATTGAAAATCATTTCCAAGAGCATCTTCATCACTTGCATTTCTAACCAATTTTCATTCCTTCATCAATTTTATTCCGAAAATCCAAAAATATTAGTTTTAAAAGCATTTTAGTTTAATTGCAACTTAGTTGTTAGATAAAAAAAGCTCAAAGATCATTTTTAACTCATTTCATATCAATCATTGCACTTAGTTTCTAGGTAATTAATAAAAGGCTCTTCGAGAGACGATCCGGGATTGTACCCTATATTGCAATCCTTGGTTTAATTTTTGAAGAGGTTACCAAGGCATAAAAGCTTTTAGTTATGTTTTATAGTTGATATGCAAGTCATATCAGCTTTTATGCCTTGGTAACCTCTTCAAAAATTAAACCAAGGATTGCAATATAGGGTACAATCCCGGATCGTCTCTCGAAGAGCCTTTTATTAATTACCTAGAAACTAAGTGCAATGATTGATATGAAATGAGTTAAAAATGATCTTTGAGCTTTTTTTATCTAACAACTAAGTTGCAATTAAACTAAAATGCTTTTAAAACTAATATTTTTGGATTTTCGGAATAAAATTGATGAAGGAATGAAAATTGGTTAGAAATGCAAGTGATGAAGATGCTCTTGGAAATGATTTTCAATGGCTATCCTTGCTCAATTAAGATATTTGGGGAGTTAATTCACTAAGCTTCTAATATATCAAACCTCAATTACCATTGAGTCTAGCATCACAAGAGAGGAACCCCTACCCTTGAAATGCTATTAAGCCCTCTTAGTGTAATGAGTTTCTCTAAGTTTTCTAATATACCAAACCCCAATTACCATTGAGTCTAATGCTTAAACTCATGAACCCATTTATTTAAGCATTATTAAAACCCCTTAGAGAGTGACTATGGAATAAGCAATGCATTTAGGTTCAACTACAATTCCAATTCAATCAAACTATTCAACAATACCATGTTAAATAGATAGAAAGCAATAGAATCATAGATAAACATATATATAACCATATATATTAATGAGCACAAATCCTCATTACAAATTCCAAATCACAACAACTCAATCCATAAAATAAAACATAACTAAAATTATAGTCTCAATATATAAATGAATTCTTAAACCTAAGAAATCAAAAATACAATGAGCTATAGATAAAATAAACTCCCCTTTGAAGCACATATGAGCTCAAGTCATCTCCAATTCATCCCCAAGAGCACAAAATTGCGTAGCCACTCATGAGAATATCTTCAAGAAACATAATCACGCTCTAATTCAAACACCCAGCCATAAAATCACAGATTAAATTAACTTATTAGCACTAAATCAATTTAATTGGGTGCTGAAATTAAAGATGCAGGGGAGGCTTTGGTCTGGACAGAGGATTGACGCTGATCTTTTTTGTTGCACAGACGGACAGCCAAGGCGAGAGTGGAGTGACTGTAATAGAAGGACGGTGGTGAAGAGATGACGATGATGGTGGATGTGGTGAGGTATGCGGTGGATAGAACCATCTCCCAGCTCCGTCGCGCTCTCAGCTTGCTGCCTCCGTCTCCCTCTGCTCTGTCCTCGGTTGTGGCTGTGGTGGATGAAAATAGAGAACGAAGGTGAAGACGATGAGGGTTGGAGATGTGGTGAATGGTGGTGATGAGAAATCGAAGCTTGCCGCCCCTCCTTCTTTTATTCTCACTTGTGGCTCTGGTTCACTACTCTTAGCTGACGGCTGCTGGTTGTGGTAGAACAACGCTCGCCGGCGGCTTGTGGTGGTGGTGGGATTGCCGCCGGTGAGAGAGAGGAAGAAGAAGATGAACGTTGAAGACGAAGAAACTCGATGCTCTGCGATGATGATTCCAGGTGATCCCCTCCCCCTGTGCGGCGCTGTCTCTTCTCTATATCACTCTCAGCTGCGTCTCCATATCGGGTCCTCAGTCGGGTATATGCATATCCAGATTGCATGTCTACCGGGTCGCCCGTTTCTATTTCTTTTCAACTGGTTTGGGCTTGGGCCCGCGTCTGGCTTTTTGTTTTTTTTGTTAATCTCATGTGATATCCTTTCTGGGCTTCCTAATTGGGCCTATTCTGTTTCTTTTTTCTTTCTTTCTTTCCATTGGGCCCAATTCTCCTCAAAATAATTAATTTGAACATCCCAAATCCTCAATTTATTTCTTTAATACCTACAATGTAAAATTAAGCACAAGTTTTATCAGCTTTTATGAATATTAAGTGTGTAAAACAAAAGCATTGACAAGTTTTAAATCCAAGGGTCAGGTGGTAGCAGTTAAAGGGAGAGAAGCGAGAGATTTTTAAGAGAACTCTTTTGGAGGAGGGTGAGTGGGAGTTACAAGGAAGTGCTAATATCATGTGGGAGAATATGTCTAAAAAGGTCCAGAAGGTTGCTAAAGTAATTTTGGGAGAATCAAAAGGTTTTGGTCGGCAAGATAAGGTAACTTGGTGGTGGGATGAGACTGTTCAAGAGTAAGTCAAGTATAAGAAAGATTGTTTTAGAGCAATACACTTGTGTAATAATGTGGAAAATTGGGAAAGGTATCGTTTGGCTAAAAAGGAGACTAAGAAGGCAGTGAGTGAAGCTCGTAATAAAGCATATGAGGAGTTTTATAAGGAGTTAGGAACAAAGGCGGGAGAGCGTAAGATTTACAAGATTGTAAAGAACAAGGAGAGAAAATCGAGAGACTTGGATCAAGTGAGGTGTATAAAGGATGAAGAAGGCAAAATTTTGGTTACTGATGGAGATATTAAGAATAGGTGGGAAGCCTACTTTTATAAATTGTTCAATGATGGAGGGGGAGGGCCTTGTGATTGTGAAGATTTGACAACTTGAGAAGGTGATCTCAATTTGTCATTTTACCACAGAATTCGAGTTGACGAGGTTAAGGAAGCTCTTAAGAAAATGGAAAATGGTAAAGCTGTTGGGCCTGATGGGATTCCTATTGAAGTTTGGAAATGCTTGGGTGAAGAGGGTGTTTTGTGGCTCACAAAATTATTTAATGAGATTTTACGATTCAAGAAAATGCCGGATGAGTAGAGGAAAAGTACTTTGATTCCTATTTATAAGAATAAAGGGGATATTCAAAATTGTGCAAACTATAGAGGAATTAAGCTTATGAGTCATACAATAAAATTATGGGAAAAGGTGATTGAACGCCGGTTGAGGTTGGAGACTGAAATTGCGGAAAACCAATTCGGATTCATGCTAGGAAGGTCTACAACAGAAGCGATTTATTTATTAAGGGGGTGTATGGAGAAGTATAAGAGTAAAGGAAAAGATTTGCATATGGTTTTCATCGATTTGGAAAAAGCATATGACCGTGTGCCAAGAGATATACTATGGAAAGCCTTGGAAAAGAAGGGGGTGCGGTTTGCATATATCAAAGCCATTCAAGACATGTATGAGGGGGTTACAACTAATGTTAGAATGCCTGGAGGTGTAACAAAGGACTTTCCTATAAGGATTGGCCTACATCAGGGATTAGCTTTGAGCCCTTATTTGTTTAACCTAGTAGTAGATGTTCTAACGGAGCCTATAAGAGAAGAGATCCCTAAATGCATGCTTTTTGTGGATGATATAGTTCTGTTGGCTGAATCCAGGGAGGAAATTAATTCTAAACTTGAGATATGGAGATGGACTTTGGAAGTGAAGGGTTTTGGTCTGAGTAGGAGCAAAATTGAATATATGCATTGTAAGTATGATAAGAGACAAGGTCGAAATGAAGTAGAAGTTAAATTGGGAGGGCAAGTCATCCTGCAATTGAAACAATTTCGGTATTTGGGATCAATTATACAACAAGATAGTGAAATTGATGGTGATGTCAATCACAGAATTCAAGCTAGATGGTGTAAATGGAGAAAAGATACTGGAGTTATTTGTGATCGAAAAGTACATAATAAGGTAAAAGGGAAGTTCTACCGCACTGCTATAAGACCAGTAATGCTTTATGGTAGTAAGTGTTGGGCTTTAAAGGGATTACATGAGCATAAAATGGGGGTGGCCGAGATGAGAATGTTGAGATGGATGTGTGGTCATACAAGAAAAGACAAGATTCGTAATAATCATATACGTGAATGAGTTGGAGTGGCCTCTATTGAAGGAAAAATGGTAGAAAGTCGTTTGAGGTGGTTTGGACATGTTCAACGAAGGCCGTTGAATGCACCGGTGAGGAGGGTGGATCAAGCCATATGGAGTCCTGTAAAACGAGGTCGCGGAAGGTTGAAGCGTACGCTTAATGAAGTCATAGAGAGAGACCTTTTGATTAATAATATACCAAAAAATATGGTTTTCGACAGAGCACAATGGCGTCGTGCGATCCATGTAGCCGACCCCACCTAGTGGGATAAAGGCTTTGTTGTTGTTGTTGTTGTTTTTGAAGTAATGGGTTGAAATATAGCAATATCAAATGGTTGGGATCATGTGAGCATTCAATGAAGATAGAAGGAAACCAAACAAAAACATGCCTAGAGCTTTGTATGTAAATGCATCAATCTCATGGATATGTTCATTGGCAAGCATCTAGACATATCATAAAGAATATTAGGTTATTCTAACAAATTTCTAATTCTCAAAACCCGAAAAAGAATAAGAAAGAGCAATAAAATGAGAAATCAAATTAGCACTCTACCTTTCCTCTTTGCTCTCCAAAATTCTTCTCAAATTCTTGTGTCTTTTCTCTACTAAGTTTTTTTCTTGCTTCAACCCTTGCACTCCTATTTATAATCTCAAGGTAGGGTTTTTTTTTTCATAAATGCTCATTCTTTTTAAAATTTTTATTTTTGCATTTTTTTTGTATTTTATGTTAAAAACTACCTAACTTGACCTAATCACCATCAATGAGATTTATTTTTTAATTTTTTTTATTTTCTATTAATAAAACTTCCTAGCTTGACCTAGTGACCATTAGTGGAGATTTTTTTTTTTAATTTTTTTTATTATTCTCCCCACAAGTAGTTTCCTTTAAACCTATCAACATAAATAATTTTTTTTTTATTTTTTTGTTTGTTTTTTATTTATTATTTTCCTTAATGAATGACAATGCCAATCATCATCAATGAGGGGATTTATTTTAATTTCCATTTTTTTATTTTTTCCCTTTTAATGATGATTGCCAATTTGGATACCGATCATCATCAATAGGAGGATTTTCTTATTTTTTTTGTTTTTTATTTTTTTTCTTTCAATGATGTTTGCCAATTTAGACACCAATCATCACCATTTTTTTTAAGTTTTGAGTGGGGCTCGGACAAAATAGGGTGTTCACAGTTGCCCCTCTTTACTTGTAAAAGTGAGATTCTCATCTATGAAGCAAGGAAAGATAAGAACACGTATTTTGTCCGGCCAAAGAACAAGGTGACCCCTTGGAATTAAAGAGGGTTTGGACAAAATACAGTGCCTATGCCCCTCTTTACTTGGTTCATAGGGGAGAAGAACGCAAGTGAAGATAGATGATTACCTGGAGTGGAAGTGAAGCGCCTAGTTGCATAGGACTTTGGTGGGGCGTAAAAGAATTGTGTTAGCTGGTGCTGGGCTTTGAAAGTGCCTGCTGATACAGAGCTTTGAAAAAATAGTGCCTGCCGTTACAGGGCTTCAAAAAAAAATATGCCAGCCTTTACTAGGCTTAAAGGGAGCCTGTTGATACAGGGCTTTGAAAGAATATTGCCTACCATTATAGGGCTTCAAAAGAATTATACCAGCCATTATTGGGCTTAAAGGGTTCCTGTTGACACAGGGTTTTGAGAGGGTTCCACGTTACTGGGCTTTGAAAGAATTGTGCCAGCCGTTACTGGGCTTTGAAGGTGCTTGCTGGTATAGGGTTTTGAAAGAATAGTGCCTATCATTACACGGCTTTAAAAGAATTGTGCCAAGCTTTATTAGGCTTTAAAAGAATTATGCCAGCCGTTACTGGGCTTTGAGGGTACTTGTCGATACAGGGCTTTGAAAGAATAGTGCTTGCCATTACAAGGCTTTAAAAGAATTATGCCAAGCATTATTGGGCTTTAAAAGAATTGTTCCAGCAGTTACTGGGCTTTAAGGGTGCCTACCAGTATAGGGCTTTGAAAAGGGTACTAGCAGTTACTGAGCTTTGAGGGTGCCTGTTGATACAGGGCTTTGAAAATGGTGCCAACCATTACTGGGCTTTGAGGGTGCCTGTCAGTATAAGGCTTTGGAAGGGTACTAGTCATTACTGGGCTTTGAGGGTGCCTGCCAGTACAGGGCTTTAGAAGGGTGCCAGCCGTTACTGGGCTTTGAAAAGGTTGCCATAAAATATGATTCCCTATATAATGAGATGATGATGATAAAAATATTGATGAAGTGCTAATGAGGAAGTTATAAATAGTGATAACCATGGTGGTGGTGACGTGACACTCAGTGCGTAGTGATCCAAACACGTAATATGATAATGACACCAATGATGATGAAGCCCTAATAGGGAAGTCATAGATGATGATGATGATAATGGTGGTGGTGATGTGACACTAAGCATGCAATGCCCTTAAACATTATAATGACACTAACGATGGTAATAATGATGAAGAGGATGGTGATGACCATGATTACGAGGAGATTATGATAATGGTGGTGATGATTGTGATGAGGGTGATGACAACAATGATGATGAAGGGGATGTTGATAGCCGTGATAATAAGGAGATTACGATAATGGTGAAGTCATGATGAAGGTGATGACACTAATAATGATGATGACAGTGATGATAAAATCCTAACGAAGAATGCAACAATGATGATGAAAGGGATGGTGATAGCCGTGATGACGAGGAGATTATGATAATGGTGAAGTCCTGATGAAGGTGATGACACTAAAAATGATGATGACAGTGATAATGAAATCCTAATGAGGATGACAATAATGATTATTAAAAGGATGATGAAGGTCATGACAACGAGGAGATTATGAAAATGGTGAAGTCATGATGAAGGTGCTGACACTAATAATGATGATGACAATGATGATGACATCCTAATAAGGATAATGAACACAATGATAATGCTAATGATGATGATAATTATGATAAGGAGATGATCATAATGATAAGGAAATAATGAAATGAGGATGGTGATAATGATGAAAATGATAAAAGGCTAATGTGGATGAGGATGAGGAGATGAACATGATCATGAAAAAGATGATATGAGATGATGATAAGGATGATGAAAAGCTATATAACCAATGATGTTGCCCCTGCTTTGGCCTCAGTCCTATTCAAAACCCTTTGATTTACTAGTTCATGTAATATGCCATTCTTGTTTAGGCCATTATAACTCTTGTTGAGAAGCTTCTAGGTTTGCCCCAGTTTTAGCAAAAGCACATTTCAAGGCAATGCATGACATAATATTAATAAAAGCCTCTTTGGTTGAAGAATTAACTCCAAATTTACCCCCCAATTTGTGAAATGGCATGCAATACGTGTTAAGTATGGTGAGAGTACGATTAATGCAAAAACCAATACAAGAAAGGTTTTCCCAATATGACAAGATATTACAATTTCTCTTTGGTCAAAACTTAGTGCTAACTCTTGATAAAAGAAAGGACTTTTGAGCTTTAAGTCAAATTTTGAATATTCAACTTTCTTTCATTAGTCTATCTAAATTTGTGAAGCACAAGAATGTTTTTTTTGTCTATCTTCATCTTTAATGCTTGCATAGTCAATTTTTTTTTGAAACTTCATTTAACAATGTCAATGTTGTCTTGAGAAATGGATGGGGGCAACAGAATTAAGGAAAACCTCCAAATTCTAACATAGTTCCCTTTATTGAAAGGCAAATAGAAGGAAGGTAATGTCCCAAATGTGAAGTGATAAAACTAGGAAAGGCTCACATATCGCAGTTGGAGTAGAAAAGGATTAAAAAGGAAGAATTTCTTAGATCTAAATGTTTATGAAAAGACCTTCGAGCATAACCCAAGAAACCTATCAAGGTGTTAACAACTAGTCATGAAATCTCAAGAATTGAAATATAGAAAAAATGTCCAAGTCATAAGAATAGATGATTAAAAATTATATCAATGCATCATTCATGTCACTAGCCTTAAGTTAGCTAGTATCAAGGTAAAGGGTTTAACAAGAACGCAATGCCCCAAAGACTTCCTCACTAGGTATAGTGTTTACTCTCACTACTCAATGTTTGAAGGTTAGTGTTTGCTCTCTATATCCGAATTATCCAATTCCTATTCCATAAGCTTGACAATAATCTAAGTTTTTCATCACTAAAGGAGCCATATGCTAGAATAGATCACAAGGACTTTTTATATGGGCATGGGGTATAAACAACAGGTGAAGAGAAGATGAAGAATATCATATTCTTGTTCTTATGTGTTATGTATTTATTCATTTCTCTTTTGATTTTCCCCCTTTTTTAAAATATTCAAAAGAGAGCAGCCTTACAACCAAATTACACTGACGGCCTAAAAATTGTAAAAATGAACACATACTCCCCTAATTAAGAATAAAAGTACCCTGAGTATAAGATAAAGGATATCTAAGAAACAAAAGGAAGTGTACATTCTAAAGGTCTTAAAGCAAAAGAAGAATTGAAAGAAGCTCTTTTCATGTTTCCCTTGGTACTTGCCCATCTTTCTTTTGATTTTTTTCTATTTTCTTTTCTTTTTGTTGCTTTAACTTTTGCCTAAGCCGCCCTTACGGGTTTTCAACTTAGCAAGCTTAATTTCTTTTCTTTTCTTTTTTTTTTTGCTCTAACTTTTGCCTAAGCTGCCCTTACGGGTTTTCAACTTAGCGAGTTTTTTTTTGTTTTCTTTTTTTAAAATATCCAAAAGAGAGCAGCCTTACAACCAGGTTACTTTGACGGCCTCAAAAATTGTAGGAATGTGTACATACTCACCTAACCAAAAATATTGAGTACTCTTTAGAGAAAAAAAGTACCCTGAATAAAAGGTAAGTAGAAGATGAATGATATCTAAGGACCAAAATAAATACTCATGATAACCAAACAAGCAAGTGTCCACTCTAAAGGCCTTAAAACAAAAGAAGAACTGAAGGAAGCTCTTTCCATGTTTTCCTTAGTATTTGTGCATGTTTCTTCTGATTTTTTCTATTTTCTTTTCTTTTTTTGTTGCTCTAAATTTTGCCTAAGATGCCCTTTCGGGTTTTCAACTTAGCAAGCTTTTTGCATTTTCCCTTTTTTTTTTACTCTAACTTTTACCTAAGTTGTCCTTACGGTTTTTCAACTTAGCGAGCTTCTTTTCCTTTTTTTCCTCTTTTTCTTTCAACTATTCATTTTTCACCAAGATTCACCTCAAAGTCTTCACAATTTTCAATGTGTACACATGCTCATCTAAAAAAAGAAACTTGAATAAGAGGTAAAGAATATATTTGTGGTTCCTGCATGCTATCATACAGGCTTAAATGGCTATCATGTAAGGGTGGCTATTTGGCTTTTTGATGAAAAATAAATGCCTTGGTCCTCTCTATATCAATCAAATGAACATCAAATCTGACTTCAAACAAGATACATGTCAAGTTCTAGATTGGGTAAAGGATAAGAGGTACACATGAAAACGAAATCATATCAATAGGCTAAATCCTCACATGGCTTGTGTAATCACATTGCATCCAAGTTAAACAATTTACCCTTTAAAACTAACCTCATCAAGGTGGGGTCGAGTCATTTTCAAAACTAAACTTCTCCATAGTATGATATCACCTCAATACAAGCAACTTGTATAAAAAAAGTTTTTAGACCCTTAATAGTTTCCTTCAATTAAGAATAATACTCTCAGAAAGTGAAAAGAGAGACAAACGTCTTTACCTTGCATCAAGAACAAGGAACAACCATTTATGTGAAGGAGGGATGACATAGGCAAGAGTATATGAAGTCATTTTTAAGAAAAGAGATTCTAGGCAAGAATTATTAACTAAAGATATTACTATATTATTATTTTTACTATTTTTATTTTTAACATGCTCATTTTCTCTATTTTTGCCTCCTTATTTAATAAAGTTTATTATGTCTAAGGCCTAGATCAAATGAATCTAAATGCCAATGAATGATGCAAGGATGCCTCATGAGACATAAAAGAGTAATGACAAGTACTTCCAGTTTTGATATAAGTGATGGACATTGAAAAAAGAACTCAAACTCCTCAAGAGATCCATTACCTCATAGGGAGAATGAAGTGTCCATTAACCTACGAATGGCCCAGGCCATCACGCGGCTAAGGGTTTTAAAAATGATGATTTTGTCAAAGGCCCATATCAAATAAACGTAAAAGGCCTATAAATGATGTAATGATACCTCATGAAACATAAAAGAGTGATGACTTGTACTTCAAGTTTTGATATGGGTCATGGACATTAAGAAAGAGAACTACACCTCCTCAAGAGATCCATTACCTCATAGGGAGAATGAAGTGCCCATTAACCTATGAATCGCCTTAGTCATCATATGACTAAGGGTTTTAAAATTGATGATTATATCTAAGGCCCATATCAAATGAAGCTAAAAGGCCTATAAATGATGTAATGATGCCTCATTAGACATAAAAGAATGATGACTTGTACTTCAAGTTTTGATATGGGTCATGGACATTAAGGAAAAGAACTCCACCTCCTTAAGAGATCCATTACCTTATAGGGAGAATGAAGTGCCTATTGACCTGTGAATAGCCCAAGCCATCACGCGGCTAAGGGTTTTAAAAATGATGATTATGTCTAAGGCCCATATCAAATAAAGCTAAAAGGTCTATGAATGATGTAATGATGCCTCATGAGACATAAAAGAGTGATGACTTATACTTCAAGTTTTGATATGGGTCATGGACATTAAGGAAAAGAACTCCACCTCCTCAAAAGATCCATTACCTTATAGGGAGAATGAAGTGCCTATTAACCTATGAATGGCCTAAGCAATCACATGGCTGATGGTTTTAAAAATGATGATTATGTCTAAGGCCCATATCAAATGAAGCTAAAAGGCTTATAAATGATGTAATAATGCCTCATGAGACATAAAAGAGTGATGACTTGTACTTCTAGTTTTGATATGAGTCATAGACATTAAGAAAAAGAATTCTACCTCCTCAAGAGATCCATTACCTCATCCCAAGCCATCACTCGGCCAAGGGTTTTAAAAATGATGATTATGTCCAAAGCCCATATTAAATGAAGCTAAAAGGCCTATAAATGATGTAATGATGCCTCATAAGACATAAAAGAGTGATGAATTGTACTTCAAGTTTTGATATGGTTCATAGACATTAAGATAAAAAAATCCACCTCCTCAAGAGATCCATTACCTCATAGGGAGAATAAAGTGCCCATTAACCTGTGAATAGCCCAAGCCATCACTCGGCCAAGGGTTTTAAACATGTTGATTATGTCCAAAGCCATATGAAATGAAGCTAAAAGGCATATAAATGATGTAATAATGCCTTATGAGACATAAAAGAGTGATGAATTGTACTTCAAGTTTTGATATGGGTCATGGATATTAAGAAAAAAAACTCTACCTCCTCAAGAGATCCATTACCTCATAGGGAGAATGAAGTGCCCATTAACCTGTGAATGGCCTAAGCCATCACTCAGCCAAGGGTTTTAAACATGTTGATTATGTCTAAAGCCTATATCAAATGAAGATAAAAGGCCTATAAATGATGCCTTATGAGACATAAAAGAGTGATGACTTGTATTTAGGTTTTGATATGGGTGATGGATATTGAGAAAAAGAACTCCACCTCCTCAAGAAATCCATTACCTCATAGGGAGAATGAAGTGCCCATTAACCTATAAATGGCCCAGGCCATCACACGGGTAAGGGTTTTAAAATGATGATTATGTCCAAGACTCATATCAAATAAAGCTAAAAGGCCTATGAATGATGTAATGATGCCTCACAAGCCCTAAAAGGGTTATCTCTCATTGAGATACTTTCTAACATGATAGATGCAGTGAGCTCATAGTCTTTTAGGGTTATAAACCCTTAGACTAAGGTTGGCTATCTAATGCTTACACCTTCCTTGTGATATATCTATATGAGGAGTGATGCTAGATACATACTTTAGTAAAGTGACAATTAGCCGCTTGATCCTAGGGGTTTCCTTAATTATGTATGGATGATAAATAATATTATCAACAATAAATAAATATATGCCCTCTAGTGTCTTATTTTAGGAATAACCATAGGTTGGGGATATCTATCCTAAGTTAGGTACTAATTAATTAGGTAGGTTGATAATTTTCACTAATAAGTGCAATAGTTTCAAGGTTGTTCTAATTCTCAGAAATAAAGGTCTCTTAACTACTCCCATCATAAAGATGAAGACCCCATTTAATGAAATTGACCTTTAGGGGGTTCTGAATACCCCATAGGGATCAACCTCACCAAATGAGTAACAGCTAGGATGAAGTCTTCACAGTAACCTCAGGGAGTTCTGAAAACCCCACAGGGAGACCGCTAGAACTTCCACTCACCTAAGGAACTCACAGACCCGGGTATAGGGCCGAAAATGTGTGTGAGGAGAATAGTGTATATGTTCAGTGTGTGTGGAGTGCACACCAACCTGTGGCCTAAGTTCTACCCAACCCTCATCTGCTAATCAAATCACAAGATAGATAGAGAAAAAGAAAGAATGAATGAATGAATAATTTAAAAAAGAAAAAAAGGGTAATTAGAAAAAATTGAGGCCATATTATTTTTAAATACTTAGCTTAAATAGGCTTGACTCTCAATCCGTCCCCAGTAGAGTCGCCAAGCTATAATGCCCGAGATTTGGAAAACATGGAGCCGCCATCAAAATTTTTTGAAATAGGATAATTTTGGAAAACCTTTTTTTAAAAGTGAAACTGGTTTAAAAAAACCATTTAGAGTTCAGGAGTCAATTGTGTATGCGGAAGGTGTTAGGTGTTAGTGCAAGCGTTTCACCAAAGAGGGGCAGTGAATTGGGTGATACCAGAATATTTCGTTACATATAAGTAAATTGAAAGAATATTTAAAGCATTTGAGAGCAAAGAGAAATATCACCGAAGAGTACACCGGGAGTTATACTGGTTCGGCCACAACCACTTTGACTTACGTCCAGTCCTCAGAGCGTCTCTGAGAGTTTCACTGTATCCTCTAAGATTCAGTGGGTTTTTGGCATCTCAGTACACAGCAAGTTTCTTCACCTGAACACTCACTCCCCCTTACATATTGCAATCAAATGCCCAACTCAAGGTTCCGCAACCTTAAGCTATCTCAATAACAAATATTGAGTTTGTAATGAAAAACTCTCTCACAGAGTAAATATATAATCACTGAAGTACAATAAATGAGTATAAGAAAACAAAGCACAAAGAGTATGTTGATCGATGTATGTTCATGTGTTCTCAGTTCATATTTTGTGCTCTTTGAATGCTCCATATATATAGATGATTTGTAGTATATCCGTTGGAAGCAATTCAAACATGTCTGTTAGAGTCGCACAGCAACGGTTGACTATTCTTCGAATTTGAAAACTATCTGTTTATGGTAGGTAGTGGTAGGTGAACGTTCAGACTTTTATTTGACTTTTCACTTCTGGCATGATCTCTTCATTGTTTCTCTGCAAATGTATTTATATTACTAGTGCAATGAAGAGTTAATCATATAGATAATAAATTAATAATCATTTGATTAAAAACATGATTTCTGGACTTTATTACTCGAGTGATCATGTTTGTTACTCGAGTAGTCCCTTGAGTAAACCTATCAAAAATATGACAGTGAGTAATTCAATATTTTTCATAAGATATTACTCGGGTAAGACATGGAGTGCAATACATCACAAACCTTGAAAATACCTTATTACTCGAGTAGTTACTTGAGTGGCTATGTCTTTTCTTCACAAGTTACTCGGGTGTTGCCTCCAGTAAGCCTATTACTCAAGTGGTTACTCCATTCCATTTGCTCATAGGTGTGTCTATTCCATTTGCTTCATCCAATCCATACTTCTTCAATAGCTCTTTTAGATACTTCGTTTGAGATATGAAAATTCCATTCTTTCTTTGTTTGATTTGCAAACTGAGAAAGAAATTCAATTATCCCATCATTGACATCTCAAACTCCCCCTGCATTATCTCAGAAAATTCTTTACACATGGTTTCATTAGTAGTACCGAAAACTATATCATCAACATATATTTGCACAATTAATATATCATCACATTTTCGTTTTGTAAAAAGTGTTGTATCAACTTTTCCTCGTACACAACCTTGATCAATAAGAAATTTACTGAGCCTTTTGTACCATGCTCTAGGAGCTTATTTTAAACCGTACAAAGCCTTTTTGAGTTCGAAAACATGGTCAGGTTTGATTACATCTTTGAAACCTGGAGGTTGATCTACATATACTTCTTCTATGATGTAGCCATTTAGAAATGCACTCTTTTCATCCATTTGATAGAGTTTGAATCCTTTGATGCATGCAAAGGCTAAGAGTACTCGTATAGCTTCCAATCTAGCCATTGGAGCATACCTTTCCTCATAATCAATTCCTTCTTCCTGATTATAGCCTTTGGCCACCAATCTTGCCTTATTTCTGACAATAATTACGGATTCATCAAGTTTGTTCTTGAATACCCATTTAGTGCCAATGATCAGATGATCCTTAAGTCAAGGTACCAAATCCCAAACTTGATTTCTTTCAAATTGATTTAGTTCTTCTTGCATTGCTATAACCCAATCATTGTCTGATAGGGCTTCGTTAATGTTAGAAGGTTTAATCTCAGAAATGAATGCAAAAAAACTAACTTCATTGAAAATTCTATTTCTAGTTTTGACTCCTTCATTCACATCTCCTATGACTTGATCTAGGGGATGACTTATATTGTATTTCCAGGCTTTATGTTGTCCTAGTGACTGATCTTCCTCCTTGGTTTGATCAACTTCTGGAATAAGAGATTTAGAAATAGATTGACCATTTTCTTGATTTAAAACAACTTTCAGCTCATCATCAATAGTTTTGTCAGAGGATTCAAATTCATCAAATACAACATGAATTGATTCTTCAACAACACGTGTTCTTTTATTGAAAATTCTGTATGCTTTACTTCAGTTAGAATAGCCTAGGAAAATTCCTTATCTATTCTAGAATCAAATTTTCCTAAGTTATCTTTACCATTATTATGAATGAAACACTTACAACCGAAGATGTGTAAATTAGCAAGGTTCGGCTTCCTTTCTTTGTATAGCTTATATGGTGTCTTTCCATGTTTTGTTCTAATGTAGGCTTTATTTAAAATATAACATGTTGTGCTCATTACATCGGCCCAGAAAACTTGAGAAACGTTCTTTTCATTCAGCATTGCTCTAACCATTTCAGTGAGCACTCTATTCTTACGTTCCACGACTTTGTTTTGTTGAGGTGTCCTTGGAGCAGAGAAATTGTGATCAATACCATTAGTATCACAATCTTCTTCAAAGGTTTGATTTTCAAACTCTCCACCGTGATTTGTCCTGATAGCTGCAATGGACATACCTTTCTCATTTTGCATTTTCTTGGCAAAAACAATGAATTCTGCAAAGGTTTCATCCTTTGATGACAGAAAAATAGTCCATGTAAATATAGAGAAATCATCAATAATGACTAATGAATATAAGTTGCCACCAAGGCTTTTAACTTTGGCTGGACCAACTAAATCCATATGTATCAATTGAAGTGGTCGATTTGTTGTAATTTCATTTTTCAATTTGAAAGATGATTTAGTTTGTTTACCCTTTTGACATGTGTCACAAATCAAATTGTTTTTAAAACTTAATTTGGCTAATCCAAGAACTAAATCCTTTTTTAGTAGTTTTCCTAGTTGGTGCATGTTGACATGAGCTAGTCTCTTATGCTATAACCAACTTTCATCGGCATTACTCAGAAAACAATTTTCAAAGTTATTTCTATTGATATCAAGTATATAGCAGTTACCTTCCCTTTCTGCTCTAAGCTTTGCCTTGATATTTTTCTTATCAAGTTGTAAGTCTTTCTTGTTGACAATTAGGCATTCTTTTGAATCAAATATTACCTAGTTGTCTTTATCTGCACTTTGACTTACGCTCAGCAAATTATGACTCAAGCCTTCAACGTAATATACATTTTTTACTTGTATTCCTTTGTCATTTTTGATTTCACCAATTCCTGCTATCTTTCCAGATTGATTTCCTCCAAATTTTACCTTTCCACTTTCCTTAGGTTGCAATGTGGTAAAACTTTCGAAATCATCGGTCATATGTCTTGAGTATCCACTGTCTATGTACCACTTGTTGTTTTTGGATGCTTTAAGACATATCTGGAATCAAATATGATTAAGTCTTAAGTACCCACATCTTTTTAGGTCCTTTTGGGTTAGTACAAAAATTTTTTCGAACATATGATGAAACTTTAGGTACCCATTTATAGGTTCCTATATTTCCTTTCTTCCTATGAATGCATGATGAAGTATAATGACTTTTCTATTACAATAATTACAGTGTGCAAAAGGATTTGATGTATGCACATAATGCTAAAAATAATTCAAGTATGTAGTTTCTACTCTCAATCACATCCCATAGCCCATATTTAGTAGCCATTAAGAAGACTCTAAACTTTGCTTTCCAGAATGAGAAGTGTTCACCATTGAAACCCAGAGGTCTTGTGATAGAAGCTCCATCGGGGAGAATGCCTTCACCCATGCTTGACATTGGATCCTTCTTAGGCTATTAAACCTTAACAAGAAGACCTATGCTCTGATACCAAATGTTAGTGCAAGCGTTTCACCCAAGAGGGGCGGTGAATTAGGTGATACTTGAAAATTTCGTTGCGTATAAGTAAATTTATAGAATATTTAAAGCAGTTGAGAGCAAAGAGAAATATCACCAAGTGTACACCAGGAGTTATACTAGTTCGCCTATAACCACTTTGACCTACGTCCGGTCCTCAGAGTGTCTCTGAGAGTTTCACTATATCCTCCAAGATTCAGTGGGTTCTTGGCACCTCAGTACACAGCAAGTTCCTTCACCTGGACACTCACTCCCCCTTACACGTTGCAATAAAATCCCCAACTCAAGGTTCCACAACCTTAAGCTGTCTCAATAACAAATATGAGTTTATAATGAAAAACTCTCTCACAAAGCAAATATATAATCACTGAAGTACAATGAATGAGTATAAGAAAACAAAGCATAAAGAGTATGTTGATTGATGTATGTTCGTGTGTTCTCAGTTCATGTTTTGCACTCTTTGAATGCTCCAAATATATAGATGATTTGTAGTATCCGTTGGAAGTAATTCAAACATGTCCGTTAGAGTCGCGCAGCAATGGTTGACTATTCTTCGAATTTGAAAACTATCTGTTTACGGTAGGTAGCGGTAGGTGAACGTTCGGACTTTTATTTGACTTTTCACTTCTGCCATGATCTCTTCATTGTTTCTCTACAAATGTACTTAGAATACTATTGCAATGAAGAGTTAATCATATAGATAATAAATTAATAATCATTTGATTAAAAACATGATTTCTAGACTTCATTACTCGAGTGGCTACTCAAGTGATTATGTTTTCTACTCGAGTAGTCCCTCGAGTAAACCTATAAAAAATATGACAGTGAGTAATTCTAAATTTTTCATAAGATATTACTCGGGTAAGACATGGAGCACAATATATCACAAACCTTAGAAATACCTTATTACTCGAGTGGTTACTTGAGTGGCCATGTCTTCTCTTCACAAGTTACTCGGGTACCGCCTTCAGTAAGCCTATTACTCGAGTGGTTACTCGAGTGACCCCTCGAGTGAATTCCAAATAACTTTGTAGATTACTCGATTACTCACTCAAGTAATTGCATCAAATTCTTGGCCGAGAGTACTCTTTTTTTGTTTACCTGATTACTCGAGTGATCCCTCGAGTAATAGATCAAATAAGTCCACAGATTACTAGAGTGCTCCCTCAAGTGACGCCTTTTCCTCACATGGTTACTCGAGTGGCTACTTGAGTAAAGTGTTGCATTTCTTGGCCGAGAGCTACTAGAAGATTTTTGACCTGGTTACTCGAGTGACTACTCGAGTAATGTCTTTTCTCATGTGTTACTCGAGTGGTTATTCGAGTAATGGTTCATATAACTTTACAGATTACACGAGTGGCTACTCGAGTGACTTCTTCCAAATTTTGGCAGTGCCTCCGAAAACATTTTCTTTCAACATTACTCGAGTGCATACTCGAGTAACAATGTTTCTTACTCGAGTGGTCACTCCAGTAAACATACACAAAAACTTCCACTGAGGTTTTTCCTTTGTTCTTTCTCTCAGATCTTCTTCATTACTCTAGTGCTTACTTCAAGTAAAGCTTTATCATTTATTTACTTAGTTCAAATTCATTTGTTATCATATTCTCTTTTATCATTAGTCCAATCTTTGTTATCATCAAAACATATGGGATCTAATATTAGGCACCCCACAACACCCATTCAAAAGAATGGTTACCGTAAGTTAATTATTTAAAAATAAATATGGCCTTTAATCTTATGATAATTACCCAAATAAAAAAGAATATTTACAAAAATAAATGAAATGAAAACTAAAGAAAAAAATGAACATTTTTGTACAGAAAGAAAATAAGGAAAAATATATTTATTTACAAAGTTGGACTTGACCTAGGAAGAGAGGATAGGGCCTACGTACCTTTTAGAGGGATCAAATCCCACATAGTTCGGAGATAGAAAAGCGTGTCACTTGGTTGGTGTTTTTTAGAAAAATGTTTATTTAATTTATTTGAGAAAACTATTTTTTTTTGCTTGTATTTTTTTATTTATGAAAGCAATTTCTTCATTTTTTCATGAAAGAGAGTTTTTCCATTTTATTTTCATTTATAAAAATGTGTTAAAATATTTTTTTTTCCTTTTTTTGAAAGAGAACATAAGAAAAGGATAAAGAAAAAAGAAGAAAAAATAGTACAAGTTAAACAAAAATGAAGTCAAAGGTGAGAAGATTTATGCGTATTTTTTATTATTGAAAGCAATTCAAACAAACAAGATGAGAAAAGCACATGGGTAAATCAACACACAATTCATTGCATTTTCTTTTATCCTTCTTATAAATCCCTTCAATTTTGATGAGCATATATTTGGGGCAAGAGATCAAACTCGGTCAAGCATATAAGAGTCACAAAGTGTGAGGAGCTATCAGAACAAAAAGGTTTTCTTGCAATATGACGTGTTAGCATTATAGGAGAGAGCATGCAATCATTTCAACCATCAAAATATCACCATAAAAATACTGACAATGAAGTAATGGGTTCAAATATAGTAATATCAAATGATTGGGATCACGTGAGCATTCAATGAAGATAGAAGGAAAACAAACAAAAACATGCCTAGAGCTTTGTATGTAAGTGCCTCAATCTCATGGATATGTTCATTGGCAAGCATCTAGACATGTCATGAAGAATATTAGATTATTTCAACAAATTTCTAATTCTCAAAACCCGTGAAAGAATAAGAAGGAGCAATGAAATGAGAAATCAAATTAGCACTCTACCTATCCTCCTTGCTCTTCCAAAATTCTTCTCAAATTCTTGTGTCTTTTTTGTCCTAAGTTTTTTTTCTTGCTTTAACCCTTGCACTTCTATTTATAGTCTCAAAGTAGGGTTTTCTTCATAAATGCTCTTTCTTTCTTGAATTTTTATTTTTGATTTGTTTTTTGTATTTTATGTTAAAAACTACCTAACTTGACCTAATCACCATCAATAATATTTATTTTTTAATTTTTGTTTTTAAATTTTTTTTTATTTTCTATTAATAAAACTTCCTAGCTTGACCTAATCACTATTAGTGGAGATTTTTTTTATTTTTTAATTTTTTTCATTTTTCTCCCCACAAGTAGTTTCCTAATTTAAACCTATCAACATAAATAAGATTTTTTTATTTATTATTTCCCTTAATGAATGACAATGCAAATCATCATCAATGAGGGGATTTATTTTAATTTTTAAATTTTTTTTTCTTTCAATGATGATTGCCAATTTACACACCAATCATCATCATTTTTTTTTAATTTTTTGTGGGACCCAGACAAAATAGGGTGTTCACATTGGGTCATGAAAAAACTATATTTTTAGGCCACAAAATTGATTTCATTGAGTAGATCTCGAAAAAACAAAAGGATAGACACTAAGAACACCAGAATCCGCTATCAAGAACACTGGAAAATGAAGAGAGAAAGAGGTGGTTCCGATAGACCCAACCTTCTGCTGAATCAAGGTCAGAGAGACCCGACTGGAGGTTGAAGCCAACCTCCAATGAAAATGATGTCGTTTCACTCCATTAAAAAAAGTAAACAATGTGTTTGGTTCTTGGCAGGGTCAGATTCTTGGTTTGGTTCATATGAATAACCTGAACCATTAACATTAACAAAAAACTAGAAATTCATCTTGGCCCAAATGATTTCTACGGCCTATCCTAGCGTGAGCTCCTGGTGCCATATGGCAAGTCTTATCTGCCATGGCTCAGTGCATGGAATGCTTTTGGCAGACCCGTGTTTCGATTGGACTACATGCGCTTCATCTGAGAGTGGCAATTGTCAGGATTTTCCAATGTTTCCAGAATTTTCGATTTATGTTTTTTCTAGGATTGCGTGAACTAGCGTTTTAGCTCCGATTGAAACACTGTTTGTTTCTAAAAATTTCTAAATTAATTAGCTACATTTTGACATATAATTTGTTTATTTTAAAAATATGTTTGGATCTATTTTAAATGATTTTAGTGCTAGTTTAAATATTTCCTGTGTTTAAAAATTTCTAAAATATTTGTAATGGTTTATTCATTTTACTTGAGATATATATGAATCAAAAGAGTTTTAAAAGCACTGAATCAAAAGTTTTTTTCACTTCTTTTGAAAAATGTTTTGTTGAAAAGCTTATTCCTAAATTTGAACATTTTAGCAGTGGCATAGAAAAGAAGCACATTTTTAGTTAAAGCTACTAAATGTTGATCCAAACATAAATTGCTGAGAGAAATTGAGTTTTTGAGTAATAAGTAAGATAGGGATTTGCCCATTTAAATATGAAACTATGATTGACAACCTAAGAAAATATTGTGATATAAGATCGAGATAGAAAGAATCCAAAGTAAGGTTATAATTTATCCTAAAAAAGAATAAAGAGAAGCAACTGTGAAACAACTCCAAAGATGATTCCTAAGAGGAACTTGAATTTTCTAAATCTTAAGAAAGTCATGTAAGATCAAGCGTTTCACCCAAGAGGGGGGGTGAATTGGGTGATACTGAAATTTCTTTCGAAAATATGAAACTTTGACAAAAGAATTAAAACAGTAATGAGTAAGGAGAAATATCACCGAAGTGTACACCGGGAGTTATACTGGTTCGGTCACAACCACTTTGACCTACGTCCAGTCCTCAGAGCTTCTCTGAGAATTTCACTATAACTTCCAAGATTCAGTGGGTTCTTGGCACCTCAGTACAAGCAAGTTCCTTACACCTGGACACTCGCTCCCCCTTACAGATTGTAATCCAATCCCAACTCAAGGTTCCACAACCTTAAGTTATCTCAATAACAAATATTGAATTTGAATGAAATATCTCTCACAAAGAGTAAATGATAATCACTGAAGCATATGAATATAATTTCAACGTGAAAACAGAGCAATGAACTTAATGAATCGTTTGTGTGAATGCTTAGTTGTTCTTCTCTGTTTGAAGGTTCCCATATATATAGATATGATGGTGATGACCGTTGGAACGTTTTCCTTTCGTCCGTTGGTGAGTGCGCAGCCACTGTTGACTTTTCAAGTTTTTGAAAAATATCCGTTGGCGGTGGTTGGCATTTGAACGTTTGATTTGACTTTCATCTCTTGAAGTGATTCCTTCATTGTTTATCTGTAAATAGACTAAGAGTACTAATACAATGAAAGGTTAATCATATAGGAAACAAATCAATGAACGTTTGAATGATTTCTAAATTTCTGGGTATGCTTACTCGAGTAGCTCCTCGAGTAACCCTTGAAGTTTACTCGAGTAGCTCCTCGAGTAACATCGGGAAATCATTTACCAACTGCAAGTTAATGAACAAGTATAAGATTACTCGGGTAGTGCATGGAGTAAACTAAATTTCAAACCTTTGGAATAGTTATTTACTCGGGTAGCTACTCGAGTAATGCACTCACAACTTTATGAGTTACTCGGGTAACACCTCGAGTAATCCTTTGAAAAACTTTTGATTACTCGATGCTCTACTCCAATAATGTTGGCAGGATCAAAATGCCGAGAGCACTTACCTCATTACTCGAGTAGCTCCTCGAGTAAAGCACTCAATCTGGCATAAGTTACTCGGGTAGCACCTCGAGTAACTGAGACATTTGTACATAACTTACCCTGGTCATGACTGGAAGTTTCCTTTGAAAATATTTGTGCTTACTGGGGTACATACTCGAGGAATCCACTCAGGCTGTTACTCGGGTACCTCCTCGAGTAACATTGACAGTGGTACAAAGTGCCGAGAGTTACACATTTTCAAATACACGGTTACTCGAGTAGCTCCTCGAGTATCATGGAAAACTTGAAGGCTGACTGGAAGTTTCTGACCTGGTTACTCGAGTAGCTCCTCGAGTAACATTAGCAGTGGTACAAACTGCCGAGAGATACATATGGTTACTCGAGTAGCTCCTCGAGTAACATTCTGCTTACTTGAAGGTCACTGAAAGTTTTCACATGGTTACTCGAGTAGCGCCTCGAGTAACATTGGCAGGCCGAGAGCAACCTTGAAGTTTTACCTGTTTACTCGAGTAGCGCCTCGAGTAATGGTGGCAGGTCACTGGAAGTTTTGCCTATTTACTTCAAGTTTTGGGTCATTACTCGAGTAGCGCCTCGAGTAATGCCTTAGAAAATGCACTTCAACTTAAGTTCCTCAGCATTTTCTCTTGGCCAATCTTCACTACTTCCATGCTTTCCTCAAGTAACCCTTATTCCTGTCATTACTTAGTTCAAGCCTGATATTTAAACATTTCCTTTTCAAACCATTCTTTTGTTATCATCAAAACATGAGATCTAACATTCTCCCCCTTTTTGATGATGACAAAACTTGGTGATTTTGAACATGGTTTTTCAAATTGGATTCTTAATTAATTATTTCTTATTAAGTTGAATAAACCTTGCATATATAACAACTTCATTAGTCCAAACAATTATCACAAACTTAAATGAAAATAAATGAAGTCATAATTTAAACATACTTGTATTGAACTAAAATTTCAAATTACAAAATAAGTTCATACTGAATTCAAAAAGCTCCCTAATGTCCCATGTACACCCATATACCCATGAAAAACAAAGACAAATCCACAAAATCACTCTCAAGTTCTTCTCCCCCTTTTTGGCTTCATCATTCAAGAGGAGGGTTAGAAGGCTTCACCATAGAGATGGGCTTTACAGGAAGGACCAATCCACCATCTGAACTAGATGAATCAAAGGAACTGGATGATTCTGGTTCAGGAAGATTAAGAGGTGGGATATGGATGTCATCTCTAGGCAGGAAAGGAGAAGGTTGAAATACAACCATAGTGGTCTCAGCCTCTGGAGGAGTGTCTAACACAGGAGTGAGATGTTCAGAGGAGAAGGAAGATGATACTTCCTCTGTTTGGGTAGGAGAGGGGATAGGTTTAGGAGTAGTCTCTGGCTGTGGCTTCTGAGGTGAATCATCAATGGTAATATGTGTAGTCTCATGGGTTTCAGGATCATCCACTGTGAATAAGATATCTTTTCCTTGGGGCTCAAGTGGATCAGAAACTAAAGGGGTAAAGGGTTCAGCCTCTGGAATAGGAATATCAGTAGGAGGGTTCTCTGGAGGTGGTGGTGCAGATGAGGATGGACCGGCAGAAGGTCCGGGACCCAATGAGTCCAAGCGTGCCAGTATCAGTCTCAAGGTCTCTCCCTGGGCACGTTGCTCTTCAAGCAACTCCTCATGTTTCCTATCCATTCTCTCAACCAACTCCTCATGCCTTTTGTCAATTTTCTCAACCAGTTCTCCCATCTTGAAGTTGGTATTGGTAATCAATTCAGCATTAGTATTGGCTATGTCCACATGGAAGCCTCTGAGGATGTTCTCCATGAAGTGCTGGAGAGTGGCATTCAGGAAAGATGGTGAGGATGTGGTAGCAGCTGGAGCCGATGACTGAGTGTCATCCATTCTACTGGTTTCAGTCTCAGTAGCCTTTCTCTTCTTCTTGGACCCAGACTCCAGTGGGCCTTTGAGAGGAATGTCTATGTTTAGCTTGCCAATTTGGTTCCTCCCCACTGGGGTCACTCTCTCAATAGGCTCCTTACTATCCAAATACCAAATTTTGTTCTCTTTTAGGATAAGAGACACAATTTGAGGATATGGCATTGGAGTGGTTCCCTTTCCATCCACCTTGTATCTCTTCATTTCTGAGAATATGTATTCTCCCAGATCCTTTTCTTCTTTCAATAGTAGTGAAGCAAACCACCTATAGTCCCTGTCTGAAAAATGGGTATAGTTGTTGGCTTTGTTCACTAGGGACCTAGAGTAGATGTACCATAGGACCCTGTGATGATCACACATATCACTCGGTTTGAAATTTAAGGGGCCAACTAACTCACCGGGCTTAAGGATAGTAAATATTTGATTGGGCTCAAGTTCGGAATAAATATCATCAGGAGGGTTTTCAATTCCCAACCACAAATTGATTTTAGAGGGAGATATCAAAATCTTTTGACCTCTAACAGTAGTGGTCATCTCTTCCTCAACAGAGGTTCGCTCAGGTTCATCTGTGATTTCTAGGTTGCAATAAAAGTGGGTGACTACCTTTGTGCAAAAAGGCAATCTCACAGACAACCAAGGCATAAATGGATTAAGATAAGGACTAAGGTCAAACTTCACTACCTCTTGTAGAAGCTTCAGATCAACAAAGTGTGTTTTGCACACTTTCCTTCTGGAGAACTGTGTCAGATACTTGGGAGATTCCACCAGTTTCCCCACATTGAATCCTTTGGGAGGGGTAGTGATCTCTGCCTCTGGAATCTTGGATTTCTTTGATGATTGACCCTTCTCCAGTTGGTCAATGATCCCAGCCATAGCTTTAGCCACATTTTTGTCATATTTTGGCTTCTTGGGAGGTTTTGGAGTAAAAGAGGGTGTGGATGAATCTGAGTGAGAAGGTGAGGGAGTTTTGACACCTTTACTCCTTCCAGTAGATGAACTCTTTTTGGACTGAGCCCTAGTTACAATAGGCTCTTTGATCACCACACCTTTAGCTTTAGGTGGAGATTTAGGTTGAAGAGGGGTTTTGGCTTTTGATCTAGGAATCAACTTTCTTCTCTTTGTTGGAGGAGGAGAAAGAAGATCAGGAGTTTGCTCAGAATCAGAATCAGTGAAGTTGAGATTCTTGGTTCTAACCATTTTGAATCAAAAAGAATCAGAAAACTCAGAAACAGAAGTTACTGTCGCTAGTTTAGGTCAGAGGGATTTTGAACAAAATAGGAAGTTTTTGATCTTGAAACTAGTTGGGTTTTGACGGAAATGGGGCAAGGAATCGATTGGGAAAAGTTTTTGAAAGGGTGTATAGTGATTTACTCGAGGAGATTTTGTGGAAATGACCAAGTTTGCGCAAGATAAAGACCTAAATCCCGACTTTACTCGAGGCCTTACTCGAGTAACATTCAAAGTTACTCGAGGCCTTCCTCGGGTGTTCATACAGAAAAAATTCAAAATAATTCATTTAAATTGCGTACCTTGTATGAATAATGTAGTAATTATCCATAGATGTTCCCTCGATCATTTATAACTCATGTTGATCAGATTTGCATCATTATTTATCAATTTGAGAATCTGGACTCCGACTTTACTCGAGGCCTTACTCGAGTAAGCTTCAAGTTTACTCGAGGCTCGCCTCGGGTAACCTGTCTTTTGAACTTCTGACCTTTCATTTCCTCAAAACTGAACCGTTAGATTTAAATATCAAGTTACTTGATCCATTACTTCCAGTTTTGGGGGCCATTACTCGAGTACATACTCGAGTAAACTGCCATTTTACCTCAAGTTACTCCTAGGGTAAATCTTTTCTGTCACCCATTACTTCAAGTCGGTACTCCAGTAAATGTGTCCTCTGTTTACCTCTGTTTTTATTCCTCAAAACAGAATTTCAACCTTCCTGCAAAACACATTTCTATATACTCCGAAGCTTAAGTTAGTAATCATTAAAACATTATTAAATGACTTCATCTAATATTATGAAATGCTGAAATTACTTATAACTCATTGGGATTTACCATTCCCAATTCTCTTCTAATGTATAGAAATTGATCTTTTGCAAGGGGTTTTGTGAAGATATCAGCTAGTTGAAGATGAGTAGGAATGAATATCACTTTCACATCCTTCTTTTGGACATGATCTCTGATGAAGTGATGTCTGACATCGATATGCTTGGTTCTAGAGTGTTGAACTGGATTCTTTGCCAAGCTTATCGTACTTGTATTGTCACAATAGATTGGTATTTCTTTGAGGTAAATACCAAGATCTTGTAGTTGTTGTTTTAACCATATCACTTGTGCACAACAACTTGAGACTGCAACATATTCGGCTTCCGTTGACGAAAGAGACACTGTATTTTGTTTCTTGCTGAACCACGAAACAAGAGATCCTCCAAGGAATTGTCCTTGTCCACTGGTGCTCTTTCTGTCTGTCTTATATCCTCCATGATCAGAGTCCGAATATGCAATTAGATACTCACTTCTTCCTTTGGGATACCACAGACCCAATTCTGGTGTGTCAGCAAGGTATCTAAAGATTCGTTTGACAGTTTCAGCATGTGATTCCTTTGGTGCCGATTGATATCTTGCACATATGCCGACACTAAATTGGATGTCTGGTCTGCTTGCCGTGAGATAGAGTAATGATCCAATCATTCCTCTATATTTTGTGATATTGTAGTCTTTCCCTTTGACATCAGCATCAAGTAACGTTGTTGAGCTCATAGGCGTATCTGAGCCATTTGCTTCATCCATTCCATACTTCTTCAATAGCTCTTTTAAATACTTTGTTTGAGATATGAAGATCCCATTCTTTCTTTGTTTGATTTGCAAACCAAGAAAGAAATTTAATTCTCCCATCATTGACATCTCAAACTCTCCCTGCATAATCTCAGAAAATTCCTTACACAGAGATTCATTAGTAGCACCGAAAACAATATCATCAACATATATTTGTACAATTAAAATATCATCACGTTTTCGATTTATAAATAATGTTGTATCAACTTTTCCCCGTACAAAACCTTGATCGATGAGAAACTTACTAAGCCTTTCATACCAGGCTCTAGGAGCTTGTTTTAAACCATACAAAGCCTTTTTAAGTTTGAAAACATGGTCCTGTTTAGTGACATCTTCAAAACCAGGAGGTTGTTCTACATACACTTCTTCCATGATGTAACCATTTAGAAAGGCACTCTTAACATCCATTTGATAGAGTTTGAATCCTTTGATGCATGCAAAGGCTAAGAGTACACGTATAGCTTCCAATCTAGCCACTGGAGCATACGTTTCCTCATAATCAATTCCTTCTTCCTGATTATAGCCTTTGGCCACCAATCTTGCCTTGTTTCTGACAATAATTGCAGATTCATCAAGTTTGTTTTTGAATACCCATTTAGTACCAATGATCGTATGATCTTTGGGTCGGGGCACCAAATCCCAGACTTGATTCCTTTCAAATTGATTTAATTCTTCTTGCATTGCTATGACCCAATCATTGTCTGATAGGGCTTCATCAATGTTAGAAGGTTCAATCTCAGAAATGAATGCAGAAAAACTTACTTTATTGAAAATTCTATTTCTGGTTTTGATCCCTTCATTCACATCTCCTATAACTTGATCTAAGGGATGACTTCTATTGTATTTCCAGGCTTTAGGTTGACCTAGGGATTGCTCTTCATCCTTAGTTTCATCAACCTCTGGAATAAGAGACTTAGAGATAGATTGACCATTTTCTTGATTTAAAACAACTTCCTGTTCTTCATCAATGGTTTTGTCAGAGGTTTCAAATTCATCAAATACAACATGAATTGATTCTTCAACAACACAAGTTCTTTTATTGAAAATTCTATAAGCTTTACTTCGATTAGAATATCCTAAGAAAATTCCTTCATCAGTTTTAGAATCAAATTTTCCTAGGTTGTCTTTACCATTATTATGAATGAAACACTTACAACCGAAGATGTGTAGATGAGCAATGTTTGGCTTCCTTCCTTTGTATAGCTCGTATGGTGTCTTTCCAAGTTTCGTTCTGATATAGGCTCTATTTGAAATATAGCATGCTGTACTCATAGCATCAGCCCAGAAAACTTGAGACATGTTCTTTTCATTTAACATTGTTCTAGCCATTTCGGTAAGCACTCTATTCTTGCGTTCCACAACTCCATTTTGTTGGGGCGTCCTTGGAGCAGAGAAATTGTGATCAATGCCGTTAGTATCACAATATTCTTCAAAGGCTTGATTCTCAAATTCTCCACCATGATCAGTCCTAATACCTGCAATAGACATACCTTTCTCATTTTGCACTTTCTTGGCAAAAACAATAAATTCTTCAAAGGTTTCATCTTTTGATGATAGAAAAATAACCCATGTAAATCTAGAAAAATCATCAACAATGACCAATGAATACAAGTTGCCACCAAGACTCTTTACTCTTGCTGGACCAACTAAATCCATATGCAATAATTGTAATGGTCTATTTGTTGAGATCTCATTTTTCAATTTGAAAGATGACTTAGTTTGTTTACCCTTTTGACATGCGTCACAAATCAAATCGTTTTTGAAGTTTACTTTGGGTAATCCAAGAACTAAATCCTTTTTGAGTAGTTTGCCTAGTTGATGCATGTTGACATGAGCCAATCTTTTATGCCATAGCCAACTTTCATCAGCATTACTCAGAAAACAGTTTTCGGATTCATTTCTACTAATATCTAAGGTATAGCAGTTACCTTCCCTTTTTGCTCTGAGCTTAGCCTTGATATTCTTCTTATCAAGTAGTAAGTCTTTCTTGTTGACAATTAGACATTCCTCTGAATCAAAGATTATCCAGTTGTCTTTATCTGCACTTTGACTTACGCTCAGCAAATTATGACATAAGCCTTCAACGTAGTATACGTCTTTGACTTGTATGCCTTTGTCATTTTTGATTTCACCAATTCCTGCTATTCTTCCGGTTTGATTTCCTCCAAATTTTACCTTTCCACCTTCCTTGGGTTGTAATTTGGTAAAACTTTCGAAATCACCGGTCATATGTCTAGAGCATCCACTGTCTATAAACCACTTGTTATTTTTGGATGCTTTAAGACATACCTGCAATCAAATGACTAAGTCTTAGGTACCCATTTCTTTTTGGGTCCTTTTGGATTAGTATAAATGATTTTCTGAACATATGTGCCTTTAGGTACCCATTTGTAGGTTCCTATGTTTCCTTTCTTCTTATGAATGCATGAGGAGGTGTAATGACCTTTTCTATTACAGTAATTACAAAATGCAAAAGGATTTGATATATGTACAGAATGCTGGAAATAATTCAAATATGACTTACCTCCTGCTTTCTTTCTACCTTTCCTTTTATCTGATTTTGGATCATATCCAATACCAGATCGGTCATTTACAAATCGTTGTTCTTTTAAAATCACACTTAGCATCTCACTTCCTTTGGTAAACTTTTCAAGAGTTTTTGTGAGATCAGTGTTTTTCTTTTTCAAAGAAGAACAATTTTCACAATTCTTTTCTGAACTTTCTTTAAGCTCAATTTCAAGAGCTTTGTTTTTCTTTTTGAAAACAATTAGTTCTTTAACTACTTTGATGAATTCAGAATGTAAAGCATTATATTCGGATAATAATTCATCATAGGTAGGGTCAGAATCATTTACCTCTTCTTCTGTCTCTTCTTGAGCAACAAGACATATGTTGGCTACTTCTTCCTCATCACTTTCTTCGTCTGAGGAACTATCTCCCCATATAGCAGATACAAAGGCCTTCTTTTTGTTAAAGAATTTGCCTTTTCTCTTTTCCTTGCTCTTTTGATTGAGCTCTGGACATTCTGATTTGATATGTCCTGGTTTACCACATTCATAGCAAATGATATGGTCTTTGTTGCTAGTTCCTCCTTTTTGAAAGTGTTTGAAGCCTTGACCTTTCTTGTAGAACTTTCTGAATCGTTTTATGATTAAACCCATTTCATCATCATCAAACTCCTCATCTTCATCTTGATTTTCTTCTTTTGCTTTTAGAGCTAGACCTTTCTTTCTTTTGTCACTGATGTCGTCTAGTTCCCGTTTGAACTTTAACTTGCTTTCATATTCAGAAAGGCTTCCAAATAGAGAAGCAACTGATCTCATTGATTCCCCTTTTGCCTCTTCTATTGCAGTGACTTTGGCCTCCCACTCTTTAGAAAGAATATTCAAAATCTTTCGTACTTGGATATTTTGATCATAGACTTTACCAAGTGCTGCAAGTTGATTAACAAGATGAGTATATCTAAGTTCGAATTCAGAAATTGACTCACCTGATTTCATTCGAAGTAGATCGAATTCTGTGATCAAGGTGTTGATTCGATTCTCCTTTATTCCCGAAGTTCCTTCATGAGCTATTTCCAGAGCTTCCCACATTTCCTTTGCTGTTGGGAGTGTGCAAATTCTGAAGTATTCATTTTGACTCAAAGAGCTTTGTAACATCAGAATTGCCTTGCTATTGAGAGTGATAAGTTTCTTGTCATTCTCATCATATTCCGCTGGCGTCTTTGGAATTTTCTGAGAATCTACAGTTTTTGTAGGTTGATAATTTCCACTCTCGATTACATCCCATAGCCCATATTCAGTAGCCATCACGAACACTCTGAATTTTGCTTTCCAGAAAGAGAAGTGTTCTCCATTGAAACCGGGAGGTCTAGTGATGGATGCTCCGTCGGGAAGAATTCCTTCACCCATGCTTGCCATTGGATCCTTCTTAGGTTGTTATACCTTAACAAGAAGACCTACGCTCTGATACCAAATGTAAGATCAAGCGTTTCACCCAAGAGGGGGGGTGAATTGGGTGATACTGAAATTTCTTTCGAAAATATGAAACTTTGACAAAAGAATTAAAACAGTAATGAGTAAGGAGAAATATCACCGAAGTGTACACCGGGAGTTATACTGGTTCGGTCACAACCACTTTGACCTACGTCCAGTCCTCAGAGCTTCTCTGAGAATTTCACTATAACTTCCAAGATTCAGTGGGTTCTTGGCACCTCAGTACAAGCAAGTTCCTTACACCTGGACACTCGCTCCCCCTTACAGATTGTAATCCAATCCCAACTCAAGGTTCCACAACCTTAAGTTATCTCAATAACAAATATTGAATTTGAATGAAATATCTCTCACAAAGAGTAAATGATAATCACTGAAGCATATGAATATAATTTCAACGTGAAAACAGAGCAATGAACTTAATGAATCGTTTGTGTGAATGCTTAGTTGTTCTTCTCTGTTTGAAGGTTCCCATATATATAGATATGATGGTGATGACCGTTGGAACGTTTTCCTTTCGTCCGTTGGTGAGTGCGCAGCCACTGTTGACTTTTCAAGTTTTTGAAAAATATCCGTTGGCGGTGGTTGGCGTTTGAACGTTTGATTTGACTTTCATCTCTTGAAGTGATTCCTTCATTGTTTATCTGTAAATAGACTAAGAGTACTAATACAATGAAAGGTTAATCATATAGGAAACAAATCAATGAACGTTTGAATGATTTCTAAATTTCTGGGTATGCTTACTCGAGTAGCTCCTCGAGTAACCCTTGAAGTTTACTCGAGTAGCTCCTCGAGTAACATCGGGAAATCATTTACCAACTGCAAGTTAATGAACAAGTATAAGATTACTCGGGTAGTGCATGGAGTAAACTAAATTTCAAACCTTTGGAATAGTTATTTACTCGGGTAGCTACTCGAGTAATGCACTCACAACTTTATGAGTTACTCGGGTAACACCTCGAGTAATCCTTTGAAAAACTTTTGATTACTCGATGCTCTACTCCAATAATGTTGGCAGGATCAAAATGCCGAGAGCACTTACCTCATTACTCGAGTAGCTCCTCGAGTAAAGCACTCAATCTGGCATAAGTTACTCGGGTAGCACCTCGAGTAACTGAGACATTTGTACATAACTTACCCTGGTCATGACTGGAAGTTTCCTTTGAAAATATTTGTGCTTACTGGGGTACATACTCGAGGAATCCACTCAGGCTGTTACTCGGGTACCTCCTCGAGTAACATTGACAGTGGTACAAAGTGCCGAGAGTTACACATTTTCAAATACACGGTTACTCGAGTAGCTCCTCGAGTATCATGGAAAACTTGAAGGCTGACTGGAAGTTTCTGACCTGGTTACTCGAGTAGCTCCTCGAGTAACATTAGCAGTGGTACAAACTGCCGAGAGATACATATGGTTACTCGAGTAGCTCCTCGAGTAACATTCTGCTTACTTGAAGGTCACTGAAAGTTTTCACATGGTTACTCGAGTAGCGCCTCGAGTAACATTGGCAGGCCGAGAGCAACCTTGAAGTTTTACCTGTTTACTCGAGTAGCGCCTCGAGTAATGGTGGCAGGTCACTGGAAGTTTTGCCTATTTACTTCAAGTTTTGGGTCATTACTCGAGTAGCGCCTCGAGTAATGCCTTAGAAAATGCACTTCAACTTAAGTTCCTCAGCATTTTCTCTTGGCCAATCTTCACTACTTCCATGCTTTCCTCAAGTAACCCTTATTCCTGTCATTACTTAGTTCAAGCCTGATATTTAAACATTTCCTTTTCAAACCATTCTTTTGTTATCATCAAAACATGAGATCTAACAAGTCAGTGCGACGATTAGAATCCAGAGGAACCTTATGGAGGTAAAAGTGAAGGATCATGCACTAAAGAAATGGGCGTTGGATCAAAGTAAAATAAAATCTCAAATGGATAGATTTACAAATATTCAAACTCTAGAGCATGGTGGAGTTTAGGGAAATAACGCTCCTCAAATATAGAGTGAAAGCCCATCTCAAAAGAAGAAGCCTATGCCTAGTCCAAATCCCCAATACTTAAAACTACAAAAGATTTAATAAGAAATATTAAATATTTCTATTAGGAAATAGATATGATTTGAATAAGAAATTTGGAATATTTCTTCAAAAAAGGATAGAGAAAATCTAGGAGATTGTTGAAATGATAGAAGACATAAAATTATTGCGATTTTAGAAAACTAATAGTTGTTGAAAACCTATCAAATTAGGTTTGAAAAGTATGGAGACTTAACCCTTTAGAGGATGGGTTTTGGTTGAAAATTGTGTTGAATAGAGAACTTAGAAAAACTATTAAGTTTCCCCAACTCTCAGACTAAAGGTTAATTAGACATTATGAACATAATGCAATGAAAGACATAAAGAAGTAAATGTCAAATACTCTTTATGAGTGTGAGCTCTTAGAAAATAAGTCATCTGAGAGTAATAATTGAACATGTTAGTTAAGGTACTTGTATGGAATTCTTGATAAATGATAATGGCATAGTTGGAATATGTGTGATGGGAGATACAAATGTATTCTCCTAATCATATACCCAATAATGTTATTATTTTTCTAGTTAGGAATAACACAAGCACATGACATTGTATATTTTAATGTACTATATTATTGAAAATTTCTTGGATTAAATATATTATGAATAACCATGTATATGAGATTATTTGAGTGACTAAGTCAAGAATGACTACCAATAACAAAATTGATAAACTTAATGGGGACAATTAAGATATTTATCATTGAGAGGTCTAATATAAGAGAAGTAGCCGTCAAGACATTGACCTAGGGTCATGAAAGTGTTGAAGTTGAAATGTCATCTTAGCATAGAATAGATTATGAGACTTATGTGGCTTGCACATGTAAACAATATAGCATGAATAGCTTTACAAAGTTGTATGGTTGTGCGATTCAATTTTTCTTTCATGAAATTTTCTTTGTCATTTAGACAAGATGGTATATTCTTTGTGCTTGATTGCTTTACCATTTTTTCTAATTTTAGTATTAACTTGAATATATGTCTTACTAGTTAAAGATGTATAAATTAATTCTAGAAATAGCATAATGAAAGGCCCTCTGTTACATATGCTCCTGTAAGTTTGAGTCTAAGACAGAGATATGTAAGTTATTTCCTTTGTTGATGATTTCTAGTGTTATGATTATTACTTGATTTCACACTATTATGAAGATTGTTGATCTTGACAATACATGAATGAAGTTTGAAAATCAATTGGAAATGAAATTTAAAGGTCCTACAAAATGATCAAGGCCATGAATATTGTTCTAATTAATTTCAGTGAGCTATGTGGAAAGAAAGGGATAAATAGATAGTTAACTATCCCAAACACTCTATTACCAAAAGGCATTTGTAGAGGCATAATAAAACACTAATAGACATGGTTAAATGTATGATGGAATAAGCTAACCCACCAAATGTGAGTGGGACAGTATTATTATGTCCACCTTACACACTCTTAGTCTCATCAAGTGTATGTGGACTTGAATTTAACTATGTAACCTCTTAAGTGATCACTTTCTTATCCTATGAATGTTAAACTAAACAAAAGTAAAATTTGAGTAATTGTAGACCAAAGGGGTTGGCTATACACTTCCATTTTGGATTATGATTTTTTCAACTACAATGGTCATTTGAAAATTCTCATAGTGGTTGTCGGTGGGAGCTCATTAGGGTTATGTTCTGATAAGGGAAAATGTTGATAGAATTGTGACCTAAAAGAATTAAAAGGTACCACATTTGGTGTAAAATAGTTTCCAAATAAGGGAGAAACTAATCACACTATATATCTTAAGGAGACATATTGACAAGGTAGTACAGAACAAACCGACGATCCTTAACCATTTTTATGAGTAAGAGCTTATGTCAGTAAAGTGACCTAAATAAAATAAAGAAGAAATGCAAGAAGCTCCAGTAAAAAGGAATAACTAAGAAAAAATGTTCATGGTTATTCTAAAAGAGGATGGTGAGTTGCATTCTGTACAAGGGGCCTTGTAAAAGAAGAATGGAAAGCAATAAAGAGGGAAAGAGATTATTTTGTGATTGAATCTAGTTTAAAAATTAGTTTATCTACTACCAAGATAAAAGGCTATTGGTAGCTAGTGAGTTCTCAAGTTTAAGAGAAAAGGAGGTGAATCAATAGGCATGCGTAAGATTCATTTAATTACAATGGGGTATGCATCAAAAGAAGGCATCCTTCTCTCTGGTTGTGCACTTAGATTAGACTTAATATGGCAATAGTTAGCCATTTGTATTTTATATTTACATCAAGCAAATGTAAATCCTGCACTTTGTGTGGTGAATCTGGATAAAGAAATCTATATGCAGTGATTGTTAGGTTTCACTAAAATTTGTAGTTGAAGTTTTACATAGTAGTGATTTCATATGTTTTTGCAGAAGTTCTTTTATGGATTGGAACAATCATCCATATAGTAATGTTTAATGCTTTGAAATAGTGGTAACCTAATGTGATTTCCAAATGTTTTAATAAAACCATTGATAAATGGTTTGTGATGTTATTCCTTTAAGTGGATGATATACTATTGGCAATAAATAGTTTGAATTTGGTAGTACATATTAAAGAATAATACTAACAAATTTTTTTAAAAAGAAGTACATGGGTAAAGTAGTTGGATTTGAGATCCAAAAAGCTAAGAAGAGTCCTATCTTTTCAAGAGAATTACATTAAGAAGATCCTTAAGCAATTTACAATAAGTGAATATAAACCTATGGATACCCTAATAATTTTAGGAGTGAGTTTGAGTCTTGGTAAGTTTCCCTATATGAACCAACCAAGAAAAAAATGGAAAATAATATCCACACAAATATTGTTGACAGTGTGATGTATGCAGTAATGTATACAAGACCATATGTATGTTTATGGTAGGACTTTTTAAGTACATACTAGTCTAACCATTGTGAAGACTTAATTAAATGGCTTCACATAAGGGTCCTAAGATACTTGTAGAGTACATTGATTACGCGTATTCAAAATATGTACTGTGGTAGTACAAGAGGCTATATGGCTAGAAATATTCATAAAACATGTACAATTTGAAAGTGAGACTTCAAATAGTGTTAAAGTATTGTGAGTACATGTGGCCATTGCCTAAACAAAAGGCCCTAAACATAATAGATAAACTAAATGCAAAGGTATAGTTGTATGAGAGATGCTATAGCACATAAAATTGTTGTTGAATAGCGTATTCATATGCAAAGCCCACTAACTAAGCCTAATGACCAAAGACATAGATGAGAAACATATTAAGTCCTTTGGCACATTATGGCATGAAGTAATGATACTTCATTTTTGCTATTAATGTGTGTGTGAGTATACAATGTCTAGTGTGTCGTATAGGCTAATGAGTGCAACCTTCTCTCAAGAGTGATCACCTTTGACACTCAGGAGAAGTGTAAGACAGTTGTGTTCAACAAAGTAGCAAGAGTGCTTATATTGTAAAGAAGAAATACAAACCATATATCACCTTTACTTCAAGTGCAGTAAGTCAAGATGAGGTCCATGATTGTAAATATAGATCGAATCATGGAACTCATGTCCATAATGGCTACAGCCAGATAGTAAATTCTTCAAAATTGACATTGTAATATCCCAAAGAGTGATTAAGGGCTAATGACTTCAAAAGTTGATGTAATTATTGTTGAATAAACACTTTTAGAGAATGTGTGATGAGAATTTGGATATTTTAATGATTCCAATGACTTCCTTGTGAAAATTCATGTGGGGAGAGTGTTTATTGTGAAATTGGAACCATTGGGAACAATTGTGCAAAAGTTGAAACTCTGTAAAGGGCAGCCGATTTGTATGGACGTTTTAAATAGGAAAATGGTGTCTAAAAATTCTGAAATTTTCCAGTCTTAAATTGCACATGTCAAGCTTCAAAATGGACATATAATTTGTATCATTTTGAATTTTGAGCTAAGAGTTATGGATTTTTGAAATTTGCCCAGCGAAATTAATTATTTTCTGGGACAGCATGCAAAGATTGAAATTCTGAGAATTTTATGATTCCATGCAGAAAACTTATATATTTTTCCTTACAACTAGACTTAATAAGGGTTCCATAGGCTTTGGAATCACCCCAATTCAATTTTTCTAGAATTAGTTATGATTTTTCAAAGTTTGGGCAGAAATTTGCCAGAATTTCTGAAAAATCCGATATTGTTGGAAATTAATCAATAATTAAATATCATATAATATATGATATTAAATATCATCAGCCTTCCTTCTCCAGCCATTTTCGTGTTGTTCCAGACCTGAAACAAGAGAGAGAAGGTGAGAGAGTTTAGAGAAAGAAAGGGAAGAAATCTCACAAAGTAAGCTGATTTCTTCGACGATTTAGCTCATAACGCGTATAACTCTGACTCTAAGCTACTCCTCTTTATTCTTTAAGGTTGTGAAGCTCAAAATTTGGTGTTTCAAGGGTTAGGGTTTTCGGCCACCTTGAGGAAAAGCTACAGAGAGGTTGAGGTAACTTCCAAACTTTCGTATATTGCTTATTCTAGCTGCTGTGGGCAATTTAATCGGTGAAATTTCGCCGGATTGTCATTGGTTTTAAATTTTGAAAATTGAGTTTCCTAAGTGTTATGCTGCCCAATTTTGGTTCAAATGGTAGTTATAACCTAATGTAATAGTTAATAAAGTGGTTAGGAGTAGAAAGGAACGCGTTTAAGGAGTCGAAATCGTAAAACCCCGATTTTCCCTAAAGAACTCATAAATTTCGGCCATCTCTAGAAATGGGTCTTAGAGTAGGATTTTCAATGATTTGATGGTTCCATTGCGTTCAGGAGCGAAAATTAGGTGGGGTTACAGTTGGCCACTTTTTTGGAAAAGGCCGAAAAAGCAAAATTACGAAAACGCCTCTAAAACCCTTAAAGTGGGGCTGCCAAGGGTAAATCTGTAATTTGATATTGAATTTGATAATTCCGAGTCCGGAAATGGATTCCTTGGGAGGAAATTTGTTAGGATAGCTCAGGTTAGAATTTCGGGAAAAGTGCAGCCGGACCGGGTACGGCGGGCCCGGGCAGGGTCCCCGGGGCATTTTTGTAAATTTTCATGATAGACTCATTTAACCCCCAGAAACACTATGGAAGTGTCTAAATGGTGCATTTGGAATTGTAGGATTCGATATTTACCCTGTTCGTGATCCACCTGCGCTAGAGCACAATCGAAAAGAACAAGGTAGTGACTCTTTCTCTTATACTGTGTGTGAAATATTTTATGTATGTTTGTCATGCATTGAGAATACTTTGTGATGCTTTGAGTTCGTAGTGCAAGCTGACGCATAGTGATACTTTGTGATACATAGAGATCGCAGTGAAAGCTGATGGATAGAGATTACAGCCATGAGTGCTGTCGTTTGTGGTGAAAGCCATGATACATTGTGATGCTGCTTAACATGATCATATATGCTATGTGTTTATATATTGTATGAGTGATTTGTTACTATAGAGATTCTTTTGAATCTCATTCTTTTCATTGACTAACATTTCAGACAGGGCAAGTGGCTCCAAGGAGAAACGAACCACCAGGAGCGGCTAGGATCTTGTAGAGATGTGTTGTTAGGTTGTTGGTTATCTATTTTGGAATTGGGATTACTGTTTATTTTTTAAATGTAGATATTACGTTGATGTTGGTCATGTAATCCCCTAGTTGGAACTTATAACCCTTAGTTTATACATGTATGAAACCCGGGAGTTACCGGGAATTTGGCTATGCACTCTGATATGTATGAATGTGATTGAACTGTGCAGAGTAATTAGATTCGGAAGATGAATATGAGACCATGTTGAACGAATTTTAGAAAAGTGATTTGAGAAAAACGTAATCATCGGTCTCTAATTCCTTTAAATTACGCATTTTTGAATCTTAATTACGATTATCAAGGTAGGGGATTACAGTTTTGGTATCAGAGCCGTAGTTTCTGGCAAGGTTAGAGTTTACTAGGATAGATCCCTTAGTTGGCTTTAGGGATAAAAGATCATTTGTGGATAATTGTTGTGTATGCACATGTATGTTCTATTGATATGGATATATATTTGAGACTTGTGAATATATGTGCATACTATCTCTATAATATTAATGGGGTGAGTTGTTTATAGAATGAAGAAAACTAGAGGGTGCCCCAATGTTCTGCGTGTAGACCCAGAGGTGGAGGTAGTCAATGACAATCCACCAGATCTAATGCAAGAGCTTATGGGTCTAATCCGGGATCAAAGAGATATGATTGCTAAGCTAAGAGAAGAGCTCAGAGTAGAGAAAGCAAAGAACAAAGAGGACCCGATTCAGTCTACTCCAGTAGAAACTCAAGAAGAAACTCGTCATGAGGACACTGCTGAAGGGTCAGCACGACCGCTGGAGTCCCCACCTCACACTATTCCAAACCAAGAGTCTTATGGAGTACCTGTAAGAGAGGGTAGGGATCTTCAGTTTTGGGTTACCAGATTTTGCAAACATCTGCCTCCAGTGTTCTAAGGGAGGTTTGATCCTCAAGTGGCGGAAGATTGGTTGAACCTTCTCGAGAAGGTATTTGAGGTCCCTGGATGTCTGGATGAGGTGAATCCATGCTTGGCAGTCTACAAGCTCGAGGGTGATGCAGACCGTTGGTGGAGAAATATCTCTCTCACACTGCGCAGCAGAAACGTGCCATTAACTTGGGAATTGTTCCAGCAAGAATTCAATGAGAAATACTTTCCCAAATCAGTGCGGCTTGAGAAGGAGACAGAATGCCTTAACATTAGACAAGGGGACACTGAGAGCTTTGATGATTATTTATCCCGTTTCATCAACTTGTCCTGATATTCCTCCTATCTCCGATACAAGGATGACGAAGAATGGAGTTCAGATATGCTCATTCATGGCCTGAGGCGAGAGTTGAGGAAACGGTTGGTCACTCACTAGTTCACCAAGTTCAATAAAGCGGTGGAACAATGCAGGATTATATAGAACAAGTTAAGAGAAGTATATCCTACTAAAGCTACTGGCCACCGTAGTGAACCCAGTAAGAGTAGTACTTCACATAAGCGAAAGGGACAGGGATCTTCATCTGGGAGTGGTAAAAAGCCCTACCAGTCTGGGAGCCGTGATCAGCAGAGAACTCCTTTTACACCTTGGATCTGTCCTCGTTGTAATCAGTCACATCATGGTAAGACTTGTGAGGGTCGAATAATATGCTTCAATTGTAAACATGTGGGGCATACTGCTGTCAAATGTAAAGAGCCACGACCAGACCAGAGGCTGAAAACTCAGGGCTGAGTATTCGCTATGACTCACGAGGAGGCCCATAAATCTCCTAAGTTGATACAAGGTAAAATTCTTCTTAATGGCTATTTATTGCAAGTTCTGTTTGACTCAGGTGCAAGTTACTCCTTCATTGCCTATGATTGCATGAAGCACATGGGATTACATGTGCATAAATTACCATTTGATCTGATAGTGTCAACTCCGATGGTTGTTAAAGCTTTGACTACAGAAGCTTGTCTGAATTGTGTCATAACTGTAGAAGGGCACCAATCTACTGTGGATTTGATTTGTCTGTCACTTTACCAATTAGAAGTCATTTTGGGTTTTGATTGGTTAACGGCGAATAATGTGATGCTTGATTCTGGGAACAGGAGGATAGTATATCCTGCTTCTCAGAGGGTTGAAGTTGTAAATGGTAGTATGAATTTCCTTTCTACGACTAAAGCTGAAAAATATCTTGAAAAGGATTGCCAGGGGTATATGGTATTCTTCTCTGTGCAAGGGGAGATTAGTGAAACTGTGAGTAGTATACCTGTGGTAAATGAATTCCCTGAGGTATTTCCGGATGATCTTAGCGGATTACCTCCAGAAATGGAAGTTCAGTTTTCCATTAACATTGTGCCTGGAGCTAGTTCTATATCTAAGGCCCCTTACCGTATTGCCCCAAACAAAATGGCGGAGTTAAAGAAACAAATAGAAGACTTGCTGGAGAAAGGGTTTATTAGACCCAGTGTGTGGCCTTGGGGAGCTCCAGTGTTGTTTGTGAAAAAGAAAGACTGGAGTCTTCGTCTATGTATCGATTATAGAGAATTGAATAAGATTACTATCAAGAACAAGTACCCTCTTCCCAGAATCGATAACCTTTTAGATCAACTATCCGATTCATGTGTATTCTCAAAAATTGATCTAAGGTCAGGGTATCATCAGCTACAAGTGAAAGCCGAAGATGTTCCAAAGACTGCTTTTCGGACCAGGTATGGTCATTATGAGTTCTTGGTGATGCCATTTAGGCTAACCAATGCACCTACGGTTTTCATAGATTACATGAACCGTATCTTTCGACAATATTTGGATCAATTCGTTGTGGTATTCATTGATGATATTCTGATATACTCTAAGAGTAGAGAAGAGCATGAGCATCATTTGAAAATTGTATTGAATACATTGCGTGAGAAGCAGCTCTATGCCAAATTGAGTAAATGCAAGTTTTGGCTATCGGAAGTAAAATTCCTAGGCTATGTTATCTCGCAACAAAGGGTCTCTGTAGATCCTAGTAAAGTGGAAGCAGTACTGGACTGGAAAAGGCCAGAATCTGTGGTAGAGGTACGCAATGTTTTGGGTCTTGCTGGTTACTACCAGAGATTCATTTAGAATTTCTCATGTATTGCTTTGCCAATGACCAAGCTCATGAGGAAGGATAAGCCTTTTGTGTGGGATGAACATTGTGAAAAATGCTTTGTGGAGTTGAAAGAGAGGTTGACTACGGCACCTGTATTGATTATACCTGATCCCATCTTGACCTACATTGTGTATAGTTATTCGAGTAAGCAGGGATTAGGGTGTGTCCTTATACAGTAGGGACGTGTGGTGGCTTACGCCTCTCGACAGCTCAAACCTCATGAGATGAATTATCCTAGACATGATTTGGAGCTTGCGGCCATTGTATTTGCCTTGAAAATTTGGAGGCATTATCTGTATGGTGTGATGGTAGAACTGTACTGCGACCACAAGAGTCTCAAATATTTGTATGATAAGAAAGAATTGAATATGAGACAGTGACGGTGGATGGAGTTGCTTAAGGACTATAACCTGGAAATCAAATATCATCCAGGTAAAGCAAATGTAGTCGCAGATGCTCTTAGTCGAAAGACAATATTGGTGGCAGCAATGATGATTCAAGAGGGGAAGTTAATAGCGGATTTTCGTGATTTGAATCTGTCAAATAAGATCCTCTGTGCTAATTATACTATTTCCCAAGAGGAAAGTGATTTGAGAATTGAGATTGAAGAAGCTTAGAGGCAAGATGGCTGGATACAGCATAATCTAGCTCGGATTAAACGGGGAGAAGCTCAGGGCTATGATCTATCGCCTAGTGGATTGGTCCGCTATCAAAAGAGAATCTGTGTTCCACTTAAGGCGGAGTTGAGACAGAAAATTTTGGATGAGGCGCACAAGATCCGTTATACTCTTCATCTTGGTATGACAGAAATGTACCATAATCTGAAGTCTATGTATTGGTGGCCGGGTTTGAAAAGTGATGTAACTAAATACGTGGCACGGTGTCTTACTTGCCAGAAGGTAAAGATCGAGCACTAGAGACCGCCTAGGTTGCTTCAGAGTCCTGAGATTCTGGAATGGAAATGGGAAAGTGTAACCATGGATCTGGTTGTGGGATTACCCAGGATCAGGAATTTTGATGCAATCTGGGTAATTGTGGACCGATTAACGAAGTCAGCACACTTCATACCAATCAATGCTGGTTACTCTCCGGATAAACTAGCTGAGATATATATCTGAGAAATTGTGAAACTCCATGGTGTACCAAAGAACATCATTTCTGACCGAGATCCCCGATTCACTTCAAGATTCTGGAGGGCGTTGCATGAGGCCCTGGGTACTCAATTGAGATTTAGCACGGCTTATCATCCTTAAATGGATGGAAAGTCAGAAAGGACAATCCAGATGCTGGAAGACATGTTACGAGCATGTGTTCTAGACTTCAAAGGGAATTGGGATCACTTTCTTCCACTTGTTGAGTTCGCCTATAACAATAGCTATCATACAAGCATTTAGATGGCTCCGTATAAAGCGTTGTACGGAAGGAGGTGCCAATCGCCTTTGTGTTGGAATGAGTTATCAGAAAGGAAGCTGTATGGACTGGATCTTGTTGATCAAACCTCAGCACAGATTCGAATTATTCATAAGAGGCTTCTTGCAGCCCAGAGTTGACAAAAAAGCTACGCTGACAAGAGGAGACGGCCTCTAGAGTTTGAGGTTGGTGATCATATATTTCTGAGAGTATCACCAGTTACTGGCATCGGGAGAGCTATCAAGCAAAAGAAGCTAAGCCCAAGGTACATAGGTCCCTTTGAAATCCTTGAGAGGATTGGGCCTGTTGCTTATCGAGTAGCCCTACCCCCGAACTTGAGCAGGCTCTATGACGTGTTTCATGTTTCCCAATTGAAGAAGTACTAACCGGATCCATCTCACATTGTTGAATATGAAGAAGTTGAGTTACAAGACAACTTCACATATACGATAAAGCCAGAACAGATCGTTGATAGAGAAGAGCGACGGCTCAGACACTGAAGTATTCCATTTGTGAAGGTGATCTGGAAGGGAATGACTCAGAGGGAAGCAACTTGGGAAGCAGAAGCGGATATGCGAAGACGTTATCCAGAGTTTATGGCTCAAGTTGTGTGACAAATTTTGAGAACGAAATTTATTTTACGGGGGGAGAAATGTAATATCCCAAAAAGTGATTAAGGGCTAATGACTTCAAAAGTATATGTAATTATTGTTGAATAAACACTTTTAGAGAATGTGTGATGGGAATTTGGATATTTTAATGATTCTAATGGCTTCCTTGTGAAAATTCATGTGGGGAGAGTGTTTATTGTGAAATTGGAACCATTGGGAACAATTGTGCAAAAGTTGAAACTCTGTACAAGGCAGCTGATTTGTATGGACGTTTTAAATAGGAAAATGGTATCTAAAAATTCTGAAATTTTCCAGTCTTAAATTTCACATGTCAAGAAGAGTTATGGATTTTTGAAGTTTGCCCGGCGAAATTAATTATTTTCTGGGACAGCATGCAAAGATTGAAATTCTGGGAATTTTGTGATTCCATGCAGAAATATTATATATTTTTCATTAAAACTAGACTCAATAAGGGTTCCACAGTCTTTAGAATCACTCCAATTCAATTTTTCTAGAATTAGTTATGATTTTTCAAAGTTTGGGCAGAAATCTGCCAGAATTTCTGAAAAATCCAATATTGTTGGAAATTAATCAATAATTAAATATCATATAATATATGATATTAAATACCATCAGCCTTCCTTCTCCAGCCATTTTCGTGCTGTTCCAGACCTGAAACAAGAGAGAGAAGGTGAGAGAGTTTAGAGAAAGAAAGGGAAGAAATCTCACAAAGTAAGCCGATTTCTCCGACGATTTAGCTCCTAACGTGTATAACTCCGACTCTAAGCTACTCCTCTTTATTCTTTAAGGTTGTGAAGCTCAAAATTTGGTGTTTCAAGGGTTAGGGTTTTCGGCCACCTTGAGGAAAAGCTACAGAGAGGTTGAGGTAACTTCCAAACTTTCGTATATTGCTTATTCTAGCTGCTGTGGGCAATTTAATCGGTGAAATTTCGCCGGATTGTCATTGGTTTTAAATTTTGAAAATTGAGTTTCCTAAGTGTTATGCTGCCCAATTTTGGTTCAAATGGTAGTTATAACCTAATGTAATAGTTAATAAAGTGGTTAGGAGTAGAAAGGAACGCGTTTAAGGAGTCGAAATCGTAAAACCCCGATTTTCCCTAAAGAACTCATAAATTTCGGCCATCTCTAGAAATGGGTCTTAGAGTAGGATTTTCAATGATTTGATGGTTCCATTGCGTTCAGGAGCGAAAATTAGGTGGGGTTACAGTTGGCCACTTTTTTGGAAAAGGCCGAAAAAGCAAAATTACGAAAACGCCTTTAAAACCCTTAAAGTGGGGCTGCCAAGGGTAAATCTGTAATTTGATATTGAATTTGATAATTCCAAGTCCGGAAATGGATTCCTTGGGAGGAAATTTGTTAGGATAGCTCAGGTTAGAATTTCGGGAAAAGTGCAGCCGGACCGGGTACGGCGGGCCCGGGCAGGGTCCCCGGGACATTTTTGTAAATTTTCATGATAGACTCATTTAACCCCCAGAAACACTATGGAAGTGTCTAAATGGTGCATTTGGAATTGTAGGATTCGATATTTGCCCTGTTCGTGATCCACCTGCTCTAGAGCACAATCGGAAAGAGCAAGGTAGTAACTCTTTCTTTTATACTGTGTGTGAAACATTGTATGTATGTTTGTCATGCATTGAGAATACTTTGTGATGCTTTGAGTTCGCAGCGCAAGCTGACGCATAGTGATACTTTGTGATACATAGAGATCGCAGCGAAAGCTGACGCATAGAGATTACAGCCATGAGTGCTGTCGTTTATGGCGAAAGGCATGATACATTGTAATAATGTTTAACATGATCATATATGCTATGTGTTTATATATTGTATGAGTGATTTGTTACTACAGAGATTCTTTTGAATCTCATTCTTTCCATTGACTAACATTTTAGACAGGGCAAGTGGCTCCAAGGAGAAACGAACCACCGGAGCGGCTAGGATCTTGTAGAGGTGTGTTGTTAGGTTGTTGGTTATCTATTTTGGACTTGGGATTACTATTTATTTTTGAAATGTAGATATTACGTTGATGTTGGTCATGTAATCCCCTAGTTGAAACTTACAACCCTTAGTTTATACATGTATGAAACCCGGGAGTTGCCGGGAATTTGGCTATGAACTATGATATGTATGAATGTGATTGAACTGCGCAGAGTAATTAGATTCGGAAGATGAATATGAGACCATGTTGAACGAATTTTAGAAAAGAGATTTGAGAAAAATGTAATCGTCGGTCTCTAATTCCTTTAAATTACGCATTTTCGAATCTTAATTACGATTATCAAGGTAGGGGATTATAGACATCAAGTAAGTATATTTGAAGAATTTGAGTTTAGATACTGTGAGTGTCTAGACTAGAGTCTGTATGGTGTTTGATGATAAAATCAAAATGACATATACTCTTAATGTATAAGATTCACACCGTAGCATGTGACTTATACCACATGTGATAAGGAATTGCTAATGGAAAGCAAGTAAATGGATCCCTACTTCATTGCTATGTGAGTCTCAGAAAGGTTAACACTTTCAATGATGTCATTTACTTTGACATTATCATGGAGATATGTTTCAATGTTTGCTACTTTAACATTTTTGTCCTATGATCATGATTGATGCGATGTAAATGTATTATGTTAGGACAGTAGTTGATTTATCTTAAAGTGATATATGGGCAAAAGGAAGATTATTAACTGAAATATACATACCTATGCTAGCGTCTGAGACCAATCCCTTATTGTATCATTTTGTAATTCCATAAGTGTGGATACTATGCATATGAGAGGGATTAGATTGACTATGAGATAAGTGTATATTGGTAAATCTAAGACATTTGGGCATTATATCAATATCGAGCTGTACTATAGGGTTGTCTTGTGCTGATCACTAAAAATGGAATTTCTAGTACAAGTACCCAAATGGAGAGTCATGACCACGCAGTCACGGAAAAACACCTAGTATGAAAGAAGTAAGAGAAAGAGACTTGACCTATAACATATAATCCACCAAGTGAATGGGAGATTTTGGAATATATTATTCCACCCTTGGTGGATTAAGGGCCAAGCCCAAATCCAGAGGGCCACTATGTAAATATAGAGAGATATGAGTTCATATAGAGAGATATTCCTTATTGTTTAAAGGTTATATCTATGGCTATATAACTGTCATGCCCTTCTCTTATTTTCACCTTTTTCAGAGAATTAGTGGAAAATGATATGCGATTCAGTGGACAACATAGGAATAGCATAAATATACTGATAATATATGCATGATTACAGAAATTCCCTATAGGGGTTCGTACATAATAGTTACAAACCTTGTAGCCGCATATGTCTCTAGGGTATCAAACCTATCCCAGTGAAATATAAACATCTTCCCATCTTCGTTCTTGCCCTCGCATGATTCTCTTCTTTGTTTTCAGCATATCTTCTGTCTCCTCCTGTCTAAATTGTTGGTAGGTGAGGGTGAGATTTGAGAGAATCTCAGCAGGAAACAGTACCAATATGCATGCACGATAAGTACTTAATGAATAATTTGATTGCATTACATAAACTCATGCTAACACAATGACATATCTGTATGCTCAATATTTCAAACAACATACTTATGGCCATAGCATAAATAGAAATAGAGCTTTAATCATTCATATATGTTTCATATAATCAAGCAAAGCAATAACATGTATCAATACACCAGCACAAATATCCAATGCACGTAGAAGAGGTAAGTTCCCTACCTCTGGTCTTTGAATCCTCCTCTTGTATCCTTTACCCTTTTTCTCCTCGAAACTCATGCCTCGTAATGCATGCTAATGACTTGGCTCTTAACTCGGTCCTAAAATAGTAAATGTAAAAGAATTAGGCTAAAACCTATTCCTGTACTATTTTAGGCACTTTCATAGTATTTCTAGTTGTTATATGAATCTATAGTAAAAATTTACCAAAATCTCCCTGGGGACCTGGCTCGGCCCTGCCGTACGTGATCCAACCGTACTTTTCCCAAACTTTTTACCTAGGCTATTTTGACATATTTTTACCAAGGAATCCATTTCCAGACTCATAATAATCAAATTCACTGCTAAAAGACTAAAATGCCCTTGTCAGACTCTATTTCAGGGTTTTAGGGGCATTTCGTAATTAAGCATTTTCAGGTTTTTCCAAAAAAGTGACCAACTGTAACCCCATATAATTTTCCCTCCTGAACTTAATGGAATAATCAAATTATTGAAAATCCAAATCTAAACTCTTGTACTAGCCCTTGCCAAAACTTAGGTATTTCCCAGGAAAAAATGGGGGTTTTTTATTCTAGCTCCTTAGATGTGTTCCTTTATACTCTTAACCACTTTATTAACTATTTAATTAGGTTACAAATACCATTTAGACTAAATTTTGGCAGCATAACCCCTAGGCCATCTCAATTCCAAAATTTTAAACCAAAGACAATACGATGAAATTTCACTGATTAAATTGTCCACAACAGCCAGAACAATAATAGATTAAAGTTTTGGAAGTTACCTCAAGCTCCCTCTGGCTTTTCCTAGTGTGGCTGAAACCCTAACTTTTCAACAACCAAATTTGTGCTTCAAAAACCTTCAAGAACATGAAAAAGAAGCTTCGAAGCAGAGTTATACGCGTTAGATACGAATTCACCGAAGAAATAGACCTACCTCGTGAGTTTTCTCCTCTTTCTCTCTCTAGAATTTCTCAAACTTTCTCTCGCTTGAGCTCTCATGGCAGCACGGTTTATAGGTAGAAGATGAAGGAAAAAATGATTTTATAATTTTTTATATTATATTTTAATCATTTACTTACTTTCTAAAAATTCCAAAAATTGCACTTTTGTGTACATAACATTTAACTGCATGTAGCCATGACATTAAGCCCAAGTATCATACAACTAATATTTGCCTCCTCTTTAGTCAGCCCTTTACACATCTAGGGTTCCAAATTGGAGCCAAAATGGGATGATATCAATTTATTACCAAAATGTTTCCCATTTTTGGATTTATACAAATTCTAGCAAAATTTCTTCCTAAACTTTGAAAAATCATGACTAAATTTGTAGATCTAGTATCAGAGTTATTCCAAAGGTTATAGAACCCTTATTAAGTCTGGTTTCAAGGAAAAATATTTAATTTAGCCAATTAGAAGTACAAAATTCCCAGAATTAAATTCTTTGGATGCTGTTCCAGAAACTTTCCAGTTTTTCTGGACAAACTTCAAAAATTCATAACTTTTTGTATATAGCTTTAAATGATTCATATCACCTATCAAATTAAAGCTTAGGATGTCTAATTTTACACTGTAAAATTTCATAATTTTTGCTTATCATTTGTTCATCCAAAACCACGTAACAAACTTACTGCCTCGCAAGCGATTTTACTAGAAGCATTATCACATTCTCCAAAATTCACTATTTTACTTTCTTTAATACCCCAAAGATATAAGAAACATTAGGGAATAGATTTGGAACACCCATTAAACCAAGGCTTAGAAGTCCACTTAATTCAGGCTTATTCTCTAGTCTCAAATCCTAAAATTTGGGCTATTACATTTAGCCCCCCGTTCAATAAATTTTGTCCTCGAAATTTGAACTTCAACAAGTTGTCGATCACTTCTTATCACTCAATCCATCCCTTTTTCATGTGTAGGCTCTCAAGTCGTGTAACATAATGATCATATAGCTGAGTGTCACTACTCCCATTCCTCGAGTCATTGCCCGTCACATTTCTAAATTCATCTCCAGGCTATGGACACATTGGTCCACTAGGTCTTAGACCCAAGCATATACAGTTATCATGCTTCCGCTATGCCACTCTGATGTTTCACATTATCTAATACATTATAGGTGGGACTACACTATCTGCCACACTTATCTTACTTCCTTAGTTGGATTCCACTGGACCTCCGTAGTAACCCTTTCTTATTCCGAAATTCAGTTCGATTGGAAACATTCAGGGCCAACCACTGTTGCAACCCTTACTTGTTCTATAATTAAGTTCGGTCAGAAACGTTCAGGGCCAACTACTGTTGCAACCCCTACTTGTTCCATAATTCAGTTCCATGTACCCGTTGGCACTATGTTCGGTCATGCTTGGTATACCCATAGGCACTATGTTCAGTTATGCTCAGTGTACCCGTAGGCACAATGTTCGGTCATGCAGTGTACCCGTAGGCACGATGTTCAGTTATGCAGTGTACCCGTAGGCACCATGTTTGGTCATGCAGTTACCTATAGGCACCATATTCAATCATGCAGTGTACCTGTAGGCACCATGTTCAGTCATACAGTGTATCCATAGGCACTATTCATCAGTGTTAGTTTCAATTTCAGCTTCAGTTTGGTTTAACATATATGTCATGTAGGATTTTATAGCCTAGGGTCTCTAACCCAACTTTTAGGTTCATTATGAAATCTAGAACCTCAATATCACACAAATTGGTATCATCTCCCTCAATTATACCTAATAGGTGAGCTAAGAGTCAAGATCGATAGTGCCTATTCTCAACATTCAGTATCATCGGTTTGTATTCTTAAGAATCGATATACGACATAATCACTACTAATTATGCATTACCATACATCATACGTACATACCTGTAACACCATGGTGTTTCTAAGGATCATCACTTAGCACGGAGAAATCTCAAACGTTATGATGCCTCAAATTTCCATAACCCTATCAAATAGACTTTTCAAGGCAGTATTGACCACGATAGAACTTCTCGATTTAAAATCAATACTTATACCATCATTATCTCCATGCATCTAGGTACTCGTTAAATCATTTAACTCAAATGACCATTAGTCATGGAGAAACCTTAAGATAATTACTATTCCTTAAGTCTCTATGACATTGCCAACATAACTTCTCAAGGGGTCACCCATCCTAAGATTTCCCTAGGTTGAGCATGCTTAACTTTCATGCAACCGTACAAAAATGTAGATACCGGCTTCAACTGGTTCTGACCACCGATACCCTGTGACTATCCTTGTCTCATAGAGTCATGCCGACTGTCTCCAGTAGACAAAAGACTGTATCTATACCCTGGCCCTGGCCATACCCGCTTCCTTGGGTTTCATAATATCCTTGAACCATCCTCAGTCTGGTATTGCACTAATGCTACCCTCGGGTATTTCCCAATCTTCTGGGGCTAATTCACAGAAGAAGGGTAGTTCACTTCTCTAGTACCCCAATTATGTGTGTATCTCCTTTTACCATATAATCAAGACCTTATCAATATACTATCCCTATTGCCACAACCAACGCATTTATACTGAGTAGACAATTCTATGGATAGAATCCTTGCTCTGATATCAAAATGTCACGCCCTTATCTTATTTTCATATTTTTTAGAGTATTCGTGTAAATGATATGCGATTCGGTGAGCAACACAGGAATAACATAATATACTGATAATATGTGCATGATTATAGAAATTCCCCATAGGGGCTCGTACATGATAATTACAAACCGTGTAGCCGTATAGGGCTTTAAGGTATCTACACCCATCCCAGTGAAATGGAGACATCTTCTCATCTTCGTTCTGTAACCACCTCATAGTAATTACATCCGGATTATGAAATTTAAGTGAAATGGAGACCAATAAGATGAAATAACAAATTATAATCCCATATCCAAGAGATGGGGTATTTCAAAAATCAGTTCAAAATCTAATTAATCCTGATCTCACATTCATGTGCAGATATAACTAATTGAGAAATCAAATCACATAATAAATATCAGAGTGCGGAAACTAAAATCCTGGCAAACCCTGGGCTACTTCATACATATAATGGGTTTAAGGTTCCCAAAATGGGGATTACATGTCCAAAATATTCATTTACATCTCATATACACTTAGTAATCCCAAAGCCAAAACAAAGATAACCAACTACCACTAAGTTCTCGGAGTAATCCTAACTACTCCTGGTTATCCGCTTCCCTTTTGAGCCACTCGCCCTGTCTGAAAAGGTTAGTCATTTGGAAAGAATGAGATTCTAAAGAATCTCAGTAGTAACAAATTATTCATACCACACGTAATCACATAGCATGTAAACAAATCATCTCATAACAGCAGCAACACAAATCACACTCCACCCTCATCCCCTTCTACCGCCGGGAAGGTACACCGTCCTAAACTGAACCGTTGTTAGAGACTCAGGGACTATTGGCGTGGCAGTGCATACAAATAGCCTTACGGCTCACATATAGCCTTTCGGCTTTCATAATTGGCCCGTCGGCTTTCACAATCACATATAGTACACCCTAACCTCATCCCCTTTTACCGCCGGGAAGGCACACAGCCCTCACCCGCACTGTTGTTAGCGACTCAAGGACTATTGGTATAGCGATGCTTTCACAATTTCATATAAACGTATATATGACACCCTAACCTCATCCCCTTTTACCGCCGGGAAGGCACATAGCCCTTACCCAAACCGTTGTTAGCGACTCAGGGACTATTGGTATAGCAGTGCTCACACAATTTTCACAAAACTTGCAGTATACGAATCTATCTTATCACAATGATATAGCACACATACAATGTATCACATAAGGTATAAAGCAAGAGTCACTACCTATATCTTTCCTGACTGGCTCCAATACCGTAGTCTCACGAGGGCGACAGATGTCAAATCCTATACCAAATTAGGGACAACCAATCAATCTCTTTTCCAAGTTCTTAATTTCATAATACACTTAGTTGGTTATCATTTAGGACTCTTTAGGTGACCACTAGAAGCCTAAGCATATGCCTAAAGGGTTGGAAGAAACTACCCCAAAGACCCCTTTTTCAAAGGCACAACATAGATTTCTGACAGCCTCACTTGAATGAAGACGACCTCACTCGAGTGATGAGAAACTTGTGCTCGGGTGAGGACCACTCTCACCTGCGAGTGCTTGACAGAGAGCAACCTTCACGGCCAGGCAAAGCTCACAACACTCGAGCACCAAGCTCTGCACTCGGGTGATGACCCTAAATATGCTCGAGTCCCCGAAAGTGCAACACCACGAGTGACAACCCGAGAGCACAACTACACCAGAGGCACCAGCTCACTCCAGCATGACACCCTGCACTCAGGTGAGACGACTATGCTTGCGAGTGTCAGAGCACACTCTTGGGCATCAACCAGCGAGTGAAGACCCGAGAGCAACCCCAGCTCTGGGCTCACACTATCACTTGAGCAAACCTAAGCTCACTCGAGCATGATCTTCCCTCACTTAAGAACAAAGAAGTGCACTCGAGCCTCATTCATAGAACCCAAACAAAACTCAAAGCAGAAAAGGAAAAATGCACACAGCACTCGAGCATGATCTACCCCTACTCGAGTGTTGTGCATCAGAGACCAGAAACGCAGAAAACATCAGAAAATACCATATAGTCAAATTCTCACCCAATGGTTCCCAAACTCTACCAAAAGCTCACACATACTTAGCACTAACTAGGGAACACATTGGCCACTTCAAAAACACTCCCAAAACCAATTTGACCACAATCATGCTCTTAAGTCTCTATAACACAACCAATGTCCAATTTTCCTTAACACATTTCCAGCATTCCAAAGTAAATCCTATACTCAAATAGCTTCACAATAGATCATTTCCAACATCAAACACCATGAAACTCATATATTTAACATTTGGCATAAGCTAGGGCAAATTTTCCAGATTTTCACAAACTTTATCAAAATCACAAACCATACATCAAAATGCACTAAATGCCTACCTCTTTACTTTGCCAAATCCAGAATCTTGATTTTCCAACTTCCAATTTTGACCAACACATAAACCATCACTATTTCAAGATTCTGAAATACCAAGTTGAAGCTCTCAATGAGATGAACAATATTAGAGAAGAGGTTTTGAGCTTAAGAGGATCATTACTCACCCAAATATTCTAGCTTTTCTTTTCCTTTCCCTTGCTTGTCTGCCGGAAATGGAAGGAAGAAGAGAGAGAGAGAGAGATGATTAGATGTGAGATGATGATGATGAAAATGCACCAACTTTTCCCCTCTAGTCATACACACAACCGCATAGGGGAGAGAGAAGAGAGGAAAAGTGATGTTTTGTCTCATGTGCCACATCCAATGGCTCACCAAAAGCCACTTGTCTCCATCCTACACATTCCCTCTATGAACTCACACAATGTGCAATGAATCTCAACCCTTGATCTTAAATACCACACATATGTATACCAAAATCACATTACATAAATTCCCAAAAGTGCTTAATTACACTATTACAATAATTATTAGAGTCATTAGCCCTAATCACAAATCGGGATATTACACGTTCCACCACTACAATCCCTTTGTATGGTTCTATTCTTTGTTTTCAGCATATCTTCTGTCTCCTCCTATCTGAATTGTTAGTAAAAGAGGCTGACATTTGAGAGAATCTTAATAGGAAACAGTATCAACATGCTGCAGGATAAGTGATTAATGTATGATATGCTTGGATTACATAAACCCATGCTAACACAATGGCATATCTGTATGCTCAATGTTTCAAACAACATACTTATGGTCATAGCATAAATAGAAATAGAGCTTCAATCATTCATATATGTTTCACATAATCAAGCAAAGCAATAACATGCATCAATACACTAGCACAATTATCAAATACACGCAGGAGTAGTAAGTCCCCTACCTCCGATCTTTGAGTCCTCCTCTAGTACCCTTAACCCTTTTTTGCCTCGAAACTCGTGCCTTGTAATCATGCTATCGACTGGGCTCCTAACTCAGTCCTAAAATATCAAATGTACAAGAATTAGGCTAAAACCTATTCATGTACTATTTTAGGCACTTACATATAGTTTCTAGTGGTTATATGAGTCTATAGTGAAAATTTACCAAACTGTCCCGAGGGACCTGGCCCGACAGTACTTTGAAAATTCACCTGGTCGATAGTACTTTTCCTAAACCTTTGACCTAGGCTATTCTGACATATGTTTACCCAAGGAATCTATTTCAGGACTCGAAATATCCAAATTCACTATAAAAAGACTAGAATTCCCTTTGCAGTCCCTATTTTAGGGTTTCAGGGGCGTTTTCATAATTATGATTTTTTGGGCTTTTTTGAAAAGGTGACCAACTATAACCCCACCTAATTTTTCATCCTAAACTCAATGGAATAATCAAATCATTGAAAATTTAACTCTAAACCCTTGTACCATCCCTAGCTGAAACTTAGGTATTTCCTGGAGAAAAATGGGATTTCTTGATTCTAGCTCCGCAGATGTGTTCCTTTCTACTCCTAACAACTTTATTAACTATTTAATTAGGTTAAAACTATCATTTAGACTAAATTTTGGTAGTATAACCCCTAGGTCATCTCAATTCCAAAATTTAATAGCAAAGACAATCCGGTGAAATTTCACCGATTAAATTGTCCACAATAGCTAGAACAATCAAATATTGAAGTTTTGGAAGTTAATTCAAGCTCTCTCTGCTTTTCCTAATGTGGCTGAAAACCCTAACTTTTCAACAACTAAATTTGTGCTTCACAAACCATCAAGAACATGAAAGAGAAGCTTAGAAGCAGAATTATACGTGTTAGGAACGAATTCACCGAAGAAATCAACCTACCTGGTGAGTTTTCTCCTCTTTATATCTCTAAAATTTCTCAAACTTTCTCACTCTTGAGCTCTCATGGCTGCACTATTTGGAGGTGGAAGATGAAGGAAAAAATGATTTTATAATATTTTATATTATATTTTAATCATTTACTTACTTTCCAAATATTCCAAAAATTGCACTTTTGTTTTTCTTGACCTTTAACTTCATGTAGCCATGACATTAAGCCCAAGTATCATACAACTAATATTTGCCTCCTCTTTAGTCAGCCCTTTACACATCTAGGGGTCCAAATTGGAGCCAAAATGGGCTGATATCAATTTATTACCAAAATGTTTTTCATTTTCTTATTTATACAAATTCTGACATATTTTCTGCCTAAACTTTGAAAAATCATGACTAAATTTGTAGACCTTGTATCGGAGTGATTCCAAATATAGAACCCTTATTAAGTCTATTTTCAAGGAAAAATATAGAATTTAGCCAAATGGAAGTACAAAATTCCCAAAATTAAATTCTTTGAATGCTGTTCCATAAACTTTCCAGTTTTTCTAGACTAACTTCAAAAATTCATCACTTTTTGTATATAGCTTTAAATTATTCATATGACCTATCAAATTAAAGCTTAGGATGTCTACTTTCACCTTGTAAAATTTCATAATTGTTTCTCATCATTGGACATCCAAAACCACATGAGAGACTCGTTGCCTCGTAGGCAATTTTACTACCATTAGATCCCATATGTTTTGATGATAACAAAGATTGGATTAATGATACAAAAGTTTTTGATAATAAACAAAATGATTTGAATAAAGTAACTAAGTTTTTGGTGAAAGGCAAAAGCATTACTTCAGTAACTACTCAAGTAATGAAGAAGAAATACATGACAAAGTACAGGGAAAAGGAATACTGTGAGAATTTTTGAAGGATTACTCGAGGGAGCGCTCGGGTAATGACTTTCATTACTCAAGGGATCACTAAAGTAATGTGTGAAAGTTGTTCCAGTAGCTCTCTATCTAAAATTGCATGGGATTACTCGAAGGGGCTACTCGAGTAATCTACAAAGTTATTTAAAAGCTTACTTGAGGTATCACTCAAGTAACCAGAGCAGAAATCATCCAGTAGCTCTCGGCCAAGAAATGACAGACATTACTTGAGGGATTACTCGAGTAACCTAATGTGAAAAAGCAACTTTACTCGAGTAATTACTAGAGTAAGTTGAAATGAAATGAAAGTATTACTCGAGGGATTACTCGAGTAATCAGGTAAGCATAATTGAAGTTACTCTGGCCAAGAATTAAATGACATTACTTGAGGGATTACTCGACTAATCTGTAAAGTTATTTGAAGCATTACTCGAGGGATCACTCAAGTAAGCAAGTCTGTCAAGTTTTATAAAATGAGTTACTTGATGGTTTACCCGAGTAATCTGGTCAGACAACATTGACTTACTCTCTGGCTTATTTTTAATGAAGTTACTTGAGGGACTACTTGAGTAATGAAGCATGATCACTCGAGTAGCCACTCAAAAAATACAGTACAGAAAGCATGATTTTAATCCAAAGTTCATTGATTTATTATCAATATGATTAATTTTTCATTGTATTAGCTTCCTAAGTATATTTTCAGAGGCACAATGAAGAGATCATGCACTAAGAGAGAAGTTAAACATATTGTCCGCAACATCTGAAATGCTCACCTACCACAAATGGCTAGTTTTCAAATTTGAAGAATGGTTAAACGAAGCTGTGTGACTCTAACGAACATATTTGAAATACTTCCAACGGATTCACAAATCATCTATATATATGGAGCATTCAATAAAGAACAACCCCAACAACTGAGAACACGCAAACTTACATCGATGATTATATTCTTAGTGCTCTATTTCTTATATTCACTCTTTGTACTTCAGGGATTATATATATTTTCTCTGTGAGAGATTTTTCATTGCAAACTTAATTTTTTCTATTAAGACAACTTAAGGTTATGGAACCTTGAGTTGGGGATTGGTTTACAATATGTAAGGGGGATCGAATGTCCAGTGAAGGAACTTGCTATGTACTGAGGTGCCAAAAACCCACTAAATCTTGTAAGATATAGTAAAACTCTCAGAGAAGCTCTGAGGACTTGACGTAGGTTAAAGTGGTTGTGGCTAAACCAGTATAATTCCCGATGTACACTTCAGTGATATTTCTCCTAGCTCTTAACTGATTTAAACTTCCAGTCACTTTTTATATACACTACGAAATTTTTGGTATCACCCAATTCACCCCCTTCTTGGGTGAAACACTTGTATTAACAACTAGAAGCATTATCACATTCTCCAAAATTCTCTATTTTACTTTCTTTAATACTCCAAAGATAAAAGAAACATTAAGGAATAGATTTGGAACACCCGCTAAACCAGGGCTTAGTAGTCCACTTAATTCAGGCTTTATTCTCTAGCCTCCAATCCCAAAATTCAGGGTAATACAATAACAGTACACTTAAAGGTTACATCTATTCCTATGTGACCATACATACACTATATAAATGATGTAAGGTTGAGGGAGCAATGAATTTATATACAACATACACAATGCTCCCTCCAAATGGTTTTCTCATTAAAGTTCTCTTCTCTTCCTCTCTATGGTGTATTTGCTATGTAACGTGATCGAAGTCCACGTCGGTGCTCCAGTTTCATTTGGGTACTTCAGTGAGTCAACATATTCCACGTATGCTCAAAATTCTTACAATAGAGAACACTCATTTCACCTCTAATAAAAAAAGATGAATAAATTTAGAAAGGAAATTAGAAAACATAATTAAAAATATTATGAATTCTAAGCCAACATAAAGTGTTGCATCACTGATGTCATTTAATTATGTGATTTTTTCATCGAAGTGTAATACATTTGGGTTCTTTGACTTTTCAAAAAGATAGTGAAGGGAAAGTACATTTGTGTATTAGATAATAGGTGCAATGATTCCATTCATATTTGACTTCTTCTTTTTTTATAAGACAAACTTCATTAAAAATAAGATAAAAAGATTACATTATAATTGGCCAGCCTTACATTAGAGATGGAAGTGCAAACCAAGTAGCCTAATAAGCTAACAAAAGAGTAATGATACATACAGAGAAACAAAACAACTAATGAAAATAAAAGAGTGATAGGTATAATATGCCTTAGACCATCATATACTACACATTCATCAAAAGAGAACGACCCCAAACCACCACCGTAGCCGTGTGGATTTGGAGCGCACGCTAAGGAATAAACAAGTGGGTGTTGCAGCATGTCTCCTCTAATGATGATCTATTATAGTACATATTTGACTTCTTGACAAAGACTTTTCCTCTAATGATGATCTATTATAGTCCATTATAATTACAATTTATTTATTTTTATGTTCCAAAATTTATTTTCTCTATATTTTTCTGAATGAAAGCAAAATAGAAAAGTATTTTTTTTAATATTTAGCAGTAACAATGCATTTTACCTGCAATGAACTCAAATTTAAGGGTCAGAAAATAGATTTACGAGTATCATTTCTTTTCCATTTCTTCATATTAATTTTATAATCAATACATAATTTTGTTCCTAATTTTTCATTTATTACAATTTCAATGGTGGTTTATTGTTGTTAACTGTTTTTTTTCATGTAATTACATACACTTCCAAAAATTTGGGCATTTATAATGCTTAATACATAACGGTTACAGTTAATAAACGTTAGCTATATTGAGGCAGAGGTCATGCAAGAATATATAACACTTAAACATAACAATTAATTATATGCACTATCATGTATTGCGAGGCAGAATTCACGAAAACACAAAAATAACAGTTATAGTAAATAACTGTCATTTATTTAGTGACAAAGATGATGGTTCTTAATAAACAGCCGTCATGTAACACTTACTAATTATTTTTTTCCAATACTTATTTCAGTGAAGATAAAACATAATGGTCTTTAGAAATAGTTGTCATCAAATGCCACTTATTGGATTACCATGCAAATACATAATGGTTGTACTTTGTAATCGTCATATGTTGTCTCACAAGATAGATGGTTCTTACAGTAAAGCTATCATGAAATGTTAAATGAGCAAACAAATGATTTGTCTTCTAAATTCATATAAGCAAAACAACATAACAATTTCTCTTAAATAACTGTCAACTAAATGGTTCCAAGCTTTCTCCTTCCCTATGCTCATTATGAGAATACTCTATGCTTCTTCGTTCTTTGATTATCAGTACTAGAACCAAGTACCCTTTCATTACTCACCACTACATGTAACTACTCTTCAACTACCAACATGTGCAACGGTGGTTTGAACACGTCACTTGTAATCTATATAAACTCCCCATTTCCTTATATTTATTTTACAATTTCTTCTTCATCCTCTTTTATTCTTTCAATAGCCAAGATGAAACACTATGCTAAAGACTTGCTAGATAATCCACAGTGTCATCTTCCTCCTCCACCTCCTTCTCCTCCTCTACAACCACCACCTCCTCCTCCCCTTCTCCTCCTCCACAACTTTTAACACCTCCTTCTTCTCCTTATTCTCCCCCACAAACTCTGCCTCTGCCTCCGCATCAAGTGGAGGCAATGATGTAGCATGTAAAATGCATTGACCTTGCCATAAGGAGGCTGGCCGAATATTTATCGAGTATGAACAGGAAGGCCAATCCCATTCTTAATGAGTATGAGATTAGCCACCATGATTTTGACATACTCTCAAATGATTTAGGCTACTCATCTAGTTAAGAGTAGCGTGATGATGTAAGGTTTGCTGCAAATTGAAGGAAACAAAAGTTCCTAAATCTATAGCTGACCTCAGATCATCCATTAGGCAACTAGTTACCAGAATAAAGGTGATATTTTTTGGTTTTATTTCTATAAAATCTAAAAATGCAATTATATGGGCACTTAGTTGCCCAAAAAAATTAATAACATACCTCACAAATAACCATGATATATGCATATGTTAAAACAATGACATAACTTACAATTATTAACAAAGAACCATAATAAATATATTCAAATAAATAACAGTTTTATCAATACAATTGTTATGTAAAGTCTTAGGCATGACAACCTAAAAACTTTATCCTTCCTCTTCTATTTAAGCATCTAAAAAGGAATACACTTGACACTTAGTCTGTTCAAACGAAACCCACCAACATCATAACCCTACTACTCCTATTGTCTTTTTCGGCCGTTAAGAGTTGTTTTCAGTCGAGGCCCACCTCATCTTAATTCTCAGTGACAGCTATGCTAGTGAATACCTTCATACTGTTAGATCCCATATGTTTTGATGATAACAAAGATTGGATTAATATTATAAAAGTTTTAGATCAAAGGTTTGAACAAAGTAACTAAGTTCTTGGTTATAGGCAAAAGCATTACTCGAGTAGGTACTCAAGTAATGAAGATGAAGGAAAAGACAGAGCACAGAAAAAGGAATAATGTGATACTTTTATAGACATTACTCGAGTAAGCCCTCGGGTAATGACCTTCATTACGTGAGGGATCACTCAAGTAATGTTTGAAAAAATTTTCCAGAAGCTTTCTGTCAAAAATTGTATGGGATTACTTAAAGGGATCACTCGAGTAATCTACAATGTTATTTGAAAGACTTACTCGAGGGATTACTTAAGTAACTAGAGCAGAAATCATCCAGTAGCTCTCGGCCAAGAAATGACATATGTTACTCGAGGGATAACTCGAGTAACCTAATGTGAAAAAAATACTTTCCTCAAGTAATCACTCCAGTAAGTTGAAAAGAAAAGAAAGCATTACTTTAGGAATTAGTTGAGTAATCAGGTAAGCATAATTGAAGTTGCTCTCAGCCAAAATTTTAATGACATTACTCGAGGGATTACTCGAATAATCTACAAATTTATTTGAAATATTACTCAAAGGACCACTTGAGTAATAAGAGAAGAAAATGATTACTTACTTGAGGGATCACTCGAGTAAGCAAGTCTGCTAGGTATTATAAGATGAGTTACTTGATGGTTTACCCAAGTAATCTGATCAGACAATATTGACTTACTCTCTTGCTTATTTTTTATGAAATTACTCTAGGGACTACTCGAGTAAGGAAGCATAATCACTCGAGTAGCCAGTAGAGTAATGCAATACAGAAAGCATGATTTTAATCTAATGTTCATTAATTTATTATCTTTATGATTAACCTTTAATTGTATTAGCTTCTTAAATATATTTGTCGAGAAATAATGAAGAGATCATGCTATAAGAGAGAAGTTAAACATATCTTCTGCAATGCCCATAACGCTTACCTACCGCAAACGGCTAGTTTTCAAATTTGAAGAATAGTCAAACGAAGTTGTGCAACTCTAATGGACATGTTTTGAAATGCTTCCAATGGATATCACAAATCTTCTATAAATATGGAGCATTCACAGAACATAACAAAAAAGAACTGCGAACATGCAAACTTACATCGATCATTATATTCTTAGTGCTCTGTTTCTTATATTCACTCTTTGTACTTCAGTGATTATACATTTGCTCTGTGAGAGAGTTTTTCTTTACAAACTCAATATTTGTTATTGAGACAACTTAAGGTTATGAGACCTTGAGTTGGGGTTTTGATTACAACGTGTAAGGGGGAGCGAGTGTCCAGTGACAGAACTTATTGTGTACTGACATGCCAAGAACCCACTGAATCTTGGAAGATATAGTGAAACTCTCAGAGAAGCTCTGAGGACTAGACGTAGGTCAAAGTGGTTGTGGCCGAACCAGTATAACTCCCGATGTATACTTTGGTTATATTTCTCCTAGCTCTTAACTGCTTTAAATTTATAGTCAATTTTTATATGCATAACGAATTTTCTGGTATCTCCTAATTTACCCCCTCTTGGGTGAAATGCTTGCACTAACATTTGGTATTAGAGCATAGGTCTTCTTATTCAGGTATAACAACCTAAGAAGGATCCAATGGCAAGTATGGGTGAAGGAATTATTCCCGACTAAGCTTCTATCGTTAGACCACCAAGTTTCAATAGCGAACACTTTCTTTCTAGAAAGCTAAGTTCTGAGTATTCATTATGGCTACAAAATATGGACTATGGGACGTGATTGAGAGTGGAAACTACAAGCCTAAGAAAATTGTAGATTCACAGAAGGTTCCTAAGACACCAGCAGAATATGATGAGAATGATAAGAAACTTATCACACTTAATAGCAAGGTAATTTTAATGATTCAAAGTGCCTTAAGTCAAAATGAGTACTTCAGGATCTGCATACTTCCAACAGCTAAAGAAATATGGGAAGCTCTAGAAATAGCGCACGAAGGAACCTTAGGAATAACAGAAAACCAGATCGATACTCTAGTTACTGAATTTGATTTACCTCTAATGAAATCAGGTGAGCCAATAGCTAAATTCGAACTTAGATATACTCATCTTGTTAATCAACTTGCAGCACTTGGGAAAGTCTATGATCAATATCTCCAAGTACGAAACATTCTGAATATTCTTTCTAAAGACTAGGAAGCTAAAGTCACCGCTATTAAGGAAGTAAAAGGTGAATTAATGCAATCGGTTGCTTCTCTATTCAAAAGTCTATCTGAATATGAAAGTAAATTAAAGTTCAAACAAGAGCAAGAAGATATTGGTGACAATAAGAAGAGAGGTCTAGTACTAAAAGCAAAAGAAGAAGATCAAAATAAGATTAAGAGTTTGATGATGATGAAATGGGCCTAATGATAAAACGATTCAAAAAGTTTTATAAGAAAGGCCAAGGATTTAAAAAATTTTAGAAAGGAGGAACAAGCAATAAAGAACACATCATCTGCTATTAATGTGAAAAACCAACACATATCAAATCAAAATGTCAAGAACTGGCTTAGAAGAATAAAGAAAAGAGAAAAGGCAAGTTCTACAATAAGAAGAAAGTCTTTATATCTGCCATATAGGGAGATAGTTCATCTAATGAAAATAGCGATGATGAGGAAGTAGCCAATATCTGTCTAGTTGTTCAAGAAGAAACAGAAGAAGAGATATGTCTTAAAGCATCCAAAAACAACAAGTGGTACATAGACAGTGGATGCTCCAGACAGATGACCAGTGATTTCAAAAGTTTTATCACGATCCAACCTAAAGAAGGTGGAAAAGTAAAATTTGGAGAAAATCAATACAGAAAGATAGCAGGAATTGGTGAAATCAAAAACGATAAAGGCATACAAGTTGAAGATGCATATTATGTTGAAGGATTGTGCCATAATTTACTGAGCGTAAGTCAAAGTACAGATAAAGACAACTGGGTAATATTTGACTTAGAGGAATGTCTAATTGTAAACAAGAAAGACTTACAATTATTAGATAAGAAGAATGTAAAGGCAAAGCTTAGAGAAAAAAGGGAAGGTAACTGTATACTCTTGATATCAGTAGAAATGACTTCTAAGTAATGCCGATGAAAGTTGGTTATGGCATAAGAGACTAGCTCATGTCAATATACACCAACTAAGCAAGTTACTTAAAAAGGACTTAGTGATTGGATTACCCAAAGTAAATTTCAAAAACGATTTGATTTATGACGTATGTCAAAAGGGTAAACAAACTAAATCATCTTTCAAATTGAAAAATGAGATCAAAAAAAATAGACCACTTTAATTATTACACATGGATTTAGTTCGGCCAGCAAGAGTTAAAAGTCTTGGTGGCAACTTATATTCATTGGTCATTGCTAATAATTTTTCCAGATTTACATGGACTATTTTTCTATCATCAAAGGATGAAACTTTTGCATAATTTATTGTTTTTGCCAATAAGGTGCAAAATGAGAAAGGTATATCTATTATAGGTATCAGGACAGATCACAGTGGAGAATTTGAAAATCAAGCCTTTAAAGAATATTGTGATACTAATGGCATTGATCACAATTTCTTCACTCCAAGGACACCTTAACAGAATGGAGTCGTGGAATGAAAGAATAGAGTACTGAATGAAAATAATGTGTCTCAAGTTTTTTGGGCTGATGCAATGAGCACAGCATGTTATATTTCAAATAGAGCCTACATCAGAACAAAACTTGGAAAGACACCATATGAACTATACAAAGGAAGGAAGCCAAAACTTGCTCATCGATATATCTTCAGTTGTAAGTGTTTCATTCATAATAATGGTAAAGAAAACTTAGGAAAATTTGATTCTAAAATAGATGAAGGAATTTTCTAGGTTATTCTAATCGAAGCAAAGCATACAGAGTTTTCAATAAACAAATATGTGTTGTTGAAGAATCAATTCATGTTGTATTTAATGAATTTGAATCCTCTGACAAAATAATTGTTGATGAGCAGGAAGTTATTTTAAATCAAGAGAATGGTCAACCTAATCCTAAACCTTTCATCTCAAAAGTTGATCAAACCAAGAAAGCAGATCAGTCACTAGGACAACCTAGAGCCTGGAAATACAATAAAAGTCATCCCCTAGAGCAAGTCATAGGAGATGTGAATGAAGAAGTCAAAACTAGAAATAGAATTTTTAATGAAGTTAGTTTCTCTACTTTTATTTTTGAGATTGAACCTTCTAACATTGACAAAGCCCTATCAGACAATGATTAGGTAATGGCAATGCAAGAAGAATTAAACCAATTTGAAAGAAATCAAGTTTGGGATTTGGTACCCCAACCTAAGGATCATCCGATCGTTAGTACTAAATGGGTATTCAAGAACAAACTTGATGAATCCACAATCATTGTCAGAAACAAGGCAAGATTGGTGGCTAAAGGCTATAATCAAGAAAAAGGAATTGATTATGAGGAAACGTCTGTTCCAGTAGCTAGATTGGAAGCTGAACAAGTACTCTTAGCCTTTGCATGCATCAAAGGATTCAAACTCTATCAAATGAATATACAAAGTGCATTTCTAAATGGCTACATCATGGAAGAAGTGTATGTAGATCAATCTCTAGGTTTTGAAGAAGTAACCAAACCTAACCATGTTTTCAAACTAAGAAAATCTTTATATGGTTTAAAACAAGCTCTTAGAGCATGGTACAAAAGACTCAGTAAATTTCTCATTGATCAAAGTTGTGTACGAGGAAAATTTGATACAACACTTTTTACAAAACTAAAATGAGATGATATTTTAATTGTATAAATATATGTTGATGATATAGTTTTCGGTGCTACTAATGAAAACTTGTGCAAGGAATTTTCTGAGATAATATAGGGGGAGTTTGAGATGTCAATGATGAGAGAATTAAATTTCTTTCTCAGTTTGCAAATCAAACAAAGAAAGAATGGAATTTTCATTTCTCAAACGAAGTATGTGAAAGAGTGATTGAAGAAGTATGGAATGGATGAAGCAAATGGAATGGACACGCCTATGAGCTCAACTACGTTGCTTGATACAGATGTCAAGGGAAAAGATTACAATATAACAAGATATAAAGGAATGATTGGATCATTGCTCTATCTCACTGCAAGCAGACTTGACATCTAATTTAGTGTTGGTATGTATGCAAGATATCAATCAGTACCAAAGGATCACATGCTGAAACTGTCAAGCAAATCTTTAGATACCTCACTAAAATGGTAGAATTAGATCTCTGGTATCCTAAAGGAAGAAGTGAATATCTAGTTGCATACTCAGACTCTGATTATCGAGGTTACAAGACAGACAGAAAGAGTACCAGGGGACAACGCCGGTTTCTTGGAGGATCACTTGTGTCATGGTTTAGCAAAAAACAAAATACAGTGTCTCTTTCGTCAATGAAAGCCAAGTATGTTGTAGCATCAAGTTGTTGTGCACAAGTGTTATGGCTAAAGCAACAACTACAAGATCTTGGTATTTATCTAAAGGAGATACTAATATACTGTGACAACACTAGCACAATACGCCTGGCAAAGAATCTAGTTTAACACTCCAAAACCAAGCATATTGATGTTAGACATCACTTCATCAGAGATCATATCCAAAAGAAAGACATCAAAGTGATATTCATTCCAACACATCTTCAACTACTTGATATCTTCACAAAACCTCTTGCAAAAGATCAATTATTATATATTAGAAGAGAATTGGGAATGGTAAATCCCAATGAATTGTAAGTTATTTAGTGTTTGCAAAATGTTAGATGATATTATTTATTGATGTTTTGATGATTACTAACTTAAACAGCGAAGTTTCTAGTAATTTATTTTTTATAGGAATTTGATACTCTGTTATGAGGCATGAAAAGCAGAGGTTAATAGAGGACAATATTACTGGAGGGATAACTTCAAGTAAAGCTCATCATTATCCAAGTAATACCTTAAAGTAATTATAAAGATTACTCGAGTAACCACTCGAGTAATGACATGGAAAATGTAGCAATGAAGCATTAATTCAAAAGGAAATGGCATAATAGTTGGAAATGAATAGACAGGAAATGAAGAGACAAATTACTCGAGGGAGCTCTTGAGTAAACTATCAAAATTAGTTAAATAAGGCATCAAGTAATCATGAGTATAGATCAAAAATCAACCCAATTTCCACTCAAATCTATCTTAAAATGCCATCAAATGATCGAGGGAATAAACATAAGTAATTATAATATTACTTATGATAGGTACGCATTTAAATTGCTTTAGTTTAAAATTTTCAGAGAGCTTTACTTGATGGAGCCCTCGAGTAATGTCGGGCGTCTTGCCTATATTTTTGTGCGTCACGTCATTTTCACAAAATTACTTCAAGTAATTCTCTGAGTAACCTTCCAGAAAATCTTTCCACAAACACTTCTTCACTTCATTTTCGAAAAAACCCATCAAAATTTCTTGAGAAAAACTTCTTCAAATCTCTAGAAATTCTCTGCCCTAACCTTCGACATTCGCGAGAGAGTTTTCTGAAAACTTCTCTTTCTCAATCAAAATGGTTAGAACCAAAACCACCCTTCCCGATACTCCTTTTGAATCTTCTAATCCTTAGCTATCGCATGATTCTATTCTATTTCCTCTATCCAAAAGAAAAAAACTCACTCCCCGATCAAAAGCTAAATCTAAGCCGTAGGCTAAACCCAAAGTTAAGGGGGTTGTGATCAAGGAATCCACTACTACAAGAGCTCAATCTAAGAAGGATGTTTCTCCTAGTAGAGGTAAAGATATCAAGCCACCATCTCCACCTCCTTCTGATTCTTCTGACACTCCATCTTTCTCTGAGAAGCCGTCAAAAAAGGCTAAGTTTGAGAGAAAACTTGCCCAAGCCATCGCAAGTATACTAGATGAGGCTTGGAAATCTAGAGAAGGGAATCAAGGTCAATCTACAAAGGAACCCAATGTCAGGGAAGAAGAAATTACATTCCTTCCAATGGGATTAAACGTAAAGAAGATTGAGGAATCATAAAAATTCAAGGATCACTTTTCAAGGAGAAAAGTGTGCAAGATGCACTTCATTGACCTCAATGTTCTTCAAGAGGTATTGAAATTCAACGTCAATCTATATCTTGAGTCTTGTATGCCTTGGCTTTTAGTTAAACTTCCATTTACATTTCTATTGTAATTTAGAACCTGTCAATGATCCACTTAGAGACTCTAGAGGAGCATAAATGTTTTCTAAGGTTAAAGGGCAAGAAATCCTATTCTCCCCCTCCAAAATCAATACCTGGTTAGGAATGAAAGACCCACCTGAGGATAACTATCCTAATCTTGATTCAAACCAGCTGTTTTCTATTTTAAGACCTGGTGAGATAGTAGGACCCCTCGGTATCAATCTAAGTGATATGTGTGATCTTTACTGAGTCCTAGAGTATATCTATTCAAGAGCCATAGTAAACAAAGAACATAATTACACACATTTCATAAAGAAGGATTACAGAAAATTTGCCTCAATTCTTCTAAAAGAGAAAAAGGACTTGGGAGAATATATTTTTGCTGAAATCAAAAGATATAGATTTGAAGGAAAATCCACCACTCCATTGCCTTATCCTCAACTCATATCTTTATTTCTCAAAAAGGACAAGATTTGGTATTTAGAGAAGGGTGAACTAATTGAGAGGTTGGTTCTAGTAGGAAGAAACCAAATTGGAAAGTTACATATTGCACTACCCATGAAGAACCCACTTGAGACAAGTCCTAAGAAGAAGAAGAATGAGACTATAACAAGCCGTTTAGATGAGACACAGTCTTCTGCTCTAGCATCCATATCTCGTCCTTCCTTTTTTGGTGCCATATTGCAAAATTTTATGGAAAATATCCTTAGAGGTTTTCATATCGACATTGCAAATACTAATACTGAGTTGATAACCAACATGAATATGAAGATGAGAGAGCTTGTAGAGAAAATGGATAAGAGGCATGAAGAAATATTAGCAGAATAATAGGCTTAGGGTAAGCTCCTGAGATCACTCCTTGCCAGACTTGATGCTATGGCATCTGGATCATCCACTCCTGGTTTATCTGTGCCCACTAATACTGAGCCAGTACCAGCTTCTAAGCCTAGACCTTCTGAGCCTGGACCCTCATCCATCCCTCCTCCAAGCAATCTTTTATTCTCCATGCCTGACCCATCAACTATCTTTGAGCACATAGACATCACAGTCGATGATCTTATTCAGCTAACGCAGCCTATGCCAATACGCATTGCATCCCCAACCGGCATTGAGAAAGTGGTTGTCTCCTCTAGTTATCATCAATCACCTAAAATAACAGTAGAAGTAGAGATTTCCTCTTAAGTTCCAGCCCCACAGAGTCCTCCAAATGATCTTATTATGGTTCCTCCTTTGGTACTTCCCAACCCTGAACCCTTTAGCTCCTCTTCATATTCTTCTAGTTCAAATGACTCACATGGCTCTAGATTCACACCTCTTCCTGTTACTCCTATCTCTACAATCAAGCCATCTAGTCCTACCCCTTCTCTTAATTGATCCTATCCTTCTGATGAAGACAAAAAAGGGGAGAAGAACTAGGGTGATTTTATGAAATGATGTGATGTGAATTTTTTGTATAGGGTTTTGCATATAGATATGGGTGTATAGTGTTTAAGAGAGCTTTATTCTTTATTAGTTTTAAGCTTGATTATGTTGATATCATGAACTCTTTCTACAATTTCAATTGAAGTTATATTACATTGTAGACTAATGAGCTTTTAATTGTATATGCGAGATGAACAAATGAAGAATTAGAACATACCTTCAAAATTATAGGCTTTTGATTTTAACTTCATTATAATTGGATTAAAAAAGGTTTTAAAAGATAAATTTCTCAAGATCATTAGATTTGAATCCAAAAAGATCCTCACCAAGTTATTTTAAAAGAGTTTTCAAGTTTAATTTGAACAAACGATTGCATATGAAAAGTTTTCAAAAACATTGTTCAAAATCACCAAGTTTTGTCATAAAAAAAAGGGGGAGAATTTTAGATCCCATATGTTTTGATGATAACAAAGATTGGATTAATATTACAAAATTTTTAAATCAAAGGTTTGAACAAAGTAATTAAGTTCTTGGTTGCAAGTAAAAGCATTACTCGAGTAGGTACTAAAGTAATAAAGATGAAGGAAAAGACAGAGCACAGAAAAGGAACACAGTGATATTTTTGTAGACATTACTGGAGTAAGCCCTCAGGTAATAACCTTCATTACTCAAGGGATTACTCGAGTAATGTTTGAAAATTTTTTCCAGAAGCTCTCTGTTAAAAATTGCATGGGATTTCTCGAAGGTATCACTCAAGTAATCTATAAAGTTATTTGAAAGACTTACTCAAGGGATTACTTGAGCAACTAGAGCAGAAATCATCCAGTAGCTCTCAGCCAAGAAATGACAGATATTACTCGAGGGATAACTCGAGTAACCTAATGTGAAAGAAACTACTTTCCTCGAGTAATCACTCAAGTAAGTTGAAAAGAAAAGAAAGCATTACTCGAGGAATTAGTTGAGTAATCAGGTAAGCATAATTGAAGTTGCTCTCAGCCAAAATTTTAATGACATTACTTGAGGGATTACTCGAGTAATCTGTAAAGTTATTTGAAACATTACTCAAGGGACCACTTAAGTAATAAGAGAAGAAAAGGATTACTTACTCGAGGGATCACTCGAGTAAGTAAGTCTGCCAGGTATTATAAGATGAGTTACTCGATGGTTTACCCAAGTAATCTGGTCAGACAATGTTGACTTACTCTTTGGCTTATTTTTTATGAAGGTACTCAATGGACTACTTGAGTAAGGAAGCATGATCACTCGAGTAGCCACTCGAGTGATGCAATACAAAAAGCATGATTTTAATCCAACATTTATTGATTTGTTATCTATATGATTAACCTTTCATTGTATTAGCTTCTTAAGTATATTTGCAGAGAAACAATGAAGAGATCATGCTATGAGAGAGAAGTCAAACATATCATCCTCAACATCTGAAACACTTACCTACCGTAAACGGCTAGTTTTCAAATTTGAAGAATAGTCAAACAAAGCTGCGCGACTCTAATGGACATGTTTTGAAATGCTTCCAAATGACATTACAAATCTTCTATATATATGGAGCATCCAAAGAACAGAACAAAAAAAATGAGAACACACAAACTTACATCGATCATTATATTCTTAGTGCTCTGTTTCTTATATTCACTCTTTATACTTCAGTGATTATACATTTGCTCTGTAAGAGAGTTTTTCATTACAAACTCAATATTTGTTATTGAGACAACTTAAGGTTGTGGAACCTTGAGTTGGGGTTTTGATTACAACGTCTAAGGGGGAGTGAGTGTCTAGTAAGGGAACTTGTTTTGTATTGAGGTGCCAAGAACCTACTAAATCTTGGAAGATATAGTGAAACTCTCAGAGAAGCTCTGAGGACTGGACGTATGTCAAAGTGGTTATGGCCGAACCAGTATAACTCCCGGTGTACACTTCGGTGATATTTCTCCTAGCTCTTAACTACTTTAAATTTATAGTCAATTTTTATATATGTAACAATTTTTCTGGAATGACCCAATTCACTCCTCTCTTAGATGAAACGCTTGTACTAACATATACTTGTCTCAATGACCACCAAGCAAGTTGCTTTCACTTGCCCTAACTCACGATTTTATCGTTCATGAGCCCTAGCTAGGTCACATTCCTTTAGCACACTATTCTCCTTATTCGACTGAGATGCCTTTATGAAGTCACGAAGCGATAAAGAATTCAAGGTGATATTTACTTTCTTTTGTGATGTCATGTTTTTTGGAAAACCTATTATTGCCTTGTTGAAGGTTTATTTCCTGTTACAAAAAGTTGTAAACCCATTACTTTGACTAAAGGTTCTTACTTTATTGATCTTTTTTTATGTGACTGTTAGATCCTATATTTTGATGATTACAAAGCTTAAGAAAAGTAAAGAAAGTGTTTTGGAAAGCGTAATGTGGCTAAAATCATTTTTACTAGGAAAAATGTTATCACCATAGTGCTCACTAGTAGTGATAAATAATGATCATTATAATGACCACTCGAGTGATGTGTTCATCATTACCACTTCACTATGGTGACTAAGATAGTGACCTATTTTCTGAAAAACAATATTATAAAGGATCACTTGAGTTACAAAGTACATCACTATCAAACTACCATAGTGAATCATCTAATGATTAATTTTTTGGAGAAATATTTCAAACTTGATCACTCAGGTAAACACTGGAGTGATGTTTCAAAATGTCATCACTACCTCTTCACCATGGTGCCTCTTCATGGTGATTAGTTTTCTCAAAATATTTCAAAGAAAAGATCACTCAAGTGACCACTTGAATGATGTATTAAAACTTTCATCACCATCACTTCACCACAGTGATACTATGAAATGATTAGTTTTTCAAAAAGAAGATTACTTGAGCAACCACTCAAGTGATGTGATAAAGTTTCATCACTATTTCTACACCATAGTAATATGTCCTGGTAATCAAACTTCTAAAAATTTTCTAAGAAAAGATCACTTGAGTTATAACACCATAGTTTATAAATAGTTGGATAAGTTTTAGATATATAATGAATACAAACCTAAGATATTGTTCTATTACAAGTTATTAAAGTCTCAACTTCAATACAAGGTTCAAACTTATACTCAGTTTTTTGAAAACTTTTGAAAATACTTTAGGTGTGGTCTCAAATCAGTTTGCATATATATTACCACTCATCAATTTTAAAACCATTTATTTAAAATACAGAGCATTCTTCTAGCATAAGCCCACATATTGGTGGTTATCTTATGGGTCTTTAATGTTTGGTCGATCCGATCTAATTCACTTAACATATTCGAATTACAGTATGCACATTGATATGCTAATCGTATGATTTACAGCTATCGAGGTTAGCGTTACTACTAATGCTACTGCTTGATATTCTTACTTAGTTACATTTAAAATTTTACAGTTATCTAAAATAAAAGATAACCAAAGGGTCTATAACTGTCCAGCATTCGCTTCACCCACCCATGGTTACCTTCTTGCCCTTGGAGTTGGATGCCTTAGTTGTAGAATATTGGTTGGAAAGGGTAAGATACAAAGAATCCTAGTAGTACAAAAATTACTCATATGATATGAAGAATACTAAGCATGTAAAACAAATTATCGAACCAAACACTTATAGTATGTAGCAAACAATCCCTTATCACAAAACCGCAACGCTTGATGACCATAAACTAGCAGCCCAAGGCCTTTTCCCCATACAAGATATGTAGTCTAGGGTAACCCCTATACTACAGCCCATGGTAACTCCCTGTATAACTTGTACTTATGGGTCTTACCGCCTAGGGACTAACTGTCTCGTACATAAGCAGATGATAGGGAATACCTACATAATAGCACATATAATATAAGGGATAAGATACTACCTAGTAGCCTTTCCAAACTCTGTTCTTGTTTTAAATCCCGTAAGTGTTCTAGACAAATGTCAAATCCTATAAATTGGAATTCACAAATGAATGAGTTATTACTTATTCCAATTCTTTGATAACTCAAGTTACTTGAGTTAGTTAACCTTAAGGTTAGTGCACTAGGCCAAATGATAAGTCTATGTGTTTACACTAGCTCACAATGCCTATCTTTACCCTTAGAGTTCACATTTATTACATTTTACCCTAACTCTCTCAGTTTTGCAAGTCATTCCAAAGCTGGCAAAATTTTCAACAAACTTTGAAAATTCATATCTTTTTCTAGGAAATTGAACATAGTCCAATAATAACCAAGTTTCCAATTCATCAAACAAGTTTCATATGCTCTTTAAACATCACAAGACATCATGTATATGGTCAAAACAACATGAAACCTCAAAACCCTAAGTAACCAAAATTAGGGTAGCAAAACAAGTTTTAAGTTCTCAACTAATTAGCACAATATAGCTCAAATTTAAGCTCTAACTCACCTCTATCACTTTCCTAAGCTAGTTCTTTGATTCCTCAACTTCGGCTCTTCTTTGGTAGCTCAAAACACCTTCTCCTGAAAAACAAAAACCATAGAATTAAAGCTCTGAAGAGAATTTGAGCTAGAAAGGTGATTATCAAGGTGAAAATCAAGCATAAAGACTTGCCTTGGCTTTTTGGTTCTTCAAGATGTCTTTTCTCTTTCCTTTTACTTTTTCTAGGCTTTTTCTCTCTTATTTTTATGCTTGGCCAACTTTTTAATGAATGGAAGAGAGATTGTATGGTTTAATATTCATTCCTTGTCTTCTTGCAATTTGCTTGGCCAATATATTCCTAAGAGAGCAAGAAAATCCATGTGTCACAACTTGGTGGCTTCTTGAAAAAGTTGTAAGGTTAATTAACTAACCCAAGTTGGATTCATTGAGTTGAGCTTTCTCTTTCCTCCTCCCTCTTCAACTGGGATGAAAATCACCATCAAAAGGGAGAGGAATTGTTGACAAAGTATTCTTGAAATATTGCCTTTTGGTCAAACTTTCCAAGTTGTTAAAATGTGAAGACACTTTGACTTTTCTTTCTTCTCTTCTTTCTTTTCTTTTGGCTTGGTCAATGAATTTAGGGTTGCTTTAATTGCACATTCTCTTTCTCTTATTCTTGGTCTTGACCCAAATTTAAGAGTCCAATAGAAGAAGAAATTGGTTGACCAATTGATCTTATAGGTATTGGTTCAAGTTTTGACTTTAGTCTTCCAAGTGGTTTAACACTTTGACCAAATTTTCTCTCCCTTCTTTGCCCCTTAGTGATCGAATTTAACCCTTGTATGAGGAGGGTTAGTTGCTTTTTGAATCTCATAATAACTCTTGCTTTTTATGAGGAAATCCTAGCCCTTCATTTTGTCTTCTAATTTTAACCTCAAGATCAAGTGGCAATTGTCTCTTTCGCCTTTGATCATGCAATATTAATTTTTTTTGCCATTATCTCTTTTATTCTCCTTTAGTCTCTCTTGCTAGATGCCACTTCCTCTTCTTTTTATGTCCAAGTTAAGCTTTTGGTCATTTCTAACTTTGAACAAAGAAATTATGTAGTTTCCTTGAGCTAATTGGAACTAAGTGCATTGTAAAATTCATAAAGTGATTCTAACATCATTTAAAATGTCTATTTGGTACATGCCCTTGAGTGAAATTTGGGTTATTACATGAGTGACTACTCAAATGATGTGTGAAAAAGTATATCACTAGCACAACACCACAGTGACTCAGGTAGTGCTCAGTATCTTGAAAAATTTTCTGAGATTAGATCACTCGAGTGATGTGTAAAATGAGACTAGAGCACCATTACCACTACACCATGATGATGGTATCTAGGGATCTGTTTCTTATAAAAATAAAAGAAACATGACCACTTGTGTGATTTTGTTATATTCATCACTACCAACATACTATAGTAAGTTATCTAGTGATATATTTTCAAATGAAACAAGATCACTCGAATGACCACTAGAGTGATCATATATTTTTGCATCACTACTACAACACCATGGTGAACCATCCAGTGATTTCCTTTGTTTTTAAACAACTAAGTAAAGATCACTCCAGTGACCACTCAAGTGATACAATTTCATAAAACAAAGTATCGTATCATAAATCTTGACACTCATTCAAATCCATTCTAAACTTGTTCTAAGTACTTCTAATTGATCTAACACTTCATTATACTAGTACTTAGTCATATTGCATATGGTTAATCATGGATTAAATCAAGATTAGCAAAAATCAATTTTGTGTCAAAGCACTAAATGCTCCAAAGTTCAAACGCTTCACATTCTATCTGCTCTTAATAGCTAAATCCAAAGACACAAAATAATATGACATTCTCAACAGATAGAAGCAATCAGGAAGTATACTTCTTTATTTTTAGTTTATTTGCTTTTCTTAAATACTCACTTTGGTCCTTAATATATGATCTAATCGTGGAGTTGATCTTGGTCTTAATGTAAGACTATTTCTCATATTTATCATTTTTTTTAAATTATTCCTATTGATATTCCTTCAACTATAATTGAGTAAAAGAGATATTGAAGGAATTAAGGAAGATGATGATAATGATTTAGAAAAAACATATTATATTAGTTATCTTAACTAATTTTTCATTAATTTAATTAAATTATGTAAATATTCCCTCTGGTCCTATTTATAAGCAACTTTTCCCTTGATTGCGTAAAACGAACAGGTAGTTAAAAACAATAAATGTATAAAAAATGTCATGTTTTTTGCATATATACCCCTATTTATGAAAAGAGTATAGGAGAAAAAATAGATAAAAAGTATAGGAGATAATGAATATAAGATATAAAAGAGAATAAAAATTATTTATAAAAAAGATTAATCTTATAAAAAAAATTACTTATAAATAAAAACGGAGCGAATAGATTTTATAGAGGGCATAAAAAAGTTGAAATAAGCGCCCACGAGGTCCTCGAGGACCCATCAGTTTGTTTTTTTTTTTTTACCGTGCTAGTTGTAATCCGCGGACTGTGAAGTGGGAACACAAACCGACAAATAAGGGATGGTCTGTCTTTTTTTTCCCGGCTAGCTGTAATGAAAAAATAGATGGTTGTTTTTTTATTTTTGTTCAACGTATCCATCCTTGAATTTGAAAAACTTGTGCAGACAAGTGATCTTCTACGCATAAATATCAATATATATATATATATATATTATATTTCCTGTAATATTGATGTCCCATCTTTCATAATATTTATGTTTATTTTAAAGGTATATAATAATTTCAACTTTTTCACATTTATATCATTATATATCATATAATATTATTTTAAATTTAATTATAATGTCACCTGCCCTAACTATTTGGATGCATCGGGGTAACTTTTTTGACTTGATATTAGGGCTGACTTTTAAAATATTATGCTTAACAATTGTCCTTTTTTTGTTTTGTAAAAAATGTATGATTTTGTTTTTTTTGCTATTATTTCCTCATGTTCTTAATATATGACATATTTATTTAATTTAATTAGATTAAAATGTTAGATTTCATGTATCGATGATAAAAAAGCTTAGCAATAATTTTTTGTAGGAGAATCACAATTTTACAACATAAGAAAATAGTTTTTGAAAGTTGCAGCAGAAAATCACTCAAGTGAGCATTCGAGTGATGTGAAAAATATTGAAATACTTGATCACTCGAGTGAGCATTCGAGTAATATATTCAGAATATGTCACTCTTAATATATGTTTGTGATAGCTTAAAAAGCACTTATAAGTGTTTTTTTACGTAAATTAATATATAACTCCTCTCACATACTTAACTCGTATATCGTAAATCACGATTAAAAAGTACTTATAAACTAAAATTAAACTATCCTAAACAAACACTTAGTTGACTGCCAGTAAATAAGCGAGTTGTGAAAAATTTTATTGAGCACTTGAGTGATGCCTTTTTGAAAAACTCTTCACTACAAAAGCTAATGATTCACTATTTTTTTCCTCTAAAGATCACTCGAGCAATACATCAATTTGTTTTTAGTTCTGTAATATCCCAAATTTTGAAATCGGAAGTTTGAGAATAAGCCTGAATTAAGTGGACTACTAAACCCCGGTTTAACAGGTGTCCTAAATCTATTGCCTAATGTTTCTTATATCTTTGGAGTATTAAGAAAGTAAAATGGTGAATTTTAGAAAATATGATTATGCTTCCAGTGAAATTGCCTATGAGGCAGTGAGCTTGTCATGTGATTTTGTATGACAAAATGGTGAGAAAAAATTATGATATTTTAAAGAGTGAAAGCAGACATCCTGAGTTTTAATTTGATAGGTATATGAATCATTTGAAGCTATATGCAAAAATATATGAATTTTTGAAGTTAGCCCAGAAAAAAATGGAAAGTTTCTGGAATAGCATTCTAAGATTTAAATTCTGGGATTTTTGTGCTTCCATTTGGATAAAGACTATATTCTTCCTTGAAACTAAACTCAATAAGGATTCTATAGCATTTGGAATCACTTCAATTCAATTTTTCTAGAATTATTTATGATTTTTCAAAGTTTAGGCAGAAAATATGCCAGAATTTTGTAAAAATCAGAAAATCGGAAAATTAATTAAATAATTCATTGAAGCATAATATAATAATAAAAAGCCATCATCCTCTTCTTGCTCAGCCATAAACTGACGTGAATTTGGTAATTCCAATTCTAAAAATGGATTCATTGGGTGAAAATATGTCAAAATAGCCATAGTCAAAATTTCAGGAATAGCATGGTCGGACTGGGTACGGTGGGGTGGGGCTGGGTCCCTGGGGGCATTTTGGTAAATTTTCATAATACGCTCATATTACCACCAGAAATATTATGGAAGTGTCTAAATGATACATTTGGAATTGTAGGATCAAGTGGAAAGCTGAGCTGCGACAAGCATTACGAGGCACAAGTTCGAGGAGTGTACTTAAGGATCAAGAAGGGCTAAGGTAAGGGACTTACCTTATTTGCATGTATTTGATATCTCTGCTTGTATAGTGATGTATGTGATTGTTTTACTTGATTGTATAGAGCATATTTGAATAAATGAAGAGCTGTTTCTGTTTTTGATGTGGTCATAGTTTTGTTATATGAAACATTGAGCATGCAGAAATGTCATTATGGGGCATACATCTAGTTAAAGCTAACATGTCATACACATAGCATCTATCATGCATGCATTATAGCATCTGTTTCCTACTAAGATTCTCTCGAATCTCACCCTGACCTACCACCAATTTAGACAGGAGAAGATAGAAGATATGCTGGGAACAATGTAGAGTATCGTATAAGGGGATTACAGTGGTGGAACTAAGACAATAAGGTGTCTCTGTTTCACTGGGATGGTTTTAGACATTCATGATAATTATTATGTATGAATCCCTATGGAAAATTTCTGTAATCATGCACATATTATCAGTATAATTATACTATTCCTATGTTGCCCACCGAATTACGTATCATTTTCCACAAAGACTTTGAAAAAGTTAAAATAAGATAAAGGGGTGATATTTTGGTATTAGAGGAAGGATTCTAGCCACAGAATTGTTTGCTCAGAGTAAATGCGGTGGTTTTGGCAACAAGATAATATACTGATATGCTTGCTTACATAGTGATAGGAACAATGAAGTGAATTGCTTCGACCAGTTATCAAGCCCTGAAAGGAACAGACATGCCTCGGGGAAATAGTGGAATACTCGGAAGGTAGTACATGTTACCATACTGGAGAGAGGATGGAACAAGGATGACATAGACACCGAGGAAGAGGCCAAAGTGTAGAGCCTCATCCTAAAACAGATTCACTAGTTTGCTGAACAACGACTAGCCACAGTTGTGGGTAGTAAAGTGACAGGCAGATAAGCCACAAATAGACAAGATAGAGAAAGATTCAAGTTTCATTACCGATCCCAGAGTTGGAGCGGTATACGTGATGCATGGTTTACAAACGGATCGAGGATTAGGGGAGGATGTCCGGAGCATACACCTGCGGGATATTCGTGAGTACGACACCCTAGTGGCCCAGTATACAATATACACGGATAAATTAACCCCAATGGCGGGTGGCCAAGGATAAGTTAATTTGGGGATTCCGGATGACATAGGGATCTATACAACACTGCACTTCTTTCCTGATATAGTGTTTTGACTAGGAAGAAGAATGAGATTGCAGAGCGGAGTTAGACAGACAACTTTGTAGACATCAGGGAACATATCAGGGTACGCATTCAGGTACTTGTACCAGCACTGATATGAAGTTCACAAACAGTGTTTAGTTGACCGATGACAGTTGGCATAACTCATAGGATAAGGGCAGTCTCGGGGTAACGGTGAATGAAAATAGATACAGCTGATATTTGTGTTTTGGCATGGGTACTGTTCGCCGTTTAGCTTCCGCAAGCGTACGGGTCGCAAGTAATAAAGTGATAAGTCAAGATCGTTCCCACGAGGACTATGACAAAAGCGAGTTAACTATTATAACTATGTTCTTAACTAGGTTGAATGAAATCATTTGAAATTGAGTATGTGAACTAAGAGGATTTGCTAAAAACAATAAGGTAAAACAAAGGTGATTGTAAAATTGATTCTACTTCAAGGTTTAAAGGCTTAGGATTACTTCTTCCTCATTGTATTTCATAAAACTATGCAATTAATTCACTTATGTTAGTTGTGTGAGTCCATATGCTAGTCAAAGATTCTAAGATCATCAATCAAGCTCTCTCAAGTCAAGATTGATTTTTAATCTTCATTAACAATGTTCAATCTCTTGTCTATCATTAATGAAAATCATCTTTCCCAAATCAATTCTTCATTAGACTATGCTAGGTTATTAGATATATCTCTATTCTAACAACAAACCATCCATTTAATCCCTAAACTTCAAGTCTAACATGATTTTTCTCAAGTTCTACAACCAAAATAGCTCTCTCAAGCATCATTCAATTGAACTAAACTAATCATGTGGTGATCAAGCACAAGATAGTAATTAAGCATAGAGGAAAATCAACATATATTCTCATCAACTATCAAAAGCAAGAAAATATAGTAGTTTTAATCCATACAATGAGTAGAAGTAATCCTAAATGAGAGTTTTAGCCACTCATAATCAATACAAACCAACAACTCAACATAAAACTCTTGACCATATCAGCAAATGAGAAGAGAAGAGGGGAAAAACCAGAAAAAGAGAAAAAAAATCTTGAATTTCTCCAAGAATCTCCTCCAAGAAGCACCAAAATCTTCCTCAAGCTCTCCAAGAAGCCTCCTTGTAGTTCTTGAGCTCTTCCTTGTGCAGAATACCTTCAATTCGGCGCCCCCATTAGGTTAAAAAGCCAACTGAAGCATCAGTTTTTCAAAACGCACAGTTGCAGTATCACGACTTTGCTTTCGCTTAACTATAGCGAACCCACAGCGTACGCAGTCAGAAGGGCCTATTTTTTATGTGTTTTCGCTTTCGCTTCGCTATAGCGAACCCACAGCGTACGCGGTCAGAAGGGCCTATTTTTTATGTGTTTTTGCTTTTGCTTCGCTGTGGCGTAGCAAAAGCAACCGGGGACACCTTCAAGCTACTTTGATCTTCCTTTTTGGCTTTTGTTCTTCTTTTCTTCACCTCCAAGGATTCATGTAAGCTTCCATTTCTTGACATCATCCTCCTACAAAGAGAAGGATTTTATGAGCTTTTCAATTCTTCAATTTAATCTAAAACCCTATACATTTAGCTCAAAATTTGCACTTTTTCAAGTATTTTCAACATATCACATTTTTCTTCATATGTATAAAACTTATGCACAATTTTTGTTTAAAACCACAAATATATGAGAAAAATGTGATGAAATACAAGAATTTCCAGAGAATAACACTCCCCCAAACTTAAGCTTTTGCTTGTCCTCAAGCAAATTCACACATGTAACATGACTTCCTAAATTGCTTATCTAAATTGCAGATATGTTCATGTCCTCATTCATTGCTCTAAAGATCACACGAAACAGGGACTTGCGAGAATATGCCAAGATGAATGTCTTATAATCTTTAAGCAAGTTTTTCAAGAGTCCTTTGAGTGTGGGTGTGTGTTTGGAATCAAAAGACATTTCTCCGGATTCTATCTCAGTCACACATAATACTCCAACTCATATACAAATTTTCAACTCTACCACTTCACTATCCTCTTTTCATCCTTCTCTACTTACAAGTTACCTCATATGGTATCAAAATCAAAAGGACTTTTAGGCTTGTAATGTGGCCATGGGTTTAGGGTTTTTGAATGGAAGGGAAAAAAGGAATAAATACAAAAACTTTGAGATAAATGAACTAACTTCCTTTCTTCTTTTTCTTTCTTTTCTTTTCTTTTTTTTTCTTTTCTTTCTTTCATTTTTTTTTCTTTAACAAAATTGAACTAACTTGGCTTCTGTATACTTTGTTCAGCCCTCATTTCTGTATAAGATTTTTTTTTTTAATCTCAAAGCAAGGTATATCATGGTTTTTCAGGTTAGGGGTTAGGAAGTGAATTTGTTTTCAATAAAAATATTTATATTGGTTTTTCTATGAAGGCTCAAAATTGGGTTCAAAATGGAAGAATCACAATGTAGGATAGCTTGAAAGGCTCAAACGCTTTTTAACGAAATGCCTAGATCATTTTTCAAAACCATATGAGATGCACAATAAGCTTCGAAAAATTCTAAAGTAGATTTGGAAATTATACCTTTGAAAATAGGTATATAAGCTAGTTTACCCAGAGTTTCTTCAACAAAAACCTTCAAAACATCCCTGACTCCAATAGTGCAAGATTATGCTCAAGAGAATTCCTTAGAAACTCACTCCAACATTATAACTCATTCAACAAGGCATATTAATCACAATTTCCTGTCAAGCATAATGCTAAATAGCTTATCCAATCATCGGACCATTTATGCAATCCTAAACAAACAATTTAACCAATTCAAAAGATATTTTCTCTGAAATTTTCCCAAGCAAAGGCTTAAGTTTGTGAAATTTCATCTATTTCACCCCTTTTTTTCAATCAAACTATACATCAAAACTGCTTGTATATCCCTGTGCACTCACTGTTCACATTCAAAATTTTCACATTTCAAAATTTTCACAATTTCCCTCCCCCAAACTTGAAATCAACAGTGTCCTCACTGTCAATTTAGGTTGAGGGAAATATCAACATTCACAAACCTGAACGCAAACAGCACTCAAACCTGTACACATTTACAAGTAATATTCATAGTAGTCTTAAAGGTGCAGCAAACAGTACATGCATAATTGCAACCAATTATCAACAAGTCAAACCAAAGGCAACAACACCCTTTGTCTAAACATATCAGATTTTCAGCAGGAGGCATTGAACAGCTTACATGATAGCCATCAGTAGCTAACACCATAACAGTCACAACAATATAAGACCAAAAGAAGCCACAAATATGAATAAGCACATTTGCCACAAGAAGGAAACACATCAAGTAGAACATAGCTATCAGGACGTATTTCAAAAGCAGAATAGTCACTGTGCAATGAGCCCTCAGTAGCTCATATCCAAAGCAAGATGTCCAAAAGCAAGTATGAGACCATCAGTAGCCTCATGCAAATAGAGCGAACAAGCAATTAGCACAGTCAAGGACATGAAGAAAAAAAACACACACACATTGAAGAACAAAATGACAAACCTAAAAAGAAAAGAAAAATAAACTACTCTATAAAAAGATTTCCCCCAAACTTAAAGTCTATCTAGGTCCAAAGCTTCCAAACAAAATTCCATACTTAGGCCTATCCTCACTACCTTCAAAATCTATTTATTCATCTCAGAATGAAAAATTGAAACCTTTTAATATGCAGCTGGACAAATCCCTTTCAATTTGGTAAACCAAAGAAACAATACAGTTGAGGAATGGTCATAGTGAGGTGTTCTTCTGTGAAAATCAAATATTCGAGACCATAAATTGAATGTCCAAGTGTAATCATCAGTGACTACAATCAGAATAATCCCATGATATAATGCCTTGGTTTAGCACAAGGAAAAGGTAGAATTGCATCCCAAAAGCATCATTAATTAATTAAGCACAAGTTCAAACAAAGTTCCAAATTGACCCAAGAGGTTTCGAAAGCATGAAAAGCGTGTTCTGAAAACTTGTTGAATTGGTGAATACGTGGTGCCAAAAGTGCACCAAAACTTCCAGAGCTAAAAGCCGTTGTTCAAATCTCATAATGATGAAACATGCAGTTGTGAAAGTGCATTTCATTCTTGCAATAGACTTAGAAACAGTCTTTCGAACAAACTGAACTTTTCAGAATACAGTAATGCAATTCAGTTCTCCTGGAAACCAAGCATAAAATGAGTAAATGGGAAAATAAGACCTTAAATTCTGTAAGTTCAGAGACTGATCAAAGCAAACAAACAAATATCTAAAGCCTTCGACCAAACCAAGCTGTTCAATCCTAAGCTCATAGATTAGAAGAATATCCACATAACTAGCACATGTAGACTACTCAGAGAATTGACAAAAATAGTAAAAATAGTCCCTTTTGAAAAAATGGTCTCTAAAGATCAAATAATTATGAAAATCAGTTAGGAATTCGAGGTTCCCAAGTCCATTTTCTGAAGCATGTAACCAGCTATTTTATGTGACACAGCACAATTATTTGTCAAAACTGGAATTTTCATGAAGTTTTTTTTTATATATATGTTTCAATTCTCAAAATAACTAAGCATGTGCAGCTACGATAGGACATCAACTAATTTAGATATGAAACTATCTAACCATCCAGGCACACTATGATAATCCTCAAACAACCCAAATCAGTTCAGTCCTAATTGCTCAAAATGGAATAACAAATTTTCAGTTTTCAGAGCAGCACACTAAGTGTAGATATCCTAGATAAAACCAGAGCAATATCAAGACTTGAAACCATATTCCTTGGAACAAAGCACTTTTTTTCAAGATAGAAAAAATAATCCTTGTGAATCCCAGTAATCCAGCATGTATAAGAGTATTTTAGGACCTCAAAAACATTCTGTTGCACAGGACAATGTGAAATAACCGAATTCAAGGATCAAGCCTAAAACGCAGCTACTAGTATGAACAAATAAGAACCAAGCCTAGCTTAGCAAATCACTAACCTACTCCTTTAGCCACCCCATTTAGATTCAAGCTTAAGACCCTATAATCATCAACTATAGCAGTCCTCATACTAATCAGACCAAAGCCCAAAGAGGAAAGTAAATAGAAATTACCTCCTCTGTAGATTAAAGGTAGGGATCAGCGGTGAGGAATGAGCGATAGTGAGGAGCTTAGTATGCAGTGGAAAAACAGGGGAAGCTGGGTCTTCGATCGTGAGGGCCGTGGGTGGTTGGGTGCGCTAAGATGGTGAGCGGTGGGGGAGGTACGGTCAGAAATGGTGAGGAGTGGTAGTCGATGATGATAGGGGGCGGTGGTTGCTGGGTCGACTAGGTGGCGTTGGTGGTGGAGGCTGGGTCACGATGGAGGTTAGAGCGACGGTGAGCGAAGGGGTAAGTAAGCGACGGTGGTCGACGGTGGGGCTGGGGCTGGGGTTTTGATTGTGGGTCATGGTGGTCGACGGTGGAGGAGGGTGTGAAGATCGGAAGTGAGCCCGGTGATGATGATGAATATGGAATCGGTGGAGTGGAGTTGGGAGTGAGCTGGAGTGAGAGAGCGGGAGTGAGAGATGGAGGAGTAGAAAGGGGGATATGGGTGTGATGAAATTAGGGTGTGAGTTAAGAGGGAATTTACAAAAGAGGAAGTGATTTTGAATTTGCAAAATGAATGTAGGCCATAGGTGGGGTTGGTTCATAAGGGTAAAGAGGGAAAAGAAAGGTGAAAGAGGGGTGAGATGGTCAATAAAATTTTTTTTTATTTATGTATTTATTTATTTTTTTGTTTTTTTATTTATTTTTTTTTTTGTTTTTTGTTTTTGTTTTTGTTTTTTGGCTGTCGGTTGCACAAAAAGGGTGTAAATTCGCATATGTTTGCCTTGACCTCGCTATAGTGAAGCGAGGGCGAACACAAGGAAAATTGCACAGAAGGGGCAAAAATTGGCATGTGTTTGCCTTGACCTTGCTATAGCGAAGCGAGAGCGAACCCAAGGAAAATTGCACAGAAGCACTGAAAAATGGGTTGTTTTTGCCTTCAGTATGCCATAGCAAAGCAACAGCAAGCACAGATACACAGCACATCACAGAAAAAACCAAACATTTGCTGCAGCTTTGCCACAGCAAAGTAACAGCAAAGGATGACAGCAAAATTCTGACAGCAAAATGAGATTCTCAAAGCATCCTAATTCACCCAATCTTCACAAATGGTACCTTAATCTTATCACACACCATTCAATCACATCAAAACATTATGATAACACCACACACAATAAAAATGCATAAAATGATTCCCAAATCACCCCAAATTCCACACATAGCACCCAACTCACTTCACAAACCATTGATCCACAACAAAAGGCATAAGGGCGGCATGTTGTACTCAAACATGGTGAAAACAGATTTGTCAATCCTAAAGCTTCATTCACCCCATACAAATTCCATCTCAAGTTACATTCACCATTTAGATAACCATTAAAGCAACAGCAATGATATTCAAGCATGTAGTTTCAAATGCAAAATTTTAGGTGTACTTCCCTTTGTAGTTCCAACTCCTTGTATCAAAATGCACTTTATAGCTCCAATGCGATGCAATTCGTTCAGCCATAAGAAAACCTTTCTTACCTACAAAAAGGTAAAACCAAACATAAATCCACTAAAACACACAAAAATCAAAGAAAAATGAAAAGATAAAGTGTTGAGAACTTGGGTTGCCTCCCAAGAAGTGCTTGATTTATAGTCTTCAGCCTGACTCTTCTCTTTGTCAAGTGGAATCAGTGAGCGGTAGAGTGATGGTTTGCCTCTCTACCGTGCCACCCCAATAGTGCTTTAACCGCTGGCCATTGACCTTGAATCTCTCACCATCTTGTCCTTCTAGCTCCACAACACCCTTGTCAAAGACTTGAACCACAGTGAAAGGGCCAGACCATCTAGACTTTAACTTTCCCGGAAAGATTTTCAGCTTAGAGTTATAGAGGAGAACTTGTTGACCTGGCTCAAAAGACTTAGAGACAATCTTTTTGTCATGCCACCGCTTTGTTTTCTCCTTGTAAAGCCTTGAACTCTCATAAGCATGGAAACAAAATTCTTCAAGCTCATTAAGCTGTAAGAGCCTCTTGTCACCCACTTCCTTTTCATCAAAGTTCAACTTTTTAATAGCCTAATAGGCATTGTGTTCCAAACTCCATAGGAAGATGACAAGCTTTCCCAAAAACCAACCGGTAAGGAGACATACCGATAGGTGTCTTGTAGGCGGTGCGATAAGCCCATAATGCATCATCCAACTTCATGGACCAATCCTTTCGAGTGATACCCACAGTTTTCTCAAGGATTTTCTTGATTTCTCTATTGGAAATCTCAGCTTGACCATTTGTTTGAGGATGGTAGGCTAAAGACACCTTGTGCTTCACTCCATACTTCTTCAAAAGGGATTTAAATTGATGGTTGCAAAAGTGGGTGCCTCCATCACTAATAACAGCCCTTGGAGCACCGAAACGAGTGAAGATATGCTTTTTCATGAATCTGACCACTACTTTAGCATCATTTGTTGGAGAAGCAATGGCCTCAACCCATTTAGACACATAATCCACCGCTACAAGAATGTATTGATTGTTGAAGGACTTGGGAAACGGTCCCATGAAATCAATTCCCCATACATCAAATAATTCCACTTCCAACATGCTGTTGAGTGGCATTTCATTCCTCCTAGAGATATTGCCAACCCTTTGGCACCGATCACAAGATAGAGCGAATTCATACGCATCCTTGAACAAGGATGGCCAGAAAAACCCAGATTGCAAGACTTTTGTAGCCGTCATGGTACCTCCAAAGTGGCCTCCATATTCAGAGGAATGACAACACTTCAATACATCTTGTTGCTCACCTTCTAGAATACATCTTTGAATCAACTGATCATCACAATAGTGAAATAGGAAAGGTTCTTCCCAATGATAGAACTTGACATCATGTAAGAACTTCTTCCGTTGGTGATAACTCAAGTCCTCAGAAATAATTCCACTCACAAGGTAATTGACTATGTCAGCATACCAAGGAGTTTCAGAATGACACACCAAAAAGAGTTGCTCGTCCGGAAAAGTTTCATGAATAGGAAGATCTCCATCATATTGAGCTTCAGTACTCAACCTAGACAAGTGGTCGGCAACCTGATTTTCGGAGCCTTTTCTATCCACAATCTCAAGATCAAATTCTTGTAAGAGCAAAACCCATCGAATCAACCTTGCTTTAGAGTCCTTCTTACTAAAGAGGTACCGTAGTGCAGAATGGTCAGTATGAACAACCACTTTGGCACCAATCAAGTAAGGCCAGAATTTAGCAAATGCATATACCACAGCCAAAAGCTCTTTCTCAGTGGTAGTGTAGTTTTCTTGAGCATCATCGAGTATCTTACTTGCATAGTAAATAGGATGGAAGATTTTATCCCTTTTCTGCCCAAGTACAGCTCCCACGGCATAGTCACTAGCATCACACATGACTATAAAGGGTAAACTCCAATCTGGAGCCATAATGACAGGAGTGGTTACAAGCCTTCTCTTCAACTCTTCAAAAGCTTTCAAGCATGCATCATCAAACTTGAACTCGGCATCCTTCTCAAGTAAAGCACAGAGTGGCTTAGTGACTTTGGAGAAATCCTTTATGAACCGTCTATAGAATCTTGCATGGCCCAAAAAGCTTCTCACACCCTTAACATTGATAGGTGGAGGAAGTTGTTCAATCACCTCCAACTTTGCCCAGTCAACTTCTAAACCTTTCTTGGAGACACGATGGCCTAACATAATGCCTTCCTTCACCATAAAATGGCATTTCTCCCAATTAAGCACAAGATTAGTGTCTTCACACAGCTTCAAAACTCGAGCTAAGTTGGCTAAGCACTCTTCATATGAATCACCAAAAACAGTGAAGTCATCCATTAACACTTCCATGGTATGCTCTATCATGTCAGCGAAAATAGCCATCATACACCGTTGGAATGTAGCCGGTGTATTGCAAAGGCCAAAGGGCATGCGCTTGAAAGCAAAGGTGCCATATGGGCATGTAAATGTAGTCTTCTCTTGATCTTCCGGAGCGATTGCTATTTGGTTGTACCCCAAATAACCATCAAGAAAGTAAAAGAATTCCCTTCCAGCTAATTTGTCCAACATTTGATCAATGAAAGGCAACAGGAAGTGATCCTTACGAGTAGCCGTATTGAGCTTACGATAATCCATGCAAACCCTCCACCCGGTCACAGTGCGAGTGGGAATGAGTTCGTTGTGGGTGTTAGCCACTACAGTCATACCGCCCTTTTTGGGGACGCATTGGACTGGGCTCACCCAAGAACTATCATAAATAGGATATACAATGCCAGCATCGAGCCATTTAAGAAGCTCCTTCTTCACTACTTCCTTTATAATAGGGTTGAGTCTTCTTTGATGTTCAATGGAAGGCTTGTGATTCTCTTCCAAAAAGATCTTATGCATGCACATAGAGGGGCTAATGCCCTTGATATCAGCAATTGTCCACCCAATAGCCCTTTTGTGAGCTTTTAAGACTTCAACTAATTGCCCTTCTTACTGAATAGTGAGATCCGAAGCAATAATCATCGGAAGAGTATTGTTGGAACCTAAATAAGCATATTGTAGATGAGATGGCAATGCCTTCAACTCAAGTGAAGGTGGTTCCTCTAAAGAAGATTTTAACTTTGGTCGGTCATTAGAACCCAAATCAAGTGACTCAAATGGTATCCTCCTTTTAGGATAAGGAGTTGTTGCATCCATAATAGCCTTGCATTCCACTACATCAAAACCCTCAGAATCAATATCAAGAAGAGCGGCTTCAAGTGGATCCTCAATCATAGAGGTCTCAAATTCATCTTGTGTGACCAGACCAATCATATCAAGGAAGAAACAGTCTTCATGCACATGAGGAGTTTTCATCAATTGATTCATATTAAAAGTAACTTGCTCATCGGCCACCCTCAAGGTCAACTCACCTTTCTCCACATCTATCAAAGTTCTAGCCGTAGCTAAAAATGGTCTTCCTAGCAGCAAAGGTAGTTCTCTATCTGGATCAAAATCAAGTACAATAAAATCAGCCAGAAATATGAACTTATCAACCTTGACTAAGACATCTTTAATAATCCCTTTAGGATAAGACAAGCTTCTATCGCCAATTGCAAAGTAACCGTGGTAGGTCTAGCATCACTTAATCCCAACTTGTTGAACACAGACAACGGCATAAGATTTACACTAAAGCCAAGATCACACAAGCCATTTCCTAAGAATTTACCCCCAACATGACAGGGTATAGAAAAGCTCCCAGGATCCTTCAACTTAGGCGAAAGTTGCTTGATTACATCAGTGAAGCTCTTAGTAACGGCCACCGTTTCGAACTCATTAAATCTTCTTTTCTTTGAGAGGACATCTTTCATGAACTTAGCATATTTAGGCATTTGCTCTAAGGCTTCCGCAAAGGGAATGTTGATATGCAATTGCTTGAACATCTCAATGAACTTCTTGAATTGCCTATCTTCTTGATGTTTCTTGAGCCTTTGTGGAAAAGGGGGTGGTGGGACATATCGTGGAGGAGAAGTATTGGTCTTTCTCTTCTTCTCGTCTATATTGTCAGGAGCAATTGGCTTGCTTGACACCACCTCATCTAGAGTCACTTCAGCTTACTTCCTCTTCTTGTTTTCCTCTTCTTCAACCACAATCTCTTCAACAACCTAGTCATTAAGGATAAGATCTTCCACAACATGATCCTTTGGCTTTATTGTAGCCTTACCCATATTTGGAACATCGGGTAAAGTCTTGCCACTCCGGAGAGTAAGAGCCTTGCATTCTTCTTTACCTTCTCGCTTAGGATTGGGAATAGTATCACTTGGAAGACCATTTCTTGGTTGAGCACTCAAGTGTGAAGCAATTTGGCCCATTTGTATCTCAAGATTTTTGATTGCTATGTCATGAAGAGAAACTGTGCCAACTAAGCCTTCTTGACTCTTGATAAGTTGCCTCAAGAGTTTATTTGTCTCAGAATCACCCTCATATGGCTTTGGTGGTTGCTCAAAACCCGGTGGATGCATTGGCTTACTAGAAGAAGCATAGGGATTAATTGGATTCTCACTAGGTCCATTCCTCCAAGAGAAGTTAGGATGGTCCCTCATACCCTTGTTGTAAGTATTAGAGTAAGGGTTGCCACGTAGATACCTTTGACTATTGTTCAAATAACTCACCGACTCCATAGTATGATAACATTCTTCAGAGGAGTGGGCTTCTCCATATATTTCACACAAAGGACTTGGAGCTTGGATAGCGTTCACATTCTTGGAGGAGTTTCTCTCCATTCTTAGTTCAAGTTGATCAAACCTCTTGGCAATTGCTTCAAGTTGAGCGGCAATTTCTTTAGATACATTTGAACTACTTGAAGGACTTGGTTCCTTATATGTTCTATAGCTAGAACGTGATTTTTCAGATTGTTGCAAGGAACTAGAGGTAATGTCCTCATACAACTGAGATATATCACAAACTCTCATCTTGCCAATTCCACCATTAGAGGCATTGTTGAGCATATTGGAAGTAGGCACATCCAATCCGGCTGCAAAGGCTTCAAGCAAAACATAGGTCTTCTGTTCATGGTTAGGACAACTATGCCATAGCTCCTTGAATCTCTCCCATGCTTCATGAAAAAGTTCTCCGGGCTGTTGTTGAAAACCCAAGAGTTCAGCTCTTTGAACTGCCCGTCTACCCCTTGGAATGAACCTTGCTTTGAACTTGGATGCCATTTCATCCCAAGTAGTGATGGAGTTAGGAGGTAGAGCAGTAAGCCAAGCTCTTACCTTCTTGTCAAGTAATAGAGGAAAGAGGCGCAATCTGAGTACATCTGCAGTTACTCCTTGAAACTTGAAGTTCTCACACACTTGTACAAAGCGTGTCAAATGGTCAGTAGGGTCTTCATTCTGAGTTCCCGAAAACAAGCCAATCATTTGGAGCATTTGAAGCATGATTGGCTTCAACTCAAAATTCTGAGCTTGAATGGCAGGAAATTAGATGCTAAATTGATAGGTGGAGTTTCCTTGATCCATGTATTCATCCAAAGTGCTCTCCAAGTTATCATCATTAGGATTAGCCATATTGTAAAATGGGTGAGGACGAGGTGGTGGTCTCGGTTGCTCTTGTACGGGCAAAGGTTCAGGTCCTTGAAGAGGTTGCACTTGAGGTTCAATTTCAAAGTCTTCAGAAAAATATTCTTCAAGAGCACCGTCAAGAACGATCTCCAAATCAGTTTGCATACGGAGCTCAAATACCTACAAGTCAAGAATCCCAAAACGAGTATCAAACTTATCAACTAATAGAACTACACTAAGAAAAACAAGAAAAAGAACTATAGCTATAACTATACTTAAAAACAAAGCTAGTTAAGAAAGTAAAACAAGAAGAAGAGAAGTATTCAAGCGTAATCAAACACACAATTACACTAATTAACTCAAGAGACTTTAGCCAATAGTCCCCGACAACGGCGCCAAAAACTTATTCGCCGTTTAGCTTCCGCAAGCGTACGGGTCGCAAGTAATAAAGTGATAAGTCAAGATCGTTCCCACGAGGACTATGACAAAAGCGAGTTAACTATTATAACTATGTTCTTAACTAGGTTGAATGAAATCATTTGAAATTGAGTATGTGAACTAAGAGGATTTGCTAAAAACAATAAGGTAAAACAAAGGTGATTGTAAAATTGATTCTACTTCAAGGTTTAAAGGCTTAGGATTACTTCTTCCTCATTGTATTTCATAAAACTATGCAATTAATTCACTTATGTTAGTTGTGTGAGTCCATATGCTAGTCAAAGATTCTAAGATCATCAATCAAGCTCTCTCAAGTCAAGATTGATTTTTAATCTTCATTAACAATGTTCAATCTCTTGTCTATCATTAATGAAAATCATCTTTCCCAAATCAATTCTTCATTAGACTATGCTAGGTTATTAGATATATCTCTATTCTAACAACAAACCATCCATTTAATCCCTAAACTTCAAGTCTAACATGATTTTTCTCAAGTTCTACAACCAAAATAGCTCTCTCAAGCATCATTCAATTGAACTAAACTAATCATGTGGTGATCAAGCACAAGATAGTAATTAAGCATAGAGGAAAATCAACATATATTCTCATCAACTATCAAAAGCAAGAAAATATAGTAGTTTTAATCCATACAATGAGTAGAAGTAATCCTAAATGAGAGTTTTAGCCACTCATAATCAATACAAACCAACAACTCAACATAAAACTCTTGACCATATCAGCAAATGAGAAGAGAAGAGGGGAAAAACCAGAAAAAGAGAAAAAAAATCTTGAATTTCTCCAAGAATCTCCTCCAAGAAGCACCAAAATCCTCCTCAAGCTCTCCAAGAAGCCTCCTTGTAGTTCTTGAGCTCTTCCTTGTGCAGAATACCTTCAATTCGGCGCCCCCATTAGGTTAAAAAGCCAACTGAAGCATCAGTTTTTCAAAACGCACAGTTGCAGTATCGCGACTTTGCTTTCGCTTCGCTATAGCGAACCCACAGCGTACGCAGTCAGAAGGGCCTATTTTTTATGTGTTTTTGCTTTTGCTTCGCTGTGGCATAGCAAAAGCAACCGGGGACACCTTCAAGCTACTTTGATCTTCCTTTTTGGCTTTTGTTCTTCTTTTCTTCACCTCCAAGGATTCATGTAAGCTTCCATTTCTTGTCATCATCCTCCTACAAAGAGAAGGATTTTATGAGCTTTTCAATTCTTCAATTTAATCTAAAACCCTATACATTTAGCTCAAAATTTGCACTTTTTCAAGTATTTTCAACATATCACATTTTTCTTTATATGTATAAAACTTATGCACAATTTTTGTTTAAAACCACAAATATATGAGAAAAATGTGATGAAATACAAGAATTTCCAGAGAATAACAGATACAAAAAAGTTAAGCGTGCTCAACTCAGGAAAATCTTAGGATGGGTTGTAATATCCCAATTTTTGATTATGGACTAATCATGACTATTGTGGATAATTATGAATTTAATTGGAGTTATTATATGTTTTATGGCAATATTAATTAATATGTCATAATTAGTGAAAAATTGGAAGAATGGAATTTTTGGCTATGAGTTGGTAATTAAGGGAGAAATTAATTATTAACTAAGAGGAAAAAAATGAAAAGTGTGATTAAATGGCTAATGGAGGGATTAGATGCTAATTGGTGACTTATTTTGGGTGAGCTAATAGCATTGTGACATGTGGCAAATAGAGTATGGGAGAGAGTGCATGTGTGTGTAAGTCAAATGAGATAAAATATATTTTCTCTCTCCTCCCCTCCCTCATTTTCGCTACAGCAAGGTTAGAGGGAGTATCATGATTGCTTCTTCCTCCACATTCCACCTCTCACAGAGTGGTGCACAATGTGATGACCTCACTTATATTGTATTTAATAGTGTGAAGCATCAAGTGGGCAGAAGAAGTGTGGTGAATCTAGGCGCAATTTTGAAATTTATAGGAGAGGCTGATGTCCACACCTATGTTGATTATCCCAAAACATAATATGGCCTTGATGGTCAATAATGCTACAGTATGTGTGATATACAGTATTACACCCTGCGTGGTGTACAATATTACATCTAATGTGGTGTACAGTATTACATCCAGAGTGGTGCACAATGTGATGACCTGTATGGTCAACAGTCATACAACCTATATAGTCTGTGGTGACACATGTGAACTAGAATTAGGATGAGCCCTAGTATAGTAGGACAGAATGGTGGTGAATGCCTCTCAACAGTACAGTGTTAACAATCCTAGATCCATAGTCGACCTTTATGGTATACACATATGTAAGTAGACATGGATTGAGATGTGTTTTGATGCAATAAGGTCAAGTAGAGGCATATGCATGTCACAGCCATAGCCTCATATATAGAATTACTTACCCATACATGTTATAGCGCACATAGTATGATTAGTAATGGTCAGATAGTGATTTGATCTCGAACAGTGCACACAGTACAACCAGTAAGGGTCAAAAGTTATTTGGTCATTTGGTCCTGAACACCGAACAGACGAGCATAAATATAGATAGATATATCGTTGGTACGTCCCAGTGTACATGTTTGTATAAGGCAATGACACTGTGATACTCAATGTTGTGCGAGTAGAATGACATAAACTACAAGGCTAAATACACCGGGTAGTGCCCCAACAAGGCAATGAAGCCTAGAATAATGAATTGAGTGTCCTAATGAACAATTAGTACAGTAATGGGTTGGGTGGCCCATGAGTACAAAACAGAGAACAAAGGAGGTAAGATTCGATATGTATGTTTGCGTGGGGCAATGTCCCTGGGCAGTAAGACCAGACAAACATTTTATACAGTAATAAACTGAGTGGCCTATGTATACCAAACAAGCAGCATATGGGAATAATAACAGGTTGAATGTGTAGAGGCTAATAGGCAATTCACACACATATATGGGAAACAGAAAAAGATATGCAAAAGCGTTCCCCGGGATTTATGGCTATGTATGTATAGCAAATTTCGAGGACGAAATGTAATATCCTGAATTTTGAGATCAGAGGCTTGGGAATAAGCCTAAATTAAGTGGACTGCTAAGCCTTAGTTTAACAAATGTCCCAAATCTATTCCCTAATGTTTCTTATATCTTTGAGGTATTAAGGAAGTAAAATGGTGAACTTTGGAGAATATGATTATGCTTCCAGTGAAATTGCCTATGAGGCAGTGAGCTTGTCATGTAATTTTGCATGACCAAATGATGAGAAAAAATTATGATATTTTACAGGGTGAAAGTTATATTTTACATCCTGAAATTTAATTTGATAGGTCATATGAATTATATGAAGTTATATGTAAAAAGATATGAATTTTTGAATTTAGCCAAGAAAAATTGGAAAGTTTCTAGAACAGCATTCAAAGATTTAATTTCTAGGATTTTTGTCCTTCCATTTGGATAAAGGCTATATTCTTCTTGACACTAGAGTCAATAAGGGTTCTATAGCATTTGGAATCACTTCAATTCAATTTTTCTAGAATTAGTTATGATTTTTTAAAGTTTAGGCAGAAAATCTACTAGAATTTTGTAAAAATCCGAAAATTGGGAAATTGATTAAATAATTCATTAAAGTATGATAAAATATTAAAAAGCCATCATCCTCTTCTTGCTCAGCCATAAACTGACGTGAACAAGCTGATACAAGCGAGAGAAAGTGTGAGATTTTAGAGAGAGAAAAGGGGAGGAAAAAGCTTGCAAATGTAAGTGATTTTTTCGGTAAATTGGTTCCTAACGCATATAACTTCGATTCTAAGTGATTCTTCTATGTGGATTAAGGTTTTGATGCTCAAATTTCAGTCTTGGGAGCTTAGAGTTTTCATCCACATTGAGGAAAAGCTAGTGGGAGCTTGAGATAACTTCCAAACTTTTGTATATTAACTATTCTGACTGTTGTGGGCAATTTAATCGGTGAAATTTCGCCGGATTGCTGTTGGTTTTAAATTTTGGAAATTGAGTTGCCTAAGGATTATGCTACCCAATTTTGGTTCAAATGGTAGTTATAACCTAATGTAATAGTTAATAAAATGGTTAGGAATAGAAAGGAACGCGTTTACAAAGCCGAAATCACAAAACCCCGATTTTCCCCGGAGAATCCATAAGTTTCAGCCAGCTCTAGTTAGGGGTCTTAGAGTTAGATTTTCATTAATTTGATGATTCCATTATGTTCAAGGGGGAAAATTAGGTGGGGTTACAAATGGTCACTTTTTTGGAAAAGCCCGAAAAAGCATAATTACGAAAATGCCCCTGAAACCCTTAAAGTACGGCTGCTAAGGGAAAATTTGTCTTTTGGCAATGAATTTGGTAATTCCAAGTCTAGAAATGGATTTCTTGGGTGAAAATATGTCAGAATAGTCCTAGTCAAAATTTCAGGAAAAGTATGGTCGAACCGAGTACGGCGAGGCCAGGCCTGATGCCTGGGGCATTTTGGTACATTTTCATAATAGGCTCATTTTACCACTAGAAACATTATGGAAGTGTCTAAATGATACATTTGGAATTATAGGATCATTTTCATAATAGGTACGTCCTAGTGTACATTTTCATAATAGGCTCATTTTACCACTAGAAACATTATGGAAGTATCTTTCCTTTGATACTGTGTTTAATTAATCCCTCATACTTTTTGTTTGGCATTTATTTTCATATTATATTTATTATTCTACTATTATTAAATTTAAAAGAGATGTGCTTATATGCTTTTGTTATGTGAGTAGATAAAAAAAAGAAAGTAAGAATGAAATTGGCTTCTTAACAAAAAATATATAAAAGAAAAAAAAGTGATGTGAGTGGATGGGTGAAAGAGAAAATGAGTGAGAATTAAAAAAAAGGAGTGAAATTTTTTTTTAAAAAAAATAAGCGGGCTAGCAAGGGGCGGGTTGGCTAGTCGAGCCTGTGGCAGGCCAACCTACAGCACTATTGATTACAAATAGTAAGGGGGTGAATGTTACCTAAAAATGATTTAATTTATACGAAGGCACCAAAAGCCTTACGAATCTTGGAAGCATAATAAAACACTCCTTTTGGGGGCTAGGACATAGGTCAATTGGTTAGATTAAACCAGTATAAATATAACAATGTCATATTATTTACTAACGACAAATCATACAACTTTTTTTATTATTTTTTTTATCCAATTTAGTTGGATTAAACATGAAGGGGATCACTGGATCTTACGCGCACTTTTTTTGGTATTTTTATTGCATCTTGTAATAATTAAAGTTCCTCAAATTCCAATAACGTGTCCGTAGCCCAATCGTGAATTCGTGACTGTTTGACTCAGTTGCGAAAAACATTTGATGAGCCTACGACCTCTCATCAACCGTTCTTCCCTTGTCTTTATTTGCCTTTCCCAATATTTATTAAATATATTAAAAAAAAGGATGAATGTATAAAAATACCCATAAAAATTTATCAAAAGTGCTTCTAATATTATATTTTGGCAGTACAAAAATAACATACATGAATATTCAAAATATGAGTGAAAATGCCGCACTGTTAAATTTAAAATAACACCGTTATTTTTTATAATGGGCCCACAATCTTTTTCTATATGCATATACAACGTTGTTAAGTTATATTTAATGGTGTTAGCATTTTTGCTTTCATTTAAAATATTCATAAATATTTTTGTACCTCCAAAATATAGATGGTGCTAGATGCACTTTTGATAAAACTTTATAGATATTTTTGTTCCATAACACTATTCAGAATTAATAAATTAAATGAAAACAAAAATAACGAGCTCGAATGAAATCCTCAGAAGAAAATGTTATTGTCCTTTGGTTTCATCCCCATGTAGTTGATCAGATTGTGCGAGTGCATCCTCTTGTGAGGAGAAAGGAGAGGATAAGATTTTTTGAAAACCATCCACAGATAGTTGTTTCTTTGTAAAATCTGCATATTATTTTCTTTTTTCAGGTACACAGAGATGAGAATAATATATGGAAGATCTTATAGAGATGGTTTGTTCCAGAGAAAATAAAAGCTTTTATGTGATTAGCTGCTCACGGAAGAACTCATACATCCAAGCTGAGAAGGCAGAGAGGATTTGAGACGTCTGTTGCATGCCCTTTTGGATGCGAAATGGAAGAAGACTTGATGCATATGATGCGAGATTACTCAAATGTCATGGAGTGCTGGAAATCACTTGTAAAACAGGAAAAATGGAATGTGTTCTTTTCTTTACAGGGTGCAGAGTGGATCAAGTGGAATTTGACTTATGATATTGGCAAGGATTATGCTAAGAAGGTCTCGTGGTCAAACCTATTCGGCTACCTTTGTTGGGATGCATGGGTTTCGAGATGCAACAGACTTTTTGATAGTGAGTTGACCAGAGTGGACCTCAACGCTCATCACAGTTTCTTTAGAGCTTGCTTAGATATGGATATTATCAAAGCAGGAGCTATGGAGAATAAGATCAGACTTCCGCAAGGGAATCAATATCAACAAGAAGGGGATTTTATCAAGCTCAAAGTAGATGATTCAGTTTTGGAAGATGGAATAAGTGGGTGTGGAGGCTACTTTCGGGACCAGAATAACATATAGCTTGGTGTCTTTAGTTGCAAATTAACAAATGTTCCTTTTGTTTTTGCAAAAGTTCTTGGATGTATTCAGTGCCTAGAATTGTGTTGGTTCAAAGGGTATAGAAAGATTTATTTGTTTTTTGATTGTATAGAAGTTAGAACTATATGTTGAGAGGTTGTGAAAGTAATCATTCCTTCAAGGACATATGGATGATATTAGGTTACTTCTCCATAGAGATTGACAAGTTATGATAGCTATAAATACAGAGAGAACATAACTATTACTGATCAATTAGTTAAACATTTTCATAGTATGGATAAGGTCTTTTGTTTTCTTAGTCAACCTCTGACTTTAATTTGAGAGGTGAAAGTTGATGAAGGTTAGATTTACCTTATAAGATTTGGTATATTGTCTCCCCTGAGATGGTGATTTCAGTATGTATTAAAAACCCTCTCAAGAAGGACAAATGTCGCAAGCAGGGGTATTATGGTCGTTCAACGAATCATTCAAGTAGCTTCAGCGCACGTCTTACGTCTCATTCGATTCTCCCTCTCTGTGTTCACACACTATCGTTTGAGCTCTCTGAAATCACTGGTAAGTGAGACTCTCCTTGCTCAAATTCTACCAGGTACTGAATTCTCTCTTTACAGTTCTCATATCCTTTTTTCTGAGCTGCTTCTGCCTTCTTCTCGCTAGACCGTTGTTCGGAAAAGTGGATAATATCTGTTTTTTCAGTGTGTTTTGCTGTTTCACTTCGGCTTACGGACTTATTTGAAACTTATGTTCATTTGGCTGAGAGATGAGAAATTCAAAACACTTCCTGCTACTATTTTTTTTAATTAACTAAGATTATTCTTATTTCAAGGGTTGGTCCAAGTCTCTATGATTTTCCCCCCATATGGGTGATAAATTGTGTGTCGGGGAGAAATGGGTGTGGCTTCAATTGACCACTTAGTATTTAAATGGAGAATGAACCTTTGTGACTTTAGTAATTATCTTTGGGGACTTTAGTAACCTTGTTTATTTCAGAAGTTTTTCATGTTCATTGTTTGGTAAAATCCGCAGGACGACGATATGCTGATTTGTGAGGTTTATGCCTATGTTACAGTTGTATGGGGGGAATCATCACGTTTTTATAGTAGTATTTGGGTCACCTTTTATGTTTCTAAAGTTGTTCATGTTTCTGGTCTTCCTGTAAATTAGATACAGAATGAGATGAAACTTCTATGATGTTTAATTTCTGTTCCTCTTTTGTTTCTTGCAGTGGGTATCTAGGTCATAATTTCGTTGGTCCATTTATATCCTTGAAGATATGATTGTCTCTGCTCTTCTAACTTCTGTTGGGATAAACACAGCTCTGTGTGTGTTATTCTTCGCATTGTACTCTGTATTGAGAAAACAACCCAGTAATTATGAAGTTTATGTGCCACGCTTGCTTGCCGAAGGTACCTCTAAGCACAGAAGTCATTTCAACTTAGAAAGATTGGTACCTTCAGCTGGGTGGGTTGCAAAAGCCTGGAGGCTTTCTGAAGACGAAATATTGTCATTATTAGGATTAGACGGGGTGGTATATATGCGTCTTATAACCTTCAGGTATTTCATTAACTTCATTTGGTGTTTTTCTGAACGCATTAAGATTGCTGACTAGCTAAATCAAAGGTGGAGCCCGTATGTGCAAACATTTTGGGTAGTCCTTTATTCTTCCCCTTTTCCTGTTAGATCCTTATTGTTTGCAGGTAGAGTAGTTATTGCCATATATATTTAAAACTTAACTCAAGGTACTATACAACAGAGATAAGTGAACAAATACATCTTCTATTAAGGTATTGTGTTGGACTCCATAACTTGCAGCTTTTTACTTCACATATCATTAAAAAAAAGTTCTTGTTTAGACTGAGTTACTTGATTTCTTGAATGCAGTTTGAAAATATTTTCTTTTACTGGGGTTATCGGCGTCCTTGTGCTTCTTCCCATAAACTGCTCAGGAGATGCTCTAGAAGAAATTGATTTTACCAATGTGACCGGTAGCTCCTTGGATATTTTCACCATATCAAATCTGAAAGATGGCTCTAACTGGTGAATACTACCTCAAGATTTACTTTGCTTTTTTGGTTTTACTGAAGCGGTGCTTGGGTTACCTGTTTTATTCCTAAGCATTTTCCTTTTATCATCTTGCTTCTTTGGGAACTAGCATATATATGAGATCTTTATCCTATATTATCCTTATGTCAGGTTGTGGTTCCACTTCTCTGCGGTGTATCTTGTCACTGGATTCATATGCTTCATGCTCTATAACGTAAGTTCATGCACTCGTAACTTGTGCAGCTATAACATCAACCATGATAGCTAGAACACTTTACATCAGGCACAAATTATGGTTCTGCCTGATAAGTATTTAACATCAAAACATCTTTTGGATGTATAGTATATTAATTATCAGGGGAACAATTTTTTCTTGATTTTACACAGTTTGACAGTATGAGTACTCTCTCTCTCTCTGTCCCTTTGTTAATTAAAGTATGGATATTGTTGTGATAGTAATCATATTATGAATAACAAAGCCGATACTTGAATCAGATACTTATCAGTCGTCACTCCATATTATTTTATTCTACAGGAATATAAATACATATCTGCAAGAAGGATTTCTTATTTTTATTCATCCCCACCTCGACCACACCAATTCACCATCGTAGTTCGCAGTATTCCTATTTCATCCAGTTGTAGTATCAGTGAGAGTGTTGATAGCTTCTTCAAAGATCTTTACCCTACTACATATTTGTCGCATGTGGTTGTTCGTCGCACAAGCAAAATTCAAAGTCTCCTGGTGAGTACTGCCTCTGATTTAGCTTCTTTTCCTGTCCCTTACTTTTGTCTTTACACCTTCCTAGAAACCATGATAATATTCTTCTACATTTGGGTAACAACATAATAATTATGAAGGGCAAAAAACTTGAAAATAGGAGTCGTGTCTTGATGTCCATGTGCGTCATGTGAGAGATATTCATATCAAGCAAGATAAAACACAACAAATCTTGAATACTTCAGGTTCTGTCATGCTACAATTTCCACGTCCATACTTATTAACACAAGCCATGTCTAAACTCAGGTCTCAGAACCTTGTGCATTTTTCTCAATGTTTGCACCCTTAGTTTTCACTCTTATCGTGTTTTAGTAGCTTACTTTGGTTTTAAGTGGATCATTAATCATTTTGTAATATATTATTATCTAAAGACTGGAGACCATTTTGGGTATGGTCATTCTGATTAAACCATTTCATAACTACTGTTTACTAATTTCTCCTTGTTTTTTTTTTCTGTCTGTTACATTATCATATCTGAGCATCATATTATTGTGATTAAATGTTTTATGAGATCTTCCATAAGAAAATCTTTGTTCTGGAAAAGGCATTTCCTCAGAGATATCTTGCTACTCTTGTTTACCATTATTCTATTGTTGATTAAGTGGCTTGGCTAGTGACCAAACTATTTATGCCATTATGCATAAGAGATGCGTGTTATATTGTCGATGATTACAGGTTCTTTGATGTACTGAATTTGCTATTTCAAATTTTCTTATTGTAAAATTCATCCACTTCTTTTTATTTAGAAATGAAGCAAAAAATATGGGTAAAAGAATTAGTCAACTACAATCAGATTCCTCTCTGCAAAATCACAGGCATGGTTGTTTGTTTGGACTTTTTGGACGTAAAATTAATCTTAAAGATCATTATGAGAAGTTCATGTTAAAGTTTTGTATGAGATCTTCCATAAGAAAATCTTTGTTCTGGAAAAGACGTTTCCTCAGAGATATCTTGCTACTCTTGTTTACCATTATTCTATTGTTGATTAAGTGGCTTGGCTGGTGACCAAGCTATTTATGCCATTATGCATAAGAGGTGAGTGTTATATTGTGGATGATAACAGGTTCTTTGATGTACTGAATTTGCTATTTCAGATTTTCTTATTGTAAAATTCATCTGCTTCTTTTTATCTAGAATGAAGCAAAAAAATTGGGTGAAAGAATTAGTCAACTACAATCAGATCCCTCTCAGCAAAATCACAGGCATGGTTGTTTGTTTGGACTTTTTGGACGCAAAATTAATCTTAAAGATCATTATGAGAAGAAGTTGGAGGACATTGAAGAGAATGTAAGATTGAAGCAATCAGAGGCTTCATTGGCAGCAGAAGTACGTGGTAAACTTTATGATCTTCAAAACAGAAGTAAAAAAAAAAAATATTATATCATTTTTAGCCTTCTTTTGATTTAGTTGTTTCTCTCTTATATGGGTTGGCTAAACCATAAAGTGCATACTATTTATCTACGTTTTTCTTTAATGTTAAAGGAGACTCAAGTTGCCTTTGTGTCCTTCAAGTCCCGTTACGCGGCTGCAACTGCTTTCCATCTGCATCCAGCAGTCAATCCCATTGAATGGATTACAGAGCAAGCTCCAGAACCCAATGATGTTTACTGGCCTTTTTTCTCTGAATCATTTATGCGAAGATGGATTTCTAAGTTCGTGGTTATAGTTGTCTGCATCGTTTTCACAATATTGTTCCTTATACCTGTGGTAATTGTGCAAGGCCTTACCAACCTAAGCCAGTTGGAGGTTTTGTTTCCCTTCTTGAAAAGTATTCTTACTATGTAAGTTTTGTGACTGATTTTTCTATTGTTACTGTGTAACCACTTGTGTTTTCCCTTTAAGCATGATCTCACAACAGATTGATTGCTTGAAGGAATTATTCTCAGCATTATATAAAGCACGATCAAAGAGATACTTGATTGTTTCTTCAGTATACACATTTAGCTATCAACTAAAAGTTGGAGATCATGGATTTTTTTGCTGCCGTGTTGGCCTGGACAATTCATTACAGATTAGATCTAGAAAGGGCTTAACCAAGGGTTCAAAATGGACCTTAATGCAAAAGGAAAATTAATGTATCAACTTGCCATCTCCAAGTTGAAAGAAACAAATGTTTCAAGAATGTCCATGGTTATGAGGCTTTTGATCTTGTTGCTTGCAATCTGCCACCTGTGATCCTTTGCGTACACGTAAAAATGGCTTTTCACAATGGATAAGGGATTATAGTTTCTTGAATATTCGTCTAGAAATTGTTGGAGAACTCTTTCCCAGCTGTAGCTGATGTTGTAGTTTTATGCCATTTGGATCCCCCTCCTATTATTTCATTTTCATCTTGTCTAAAAATCTATGCTTGTGCACTTTCTGTCTTGTCAGTTCTTTCTGACCATGCTTGCGTTGACTTGTGGTTTATCAAATATGTGACCTACAATCTGCTAATATTACCTTTACGTTACTGTTCACTCCATTGACTCAAAAAGCCTATGCATCTGCTTGCAGAACAGTTGTCAGTCAAGTAATTACAGGATACCTTCCTAGTCTTATTCTTCAATTGTTTCTGAAAACGGTGCCTCCTGTCATGGAGTTTCTGTCCTCCATTCAAGGGTACATCTCACACAGTAATATAGAAAAGAGTGCATGTAATAAAGTCCTGTGGTTCACAGTATGGAATGTGTTTTTTGCGACTGTGTTTTCTGGATCAGCTCTAAATCAAGTGTCCATTTTCCTTGATCCCAAGGCCATTCCTAAAAAACTGGCTGTTGCAGTTCCAGCACAGGTTAGCCAATGCTTCTCTCATGTTAAGTTTTCCTTAAACTTCTGTTCAAATTATTTTCAAGTGCTTTGGAAGTTAATAAATGTTTTGTGCAACTATATCATCTGATTCCAGCATATGTTTAGGTGCCTGACCATTTGAAGGGATTGTTATTCACAACAGCAGTGGTCAAAAACTTTCAAACATTATTTGCTATGGTTGACAATTCTACTATCTTCACCTTTTGCTCAAGTGGATCAGGCTACCATGCTTCTTAAAACCTGATCTATTTTAACCCATCCTTTGAGTTAATGTGCAAATTTGTCCTAGAAGTATTCATTGAGGAGCAATGTTACCTTGGAAGTTTTTTTGGGTGCAATATGGTCCCGAAAGTATTAAAATGTTGCAATGTTGCTCTTTACTGTTAAAAAGTTAACAGTCAATGTCAATTTTTTAACAGTCAATGTTGGTTTTTTAATAGTATAGGGCAACATTGCTATGTTTTGAAACTTTCAGAGTGACATTGAATTTAAAAAAACTTTCGAGATAACATTGCTCTTCAGCGAAAACTTCTAGGGCAAATTTGCATTTTAAGCCCCCATCCTTTTACCTAAGTGTAAATTATAATTTTCTAGTCTTCCTAATGAATTAACCAAATCTTTCATGTAAAAAAGTTTTGAGCTTCTGTGATTTTCTGCAGAGGGTATATTGGAGAGCTTGAAAAAGAATGTTTTTCATAAGCAACTAAAGATGAAAATGACGGCTCTGCACTTTCATTTAAATCCTGGATTCTCAAGTTGTCGGTTAAACCTTAGTACAACTAGAATCCTTCTGAAGGTTAATTTCAGTAGTCCCTAGTATCAGTTTCTATAATAGTTAAAAATAGTTTTGACTCTGTTCTCATTGCTTACGAACTATTTATCAGTTTGAGAATTCATATAATCATTGTATGTGTAAAACTCTAATGTAATTTACAATACGTTTGATATTTCTATATCATCCTTCTAATGCAATCAATTTTGATATCAGGCATCATTTTTCATTGCTTATGTCGTGACATCAGGATGGACAAGCACGTCATCGGAACTTTTCAGGATTATTCCTTTAATTTGTAGTTTGATTAGAAAGCCTTTCATATGCGAGGATGAAGAGTTTGAAGTTCCATCATTTCCTTACCACAAAGATATTCCAAGAGTACTTCTGTTTGGACTTCTTGGAATTACATATTTCTTCTTAGCCCCAGTAATTCTACCATTCCTCTTGATCTACCTCTGCCTTGCATACATAGTCTATCGAAATCAGGTCAGCATTTCTTAAGATTTTGGTTTTGAAGTCGATCTATTTCTAAAAGACAGGATCTTTATTTGTCTGAGCTGATTTAATTAGTTATACTTGATATCCCTGACTCATTCCCAAAAGAAATGGAAGATACTTTCTTGTTTGAATCTTCCACTGAGATAATAGTTGCTGCTAGGAAATATGAGTAGGTCCTTATGATTTGCCTAATTAACTCTAGTAAACTAGAAATACTCTGTTTGGGAGGCGTTTTAGATGTTTGAATGTATTGTCTGCGTTGTTTTTTCCAGGAAAGTATTTGTGGTGGTGATTAGTACTTATTTCGGTCTCTAATAAGTAATATAAGAGCTACTTCAATAATTTGAGCAGGTTAAGGAAATGAAATAAATTGGTTAATTTGAACAAATGTGACATGATCTCCCTAAAATATCCCTTTGTACCATTAAATTATGTATCAATTTATAAGTTAGGTAAATTAGTTTGGAGAAAATGGTAGATATGGGAAATAAAATGGATTGAGATTTTATATTTTGGACTAAATCCAACCCCCAACTATCTCTTATATAAGAGCCATGAGGCAATATTAACTGAAGATGTAAAAACCCTAAGCCTTATCTATCAATGATAATGAAGTACCATATTCCTGGTATTGGAAATGACCCAATTTTAATTGATTATGGAGTCTCAGATAGTCTTAGTCAATTTAATCATGATATTGAGACACAATGGTTTTGATATGGGTTATACTGATGTTCTCTGCCTATGTATACTGCAGTACATAAATGTATATGCACCCAAGTATGAAACAGCAGGGAAATTCTGGCCTATTGTGCACAATTCCATGATCTTTTCTCTGGTACTCATGCACATCATTGCAGTAGGAATTTTTGCGCTGAAAAAACTCTCTCTAGCATCCACCTTGATGGTTCCTTTGCCTGTTATTACTCTTCTCTTTAACGAGTACTGCCGAAAACGGTTTCTCCCGATGTTTGTTGCATACTCTGCAGAGGTATGTTTTTCAATCCACAACGAGAAATCTCTGAAAGAACATGAGAGTATAGCTGCAAGTTGCATTTAAATATTCAACTGTGATCTTGACTTGGGTTTGTGTTTCCAGAGTCTAATCAAGAAGGACAGGGAAGACCCAAATGATGCTACAATGGATGAGTTTTATGACAAGTTAGTCATTGCTTACAAGGACCCTGCTTTGCAGCCAATTCAGTCACCATCAAACACCACCACTCTTCGGACTCCCCTTATATCTTCTTGAGTATTTATGAGGTGTTATTTTTACCATGCCCGAGAAGTTTTTCCTCTTGTCTTTTTTTCCCCCGGCTTTGGGGGTATGCCTGAGAAGTTATTTGTTTGCTGTTTTCCTGTATGTGGTTGTAAAATTGGTTTTTTTGGGTAGTGAAAGAACGGGGGAGTGGATTGGTTATTCAAAAACTACCGGTCTGAAGCCCAGCCAAAAGAATACTAGGCTAAAGTGCCAACTCAATTAGCTTCTTAGCTTCTTTAGTGCTAGATTCTAACAGTGGACAGAATTATTGACTCTTGATGTATAATTTGTACCTTAATAATCCTCATGGTTGCTGATTTTTCCTAACCCATGTACTGTCCAGTTTTTTTCCTCCTGTTACTTAAGTTTGTTTAAAATGCCCACACACAATTTCTGTTCTTTACCCCTGCTCTAAGGGCCCGTTTGGTGCGTGGAGGAGGTGGGAAGGGAAAAGAAGATGAGTAAGCTTCCTTGTTTGGGGCTCAATCTTCTCAGAAACTCAAGTCTCAGGGCCCACTAATATTCCTTCAAAGGTGGGAAGATGAAATCTCACCAAAATTAGTGGTAACATATTCGAAAAACAAATATGCCCCTGAAAAATTTAAATCAAAAGGTGGAAATCTTGATGACAAATAAGAAAATTTCTTACCTTGTGTTTCTTGTGCATCGGATTTTTTTCCCCTCAGCACGTTGCAAAATATTATCCAACAAATTTGGGTGGTTGACTCGGTCATCTAGCAAATCTTGGAGGCAATATCACAAAGAAAACCGTGATTTTGATGGGTAGCTGAAATTTAGGAAGTAATAGCTGGTATTCACGAATAAAAGATTAGTGGCAATTTTATTTATTAATATCGTTTATTTATTTGATTTAATTTCTAAAAGTTAGTTATTTGTTGAATCTAAAAAATCCAATGTAATCGGCCTTGCTTTTGCAAGCAATTATAGCCATAAAAATACTAGCAAAATATCTCTGATTTCTCTCTTTTTCCTGTATTCCACTATCTTTTTCCTTCTCTCACGCTAAACCAACTGACGCTCTTTTTTCTATGAAACAAATTTAAAGGAATAATCTCTTGATTTTGAAATATCAAAGCTAAATTTGAGAACATCACACACCGCTATAAGGAGGAAGAATGAAAAGAAACGGAGGAGTTATGGTTGCAACAAGAAGATAAGAGACAATGAAAGCTTGATTTGTTTTACAACTTATAAACACAGGATCAAACAAAATTTGCTTATCACGTTTGAATTTGCTTAACAAATTCGAATTTCATCAATAAATTTAAATTTTTTTAATAAATTTGAATTTCATTCTATAAAAAAAACTTTAGTTTCATTAATAAATAAAATAAATTTGATTCAATATTTTAACAAGCAACCTTCATATTATTATTTTTTTTTATCATTTTTGTTTAATTATTTTAATCATTTAATCTTTCAATTTCTAACTTGTATAACGGTGTTGATATGAGACGATACCCGTAGAAGTAGTTGCAAAGTGAGTTTTTGAATTTGAAAGATGGAATTATGACAAAAGAAGATGGGAGAAATATTTTTGTGATAGACTCACTTTTAATTATTTAGTTGTTTTTATTTTTATATCTAATATTTACATTTATTTAATTATTTGAAATCTTTGAGAAGCAGCTGCAAAGTGGCTACAAAGTCGCTTCAAGAGAATATGGAAGAGAAATCTTTGGGATTAAATGGAGTAGTTGAAGCCGTAAGATCTGCACGCGTTAAATTCTAAGCAAGTTACTGTTTAATTGAACTATTTATTTCAGTCTATTATTCTTAATAAAGTTGCTCTATAAGGTCATGAGTGTCAAAATAAAAGTGATTTGATCGAGTATCTTAAATTATTCGACTTATTATTTATATTATATTATTTTATCTTTTATTCATTTAATATCTACCGTTATTTTTTAAAACTATTTATATTTTTTATTTATTTAAATTATAATTTATAATTTATTCATTTTATTTAATTTTTAAATTATTGTACTACTAATTATTTAATATATGAATTGAAATGTAAATTTGATTAACAAATAATTATTGATTCACTTTGAGGGTAAAATAGGTGTTTCCCTTTTTTTTTTCCAAGTGCTACCCCTCGATTTTCTTCATACCAGACAACTTATCTTCCGTCAACCCTCACAATCTTCACTTCTCTTCTCTTCCTTTCACTAAATTCATTTTCCTCTTCAAATTTTTCTTATACCAAACAGGCTCTAAATGTGCTAATTCGGAGTAACCTAACTGAATAGGATGCTTAACTCCCTCATCTAGACCGAATTGTGGGTTGTGATTCCCACATAGCTTGAGAAAACTAATATGGGCCTCAAATTTGAGAAGGCCACGCAGTTCAGGATTTTGGGTGAGATCAAGTCGAGACCTTTCTTTTTCTTTAAGAAAGCCATGTGAAAGTTTTAGTGATAAGGTTTTTGGATACAACCTTGAAAAGTTTTCTGGATTTTATCTTCAATAAGGGGGAGTTTGTGCACTTCTCGAAATTTGGAGAATAAGTTTTAGTGTTCAAGATTTGTCAATAATGTAGCTAACTATGGATTATACATTTTACTCCCTTTGATTATATATATAAGATACAAATAAATGAATAACATAAAAAGTTGGTTAAAATTAGTTAAAGATAATACTCCCTCCAGTCTTAATTATAAGATAAAGTTTATTTTTTTGAAGAAATTAAGGAAGCTAATTAAATTATTTTAGAGTGTTTATATTTTTAGTTTTTTCTTCAAACTATTAGTTTAACTAATAAACTAATATATAATCTAAAGATACATAACATTTGATATATTAAGTAACTTATTTAGCTTCTTTAATTTCTCCAAAAAAAAGTCAAATTTATCTTATAATTAGGACCGGAGGTAGTAAATATGAAAAAAATGTAATCTTTTTTTAAATATACCCTTATTTATAAAAAGAATGAGTGGAAAAAGGAAATGAGAGAGAATGTATTGAAAGAGAAAGAGCAAATGATTAAAAGATGTGATAATGCAGAGACATGTAATCAACAAGGATAAAAATGAAAGAGGTGAATTAAAACATTTTAGGCATGTACAAAGTGTAATTGATATAAAGGATTAGTCATATCCCAAAAATTACAACTTATATATATGCGATAGGGGGGAGTATATGAAATATTGATATTTACAAGTTTTTCTTTTATATAAATCAAGAAAGAACTTCACACCAACAATTCATGGAGAAGCTTGGTAGATATTTTCAGAAGTTAACAATGAATGAAATTTATTACCAATGCAGAAATCAAACACATGATTAAGAGCTATATGCTCTTTGAACTTGGCAAGGTTCAGTTACCATACTACCCTTTCTCTTAGCTTCTGTATTTTTGTAAATTAGATAACTCTGTGGTATGGGTATACCCAAAATTTCAAAGTTTAAACAAAGACAAAACCAGTGATAATGCCAAAACTTGGAATATTGCAGTTTCTTAGGTTGTCTTTGTCTCTTATGGTGTTTTCTCCGGATATCACATAAGAGATTACCAGATACCCTTTTCTGAAAATTCTAGGATACAGTAAACCAGCATCATTATGAGTTCAACAAAATTTTGCTCCAATCTCAAAAAAATTTTCTGAAACAAGTCAAAGAAAAAAAGAAGGTATATTAGCAGCATTTTGGACCATTTAAAAAAAAAAAAAACTAAGAACAAAATTATACTTTTAAGAACTAAAGTAAAAAACAAAAACCTAAATTGTAAATATATGCTTTTGCATGGAATGTAACGTGAGTGTCTTATTTATAATGTATAAATAAGAAAGTTTTTTTTTCATAAATTTTATATAAAATATAGATATATAGATTATAAAATATCATCTAAAACAGAAATTATGAGCTAGATGGAGTAGATGTGAAGGCGACAAACAAAGAAATAATGAAAATAATTATCTTCAAATAGATATTATAACTATATTTTTATAACAGTAAAAAATCATTATCTATCATAAAAAACATACAATATAATCTGAAAATAATAAAATTCTTCAATTATCATAATAGCAAGCAGCAAATGAGGTAAGGAGCCAGTGAAGCAAGCAGATACCCACATTTATATTTTTTTCTTTGATAAATTTATATATATAATATAAAACTTTAAAGAATTATGTTATTCATAAATTATAAACTTTGTGAATTATTAATTATTATTGACTTATTCTTGAGAGTTGATATTAACGAAAATACCAAGTACAGGCCATGGTACAAGCAGAATGGTACAATCATTCATTACTTCTACAAGTGATAAAGAAGGTGATTTCTACAAGGAAGTTGATAACTGATATTGACACAATTCTTACCTGCTGAAAGTTAAAAAGAAAAATACAATTATGAAGGAACTTTAATTTTATTTTTGAATTATTACATAAAAATTGGCCATTACATTACAACATAGGTCCCAATCATTAGCAGAATATTCCGGGAACAAGAGCTCAATCACCTGCACAAAAATTTGAATGAAATGAAATAAAAAAAATGGAAAATGAAAAAAATTATAAATATAAAATATTTTTAAAATTTTTAATTAAAAATACTAAAAAATTATTTCTACTTAAAAATGATCATAAAAATCACTTATCTTAATTGTCTTATCATGGAGGAAAATGCTAACGACTCTATTTATAGTTCTAATTTACTTTAAAATGTACAATTTGATTTGTTATAGCCATTTATTAAAGGTGAACTACATACACGCCACAGCTGAAGAGTCAAGGTATAAAAATAATCATAAATGTTTTACCGAAATTTTTAGTATAAGCGTTTTACCTAAGAGGGGGTGAATTATATGATAACAAATTTTTGACTAATAATAACAAATAATTGAAACTTAAATTAATAAAAAAAAGGTTCAAGAATTAGAGAGATTTCACCGAAGTGTACACTAGGGATTATATTGGTTCGGTCTCAACTATTCTAACCTACGTCCAGTGTAACATCCCAAATTTTGATTAAGGGCTAATGATGATTATAGTGAATATTCATGGAAATTAGATCTTGTGAATTTTGAAATATTCATACTCATAAGGAAATGGACAAATAAATTCAAGAATTGAATTAAATTACAAAGGTGATAGCAAAATCATAATTTTGCCAATTTAGCCCAAGATTAATTATTTTCCAATTAATTGGAGTTAATTTCAATTAATTAAGGAAAATAAAGGAAAATGTATAAATTGAATTTTCTTGATGGAATAAATTAAGATTTGTGGAATAAAGTAAAAGCCCATATTTTTATTGGTGGATATTTAGGAGAAGGGAAATATTTACTTGGAAGATAAATAAGCCAAGTGGCATCATCCAAAGCCAAGAGATTAAAATTATAATTGCTAAAGTTGGAAGAGGATAAGATCAAAGTACAAGGTGAGGTCATAAAACTTAATTTTGGAAGTAAAATAAATTGAGTAAAAATAGGAAGATATTTATGAAGTTAATGCTTCATCTTTCTCATTCTCATTACATGACCAAACATAGAGAGAGAGAGAGAGAGAGAGAGAAGAAGAAGTTTAGGAAAGCTAGAGAGAAGAAGGAGCAAAATCCAAAGGTAAGTCTTGTAGATCTTGTGATTAAGCTTCCCTTTTTGTCAAATAGCTCCTCTAACCTTTTGATCTTCATGGAAAACATGGGGTGCCAAGCAAAATCTCAAGGTTTAGGGGAGAAAGGGAGGACGATTTTTAGAGAAAGAAAGTGAAGCAAACCAAGGTAATCTCAAGAACATCAACTATTGTGGTTTATTGTTGTTGCTATTGTTGTTCTTGGCTTGGTTTGGTATTGGTTGGTTGATTTGGTAAATTTGGAAAGCCCTAATCCTAAGGGGTTATGCTGCCCAAATTTCTTTGAATCATGGTTAAGAAGTGTTTAAGTGAGTTAATCAAGGATTAGAAGTGGAAAAGTACAAGTTTTGGAAGCTAAAACACAAAGCTCCATTTTTCTATTTTTCCTTCAATATTTTGGCCAGGACCAGATCTGGTAGTAGGAGTTGGATTTTCATGAAATAAATGGTTCCATTGGACTCAGTGGGTAAAAATATGTGGGGTTACAGCTGGGCACTTTTTCAGTAGAGGATGAAAAAACATAATTACGAAAACGCCACTGAAATCCCTAAATAGGGGCTGTCAAGGGTATTTTCATAATTTGACAATGATTTTGGTGATTTCAAGCCTGGAAATGGATTCCTTGGGCGAAAATACGTCAGAATAGCCTTGGTCAAAATTTTGGGAAAACGTGCCATCAGGCCGGGCGGGGCGGGGTGGGGCCAGGGTCCAGGTGGCATTTTGGTAAATTTTCACCATAGGCTAATATAACTATAAGAAACACTATGGAAGAGTCTAAAATGATACTTGGATAGGTTATGACCTATTTCTTGTACATTTAATATTTTAGGACCGAGTTGGAAGCCGGAAGCGGCACGTTTTACGAGGCACACTAAAAAGGTGGTCTTTGAGATAGTACTTCCCAATTCATTTAGGCGATTGTTAGAGACTTTCATAGCTACTTAAGGGACTTTAATGATAACCAAAACTAAGCGTTTTGAAGTCATTTGAGTATTGGAATAAGTGATAATGCGTCGTCCTTAATTATGACTATAGGATTCGATATTTGCCCGGATCGTAGAAGGCCTACGCCTGATCAAGGACGGAAAGAACAAGGTAGTGACACTTTATCCTATATCATGTATATTGCATTGCTTGTTTGCATTAGTCATTGAATACAGTTACAGTGAAAGGACGTGGTGAAAGCCCGGCCTTGATTACAGATACAGTGAGGGGATATGGCGAAAGCCCGAACTCGAATACAGATAAAGTGAAGGGGCGTGGTGTAAGCCCGACCTCGTATATAGTGAAGGAAACGTGGCGAAAGCCCGGTGTCGAATATTGATTGCTGCATTGTGATATATATTTACTTGCTTTGTATATATGCATCATATATGTAAACTGTTGCTACTGGGATTCTCTAGAATCTCATTCTTTCCAAATAATATTTTTAGACAGGGCAAGTGGATCGAAGAGCAAGTAAGTGGTAATGGACGATTAGGACTGCCGGCGGTAGTCTTAGTTAGATATTTTGGTTTTATACTAAACTGGTTATTATTTTGGACAAATGTATATATTGAATAGATTTATAGTATTATAGTTTTGCGTAATCCCCGGTATGGATATTGAGATGGGCAGTGATGCCTTGTATAAACTGTTGGATTAATGTTATTATCCCGGGTGAACGTCGGGAATTATGCTGATACTCTGATATTATATATGTGACAAACCGAATAGGCCTATTGATTTTATAAATGAATGAACGGAGATCTATTTGTACAAGTGTTTTAAAAAGTTTTTATTTACTCCAGATCTCTTATCCAATTATTAAACGCGTTCAAACGCTAATTTCGGCCTGATTATCGAAGCGGGGGTTACATCCAGTCCTCAGATTGTCTCTGAGCTTTCACTATATCTTCCAAGATTCAGTGTGTACTTGACACTTCATTACATAGCAAGTTTTTAGTCCAGACACTTGCTCCCCCTTACATAACGTAAAAAGATACCCAACTTAAGGTCCCATCACCTTAAGTTATCTCTCAATCAAGTGTATTAAGTTTTCAATAATTCTCTCTTAGAGAGTAAGTAATATGATCACTAAAGTATAGTAATACAGAAAAAACTAGAGCACTTATTGCAAAATGAATATTCATCAGTTCAGTAGTTCGATCACTGCTCCACTTTGAATGCAGTTGTTATTAATTGGAGTGAATTTGATGACCATTGTGAGCTCTCCCTTAGTCCGTTACTCACTGAATGCTTCTCTGGACATTCTTTATGATATCTTGTTATAGCTGTTGTATCAAAGAGAATGTGTTGGTTGAAGTTTGAGTTAGCATTTAATGCATCTGACACAAATATCTACTTTTCTTAGAATTCAAATATCTAAAGAGTAAATTTCCTGAAACTTGCTTAAACACATGTTAATCATGAAAGAGAATAATAATAAGCAAGTTTTAACAAGAGATCCTTTGATTTCATAGAAATTGGTTTTTTGCTATGTTTTCTTCAATCATCTAGTATTCGAATACAAGCAGTATTATCAGGATATGAATTATTCTTTTTAACTAAAGACTATATGAATAGTTTCTTTACTATTTGAATAGTATTTGTTATTTTGAACTTATACTATTCGAATAGTCTGAATCACTTATTCGAATAGTGCTTTTTGAAAACTGATAAATTTATTTTGATATAATAGTTAGCTATTTGAATACTCTTCTGGGATTTGATAAGGAAAACCATTTTCAAACTATAGTAATATTCGAATACTCTTCATACTATCCGAATAGTCATTTACTTAAATATTGGAATTTTATTCTGTTAAACACTATGACTATTTAGATAACCTTATAACTTTGGATTCGAAAAAAATTGGAATTAAATAAGGTTATCATTCGAATAGTTGACTCACTATTCGAATAATCTCAGAGTATGTTATTCAGATCATGTTACTTCTATTCGAATAACCTTGAGGTATTAAGTTAAAAATTATTCGGATAATTAGTTCACTATTCGAATAGTTATCCTATTATTCGGATAACATTTTCATAATCTGACTTGAAAAACACTGTATCTATTCGGATAATGTTTAGGCTATTCAAATACACCTTTTCTTGAATAAGTTTAAAGAAAACTTTACTAGTTATATTATTCAAATAGTGAAATTACTATTCAAATACTATAGACTCATAACTGCGCATCTCTATTCGAATAGCTCATGCTCTATCATAATATTCTTCTATATATTCAAATAGTCTGAGAACTATCTTGTTGCTAACTGAGAGCATGCATTACTATTTGAATAGTCACTAGTGTAAAATCTCGTGAACAAAAATGTAGAGACATATTCGAATAAGCTTAGGGTTGTTATTATCAAAATTCTGAATCTAATAGAAAGTATATCTAGCACCATATGCTTTTCGGAGGTGCAAAATTACTCATAAATATTCAAAATGGGAGCAAAAATGGTAGTACTGTTAAATTTAACATAACACCATTACTTTTTATAGTAGAGCCCATACTCTTTTTGCATATGCATGTGTAACAATGTTAGGTTATATTTAATGGTGTTGCCATTTTTTCTCAAATTTTGAATGTTCATGGTTATTTTTGCACTTCTAAAAAGTATATGGTATAAGACACACTTTTAATAAAAATTCATGAGTATTTTTGTACCTTAACCCAATATTGAATTATCATAGTCTATCATTTTTCAAGTGATAATAATATTTTTTTCTCATTCCATGTGCATCAAATGCAATAGATTTGCTACCCTAGAGCATTCATCTTAGTGAGAAAGCTTATAATTGATTGAATAAATATTATATCTCAATTTTAAATCCGTCTGCATCTAAAAACTCTATCCTTATTTAGGTTCCCACATGGCTCAAATTCAAATTAATTATTTAATTTAAGTCCTATATGACCTTCTAGGTTCAATTTTTCTTTAAAAAAACAAGCATTTACACTCCACATATTGTTTTGAAAGAAAACTTTATAAACCCACCTAAATTTCTTCATATGTACGTTGATGAAATATGTATCCAGTTAACATTACATTAAGATATTGAAGTTATGAAATAAAGAATTTTTTTTTTATTGAGTGCCCCCAATTTTTGTAATTGACCAACAAATTCGGATCGAGACACTGATCAAGTACTAAATATAGGTACGGCTCCTAATGAGAATTTAAACCTTGATTCACTAAATTGTAAAGGACAAGCCTCTTCCGCTGGACATAACCACTGTTGGTGAATTTATTTCATTTCAAGCATTAACTTAAAGCACTCCTAATTCTTTTATGAATTAATGGACTGCAGCATGAGCCGACTTGAGTTTGGACTAACCTAAACTTCAACAATTTTTTCATACAAATGGATTTGGATAACACATATTATTACTCATTTTTTAAAATTTCATTTAAATATAAGAGAAAAATATTTATTAAATTTAAAAAATATAATCCCCGGTAATTATATAAAAATAATGAATAATCAGAATTATTTTCGCGCAAGGAAAATAAATTTAAATTTTAAAAGTTCTTTTTCTTCTTAACACTAATCAACTAATTAACTAACTCCGTTGAGGTGAGCATCACGCGTTTAGTTTCAGAAGCCAATTTTACTGAGTCATATACTTAAACATCTACGACCTCTCCAATCTGGAATGAAAATGAAACTTGTGTCATCTTCTGAATCCACCACCAAAAAAAAAAAAAAAGAACAATCGAAAAAAAGGCCGAACCATATTAAAGACAATAATATAGCACCAAAATCATCGCACTCCCTCAAAAATCTCACTCATACTAAATAGTTCCAACTTACAACTCCATAAATACACACACATGAATCTCCCACGACACAAACCCAAAATCACACACAAAAAAAAAATAACGGTGAAAGTGAGGAAACTACACAGTGAAGAAGAAATGAAGAAACACAGTGAAGGAGGAGAGAATAATATTGAGTGGCAAGAAGCAGCAGCCATGGCAGCGAGCCTTCTAAAAGCTCGAAGAACAGGAAGAAAGAGATTCATTGGGGTTCGTCAGAGACCTTCAGGGAGATGGGTGGCTGAAATAAAAGACACAATTCAGAACATAAGAGTTTGGTTAGGGACTTACGATACTGCAGAAGAAGCTGCAAGAGCTTATGATGAAGCTGCTTGCTTGCTTCGTGGAGCCAACACTCGCAGAAACTTCTGGCCTTCTCACTATAATTCTAACTCCCCAGCAAATAATCCAGTTCTTCCCAGAAAGATTGCTAATCTCATCCTTCTTCGGCTCAAAGCTCGAAACCTTGCTTCTTCTTGTCATCATTTTCCCAGTAACCAAACAAAAGAAGAAGAAGAAGAAAAGCCAAAGACCGAGCTTGATCATTTTTTTGATGGGTTTGATGTTGATGAATTTTGTAGCAGTGAGTTTTCTTGTGATTTTCCCAGTAACAACCAAACAGGTTTAGAAGAACCCTACCAGTTGAACAGCTTTCTGGGAGAGTCAGACAATAGTTTTCTCACAGATGTAGTCAGTTTTAGATCAGGTTTTAGATCAGGAAACAAAACTAACTTGTTGGATGAAGAAGTAGGGTTTAATGAAGAAAATCATGGGAAGGAGAAGAAGATGGATGAGGAAAAGATTGAAAGTGGGAGGGAAAAAGAAATTTTTGAGGAGGAATATTCTGATATGGGGTTCATGGATTTTCAGTTTTTGGATAACTTGGGATCTATTTGTGATTCTTCTCCATTTGAAGTGGCAGAAGAGATGATGGGGCCAATAATAATGGATCAGAAAAATGAAGAAGTATATGAAAATGATGATGAAGCATCATTTCTAATAGAAAGTTTTAGGATGAAATATGAACGGAAATTCTCAGCTTGTCTTTATACCTACGGTGGAGTTTCTGAGTGCTTGAGGCTGCAATTTGGATCAGAAAATTTCTGAGTCATCGTCATCATCATCATCTTCTTCTTCAATCCAATGATGGGGTTCTTGATCTCTTGGAATGATTATTGGTATTCTCTTCAAATTTGGCAGCAAAATAATAAGGACTTTTACATTAGGGGATTATTATTGGTAGTTGGTTCTTATTAGCTCTATCCTTACAAGTCTACACAATAAAGATTGTATTTTTGAATTCTTTGACTCATTAATGTTGAGGGTTTTGGTTACATAATAAAGTTTTAGATCTCTCTCCGACATGTTTCAAATTTCCAATAATGATTCTTATTATATGCAATCACCCAAAGCTTTTACTAGTTTCAATAACCATCACTAAAATGGAGCTCACTATTGTGATATGATTTTCCATTCCCTTGCAATAACCATATGGAGTACTGTCCTCAATAAGCCAACTGCTGGAAAAAAATGAGATTAAACTATCAGGATTTCACATTAACCAAAGATTTAGGTCGCGTTTCTTAATAAACAACTTCTATACTCTTATATTTAGGTCGCTCTTCATTATAAACGACTTCTATACGGTCCGCCACTAACCATATTTCTTCTCGGTGATAGTTATCTAAACGTTTCAATAAGACTTGAGAATGAATCACTTGATTTAGGTTAAAAAATAGCTATTACCCAAGACAACTGATGCCTGGTATACTGGCAATATAAACTGCAATGCTTTGACATATAAATCTTTTATCTAGTGGTCCATTGTAAATTTATACTGCTATAGAAGCTTAATTTGTTCTTCTGGAAAATGTTTGTAGAACCTGCCATCTCACTTTTTCCCATTTACTCTCATAAAATCACTGAAGAAAGTTTCATATTAATAAGGAACAAAAAACCGGACCGGACAATGAACCGGTCATGTTACAGGTTCAAGGATCAATGAATCAACCGGGGTTTAGCCGGTAGTTGGACCGGCCGTATTAAAATATTATAATTTATTAGTGGCAATATATATATTAATATATTTTTAAACTTTTATAAATAAAAATGAAGATCTTTAGAAAAAATGCTTCAAATCCATTAGTATTAGTTATGATGTCTATACTTATACAATGATATCTTCTTTCCTATAGTTATTATATTCTTTTAAATAATTTGTTTCATCATTATCTTCTTTTTTTTATTCTTTACTTACTTTTCTCTTCATCTTAGTTTTTAACCTTTCATTTTCCCTTAAAAAATAACGCGAGATAATATTTAGAAGAATAAAAAAATGAAACTGGTCCAACCAAGTAGACCACCGGTTTTCTCGGTTTTAACCAGTTCACAGCCTAATGGGTGAACAAGACCGAACCACTGATCGGTTACTGGTTCAACCAGTTGAACTGGCTGTTCCGGTCCAATTTTTTATACTATGCATATTATACTGCCAAAACTTTATGGAAGGGAAAATCAGAAGATCAATTGGGATAAATGTATGACCCGAAATTCCTTCCTTAAGTTTTAGACTCCTTTTACGCTAAATCAGAGTTTCTTATCATAAAAGATTATTTCTTGGATCTCAATAAATTATTATAATTAAAAATATATTATTTTTATCAATTTTAAATAAACCTATTTTTAAAAATAAAAAATATTATTATCAAATTAGTTTAAAATAAAAAAAAATATGTTTTTATAAATACAAATTCTATTATAGCTGAAAATTATATATATTATTATCAAATTATTTTAAAACAAAAATATATTATTACAAATAAAAAGTATTATTTCATGTTTAAATATATTATTATATTAATTATAAATGAAAATTTATTATATTACTTAAATAAGGTGTAAACTAATTTATATAACATATAAATAAAAAATATAAAATAATATTTTGGGGTATAATAGTAATTCACTATCATTTTTCCCCTCCCCTCCTTAAACCAAACAAATCATCACTAAAAAAACTCTCACCTTCTCCCCTACCAACCAAATCAAATAAGCTAACTCATTACCCATAATTTTGTTCCATCCCCTTCTTTGAACCAAACACATCCTTAATAAATATAAGGGAGAATTACACTTAGGTCCCTAGAAAGAAAATAAATGAAGAAATAGTCTTTGAAGATTGCAAAATGAAAAAATGGTCCCATTAACAACTCCATGAACCTGTATTAACAACTTATTGGGACCATTTTTTCATTTTGCAATATCTAGAAACCATTTTTTCATTTTTCTTCTTTCTTGAGAGCTTAGTGTAATTCTCCCTAAATATAATATAAGATAAAACTTGTATATTTTTCAATCCTTATACATATATATTATAGGTAAAATAGGCACAAGTTCTCTTTCAGTATGCATCTAAATTTTTTTTTTTGCCAAAAGAGTCAATTTTATTAATTACCAAAAAATCAAAGTACACACATTAATAACCGAAGCCAAATAAAATCACTCAAAAAAACCTACGCATACAATCTAACACACATCTCACCAGGACAAGTAGCCAAACAATTAAACCTACCAAAACAACTAACTCAAAACATCAGACACTATCATCACAATTAATTAACCAATACCCTTCTTCTTAAAGCAGTTGCTCTTCTTTCCCAAAGAATCTTCATGAATCATGGCAAACATAGGGAATGCTGGTACCATCATCCATGCACCATGGTACATCCCCTTACAATCCTCTATTGCAATATAATCTGCAACTTTATTTCCCCCTCAATCAAACAAGGAAAAAGAAACATTCAGCAAGGATTCTTTGTGACCTAGAAGTTCCTGCAGTAAATCCTTACATCTCCAATGACAGTTACTAAAATTAACATTCAATATTACATATCACTACAATCCATTTCAAAGCAAACATGAGAAGATGCAAACCTATTTCTTTCTAAAAAAGCTTCTTTAAGAGCTAAACACTCACCCATTAATGCAGAACAAGCTGAAATTTTCCTCCCAAGCCCTCCCAAAAACGCAGCATTTTCATCTCTACAAACAATCCCTACACCAGCATCCCCTTTCTTCCCTTTATAAGCTCCATCTATATTAACTTTGATAGAGCCACAATCAGGTTTCTTCCAATAATTCAACATAACACCTGCATTAGGTAATTTCACAGTAACAGACCTAGCCCTATTGTTCCAAACTTCCTCCACATGAGTATGAGTTTTGTTAATTACCAAGCCAGGATCCACCCTACTTCCCTTAAAAACCCAGTTACATCTTGATTTCCAAATCCACCAACACAATACTGCAACATTAGATTTCTGCATATTATCTAGCTCTTTATTTTTCAGAAGAACGTTAGCAAACCACTTATCCACCCATGAGATTTGCATCTTCTTAGTGAATAAACCCAAGTTGAAACCAAACCAGCACTTCTTAGTCCATGGGAAGAAGAAAAGCATATGCTATAAAGTTTCACTTTCAACTCCAGAAACAGGATAAATAGGATCCCGAGAACAAAGCCTTTTAAAAAGAACATCTTTTGTATCTACTGCCCCGTTAAAAATTCTCCAAATAAAATGTTGTACCTTGGGTGGGACTACCAATTTCCAAACATACTTCCATAGTTTTTTTGGAATTTGATAAGAAATACTAGGATCCTTCCTTGTAACTGTAACCTTTTCTTTTCTCGCTACAAAATAACCAGATTTAACAGAATAGACGCCATTCTTTGCTCCCATCCAGACAAGCTGATTATTAGCTTCAATCATAGGAAGCTTAATCTTATGAATCTTCTGTACTTCCTCCATTGATAAGCAATCCTCAATACTACTTAAGTTCCAGTTACCATTACAAATCAAACTGGTGACCCTTAGCTTTTTCCGATCTTCATCCACATTTGATCCAGCAAGCTTTTTGGTGTCTAAATTAGGAATCCACCAATCATCCCACACATTTATGGAACAGCCATCACCCACATGACAACATAGTTCTTTAGACATGTTAAAAGTCAGAAGCTCTTTCGGTGCAAGCATGATATTGCTGACTTCTATATCCCTCTTAGTCAATTACTCTGAATTTATCTCACCAACTCTCCCGCTAATCACTCTTACTTTGTCTATATTTTTTCCTATAAATACCATGTAAATCCTCTCAGTTTAATACAATCAAATTCAATCTTCTAATTCTCTTCATGGTATTAGAGCTATAGAAGAGATTAGGAATACGAATTCATACCAGAATTCTTCAACACGCCCTCTGGGTTCTCCATTTTGTCAGAACCAGCATCGGCGTCCTCGGTAACCAGTATCGGTGTTTCTGGTTCCAATGTTTTTCCGGCGAGCTTCCGTTTCCGGCGAGCTTCATCTGTCTTGTTCCATCACCGTTGGTCATCATCATCTAGATCGGAGAAGAGAGTTTGAAGGAGAGCAGCGACCAAGGAGGAGGTTTCGCCGCCAACCGACCAGGTTTCGCCGCCAACCCACTCGACTTCGGGGCTCTCAGGTGGAAATCCGATCCACTCTCACGTCAACGTCTCTGACGTTCTCTTGCATTTTCACACGGTCATCCATTCGAACAAAGCCACTCACCGTTCTCGTGTTCGCGTTCGAAGACTCAAAGCCTTAGTCTCGCCATCTCAGTTTCACAATCGAAGACCACTCAATCTGACTCAATTATTTAATTGAGTCAAAGACCAATTTGTCATTTTCACAATTCATAGGACTAATTTGTCAATTTTCAAATTCGGAGGATCAAACTGTCATTTTGCAAATTCGGAGGATTAAACTGTCATTTTTCAAATTCGGAGGACCAATGTGTCATTTTGAAAATTCTACGGACCAAACTGGTATTTCTAAAATTCGAAAAACCACTTTGTTATTCTTTCCAGTCATTATGTCTACAGTTTCATATGCCTCTTCCTCTGTGCCTAGATCTAGTTCTAATGACCTATCCACGGTCCTCCTTGTCTCTGAGAAACTTACTAGCGATAACTATTAGGAGTGGTCTCAATCTATGACTCTTGCCCTCGATGGACGTGAGAAACTTGAGTATATAACTGGTGAAGCAAAAAGGCCACCAACATCAAAAACCAAGGAGTTCTGCAAATGGAAGTCTGAAAATGCATTGGTATCCTCTTGGTTAATCAATGCAATGACATCCTCAATTAAGAAGAGTTTTATGTATCTTCCCTCGGCTCAAGAAATTTGGGAAGCTCTTCGTGAGACATACAGTCATGTGGGAAATAGACCCCGCATATTTGATGTCAAGAAAAAGATATGGCAGCTAAAACAGGACCACATACCACTCGGTGATTATTATCTAGAAAAATCCTCACTTTGGCAAGAGCTTGATGCCCTACAGAATCAAACTTATCATTGTGGGGTAGATGCTCAAGAAGATCGCAAAGCAAAAGAAGCAGAGAGAGTGTATGAGTTGCTTGCTGGTCTTAATGTGATTTATGATGATGTTCGGGCTATAATTCTTAGTCAAGAACCCTTACCATCTGTGCGTGAAGTCTATACTTTCTTACGAAATGAAGAGGATAGACGAAAATCAATGCTTCAAAATTCGAATAATTCTGCTGCTACTTCTGAGGCCTCAGCACTTGCTGTTCGATCCATGGAACCAAAAGGTTCTAAAGGTCGCCCATTCTGTGATCATTGTAAGAAACAGGGGCATACTAAGGACACTTGCTGGAACTTCCATGGTAAACCTGCTGACTGGAAGCCGAAGAAAGGGAAAAGAAGAGGTTACGTGGCTGAAACTTCCAAGGAATCATCCCAAAGTGATCCTCTACACAAAATCATGGAAATGCTAGCCACACTACAAACTACGACAAAGCCTACTGCCACAGTGGTCAAGAGAGGTAATTTCTTTCAAGCTTTGGCTGTGCTAAAAGAACAATGTACAGGGAATTGTTGGATTGTTGACTCAGGTGCCTCAGATCATATGACTGACAATAAGGCTCTCTTCTCATCCTATACTCCTATTACCAAGGGTGTAACTGTACGAATTGATGATGATTTTGAATATGTTGTTACTGGAATTGGTTCCATCAAAATCTCAGTTGCACTTACTCTTCACTCCGTATTACATGTTCCAAAGTTGAAGTGTAATTTACTATCCGTAAGCAAATTGGCTAATGATGAACAGTGTCAAGCTAACTTCATTGCTACCTACTGTATTTTTCAGGATCTGCTGACGGGGACGACGATTGGGAGTGCTAAAGAGCTTGATGGTCTTTATTACCTTAATGAAAGTGATCGTTCTCAAACTAAATCTTGTAATAAAGTGTCTCTCCCTAGCACTAGTAACATGGAGTTATGGCACAAATGTTTAGGTCATCCTAATTTAAATTACATGTCTCAAATGTTTCCATCCCTCGTTTCTAATAAAATCACCTTTGATTTTCATTGTGATTCATGTGAAAAGGCTAAGCATCATCGTACTTCTTTCCTAAAAATCCCATACCAAGCCTCAAAACCTTTTTCCACAATTCACAGTGACTTATGGGGACCATCCCGCACACCAAACCGATCAAAACCAAAATGGTTCATCACATTCAATAATGACCATACACGTGTCAGTTGGGTCTACTTGTTGAAAGATAAAACAGAGGTGTATCAAATGTTCCTTAACTTCCACTACATGATCCAAACTCAATTCCAAACCCAAATCCAGATCCTGCACACCGATAATGGGACTGAATATTTCAATCAGGCCCTCTCTAACTTCCTGGCTGAAAATGGCATTGTTCACAAAAGTACTTGTCCTAATACACCTCAGCAGAATGGTATTGCTGAACGAAAGAATCGCCATATTCGAGACTGCCAGAGCCATTATGTTTAGTAGTACTGTTCCTAAATATCATTGGGATGATGCTGTCCTAACTGCCATATTTCTCATTAACCGAATGCCAAGCCGACCACTGTCTTACAAAACGCCACTTCAACTTCTCCATCAATACTATAACCTCCCATACCTTGAAAACACTCTGCCACTCCGGGTGTTTGGCTGTACATCATACGTTCATCCAACAAACTTGACCCTAGAGCCCTTAGGTGTGTCTTCCTTGGCTATTCTCATTCTCAAAAAGGATACAAGTGTTATGATCCGGTCTCCAAACGTTTATTTGTCACCTGTGATGTCACCTTCCTTGAAAATACACCTTTTTATGCCTTGTCTGTAATTCAGGGGGAGAAAACTGGTGAATTTCAGACAAATGAAACACCAAAGGATGACTAGACATTCACAATTTATATACCTACCAACACAGAACCTACTCCTGATACCTCTGATACACCTGATAACAACTTTGAGATTCCTGGTAACCTTGATACCTTTGATAATGTGCCAATCCCAGGGGGAGACACAAATATGTGGGGTAATACATACATGCGATGACACAAAAGAGGTAATGAACCACAACCTATTAGCACTTACCAGGAGTCAGTACCAGAGGTAGATCCAAGAGAAATAGAAGGTTCTGATCTTAATCTTCCCATTGCAATGCGAAAACAACCTAGACAACCCAGATCAAGCACCAGATATCCTATAGAGAAATTTGTCTCTTATAAGGCGCTTTCATCTACGTACAGTACATTTGTCTCCCATCTTGATAGAATCAGGATACCAGACACGATTGATTAGGCTATGGCTATACCTGAGTGGAGACAAGCTGTTTTAGAAGAGATGGAGGCTCTCAAGCAAAATATGACATGGGATGTAGTAAATCTACCTCAAGTAAAAAAGGCTGTTGGATGCAAATGGGTATTCACTCCTAAGTATAAAACAGATGGAACACTCAAGAAATATAAAGCTAGACTGGTTGCACAAGATTTTACACAAAAATATGGGGAAGATTACACAGAAACTTTTGCTCCAATAGCCAAGCTGAATACCATCAGGATTCTATTATCTATTGCAGTGAATTTAGATTGGAATCTACACCAACTTGAGGTAAAAAATGCCTTCCTCAATGGAGAACTCAAGGAAGAAGTGTACATGAAGTTACCTCCAGGGTTCACAGGAAAAAAAGGTGACCAAGTCTGCAAGTTAAAGAGGTCGTTATACGGGTTAAAGTAATCTCCACGTGCTTGGTTTGACAGATTTACCCGGGTTCTGAAGAGACATGGGTATACTCAAGGGCAGAGTGACCATACTTTGTTTGTCAAACATCATAAGGGTAAGATGATTATTCTAGCTGTATACGTTGATGATATAATTCTTACAGGAGATGACGAGGTGGAAATCAATCAAATCAAGACAGCCCTGGCACGAGAATTCCAGATTAAAAATCTTGGAGAAATGAAGTACTTTCTTGGAATGGAAGTTGCCCGATCTAAGAAAGGCATTTATATCTCCCAAAGGAAGTATGTGCTCGACCTTCTAAAGGAAACAGGGATGATAGGTTGCAGGCCAAGTGACACACCTATACGGGTAGATAAAATAGATGAAGATGTAGATCTCGGTAAGGCAGTGGACTTAGGGAATTATTAACGGATGGTAGGCAAACTAATATACCTATCTTATACTAGACCAGATATTGCATTTGCAGTAGGTGTGGTAAGCCAGCATTCTCATGATCCTAAACAGAAACATTTGAATGAAGTCTATAGGATCCTTCGTTACTTGAAGGTATCTCCAGGACATGGCTTGTTATTTAAGAAAACTGACAAACGGATTGTAGAGTTATTTATAGATGTTGATTGGGCAGGTGATCGAGATGACAGGAAATCCACTTCTGGATATTGTACGTATGTGTGGGGTAACCTGGTCACATGGAGAAGTAAAAAGCAAAGTGTAGTTGCGAGAAGTAGTGCTGAAGCTGAATACAGAGCCGTAGCACTGGGAATCTGTGAAGGCATATAGATAAAGCGTGTTCTTGAAGACTTGAGGAAGTCTATAAATCTACCAATCAAGGTCTATTATGATAACATGGCTGCAATCAACATTGCTCATAATCCAGTTCAACATGACATAACTAAACATGTCGAGATAGACAAACATTTTATAAGGGAAAAAGTTGATGAGGGAATTGTTGATCTAAGGTATATTCCTTCTAGAGAACAGACCTCAGACATCCTCACTAAAGGACTGCCCAAGGACAGGTTTGATTATCTGATTGGCAAGTTGAACTTGATTGATATCTACAGTCCAACTTGAGGGGGAGTGTTAAAAGTCAGAAGCTCTTTCGGTGCAAGCATGATATTGCTGACTTCCATATCCCTCTTAGTCAATTACTCTGAATTTATCTCACCAACTCTCTCGCTAATCACTCTTACTTTGTCTATATTTTTTCCTATAAATACTATGTAAATCCTCTTAGTTTAATACAATCAAATTCAATCTTCTAATTCTCTTTAAGACAACAATTCACAGCCTTCTAAAATGCTATTCCAACACCAAGATGGCCTTCCACCCTTCTTTGCATGGAGAAAATCAGACTTGGGAAAATAGATTCCTTTTAACACCCTACATCAAAGATCTTGAGGTTGTGGCACTAACCTCCAAGTTGTCTTAGCCAAAAGAGCTCTATTAAAGCAGAGAAAATCCCTAAAGCCCATACCACCATCTTTTTTAGAACCAGAAAGCACATCCCATTTCTTCCAATGAACACCACCCATATCCTTAGAATCTCCCCACTAAAACTTTGCCACCAATCTATCAATTTCATTGCATGTTTTCTTAGGAAATAAAAAGCATGTCATGGGATAAACTGGTATGTAATTTGCTACTGCTTTAATATTAATAAGAATCTCCTTTCCAGTAAAGGTTAACAATTTCTGCTTCCAATTTCATCCCTACATTATCCCTCACAAAGGCTAGAGCATAACATTTCGACCTTCGCCAGATAATTGGTAGTCCTAAATATTTACTAGGCTGATCCAAATGCTTAATACCCAGCACTCCAGAAATTTCATCCCTAACTTCTCTAAGTGTTTTATTAGTGAAAAACAGATAGGATTTATCAAAATTTACCTCCTGTCCTGAAGCTGTATAGTGCACCTGAAATATCTTTTTCAAAATTAAGCAATTGCTTCAGCCTGGATAACGAACAAGGCATCATCTACGAAGAAGCAATGCGAAATAACAGGGCAGCTATTTGACAATTTAATACCACATAAATCTTTCCTATCAACATGATATTGAACCTCTGTAACAAATTTAAAGAGGTAAGGTGAGATTGGATCACCTTGTCTTGCCCCTCTCTGTGGTTTGGACTTTGCAACACTCCTACCAGATACTTGCAGTTCAAGATCAACAGAGGTAACACACCTCATCACCCAATTTACCCATTTATCACTGAAGCCGATACATCTCATTATTCCTTCCAAAAAATCTCACTCCACCCTATCATATGCCTTGTTTGTTCATGTCAATTTTTAGAGCTATTTTATTCTTTAGATAATAAAAGGATTCATGAGTGATGATGATATTATCTTGGATTAATCTTCCAGCAATAAAAGGCCTTTGATTAGGGAAAATTATCTTATTCGTCAAGCCCCTTAGTCTCAAAGCCAATATCTTAGCAATGATCTTATATACCACATTACATAGACCAATCAGTCTAAATTGACTTACTATTTCAGGCTTATCAATTTTTGGAATTAAAACTATGTTGGTTTAATTAATCTCATCAATTTCTATATTGCTCTGAAAAAAAATTCAACACCATTTGACATACCTCCGCTCTAATCTCCTCCCAAGAACTTGATAAAACATGGCTGAAAAACCATCTGTCCAGGGGCTTTATCAGCACAAATATGAAATACGGCATTCTAAATTTCCTCCACAGAAACAGGCCTGGTCAACATAGAATTATCTTCCTCTACAACCACTCTCTTTACATATGAAAGAGCCACTTGAAATTCACAAGTTTTCTTTTACAACGAAATTTGGGGAAACTCAAGCATAAGACATCATTAAAAATTAACCAGATAAATTTCAGAACTCACAAGTTTCCAATCGCAGTTCACAAGTTATTTTTCATTACAGAACTTTTGTAATATAAATAACTATCTTGTACACAAGGCATCCTTAAAAATTAATGCGTTATTTCGAGATTCATAAATTCCTGATTGACAAGAACAATGTTCCTTTTGCAACAAAACTAACTTAAGCACAAGACAACCTTAGAAATAAACATGTTAAATTTCTCCACTCACAAGTTCTCATTTATAACATAACTTTTGCAATAAACATCCTGTAATTCGAGCATAAAATATTTTTAAAATTTAATACGCTAAATTTCACAATTTACAAGTTTTTATTTGAAATTTACAAATGTGAGACCACCACAGCCCTGATAATTAACAAGACAATGAATTCTACTTGTAACAATAATAATATTAATAACAAAAGAAGAAAAAGGGGTATTAACAATACTGACTCCCCATGCATAATAGTGCTTCCCAATGCTCTCCCTCGTACTCAAAACCTTGAGCAGCTGCTCCTTTCCACAAAAGTCATAGCAAGGGACAGGTTTCTTCACAAGAACATAAAAAGAGAAAATTTAATAATATTCTTTTTATAATATTGTTAATAAGCATTTATTATATTATAATATCATTAGATTATATCATATTATGCATATTTTATCATTTGATTAAGTGATTAACAGTGTTAATGATAATAAAATAAAAATGAAAAATTAATTATAAAGCAAACACAATTTTTTAAACAAGTGTAAATTTCTCCAAAAACATTTTGGAAATGAAAGCAAAACACAAATATTCATTCAGAGTTAAAATAAACTTGTACTTAATTGGTAATAGTTATGAAATGGGGAGAATGTCTATACAAAACTTAGAAATGACTTGAAAGTGTGGATTGGTTACTTAGTAAATGAAAGTTAATGATAGCTAATAAAATGTAAGAAATAACTATATAAAACTTGTAAATGACATAAAAATATTGATTTATTAATTGAAAAACCAACGTTGATAATGACTAGTGAAACGAGGGAAATGCCTATATAAAGGGTTTGTTTCATTGCCTATGCCCCTTTTCTAATATTCCAATTCTACCCATAGTAATTAAAACCTTTTTTTCTTTTAAACTTGCACGTTTGCCTCTCATGCCCAATATCGCTAGGGCATTGGAGAATTGTGTCTTTTCAACTCCAAGTGCCAACTGAGATAGTGTAGCAACTCACAATCACTAATCAAATGCTTATAAATTTATAATGATCATAAATGGAGGGAGACACAAGTGTCTCACATTTAGGTTGCTTTTCGGTCCAAGTGACATCTATGCTGAGATGTTTAGGTCACTTTTTTTTTTTTATACTGATGTTTAGGTCACTTTTCTTTACAAGCGACTTCTATATGATCTTTCGTGAATGCGACTTCTATAGAAGACATATTTAGGTCGTTTTTCTTTACAAGCAGCTTCTATACTCAGCTATTAAGGTCTCTTTTCTGTATAAACGATTTCTACAAGCTTAAATTACGATTCTGTTGCCGCCATTTCACCGTTATGTATATAATGATAGCCTTCTTATGTGACTCCTCTACGAACTCACTCTTGCCTTCTGATTCTTCTCTGTTATATATTCTCTGGTCATAGCTGCTCAAGCGAAAGAATTTCTCCATGATTCCAAAGAAAATGATGGCACAGGTTTGTTTGACTCTAATGAAGCCCATGATAAAATAAAGCCCTGCAAGCCGAAATAACAAATATACATTCTAGATCCTTCCTAGAGTAGGACATACGTGTTAAATTAATATTGGACATACATGTCTATATATAGTGATGATACTATACACAAATTAACCTTTTCCCTCCCCTCTGTCTTCACTGTCTACAACCCTAAACCTAGCCTCCTCTTCTTCTATTACTTCGCCGCCCTCGAACCGGCCGCATTATGTTACAGACAAACTTACACCAGATAATTACATTATTTGGAGTGCACAAGTCAAAGCATATCTTTATGGCCAGCAACGTTTTGGCTACTATGATGGGTCTGCAGTCCAACCACCACCTAAACTTCCTAATGGTCTTCCTAGCAAGGAGTTTCTTCTCTGGTTCCAACAGGACCAGCTGGTTCTATCCATTCTCTTAGCATAATTATTGGAGCAAATAATCTCACAGTATGTCCGGCATAAGAATGCACAGCCCTGTGGGTCGCCTTAGAGACCTCTTTCTCTCAGAGAAATAACGCTCGCCTTGTTTATCTTCATCAATAGCTGACCACACTGAAAAAAAGGAGGAGAATCGATACAAACATACCACAAACGAGCGATGGAACTTTTAGACACTTTAGCGGCAGCCGGAAAACTGTTGTCTGACGATGATTTCATCACATATCTTCTAGCTGGTCTTGGTTCAGATTTCGTCACTATCGTCACTGTTCTCAGCGCACAGTGCCACTTCCTTACTATTGAAGGGATTCTCAATCACTTGTTAACTTTTAAAGAAAGATTGCTCGCCAAAACTCCTTGCCGATTCCTACATAGATAAGTGACGCAACAAATCTTAGTCAAACAAATCAGACCAGTCTTTTACAGAGGCTGCGGTGGACGACTCAACAGCTCCGAAAGAGGTAATTTTAATTATTCTAGGCGAGGACACAACTATTATAACTATGGCTAAGGTTATAACAAAGGAGGTACACGGAATTTCCGCAGTTCGTTCAGAGGTCGAAGTGGAGGTTGATATTTTCACGGAAACAACCTTGATCAAAATGAAGGAAGTGTTCAATGCCAACTCTGTCACCAGTTTGGTCACACAGCTCTTACATGTGAGCAAAGGCCCAATCATGCTCTACAAGCACCTCCACTGTCATCATTCTCTGCTCACTACTCTGAATATTCTTATGGATGACTCCCTTTGGTTTCCAGACACTGGAGCTACCCATCATCTGACCAACGATCTCTCGAACCTGAATCTAAGAGCTGAACCATATCATGGTACTGAATCTGTAAAAGTTAGCAATGGCTCACCTATGACTATAACTCATCAAGGCTCAGACATTCTTCAAACTCCTAATGGCAACTACTTTCTTACTAATATTTTACATGTTCCAGAAGTTCATTACCAACAAATTGCTATCTATACAGCAATTTTGTCTTGACAATAATGAGTTTTTTGAATTTCATTCTGGCTATTTTAGTGTGAAGGATGAGCAAACCAAGAAGCTACTGCTTCAAGGACCTATTGTAACCCCTACCTTAATCTCCATTAATATAGTTCAAAAATGTGTCATTAAGTCAAATTGGAGACCAACGGATAATTTAAACCGTATTAAAGGTTCCAACTTCAAGACAGGGTTCAGCCTTGTGATAAAGTGGGTTTTCTAAAAATTTTCCAAAGCCTGATTAATATGGTCTCACATTCACTTTTCAAATCTATTTGGCCTGTACAGTTTGGTTCCATTCATAAATATCAGAGTATAAACAAAAATTCCAGACAACACTCAGGTTTTATCCATTCACTATAAGGGTTTAAATGGCATATTTGCCCGTTTCAATTTCCCATACCAGGGATTTCATAAACCTATCCAAATTTGCAACATATACAATATTTACAATCATCCCAAAAAAATATGATCACCAACACAAAAGCTCAAAACTCCTAGCTAAGACTACTAGCCACCCTTTGTCACTAGCTTCTCCTTAGATCCGCTTGCCCTGGCTGTAGGTTAGCCGTTGGAAAAAGTGAGATTCAAATGAATCCCAGTAGTAACAATTCACTCATAAGATATACAATAACAAAGCATGTAAGAAAATCACAAAGCAGTATCCACAATGGAAATCACATTCTTGACTTTCGTCACATAAACGACAGCTCTCACGATTGTATACATAATACGACATCTTTCACTGTAATCACAATAACGACAACTTTTTCTATATTCACAATAACGATAACTATCACAGCTGTATTCGCAGCAGCATCCGCATTCATCACAAGTTAATGATAAGCATAACATATAATGCATTATACATGATATAAGAGAAAAAGTCACTACCTTGTTCTTTTCATTTGTGCACGAGCACCGATGTTTCACGCTTAGGGCGGATATCAAGTCCTATAAGTTATAATCAAGGACGACGAGTTATTCCCTGTTCAATTCATAACTCTAAAACACTTAGATTGGTTATCATTTGAGACCTTTAGGTGGCTACTAGAAGCCCAAACATATGCCTAAAGGGTTGGGAAAAACTAGACCAAAGATTGTCTTTCAAAAGTTCAAAATACATATTTTGAGGGGTTGGCCGCAGCTAAGAGATGGTTAGAAACTCACTGGCTGCAACCAAGAATCACCTGCGCAGCCAAGAACAGGACAGACACTTTTGGGCCATAGCCAAAAACCCTTTGGCTATGGCCAAGAACACTATTTCATAATATTTTGATACCATTTATTATTTCAAAACACTATGCAAAGTTGCTCCCCTGCACAAAATTTCTATTGCCCAAAACTTACAAATTTCCAGCAAATGTTTCCAAAGGTCTAATATTCACATCCAACACAACTCCTACACAATTTTTCACAAGGAATCTAATGGAAATATCAAAATAACAAAATTCACATTACTTTCTCATGTTCTGTTTTGACAACATGTCAACACAAAACTCAATTTCACTAAACCTTACATCAAGACTCGATCTAAACCAATTCCATTGTCCAACACACAACACAAGACACCATTGCAATCAACTAAACACCATGACTCCTTTAAAACCCTAGTTACACTAAAATTAGGGTAAATTCCAGAAATCAAGAGTCTCAACCAATGGTCACAACATATATACCAAAAGGTTGCTTTTGCTCACCCTTTTCACTATCCCAAGTTTGTTCTTTGATTCTTCAATCTCTAGTTTTCCTTGAGCACTCAAACACCTCCTCTTAGAAATCTAAAACCATACACATGAACTGTAATGACCCAATTTGTGATTAAGGATTAATTATGATAGTAGTGATGTAATTATTGTTAAATCCATTGTGAACGTGTTTTATTCAATGCCTAAGCTTTATATTTATGCTTAAATGTGGGTTAATGTCTAAATGGATTGAATTATGTGGGAGGATGCATAGTGGTGTTATTGGAGTGGCATAAATGAATTTGGAAGTGATTTGAGTGAAGTTGCCATTATCAGGGGCAAAAAGGGTAAAATTGGAAAGTTACCGAATAACTGGACAGTTACCAAAGAGGAAACTCATAGGTAACTTGAGAATAATGGTTATAATTTGTTGAGCAAGGGGCGGAATTGTATGTGAATATGTATATGTGAGCTCATGGTTGGGAGAATGGGAAGATGACACATGGCAATATAAGGGCCATTGATCTTGATCAAAATGTCAAAAGTTTTCCCTCTCTCCTCTCCTCTTCAAGGTCGGCTAGGGAGCTTTGGGGCAAGGGAAAATCTAATTTCCTTTATCATTCTCACTCTCCCCCCATCCTCCATTGCCGTCCAAGCTTGAGCAAGAAAGAGAAAGAAGAAGTTTGAGTTCTAGGTGAGTATTTGACCCTAGATGCTAAGTGTCCTTTATTAATCTTGCTCATAGTGTTAAGAGCTTTATTCCTAGGTTTCAGATTTTTGATTGGTGGTGTTTGAGAATAGGTGAAAATTTGGAAGTTGTGAAATCAAGGAAATCACTTTGAGAAAAGAAAGACGTAAGCATTTGATGTATTTTGGTATATTTGTTATGATTTTTGGTTAAGTTTTGTAAATTCTGGAATTTTGCCCTGAATATGGTATCAATTTGGAATGTAGGAATTGGATAGAGTCTTATGGTTGAATTAGTAGGCTATTGTGTCTTTGAGTTATTAGGATTGGTTTGGAAATGGGAAGTAGAAATTTTGATTATTGAGTGTTTTGGGTGTAGTGTAGAGACCCAAAAGCAAAATTGTTGTTAGGATGTGATTCTGAGTGTTTTAAGGTTACCAATAGGTTCCTTATAGAATTTTAGGAGAGAATGAGCTTTGGTATAAGTTTTGAAACCATTGGGATCAATTTTGGCAAATATGGGAAGTTATATTAGCTGCTGCATTTTTGGCTTCTAATAAGCTTCACTTGAGTGAGGAGGGGTCTCACTCGAGTGCAGCAGTAGATTTCCTATTTCCTTCAGCATTTCAGTGGTGTTCTTGGGTAGGATGCAAGAGTGCGCTTCCTCGCCCGTGAGTGATATGGGTTATTACTCGAGTGATCATGGTTTCACTCGAGTGTTGAGGTATCACTACTACAAAAGGGGTTTTAACGTCCCTATTTTAGCACTTTTAACATCCAAAAACTGGGGGACGTCTATATGGGGGCGTAGTATGTTTTAAGAAAAGACGTCTCATTTTTTTGGGATGTCTAAAGTGAGACTTTAGACGTCCTAAATTAAGAATTGGGACATCTAAAGTCCTCCAAGTGGGCACTTTAGAAGTCCCAAATATCAATTTAGGACGTCTAAAGTCCTCCATAGAGGGATTTTAGACATCCTAATTCTTAATTTGGGAAGTTAAAAGGTTTGATTTTTTTTAAAATGATTATTTACATTCTGCATTACGTATCCAGCGAATTCAAACTACATAAACAGAATAGAAAATGGATTCATAACCACAATGTCCGTTACAAAATGGTAAGGATATCCAGCACTACAATTTTTACTATATATACATACAATAACAACTCATACAACCTACTACTATATATATGTACAATAACAACTAGAAAGTGTCAAAATGCTGTCATCACACAACTATAAACTGATATAAATAAAATTTTACTGCTCTATATGTTGAAGAAGTTGTCCAGCCAAAAGGTCTCTGATCAAATTAAGGTCTTCACGTAGGTAGGCATCTTCATTATCAAAAATATGAAAATTAGAAAATAAGCATTGATGAAATAAATCAAGCAAATGAATTAATTAGCATTTCAATTAGAACATCAAAAATATTATCATTTGAGAATGAAGAAGCGATTACCTTTTAGAAATCGCAAGTAATTCCACTCTGAGTGATGTTATACATATAAAGTATAACATAATATCTGCATTCAGTGTGCCAGGTTATTGAGGGCACTTTAAATCAAAGCCAATTGGTTGTTAAAATCAATAAAGGTATGTCTAAAACGACTATCAATGAAACAATTAGAATTGAAACTACTTACTATCGGATAAAATCACTTTGGTTTTTTTACAGCTGTACCCTCTCGTGACCTGCCTAGGACTCTATATGTTTCACAAGCACTGTCATGAAAATCAAAATGAACAGAAATTAGAACTATTCATTTTTTTAAGAGTCAATAAAATACAAATAGAATAACTTACGTGTCGAAGATGGATTTTGTATATTTGTCTGGCCTTTTACGTAAGGGATCAAACCAATAGACTAGGTTGCGGTGAGGACATATAACACACAAACTCCAGTGGTAACTATAACAACATGTACATAATAAAATGAAGTTAGATGACAAGGAAATTATTTATTAAACATCTTAAATTTACAAAATGAAAATACAAATCGTTGAATAATGGGTGCAAGATAACAACGAAGTTTGGTCTCACCTATTGTGAAGCCCAAGATATTGAGTCCTATACGCCACAGTATTGGTATCCCCTATCGTATTCGCAAGGTATAAGAATCCATACCAATCACGTCTTTCCATGTTTGTACAGAGGCCGTGGAATATGCTATAATAGAATTAAAATAAGGAATGAATTATTAAATGTATGAAATCAAAAAACCACTAAATGAATTCTATGGGAAAATTGAAAAAAACTTACCGGATTGCAAATTTCACCCATCCTGTATCTATCTCCTCCAACCTAAAAAACTGCTTGAGATCTATATTGTCAATCGTGAAGAGATACTCCAATGTAAGGCCCACAATCCCTTGAGGCATCTTCAAGTCAACCTGTTTAATGCCCTTGTAGATCTATTGCAGCCATGCTAAGTAAGGCCATTTCCTCGCATCTTCGTCATCCTTTTAGAACATCAAAAAACAAATTGTTATTAGGATGCCAACAGATTTTTAGTAATAGTAAGGTAATTCCTACCATTAGAGGTGTTGTGTCTGAACCAATAAGATTGTGAGGCTAAAGGATGAAAGATCCTATCGCCTGACCTAACGTGCCAACCTCTGGATCAGGAACAGGGATGGTTGTACCTTCTTCCCCCTTTCTAAAACTCGTCACATTCACCCTACGAAAATCCTGCGGAATTTACTGATGATGGTGGGTGGTAGCACATGTGTGAACGAGAGCATCAGCAACAACACGCAACAGTGGATCATCCAAATAGAGGGTGGAAGGGTCTCCCGACACTGGAATGGGAGAAGGGTCACCAAGTGGTTCCTCCAGAGGGTTGTAACTTCCTTTGGTGCTATTGAAGGCCGGGGATTCTTGAGTTCTATGCTAGTCCCTTGCCCTTTGCGCTTCGAACATCTTTGCCATTTCAAGTCGAAGCTTTGGCAACAACTCTTGTCGGAGCTTGTCGTGAAGGTTGACCTTAAGCTCTCGTTCAAGGTCCTCTCGAATCTTGGCCACAAGGTCCCTACTAGGTCCAACTTGTGACGAATAACGTGAGTCTCATCCAAAATACCTCGTGGCACTAACTCCTCGTGTCTCTCCTCTAACACGACTAAGGTCATATGCCTTCCCAATAGCCGTTGATAATATATCCATCTGTCTACTTGGATTGAATAAACCTTGGCAACTTTGATATTCCAGTTCATCCTTTAGTATACAGTTTATCGTAAATGTATCGAAGCCACTCTCGATATGCAAAAATTAGGTACTTATGGTATAACTACTTACAATCCTCACAGCAACCTCAGCAACAACCGGATTTATGTACTTCCCACCCTTAATCCTCCCTGCTTTCCAGTTTTTGTGACATGGAAAATGTAACCCCCTGCCTTTAAACACGTAATTATAATTTGATAACATATAATTTAATCAGATTAGAGACCATCGGATGATTTAAACTCATTATAAATTTCTGCCGTACAGTGGGATTTTCTTTTCAAAATCTTTAAAAACCTTTTTCCTTCCCTGGTCTCCATTTCGATGATCAAATATAATTACCTGTGCAGTTAATATACATTCATTCTTATCAGAGTGTATAACTAAATCCCCGGCAACTCCCGGGTTCTATACCTATATAATGTGAGGGTTCATAAGTCTCCCCTAGGGGATTACACAACCAAAATCGAATATAGTATTCATATCTCACAATATACAGTAATCCCAAGTTCAAAAATGGACAACCAACATCTCCCTAATCAAATATACCCCTAAGGGTCCTAATTGCTCCGGGTTGGCCGCTTCTCCTTTGAGCCACACGCGCTGTCTGAAAGGTTAGTCATTGGAAAGAATGAGATTTGAGAGAATCCCAGTAGTAACAAATCACTCACACAATGCATAAACACAAAGCATGTACATAAATCACAAACAGCAACAGCAGCAGCAACTCAAAGATATATGGCTTTCACCATAAACGACAGCACTCACGGCTGTATACACAATACGACAGCTCTCACTGTAATCACATTCAATGCAGCTTACGCTGTAATCACCACTACGACAGCTTTTGCTGTAATCATAATAACGATAGCCTACGATGTAAACGACAGCTTGTGCTGTAAACGACATCTATCACCAGCTATAACCGCAGCAGCATCAAACATCATCACAAAAAAGTGATACAACACACATACAGTGTATTACACATAGTATAAGAGAGAGAAAGAGTCACTACCTGATCATTTCCCGACGTTTCTTGGCACTGCGGGCTCTCAAGGACGGCAAATATCGAATCCTTTAAACCAGGTTAGGAACAACCCATCAACCTCTTTTCCAAGTTCTTAATTCTATAATACTTTAAGTTGGTTATCATTTAAACTCTTTAAGTGACTATATAGGTCTAAACATACGCCTAAAGGGTTAGGTGAAACTACCCCAAAGATCCTCTTTCTTGGAAGAATTTCTGACTTTGGGCTGGCTCACTCAAGTGACACCCCCAATTGCACTCGAGCACCGGCGAGTGGAACACAGAAAGTGTTTGCCCTAGAGCAAACCTTGATATATCATACACTCTCACTCGAGCACAAGAGGCTGTACTCGAGAAATGACCTTAGGTGCACTCGAGCACCAGGAAGTGAGACCCAGCGAGTGACTACCCGAGAGTAACCACAAATTCCCAAGTCTTAAACTGATTCCCTCACTCCGGCATGCCCATGCTCACTCGAGTGGGATCATATCTCACTCACAAGTCAGGAAGTGTGCTCGCGGTTTCTGCCTGAAGACTTAACCAAAATACCCAGAATTTCACATCGTGCTCGAGTGAGATCCTCCCTCACTCGAGTGATGTCTATCAGATGCCAAATCGCAACAACTGATATGGTTTTCCAGAATTGACCAATTTGCTACCAATGGTCCTAAGACTTATACCACAACTCATTCTTACTTATTTTAACACAAAGAACCCATTGGTAACCCAAAACAACCAAACTTCCACTCAAACAACACATTCTCATCTCTAAACCACAAGATCACCAAAACCACAATTTGTCAAACTTCTTCTTTCCAAATCCAACCCAAAACCATTGACACCCATACACTATTTGGCATCTATTCCACTACATTACATCACTTAATTCATATCTTTTAAAATCACGAGAAATCAGGGCAAAAATCCAGAATTTACAAAACCAAACCAATGGCCAAAACAATTATATCAAACTTCATCAAAAACTCACCTCTAAAGCTTGCTGAACTCAAAACTTTGATTCTTCCACTTTTAAATTCCCTCAAGTTTCCACACACCACAAATCAAAAGTCTGAAAACATTGAAATAAAGCTCTTGACCATTTGAACAAAATCAATGAAGGTGGTTAGGCATATAAAGTCATTTAGCTTCACAAATTTAAAACCCTTCCTTTCTCTTTCTTACTTAGTTTGCCGGAAGTGGAGAGAATGGAGAGAGAAAGTGAGATATTGATGAAGAAGCAAATTTTCCTCTCTCTTCCATGCACACAACCGACTCTAAGAGTGGGAGGGAAGAGAAATAGGTTGAATCTTTGACTTCAATCCCATGGTCCATAGTTTGCCACTTGTCACCATCTCCTTTTCCCTACCATAATTTCACATGAACTTACATGCATAGGATTTCCACCTCTTGTTCTTTAAATCTTAGCCACTAATCTTGATTACTAAGGAGTTTTCTCTTCGGTAACTGACCAATCGATCAGTAAATTTACCGTTTTTCCCCTGATTATCTCAATACTCATTAAACCATTACTAAGCACCTTTACATCACATTGCACAATACATACTTCAAAAGTGCTTAATTATCATTAATTACATTACTTTGAAGTTATTAATCCCTGATTACAATTCAGGATATTACATAAGAGGTGCTAGGGCCTGGATAACAACGCAAGGATTAGATTCCGCTGCTTCCTTCATTTTCTCTAACTCTTCTTGCATCATTTGCCGCTCAAGCTTCCGATATCCACCACGAGACATGTAGTGTTGATATTTATTTTCTGATTACTCTGTGCATTTGCTGCGCTTAATTTCTATGAATGAAAAACAACAAAAAATAAATCAAGTATATGAAAATTAAAAGCTCTATATCATGATGACAGAAATCTTACCAAAAACTCAAGATCTGCCAGTGATGCCACAAGCAACCTCCAGTCCTCTGGAGACAAATACGAATAATGTGTACATGGATCCTCACCCCTCTGGGCCCCTCGAATATACCTTGCTGTTAGCTTGTTCTTGAAACCTTTCCATCGTATACGAACCTCATCCATCCAGTGCCTGTACATCTCCTTGGTGTCTGGGACATCGTATGTTTGCTGCAAGGTAAAACATAAGATAATTATATTTGAAACAATAAGAATAAAGTTACAATTATCATAGATGTATGAAAACTTATATACCAAAAGTTGCTGCCAAATCATGTCTTTTGTTTTTGGGGGAACCAATCTCCAATTGTCGTAGGTAATGCACACTTTGCTTCGACCCAAAAACCCTATGTAGCTAATGAAATGGTCTTCCTCAGGACCAAATGGATTCAGATTGGCATCGAAGTTTATATGTAGCCTCTCTTGTTGATGTTCATGACGTGCAACCAATGCTCCCATGTTTGTATAGCCTCTAACCCTCCTTCTTGCAACGGGTCCATCTCTAGGCCTTTCATCATCGCTAGGGCTTTCATCATCTCTACACCTTTCGTCATCCCCAGCACTTTGATTTGAGTCACTAGAGTTGTCCATATTCCTGTTAACATAAAAAGCATCGTCAGATACGTAAATAAATTGAAATAAAAATAAAATAAACTAGGCAGGAGAAAAACAAAAAACACACAGTTCTCTTCTATAAATTAAGGTCTTACTCTATATTGTTTTCCATATTCCTTCAATATGGTCATTTCTTATAACATATTCATCATCATCTACCAATTCTACTTCATTTTTCGAGGTGGAGTTGTTGTGAAAGGTGGTGTGTCATCAAGGTTGAAGGTCGGATCACCATACTTCTGTTTTTTACTTTTAAGGACAATGGGCATGTTTTTGCACGTAGGATCTGTGACATAAAACACTTGTTTCGCTTGGCTTGCTAGAATAAAGGGCTTATCTCTATAGCCAACTCTTCAAAGATTGACTGAGACAAATCTAAATTGTTTATCTAGTGCCACAGCATTGTTGCTAACCCACTTATATTTGAATAAAGCAACTTTGAACTTGTTGTATGTAATCTCCCATATTTCTTCTATAACTCCATAATAGGCTATAGACGCTAATATGGGGTTTTTATCTCTCGAACTGGAAAAGTGCATGGCTTCAGCCTCTACCATGACCCTACTATTTTGCATGGTACTTCTGTCATCTTGCTCTTTTGTATAGAAAGAATAGTCGTTTATATCATAACCGGTCCAAGTAATGACCTGAAACGAAGGCCCCCAAGCTAGCCACTCGATTGTCTCAGACACACTGGTCTCGTGTGAAACCGTTTCCTCGAACCACTGCATGAATGTCTTATTTTGCTCAATAGCAATCTGCATGTCATTCTTCCTTGGATTCTTGTTCTTCAAAGTCTTTCTGTGTTCATCTATGTAAGGTTGAACTTCTTCCATATTATTCAGGATATACAAGTGGGCTTGCAATACCTCTTCACGAGGAACATTCTTCACTTTCAGTCTTCTGTTCCCTTACTTCTCCCCTCTTCATGCTGTGATTGTTCCTTCTTCCCTGACATATAATCTTTGTAAAACTCCATAGCCTCCTCAACTACATATCTTTCTACTATTGAGGCTTCTAGTCGATAAAGATTTTTAGAATACCCTTTTAAGATCTTCATATATCGCTCGAAAGGGTATATCCACCTCAGGTAAACTGGACCACAGAGCCTTACCTCCCTTACCAAATGCATCATTATATTTAAAAATGAAGGATGAAAATGCATCTCTAGTTGTGACAAAATAATGTAACCCTCATTTTCCAGTTCATCCAACTTTTCAGTGTCAATCACTTTGTTACAGATAGCATTGAAGAAAATGCACAATCTTGTTATAGTGGTTCGTACTTCATCTTTCATTATGCCTCTAATAGCTACCGGTAATAGTTGTTGCATCAACACATGATAATCATGGGACTTCATTCCCACTAACTTCAAATCGTCCATTGAGACACATCTTCTCACATTTGAGGAATACCCTTGCGGTACCTTAATTTCATGCAAACACCCACACAAACTTCTTTTCTCTGCTTTTGATAGTGTATAAGTTGCTGGCTCCATGTATGCCCTCCTACCATCATCTCTTAGTTATGGATGTAACTGTTCTCTGATTCCCATATCAATAAGGTCTAATCTCATACTAATCCCATCCTTAGTCTTCCCTGGTATGTACAAAAGCGTACTAATAAGGCTATCACAAATGTTCTTCTCCACATGCATCACATCAATACTGTGTCTCATATCAAGTGAACGCCAATATAGAAGATCAAAGAAAATGTATCTCTTCTTTTATATGTTTTTCTCACCCGCAGTCCTCTGATTCTTACCAAAAGTGACATTGATACGGTCCACTCGACTGTAAACTTCCTCTCTGGTTATTGACTTTAGAGCCATTCCATGCTCCGATAAGCCGTTAAAACACTTTCTTAGCCTACGATACTGGTGGAACCGATAAAGAAACCTCCTGCGGCCAAGGTAGACATGTTTTCTTCCATGCTTTAGTTGATGGAAGTGTGTGTCTGCTTCACATATTGGGCATGCTTTATGACCCTTCACGCTGTACCCTGACAAGTTTCCATATGCAGGGAAGTCGTTTATCATTGTAAAAATCATTGTATGTAGCTTGAAGGACTCCTTCTTATAAGCATCAAACACATCTATGCCTTCCTCCCACAACTTCTTCAAGTCCTCAATCAAAGGTGCCAAGTAGACATCAATATCATTCCCTGGCTGTTTTGGTCCAGAAATTGTCATAGAAAGCATTATATACTTGTGTTTCATACAAAGCCAGGGAGGCAAGTTGTATATTATAAGGAGAATCGGCCACGCACTATGTGTACTAGTAAGAGTTTCATACGGATTGATGCCATCTGTACAAAGCCTAAGCTGAAGGTTTCTCGGCTCACTGCCAAATTAAGGGAACATTTCATCTATTTTTACCATTGTGGAGAGTCAGCTGGGTGCCGAAGATATTTCCCATCAGATATTCTCTCATCAGAGTGCCATCTCAACTTCTTGCTTTTGTTGCAGTTGCAAACAAACATTTAAAACTTGGTATTATTGGAAGATACCACATAACATTTAAAGGTTGCCTTTTAGTTGTCACATCGCCACAACCACCATCTTTTTTCACTTTATATCGTGCAATTTTACACTTAGGACACTCACTAAGACCTCCATACTCATTTCTGTACAGTACGCAGTCATTAGGCCAAGTATGTATCTTTTTATACTCCATACCCATCGTAGACAGGATTTTCTTGGCCTCATACATACGATTTGGAAGTACATTATCCTCTGAAAACATATCACACAATAGTTCAAGTAGCAATGTGAAACTACTGTCGGTCCACCGACAAGTTGCCTTTAAGTTAACCAAATGCAATGTTCCCGTTAGCCGTGTGTACTTACTCTCAAGATACAATGGTGTCTCTGCATTACTCTGCAGGCTGTCATACTCCTACGACTGTGCAAAAGATTCTACCTCAACCTCGTGAATCATTTTCTCCATTCTATCTTATCTATGACATCCACATCTTCCTTCTTGTGCGACGGACAATCCGTTACTTCCTCACCATGCCATATCCACCTTATGTATCGCATATTTATTCCATCATAAAGTAGGTGATCCTTTATGACATCAACATCCCGTCGACTCTCATTTAAACAATTCACACAAGGACAAAAATACTTCCCATCTTTTGCTGGAGCATTCTTTTTAGCGAATTCAATAAATTCTTCTACCCTTTTGTAATATTCTTCACTAGTTCTCAAAGCATTCATCCAACTGTGATCCATTTTGTTACCACCTAAGCCATTCCCAATAACACTCACATGTTTAGTACAATTGTCAACGATATATAATGGGATTGCCTTTTTTCAACAAAAATTTCGACAGCATTTCCCCTTAAAAGTAAGACATCCCAAAATTTCAAGCAACCCTATCTTAGTTATTAACTCTGTATTCTTAGCTATTGATAATATAATTCTCCTATGAATATAGACAATAATATAGAATTTCAAATAAATATTCAATTTTTTTTCTATTTTAGGACATAAATAACTTATAATAATTTGAAGAGAAGGATTAATAGAATATATTTCAATCTATTTATTAAGTATATTGTGTTTCTTAATAATCAATTATATATTTATTAATGATCAATGTCTTTATCTTATTAATCCCTTTATCTTAAAATAAGATTTTAACCACTACACTAATAATAATCATAAAAATCTAATCTAAAAAAAAACCAACCATATTTAAACAAACAAAAATTACTATGCTTAATTGTTGTTCATTTAATCAAAATCAATCAATAGCTCCATTTATTTATAATAATATACATACATTTTTTCCCTCTGAATTTCCATGCTCCATACATATAAAGCAAACATTTTCAAGCTCCAAACATATCAAACAATATATTGTTGCATAACTACTAGCTAACAACAATTCTATGGTTCTGGCCAAAAAACACAATAAAATTCAGTCACAAGATAAAATCACTCCAATAACTAAAATCATATAAAATAATTTCACATTGCAAGTTTAAATTTAATTCAATTAAATTCATATTTTAAAAAAAACTAACCAGGGGGGAGCCTGCGTGCTTCACATTAGAAGCAAGGAGGTGGAGGGCGTCACAATAGTGTGTGCCTTACTTGAATCTTCTTCTTCCTGTTTAATCTTGTTGATTTCTTTAGTATCCGCAGCTATTGAATACGCAGCATGAAGAAGGGGTTACAAGTGAGAAAGCGAATCAGAGAGGCACAGGACAGAGGACGTGCGACAAAGAAGGGAGGAGGAGGAAGAGTAAAGTTGAAGAAGAAGGGAGGAGAGGACGAGTTGTGAAGAAGACAAAGAAGGGAGGAGGAAGAGTTGAAGAAGACAACAAGAAGAAGGGAGGAGGAGGAATGCCCAGAACACCGACAGAGGAAATGAAATGAATGAAGAAGGAAGGAGATGGTCAAAAAGTAAAGGTGGGGTGTGTGTGTGTGTGAGGACGCATGTCAGACAAGTGTCTGACATGCGTCAAAGGCGTCCCCCATTTGGGACGCCTAAAGATAAGTTTAGGTGTCCTAAATGGCATTTGGGATGTCTAAACCCAGTCCTTGTCACTTAAAAGAATTTAAATTCATGCCATGAACCACTTTAGGCGTCCCAAATTCAAATTTGGGATGTCTAAAGGTTTCCCTACATACAAATAATTACAAAAATGCCACCGCCTTCCTTTTTAACCACCCAATTTTAAAATTAGGACGTCTATTGGGGTGGTTATATCATGATTCTGTAGTAGTGTATATTCATTTTGAGGTTTGCTCTTGAGCAAACACTCGTGGCCCAAGTTCCAAGGGTGTGTCTTGACACTCGCAAGTGTTATGTCCTCACTCGAGTGCCAAAGGTAGTACTCGAGTGAGCTTTCTACCCTAAGTTTGCGGTGTTCTCAGGAAAACACTTCTTGCACTTCACTTTCTGGAACTCTAGTGATTTTGGGGTCATCACTCGAGTGCAAATCCTTATACTTAAGTGTAGTGAGTACTTTCTAGAGTTGTGAAGGTAAGTAATTGGAATAGAGTTTTAATCCACCGTTCTTGGCATTGGTTATAGGATTTGACATTTACCGGACTCGTGAGCCCACTATACCAAGGAACGTCAGGAAAGAATAAGGTAGTGACTTTTTATCTTATGCTATGTGTAAAGCATTGTATATATGTTTATCATGCATTGTGATATATCGTGATGCTTTGAGATTACAGTGAAAGCTGGCATAGTGATTACAGTGTAAGCTGTTGCATTGAGATCGTAGTGAAAGCTAACGCATAGTGTTTACAGCCATAAGTGCTGTCATATGTGGCGTGAGCCATATATCATTATGATGCTGCTAAACATGATCATATATGCTGTGTTTATACACTGTATGAGTGATTTGTTACTACTGGGATTCTCTTGAATATAATTCTTTCCATTAACTAATATTTCAGATAGGGCAAGTGGCTCTAAGGAGAAACAAACCACTAGGAGTGGCTAGGACTTATTAGAGATGTATAGTTTGAGCTGTTGGTTATCAATTTTGAACAGGATTACTGTATAATCTTTTTCAGATGTAAATAATATTATGAATATGGTTGTGTAATCCCCTATTGAGGAAACTTTAAATCCTTTAGTATGTAAATGAAACCTGGGGGTTGCTAGGGATTTTTGCTGTACACTCTGATACATATAAATGTGATATAACTGCACATGTAATTATATTCGATATTTGAATGTGAGACCAGGATAGAAAAATGTTTTAAAGGAATTTGTGAAAACCCTCCCGTAAGGAAGGAATTGTAAATGACTTTTGATGATTATTGGTCTCTATTTCATTTTAATTATGAATTTTGAGTTATAATTACAGTTTTTAAGGTAGGAGGTTACATAAAGCCTTCATCAAGGTAATCAAGATTAAAGAAGAGGATTTGAGCACTAGGGGTCATCCTCAAGGTCAAAACTCAAGAAGAAGCACACACCTTTCACTTTTCTTCTTTCTTTTTCCTCCTATACCATGGACGACCTTGAGCTTGGAGAGAGAGTTGGAAATGATGTTGACATCATTTTTTTCACCCCCTTAAGCCTCTTAGCCAACCTTAATGAGAAAGGGAAGAGAAAATGAGTTTGAAATTTTGACTTGATCTAATGGTCCAAGTGATACCAAGTGTCAAGATCTTAAGGTTTCTTCCAAATATACATGAAACCATTAGTTAATCTATCTAATTCTATTAGCCACTTAATCCCACCTCTTACTCTTAGTTATTAGTGGATTCCCTCTTTGGTTGCTAACCAATTGGCCAATAACTTTCTTTCTTCCCGTTTTTCCCCTGACTATGACAATTCCTTCTGAATTACCACTTAAAACATTATGTCATTCCTTTTCCTCATGCATGCGCCCTCCCCTTCTCTTTTAATTCAATTTAAGCATTGGCAACACAATTGAGCTTAAATACAATGTTCGGGCACTGTCTATTGCTAATTCGAGTCATAATTCAAATTGTACTCTCTAAAAGTGTTTAGCAACATTAATTACACTCACTTTAGAGACAATGAACCCTTAATCATATATGGGGAATTACACCTATCCTTAACAGATTATATCAAATTTCATCCCCTAAAGCTCACTCCTGTGTTCGGTCCTCTTTTCTTCAATGGCACCAGTATTTAGGTCATCCAGCATTTCATGTAGTGTGGAAAGTTCTTCATCATAACTCTCTACTAGTGTCTTCCAAACAACCATCTCAACAATGTCATGCATGTTGTAGTAGCAATGGTCACTGTCTTCCATCACCATCTACATCTCAGCATTCTAAATTCCCTTTCTAATTAGTCTTTTGTGATTATGGGGACGATCCTCAGTAGTGTCTGTAACTGGCTTTAGGTATTATGTGTCTTTTGTTGGTGACTTTTCTAAGTTCATTTGGTTTTATCCTATCAAGTCCAAAAATAAATTTCGTACTATTTTCACTATATTCAAATCCTATGTTGAGATCTTTCACAATTATAAAATTCGAGCATTTCAATTAGACTAGGGAGGAGAGTTTCTTGTCATCACACACCTACTCAAAATTAGACTATGTTTTGAATTTGTGTGCTCCTGGGATATGCTCCAAATCACCATAGGTACCTCTGTCTACATCAACCAATAGGGCGTCTTTACATCTCAAGAGATGTAATATTTGACGAATCTCTTTTTCCTTTCACAAACAATCAAACCAACCTATCGCAGCTTACTCCTCAATTTATTAACCTCCTATCCATCCTACCTAAACCTAAACCATCACTACCTCATGGCCATCAAGCCCAATCCTCTCACTACAGACTCCAGCACTCACTTTACCATATAACTCCACCTCCACATCCTCATTACCTTCTCCCTCATCTACGTCAAATACTCCACATCCTTCTCCAACATCCATATCTCATCGTACCATCTCTGACACATCACAACCTACCCCACCACCACCTACCTACCATATTATCACACACTGCAAAGCTAATATTTTCAAACCAAAATCTTTAGCCCTTGACTTTGTCTCTTCCATCCCACCCCCTACCACAACTTTGGTCCCACAATGTCAACCCTAACCTCTGTCACTCAATCCTTACAAGATTCTTCATGGCGCCAGGCCCTCTTTATTGAATACAGAGCCCTCTTGTCACAAATACATGGGAGCTAGTTCCCTATTAACCACACATGAATATTGTTGGATGCCAATGGATTTTTCATGAGAAATTTAATCTTGATGGCTCTCTTAATAAGCTTAAGGCACGATTAGTAGCAAAGGGATTTCATCAACAATTAGGGGTTGATTTCCCCAATACATTCTCTCTGGTTGTCAAACCCACCACAATTCACCTAATCTTAGCTATTGCTGTCTATCTAGGCTATACAATTAATCAACTTGATGTTCATAACGCCTTTCTCTATGGCTTCTTGACTAAGGATGTTTACATGCACCAACCACCAGGTTTTACCCATTTAGAATACCCCAATCATATGTGAAAGCTTCAAAGAACCATTTATGGTTTGAAACAAGCCCCTAGGGTATGGTTTGCAAGACTTAGCTCAAAACTTCTCGAACTGGACTTCAAGGCTTCCAAGTCCAACTCATCTCTATTTATCTTTCATACATCCAAGGTCACAATGTATGTTCTAATTTATGTTGATAACATTATTGTGACTAGTTTCTCTGCGATGCTATTAATAAATTGGTTAAACTTCTTAATTATTCATTCCCTATTAAAAATCTTGGGTCACTTTATTACTTCTTGGGTGTTAAAGTTCACCAATCATCCTCTATTCTTCTTCTTTCTTAGTAGAAATATACACTGGATCTCCTAAAAAAGGCCAACATATCTGCCGCTAAACCAGTCAATACACCCATGGCTTTAAACTCTTACTTGACCTCCTATTCTGGTTCTAATTTTCATGATCCTCATTTCTACAAGAATATTGTTGGAAGCCTTCAACACCTCAGTTTCACATGTCTTGATATCACCTTTGCTGTAAATAGAGTATGCCAATTTCATGCATAATCCCAAAGATCACCACTGGACTGTAGTCAAACATATATTGCATTATCTCTGTGGCACCTCCCATTATGCTCTTCACATCAAGCCTTCACACTCTCTTACACTATCAGTCTTTTCTGATGCAGATTGGGTTGGAAATGTTAGATATGATTAGTTTTGATGATGTCAAATATAGATATGAAATGATAAGAGCAAAAAGTTTATATAATGTATTTCTTTGACTAACTACTATATTTAATGTTACATATTTTGTAGATTAGTCAAGCAAAGAATGAAGAAGATTGAATTAATGAAAATGAACAAGAGGAAGAATAAGGAAGAAATTGAAGATAGTCAAGGAGATGCTTACTTTGGTTATGGAGAATTATTATCAAGAGGAAAACCAAGAAGAAAGATATTGAAGAATGAAGAACTTGGAAGATCTATCATGAATATCAAGATTCAAGTTGTTAGATGTGATATTGGAGGTTTCTATAATGATACCGGAGGTTTCTATGATCAAATAATGGTTGGAATAGGTTAATACGAAGCTAAGATGACTTATATATGAGTTTTGGCACTTCCAGAGGTGTTATGCTCGAGCACGAGGTGTTTTACTTGAGCACAGGAAGAACTCACTCGAGCATGGATGAATTCACTCGAGCACGGGATGAACACTCTATTCTACGTTCAGCCTGAGTGAGGTCTGGTATTTTGGTCATATCTCTCAAACCACACATCGGATTGACCCGCAAATGGTGGCATATGAACGAAGACTCCCTACACGTAACATGTGCACCAAGATCACATTGAAAGAAGCTCAAATTAAGGAGATATGATCTGTTGAAGAAGACAGTGAAATCACCGTCACTTTTCGACACAGGTTTGATATTTTGCATGTAACTCACAAACTACACATCGGATTGAGACGAGACTAGTGCCAAATGAAACTAGACTCAAAGAGATTTCCATGGATAGGTAATTTGCCTTATTGGAACGTATATTCTAGGAGCTATGCCTTCTGGAAGTGGACACTTGTGCAGACTAGCGAAATATACACTCTTTCGATCATAACTTGCAGAATACAAGGAGTTTGGAGCTGATTCTTGTTGTATTGGAATGCATATGGCAAGAGCATTCTTATGATACATCATTTGAATCAAATAAACAAATTTTTTCTGAAGTGGCCCCACATCACCCGCGAGTGTAAAAACTGTCTCCCTGAAAAAGTTGTGCGAGTGATGTCCAGAAGCAGCTGAAACGTGAAGAAATCTGTAACACTCGAGCACTAGGATTCATGCTCGAGCATTGGAGTATTTCTCACTCGAGCACATGCAAGTTTTGACATGAGAGTGATAACCCGAGAAGAAGCATGCACGTGAAAGCAGGAAACACACTTGAGCATGACTGGTTGTGCTCGATTGATGTCGAGAATTCACTCGAGCAGATGCGAGTGAAGTGCAGCGAGTGCTTGCCCGAGAGGAAGTCAGAACGTGAAAATATGAACTGCACTCGAGTGAGCCATATTGCACTCGAGTGAGGTCCTGACAGAAATGAAACAGAGCCTCATAGCCATCAATCCAAACGTGGTTAAATGTTATACAATCATTATTCTTTCACTTGTTATTGTTCCTAAACATTAACTAAGATATATTTCAAGTGTAAAACAGGAGATTAAATATTTAGATTGAATCTTCAAGAACGGAGGTCACGTATGGCAAAAGTCTTCACTCAACGTGATGAGTCCCAGAAGACAGAAATTCAGTTTTTGACCAATGATCCAACATACCCATGACTAATACTTCATCATATTAATGATTAAGTATGTTGCAGTGTGAAACAGGATTTTAAACGTTCGGGTTGCAGATTCAAATAAAAGTCAACTACGGTGAACTCCATCATTACACACCGAATGGCGGCTACCAACCACGACAAGCAACTGACCCACCATGAGAGATTGTCTGGAAACTCAAACATATTCATCCCGCTCCACAACGTTACTACAGCTCAAAATGAATCTTCCTGCTGTTCAACAAAACGCTCCAGTTTGCAACGGACAGTAGCTCATTTTCAAATATGCTCAACGGTCAAAATGACTCCAACGGATGAATGCTCACAACGGTCATCATATTCATCAACTATAATTGAGAGAGCATTCAACGTCGATGGGGAACTGAGAAAAAAAAAAGAAAACAGAGACAGCGAGCAACTACGAGAAAAGTGATAGAAATGTGAATCCTCTGCTTCTACCCAAACACTCTCTATTTTCCAGTTTCTATATTACTTATCGTTGAGAGAGTGATTATTTGTATTGTACTTCAGTGAGTATTATACCCACTCTGTGAGAGAGTCTGTAAACACCTTCAAATATATTTCTGAGTTGATCTCAAGGTAGAGGGACCTTGAGAGGGTTGATTTTCTTACGGAGAAGCTGTAGGGAGAATCGCCAGTGAGACATTCTGCTCGTAAGACGTACAAGATGCAAGCAGTAGAGAACGTTGCTGCTCATAAGACTTACAAGGGTGTAAGCAGGAGAGAACGTTGCTGCTCGTAAGACTTGCATGAGTAAGCAAGAGAGGAAGATCTTTGGGATTGCTCTGCTCGTAAGACTTGCCATAATGGGGAGTATTTTAGTGAGAGATTTGTAAAAGGTTTCACAAGTACCCGACTAAACTAGTGGATTCTAAAGGCTTTTCTTGTGCCCGGATTAAACAAGAAGATAGTGGATTTGAAAATCTCAGGAGGAGCCTGGGGACTGGACGTAGGCCATCACAGATTGGACCGAACCAGGATAAATCACAGTTTGCATATTCTCTTCCCAAAACTCTTATATTTCCAGCATATATTATTTAATCTAACTATTGATTTATAAACCTTCATACTTACCGCTTTCGTTAAGATACGAAAAGATGTCTAAAGTTCTTAAGTTTTTATTATACACCCAATTCACCCCCCCTCTTGGGTGATAGCCGGTTCTAACAGGAAACTCATATGATGCTCGGTCTATGGGAGCCTTTGCTATCTATCTTGGTTCCAATCTTATCACTTGGAGCTCAAAGAAGCACCCCATGGTAGCTACATCAAGTACCGAGGCTGAATACAAGGCAATAGCTATAGCCACAAGTGAAACCATTTGGCTTTAACACCTACTCTATGAATTGCTCACCTTTCTACCAGAGGTATTATTTCTTTAATGTGACAATCTTAGAGTTATATATCTAGTAGCCAATCCAGTCTTTCACTCTCGTGCTAAACATATCTCTCTTGACTACCACTTTGTGAGAAAACGTATAGCAGCATGCCTGATTCATGTCTTACACATTTCCTCTAGTGATCAAATTGCTGATATTCTCATAAAACCACTACCTTCCTCACGCTTCTCTACCTTACGTTCGAGTCTCACAGTGTTTCTAACCCAGTTCGACTCACTGGGGAGTAATGAGGTCCATGAAAAAATAGAGCCCTGCAAGTCCAAATAACAAATATACATTCTAGATCCTTCCCAAAACAGGACATATGTGTTAAATTAATATTGGACATACATGTCTATATATAGTGGTGATACTGTATACAAATTAATAGAGAACAATACAATATACAATTCTTGATCCTTTTTTATTGTATATTTTTATTTCCTTTATCTTTTAACTCTTTTTCTTTGAAAGACTCTATCCTCATATCTTTATTGTTGTACATTGTCTTCCTCTAAGTGCTCTGAAATTTCTTCCACTGTTCAAGAAAATTTCACAGAGCATGAGCTTCTTACGGCAATTTAGAACGCCGAACTAGGAACCTATCTCAAATCCTAAGTGAGAGAGACACATCGATGGAGTTCTATTTATTGGTCCGTTACAACATGAAGTAAAGACCCTCCAAAAACCTTTCCTTCTAGTTTACATTTGCCGAAGATGTGACCTTTGATCTTAATGATATGGTTGGAAAGGCTGTTAGGGTGTTTTCTCTAGGGCTGAGCAATGGGCTATATGGGCCACTCGATGGTCCGCCCGTCGCCTGCCCATTTATTTTTTTAATGGGTATGGGCTAGCCTATGCCTGTCAAAAGCCCGCTCATGCCCATGACAAATTGGCTAGGCTAATCACATATGGGCTGGAATGGGCATGGGCTACCCGTTAGTGTACCTGTTCCAAAAATTGCACTTCTACCTTATTGTTTTATTGTTACTAATTTTTCAACATAAATTACTAAAAACACTAATAATTATTAAAGCACCATAATCTCATCATTCTTCATGAGATAATTTATTTAATAATTTAATTAATCCTTAATTAATAGTTGATAAAATCTTTAGAGTAAGAGCAATTTATAATATTATATATAGAATTATAGCTTATATATAAAAGCTTTATATCATGATCATGATTCTGATAAATGAAATATGATTATAATATATAATCATTAATTCATGAGATATATATAATTATATCATTTAACTCGTTTGAAATTTGTCCTTTAGAATTACATTATCTCTTATGCTTAAATAAATACTATATATATATATATATATATTATATAATTATACTTAAATAAATATTATATATATGCACATAAATGGGTAGGCATGGGTAGCCCAAGGGTGTGCCCATAGCTCATCCCGTTTAGTGCACATGCCAGCCCATTATGGGCCTATATTAGGCAGGCCAAAATGGGCAATTTTTCATTGGGCATAGGCGAGCTTACTGAACCGTGGGCTACATGCTCAACCCTAGTTTTCTCTTGATGACCTTTTGACAATAATGCACCTAGAAAAGATTCAGAAAGGAGGCCACTACAGTGGCTAGTATCAGATCTTTACACCACTGAATAATCTTTTTTCATGTTTTCTTTATAATTCTTGATATCATCATACACTTTTCTTTTCTTAAATCTTCTTCTTTGTTTTGACTAAAGAGTACATATGCTATTGATTACTAATGACGATGCATCTCTTTTAATGAAATCCAGTAATTTTTTTTTTGTTTCTAGCTATTATTGTTGTTGTTGTCCTTATTTTGTTGGTCAACCATTTATTTTTTCCTTCGTGGTGTAAATAATTGAATCAACCTTTTTCTATTTATTTATTTATATTTTTTCATTTATATATAGTTTAGTTAAAATGGCATATGCTTGCATCTTATATTTATATTATTGTTGTTGTTGTCCTTATTTTGTTGGTCAACCATTTATTTTTTCCTTCGTGGTGTAAATAATTGAATCAACCTTTTTCCATTTATTTATTTATTTATATTTTTTCATTTATATATAGTTTATTTAAAATGGCACATGCTTGCATCTTACACATCAAACCAAGTCTGGCTCTGATACCATCTATAATATCCTGGCATCCTCTTTGATACCATCTATCATCTTACACATAAGCTATCCTATGTAATATCCTAGCGAAAGAAGTTCTCTGCTATTCCAAAGAAAATGATGGCACAGGTTTGTTCAACTCTAACCTTATATCTTCATTTTTGTACATTGTCTTCCTCTAAGTGCTCTGGCACTTCTTCCACAGTTTAAGAAAATTTCACAAATAAAGAATTTCTTGCAACAATTCAGAATGCGGAACACAATGCCGACCAATAGGTCAAACGGGTTAGGAACCTATAATAAATCCTGAGTGAGAGAGGCACATCAATAGAGTTCTATTTCTTGGTTCGTTACGATATGAAGCAAAAACTCTCCAAAAACCTTTACTTCCAGTTTAAGTTCAACAAAGATGGAACCTTTGATCTTAATTCTATGGTCGGAAATGATATTTAGGTGTTTTCTCTTGATGACCGTTTGATGATAATGCACTTGGAAAAGATTAAGAAAGAAGGCCGCTACGGCTGTTGGTATCAGATCATTACACAACCACATAATCTTTCTTCATGTTTTCTTTATAGTTCTTGATAAAATCATACACATTTCTTTTCTTAGTTCTTCTTCTTCCTTTTTACTAAAGATGAAGAATAATATCTTCTTCTTCTTCTTCTTATTCTTATCATCATCATCATCATCTACTGTTAGTATCTTTAAGTAGTTAGGATTAGAATTTGAAATCTAGATCACGATAGATTCAAGATATTCCCAGTTAGGATGGATGCGATCTCGTCATCTATGCATATGCCTATATATTCACATGTACTCTTTGTCATTATTCAATACATGATATTTAAGAGCTTTCATCATATTCATTATGGTATCAGAGCCATGTTAGAGAACCCAAGATAAAGTACTTGGAAAGAGAGTATAAACATTAAAGAAGATGGCTTTGAGTCAGGATGTGAGTTCTTCTTTCTTTCTGCATATCTCAAACAATATAGGGCAAGTTTTCATCAACGAGTTGTTAAGTAAGAGTAGCTATTCAGAATGGGTGGTGGACATGGCAAACGCTCTCCTGGACAAAAACAAGTTTGGGTTCGTTAATGGTTTAGTCAAGGAGCCTGCAGTTGATTCAACTGATCTTTCTAATTGGATTTGATGTGATGCCATGGTTAAAGGTTGACTTGAGCACAATGGATAAGGGTCTTCAAAAGACCGTCAGGTATGCTCAAATAGTAATAGAAATATGGTCAAACCTTAAGGAATGCTTTGGGAAGGGCAGTGCTTCTAAGGCATACGAACTTCAACATGATATAGCATATCTCTAGTGAGACAAGCAATCTATGGCGTCCTACAACACTAAGTTGAAGGCACTTTGGCATAAGGTAGCGTCTTTGACACCCCTACCAAGGCGTACCTATGGGAGCTATAAATGTGATATTGAGAAGCAAATAATGGAGGCTAAGGACAGACAACAATTGTATGAGTTTCTCATGGGATAAATAAGGAATTTACTATAGTTAAAACCTATATCCTTGTATAAAACCCCTAATGAGTGCAGGGGTAGCATATCATTTGGCCTCAGAGGACAAAAAGTAGATACACAAATATGTGTTACATTGAACCAACCCTAATACCATGGCCTTTCAAGTACAAACATGATAAACGCTAAGGATGAGAGGAAAGAAAAACCTTGATGTAGGCATTGCCAGAAGCTTGGATATACCAAAGTTTCCAACTGGAGAAAGCCAATTAGGGAGCTATGAGACAGATCAGGCTCGTGAAATGACAAGAGCAATAGACCAAAGGCAGTGTATGTGAACACATCTAAAAGTCAAATCTTTAGGCTCACACTTCCATAATATAAACAGCTTATATGAATGTTGAATGGTGAGATGGATTGATAGAAGGGTCATGCTGCTGGGTCAACAAACCAACTTGTAGCAAACATAGCTAGTAAGGACTAGATGAACTTTGACTCTAATAAAGTATGGGTAATATATATAAAGGCAAATGAGCACATAATTTGTGAGGATAAATTTTTATTGAAAGAAACGAGCGGAACATACTTGCCCATGCTAATTGCAAGGCCCTACCTTCACAGCCATTAATATGGTTCGAAAACGTGTTATAGAGCAAGCAAGAGACCAAAGAGCAATTTAAAACTCATTCACAATCCCAACTTCAAGACAAGACTTGAACCTCTGGTAAAGAGGGTGTTTTCAAAAAATTTCATAATCTATTTTAATCAGGTCTCATGCCCACATTACAAAACTACATGGCCTATTTGGTACCGATCCATTCATATATATCAGAGTAGTCAACAAAATTCCTGACGACACTTGGGGTTCAATCTTTAACTATAAAAGTCTACAAGGCATATTTGCCCATTTTCAACTGGGGATTACAGACAATTACACAAACCTACTACATCGGTCTATATCTACATATATATACAATTATCCCAACATTTGATAACCAATACAAAACTAATCTCTTAGCCATGATCTCTAACCCTTCCTTATATACAAGCTTCTCCTTTGATCCGCCTGCCTTAGCTATAGGTTAGTAGTGGAAAAAGTGACATTTATAGGAATCTCAGTAGTAACAATTTCACTAATAAAATGTATAAGCAAAGCATGTAAGCAGTATAAGCAATAGCACAAAATAACACTCCCAGCAATAATTCACAATATCAAATACATTCTTAGCGGCAGTTTATAACTGCATCTACAGCAGCTTCCACATTGATGTGTGACTTGCAAGTCATAAAACGACAGCCTTCGCTGTAACCACAATGATGCATGATGATTGTCACAACAACTCCAAAATGTATTTAGCTACCACAGTGATATGTGACTCGTAAGTCACAAAATGACAGCTCTCACAACCGTAGTGCAATAACGATGGAAATCACCGCTGTATACACAATGGCCTTACCCATACATTCTACCGGGACTTTCGGCCAACCTACCCTCACCCGTAAACCCACTGGTGACTATGCCAGTAGTAGCCAGGAATTTTGATCAACCTACCCTCACCCATACACTCACCGTTGACTCTGTCAGTGATAATCGGGACTTTTGGGCATCAACAACAACAGCTTTCATTGTATCCACTTCTATGGCATTACGACAGCTTTTGCCTTATTCACTTTCATGGAACTATGATAGCTCTCACCGTATTCACTTTTATGGCATTATGATAGCTTTCACCGTATTCACTTTCACAGCACTACGACAGTATTCACATTCATCACAAATTCATAACGGCATAACAACAATATTCATGTTCATTATCATTCTATGATAAGACATGCATTACACATAATATAAGAGAAAGAGTCACTACCTTCTTCTTTCCATTCTCGCTCAGCACATCTTTCTCAGGCTCAGGGTGGATAACAAATCATATAACTATAATCAAGGACGACAAGTTATTCCTTATTTCAATACTCAAACACACAAAACTTAAGGTTGGTTATCAAGTGAAACTTTTAGGTGGCTACTAGAAGCTCAAACAGATGCCTAAAGGGTTGGGAAGGACTCAACCAAAGACCATCTTTTGAAAGTTCAAAACACAATTTTTGAAGGGTTGGCCACGGCCAACAGATGGTGAGAAAATTTTAGGAGCGGCCAATAAGAACAGGTAAGAAGGTTTTGGGCTGGGCCAAAACCCTTGCCGCAACCAACAAGCCTGTTTTTAGCTAATTTTCAAATAACCATAACTTCTTGGACACTTATCAAAATTACACAAACTTTATACCATTGGAAAACTTGCAATGTGAACTACAAAATTGGAAAGTATCATCACATTTTAACACCATTTGCTATTTCAAAATACTATGCAAAGTTGATCCCCTGCACAACATTTTAACTTAACAACAGTTTCCAGAATTTTCGGTTTTTCACCAATTCCAAGAGTCAGATTTTCACAACCAACACTATGCCCACACAATTTTCCATAAGGAATCCAATGGAAACACTAAAACAACCAAATTCACATGTTCTATTTTAGGACAACATTTTAACATAAAACCCAAAGTTGCCAAACTTCACATTCAAACTCCAAACTAATTTCATTGTTCAAAATACACAACAACACACCATTTCCATCACAAAACACCATGCAATTCATACAACCCTAATGTGCATGGAAATCAAGGCAAAATTCCAAAAAATCAAAATGTCAACAATGAACACAATATATATATATCAAAAGGTAGCTTTTACTCACCTCTTTCACTTCCTCAAGCTTGTTCTTCAATTCTTCAACCTCCAACTTTTCTTGAGCACTCAAATACCTCATCTTGAAAATCTAAAACCATAAGAATGAAGCCCTCATCAAGGTGGTCAAGATTAAAGAAGATGATTTTAGCATTTGAGGCCCTTCACTAGATCAAAATCTCACCTTCACCTTGAGCTTCTTCTTTCTCTTTCCTCTTTCACTTGGATGAGTATGGCAACTTAAAGAGAGAGAAATGATGATGAAATAAATGCAACAACTTTAGTTTTTCACCTCCTTTAGCTGACTTTGAGAGGAGAGGAGAGAGGGAAAAGAGTTTGAAACTTTGACTCATCTTATGGTGTCAAATGTGCCATGTGTCATGATCTTGCTACTCCACTAAAGGGCATGCAACCATAGGATTTTTTTTCTCTTATTCTCCTTAGCAATTGCCACACCACTTGATCTTTAAGTTACTAAGGAGTTCCCTTTTCATTAACTGACTAATTGGCATGGAGAAATTTCTTTCTTCCTATTTTGCCCCTGACTATGGCAATTCCTATTAGATTGCCGCTGAACACATCTTTTGATTCCATTTCACATGTCATGTTGTAATATACTAAGTGGTAATTTAGGGCTAATGACTTCAAAAGTAATGTAATTAATGTTAAGCAAACACTTTTGGAGAATGTGATTAGAATTTTGGCTTGAATGTGTTATAACTAGTGCCTAAACCCTGTATTTAAGATAAATTATGGGTTAATGTTTAAATTGGGTTAAAATATAAGGGAGGGTGCATGGTTGAGTTAAAGGGATAATATAAATGTGTTTGATGATGATTTAATGTATATTGTGATAATCATGGGCAAAATGGTAAAGTTACCGACTAATTGGTCAATTACCAAAGAAGAAACTCATTGGTAATTTGAAGATCAAAGGTTAAGATTTGATGTAATAGGGTGGAATCATGTGTAGAAGGGTTGTGTGAGATTATGGAGGGAAGCATAAGATCATGACACATGGCATTATTTAAACTATGGGATTTAGTTAAATGTTCAAACATTTTTCCCTCTCTCCTATCTCTCTCTAAGGTCGGCCAATGGTCAAGGGAAGGGCCAAAAATCTGATTTCCATCATCATCTTCACCTTCTCTCTCTATCCTCCATTGTCGTCTAAATCTAAACAAGAAAGAGAAAAGAAAAGGTAAGATTTTGATTTGTGGGATGCTCTCTTTAGCTGAAATGTTTTTCATTAATATTGTTCAAGAGGTTGAGAGCTTTATTCCTAGGGTTTCAGAATTTTGAAAAGTGGTGTTTAAGTGCTTGAATAAATTTAGAAGTTGAAGAATCAAGGATTTGGTCTTAGCAAGTTAAAGATGTGAGCATTTGTGATATTTTGGTATATTTGTTGTGATTTTTGATTAAGTTTTGATATTTGTGGAATTTGCCCTGGTTTTAGTGTCAACTTGAAATGAATGAATTAGATAGTGTATTATGGAAGAATTGGTGGTATATTGTGTCTTTGAGCCATTAGAGTTTTTTGGAAATTGGAAAGGGAAGTGTGGGTTATGGAGTGGTTTGGGTCAATGTGTTGACCCAAGACCAAATTGTTGTTATGGTGTGATTTTGGTTGTTTTAGTGTGTCCGATGGTTTCCTTATGAAATTTTAGGTGGGAATGAACTTTGGTATAAGTTTTGGAACCATTGGAATTAGATTTGGTAAGTTTGGAAAATCCTGTAAGCTGCTGTGTTTTGGCTTCTGATAAGCCACACTCGAGTGAGGTAGGGTCTCACTCAAGTGTAACAATGTATTTTCTCTTTTCGTTTAGCATATCAGTAGGATTCTCAGGTAGAAAGTAAGTGTGTACTTCTGCACTTGCGAGTAATATGAGTCATCACTCAAGTGAACTTGGTCTCACTCGAGTGCGGGAGTAGGTTTTCACCTTAGAGTTGCTCTCAGGTAGTCACTCTCTGCACCTCACTCGACGGGACTCGAGTGAAAAGGTGTCATCACTCAAGTGGCAAGAATAGGACTCGAGTGAACTTCTCACCCTAAAGTCTTCTATGCTTTCGGGCGAACACTTTCTATGCCACACTCTGTAGGACTCGAGTGAACCTGAAGCTAACACTCGAGTGTTGTCCTATGTGCTCGAGTGTTGTGAGCACTTTATGTCCTTGCTCTTGTTCTCTGTCAAGCGATCACGAGTGTGATCTATCCTCACCTAAGTGTAAGACATCCATCACTCGAGTGAGGCCTTCTTCACTCAAGTGAGTCAGCCAAAAATCAATATTTTTCTTCTGAAAGAGATATCTTTGGGGGTAGTATCCCAACCCTTTAGGCATATGTCTAGGCTTCTAGTAGCTGCCTAAAGAGTTTAAATGATAACCAACTTTAAGTGTTATAGAATTAAGAACTTGGAAAAGAGCTTGATCTATCATCCTTGATCTTGGTTATAGGGTTTGACATTTGCCATACTAGTGAGCCCTCTGTGCCAAAGGACGTCAAGAAAGAACAAGGTAGTGACTCTTACTCTTATACTGTATATGATGCATTGTATGTTTGATTTGTCATTATGTTACGATAATTTCGAATGTGAAAGCCAGAGTGGCTATGTGATTGCCAGAGAGGCAATATGAAAGCCAGAGTGGCTATATGCTTTGCCAGAGAGGCAATGTGATATGTGTATTCCAGTGAGGCAACATGTATATGTGACAGCTTGTATGCTGTGTTTGTGCTGCTGTACTATATGATGATTTACTTGCATGCTATGTGATTATATGTGGTATGAGTGACTTATTACACTGAGATTCTTTTGAATCTCATTCTTTCTTTGACTAACTTTTAGACAGGCCAAGTGGCTCCAAGGAGAAACGAGTGACCAGGAGTGGATAGGACCCTGTAGGAATCATAATTTGGATTGTTGGTTATCTATTTTGGAATGGGATTACTATATATTCTTTTTGGGATGTAAATAATATTTTGAAACCCTTAGTAAATATATATGGAACCCGGGGGTTGCCGAGATTTTTATTGTACACTCTGATATATTGATGTGATTTAACTGCATAGGTAATTATACTCGAAATTTGAAACTTGAGACCGGGGAAGTCTGTCCAACACAATGGCAATCGGCACTTCCTCCAATACAATGCTTCATATAAAGCCATCTGAATGCTCATATGATAGCTATTGTTGTAGGTAAACTCAGCAAGTGGAAGAAAGTAGTCCCAATTTCCTTTAAAGTCTAGGACACATGCTCTCAACTCAACATATCTTCCAGTGTCTAAATGGTCCTTTTTTATTATCCGTCTGTCTGAGGATGGTAGGCCGTGCTAAATCTCAATTTAGTACCCAGAGCTTCATGTAAAGCCCTCCAGAATCTTAAAGAAAGCGAGGATCTCTATCAGAAATGATATTCTTTAGTGTGCCATGAAGCCTCACAATCTCTCGTATATAAATTTCTGTCAGTTTATCCAGAGAATAATGAGCATGATTGGTATGAAGTTTGCCGAATTCGTAAACCGGTCAATAATCACCCAGATCACATCATAGTTCCTGATCCTGGGTAATCCCACAACAAGGTCCATGGTCACACTTTCCTATGTCCATTCCAAAATCTTAGGACTCTAATTTAATCATGGCGGTCTTTGGTGTTCAATCTTCACCTTCTAGTAAGTAAGACACCGTGCTAAATACTTGATCACATCATTCTTCAATCCCGACCACCAATACATTGACTTCAAACTATAATACAGTTTGGTCATTCCTAGGTAAAGAGTATACCAGATCTTGTGTACTTCATCTAGGATTCTCTGCCTCAACTCTACCTTTAGTGGAACACAAATTCTCTTTTTGTAGTGACAAATCCATTAGGTGACAAATCACAGTCCCAAGCTTCTCCTCCTTCAATCAGAGCTCGAATAGACTGTACCTGATCATCTTGCCTCTAAGCCTCTTTAATTTCAGCCTTTAAATTACTTTCCCCTTGGGAAACATTATAGTTAGCATAGATAATCTGGTTTGACAAGTTCAAGTCTCAAAAATCTTCTATCAACTTCCTCTCCTGAATCATCATTTTTGCAACAAGTACTGTCTTTCGACTAAGAGCATCCGCGACTACATTAGATTTACCTGGATGATATTTAATCTCTAGGTTATAGTCTTTCAGTAACTCTATCCACCGACGCTATCTCATGTTCACTTCTTTCTAATCATACAAATATTTAAAACTCTTGTGGTCACAATACAGTTCTACCGTCACACCATATAGGTAATACTATCATATTTTCAATGCAAACATAATTACCACAAGCTCTAGATCATGAGTGGGGTAATTCATTTCATGTGGCTTCAGCTGTCGAGAGGCATAGGCCACCACACGTCCCTGCTATATCAGGACACACCCTAATCCCTACTTACTCACATCACTATACACAACATAAGTCAAACTGGGATCAGGTATAATCAATACTGTAGTCAACCTCTCCTTTAACTCAACAACTATTTTCAAAATGTTCATCCTACTCAAATGGCTGATCTTTTCTTATGAGCTTGGTTATCGTCAAGGAAATACGAGAGAAATTCTGAATAAATCTTCAGCAAAAACCAGCAAGACCCAAAAAACTGCGTATCTCAGCAACAGTCTCTGGCCTCTTCCAGTCAAGTATTGCTTTTACTTTATTGGGATCCACCGAGACCCCTTATTGCAAGATAACATGGCCTAAGAATTTTACTTCTGGAAGCCAAACCTCATACTAACTCAACTTGGTATAGAGCTGCTTTCAACACAATATCCCCAGCATAATCCTCAAATGATGCTCGTACTCCTCCCTACTCTTGGAGTATATCAAAATATCATGGATAAATACTACTACAAATTGATCCAAATACTGTCAAAAGATATTATTCATGTAATCTATGAATACCACAAGTACATTGGTCAAACCGAAGGGCATCACCAGAAACTCGTAGTGCCCACACCTCATTCTAAAAGCAGTCTTTGGTACATTTTTTGCTCTCACATGCAACTGATAATAACCCGACCTTAGATTGATTTTTGAAAACACACAAGATCAGACAACTGATCTAAAAGGTCATCAATTCTCGGGAAAGGATATTTGTTCTTGATAGTAATCTTGTTCAATTCTCTATAATCAACACACAACCGTAAACTCCCATCTTTCTTTTTAACAAACAATACTGGAACTCCCGACGATGATACACTGGGTCGGATGAACTCTTTTTTAAGCAATTCTTCGATTTGCTTCTTTAATTCTGTCATTTCATTTGGGGCCATACGGTATGGGGCCTTAGATATAGAACCAACTCCAAGCACAATTTCAATTGGGAACTGCACTTCCCTTTTCGGAGGTAATTTGCTAAGATCATCTAAGAATACCTCGGAATTCCCTTACCACGAGTATATTACTCAAAGTTTCTTCTGTCTCACTGTGTACGGAAAAGAACACTATATACCTCTGGCACCCCTTCTCGAGATATTTCTCAGCTTTAGCCGTTGAGCAAAAATTTAAACTAGTATTTATATTATCAACATTATGTGAAGTAGGATACATTATCCTCTTATTCCCACAATCAAGCAACACATTATTTGTCGTCAACCAATCAAAACCTAATATGACTTCTAATTGATTAAGCGGCAAACAAATAAAATCAACAACAGACTCGTGCCCCTTAACGGTTATAACACAATTTAAACAAGCCTCAGTCGTTACAGCCTTGACACCCATTAGCCTTAACATAACCAAATTAAATGGTAGTTTATGAACACATAATCCTAGGAGCTTTACACAGTCATAGGTAATAAAAGAATGACTTATACCTGAATCGAATAGAGCTTGTAACCAACTACCATTGAGAAGGATTTTACCTTGGATCAGGTCAGGGGACTTCTGGGTTTCCTCGTATGTCATCGCAAACACCCTACCATGATTCCTGGGCCTTGGCTTTACCAGAGATCGTCGGCATTCAGTAGAAATATGTCCCGGCTATTTACAATTAAAGCAAATCATTCTCCCCATATAAGTTCTGCCAAGATGTGATCTCCATAATGAGTGCATATCAGTACTGTTGGGGGTCTTCGATTATCACAACCCTCAGGCTGATAGGGCTTCTTACTGCTACCCTTATTTGAGAACTATTGTCCCTTCCGCTTCTAAGAAGTTTTCCCTTTTCTAGGTTCACTACGGCTACTGCCACCCTTGGCTAGGTATAAATCCCTTAAATTGTTTTTTATGATTTTGCACTCCTCCACCGCTTTGCTTAATTCGGTAAATTGATGGGTGGCTAATCCCTTCTTCAATTCACATCTTAACCCTTGAATCAGCATATTAGAGCTCCACTACTTATCATCCATACGACGCAGATAAGAAGAGTACATGGCTAGTTGAATGAAAAGAGATAAATAATCACATAAAGTCTTCGTATCACCCTGCTTGATTGAGAGGAACTCTGATTCTTTCTCGAGCCTCTTTGATTTTAGGAAATATTTCTCACTAAACTATTCTTGAAACAATTCCCAAGTCACCGACACATTTTGATTCCATATTGTCAGGGCGATATTCTGCCACCACCAGTCGACATCCCCTTCTAACTTGTAGATAGCCAATTTTGCCTTTACCTCGGTTAAGCAATCAAGCACTTCAAAAATTTTCTCCAATTGGTTCAACCAATCCTCAACTGCTTGAGGGTCAAACCTTGCTCGGAACACTGGAGCTATATGCTTGCAAAATTTGGAGACCCAATATTGTATATCTCTTTCCTCTTAAGCTGGTACCCCTTATGACTCCAGATTTGGTACAATATGAGGTGGGAATTCCTGAGATCAATTTGACCCTTCAGCTGCTTCTTCCTGACAGGTCTCTTCTTGGGTTTCTTCATGGGTAAACTAAACCCTATTGGCATTACGCTTTGCTCTTTCTTCCCTGAGCTCTTCTCTTAGCTCATTTATCATATCCCTCTATTCCCTTATCAATCCCATCTTTTCTTGCATAGGATTAGGTGGGTTGTCATTAAGTTCCTCTACCCCTGGGTCAACTCTTCTGACTCTAGGATAAACCATTGTCTCTGCTATCTCTACAAATGATTCACCATGTCAATATCATAATAATATATACACATAGTCCTTAAAACTCATATATATCCACAAACAGCAAAAATACTCATGTGTATACAACAAACAATTATAGGTTATCTTCTATCACTAAGGCAACAAACTACGGCAACTATCCTAGTAAATCCTACTCTTGCTAAGAACTATGCTCTGATACCAAAAATGTAACCCCTTGACTTAATAGTCAAAATTATAGTTTGAGAATGAGCCATTAAGTTGAAATAGAGACCAGTGGATAATTTAGAACTTTTTCAAAACCTATTTAGTGCAGTCTCACATTCACATTTCGAATATTATTGACCTATGCAGTTCGGTTTCATTTAATCATATCATAGTGCAACAAAAAATAATTCCCGATAACACTTAGGTTTCATTCACTAAATAGAGGGTTTACAGGGCACATTGCCCACTTATAGTTTCCCATACAGGGGATTACACATCACTATTCAATATATACAACATGTACTACTAATTCTCAACAAAATATGACAACCAACTATCCAAAATTCAAACTCCTAACCAGGAGCTCAACTACCCTTCATCACTTGCTTTTCCTTTGATCAGCTTGTCCCGGCTGTAGGTTAGTCAATGAAAAGAATGAGATTCAAAAGAATCCCAGTAGTAACAATTCACTTATAATATGTACAATCACAAAGCATGTAAGCAAATCACACAGTAGCAACACATCAACGACATTTTACACAATAGCATATCTACACCGGCATGTTTCTCAATAGTGGTTTCACTACGGCATGTTTCATATGGTATATTTCACAATGGCATAATCATAACGGTATATCCACACCATTATGTTTCTCAATGGTGGGTTTCACAATGGCATATTTCATACAGCATATTTCACAACAGCATAATTACAACGGTATATCCACACCAACATGTTTCTTAATGGTGGGTTTCACAACGGCATGTTTCATAAAGCATTTTTCACAATGGCATATCCACACAGGCATGTTTTGAAAGAGACAAGCTTCACCCAAGAGGGGGGTGAATCGGGTGATGTGATAAATTTTTCGTTTGATGTGGTGATATGAAAATAGATGAAGACAGAGTAGAGTAGAGAAGATTAGGACACAAAGAATTATACTGGTTCGGCCTAAAAACCAGGCCTACGTCCAGTCCTCAGAGATCAAGACCTACTGAGATTTTCACTATTCTTCCAAGATTCAATGGGCTCTCAGAATGCCACAAAACAACAATTGTCCTCGAACGGACTACGAGCAGAAACATTCTCAGACTAAGAAATTTCTCTCCCTCTTACGATAAGTCTTACGTGTAGAAAAACAACCTATGACCTTTCCTACTTGCTTACGTATACAAGTCTTATGAGCAGCAATGTTCTCTCCCGCTTACACCACTGTAAGTCTTACGAGTAGCAACGTTCTCTACTACTTGTATCTTATAAGTCTTATGAGTGGAAGGTTTAACTAGGAATTCTCTCAACTGCTTCTCTCGTAAGGATATCTACCCTCTCAAGGTCCCAATACCTTGAGATCAAATGAAAATAGAATTTGAAATGTATATGGACTCTCTTACAGAGCAAGTATGATAAACACTGAAGATTAATATGAATACAGAGAAAATGTGAATAACAGAAACTCGTATATTTGCTTGTGAATTCTTGTGCTTCGTTATTCTTGACGATCTCTGGGACTTTGTATTTATAGACGTTCATTTTTGCCCGTTTGAATATCGATCATTATAGAGCGGGGCATGTTACTGTGGAACAGCATGCGCACATTTGAAAACTTTGAATGCGGTAGGTACGTGCTTGTCATGATGTTGTCTGCCGTTGTTTGACTTCCTTCGCGTCTGTTTATTTCAAACGTTCATCCTCCTATATCACACTTATAATACATTCAAAATAATGTTAAATAATAATAATAAGTGATGATAAGATAAATAAATATCATTAAACCATATTCGGATTGAACGCTGTAAAAGCTGGTGCATTTTGTCTTTTGGCAGAGTATCACTCGAGCATGGATGGGCTCACTCGAGTGATCTCACCATTTTTATCCTTGTTCTTCAGTTTTGTACTTGCACTCGCATAGGATTTCAGAGAGATAATTTTCTCACTCACGAGTGATGTGGGGCCTCACTCGACCACAACTCCTTATGCTCGAGTAGTCTTGCATTTTACACTAGGAGACTCGTCTCTGGACAGCATTCGCATACCATTTTATCAAGAGTGAGATTTTACACTCGAAGGTGATGTGGACCCTCACTCGAGCACACATACTCCTGCTCGAGTGAGAAGGATATTCTCATGTAATATACTCTTGTGATCAGCACTTGCATCAGAATTTGAGAGAGTTAGATTTCTCACTCGTGAGTGCTGATGTATCACTCGGGCATATGAAGCCTCACTCGGGCATACTTGAACTTCTTTGACCTTTATGACTCTCAGCCAAACACTTGCACTCCCTCACTCGCTAGTGCTCAAGTACAAACCTGCTTCATGCTCGAGTATTGATTACAATGCTTGAGTGCATCAATAAGGATGACAGGAATTGCTCTCGGCCAAGCACTCGTAGTCCCTCACTTGCATGTGCTCGAGTGAGAAAGAGTCTTCTGCTCGAGTGCTATCTCCAGTGCTCGAGTGAATCAGTAAAAATGACAGTAGTATGCTCTTGGTCAAGTACTTTCTGGCTATTACTTGTATCTGCTCAAGCATAAAAGAGCCCATGCTCGAGTGCTAGTTCTTGTGCTCGAGTACATCAGTTAAATCTGACAGCAGACTTCACAGAACTTTGCCATATGCATTTGGTAACTTTGTAATCATTCCTTTGACTTATAAAACTATGATTTGCACACAATTGCCTTTTGTTATCATCAAAACTTGGGATTTAACATGTTTCTCAACGGTGGGCTCACAATGGCATGTTTCATATGGCATTTCAATAGTGAGACATACATACAATATATCATACACAATAGAAGAGAAAAGGTCACTACCTTGTTTTTTCCACACGTTCTCTGGCACTGGACTATAGTATACATGGCAAATCTCAAATCTTATAACCATAATTAAGGATGAAGAGTTATTCTCAAATCCAATACTCAACTTCAAAACAATTAAAGTTGGTTATCATTTGTGACCTTTAGGTGGCTACTAGAAGCCCAAAAGCTTAAAAGGTTGTGAAAGACTTGACTAAAGACCCCCTCTCAAAAGTTCAAAAATAGTTTTTCAAGGGGCTAGCCACGGCCAAGCCATCCACTGGCCACAGCCCACGGATGGTTAGAAATTTTTGGGTCACGGCCAATAACAGGTAAGAAGGTTTTGAGCTGCAGCCAACCACCCCTGGGCCTGGCCAAGAACAAGTCAAATACTGGTGGGCCGTGGCATACCATGCCTGGCCTTGGCCAGTGATTGACATGTTTCCTAGCTGATTTTCAAATGACCATATCTTTTTACACAGACATCAAAATGACCCAAACTTATATTATTAGAAAGCTATGTGAACTACAAGACTGGAAATTTTGGCAACATTTTGAAACCATTTACTATTTCAAAACCCTATTCAAAGGTGGTTACTTGCACAACATTTTACACTTAACCATTTTCCAAAATTTTCTAGTTTTGCACCAAATGTTCACAAAGGTTCCAAAATGCACAACAAACACTACTCGCACACAATTTTCCACAAGGAATCCAATGGCAATATCAAAACATCCAAATTCATAACCCAACTATATGTTCTATTTTGACCAAAACATTACAACATAAACCATAAAGTTGCCAAATTCAATATTTAAGACTCCAAACTAATTTCTTTATCCAAAACACAAAACAACACACCATTTCCACAACAAAACAACATGCAATTCATACAAACACATGCCACAAGAAAATTAGGTCAAAATCCTAAAAATTAAAAACTCAACCAATAGTCACAATGTATATACCAAAAAGTAGCTATCACTCACCTCTTGCACTTTCCCAAACTTGTTTCTTGATTCATCAATCTCCAACTTTTCTCAAGCAATAAAACACCTCCTCTTGAAAATCTAAAACCATTGAAATGAAGCCCTTAATAAAAGGAACGAGATTAAAGAAGGAGATTTTGGCATTTGAAGCCATTTATTAGGTCAAAATGCAAGAAGTTACCTTAAGCTCACTTCCTCTTTCCTCCTCCAATAATGGCCGACCTTGAGCTTGAAGAGAGAGAGAAGAATGATGAAATAATCTAATCCTCATTCCTCCCATACTTGACAGCAGACCAAAATAGGAGCAAGGGAGAGAAAGACATTTTAAAATGGCATTTTTCTTTTCAACCTCAACTCTTCCATCCAAATCATGACACTTGTCAACTTCTTGTGATTTCTCAAAAAGCATGTAACCATATGGTTACACTAACTAATTCCTTTAGCCATTTAGTCACACCACACATTTCTAACTCTTAATTAATTTCTTCATCAGTTCCTGACTAACTGGCCATAAATTTCATTCTTCCAATTTTGCCCCTGACTTTGAAGATTCATATTAAATCTCCACTTAGCACATTTCCTCATTCCATTCCCTCATTCATGTGCCATTCCCCTCTTGTAATTCATTTTAAGTTTTAACAACACAATTCAGCTTAATTACAGGGTTTTGGCACTAATTACTGCACATTCAAACCACAACTCATATTGTATTCTCTAAAAGTGTTTGTTTAACATTCATTACATTCACTTTTGATGTCATTAGCCCTTAATTACATGTTGGGGCATTACACTTCCCAAACATCATATAACCACATGTATATGACCAAAACATGATGAAACCCTAAAAACCCTAAATGACCGAAAATAGGGAAGCAAGAACAAGTCCTAAAAATGCAACCAATCAACATAATACATAGGTCAAAATGAAGCTTAAGCTTACCTCTTTTACTTTCTGGGCTTGTTCTTGATTTCTCCAACTTTGGCACTTCTTAGATTGCATAAAACACCTTTCTTCAAGAAACTAAAACCATAGAAATGAAGCTCTTAGTAAGAGGAACAACATATATGAAGACCTCAAGAGCTAGAAAGTTGATTTATGTGGTGAAAATGAGACAAGGTCACTCACCTTGCTTCTTTGCTCTTCAATGGCTTCTTTCTCTTTCCTTTTTCTTTTTCTCTCCTTTTTCTATCTTATTTTCAGCTTGGACCGACTTTTAGATGTGAGAGGGAGTGAATGTATTGGTTAAATGTCTATTTCTTACCTTCAATCACTTGGACAAAAATCAATCTAAGGAGGCAAGAAAAAGTCCATGTGTCACAACTTGGTGGCTTCTTGAAAAGGTGAGTTGAATTGTTGACTAAGGGATTGTTTGGTCAATTAGAATTCACTCTTCCGTTCTTGCTTTTAGTCTTGGATGAATTTCCCCATAAAAGGGGAGGAATGGATGTTGACCAAAAGCCTATTGATGTATGAGTTCAAGTTGACCAAAGTTTTCTTTAAAAGTGCTTTGAAACTTTGACCAACGCCTCCTTTCTTCCATTTTTGCCCTCTTGGATTTTTTTATGTCCTTAAGGGAGTAAGATGATTTGCTTTTCATTCTCATATTTACTACTTGCTTTTGAAGAGCAAATCCTAGCCTTTCATTTTGTCTTCCAATTTTAACCTCAAGATCAAGTGGCAATCGTCTCTTTTGCCCTTGATTATGGAAATATTATTTCTTGAGTCATTAGTTCTTTTAGTTCTCTTTATTACTTCTTTCTTGAATCCATTTCCCTTTTCCTTTGGATCCAGGTTAAGTTTTATGTCATTCTGACACATCCTAAAGGAATTGGGTACTTTCCCTCAACTAATACGCAATGAAATTTATTCTTTATTCTGAGTACAGTTTAGGATTCTTACTAAACTAAACTTAGTAGCCTACTTTATTCAGGCTTATTCTCTAGCGTTATAGTCCCAAAATTCAGGGTATTATAGCAGTGGTTGCTACGAAAAGATGGTTTATACACTAACTTAATGTAAACAATGCATTCCTCCATAGTGACATAGAGGAGGAAGTCAATATGAGAATACTAGAAGGTTTTGCACAGATGAATGACAATAGAGTGTGTAGATTGAGAAAATCTTTGTATGGGATGAAGCAAGCCTCTAGGAATTGGTAGGAGAAGTTCACTATGGTGTTAAACGACATTGGGTTTGTTTAGTTAAGGGTGGATCATACATTATTCATGTAATACCTTACATTTATGCCCCTTTATCACATATACAGAAGCATTTATTTATATTTTCTAAGGGGATTATTACTCCTTTCTGATTGTTGAACCGTTATTCTTACCGAATATCAAAGTTAATTATTTTTCTTAGTTCCCGTGATCCCAATTATGGCTACATTCAAATTCGCGTATTCTTTCTATTATTCATACTATTCATACAAATTCTAAGCTGTGCAATTAATTTACATATAGTAAATTAAAACACATTCTTCTTCAATTCTTCATCATTCTTCCTGCTGGTCCATCTTCAAGCATTCTTCTCTTTCCTGTTCACATACCTATATAGCTGGTGGGGGAGGGCAAGATTCGAGAGAATCTCAGTAGCAAACAGTACCAATATGCATGCAAGATAAGTGCTTAATGTATGACATGCTTGCATTACATAAACGCATGATAACATAATGACATATCTACATGCTCAATGTTTCAAACAACATACTTATGGCCATAGCATAAATAGAAACAAAGTTTCAATCATTCATATACGTTTCACATAATCAAGTAAATCAATCACATGCATCAGTACACAAGCACAAATATCAAATACATGCAGGAGAGGTAAGTTCACTACCTAGATCACCCATCCCCAAAGCCTAAGTGAAGCTCTTTAAGTGTATTTTCATGGAAAAATACACAAAGCTAGCCACTATTATCACATTTTGCCTAGAAATTTGCAGAACAACCTCCCCTGTTTCATATTACATTCCAAAAATAGAGCATAACTTCAAAAATTCATATCTTTTAGTATACAATTCCAAAAATTATGTACCACTTATCAAATTAAAGCTCTACATCTCAAATTTAATCCTATCAAGTTTCATAATTTGTGGACCAGGTTTGGCCCACGAAATCCATTGCACAAGAACACTGACTCACTGGAGGCAAATCAAACAGCATGCACTTACAACTTTAATAAATTCCAGATTTGCATACATATTTCCAAAACTCATAAACACTTGTATTCCTACACAATTTTCCATTCTAAATACAATGGAACAATCAAATTGATGAAATTCCAACTCTAACGTACTCAAAATAGTACTAGCCGAAACAGGGGTTTATGGAAGAACAAAGTGAGTTTCAAACTTCCAACCTTCCAAACACCTCCAATACACCTCTAATCACTTGTTTAACTATCTAATCATAATTGGAAATTGTGCCTTAAGGGCCAATCATTATACTTTAAACATTATTATTTAATGAATTTCTCCATTATGTTATCATAGTATTCGCATGTTCACTATGATAATTGTATCCTTGGATAAATCAAAAAGATTGTCCTAAATGTCCCTGGTCGGTCATCTATGTGAGTGCAAAGATGAAGACCATATGACTTTGATAAGATATGGGGATATGAATCAAATTCCTAGGCACTTGTAGGAGTACAAAGTACTGGACCAACCCACTATGAGAAAGCTACATGTATCAAGTCATAAGCTTATATCATGTATAACCACATCACAATGCCCTTTGACCTGAGGTCATCATGGATTCCTACATGAGAGTTGCTAAGCTTTGAGCTAGTCAATAGTCACTTTTGACTAGGTAATGATAAAGGCTACGATCAGGCTTGGTGGTTTTTCATACAGAGAAATATGAATGGTCAAGATGGAATTTTTTCCTCACATTAGTAGAGAGATATTATTGAGCCCCTCGATGAGTGAGTCTGAGAAATGTATGGTCATACTACAATAAAAAGGAGTTTCCATTTCTATTGTCAGGCTACTCAGGAATCGAGAAAGTAATGGTCAGGAACAAGAGGATGACATTATCCATGCCTCATCATTGACCGATATATCGTGTGACAAAAGGGACGTGACATGGTTGTATGATAGGTTGCATCGTGTTAACGATCGTCATATGAATTGGGTAGTCATAATGCCTTGCTAGAGGCCGCTTGTGACTTGTGGGTTAGTACAGTTATTGGCCCACTGCCAACTTCGTATGGGCCTATAGGGTCGCATACAAGAATGGTCCAATACAAGATAATGTTTACTCTAAGGTGGGCGAATTTTATATTTTTATATATAATATAAAATTTGTGAAAATAAAATTGATAGTATTATATATATATGTATGTATTTTTTAAATACATACATATATATATATATATATTATGATATTATTATATTGTGTTAGTTTTAAATTTAATTTTATTAAGATAAATTAAATTTAATAAATAACATGATAGAGATATAGTATCTCAGAATTAAGTTATGAAGATAAATTAAATCTATTGACTCTTTATTTGGATTAAATAAATAGGTTAAATTAAAATTGTTGGACTGATTTAGTTTAAACTAAATTTATTTAATTAGCTCATCAAGATAATTAAAGGTTAATTAATTTCAAACTTAAAAAAGATTAATTTTGAAATTCGAATATAGCCCTCATGGGTTATAAAATTGATAGAGCAGAAAAACTTATACACGAATGAGAATTCAGAGCCGCAAGAGAAACTCTAGGAGACATTGGAGGCGCAAGCACATAGTCTGTGTTGGAGAGCATTCATATGGATACCGGTAGAGGGAGCGGACTTAAGGTGTTGGCTCCTAAAGATCATAAAACCCAAAATTCTAAAGGTATAAATCTTTCTAACTCGGTTTAAATACCGTTGATAGATATGCAATTGGGATTGGAAAAATTTTAAATTCTTCCGCTATGCCTGCCAATTCTAACAATCACATCTTAACATGATTAATGGAAAATTGGGTAGCACCTCCCCCCTTAGGGCTTGTTTGGTATGAAGGGAGGGGAGGGAAAGTGGGCGAAGGGAAAAAATTTTGAGTTAAATTTAAAAAAATTAGAGAAATGGGGTTAAAAGTTTTTAATTAATTTTTCTTACTCTTTTATCTTATATACTCTATTTATTAAAATTTTATTACCCCACTTCTTCAATCTTTTAAAATTTAACTCATAAAAATTTTCCCTCCCATCCCTTCCCCTCCAAATCCCTCACACTAAACAGACCCTTAGGGCTTGGCATTCTTAAAACACAACCCCAAGCCAAAGCAAATCCCATAATCAACCAAAACAACAACAGCCTTGAATCTAACAAGATAACAAGGTTTTATAACTTACCTTTGATTTCCTTCTCTCTCTCTCTCTAAGACGCCATCTCTCTCTCTCTCTCTCCTTCTTTCCTCTTTATTTTGCTTGCTACACATGATTTCAAGAAGGATATGAAGATTAGAGAGAGTCTCCATGAGTTAGAAGGCAAGAACAAGTGAATTTACTTGCAACTTACCTTGATTTTTGCTTCTTGAACACCTTGTGCTTCTTCTTTGTGTTTTTGCGTTTCAAGTTCTCTCTCCCCCCCCCCTCTTGAATTTAGACGTCACTTATAGGCTTTGCGAAAGGATGAGAAACTTTAAAAATACCATCATCCACCTCCTCAAAGATATAATATTTTAATGCAATTATCACATGCCAAAATCTTAAGCTTTATCTCTTTCTAACTTGATCATAATTATTTCTCTTTCCTCTTGGCTAAAAGTGACGTAAATCAAGGCTTAAAGGAACCAAATATGTTTCTTCAATTTGCTTCATACATTTCCCCTCAATAAATGGCAAGATGACTGTTTATTACAAACTTAACTTTTGACTTTTCAAACTTTACTTTTTGCTTATTTTCAATCCTTCAGCTTGGCCATTACATTAAATCATTTATTCCTTTTGTTCCTTGCCTAAGAATGACGTCAATAAAGGCCCTTCAAGTAACCAAGTTGGCTTCTTGAATTACTTTAATTTTACCTCTTCAAGTATTACAACATTTGCCTACAATTGTTGACTTTTCAACATCTTCATTTACTTGGCCAATATTGCTCTTCTCTTTCTTAATTTGGACCAAGTATCTATATTAATATTTTGCCCAAACATTTTTTCCATTTTCACACCTTGGCTAAAAGCTGATAGAATTTTCATCAAACTTTGAAACTTCATATGTTTATTTATAGAGATTCAAGTGGTGTGATTCCAAAGGCTATGTGACCCTTATTATGTCTATTTTTAAGAAAAAATATAGCCTTTAGCCAACATAAAGCTCATAATTCTCAGAATTTCCATTTTTGGATGTTGTCACAGAAGCTGGCCAGTTTCACTAAGCTAACTTCAAAAATTCATCACTCTTTGTGTACACCTCCAAATGACCTATATGACCTATTAAATTAAAGCATGATAAGTCTACTTTCATGTTGGAAACTATCATAGGAATTAGACATCATTTTCCTATTCAAAAATGTCACACAACTAGATTGCCACATAGGAAAAATGCACTGGCAGCAAATCCTCATTCCTGAGACTCTTGCTAAACTGGGGCTTAAAAGTCCACTTGATTTAGGCTTATTCTCAAGCTTCTAATCTCAAAATTTGGGATATTAAAATTCATCTTTAAGAGAGGGTCAATGTTTATAACAACATTGATCTATATGGATGACTAATTCTTGTAAGTACTTATATTGAGAAGATCAATGAAGTCAAACATTACCTTGACCATAAGTTCACCATCTAATAGAGCTCAATATTTATATATTTTTATTAATTAATCTTAGGCTTTTGTAGGACTTAATTGAATACTTTAGGTATAATCAAGTGTTAATGTGAGACTTGAATGAAAGGTTAATTTGGGAATTATAGTGGTTAAATTGTTATATTTTTAATTAATATTTGTTATTCCCATGATTCCTTAATTGTGAGCAAAAGATATTACCTTTGTGAATCCAATTTTATAGGTGATGATGTGGCAAAAATTTTGTCAAGTGATCAAGGTCAAAGATGTCATTTTGGAGCTTAATGAAGGACAAGTGTGGAACATTACAAGTGCAGAATTTATTTTCACATTTTTTAAGAAGAGGTTAAATGAGTAAGGGCCTTGTTTGGTAGTTGTAATTTTGTGCCTAATCCTAAAACATATTTTTACCTCTCATCCACATATGGCACAAATTACCTATTTAACCTAGAGATAAGTGAAGAAAGATTGAAGTGGGGACCATTGTTTGATTAAGTGCAGGCTAAATTGAAATGAGAAGGGAGAACGAATTAATAATTAAAGATGGAAAGCAACTGGACTAAATGGGAGGAGGCCTGAACATAATGGAATTAAAAAGAAAGGATGGACCAAATTGTAGTTGGGATTAAATTGAATAAAAGTATAAGGTGGCAGCTGAATCAGAGAAAGGAGGGAATGAAAAGATAAAGGAGAGCTGACCGAAATTGGAATTAAAAGACAAGAGAAGCAGCAGGACTGAAGATACAAAAAGGAATGAATTATTTGTTAGATATGATTAGTTTTGATGATGTCAAATATAGATGTGAAATGATAAGAGCAAAAAGTTTATATAATGTATTTCTTTGACTAATTACTATGTTTAATGTTACATATCTTGTAGATTAGTCAAGTAAAGAAAGAAGAAGATTGAAGATTAGCCAGGTAAAGAAAGAAGAAGATTGAAGATAGTCAAGAAAATAAAGAAGATATCTTGATTGGGTTATAAAGAATTATTATCAAGAGGAAAATCAAGAAGAAAGATATTGAAGTAAGAAGAAATTGCAAGATCTAATGAGAATATCAAAATTCAAGCTCTTAGAAGTGATACTGGAGGTTTCTATGATGATACCGGAGGCTTCTATGTTCAAATGATAGTTGGAATGGGTTAATACAAAGCTAAGATGCCTTATATATAAATTATGGCACTTTTAGAGGAGTTACAATTAAGTGTGAGCTCAACACTCGAGTGCCAGAGGTGTTGCACTCAAGTGCAGGATGAACACAGTCGAGTGACGGGGCTACTCTGTCCAGCTCGGTTTTTCATTCTGTCAGATAGAGGTCTAGTATTTTAGCCATATCTCTCAAACCACATGTCATATTTACCTGAAACTATTGGCATATGAAAGAAGACTCATCACACAAAAAATGTAAACCAAGATCACATTTAAACAAGGTCATGTGAAGTAGATATGATCCGTGGAATTTGACACTGAAATCACCGTCACTTTTCAAGATAGGTTTGGCATTTTGGACATAACTCAGAAATGACACATTGGATTGAGACAAAACTAGTGCCATATGAAACAAGACTCAAATTTCTTTCCATAGACAGGTAATTTACCTAATTTGAAGTTATATTCTAGGAGCTATGCCTTCTGGAAGTCAATGCTTGTGCAGTCTAGTGCGATAGACACTCTTTCGTTAATAACTTGCAGAATACAAGGAGTTTGGAGCTAATTTTGTTTGCATTGGAATGCATATGACAAGAGCTTTCTTATGATACATCATTTTTCATATTTAGAATCAAATAAATAAATCAAGTCTGACATGGCCCCACATCAATCACGAGCACAAAAACACACTCTTGATATTTTGGTGTGAGTGTTGTCCAGAAGTGAATCTGAAGTGAAAGTATTTTGGCTACACTCGAGTGAATGACAATGCACTCAAGTGAAGTGAAGGTTTGCACCCAAGTTATGCAAATGTTGACATGAAAGTGGTAACCCAACAAGAAATATGACCAGAGAAAAGTGAAGAGCACTCGAGTATGATTGGTAACACTCGAGTAAGGAAAAGGATTGCACTCGAGTCCTGTGAGTGAAAAGCAGCAAGTGTTTGCCCGAGAGGAAGCCAAAACATGAAAATATCAAATGCACTCGAGTGAGTCATACTGCACTCAAGTGAGAACATAACACTTCGGAAGTGCAAAATGCACTCTTGAATATTTAGCTGTAAGTGTTGCCCGGAAACGAAGCCTGAAGCCGAGATATACTAATGCACTCAAGTAATGTTCAACGCACTCAAGTGAGGGCCAACATCACCTACGAGTGAGAAATCATACTCTCTCAAATTCACATAGAAGTGCTACTCAAATACAAAGAAAAAGTGGAGAATCGATGCTGCACTCGAGTGAAGATTCTTTGCACTCGAGTGAGAACTTGGTAGAATCCAAAAACAAAAAAGAGCCTCACAGCAATCAACTGAAACATGGTTAAATTTTATTTATTCATTATGTTTTTGCTTGTTAGTATACAAAAATGTTAACTAACATATATTTCAAGTGAGAAACAGGAGGTTAAACATTTGGATTGCATCTTCAAAAACAGAGGTCACGTATGGCAAATATCATAACTCAACGTGATGAGTCCAGAAATCATAAATTCATCTTTTGACCAATGATGTTAAGCATTTTGTAGTGTGAAATAGGAAATTTAATGGTGAGATTACAGATTCAAATGAAAGAGTCAATTGTAGCAGGCGGCATCATTACACACCGAATATCAGCTACCTACCATGACAAAAGATTGACCCACCAAGAAAGATTGTCTGGAAACTCAAACAGATTCATCCCACTCCACAACATGACGTACAGCTCATAATGAAACATCCCACTCCTCAATGGGATGCTCTGCTCAGCAACGGAAATCTCATAGTAGCTAGTTTTTCAAATGCGCTCAACGGTCAAAATGAAGTAATAGGACTTCAACAGACAAATGCTCACAACGGTTATCATCTTCATCAACTATAAATAAGAGAGCATTCAAAGTCGATGGGTAATAGAGAAAACAGAGCAACGACACCAACATGCAAATATCATGAGTCATCCACTTCTACCCAAACACTCTATATTCTTATCTATATTCTATATCATGTATATGTGAGAGTGATTATTTGTATTGTACTTCAGTGAGCATTATATCTACTCTGTGAGAGAGTCTATAAACACTTTCAACTATATTTCTGAATTGATCTCAAGGTAGTGGGACCTTAAGTGGGTTGATTTTCTTACGGGGAAAGCTGTAGAGAGAATTGTCAGTAAGACTTTCTACTCGTAAAACTTACAAGGTGCAAGCAGTAGAGAACATTGCTACTCATAAGACTTACAGGGGTGTAAGCAGGAGAGAACGTTGCTGCTCGTAAGACTTGCAGGAGTAGAAGGAGAGGAAGGTCTTCAGGAATACTCTGCTAGTAAGACTTGTCATAAGGGGGAGTATCTCAGAGAAAGATTTGTAAAAGGCTTCACAAGTGCCCGACTAAACTTGTGGGTTTGTAAAGGCTTTTCTTGTGCCTAGATTAAACAAGAAGATAGTGGATTTGAAAATCTCAAGAGGAGCCTGGGGACTAGACGTAGGCCATCACATATTGGACCGAACCAGGATAAATCACAGTTTGCATATTCTCTTCCCTAAGCTCTTATGTTTCCAGCATATATTATTTTATCTAACTGTTGATTTATGATTCATTAGTTTTATGCTTACTGTTTTCATTAAGATACAAAAAGTTTTCCAAAGTTTTTAAGTTTTTATCTTACACCCAATTCACCCCCTCTTGGGTGTCAGCCGGTTCTAACATTATTTAGAGGGCTGAACAGAATAAAAGAATTAAAGAGAAAGGAAGCAATTGGACAGTGTGGCGGTTGTGAATGAGAAGCAAAAAAAAGGAGAGGGGACCATGTGGATGAATAAAATAAAAGGGAATTGAGAGGTGTAAAAGAATAGGTTAGCCAAAATGATTGAATGAAAGAAAAGTGGGGTTGACCGAAATAGAGGGAGTGAAGAGGCGGCTGGAAGAGAAATGAAGGAGGGAAGCATCGAATAGAGAAGGGAGAGGCAGCCAAAAATAAAGAAGAGGAAGGGATACGTAAACAACAAGACATGATAGTGGCTGCGGCAAATTTCCATGGCCGATCTCTTCATCATTCATCAATCTTCCTCTACCTCTTCCATAAGTAGCTAAGCTTTGGTGATTTCCTTCAGTTGGGTAATGATTTGAGCTTTTAAACTTCAATGGCATTCCTTTAAGCTCTCTTTCTAGTTCATAATTATGTCTCTTGGTTAAGTATGTGGTTGTAATTTAGATTGTTCTATGCCAAGTGAATAAACTTGGTGGTTGAGCTAGGAGTCGATTAATGAAGCTTTGTATGATTCATATTTAGGAGTAGATTGAGTTGTTTATTCCGAATCGGTTGAGGGATTTAAATGACTAAACTGAATGTTTTGAATTTTTGTAATGGTTATTACAAGTTAGAATTGGAAGTTAATTATTCATCTCCTTGAGTCTGAATTATTTGGTGGTATTTATTTAATTGCTTTAGTAGAATGAATTAAATGAGTATTACAAGTATGGATCTAGTAGTAGCTTAGGTCTATCCTCTTGACTCATATTATGGAATTCATACCATTAGCAAGTAAAGAATAAAACCTCATCTTAAGGGAATCCCGTTTCATCATTATACTAGTTAATTGAATTTACCTTGTTATTCTTAATTTCAATTCCATTTGCTTCTTTGTCTTAAAAACCGAAAAATACAAAATATTGAATTAGAGTAGATTACTTCATTAGTTTTACAAAAAATTTCTCACAATGATTTCTACTAACTTTAAGGTATTTATCACTTTACTATTTAGAAACTTGAAAATTAATCTCCTCACAAGAATGACCTAGGTTGAGCTACTATACTATATTTTCAAACCTAGTTTTATTTTGAAAACTCACATGAAATAGGTTCATCAAATTGGTGCCGTTGCTAGGGAGGATGATTTGCTATTATACTATTCTATGGCCCGTACACTTGCGGTGCTTATTTAAAATTTAGTAGCATAAAGTTTTTGGAGCCTTTACCGAGGATCAAACCCGGGTCACCCACGTGACAGGCGGGAATACTCACCACTATACTACAAAGACCTCACACCTCTCAAGTACTTCCTTAGGATTGAGGTGGCTAGAAATGTGAAAGGGATAGCAATGAACCAACAAAAATACTCCCTTGATTTATTGAGAGAAGTTGGAATGGAAGGGTGTATGCTAAGTGACACTCAGATGGAATAAAATTGTAAGCTAGTGATAAGGAAAGAAAATGGGTCAAAAAATGAAGAATAACAAGATGCTGAGTGTAACCCCCTTCACGATTAAGGCCGATATTTAGTTCATAAACACGTAATTGATGTAGAATTAGAGACCTTAGATGATTTTGGGACTTAAACAAAATAAAACTTCCCAAAATCATGGCTTACAAAAACTTTTACAAAACATGTTCATGACGGTCTCATATTCACATTTCAATACTAAATGGCCTGTACATGTTTATTTCATTCACAAATATCAGAGTATAAAGCAAATTCCCAACACACTCAGGTTCCATTCATTAATAAGGGTTTTACAAAGGCACAAAGCCCACAATTCATTACCCTTAACTTGGGGATTACACAAAACTATGCCACCAATCCCATTGTATACAATTGTTTACCAAAAACATCCAAATGATATACATGATAACCAATAACCCAAAATATACTTCTAAACCAGAGCTCTATCCGCTCTTCATCGCCCGCTTTCCCTTTGATCCTTCTGCCCTGTCTAAAACATGGTTTTTGGGAGAGTGAGATTCTAAGAAATCCCCGTAGTGTCAAATCAATCATAGCATGTACAACAAGAAGGCATGAAATCAAATCATTATCCACACAAGCAACTACAATGGTAGTTACAACGGCAATGGTTAGTATGACACATGTCATTCCTTACGATTGCTCACGCTGAATTGCTCACGCTGCATTGCATCACAACAATCCACACAATATATTTCACCACAGTTGGGATTCATATAAAGCATTTCATAACACAAGCTATACAGGCAAGATCAACACACAGCCCACGGCTGGATTCACAAACACCGCCCCATGGGTCAGATACACAAAAATCCATGTCGATTACGACGGCAGTTTAATGGCCGACCTAGAGATGACCAGCGTCAATCCCTATATGGCTCACGCTGAAGTGCTCACGCCGTAATGGACCATGACACACAATTCACAAAGTTCAATGATAAGTTATACATACCAAATCATCATACACAATATGAGAGAAGAGTCACTACCTTGGTCCTTCCAGGCGTGTCCTAGCGTCGGTCTCTCCCGAGTAGAGCAAATGTCAAATCCTAGAATCATAATCAAGGATGAAGAATTATACTCTATTCAAAGACTTAATTTATTTTATAACACTTAAATTTGGTTATCATAATTGACTCTTAAGAGGCCACAAATGCCTCTAATAAAAGCCCTAAAAGGTTGGGAAACAATAGGTTAGAGATCTCCTTTCAAAAACTCAAAGTGCTGGAACACAGGAGTTGGCCGCGGCCAGCCCTTCCTTGGGCCGCGGCCACAATCAGGTCAGAAAGGTTTGGGCCGCGGCTAGCCACCTTAGGCCGCAGCCAAAAAATTCCCTAACTCTTGGCTGAACTTCCAAAATTCATAACTAATTCTAGAAACATTGAAACGAGGTGATTCCAAAGCCAAATGAAAGGTATTTAAGTCCTCTTTCTAGGTAAAATATGGCTCATTACTTTAAATCATCACAAAAATACAGAATTACCAAAAACCCAACCCTACTCCAAAATAGAGTTCTATTTCCATCCCAAACTTTGGACAATCATATCTCCCAGAATACTGAACCAAATGACACAAAATATATATCCATTTTGAAGCTTGGGATGCAAAATTTAAGACTGGAAAGTTTCAGAATTTTCTAACAACATTTGGTCATTCAAAATGCTCGTGTAAACTGACTGCCCAAACAGAGTTCACACAAGACAGATTTTCCAATTTTCTACCAAAGTGTCCAATGGCTCCAAAATTACAATCAAGCCTATTCCCACATAAATTTTCACAAAGAACACAATGGTAACCTTAAAATGACCAAAATCACAACCCAATTACATGCCCTGTTTTTGCCCAATGCACAAAACCAACACAAATGTGCCAAACCTTACATTTAAGCTTCAATCAAATTCTATCTACCCAAGATACATCTCAAAGCATCATATCCATGACAACAACAATTCAAACACCACAAGACCCTAATTTTCGAAATTTCAAGCCAAATTTCCAGAATTTCCAAGCTAATCCATTTGGCACAAAACATAGATAGATAGATAGGTTTCACTCACCTTATCAACTTTCTCAAAGGGAGTTCTTGATTCACCACTTCCCAAAATTTTGTGTGGCCACAAATTAACACCAATGGACCAACTACCACCACCAAAATGAAGCTCTTATATCAAGGAACAACTTTAAGGAAAGGTGCTTGAGCAATAGAGATTATTTTCCTTACCTTTTCAAAGCTTTTCTTCCTTCCCTTTGCTGCAAAAATGGCGTCCAGCAGAGAGAAAAGAGATGAGAGTGAGAGATGGAGTGGAGAGATGAAGAAAATGATGATTATTACTCCCTCCTTTCAGCAGCCAAAAATGGGGAGAGGAAGAGAGGGAAAGAATCATATTAAAATGCCATTTGACTTTTCTTACACCACTCTCTCTTGCCGAACTTTTGCCACATGTCACTTTATTATTGGTTCCCACAAGATAAGTCACCAATTAGCCACTTTAATCCCTCCATTAGGCATTTAATCACACTTCTCATTTTTCCCATAGTTAGTAATTAATTTCTCCATTAATTACCAACTCATGGCCAATAATTCTATTCTTCCAATTTTTCAATAATTATGACATATTAATTAATATTGCTATAAAACACGTAATAATTCAAATTAAATTCATAATTATCCACGATAATCATGATTTGCCCTTAATCAAAAATTGGGATATTACACCGAGAGTGAACAGGACACTATGGAGAGTAAGCCGGCAGATGGGAAATGTTATCACAAGCTCATCGAGAAACTAATATATCTAACAATAGTATGCTCTGATATAGTTTAACCAGTAAATGTCCTAAGTCAGTATTCTTCAGAACCAAAGCAGCTCCACATGAACATCATAGAAAGAATCCTAAGATACCTAAAGTCCACCCTTGGACAATGTATATTATTAAGAAGCTATGAAAATTTAGAACTTGAGGGCTATTATGATGCAGATTCAGGAAGATGTCCACTAGATAGATGATCATGCACGATATATATAGTTAAATTAGGAGGATCTACTATATCCTAAAGAACAAAGAAACAGAGTGCGGTTTCATTGCTGTTAGTAGAATCAGAGATAGGGCGATGGCAAATACTGTGAGTGAGCTGATATGGCTAAGGTGGCTAGTTAAGGAGTTGGGAGCAGAACAAAGTAGTGCAGTTACTCTATACTTTGACAATCAAGGAGCTCTACAGATCACTAAGAATCTAGTCTTTCATGAACAAACAAAGCATGTTGAAATGGATTATTATTTTGTAAAAGAACAGGTCCAGTCAAACCATATAGAACCAACAAGGATTTGGACAAAGGACCAACTCGTAGATGTCTTCACCAAGGCAAAGCTCAATCGAGTACTTTAGAAGCAAGTTAGGCATTGTCAATCTACTATTAGTATCCTTAAGTAGTTTGGATTAGAATTCCAAATATGGATCACGATAGATTTAGGATATTCCCAGTTAGAGATTTGATGCGATCTCATCATCAACATACATGCCTATATATTCATCTGTACTCTTCATCATTATTTAATACATGATATTCGAGAGTTTACATCATATTCATTAAAAAAGTACATATGTTATTGATTAATAATGACAATGTATCTCTGTTAATGAAATCTAGCAATTTCCTTTTTCTTATTGTTGTTTTTTAGCTATTATTATTTTCCTTATTTTGTTGGTCAATCATCTATTTTTGCCTTCATTGTGTAAATAATTGAATCAACCTTTTTCCATTTATTTTTTTATTTATATATAATTTAGTTAAAATGGCACACACTTGCATCTTGCACATCAAGCCGAGTCTAGCTGTGATACCATCTATAATTTTCTAGCTTCCTCTTTGATACCATCAATCATCTTACCCATCAAGCTATCCTCTATAATATCCTAGTGTCCTCGCTGATGACATGAGTTAGCTGGAGGCAAAAGTGTCTTTTAATAAACTAAAACATGTTTGGATGATTATTTTAAAAGCCAAGTTTAGATTAAAAATGACTGAAAATGACATCTTATTAAATAAATAATATATATTATGTATATATTGTGATAATTTTAGAATAAAAGTTAAAATTAAATTCATAAAAAATAGTTAATTTATTATGGGGAAAAACTTGAAAATACTAAAATATTTAATTAAATATATTTAATGGATAAAAATTCATATAAACTAGAAATCATGCAAATGTACAATTTTAAAGGGAAAATTACATTCAGGTCCCAAGTAGGATGTAACCCCCTCCGTAATTATATACGAAATACGTGATTAAAATGAAATAGAGACCAATAATGATCAAAACTCATTTAAAATCCCATCCTTAAGATAGGGTTTTCAAAAATACCTTTTAAAATCTAGTTAGCTTGGTCTCATTTTCACGTTTCGAATACAATTACTACGCGAAGATAAATCACATTCATATAAATATCAGAATGCACAATATAATCATCCCGGCAATCCTGGGTACATACCTTCGCTAAAGATACACAGGGCACAATTGCCCATTATAATTCTTCAAATGGAGATTACACAATCTCATCTCAAATTCATAACCATATATTCAACCGAATCATATATAGTCTTAACAACTCATTGATAAGCAACTACCAACTCTCATCTCGAAGGAGTCCTAGCCGCTCCCTACGAGCCACTTGCCCTGTCTAAATTATTGGTAGGGGAGGGTGAGATTCGAGAGAATCTTAGTAGGAAATAGATACCATAATGCATGCATGATAGATGCTATGTGTATGACATGTTAGCTTTATCTAGATGCATGCCCTATAATGACATTTCTGCATGCTCATGTTTCATGTAACAAAACTATGGCCACAGCAAAACAGAAACAGAGCTTCATTTATACAAATATGCTCTACACAATCAAGTAAAGCAATCACATACGTTACTACACAAGCAAAGATATCAAATACATGCAAGTAAGGTAAGTCCCCTACCTCCAATCTTTCTCCTCGATTTGCGTGCCAACAGCTCGGTGCTCCATATCAAATGTACTATTTAGACACTTCCATAGTGTTTCTGGGGGTTATATGAGTCTATCTTGAAAATTTACTAAAATATCCCCGGGGACCCGGCCTGGCCCCGCTGTACTCGGTCCGACCGTACTTTTTCTGATATTTTGACATGGGCTATTCTTACATATTTTCACCCAAGGAATCTATTTCCAGACTCGGAATTATCAAATTCAATGTCAAATTATGAAATTGCCCTTAGCAGCCCTACTTTTAGGGTTTTAGGGGCATTTCCGTAATTATGCTTTCTCGACCTTTTCCGAAAAAGTGACCAACTGTAACCCCACCTAATTTTTGCTCCTAAACTTAATGGAATCATCAAATCATTGAAAATCCATCTCTAACCCCTCCAAACTAGCCTTGGCCGAAATTCTCAATTCCCCGGGAAAAATTGGGGATTTTCAGTTTCGGCTCCATAAATGCGTTCCTTTCTACTCCTAACCACTTTATTGACTATTCCATTAAGTTACAACTACCATTTAGTACAAATTTTGACAGCATAACAGCCCTAACAACCCATTTTCCATTTTTACAAACAAAGACAATCCGGCAAAATTTCACCAATTAAATTGTCTATAACAGCCAGAATAGTCAATATGCAAGAGTTTGGAAGTTACCTCAAACTCCCACTAGCTTTTCCTTCTTGTGGCTGAAAACCCTAACTTCAAAACACCAAGATTTGTGCTTCAAACACCTTACATAACATAGAAGAGAAGCTTAGGAATAAGGTTATACGCATTAGGTATGAATTCACCGAAGAAATCAACCTACCTTGTAAGTTCTCTTCTCTTTCTCTCTCTAAAAGCTCTCAAAATTTCTCTCTCTCTTGGCTGCTAGTTTAGCGTGAAAATGAGAGCTAAAGATGATGAGAAAATGTTTTAATTTCCATGCTGATATCATCTTTTATTTTGATGATGTCATAATTCCCATTTTCAGATTTTCTGGCAGATTTTCTGCCCAAACTTTGAAAAATCATAACTAATTCTAGAAAACTGGAAATGACCCAAAGCCAAATGAAAGCTATTTAAGTCTTAGCTATAGGAAAAATATGGGCCATTACCCAAAATCACCACAAAATTCCAGAATTACATAAAATGCATCACTGCCTCAAAACAGAGTTCAGTTTCCATCCCAAACTTTGGACAGTCATATCTCCTAGTTCACAAAACGAAATGGCACAAATTATATGTCCATTTGGAAGCTTGGGATGTGAAATTTAAGACTAGAAAGTTTCAGAATTTTTAGACACCATTTGATCATTCAAAACGTTCACACAAACAGACTGCCCAGAATAGAGTTTCACTGGACAGAATTTCAGATTTTGCATCTTTGCTTCCAATGGTTCCATTTTCATACCAAACATCATTCCTACATAAATTTTCACAAGGAATTCATTGGAAACATCAAATCAATCAAATTCACATCTTATTGACATGTTTTCACAACAATCTCAACATGTCAATGAAAGAGGCAAGCTTCACCCAATAGGGGGTGAATTGGTTGATGTGATAAACTTTTTGTTTGATGTGGTGATGTGACAATAGTTGTAGATAGAGTGGAGTTGAGAGGATTAGTACACAGAGAGTTATACTGGTTCGGCCTAAAAACCAGACCTACGTCCAGTCCTCAGAGATCAAGGCCTACTGAGATTTTCACTATGCTTCCAAGATTCAATGGCCTCTTAGAATGCCACAAAACAACAATCATCCACAAAACAATTGTGTGAAAGTTTTGAACGTTTTGAATTAACAAATGGTGTCTAAAAATTCTGAAACTTTCCAGTCTTAAATATCACATCCTAAGCTTCAAAATGGACATATAATTTGTGCCATTTCGTTTTGTGAACTAGGAGATATGACTGTCCAAAGTTTGGGATGGAAACTGAACTCTATTTTGGGGCAGTGATATGTTTTATGTAATTCTGAAATTTTATGGTAATTTTGGGTAATGGCCCATATTTTTCCTATAAAGAGGACTTAAATACCTTTCATTTGGATTTCAAATCACCTCATTTTGATTTTTTTAGAATTAGTTATGCTTTTTCAAAGATTGGGCAGAAAATCTGCCAGAAAATCCAAAAATGTCAATTTTGGAATTATGACATCATCATAATTAAAGATGACATAAGCTAAATATTATAAAGTCATCATCCTCTTCCTCCATCAGCCAAAAACAGTGCAGCACCATGGAGAAAGAGAGAGAGAGGGAGTTTTAGAGAGAGAAGAGGAAGAAAACTAGTGAGGTAGGTTGATTTCTTTGGTGAATTCGTACCTAACGCATATAATCCTTCTCCTAAGCTTCTCTTCTATATTATGTAAGGTATTTGAAGCACAAATCTTGGTGTTTTTAAGTTAGGGTTTTCAGCCACAAGAAGGAAAAGTCAGAAGGAAGAAGTGGTAACTTCCTAAACTTCGTATATTGACTATTCTAGCTGCTGTGGATAATTTAATCGGTGAAATTTCGTCGGATTGTCTTTGTTTGTAAACTTTGGACATGTTGTGTTAGTAGTGTTATGCTGCCAAAATTTGTACTAAATGGTAGTTGTAACCTAATGGAATAGTCAATAAAGTGGTTAGGAGTAGAAAGGAACGCATTTACGGAGCCGAAACCAAAAAACCCCAATTTTTCCCGGGAAATTGAGAATTTCTGCCAAGCCTAGTTTGGAGGGGTTAGAGATGGATTTTCAATGATTTGATGATTCCATTGAGTTCAGGAGCAAAAATTAGGTGGGGTTACAGTTGGTCACTTTTCCGGAAAAGGCCGAAAAGGCATAATTATGAAAACGCACTTGAAACCCTTAAAGTGGGGCTGCCAAGGGTAAATTTGTAAATTGACATTCAGTATGATAATTCTGAGTTCGAAAATGGATTCCTTGGGCGAACATATGTTAGAATAGGCCATGTCAAAATTTCAAGAAAAGTACAGTCGGACCGGGTACGACGGGGCCGGGCCGGGTCCCCATGGGGTATTTTAGTAAATTTTCAATATAGCCTCATATAACCCCCATAAACACTATGAAAGTGTATAAATAGTACATTTGACATTGTATGATCGAATGTAAAGCCCTGAGTTGCTGGCACGCAAATCGAGGAGAAAAACTGAAGGTAGGGGACTTACCTTACTTGCATGTATTTGATATATTTGATTTTGTAGTGATGTATATGATTGCTTTACTTGATTGTGTATAGCATATTTGAATAAATGAAGCTCTGTTTCTGTTTTGCCATGGCCATAGTTTTGTTACATGAAACATTGAGCATGCAGAAATGTCATTATGGGGCATGCATCTAGATAAAGCTAACATGTCATACACATAGCATCTATCATGCATGCATTATGGTATCTATTTCCTACTGAGATTCTCTCGAATCTCACCCTCCCCTACCAACAATTTAGATAGGGCAAGTGGCTCATGGGGGAGTGGCTAGGACTCCTTCGAGATGAGATTGTGTAATCCCTATTTGAAGAATTGTAATGGGCAATTGTGCCCTGTGTATCTTTAGCGAAGCTATGTACCCGGGATTGCCGGGATGATTATGTTGTAAACTCTGATATTTATATCAATGTGATTTATCTTCGCGTAGTAATTGTATTCGAAATGTGAATATGAGACCAAGTTTATAAATGATTTCAAAAGGTATTTTTGAAAACCCCATCATGTGATGGATTAGTAAATATTATTTGATTATTATTGGTCTCTATTTCATTTTAATCACGTATTTCGGATATAATTACGGAAGGGGTTACAATAAACACTGAAGAACGATATGAATACAAAGAAAATATGAATAACAGAGACTCGTGAATTTGCTTATGTGAAATTCTTGCGCTTCATTATTTTTTATGATCTCTGGAACTCTGTATTTATAGACGTTTGCCCGTTTGAATAATGATCATTGTGGAGCGTGGCATATTACTGTGGAACGGCATACGTACGTTTGAAATCTTTCAACGCGGTAGGTACGTGCTTGGATGGTCGTAATGATGCTGTCTGCCATTGTTTGATTTCCTCAGTGTGTTTCTAATTCAAACATTCAAACTCCTGTGTCACACTTATAATACATGTTAAATGATGTTATATAATAATAATAAGTGAAAATATAATGAATAAATATCATTAAACCATATTCGGATTGAACGCTATAAAACTGGTGCATTTTGGCTTCTGGCAGAGTCTCACTCGAGCACTGAGGGGGCTCACTCAAGTGAACTACCATATTTTCTTCTTTTGCTTCAGTTTTACACTTACACTTCCACATGATTTGAGAGAGTGCATTTTCACACTTGCGAGTGATGTGGGTCCTCACTCGAGCACAACTCCTCCTACTCGAGTGTCCTTGAATTTTACACTAAGAGTCACGTCTCTGGACAACACTCGCATACCATTTTAGCAAGAGTGTGATTTTGCACTCACAGGTGATGTGGGCCCTTACTCGAGCATACATACTCCTACTCAAGTGAGAAGAATATTCTCCTGTAATATACTCTTGTCTTCAGCACTTGCATCAAAATTGGGAAAGTTAGATTTCTCACCCGCGAGTGCTTATGTATCACTCAGGCATATGAACTCTCACTCGGGCATGTTGTGCTTCTCTGTTCTTCATGACTCTTGGCCAAGAACTCGTAGTCCCTCACTCACTAGTGCTCGGGTGCAAACCAGCTTCATGCTCGAGTGTTTGTTATAGTGCTCGAGTGCATCAGTAAGATTGACAGTAATTGCTCTCGGCCAAACACTTCTTGTCCAACACTTGCATGAGCTCGAGTGTAAAAGAGCATGATGCTCGAGTGCTATCTCCAGTGCTCGAGTGCATCAGTAGATCTTATAGCAATTTGCTCTCGGGCAAACACTTTCTGTCCAACACTCGAGTCTGCTCGAGTGCAACATTGCTTCATGCTCGAGTTCTAGCTCTGTTGCTCAAGTGCATCAGCAAAAGTTGACAGTAGACATTACAAAACTTTGCCATATGCATTTGGTAACTTTGTAATCATTCTTTAAACTTGTAAAAGCATACTTTGTATACAATTACCTTTTGTTATCATCAAAACTTGGAATCTAACAGTCAACACAATTCACATTTCGAAACCTAACATTGCAATTTTTCCATTCCAAAGTTCCAAACCAATCTCAATGACATCAAAACACACTATGACACCATTTCCAATACAATACCCCATTCAATTCTTGCCTCTATTCTAAGTCAATTTGGATGTTAATTCATAATTGAACTCAAATACAGGGTTTCAGCGCTGCTCACAACACACGAATCATATTCAAGTGCCAAATCACATCAAATTCTCCAAAAGGGTTATTTATCACTAACCACATCCACTTTTGGAGTCATTAACCCTTAATCACAATTTAGGATCTTACTAAACCGGGGTTTAGCAATCCACTAATCTCAAGCTTATTCTCTAAGCTCAAGTCTCAAAAGTTGGGATATTACATAGGACAAATTACTATTGTAAGGTCCATTGAAATCTTCAGATTGCTAGCAAGTCCCCATAACCTGAGGGTAAGAGATTCCAATTATAAGAAGACGCCCTTGCCCTTGCCCTTTCCCTTGCCCTTACCCTTGCCCTTGCCCTTGCCCTTGCCATCGCCTTCGCCCTCATTCAGTTGTCATTACATGCTTTTTTACTTGTCAATTCATACTCTCTCACTTGTTAATTAATGCTCTTTTACTTGTCAATAAAAATGAAATTATATAATAGTCAAGATTCAAAATATGATATAAACCTACTATATAATCTTATGGGAAAATCCCATATAAAGCTTGAGAAAATAGGAAATTTTTAAATGAGGTTGGTAGATTTAACAAATCCCTAATTGAGTCACTGACATAATTTAGGATTTCGAAATGGAGTAAAATGTGGGAAAATTGGTCAAGATCACTGCGTCTATTGTGTAAAGAGATTGAGATATGCTTATAATCCAAAGGAACCTAGGTATGTTGCTTGGCTTACAATGAATGTGTGTAGAGGTTGGGAAGAAGCTATGGCAGTGGTAAGAGATGACTGGCCTAAATCGAATCATATTAAGAAGAAGAAACCAGAAGCGCTGGTTACTAGTAAGGGAGATAAGAAACAAGTGGTGAGGGAAGAGGACTTGTTCAGCATTAGAGCGAATAAGAAGGCAGATGGAAAAAGTGAAGATAGAAGAACCATGGGACTAAAATAGGATTCTAGCATTGGCAAGGAAAGGAAGGATATGGTGTAACACCTTAGTTAAATTATCGTTCTGATGATTTTTTCGTAGTGAATCTGAACTACTAAGTGATATTTCTTGGTAAGTAATTTCAAATACAAACTCCAATAGCAGGATTCGAACCTGTACTTGAAGGGGGTTTTCTGAATAACTTAAAACTTTTTGAAGATCGTTCACCATGGTTCCCTACTCATTGTGCCTCATCTTTCCTTAATTCTCTTTATTATCTTAATTAGAGTGATTCTTCGCTCCTTTTACATGTGGAAGGTTTCTTAACTAATGGGCTCATACTACGCGATTACCCATTCCTAGTTCAATTATCACACTTGGATAATTAATTCATTCGTCATGCGGTTTATACAGTTAACCATTGCAAATTTATTAATTTACATAATGGACTAATGTGTGAATAATTGTTCTCTTCTTTATTGCAACTTGTTTCCTGGTACAGTGTCCTACACTCCTATTCTATGCTCAGCTGCCTATATGGTTGGGTGAGGGAGAGTGAGATTTGAGAGAACCTCAATAACAAACTTTGCAAACTAAGCATACAAGATTCAAGCTTAATGCATGACATACTTGCTTACATAAATTCATACTAGCATAATGACATACTTACATGCTTAATGCTTTACACATTACACCTATGGCCATAGCATAAGTAAAAACAGAGCTTCAATCATTTATACATGCTTCATACCATTCATCAAAGCAATTAAACATATTAATGCATAAGTATACTTATCAAGTAAATGCAAGTTAGAACAGTTATACTACCTTCTATCTTCAAGTTCCCTTCTTGTATCTTTGCTTCCAACCATTGAAGTTGTTTGGAAATTCTCCTATTCTTCTTCCTTGTCATCCCATGGCCCTAGATAAATGGGCATATTATTAGAGCCTTGACAAATAAATGTCCGATGAGCTACTTTAGCCTCTAAGACTTGTCTTTATTCTTTAGGCCCATACTTGTCCCAAATTTTAATAACCCAAGACACCTTGGTTGGTTAACCTTAAAGTTACCACATTAGGCCCAATAGGTATTTAATGAGCCCATAATAACTTTATAGGCTTTACTTAACCATTGAAGTTCAAATTAATTACCAATTACCCTTACTTTTTTATTTCGCATAAATACCAAAATCTGCCAGAATTTTCAATAATCTTTGAAAATTCGTAACTAATTGTACAGATGTCCAATTGTGATGATTCCAAAGGCTATGTGACCCATAATCAGTCTAATTTCAGAGAAAAATATATCCATTACACTTCTAGATGCATATCAACACAGTATCTCACTTAATTGATCACAGCCCCCAGAATTCTCCAGTTTTCCATACCAAACTCTGAAAATTCATAATTAATTACAAAATTCCAAATGGTTGGTTCCAAGTTCTATAAAAAGCTCTTTAAGTCCTCTTTTAGTAAAAAAATATCATAGAGCATTGATTACAGCCACACATGTTTCAAAAATTTGTCAAACACAGACTACCACATATTTCATTGCAGAATCAAGGTTAAACATTGAAAAATCATAACTTTCAATCTACTAGTCCAAATGGCTCATATTACCTATCAAATTAAAACCCAGGATGTCTGCTTTAATCCTGTAAAATTTCATAGCATTTGGACAAAGTTTGACCAATCAAAAATGCGTTGCAAGTTCACTGCCTCCAGAAAATGAATCCAGACAGCTTTAAATGTAACTTCCAAAATTAAACACATGATTGAACATGATTAAACCTCAAAAATACCCCTTAGACGGAAAATGAATAGTAACCCACCCTCATGAAAACTCATCTAAACAACAAACCAATCGATTCAAAATTAAGTCAACACTTACCTCTACACGTTTTCGCAACCGATTCGAAAATCCGGCAAGCGAGATGGCACAAACACCTCCAAATGAAAATCCAAAACAGTAGAAATGAAGCTTGGGATGAGTAGAAGGGTATTTTGAGAGAAAACGCCAATTTGAAGGTGAAATTGGCTCCGGAGCTCAAGAATGTTCACTATTCTTCCTTTCTCTTTTCTCTTTCATTTTCTCATGATTTTTCTCATTTTTTCTGATTTAATGATGATGATAGACGAAATTATTGGGCCCTTAATGGTCTTGGAAAGTGTCCGCCATGTGTCACATTCCTATGGTACCATTTGTTCGGTGATCCAATGATTCAGTGATACGTGTTACTTGCTTTAATAAAGTGGGTCTCGCCTCTTTTCTCTAGCCTTTAGTTGTCTAGCTTGTCAAGGAAAGGTATGGCTTGATGTTTTTCCGCAGCTCCTGGGTTCGGTAAGTCAGGTACGTGACCGGACCTGAAACTGGTGGATTCCTTGGACTTAGGTACTAGGTGGTGCATCCTGGAGATACCAACACAAAAGGCAAAAAGTAAGGGTCATCATGAGGGACACTTATCACCTTCTCATTCATCCAGCACAAAAGTGATATTGTACTTTGTCATATGAGAGGACACTTGTCAATTTCTTGAGGTGCCAACACAAAAGTTGTGTCATCATTAGCTATTATGACTAACTTATTAAAGCTCCTTTTGTTGTATATGCTCAAGTTTCACTCAGGACTTACTCGAGATTGCTTCACGCATACCGAGGCCTGCCAAATGATGCTAGGTCATAGATATGTGTGGGCCCCACATGGCACCACGTACTAGTGTCTTCTTTCAAAAATGCAAGGTACACATGTCTGCCCTAAAAATGCCATGTGCACACCTATATCGGCTTATTTCGCTCGACCAATTAGTCTCATATCTTATGACATAGCTCGATGGCATCTTTCAACCAACCCAATGTCACCGTATGTGTCCAGTACACATCTGCTCGAACACTTAATCATACTACCTATAAATATTGAGCCCTCTGCCCAGTAGGGCCAATTCATATAGTCTCTGAGAGTCTTTCTATATCTCAATATTCTTGGGACTCTTCCCAAAACTAGACTTAGTTGTTTGCCTAATTTAGGCTTATCCTTAAAGTCTTAGGCCCAAAATTTGAGATATTACATATGGAACAGAAGGGGATAAAGGATGATGGAAGGAAAAGGTGGTTTAATCCTAAACCAAGTGGAGCTGGCCTGAAATTTTAGACGAGAGGTCCAAGTGGCTGTAAGAACATTAAAGGTTCTGAGATAGGAATAGGTTCAACTTCAACTGAAGCTTATTTGGATAAAGTACAAGGAATTGTCATGGATTATGATGAAGTCGATTTGAATCCAATGGCTATAGTTCCATATATAGGGAAGGTTTTAAGCAAGATAACAAATAAGTTTAGTGGTCTTGGACTAAAACGAGAGGCAGAGGAGGAGATTGGGCCAGCTAAGGTTAAGAGGCAAAAAGCTACGTTGGAGGAAGGAAGTTTGAAGGTACGTATCGCTGCATATGATAATGATTTGTGGAAAACTATAGCAAAGATGCGAAGAATGGCTAGGAAGAAGGTAGAGAATACTGAGATGAATTCTGAAAATATGGAAATGCAAGATGATGTAATGATGAATGATGAGTCATCTACAATTTAGGAGGATTCATTTATGTTTAAGGTAGTGAGAGGTAAGAGAAAGAAGAGTGTAGTTGTTAAGGGTATAGGTGGCTAGCCTTTAACAACCACTAAGGAGCCATGAGGATCTTATCTTGGAACTGTCAAGGTTTAGGAAGAGCCTTGATAGTCAAGAATTTAAGGGACTTGGTAAGAAAGTTTAGTCCCTATATTATCTTCCTATTGGAAACCAAAATGAAGAGTATGAAGATTGATAAAGTAAGAACGAAATGTGGTATGAGGAAGGAAATATGCATGGATCCCATTGGCTTGGCTGGAGGTTTGGTTGTGTTGTCAAACGAGGAAGAGGTGGAGGTAACAGTTTTGTATAAATAAAAAAATTTGATTCATGTAGCTATATCAACAAGGAATTCAATGTGTCCTCAATTGATTACCTTTGTATCTGGCCCGCCGAAGGATAGAGAAATAAGGATAGTTTGGGACAGATTGAGGGAGGTGGCAAGGCATATTAAGGAACCATGGATTGTAGTCTCTCTAGTAGAAAATGAAGGAGGGAACTAGAGAGCATTAAGTAAAATCTTAAACTTCTAATGCATGTTGTCTGATTGTAACTTAGTGGATTTGGAATTTAAAGGATCCATATTCACATGGTGTAATAAAATAGCAGGTGCAACAGCAAGAGAAATGATAGATCAGGCACTAGGTAATGTAGAATTTAGGGAGTTCTGATAAGGCTATGTTAGATATTTTATTATTTATGATTACATATTTTATTATTATTTAATATAGATTATATCTAGATATTATCTTATCAATATTGTATTTGAATAAAATACCCCTTGATTTTGGCCCGCGCATGATTTGAATAAAGATTTAATTTAGGGTTACCTATCTAATTGGTAAGCTATTACAAATATTGATAGGAGGTTATAAATAGCGTAGGTTAGGTCTTAGAGTAGTAACATTGAAAACCCACTTACTTGCTTCTTAGGGATTCCCTGACAGATGACGGCTATTCCTAGATGATCATTGTGTCTCATCTTCCTGTTGTGAGATATTATGCCTGTTGTGAGATACTCTGCGTAAAATCATTATGGCTAGAGATATTTCATCAAGTCTTCTGCTCCTACTCTCTTTTATAGAATTTCTACAATATATTTGGGGTATTTATTGTTAGATTGTTCCAACATGTGGTATCAGAGCAGGTTTTTTGATTCCTCTCTACCTAGTATTTTATATATGTTATTTTCTATTTCAATTTTGAAAAATAACATAATAATTGATTGCATAGCATGTCCATGTGGTATTCTCTATTGACTCCCTTATGATCTTGTGCTAATCAAAGCAAACACTTATTTTCAGTGTCTATATGAGTTTTCGGGAACCGGGATGAGATTGGAGGGAGATCGTTTTTTTGTGGTTCATGCTCATCTATAGATGGATACACCAAAGGCGTTGTCTCTATTTGCTTCAAAAGTCCAATTTTAGATTTGAATTTTTTTTCCTCCCCAGATTGAGACCTCATTTGCGCATATATATAATCGTGCTTTAGTTTTAACTCCAAAAGCCAAGTTCTTCAACTTGATTCTTGGGCAAGTCTTCATATAATTATTGTTTGTAAACACTTTGCCGATGTTATCTTTTCCATTATTAGTGCCAATGACATCCCAGGCCAAAATTTTCACTATCCAGTTTTTTGTTTGGGATTAAAACTTTTCAATTGGATTTTTGGCTTGGTAAAAGAGTAGTAATTTAGTGCATATGCTTCCTATTTGCTTCTGGGCATTCTGCCATTAAAATAGCCGAAAAATGTGCCTGGAGTCGCCGAAAAAAGTCACCTGAAGTTGCAGGTCCAGCAGCAGTGAAAGAGGGACAAGGTGGGCCACGAATCAGGTCCTAGGGATCTGAATGGGTTGAGAAAGGTGACCAATGTTTGGGGCTGGAGTTGCAGGTCCAGCAGCAGTGAAAGAGGGACAAGGTGGGCCACGAATCAGGTCCTAGGGATCTAAATGGGTTGAGAAAGGTGACCAATGTTTGGGGCTGGACTTTCGTTTTGAGCCTGTGTTTGGGTTTATCTTTTTTTTTTCCTTTATTTTGTCTTAGTTGTTTTTTGCTTTAGTTTATGTTGGTCTAGACTTGTTTGATTTTTTCTCATGGGATGAGACTATTATTTCATTGAGTTTATAAAACTTAAAATTTTTTTTCTTGGTGGCCCCCTTGTTATTTTGATCCGTTTAGGCTTTGAACCCTTTTGGGTCCTTGAGGTTGTATGATTTTTTTTTGTTATTGTTCGGGCCTATATCACTTCTGTTTTTATTTTCTGAGCTAACGTTTTATTGTTATATTTCTAGGCCTTTTATTGTTCTTTTTTTTCCTGGAAAATTTCCTCATGGCTTTATTATGTTTTCAATCATTTGGGGCTTTAAGTTGACAAAAAAAAAAGGAGGATATATTCTCTCAATCACGTTTTGATTAACATTTGGGTTAGGTATGTGTTTACTTTAATTCTAAACAATCATTGTTGTTCAATATATTCGGTCATTGATATCGAGGCCTTCATGTTTGATTTCCATATATTATTTCGGCTCAATTAAATTTCCTTAACTCGATTTTCTGTTCAATTCTTTGGCAATTTTTGTCAAGCCCTTATCTTATTTCTGCATTTTTCAGAGTGTTTGCGAGCAATTCGGTGGGCAAACAGAAATAGCATAAATATACTGATGTATTGATACAAGATACTTGATTACATGAAATTCCATACAGGGATTGTACATAATAATTACAAATAATGTAGCCGCACAGGGCTACTAGGGCGTCTAAACCCGTTTTATGAAACTCAGACATCCTTCCGTCTTCGTTCCACTACAGCATTTCTCTCATACAATCCTCTTCTCTGTTCTCAACACGCCTCCTGTGATCACCTGTCTAAATGGTTAATTAGAAGAGGGTGAGATTCGAGAGAACTCAGTAGCAAACAATACCAATATGCATGCAAGAGAAGTGCTTAATGCATGACATGCTTGCCTTACATAAACTCATGCTAACACAATGACATATCTGCGTGATCAATGTTTCAAACAACATACTCGTGGCCATAGCATAAATAGAAACAGAGCTTCAATCATTCATATATGTTCTACATAACCAAGCAAAGCAATCACATATATCAATACATAAGTACAAATATCAAATACATCAGGAAAGGTAAGTTCACTACCTTATATCTTAAGTTCTCCTCTTATACCTTTTTTCTCCAACCATTAAGGATGCTTTTTCTTTGTCACTTCATGTCCCTAGATATTTATAATCATTTCATTAGCTATGATAAATGAGTGTCCAATGGGGCTACATAAGCCTTTAGGACATGTCTCTTATATTTGGGCCCATATTGGCCCAAGTTACTTTAATTGCCAAAATTTGGTGGGTTTGACCCAGGGTTTTAAGAGCCGGACGGTTGGACCGGTCAGACCGTCGGCCGGTCTCAGCAACAGGCTGGTTTTGTACAATGAACCGTTTTTTGTTCAAACCGTTTTGGACCGCCATTTAGCCGTGTAACCCCCTTTCAACCAAGGCCAAGATTAAGTTTATAAATACGTGATTATGTGGAATTAGAGACCGTAAGATGATTTGGGACTTATTAACATTCCTTTTTCCCAAAACATGATTTTCAAAAACCTTTTTAAAACCTATTAAACAACGGTCTCATATTCACATTTCAAATACACAATTGGCCTATACAGTACGATTCCATTCATAAATATCAGAGGATGATGCAATTTCCCAACACACTCAAGTTCCATTAATCAATAAAGGGTTTACAAGGCACAAATGCCCATAATCAGTTTCCCATTCTAGGGGATTACACAATTACTATTCTATGATCCAAAATATTATGGACAAATATCCAGAATGATAACCAAAAAAACCAAAACAAACTCGTATCCCAGAACTCTAACCGCCCTTCGTCACTTGCTTCTTTTTAGAACCACTAGCCCTATCTGAAATTTGTTTGTGAGAGTAAGATTTTAAGGAATCCCTGTAGTAACCAATTACTCATAGTATACACAACCACAAAGCATGTAAGCAAATCACCACACAACACACAGCAACTAGAATGGCAGTTACAGCGGGAGGGGCATGTGTGACTTACATCACCCTTACGTCTGCTCACACTGAAGTGCTTACACTGTATTGGACAACATGTTCATATCACATATATCACCACAGTTAGGTTCCATATAAAATATTTTACAATACATAGCCATACTGGCATGTTTCTCAAAGTAGGAATTCACAATTCCAAAACACAGCCACAGCACTTACAACGGTAGTTTAACGGCAGGGGTAGGTGTGCCACGCATCACCAACTACGAATGCTCACGCTGAAGTGCTCATGCTATAATGTACTATGTAATATCTCTCATTCATATTTTCACAACATCCACACAATGATAAGTCATGCATACCAAGCATTATACACAATACAAGAGAAAAGTCACTATCTTGGTCTTTCTGCGCTTGTTCAGGCGCTAGTCTCTCGCGGGCAGGGCAAATATCAAATCCTATAATTCATAATTAGGGACGAAGCGTTATTCTCTATTCCAATACTTAATGACTTTATAACACTTAGATTTGGTTATCATTAATATCCTTTAGGAAGCTACAATATCCTCTAACAAAAGCCCTAAAGGGTTGGAAGAACTATACTAAAGATCCCTTTTTAGAAGTACAAGTGGTTATTTTTCACTGTTGCACTCGAGTGAAGAAGGCCTCACTCGAGTGATGATGGACTTGCACTCGAGTCATGAAAAGTGTTAGAACCGGCTATCACCCAAGAGGGGGGGTGAATTGGGTGTATAATAAAAACTTAAGAACTTTAGAAATCTTTTCGTATCTTAACGAAAGCGGTAAGTATGAAGGTTTATAAATCAACAGTTAGATTAAATAATATATGCTGGAAATATAAGAGTTTAGGGAAGAGAATATGCAAACTGTGATTTATCCTGGTTCGGTCCAATCTGTGATGGCCTACGTCCAGTCCCCAGGCTCCTCCTGAGATTTTCAAATCCACTATCTTCTTGTTTAATCCGGGCACAAGAAAAGCCTTTACAATCCCACAAGTTTAGCCAGGTACTTGTGAAACCTTTTACAAATCTCTCACTGAAATACTCCCCCTTACGGCAAGTCTTACGAGCAGAGCAATCCCGAAGATCTTCCTCTCCTGCTTACTCATGCAAGTCTTACGAGCAGCAACGTTCTCTCCTGCTTACACCCCTGTAAGTCTTATGAGCAGCAACGTTCTCTACTGCTTGCACCTTGTAAGTCTTACGAGCAGAATGTCTTACTGGCAATTCTCTCTACAGCTTCTCCGTAAGAAAATCAACCCTCTCAAGGTCCCTCTACATTGAGATCAACTCAGAAATATAGATGAAAGTGTTTACAGACTCTCTCACATAGTGGATATAATACTCACTGAAGTACCATACAAATGATCACTCTCTCATTAATAAGTAATACTGAAACCACAGAACAGATAGTGTTTAGGTAGAAGCAGAGGATTCACATTTCTATCATTTTTCTCGTAGTTGCTCGTTGTCTCTGTTTTCTCCGTTTTTCTCAGTTACTCATCATCGTTGAATGCTCTCTCATTTATAGTTGATGAATATAATGGCCGTTGTGAGCATTCGTCCATTGGAGTCATTTTGACCGTTGAGCATATTTGAAAACGAGCTACTGTTCGTTATGGAGCAAAGTGGAGCGTCTCGTTTGAACAGCAGGAAGATTCATTTTGAGCTGTAGTAACGTTGTGGAGCGGGATGTGTTTCAGACAATCTCTTATGGTGGGTCAAGCTTTTGTCGTGGTAGGTAGCTGATGCTCGGTGTGTAATGATGTCGCCCGCCATTCTTGACTCTTTCATTTGAATCTGTAAGCTCACCGTTAAATTTCCTGTTTCACACTGTAAAATACTTAATCACTAATATGATGAAGTATTAGTCATGGGTATGTTGGATCATTGGTCAAAAGATGTTTTTCTGGCTTCTGTGACTCATCACGTTGAGTGAAGATATTCGCTGTGACCTCCGTTCTTGAAGATACAACCCAAATATTTAATCTCCTGTTTTACACTTGAAATATATGTTAGATAATGTTTAGAAACAATAACAAGTGAAAACATAATGATTGTATAACGTTTAACCATGTTTGGATTGATGGTTGTGAGGCTCTGTTTTGTTTGTGCATTCTACCACGTTCTGTCGGGTCCTCACTTCGAGTGCAATATGCCTCACTCGAGTGCAGTTCATATTTCCACGTTCTGACTTCCTCTCGGGCAAGCACTCGCTGCACTTCACTCGCATCTGCTCGAGTGAATTCTCGAATCACTCGAGCACAAAACATCCTGCTCGAGTGCGCCTCAAGTTTTCACGTACATGCTTCTTCTCGGGTTGTCACTCGCACATCATTTTAACAAGAGTGAGATTTTGTACTCGCGAGTGATATGGTCCCTCACTCGAGCATACATACCTCTGCTCGAGTGAGACGCATATTCTCAAGGAATATGCTCTCAAAATCAACACTTGCATCAGGATTTCAGAGGGATGAATTTATCACTCGCAGGTGATGTGGGCCTTCACTCGAGCACACAGACTCCTGCTCGAGTGAGAAATCATCCAATGCTCGAGCATGAATCCTAGTGCTCGAGTGTTGCAAATTTCTTCACGTTTCAGCTGCTTCTGGACATCACTCGCACGACATTTTCAGAGAGAAAGTTTTTGCACTCGCGGGTGATGTGGGGCCACTTTAGAAAAAATTTGTTCATTTGATTCAAATGATGTATCATAAGAATGCTCTTGTCATATGCATTCCAATGCAACAAGAATCAGCTCCAAACTCCTTGTATTCAATTGGAGCATTCACTGCATGTATATATAATAAAAGGGACGTTTTTAAAAAAATTGAAGCTTTAAGACTGGTTGTAGTCACAACCGGTCTTAAAAAGTACTTTAAGACCGGTTGTGCCCACAACCGGTCTTAAAAATCCACATTTAAGACTGGTTGTACCCACAATCGGTCTTAAAGGTCAGACCTTTAAGACCGGTTGTTCCCACAACCGGTCTTAAAGGTCAGACCTTTAAGACCGGTTGTTCCCACAACGGGTCTTAAATGTCTGCCCTTTAAGACCTCTTGCGGGTAGAATAGTTCTTAAAGGTCAGACCTTTAAGACTGGTTTTAAGAACAACCGGTCTTAAAAGTGTGACTTTTAAGACCGGTTATAACAACCGGTCTAAAAAAATAATAAACTTTTTAGACCTGCTGTATCAAGACCTAATACAGAACCGATCTAAAAAGTCATTTTTAACCGGTCTAAAAATTCATTTTTCTACTAGTGAGAGGAATAATCTGGCTAAATAAATGAGTTGAGGAATAATCTAGCTATATAAATAAGCAGCAAACTACTTTGATTGAATTGAATAAAGATAAGAATTGATTAGTAATAATGAAGTTATAAACCACTGAAGGATGCTTTCAAAAGATTTTAAGATTCTCAGAAGAACCTACTCAACTATAGGTTTGAATCTTATATTGAGGTTAGGAATATAAAGAGTTTTATGAAAGAATATTGATTAGTAGTTCAAATTCACTGCATAAAACTCATCGGATTGATTACAAAAATAAGGTGTTATAGTGACAGGCACGGAATACAAGAAAACTCATATTCTATAAGCCTTAAAACTTAAATATGAATATAAATACTTGAAATACTAAATATAGTATCATTCATAATACCATAATTAGTAATATAATCCTGTATATAAATATACCATTTCTAGATCATGCATAAACATATTCCTAATAAATAAAATAAATCTTTTTGTAGAAATTATGACATAGTCCTATCTATAAGTTGAACTTCCTGAAATTTCTACAACAACCTGTGAGTAATATAAAGCATATGGAGCTCCGCTCCATAATGACATATACATATACATAAATCCCACAACATCAAAAACGTTAGGAATCCTGCCTATAGAATATATGGAGTGACACTAATAAATCATACAAAAGTATTAATTAAACATTTACAATAGTCTATGTGATAGAAGTAACAATCATAGGCTTCTTATCCAAGGTGAGCTTCAGGAGTCAATAGGAGGAGTACATACACTTCTTCCATTTGAGTGCAAAAATACTTTCCAATAAATAACGTCCCCATAATAATATACAAATATACGATAATAATAAGCAAGTTTAGTCATAACAGAATAAAGTAACTTCTCATTTGAATATTAAAGAATTAATTATTCTTCATGTAAACAAGTAAGCAACTAAGAGTATAAGAAGGCAAATAAAGAATTAATCATTGCTATTTACTATAAAAATATATTCAAAGAAATTTTTATTTGAAAATTGATAACATAATAAAACTAGTTGTATTCTTAATTAGGACATAGACAGAATGATAGCAAGCATGGACACATATTCCATGAGAGTAATTAACTAATCCGGTGTAGCTAAAAGCCATGAAAATAGGCCCAGATAGAAGCCATGAAGAACTGGTGTGAGTGATACTCACGAAAACCCTCACCCTATGTGTGTTGGCTATCACACGTGGTTAGCACCTCCTAATCACCCTGTTAGCTGGGCGTGCCATGCACATCAAGGGCTAAAGGAAATGCCATTAGCAACCAATGTTCTACTTTCAATCCTTTGATAATATTTTTTGGCATGAATGGAAGTAGGCAACCTTATTACTCAAATCAATTTCAATGTTGAATAGATAAGTCTTTCCTTGTTATGAAAAATCTCCCCCTTCCATGCATGTAGAAAAGTTTAAAGTCAAGTAGAAGAAATCCAATAAAGAAATTATCTTTTTCTTCAAAAGCTTTAACTTGTCACTTTTGAGAATGCTAATACTCAAGAACACATTAATGAGAAAGTAAACTACTTGAAAATAGGGAAGGTAGCATCTAATAACATCATATCTATATCAAGTGGGGTGTTATTTACTTACTTGGTAGTCTCAATAGCTTTGGTCTATCATACTTGGTAGCCTTCAAACATGGTTCTACTTTCCACCTAGTAAACATTATCATTATAGTTATTCCAACTATGACATCATAGAAATCTATAATATCTTAGTTAATAAAATCCCTTCATGTATTTTATAAGAATCTTCCTTATCTTTTAAGAGATTAAATCACAACCGTAAGCTTCATAAGTTATTTATAACAATGATGCTAAAGACCAATATATATACACATACACATGCAAATTTGTTTATTTCTGTTCACAACTCTATTTTCATAACAAATTTAAAGAATAAGAAAGAACTATTTAACTTCTAGATGCATATAAAGTACATGCCCTTAATTGAATCCATAATAAATAAAACCACAGCATGTATGTACGTACGTACATACGTATCTATATATGTATGTATGTATGTATGTATGTATGTATGTATGTATGTATGTATGTATGTATGTATGTATGTATGTTGTGTGTGTGTGTGTCTAAACATTGCATATAATTTTCCAAATCTTAACATAGGATCCAAATAACTCTTAATTAATCAATACTATTATCTTCCTCCTTATTGTATCACAAAAATCAATTTCCTTTTCAATATCACTGTATAAAATTACCACACTTGTCAAATTCCACAACATTGATTTCAATACTATTGTATGTATGTAGTGTATGTGTGTGTGTAAACATTACACATAATTTTCCAAATCTTAACATAGAATCTAAATAACTCCTAATTAATCAATACTATTATCTTCCTCCTTATATTATCACAAAAATCAATTTCCTTTTGAATATCACTAATAAAATTACCATGCTTGTCAAATTCCACAACATTCATTTCTTAAGCATTTTCACAAACACTTTTTATGTACTCTAATAGCTAACATCATTAATCAATAAGTGAAATTACTCCTTCAAATTTTCAATCAACCATCTTTAGAGAGCCATCTTAAGGTCATTAAACATCCTTATTTCAATCAATTTGAAGGAAAAGATTGAACATAATTTAAATTTTTCCTCATCGAGAATGTGTGTCTATGAATACATTTAACCATTAAAAAAAGTGCATAATGAAATACCCATTCATGATAGGCTCCTTATCTATTAAATTATAAAGTTTACAACTTCTAATCCTTTACAATAGACTTTGAAACTACTGAGTCCTCTTAACAAGATTAAGTTATAAACAAATATTATAGCAATTAATTCCCTCCCCTAAACCCAACAACTATCACGCACCCAAAAATACAGCATATATCCACACACAACATAACAAAAAAAACTACATTATTCTAAACATAATAATTAAAAAAATGTAAACATTCTAGAGTTCTGAGGAAGAAAGTATTTATACATACCCAACATAATCAATGCACAAGAGTAAAAGAGAAGTGAAGGTTGAATTCTACTTGATCTAACACAACAACACCTAAAATAGAGCAAGAAGGAGAGTCGAAATGAAGCTCTAGTACACCGACACCATAACAACAAAGATGAGAGTAGCAATAGTGGGCAAGGAGGAGGAGACAGTCGAGTAGTCCAGAAGCCTCTCCCCTTGTTTATGTTGTTAAAGGCGAAGACTACAGGGCAAAACAAAAAGGCAGTAATGTCCAACATTGTTGAACCAAGGAAGGAGCAAAGTTAGTAGAGATGGTGGCTGAATCTGTTGGAAATTGTGCCCTAAGGGCCAATCATTGTACTTTGAACATTATTATTTTAATGAAATTTCTCCATTCTGTTATCATATTATTTGCATGTTAAATGTGATAATTGTATCCTTGGATAATTCATAAAGATTGTCCTAAAATGTCCCTGGTCGGTCATCTATGCGGGAGCAAAGATGAAACAAGATCAGTATGACTTTGATAAGATATGGAGATACGAATCAAAGTCTTAGGACTTGTAAGAGTACAAGGTGCTGGACCGACCCACTATGAGAAATCTACATGGATCAAGTCATAAGCTTTTCTCATGTATAACCATGTCACAATGCCCTTAGACCTGAGGTCATCATGGATTCCTACATGAGAGTTGCTAAGCTTTGAACTAGTCAAAAGTCACTTTTGACCGGGTGATGCTAAAGGCTACGATCAGGCTTGGTGGTTTTTCATGCAGAGGAATATGAATGATCAAGATGGAATTTGTCCCTCACATTAGTAGAGAGATATTACTGGGCCCCTCGATGAGTGAGTCTGAGAAATGTATGTCCATACTATGATGGAAAGGAGTTTCCGTCTCTATTATCAGGCTACTCAGGAATCGAGAAAGTAATGGTCAGGAACAAGAGGATGACATTATCCATGCCTTATCCTTGATCGATATATCGTGTGACAAAAGGGACATGACATGGTTGTATAACAGGTTGCATCGTGATAATGATCCTCATATGAATTTGGTAGTCGTAATGTCTTGCTAGAGGCCGCTTGCAACTTTTGGGTTAGTATAGTTATTGGCCCACTGCCAACTTCATATGGGCCTACAGGGTCACACACAAGAATGACCCAACACGAGATAATGTTTAATTTAGGGTGGACGAATTTTATATTTATATATATAATATAAAATTCATTAATAATATTATATAGATATATATTTTTGAAATATATATATCTTATATATATGTGTATATATATTATATGATATTATTATATTGTGTTAGTTTTAAATTTAATCTATTAAGATATATTAAATTTAATAACTAACATTAAATTTAATTTATTAAGATATATTAAATTTAATAACTAACATGATAGAGATATAGTATCTCAGATTTAATTTATGAAGATAAATTAAATCTAATGGCTCTTTATTTGGATTAAATAAATAGGTTAAATTAGAACGGTTGGATAGATTTAATTTAAACTGAATTTATTTAATTAGCTCATCAAGATAATTAATAGTTAATTAATTTCAAAATTAATGATGATTAATTTTGAAATTTGAAAATAGCCCTCATAGGTTATAAACTTGATAGAGTAGAAATATTGATATACACATGAGAATTGAGAGCTGCAAGGGAAACCCTAGGAGACATTAGAGGTGTTAGCACGCAGTCTAGGTTGGAGAGCATTCGTGTGGATACCGGTAGAGGGAGCGGACCTGATGTGTTGGCTCCTAGAGATCATGAAAACCCTGAATCATAAAAGGTATGAATCCTTCCAACTTGGTTTAAACGCCGTTGATAGATCCTCGATTAGAATTGGTAAAATTTTAATATTCTTCCGCTGTGCCTGCCGATCCTAACAGAATCTAGCTCACCGGTGATGGACTAAAAGAAGGAGAAAGATGGAGAAGATAACTGGATTTGGGGTTTCAATACTCAAAGATTCTATAGGTTTCTTTCTCTTCTTTTTTGCTGGAATTTGACAAATGAAGGGAAATAAGAAGTGGGCAAAAATCTAAGGTTATTTTTTATTTTATATTTTCATTATTATCATGATTTGTATTATTTAATTTTACTTGTAATGGGCTTTGACTTTCGGTTGGGCCTTTGCACAAATGGAGGACCTTAATCACAATGAAAAGGCCCTCCTATATTTTTTTGAATTTCCCAAGCATCAACTTGAGGTAAGCTTTAAATTTTAATATTTTCTCTCCCATATGAAACTCCATCCTCTAGATGTGCTTACAATGGATTATCTTCAACTTGTTATTCTAAATTTATGCATTTTCATATTACTTAAGTCGCATTTCTTCAAGTTCTTGGAGTTGAATAATCCAATTAGCCAAAGAAGATTATAAGTAGGCATTGCAAGCTTTGATTGCCTAATAAGGCTTATGCTCATGCTCCATAGGGAGATGAAAAGACTTGATGTAGAACAATCTAAATGGTGACATGCCTATAGGTGTTTTATAGGCAGTCCTATATGCCCAAAGAGCTTCCTCCAATCTCTCACTCCAATTCTTGTGGGATGGCTTCCCAATATTCTCAAGTATTTGCTTGACTCCTAATTAAAACTTCTGCCAACCCATTGGTTTGAGAATGATAAGGTGTTGCAAGCTTATGAGTGACTCCATACTTAACAAGTAATGAGTTAATAGTCCTATTGCAGAAATGTGTACCTTCATCACTGATGACTGCCCTTGGAATGCCATATCTACAAAAAATATAAGAATGTAAGGACTTAGCAATAGTAGAAGCATCATCATTTTTAGTTTGAATTGCCTCTACCAATCAAGATACCTAGTACCCTGCAAGCAATATATAAGCATATCCAAAGAATGGAGGAAAGGGCCCCATAAAACATATACCCTATACATCTAATATTTCATAAAAATGCATAGGCCTCATAGGCATCTCATGCCTCTTACCCTAACTCCCAAACATTTGACAAGTATCACAAGATTTTGTGATAAACATATGAATTATGAAACAAAGTAGGCCAATAGAATCCACACTCCAACACCTTCCTAGCAGTCCTATTTCCACTTAAATGCCCCCAATAGAAATAAGAGTGAGCAAGGGAAATGATGGAGTGAATCTCATCATTTGCAACATAATACGGGATGCATTGGCTCTACATTGTCTCTAAACGATAGGTGGATCCCAAACATTGTAGTTAGCCTCCCTCATCAGTTTGTTTACCTGAAACATAGAGATAGAAGGAAGAACTACATGAGAAACAAGATAATTCACAATTTTAGAGTACTATGGCTCTTGTACAGCTAGAGCAAACAAACAGAATTAGGAAAAGAGTCATTAATGAGATCATAAGGATCAACTCCCTATATATGATCAGGAGGTTGGCAATGTAACATCCCAAATTTTAGCCACTAAAATTCCTTTATACTTTGAGGTATTAAAGGGAATAAAATGGTGAATATTAGTATATGTGAAATTGCTAAACAATGCAATTAGTGGTCACATGTAACACCTTACTTCTGTAATCAGCCTAATGAGTTTTACGCAGTGAATTCAAACCATGAAGTAATATTCATGTATAAAGTTCTTTCAATTCCCAACCCTTCAAGATAGGATTCAACCCTGTAGTTGAGTGGGTTTTTCAAAAAATTTCAAAACTTTTCAAAAACTATCATAAAGTTGTTCGTAACTTCTTTATAACTCATCATTTCTTAATTCTCTTTAGTGTCTTATTCAGAGTGATTCTTTTCTTATTTTTACGTGTAGAAGGTTTCTTAACTAATGAGCTCATATCGTGCGATTACCCATTTCTAATTCAATTCTTGTGCTTAGGAAATTTGACTTGTCAGTCATTTAGTGATATATAATTAATCACTCAACATTTATTACACAACAGTTCAGCATGTAAATAATTCTTCTCCTTCGTTTCAACTTTTTGTCCTAGCGCAACGTCTTGCACTTCTCTTTAGTGCTCTGCTACTTATATTTTTGGTGAGGGAGAGTGAGATTCAAGAGAATCCTAGTAGCAAATAGTGCTAATAATACATGCAAGAAATGCTTTTGTGTATGACATGCTTGCTTACATAAATTCATGCGAACATAATGACATATATGTATGCTTAATGTTTAACACATTACACTAATGGCCATAATATAAGTAAAATAGAGCTTCCCTCATTCACATATGTGTCATACAATTCATTAAAGCAACTAACACATCAATATACAAGTACACATATACAGTTATGAAAGTGAGGAAAGTTCCCTACCTTTTGCCTTCAAGTTCCCTCCTTGTACCTTTTCTTCCAATCATTGAAGCTTCTTGAAAATTCTTTCACTTTTCTTCTTTCTTGACTTCTCATGACCCTAGATAAATGGCCATATTATTAAAGCAATGACAAGTAAATTTCTAATGGGTTACTTTAGCCTCTAGGACTTGTCTTTATTCTTTGGGCCTATACTTGTCCCAAATTTTAATAACCTAAGACACCTTGGTTGGTTAACCTTAAAGTTAACACATTTGGCCTTATGGGTATTTAATAGACCCTCACTGACTTTATGGGCTTTACTTAACCATTGAAGTTCAACTTAATTACCAATTGGCCTTACTTTTTTATTTTTTCCTAATTACCAAAATCTGCCAGAATTTTCAATAATCTATGAAAATTCATAACTAATTGTGCAAATGTCCAATTGTGATGATTCTAAAGGCTATATGACCCCTAATCAATCTAGTTTCAAGGAAAAAATATAGCCATTACACTTCTAGACTCACATCAATACAGTATCTCACTTAATTGATTACTGCCCCTAGATTTTTCCCAGCTTTGCAGACTAAACTTTGGAAATTCATTATTAATTCTACAAAAGTCCTAATAAGTTGGTTCTAGGTTCAATAAAAATCTCTTTAAGTCATATTTCAGGGAAAAATATCTCAAAGCATTGATTATAGCCATAAATTTTTTGAAAATTTGTCACACACAGACTGCCACAAATTTCATTCCAAAATAAAGATCAAACTTTGAAAATTCATAACTTTAAATCTATTGTTCCAAATGGCTCGTATTACCTACCACATAAAATCCAAGATGTCTAATTTAATCTTGTAAAATTTCATAGCATTTGAAGTATGTTTGACCAATCAAAAACATGTTGCAAGTCCTCTTCCTGCATAAAACGAATTCAGGTAGACTTGAAAACAACTTCCAAAATCATCATAAATAATCATTTAACCATAAACACATGATTAAACCATGATTGAACCTCAAATATTCTTATTGGATAAAATATGAACAGTACCCACCCCCATGAAAACACATCCAAACAACAAACAAATCTGTCCAAAATAAAGGCTATGCTTACATCTACGTGTTTCAACAATTAGTTTGGAAATCTAGCAATACTATGGCAGGCAAGATGGCAGTAAAACCCTCTAAATGAAAATCCAAAAACAAATAAATGAAACTTGGGATGAGTAGAAAAAGGTTTGTGAAGGGTACTTTGAGAGGAAAAGCTGATTCGATAGAGTTTTGATGATTGAAGTTCTTAGAAAATGCTATTCATGCTCTATCTCTCATCTAAGAATTTCTTAAGATTGTTTTGGCATTTTTTCTTCTTTAATGAAGATGATGGACAGAATTATTAGGCCCTTAATGGTCTTGGAGAGTGTCCGCCATCTGTTACATTCCTATAGTGCCATTTGCTCAGTAATCCAGTGATTTAGTAATATGTGTCACTTGCTTTAATACAATTTGTCAGGGACAGTGAAGGTCTGATGGTTTTCTCCAACTCCTAGGTTCAGTGTTTAAGAAACTTAGTCGGTGACCAGACCAGAGATAGGTCGATTTCCCCGACTCAGGTGCTAGGTGGCATATCCCGAGGATGGCAACACAAAAGGCAAAAAATGAGGGTCATCATGCGGGACAATTGTCATTTCTCATTCATCCAACATAAAAGTGTTGTTGTACTTTGTCATGATAAGGAGACACTTGTCAATTTCTTGTGGTGCCAACACAAAAGTTGTGTCATCATTAACTATCACGACTTACTTTATTAAATCTACTTTAATAAAGTTACTTTATCGGTATCTACTCGGGTTTCACTCGGGACTTACTAAGGATTGTGTCATGCGTATTGGAGTTCACAAGATGATGCCAGGTCTGAGTATGTGTATTTGGGCCCCACATAGAACCACACACCAGTGTCTATTCCAAAAAATGAAGGGTACACATGCCTCCCTGTAAATGCCATGTGCACTCATATACCGGCATACTTTACTCAATTAACTTGTCCATACCTCATGACATAGTTGGGAGGCATCTTTCTACTAACCCAATGGCACCATATATGTGTCTTGTGCACATCTGTACCAACACTTAATCATACTACCTACAAATACTGAGTACTCTACCCGATAAGGCTAAATTACATGGTCTTTAAGAGTCTTTCTATCTCCCATTATTCTTAGGACTCTCGCCAAACTGGACTTAGTAGTACATCTTATTCAGGCTTTTTCCCTAGCTTTTAGTCCCAAGATTTTGGATATTACATCACACATAACATAATTATGTTTAGAACACAAATTGTAAAATATGGATTTACTGCCAGTATGTTTTCCTGCGTGACATTTTAGTTGTGTGATGGTTTGGGATAATCAAATGATGTCCAATAGATGTGAAATTTTGTAGAATAAAAGTATACTTACCAAGCTTTAATTTGATAGGTCATATAAGTCATTTGGAGCTGTACACAAAGATATGTATTTTTGAAGTTAGCCAAGTGAAATTGGAAAGTTTCTGTGGCAATAACCAATAAATGATAATTCTAAAATGTTGAGTGTCCAGTTGGCTAAAGGAAATATTTTTCCTTAAAATAGACTTAATAAGAGTTACATAGCCTTTGAAACCACTGCAATTGGATATCCATAAATAAAGATATGAATTTTCAAAGTTTGATGAAAATTCTATCAACTTTTAGTCTATATGCGAAATTCAGAAGGTAATGGCAAAAATGTATTCGCAAAATAGTTATTTGGCTATATTTAACCCAAAGCCTATAATTTTCCCTTTCTCATGTGCTCTTGGACGTTCAACAAGGAAAGGCAAGAAGGGAAATATATACTTGGTCAAAATTAAAAGTAAAATGGAGTATTGTTGGCCAAGTAAAATTGAGTTGAAAAATCAACAATTGTAGGTAAATTGTGATAATTGAAGAAGCATACTTGGTTATTCCAAGAGTCCACTTTTGTCACTTTTGGGCAAGAGGAAAAGGGAATTGATGATTGAATTCCAATTGCCAAGTTGAAGTAATTAAACCAAGCAAAAAGGTGAAAGCTTGAAAAGTAAAAAATTGTAGGCAACTTAAAAGTAATATTGAAGATATAGCATTTGGATATTTCAAGAAGCAAATATCCTTTTTCAATGGGCCATTAATTTTATCCAAGTTAAATAGGAGAGAGGAAAAGAAAATATCTATGGCCAAAACAAAAGGATGAAGGTGAAAAAGTCAAAATGAAACATGTGGTAAAATTGTTATAAAATAATAATTATTCATGGAGGTAGAGTGTGATATTTTAAAAGCCTCTTATCCTCTTCCAAGCCTTTATTTCATCCAAACATAGTGGCTGAGAGAGAGAGAGAGAGAGAGAGAGAGAGAGCTCATATGAAAATGAAGAACAAAGAGAAGAGAAGTAAGTTCAAGAGGCAAAACAAGGTGAGTTGGTAGTGATTTACACATGTTTTTGCCTCCTAATTCCCGCACAACTCTCTCTAATCTCTATGTCTTCATAAAATACACTTATAGCAAGACAAATCAAGAGGAAAGAAGTAGAGGGAGATGGCATTTTAGAGAGAGAAATAGGAGAAATCAAAGGTAATCTCCAAAACCTTGTTTTCTTGTTAGATTCAAGGTTATTGATAGTTTGTATTGGTTGATTTGTGGTTAATTTGGTTGATTTTGTAATTTGGGTTGATGAAACCCTAAGGGGAGGTTCTACCCAAATTTTGATTAAACATGTGTAAAAGTGTTTAGCTGGTTAAACAAGGGATTAGAGGTGCAAAGAAGGTGTTTGGGTGAATCAAATCATAAAACCTCATTTTTCACAAAATTAATGAAAGTTTTGGCCAAGGGCAGTTTGGAGAGTTAGAGTTTGAATTTCATCAATTTGATGATTCCATTATGTTTAAAATGGAAAATTGTGTAGGGTGTATATTAAGTAGGAAGTGTGAAAAGCCTTGGAATGTAAAATGACAAAATGAGCCCTAAAACCCTAAATGGGGGCTGCCGAGGGTAAAATTGTCTTTTTGGCAGTGAATCTGGAAATTCTAAGTCGAAAATGGATTCTACATGTGAAATTGTGTAGAATCACCCTGGGTCGTAATTTTTGGGAAAGTACAATTGGATCCGGTATAAAGGGACTTGGACCGGGTCCCTAGCAACATTTTAGTCATTTTGCAATGTTAAGCTAATATAACTAACAAAATGAGTTTAAAAGAGTTTAGACTAGTACATGAATGAGTATTAACTCAATTCTTGTAAATTTGAAATTTTAGAACATATCAATAGCTTGAGCTGAATCAAAGGTAGTGAACGGACAGTAGAGCAGGAAAGGGCAATTCAAGTTAGTAACTCTAACTTTCATAAACTATGTGAATATTTATATGCTTTGAGTATGTCATCTTCTATAATATGAACACTATATTGCCAAGTAGGGCATTGTCCGAGGTGGCACATTTACCTGGTTGTGAGCAAGAACCCAACCAAGGTCTATGGATGAAGGGGAGTAGCCCTGACTCATGTACACATGCCGTTTTGTTTGTGTTATTATTATGTTGCATTATGTAACCCCCTTCTCATCAAGGCCGAGATTTATGTTCAAAATTACGTAATTTCATTGAATTAAAGACCACGGAATAAATTGAGACTTATAAAATTTTCATTTACTGGAATAGGATTTACAAAATTTTCAAAAACCTGTTCAACATGGTCTCATATTCACATTTCAAATACACAAATAGCATGCACAGTTCGATTCCATTTATAAATATCAAAGTGCAATAAGATTTCCCAACATACTCGGGTTCCATTAATCATCTAAAGGGTTTGTAGGGCACGAACGCTCATAATTAGTTTCCCATTATAGAGGATTACATAAATAGTAATCAATATCTCCTACATATACATAATTCCCAAAAAAATGTCCAAAAGTAAAAAATATGATAAATAATTATCAAAAAAATAAAACTCCTAGGTTGGAGCTTTATCCGCCGTTCACTACCTGCTTCTCTTTAGAACCACTAACCCTATCTGAAAATTGTTTTATAGGAGAGTGAGATTCTAAAAAATCCCCGTAGTAACAATTCACTCCTTACTTGAGTGAGAACCCACAATACTCACAAGTGAGACAAACACTTTTTCTTTTTTCCTGAAAGTGCAACAGAAAGACTAAAGGAAAACGAGAACATGCAATGCTACACTCGAGTGAGACCATTTCAACCTCAAACACATTTCTTTCTATTCCAAACACATTGCAAGACACCATTTTCATGACCACATTATACCAAACTCCCTAAGACCCTAGTTTCAAAAATAGGGCAAAATTCCCAAAAATTCAAAGCTTAACCAAATGACACAAAACCTATGTAAAAGGGTTTCTCTTACTTACCTCTACAACTTTCTCAAAGGTGTTCGTTGCTTCTCCATCCTATAGCTTTTCTTGGGGGCATAAATCAATACCAATGGAAAATCTAAAACCATGTAAATGAAGCCCTCAATCCAAGGAATAAGATTAAAGAAGAGAGTTTCTGCATAGGAGGTCATCTTAAGGGTTAAAATGCTTGCCTTAAACCAAGCTTTCCTCCTCTCCCTAACACAATAGGAGAGAGAAATGAGAGAGAAGAGTATGGAGGAGATGATGAAATGATAGCTTTCCCTTGCCCTATGCTTATTCAGCCGAAACCAAGGAAGAGAGAGGGAAAGGAAATTATTTTTAATTCCAATTTTGACTTTTCTACCAACCTCATCATCATCTCAACTTGCCACATGTCTTAATTTCATTGGCTCACATAAAGTAAGTAACCAATTAATTACTCTAACCACTCCATTAGCCATTTGGTCACACAACTCATTTCTTCTTAGTTAGTAATTAATTTCTTCATTAATCACTGACTAATTAACCAAAAATTTTCCATTCTTTCTAATTTTCCACTGATTTTGGCACATTTGCCATATAACACATATTTAAATTCTTTTCCTCTTCTTTATGCGCCATTTCCCTCATATTTAGCCCAAATAATTATTTTGTCACATAATTATGCTAAAATACAGGGTGTTGGCATTTCCAATAACTAATTCAGATCTCAAATTAACTTTAATTCACCAAATCATTCACAATAATTATCATTAGCCTTTAATCAAAATTTGGGGCATTATACATTACATGGTGTATAACATATTTATCTGTCGCATTTTATATGATTAACTGCATTTACTAATGAGATTCATTTGAATCTCATCATTTTTCAAATTTAAAAATATTCCAGCTAAAGGAAGCTGCTCGAAGGTCAAAGTCGTAATTGCTTTTTTATTATTTTTAGGTCTGTAACTATTATGAGTACACCCTGTTGGGATTCCTGTAATATAATCATGTACATTTTATCAGTATATTTATGCTATTCCTATATGCCCATCGAACTGCAAGCTAACACTCTAAAAAAGGTGAAAATAAGATATGGATGTGACAGGAAACTTAAATGGTTTGCTACATGATTCTCAGCACCTACTTAATCTCTAACATTAATATCGAATTCTTTCAGTAATAAAGCCCATCTTAGTAGCCTAGCTATAGACTGAGGCTTTTCGAACAGCTAACGAACAGTTGCATGATCAGTAAGAATTAATCAAATATTGCCTAAATTTTGCTAAAGCAAACACAATGGAAAACAACTCCTTTTCTATAGTGGTGTAGTTCACTTGGGTTAAGTCAAGTGTCTTGGATGCATAAGCTATTACTCTAGATAACATATCCTCTCGCTGACCAAGCATAGCACCTACAACATTGTTCAAGCATCACAAGATAACTCAAAATGCAACTTCCAATTAGGGGCAACTAAAATAGGAGGCGTCACTAGCATTGATTTGAGAGTGTCAAGGCATGTCTACACTTGTCATCAAAATGAAAATTAGTTTCTTTCTCAAGCAAAGTGGAAAGGGGAAGAACAATTTAACTAAAATATTTAACAAAATGCCTATAGAATTCCACATGCCCAAAAAATGATCTCACTTCCTTCAGATTGGTAGGATAGGGAAGTGATGAAATAACTTCAATCTTAGCTCTATCAACCTTTATTCCTTTAAAGAAATAAGGTGATTTAAAACAAAACGACTATCCACCATAAAGTGACACTTTTTGTAATTCAAATAATGATTCTTTTCCAAGCATCTTTTCAAAGCAAGTTCAAGATTGGCAAGAAACCGATCGAAGTCATTGCCATAAATGGTGAATTCGTCCACAAAAATGTCCATGTTATGCTCCAATAATTCACTAATAATTGATATCATACACTTTTGAAAGTTTCCTGGAGCATTACATAATCCAAATGACATCCTTCGATATATGAAGGTACTAAAAGGATATGTAAAAGTAGTCTTTTCTTGGTCCTAAGGTGAGATAGGAATTTGAAAATATCTAGAGAGACCATCCAAGAAACAAAATGAGACTTTTCAGAAATCCTTTCTAACAATTGATCATTAAAAGGAAAAGGAAAATGATCTTTTTGAGTCACTACTACAAAATATACTTATAACTACCCTAAAGGACGTCCCTTTTTGAAAAAGGGACGCCCAAAATATTGGGCGGTGGCATATGTGTAATTATAGATCAAAATTGAAAAGGTTGGCTCGTCAAATAAAATTGAATCTCGCACCTGAATGTGTTTTAGACGTCCCCATCTTCATTAGGGACGTCTAAAGACTATTTTAGACATCCCCAATGAAAATGGGGACTTCTAAAGACCCCCAGAATATCATATAAAGAAAAAAAACGAACACATTTAGACGTCCCTAGACAATCTGGGGACGTCTAAAGCTTTACATTAGACGTCCCCAAATGGTCTGGGTACGTCTAAAGCTTTACATTAAACGTCCCCAGACCAGCTGGGGACATCTAAAGCTTATTTTAGACATCCTCAGCTGGTCTGGGGACGTCTAAAGTGTCCCTTTAGACATCCCCAGCCCAGCTGGGGACGTCTTAAGCTAGCTCACATGCACTGGTCGACATGACCGGTGCATGTTCAGTGTCAGAATTGGTTTCTTACTTGCTTTACTTTACTCTTTCACTCTCCCATCTTCATCACTTCCGTCTCCTCTCCCCTGGGCTTCTTGTTTTTTTTCTTCTTTCTCCAAATCAAATACGGCTATCCCTTGTTTCTTCTTGGTCCTTCTTACCCTCTATTTCATCCATAGCGTTGCTCGTCGCCGTCTTTGCTCTGCTGGGTCTGCACTGTTCTCTCTCATTCTCGCCACCGTCGGCCTCCTCTTACCACCGTGGGTCATCTGCCTCTAAAGTTGTAGCAACAGGTTAGCTAAAACTAAACTTGTGAATGATTAGCAAAATGCATTTGATTCTCGACTGGAATTTAAGTGTGGTTTGTGCTTCAGCTTTATCTTTGTTATTTTGCTAAATTTAAGACGTACCACATCAAGTTTTAATCTTTTGCTTTTTTGCATTGTGATTGAGATCTTTATTTACCAAAAGATATCGAGTTGTGATTGGCTCATAACAGAAATATCAGCTTTAAATGGAGGAAATAACTATAAACAAAAAGGTCTACCCAGCATATAATAAGCATGCGTTTATCTTGACATGTTCAATAGTTTTTTTTCATTATTTAAAATGGATTAGGATCAACATCAATAATGAACCACCATTAATTTTAAATCTGTTTGAGCAATAAGGAAAATCTAGTTCAATTTAAAATCATAACAAGACAATCAAAAATGAATTGTGTACGTTACTTTTACCTATTTACTGTGTCAAGTGCCTGACTTACAGAACAAAATCCACTTTTTACTAAAACGGATAGCCACATTGTAGAAGCCGCAAAAACAGAATTGTGTATGTAACTTGTCTTCACAACAAGGTGATGATTGCAATTTAAATTTTTTTGGTTGCTTTGAAGATTGAAGAATCATTATCTGATTGTTTTAAATAATTAATTTGATCTGAAACAAATTTGTATTTGCAATCTTAATTTTTTTTAATTGATTTGATTTGAATAATATACTAATATTTTGTACTTATTGAATTATTTGAATGTTTTATTTGAAATACAATTTTCAAGATAATCTTTTGTTTCAAATTTGGTGATGATTTTGTTTGCTTTTTATTAAAAGAAGTCCTCATCTCTTAGTTGATTTCAAGTTAATGGTGATGATTTTGTTTGCTTTTTATTAAAAGAAGTCAGTTGCAAAGCTTTATGCCGCATCATCTTATCTCACAATTTCCAACATAAGCTAAAAGAAGAGGGCATGATAGAATATGACTTACCACCGTGTGAAAACTTATTGAGTACAAGAAGGCATGTATTGATGATACTTCTCTACCAAGTCTGAAATCAGCAATTTTAAGAATATCATTTGTCACCAACAAGTTCTCTTTATAAAGAAAATTACTGTGAAAACATGACTAATTTGACACTTCAGTCACTAATCAATAAAATTATATAAGAATTCATAATCTTCTGGTATATTAAGTTGTAAGTTGTAATGCAATATTGTATTTAACTAGTAAGCAGCGCATTCATCAAGGAAGTTCTCAACTATACTTGACAATAATGTTTGTGGACTTTTCAAGCATATAAATAATAGGAGTAGACAAAAAGTTACGGTTAATGCAATGTAATCTTACCAATTAATGACTATTATACTATGAGCCCTCAATTCCTCAGCCCCAAATGCCCTTTATCATGTTACTTGTCCTATCCCTAGCTTACAGAACAAAACAGAACAAAATTCACTCTACACTCCGCAAAAATAGAATTGTGTATGTTACTTGTAACTATTTACTATCTACTGCCCAACTTAGAGAACAAAATTCACTCTACACTGAATAAACAACCACATTGTATGAAACAGCAAAAATATAAATCATAACCCATAGTTTTTTTACTGTGGATGCAGTTCAAATCGCCAAACTTACAGAACAAACTTGATTATTCAATTTCTATAGGGAAAAGATCACTGCACCCTCTCTAGAAAATTATTCTCAAACAGTTTCTAAAACATTTTGAAACTTCATTGTACCCTTAGGTCTAAACAGAAATTAATTTATTTTTGTTGAAAAGACATTTAGGCCCTTGTCTTATATATGGTCGAGACGGTCTTATAAATTCCCACATGTGTCTCTTGTAAATACACCTAGTTGATTTGTAAATTCCCACATATCTCACTTATGGTACATATCTGATTTAATATTTTGATTTCTAAAATATAAGTGTATTCTATTTGTGCTTGGTGCTAGAAGCTAAAGTTTAGTTTCGTTTAAATTAAGCTGAGATAGTTTGTTATTTTGATTTTGGGATGTCTCACTTTTAAAGGGAAATAATGCCAAAATTTTGAAAAACATGCGTGTAAAAGGCAATTCCCCGTGTTGACAATTATTCTAAACTTGAGTGTAAATGGAAATGACATAGGTGGTAATAAAATGGATCATAGTTGGATGAATGCTTTGAGAACAAGTGAAGAATATGAGAATGGGGTTGAAGACTATATTGAATTTGCTAGAAGGAACGCTCCAGCCAAAAATGGGATGTATTTTTGTCCTTGTGTCAATTGTTTAAATGAGAGAAAACGGGATGTTGAAGTTATAAGGGATCACCTACTTTGTGATGGAATAAATCTTCGATACACAAGGTGGATATGGCATGGTGAGGAAGTAATTGATTGTCCGTCACACAAGAAGGAAGCTGTGGATATCATAGATGAAGATAGAATGGAGAGAATGATTCACGATGTTGAGGTAGAATCCTTTGTGCAGTCGTATGAATATGACAGCCTGCAGAGTGATGCAGAGACACCGTTGTACCCTGGGAGTAAGTACACACGGCTGACAGGAATATTACATTTGGTTAACTTAAAAGCAACTTGTGGGTGGACCGGTAGTAGTTTTACATTGCTGCTTGAACTGTTGTGTGATATGTTTCCAAACGATAATGTACTTCCAAATTGTATGTATGAGGCCAAGAAAATCCTATCTACAATGGGTATAGAGTATAAAAAGATACACGCTTGCCTTAATGACTGTGTACTGTACAGAAAGGAGTATGAAGGTCTGAGTAAGTGCCCTAAGTGTCAAACTTCACGATACAAAGTGAAGAAAGATGGTGGTTGTGGCGATGGGACAACTAAAAGGCAACCTGTAAAATTTTTGTGGTATCTTCCAATAATATCGCGCTTTAAGTGTTTGTTTGGCACTGCAAAAAAGGCGAAGAAGTTGAGATGGCATTTGGATGACAGAATATCCGACAGAAAATATCTTCGGCACCCAGCTGACTCTCCACAGTGGAAGAAAATAGATAAAATGTTCCCTGAATTTGGCAGCGAGCTAAGAAACCTTCGGCTTGGGCTTTATACAGATGGCATCAATCCGTATGGAACTCTTAATAGCACACACAGTACGTGGCCAGTACTCCTTGTAATATACAACTTGCCTCCCTGGCTTTGTATGAAACGTAAGTATGTGATGCTTTCTATGATGATTTTTGGACCAAAACAGCCAGGAAACGATATCGATGTCTACTTGGTGCCTTTGATTGAGGACTTGAAGAAGTTGTGGGAGGAAGGCGTAGATGTGTTTGATGCATATAAGAATGAGTCCTTCAAGCTACATGCAATGATTTTTACCACCATAAATGACTTTCCTGCGTACGGAAACCTCTCAGGATACAGTGTGAAGGGGCATAAAGCATGTCCGATCTGTGAAGCAGACACTCACTTCCACCAACTTAAACATGGAAGAAAAAATTGTCTACCTTGGTTACAGGAGGTTCCTTCCTAGGTTCCACCCGTATCGTAGGTTAAGAAAGCATTTTAACGGCTTGTCGGAGTATGGAATGGCTCCAAAGGAATTAACCGGAGAGGAAGTTTATAGTCGGGTTGAACGTATTAATGTCTTACTCGGTAAGAATCAGAAGACTGCGGGTGAGAAGAACATATGGAAGAAGAGATCAATTTTCTTTGATCTTCCATATTGGCGTAGTCTTGACGTGAGACACAGTATTGATGTAATGCACGTGGAGAAAAACGTTTGTGATAGCCTTGTCAGTACGCTTTTGCACATTCCAGGGAAGACCAAGGATGGGATTAATGTGAGACTAGACCTTGTTGATATGGGAATAAGAGAACGGTTACATCCACAGTTAAGAGATGATGGTAGGAGGGCATACATGGAGCCAGCAGCGCATACACTATCAAAAGCGGAGAAAAGAAGTTTGTGTGGGTGTTTGCATGAAATTAAGGTACCACAAGGATATTCTTCGAAGGTAAGAAGGTGTGTGTCAATGGACGATTTGAAGTTAGTGGGAATGAAGTCCCATGATTATCATGTGTTGATGCAACAACTATTACCAATAGCTATTAGAGGCATTATGAAAGATGAAGTTCAAAGCACTGTGACAAGATTGTGTGTTTTCTTTAATGCTATCTGTAACAAAGTCATTAACACTGAAAAGTTGGATGAACTGGAAGCTGAGGGTTATATTATATTGTCCCAATTAGAGATGCACTTTCCTCCTTCATTTTTTGATATAATAGTGCATTTGATAGTTCATTTGGTAAGGGAGGTAAGGCTCTGCGGTCCAGTTTACCTGAGGTGGATGTACCCTTCCGAGCGATACATGAAGATCTTAAAAGGGTACTCTAAAAGCCTTAATAGTTGAAAGGTATATTGTTGAAGAGGCTATGGACTTCTGCAGTGATTATCTATCAGGGAAGAAGGAACAATCTCGGCATGAAGAGGGGAGGACCAAGGGAAAACGAGGACTAAAAGTGAAGACTATGCCTCATGCAGAGGTGTTGCAAGCACACCTTTATATCCTGAATAACATGGCAGAAGTTCAACCGTACATAGATGAACACAGAAAGAGATTGAAGAATATGAATCTGAGGAAGAATGACATGCAGATTACTATTGAGCAAAACAAGACATTCATTCAGTGGTTTAAGGAAAAGGTTTTGCATGAGACCGGTGTATTTGAGATAATAGAGTGGCTAGCCTGGGGGCCTTCGTTTCAGATCATTACTTGGAGTGGTTATAATATAAATGGGTATTCTTTCTACACAAAAGACCAAGATAATAGAAGTACCATGCAAAATAGTGGGGTGATGGTAGAAGCTGAAGCCATGCACTTTTCCAGTTTGAAAGACAAAAACCCCATATTAGCATCCATGGCCTATTATGGAGTGATAAAAGAAATATGGGAAATCACTTACAACAAGTTCAAAATTGCTTTATTCAAATGTAAGTGGGTTAGCAATAATGCTGTGGTCATAGATCAACAATTTGGATTTGTCTCAGTTGATCTTGAAAGAGTAGGTTATAGGGATGAGCCCTTCATTCTAGCAAGCCAGGAGAAACAAGTGTTTTATGTCACAGATCCCGCAAATAAAAAAATTTCCATTGTACTTCAAAGTAAAAAATAGAAGCATGGTAATTCGACCTTCAACCTTGACGACACACCACCTTTCACAATTAATCCACCTACAACAAGTGAAGTAGAATTGGTAAATGATGAAGAATATGCTGTAAGAAATGATCATGGTGAAGGAATATGGGAAACAATCTAGAGTAAGAGCTTAACTTAAAAAATAGTAATGTGTGCTGTTTGTTTTATAACTAGTTAGTTTATTCATTTACTTACAATTTATTCAACTATCTCACAATGATTTTTGTGCTTACAGGAATATGGACAATTCTTGTGACTCATAAAGTGATAGGGACAATGAAATGAATATGCCTGAACCTGATGCGAGACCTGAACAAGTTGGAGAAGAAGGGTTAGAGGCAGTACAAAAATGCCTGCATTGGTAGCACGTTATCACCATTAACAGGAGAGGTTGCATATTGACTTTGATGAAAATATGAAACCAATTGGTCCGGAGGAAGACCATTTCATTAGCTACGTAGTTTTTTAGGCTCGAAGCAAAGTTCGCATTACCTATGATAATTGGAAGTCGGTTCCACCAAAAACCAAAGACTTGATTTAGCAAAACTTTTGGTATATAAGTTTCAATACATCTACATATATATCTTTATTCCTATTGCTTCAAATATAATTAACTTATGTTTTTACCTTGCAACAAACCTATGATGTCCCTGACACCGCGGAGATGTACAAGGAGTGGATGACGGAGGTTTGTCTACGATGGAAAGATTTCAAGAACAAACTCACATGAGATTACATTCGAGGGGACCTAAGGGGCCAGGATCCATGTCATGAGTATACATTTTTGTCTCCAGAGGACTAGAGGTTGTTTATGGCATCACGAGAAGATCCAAACTTTTTGGTAAGATTTCTGTCATCATAGTGTTTTATTTGAATATAGTTGACATTATTGATTCGGTGTTCGTTGTTTTCCTTTCACAGGCATTAAGTACAGTAAATGCAGATAGGCAAGCAGCTAATAACTATTAACATTGCATGTCTCATGGTGGTTATCGGAAGCTTGAGCGAAAGATGATGGCAGAAGAGTTGGAGAAATTGAAGGAAGTAGCCACATCAGATCCTACCGTTGTGGTCCAGCCCCCGCCACCTCTTCCATGTCACAAAAAATGGAAAGCAGGGAGGCTTAAGGGTGGGAAGTACGTAAATCCGACTGTTGCTGAGGTTGTCGCAAGAATTGTAAGTAGTTAGAGCATAAGTACAAACTTATTTTTTCATATTGGGAGTGCTTAATTTTCATTTACGATAACTTTTATGCTACAGGATGAACTGGAAGATCATAGTAGCCAAGGTTCGTTCACTCCAAGTGGACGAATGGACATCTTGTTAACGGCGATTGGGAAGGCAGATCACCCTTGTCATGTTCGAGGGGAGGTAGTGGGAGTTCGTGTCGCAAAGTATTTTGGCCGAGCCTCACATCCTTATTCGTCACAAGCTGAACCTAGTAGGGAGCTTGTGGCCAAGATTCGTCAGGAAGTCTCACAAGAGCTTGAGGCCAACCTTCGAGACAAGCTCCGACAAGAGCTGTTGCCAGAGCTACGTCTTGAGCTGATGCCTGAGCTACGAGCTGAAATGATCAAGATATTTGAATCGCAGATGGCAACTACCAAGTGGTCCCGGCCTTCCACAGCACCAAAGGAAGTTACAACCTGGCGGAGGAACCACTTGGCGACCCTTCTCCCATTCCAGCGCAGGGAGAACCTGCCATCCTCTCTTTGGATGCCCCACTGCTACGTGTAGTTGCAGATGCTCTCATTCACACAGAAGCTACTACCCACCATAATTAGCAAATTCCACAGCATTTGCGTAAGGTGACTGTGACGTGTGTTCAAGAGGGAGAAGAAGGTACAGCCATCCCTATTCCTGATGACGAGGTTGCCACGATAGCTCAGACGAGAGGATCTTTCATCCTTTGGCCTATACATCTTATTGGCTTGTTACCACCAACACCTCCAATGGTATGGAACTACCTCACTTTTACTTAAGATGTGTTGATATCCTACTAACAATATGTTTTTGTATGTTCTAAAAGAACGAGCACGAAGCAGAGAAATGGCCCTTCTTAGCATGACTGCAGCATATCTATAAAGGCATTCGCCAGATTGATTTGCATATGCCTACAGGGATTGTGGGCCAGGAATTAGAGTATCACTTCACAATTGATAAACAAGATCTTAAACAATTCATTAAGTTGGAGGAGCTAGATGGTGGATGGGGCAAATTTGCAATCCTGTAAGTTTTTTATTTCCCATTTTTTCCTTCATTTAGTTAAGTTGATTTTAACTAGCTAATACATTCATCATTTTAATTCTATTATAGCTCCTTCCGTCGTATATGCATTGACTCTCAAAGAGTTGATTTATATGGATTCTTGTCTCCTACACATACGACATGGATTGGGAATACATTGAAAAGAAGGACGAACTATGTGGGCTTCCATTGGCAGAGGACGACTATCGTTGTTATCTAGCACCGATTGTTCAAGGGTACACATTTTAATTTTGTGTATTTGAGATTTTTAATAAATAATTGCCTTGCCATCTAACTTCTTTTTAATCTGTATATGTTGTGATAGTTATCACTGGAGTTTATGTGTTCTCTGTCCTCGGTCCCACGTTGTTTACTGGTTTGATTCCTTACGTAGAAGACCAAATAAAGAAACTAAAAGCGTCTTCAACACGTAAGTTATTTTTTTGTATTTCATTTCTTCTTGATTCTTGACTTAATGAATTATTCTAATTTATGTTGATTATCATTTTAATGATAGGGCATGCACGATGTATCGAGCGCTTTCTAGGCCACGCGAACGTAGAGGTGGCAAAGATCCGAGATGGTTGTGAAGAAATAAGGCTTTGTCGGCTTTGTGCCTTGGTAACCTCTTCAACAATAACCAAGGATTGCAATATAGGGTGTAATCCCGGATCGTCTCTTGAAGAGCCTTTTATTAATTACCTAGGAACTAAGTGCAATGATTGACATGAAATGAGTTAAAAATGGTTTTTAAGTTTTTGTCTAACAACTAAATTGTAATTAAACTAAAATGCTTTTAAAACTAATATTTTTGGATTTTTGGAATAAAACTGATATGAAATGGAATGGGTTAGAAATGCAAATGATGAAGATGCTCTTGGAAATGGTTTTCAACGACTATTCTTGCTCAATTAAGATATTTGTGGAGTTAATTCACTAAGCTTCTAATATACCAAACCTCAATTACCATTGAGTCTAGCATCACAAGAGAGGAACCCCTACCCTTGAAATGCTATTAAGCCCTCTTAGTGTAATGAGTTTCTCTAAGTTTCTAATATATCAAACCCCAATTACCATTGAGTCTAATGCTTAAACTCATGAACCCATTTATTTAAGCATTATTAAAACCCCTTAGAGAGTGACTATGAAATAAGCAATGCATTTAGGTTCAATTACAATTCCAATTCAATCAAACTATACAACAATACCATGTTAAATAGATAGAAAGCAATAGAATCATAGATAAACATATATATAACCATATATATTGATGAGCACAAATCGTCATTACAAATTCCAAATCACAACAACTCAATCCATAGAATAAAACATAACTAAAATTATAGTCTCAATATATAAATGAATTCTTAAACCTAAGAAATCAAAAATACAATGAGCTATAGATAAAATAAACTCCCCTTTGAAGCACATATGAGCTCAAGTCATCTCCAATTCATCCCCAAGAGCACAAAATTGCCTAACCAATAATGAGAATAACTTCAAGAAATATAATCCTATTCTGATTCAAACACCCAGCCATAAAATCTCAGAATAAATTAACCAATCAGCCTAAATCAATTTAATTTATTGGTTGGATTTGAACCACAAACAAAATAGAGGAAATAGGCACAGTTGAAGTTAAAGGCAATATAGGAAGCCACGGCTGAGACTGAGGAAAGCTAGAGAATGGAAAATGAAATATGCTCCTTTGTTCTCTCTTAACTACAGCTGAGCTTGGCAGTGGGTGAATGATGATGATAATGGATTACAAAAACAGAACACGGTGGTGAAGAAGGCGAATGGAGGTGATGGGACCAAGCTCATGAAGAAGATGCAGTTTTGATGATAATGAACTCTGGTTCGGAAGCTCTGATTCTGTCTCACAGGATTCTCAGCTCCTTCTGGGTCTCTCACAGTTCTGAAACTCTGAAACTGAGCCTCGCCGGTGACCTGGGTGGTGAAGACGCCGCCGGTGAGAGAGGAAGAAGAAGATGAAGGTTGGATGATGATGACTCTAGGTGATGCGATGATGTTTGCGCGGCGCTCAACCTCCTGTATATACTCTCAGCAGCTCTCTCGGATCTCTCTTCATTGGTCAGGTCTCACCATGTCCGAATGCATATCCAACAAGCCAAGTCGGGTCTGTGCATTGCGGTGTACTTCATTATCCAAGAAAGGCCCAAACTGCAACCTATGGCCCAGGGACTAAAGTGAAAATTTACAAAGGTTTTTGGAGGGATTTCAGTTAAAGGTTTTGAAATATTTTGGAGGCTCAATTAAAATTTCTAGAGCTCATGAGTCCTTTTTTGTAGTTTTTCCTCAATCTTCAAAATATTAATTTATCCTCCAAAATTTCAAATTTTCTTTCAAACCACCTACAAAACAATATTAAACACCATGTAGCATCAAAAGTTCAAGGAAAACATTTGTATAAATAATCAGCAAATTTATAACCATTTTGCCCTTAATTACAGTTAATTCAATACAAATGTTCCTAACTAAAATTAATGCTTAATCATGTAATATTATCCAATAAAATCCATTAAAAATCCCAATTTAACCTTGAAAAATCATATAAAATTATGGTTCAATCAGGTTGTTTCCAAAGGTACGTAGTTTCAAATCAAGTTCTTTTGATTGACGGTCTTTTTAGATATGCCTTTATTGATTTTAACCATTTGCTTTTGATTTATAGTGCCCTCGACAACCTGGCGGCTGGGAATGTGGATACTCTGTCTTACTTTATATGTTTAACATCATTCAGAGTGGCATTACGACAGATTTTGAACAAGTAATCGCTTCTTCATTCTCAGAGGATAATATTCTTGGTGTTGTAATTCAATGGCAATTCATTCACTTGATTCATTATTTCATCTAAATTTATTTTCTAATTTACAGCTTTTTGACAATGAAGATGCCTACTCATATGAAGACCTAAATAAGATCAGAGACTTTTTGGCTGGACATCTTCTTCAATGTATACCAGAGTAAAGTCTTTAGTAGTTTGTGTAGGACATACTTTTGTGGTAATTCTATATATTGTATATATAATTAGCGTTATTGTTGTTGGATATAGATTAAATTTAGTCTTGGTTATTGTACAAACTAGGGACTTGGATATAGTCTTTTTAGTGCAATAACAGACTTGGATATAGATTGTTGTGTAGTTCGTGTGGTTTGTTAGTTAATTAGTTTGCTACTCCTTAAAATTATTGCATGTAGTAGAGCCTTGGGTTGATCACTGTGTTTCAAGTTGTTGTTTCCATTTTGCTGAACTGCTGTTGTTTTATTCTGTTGTTGGAATCCTATTTCTGCAGTTTATATTTTTCAGACAGTGCAATATATAAAAGGCCATTTTAAAAAAAAAATCAACGTCCTTAAATAAAAAGGGATGTGGTAGAGTGGGAGGCGACACTTTAGACATCCCCAGTTAAAACTGGGGACGTCTAAAGGTCCACTTAGACGTCCCCAGTTTCAACTGGGGACGTCTAAAGGCCACCTTAGACGTCCCCAGTGTTGGAAATTGTGCCCTAAGGGCCAATCATTGTACTTTAAATATTATTATTTTAATGAAATTTCTCCATTCTGTTATCATATTATTTGTATGTTAACTATGATAATTGTATCCTTGGATAATTCATAAAGATTGTCCTAAAATGTCCCTGGTCGGTCATCTATGCGGGAGCAGAGATGAAACAAGAAAAGTATGACTTTGATAAGATATGGAGATACGAATCAAAGTCTTAGGCACTTGTAAGAGTACAAGGTGCTGGACCGACCCACTATGAGAAAGCTATATGGATCAAGTCATAAGCTTTTCTCATGTATAACCACGTCACAATGCCCTTAGACTTGAGGTCATCATGGATTCCTACATGAGAGTTGCTAAGCTTTGAACTAGTCAAAAGTCACTTTTGACCGGGTAATGATAAAGGCTACGATCGGGCTCGGTGGTTTTTCATGTAGAGGAATATGAATGATCAAGATGGAATTTGTCCCTCACATTAGTAGAGAGATATTACTGGGCCCCTCGATGAGTGAGTCTAAGAAATGTATGGCCATACTATGATGAAAGGAGTTTCTGTCTCTGTTATCAGGCTACTCAGGAATTGAGAAAGTAATGGTCAGTAACAAGAGGATGACATTTTCCATGCCTTATCCTTAATCGATATATCGTGTGACAAAAGGGACGTGACATGGTTGTATGACAGGTTGCATCATGATAACGATCCTCATATGAATTGGGTAGTCATAATGTCTTGCTAGAGGCCGCTTGCGACTTTTGGGTTAGTGTAGATATTGGCCCACTGCCAACTTCATATGGGCCTATAGGGTCGCACACAAGAATGGCCCAACACGAGATAATGTTTGATTTAGGGTGGATGAATTATATATATATATATATAATATAAAATTCATTAATAATATTATATAGATATATATATATTTTCGAAATATATATATTATATTATTATATTTAATAGTATTATATAGATATGTATATATTTTCGAAATATATTATATATATATATGTATATATATTATATTATATTATTATATTGTGTTGGTTTTAAATTTAATTTATTAAGATATATTAAATTAAATAACTAACATGATAGAGATATAGTATCTCAGATTTAATTTATGAAGATAAATTAAATCTAATGGCTCTTTATTTAGATTAAATAAATAGGTTAAATTAAAACTGTTGGACAGATTTAATTTAAACTGAATTTATTTAATTAGCTCATCAAGATAATTAATTGTTAATTAATGATGATTAATTTTGAAATTTGAAAATAACCCTTATGGGTTATAAACTTGATAGAGCTGATAGACTCAGTGTACATCAGAATTGAGAGCCGCAAGTTAAACCCTTCGAGACATTAGAGGCGCTAGCACGCAGTCTCAGTTGGAGAGCATTCGTGTGGATACCGGTAGAGGGAGCGGACCTGACGTGTTGGCTCCTAGAGATCGTGAAAACTCTGAATCATCAAAAAGGTATGATTCCTTCCAACTTGGTTTAAACGCCGTTGATAGATCCTCAATTAGGATCGGTGAAAATTTTTTAAATTCTTTCGCTGTGCTTACCGATCCTACACCCAGTTCTAGCTGGGGACGTCTAAAGCCCACCTTTGACGTCCCCAGTTCTAGCTGGGTACGTCTAAAGTCCCACTTTATACATCCCCAGGTGAAATTGGGGATGTCTAATGTGGACTTTAGACATCCCTAGTATAACTGGGGCGTCTAAAGTCTACCTTTAGACGTCCCCCATTTACGGACGTTATTGACGTTTTTTTCCACAACCCTCAGATAGACATCCCTCATTTTTCAGACGTTAAAAGGCCAAAGAAAGGGACGTTAAAACCATTTTTTCTAGTAGTGAGTGGCAGTATTCAACTTTCTAAAGTTAATGAACATTCTCCAAGAATTTTGAATTCATATAGTAATTAGCTTATCATTGTCAGTTTTCACAACAGTGATGCCGCTTTTCTTTGGCTCCATCTAAACAGAAGACACCTACTCACTAGTAGAGATGGGAGAAATAATCCCGGTACTCAACAATTTAGACACCTCTTTCTTAAACACCACCTGAATAAGAGGATTAAATATCCTCTGTGGTTGCCTCATTAACTTAGACCCCTCATGCAACAAGGTCTTGTGTGTGCAAACTGGGGGATTGATCCCTCGTATATCATTAAGTGACCACCCAATAACCACTCTATACTTTTTTAAAATAGACACTAGCCTAGATTCCTCACTATTACTCAAAGCATTGACACTATAATTGTAATTTATCATTATGAGCACGAAAAACATATTTAATATTAGAGGATAAGGGTTTAAGATCCAAATCCAAGGGTTTGGTGATGGAAGGAATTAGCTCCATAGTCTAGAGTGCTCCAAGGGAAAGAATGACATTCATGTGCTTAGGGAAGGAGGTATCACTACATCTCCACATGCTGTAAGTTCTCAATTTCCCTTATCAGAGCAAGCACCCTCCAAGGAAGAAACATTTTCAGTAGCTTCTACCACAACTCCTTAGGAATCATCACCACATGAAATAATGCAACAAACACCTTTCTCAAGGCTATCAAGTAAAGATTGCATAGGGCTATCATGAGGTAAAGTAGATGAAACATCAAAAACATGTGAAGAGGAAAGCCAGACATCAATCTTAAGACAATTGATATATGACACGTCACCTTCACATGTACAAAACAAAGAAGTATGAGAGGGGGAAAAGGTAATTGGATGCAACATCATCATGTTCAATCATATCAAACCAAGTATCGTTAACCAAATCATACAAATCATCACCTAGACAATCAATTATGTTAATGTGCAAGTAGGAACAATAAGATAAAAGGTGATTTATGGCCTTAAAGACATTGAATTTTACCTTTAGGTATCCAATCCCCAAAGTAATAGCACCATGCTTCATGTTGATAATAGTCTCAACGGTTCTTAGGAAAGGTTTTCCTAAGATTAGAGTACCATCACTATGGTTTTTATTCACCATATCAAGCACATATAAACCAACAGGAAATACAAGGCCTTTCACTTACACTAAAATGTCATCAAAAATGCCCTTAGGGTATCAAATGGTTCTATCAGTGAACTGAAGAACTACATTTGTGCAGCACCCAAATCAAGCAAAGCATATGAAATGGTAGTCATTCCTATAGTACATGGCATAGTGTAAGAACCTAGGTCTTTGCACTTAATTGGCAATTGAGGCTTAAAAAAATCACTCACACTAAAACCCAATTAGATTCTTTCATTATGCAAATATGTTGGACTTTGGGTCCAACTCCACCCCTGATAGGCCAGACTATTTGATTAGGATATAAGTAGCCTAATCAAATAGAAATAAAATCATTATTAATTGCAGAATGGGGAATAATTTAGTAATAATTATGGATTTGTTAATTGAGGAACAAGTCACCATAATTAGGAAATTAATTGAGAATCAATTAATTTAATTACTGTCTTGGAGGGCAAGAAAGAGTGAACATGTTTCCTAATTAGTGGCCACCCTAAACCACTATAAATAGGAGGTGCCTCCAACAGTTATTCCTCACCTCTGCTATTGATTTTTCTAGCAATCTCTTCTCTCATACCATCTTTCTTGTTCTGGTGATCTGCTGTGAAAATCACAATTAGGCTCTAGTAGTCTAATACTTGTATGGGTACTATTATGGAACATTAGAGCTTTGACCTGGATCTAATCATGGATTCGTCCTGGTACACCAGTCCTCTCTCCTCTATATTTTTCCTATATTGGTATCAGACCGTGTAGATCCTGTGGCTGTGTGATTTATTCTTTGTGAATAATTAATTGATATATTTTGTTTATATCTTCATCACAATTTTTTTTTTATTTTCCGCTGTACAATCATATATATGATAAAATAATATATGCTGCTTCAATTTATTTTCGAATGCGTACACAAATATACTATGAACAAGTATTTCACATATGTATATATATTTGGTCAAGCATGATATTTGTTTTGTTTTATATATACATGTTCATAAATCTGTCTCATATGCCTCTCGATCATATGCGTGTGTGTATATGGATCCCTCTGCCTAGCATATATCTATACATAAGATTGTGTAATACGTCTGTGTTTTTGAGCTTTCCTCTTTGATTCTGTTGCTTGAAATTACTCCATGAATACTCTCTGTTTCGCATATGGATATATGATAATGAGTTCAAAAGTTTAAAACTTTGTACATATAAATAAAATAGCTTTTACTCTTCACAATTCTTCTTCTTTTCCTTACTTCTTTGATCCCTTTAACGGTTGCATTTTTTGAACATATGTGGAACAAAAAACAAGAGACTTTAACCCTCAAAAGGTAGGAAAACTTTTGAAACGTAGAGGACATATATCCAGGTTGAATTACGCAGTGCCATTAACGTCGAGAAAAAATTGGGTGTTTGAGACTAAGTGTTTTTGCCCAAGGTACGGCCATAGATGTGTAGAGCTCAAAGAGATGATTCCAACAATACTTAGAACACGTCAAACAGAGTTCAGATGAGGGAGAAACGAAGAAAAGAAGTTGGCGGGTCATTTGTTGTCACCGCCATTTTACTCATGATTTGATCAATGAAACAGAGGTTTTAAGATCAAATAAAGGCTATGGATTTGTAGTTCGCTGAACTATGATTCCAACAATACCAAGAACGCGAAAAACAGAGTTAAAACGGGGGAGATATGACCTTCTAAATTTGGCGGGTCGCGATGACCCACCGGAGCTCCAATCGGGTCGAGTTGACCAGGCTGGAGGTTGAAGATGGTGACGTGGTAGTCAACGCCACATCATTGGTCAACCAAAGCCACGTGGCACCAATAAGAGCATGGCACATTAGCGTTCAGAGCCATGTCATCATTGGTAAACATCGGCCACGTCATTAGTTGACTAAGCCACATCATCGCCACGTCAGCGAGGTCAAGGAGTTGACCAGTCAACCGTTGACTAGTCAACGGCCAAAGTTGACCTTTAAAAAGACAAAAATCGATAGATAATGCTCAAGACCTCTGGGGCCTCTGTTTGACAAGTGGCAAGTAGCAGCGGAGAGAGGATAGTGCGTAGAGTCATTGGAGCCGGTGCGTGTCGCTAGTGAACGGCTGCAAGGAGTCGGGTGGAGGTCAAACGCCACCACTGAGAGTGGCCAATGTTGGAATTTTCCAATTTTTTTAGGATTTTTTAATCCAGACACATTCTAGGGGCGTGTGGGACCTCTGATTGAGAGCTTCAATTTGATATATAATTTGAATATATTTGAAGCATGTTTGGATCGGTTTTGAGTCAAAAAGGTGCTTATATGCATTAAGAGATTCCCAAAAACGTTGAAGTTGAATCAATGTTGATTCTATTATTTTTGGGATAGGTTGGCTTATTTATTAAGAGCATTTTAGCTGCAACATAAAGTTAATGCTAAAAGATTCTTTAAAAGTGAGGGATTATTCAAATGAGTTTTTGAATATAAAATCCTATCCAACCTTAACTCAAACTCTTAGAGATAAAAACCTGAAAATTGTAGCAACTTGAAATTATTGAATAATAATAAGTCTTCCAATGCTTCTAACCACATTGATTCAATTGGATTGAAACAATGACTTCTAAAGTCAACCCTTTATCACAAATATTGTGACAAAGGACAAGATAGAAAGAGATGTGAGAATCATCTCATAAAGTGGGAGGTATGCTATAATTACATCCAAGTAAGTCGATGTAAACATGGCAAAGAGGAGCTTGAGATTGTAGCTAGACGCTACATGAATTCATATGGTCAGAAGGGCCTGGAAGAGGGAGAACCTAGTTAAGAGAGAACAATATGAGATAAATTTTTTGAATGTTCTTTTTCCATTGAGTTTAATGATTAAATTCTTTGTTTTTGAAATTGAATTAAGAATATTCTCTTCTTGTTTTCATGAACATTCATGTTGATTAGATGATATTGTATTATTATCTTCTTAGTATAAATGTTTTTGATTGAGTGAGAGTTTCTAGAATGTGTCTAGAAATCCAAAGGGGAAAGTGTTCAATAAAGACTATGGTTAAAAGGGTGATGAGCCAGCTAGCATGATTGGGATGGGAGTCAACCTAGTTGTCTCCTGAACATAAAACTAGTGAACTTATTATCTAATTATCCTTTATCTCATTTGAACAAATATGATTTATATACCATAATCTTCTAAGTGACCAAGTATGATCAAGTCTATTTGACTGAGCTTATGAAGACAAGCTCAATATAGATATCTGTGGAGTTAGAAATTCTCAAATTTCTTTCATTCAAGAAGAATGAGGTGTTAGGGACATCTCATCAACTAGCCTTCAGCATTTAGAGGATGAAGCAACTGAAGGATACAAAAGGTTTATGCTATCAAGCATACAAAGAACAACATTGCTTAAACTTATGTTGGTATGAGCAATATAACCTTATCCAAGTCGTGTGGATAGTGTTGGAAAATAGTGAAATATATTATCTTCTTCCATAAATTTAAAACTAAGTTAAGTTTTACCATAGTGTATTAAGTCCTAACATGTCGTTTAGGCAACACTTAAGACAAATGCCAAACTAAGAAGTTGAGACAAATAAAATGCTAAGTTCTTTCTAACAAACAACAAGTGTATGTTCTGACAAGATGTCTCCCAGTGAGTGGGAGGAAGCCACGTCTTCCAGTGAGTGGGAGTGAGCCATGTCTTCCAGTGAGTGGGCATATACGAAAGTAAATATTGCCCCTGATATGCATATTGTGACCTTCAGCAATGTGATTTGCCACATTGAACTTGAGTGTGAATGACTAAAGGATCCAAAATCTATCAGTCAGACGAACTTAGCTAAAGAGTAGGAGGATTCATCCTCTAAGCCTAAGTGCAAGAAACTTATGAGGTAAACTTGATCTATAAGAGGTCAAATGGTTTCTACAAAGATGAAAAGCTACATTGATAATCCTTAAGGGTTGTAAAAGTACAATCAATATGAGTTATGGATGTTTCATAGAAGCATATGGCTTCATGTCAAATGCAAAGCAATAAAGAGATAGAATCAAGGGATTGGAACTTGCACGTTAACTCTGCATAGATAAACCGCCCTGATTTACTCCATGCAATTGCAACTGACAGAATCACATCTTCATTATCTCTACTGACAGAATCACATCTTCGTTATCTCTTTAGTTAAGGATTGATAGGATTATGATTCTCAAATACTTCATTGGATTTTGATGTTTCTTTTTAGGGATAAAAGATTCTATTTCTTGCCATATGTACCCATTGATCAAAAGAAATGATCAAACTAGCAAAAGAATATTTGCTAAACAATGTGTGCTAAAGGGTTAATACCCTTATGAATAAGTTGAGAACTTATTCTATTTGGCGAGAAAGACAAAGAAACATTTTTTAGGAAATCCACTGCAATTGGCAAATTATGACATTAGTGAACCAATGAACATGAGGGCAAAACATAGAGCTTGGTGTTTTGTTAACATTGTGGATGTTTACTCAAAATACAGTAATGTTTACTTGATTTTTCGCAAGTGTGAAGCTGTTAGATAATGGCTGAACTAGTCAAGAATCAGTTAAATTAAAAGGATAAGACCTTTTGGACTAACAAGGGTTAAAGACACCTACGTGATTAGTTCAAGCTGCTTTGTGTACAAGAAAGGTATTGTTAGGCAACTACCAATACCTAGAACCTTTCAACATATTAGAGTTATTGAAATGGAGAGATAGACCTCTCCTTGACATGGTTGAGTAGATAATGGCATAAGTGAGGACATCAGCCATATGTTGGTATGTAAAATTAGAGTTATTATCTTCACACTTGATCAAATGCCTTCTATGTCAGTCACAACCTTACCCTATGAATCGTGGATAGGCCTTAGATAATGCCCAAGCTTGTTAAGACCATAAGGGTCAGCAACTTAATATCAATAATTCTTCCTATGAGTAAGGAAGATTGGGGCCAAGGTATGCAAGGTATCTCTTTGTGAGATAACCTAAGAATTTGACAAGACACGTCTTCATTAGTGAAAACGATGGCGGCTCTGTGACTGCAACAAAGCTGAGGGACGCAACGTTCATAAAACCCAAACTTCCTAGCAGGAAATGAGCATTAATCATATTGAATCTCTTTAAGAGGTTTACAAGTGAAAAGAAATAACCAAGTATTCCTAAGTTCACATATCTGAGTGGGAGGATTGAGACTATTTTCACAACGAAAGAGGTAAGAGGTAAGTTACGAGAGGATTACCTCACCTATACATAAGAAAAGAATCCTATGAAATCCACCTCGGTGTAAATAGTTATCCAGCAAATGACTATAAAGGGATAGATTCCCTAATGGATTAAATGCTCTCTTCATCATTTAGAAGGTAATGATGACAACTTATAAGTGTCTAAAAGACACTAGAAGGACCTGCTAAGAAGAATTGCAAAAATGTTATGCAGGAGGATATGGATTCTTTTTAGAACTTGCCAAGTATATGTTTAGACAATTTGTCACCTAGCCAGGATGCGATTCAGAACAAGTAGTTTTTCAAGTCTATTGGGGGCATATAAAACCTAAAACACTTAGTGGCTAGGGGGTACCACAATGGAAGGTTGTCCGTTGTGTGTTTTAACTCTGAACTTTGGCTATGACAACAAGCTTAGTCTTGAAATTACATCTAGTTGATGTAAAGACTGCTTTCCAATTTGGAAGTTTAGAAATTGAAAGATGAATTATACATGAAGTAGGTTAAGGGCTTTGTAGAAACAATCACCCAGATAGTAGTATATGAGGTTTCACAAGGTGAAAGCCTCACCAACTTGAAGATAATCGAAGAACACTACATGAGTGTGAAACGGTCTAGTGATGATTCTTTGTGAAGTCATCCTTTGTCAAATGACATATGTTTAGCTGAAACAAGTATCAAGGGAGTTAAAGGAATAAAGGATCATAGGATCCTTAAATTTTGAGTTGAAAAATCATGAATGCAAGGTAATCAGTGATTGCATAAGAAAGATATAGACTTTTCCACCTAAGACATGTATAAGTGTAATCCTTAGACATCTTAGGATGCCAAACTGCAAACCCATAGACACCCCTGAAGTCAAGGGCACAAACCTAAAGAGGTTACATGTCCCATGAGGAATCCAATATAGAAAAAGTGGATAAAGACCCATGTGAGAGTATGGTTGGTAATATGATGTACACACTGGTCTACATAATGACCAAATATTTTTAGTCAGACTTGGAAGCTATTTTTGGTCCTGCTATGAAATAGATTATGAGAATAACCATAGATTAAGTTGTCAAGACAATAACTTTCTTTTGAAAGGATACTTCAATACAAGACCTAGGCAAATGGTGATGAAGTAAGGAAATATACAAAGCATTTTTCCTATTATCTATTGAAATAGAACACAGAGCATGTCTACTATCATTCAAAGTGTCATATGGCTAAAGTAGTTCCTATGAGAGATTGTGAATGAATGGTGGATAGAAGAATCCAAACAACAACATCTTTTGATGAGGATCCTAAGTATCACATAAGGCGAAACATATTTTTTTGATATATCTCTATGAGAGATATGGTTTCAAAGTAGGAAAGAGGCAGTTCAATAACCTTCTATTGACAGAATATTGGTAAATCCCCTTACTTAGCCCATAGCTTGATATTCATTGAGTTAGTGAAAATCTTGGGGCGCAAATAAAATGTAAGGTCGTGAACTTCTTTTATATAAAGATAAAAGAAATAGTATGTATGTTATGATTATATACATATAAGGCGTACAATTTTGTATGTAGTACAGGTCCGAAGATGTTGGTTCACTCATACGAACAACCGTCTTCCCATGTTTTGCAGGGGGCATGGGAAGGTAAGATGAGCAAATGATCACCATGATATGGTTAAGAAGAATCTTTGCATTTAAGTTGCCTCAGTTAGAATGAGATGAGATCTTTAGGTGTACATATACACATAAAATGGATTGAAGCATGAATACAGACCTATAGCCCGGCAAAGAACTCTTTTTCATAAATGAGATTGTAAAAGAGATATTGTGAAAAAGAAAGTTCTGGTTCAAATGTTGAGTACATTTTGGAACTAATCTCTATATAGTGGAAGAGAAAGAAATTGACGTACACCACAAACCGTTCACCGTGGCATGCAATTCATACTGCATGTGCTTGAGAGTTAGACCACAATATGGGATGTGGGTAAAAGATCCCTAGTTCACTATAGTGTGAGTCTCAGGAAGGAAGAATCCTTCCATGATGCCCTTAAGACTTAGGCGGCATCATGAAAGCTTGGTTTGGTGACAGCTAATTTAGCTGAAGATCTATGATCACACTCGGTTCGTTTAGACGAGTGAAAACTTGGAAAGCAACCAAGTTGAGATGGTCTGATGTTTAGTCAAAAAGGAAGATTTACTCCTAGATACATAAGATGTGCTAGTGTCTGTGGTCAACCCCTTACTCGCTCTATGTGTAGCTTGTAAGTACGAATACTATGTGCATAGAAGGCAATCTGAGTTAATCAACATATTAACTCAAGAGGGATTAGATATGCCATGAGTAATATGTATGGGAGAATCTGGGGCATTTGAGGCAATAAAAATATAGCTTACAGATATAAAGGGTGTCCTTGGATAGTGATTCGGTATGAGGGATTTCTTGTATCACAAGCACCAAAATCTTGAAGACATTTTTTGCCCACGTGGTTACGGTAAACGCCAAGTATGAAATAAGAAAGAGTAACAGACGCACGAAGGGAGGCCCATCAAGTGGGAGTGGGAGATGTTGGACTTTAGGTCCAAGTCCGCCCTTGATGGGTTGGATTATTTGATTAGGATATAAATAGCCTGATCAAATAAGAATAAAATCAGTATTAATTGCAGATTACGGAATAATTTAGTAATAATTATGGATTTGTTAATTAAGTAACAAGTTGCCCATAATTAGGAAATTAATTGAAAATCAATTAATTTAATTATTGTCTTGGAAGGCAAGAAAGAGTGCACATGTTTCCTAATTAATAGACACCCTAAACCACTATAAATATGAGGTGCCTCCTTCAGTTATTCCTCACCCCTGCTATTGAGTTTTCTAGCAATCTCTTCTCTCCTACCATCTTTCTTGTTCTGGTGATCTGCTTTGCAAATCACAATTAGGCTCTAGTAGTCTAATACTTGTATGGGCACTAGTATGGAGCATTGGAGCTTTGACCCAGATCCGATCATGGATTCGCCTCGGTACGCCAGTCCTCTCTCCTCTATATTTTTCTTACAATATACTTCCTTTTGTTTGTGCAAACATTTTTCAAAAACTTAGCTGACTTTGGCATTTTCTTAATCAACTCAAGCAAAGGCAAATTCACTTCAACTTTACTAAACATTTCAAACATTTCTTTATCAAATTATAATCAACAATATTTCTGCTAGCTAAATAGGAATGAGGAAAAGGTAAACCATGAATGTTTACCTCATTACCTTTTAGTAGAAGCATATGGTTGGATGACTTCTTGGTACTTTCATCTTCACTCCCTTTTACTTTTGAACTTGCTTCTTGGAAGTCCTCTCAAGGAGTTTATTCTCTTGCTTGCTCTCAAAAGGAGGAGCTTGCTCCTTAGAAATAGAAGAAGATGCATTAGTTTGTTGTAATTGGGAGAGTTAAGGAATCATATCATTTCTTAGAGGAGTATCCATTATGATCTCCTCATCTACTTCCTCATCATCATCATCTTTGAACCCAACCATTTTCCCACTTCTCAAGGTCAAAGCATTGAACTTGTAATGTGCATTACATAACCACAATTACTATAACTAGGTGCAACAAGAGCTTGTGAATAAGGAGGAGGAGTTGCTTGTTAGATACTTAGATTCCAGAGCTTAATATGATGAAGGAAATTTGTGAAGTGATTGTGTCCATCTTAGAGTCAAGTGAGTCCATTCTCTTGTTGGAACCAATATCATAGACTCCTCTGAGCTCTCTCATATTGTATTGTTAAGAGTTTCTAGCTCTTGTTCGAATTTGAGCCTATGCCTTTTCAGCAATGCAATCTTCCAAAGAACCTCCAACTACAGCATCTAGAATACCCTTCTTATTAGGTAGAAGGGCATCATGAAAATACTTAATCAACTGCTTATCACTTATTTGATGGTGCAGCTACTTAGCTAGAAGCTCTTGAATCCAGCTCTAATATTCATAAAATCACTCTAAAGGATCTTGATCGATAGAATAGATCTCCTTTTCAAGTTCTGCAATCCTTGCATCGGGGAAGTATTTTTCCAAGAAAGATTTCTTCAAATTAGCCCATAAATTAAGAACATCATTAACATGCCTTGGTAGCATCAAGTACTACTCGTTTGCCTTCCCCTCTAAAGTGAAATAAAACACCTTTAACAACAAATCATCTAGACGAGCACCAACATGCTCATATTTGAGCAAGCCAGGTGCAAAGCATTGAGATGGTTGTCAGGGTCTTCCTTTTCAAGTCTATGGGATTGAGGTAGTGTAGTAAGCAAAGATCCCTAAGCTCAAAATTGACATATAAGTTAGGTCATGCAACATTGAAAGGATTATAAGTCACGTCAGATCTTGTTACATCCTTTATGGTTCTTCTCTTTTGTTATCTTTTACTATCATCATATATAGTTGCACCTTGAAAAACACAATCACTTAGATCAATGAAAAATCAAGGGTAGTGGAATGATCAAATGTCCTATCAAAGTGGTCATACATACAAAGCAAACAAGTAATCAATGTTACAATGGAATGCCAAAATTGTCTTGTACACAAACTCAAGCAAATATATGAAATGGAATGGGTGCAAGTGGGTGTGAGTATGTATAATGTGTATCTACAAGAAGAAATGGAGAAATCAAGAAATTTGGCAATTGTAAATGCTCACTATAAACATGAAAAACTATATCACTAACATTATAACTTGGAAGTTTGAACCATGTACCCAAATAGCATCAAAAGAAAGTTATCCATTAGAAATTCAATTGCAATGACACCACTTTACATCAACCAAGCGCAATATACTCAAAATTCAAGTGAGAGAAATGCAAGAATGCAAATGCAAAAACAAAGGAACATCAAGATATTTGTTTGTATTTCTTCAAAAATTTCTTAAGCAAAATGCAATGAAATGAAACAAAAAACATGTAAAAACTATCCTAAATGCAAGCCTAAAGGTTCAAGGTACCAATCAATGAAAGATTGACACTTAGATACTAGAGAACCAATTACTGGGCTCCTCGGCAACGGCGCCACTTGAAGATAGTGGTGTCGGCTTATGCCTTAGTAACTTCTTCAAAATAAAACTAAGGATTGCAATAAAGAGTTAAATCCCAGATCATCTCTTTATGAATATTTTATTAATTACCTAGCAACTAAGTGCAATGATTGACATGAAACAATAAAAAGGATTTAATCTTTTAAGTACCAACTACTTTTTACAATTCAAAATTAACTTGTTCTAAACTAATTCTTTTTGGGATTTTTATTGAAAATATGAAATGAAATGAAGATGGAATTAATGAAATGAAAGAAACAAGAAGATTAATAATAGAATGAGCAATCCTTCATAGCAATGGCGCAAGTAATCCTCACTACAAATAATTATGGGAGATTAATCATGCTAGCTTCAAAAGACTCTAAGAGCCACCCCTTGATTAATACCTAGTCACCATGCATATTAATCTCTCTAAATTAAGTTAAATAAGCACTCTAGCAACTAATTAAACTTAAAAATTATATTATCTTTTAATCCAATAACCGAGCTACTTCACATTACCACTTGATTTTCTCATTAATCTTAATTTAATAATGACCACCCATTTGAAAAATCAAAATTAATTATGGTAAAGTCCATTGCTAAACATAATTAATAAATTTACATTAAATAAACAAATGCAAACACAAGACATCATTGATCTACTAATCAAGCCACCTTGAAATTAGCGCAAAATGTTCACAAAATAATCAATTCAATGACTAACCAGCACAAAGAAATGATAATTAAACTAAACAAACACAATGTAAAGTATCTAACAAGTGTTCAAGCCACATCCAACCTCTAAATCCATCACAATAAATTAGTCCAACATCATACAATTCATCCTAATAATTTTTCATATCATTGGCTAGCCAATAGTCATAAAAAATGTTTACACTCGTACCATTCCTTATCCTTCACCTTGTTCCTGCATCAACAATATAACTTTTATGGCAAATGAAGTTCCAATTTGTTCCAATACATTTATAGTGGACCCAAGATAAGAGAGAACCCAAGATAAGTTCCAATTTGTTCAAATACATTTATAGTGGATCGTACATATGGCTATAGAATGAAAGTGGCTTAGAAAATCTAGATTCTCTCTTTTTGGTATAACAGAAATGAGAGTTTTATTAGCTTCCTCAAATGGTGTATTACCCTAAAAAACTCCTGTAACACATTTAATAATTAGTCTTTTAATGTCCTTCCAATTGGATTAAAAATGATTGGAGAGATTTATCATGTCCAGCAGCTTTATAGGGTCTCATAGCAAATGATTCGAAGGAATGGAAGCAATTTATAATAAAAAATGTACACTTTTTATACCGGGTAATTTCATACTTGAATTAAAAAGTGGGTGACTTTTTTTTAAAAAAAAATTATTTTGTTTCACAGAAGTCCTATTGGATTATTATATCTAAAAGCTATATTAGTCAATATAAACTCAATAGACATGTCTAAAAATGCAAATACAATACAACAACAACAACAACAACAACAAAACCCTATCCCACTAGGTAGAGTTGGTAACATGGATCACATGTCATCATTGTGCTTTGTCAAAAACTATATCTTTAGATAGATTATTAACCAAAAGGTTCAACTCTATAGCCTCATTAAGTATTCACTTCAGTCTTCCTCAACTTCTTTTTAGAGGACTCCATATTGCTTAATCAACCCTCCTCATCAGCTTACTCAATGGCCTTCTTTGCACATGTCCAAACCACCTTAAAAATTTTCTACCATTTTCTTTTCAAAAGTTGCCACTCCAACTCGTTTGTATATATGATTATTACAATCTTATCTTTTCTTTTATAATCACACATCTACTGTAACCTCCTTCCGTAATTATATCCAAAATACGGGATTAAAATGAAATAGAGACCACTAATGATCAAATAACAATTTCAAACCCATCTACCAGATGGGATTTTCACAAATAACTTTCGAAATCTAGTTAACCTGGTCTCATATTCACATTTCAAATACAATCACTTCACGCGGATAATCACATTCAATATATAAATCAGAGTGCACAATATAATAATCCCGGCAATCCTGGGTTCACATCCTTACAAAAGGGTTTACAAAGGGCAATACGCCCATATACAAGTTCTCATACGAGAATTACACAAATCTCACCTTAAATACACATAATTAAATCCTCATCCACATATACAAATATTCAATACACAATACTCCCAACTATGATAACCAACTATCAGAATGACAACCCGAAGGAGTCCTCATTGCCCTTAGCTGCTTGCTCCATCTTCGATCCACTACCCTATCTGAAAGGTTAGTAGGGGAGGGTGAGATTCTAGAGAATCTCAGTAGGATAACAATATCAATATGCACGTACGATAAATGTTTAATGCATGACATGCTTGCATCACACAACTCATGATAACACAATGACAATTTGCAAGCTCAATGCTTCGAACAACATACTAATGGCCATAGCATAAATTGAAACATAGCTTCAAATTACACATAATCATGCAAAGCTAAGACATGCACCAACACACTAACACATATATCAAATACAAGCAGCATAGATATGTTCCCTACACTCTTTCCACGTATGCTCCAGCCCCGCTTACTCACGATCAGAACGAATATCAAACCACGTTCAGGGTGAACATCAACCCTATAATCAAAGCAAGGACATAGGGTTATTTTCTATTCCAAACTCTTACTTTCATATCACTTAAAGTTGGTTGTCATTTGAGTCCCTTAAGTGTCTAATAATAAGCTCAACAAAAGCTTGAAAGGATTGGGACGTACTAGATTGGAAATCACCATTTAAAATCACAAACTATTGAAAATAGGGGTTGGCTGTAGCCAAGAATCCTCTGGATGCAGCCAAAACGCGCACAGAAGGTTTCTGGCTGCAGCCAAGAATTTCTGGCTGCAGCCAAAACTTGCACAGAAACTTTTGCGCTGCAGCCAGGATTTTCTGCTGCAGCCAAGGCAACTTAGGAAATTCATAACTAATTCCAAAAAACTCAAAATGAGGTGATTCCAAAGCCAAATGAAAGCTATTTAAGTCCTCTTCATAGGAAAAATATGAGTCATTACTGGAAATCACCACAAAAATACAGAATTCCCCAAAATCCACTACTGCTCCAGAATCAAACCCAGTTTCGACCTCAAATTTTGGGCAAACATAAATCCCAGTTCACAAAATGAAATGGAACAAATTATCTGTCCATTTTAAAGCTTAGGATGGGAACTTCAGGACTGGAAAGTTTCAGAATTTTCTAACATCATTTGCCCATTCAAAACGGCAACACAAGCAGATTGTCCAGAACAGAGTTTCAAAAGACAGAATTCCAGTTTTTGCAATTTGGCTTCCAATGGTTCCATTTTCATACCAAACATCATTCCCACACAAATTTTCATAAGGAATCCATTGAAAACACCAAAACAACTAAATTCACATTATATTGACATGTTTTACCAACAATCACAACATGTCATCACAAATCACAACACAAACACCACATTGCCATTCTTTTCTTTCCAAGTTCTCAAACCAATTCCAATGACACCAAAACACACTATGGAATCAATTTAACCACAATTCACCATTTTCAACACAAAACACATGACAATTCATGCATTTCACAATTCTACCAAAATCAGGGCAAAATTCACAATTCACAAAACTCATCCACAAATCACAAAACTTAGATCAAAAGGCTTCAAATACTCACCTCTTCCTCTTTCCCAAACCAATTCTTTGATTCTTCATCTTTTCAAATTTCCTCAAGCCATAAAACATCTCTAATCAAGAATCTAAAATCATAGAGATGAAGCTCTCATCACTATGAACAACATTAAAGAAGAGAATTTAGGCATTAGAGACCATTTAACAAGCCAAATCTCAGCTTTTACCTTTCTCTTTCCTCCCCCTCTTGAACATCCCTGGAGAAATAGAGAGAGAGAGTGGAGATGAAGATGAAGGCAGTATTTTTTGGAGAAAAGAAGACATTGGCCGAAGTAAAAGGGAAGAGAAAAGAGAGAAAATGAGTTGAAATCTTTGACCAAATCCAAGGGCTCAAATTGTGACACTTTTCACACCCTTATTCCATCTCTATGAGTTCACATGAACCCACACACATGGTATTCCACCCACTTAATCTCTACACAAATCAATCTCACCCATTGATCTTGAAGTTACCAATGAGTTCCCTCTTCGGTAACTGACCAATTGGTGGTAACTTTACCGTTTTGCCCTTGATTATGGCAATTCTTCTTGAATCACCACCAAACACACCATATCATTCCTTTTCTTCCACAATACGCCCTCCCCTATATTTTAAGTCAATTTAGATGTTAATCCATAATTGAGCTTAACTACAGGGTTTCGGCGCTACTCACAACACATACGAATCACATCATATTCTCCAAAAGGGTTATTTATCACTAACCACATCTACTTTTGGAGTCATTAACCCTTAATCATAATTTGGGATCTTGCTAAACTGGGGCTTAGTAGTTCACTTATCTCAGGCTTATTCTCTAGCCTCAAGTCTCAAAATTCAAGGTATTACATCTACACTAGTACAAAAAAGGTAATTTAGACTAGCACATTTAGGCTGGTTATAGAGGGATAAGGTCTAAACGGTATGATTGGTGGCATTTTTGTAATTATAAAGAACTTCTAAAATTGGTTCCTTGAATATAAGTTCTAAAAGAAATTATTTAGACCGTATTTATGAAAAACAGGTCTCAAATGATAAATACATATATATACATATATGTAAACTATATTTTTTAGACTGTTATCAGTATAACCACTCTAAATAAATTATTTGCATTAAAAATAATTTTTTTTTAATTTTAGACCAGTTCTTGTTAGAATCGGCTGATACCCAAGAGGGCGGTGAATTGGATGTAAGATAAAATCTTAAGAACTTTAAAAAAATTTCGTATCTTAATGAAAAAAAGTAAGTATGAAACTAATGAATCATAAATCAACAGTTAGATAAAATAATATATGCTGGAAACATAAGAGCTTAGGGAAGAGAATATGCAAATTGTGATTTATCCCGGTTCAGTCTAATCTCTGATGGCCTACGTCCAGTTCCCAGGCTCTTCTTGAGATTTTCAAATCCAATATCTTTTTGTTTAATCTAGGCACAAGAAAAGCCTTTACAATCCCACAAGTTTAGCCGGGTACTTGTGAAATCGTTTACAAATCCCTTACTAAAATACTCCCCCTTAGTAGCAACGTTCTCTCCTGCTTACACCCCTGCAAGTCTTACGAGTAGCAATGTTCTCTACTGCTTGCACCTTGTAAGTCTTACAAGCATAAAGTCTTACCAACGATTCTCTCAATAGCTTCCCCCATAAGGAAATTAACTCACTCAAGGTCCCTCTACTTTGAGATCAATTTAGAAATATAATTGAAAATGTTTACAAACTCTCTCACAGAGTAGATATAATGCTCACTGAAGTATAATACAAATAATCACTCTTTCAATGATAAGTAATATAGAAGCTGTAGAACAGAGAGTATTTAGGCCAAAGTGGATGACTCATGATATTCGCATGTTGGCGTCTTTTCTCTATTATGTTGTTGTCTTCTTCTCTTCTCTAAATGCTACCATATTTATAGATGAGTTATAAAAGATAACCGCTGTAAGCATTTGTCCATTAGACTCCTATTGATTTGTTTGATAGTTAAGTGCATTTGAATAGTGAGACTCTATAAAATGTCCACTGTAGAACGAACCATCTCATTGAAGAGCAAAAATAATTCATTATGAATTGTACGTCAAACTGTGGAACGGGATGTTCCGTTATGAAACTGAATGTCACGTTGTAGAGCGTTTGTGTTTCAGACATTCGTTCATTATGGGGTCAATCTTTTGTCGTGGTAGGTAGCTGATATTCGATATGTGATAATGCCGCCTACCACAATTGACTCTTTCATTTAAATATGTAATCTCAACGTTAAATTTCCCGTTTCACACTACAAAATGCTTAATCACTTATATGATGAAGTGTTAGTCATGGGTATATTGGATCATTGTCTAAAGCTAAATTCTTGGTTTCTAAGACTCATCACTTTGGGAGACAATATTTGCCATGAGTGACCTCCGTACTTGAAGGTACAATCCGAATGTTTAATCTCCTATTTCTTACTTAAAATATATGTTAATTAATGTTTATGTATAATAACAAGTGAAAACATAATGAATAAATAACCTTTAACAGTATTTAGATTTTTTGCTACAACTCTGTAATTCATTCTGCTTTTGTCACCATAACATTTTCATGTTGTGTGTTAATCCTTGTTTGATCACCTGAAAAAAGCTTAAACACTAATATGATGAAGTGTTAGAGTGATTAGAAGCAAGAAAAATAAGTTATACAATCATTCCTATAATTTTCAGAAGTTGCGTAGCATTGCTCTATTTTTCCTGGAAGTGCTCCTCAGGAGTGCACTTGCACTTTCTGCCAACACCTCAAGTGCAATTGGAAGTGTAGGATGTGCAAGTTGCCAACACTCGAGTACTCTATTCCTCACTTGAGTGCACTTCAAGTTTTCACATTCTAGTTGACTCTCGGGTAAACACCTTCAATCTCATACATGCAGAACTCGAGTATAAATCTGGACATCATTCGAGTGTAACATTTCTTACTAGAGTGTTGCTGAAATTCTTCCACTTCACAACCACTTCTGGAACACACTCACATGATATTTGCAAGAGTGAGATTTCTCAGTCATGAGTGTATTGGGGTCTCACTTGAGTCTGAATGGCCTCACTCGAGTACACATGTTTATTTCACTATGGATTTGAGCTTCTAGGCAACACTTGTATTATATTTTCCAAGAATGTGTTTTTAGATTCGCAGGTGATGTGGAGCCACGTCTAACTGGATTTATTCATTTGATTCTAAATATGAAAAATAATGTATCATGAGAAATCTCTTGTCATATGCATTCCAATGCAAAAAGAATCAGCTCCAAACTCCTTGTATTATGCAAGTTATGATTGAAAGATTGTCTATTATACTAGACTGCACAAGTGTCAACTTCCAGAAGACATATCTCCTAGAATATAACTTTAAATAAGGTAAATTACCTATCCCTAGAAAGATCTCTGAGTCTAGTTTCATATTGCTCTCGTTTCATCTCAATCCAATATGTCGTTTGTGAGTTATATCCAAAATACAAAACCTATCTTGAAATGTAATAGTTATTTCAGTGTCATTTTTCATGATTCATATCTTTTTCATCTGAGATTTTTTCAATGTGAACTTAGTGCACATTTTCTTTGTTATGAGTCTTCTTTCATATGCTACTTGTTTCAGCTTAATCCAATGTGTGGTTTGACAGAAATGGCTAAAATACCAGACCTCTATCAGGTGGAACAAAAAACAGAATTGAATAGAGTTGCCTGACACTCGAGTATGTTCTTCCTGCACTCGAGTGGAACACCTCTGGAACTTAAGTGATGAGCTCACACTTGAGTGTAACTTCTCTAGAAGTGTCATAACTCATATATAAGTTATTATAGCTTCATATTAACCCATTCCAATCATTATTTAATCATAGAAACCTCCGGTATCATTATTGAAACCTCTAGTATCACTTCTAAGAGCTTGAATCTTGATATTCACATTAGATCTTGCAATTTCTTCTTTCTTCAATCTCTTGCTTCTTGATTTTATTCCCAATGATCATTCTCCATAACATAACAAGGTAGCTTCTTTATTTTCTTGATTATCTTCAATCTTTGCTTGACTAATCTACAAGATATGCAACAATAAACACAACAATTAGTCAAAGAATAAATACATTATATAAACTTTTTGTTCTTATCATTTCGCATCTATATTTGACATCATCAAAACTAATCATATATAATATTCTCCCCTTTTTTGATGATAATAAATCCTTTACGAAAAAATTGTATCAGTATGGAAACATATTAGATGCACATATTTTTCATACAATATTTCCTCCCCTTTTTAACATCAGCAAAAAGTTAGAAATATAAAGAAGTAAAGCTTGTGGAGAAGTTTGAAATCAAAATTAGAAATGCCTTTCTTTTTATTAATCAAAATGAATGAGTCAAGAAAATAGTTTATTGTCCCCTTATGTGAAAGTATTTTTTATTTTTAATTGGATGATACTAAAACTAGAGTTGGAGAGGTTTTCAAGAAAACTTTTTTAATCAAGGTAAATCGTAATTCAATAAATGAAACGTATTCTTGAATTATAAAGAGAAAAGGTTTAAAAATGCTCATGTAGATTTTGAAAAATGATGACACGCTCCATGAAGTCTGTTGTTTTATTCTTTGGCAATGCTAGTTCATGATGTTGTGTTCTCCACACATCTTACTATGCAACTCTGATGTATGTTCATGTTGTTTCTAGGATTCTCCAATTGAGTTGAGCTTCTGTTCAGCATGTTCAATGCTCATTTGTATTAGCATATGTATTTATTTCTTTGAATATTGTAGCCAATATATTTCCCTTGCTTAAAACATTGAAACATCTTTCCTGAAGTTTGATAGTTTCTTCTTGTAGTACATTGAGGAACGTTATTGTGCAAATTAAATTCTCCTGTCGTAAATTTAAATCTATCTTTGCAAAGAGAAATGTTAGTTCGATCAAGTAACAAAAGGTTCCTTTTCATATGATATGTTAAGATTAAGATTATGAAAAGAATAATATAAGAGTAACTCATAATCAAAACTAATCAAGACAGAGTAAATATAGATGATTGTGTTAAAAGGATTTTCTTTCAAATAGAAGATGAGCTTTCAATATATAAAACACAAGTGAATGTGAAGCTCCCCCTTAATTGATGCATGGCTTAAAAATAATTTATTATTAGGAAAATAGTTAATATCTCTCTTGGATTTGAAAGACCCATAGAAGCTTTAAAAAATGATTTTGAAAGTATGAAGATTTGGAAAATGACAATTCTAATCAAAAGTTTTAAGGGATATAACTCAATATCACTTGAGTGGTCACTTGATTGATCCTACTTGACCATTACTTGATTGTTACTCAAGTGATTCAACTTAGAGAATTTTAATTGAGTAAGAATACAATACCTCACTCGAGTAATATCGTAATCACTCCAGTCATAATCCTATGTAGATCAGTGAGTCACTGTCTGATGATGTGATCAGTACTAAGGGTTTCTAAAGTGTAATCTTTGTAGATGCTTGATACCAAGATGAGCTCAAAATAAGGCCTTAGCATAGTATGTGCCCCTTGCTTAGCAAACACCATCGAGAACCTTCAATTTCACTATAGCATAGCTCCTTTATTTTGTCATCCATAATCTCAATTAGATCATTGATGTTTTGGTTCACTAAGTCACACAGCTACTTCATTTGATCATTTATCAAATGATGATCTCAGCATTGTTTATAGTAAACTTGGTGTGAAAGTGTTGAACCTCCTTTTTCAGATAGCCCCTGGTAGATGGACGAAAGACTTAAGGACCAGGAGGACCAATTCTAATAGAATATTATGCCTTTTTCTAGCTGTATCAATAGCTAGTCACTTCCTAGTCCTGAGGTGTCATTTAATTGACATCACATATTCTCTTCCCCTAACATATCAACACTGTCAGTTATGCTTCATCTATATGATCTTTGTATCCAAAAGTAGAGCATTTTCGTCAACTCCTGCAAAGTTGTAAATATATGTTCTTTGGTACCCAACTTCCTCTTCGGTCCTACGATATTATGCATTATAACCCTTATGCTCTTATACAATTAAATTATATGATATTTGATAAAAGAGTATCATAAACAACAAAGAATATGATATAATTTTATCCAATTAAATAAATTTAAGCTATTAGATTATAAACGGTAACAGATAAGTGATACCAAAAGTGATGATTTTCAAAGATCAATGACAATTTGTAAATATAATTTATATTGAAAATATGTCACTGATAAGATTTTCATGCAATCTATGTAAGTTGGATCAAAGAGAGTAGAGAATCTATCCATAATGACCAACTTTTATGAAATGATAAATCATGAATGAAAACAAGTTTTTCAAAAATGATAATGTGATATGCCAATTTTTTCAAAATCTCAAATGTGCTTTCGAACCATAAATATGCGTTATCACATTAAGATTTTGAATGCATGAAAACTCATTTATGAAGTTTGTTAAATATCAATGCTTATGCCAAAAACAATGGAAGTCAACAATTACAAAATATATATCAGAAAACTTCCCTAAGGAGATTGATAAAGATAACATGTTAATTATAAGAGTTAACATGTTGGAGAATTTTCCCAAAAGCAAAAGTCATATGAAAAATGAATTGGTCAAAAAGGCTTATCTTGATAGACATATATAAGTATGATGACTTTAGTATTGATCAAGAGATAATCTTGCCTCTTAGAGTTACGTCTTAAAATAGATGAATATTCAAGGCAGCAAGACTTAAAGTTCAAGGCTCTAGTTACTCAAAGATGGATAAAGATAAATATTAATGTATTTGAGCAACAAAATGAGTACATTGATTTATGGATGATGAAACACATACTCATTAGTCCAAATGACTAGAGTTTTAGAATATTAGTATGTTATTCCATAATAATGGTTAATGCATCAATATTCAATGCACTAATGAACCGAAGATTTATGCATCAGGCATAAGACTTTCACAAGTTGAATTCTTTTCAAGGAAATATAGTGATAGTTAACTTGTTAGACTTAAAGTCTAGCATGTTAGAGAATGAAGACTAAAGAGTTAAAGTATTGGATAGCACATTTAAGATCAATATGTCAACGATGGGAAAATATTTTGGTAAATGAATTTGAAGCATTTATGGCTTTCAGTATATAAAAATATTAACTTCCAATTTTGAAACCGATTTGGATGCAGACAAAATAATTTTCATATCATGTGTATGAACTTTTTATAATGAATTGAAACCAAAACACATTTTTGGATTGTGTACTTCACTTTTGGTTCATTTAGCAATTTAGAAAAAATTTCAAAAAATATAAATGATTGATTGCTAATAGTATGCTATAATAAGTAAGTATTAACCAATTCAAATTGAGTTGGCAAGAATAGGTACAACTATTGAATTTTGGAATTACTAATACAACGTACCTTGCTTGAGTGTAACTTGTAGCCACTCAAATTAGTTTCCACCTTCTTATATCTTTGTACTCAAGTCCTCAAAGATCACTTGAGTAAACCATGTTTTGAAGCTAATTCATGCATTTGTACCTGTGGCATTCGAGAGTTCTTGCTATACTTTCGGATGAGTTCATCATGCACTCGAGTGTGCTCACATCTCACTCGAGTATGTGTTGGAACATTTGATGAACTCGAGAGTCTCCTTAGAGTTTCTACACACTCTGTTAACCTCTGTTTTACAAACTAAAAATAGAGCACAGGATTCAAATATGCACTCGAGTGATCAACCAGTACTTGGGTGTTAACATGCCTTGCACTCGAGTATTCACTTCTGCACTCGAGTGTCATGCTTCTTTTTCAAATTATTCCTGCAAAAATCATATAACCCTTTTTCTTCCTTCTGTATCCAATTCTACTTGGATCCACTCACGGTTAGCTTGAAAGAATCATAATTCACATGCTCTAAGAATATAGTCACTTCAAAGAAATTAAGCATAATGAATTAAGAAAAACTATTTTCTCATGGAGTATGCATATATACATAAAATGTTAAGCTATTGAAGATTACGATTCTTTATGAATGAATTTTCCAAAGATTTTAAAAACATATGTGCAATGCTTATATCTAAGGTAATAAGTAACAAGGTATAAACCTTAATAAATATTAAAGATGATAGTATAGGAGGTTTTACCATTGCTTACTTTCACGTTAGGTACTTAGAGGATTGCCTTTGCATACCTACTGCATCTTTCTTTGAAGCTCTGTTTTAGCATATTTAATTTGGATTATGCACAACTTTCTCATATAATATAGGCTTTGCGAGAATTTTTCTTTGTGTATGAGAGATCCTCCTCTTCTTATTCTTCTCAAGATAATTGAATGGTACATTATGGTAGCCCTTCCTTGAGGTGAAACATACTCCTTTTATCTATTGCTTCTTTCAATGGTTATACTTTATAGTTCTGGCAATGGGTGCTCCGAGATTCTCATTTTTGATATAGATGATATGAACCGCTTTATTGTTGTATGAGAAACTCTTGGCTTCTTCTTCATTTTCTCCATATCTTTATATCCATTCTTCTTATAATCAATATGTACACATAAGTACTAGATGGACGTTTTGGTACCCACATATACTCGGGTCCTTGATTGTTAGTACTAACCCTTACATGTCTCTTTGATACCCAAATATACTTATTTTTCACATGGGAATTTCTTCTAATATAGCATGTGTGAGAAATTTAACCAGATTTGCCACAATAACTGCAAATTGTATGAAGATATGCATTATGGGATATCATGCAAGTATTATGTCGATCATGAGAGTAGAAACTAGAATGGATTTTATTTGAACATTCATTCTTACCAAAAACCTTTCTAGCATATTTGAAAACATTTTTGTTTTTCTCAATAGAATCGATAATTGGTTGAGAAACAAACTTTTGTAGACTCTAAAAATCAGTTTTACGAAAATCACACGAAGAATTGGAACTTTTTACCTTAAGTTCATCTTGAGCTCCAGAGAGTGATTTTTCATGTCTATCCATAATGAGATCTTTTTGGGAATCCTCTTCTTCATGTCTATCTATATTGACTGTATGGAAATGTTCTATAATTTCTCCATCTTCATTATCAACTTCCAATTATTCATGCACAATAGATGCGTAGCGTGTAGTTTCACATGAATTGTCAATACTTTCAACTTCAACACAATTCTTAGAAGTATAAATAGAATCAAGAGCATCTCAGATATGTTTAGCATTATAACAAAATCTAATTTTCTCAAAATCATTTTCTGTTACAGCACTATAGAGAATCATCATTGCTTAATGTTTAACGATAACATTTTCCTTTCTTTTTCTATCCAATCCTTCCTCGGTTTGAAATCAAAAGCATTTGTAAAAATATTCCACATATCAAAATCATATGCTTTTATAAAACTAGTCATTCTATCTTTCCAAAACCAAAAATCAATATCTTTAAAAAGAGGTGGGATTGTATAATCAAAACCTTCTCAAAGTATAAAACACCCAAAATCAACCATTATAACTCTTGAGACAATTAAGTCCTTTAAACAAGAGCCTAGGCTCTGATACCAAATGTTAGAATTAGCTGACACACAAGAGGGGGGTGAGTTGGGTGTAAGATAAAATATTAATGACTTTGGAAAACTTTTCGTATCATACTTAAAATAGTAAGTATGAAACTAATGAATTATAAATCAACAGTTAGATAAAATAATATAAGCTAGAAACATAAGAGCTTAGGGAAGAGAATATGTAAACTATGATTTATATTGGTTCAGTTCAATCTTTGATGGCCTATGTCTAGTCCCCTGGCTCCTCCTGAGATTTTCAAATCCACTATCTTCTTGTTTTATCCAGGCATAAGAAAAGCCTTTACAAATCTCTTACTGAAATACTCCCCATTACGGCAAGTCTTACAAGCAGAGCAATCCCGAAGACTGTAATATCCCGAATTCTGAGACTTGAGGCTAGAGAATAAGCCTGAGATTAGTGGATTGCTAAGCCCCGGTTTAGCAAGATCCCAAATTGTGATTAAGGGATAATGACTCCAAAAGTGGAAGTGGTTAGTGATAAATAAACCCTTTTGGAGATTATGGTGTGATTTAGCACTCGATGTGATTCGTATGTGTTGTGGGCAGCGCCGAAACCCTGTATTTAAGTTCAATTATGGATTAACCTCTAAATTGACTTAAAATAGAGGGGAGGGCGCATTGTGAAAGAAAATGAATGAGAAAATGTATTTGATGGTGATTCAAGAGAGATTACCATAATCAGGGGCAAAACGGTAAAGTTACCGACCGATTGATCGGTTACCAAAGAGGAAACTCATTGGTAACTTCAAGATCAATGGTTGAGATTGATTTGTGTAGAGATCAAAGGGTGGAATCCCATGTGGTTGTGCTCATGTGAGCTCATGGGATGTGTGTCAAGATGGTGACACTTGGCACTTTGTGAGCCCTTGGATTTTGGTCAAGTATTCAACTCATTTTCTCTCCTCTCTATTTGGACGTTTTTGAGGCCCCAAAAAACTGATCATCATCTTCATCTTCACTCCCTCTCTCTCTCAACTCCATGGACGCCATGCTTCAAGGTGGAAAGAGAAAAGAAAAAGGTAAGATTTGCCTTGTTTCTTGTCCTCTATTGCTAAAACACCCTTCGATAATGTTGTTCATAGTGATGAGAGCTTCATCTCTATGGTTTTAGATTCTTGATTGGTGGTGTTTGATGGCTTGAGGAAATTTGGAAAGATGAAGAATCAAGGAATTGGTTTGGGAAAGAGGAAGAGGTGAGTATTTGAAGCCTTTTGATCTAAGTTTTGTGATTTGTGGTTGAGTATTGTGAATTTTGGTTTTTGCCCTGATTTTGGTGGAATTGTGAAATGCATGAATTGTCATGTGTTTTATGTTGAAAATGGTGCCATGTTGTGGTATTTGGTCATTGGAATTGAATTGGGAACTTGAGATGGAAAGTTGTGCAATGTTGAGTTGAAATGTGGTTTTGTGATGACATGTTGTGATTATTGGTAAAACATGTCAATGTGATATGAATTTGGTTGATTTGGTATTTCCAATGGATTCCTTGTGAAATTTTATGTGAGAATGATGTTTGATATGAAAATTGGACCATTGGAAGCCAATTGTGCAAATTTGGGAATTCTGTCTTTTGGAAGTTCTGTCTGGGCAGTCTTGTTGTGTGGACCTTTTGACTGGGAAAATGATGTTAGAAAATTCTGAAACTTTCCAGTCTTGAAACTCACATCCCAAGCTTCAAAATGGACATATAATATGTGCCATTTCGTTTTGGGAACTGGGAGTTATAGCTGTCCAAACTTTGAGGTCGAAAATGGAACCTGTTTTGGGGCAGTCTTGAGTTTTGGGGAATTCTGTATTTTTGTAGTGATTTCTAGTAAAGGACAATATTTTTCCTGTGTAGAGCACTTTAATAGATTTAATTTGGCTTTGGGATCAACTCATTTCGATTTTTTTGGAATCAGTTATGATTTTTGGAAGTTCAACCAAGAAACTGGATTTCTTGGGCCGCGGCCCGTGGATTCTGGGCCGCAGCCCAAATGTTTCTGGGCAGTTTTAGGCCGCAGCCCACCCCCAAAAATCAGCATTTGGACTTTTAAAAGATGATCTTTGGTCAAGTGTTTCCCAAGCCTTTAGGCATATGTTTAGGCTTTAATTAGCCACCTAAAGGTGTTAAATGATAACCAACATTAAGTGTTTGTATGTTGAGGAATTGGAAAAGGGATTAACCCTATGTCCTTGCTTTGGTTATAGGGTTGATATTCGCCCTGATCGTGGTTCGGTATTCGTTCTGATCGCGAGTAAGCGGAGCTGGAGCTTACGTGGAAAGAGTGTAGGGAACATATCTCTTCTGCTTGTATTTGATATATGTGTTAGTGTGTTGGTGCATGTCTTAGCTTTGCATAATTGTGAGTAATTTGAAGCTATGTTTCAATTTATGCTATGGCCATAGGTATATTGTTCGAAGCATTGAGCTTGCAAATTGTCATTGTGTTATCATGAGTTGTGTGATGCAAGCATGTCATGCATTAAACATCTATCGTACATGCATATTGATATTGTTTACCTACTGAGATTTTCTAGAATCTCACCCTCCCCTACTGACCTTTCAGACAGGGTAGTGGATCGAGGATTGAGCATGCAACCAAGGGCGATGAGGTCTCCTTCAGGATTGAAGTTGGTAGTTGGTTATCTTAGTTGGGATGTATATTTGGTTAATTGTATTTGGTTATTTGAATGAATATATGTGGAAGAGGATTTGATTATTTGTATTGAGATTTGTTGTGTAATCCCCATATAAGGACTTGTATGGGCTAATTCGCCCTATGAAGCTTGAGTAAATAAATGGAATCCGGAATTGCCGGACTTATTACATTGCGTACTCTGATATATTGAATGTGATTTATCTTTATGTAGTAATTGTATTCGGAAATGTGAATGTGAGACCAGGTTATGAATGATTTCGAAAGGTATTCGTGAAAACCCCGTCTGGTAGATGGGTTTGTAAAATGTTATTTGTTTCTTATTGGTCTCTATTTCACTTTAATTTTGTAATCCGAATATTAATTACAGCAGGGGGTTACAAAGACCATCCTCTCCTGCTTACCCGTGTAAGTCTTACGAGAAGCAACGTTCTCTACTGCTTGTACCTTGTAAGTTTTACGAGCAAAAAGTCTTACCAGCGATTCTCTTAACAACTTCCCCCATAAGGAAATCAACTCACTCAAGGTCCCTCTACCTTAAGATAAATTTAGAAATATAATTGAAAGTGTTTACAAACTCTCTCATAGAGTAGATATAATGCTCACTGAAGTATAATACAAATAATCATTCTCTCAATGATAAGTAATATAGAAGCTGTAAAACAGAGAGTGTTTAGGTCAAAGTGGAAGACTCATGATATTCACATGTTAGCATCATTGCTTTGTTCTCTCGTCGTCTTATTCCCTTCTCTGAATGCTGCCATATTTATAGATAGTTGTTGAAGATAACCATTGTAAGCATTCATCCGTTGGAGTCCTATTGCTTTGTTTGACCATTAAGTGCATTTGAATAATGAGACACTATGAAATGTCAATTGCAGAGGAATGATGCATTATGAACTGTACGTCAAATTGTGGAGTAGGATGTTCCGTTATGAAACTGAATGTCACATTGTGGAGCGTTTGTGTTTCAGACATTCGTTTATGATGGGTCAATCTTTTGTCGTGGTAGATAGCAGTGTTTTAAAAGCCGGACCGGACAACGAACTGGAGAGGTCAATGGGTTATGGGTCGCATGGTCGGACCGGTCGGACCAGCGATCAGACCGATGACGTAATAATTAAATAAAAAATAATATTATATATATAGATAATTATATAAATATAAAAATATATATGAAATTTTAACATCTACAAAATAAACATATACAAAAGCTAATATATATCATCTTTCCAAGATCCAAAGTTCGAATACATAGAAATCATTAAAAATAACACCATAAGATGTCAATAATACCAAAAATCAATGACATCTAGTCAAGTGTTACCACACATTAACAAGAACAAACATAACTTCATGACTTACCAAAGATGGGTGGATCTTGATTAAACCAAGCATGAGTTTCTTGAAAAACATTTTCATCAAAATGATCAACATCTTGGGCAAATGATTCCAAATCAAGCTCTCTAATTTTAGAGCAACCAGCCTCACCCTCAACCTCATTGTCTCTTTCTTCATTAATATCTTCAACATGATTGGTAGAAATTTTTGGTATTGTTGTATCATCATAAAGTAAACCTTCTTCTATCTCATCATAACGAAGGTTAGAGGAATCATCTTCATCTTCTATGATCCAATACTCAAATTCACCAATACTTTTATAATCAATTGGATCGAAAGATCTTTTCTTGTTAAAAACCCTAAAACACAAGACAATACCAAAGATTAATTGAAGAATTTAAATAGTAACACATAATACAAGCAAATTTAAATAAATGTTAAGAATAACTAGGATAATTTACCTATTCTTCAAATGAAAATTATAACGCACAAACACAAAGTCATTTAACCTTTGATGCTTCAACCTATTCCTTTTCTTAGAGTGTATTCATTCAAACACACTCCACTTCCTTTCACAACCTGATAAAGATGAGGTTTGGCTTAAGAGTCTCATTGCCAGTTTTTTCATATTTGGAGCACTATCCCCAAACATCTTCCACCATTCATCTAGCACATTGAACACCAAAGACAAAGATAAATAGAAGCAAAATAAATATTGAAGATAAATGTAAAATTAGAAAAACTTACCAGGCCGTAATGTTTTTAGACAAGCCAGAGCCATTAGACGTGCGAAGCTGTCAACTTAATCTTGGTATCGTAGGCTTTCTTGCACAATCTTGGTTTTATTGGAAGATATTGTCTTATCCAAAACCTCAAAAAATCCTGCCAAAACCTTTGGTTTTTTAGAGAAGTTTTCTTTGTCAAAGAAGAATATAGGATTCAAGAAATAAGCTACTGCATGAAGCTTCTGACGAAGTTGGGTATCCCATCTTCTCTTGATAATCCATGTATAAGGCTTGTACAAGGATTTTTTGTTCATACAAATTTTCTTTATAGCTCTTCTTTCCCTATACATTCCATCATATACATACCCAAGAGAAGGCCTTTCATTAGCATCAACAATTCTCAACAACCGAATAAGGGGAGAAACAATTTGTACCAAGGCTTTACAATCATTCCAAAATTTGTTGTCTAACACAATCATTGTCACATTTTTTGCCTTTTGGTCTTTTGAATATCTAGATTCTATAAACATCTTACTAGTAACCAAAGCTTGCAAATCATGTTTATGCTCAGAAATGCTTTTCAAAGCAAGAAAAGTAGTTGCAAACTGTGTTGGCCATGGGCGAATAATTTCTATCCAACCATCCCTTTTTCTTAACCAAGCAAGAAAATATGCATGATTATAAACAAACTTGGTAACCATGGATGCCCGTGATGCTAAGCTAGTCACAATCTCCATTTTTCCAATATCTCCTAAAATTAAATTCAAACAATGTGCAGCACAAGGAGACCAAAAAATAGAAGGATATTTATCACTTAATAACCTCCCAGCAGCTTTATAATTAGCCGCATTATCAGTTACCAAGTGAACAACATTATTTGCACCAAAAAAGTCTACCATATACAAAAACAAGTTACAAAGAGTTTGAGCATCCTTAACTATGTTTGATGCATCAACAGATTTAATGAAAATAATTCCCCTGGAAGAATAGGCAAGAAAGTTTATCAGTTGCCTATTTGCTTGATCTTGCCAACCATCAGCCATAATTATACACCCTGTCTCTTCCCAAAATTTTCTAAAACTATCAACCAATAATTGAAGTTCCTTTTTTGAGTCTTATAATAATTTAGTTCTTGCAGCATGGTAAGTTGGCCCTTTATAACCAAGGCCAATGGCTGTAATTGCATCTAACATAGGCTGAAAGTAAGCTGAATTCAAAGCATTTAAGGGAATACAAAGGTCGTATAACCATCTTACAATAGCTAAATCTGCTCTATGGACAGGTTCTTTACCTACAAGTGCACTTCGTATCCCTGGCTATGCTCCTGGAGTCGTTCTTGGGGAAAAATAATTATTTAGATCTCCAGTTGCCTTTCTTTTTCCAAGTGATGTATTTGGAGCTTGAGTATTCAATTGGCTCTGCCTTGGATTTTGGACTAGAGAAGGAGAAACTTCTTGTGAGTCAGGAGCATCACTATCAAGTGGGACACTAGGGCCATAGGGGTTGTCTTCTTCATAATTATCTTGTTTCTTGCTTTTCTTATCTTCAATCTCCTTCAAATTTTGTTCCAATCGGTAGCGAACATCATTAGGAACCTTTTTACAACTTATTGCATCACCTTTCACTCCAGCAAGATGTTGTTTCATTCGATGAATCCCTCCACCAACAAATTCCTTTGTACAATATAAACATTTCAAACATTTCTTTCCACCTGAGGTCTTGCTTGGTAATTCAATACAATGCTCCCATGCAGGGTCTGTCTTTAATCTTACAGATTGTGATGATACTTGTACTTGTTTAGAAGACATTTTCTACAATATAGACACAAAATTAGTAGAGATTGATTTGAACTTAAAAGTGAATAAATCATTCAAACACAAACTTTAAAATAAAGAGACAAATAGTAGCATATTATTTGCACATGTTAGTAAATAAATAAGGCAGAAAAAGAGTGTAAAGCACAAATTGTACAACTATTAAAAAAAGGCACAAACAGCAAAGTATCTTATTCATCTAGCCTTTTCTTTCTTTATCCAAAGTTAGTGAAAAGTGAAAACAATAGAATAGAAAAAGGGGTCCCTCATGCTTTTTCTTTTTTCAGATTGTGAATCGAGCTCCTAATTAACACTACAATATATGGCCTAAAGAAGGAATCATACACAAGTTGTTCCTTTGAGCAAAAAAACAAACACAAGAAGGAATATCATACACGTGAACTTGGCTAAAAAAGGAAATGATCTTTAAAGGATTGAATTGATATGAAGTTCAAAGTATATTCTTCTATATCTTATATATTCCCATAACCAGAGCTTTGTTAAGTTCTACATACCAAAATGTTGTTCTGGAAGCAATGGATGCTTCAATAAATTCATAAGTTAATTGACATTAATCTTAATGCACACATTTATCTAAATTACTTCAAAATCAGTTTGCTAGTAAAGTAGTAATGTTGCAGTTTGCTTTTAACTGTAACAGAGTGCTCTTTTCATTATACCTCCACCTCCCACCAAACCCTACCTCCCTTTTTCTTTTTCCTTCTTTCTTTCTTTCTTTCTTTCTTTTTTTCTTTCTTCACTCACTATAATTAAAAAGGTCTTATTGGGATTAACTTGTAATAATTCATTATCACATACTCATATCAATGTCTCTCAAGATTACGCATGCTATTTAACTTAATTTTGTTCTTCCCTTTCAGTTACTTAACTTTTCTGATTTGGTTATAGCAGATTACTATATCTGACTTTACAATTAACAAAGCTTAAGTAGAGAAAGTAGCATCATCAATTAAGAACTGCTTTGAAATTAAAAGTAGGCAAATACTATAGTATATACACTACCAACACATCACTGATTAAATAATTCATGCGCTTCATATATATCACTGCAATTAATAGCTATCTCTTTGTTGTTTTCTTGGAAGCCATGACACATGCCATGACATGAAGCTTAAGAATAGCCTGTCCAAAGCCAAACACCTTTTCCTTTGATTAAGTCATTAAGGTTTCAGGCCACTAAAATAGACAAATATATATATAAATAACATGGCAGAGTGGCAGACAAGGTGTCATCAGCTTTAAGAGTTTGAATCGGTGGCCCCTCACATAATACAAAACAAACATATAGTGATATACATTGGTGATCCCTCATAGATCTTATTTTTAAATCAATAGCAGGCTTAAAGAGGATAAAGACACTCAACCAAAAAAAAAGAGAGGATAAGGACAACGATAAGTGGTCCCTCACAAAGACTCATAGAAAGAAAAAAGAAGTAAATATCATCAACTTCTTAGTCAAAAGATGGCAAAGAATTCAGCCTTTATACTATCACTAGCGCAATAAAATAAGAAGCTTAGAAGAGTATTCAATCCTTACCTTCAACCAAAAAAATGAAATTGTAGAGAGTTGAGCGAAAGAAAAACGATATTGCAGAAACATGCTTCAGCTGTCAAGTTTGCGGCCAGAGAGTCCACGCCTTCTTCTTGAGGTCATACTTTCATAAATTTAGCGTTCACAAAGGAGAGTCCACGACTTGATAAAGAAAGGTATGATGTACTACTTGAGGAGAGGATTTTATCGACCGACGAGCGCGAGAGAGCATAGACGGTAAGGAGAATAAGATTGAATTTGGGGATTTAGGTTTATTGTTTTTGTGAAGTTGGGATTTTTTCTGTCAAAGGGATGTGGGTTTAAGTCATGGGATTGGGCCGGTCAGTTAATGGAAAACCGCCCCGGCTCTTGGGAGGACTCCGGCTCCTGGCTTATTGCCCTGCTCAATCCGGCCCAAAACGGTCCAACAAAGAAAATGATCAAACCACACAGAACGAGCCGCTGAAGGCTTCGGTCATCGGTCGGACCAGTCCGACCGTCCGGTCTGGTTCGGTTTTAAAAACATTAGTAGGTAGCTGATATTCGATGTGTAATGATACCACCCGCCACAATTGACTCTTTCATTTGAATATGTAATCTCAATGTTAAATTTCCATTTTTACTTTACAAAAATCTTAATCACTAATATGAGGAAGTGTTAGTCATGGGTATATTAGATCATTGGTCAAAAACTGAATTTTTGGTTTCTAGGACTCATTACTTCAAGAGACGATATTTGCCATGAGTGACCTCCATACTTGAAGATGCAATCCAAATGTTTAATCTCCTGTTTCTTACTTGAAATATATGTTAATTAATGTTTATGTATAATAACAAGTGAAAACATAATGAATAAATAACCTTTAACCGTATTCAGATTGTTTGCTATAACTCTGTATTGCATTCTACTTCTGTCTCTGTCACATTTTCAAGTTGTGAGTTAATCCTTGTTTGATCACCTAAAAAATTCTTAAACACTAATATGATGAAGTGTTAGAGTGATGAGAAGCAAGAAAAATAAGTTATATAATCATTCCTATAATTTTTAGAAGTTACGTAGCGTTGCTCTGTTTTTCCCAGAAGTGCTCCTTGGGAGTGCACTTGCACTTTCTGTCAACACCTCAAGTGCAATTGGAAGTGGCAAGTTACCAATACTCGAGTACTCCATTCCTCACTCGAGTGAACTTCAAGTTTTCACATTCTAGCTCACTCTCAGGTCAATACTTTCAGTGTCACACTCGCATAACTCGAGTGTAAATCTGGACATCACTCTAGTGTAACATTTCTTACTCGAATGTTCCTGAAATTCTTCCACTTCACAGCCGCTTCTGGAACACACTCGCATGATATTTGCAAGAGTTATATTTCTCAGTCGTGAGTGTATTGGGCTCTCACTCGAGTCTGAATGGCCTCACTCGAGTGCATGTGTATATTACACTATGGATTTGAGCTTATAGGCAATAGTAGCATGATATTTTCCTATAGTGCGGGTGATGTGGGGCCACGTCAGACTCAATTTATTCATTTGATTCTAAATATTGAAAATGATGTATCATAAGAAAGATCTTGTCATATGTATTCCAATGCAAAAAGAATAGCTCTACACTCCTTGTATTCTGCAACTTATGATTGAAAAAGTGTCTATCCTACTAGACCACACAGGCATCAACTTCCAGTAGGCATATCTCCTAAACTATAACTTCAAATTAAGACAATTACCCATCTCTGGAAAGTTCTTTGAGTATAGTTTCATATGGCACTAGTTTCATCTCAATTCAATATGTCGTTTGTGAGGTATGTCCAAAATACCAAACCTGTCTTGAAAAGTGACGGTGATTTTATTGTCATTTTCCACGATTCATATCTCTTTCATCTAAGCTTCTTTTAATGTGATCTTAGTACACATTTTTTGTGTTGTGAGTCTTCTTTCATATTCCACTGTTTTCAGCATACTCTGACTTATGGTTTGAGAGATATAACTAAAATACCGGACCTCTATCAGGTGGAGAAAAAAACAGAGCTGAACAGAGTTGCCTGACACTCGAGTGTGTTCTTCCTGCACTCAAGTGCAACTCCTCTAGCAATCAAGTGATAAGCTCACACTCAAGTGTAACTTCTCTAGAAGTGCTTTAACTTATATATAATTTATCATAGCTTTATATTAACCCATTACAATCATTATTTGATTATAGAAACCTCCAGTATCACTTCTAAGAGCTTGAATCTTGACATTCACATCAGATCTTGCAATTTCGTCTTTCTTCAATCTCTTACTTCTTGATTTTATTTTCGATGATCATTCTCCATAACCCAACAAGATAGCTTCTTTATTTTCTTGATCATCTTTAATCTTTGCTTGAATAATCTACAAGATATGCAACATTAAACACAGTAATTAGTCAAAGTATAAATATATTATATAAACTTTTTGCTCTTATCATTTCGTATCTAAATTTGACATCATCAAAACTAATCTTATATAATAGTTCTATCTTATAACTAGTCTTAAAGGTCAAACATTTTAGGCTTGTTATTTTAAGAACCAGTCTAAAAGATAGATTTAATACCTGTTGTTTTGAACAACCGGTCTAAAAGATGCATGGCTAATTAAAATTTGGCTCCACTCTTTCCCCCGCATATCTTGCTCTTTGAAGTATGGACTCTCTTTTCTGTAAAATTTCTCCGACGGTGTTCTTATTCACAACTCTGCGATCCACTCTCTTTCTGAATCTGTAGCAAGAGCGTAGCAAGGGAAGCAAAGCAGTGGCTTTAGGCAAGCTCAACGGTGGCATAACACTGGGTTTGGATTCACCGAGGAAGAGTCATATCAGTTACTGACCCACACCTTGTTGTCACTTGTGTAATATCCTGAATTTTTGGCCTAGCGAGTTAAGGATAAGCCTATATCAGGTAGACAACTAAGCCTAATTTGGGAAGAGTCTCAAGAATTTTGAGACTCGAGGGGACTATATGATCCAGCCCTATGGAGTATAGGGCTCAATAAGTGTTGGTAATATGATCAAAGTGTCAATGCAGATATACACAGGACAGATATACAATGCCATTAGGTTGGTAGAAGATGCCACCCATCTATGTCATAAGGTAAGGTAGGGATTAGTTGGGTGAAATAGGCTGCTATAGGTGTGCACATGGCATTTTCAATGTAGACATGTGTACCTTGCGTTTTTGGCAATAGACATCGGTATGTGGCACCATATAGGGCCCATGCATATTCCGACCTGGTGTCATCTTTTGGGCCTTGATATTTGTGTCACGGTCCCGAGTAGAATCCCTAGTAAGAACAGATAAAGTAACTTTTAACTTTATTAAAGTAATGCTAATAAAGTATGCAATGATGAGTCCTGATAACATAACTTCTGTGTAGGATGAATAAGAGAGTGACAAGTGTCTTCTCAATATGACAAAGTACCATGTCACTTTTGTGTTGGCTTGGTAGGAAGGTGACACGTGTCCCTAATGATGACACTTTTTTTGCCTTTTGTGTTAGTACACCATGAGGTGCCACATGTTACCTAAGTTAGGGAAATCCGCCGGTCTCTGATCTGGTAGTAGACTTGACTTCCCTAACACCGAACCTAGGAGTCTGAGAAAATTGTTAGGCCTCTCCTTTCCCATAACAAAAGTGACGCCTAGGATGAAGAGAGAGAAAAGATGATGCGACTTGGACACTTGGAATAATAAGACATTATTGGACTAAATAAGGGCACCTGGCATAAATCAAGCACCTCCCTCTCCCTTTATGAGCATTTCGGCCAGCACTAGGGGGAAGAGAAAATCTAAAAATTGACACAAAAATGGTTAGAAGAAAGAGAAAGAGTGAATAGAAAAATTTCTTGAGCTCCAGGGCAGATTCTGTCCCCGAATCACCATTATCGTCTGGTAAGTCCTTTAGAAAAGTTGTTCTACTCACTGAGACCTTCATTTCAATGGTCTCAGTTTTCTAATTGGAGTTGTTTAATGTCATTAGTTAGCTAGAGTGCCTCCGAAATACCAAACTGGTTGTAGAAATATGAAGAGGTAAGCATAGGCTTCGCTTTGAACTGATTAAGTTGTGCTTTTGTCAAGTTTTTGTGGATTCTTGGAAGGCATAAAATTTTGGCTAAGAGGTGTTTTTAAGGTTATAAATGGATTCTCCAAGAAAAACGGTGTGGGAATAGCCCCTGGTTATAATCTTGAATGAATGGGAATGAAAAACCAAAAGTTTGGATTTTTGTATAAGTGCTACCAAATTTCATTTTTATATAGGCAATCTGCTTGTCATGAGTTTTTGAATGACTAAATTTTCTCCAATGGCCTTGAAACTTTTTAGGATTAAATTAGATATTCAGGGCTTTAATTTGATAGGTATTATGTGTCATTTGGGTTTGTAGATTCTGAAATATGAATTTTTGAAGTTAGGCATTTAATGTTGAATGTTTTCTGGACCAGTTGTTTTGCTTGATAGTTCTGGGAAATTTAGCCCTATAATTTGTATTGGCTAATATTTTTCCCATTATTAGACTTAATGAGCGTCACATAGAACTTTGAACCACTGCAATTGGATTTTTCTAGAATTAGTTATGATTTTTCAAAGTTAAGGAAAAAATCTACCAACTTTATCGAATAGTGTGAAAATAAGAAAGCACGGGTAATTGGAAATTAATTAGAACTTCAATGGTTAAGTAAAGCCCATAAAGTTAGTGTGGGCCCATCAAATATTCATTGGGGCTAATGTGTTAACTTTAAAGTTAACTAACCAAAGTGTTTTGAGTTTTTAAAATTGGGACAAGTATAGACCCAAATATAAGAGACATGTCCTAGTGGCTAAAGTATCCCATTGGACATTTATTTGTTATGGCTCTAATAATATAGTCATTTATCTAGGGCCATGAGATGACAAAGAAGAGGCAATGGAAGCAACTTCAGTGGTTGGAAGAAAAGGTACAAAAACGGGACTCAGACAAAAAGTAATGAACTTACTTACTTGCATGTATGTGATATTTATGCTGTGCATTGATTTGCTATGTTGCTTTACTTGATTATGTCAAGTATGTATGAATGAATGAATGATGCTCAGCTTCTATTTTTGTTTGGCTATAAGTATGTTGCACGAAACAATGAGCTTGCATAATATCATTATGTGAACATGAGCCTATGTAAAGCAAGCATATCATGCATCATTTGTAATGTTTGCTACTAAGATCCCCTCAAATCTTACCCTCCCCTACCAACCATATAGGCAGCTGTGCATAGAAGAGGAGTACATGACGTTGTTCCAAGAAAGAAGTTGCAATGAAGAAGAGAAAAATTATTCACGCACTAGTCCGTTATGTTAATTAATATATTTGCAATGAATAATTGTATAACTCGCATGACGAATGAATTAATTATCCAAGCGCAATAATTGAATTAGAAGTGGGTAATCGTACCGTACGAGCCCATTAGTTAAGAAACCTTCCACACATAAAAATAAGCAAAGAATCACTCTAACTAAGATAATAAAGAGAATTAAGGAAAGATGAGTCATAATGAGTAGGGGACCATGGTGAATAATCTTTGAAAATTTTTCAATTATTCAGAAAACCCCCTTCAAGTGCATGTTTGAATCCTATTTTTAGAGTTAGGATTAGAAATTATTTGCTAAGAAATATCACCTAGTGGTTCATATTCACTACGAAAGACTCATCAGAAAGATAATGAACAAGGTGTTACAACTTGACCTTTATTTTGCCATCAATTGACAACTTTCTAGCCCTGACTTCTCCATGCCTAAAAGCATTGGCGATCGTTCTTCTTCCTTTGGGAGTATAAAGAGTGACTTTGACTCGTGAAGCAACTTTCCAAGTTTGTTTTGATTGATGTTAATAATTTGATGTTGATCCTTTTTATATTGTTTCGGGTTGGTTTAATCATGTTTGGGTATTACCCATCTGTCTTTACTACTTTTGTTATTCTTGTAGCATGATTTGGTATTTTTGTTTAAAAAGAGCTATAAAAAGATGGAATGGTAAATGAATTCACTCAATTTACTGGTTTCCCTTATATATAAAAGTGTATTGGTCCAATTGGTCATATTTTGGCATTATTCATGTTTCAATTTTTAGTATTGCCAAATTTTAGTTTTCAACATCAAAATAGACGTGTGGGGCACATTTTTGTTTTGCCAAATTTTAGTTTTCAACATCAAAATAGACGTGTGGGGCACATTTTTGTTTTGACTTGCACATCTATGACTATATTGAGACCTTATGTCCTTTATCATGTGGCCTTGAATCTTTAGGCATAATTTTAAACACTCTATTAGTTTTGACCAAACTAAGAAAAGGGGAAGGGAGACCTAAACTTTAGAAGGAGAAAAAGAAGAAGGAGGAGGAGGAAAAAAAGATCAAGTAAGCTTGGGTAAATTTATACCCCAGATTCATCTCTATATCTAGCTTCCTCATATAAAGACTCTTATGGTTTCTAATCTATCTTTATGTTGTGATTAACAAGAGTGGATATTTGGAAATCAAGGTCAAGGGTTTCAAGAGAAGAGGCTTCAAGAAATCAAGCTTGCAAATTAGGTAAGAGATGAATTTAATGATAATTGATGATGTTGATGATATCAGTGTTGATTGTATTTTTCTTGATCTTTTATAATTTTAGGAAGCAATAAAATTAAGGGGAAATGCTTCCAAAATTTTTATAGAAGTTAGAAGGTGTGATTTAAGAAGAAATCAAGGTTAAATGGATAATTATAAGTATGAACATTGTAGTTAATGGAATAAAATGTTGAAAATCATATTTTATCCCTACCAATGCATTCTGGTCTGAACAAGGCATGGATTTAGAGTTGGAATTTTATTATTTTGATGCTTCTAATGAGTTCAAAATGAAAAATTTTACAGGGTACAAGTGATAAACCAAATTTGGAAGCATAAGAAATCAAAATGCAATTTTTTGGGTAATGAGGCCCTTATGTTTCTAATTCAAGTTTGGAAGCTTACCTACTCTTGTTCATGTTTGCTTGGATGTTCTTAAGGGTTGATTCTATTTTCTTGCATTAGTTCGGTGGAACTTTCGGGAAGCAGGAATAGCGGTTGAAACCTGGGTCTTATCCCTTCGTTCCTTTTGTCTAGTCTTTTCTCTTGGTGGGTTTAGTTTATAGTTGAAAGGTTTTAATTAATCTTGCTTTTACCGCATCTCCGTACCTCTCTTTGCAAGCCTGTTGAAGTGATAGAATCAAACAACTTGCTTGTTCATATATTATAATTCCCACTTAAAATGTAACTATAGTGATTATTTGTTTTCAATAGAGCACAAAATTTTACAGTGTAAACTATAAGCTTGCTTGTTCATATATTATAATATAATAAAGTGCCGAAATCATAACCTAACGATCAACTCTAACAACTTTGTATGAGAATATTGAATTAGAATTCCACTACCCATGCATAAGTGTTAGGAGAGAGCAAAACATGACATGTTTGTTTTTGTTACTTTAAAATTTGTAACAACATGAAGACAATGTGCAGTTTGGGTTCATGGGTGGTTAAAAATCCTTGTTGAAATTTGGTATTCTCCTACTCAAAAAATTACACACCGATCTACCCCATCATAATCTAAAAGTAAAGTCTATTTGATTTTACCATGTGTAGCTCCTCAAAACCTTAATTTTCTTCGCTTCTGTTAGGATATTACTAGTTTTGTACCATCTTCAGCAGTGTAATATCTTTCTTGCCAAAAATGTTGCCTATTTCAACTCAAACTTGAAATATATTTTTTTACAACTGTTTCATGAGACATGTACTATCATTTCTCTTCAATTAATCATGATTGTTTGTGAATCTAGGTTTTATTATTGCTAAAATTCAACTTTTCTATTGTTGCTGCTGTAAGCGGCAAGCTTCACCCAAGAGGGGGGTGAATTGGGTGATGTTATAAATTTTTCGTTTGAGATGGTGATATGTAAATATAGTGGATAGAGTAGATTAGAGAAGATTTGAACACAGAGAGTTATACTGGTTCGGCCTAACAACAATGCCTACGTCCAGTCCTCAGAGATCAAGACCTACTGAGCTTTTCACACTATCTCCAAGATTCAATGGGCTCTCAGAACGCCACAAGACAACAATCGTCCTTGAATGGACTACGAGCAGAAATATTCTCTCGACAAGAAACTTCTCTCCCCCTTACGACAAGTCTTATGTGCAGAGAAACAACCTATGACTCTTCTCACTTGCTTATGTATACAAGACTTATGAGCAGCAACGTTTTCTTCTGCTTACACCACTGTAAGTCTTATGAACAACAACGTTCTCTCCTGCTTGTATCTTATAAGGCTTATGAGTGACAGATGCTACAAGGAATTCTCTCAACTGCTTCTCTCGTAAGGAATAACTACCGTCTCAAGATCCCAATATCTTGAGATTACACAAATATAGAGTTTTGAGTTTGGATGTGGACTCTCTTACAGAGTAAATGAATAAACACTGAAGATCAAAAGTGTATACAGAGAAATCAGATGAATAACAGAGAATTGATATGAGCTTGTGAATTCTTGTGCTGTGTTCTTCTATTTTCTCCGTGAGTCTCTGTATATATATAGTTGCTCCAACTTTTGCCCGTTTGGAATCTCTTCAGTTGTGGAGCGGGACATTTGAAAATATTGGCAGACACGTGCATATTAGAATAGTTTGAGTGCGGTAGGTGCCAGCGTGTTCATAATCATCTTGTCTGCCGTTGTATCACTTTTCTCATGTGACTCAGTTCAAACGTTCATATTCCTGTATCATCCTCTTAAAACATTCAAAACAATGTTAAACAAAGATAAAGAGTAAAGATGATATGAATTAATAACAATAAATTATATTCGTAATGAACGTTGTGAAACTTATCATATTCTGTGGTCAACAGGGCATCACTCGAGCATGAAAAGCTCACTTCGAGTGATCTCCTATTTTCCTTCATTTACCTCTGTTATCGGGTTGTGCTCGCATGGAGAATCAGAGAGAAAATATCTTCACTCGCGGGTGAAGAGAGGTCTCACTCGAGCACAAAATCTCTGCTCGAGTGATCCTTGCACTTTTACCTGGGAGTGCCTTCTCGGGTCATCACTCGCATACCATTTTGACAAGAGTGAGAATTTGCACTCGCGAGTGATCTGGACCCTCACTCGAGCACACTTACCTCTGCTCGAGTGAGAAGCATATTCTCAAGGAATATGCTCTTTAAACCATCACTCGCACCATAATTCCAGAGGGATAGAATTTTCACTCGCGGGTGATATTGACCCTCACTCGAGCACACTTACCTCTGCTCGAGTGAGAAGCATATTCTCAAGGAATATGCTCTCTAAAACATCACTCGCATCAGAAATCCAGAGGGATGGAATTTTCACTCGCAGGTGATATTGGCCCTCACTCGAGCACACTTACCTCTGCTCGAGTGAGAAGCATATTCTGAAGGAATATGCTCTCTTGAACAAGCACTCGCAACTGATCTGGAGAGGGATGAAAATCTTACTCGCAAGCATGGATAGATCACTTCAAGCATGGACGGGTGTGCTCGAGCACTCTTGTATTTTTCTGAGTTTCAAGACTCTCGGCCAAGTGCTCGCAGTGCCTTTCTCGAGTGAATGATGGAAGCATGCCTTGACTTGCTCTCGGCCAATCACTCGCATACCTTTGCTCGAGTGAATATAGGAAGCACACCATTGCTTTGCTCTCGGCCAAGTGCTCGCATGCCCTGCTCGCATACGTGCTCGAGTGAGAATGACTTCTCTGCTCGAGTGCATACCTTGTGCTCCGAGTGATCCATTGGTTACCAAGGGAGAATGTCTCTCGGGTACTCACTTCCTGGCTTTCTCTCACACCTGCTCGAGTACAGAAGTGTTTTGTGCTCGAGTGCAGATTTCATGCTCGAGCACTCAAGTGCATTTTTACAGCAGATATCAGCAAACACCCGATATGCATTTGGTTAACTTGGAATCTTTTCTTAACCTTCTAAAAACATGTTTTAATCATAATTGAATTGTTGTTATCATCAAAACTTGGGATCTAACATTCTCCCCCTTTTTGATGATGACAAAACTCCTTGTGATGAAGGTTTAAAAGAAAATGAATGAAATTGAAAAGTTTTGAAATTTCTTCAAAGTTTCCAAAATGCATATCAAGTTTAAGTTCCAAATTCAAGTTTTCCTGCAATGTTTCCTTTAGACACTTAACAGCCAAGATAAGTATAGTATGAGGTATATAACTTGAAACATTGAAATTTTGATAATGAAAAACTTAAACCATATCATTAACTTTAACAAACTTGAACAATACAGGATAACTTCAAAATAGAAAATGACATACATATCAAATCCTACCCAATACAGAAAACTACCCAAACACCCATATACACCCTACAGCCTACAGAAAGCTCAGAAAACATCACACATCCTTCTCCCCCGTTTTGTCAACATCAGGAGGGGGTTCTGGAGGTGGAACAAAAGATATCATGGCAGAGAGAGGGTCAATGGGCTGATCAGGAGGAGATGATGGTTGAGGGACAAAAGTAACATCTACATTAGACTCAGGATCAGTGAAAAGTACATGAGTCTCTGGATGAGGGGGTGAGGTCTGAGTGGTCTCTGGAGGTACTCCGGAAGATGAGGAGGGAAAGTGTGAATGCAGGAAGGTCTCCATATTAGTGATCCTCTGTGACATCTCATCTTGTGTTTTGAACATCAGTTCAAAGTTAAGATTGGCCTGATCTACCAATTTAACCACTTGTGTTTCCATCTTCTCCACAAGCTTCTCATACTCAGTCACTAACTCCTTCTTCAAGCTTGATACAGCTTGATTAATTACCTCTGTCAAATGATTGGACAATGAGGCATTGAGAAATGAAGGTGGGGGAATAGGACCTTGTGCAGATGATTGTGCCTCATCTCCTCTAGATGGTGTTGCTTCCCTCTTTGATGTGGCTTTGGTTCGACTCACTGAAAGATTGATACCCATGTGTGTTAATTGAGTCTTTCCAAACCTTGAGATGAGCACCCTTTCTTTCCCTTCCAGATACCAGATTTTGTTCTTCATCAAGATGAAAGAAACAAGTTGAGGGTAAGGTATGGTTGTGGATCTTGTTGAAGAAAATCGAAACCTTCTCATCTCACTAAAAATGATTTCCCCTACATTCCTCTGTTGCCCAGCAACCAATGAAGCCAGAAGATAGTAATCCTTTTGTGCAAAGTGGGTAAAGTTTCTGGATTTATTGACTATGCTCCGGGAATAAATGTAATGGAGAATTCTGTGATTATCAGGCATGTCAATAGGCTTGAAAGTGAGGGGTCCAATTGGGTCTTTTGGTCTCAAGATGTTAAAGGTATCATTGGCAGAGAATGAGGGTGGATCAGTAGGAGGTGCCACATAACCAAGCAAATCATTAATGATTTTGGCAGAAATCATAATGAACTTCCCTCTAATAGTTGTAGATACAGCTTCTTCAATCAAATCACCGGATCTAGACATGATATTATGAGTTTTCATGTTGGAATAAAATGTCTTTACAACAGTGGGGGAATATGGCATATGGATGTTTAACCAAGGAGCATAGTATTGAAGATAAGGGTATAGGTCCAAATGACAGTTCTTTTTCAGATAATCCAAATCAACATATACTACTGGACAGAAATGCCTATGTTTGAATTCATCATCATATACCTTTTGTGGTAAAGCCTTAAGTTCTGACACATTGAATCCCTCAGGAGGACTAGTGAGTTGGTCATCCACTGGTGCTTGAGAGGCAGAAGGTGCTCCAGAAGCAGATGCACTTGGGTGCTTGACTTGATGTGAACTTGAGACACCTGCCTGAGATGTGATCTTCCCAACTAACTTGTCCAATTTGGATTTTTCTATTGCATCCCTGAGTTGTTTGCTGAAGGTATCCCCAGATGAAGAGGAAGATTGGGGTTGCTCTAAATCCTTCTTCTTTCCCTTCCCTTGCACTTCTTTGGATTGAGACCGGGTGAGTATGGGTTCCTTGAAGACCACACCCTTTGCTTTCTTTTGAGGAGGTTGGTCTTTCTTGGAAACTTTAGGTTTTGGATGTGTTTTCAGGGTCCTCTTCTTGGTTTTGTGCTTAGGAGGAGGTGAAGGTGAGGGTGAGTTTTTTGGAGATGGAGGAGTAATTTCAGGGGTTCCAGAAACACTGGCAGCAGAGTGAGTGGAAGAAGGAGAATGAGACTTTTGAGGAATAGAGGGTAACTTTGTTCTTGCCATTTGACAAATAGAAGAGAAACAAGAAACTTGTTTTTGGAAGAAATAGGAAAAAAATAGACGCAGAGATTAGGGCACAAGTGAAGAATGCAGAGAACGAGAATCACCTCTTATAGAAGATTGAGAGGTTGTAACGTCGATTTGGAGCAGAAGGACGTGATTAAATGATGAAAGAACGGTTGAAGATGAAGAGTTGTGACTCTCGAGTGAGAGAGCACTTCGAGTGAGATGAGGAAGTGCGACGTTCTGAGCTCCCCAGTAACTGATATAAGTGCCAGTGCTCGAGCATGACCCCTAGTGCTCGAGTGATGTTCATACTGTGCTCGCGAGTGTTCTAACTGTGCTCGAGTGATGTTCTGGAAAATAAAGAAACAAGTAGAACGTACCTGGATTGTTGTTTTCCTGACATATTTTCAAACTTTGTACTCAAATCCTCCAAGATCATTTGAGTAACCTTGATTTGGATAGCTCTTGCACAGAGATTCTTCTTCCTCACTCGAGCAGGCATTTCTCACCTCAAGCATGTTCATACCATGCTCGAGTGAGAATTCCTCACTCGCGAGTGAGCTCAATTCTCACTGTAGATTATGTTATATTTCCTTGGTGTTCTTGACTCCTCTGTTAACCTCTGTTCTAACCATAAGAAAACAGAGCTTCATGAATAGTGCTGTGCTCGAGCAGAGCTTCTTGTGCTCGAGTGACACAGCTCCTCACTCGAGCAGTGCCTCCTGTGCTTCGAGTGAGAGTCCTGCAAAAACACATTTTGGCCACTCCGATGCCAAAGTTAGCATGATTATCATCAAAACAAATACTTAATTAGGCATTTTAACAATAAAACTTACAACTCATTGGGATTAACCATTCCCAATTCTCTTCGAATATAGAGAAATTGCTCTTTTGCAATTGGTTTCGTGAAAATATCCGCAAGTTGAAGATGAGTTGGTATGAATTCCACTTTGACATCTTTCTTTTGAACATGATCTCGAATGAAATGATGTCGAATGTCTATATGCTTGGTTCTTGAGTGTTGTACGGGGTTCTTTGCCAAGCTTATTGTGCTAGTATTATCACAATAGATTGGAATTTCTTTTAAATAAATTCCCAAATCTTGAAGTTGCTGTTTTAACCATAGCACTTGTGAACAGCAGCTTGCTACAGCTATATATTCAGCTTCAGTCGAAGATAATGAAACTGTGTTCTGCTTCTTGCTGAACCATGACACTAGAGAACCACCGAGAAATTGACATTGACCACTGGTACTCTTTCTGTCAGTTTTATATCCTCCGTGATCTGAATCTGAATATGCCATTAAGTACTCATTCCCTCTCTTTGGATACCAAAGTCCAAGCTCTGAAGTATCTCCTAGATATTTGAAGATTCTTTTTACTGTCTCTGCATGAGATACTTTAGGATTGGATTGATATCTTGCACACATTCCTACACTGAACTGAATATCTGGCCTGCTTGCTGTAAGATAGAGTAATGAACCAATCATTCCTCTATACTTTGTGATATTGAAGCTAGGTCCCTTTACATCAGCATCCAGCAATGTTGTAGAACTCATTGGAGTATCAGCTCCATTGGCATTATCTAACCCATATTTCTTCAGCAACTCTTTCAAATATTTTGTCTGAGATATAAATATGCCATTCTTCTTTTGTTTGATCTGAAGTCCAAGAAAGAAGTTCAATTCTCCCATCATGGACATCTCAAATTCTCCCTGCATAATCTTAGAGAAATCTTGACACATAGATTCGTTAGTAGCACCAAAAATAATATCATCAACATAAATTTGAACTATTAGAATATCATTTTTGTTATGTTTGATGAATAAAGTAGTGTCAACTTTACCTCTGACAAAACCTTGATCAAGAAGAAATTTGCTTAGTCTTTCATACCAAGCCCTGGGTGCTTGTTTCAAACCATATAATGCTTTCTTAAGTTTGAAGACATAATCAGGTTTTGTTTCATCTTCAAAACCAGGAGGCTGTTCGACATAAACTTCCTCCATAATATAACCATTTAGAAAAGCACTTTTTACATCCATTTGATAAAGTTTAAAATTTTTGATGCAAGCAAAGGCTAAGAGTACTCGTATTGCTTCCAATCTTGCCACTGGAGCATACGTTTCCTCATAATCAATACCTTCTTCTTGATTATAGCCTTTTGCAACCAATCTTGCTTTATTTCTCACAATGATTGCAGATTCATCAAGTTTGTTTTTGAACACCCATTTGGTTCCTATAACCGTATGGTCTTTAGGTCGAGGAACCAAATCCCAGACTTGATTTCTTTGAAATTGATTTAGTTCTTCTTGCATAGCAATCACCCAATCATTGTCAGATAAAGCTTCTTCTATATTAGAAGGTTCAATCTCAGAAATAAAAGCAGAAAATGTTACCTCATTGAGGATTCTATTTCTGGTTTTGACACCTTCATGAATATCTCCTATAACTTGATCAATTGGATGATCCTTCATATGTCTCCACGCTTTAGGTTGATCATGATCATCAACATCTTCTAAATTTTGAAAATCATTTGTTTCAAAATCATCCTGTTTTGAAATAGATTTGTTTTTCTTGATTGAATCCATTTCTTCTTCATCATTAAGTTTTGTCTGAGATTCAATTTCATCAAACACAACATGAATAGATTCTTCAATAGTACATGTTCTTTTATTGAAAACTCTATAAGCTTTACTTCTATTAGAATATCCTAGAAAAATACCTTCATCAGACTTTGAATCAAATTTACCTAGATTTTCCTTACCATTGTTGTGAATGAAACACTTACACCCGAAGATATGAAGATGAGCAATATTTGGCTTTCTTCCTTTGTAGAGTTCATATGGTGTCTTTCCAAGAGATTTGCGAATATATGCTCTGTTTGAAATGTAGCATGCAGTACTCATTGCATCTGCCCAGAACACTTGTGACATTTCTTTTTCATTAAGTAAAGCTCTTGCCATTTCTGTAAGCACTCTATTCTTCCTTTCCACTACTCCATTTTGTTGAGGTGTTCTTGGAGCTGAGAAGTTGTGATCTATCCCCTCGTTGTTGCAGTAATCTTCAAACAATTGATTATCAAATTCTCCTCCATGATCTGTTCTAATAGAGACAATAGAAACACCTTTCTCATTTTGAACCTTTTTGGCAAACATAATAAATTCAGCAAAAGTTTCATCTTTTGAGGCAATGAATATAGTCCAAGCAAATCTAGTAAAATCATCTACAATTACTAACGTATACAAGTTTCCTCCAAAACTTTTTACTCTTGCCGGTCCTACTAAATCCATATGAAGTAATTGTAAAGGTTTTGAAGTAGAGATTTCATATTTTGTTTTAAAAGAAGATTTAGTTTGTTTGCCTTTTTGACATGCTTCACAAATCATGTCATCTTTGAATTTTAGCTTGGGAAGGCCAACAACTAAATCTTTTCTGATCAATTTGTCAAGTTGATTCATATTGACATGAGCCAGACGCTTATGCCATAACCAACTTTCCTCTGATCGACTCAGAAAACAATTTTCAGAAGAACTTGAATTTAAATCAATTGTATAACAGTTACCGTCCCTTTGAGCTCGAATTTTTGCCTTGATTGTTTCTTTGTTTAAAGGTAGATCTTTCTTACTGACTATCAAGCATTCTTTTGAGTCGAAGATCACCCAGTTATCTTTGTCAGTGCTTTGGCTCACGCTTAAGAGATTGTGACATAATCCTTCAACATAATATACTCCGTTGATTTGAAATCCATCTGTCCTTCCAACCTCACCAATTCCAGCAATACGTCCGGATTGATTACCTCCAAAAGTTACCTTTCCTCCTTCTCTAGGTTCAAACATGGTGAACTTATTTTTGTCACCAGTCATGTGTCTCGAACATCCACTATCGATATACCATTTGTTCGCTCGAGATGCCTTGAGACATACCTAGAATATGATGATCAAGTTTTAGGTACCCACACTTTCTTGGGTCCTTTGTGGTTAGTATTTGGAATATGTGTCCCTTTCGGAACCCATTTATATGTTCCAACAACCTTTCCCTTTTTAAAATAACATGATGAAGTATAATGTCCTTTCCTATTGCAAAAATTGCATGACACAAAAGGATTTGATGTATGCACAGAATTCCTAAAATATTTAAGATAGTCTCTACTACTCTTTTTATTCTTATCATGCACAGCGTTATATCCAATTCCAGATTTATCAAAAGAAACTTTCTGAGAATTTAAGATAACCTTGAGAGTTTCACTTCCTTTAGTAAATTTTTCAACAATCTTTGTTAAGTCTTCTATTTTCTTATCTTTCTCTTTACACATTTTATGTGATGACATGACATTATTTTCTAATTCTTTTACTCTCTTCTTATAACTAACCATTTCTTTAGCAACTTTAATGAACTCTGTATGCAATGCATTATATTCAGATAATAATTCATTATAAGATGGTTCAGAGTCACTTACCTCAGAGTCTGATTCTTCTTCCTTAGCTACCAAGCATAGATTGGCTACTTCGTCGTTGTCATTTTCTTCGTCCGACGAACTATCACCCCAAATAGATGATATATATGCTTTCTTTTTCTGCTTCTTTTTGTCTTTGTTCCTGAAGCATTCAGATTTGATGTGTCCTGGTTTTCCGCATTCATAGCATACTATTTGGTGTTCTTTGTTTTCTTTCTTGCTTGGTCCTCCTTGATAATTCTTGAAATTCCTTTGTCCTCTTCGGTAGAATTTCTTGAACTTTCTCACGATCATTCCCATTTCATCATCACTAGGAATTTCTTCATTCTCGGAAGTTTCTTCTTCTTCTTTGATAGCTTTAAATGCAACTCCCCTTTTCTTTCTATCATCAACTTCTTCAAGTTCCTTTTTGAATCTCAACTTACCTTCATATTCAGAAAGACTACCAAAGAGAGCAGCTACGGATCTCATTGACTCTCCTTTGGCTTCTTCGATGGCTGTCACCTTTGCTTCCCATTCTTTTGTAAGAATATTAAGAATCTTTCTTACCTGGGAATTTTGATCAAACGACTTTCCAAGAGCAGATAATTGATTAACAAGATGGGTATACCTTAGTTCAAATTCTGATATACTTTCTCCAGATTTCATACGAAATAAATCATACTCTGTTATTAAAGTATTGATCCTATTTTCTTTGATTCCAGATGTACCTTCGTGAGCAATTTCAAGGGCATCCCACATATCTTTGGCAGTAGGTAGAGTACATATACGAAAATATTCTTTTTGACTAAGAGTACTCTGTATCATTAAAATGGCTTTGCTATTTAACGTTACTAACCTCTTGTCATTTTCGTCAAACTCATCTGGAGTCTTTTTGACTACTCTATCTTCGATTTTCTTCACTGGAACATAGTCACCATCTTGTATAACATTCCATAATCCATACTCGTTGGCCATCACGAACACTCTGAATTTAGCTTTCCAGAACGAAAAATGTTCTCCAGCAAAACCAGGAGGTCTAGTGATTGAAGCACCGTCTGGAAGGATATTTTCACCCATTGTTGCCATTGATAGGATCCTTCTCAAGCTGTTAGGCTCTTCGGAGAAGACGAGGCTCTGATACCAAATGTAAGCGGCAAGCTTCACCCAAGAGGGGGGTGAATTGGGTGATGTTATAAATTTTTCGTTTGAGATGGTGATATGTAAATATAGTGGATAGAGTAGATTAGAGAAGATTTGAACACAGAGAGTTATACTGGTTCGGCCTAACAACAATGCCTACGTCCAGTCCTCAGAGATCAAGACCTACTGAGCTTTTCACACTATCTCCAAGATTCAATGGGCTCTCAGAACGCCACAAGACAACAATCGTCCTTGAATGGACTACGAGCAGAAATATTCTCTCGACAAGAAACTTCTCTCCCCCTTACGACAAGTCTTATGTGCAGAGAAACAACCTATGACTCTTCTCACTTGCTTATGTATACAAGACTTATGAGCAGCAACGTTTTCTTCTGCTTACACCACTGTAAGTCTTATGAACAACAACGTTCTCTCCTGCTTGTATCTTATAAGGCTTATGAGTGACAGATGCTACAAGGAATTCTCTCAACTGCTTCTCTCGTAAGGAATAACTACCGTCTCAAGATCCCAATATCTTGAGATTACACAAATATAGAGTTTTGAGTTTGGATGTGGACTCTCTTACAGAGTAAATGAATAAACACTGAAGATCAAAAGTGTATACAGAGAAATCAGATGAATAACAGAGAATTGATATGAGCTTGTGAATTCTTGTGCTGTGTTCTTCTATTTTCTCCGTGAGTCTCTGTATATATATAGTTGCTCCAACTTTTGCCCGTTTGGAATCTCTTCAGTTGTGGAGCGGGACATTTGAAAATATTGGCAGACACGTGCATATTAGAATAGTTTGAGTGCGGTAGGTGCCAGCGTGTTCATAATCATCTTGTCTGCCGTTGTATCACTTTTCTCATGTGACTCAGTTCAAACGTTCATATTCCTGTATCATCCTCTTAAAACATTCAAAACAATGTTAAACAAAGATAAAGAGTAAAGATGATATGAATTAATAACAATAAATTATATTCGTAATGAACGTTGTGAAACTTATCATATTCTGTGGTCAACAGGGTATCACTCGAGCATGAAAAGCTCACTTCGAGTGATCTCCTATTTTCCTTCATTTACCTCTGTTATCGGGTTGTGCTCGCATGGAGAATCAGAGAGAAAATATCTTCACTCGCGGGTGAAGAGAGGTCTCACTCGAGCACAAAATCTCTGCTCGAGTGATCCTTGCACTTTTACCTGGGAGTGCCTTCTCGGGTCATCACTCGCATACCATTTTGACAAGAGTGAGAATTTGCACTCGCGAGTGATCTGGACCCTCACTCGAGCACACTTACCTCTGCTCGAGTGAGAAGCATATTCTCAAGGAATATGCTCTTTAAACCATCACTCGCACCATAATTCCAGAGGGATAGAATTTTCACTCGCGGGTGATATTGACCCTCACTCGAGCACACTTACCTCTGCTCGAGTGAGAAGCATATTCTCAAGGAATATGCTCTCTAAAACATCACTCGCATCAGAAATCCAGAGGGATGGAATTTTCACTCGCAGGTGATATTGGCCCTCACTCGAGCACACTTACCTCTGCTCGAGTGAGAAGCATATTCTGAAGGAATATGCTCTCTTGAACAAGCACTCGCAACTGATCTGGAGAGGGATGAAAATCTTACTCGCAAGCATGGATAGATCACTTCAAGCATGGACGGGTGTGCTCGAGCACTCTTGTATTTTTCTGAGTTTCAAGACTCTCGGCCAAGTGCTCGCAGTGCCTTTCTCGAGTGAATGATGGAAGCATGCCTTGACTTGCTCTCGGCCAATCACTCGCATACCTTTGCTCGAGTGAATATAGGAAGCACACCATTGCTTTGCTCTCGGCCAAGTGCTCGCATGCCCTGCTCGCATACGTGCTCGAGTGAGAATGACTTCTCTGCTCGAGTGCATACCTTGTGCTCCGAGTGATCCATTGGTTACCAAGGGAGAATGTCTCTCGGGTACTCACTTCCTGGCTTTCTCTCACACCTGCTCGAGTACAGAAGTGTTTTGTGCTCGAGTGCAGATTTCATGCTCGAGCACTCAAGTGCATTTTTACAGCAGATATCAGCAAACACCCGATATGCATTTGGTTAACTTGGAATCTTTTCTTAACCTTCTAAAAACATGTTTTAATCATAATTGAATTGTTGTTATCATCAAAACTTGGGATCTAACAGCTGCTGCAGCTTATTTTGCATTTAGTTATTGCTGTGTTGTTTCCGGTCTTCAAAGCCTTTCTTCCAACATGCAATCCACCCCATCATACCAAACTGATCTTTGTTGTATAGGTTTTAGTCTTCAAAGCATTTCTTTGAGTGATTGATGAGTAATTTAATTAATCTTTGCAATTAATTAATTGAAGTGATGCCTGCCAAACTAATCTTTGCCATATATAATATAAAATTTGCTATGTACTGTTTATTATGTAGTAGTTAAACTAGGTACTTGAGTATGATGATTGCATGCTCTAATCTTGTTCCTGCCTTTTTCATGGGAAAAAATAGAAAAGAGAAAAAAAGCTAAATGGACAAGTGTTGAATATGATAATCGGGTAAGGGATTTTTTAGACTTTGCTAGAAGAAATGGCAATGATGATAGTGGGATGTTTTATTGGTCTTGTGTAGAATGTTTGAATGAGAAGCGACTAAGTGCTACAGATATATATACACATTTAATGTATGAAGGATTTTGTAAGAGTTATACAATATAGGTATGGCATAGTGAAAAATAAGAAATGCCAAGTACATCACAATAGGGGGAGTAACCTTTGATGATAATGACATGGATCTGGATAATTGGATAGAGGATATTATTCTAGATATAGAAGAAGAGGCTTTTGAGTAATCACATGCATATGGAAATATGTGCAGTGATGCTGAGAAGCTAATGTACCCAGGGTGTAAAAAATACCAATTGTTGAAAGTAGTATCGAAATTGGTAGCTTGAAAGCATGGCATGGATGGAGCAACAAGAGTTTTTTAGAAATGATTGAGGCTTTTAAGGACATGCTTCCAAATGATAATGTATTGCCTTGTCGATACTATGATGCTAAGAAAATATTGTGTCCACTAGAGATGAAGTATAAAATGATCTATGCATGCCCTAATGATTATATATTGTATAGAAAAGAGCATAAAGAGAAGCAGCAGTGTCCGATATGTGAAACCTTGAGGTACAAATCAAATAATGCCCCTGCAAAAGTATTATTGTATCTTCCAATCATACTAATGTTCAAGTGCTTATTTGCTAATGAAATTTATGCAAAAAATTTGAGATGGCATGTGGATGAGAGGATTTCTGATGGAAAGCTTCAACATCCAGCTGATTCTTCTCAATGGAAGAAAATAGATCAATTATTTCCTAGATTCGGTGAAGAACCTATGAACCTTAGGTTTGGACTTAGCATGGATGGCGTGAATCCTTATGGTAGCCTAAGCAGTATACATAGTTCATGGCCTATTCTATTGGTTATTTACAATGTATCTCCTATGTTATGAATGAAACGAACGTATATCATGTTGTCTATGTTGATTTTGGACCAAAACAACCTAGAAATGACATAGATGTTTACCTAGACCCTTGATAAAAGACTTGAAAAAGTTGTAGGATAAAGGTGTTAATGTTTTTGACATAAACCAGAAGGAGATTTTTCTTTTGTACTATAAATGGCTTCCTTGCATATGAAATCTTGTTAGGATAAAGTGTTAAAGGACATAAAGCATGTCCGATTTGTGAAGAAGGCACATGCTACCATCAAATTCAACATGAAAGAAAGATGGTTTATCTTGGCTATAGGAGATTTCTTAGACAGGGCCACCCATATCATAGATTAAAGAAAGCCTTTTTTGGTGGCCAATTGTTTGAAGATGCTCTGGAGGCATTGCTGGGAGAGCAAGTTTATAAAAAGATGAAAAATATCAATGTTATCTTTGGTAAGACTACGAAGAGTACAAATGAAAAATATATATGGAAAAAGAAGTCTGTCTTCTTCGATCTTCTATATTGGCGTAATCTTGATGTGAGACACTGTATTTATTTCATGCATATAGAGAAAAACATATGTTATAGCATTGTTGGGACACTGCTCAATAAACAAGATAGTTCTAAGGATGGTGTGAAGGTAAGATTAGATCTGCATGGAATGGGAATACGAGAAGAATTACATCCAAGGCCATATGGTAAGAGAACTTTTTGTCCTCCAGCTCCTCATACTTTGTATAAGGATAAGAAAAGAATTTTTTGTGAGTGTTTGCATTGCATCAAAATTCCCTCAGGGAATTCTTAAAATATAAGAAGCTTATGTCGATGAAAGACTTGAAATTAGTAAGGCTAAAGTCTCATGATTGTCATGTCTTAATGCAACAACTACTCCTAGTAGCTGTTCAAGGCATTGTCGAATATGATCTTCAATATATTTTGACTAGACTTTGTAATACCCCGAATTTTGAGATTCGAGGCTAGAGAATAAGCCTGAAATAAGTGGATTGCTAAGCCTCAGTTTAGCAAGATCCCAAATTGTGATTAAGAGATAATGACTCCAAAAGTGAATGTGGTTAGTGATGAATAAACCCTTTTGGAGATTATGGTGTGATTTGGCACCCGATGTGATTCGTATGCGTTGTGAGCAACGCCAAAACCCTGTATTTAAGTTCAATTGTGGATTAACATCTAAATTGACTTAAAATAGAGGGAGGGCGCATAATGTGGTGATATGGAAAGATATGAAGTGTTTGGTGGTGATCCAAGAGAGATTACCATAATCATAGGCAAAACGGTAAAGTTACCGACCAGTTGATCGGTTACTGAGGAGGAAACTCATTGGTAGCTTCAAGATCAATGGTTAGGATTGGATTGTGTAGAGATCAAAGGGTGGAATCCCATGTGGTTGTGCTCATGTGAGCTCATGGGATGTGTGTCAAGATGGTGACACTTGGCAAATTGTGGACCCTTGGATTTGGGTCAAATGTTCAAAGTTTTACCTCTCTCCTCTCCTCCCTTATTTGGACGATTTTTGGCCCTAAAAATCTGCTCCCTTCTTCATCATCTTCATTTCATCATCTCATCTCTCTCTCTTGTTTCTCCATGGCGTTCCAAAGCTAGGAAGAAAGAGAAAAGAATAAGGTGAGATTTGGCTTGTTTCTTGTCCTTTTTAGCTCTAATCACCTTCTATAAAGTTTTTCATAGTGATGAGGGCTTCATCTCTATGGTTTTAGATTCTTGATTGGAGGTGTTTGAGAGCTTGAGCAAATGTGGAAAGATGAAGAATCAACAAATTGATTTGGGAAAGAGGTGAGTATTTGAAGCATTTTGACCTAAGTTTTGTGATCATTGGTTAAGCTTTGTAAATTTCGAATTTTGCCTTGATTTTCATGTGATTTTTGAGTGGATGAATTGGATTGTGTTTTATGATGAAAATGGTGTCATATTATGTTTTGGCATCATTGAAATTGGTTTTGAATTTGAAATGGATAGAGATTGTAATGTAGAGTTGGTATTGTGATTTGTGCGACATGTTGTGGAAACATGTCAAAGTGACATGAGTTTTGGTTGATTTGGTATTTCCAATGGATTCCTTGTGAAATTTTGTGTGAGAATGATATTTGATATGAAAATTGGACCATTGGAAGCCAATTGTGCAAATTTGGAAATCTGTCCATTGAATTTCTGTTCTGGGCAGTCTGTTCATGTTGCCGTTTTGAATGAGCAAATGATGTTAGAAAATTCTGAACCTTTCCAGTCTTGAATTTCACATCTTATGCTTCAAAATGGACATATAAACTATGTCATTTCGTTTTGTGAACTGGGATTTATGTTTGCCTAAAGTTTGAGGTCGAAACTGAATTCTGTTTTGGAGCAATGTTGGATTTTGTCTAAATCTTGATTTTTGTGGTGATTTCAATAATGATCCATATTTTTTCTATGAAAAGGACTTGAATAGATTTCATTTGGCTTTGGAATCACCTCATTTCAATTTTTGTGGAATTAGTTATGAATTTCCTAAGTTGCCTTGGCTGCAGCAGAAAATCTTGGCTGCAGCGCAAAAGTTTCTGTGCATGTTTTGGCCACAGCCAGAAATTCTTGGCTACAACCAGAAACCTTCTGTGCGTGTTCTGGCTGCAGCCAGAGGATTCTTGGCTACAGCCAACCCCCAAAAATCAGCATTTTGGACTTTTAAAAGGTAATCTTTGGTCAAATGTTTCCTAAGCCTTTAGGCATATGTTTAGGCTTTGATTAGCCACCTAAAGGTGTTAAATGATAACCAACATTAAGTGTTTGTATGTTGAGGAATTGAGAAAGGGATTAACCCTATGTCTTTGCTTTGGTTATAGGGTTGATATTCACCCTAATCGTGGTTCAGTATTCGTTTGGATCGCGAGTAAGCGGAGCTGGAGCATACGTGGAAGGAAAAGTGTAGGGAACTTACCTCTTTTGCCTGTATATGATATTGTGTTAATGTGTTGATGCATGTTATTGCTTTGCTTGATTATGTGGAACATATATGATGTTTGAAGCTCTGTTTCTATTTATGCTATGGCCATGAGTGCGTTGTTGAAACATTGAGCATACAGATGTGTCATGGTATGGACATGTGATATGTATTGCAAGCATGTCATGCATTATACACTTATCATACATGCATTTGGTATTTGTTTCCTACTGAGATTCTCTCGAATCTCACCCTCCCCTATCAACATTGTAGACAGGGAAGGAAGAGCGAGGATGGTGCAGGCATTCAAGGACGGTGAAGACTCCTCAGAGTATTTGAGTTTTGTAGTTGGTTATCATAGATGTTGGGATAATTATATGTGATATGGATGTATATTTGAGTATGTATTCGGATATGTATTTGAGATGTGTATTTGAGAAGACTTTGTGTAATCCCCATATGAGGGCTTGTAGGGGCGAATATGCCCTGTAAGGCTTTGAGTTAATAAATGGAACCCGGGAGTTGCCGGAATGATATTGTTGTATACTCTGACATTTGTATAAATGTGATATTCCGCATGATGTAATTGTATTCGAAATTGAATATAAGACCAGGTAAATTAGATTTCGAAACGTATTTGTGAAAACCCTGTTTGGTAGATGGGTTTGTAAATGTTATTTAATTCTTATTGGTCTCTATTTCATTTTAATCGCGTATTTCGGATATAATTACGGAAGGGGGTTACAGACTTCGTGTCTTCTTTCATGCTATTTGTGGTAAGGTTATTGAGACAGAAAGATTGGATAAATTGCAAAATGAAGGATATATGATCCTGTGCCAGCTTGAGAAGCTTTTTCTTACTTCTTTTTTTGACATCATGGCAAATCTAATTTTTCATCTAGTAAGGGAGATAAAGTTGTGTGGCCCTATTTTGAAGCATCTATTGTTTAAAAATATGTTTCTAAAGAAGTCATAGAATTTTGTCAACTTCTCAAATGTAAGACATATTAGGCTTCCTAAACGTATTGATGAAGAAGGGGGTATATGCAGGGCTACAGTAAAGAGTCTGGATACTGATGAATTGCAACAAGTCTACTTGTACGTCTTGAATAATGTTGATTAAGTTCAAGATTATATTAATGCTCACAAAGAAATTATACTGAAAGACAATAGTTGAATGATTGAATAAAGGTTAATTAGGGAGCATAACAAATTTTTTGCACATTGGTTTAAACAATGGAGAAGAATGTGTTTCTGATACGATAAATGGTTAGCACGTGGTACTGAGGTTGACATCATAAGTTGGACTTCATTTATGATCAATAGTTATACCTTTTACATGAAGTCCCTAGATGATAGGAGCACTTTCCAGAAAGTGGTGTTATGTTAGTGGTTGAATCTATGCACTTCTCTAGTTCAAAAGATAAGAACCCTAAATTGGCAGCCATACCTTATTATGGGGTTATTGAAGAGCTTTAGGTGGTTAACTAAGTTAAAATTAAATTTCCAATTTTCAAACACAAGTAGGTTGATGTCAATAATAGTGTGAAAATTGATCAGTTAGGATTTATATTAGTAGATCTAAATAGTCGAAGTTTTAGAGATGAACCTTTTATTATAACTGATCAGGCAAAACAAGTTGTCTATATTACCGTTTAGGTAAATAAAATATGGTATGTAGCTCTCCAAGGAAAAAGGGTCGTTGATATTGATGAGAAAAGTTGTTCAAGTTATGATCTTCTTGAGACTCCTTCTTTCTCTAGGGGTTTACCATAATTGAATGAAGGAGATATAGCAGATAATGAACACGGCACAAGAAACGATCATCATGAAGGGATATAGGAGGATATTTCTTTATAAAATTACTTTAAAAGTTAGCTAGCTAAAGTAATTATCATTATTAATTATATTTGAATTATGTATATAGTTGTTTTATGTTTAAAACTACCATTTTTTGTTGTCGTCATAGGAAAATGAAGGATCCGAGGCATCCTAGTATAGTTGCTCCGAAGCCAGCTAGTGTTAATCAAAGTGAGCTAGCTAGTATTAGTCAGAGTGAGCATAGCAATGCTCTGTGCCAAAATCATAGTGAGCCTAGTAACCAGTCTATACAAAGGGGTAGAAGAGACACATGATTGAGAGACATTGCCCTCAGTTAGAGTACCGGGAAAAAGATATTGATTGAGTTTGATAGATATTGGAAACCAATCGGGCCTAATGCAAGCCAGTATAGGAGTTTTGTTAGTCTCCTAGCATGCAACAAGCCTAACATCTAGGTATAAAATGCTCTTTTATATGGTTGCATTATTGAATTTGTCATTAACTACTTCAATGCATGCATAGCTCACTTACAATGTTCCTCAAAGTGACATCTTGTATAAGAAGACAATAACGTATTATTGTGAACACTGGAGGAATTATAAGACAAGTCTAACCAATAATTAAGTGCATATCGAGGTGAAAGATGGCAAGCCTCGTCTTAATCTGTGCAACAAATATTCATATATTGATGAAGAGCCTTGGCAAGAATTCTTTAGGTTTCAGACTACTATAAAAGCTTTGGTGAGTTAACTTATTTTGCATTTTCTTTACTTATCATTTGTCTTTATTGATTGTAACGTTTTTTCCCCTTATTCACAGGAAAAAAGGCAAAAAGCACAAGAAAATGGTAAAAAGAGTGATTACCCTCGTACTATATCTCGTGGGGGTTATGTAAAGGCTGAAAAAACTTGTTTGTGGTTAAATGAAAGAGACTGAAAGAAGCAGCTCAATCCGATTCTTCTGTTCTTCTTTCTCCACCACCTCCAATATATCACAAAGAAAAATGGTTGTTTGCTAGCCAAAAGAGGAGTGAGTCTTATACAAGAGAACAATCTCGTATAGTTGCTGAAAAATTTGTAAGTATCATTGTTGTTACTAATTATTTAGTAAACAAATTCCATTACTTATATTTGTCATTTGTATCTTACAGGAGGAACTTCAAAAGAAAACAAGCTAAGAGATCTTTTAGGTCTTAGGGGAGGAATGAAATCCTGATGGTTACTATAAGAAAACATGAGCATCCAGGCCATGTCAGAGGAGTTGGCACTACTGCAAAAAATGTTTTTAACGTCCCTTATTTAGGCCTTTTAACGTCTGAAAACAAGGGGACGTCTATGTGAGCGATGTAGTAAAAAATGGTAATAACGTCCGTAAATAAAAGGACGTATAAAGTCTGGACTTTAGACGTCCCCAGTTTAAAATGGGGACGTCTAAAGTGCTATATGACACTTTAGATGTCCCCATTTTAAAATGGGGACGTTTAAAGTGTCAGTGTAGCACTTTCGACGTCCCCATTTTAAACTGGGGACTTCTAAACTCACTTTAGATGTCCCCAGTTTAAAATGGGGACGTCTAAAGTGCTTTTTTTTTTTAAAAAAAATTATTTATATTACAGATCTGAACTAAACAATATTTAAAATCAGAAATTACATATCATCGTCAATAAAATTACAGATCTAGTATCTGAACTCCAAATCCAAAATCTACACAATAATAACTCTAGAGCTGAAATCTCATAAACAGAAGATGATAACAATAAGATGAATCAGTTGCGAAAAACTTATCTCCTTCTATTATTAAAATTCATTTTCTCGTAATAATGAATAGAGAATAGCAACAGGGAGAGATGTACCTCATTTTCTAAGTGGGAACGTGGCCATGAAGCATGTTTTGGAGTCTCGATCTACAAACCATAACAACATGAGTTAGAAGATAAAATAGAAGGGAAATCCAAAGAAAAAAGAGAAAGAAGATAAAATAATAAAAAATAGTAAGAAACATAACAGATCTGGTGAAAAAGAGAGAGAGAAAAGAAGAAGCAAGTTTAAAAATAGTATATAAAGAAGAAGAAGCAAGAGTTAAATGCGTGGTGGTAAGCATTACAGATCTGGTGAAAAAAAGAGAGAGAAAAGAAGAAACAAGTTTAATGACAACATATAAAGAAGAAGAAGCAAAAGTTAAATGTGTGGTGGTAGTGGTTACGTTGATGAGAAAGACAAGTGTGGGTCTATAAAACTGACAAATAAAGACTGTCAGTACAGATTTTATTTGTTTTTGGCGTCCCCAATTTAATTTAGGGACGCCTAAAGTTATTTAGTTAATTTTTTTTACTTTAAACGTCCCCAATTAAAAAAGGAACGTCTAAAGTCACACTTTAGACGTCCCCAATTTAATTGGAGACGTTTAAAGTTAATTTTTTATTTTTTATTTTTTATAATCAGGGACGCCTAATATTATATCAAGGACGCCACTTTAGGCGTCCTTGATAACATCAGGGACGCCAAAAGTGGCATCCCTGATATTTAAGTGACGCCTTTTAATATATATTAGGGACGCCAAAAGGCGTCCCTGATTAAAAAAAATAACTTTAGACATCCCCAATAAATTGGGGACGTCTAAAGTGATCAAAAGGCATCCCTGATTAAAAAAAAATCTTTAGACATCCCCAATTAAATTGGGGACGTCTAAAACTATTCAAATCTCACTCAGAATTACAAAAATGGCACCGCCTTTATTTTTTACGTCCCTTTTTTAAAAAAGGACATGCTTTAGGGTCGTAAAATCAATATTTTGTAGTAGTGTGGAGAAGGGTAGGCATAAGGGAATACTTTGGAGCAACCCCATGCTATTCCTCAAGTGTAGTGACTAAGGAGGAGATGGAGCATATGTTGGCCACTGTGAGAGGGAAGCAAGGGCTAAGGTAGAAGCATCATTTGATGCATGATTAGAACCCTGGTTGAGCAAGTTAAAGGAGAAAATGATGATCATTATGATCACCAGACAAGATACTAGTGTTCCCTAGGCACATTTGCTTGTACCTAAGCAGAGCACTAAAGGGAGTTGTTGCAATATTGGGCAGTCATTAAAGGGTCCTGGAAAAGAAATTCTTGAGCCTTGTGACCTTTTTATGGAGGATCCTCTGAGACGATTAGTTACATGGGGGAGTGTGCACAACTTGGGATCAACTGTCCACCACCAACAAATAAAAGATGATCAAGTCAGAGTGGCAGTTGAAAAGGTGATCATTGCAGATACACCTGCCCTTATCCCTACTGATGATTTCAAGATTATGAGTAATATCCTTAATTCTTTCATCTTGTAGCCAAAGAACCCTATTTATATTTGAGCTGAGGAAACCCAAATTATAGCCCCTAATTGTAGTGACCTCTACTCAAGAAGTTTCATAGCCTCAATTTAATGCCATGCAACAAGTGATTCTGATGGTATATGATACATCCTTTGAAACAAAATTGTGCCCTACGAATTCAGCTGTTGGCAAGTAAGGGGTGGCATGCTATCTTGAGAGGGATGATTTAATGTCCCTGGTAGCTCCTAGACAACAGCTTATAGTTGCGATTGTCCAACTATTTTTAATGTATCTTCTTTAATTGGAAGTAAATATTTTAAAAATTACACCATTATAATTTGTGTGCTTGCTTTATTATAGGTACATGAATCGTAGGTTGGTTTTCTATGGCAAAAGCGATAAATTGGGATTCATTTGCCTAGTTCAAATCCATGATAAAGGGACCACTACTGCTATCAAATATACACACTTATCAAAGAGGCTTAGTGAAACCACAACTGAGTGTTTCTTAGCTCCTTATGTGTATAGGTAAGAAGCGAGTAAATATTTCATAATATATATAATGCTTTATAGTTGCTTAATAGTTATCCCTTTTTTTAGTGATTATTGGCAATTGGTTCTTCTATTAAAGAAGAGTTATACTGTCATCCTCTTATGCTTCCTCCACTACAAACCATGGAGTGAATTGAAGAAGACCATGAACTTGTATGTTTTCATGCATTATCTATTGTTGGCAGTTCATGGAATTTGTGCAAAATAAGTAACCTTTGTGATTTTGATGATAGGGCTATAAGGACATTTTGAAATGCTACATGTGGTAACCATGTTCATGAGGTAAAAGACCATAAATGGATCATCCCACAGGTTAGTACATATTTGTTTGCTATAAGAATGTGTTCAATAAGCTATTCTTTATACATGTTTTAATGATGTTATGTTCTTTTTCAGAGCCGTAGGCAACCATCGGGGTCCAACTTATATGGGTTGTATGTTTTGAGACACATTTATAACATTATCACCCTAGGCATGGCTGAATTTACTCATGAGGTAAATGTGTATTTAAAAACTTTTGTATTACTTTTATTGTTTTTTAAGGTAGCAAGTTAATGTTTTTTCTGGCTTTGGTATTGCAAATGTTTGATCTCACTAGCTTCTTTCCTTAAAAAGACATTGAGTTCATCTGCAAATATTGTGCTGAATTCATTTATGAGCTTTTACAACAATAGTGAGTTTTTGAATCCAATGTTGTGCTAATACGCATTGCTTCGGCTATAATTTTTGAACTCTTTGTTGTGACAAGTTGCATTTCAATGTATGAACTCTAAAGTGTTGTTGTAATTTCAATTACATGTTATGTGCTGGATTACTGTCTGTTGATGATCTGTGTAGGACAACTTGTGGTTTTCATATCTAATTGGGTTTATGTCTCTGCATGGGACAATTTTTGTGAGATAGATGATACATGCATGGGATTTGAAAGATTGACCTTTATGCTTTTTCATCCCTTTGATTTTTTGTAAAACTGAGGATATTTTCTTCGCTCTGCTTTTCTACAAAACTTGTTGAAATAAAAGTGCAAAGTTGAGATTTAAGTGACAAGTAAGAGTAGTTTTGTGATGTTAATAATTTTAGTGGTCATAATAAGTTTAGCAAATGATATCCGATGTTTACATAGGGCCATTTTATGTTATGGAAGTGGAATTGGAGGCTTGTACAATGAAACTCATAGTATGGAAAGAAAGGAAGTGAAGATTAAGCTTAAAGGTATCAAATTAAATACCTTTACCTTGCTCTTATATGCATAGTTGTTGCTTGCATGAATTGACATGTTTGTTGTTTTTATGTGATTATGTGAAATCATGCATTTATACATGTGAACTTGTTTGAGACATGTCATAGGCCTATGTGCTTTACAGTTAATGCATGATAGTTTTAAACATGTCATTACATGATGAAGGTGCATGTTAGGTTACAAGTTTCTAATGAGAAAGCTAAAGAAAGAAGTAATGGTAAGTGCAAGCAGAAATGAAGTCCCTATAGTAACATTTATTTTGTTATAAGTTGTTAATTGCATATATAACAAATTCCATGAGTTGTATAAATTGAATATAGAGACCTGGCATGCAAATTTGAATATATAAGCTAAGTATGAGTGATAAGTAATTATATACCTCAGTATGGCCTTGGAAGTGTGCTTTAGGATGTTTAATCATGGCATAGATTACTCTCAAGGTATACTAGCAAAGAGTAAATGATCAATAGATAAGCAGGAAAAAAAAGGAAACTTTCACAACCGGTCTTAAAACTCACTTTCTAGACCCGTTGTCCAAACAACCGATCTAAAAAGGATGACATTTAGACCGGTTGTTTGGAAACCAATCTAAAAAGACATTCTTTTTAGACCGATGTATAAACAATCGGTATAAAAAGTTAGTTTTAAGACTGATTGCATAACTGGTCTTAAAAATAACAGACTTTTTAGACTGATTGTATCAAGTCCTTCTCGTCTAAAAAGTCATTTTTACCTGATCTAAAAAGTGATTTTGCCACCAGTGCGATCTTATCATCCTCATCTCAGTTGTCCCGTTTTATATTCATGTTGTCCCTTTAAAGCCCAACATTCACTACTATATACCATTACTATTCTTATAGCACTATGATAAAATTTCCCTTTTCAATCATTGCTGCTATTTGATACTTTTCGATCACAAATAATCCCAATAGGTTTTTTCCATTTATACCATCCAGCTTGAATTTTATGATTAACATTCCTGTCAATTTCACCATCTTGTTGTATAATTGATCCCAAATGACTTTACCCCCTCCAATTCAACTTCCACTTTACTTCTGACTTTTCTCTTATCAAAATTGTAATGCATATATTCAGCTTTTTCTCCAATTCAGATGAAAGCCTTTCCACTCCAGAGTCCTTCTCCATATCTCAAGTTTAAAATTAATTGCCTCCCTGGATTCAGCCAACAAAACTATATCATCAGCAAAAAGCATACAACTAGGGATCTCTTCTTTGATATGCTCAGTTATAATGTCTACAACTAAGTTAAACAAATAAGGGTTAAAAGTTGATCCCTAATGTATGCCAATCCTTATATGAAAGTCCTTTGCCTCACATCTAGCCATTATAACACGAGATGTTACCCTCTCAAGCATGTACTGAATGGCTTTGATATATGCAACAAGTACCCTCTTCTTTCCCAAGGCTTTCCAAAATATATCTCTTAGCACATGGTCATATACTTTTTCCAAATCAATGAAAACCGAATGCAAATCCCTTCTTTTCTCTAATACTTTTCCATTAGCTCCTTAGTAATTCTATTGTGGACCTTTATGGCAAAAATCCAAATTGGTTCTTAAACATTCTAGTATCCAACCTCAACATGTGTTCAATCATATTTTCCCATAAATTCATTGTAAGACTCATTAGCTTAATTCCTCTGTAGTTTGCACAATTCTAAATATCCCCTTTATTCTTATAAATAGGATCAAAGTGCATTTTCTCCACCCATCAGGCATTTTCTTGAATCGTAAAATCTCATTAAATAGCTTAATAAGCCATAACAAACCCTCTTCACCCAAACATTTTCAAACTTCAATAGAAATACCATCGGGTCCAACAACTTTACAATTTTCCATTTTCTTAAGAGCTTACTTAACTTCGGCAACTCAAATCCTATAGTAAAATGACAAATTGACACACCTTCTAAGTTGTCAAATCTTCCAAGTCACAAGTCAACCCCACCTCCATCATTGAACAGCGTAGAAAAGTATGCTTTCTACCTTTTCTTAATATCTCCATCAATAACCAAAACTTTGCCTTCTTCATCCTTTACACACCTCACTTAGTCTGAGTCTCTCAGTTTTCTCTCCTTGTTTTTTGCAATCTTTCAAATATTACGCTCTCTAGCATTTGTCCCTAACTCCTTATAAAATTCCTTAAACGCTTTAGCACGAGCTTTACTCACTGCCTTTTTAGGAAACCTTTTACCCAACTGATACCTTTCCTAAATTTTGGTATTATTACACAAGTGTATGGCTTCAAAACAATTTTGCTTATCCTTGACTTTGTCTTGAATAGTCTCAACCCACAACCAAGTCTCCTTATCATGCCGACCAAAACCTTTTTATTCTCCTAAAATTGATTTAGCAACTTTTTGGACCTTTTTAGCCATATTCTCTACTAGAATTTCCTTGTAGCACTTGTACTACCTTATCTAAAAGAGTTCTCTTAAAAATCTCCCATTTGTCCACCTTTAATTGCCACTACCTAACCCTTGGGTTTACAACTTTTTGGTGCTTTTGTTTTATACACTTAATGCTTATATCAAGGACCAATACCCTATGTTGTGTTATCACACTATCCTCGGGGATCACTTTGCATTTAGTACAAAGTCTTCTGTCAAGATTCCTTACTAAAAAGAAGTCAATTTGTGTCCTGGTAGCTCCACTCTTGTATGTGATTAAATGCTCCTCATACTTCTTAAAGTAAGTGTTGACAATCTTGAGGTTATATGCGATGGAGAAATCAATAATATATTGACCTTTATTATTATGCTCCCAAAATCCAAAACCACCATGAATTCTTTCATGCAGTCCTGCCACCCTACCAACATATCCATTAAGATCCCCACCAATACAAATATTTTTGGTTAGTGAAATGCTTTGAATTAGCCCCTCTATATCTTCTTAGAAATTTTCATTAAGATGTGCTTCTATTCCTACTTGTGTAGCATATCAAACCAAACAAACAAATATTTAACCAAGGTATCTCACATATAGCCAATAAGGATATCCAATATCCAAATCATCAAAATGTATAATCAGTTTAAATAAAACCCACACCATAGTGTCAATTTAAATCCTCAAAACATTTTAATGAGTAAAAATAAAATATGGAAGTCTTTAGGTTATGATAAATGAAAAACAACATAATATGGCTCCAGGAGCATAAAAGGGCCTTCAAGGCTCACTCTATAGGTGCCTTCCCTTGCTCCCTACTAGATCAATCACCTGGAAAATGTTAATATAAAGGGATGAGATTTCACATCTCAGTAACTTCTAAAAGTTTTTGTCGTACACAAGCAAACCACATATGATTTAAAAGAGATAATTGATTACATATATATATTTGCATATATCACAATCCTCATAAAAATACAATTTCAAATTAATCATCATAAAGAAAACCTTTATTGTTATTCATAATATGTAATATACAATTTTGCAATATGTAATATGCAGCCTTCCTTATAACACCGTTTATCCTTATTCTACTGATCAAGCCATAGGATAACACATATATATAGTCCAAATAAAACTCATCCATTTGACTGAATTGTCCCAAGCTCACTAGTTCTTAAGATACACCTAGCCAAAGGTACCGAACTTAAGTTTGACTATGGTTCCCCTCCTTAAAAGAACAAAACTAAGGACGTGTCATATGTCCCATAGCTCCAGTGCAATCCTAGCTGAAGGAAAACATGAAAGAAGGGGCCCTAATAGTGCCACCCACTATGTACCGAGTGATGGATACCATGTGGTAAAAGATCTCACCATACAAATTCCTTCACCTTACTCTAACCCATTAGAAATGCAATCGCCATGGCAATTATATTCAATCACCGGTAAACATAATATCATTAAAAGATAAGGTACAATAAATCATGCTTCCATTCCTATCAAATATCATCACATATACAAACATGCTTGAAAGGAAACAATAATCTAACAATACATTAATTATAATTAAAATATTAACTATGTGAATAAAGTGACTTATAAAGAAATTTACTTGTAATATTACTTACTTGAGAATTTACAATTCATACACATATACATATAATTTGGTCTAATTTTTAATAAAAGATAGTCATTCATGATTCAATCATACATAATTCACAAGTATATGGAAGAATATTCAGAGTTACCTGCTACTCCAAAGCTCATAGGTAATCACATAAAGTTACTTTAAAGCTCTCAATGAGTTTATAAAATCACTCAAATAAACTTCTATTAATATATTAATTAAAACTACTCTAAATTTACGACCTTAAAATTATCCTCTAGCACTAAAATTATTTACATATCAGCTCTTATATGTCCATCTTTTTTTTTTGTTATAAGATGTAATACTATTTGGGAATAAAAATTTTCATATACTGTAAAAGATTTAATTGTAGTAGCTCAATGTAGTTTACATGTATATAGCTACATAAATTTAAAAGAATTGAGTACGGTAAGGCATTTTAAGCAATAGATTTGAGAGGGCACAAAAATCTTGAATATGTATATGTTTGTGTGTGAATGTTATGGAGCCTAAAGCACAAAACACCAGAACAAGAAAAAATGCATTGTAGCCAAAGTCAATGTCCTATCAATGTAGAAAAAAGAGGTTATAGCAATGAGTGACTAAAAACAAATGATGCATATCAAAACTAGTGGAAAGTATAGAAGGAGAGAGAAATTTTTTGTGTGGATCTTCAATGGTTTACATACATAAATACATACATGTCAATTGCAATGGTCCCTTGATAAATTTCTACAAGGTTGTTGAGATTTATGGAACTCAATTAGGCAATATGGATACTATAGATGTCAATTGCAATTCTTAAGTAGGTGATAAGTAAAATATTTAAATATTTATTTTTCCTTATATGATAATTTTGTGGATGATATTTGAGCTTAATGTAATAAATTTGGGTGTAATTGATGAATAAATAATGATTTTGGAATAAATATGTTTAGTACTATTATTACTACTATAACATAATATTTCCTTGCTTTTCTTTTGATAGCCATGTACAACACCACAATAAAAAGAATTGGAGAAGGCATTTAAGGGATAGGGTACTGCAGTAGTACTGTTTATCATCATTGTTTGGTACTATTCTACCGACAATCGCTGTTTATTGGCACTATTCAACAAAACTAGACAGCTAAGAAAGAAAGAGTAGATAGTCTTCTTTGAGGGGCACCAAACATCTTGACAATAAAAAGAGACTGAGGTAGCCACTATTGTTGATCCGATAGTTTTGTCTCTTTCCTTGAGCAGCCAACTTCGCCTTCTTATAAATTGTTATCATCAGAAAGAGAGCAAGGGGGCATCCTTCTCTGACAAAAGGAGAATGAGATAAAGCATAGAGAGAGAGGTGTTGTTTCTAAAGGAGATTCAAATCATTTTAAAGTTAATTTCATGCATTGTATTACTTCTTGCATGCCTCCTTCATGGAAGGCTTAGGTAGTCCTCCTTTATGGATTGTATAGGTTATCGCCTACATGGAAGGTTTTACCTGCTATATGGAAGGCTAGATTTTTCCATTTTAATGCATCTTGTAGTTAAATATTTGTGTTTTAGAATTTAATAATTAAGTTTGATGCAATGTTTATGAAGTTTTCAATTTATTTTGGTTTTTTTTAATTTCATCATGAGCTAAATTTTCATTTTCCTAGGGTAATGATATAGCTTACTAATGACGGATTAAATCTTAACTTATTAAATCTAGTTTTAATTTTTCCTTCATGATTGAGTTTTGATTATTGTTCTTAATGCTTTTGATTGATTGACCATCTTTTGAATGATTTAAATATGCATGTTGAGCCCAAAAGGAGATGCATGTGTGTAGATTCTATAATTAAAACCATAACCTGCATATGAAATAGGAATATATTCATATGGGTTGTGTAGTTTCAATGAGTTTTATAAATATTAATGCATGATTAATTGCTTTAATTCATATTTGGATATATTGGATTAGCAATTAATTATAGAATTGCTTGACTTTGGAAAAGGCTAGTAATTAAATAAGGGAAGCTCAGCTATGAATTATGTGGAATAAATTGGACTAGAATAGATAGGTGATTCAATCCGAAATTTGCTAAGTGAAATCTAATCCCTAGGGCTTTTGCTCATAGTTGTTTTCATATTAATTTCATTCATATTTAATCAGTTTTATTTTGTACTCTTAATCACCAACTAATCGATCGACCTAATAGAATTAATATCACTAATTTTGGTACTTAGTGATCAATCATAATGGGAACGATACTCTACTCACTTTTGTATTACTTATTTATGACAGTGTATACTTGCACTTTTTAATAAATTATTTACACTCATAAAAGTAGACATTATCGATACATAAATAGTCAATGGTTGGAGCTTTAATGTGTTTTAACTGATTAGATTTAATGTCATTTAAAAGGTTTTACTACATTAAGCCATCATCAGTTCTTGTTTTGTAATTGTCATTTTAATTGTTATTAAGTTGTCTTTAATGGCTATTATGGTTGTTCAACTGTAACATATTTTGCACCTATAAATGGAAATGTTTGCTTTATGGCTAGACAAGGACTGAGGTTAGATGATCAAGGTTAGGTGACATTGAGCTCTATTCCTGTGCTCCATTCCTCTCTCTTTTCCTGAGTTGCACTATTATCTTTCTGATGTTTGTCTCCCTGCTTTCTATAGGAAAGGTTTGTTTTATCTTGGGGAGTGACGCTTCCAAATTGACTAAGGGTGTTGCAGAATATCTCCTAAGGACAGTGTCCTTGGGCATGACTCAAACTATACATTTTTTGTGTTTTCTATAGGTGTTGCCTGATAAATCCATATTGTATGAGTTCTAAAAAAAAACTAGGTTTGAAAATGCAGTGTAGTAGCTCAACCTAGGTTGTTCTTATGAGAAGATTAATTTCCAAGTTTCTAGTTAGTTAAGTAATAATAACCTTAAAGTTGCGAGAAATCATTTTGAGAAATCGTTTCTAAAAAAATGAAGTAGTCTAATCTAACTCAATATTTTTGTATTTTTTGGTTTTCAAGATAAAGAAGCAAACAAAATCGAAATTAACAACAATAACAAGGCAAATTCAATAAACTAATATAATGATGAAGTAGGATTACCTTGAGTTAAGGTTTTAGTCTTCCTTGCTTGCTAATGATAAGAATTCAATAATATGAGTCAAAAGGATGGATTTAAGCTACCACTAGATCCATATTTGCAATACTCATGTACTTCATTCTACTGAACCAATTAAATGAGTACCATCATTCAACACAATAAATCTCATTCAAAGAGAATAATAATTAACTTCCAATTCTAAATTGTAATTACTATTGCAAAAATTCAAAGCATTTAGTTTAATCATTTAAAATCCACTCAACCGAGTTAGAATAAACAACTCAACCTACTCTTAATATGAATCACCCAAAGCTTAATTAGCTAACTCCTAGCTCAACCACCAAGTTTATTCACTTAGCATAAAATAATCTAGCTTACAACCATATACTTAACCAAGCAATATAATTATGAACTAGAAACAGAGCTTAAAGGAATTTTATTGAATCTTAGAAACTCAAACTATTACCCAACTCAAGGAAATCACTAGAACTTCACTACACATGGGGAAAGAAGATGAAGCTTGAGGAAAAGAAAAGGAAATTGGCCATGGATGAATAAGGTACAGCTACCGAATATGCCTCCTTTGCTTCTCCAATTAATTCCAATTGGTGAGAAGTTCTTTCTTCTTCAATCAGTGAACACAGCTGCTACTTTACTCCTCTTTCAATCTCTAATATAAATCCACCAAGGGCTTGTTTAGGTTAGTATTGGAGAAACACATTCACGCAAGTCAAGGTAAAACTTCTCTTACATACTAACCTCATACTCCGTAAATCATGTCAAAAAAGTAGCTTCTACCATTAACCCAAATAGGCACCGAATGGATTCCCATATGCTCTCCCAAAATGCCACTGTCCTCTCCCTTTTCTTTTTTTAATTCATTCAATCCTCTTTTTCTCTCTCCATTTCCAATCGGTGAACTTTCTTTCTTTAATTATTTATCTTTATGTTGGCTCATTCTTCAAGCTACTTCACCTCATATTTGACTTCTCTACTTGGCTCTTCCCCTCCCTTGCACCTCCCTTACTCAAAACAGTGTCATTTTAGGTCAAGGGGTGGTTGGATCCTTTTTTTTGAAAAATATATATGTAGCACTTTGAAGTATTTTTTTAGTACCACCCAGTATCTTCAAATAATTTTTGATATACACTGATCACCCCCTAAATATTTTTTTAGTAGTAACAACTGTCTAGCAAATTGCACTCTAAAGTATTGTTTCAATAATACTCAGTATCATATATTAATTTTTAACTCACTCAGCACCTTAAATAATTTTTCAGTAGTAACTACTGTCTAGCAAACTTTAATATCCCAAAAAGTGATTAAGGACTAATGACTTCAAAAGTTGATGTAATTATTATTAATAAACACTTTAGAAGAATATAATATGAAATTATGATCCGACTGTGTTCTGATCAGTGCATAGACCCTGTATTTAAGCTCAAAGGTGGATTAACATCTAAATTGAATTAAATAAGAGGGAGGGCACATGGCAAGGTGAAATGGAAAATAAAATGTACTTAATGGTGATTCAAATGGAATTGCCTGGATTTTTGTTGTATACTCTGATATGTATAAGTGTGATTTAACTGCATAAGGTAATTATATTCGAAATTTGAAATTAAGACTAGGATAGGAAAGGAATGTTGAAAGAATTTGTAAAAACCCTACTGGAAGGAAGGGATGATTGAAATGAGTTTTAACTATTCATTTTTAATTATAAATTTTCAAATCATAATTATGGTTTTTGAGGCTGGGGGTTACACAAATTGCATTCTAAAGTATTATTTTAGTAACATCTAGTATCATAAATTAATTTTTAACTTATTAAGCACCTTAAATAGTTTTTTCAATAATACCCAGTATCCTAACATTTTTGTTGCATCTAATCCCCTAAAATATTTTTTTATCGCCACTATGTATCTTAAGTTTAGATTGTTCATTGCAATTAGAAAAACATTTTACCGTGATAAATGCTGAAAACATTATTTCATTATACTGGATGGTATTGAAAAAATACTTCACGGTGCCACATATTTTTTTTTTTAAAAAAATGGACCCAAGCCTACCTTTTTTTTTTACCCAAAAAGGCAGTGTTTTGAGTAAGGGAGGCCCAAGGGAGAGAAGCTGGATTCACTTCACCTCTCCCTTTGCCCCCTTTTTCATTGCTGCCCTAAAAATCCCATCTTTAGCCGCCTCTTACACCAAATGGTCCCCACCTTGCCTCTTGCTTCTTCAATTTTCTTTAGGTTAAAAAAGATGAGTTGAGGCATATTTGCATGAGGGGTAAAAATCTATTTTGGGATTAGGTACAAAGGTGCAACCACCAAATAAGGCCCTTACTCATTTAATCTCCTCTTAGAAAAAAATGTGAAAATAAATTCTGTATTTGTGAAGTTCCTCTTTTGCACTTCATTAAGCTCCAAAATAACTCCTTTTACCTTGAACAAATGATAAAAGTTGTGCCACATCATTACCTATAAAATTAAATTCACAAAGGTAATATCTTTTGCTCACAATTAAGGAATAATGGAATAACAAATATTAATTAAAAATATAAAAATTTAACCAATACAATTCCCAAATTACCCTTTCACTGAAGTCTCAAATTAACACTTAATTATGTCCAAAATATTCAATGAAGTCCAAAATATTAAGAAGGAGATGGAATTTCTAAATATCAAGTAAGGGGATACAGAGTCGTTTGATGAGTATTTGTCTTGTTTCATCCACTTGTCTTGATACTCTTCTTATCTACAGAAGATGGATGATGAGGAGTTGAGCTCGGACACGCTGATGCGGGGTTTGAGGCGTGATATGAGGAAGAGGTTAGCCACCCATCAGTTTACCAAGTTCAATAAAGCGGTTGAGGAATGTCGAATCACATAGAGCAATCTGAGAGAGCTATATCCGGCTAAGGCTGTTGGTAGTCATAGTGAGCCTAATAAGGGTAGTGCCTCTCAGAAGCAAAAGAGCATGGGATCATTTTCATATAGGGGTAATAGTAAGAAGCCCTACTAGTCCAAGAGTCGTGATTAGCAGAGAACTCCTACAGTATGGACATGTCCTTGATGTAACAAGCCACATCATGGCAAAACTTGCGATGGTCGGTTGATCTATTTCAAGTACAAGTAAGTGGGGCATACATCCATTGACCAAGGACTCAAGGCTGAGTATTTGCTATGACTCATGAAGAGGCCCGAAAATCCTTAGAGCTGATACAAGGTACAGTTCTTCTCAATGGATATGTGTTACAAGTATTGTTTGACTAGGGTGCAAGCCACTCTTTCATCGCGTATGATTGTGTAAAGCGCCTGGGATTGGTTGTGCATAAATTTCCTTTTGATTTGATTGTGTCAACGCTGATGGGTGTTAAGCTGTGACTACAAAAGCCTGTTTAAATTGTGTTGTAACCATTAAGGGTCATGAATCTGTGGTAGATTTGATTTGTTTACTACTCTACCAATTGGAAGTCATTATGGGTTTTGATTGGTTGAGAGCGAATAATGTATTGTTAGATTGTGGGAACAAGAGGATAGTGTATCCTATTTCTCAAAGCATTGATGATAGGAATGTCAGCCTAAATTTTCTGTCAATAGCTAAGGCTGAGAAATATTTGAAAAAGGGTTGTCAGGGGTATATGGTTTTCTTTTTTTTACAAAGAGGAACCAATGAGTCTTTGAGTAGTATACCCCTAATGATGAATTCCCTAAGGTATTTCTAGATGACCTAAGTGGGTTGCCTCGTGAAAGAGAAGTTCAATTTCCAATTGAAATTGTGCCTGGAGCTGGTTCTATATCTAAAGCCCCATATCATTTGGCCCCAAATAAACTGGCAGAATTAAAGAAACAGATTGAAGATTTGCTTGAAAAGGGGTTTATTAGACCTAGTGTGTCACCTTGGGGAGCTCCAGTTTTGTTTGTGAAAAAGAAAGATGGGAGTCTTCGTTTGTGTATCGACTATAGAGAGTTGAATAAGATCATTATTAAGAACAAGTACCCTCTCCCCAAAATCGATGACTGTTTAGATCAACTATCTGGTTTATGTGTATTTTAGAAGATTGATATAAGGTTGGGGTATCATCAGCTGCGAGTGAAAGCAGAAGATGTTCCGAAGACTACTTTCTGGACTAGGTATGGTCATTATGAATTCTTAGTGATACCGTTTGGGCTAACCAATGCACCTGCAATTTTCATGGATTACATGAACCGTGTTTTTCGACAATACCTGGATCAGTTCCTTGTGGTATTCATTGATGATATTCTGATATACTCTAAAAGTAGTGAAGAGCATGAGCATCATTTGAAAATTGTGTTGAATACATTGCGTGAGAAGCAGCTCTATGCCAAATTGAGTAAGTATGAGTTTTGGCTATCAGAAGTGAAATTCTTAGGCCATGTTATCTCGCAAGAAGGGGTCTCTGTGGATCCCAGTAAAGTGGAAGCAGTACTGAAATGGAAGAGGCCAAAAAATGTTGCAGAGGAACGTAGTTTTCTGGGTCTTGCTGGTTATTATCGGAGATTCATTCATAATTTCTCCTGTATTGCGTTGCCGATGACCAAGCTCATGAGAAAAGATCATCCATTTGTGTGGGATGAACATTGTGAAAATTTCTTTGTGGAGCTAAAACAGAGGTTGACTACGGCACCTGTGTTGATTATACCTGATCCCAGTTTGACATACGTTGTGTATAGTGATACCAGTAGGCAGGGATTAGGGTATGTCCTTATGCAGCAGGGACGTGTGGTGGCCTATTCCTCTCGACAGCTCAAACCTCATGAAATGAACTATCCCACTCATGATCTGGAGCTTACAGCCATTATGTTTGCATTGAAGATTTGGCGGCATTACTTGTATGGTGTGACGGTAGAACTGTATTGCGACCACAAGAGTCTCAAGTATTTGTATGACAAGAAAGAATTGAATATGAGACAACGCTGCTGGATAGAGTTGCTTAAGGACTACAACCTGGAAATCAAATATCATCCGAGTAAGGCAAATGTAGTTGCTAGTGCTCTTAGTCGAAAGACGGTGCTTGTAGCAGCTTTGATGATACAAAAGGGGAAGTTAATTGCTGACTTTTGAGATTTGAATCTATCAAACCAAATTCTCTGTTCCAACTATACTGTTTCCCAAAGGGAAAGTGACTTGAGAGCTGAGATTGAAGAAGCTCAGAGGCAAGATGGCTGGATACAGCATAATCTAACTAGAATTAAATAGGGAGAAGCTTAGGGCTATGATTTTTTGCTTAGTAGACTAGTTTGTTATCAGAAGAGAATTTGTGTTCCATTTAAGGCGGAGTTGAGACAAAAAATCTTAGATGAGGCGCACAAGAGCCGGTACACTCTTTATCCTGGTATGACCAAGATGTATCATAATTTGAAATCTGTGTATTGGTAGCCAGGATTGAAGAGTGATGTGGCGTGATGTCTCACATGCCAGAGAGTAAAGATCGAGCACTAGAAACCGCTAGGGTTGTTGCAAAGTCTTAAGATTCTGGAATGGAAATGGGAAAGTATGACCAAAGATCTTGTAGTGGGATTGCCCAGGATCAAGAATTATGATGCTATCTGGGTAATTGTGGACCGGTTAATGAAGTTGGAACACTTCATACCGAACAACGCTAGTTACTCTCCAGACAAGCTAGCAGAGATTTATATTCAGGAGATTGTGAAGCTCCATGGCATACCAAAGAATATCATTTCTGATTGTGACCCCTGATTTATTTCAAGATTTTGGAGGGCATTGATTGAAACCCTGGGAACTCAATTCAGACACTGGAAGATATGCTATGTGCATGTGTCCTTGACTTCAAAGGGAGTTGGGATCATTTTCTTCCATTTGCTAAATTCGCCTACAATAATAGCTATCATGCGAGCATCCAGATGGCACCGTATGAAGTGTTGTATGGGAGAAAATGTCAATCACCATTATGCTGGAATGAATTGTCTGAAAGGTAACTTTATGGGCCAGAGCTTGTTGATCAAACCTCAGCACAGATTTGAATTATTCGTAAGAGGCTTCTTGTAGAGCAGAGTCGACAGAAAAAGCTTCATTGACAAGAAAAGGATACCTCTAGAATTTGAGGTTGGTAATCATGTGTTTTTTAGAGTATCTCCAGTTACTGGTATTGGGCGAGCTATCAAGAGAAAGAAGCTAAGCCCGAGGTATATAGGTCTTTTTGAGATCCTTGAGAGGATTGGGCCTGTTGCGTATCGAATAGCCCTACCCCCAAACTTGAGCAGACTCCACAATGTGTTTCACGTTTCCCAACTGAAGAAGTATCAATTGGATCCATCTCACATCGTTGAGTGTAAGGAAGTGGAGTTGCAAGATAACTTCACGTATACGGTAGAGCCAGAGCAGATTATTGATCAAGAAGAATGGCGGCCCAAACACCGAAGTATTCCTTATGTGAAAGTGATCTAGAAGGTAATCACCCAGAGAGAAGCAACATGAGAAGCAGAAGAGGATATGCGAAGACGATATCCGGAGTTTATGGCTCAAGTAGTTTGACAAATTTTGAGGGTGAAATTTATTTTACGGGGGGAGAATTGTAATGACCTTATTTGAGATTAAGGGCTAATGACTTCGAAATTGATTGTAATCAGTGTAATTAAACACTTTTAGATAAATGTGGTGTGAATTTGATATAAATGTTCATAGTGATGATTTATTAATCATAGTGAAAATCAGGGGCAAAATGGTAAAATTGGAAATTTACCGACCAATTGGTCAGTTACCAAAGAGGAAACTCATTGGTGATTAGAATTTTAAATCAAACCAAAAAAAGGAAAAGATAGTGAATTCCTTGACTTGTTTACTTGTATGTACGTTTTTATAAATTTCAAAATAATTTGCTTTCGTTGATATGGTTGACATTATACACTGATGTTTTATTTTGGTGTATTTCACTTCCAGGAGTATGGACTCACCACACGATGAAACTGATGATGTTCCTCAGCACATTGGTAGATAAAGATTTGAGGTGAATGTAAGACATGGCAGGATAGTTATGGCGAGATTGATCAAATTGAGAAGTAAGGGAATCAAGTTACAACTGGAGTGAAATGAAAATGGAAACCCGTTTGGCGAGAACGGTAAGTCATAAAATAACTTGATTGGGACTATAGTTCGAGACAGAGTCCCTATTACAGTTCAAAACAAGAAAATGGCAAAAAAAGATTATCAGGATGACATATGGGATGAAGTTTAGGTAACACATTAATTATATTATTGTTCAGTTTGCTATGTTTCACTTAATTTCAATCTTACATATTATATATGTTTTTTTTATTGTTACAAAGCATTTTTATTATTAAAAGTCACCATTCTTACAAAAGAACCATTACTTATATTATTGAATAAATTATTGTTGGCAAAATGAGACCTTTACGTATCATGTAAGCATTACCATATATTATGATAGTTATTCACATCTGCCATCAATTATTATCACAGCAATAAGCATATCATGGCCTCACCAAGACTCAATACATAACGAGCATTATCTTATAACTATTATAATAGGTCAATGATAAATAAAGGTTCAGAATCATAATTTATCTGCGCGGAGCAAATATAATGCTCACATATATGACCATTTGGAACGCGAAGTATGGTAGTTAATAACCATCATGTATCGCAATTTCTATAGTAGTGAATTTTATGTTTGAAATCTTAAAACCTTAACTTGGGGATTTTAAATAGTTGAATGAAATTGGCTCTAACGTGTGATTCAAATAAATATTTTGAGTTGAGGAAAATGTTGAATTAAGATTAAAATAAATAATTGAGATTTTAGTATGGAATTGGAATTTTAGGGTAATTAATTAAAATCTTAAAATTTTTATAATAAATTTAATTGGTTAAATTGTGTATCAAATATATATTTACATTATTATGTAGATTAATTTTTGATCCAAAATCATGAATTGTGTTTTAGGTAACCAAAGTTAATTTACCATATATGCATGTTTTGTGCTGTAAGGTGTTTTCTAACCTTACTTTTATTTATATTACTTGAGAATGTTTTAGAAAATTATTTGTAGGTTGAATATGAACTTATCTCAGCAACGAAGTGTATTTTCTACTGATATGTTGTGAACATAGACTGTATTGGGATTGTTGTTGTGCTAGTCGATGTTAGGGCCCTAATGGATTATTGTATAATATAATTATAGCTTTGTGGCTGAATGAAATATTTATGAAATGCTTTGAAAAAATATACATATATTATGTGAGTTTATACACTGTTTCCCTATTAAAGGATTGTTTTGGGATATCTGGAAGGGTTGTGGCAAAATTGTGTTAATAAGCTCTACAATTCTTAACCCAGCTTTGAATTGAGTATTTTGGGTAGACACCTCCTTATTACAGTATATCGTAGTAGCATGGGAGCGGGTAGTATGCTTGAAGTGGCTAGCTAGTCTACAGTTGGGTAGCACTGATAAACCATTTTGCTTCAAGAAGTTATAAGGCAGAGTTGATTGGATGGGTGGAGTTGATTTTTACTACCTAAAGTACTATGTTATATATGTTTGACTATTGAGAAAATTGTTATGATAATCAAACTTGCTTCTCTAACTTGCAAACCTTCCTTGTATATTCTATAAATTAATGTTTAATTATTGAGACTTTGCGTCCCACCTCATTGTTGTTAATAATTTTCAGGTGATACCTTTAATCCTGGTAGAGGCAAGGGGAAGCAGCTAGAGACGTAGGCATCAATAGTCTATAGGCCCTCTTTTTATAATTGTGATGTAATAGTTATCATATTGTCATTTTAGGGCCTTTTGTTTTTGGAACGTCATGTTTAATTATTGGATAATTGTTTAAGTATTGTTGGGCCTAAGGCCTTGTTTGTAATATTATGATATTTTCATGAATCCACTGTGAAATCTTGTGGTTTTAAAAAGATATGTATAGAATCATTTTTATTGGAGGTTTAGTGTTGTGAGTAACACCATGTTTTCGTAAACATTTAGATGAGTTCTAACATGTAATGATTACAAACCCAAGATAGTGTTATACCATCAACTGTTAAATTTGTGACTTCAATAGAGGGTTAATAACTATGCATTAAGAATAAGCCATAGAGAACAAGACATTGCCAGTAACTAAGCTGAAAAGCAATTGATGTACATATATACCTTACTAATAACTGATTGGTGCACAATCTCTTACAGATAAATAAACTGTATAAATAAATGGTGCACATTCATTTTGCAAATAGATAAAATGAATAAATAACTAGTGCACATACTAGGCATATAACTACTCTACTGATCTATCTACTACGCACGGCCATAGCAAATATCTATACAAGGATAATTTACATGTTCTCATAATTAACTACAACCAAATGGTACTAACAAAAACATGCAAAAACCAATGTATAATATATAGTTCAAACTGAAGCTTAGTCTTACCTTTATCACTTTCCCAAGCTAGTGCTTATATTCTCTAACTTTGACACTTTGTAGACAGCACAAGACACCTCCTTTTGAGAAACAAAAACTATAAAATTGTAGCTCTTAGCAAGTGGAACAATGTTTATGAAAAGGTTTTAGGCATAAGAGGTGATTTAAGGGATGAAATTTAAGCAAGAACACATACCTTGCTTCTTGAGTTCCAAAATGCCTTTCTCTTTCCTTTTTCTTTTTCTGAAGTTTTTCTCTATTTTTTTCTCAACTAGGCTAACTTTTGGGTGTTTGAAAGAGTGTAATATGTGTTTAAATGATTTATCTTCTGGCCATGCAAATACTTGGCCAAAATTCACCAAAGAAAAAGAGAAAAAGATTATGTGTCAATTTGTGAGGCCTTCTTGAAAAAGTGGATGGTTAATTAACTAGGTTTGGCTTAGTTAAATGGGTTGAGTCTTCCTCCTACCTTCTTCCTTTTATGCTGACTGAAATTCGATGCTAAAAGGGGAGGAAAAATGTTGACCAAGTCCTCTCTTAAAAGCTTGCTTTTGGTCAACTTTTTAAATCAATCAAAGTTAAAGTTTGATTGACTTTTTCTCCTTCTCTTCTTTCCTTTTGCTTTTTGACTTGGTTAATGAATCTAAGATGGCTTCAAATTGAATTCTCTCTTTCTCCCTTGGCTTGATCGAGCTACTAAGTAAAATGGAGAGGAATATAAGTATTTGTGTTTAAGGTACCAAACCTTCTTCAAATATGATTTGACACTTTGACCCTTTTTTTTCTTTTCTCCTTCCTTCCTTCTTTGGCCTCTTTGACTAATTTTAACCATGTGTGAGGAGGGTTAATTTGCTTTTGGGAACTCATGATTACTCTTGCTTTTTTTGAGATCAAATCTTGACCCTTCAGTTTGTCTTCCAATTTTAACCTCGAGATCAAGGGGCAATTATCACTTTTGCCCTTCTTTTTGACAATATTAATTGTATTGCTATTCTTTCTTTTATTTCTCTTTATTTCTTCTTTATAGACACCATTTCCCTTTTCTTTTGATTCCAAGTTACGTTTTACATTATACTGACGCAACCTAAAGGAATCGAGTACTTTCTTTCTATGTGTTGGAACTGAATCCATTTCTAAATTCACAAAGTAGTTTCTTTCATTATTTCCACTTGCTTTTGAGTCATTTAGCCCTTACACAAACTTTGGGATATTACAATTCTTCCTTCGTACAATAAATTTTGTCCTCGAAATTTGTTACATAGCCTAGACATAAATTCTGGGTAACATTTTTTCATGTCTTCCTCAGCTTCCCAAGTTGCTTCCCTTAGGGACAGTCCTTTCCATATTAGATTCTATGTTTTGATGATAACAAATAGTTTTATAAATGATTTGATTAAACAAAGGTTTTTGAACAAAGAAATAAGGCTTTCTGAAGCTGCAAGGCCATTACTCGAGTGATGAAGAAGGATAATAAGTCACATAACTAAGAATGAAGACTCTGGCTGATTTTGGAAGGGATCACTCAAGTGATAACTCGAGTAACCACTCAAGTGATGTGTGCTAAAAATGTCTTCAAAATCTTAGCCAGATTTTGAGAGGTGTCACTCTAATGATGACCAAGGATCACTCCAGTGACCACTCGAGTGATAAGGTAAGAAATAAAGATTATGACTCTCTACAAAAGACTTACAAGGGATCAGTCGAGTGATCACTTAAGTGATGACCCTATATCACTTGAGTGACCACTTAAGTAAGGGAGTGAGACTTGTTGCTTTAACTCTCTACCAAGTACTAGAAGGGATCACTCGAGTGATGGCAATCGATCCCTTGAGTGGTGAAGTCCAGACTGCATGATAATTATCTATTGTTTATTGATTTGTTATCTATATGATTAACCCTTCATTATATTAGTATTATAAGTATATTTTTAGGGAGACAATAAAGAGATTGTTCAAAGTTACTTTATGAAGAACACAATATTCGTAACGCTCACCTACCGTAATGGCTATTTTTTCAAATATGAAGAATGGTCAAACGAAGCTACATGACTTTACAGATATGTTGAAATGCTAACAATGGCTATCAAACTCAACTATGTCTATGGAAGCATGCAACAGAGAAATTGAGAACAACATATTGAGACATCAACGATCAATTCACATTTGCTCTGTTTTTCATTCATTTATTTATTTTGTACTTCAGTGATTTCATTACAAACTCAATATCTGTTATTGAGACAACTTAAGCCTGTGGAACTTTGAGTTGGGGATTGGTTTACATTGTGTATGGGGGAGCAAGTGTCCAATAACGGAGCTTCTTATACTAAGGTGCCAAGAACCCATTGAATCTCGAAAGATATAGTGAAACTTTCAGAGGAACTCTAAGGGCTGGATGTAGGTTAAAGTGGTGTGGCCGAACTAGTATAACTCCTAGTGTACACTTTGGTGATATCTTTTCTAGCTCTTAACTACACATTAAATTCTATGAAGTTTTTATTTACGGTTTGATTATTCTATGATTATCCAATTCACCCCCCCTCTTGGGTGAAATGCTTGCACTAACATTTGGTATTAGAGCAAAGGTCTCCAGATATAACAACCTAAGAAGGATCCAATAGCAACCATGGGTAAAGGAAATCTTCCCAACAAAGCTTATATCACAAGACCACTAGTTTTTTATAGTGAACACTTCTCTTTTTGGAAAGTGAAGTTCAGAGTATTTATAATGGCTACTGAATAAGGACTGTTAGAGGTGATTGAAAATGGGAACTACACGCCTGTAAAGATTGTAGAATCATAAAAAGTTCCCAAGACACCATCATAGTATGATGAGAACGACAAGAAGCTCATCACTCTCAATAGCAAGGCAATCTTGATGATCCAAAGTACTTTAAGTCAAAAAGAGTACTTTAGGATTTGTACACTTCTAACAGCTAAGGAAATATGGCATGCCTTGGAGATAGCTTACGAAGGAACTTTAGGAATAAAAGAAAATCGTATCAACACTCTGGTTACTGAATTCGATTCGCTTCGAATGAAAGTAGATGAGTCAATAGCTGAATTTGAACTCAGATATACTCATCTTGTTAATCAACTTGCAGCATTTGAGAAATTCTAAGATCATAATACCCAAGTAAAGAAGAAGTGGGAGGCCAAAGTCATAGTGATAGAGGAAGCAAAAGGTGAATCAATGTGATTGGTCATTTCTCTATTTGGAAGTCTCTCTGAATATGAAAGCAAATTAAAGTTCAAATAAGAACTCGATGAGATTGGTGACAAGAAAAAGAAAAGCCTTGCACTAAATGTAAAGGAGGAAACTCAAGAAGGTGATGAAGATTTTGATGATGATGAAATGAGCCGATAATAAAACGATCAGGAAATTTTACAAGAAAGGCCAGGGATTTAGAAATCTTCAGAAGGGAGGAACCAGCAGTAGAAAAAAGAATAAGGAACACATAATCTGCTATAAATGTGGAAAGCTAGGACATATCAAGTCAGAATGTCCAGAGCTAGTCCAAAAAAACAAAGAGAAGAGAAAAGGCAAATTCTTCAACAAAAAGAAAGCATTTGTATCTGCTATATGGGGAGACAATTCCTTTGATGAAGATAGCGATGAAGAAGTTGCCAATATTTATTTGGTCGCTTAAGAATAGATCGAAGAAGATGAGGTAATTGATTCTAATCCTACCTATGATGAATTACTTTCTGAATACAATGCTTTATATTTAGAATTCATCAAAGAAGTTAAAGAACTAGTTGTTTGCAAAAAGAAAGACAAAATTCTTGAAGAAAAACTTAAAGAAGTTTTGGAAAAAGATTGTGAAAATTGTCATTCTTTGAGGAAAAAAAATACTAATCTTACCAAGACTCTTGAAAAATTCACTAAAGGAAGTGAGATGTTAAATGTCATTTTAAAAGCTCAACGTTTTGTAAATGATCGATTTGGTAGTGGATATGATCCAAAATCAGATAAAAGGAAATGAAGAAAGAAAATAGGAGGTAAAACATAGTTGAATTATTTTGAGCATTATGTACATATATCAAATCCTTTTGCGCAATGTAATTTTTACAATAGGAAAGGTCACTACACTTCCTGTTGCCTTCATAAAAGGAAAGGAAAAATAGGAACCTATAAATGGGGGCCTAAAGGTTCATATGTTCAAAAAATAATTTGTACTAACCCAAAAGGACCCAGAAAGATATAGGTACATAAGACTTAATTGTATTTAATTGTAGATATGTCTCAAAGCATCCAGAATCAATAAATGGTATATAGATAGTAGATGCTCAAGACATATGACTGGTGATACAAAACGTTTACCACATTAGAGCCTAAAGAAGGTGAAAAGGTAAAATTTGGAATCAAGAAAGATAGCAGGAATTGGTTAGATTGGAAGTGACAAATGTAACCCCATTCATAATTATGATTCAAAAAGGCATAATTAAAATGGATTAGAGACCATGGATAATTAAGATTCATTTCCAAATCAATTCCTTACAATAGGGTTTTGACAAATTCTTCCAAAATTTCTGCCTTTCCTTGGTCTCCACTTTCACAATTCGAATATAATTACCCTGCGCAGTTAAATCACATTAATATACCAGAGTGTACAACAAAAATTCTGGCAAACCTCAGGTTATATGTAAATACTAAGGGTTTATAAATTCCCATTTAAGGGATTACACAAATCATCTTAATATTTACATCCCAAATAAATACAGTAATCCCAACCAAAATGGATAACCAACAACCAAAATAAGAATCTCCCTAAGGAGCCCTATCCGCCCTTGGTCGTCTCCTTTCCCTTGGAGCCGCTTTTCCTATCTGGAGGTTAGTCAAAGGAAAGTTCAAGAAAACCCCAGTAGTAACCAATCACTAATACTATACAAAATCACATAGCAAGCAATGATATCATCGAGCAACATCACAGCATAAAAATACAGTACGCAGGCTGCCACATCAGCACATAATCACATAGTCTTATCCCCGTATTTCACTGCCCCAAAGGCACGATCCTTCCACCGTCAACACTGATAAGCCGCGGGTGAAGAACTAGATACATTCCTAAAGGGTTGAGAAGAACTACACCAAACACCCCTTTTCCAAAAGTATAATACTGATTTTTGACTCATTCACTTGAGTGAAGAAGGCCTCACTCGAGTGATAACAAGATTTACACTCGAGCATGAAAGCTCACTCATATGAGTGCTTGCCTAAGAGCAACCACAAAGACAGAAAGTGATCACAACACTCGAGTGATAGCCTCATACTCACCCGAGTCATAGCAAGTGAGGGATGGAAAGTGACTACTCGAGAGCAAATGAAAACCCTAAAGTGACATATTCACCTAAGTACTACCCCCAGCACTTGAGTGATATCACAACACTCGCGAGTGCACATACACACTCATATAAAATAGTTTGTGAGTGTTAACCTGAGATGTGAGTTCATAGTGCTACATGCACATTCACTCAAGTGAGACCCCATACACTTGAGTGAGAACCCAAATCACTCGCAGGTAAGGAAGTGCACTTTTGGTCTTCACTTGAGAACTCTACTAAAATGCTGAAAAGAAAGGGAAAATATCACACTGCACTCGTGTGAGGCCCCAAATCACTCGAGTGAGGCTTATCAGAAGCCAAAACGCAGCAATTAATAGAATTTCCTAATCTTTACCAAATATTTTCTAACAATTCTAAAATCTATTTATAAGTCTATTCCCATATAAGTTTGCATAAGGAACCTATTGGGCACCTTAAAACAACTAAATTCCCATCCTAACCACAGGTTTTGGGTTTGGGTCCTCATATTACACACATTATTCAATTCTACCATCTTATTTCCAAAGTTCAAAACCAATTCCAACATTCAAATAACATCACATTATACCAATTTTACCATCAATCACCATACAACTTTTGCATCACAATTTAACACTAAAATCAAGGCAAATCTTATACATATCAAAACTTAACCAAAAGTTACAACAAATATATCAAAATGCCATAAATGCTCACCTCTTCTTCTTCTCAAGATTGATTCGTTGATTTCCCAACTTTTAAATTTCTCCAAATGCTTAAACACCACCTTTCAAAAATCTAAAACCATAGCCATGAAGCCCTTAACACCATGAACAAAATCATAGAAGAGCATTTGAGCTAAGGAGATCATCTACCAAGACAAAAATCACCTTTCTACTTTCTCTTTCCTCCTTCCTTGTAACTAAAAAAGGAGAGTTAGAGAGAGGTAAGATGATGATAATATGTTCAGATTTCTCTTCCATCTTTAGCCTAAGCATAGCCAACTTTTGGGTAGGAGAAGAAAGAGAGAAAAGAGTTTGAACATTTGACCACACCTATGGCCCACCTTATGACACTTGTCAAGATCTTATTTCACCTTCCATGGCTCACATGAGTTCACACACACACCTGATTTTGCTCTCTTGACAATAAATCTCAATCATCGATCTTTGAATTACCAAGGAGTTTCCTCTTTGGTAACTGACCAATCGGTCGGTAACTTTTCATTTTCCCATTTTGCCCCTGATTATGGCAATTCCACTTGAATCACCACTAAACACATTTATATCATGACATTCTTCATTCATCCACCCTCCCTTACCCTTATGGTTCATTTTAAGCTGACCACATAATTAATCTTAAATATAGGGTTTGGGCATTGATCATAACATATTCATATTGAATTTCGCATCATATTCTTCAAAAGTGTTTGATTAAAAATAATTACATCACTTTTGAAGTCATTAGCCCCTAATCCCGTTTTTGGGTCATTACAACAAAGGCATTCAAGTCAAAGATGTTTATTATGTTGAAGGACTCTATCATAATTTACTTAGCGTGGGTCAAAGCACATATAAAGACAACTGGGTGATATTTGACTCTAAAGAATGTTTAATAGTAAGCAAGAAGGATCTACAAATAGAGAAGAAACATCTTAAAGCAAAGCTCAGAGCAAAAAGGGAAGTGTAAAATGAGAAAGGTATATCCATTGCAAGTATCAAGATAGATCATGGTGGAGAATTTGAGAATCAAGCTTTTGGATAATACTGTGACACAAATGGCATTTAACACAACTTTTCTGCTCCAAGGACACCTCAACAAAATGGAGTCGTAGAAAGAAAAAATAGAGTACTCATAGAAATAGCTCGAGCCATGCTAAATGAAAAGAATGTGTCTCAAGTTTTCTGGGCCGATGCAATGATCACAACATGCTACATTTCAAATAGAGCCTATATCAGAACTAAACTTGGAAAGACACCATACAAACTATACAAAGGATGAAAGATGAACCTTACTTATCTGTACATCTTCGGTTATAAGTGTTTCATTCATAATAATGGTAGAGATAACCTAGGAAAGTTTGATTCTGAAACTGATGAAGGAATATTTCTAAGCTATTCTAACTGAAGCAAAGTTTATAGAGTTTTTAATAAATGAACATGTGTAGTTGAAGAATCAATTCATGTTGTATTTGATGAATTTGAATCCTCTGACAAAATTATTGATGATGAGTAGGAAATAATATTGAATCAAGAGAATAGGCAACCTATTTCTAAACCTTTCAATCTTGAGGTTGACCAAACTAATGAAGAAAAACAATCACAAAGACTAGGACAACCTAGAACTTGGAAATATAATAAGAGTCATCCTCTAGATCAAGTTATAGATGTAAATGAGGGAGTTAAAACTAGAAACAAAAATCTTAAATGAAGTTAGTTTCTCTGTATTCATTTCTGAGATTAAACCTTCTAATATTGATAAAGCCTTATCAGACAACGATTGGGTTATAGCAAAGCAAGAAGAAATCAATCATTTTGAAAGAAATCAAGTTTGAAATTTGGTACCACGACCTAAAGATCATCTAGTCATTGCCATTAAATAGGTATTTAAGAATGAACTTGACAAATCCGTAATCATTGTCATAAACAAAGCAAGATTGGTCGCCAAAAGCTATAATCAAGAAGAATATATTGATTATGAGGAAACGTATGTACCAGTGGCTAGATTGGAAGCTATACAAGTACTCTTAGCCTCTACATGCATCAAAGGATTCAAACTATATCAAATAGTGCATTTCTAAATGGCTATATCATGGAAGAAGTGTATGTAGAACAACCTCTAGGTTTTGAGGATGTAACCAAACCTAATCATATTTCTAAACCAAAAAAAGCTTTATATAGTCTAAAACAAGCCCCTAGAGCATGGTATGAAAGACTTCATAAATTCTTCATCGATCAAGGTTTTGTACGAGAAAGAGTTGATACAATACTTTTTATAAAATGAAAATGAAATGATATTTTGATAGTTTAAATATATGCCGATGATATCATTTTTTATGCTACTAATGAAACTTTGTGCAAAGAATTTTCTGAGAAATGCATGGGGAGTTTAAGATGTTAATGATAGGAGAATTGAACTTCTTTCTTGGTCAAAAAATTAAGCAAAGAGAGAATGGAATTTTCATATTTAAAACAAAATTCCTAAAGGAGCTATTGATAAAATATGGGATGGAATAAGCAAATGGAGCAGACAAGCCTATAAGCTCAATGACGTTACTTGATGCTAATGTGAAGGGAAAAAACTATTAACATCATAAAAATATAGAGGAATGATTGGATCATTACTCTATCTCACTGTAACAAAACCTGACATCCAGTTCAATGTTGGTATGTGTGCAAGATATCAATCAGTGCTAAAGGAATAACATGCTGAAACTATCAAACAAATCTTAGACATCTTGCCAACATAGCAAAATTAGGTATCTAGTATCCTAAAGGAGGAAATGAATACCTAGTTGCATACGCAGACTCTGATCATGGAGGTTATAAGACTGATAGAAAGAGTACTAGTGCGCAAAGCCAGTTTCATGGAGGCTCACTAGTATGATGGTTCAGCAAGAAACAAAATACAGTGTCTCTTTTGTCAACAGAAGCTGAATATGTCGTAGTGTCAAGTTGTTGTGCACAAGTATTATGGCTAAAGTAACAACTACAAGACCTTGGTATACACTTGAAAGAGATACCTATATACTGTGACAATACTAGCATGATAAGCTTGGCAAAGAATCCAGTTCAAAACTCTAGAACCAAACATATCAATGCTAGACATCACTTCATTAGGGATCATATTCAAAAGAAGGATATCAACTTGATATTCATCCCAACTCATCTTCAAACAACGGATATCTTTATAAAACCCCTCACTAAAGATCAATTTCTATTCATAAGAAGAGAATTGGGAATGGTGAATCCTAACGAGTTGTAAGTTGTTATATGTTAAAAAAATATAATTTGATTATGTTTCGATGATTACTGACTTAAGTATTAGAGTATCTAGTAATTTACTTTCGTAAAACCTTGATACTTTGTTATATGGTAAGTAAAGTAGAGGCAAATAGAGATGCTAAACACTCGAGTGACAACTTCCAGTGATCAAGATATCCCTCGAGTGCTAACTGGAAGTGATGGTAGCAATCACTCGAGTGACCACTCGAGTGATGACCTGGAAATCAATGCAGTGGGCATTAATTCAAATTAAAATGGCATAACGGTTGAATATGAATAGTCAAAAGTTGAAGAGACTGGTTACTCAATTGACCACTCCAGTGCTATCTCAGAATCACTCGAGTGAGCATTGAGTCATCATCAGTGCAGATTACAAATTAACCATATTTTAACTCAAATATGCCATCCAGTACCTTCAAATCATAAAAGGAATATACATGGGTAATTACAATATTACTCATGTAAGGTATATTTTAAATTGCTTTATTTTTTATTGTTTGGCATGATCACTCGATTGACCACTCAAGTGATGCCCCAGAATTACTCTAATGACCACTCGAGTGATGTAGACAACAGTGCCTTTAAGTGTGGTACTCTTTCATTTTCACCATACCACTTCCTGCAATTCTTCCTAACCTATGCCCAAACTTTTTCAAAAAAACCTTACCTACTCCATTACTATCAAAGCACATCAATTTGCACTCCTAAAAACTTCATAAATTACTTAGATTTCTTTGCCCTAGCCTGCGACAATCGGAACCCAAAGAAGAGGAAAATCTGATTTTTGTACTTCAATCATAATGGTAAGGGCTAAGGTGCCTCAAAATGTATCTATGGAGTTTTCTGAGTCCCTATAATCCAAGCTAGTACCTTTAGGAAGAGGTAAATCTATAGTCACTCCCACTTCACGACCTACAGATTCTTTTAATACTCCTTCTTGGCCTAAAAAGGAATCGAAGAAATTGAAGTATGATAAGAAACTTGCCAAGCAATGGCAAGTATATTAGATGAAGCCTACAAATACAAAATAGGGAAGAAAAGAACATCCTCCAAGGAAGAAGAAATCACCATTCCTCTGAAGGGATTCAACATCAACAAACTCAAAGAATTGCCAAAGTATAAAGAACACTTCTGCCAAAGAAAATTATGTAAGATGGTTTATATTGACCTCCAAGTTTTATATGAAGTCTTGAAATTTTATTTGGAATCTTATATGCCTTGGCTTTCTGTGAAACTTCCTTATTGCACTAAAGTAGTTAGGCACTTTTATTACAATTTGGAACCAGTAAATGATGTATTAAAGAACTCAATAGAAGAGGAAATGGTAGCCAAAGTAAGAGGGCAAGAATTCTTGATCTTTCCTCCAAGATAAATACCTGGTTAGGTATAGAAGATCTCCCTAATGATATTCAAGCCAATCTAGACTCCAATCAAATATTCAGTATATTAAGGCCTAGTGAGAGAATGGGACCTCTAATCTTCAACCTTAGTGATATATGTGATATGCACAGGGTCTTATGCTACATTTACTCTTAAGCGCTTGTTACCAAATCTAATAACTTCTCTCATTTTATTGTGAGGGACTTTGGAAACATGGCCTCTATAACTCTTAAAGAATAGACAAATTTAGGTGAGCTATCCTTTCTGAAATCAAGAGGCATAGGTTTTCTGGAACCCAGACTATACCAATGCTATTCCACCAACTTACTTCTTTATTTTTGAAAAAGAATAAGATATGGTACCTGGAGCCTAATGAGCCTATGTAATACCCCAATTTGGGATTAAGGGCTAATGACTTCAAAAGTGAATGTAATTATTGTTAATAAACACTTTTGAAGAATATGATGTGAATTATGATCTGAATTCATTCTGATCAGTGCTTAAACCCTGTATTTAAGCTCAACGATAGATTAACATCTAAATTAAATTAAATAAAAGGGAGGGTGCATGGTAAGGTAAAGTGGAATGATAAAATGTCCTTAGTGGTGATTCAAGTGGAATTGCCATAATTAAGGGGAAAATGGGTAAAAAGAAAAGTTACCAACCGATTGGTCAGTTTTTGAAGAGGAAGCTCCATAGTAACTTAAAGATAAATTGTTGAGATTCATTGGGCAAGCGAGTGAAATTACATGTATGTGAGTTTATGTGTGCCATAGAAGGTGAAACAAGATGTTACTAAGTGGCAAAGTGTGAGCCATGGGATTAAGTCAACTTTTCAAACACATTTCCCTCTCTCCTCTCTCCTTCAAGGTTGGCTAGGGAGCATGGAATAAGGGAAAAATCTATTTCTTCATCATCAACTTATTCTCTTTCTTCATTCTCCATTTTCATATGCTCAAGGAAGGAAAGAGAAAGTAAAAGGTTAGAGTTTAACTTGCTTGGGGTCTCTTTTAGCTCCATTCATCTTTATTAATCTTGTTCATGGTGATGAGAGCTTCATTGCTATGGTTTTAGATTTTTGAAAGGTGGTGTTTGAGTACTTAAAGAAATTTGAAAGTTGAGGAATCAAGAAGCCAACCTAGGAAAAGAAGAAAAGGTGAGTATTTGATGTATTTTGACATATTTGTTGTAGTCGTTGATTAAGTTTTGTAAATTTTGGATTTTTTCCCTGATTTAAGTGTAATTTTGGATTGGACAATTTGGATAGTGTATTGTGTTGGGTTTGGTGTCATATTGTGTCTTTTTGCCATTGGAGTTATTTTGGAACTTTGGAAAGGAAATTAGTAAAATTGGGTAATGAGTGAGAATGTGGTGTCCAAAAGCAAAACTTGTTGTTAGAATGGGAATTTGGTTGTTTTGGGGTTTTCATTGGGTTCCTTGGGCAAAATTATGTCCGAGTAGTACTGGATATGCATTTTGGGACCCTTGGAAACATATTGGTTAATTTTGGAAAATTCTGTCAGCTGCTGCGTTTTGGCTTCTGATAAGCCTCACTTGAGTGCACAGGGGTGTCAATCGAGTACAACATCCTATTTTCCGTTTTCTTTTAGCTTTTCGGTCGCACTTCCATGCCAGAATGTAAGGGTGCATCATCTCACTTACGAGTAATATGGGTTATCACTCGAGTGTATCTTGTCTCACCGAGTTTAAGAGTATTTTGTACTATGGTGCCATATCTTGGGTTGTCACTTACAGCCCATTTTTCAAGAGAGTGTCTCAACACTCTCAAGTGTTGTGCTATTACTCGAGTGCCAAAGCCAGTACTCGAGTGCACTTCTCATTCTATGGTTTCTGTTGCTCTCAGATAGTCACTTCTTATGCCTCACTTTATAGGACTAGGGTGAATATGAGGCCATCCTCGAGTAGTGGGTCCAAGACTCGAGTGCTGTGATCATTTTCTGTCTCAATTTGTGCTCTCAGCCAAGCACTCGCATGAGTGAGGCATCCTCACTCGAGTGCAAGTTATTCATCACTCGATTGTGTCCTCTATCACTCGAGTACATGAGCTAAAAATAAGTTTTATACATTCGAAAAAGGGATCTTTAGTGTAGATATTCCAACCCTTTAGGCATATGTCTAGGCTTTTAGTAGCCACCTAAAGAGTTCAAATGATAATCAACTTTAAGTGTTATGGAATCAAAAACTTGGAATAGAGATTAATATGTCATCCTTAAGTTTGGTTTATAGACTTTGATATTTTCCCTGATCACGAGCAACCAGTGCCAGTGCACACTAGGAAAGAACAAAGTAGTGACACTTTCCCTTATAATGTATGTTATACAATGCATGTTTTATTTATCATTATTTGTGAATTCTTCACCCGCGGCCCATTAGATTTGACGATGGGAGGACCATACCTTCAGGGCAGTGGAATACAAGGGATAAGACTATGTGAAGGCCATAAGGCTATATGTGAAAGCCGAAAAGCTATTTATGAAACCTTCACCTACGGCCTATCGGTGTTGACGGTGGGAGGATCGTGCCTTCGGGGCGGTATAAATACGGGGGATGAGACTATGTGATTGTGTGTATATGTGACAGCTAGTATGTTGTGTTTCCTGCTGCTATGTTGTGTGATGATGTCACTATATGCTTTGTGATTATGTATAGTATGTGTGATTTGTTACTACTGGGATTCTTTTGAGTCTCATTCTTTCTTTTGACTAACCTTCAGACAGGGCAAATGGCTCTAAGGGGAAGGAGATGACTGAGGGCGGATAGGACTCCTTAGGGAGATTTTGAATGTGGTTGTTGGTTATCAATTTTTGTACTAGGATTACTGTACCTATTGGGATGCATATATCAAGATGATCTTGTGTAATCCCCTAAATGGGAATTTATAAACCCTTAGTTTATATATAAAACCCGGGGATTGTCGGGATTTGTGTTGTACACTCTGATGTATAAATGTGATCTAACTGCACAGGGTAATTATATTCTAACTGTGAAATTTGAGACTAGGTTTAAAAGAGATTTTGAAAGAAATTTATGAAAAACCTACCGTGAGGGTGGGATTGAAATAAGTCTTGTTTAACCATTGGTCTCTAATCTATCTTAATTACGTATTTTTGAATTATAATTACTGTTTATAAGGCAGGGGCTTACAGCCTACTATGAGGCTACTTCCAGCCAAGAGGAACCAGATAGGGAAATTGGGAATTGAGATACCATTAAAGAAGCCCTTGAAGTCTAGCTCTAAGAAGAAGAAAACAGAGGCTGAGTCAAGCAAGTTGGCTGATACTCAGTCTTCTGCTCCGCTACTACCTCACACCATCCTTCTTTGGGTCTCCAATTTAGAAGTATCTGAAGGAGGTACTTGACACACGGTACCTCGACACCTAGTCTATCTATCACAGATTCAGCCCCAGCCTCTGCTTCTACCCCTGTATCTAATCCACCACATACTATTGCTCATACTACACCAAGCACTATTCCTTTTACCATGACCGATCCATTGGCATCTGCTCAGGTCCATATCATCCTAGATGAGTAGGCCACTGTCCAACCTAGCTTAGTGCCCACACCTAAAGCTTCACCTACTGGTACCGAGTCATTACCTCAGACTCCATCTAATCATTCCCAGCACTTATATGACATTGAGGAGTTGGTACACACTTTACAACAGCCTTCATCACCACACCTCAGCATACTCCTCTATATGTCTCTTACCGAAAGGATCCACTATAGATCCGTTCTCTTTATTTACCAGAGCATGTCCTATATGATTCACTCACTTTTGCTTAGAGAGGAGGTGATACTCATGATGATGTATCTTCAGCCATCCGAGCCATTCCTATTATAGCCTGAGATCTATCACAAACTAGCTCCAGTACCAGTATCTCTGCCTAGACCACCCTTTCTGATGATGCCAAAAAGGGGGAGAACTAGGAATGATTTTGGTGAACTAACAAATGTGCCTACATTTATATAGCTTGGGGATATATGTATGTATAAGGATTTAGGGTGCTTTCTGAACTTTATGATCTATTATTTATGAGCTGTTATCTATGTTATTGAATTTGAAAGTTTTAAAGTTTATGCTATTCTAAATTCTTAAGCTGTTCTGAATTCTTCAGGTTTTAATTGTAAACCCCTTCCATAATTATATCCGAAATACGCGATTAAAGTGAAATAGAGACCAATAATTATTAAAACTCATTCACAATCTTATCATTGAGATAGGGTTTCCGTAAATACTTTTCAAAATCTAATTGATCTGGTCTCATATTCACATATCGAATATAACTACTTTGCAAAGATAAATCACATTCGTATAACTATCAGAGTACACAATTTAAATTTCCAACAATCCCATATTTCTTAAATTAATCCAAGCTTTATAGGGCACATTCACCCTTTACAATTTTCCAAATACGGGATTACACAAATTCTCATACCAAATACATACTCGAATATACATTCCAACCTATACAATCATATATCCAAATATACTTAATCCCAAACATGCATTGATAACCAACAACATACTAGAGAATCTCAGTAGGAAACAAATACCAGTATGCATGCAAGATAACTATTTGATGCATGACATGCTTGCAATACATAACTAATGCTCACACAATGACATATCTATGTGCTCAATGTTTCAACAACATACTCATGGCCATAGCATAAATATAAATAGACCTACAATCATTCATATATGTTTCACATAATCAAGCAAAGCAATACATGCATCAATACACCAACATAATTATCAAATACATGCAGGGGAGGTAAGTTCCCTACACTTGTTCTTTCCACGTATGCTCCAGCACCAGCTACTCGCAATTCGAGTGAATATCCAACCCTATAACCAAATCAAGGACATAAAGTCTATCTCAATTCCAAATCCTTACTTTCATATCACTTAAGGTTGGTTATCATTCACAACCTTTAGGTGCCTATAATAAGCTCAATGAAAGCCTAAAGGATTGGGGAGTACTAGGTTGGAAATCATCTTTCAAAATCACAAAATATTGAAAATGGGGGTTGGCTGCAGCCAAGAATCCTCTGGCTATAGCCAAAATGTGCACAGAAGGTTTTTGGCTGCAGCCAAGAATTTTTGGCTGTGGCCAAAATTCACATAGAAACTTTTGTGCTGCAACCAAGATTTTCTGATGTAGCCAAGGCAACTTCAAAAATTCATAATTAATTCCATAAAAATCAAAACGAGGTGATCCTAAAGCCAAATGAAAGATATTTAAGTCCTCTTCATAGGAAAAATATGAATCAAGGCTGTCCATAACCATATAAATACAGAATTAGACAAATATCTACACTGCTCCAGAATCACGCCCAATTTCGACCTCAAACTTTAGACAACTATAACTCCCAGCTCACAAAACGAAATGACACAATTTATGTATGAGATGTCAAATTAAAGGCTAAAAAGTTTCAGGATTATCTGACATCATTTGCCAATTAAAAATGGCAACACAATCAGACTACCTAGAACAGAGTTTCAATGGACAAATTTTCAGTTTTGTCTCAATTGCTTCCAATGGTCCAATTTTCACATCAAAAATCATTCTCACAAAAAATTTCACAAGGAATCCATTGGAAATACCAAATCAACCAAATTCACATTACTTTGACATGTTTTACCAATAATCACAACATGTCATCACACAATCACAACACAAACACACATTGCCATTCCTTTCATTCCAAGTTCTCAAACGAATTCCAATGGCTCTATAACACATCAAGACACCAATTGCCACTCAAAACACAAGGCAATTCATACATTTCAAAAATACCATAAAATCATGTCAAAATTCAAAAATCACAAAAAGTCACAAAACTTAGATCAAAAGGCTTCAAATACTCACCTCTTCCTCTTTCCCAAATAAATTCCTTCATTCTTCATCTTTCCCAATTTCCTCAAGCTATCAAACACCTCCAATCAAGAATCTAAAATCATAGAGATGAAGCTCTTATCACTATGAACAACATTAAAGAAGGGTGTTTAAGCATATAAGGTCATATAGAGCACTTACCATAAGCTTCTTTCTTTCTCTTTCCTCCTTAAGCTCAACGAAAATAGTGGATGAAGGAGAGAGATTAAATGAACATGGGAAATCAGATTTTGGCATCTCCAAATCTTGTTAGACAACCTACTAGAGAGAGGGAAAAGGAAGAAAACAACTTTGAACATTTAACTTGATCCAAGGGTCCAAAACTTGCCAAGTGTCAACATCTTATTCCATCTCCCATGAGCTCACATACACACACATGCCCTTGATTTGACCCCTTTTGATCTATCACATATTTAGTCTCAACCATTGATCTTGAAGTTATAAATGCGTTTCCTCTTCAGTAACTGACCAATTGGTCGATAACTTTACCGTTTTGAACCTGATTGTGGCAATTCCTCTTAAATCAACACCAAATTCATTTTCTCATTCATTTACACCATACATAGCCCTCCCCCTTATTTTCATTCAATTTAGATGTTAATCCATAATTGAACTCAAATATAGGGTTTGGGTACGAATCTCGACACATACGAGTCACATCATATACCATATTCTCCAAAAGTGTCAAATTAATGATAATCACACTCACTTTTGGAGTCAAAATTCCTTAATCAAATTTTGGGGTGTTACATTAATTGATGTCATACTTCTGGACTAATGGAATTTTATTTATGTATGCTAGGACATTAAGCAATTCTATTATTAATGATACTTTTAATATAAGGAACATTTAACCATATGATTGCATTAAGTTCTCAAAATGGTTTGTTCAAAAATCATCAAGTTTTGTCATTATCAAAAAAGGGGAGAATGTTAAATTCTATGTTTGGAAGATAATAAATGGTGAACAAATGGTTTTATAAATAATTTGATTAAATAAAGGTTTTTGAATAGAGAAACAAAGCTTTCTGAAGTATGTAAGGCCATCACTCGAGTAAGCACTCGAGTGATGAAGAAGGAGAATAAGTCACAGAACCAGGAATGAAGTATCTGGCTGATTTTAGAAGGGATCAATTGAGTGATAACCCTTTATCACTCAAGTAACCACTCGAGTGATGTGTACTAAAAATGTCTTCAAACTCTTGGCCAGATTTTAAGAGGTGTCACTCGACAGATGACCAAGGATTACTCCAGTGACCACTCGAGTGATAAGGTAAGAAATAAAGGCTGTGACTCTCTGCCAATATTTGCAAGGCATCACTCAGTGTTCACTAGTGTGAAGACCCCATATCACTTGAGTGATGGAGTCAGAATTGTTGCTTTAACTCTCTCTCAAGTACTAGAAGTGATTACTCTAGCGATTACTCGATTGATGGCAATGAATTACTTGAGTGATAAAGTCCAGATTGCATGATAATCATCTGTTGTTTATTGATTTGTTATCTATATGATTAATCCTTCATTGTAGTAGTATTCTATGTATATTTTAAGGGAGACAATGAATAGATCGTGCAAAGTTCCTTTATAAAGAACGCAATATTCGTAACGCTCACCTACCACAACGGCTATTTTTCAAATATGAAGAATGGTCAAAAGAAGTTGTGTAACTCTTACAGATATGTTGAAATCTTGACAATGACTATCAAACTCAACTATATATATAGAACCATTTAACAGAGAAATTGAGAACAACATATTGAGCCATCAACGATCAATTCACATTTGCTCTATTTTTCATTCATTTATTCATTCTATACTTTAATGATTCTATATTCAATCTTTGAGAGAGATTTTCATACAAACTAACATCTGTTATTGAGACAACTTAAGGTTGTAGAACCTTAAGTTGGGGATTAGTTTACATCGTGTAAGGGGGAGCGAGTGTCCAGTGATAGAGCTTACTGTACTGAGGTGCCAACAACCCACTAAATCTTGGAAGATATAGTGAAACTCTCAGAGGAACTCTAAGAATTGGATATAGGTCAAACTGGTTATAGCCGAACTAGTATAACTCCTAGTGCACACTTCGGCAATATCTTTCCTAGCTCTTAACTATGCTTTAAATTCTATCAAGTTTTTATTTATGATTTGATTATTCTTTGATCACCCAATTCACCCCCCACTTGGGTGAATTGTTTGTACTGACATTCCATACCACCTTCACAAATGGTATGCTTCTATGTCTGAGATGTCTTTCTTGTCGATTAATGATTCATTCTAGCTCTACCATATAAGTAGAATTCTTTCGCACTTCTAGATCCTCATACTAGATCATATATTGGGGTTTAGTTGCTAACTTTCAATTATGAAACATATAAGATATTGTGAAGTCTGCTCAAGTTAGAAGGTAGGGCTATCAGATATGCCACTGGCCTAAATCTCACCAATATTTCAAATGGTCCAATGTACCGAGGGCTCTATTTCTTTCTTTTTATCACCCTAATGATACTGGTAATAAGGGATACCTTCAGAAATATGTGATCTCTAACTTTAAATTCTAGAGGCCTGCCTTTTTTGTCGGCATAACTTTTATGCCTACTCTTTGCCATAAGAAGTCTCTTGTTGATAGTTTTTATCTGTTCTGTAGTCTGGTCTACCAAATCTAGCCCATATAGCTTTCGTTCTGATAATTTTATCCAGTAGAGAGGTGATTGGCACTTCCTTCTATAAAATGCTTCATACAAAGCCATCTGGAAGCTCGCATGATAGCTGTTATTATAGGCGAATTTTACTGATGGAAGGAAATGATCCTAGCTACCCTTGAAATCCATTACACACAGTCTCAACATATCTTCTAGAATCTGTATGGTCATTTCTATCTATCCATCCATTTATGGATGATAGGCTATACTAAATCTTAACTTCTACCCAGAGCTTCATGTAGAGCTTTCCAGAATCTTGAGGTAAAGCAAGGATCTTAGTCAGAAAAGATGCTTTTCGGTTTAACATGGAGTATGATTATCTCTTGTATGTATATTTCTGCTAATTTCTCCAGAGAATAACTAGCATTGATGGGTATGAAGTGTGCTGATTTTGTGAAACAGTCAACCATTACCCAAATAGCATCATAGTTTCTGATTTTAGGTAAACCCACTACCAGATCCATGATAACACTTTCTGACTTCCACTCTGGAATTTCTGCACTCTATAAAAGTCTTGGTAGTCACTGATATCCAATCTTCACCTTCTGACAAGTAAGACATCGTGCAATGTACTTAGTCACGTCTCTTTTTAGTTCTAGCCACTAGTATTCAATCTTTAGATTATGGTACATCTTGATCGCTCTTGGAAGAAGAGTATATTTTATCTTTTATGATTTATACAGAATTTTTCTAGAATTACCTTGCCATTAACAAAGCTCATGATAAAGAACCAATCATTTGTGAAGGATGAGAACTGTGAGAGGTGCTTCATAGAATTGAAGGAGAGGTTGACATCCGCACTAATACTGATAATCCCAGATCCTAGTTAGGCCTACATGGTCTACGATGATGCTAGCAAACAGGGATTGGGATATTCTTGATACAATAAGGTAGAGTGGTGGTGTATGCCTCTCAACAACTAAAGCCTCCCAAACAAAATTACCCTACTCATGTTGTGGAACTTGCAGCAATTGTGTTTGTTTTAAAGATATAGCAGCATTGCCTATATGGTATTACTATAGAATTGTACTATGACCATTAGAGTCTTAAGTATTTGCATGATAAAAAAGAACTGAATATGAAACAGTAAAGGATAGAGTTGCTCAAATCTATAATCTGGAGATAAAATATCATCCAGGGAAAGCAAATATCGTCACCGATGCTCTGAGTAGAAAAGCGGTACAGGTGGCAGTTATGATGGTGCAAGAACAGAAATTGTTAGAAGAATTATGTAATATCCCAAACCGTGTTCACCAAAATTCCTTGTACATTTGTTATATTAAATGTAATATAATGGTGGGTTTTTGGTTCACTTGAATTGGCAAAATATTAGAAGTTGAGGTTACATGAAATTTGGCTAAGTTGAGACAAAAAAGCTCAATTGTTGTCTTCTTAAAGGCTTAATTTTGTAGCCCAAAATGGAGAAAGGAAGAGCATAATTTTTGGCCCAATTTAGTATGAAATTTTTAGCCAAGAATGAAAAGGTAAGAAGGCAACATTTAATTCAAAAATTAAAAAAATGTAAGAGCAAAATCGTCATTTGGTTAATAAATCAAGAAGCCTCTTCTTCATAATTATGGAACCAAATGGAAGTTTATGGAACAGAGTGGGAAAAAAAAGAAGAAAAGGTAAAAAATCATGTGCAAAATTCTAATAAAATATTATTATTTTAAGGAGGTGGAAGGAGATATTTCAAGAAGCTCTTTGACACTTCCAAGGGCAAACGTTTTGGCCAAATAGAAAGAGAAGAAAGAGAGCAATATCTTGAAGAAGATAAGGAGTCAAAGAAGAGATAACCATTCAAGAAGCAAACCTAGATAAGTTTGCAAGCAAAATTCACTTGTTCTTGACTCTAAATTCTTAGAAACCTTTTCTAATCCTCATATCTTTCTTGAAATCACATGAACAAAGACAAAAATAAAGGAGAACAAGAACAAGAGGAGACAGCTTGCAAAGAAAACAAGAGATAATCAAGAGGTAATTTAAGAAACCTTGATCTACTTGTTGATTCATGGTTTATTGTTGACGATTTGGTTAACTGTTTGGTTTGGTTTTCATGATTTTGTGATTTGGGAGGCATAAACCCTAAAGGAAGGTGCTGTCCAAATTTTGATTAATCATATGGGAAGTGTAATTAAAGGATTCAAGAAGTGAATTACGAAGAAAAGAGGATGTTTTGTTGAATGAATCATGAAATTTCAATTTTTCCAATTGTTCTTGAATTTGGGCCAAGAGTGGTTTTCTATGTTTAGAATGAAAAATTGTGTAGGGAACATGTGAAAAATGAAGCACGGATACTTTAGAGTGTGAAATGACAATTTTAACCTTAAAACCCTAACATATGTGGCTGCAAGGGTAAACTAGGGAATAGAGTGTGATTTTGGCAATACTAAGGTAAAAAATGGATTATAAATGCAAAATTGTGTAGAAATAGCATGGGTCATAAATTTAGATAGAATACAATCATACTGGGTATAAAGGGAATTACACAGGATTCCTAAGGGCATTTTGGTAATTATGCATTTTGGTGAAGATACCAACCATATGAATTTAGGAATGAGAATGAATGAGTAACTCATTGATTATAAATTTGGTATTTTAGGATTTGACATTTACCCAAGCCGGACAAAGAATCAGGGGATCGAATAGCTAGACACTGGAAAGGATTTCAGGTAGTAACCCTATCTTTCATACACTGTGATTGTTTATATGCTTTGTGTTGCCATATTCTGTGATATGAATTGTCTGTTACAAAACCTAGTTGTGGTATAAGAAAAGTACAAGTACCATCTAGCTAATTTAGGACCCAGCTGAGGAGATGAGACAAGAACAGATTGACAGTCATCTGCTCCGGAATATTGTATACAACATGGCAGTAGGGTCAAATAGTCATTTGATCCTGAATGCTAATCAAATAGTCATTTAATCTCGAATGCTATGAATTTATGATCAGCCAGATATATGTGCAATAAATTCACTTTGTTACATTATATAGTGTATTACATGTTTATTTATCACATTTTATATGAATGATTATGCATGTTACTATTGAGATTCGTATGAATCTCACCCCTTTCCTGATATTTAAAAATTTATTCAGCAAGAGATAGTGGTTCTAAGGGCAAAGAAACATATACCAGCAACTAATGATCCCAAACCTGTCTAAGTAGTAGTGTTGGTTATCTGTAGTTTTATGTTATTTTGGGTTATGTAAATATTACATACAAATCTTGTGGGAAAATTTAATCCTCAGATGGCAGAGGATTGGCCATCTTAGCTAGAGACAATCTTCAGAATTCTAGAATGCCTAGATAACATCAAACCTCAATTGGCTATTTACAAATTAGAAGGGGATGCGACAGGTGGTGGAAGAATACTAAAATGATCTTGCAAGCACAAAATATTCAGGTAACATGGGGCTTATTTCAAGAAAAATTCAAAAAGAAATATTTCCCCTGATCAATCAGAATTACAAAGGAAACAGAATTCCTTTCGATCTGACCAGATGAGAAAGAAAGTTTTGACGAGTATTTGGCTCGATTTATCCGATTGTCTTGATACTCTTCTTACCTGAGGTACCGTGATGATGAGTGCTGGAGCTTAGATATGATGATTTGAGGACTGAGGCCGGAATTGAAAGAGAAGCTAGTCTCCAAACAGCTTATAAAATTTAATAAAGTAATAGAAGAATAATTTATCACAGAAAACAATTTGCTAAATCTATGTTTTGACAGAAATGCTAAAGTAAGGGTGCATCTGGTAGTGGGAATTCTTCCTAAAAATAAAATAATTAGAGGGGACCATTTAGGGGAAGTAATAAAAAACCGTACAAGTCTATTAGCACTAGTAACCAAAGATCCCCTAGGAACAGAATATGTTGGCATTATGGCAAGCCATATCATCCTAGAAAGTCATATTGTGCCCTAGCAAAACAGATAGTCTAGTATAAGTGCCAGAAACTAGGACATTTTGCAAAAGATTGTCCATATCAGCCATGGATAACAGAGCCTAGATAGAGAGCTCAGGGGCAGACACTTCACTATAACTTAAGATGAAGCCAGAAAATCTCCTGAATTAATTCCAGGTATGATTTTATTTAATGGTAATTTGATACAAGTATTGTATGATTCGGGTGCTAGTCATTCATTTATTGCATATGATTGTATGAGACAGCTATGCCTAAGTATGTATTGATTACCGTTTGAACTGGTTGTATCTACACCCACATGTATGAGATCTGTCATAGCCGATATTTGCCTGAATTGTATAGTAAATGCTGAAGGACACGACTTAGTGGTGGATCTAATTTGTGTACTATTGCATAGACTGGAAGTAATTCTTAGTACTGACTAGTTGACAACAAACAATGTTTTGCTAGACTACAAAAGCAAAGGGTCATTTATCCTAATCCGCAACCAAATGTCAGTACATAAGTCAATCTTAATTTTCTCGCAGCAACTGAAGCCGAGAAATGTCTGCATAAAGGTTCTCCAGGGTATATATTATTCTTCTTAATGCAGTCAAAAGCTGGAAGAACACTTGAAAATATCCCTTGAGAAAATGAGTTTCATGAAGTGTTTCCAAAAGATATAAGAGGACTAACCCCAAAAATGGTAGTGGAATTTGTAATTGAAACTAAGCCTAGTGTAATACCCCGAATTTTGAGACTTGAGCTTAGAGAATAAGCCTGAGATTAGTAGATTGCTAAGCCCCGGTTTAGCAAGATCCCAAATTGAGATTAGGGTTTAATGACTATAAAATTGGACGTGGTTAGTGATTAATGAACCCTTTTAGAGAATATAAAGCGGATTGTAGTCGCTTGTGTTATGAGCAACGCCAAAACCCTGTATTTGAGTTCAATTGTGGATTAAGATCCAAATTGACTTAGAATAGAGGGAGGAATTGAATGGGATATTGTGATGGAAATGGTGTCATGTTGTGGTATTTAATCATTGGAATTGATTTAAATTGGATTGGACACATTGGTTGCAAAAAAATTGGAAATGCTGTCCAGTGTGAATTCTGTCTGGGCAGTCTTCTCGTGTGGACGTTTTTACTAGGCAAATGATGTCCGAAAATTATGAAACTTTCCAGTCTTAAAGTTCACATCCCAAGCTTTAAAATGGACATATAATTTGTGCCATTTCGTTTTGGGAACTGGGAGATATGACTGTCCAATGTTTGAGGTCGAAAATGGACTCTGTTTTGGGGCAGTGATGAAATTTGTGTAATTCTGGAATTTTGTGGTGATTTCTGGTAATGGATCATATTTTTCCAATGAATATGACTTAAATACCTTTCATTGGGCTTTGAAATCACTTCATTTAGATTTTTCTAGAATTAGTTATGATTTTTCAAAGATTGGGCAGAAAATCTGCCAGAAAAACCGAAAATGCCAATTTTGGGAATTATGACATCATCAAAAGGCAAGATGACATAAGCATGGAATTAAAACATCTTCTCATCATCTTCAGCTCTCATTTCCGACGTGCTGCACAGCTGAATATGGAGAGAGGAGTTGAAAGAAAAATAAAGAGAAGGAAGGAGAAATCTCGCAAGGTAAGCCGATTTCTCCGGCGATTTAGCTCCTAACGCGTATAACTCTACTCTTAAGCTTCTCTTCTATGTTCTTGAAGGTTGTTGAAGCTCAGATATTGGTTAGGAAAGTTAGGGTTTTTCAGCCATATTGGGGAAAAGCCAGAAGGAGCTTGAGGTAACTTCCAAACTCTTGTATATTGACTATTCTAGCTACTGTGGGCAATTTAATCGGTGAAATTTCGCCGGATTGCCGTTGGTTTTAATTTATGGAAATGGGTTGTAGGGGCTGTTATGCTGGCCAAATTGATACTAAATGGTAGTTGTAACCTAATGGAATAGTCAATAAAGTGGTTAGGAGTGGAAAGAAACACGTTTACGGAGCCGAAACCGAAAAACCCCAATTTTCCCCTTAAAACCCATATATTTCGGCCAGCATTGTAAATGGGTCTTAGAGTTGGATTTTCAATGATTTGATGATCCCATTGGATTCAGTGGGCGAAAATAGGTGGGGTTACAGTTGGGCACTTTTTCGGAAAAGGCCGAGAAAGCATAATTACAGAAACGCCCCTAAAACCCTAAAAGTAGGGCTGCCAAGGGCAATTTCGTAATTTGACATTGAATTTGATAATTCCGAGTACAGAAATGGATTCCTTGGACGAAAATATGTTAGAATAGCCCATGTCAAAATTTCAAGAAAAGTACAGCCGGACCGGGTATGGCGGGGCCGGGCCGGGTCCCCGGGGGTATTTTAGTAATTTTTCAATATAGCTTCATATAACCCCCAGAAACACTATGGAAGTGTCTAAATAGTATATTTGACATTGTAGGATCGAATGTGAAGCCCCGAGTTGCTTGCACGCAAATCGAGGAGAAAAGACTGGAGGTAGGGAACTTATCTCTCCTGCATGCTCTGATAACTGTATTAATGTGTTGATGCATGTTATTGCTTTGCTTGATTATGTGGAACATGTATGAATGATTTGAAGCTATGTTTCAATATATGTTATGGCCATATGTGTATCGTTCGAAGCATTGAGCTTATAGATTTGTCATTGTATGTGTGCATGAGTTATGTGATGCAAGCATGTCATGCATTAAACACTTATCTTGCCTGCATATTGATAATATTTCCCTACTGAGATTCTCTCGAATCTCACCCTCCCTTACCAACAATTTAGACAGGGAAAGTGGCTCGTGGAGGGAGCAGCATGACTCATTCGAGATGAGATTGTGTAATCCCCATTTAAAGAATTGTAATGGGCAATTGTGCCCTGTATATCTTTAGCAAAGGTATGTACCCGAGATTGCCGGGATGATTAAGTTGTGCACTCTGATATTTATATGAATGTGATTTATCTTCGCGTAGTAATTGTATTCGAAATGTGAATATGAGACCATATTTATAAATGATTTCAAAAAGTATTCGCGAAAACCCCGTCATGTGATGGGTTAGTAAATGTTATTTGATTATTATTGGTCTCTATTTCATTTTAATCGCGTTTTTCGGATATAATTACGGAGGGGGTTACACCTATAGTGGGATTGATATCCAAATTCCCATATAGGATGGCTTCAAATGAATTGGTAGAATTGAAAAAGCAAATTGAGGAGCTATTAGAGAAAGGGTTCATCCAACCTAGTGTCTTACCATGGGGAGCTCCAGTGCTCTTTTTCAAAATGAAAGACGAAAGCCTGTGACTTTATATTGATTATAGGAAATTAAATAAGGTGACTATTAAAAACAAATACCTACTTGCAGAATTAATGATTTGCTCGATCAGTTATCTGGTTTCTACGTGTTCTAAAAAATTGATTTAAGATCATTAACTTAGAGTAAAAGTAGATGATGTACCAAAAGGCTGCTTTAAGACCCAGATATGGTCATTATGAATTTCTAGTAATGTTGATAGACTACATGAATCAAATTTTCAATTTCTAGTTGTCTTAATTGATGACATTCTGGTGTATTCACGAAGTAGAGAGGTATACGAAGAACATTTGAGAATAGTACTAGGCACATTAAAAGATAAGCAACTTTATGCCAAGATGAGCAAGTGTGAGTTTTGGCTTTAGGAAGTTAAATTCCTAGTCCAAGTAGTCTCACAAGAAAGGGTCTCAGTAAATCCTAGCAAAGTGGAAGCAGTACTAAATTGAAAGAGGCTAGAGACTGTTGCTGAAATACACAGTTTTCTGGGTCTTACTGGTTATTACAGAAGATTCATTCAGAATTTCTCCAGAATTTCAATGCCTTTGACAAAGTTGACACAAAATGGTCAACCTTTTGTGTGGGATGATAATTGTGAGAGGAGCTTATTAAAGCTAAAAAAAAGATTGACAACAGTACCAGTATTAACAATCCCCAATCCACATTTGACCTATGTGGTCTATAACAGCCCACATATAATGGTTGGCCAGGCTCACACAACCGCACTATACCCTATCAAATACTATGTGGTACTATATGGCACAAGGTACTGTGTGGCTATGTGGGTCCAACCAGCCGCTGTTTGTAGGCTTTGAGGGGTCTATATCGAATTTCCCCGATAACTCAACATTATATGTGGTAAGAAGAGCTTCATAGAGCTAAGATAGAAATTTATTATATCACAAGTGCTTAAAATCCCAGAAGTGAGTAGGCATGGATTGGGATGTGTTTTGATGCGAGTCAAGTAGCGTGTATGCACCTTGGCAACTAAAGCTTCATGAATTAAACTAACCCACCCATGTCTTGAGTTGATGGTAATAGTATTTGTATTGAATCTGGACACGCTACCTCTTTGGTGTGACTATAGAGTTGTACTGCAATTACCAGGACTTGAAATATTTATATGAAAAAAAAGAAAATTGAATATGAGACAGTGCATATGGATGGAGCTGCTTAAAGATTACAACCTAGAGGCAAAATATCACCCAAGAAAGGCTAATGCGTTACTGACGTATTGAGCCGTAAAACAGTGCAAGTGGTAGCCATGATGATTCATGAGCAAAAACTGATCAAGGATTTGAAAGTTCTTAGTCTATTTAAGCAGATTTTATTCAGTAGTAATGATGTCAGTGAGACATATACGGAAGCGTTACCCAAAGATTATGGCTATATATGTTTACCAAATTTTAGGGATGAAATTTATTTAAGAAGGGGAGAACTTTTATACCCTAAATTTTATTCACCAATATGCCTTGTAATTATTTGTGTCATTTAATGAAATGGAAGGGTGAATATTAATGTGTTTGGAATTTAAGAAGCTAGTAAATTTTCATTTTCATGAGAATTGGGCTAAAACTAGACATAAAATCTAAGTTATTGTCTTGCAAAAATTCAACTGTTAAAGCTCATTATTCAAGCCCAAAGTATAGGATAAAAGAACACAATATTGGGCCAAATAATAAAGAGGAATTTTAGCCAAGAAGAGAAGGAGAAGGAGAAGGCCTAAATTAAATCCAAGAATGTGAGGGAAAAATAGTAATTTGCCAATAAAGTAAGGAATAAATTATTTTCCCATTTCTTGAGATCAATTTCAGTTCAATAGAGAAAATAAAGGGAAAATATATATTTGGAAATGAATATGCAATTTTGGAGCATTCTTGACCAAGTAAAATGGTTGGAAAAGTCAAAAAGTAAAAGTACTTGATTTAATTAATTAAGGAAGGGAATTATGGAAAATACAAGAAGCAATTAATATTTCCCTTTCTTCTTGATATTTTCATCTATAAAGCAATATTGGGGGGAAAATATATTGCTTGGATAATAATTATGCCAAGTGTCATTATCTTGAGCTAAGGAATTTAATAAGAATATATTAAGGATATGAGCACATATTCCATTAGCATCAAATAATATATTTGTGCAATTGGAAATATTAATTGAAGGAACCAAATTGGGTTATGAAAGACCCCTGGTTGGCATATTTTTGAGCCAAGAGGAGAGAAGGAAATTTAATTCAAAACCAATGGAAGTTTATGACACAATTAAGAAGGGATAAGACAAAATAAAAGCATGTGTCATAAAACCAATAAACTAATATAGTTTTAAGAAAAGATGAAGAGATATTTTAAATACATCTTCATCTCTTTCCTTCTTCATTTCTCACGTCAAGCACAAGAAAAAGAGAGAAAGAAGAGAGCTCAAGAGACTTAGAACAAGAGAGCACAAGGAGCAAATATCAAAGGTAAGTTTTGCGATTTCAAGAACTTGTGCCTTCCATCTTATGTAATATCTCTTCTAAGTACTTGTTCTCTATGAAAAACCATGTGTAGCAAGCAAATATTCAAGGGAAAAGAGAGAGAAAGTGATTCCTAGAGAGAGAAAACTTGAGGATTCAAAGGTAACTTCAAGAATCTCAATTCCTATGGTGTCTTCTTGTTGATCTTGTCATGATTTGTGGTTTGGTTGGTCATTTTGTAAATTTGGGATGTTGAAACCCTAAGGCGTTATGCTACCCAAATTTCCTCAAATCATGTTTAGTAAGTGTTTAAGAGGTTCAACAAGTGATTAGCATTGAAAAGGAAGGAGCTTTAAGGGTTAAATCAAGAAATCACAATTTTTCCCCTTTTTCCTTCAAAGTTTTGCCCAGTACTAGAGATAAGGAGAGGAGCAAGAATATCATTAATTTGAAGGTTCCATTATGTTTAAGAGGGAAAATTGTGTAGGGTTGATGTTGATCATGTTGTGAGAAAAGCCCTAGAAAGTAAAATATCAAAAATAGCCTTACAACCCTAAGTAAGGGCTGTCAAGGGTAAAACTACCATTTTGGCAGTGATATTGAGAATATTGAGGTCAAAAATGGATTCTACACGAAAAACTGTATAGGAATAGCCTGAATCATAATTTTTGGAAAAATACAGTCAGATCAGGTACAAAGGGGCTTAGACCGGGTCCCTTAGGGAATTTTGGTAATTTCGCAGTTTTAAACTAATATAACAGACAAAAATAATTTAGAAGAGTCTAAAGTGATACATGAATGGGTATTAACCTAATTCTTGTAAACTTGACTTTTTAGGACCAAATTGTTGAGCCCGAGTTCGATCGAATTAAGGATTTAATTGGACATAAAGTAGTAGCACTTTCTTACATATACTATGTAATTGTCTATATGATTTTTGTATGCCATCTTCTGTGATATGAACACTATTTTGCCGCGTAGGGTAATTGTGTGTGGAGGCATACTTACATGTTATGAGGGTAGTGGGGAACCAGCCCTAACCCATGTACACATGTTGTATTCTAACTATGGTGTGGGAAGTGATATGTACCGCCCGATGGAAAGGATGTATGTACCATTCGGCCAAGTAAGGACCCAGCTATGAATTGTTTGCGTTATGTTACATTACATGGTGTAGGGCATATTTAATTGTTTCATTTCATATGACTGGTTATATGCTACTAATGAGATTCTTTTGAATCTCACCCTTTCCTTAAATATATAAAGTTTGCAGCAGCAGAAAACGGCTCTGAGGGCAAAATTATAATTACAGGCGATTGAAGGTTTTAGTCAAGATCAAGAGAGGATATTGGTTATCTGAAGGCTTTTTAGTAAGTTTTAAGGTCTATAATTTATAGTACAATACCCTGTATGGGACTTCTATTCTATAATCAAGTACATTGTATCATTAATATCAGTATATCTATGCTTTCCCTGTGTGCCTGTTAAATCATGCATTATTACTCTGATTAATATTACTGATAAGTGGTAAGTAAGACGCGGTCTTGCATTTTGGTATTAGAGCAAGCAGTTCTGGCAACAGGATAGTATACTGATAAGGTTTTGATTATATGGTAAAAAGTGTAAGATCTCTCATGTTTTGATGATAACAAAGGATGGTATAGATTTGATAAACAAATAAGTTTGAACAAAGTAATAACAGGGAAAAGTCATCACTTGAAGTAAGCATTGGAGTAATGAAGAAAGGCCAAGAGAAAAAGCTGAGAAACTTCATCACTGGTAAGTTTTCTAAAGGATTACTCGAGTAAGTACTCGAGTAATGGACAGAAACTTGAAGTAACCAGAGCAACCTTCAAGTAACCTGCCAACGTTACTCGAGTAAGTACTCGAGTAATAAGGTAAATGACTCCAAGTTGCTCTCGGCCTGCCAATGTTACTCGAGTAGCTACTCAAGTAACCAGGTAAATCACTGGCAGTTGCTCTCGACCTGCCAACATTACTCGAGTAAGTACTCGAGTAACCATGTCAAAGACTTCCAGGTGCTCTCGGCATTTTCAACCCTGCCAATGATACTCGAGTCTGTACTCGAGTTACTCTGTTTCAAGAAATGTGTTGCTCTCGGCATTTTCAACCCTGCCAATGTTACTCGAGGAGCTACTCGCGTAACTCACTGTAGTAAGTCAAAACCTGAAGGTAATACTTGAATAACATGAAATGCTTTTCTCACACTTCACTTTAAGTTACTACTCGAGTATGCAGAGTTAGTTGGAAGAGAACTTCAAGTCACTACCCGAGTAAGCTATGCACAAAATTTATGTTTACTCGAGTAAGGACTCGAGTAACAAGGTAATCAAACTTAATGTGCTCTCAGCCTTAAAATCCTGCCAACATTACTGGAGTAAAGCATTGAGTAACCTAAAGTTTATTTGAAAGTTTACTCGAGTTTCTACTCAAGTAACCTGTGAAAAAAAGGGTGCCATACTCAAGTAAGTACTCGAGTAAACAGGTATTTTCAAAGGTTTGAAATTTTGTTTGCTTCATGCACTACCCGAGTAATGTTATGTTTGCTTATTGACTTGCAGTTTATCAAAGTTTTCCCGATGATACTCGAGTATGTACTCGAGTAAACTTAAATGAATACTCGAGTAACTACTCGAGTATACAAGTTCAAAATTTGAGAAATCATTCCAACGTTCTTTGAATTATTTCCTATGTGATTAACCTTTCATTGTTTTAGTATTCTTAGCATATCCACAGATAAACAATGAAGAGATCTTACCAACTAAGGAAAGTCAAATGCAACGTTCAAATGCCACTTACTGCCACCTACCGCAAACGGATATTTTTCAAATGCTGGAAAAGTCAACAGTGGCGGCGTACACTCTAACGGACGAGAAGAAAATGTTCCAACGGTCACTACCAATACATCTATATATATAGGAACATCCAAACAGAGAATATAGAACAAGAACACACACGAACGCATTATCAAGCTCATTACTCTATTTTACATTATACTTGTAATTCTATGCTTCAGTTATTCTTATTCACTCTGTGAGAGAGATATTTCATTCAAACTCAATATTTGATATTGAGGTAACTTAAGGTTGTGGAACCTTGAGTTGGGATTGGATTACAACTTGTAAGGGGGAGCGAGTATCCAGGCGAAGGAACTTGCTTGTACTGAGGTGCCAAGAACCCACTGAATCTTGGAAGTTATAGTGAAACTCTCAGAGAAGCTCTGAGGACTGGACGTAGGTCAAAGTGGTTGTGGCCGAACTAGTATAACTCTTGGTGTACACTTCGGTGATATTTCTCCTTACTCTTTATTGTTTTATATTCACCATCAAGCATTTATATTTGGAATGAAATTTTAGTATCACCCAATTCACCCCCTCTTGGGTGAAACGCTTGCTCTAACAAAAAGAAATACGTGCAGTATGGGACACTAAAGAAGTGAACTACCCTTCTTTTGTGAATCAGCCTTCAAATGATTTGGTAATACCCGAGGGCAGCGATTAGTTTAATACTAAACAAATGATGGTCTAAGACTATTGTGAAACCCAAGAAAGTGGGTACCGCAAAGGCTAGGGTACAAGCATAGTATTTAGTCAACCGAAGGTAACTAACACAATGTTTGAGATAAGGGTAGTCTCAAGGTACCAGTGGTCTGGAGCAGATAGAGCTGGTATTTGCGTTTTGACATGAGCACACAAAATTTAAGCGTGCTCAACCCAAGGAAATCTTAGGATAGGTGATCACCTGGGAAGTTAAGTTGGTAAGGTCATAGAGACTTAAGGAATAGTTATTATCTTAAGGTTTCTGCATAACTAATGATTATCTTAATTAGATTATTTAAATGATGTTTAGAAGCTTGGAGATGATGACAATGTAAGTATTAATCTTAATTTGAACCATTTTTGTTATAGTAATTAATGCGTAAAATAGTTCATTTGAGAAGGTGATCAGAAACTTGAGGTGTAGTAAATGTTTGAGGTTTCTCCATGCTTAAGTGATGATCCTTAGTAACATTGTGATGTCAAAGGAATATAGACATGATATACGGTGCTATATGATAAATGGTGATTATACCATGTATTCATCTTAGAGGATTCAATTTGAAGATACAGAAGGTTGAGGATAGGCTTGAATATGATCTAGGCTGAAATAATGCTTAGTTCGGAATGTGAATTTGTTGCACTATGGTTCTGTTTCAGGATGGAAGTTTGAACTTTGTGAATAGTATTAAACCTTCAATAATATTTTGAGGATAATACCCAAATACTGTGGAGGTTAGGATAGGCACTATTGATCCAGATTCTTAGCGAACCTATTGGGTATACTTGAGGAAAATGATTTTCAATCTATATGATGTTGAGGTTCTAGATTTCTTGATGAACCTAAAATTTGGATTAGAGACCCTAAGCTGTAAACTTCTACATGCCAAATATATTGTAATGGACCAATGTGACCAAAAGCCCTAAGACCTAGCAAACTGGTATGTCCTTAGGCTGGTAGATGTATTCAGAATTGTGTTAGGCTAGTGATGCACCGTGGAATCGAGGAACAAGATTCTTTCGGATACGAATCCTTGCAAAAATTGATTTTGAAAATTTGCTAGCTGTTAAGTATAGCATATGGAAAGATTAGGATCATAAAGATTCCTTAAATGATTGATTGATGTGATCACTCTCTGATCAAATGAGAGACAGAATTAATCATCCTGTTATTCCACTAACTTGAGGCTATACTAAGGGTCGATTGGTGTATGGTAAATGATGTGATGAAAGGTATGAGTAGAAGGGTTACCAAGTAAATCGTAACCCAATAATCAACTTTAAGTTTTGATTTAAAATTTGAAATGGCATAGAATGATTTAAGTTGAAATGAGCCAGGAATTGGCATAAAGAAATGCATATTTCTAGTGCAGTCAAGTGTTATAGGAGGTTCCTACGGGACTTCTACTAAATCATCCTGACATTATTAAAGCTTATATGAGGAGATAAACATCAGAGTGTGCAGCAGAAGTCTACGACTCTGTATTGATTACAAGAAGTTGAATAAGGTGACCGTTGAGATCAAGTACCCACTTCCTGGAATAGATGATTTGCTCGATAAATTGTCTGGTTCTTGTGTGTTATCCAAAGAAAAAAAACTGAGTTGAGATCTAGGTATGACCAGCTCGAGGTAAAAGTAGAGGATATACCAAAAACTGCTTTTAGGACTAGATATCGCCATTGCTAGTTTCTTGTAATGCCATTTGGTCTGACCAATGCACCTGCCGTGTTCATAGACTACATGAATCAAATTTTTCGTCCGTACTTGGACCAATTCATAATAGTCTTTATTGATGATATTCAGGTATACTCATGGAGTAGAGTAGAACACGAGCAACATTTGAAAATCATATTGAACATATTAAAATCTAAGCAACTCCATGCCAAGATGAGCAAATGTGAGTTTTGGCTTTCAGAAGTTAGACTTTTATGCCATATAGTCTTATAACAAGGGATCCTGATGGACCTGGTAAAGTGGAAGCAATACAGAACTGGAAGTGCCAGAGACTATGAGACTATGGTTTTGATATGCAATATTCTGGGTCTTGTTGATTATTATGAGGGGTCTTACATGGTCTATAGTGATGTGAGCAGATATAAATTAGGATGTGTCCTAATGCAGTAGGGCAGAGTTGTAGCATATATCTCTCGTCAGCTAAAGCCTCATGAACTAAATTATCCCATACATGATCTTGAGTTGGCAGTAATTGTGTTTGTAATGGAAATATGGAGACATTATCTGTATGGAGCAACCGTAGAGATGTACAATGACCACAAGAGCTTGAAATACTTGTATGATAAAAAAGAGTTGAACATGACACAGCGTAGAGGGTTGGAGTTGCTTAAAGATTGCAACCTGGAAATTAAATATCATCTAGGAAAGGCTAATGTAGTGGCAAACACATTGAGCCTCAATACAGTGCAGGTGCCAACCCTAATGATTCAAGAGCAAAAACTGATTAAAGATTTCAGGGATCTCAATCTATCTAATTAGATTATGATTAGTGGCAGCAATGTCAGTCACAGAAAATGATCTAAGAACAATAATTTAAAAAGGTCAGATACAAGATGAAAGTGCACAGTTCATCAGGAACATGATTGGAAAGGGAGAAACTAAAGAATATGACCTGTCACTGAGTGGACTAGTCAGATATAGGAAGCAAATATGTGTTTCACCAAAAATAAAATTGAGGTGACAAATCATGGATGAAGCACACAAGAGTAAATATACTCTGCACCCAAGAGCAATTAAAATGTATCACGACTAAAGTCCATGTATTAGTGGCCGGGGATGAAATAAATGTGACAACATTCATGGCTTGTTGTCTCACTTGCCAGAAGGTGAAAGTCCAGCATCAACGATTGTCAGGACATCTGTAAAACTCCAAAATTCTTGAGTAGAAATAGGAAAGCATTACTATGGATTTCATGACAGGATTACCCACAATTAGGATTTATGGTTCAATATAGGTACTTGTCGATCAATTCACGAAGACATCTTATTTCTTACCCATCAGCAACAAGTATTCTCCTAATAAGTTGGCAAATATATATATCAAGGAAATTGTATGATTGCATGGTACACCAAAGAATATAATTTTTGATTGAGATCCTCGATTTACTTATAAGTTTTAGAGATCATTACATGAGGCTTTGGGTACCAACTCAGATTCAATACAACTTATCATCCTCAGATAGATAGACAAACAGAAAGAACAATATAGATGCTAGAAGACATGTTAAGGGCGTGCGTACTAAATTTCAAAGGAAGTTGGGATTGATTCCTTCTACTTGTAGAATTTACATACAACAACAGCTATCATTCATGCATTCAAATGGCTTCATATGAAGCATTGTATAGAAGGAAGTATCAATCGCCCTTGTGCTAGGTAGAATTGTCAAACAACAAAATAAATTAAATTGATAAAGCAAAGATCGCTAGCTACTCAAAGCAGGAAAAAGAGTTATGCCGATAATAGGCGAAAGCCTCTAGAATTTGAAATTGGAGATCACGTGTTTCTAAAAGTTTCACCTGTCACTAGTATTGGTAAGGCATTAGAGGTGAAGAAGTTAAGCCTTAGGTATATCGGTCCATTTGAAATATTATCAAGAATTGGACCGCTAGTGTACCATATAGCTTTACCCCTAAAACTTAAGCAGATTACATGATGTCTTCCATGTCTCATAGTTAAAGAAGTATCAATCCGACCCTGAATATAAAGATGTATATGTGAAAGACGATATCATATATGAGGTCGAACCTGACTGAATCATTGATCGATAGGAGAAATAACTTAGGCACAAGAGTATCCTATTCATGAAAGTACTTTGGAAGGGATTATCTTCTAGAGAAGCTACCTAGGAAATGGAGCAAGACATGTGAAGATGTTACCTTGAATTTATGAATATGTTTATATAGCAATTTTTTAGGACAAAATTTTATTGAGGGGTGGGGGGAGAACTGTAATACCCCAAACTTTGTTCACTAAAATTCCTTGTACATTTGTTATATTAAATGGAACATAATGGTGGATTTTTGGTGCACTTGAAACGGCAAAATATTAGAACTTGAGGTTACAAGAAATTTGGCAAAGTTGAGACATAAAAGTTCCATATTTTTTTTTCTTAAAGGCTTAATTTTGTAGCCTAAAATGGAGAAGGAAGAGCACAATTTTTAGCCCAATTTAGTATGAAATTTTCGGCCAAAAATGAAAAGGGAACAAGGAAGACAACATTTAATTCAAAAATTGAAGAAATGTAAGGGCAAAAAGGTCATTTAACTAAAAAGTCTAGAAGCCACTTATGTAAACCCCCTTCACGATTAAGGCCGAGATTAGTTCGTAAACATGTAATTAATGTAGAATTAGAAACCTTAGAAGATTTGGGACTTAAACCAAATTAAACTTTCCAAAATCAGGGGCTATAAAAACTTTTCAAAAATTTGTTCCGAAGGTCTCATATTCACATTACAAATACAAAATGGCCTGTACAGGTTGATTTCATTCATACATATCAGAGTCAAGCATAAATTCCTGACACACTTGGGTTCGATTAATTCATGAAGGGATTATACAAAGGCACATAGCCCATAATTCATACCCTTTACTTAGGGATTACACAAAACTACATCACAAATCTCAATATATATATATACTTCCCACAAAATATCCAATAATATACAATGATAACGAATAACAAAAAAGGAACTCCTAACACGGAGCTCTACCTGCTCTTCATCACCCATTTGCCTTTCGATCCTTCTGCCCTGTCTAAAACATGGTTTTTGGGAGAGTAAGATTCTAAAGAATCTCCGTAGTGTCAAATCACTCATAATATGCATAAAAATAAGGCATGAAAGAAAATCATTATCCACACAAGCAACTACAACAGCAGTTCAACGGCAATGGTTAGTATGACAAACGTCATCCCTTACAATTGCTCACGCTGCATTGCACAACATAACCCATACAATATATTTCACCACAGCCGGGATTCGTATAAAGCATTTCATAATGCATGACACACCGGCAAGATACACACAGACCACGGCTGGATTCACAAATACCACCCCACAGGTCGAATTCACAAAGATCTATGTCGATTACAACGACAGTTCAACGGCTGAACTAGAGATGACCACTGTCACTCCCTAAACATATATTTCAACGCACTGTAATGGACCATGGCACATATATTTCACAGTTCAATGATAAGTTATGCATACCAAAACATCATACACAACATGAGAGAAAAGTCACTACCTTGATCCTTCCGGGTGTTCTCTGGCACCGGTCTCTCCCGCGTCAGGCAAATATCGTATCCCAGAATCATAATTAGGGACGAAGAGTTATTTCTCTATTCCAATTCTCAATAGCTTCTTAAAACTTAATTGGTTACCATTATTGCTCTTTAAGTACTCAAGAACACCTCTAACAGAAGCCCTAAGGGGTTGGAAGACTATCCCCAAAGATCCCCTTTTGGAAGCACAGGACTGACATTTCTCATAGAGACACTCCAGTGAAGATGGCCTCACTCGAGTGATATTGTACAGTTACTCAAGTGAAGGAGACCTCACTGGAGTGATGGTACAGTCTGCACTCAGGTACCAGAGAGTGAAAGACATTGAGGGCATACCCAATAGCACAAGAGTCTTCAAGGATCAGGAGGACTCGAGCACAACCCAATACACTCGAGTAAATACCACATACTCAAGAATGAGAAGGCGCACTCTTGCACTAGAATCACGAGTGACAACCCGAGAGCCAAGTCCTTAGTGTCAAATACACCTACACTCGAGTGAGAGGAAGCTCACTCGAGTAAGAACCCACAACACTTGTAAGTGAGGCAACACTCTTGCCTCCCATATGGAAGTGCAACATGAAAACTGAAGGAAGAAAGGGAAATTGCACTACCTCACTTGAGTGAACACATCCTTACTCGAGTGATGTTCATCCCTCACTTGAGTGAACCCCATATCACTCGAGTGATTTTATCAGAAACCAGAAAACGCAGAAGGTATAACAGCACTTCTAGAATTTTTTTACCAAGTGATCCAAATGAACCCAAATATCAAACCAAAGCTACTCCCACACAAAAACACCCAAGGAATTCAATGGAATCAAAAGAATTACCAAAATCCTATACCATTATCATGCTTTGCTTTGAATCAACATTAAACACCAAAATCCCAAAACCACTAATCTTAACATTTTAACCTTCAATCAATCTATCTATTCAAAACTCATATCAAAACACCATTTTCCACACCAATAACATGCCAAATTACCAATGATCTATATCCAACGAAAATAGGCCAAAATTTCTAGAAATTTCAAACTATACCATTTGGCATAAAACCTAGATAGATAAATTAGTCTCACTTACCTCTTTCACTTTGCCAAAGAGATTTTATTGATTCACTAACGTCCAAAATTTTGTGTGGTACAAATCAACACCAAATGGTACACTATAAACATCAAAATGAAGCTCTCACTCCAAGGATCAACATTAATAAAGAGAAATTGAGCAATGGAAGCCATTTACTTACCCAAATCACAAGCTTTTCCTTCCTCTCTCTTACCTAACTTGGTCACCAGAAATGGAGGAAGAAATGAGAGAAAAGAGTGTTGGGGAAGATGAAGAATGATGATGACATACTCCCTCCCCTATACTTAGCCGAAAAGAGGGAAGAAGAGAGAGAAAATATTGTTTTCTAATCCCATTTGACTTTTCTCTTCTCCTTTTCTCTACACCCACTTTTGCCACATGTCACAGTGCTATTAGTTTTCACCAAATAAGTCACTAATTAATCACCTTAATCCCTCTATTAGCCATTTTGCTCACACTTCTCATTTTCATTTAGTTAGTAATTAATTTCCTCATTAATTACCACTTATGATCAATACTTCCATTCTTCCAATTTTCCACTAATTATGACATATTAATTAATATTGTCATAAAACACATAATTATTCCAATTAAATTCATAATTATCCACACTAATCATAATTAGCCCATAATCAAAAATTAGGATATTACAACTTACTTCTTCATAATTATGGAACTAACTAGAAGCTAATGGAACTAAGTAGGAAAAAAAAGAAGAAAAGGTAAAAAATCATGTGCAAAATTTGAATAAAATATTATTATTTTAAGGAGGTGGAAGGAGATATTTCAAGAAGCTCTTAGACACTTCCAAGGGGCAAACGTTTTGGCCAAATAGAGAGAGAAGAGAGAGAGCAACATCTTGAAGAAGAGAAAGAGTAAAAGAAGAGACAAGGATTCAAGAAGCAAACCTAGATAAGCTTGCAAGCAAATTCACCTGTTCTTATCTCTAAATCACTAGAAATTTCTTCTAATCCTCATATCCTTCTTGAAATCACATGAAGCAAGAAAAAGATCGAGGAGAATAAGGAGAGGGGATGGTTTTCAAAGGAAAGAAGAGAGAATCAAGAGGTTATTTAAGAAACCTTGTTCTACTTGTCGATTTATGGTTGTTGTTGTTGTTGATGATTACATTGATTGTTTGGTTTGGTTATCATGATTTTGTGATTTAGGAGGCATAAACCTTAAGGGAAGGTGTTGTCCAGATTTTGATTATTCATATGGGAAGTGTAATTAAAGGATTTAAGAAGTGAATTAGGGAGAAAAGAAGATGTTTTGCTTAATGAAATCATGAAATTTCAATTTTCCCAATTGTTCTTGAATTTCGGCTAGGAGTGGTTTGCTATGTCTGGGCTAGAATTTGATGGATTTTTATGTTCCCATTGTGTTTAGAATAAAAACATTGTGTAGGGAACATGTGAAAAATGAAGTACAGAGGATTTAGCGTGTGAAATGATAATTTTAACCCTAAAACCCAAACATATGTGGCCATAAGGAAAAATTGGGAAATGGAGTGTGATTTTGGCAAAACTGAGGTAAAAATGGATTATACATGTAAAATTGAATAGAAATAGCCTAAGTCATAAATTTTGATAAAGTATAATTATACTAGGTATAAAGGAAATTAGACAAGATTCCTAAGGGTATTTTGGTAATTATGCATTTTTTGGTGAAGATAACCAACCATATGAATTTAGGAATGAGACATGAATGAGTAATAACTCATTTATTATAGATTTGGCATTTTAGGATTTGACATTTGCCTAAGCCAGACAAAGAATTAGTAGACCAAATAGCTAGACATTGGAAAGGATTACAGGTAGTAACTGTACCCTATATTTCATACACTATGTGATTGTTTATATGCTTTGTGTTGCCATATTCTATGATATAAATTGTTTGTTACAAAACCTAGCTATGGTGTGGAAAAAGCACAAGTACCATTTGGCTCATTTGGGACCCAACTGAGGCGTTGAGACAGGTAGGACAGATAGTGCTCCAAACATTGTATATAACATGGGCAGTAGGGTCAAATAGTCATTTGATCTTGAATACTGATCAAATAGTCATTTAATCGGACCACTAAGAATTTATGATCAGCTAGATATATGTGCAATACATTCACTCTATTACATTATATGGTGCATTGCATGTTTATTTATGACATTTTATATGAATGACTACGCATGTTAGTACTGACCTTTCCAAATATTTAGAAATTTATTCAACAAGTGATAGCGGCTCTAAAGGCAAGGAAGCAGATACCAGCAACTAAAGATCCTGAACCTGTCCAAGTAGTAGTATTGGTTATTTATAGTTTTATGTTATTTTGGGTTATGTAAATATTACATACAAACCCTGTGGGAATTCCTGTAATATAATCAAGTACTTTATATCAGTATGTTTATGCTATTTCTATTTGCCCATTGAACCGTGTGTTAATACTCTGATAAATGTCAAAATATTAAGGGGTTTGACATTTTTGGTATCAGAGCAGTGGTTCTGGCAATAGGAGAATAATGTACTAATATGATCTTGGTTATATGGTAGTAGGAAATATGTGTGGAAGGAGGCACTAAAGGAGTGGATCACTAACATCTGTGAACCAGCCGCCACAGAGTCAGCGAATACCCAAAGGGCAGCGAGTACTACAATACCAAATTAAGGGTAGTGCAAGGATGTTAAAAACCCCATGAAAATGGGTACAACCTGTTAGAGCAAGCATTTCACCCAAGAGGGGGGTGAATTGGGTGATACTAAAAATTTCATTGCAAATATAAAATTTGACGGTGAAATTAAAACAGTAAGGAGTAAGGAGAAATATCACCGAAGTATACACCGGGAGTTATACTGGTTCGGTCACAACCACTTTGACCTACGTCCAGTCCTCAGAGCTTCTCTGAGAGTTTCACTATAACTTCCAAGATTCAGTGGGTTCTTGGCACCTCAGTATAAGCAAGTTCCTTCACCTGGACACTCGCTCCCCCTTACAAGTTGTAATCCAATCCCAACTCAAGGTTTCACAACCTTAAGTTATCTCAACAACAAATATTGAGTTTGAATGAAATATCTCTCTCAAGAGTGAATAAGAATCACTGAAGTACAGAGTTACAAATATCACGTAAAACAGAGTAGTAAACTTGATGATACGTTTGTGTGTGATCTTGTTGTTGTTTCTCTATTTGGATGTTCCCATTTATATAGATATGTTGGTGAAGACCGTTGGAACATTTTCTTCTAGTCCGTTGGAGAGTACGCAGCCACTATTGACTTTTCCAGTATTTGAAATATATCCGTTGGCGGTAGGTGGCATTTGAACTTCTCATTTGACTTTCCTTATTTGATATGATTTCTTCATTGTTTATCTATAAATATGCTAGGAATACTAATACAATGGAAGGTTAATCATATAGGAAACAAATCAATGAACGTTTGAATGATTTCTAAATTTATGGGTTTCCCTACTCGAGCTACTCGAGTATCCATTAAAGTTTACTCGAGTATCATCGAGAAAACTTTGATGAACTGCAAGTCAACAAACAAATATGAGATTACTCGGGTAGTGCATGGAATAAACAAAATATCAAACCTTTGGAAATGTATGTTTACTCGGGTACCTACTTGAGTAATATACTCTTTTCTTCATAGGTTACTCGGGTACCAACTCGAGTAAACCTTCAAATAAACTTTTGGTTACTCGATTCTTTACTTCAGTAATGTTGCAGGATTTCAAGGCCGAGAGCACTTCAAGTTTGGTTACCTTGTTACTCGAGTACATACTCGAGTAAACATAATTTTTCTGTATGGCTTACTCGGGTAATGACTTGAAGTTTTTCTTCAAAAATAACCCAGCATACTCGAGTACATACTCGAGTAATCCACTTAAAATGAATTATTAACTACCTGCAAACTTGAGTAGCACCTCGAGTGAAATATGATAAAAATAGATTAAGTTATCCGAGTACTACCTTCAGATTTTTGCTTACCACAGTACGTTACTCGAGTAGCTACTCGAGTAATATTGGCAGGGTACAAAATGCCGAGAGCAACACATTTTCTAAAACAGAGTAACTCGTGTACATACTCGAGTATCATTGGCAGGCCGAGAGCAACTGGAAGACTTTTACATGGTTACTCGAGTACCTACTCGAGTAACATTAGCAGGCCGAGAGCAACTCCAAGTATTTACCTGGTTACTCGAGTAGCTACTCGAGTAACGTTGGCAGGCCGAGAGCAACTCCAAGTATATACCTGGTTACTCGAGTGGCTACTCGAGTAACATTGGCAGGCCGAGAGCAACTTGAAAACATTTACACTATTGCTCGAGTACTTACTCGAGTAACGTTGGCAGGTTACTCGAAGGTGTCTCTGGTTACTTCAAGTTTTGTCTCATTACTCGAGTACATGCTCGAGTAATGCTATAGAAAATTTGCTTCTGATCAAGTTTCTCAGCTTTTTCTCTTAGCCTTTCTTCATTACTCCAATGCTTACTTTAAGTGATGCTTTTCCCTGTTATTACTTTGTTCAAACTTATTTATTATTCAAATCTTTTTCATACAATTCTTTGTTATCATCAAAACATGAGATCTAACATTCTCCCCTTTTTTGATAATGACAAAACTTGGTGATTCTAAACAGGGTTTTTGAAATTAAATTCTCAATTAAATATTTCTTGAATTCAAAGATCATTTTGAAAAACTTGTTAAGTTTAGATTCAAAGTATAAATTGAATGAAATCATAATATACACCTTGCATACACAACAAACTCATTAGTCCAACAATGTATCATAATTTAAAAACTTAAATGGACATGAAATGAAATCATAACTTGCATTAAACTTAAGCTGTATTACAATATGAAAAGCTTAAAATTCAAAAGACTTTCTTAAAAACTTAAAAAACTTAGAAAAAAACTCCCTAAAGCTTAAAAACTCCCTAAAGCCCATATACAACCATATACCCAAAAGTAAACACAGTCATTCCACAAAATCACACTCAAGCTCTTCTCCCCCTTTTTGTCTTCATCAATCAAGTGGACCCAAGGAATCTAGTCGTGCCAGAATCAATCTCAGTGTCTCACCCTGGGCACGTTGCTCAGCTAGCAACTCCTCATGCCTCTTATCTATTTTCTCAACCAATTCCGTCATCTTGTAATTCATGTTGGTTATTAGTTCAGCATTTGTGTTGGTAATAGCAACATGGAATCCTTGGAGCATATTCTCCATAAAATGCTGAAGTTTCGCATTGAGGAAGGAGGGTGATGATGTGGTGGCAGCTGGAGCCGATGACTGAGTGTCATCCATCTTGCTAGTCTCAGCCTCAGTCTTCTTCTTCTTCTTCGACCCAGACTCCAGAGGACCCTTGAGAGGTATATCAATATTGAGCTTGCCAATATGATTTCTCCCAACCGGAGTCATCCTCTCAATAGGTTCCTTGCTATCCAGATACCATATCTTATTCTCCTTCAGAATAAGTGATACAATCTGAGGATATGGCATTAGTGTGGTAGCCTTCCCATCCACTCTGTATCTTTTCATCTCAAAAAAGATATACTCCCCCAAGTTCTTCTGTTCCTTCAGGAGAAGTGAAGCAAACCACCTAAAGTCCCTATCAGAGAAGTGGGTATAGTTGTTGGCCTTGTTCACAAGGGATCTAGAGTAAATGTACCATAGAACCCTGTGATGATCACACATATCACTTGGTTTGAAATTTAAAGGGCCAACTAACTCACCAGGTTTAAGGACAGAAAATATTTGGTTTGGTTCAAGTTGGGAGTAAATATCATCTGGGGGGTTCTCTATCCCTAACCACATGTTTATCCTAGAGGGTGAAATAATAATCTTTTGGCCTCTCACAATGGTGGTCATCTCTTCCTCAGCTGAGGTTCTGTTTGGTTCATCTAGAATCTCAAGGTTACAGTAAAAGTGTGTGATCACTTTAGTGCAAAAAGGTAATCTAATCGAAAGCCAAGGCATAAAAGGTTCTAAATAGGAATTGAGATCATGCTTCAATACCTCCTGAAGTAACTTGAGGTCCACATAGTGTGTCTTACACACTTTCCTCCTTGAAAATTGAGAGAGATACTTTGGGGACTCCTCTAGTTTGTTGATATTGAACCCTTTTGGAGGGTTGGTGATCTCCTCTTCTGGCAATTTGGATTTCTTTGAAGAGGAATCAGAGGGTGGAGGAGAGGGAGATTTGGCACTCTTGCCTTTCCCAGTTGAGGTACTCTTTTTGGATTAAGCCCTTGTAACTATAGGTTCTTTGATCACAACCCCTTTTGGTTTTGGTTGAGGTTGAGGTTGAATTTTGGCTTTTGATCTCGGGGTAAGTTTCCTTCTCTTTGTGGGAGGAGAAGAAAGAGGATCAGGGTGTTGTTGGGATTCAGAGGAATCTGTGAGAGTAAGTTTTTAGTTCTCACCATTCTGAATGAGTGAAAAAATGAAATTCTCAGAAAAACAGAGACACAGTCGTGAGATTGGGGCACGAGAATCTGAACAGAATAGGAGGTTTTTGGGGTTGAAATCTGTTGGGTTTTGACGGAAATGATGCAAGGAATCGATTGTGAAAAGTTTTTGAGAGAGAGTATAGTGATTTACTCGAGGAGATTTTGTGGAAATGACCGAGTTTGCGACAGATAAAGACCTAAAACCTGATATTACTCGAGGCCTTACTCGAGTAAACTTCAAGGTTACTCGAGTACTTACTCGAGTGATCATACAAAAAATTTCTAAAACAATTCATTTAAATTGCGTACCTGGCATGAATAATATTGTAATTATCCATGTATATTCCCTCGATCATTTATAACCAATTTGAAACAGATTTGAGTCATTTTTCATCAATTTGGAAATCTGGACTTGCAATTACTCGAGTCCATACTCGAGTAAACTTCAAGTTTACTCGAGGCTTGCCTCGGGTAACCTGTCTTTTCATTTCTGACTATTCATTTCTTAATAACTGAACCGTTTGATTCAAATTCCAGGTAACTTGATTCGTTACTTCCAGTTTTGGAAGACCATTACTCGAGTACATACTCGAGTAAAGTGCTTCTTTACTTTAAGTTGTTCCTCGGGTAATGCTTCTCTGTTAGTCATAACTTCAAGTTGGTACTCCAGTAAAGGTGTCCTCTGATCACCTCTATTTTTGTTTCTCAAAATAGAGTTTCAATATTCCTGTAAAACAAATTTCTACATACTCCGATGCTTAAATTAGTGATCATCAAAACTTTAACAAATGACTTTATCTAATATTATGATAAACTGAAATAACTTACAACTTATTGGGATTTACCATTCCCAATTCTCTTCTAATGTATAGAAATTGATCTTTTGCAAGGGGTTTTGTGAAAATATCAGCTAGTTGAAGATGAGTAGGAATGAATATTACTTTCACATCTTTCTTTTGAACATGATCTCTGATGAAGTGATGTCTGACATCAATATGCTTGGTTCTAGAGTGTTGAACTGGATTCTTTGCCAAGCTTATCGTATTGGTATTGTCACAATAGATTGGTATTTCTTTGAGATAAATACCAAGATCTTGTAGTTGTTGTTTTAACCATATCACTTGTGCACAATAACTTGAGACTGCAACATATTCGGCTTCCGTTGACGAAAGAGACACTGTATTTTGTTTCTTGCTAAACTATGATACAAGAGATCCTCCAAGAAATTGTCCTTGTCCGCTGGTGCTCTTTCTGTCTGTCTTGTATCCTCCATGATCTGAATCTGAATATGCAACAAGATATTCACTTCTTCCTTTGGGATACCACAGACCCAATTCGGGTGTGTCAGCAAGGTATCTAAAAATTTGTTTGACCGTTTCAGCATGTGATTCCTTTGTTGCTGATTGATATCTTGCACATATACCAACACTAAATTGGATGTCCGGTCTACTTGCCGTAAGATAGAGTAATGATCCAATCATTCCTCTATATTTTGTGATGTTGTAGTCTTTCCCTTTGACATCAGCATCAAGCAACGTAGTTGAACTCATAGGCGTATCCGTGCCATTTGCTTCATCCATTCCATACTTTTTCAATAGCTCTTTCAAATATTTTGTTTGAGATATGAAGATTCCATTCTTTCTTTGTTTGATTTGCAAACCAAGAAAGAAATTCAATTCTCCCATCATTGACATCTCAAACTCTCCCTGCATTATCTTAGAAAATTCCTTACACAGAGATTCATTAGTAGCTCCGAAAACAATGTCATCAACATATATTTGAACAATTAAAATATCATCACGTTTTCGTTTTACAAAAAGTGTTGTATCAACTTTTCCCCGTACAAAACCTTGATCAATAAGAAACTTACTGAGCCTTTCATACCATGCTCTAGGAGCTTGTTTTAAACCATATAAAGCCTTTTTGAGTTTGAAAACATGGTCAGGTTTAGTAACATCCTCAAAACCTGGAGGTTGTTCTACATATACTTCTTCCATGATGTATCCATTTAGAAATGCACTCTTTACATCCATTTGATAGAGTTTGAATCCTTTGATGCATGCAAAGGCTAAGAGTACACGTATAGCTTCCAATCTAGCCACTGGAGCATACGTTTCCTCATAATCAATCCCTTCTTCCTGATTATATCCTTTGTCCACCAACCTTGCCTTGTTTCTGACAATAATTGCAGATTCATCGAGTTTGTTCTTGAATACCTATTTAGTTCCAATGATTGGATGATTCTTGGGTCGAGGTACCAAATCCCAAACTTGATTTCTCTCAAATTGATTTAGTTCTTCTTGCATTGCTATAACCCAATCATTGTCTGACAGGGCTTCATCAATGTTAGAAGGTTCAATCTCAGAAATGAATGCAGAAAAACTTACTTCATTGAAAATTTTATTTCTAGTTTTGATCCCTTCATTCACATCTCCTATTACTTGATCTAAGGGATGACTTCTATTGTATTTCCAAGCTTTAGGTTAACCTAGAGGTCGCTCTTCTTCCTTAGTTTCATCAACTTCTGGAATAAGAGACTTAGAAATAGATTGACCATTTTCTTGATTTAAGACAACTTCCTGTTCTTCATCAATGATTTTGTCAGAGGATTCAAATTCATCAAATACAATATGAATTGATTCTTCAATAACACATGTTCTTTTATTGAAAACTCTATATGCTTTACTTCGGTTAGAATATCCTAGGAAAATTCCTTCATCAGTTTTAGAATCAAATTTTTCTAAGTTATCTTTACCATTATTATGAATAAAACACTTACAACCGAAGATGTGTAGATGAGCAATGTTTGGCTTTCTTCCTTTGTACAGCTCGTATGGTGTCTTTCCAAGTTTTGTTCTGATATAGGTTCTATTTGAAATGTAGCATGCTATACTCATAGCATCAGCCCAAAACACTTGAGATGCGTTCTTTTTATTTAACATTGCTCTAGCCATTTCAGTAAGCACTCTGTTCTTACGTTCCACGACTCCATTTTGTTGAAATATTATCCAGTTGTCTTTATCTGCACTTTGACTTACACTCAGCAAATTATGACACAAGCCTTCAACGTAATATACATCTTTGACTTGTATTCCTTTGTCATTTTTTATTTCACCAATTCCTGCTATCCTTCCGGATTAATTTCCTCTGAATTTTACCTTTCTACCTTCCTTAGGTTGCAATGTGGTAAAACTTTCGAAATCTCCGGTCATATGTCTAGAGCATCCACTATCTATGTACCACTTGCTATTTTTGGATGCTTTGAGACATACCTGCAATCAAATGACTAAGTCTTAGGTACCCACATCTTTTTGGGTCCTTTTGGGTTTATACAAATAATTTTCTGAACATATGAGCCTTTAGGTACCCATTTGTAGGTTCCTATTGTTCCTTTCTTCTTATGAATGCATGAAGAAGTATGATGGCCTTTTCTATTACAGTAATTACAAAATGCAAAAGGATTTGATGTATGCACAGAATGCTAGAAATAATTCAAATATGACTTACCTCCTGCTTTCTTTCTACCTTTCCTTCTATCTGGTTTTGGATCATATCCAATTCCAGATCGGTCATTTACAAATCGTTGAGCTTTTAAAATAACATTTAGCATCTCACTTCCTTGTGTAAATTTTTCAAGAGTTTTTATGAGATCAATGTTTTTATTTTTCAAAGAACAATTTTCATAATCATTTTCTGAACTTTCTTTAAGTTCAATTTCAAGAGCTTTGTTTTTCTTTTTGAAAACAACCAATTCTTTAACTACTTTGATGAATTCAGAATGTAAAGCATTATATTTAGAAAGTAATTCATCATAGGTAGGTTCAGAATCATTTACCTCTTCTTCTGTTTCTTCTTGAGCAACAAGACATATATTTGCTACTTCTTCTTTATCACTTTCTTCGTCAGAGGAACTATCACCCCATATAGTAGATACAAAGGCCTTCTTTTTAAAGAATTTGCCTTTTCTCTTTTCTTTGCTCTTTTGATTCAGCTCTGGACATTCTGACTTGATAGTCCTAGTTTTCCACACTCGTAGCATATAATATGATCTTTGCTACTAGTTCCTCCTTTCTGAAAGTGTTTGAATCCTTGACCTTTCTTGTAAAATTTTCTGAATCATTTTATGATTAAGCCCATTTCATCATCTTCGAATTCCTCATCTTCATCTTGATTTTCTTCCTTTGCTTTTAGTGCTAGACCTTTCTTTTTCTTGTCACCAATGTCATCTAGTTCTCGTTTGAACTTTTGTTTGCTTTCATATTTAGAAAGACTTCCAAATAGAGAAGCAACTGATCTTATTGATTCTCCTTTTGCTTCTTCTATCGCAGTGACTTTGGCCTCCCACTCTTTAGAAAGAATATTTAAAATCTTTCGTACTTAGGTATACTAATCATAAATTTTCCCAAGTGCTGCAAGTTGATTAACAAGATGAGTATATCTAAGTTTGAATTCAGATATTGATTCACCTGATTTCATCCGAAGTAGATCGAATTCAGTGACCAAGGTGTTGATCCGATTCTCCTTTATTCTTGAAGTTCCTTCATGAGCTATTTCCAGAGCTTCCCACATTTCCTTTGCTGTTGGAAGTGTGCAAATTCTGAAGTATTCACTTTGACTCAAGGCACTTTGTAACATCAGAATTGCCTTGCTGTTGAGAGTGATAAGTTTCTTGTCATTCTCATCATATTCCGCTGGCGTCTTTAGAATTTTCTGAGAATCTACAATCTTTGTAGGTTGATAATTTCCACTCTCAATTACATCCCATAGCCCATATTCGGTAGCCATCACGAACACTCTGAATTTTGCTTTCCAGAAAGAAAAGTGTTCTCCACTGAAACCGGGAGGTCTAGTGATGGATGCTCCGTCGGGAAGAATTCCTTCACCCATGCTTGCCATTGGATCCTTCTTAGGTTGTTATACCTTAACAAGAAGACCAACGCTCTGATACCAAATGTTAGAGCAAGCGTTTCACCCAAGAGGGGGGTGAATTGGGTGATACTAAAAATTTTGTTGCAAATATAAAATTTGACGGTGAAATTAAAACAGTAAGGAGTAAGGAGAAATATCACCGAAGTGTACACCGGGAGTTATACTAGTTCGGTCACAACCACTTTGACCTACGTCAAGTCCTCAGAGCTTCTCTGAGAGTTTCACTATAACTTCCAAGATTCAATGGGTTCTTGGCACCTCAGTATAAGCAAATTCCTTCACCTGGACACTCGCTCCCCCTTACATGTTGTAATCCAATCCCAACTCAAGGTTCCACAACCTTAAGTTATCTCAACAACAAATATTCAGTTTGAATGAAATATCTCTCTCAAGAGTGAATAAGAATCACTGAAGTACAGAGTTACAAATATCATGTAAAACAGAGTAGTGAACTTGATGATACGTTTGTATGTGATCTTGTTGTTGTTTTTCTGTTTGGATGTTCCCATTTATATAGATATGTTGGTGAAGACCGTTGGAACATTTTCTTCTCGTCCGTTGGAGAGTGCGCAGCCACTATTGACTTTTCCAGTATTTGAAATATATCCGTTGGCGGTAGGTGGCATTTGAACTTCTCATTTGACTTTCCTTATTTGATATGATTTCTTCATTGTTTATCTGTAAATATGTTAGGAATACTAATACAATGGAAGATTAATCATATAGGGAACAAATCAATGAACGTTTGAATGATTTCTAAATTTCTGGGTTTCCCTACTCGAGTAGCTACTCGAGTATCCATTAAAGTTTACTCGAGTACTTACTCGAGTATCATCGAGAAAGCTTTGATGAACTGCAAGTCAACAAACAAATATGAGATTACTCGGGTAGTACATGGAATAAACAAAATATCAAACCTTTGGAAATATATGTTTACTCAGGTACCTACTCGAGTAATGTACTCTTTTCTTCATAGGTTACTCAGGTACCAACTCGAGTAAACCTTCAAATAAACTTTTGGTTACTCGATGCTTTACTTCAGTAATATTGCAGGATTTCAAGGCCGAGAGCACTTCAAGTTTGGTTACCTTGTTACTCGAGTACATACTCGAGTAAACATAATTTTTCTGTATGGCTTACTCGGGTAATGACTTGAAGTTTTTCTTCAAAAATAACCCAGCATACTCGAGTACATACTCGAGTAATCCACTTAAAATGAATCATTAACTACCTACAAACTTGAGTAGCACCTCGAGTGAAATATGATAAAAATAGATTAAGTTATCCGAGTACTACCTTCAGATTTTTGCTTACCACAGTGCGTTACTCGAGTAGCTACTCGAGTAATATTGGCAGGGTACAAAATGCCGAGAGCAACACATTTTCTGAAATAGAGTAACTCGAGTACATACTCGAGTATCATTGGCAGGCCGAGAGCAACTGGAAGACTTTTACATGGTTACTCGAGTACCTACTCGAGTAACGTTGGCAGGCCGAGAGCAACTCCAAGTATTTACCTGGTTACTCGAGTAGCTACTCGAGTAACGTTGGCAAGCCGAGAGCAACTCCAAGTATTTACCTGGTTACTCAAGTGGCTACTCGAGTAACATTGGCAGGCCGAGAGCAACTTGAAAACATTTACACTATTACTCGAGTACTTACTCGAGTAACGTTGGCAGGTTACTCGAAGGTGTCTCTGGTTACTTCAAGTTTTGTCTCATTACTCGAGTAATGCTTTAGAAAATTTGCTTCTGATCAAGTTTCTCAGCTTGTTCTCTTGGCCTTTCTTCATTACTCCAATGCTTACTTCAAGTGATGCTTTTCCCTGTTATTACTTTGTTCAAACTTATTTATTATTCAAATCTTTTTCATACAATTCTTTGTTATCATCAAAACATGATATCTAACACAACCAAAGCCAGCGTTTGGGCCTCATCTTAGACCGGCACGATCGGTAAGCTCATCAGCAGGGGACACCGATCAACCGTAGACTGATGAGATAGAGTCAGATCTGGATTCTGTTACCAGTTCCAGAGCCAAAACTGTATACAAGCCATATGATCTATAACCAGATCAAGAGTTATAGGAGTACGTCAGAAGCATATATATGCGGGCTTTCCATGATTGGGACACCCTAGTAGCTCATGATATAGCGTACCTAGACAAAGTAGACACATTATACGTTATACTTCTTTCTGGATACTGCATTTTGGGCCTGGAAGAAGAATAAGATTATGGAACAGGGTCCAAATGACAACTTTGTTGCTTTAATGGAGCACATTATGGAGTACGTGTTCGATTACATGTACCATTACTGATATAGGGTCTCTACCCTATTTTTGATCACCCGAAGACGGTTGGCATGACTTACTCGGACAAGAGAAGTCAAGGGGTGCCAATGCTTGGAAGCAATTATAGCCAATACCAATATGTTTTGCACCGGTACATAAAGGTTAAGTGTACTCACCCAGGGAAATTTTAGGATGGGTGACCCCCTAGGAAATCACTTGTATATGTTATGTATTGTAAAGGAGTAGAAATATGTTATACAGTGGTCTATAGGCTGTATGCTATCAAAACCTTTCCCTAAATTGCTATAAATGTCTATTGCATGTTAATCCTGAAGTATCTATGTATTCAAAATTTTGAGAAATGACAAATATAACCTTATAATTATATGAAATTTACCTCTTCCTTATTTCAATATAGTGAAACATAAAGATGGTGAAACCAAGAGGTGGAGATGCTTGGCAAGGTCAAGAAGCTGGAGCTAACTAAGTGCAGCAAATTTTAGGCATCCTAGCTAAATAGCAAACAATAATACATGGTCTTAGGGACAAGCTGTAAGAAATGCAGCAAAAACAAAATGCAGATAGAGAAAGACGGAAAAACCCTAGTGCACGGAAGATGAACATATATAGCCTGAGGAGCCTAAATAAGGGCCTCTGCTTAGACCTGCTATTAAGGGTGAAAATTTGTAGACATGGGTGTCACGGTTCTGTTAGCAGCAACCCCCTTTCTTCTGGGGAAAATTTGATCCTTAGATGGTAAAGGATTGGCTATCTCGGCTAGAGAAAATCTTCAGAATTCTAGAATGCCCAGATAACATCAATGCTCAGTTGTCTATTTACAAATTTCAAAGTGATGTAGGCAGGTGGTAGAAGAATACTAGAATGATCCTGCAGGCACGAAATATTTAGGTAATATGGGACTTTTTCAAGAAAAATTTAATGAGAAATATTTCCCCTGATCAATCAGAATTGCAAAGGAAACAAAATTCCTTTTAATTTGACAAAATGAGAAAGAAAGCTTTGACGAGTATTTGGCTCGATTTATCCATTTTTATCAATACTCTTCTTACCTGAGATACCATGATAATAAGAGCTAGAGCTCAGACATGATGATTCAGGGATTGAGGCTGGAATTGAATGAAAAGTTGGTCTGCAAATAGTTTACAAAATTTAATAAAGCAGTAGAAGAATGATGGATCACATAAAACAATTTGCTAAATATATATTCTGATTGAAATGCTAATAGTAAGGGCGCATCTGGCAGTAGTAATTCTTTCCAGAAACACAAGAATTATAGGGAACCATTTGGGGGAAGTAATAAAAAGCCATATTAGTCTACTAGCCGCAGTAACCAGAGATCCCCTAGGAACAAAACATGTTGCCACTATGGCAAGCCATATAATCCTGGAAAGTTATGTGGTGCCCCAGAAAAATAGATAGTATGTTATAAGTGCCAGAAACCAAGACATTTTGCTAAAGATTGTCCACATCAATTGTGGGCAAAGGAGCCTAGATAGAGAGCTTAGGGCAAAGTCTTCGCTATGACTCAAGATGAAGCCAAAAAATCTCCTAAATTAATTCGAGGTATGCTTTTACTTAATGATAATTTGGTACAACCAAGTGTTCTTGAACATGAATGTATCAAATGATATACTTCTTTCTAATCTAGTGTTAGTCAAGAAGAAAGTGGTTTGAGGAGCAGTGCCTATTTAGGAAATGATCAGACGAGGTGAAACTCCAGACTATGCTATTTCTCCAAGTGGATTAGTTAGATACCATAAGCGAGTATATGTTCCACCAAAGGCTAATATATGGAGAAAAATTCTAGATGAGGCACACAAGAACAAATATACTCCTCATCCAGGAGCGATCAAGAAGTACCATAATCTGAAGACTGAAAAGTGTAACACCATGTTTTCGTAAACATTTAGATAAGTTCTAACATGTAATGATTATAAACCCAAGACAATGTTTTATCATAATTTATTAAAGTGCCGACTTTAATACGGGGTTAATAACTATGCATGTAAAAACAAGCCAAAGAGAACAATACATTGTGAGTAACTAAGCTGAAAAGCTAAATGGTGCACATATATCTTTCTGATAACTGATTCGTGCATAATCTCTTATAGATAAATAAACTGTATAAATAACTTATGCACATTCATTTTATAAATAGATAAAATGAATAAATAAATGGTCCACGTACTAGGCAGATAACTACTCTGCCAATCTATCTGCTACGCATGGACATAGTAGATATCTATGCAAGGATAATTTACATGTTCTCATACTTAACTACAGCCAAATAGCACAAACAAACATGCAGAAACCAATACACAATATATAGTTCTAATTGGAGCTTATTCTCACCTTTATGACTTTCCCAAGCTAGTTCTTCGATTCTCCAACTTTGACACTTTGTAAACAGCACAAGACACCTCTTTTTGAAAAATAAAAACCATAGAATTGTAGCTCTCAGCAAGTGGAACAATGTTTATGAAACGGTGTTAGGCAAAAGAGGTGATTTAACGGGTGGAATTTAAGCAAGAAGACATACCACTAGTGGAAAAATCACTTTTAAGACCGGTTAAAAAAGACATTTTAGACCGGTTCTGGATCCGATCTTGATACAGCCGGTCTTAAAAGTCAGCTACTTTTAAGACCGGTTATAGAATCAGACTTAAAAAAAATTTTAAGACTGGTTATTATAAAACAGGTCTAAAAATAAACTGGTCTAAAAATAAATATTTTTAGATCGGTTATTAAAGGAACCGGTCTAAAAATAATCCGGTCTAAAAATAAATATTATTTATTTTTAGACCGGTTATCAAAGGAACTAGTTTAAAAAGTTCAAATTTTAAACCAGTTTTCTGAAAAACTGGTCTAAAAAGTTGAAATTTTAAGACCAATTTTCTACAAAACCAGTCTTAAAGTAATACTTTAAAGACTAATTTTTTAGTAAGCCACTCTTAAAGTAATATTTTTAAGACCGGTTCTCTCCAAAACCGGTCTTAAATGTACTTTTCAAACCAGTTTTGGAGAGAACCGGTCTTAAAAGTAGTTTTTTTTTTATTTTTGTTTAAAACATTTACCCAGCAAGCTATTTCCCCTATTAAAACATTTCCTTCAGCAAGTAGCAACCAGTTCAACGATATTCAAATAAATCTTCTTCTTTTACAGATTATAACTAACATCTTAATGACATGTGAGAGACTCAAAACTCATTGGAACATATTAAAACTCAACTCCCTTGTGCTTAAATAGTGCTAGCAGAAATAGAAGCAAGGAAAACAACCATGAATATTAAACTCACAATCATACACAGAATCATAATGCAAGGAAATCATACAACCATGACAATGCTATTTTGACCAGGTTCCTTATCTTTTCACTTACATACATACATCAAAGATTAAATTACATTAATGACAATGCTGTTATTCATTAGGGCCAAAATACTTTATACACACTTTTCTCAGGCTGATGATCACTAGCTGGCCTAGCTTCATAGAATCTACACTAAGACGTACACCTCATATCCTTCATTTTCATGTGACAAAAAAAAAAGTAGTTTTATATATATACCAATAACAATATATATAATTCAAATATAGTTTATGATAATTATTTTAGCTAACTAACCTTCAATATTGTTTTATAAAGGGATATCCTCCCATATCCCTTCATGATGATCGTTTCTTGTGCCGTGTTCATTGTCAGCTTCATCTTTTTCGTTCAATTCTGGTAGACCCCTAGAAAAAGAAGGAGTCTCAAGAAGATCATTCATTGAATGACTTTCCTGATTAATACCAACGACCCTTTTCCTTGGAAAGCTACAGACCACATTTTATCTGCCTGATCAATAACATATAACACTTGTTTTGCTTGATATGCCATAATAAAAGGTTCATCTCCAAAACTTCTACTAATCAAATCAACCAAAGTAAATCCCAACTGATCAATCATCACACCATTGTTGACATCAACCCACTTGCATTTGAAAATGGGAAGTTTAACTTTAATATAATCAACCACCTAAATCTCTTCAATAATCCCACAATAAGGTATTGCTGCCAATCTAGGATTTATATCTTTCGAACTAGAGAAGTGCATAGATTTAGCCACTAACATAACCCCACTGTTCTAGACGATGCTCCTATCATCAAGGGACTTCATGTAAAACGTATAACCATTGATCACAAATGAAGTCCAACTTATGACATTAGCCTTAAGACCACATGCTAACCATTTAATTGTATCAGAAACACATTCTTCGCCGTAAACCTTTTGTTTGAACTAATGTGCAAAAGTTTTGTTAAGCTCCCTAATTAACCTCTTTTCAGTCATTCGACTATTTCCTTTCTGTACAATTTCTTTATGAGCATTAATATAATCTTGAACTTCATCAACATTATTCAAGATGTACAAGTGGACTTTTTGCAATTCATCAGGATCCACACTCTTTACTGAAGCCCCACGTCTACCACCTTCTTCGTCATGACGTTCAAGAAGTCCAATATGTCCTACATTTGACAAGTAATCTTAACAAAACTCCATAGCTTCTTCAGAAACTTATTTCTAAACAATAGATGCATCAGGCCGGTTAGGGTTCTTCACATACCCTTTTAGGATTTTCATAGTTCTTTCAATTGGGTACATCCATCGTAAATAGATAGGGCCACACAACTTGATCTCCCTGACTAGATTAACAATTAGATGTATCATGATGTCAAAAAAAGAAGGAAGAAAAAGCTTCTCAAGCTGGCACAAGATCAGATATCCTTCAATTTCTAGTTCATCCAATTTTTTTGTCTCAATGACTTTACTACAAATAGTATTGAAGAAGAAACAAAGTTTAGTCAAAATATGTTGAAGATCATATTCGGCAATGTCACGAATAGCTACTGGGAGTAGTTGTTGCATTAAGACATGACAATCATGAGACTTTAGCCCTACTAACTTCAAATCTTTCATCGACACAAGCTTCCTTAAATTTAAAGAATACCCTGAAGGAACTATCATGCCATGTAAACACTCACAAAAGTTTCTTTTCTCAACCTTAGACAAAGTATGAGCAACTGGAGGATAAAAAGTTCTCTTACCATTTGGCTTTGGATGCAAGTCTTCTCGTATCCCCATTTCTTGCAAATCTAATCTTGCCTTCACGCCATCCTTAGAAGTACCTTGTATGTTAAGCAGTGTCCCTACAATACTATCACAAACATTTTTCTCCACATGCATGAAATCAATACAGTGTCTCACATCAAGATTCAGCCAATATGGAATATTGAAGAAGAAAGACCTCTTTTTCCATTAACTTTTCTCATTACTATTCTTTGTAGTCTTACCAAAGATAACATTCATATTTTTCACCATTTCATAAACTTGCTTCCCAGTCAATGGCTTTAGAGCATCTTCAAACTTTTGTCAACCAAAAAAACCTTTCTTTAATCTACGATACGGGTGGCCCCGTCTAAGAAATCTCCTATGGCCAAGATAAACTGTCTTTCTTCCATATTGAAGTTCCTAGTATCATGTTCCTTCTTCATAAATCAGACTGCTTTAAGGCCTTTAACACCATATCCTAACAAGTTTCCATATGCAGGGAAGTCATTTATAGTACAAAAGATCATGGCTCGTATTTTAAAAACTTCCTTCTTGTTCGTGTCAAAAACATCAACACCTTTGTCCCACAACTTTTTCAAATCTTTGATCAAGGGTTCCAGGTAAACATTTATGTCATTTCTGGGTTGTTTTGGTCCTGAAATCAACATACACAACATGATATACTTTCATTTCATGCATAACAGAGGAGATAAGTTGTAAATTACCAACAAAACAGGCCATAAACTATGTATACTGCTCAGGCTAGCAAAAGGATTTATGCCATCCGTGCTAAGCCCAAGCCTATGGTTCCCAGGCTCTTCACCGAAGGCAGGAAATAATTGATCGATTTTCTTCCATTAAGAAGAATCAGCTGGATGTCGAAGCTTTCCATGGGATATCCTCTAATCCACATGCCATCTCAAATTTCTTTCATCATTTTCATTAGCAAACAAGCGCTTGAACCTTGGTATGATTGGAAGGTACCACAACACTTTTACAGGTGTGTTATTTGATTTGTACCTTAGGGTTTCACAAATCGGACACCGTTGTTCCTCTTCATACTCTTTTCTATACAATATACAATCATTAGGGCATGCACGGATCTTTTTATACTTCATCCCTAGTGGACACAATATTTTCTTAGCATCATAATATCGAGAAGGCAATACATTATCATCTGGAAGCATGTCCTTAAAAACCTCAAGTGTTTCTGAAAAACTCTTGTCGCTCTATTCATGTCGTGCTTTCAAGCTTACCAATTTCAATACTACTTTCAACAATTGGTATTTTTTACACCCCGGGTACATCGGCGTCTCAGCATCACTGCACATATTACCATATGCATGTGATTGCTCAAAAGCCGCTTCTCCTACATCATGAATAATATCCTCTATCCGATCATCTGTGTTCGTGTCATTATCATCAAAGTTCACTCCCCCTGTTGAGATAAACTTGGCATTTCTAATTCTTCACCATGCTATACCCACACTGTATAACTCTTACAAAATCCTTTACAAATTAAATGTGTATATATATCTGTAGTACTTAGTCACTTCTCATTCAAACATACTATACAAGAGCAATAAAACTTCCCACTACCATCATCGGCATTTCTTCTAGCGAAGTCTAAAAAACCCCTCACCCTATTATCATATTCAACACTCATTCATTTAGCGTTTATCCAACTATGATCCATATATATCTCAACACTTGTAACACCCTATATCCAACAACAAAAGGATAGACAAAAAAACAACAACTATAGAGTTTTAGAGATTTCAATGAAATTAACATGCACCATTTGAAACTAGTATCATTTTAACAAACCAATAACATTGATAATAATCAAACAATCACACTAAATTAAAATAGAACATAAAGTGGTATTACTCCAAGCCAAAAATCACAGGGGTGTAATTAAAAGTCATAGCATATATCTAACAAGAATGTTTAAATTTTTTTCCAGATTACGTTATCACAAAACAGTTGGATTTCCAACAAACTATAATAACAACTTGTGGGAATTAAGTGCTCAAAACAACAACAAGAACCATTTTTGTATAGAACATTATTAATTATTGAACCACGTATAACTAAATAATAGATCGAACACATACTAACCTAATTGAAGACGAAGGAGTGAGCTTCAACCCAAAGTCACGGTGGCATTGACTGAGGTTAAGATGAAGTCCTTAAATTCACAGCACTGACAAATGGAAGTCAAGGCAGAGGAGAATGGTCACTACGGAGAATATAGGTGGCAGCGGAGAAGACTGACGATAATCAAAGAACAGCGACGATAAACACAGCAACGACAGCGATAATGACAGAGGATAGTTGAGCAAATGAGGGACGGGATGCCATGGACGAGTTCAGAACAAGCACGGATAGAGCTCACAGAGAAATGGCACAAAGAGAAGAAAGGGTTCATAGAGCGCATGATCTGGGCGAGGAAGTAAAAATATGGGCGAAAAAACTTATCTTTTAGACCGGTTTTCTATAAAAACCGGTATTAAAAGTGTGAAATTTCAAATTTAAGACCTTTTTATAAAAACCGGTCTTAAAATGTTAAAATTTTTAACATTTAAAATGTTTTGAAATTTAAGACCGGTTTTTATACAAACCGGTCTTAAATGTTAAAACATTTTAAATTCTTAAAACTTTTAACATTTTAAGACCGGTTCTATTTATAACTGGTCTAAATAAATTTTTTAAGATCATTTTTTTAGAACCGGTCTTAAAAGTTCAATATAATTACAGAATTGTCACCGGGCAAATTTTTAAGACCTTATCCGCCAAAACTGGTCTAAATGTGGCAGTCTAAAAAGGAATTTTTCCACTAGTGTACCTTGCTTCTTGTGTTCCAAAATACCTTTTTCTTTTTCCAAAGTTTCTCTCTCTTTTTTTCTCAACTAGGCTAACTTTTGGGTGTTTGAAATAGTATAAAATGTGTTTAAATCATTTAACTTCATCCCATGCAAATACTTGGCCGAAATTCACCCAAGAAAAAGAGAAAAAGATGATGTGTCAATTTGTGAGGGCTTATTTAAAAAGTGTATGGTTAATTAACCAAGTTTGGTTTAGTTAAATGGGTTGAGTCTTCCTCCTACCTTCTTCATTCTATGCTGACCAAAATTCCATACTGAAAGGAGACGGAAAATGTTAACCAAATCCTCTCTTATAAGCTTGCTTTTGGTCAACTTTTCAAATTAATCAAAGTTAAAGTTTGTTTGACTTTTTCTCATTCTCTTCTCTTTTTTTTTCTCTTTTTGGCTTGGTTAATGAATATAAGATGGCTTCAAAATGAATTCTCTCTCTCTCTCACCCCCTTGGCTTGACTGAATTACTAGGTAAAAGGGAGAGGAATATAAGTATTTATGTTCAAGGTACCAACCTTCTTCAAATATGGTTTGACACTTTGATCCTTTTTTTTTTCTTTTCCTCTTCCTTCCTTCTTTGGTCTCTTTGACTGATTTTAACCATGTGTGGGGAGGGTTAATTTGCTTTTTGGAACTCATGATTACTTTTGCTTTTTGAGATTAAATCTTGGCACTTCATTTTATCTTACAATTTGAACCTCAAGATCAAGTGTCCATTGTCTCTTTTACCCTTATTTTTGACAATATTAATTGTATTGCCATTATTTATTTTATTTCTCTTTAATTCTTCTTTTTAGACGCCATTTTCCTTTTCTTTTGATTCCAAGTTACATTTCACATTATATTAACGCAACCTAAAGGAATCAGTTACTTTCTTTCTACTTGCTTTTGAGTCATTTAGCCCTTATACATATTTTAAGATATTACTTTGTGGATATGACTTGTGGATTGTAACTTTTCACTACTAATTAATAGTGGGTTTGCGAGGGGGTTTGGTGCCCTAGACCCTGATATGTTTTCTTGAAAGATTACATTTTTTATTAGTGTTGTTAATCATGTTTCTAATTGGACCATTATGTATTTATGGAAAAGGGTCTTTTCAACCCCCAGAAATTGGATCCTCATAGAAGAAGTCATGCAAATGAGTCCAAGGGATGAAACCAGTCAAAGAATTATATCTTCCACTCTATTCTTCATGAGCTTCAACATCTAGCAACTTGGTGTAGAGCAGCAAAAACAAACACCTCTTATTTACAAGATAGTGAGAAAACCAAAATGATTGGCTTTACATTATCTTGATTTGCCATCACTTGAAAGACAAGTGATAAACCAATATTTTCATATATTTTATTCCACCTTATTCATATATTTTAGAGATTATTTTGGGCTAATTTGGATTTAATAGGAAATATTTGAATTATTATCCAATTTTAGGAAACAATATAAATCTGAATTAATTATGAGATTATTGGGTTTAAATTGCTAATATTTAATTGTCTATTTCGTGATGAATTAATATTTCCAAATATATGATAGATATCTCCTTTAATTATTACATGTCAAGGAAAAGTATATAATGAAACCTGTGGTGCAGAATTATGATTGGAAGTTTAAAGATAATATAATGGCTAAGTTTGAATAGGCCAATTCAATTCTAATAATTCTAATAGGTTCAAATCTTGTACCCTAAACTTTATCATTCTAATGTAAAAAAATACGTAGCCACCGTAAGATTGAGAAAGCTCTCCTTTAGAGCTCACTCTCAAGTGTTTTCTCCATTCGGGTTTTAGCATCACCTCCCCACCTTTCCCTATTTACTTCAAAATCATTCAATTTCACACAACTTTCACTCCACCTGCCAAATCGTCACACCATCTTCTATTGTCCAATCGACACACATATCCACGCTATTCATCATTCCTTCTCAAATTCTTATCATGCCCGTGCTTATTTGGTTGGAGTTTGGAGGCGGAGGTGCTTTGATGGAAACTTGAGTTAAATTGGGAGACAATTTGGTAGGAGTATGAATAGAGTTAGAGCTTAGGAGCTTGCACTTAAAGACCACAAGACAGTGTTTTTCTTTTTATCAATTTGTTTTAAAACTTAAGATTATTTAGTTTTAGATAATTTTGAATTGTATTTCTCAAGAATAATCTAGCTTTAGATTGTAGGAATATTCTTTTGGGATTGAATTGATATTTTAGATTGATTTGTGCTTAAGACAAGTGCTGGAATTTTTGTTTACAAACGTTTGGATTGTCGATCGAATTATTAATTGATTTTTCATTATTAATTTAATTGTTAATTTGGTTTTTCCTCTTGATTGTTTATTAATTGGGTTGGTTAATTATCTAGTTGTTTAATTAGACAATTGTAAACAAGATTTTTAAAATTAATGTGAAGCTAATTGGGATTGGGTTTAATTAACCAGTGCTTTACGCCATTATGAGTTTTTTAATGGATTAAGTGTTATTGAATTTGAGGGTTTCTCATGTTTCAATTAGGTGATTGAACTTATTAATTCCACTCTTTAATCACTCTTCCTTTAGTCTAATTAATTAGTTTGGGTTAAAAAAGCTAACTCCATATAAATCTTAAGTTGTTTCCTTCGCCATATCTCAAGTAAACCTTTTTTATCTTTTCTTATTTCATTTTCTTAAATATTAGTTTATTTCTTTTCCTTAAGATTTCAATTTCCCTCTCATAAACCACCCCCCAAAAAAACATTGTATTTGCATTCATTTAGGTCAATTTTGTTCTTATATAGATTTTAGAGTCATTTACATTTTACATTTGAGTAGTAGAGTCTTGCATTTTAGTTTAAATCAATTCTATTGCATTTGTCATCACCTAAATTCAATCTTATAAAAAATCCGCATTTTATTCCTTAAGAGAATAATCTAGGTTATCACTATATTATATTAATTAGTCCTAATTTAATTGATTGCTTTAACAATCAAAAGGACATCAATAATAAGAAAGTTTGTGGGTGGCGTTAAGTAATGAAGATCTTCTATTGACGCCTTAAATGAACCACTAAAACTATCATTATTAAGATTTGCAATCAAATCACTATCAGTTCTTTTTCTTTTCCTCGTGTCTTGTTGTTGGCTCGACAGCTCACCAAAGTTAATCTTCAGGTCTAGCCCCAGAGAAGTATGAGGTGAAACACAGGCACACATGATACCCTGCAAGGGTGAAACAATACCGTGTTCAGGGGTTCAATAAGAAGCTGTATACCACCCATAAAGCGCACATCATAAACACAAGAAGCCCGAGGTTCGAGAGAACTTCATATCTTGTTGGATCACACCATCACTAGACAATGAGGCCGGGAGCATCCTATTGGGCTTAAAACCACAAAGTGTGAATAAAGCCCAATATCATGTCGAAAGAAAAATTTGGAACTCGAAAAGTTAATATTACCATATCTTGGCCTCACATGTCTAAAGAGAAAACGAGAATTTTGCACCGCCTTATAACACTGATTCCAATACGGGACAACTCCACCACAGTTCTGGCAAAGACTTCTAACATGCTCCAGTAAAATGGTTAGAGGGATTAATTCACCCAATATCAACTAAAGCTTAGTAATATTGGAAAAAGAAAATCGTTAAGGAATAGTAATTTTAATCATAGACCTCCTTGAGAATACACGGATGATGGATTAGATTCCAAATAAGAACTAAACTAGTTTCCATGTTTCCTCGTGACGTCCTCTGTATAATAATAAAATATAAGACCAATTAGAGCCAAAACCCAAGCATCTATAGAAGAGAAATACATCTTGGATATAGGCATATCCGGCTGCCATTCATGAATAATCCTATAATCTTATTTATAAGCCACATTTAACATTTTTGATCCATACTAAGAAAAATCTTAAACTTCATTAACACTTTTATTAAAATTCAGCAAATTTCCAACTTTACCCATATTTAATATATACAGTATACCTCATAAAAACAAAGTTCATACTCTCTCTCTCCCCCTCCCCCCTCCCCTTAAGTGATATGTAGATTTGGTATAATTTATATTTAAACTTCTATGTTTTGTATACTTTTAATTTTAAAGAAGGAGGGATGTGTAGTTAAAAAATTTTCAAAATTACATAAATGCAAAATAAAATTACATAAAATATTTATTTAAATTATTTTTACATGAATCGTCAATAATATGTCTACAAAAATTATAAAATTTCATAAGCTGTTACCGACTTCTCTGATGTTCCATATAAATATATGATTAATTTTATTCATATTAAAATTTTATATTGACTACGTTAATATGAAATATAATAATTTTGTTGAATTACTAATATTAAATTATATATTTGGAAAAGTTACTTTTGCAGTCCTTCCAAATTCATTTGATTTTTAATCAGGTCACTGTAGTTTTGTTATTTAGTATAATTGATATTCATTAATCTATATTTTATATACTTTTAATTTTAATGATATTAAAAAATAATTATAAAAAATTTACATAAAATACTTATATAAATTATTTTTTCATAAATCGTGAATAATATGTCCAGAAAAATTATAAAAGTTCAGAAACTATTACCGACTTATCTGACATTCCATATAAATATATGATTACTTTATTTATATTAAAAATTTTAGATTAACAAACATTAATTATGAAATAACAATAATTTTATTGAATTACTAATATTGAGATATATATATATATATAAATGGAAAAGTTACTTTTTCAGTCCTTCTAGAGTTATTTAATTTTTAATCAGTCCCTATAGATTTTTTATTTTATTTTAATTGTCTCCCCAAAATTTTCTCAAATATAGGCACTAATTCCTATACACATAATATGTTAATTGGAGGTGGTGTAGATGCTGATTAAATGACATGTAAATTACCATAAAATGTAAAATAAAAATAGATTTATAGAAAAAAAATAAAATTATGGAAAAAATTTATTTATTATTAACATAAAAATAAAAAATATTCTAATATATCTCATTGCGTCTATATATAACATGTAACATTGTTGATTTTTATTTTGTTTGGATTCGTGTGGCAAAATTAATTCAAGTGTGCGTTCAATGAAAGCCATATTATCTACTACTAATGTCCTTTCTTTTACAAATTAACAAATTATAAGCATATGGATTAATATCTATAATTGAAAAAATGGTAAGGATCGAACACAAATAAAAAAAAAATCCAAAGACCTAATTTAAAAATCAAATGAAACTATAATTAAATACTTACAAATGAATATTTCCTATGGATAATCATTTTTATGCTTTTGATTTGACCATACAATTATATCATTTAAGAAGAAAATAATTTGCAGCAATCACTGGCAATCTTCCTTACCTTTTTTGATTAAAAGAGGAAGATACTAATTGCATGACTCATGCTATTACAAGCAGGATCCAATATGTGACCTTACACATAGAAGAGGCAATCTATCATATATTTATTTTTTAGTCTATCCCATGTACAAATATTTAACACCTATTTATTTAAAGAAATAAGGAAAAAAGACAAAAAAAAAAAAATACAACTTGAACTTTAAAATCTCAAATTAGTCTTGTTGCCTACAGGAGTATAGCAATTGACAACTCATTTTAGTAAGAAATCACTGCTTTGAGATTTTGAAATTCAAGAAGTATTTTTTTGTCTTTTTTCCCTCAAAAATAAACTCTTATGATTTTATTATGAGTCTACATTAAGATAATTTGCTTTAAGAATATACTATTATGTGAAGTAAACGGCCAATATCAATGCATGTTTATTAAAGAACATGTCGATTTTAACACTTGACAGGTAATATTACTATTATGCATAATCAAGGATAACCAATGTTACTTGTGAAATGATTTAAGGGGGAAAAGTATAGGAAAAAGACAGTTAAAGAACTTTAATTTCAAAATAGAAAATGATAAAAATGTGTTTCAAACATTCATAATATCATAAAAGAGTTAATATCCGATTTGTCCTTTTTGAAGTTAACATGAAATGACATAAATGCCCTTAAAGATATCAATCAATCAATCATCAATTTATATATGAAATCTTTTTTTTTTTTGGCCAGATATATATGAAATCTTATAATACCTGCTTAAAAACTCATTTAACTAAAAATGGGTCGAGTAATCACATCATTTAATTAATCTATATGTAATTATACTTACACTCATTCAGTTAATACCCATTAAAGTAATTTTCTTTTTTAAAAAACCATTACAAATTATTCCCTAATATAAACAATTTTCCTTTACTCCAAAAAGTCTGATCCCTTTAATAATAACTGTGGATCAAAATTATGCATTCCGTTTCCAAGTTATTCAAATTTATTAGGATATTATATCCATTTAATTCACATTTTTTATTATTGGGTTTTGACGATAAGGTAACAAAGTACATTAAATTTAAAAATAGACATTAAATCATGAATTAAATTTAATTGAATTTAAAAATCGTCATCAAATCATAAATCATGAATCATAATTAATCACCTAATCCACATATGGAGACTATAAAAGCTACGAATAATCACATACAGGAATGGCCAAAACTACTAAAAAAACTTCATCTTCCACGATTATAAGGATCTCTAATCATTTTAATTTCAGAATCTTCATTTATTAGGTTGTCAGTGCTGCTGCTGCAGCTGCAGCAGCAGTAGCAGCAGCAACAACAACAATAATAATAATAATAATAATAATAATAATTTATATCAATAACTATATAAATGTCAGTAAATATGGCCTTAACGGTAAATTTCGTATTTGATTAATAGTTAATATCATATTATTAATTTAATCTTCAAGAAAAAAACAAGTTCAATAATTTTACACGTACACTCCAAAGTGATTCACATGGGAGCATCTTTAATCAATAAAAAAAGAAAACTAGGGTTATTTTATTTTGAAGATAAGGTAATAAAGTAAACTAAAATTAAAAAAGTAAAATGCACAGTAAGTAATCGGGATGAAATTGTAGTTATTGGGATATCAATACCCAAACAATTAATATTATGAAATTACTAATCAGGATATTAAAAATTATATCAAAATTATGAATCATAAATCATAATCATGTAACAGACATATTCCAAAAATACCAAAGAATTCCATTTCCCAATTTGGTTTAATAACTTCTAGTTTTTTACAATTCGATTTATTATTGTTGAATTATAATCAGTTTAATAACTTTGACTATTTCATAAATGCATATAGAGAGTTGTTGCGTTTACTTCAATCTATCAATGTAGTGCTAATTATGTTCATATTTCATGCATGTACATATAGATAAATCCTACCTCCAGCAACACACCCCTTAATTTAGGATAATGTAGTTTATTTCTATATTTGACTGTATTACTCTCGTTTCATTAGTTTCTCTTTAGGTGGGAGTTTATAAAAGTTTCTTCCAATATTACATTGAATTATATTCATCTAACACAACACATGAGACGTAAATGCTTGTGTTTTTATTTTTTAAAATCGTTAGTGCTTGCAGCAACTGGCGACATCCCCTGCCAGCACTAAAGCTTCGGCCAATCACTGACATCGGGGATTCGGTAGAAATAATTATTGGTAAAGGAACAAAATTTATTAAATAATTCACAACATTTAATTAAGTATTAACGACTTTTGTTTACTAAGTAACAAATCTAAACTATCAGGATTTTCACAAGTTTTGTTAAGGAATTCAAAATATTTGATTAGGTTTTAATGACTTTCGTTTTGGCAAGTAACAAATATAAGTTGTAATATCCCAATTTTTATTCTTAGTACTTAAATAATATTAAAAAAAATTTATTGAGTAGCTTGAGTTTTAGAATAGATCAAATTCTATATAAGATAGAAATATAAAATTTAATAAATCAATGGAATATGATTAAAAATTGAATGTAGTATATATTTATTAATATTGAGTTAAATTTACTATAATTACTTTTTGATAACTGAAAATCACCAAAGAATTAGTGTATATAAAAAGTTTACCCCAAAATGAATTAAATTTTTAGCGGCAAAATCCCAATTAGAGGTGTAGGTAGATCATAATTATTTCTACATTTAAAAATAAATGTTTAAGTAAAATACGCAAATAGCGCTTAATTATTTAGACATTTAGAGATGTAGGTAGAATGGCAATTATTTGATATAGATTTTTCAAAAATAATTGTTTATATATATATCTCAAATAAGGGGGGGGGGGGGAGATTTGATTGCTCTTGTGGGGGATTGTTAGGCACGTCTTACCTCCCAATCAATTCTTATATCATCGACACTTGGCTTCTACAAAGGTATGTTCCTTTTGTATCCATAATGATGAATCTTTGGAACATCTATTTTTATATTGTCCTTTTTCTAGAGCTTGTTGGTTTGGTTGTAATACTGGTATTAGAATTGACTTCACCCCTAATAGAAGGTTATAGGATTGGATACATACATGGTTAATAAGCCACAATAATTCTAGCAATTTTCTATCCTATTTGCCATTTGAAGTTGTTAGATTTTGGGTGCAAGTCCGCCCTTGAAGGGCCGGATTATTTGATTAGGATATAAGTAGCCTAATCAAATAAGAATAAATCAGCATTAATTACAGATTGGGGAATAAGTCAGTATGGGATTGTTAATTGAGAGACAAGTCACCATAATTAGGAAATTAATTGAGAATTAATTTAATTACTGTCTTGGAGAGTAAGAAGGAGTGCACACATTTCCTAATTAGTGGCCACACTAAACCACTATAAATAGGGTGTGCCACTTCAATTGCAATTGATCCTGCCATTGAGCTTTCTGGCAATCTCTTCTCTCCTACCATCTTTCTGGTTCTGGTGATTTGCTGTGCAAATCACAATTAGGCTTTAATAGTATAATAATTGTGTGGGCACAATTATGGAGCATTGGAGTTTTAACCCGGATCCGAACATGGATTCGCCCCGGTACGCCAGTTTTCGCTCTCTCCTATTATTTTTCCTACATTGGCATCAGAGCATGTTGATCCTGTGACTTTGATTTATTCTATGTGAATAAACTACATGATATAATTTGTTTATATTCTCATATAATTCTGTTGTGCTATTATATATGTGAATATATAATGTTAATATGTGTGAATAATTTTTTTTATCCTCTTCTCACATAAATGATTCTGGGCTTTCAATATGCAAGCGTTGCAATATTTTGAGTTCAACATTAACATGGATGTATATGTTTCGAATGCTTTATGCCCATATGAATCTGTCTCCTGATTCTTTTTGCCTCTTTCTCCTTTTTCAATCATATGCGTGTGTCTCTGCCTAGTGTATGAACGATGATATATGCGTGTCTGTGTTCTCTGTGTGCATCAAACTCCTCTTCCCATATTTGCTATTCAACCTGAGCATATATGATACTGGGTTCTTGATTGTTTGCTCCTCTAATTATTTTATATATACGCACACACACACACATATATATATATATTATGGCATAGATTTTTTTTCCTCCTCGTCTCCTCACCTCTTTGTTCCCATTAAAGGTGAGTCTTTGGGACCTATGTGGAACGAAAAACAAGAGACTTTAACCCTCAAAAGCTAGGAAAACTTTAGAAACGCAGAGGACACACATCCAGGTCGAATTATGCAGCACCGACAACGTCGAGTAAAAATGGGGTGTTTGAAACTGAGTGTTTTTGCCCCAACCGAAGCCATGGTTGTGTAGAGCTCAAAGAGATGGTTGCAATGATGCTTAAAACGTGTTAAACGGAGTTCAGATGAGGGAGAAACGAAGGAAAGAAGTTGGCGGGTTGCTTGTCGCCGCCGCCACTTGAGCCATGATTTGATAAATGAAAAAGATGTTTTCATATCAAATAAAAGCCATGGATTTGTGTTCAATATACTACGATTCTAACGACACCAAGAACACGAAAAACAGAGCTACAACGAGGGAGATATGGCCTTCCGAAGTTGGCATGTCACGATGACCCACTGGAGCTCTAACCGGGTCGGGTTGACCAGGCTGGAGGTTGAAGACGATGACGTGGCAGGCAACGCCATGTCATCGGTCAACAAAAGCTACGAGGCACCAATGAGATGTCACCACGTCAGCGTTCATAGCCACATTAGCATCGGTCAACGTCGACCACATCATCAGTTAACCATCCATGTTGATCGACACACGTTAGCACCACGTCATTGCCATGTCAGCGAGGTCAATGCGTTGACCAGTAAAACCTTGACTAGTCAACGATCAAAGTTGACCGTAAAAAAAAAGACAGATGGCACGTGGGGCCCCATTGAGGCCTCTGTTTGACACATGGCTAGCACCGTCGGAGAGTGGATGCGCGTGGAGTCACTGGAGCCGGCGCATATCATTGGTGGACGGCCGCAAGGCGGCATGTGGAGGTCACGCGCCATCTCCGAGAGTGACCAACGTTGGAATTTTCTAATTTTTTAGGATTTTTTGATCCAGACACCTCTAGGGGTGCGTGTGGGCTCATGGGACCTCTGATTGAGACACGGTTGGCTCCTAAAAATCCCTAAATTCGAGAGCTTCAATTTGATATATAATTTGCATATATTTGAAGCACTTTTGGATCTGTTTTGAGTCAAAAAGGTGCTTATATGCACTTAGAGATTCCCAAAAACATTGAAATTGAGTCTATGTGGATTCTATTATTTTTGGGATATGTTGACTCACTTATTAAGAGTATTTCAACTACAATATAAGGTTAATGCTGCAAGATTCTTTAAAGTGAGAGATTATTCAAATGAGTTTTTGAATATAAGATCTTATCCAACCTTGATTCAAACTTTTAGAGATAAAGCCTGAAAATTGCAGCAACTTGAAATTATTGAATAATAACAAGTCTTCACATGCTTCTAACCACGTTAATTCAATTGGGATTGAAGCAATGACTTCCAAAAGTCAACCCTTTATCAAAAATGTTGTGACAAAGGACAAGACAGATAGAGATGTAAGATTCATTTCATCAAGTGGGAGGTATGCTGCAATTACATCCAAGTGAGTGGATGTAAACATGGTAAAGAGGAGCTGGACATTGTAGCTAGATGCTACATGAGTTCATATGGTCAGAAAATCCTATGAGAGGGAGAACCTAGTTAAGAGACAACAATATGAGATAAAGTTTTCTGAATGTTCTTTTTTCATTGAATTTATTATTAAATTCTTTGTTTTTAGAATTGAATTAAGTATATTCTCTTCTTGTTTCCATGAACATTCATGTTGCTTAGATGATATTGTGGTATTATCTTCTTAATATAAATGCCTTTGATTGAGTGGGGGTTTCTGGAATGCTTCTAGAAATTCAAAAGGAGAAAGTGTTCAATAAAGACTATGGTTCAAAGGGTAATAAGCTAACTAACATGATTGGGATGGGAGTCAACCTAGTTGTCTCCTGAACATGAAACTTGTAACCCCCTCCGTAATTATATCCGAAATACGCGATTAAAGTGAAATAAAGACTAATAATAATCAAAACTCATTTAAAATCCCATCCTTGAGATAGGGTTTTCACAAATACCTTTTAAAATCTAATTAACTTGATCTCATATTCACATTTCGAATACAATTACTACGCGAAGATAAATCACATTCATATAAATATCAGAGTGCACAACATAATCATCCCGGCAATCTCAGGTACATACCTTCGCTAAAGATACACGGGGCATAATTGCCCATTACAATTCTTCAAATGGGGATTACACAATCTCATCTCAAATTTATAACCCTATATTCAACCGAATCATATACAGTCTTCACAACTCATTGATAACCAACTACCAACTCTCATCTCGAAGGAGTCCTAGCCGCTCCCCCCACGAGCCACTTGTCCTGTCTAAATTGTTGGTAGGGGAGGGTGAGATTCAAGAGAATCTCAGTAGGGAAACATTATCAATATGCAGGCAAGATAAGTGTTTAATGCATGACAGGCTTGCATCACATAACTCACACACACACACATACAATGACAAATCTATAAGCTCAATGCTTCGAACGATACACATATGGCCATAGCATATATTGAAACATAGCTTCAAATCATTCATACATGTTCCACCTAATCAAGCAAAGCAATAACATGCATCAACACATTAATACAGTTATCAGGGCATGCAGGAGAGATAAGTTCCCTACCTCCAGTCTTTTCTCATCGATTTACGTGCCAACAACTGGGGCTTCACATTCGATCCTACAATGTCAAATGTACTATTTAGACACTTCCATAGTGTTTCTGGGGGTTATATGAGGCTATATTGAAAATTTACTAAAATACCCCCGGGGACCCGGCTTGGCCCTGCCGTACCCGGTCCGGCTGTACTTTTCTTGAAATTTTGACATGGGCTATTCTGACATATTTTCGCCCAAGCAATCCATTTCAAGACCCGGAATTATCAAATTCAATGTCAATTTACAAATTTACCCTTGGCAGCCCCACTTTAAAGGTTTCAGGGGTGTTTTTCGTAATTATGCTTTTTCGGCCTTTTCTGAAAAAGTGACCAACTGTAACCCCACCTAATTTTCACTCCTGAACTCAATGGAATCATCAAATCATTGAAAATCCATCTCTAACCCCTACAAAATAGCCTTGGCCAAAATTTTCAATTCCCCGGGAAAAATTGGGGTTTTTCGGTTTCGGCTCCGTAAATGCGTTCCTTTCTACTCCTAACCTCTTTATTGACTATTCCATTAGGTTACAACTACTATTTAGTACAAATTTTGGCAGCATAACACTACTAACACAACATTTCCAAATTTTACAAACAAAGACAATCCGGCGAAATTTCACCGATTAAATTGTCCACAGCAGCGAGAATAATCAATATACGAAAGTTTGGAAGTTACCTCAAGCTCCTAATAGCTTCTCCTTGACTTGACTGAAAACCCTAGCCTCTTCAACACCAAATTTGCTTCTCAAACACCTTAAATAACATAGAAGAAAAGCTTAGGAACAAGGTTATACGCATTAGGTACGAATTCACCGAAGAAATCAACCTACCTTGTAAGTTCTCTTCTCTTTCTCTCTCTAAAAGCTCTCAAACTTTCTCTCTCTCTTGGCTTCTGGTTCAGCACGAAAATGAGAGCTGAAGATGATGAGAAAATGTTTTAATATCCATGCTGATGTCATCTTTTATTTTGATGATGTCATAATTCCCATTTTCGGATTTTCTGGCAGATTTTCTGCCCAAACTTTGAAAAATCATAACTAATTCTATAAAACTGAAAATGAGGTGATTCCAAAGCCAAATGAAAGATATTTAAGTCCTCTTCATATGAAAATTATTGGTCATTACTAAAAATCACCACACAATTCCAGAAATACATAAAACTCATCACTGCCCCAAAACAGAGTTCAGTTTCCATCCCAAACTTTGGACAGTCATATCTCCTAGTTCACAAAACGAAATGGCACAAATTATATGTCCATTTTGAAGCTTGAGATGTGAAATATAAGACTAGAAAGTTTCAGAATTTTTAGACACCATTTGTTCATTAAAAACGTTCACACAAACTGACTTCCCAGAATAGAGTTTCACTGGACAGAATTTCAGATTTTGCATCTTTGCTTCAATTGGTTCCATTTTCATACCAAACATCATTCCCACATAAATTTTCACAAGGAATCCTTTGGAAACATCAAATCAATCAAATTCACATCACATTGACATGTTTTCACAACAATCTCAACATGTCAACACAATTCACATTCAATTCTTCCCTCTATTCTAAGTCAATTTGGATGTTAATCCACAATTGAACTCAAATATAGGGTTTTGGCACTGCTCACAACACACACGAATCACATTCGAGTGCCAAATCACATCATATTCTCCAAAAGGGTTATTTATCACTAACCACATCCACTTTTGAAGTCATTAACCCTTAATCACAATTTGGGATCTTGCTAAACCGGGGCTTAGCAATCCACTAATCTCAGGCTTATTCTCTAACCTCGAGTCTCAAAATTCGGGGTATTACAAAACTAGTGAACTTATTATCTAATTATCCTTTGTCTCATTTGAACAAATATGATTTGTATACCATAATCGTCTAAGTGACCAGTTATGACCAAGTCTATTTGACTGAGCTTATGAAGACAAGCTCAATAGAGATATATGTGGAGTTAGAAACTCTTAAATCTCTTTCATTCAAGAAGAATGAGATGTCAGGGACACCCTACAAAGTAGTCATTTAGAGGCTGAAGCAACCAAAGGATATAAAAGGTTTATGCTATCAAGTCTAGAAAGAACAACATTGCTTAAACTTATATTGGTATGAGCAATGTAACCTTATCCAAGCCATGTGGATAGTGTTGGAAGATAGTGAAATAGATTATCTTCTTCCATAAAGTTAAGACTAAGTTAAGTTTTAACATAGTGTATTAAGTCCTAACATGTCGTTTAGGCAACACTTGAGGCAAATGTCAAACTAAGAAGTTGAGACAATTAAAATGCCAAGTTCTTTCTAACAAACAACAAGTGTATATTGTGACAAGACGTCTCCTAGTGAGTGGGAGGAAGCTATGTCTTTTAGTAAGTGGGAGTGAGCCATGTCTTCCAGCAAGCGGGTGTATACGAAAGTAAATATTGCCCCTGATATACATATTGTAACCTTCAGCAATGTGATTCACCACATTGAACTTGAGTATGAAAGACTGAAGGATCCAACATCCATCAGTCAGATGAACTTAGCTAAATAGTGGGAGGATTCATCCTCTAAGCCTAAGGGCAAGAAACTTATGAGGTAAACTTGATCTAGAGGAGGTCAAATGGTTTCTGCAAAGATGAAAAGCTATATTGATAATCCTTAAGGGTCGTGAAAGTAGCAATTCACATGAGTTGTAGATGTTTCATAGAAGCATATGGCTTCATGTCAAATGCAAAGCAATGAAGAGATAGAATCAATGGATTGGAACTTGCACGTTAACTCTACATAGATAAACCACCCTGATTCACTCTATGTAATTACAACTGATAGAATCACATCTTTGCTATCTCTTTAGTTAAGGATCGATGGGACTATGATTCTTAAATCCTTTATTGGATTTTGATGTTTCTTTTTAGGGATAAAAGATTTTATTTCTTGCCACATGTACACATTGATCAAAAGAAATGATCAAACTAGAAAAAGAGTATTTGCTAAACAATGTGTGCTAAAGGGTTAATACCATTATGAATAAGTTAAGAACTTATTCTACCTGGCAAGAAAGACAAAGAAACAGTTTTGAGAAAATCCACTATAATTGGAAAATTGTGACGTTAGTAAGCCAATGAACTTGAGGGCAAAACACAGAGCTTGGTGTTTCATTAATGTTGTGGATGTTTACTCGAAATACAGTAATGTTTACTTGATTTTTGGCAAGCATGAAGCTATTAGATAATGACTGAACTAGTCAAGAATCAGTTAAACTAAAAGGATAAGACCTTTCGAATTAACAAGGGTTAAGGACACCCATGTGATTAGTTCAAGCTGCTTTGTTTACAAGAAATGGATTGATAGGCAACTATCAATACCTAGAACCCTTCAACATAATAAAATTGTTGAAATGGAGAGATAGACCTCTCCTTGACATGGTTAAGTAAATAATGACATAAGTGAAACTATAAGCCATATTTGGTATGTAAACTTACACCTATTACCTTCACACTTAACCAAATGCCTTCTATGTCAGTCACGACCTTACCCTGTGAATCATGGATAGGCCTTAGATCAGGCACAAGCACGTTAAGACCATAAGGGTCAGCAACTTTATATCCATAATTCTTCCTATGAGTAACGAAGATTGGGGTCAAGGTATACAAGGTATCTCTTTATGAGATGACCTGAGACTTTGACAAGACATATCTTCATTAGTGAAAATGATGGCGGCTCAGTGACTGCAGAGTGCCGAGGGACGCAACATTCATAAAACCCAGATTTCCTAGTAGGAAATGAGCATTAATCATATTGAATATCTTTAAGAGGTTCACAAGTGACAAGGAATAACCAAGTGTTCCTAAGTTCACTGATCCAAGTGGGAGGATTGAGACCATTTTCACAACGAAAGAGGTAAGAGGTAAGTTACGAGAGAATTACCTCACTCATACATAGGAAAAGAATCCTATAAAATCCCCCTTAGAGCAAATTGTCATCTAGCGAATGACTATAAAGGGATAAATTTCCTAATGGATTAAATGCTCTCTTCATCATTTAGAAGGTGATGACAACTACCTATAAGTGTCTAAAAGACATTAAAAGGATCTGCTAAGAAGAATTGCAAAGTGTTATGTAGGAGGATATGGATTCTTTTTGAAACTAGCCAAGTATATGTTTTAGGCAATTTGTAGCCTAGCCAAGAGGCAATTGAGAATAAGCAGGTTCTCAAATTTGTTGGGGGCACATAAAACCTAAAACACTTAGTGGCTAAGGGGTACTACAATGGAAGGTTGTCTATTGTGTGTTTTAACTCTGAACTTTGGCAATGACAACAAGCTTAATCTTGAAATTACATCAAGACGATGCAAACACCGCTTTCCAATTTGGAAATTTAGAAATTGGATGATGAACTCTACATAAAGTAGCTTAAGGGCTTCATAGAAACAATCACCCAAATAGTAGTATATGAGGTTTCACAAGGAGGGGGCCTTACCAACTTTGAAATAATCGAAGAATACTACATGAGTGTCAAACAGTCTAGTAATGATTCTTTGTGAAGTCATCCTTTGTCAAATGACATATGTTTAACTGAAATAAGCATCAAGGGAGTCAAAGGAATAAAGGATCAGAATCCATGAATTCTGAGTTGAAAAATCATGGGTTGAATAAATAATATCTTAAATGACAAGGTAAATGGAGATTGCACAAGGAAGATACAGTCTTTGCTACCTAGACATGTACAAGTGTGATCCTTAGGCATCTTAGGATGTCAAACTGCAAACCCATGGACACCCCTGAAGTTCAGGGCATAAACCTAGAGAAGTTATATGTCCTATAAGGAATCCAACATAGAAAAAGTGGATAGAGTCCTATAGTAAGATTGTGGTTGGTAATGTGCACATTGGTGTATATAAGGCCAAAAAGTTTTTTGTCAGACTTGGAAGCTATTTTTTTGGTCCTGCTGTGAAATGAATTATGAGAATAACCATGGATTAAGTTGTTAAGGAAACAATTTTTCCTTCGAAAGGATACTCCAATATAAGGCCTAGGCAATGGAGTAAAGAAAAAATACGATGTATTTTTGTTATCCATGGAAATAGAACATAGAGTGTGTTCCACCATCATTCAAGGTGCCATATGGTTAGAGAAGTTCCTATGAATGATTGGGAATGAATGGTGGATAGAAGGATCCAAACTATAGCATCTTATGATGAGGATCCTAAGTATCACAGCAAGGCGAAACATACATTTGATATATCTCTATGAGAGATATGCTATCAAAAAAAGGGAAAGCGTCAATTCAATGACCTTCAGCTGACAGAATGTTGGTAGATCCCCTTACTGAGCCCTTAGTTTGATATTCATTGAGTTAATAAAAATCTTGGGGCGTAAAGAAAATGTAAGGTCATGAACTTATTTTATATGAAGATAAAAGAAATAGTACGTATGTTATGAGTAAACACATATAAGGTATACAAGTTTATATGTCGTACAGATCAGAAGAGGTTGGTTTACTCACATAAACAACCATCTTCCATGTTTTGCAAGGGCATGGGAGGGTAAGACGAGCAAATGATCACCATGAGATGGTTAAGAAGAATCATTGCTTTTGAGTCATCTCAGTTAGATTGAGATGAGATCTACATGTGTGCATGCACACAAAAAATGGATCGAAGCATGAATATAGACCTGTAGCCAGGCAAATAACTCTTTTTCATAAATGAGATTGTAAAAGAGATATTGTGAAAAAGAAAGTTCTGGTTCAAATGTTGAGTATATTTTGGAACTAATATCTGTACGGTGAAAGATAAAGAAATCGACGTACACCTCAAACCATTCAATGTAGCATGCAATTCATATTGCATGTGCTTAAGAGTTAGACTTCAACACGGGATGTAGGTGAAAGATCCCTAGTTCACTACAGTGTGAGTCCTAGGAAGGAAAAATCCTTCCACGATGCCCTTAAGACTTAGGCGGCATCATGAAAGCTTGGTTTGGTGACAGCTACTTTAGTGGTAGCTCCATGATCACACTCGATTTGGTCAGATGAGTGAAAACTAGGAAAGCGATAAAGTCAAGATGGATTGATGTTTAGTCAAAAAATGAAGATTTACTCCTAGATACATAAGATGTGCTAGTATTTATGGTCGACCCCTTACTAGCTCTATGTGTAGCTAGTAAGTGTGTGCGTGGAAAGCAATCTGAGTTAATTAACATATTAGCTCGAGAGGGATTAGATATGCCATGAGTAATGTGTATGGGAGAATCTGGGGCATATAAGGCGATGGATATATAGCTTACGGTTAAATATAAAGGGTGCCCTTGGAAGCTGATATGATATGAGGGATTTCTAGTATCACAAGCACTAAATCTTAAAGATGTTTTTGCCCACATGGTCACGGCAGACTCCAAGTATGAAACAAGAAAGAGTAACGCACGCATGATGGGAGGCCCATCAAGTACGAGTGGGAGATATTGGACTTTAGGTCCAAGTCTGCCCTTGATGGGCCGGACTATTTGATTAGGATATAAGTAGCCTAATCAAATAAAAATAAATCAGCATTAATTGCAGATTGGGGAATAAGTCAATATTAATTATGAGATTGTTAATTGAGGAACAAGTCACCGTAATTAGGAAATTAATTGAGAATCAATTAATTTAATTACTGTCTTGGAGAGCAAGAAAGAGTACACACGTTTTCTAATTAGTGGCCATACTAAACCACTATAAATAGGGTGTGCTTCCTCAATTGCAATTGACCTTGCCAATGAGCTTTCTGGCAATCTCTTCTCTCCTACCATCTTTCTGGTTCTGGTGATCTGCTATGCAAATCACAATTAGGCTCTAGTAGTCTAATAATTGTGTGGGCACAATTATGGAGCATTGGAGTTTTGACTTGGATCCAAACATAGATTCACCCCAGTACGCCAGTTTTCTCTCTCTCCTCTTATTTTTCCTACAGAAGTTTTACACTTTCTCTGGTGTGCAAGAACAAACTTTGTCACGTAGGTTCTAGTATCTCTCCTTTACAGGTCATTAAATCTGCACTAGCTAAAGCACATGGTTTCACTAGTAAGTTTTTGGCTCAAGGACTTCAAGAACAAGATGCTTTTCACCAACAAGTGATACAACCTCGAGCCTGGCATTCTTTCTTACAAAATTGTCCTTACAAGTGGGATGTTTACTTCAAAATCAGTAGCAATAACAACTATGTGCATACTATTTCCACTACAAAAAATGACAATTTGTGGTGGTAAAAAAAACCGCTACAAATGTGAGTATTTGTAGCGATTTTGACAAAACCCGCTACAAATCTGCAACAGGTTATCTCCCGTCAAGTGGCGCATGGGTTAGGGAACAGAATTTGTAGTGGTTTACAATGTATAACTGATACAAAATTTGGCGCCAAGCTGGTCCCAAATTTTTCACGGCTCATTTGTAGCTGTTGCCATATAAAAACTGCTATAAATTTGATGCTAGCTTGGCAGCAATTGGTGTAAAGTTGGCATGATGACTGTGGTGGTTACTTTATAGTGGTTGTGATTAAAGTAACCACTATAGAATCCAAAGAGTTGCATATTTATAGCAGTTAATCTGAACCGCTACAAAGTGGTATGCAAATTTGTAGCACTTATACCTTATAACCGCTACAGAATGCAAATGGTCTACAAGTTTGTAGAGGTTATATGTAACCGCTACAAATGTTCACGTTAATCGAGTAGGGTTTGTGAATTTATAGCAATTAAGGTAGCAGTTTTTACAAAAACCGCTATAAATCTGGGCGCTATAAAAACCGCGCGGCTCCTCAATTTTCCATTTTGATTTCTCACGTGCCCATTGAGATTTTCCCTGAGATCTAAGGTTCTACTAAAGCTTTTGACAGAGTTTGCTACACGAGGTTAGTAAAGTTAAGTGCTTTTTCCCCCCTTTTTGGCTATTATTTTATAATTTTGATATAAATTATGCTAATATTAACTTTTTTATAGGTGTATATATATATTATGGCTTCTGAGCGAGACAAGGGGAAGGAAAAGGAGGCTGCACTTCCCCTCAGACCTATTTGTGAGGGAGCAAGAGCAGAAGGGGTAGTGGGAGAAGTGGCAGTAAAGGGTAGTATGGGGGTAGGCACATCCCTATGCCATCACAAGGGTCGATTAGACTATAGTAGCCATAAGAGGTGGCCCCATCGTGGCCACCCTTCTAGGAGATGGGCCCACAGCAGACAGTCCCACAGGAGGTGACTGCTCCATAGCTGCATGTTTATCTTGAGGAGGATATCAGTTTTAGCGATATAGATGAGAATGAAGAATTTGATATCCCGATTCCTATTATTGAGATGGAGCAATTTCTGGATGAGGAGGACATGAGGGACTAGAACAACCCATAGCGGTCGTCTGCCTAGTCGAAGGGATTAGGGTGCAGGTTCAAGGTAAATTTAATTATTATTTTAATAAATTTAATATTGAAATTCCATAGGTTAAATGTTTTTTAAAATTTAATTAACGTATGTGGTAAATTGTGCAGTTAAGCAGGGGAACATTTCAACGAGGAGGCTGGAAGTAGCCAGTCTCAATAGCATAGACCAAAGCCTACATGTTGTAGTTCAGTTGAATGAGGCCACATACCAGCCAATCGAGAATGGTGGTCACCTATTCAACCGTTTCCTAAACGAGCTGGGCTAGAATTGGATGTGGTTCCCCATCCACTTCAAGACTTAGAAGAATGTTCCCAAGGGACCGAAAGATCTGGCATGGCACGACGCCATGAAGGTAATTAATAGCATTTAATTATTTTATATATTTTTTAATTAATTGTATTTAACTATATCAATTGTAAGTAAATGTATTTAATTATATTTTATTCAATTGTGTTACAACTTAGGTATGCCGTTCGGGACAACCAGAAGAGATGCACGTTGATGAAGATGGGAGACAGCTGGAGGAATAGGAGGAATTGTCTCTTCCATAGTGTGAATAAGGATGGGACGATTCCTCTATAGTAACTGATCGAGAATGTCCCAGATGGCATCCCACTAAACGATTGAATGAGTTTTGTCCAGTACAAGAATAGCATCAAATAATTTATTTATAATTATAATTTTAATATAATTTTCATTATGTTTATGTTTTTAATAATTTAATTGTTTTCTATTTTTTAAATATTTTTTTATTTTATGCAGGCTCTTTCTCAGAGGTGTTAGATATGATTAGTTTTGATGATGTCAAATATAGATGTTAAATATTGAGAGAAGAAAGTTTATATAATGTATTTATCTCCTACATTAACTAACTACTGTGTTTAATGTAAAATATCCTGTAGATTAGTCAAGCAAAGAAAGAAGACATCAAGTTGGGTTGAAAAGATTCATGTGATTTAATATTGCAGATTATTCGAAAAGTAAAACTTGTTTTTGGTTAAGATCTATTTGAATAACTCTCAATTTATCTGAACAAATAAAGTATTATTCGAACAATGAATAAGCTATTCGAATAGAGGAGAACTGTTAACATTGAAAGTATTCTAATAAGCACATTAGTATTCGAATAGCATGCCTAATAAATTTATCTGAAAATAATTCAAGTGAAAAAGTATTTGAATAATCAAGGAACTATCCGAATAGTCATTGTGATTTCAAACTCTATTTCTAAATATGTTATCCAGATAGTAGGATAACTATTCGAATAGTAAGGGCACTATTCGAATAGTGTGATGATTATCTGAATAAGTTTTTGATGAATTTCAGCATCCAATACTATAAGACTATCAGGATAGTAAGGTTACTATCAGGATAGTAAGGAGACTATTAGAATAGTATTTGACATATTTTAAAGAGGACTATCCGAATAGTAATGGAACTATCAGAATAGTTTCAGTACAAAATTATCAAATACTATTCAAATAGTGAAATGACTATTCGAATACTACAAGACTATCAGGATAGTAATGGAACTATCAGAATATTCTCAATGCAAAATTATCAAATACTATTCAAATAGTGAAATGACTATTCGAATACTACAAGACTATCAGGATAGTAATGGAACTATCATAATAGTCTCAATGCAAAATTATCAAATACTATTTGAATAGTAAAGTGATTATTTGAATAGTCCATAACTGAAAAAGGGTGATTCTATTAGAATAGAATCAAGGCTATTTGAATAACGCAGCAGACTCTATTTCTTTCAGCATGGGCGATGTTTATTAATTGTCATATCTCCCAAACCGCTACTCGGATTGAGATAAAACTTGTGGCATATGAAACTAGACTCCCAATGCATCATTTTTGACATAAAAATCAAGTTAAAAGGAGCTGATATGAGTGACATATGAATTTTGGAATATGACATTTAAATTACCGTCATATTTCAGAACAGGTTCATTATTTTTAACATAACTCTCAAACTACACATCGGATTGAGATGAAACTGGTGCCATATGAAACTAGACTTACAGATATTTCCATGGATAGGTCATGGGTCATATTTAGAGTTATTTTCAAAGAAATATGCCTTCTAGAATTTGGTGATCGAATTCAAGCTCTATTATGTTCCAGACCAATCGATACACATTGAATCATAACTTTTGAAATATAAATTATTTGTGATTGATTCCAGTTACTGTGCAAAGAAGACTTAAAGAGCTTTATAAGGATAGGTCATTTACCATTGATTTATTTCTAAAGAGTTACACCCTCAGAAGTTTATTCAAATATAGTGGTTGCAGGAATATGAAGATTCATTATCAAAGTGCATTATTCAAATACAGCAAGTTGTATTTGAATAGTATGTTATATCTTGTGGAAAGGCCATTCAAATAAGGGTTGGTCTATTCGAATATGAAAGTTCATTATGAGAGAATATTATTCGAATACAAATGGCACTATTCGAATAAGATCATTTGTTTTACAAGGGAGCTATTCGAATAAGGAATTCACTATTCGAATACACTTCAAGTTCTAAAAGTTTATTCGAATAAGGATTACTTATTATCAAAGAAGGCTATTCGAATACAACAAATGTTATCTGAATAACTGTTTTTCTAGAAAACAGAGTATCACCTCGAAACTCCTGAATATCATTGAAATTTTGTGTCACTTGTTCTTATTGATTCTAATCACTCTAATACTTCATTATATTAGTGATTAAGCATTTTCCAGGTGATCAAACAAGGATTAACGCACAAGACAGAGAAATCACTTTTGTGTTAGAAGCTTCCAACGGCTAGTTCAATAGTAATATTTTAAGCCTCAACGGGAAGAAGAAAAGCTCAAACGGTCAAATGCTCTTCATCAACTATAAAAGGAGAGTCATTCAAAATGAACAGAGATGAGATCCCATGCCTACAATGTTGATATGCTATTACTTTGAATCTTACTTGACCGAAGCTCTGTAATAATAATCCCACCATGTACTTCAGTGTTAATCATTATCTACTTTATATAAAGAGAAGTAATCTTTCATTGTAATCATCTATATTTGTGAGAGTTACTCAAGATTGGGGAATCTTGAGTGGGAAAGAAATTGTATCCTTAAAGTATGTAAGGGGGAGCTCTTATCTCAGTGAGAGAATTGTAAAGGCTTCACAAGTGCTCGTATCAAACTTGTGAGATTGTAGTGGTTCTCAAGTACCTGGTTAAACTTGAGGGAGATAGTGGATTGAAATCTCAGGAGGAGCCTGGGGACTGGATGTAGGTCATCGTGAATTAGACCAAACCATGATAAATCATAGTTTGTATCTTCTCTTCCCTGAACTTTTATATTTCCAGCATATATGATTTCAATAACTGATTATGGTTTTATATTTCATTACTTACATATTTATTGATTTCATAAGATGTGAAAATAATTTCAAATTTGTTAAGTTTTTATAATACACCCAATTCACCCCCTTTCTTGGGTGTCAGCCAGTTCTAACAAGAGGTACATGAGGTACCGAGGGCAGCAGAGGATCTGCCACACTACAGGATCAAAGACATTTGTTGTCACTTACAGCGAGCTGGTAATTTATTTATAATTTTAATATAACTTTCATAATGTTTATGTTTTTAATAATTATAATTGTTCATAATACTAATTTATTGTTTTAATTGTTTTAGGAGAGGAAGGCTCAGTAGGAGAACTACTAGACAGACTATAAGGAGTTATTCACAATCACCCATAGACATTGTGACAGGACTCTGACCTCTCAACAGGCAGAGGAGGCCATTGTAAGTTAATTTATTATTTTATAATAGTAATTTATTGTTATATTTTTTTTTCATAAAACTACTTTATTATGAATAATAATAATGATAATACTTTATTGTTTAATAAAATGTAGGAGCGGATGCAGTAGTTACAGGCAGAGCTGCATGAGACCCAGACCCAGGAGTCACAGGGATCTGTAGACCCCACTGCACCATTGAAAGCGAGTTTGGGTCCAGTTGAGCAACTTGAACGTGTAAGGGGTATGGGCATAGGCGCTAGACCTAGTATAGCCTACGGCAAGAGTAGCACCTCTAAGGCTGGCAGCTCTCGAGCACAGATGTCCTGGGTCAGACGTTTGAGGGATGAGTCTGTTGAGCAGCTTCGTTCGAAGGTTGCCAGGACACATGTTACATGGCCCATCAGATGCAATAGATGCAAAGTAGGCCAATTCTAATATGCCTAGCATATACTATAGCGGGATATCACGAACTACATGCTGAAGTGGTCATGGAGTCGCCTGTTCTCTGACGAGGAGCATCCATAGGTCCCCCCTTTCCCTAGGTTCATTATCTAGTCGACTCTTACTGTGATGATGATGGTACAATTCACTCTACTCAATGCCTTGATACAGCCGCATATGATGATTAGCGCTATTATCCCCCCTCCTGAGGGACGACCTGATCATCAGCCATGTGATTCTGCCCCTTTGGATAGTTAGTTTATGTTTTTAGTTTGATTAATGAGAATTATATTTTTCTTTTTAACATATGTACAAAAATTTATATATTTATATTTTCATTAATGTTAGATTCATCTTTTGTTTAGAATGAATACAAAAATATTTTCAAAAAAAAATTGTATTTGTAGCGGTTGTAACAACATAACCGCTACAAAAGATGAATATTTGTAGCAGTTTAATATCATTAACTGCTACAAATAGAACCTTTACTTTATAGCGGTTACAAGTTATAACCGCTACAACATGTATATTTGTAGCAGTTTCACCAACAGTAACTGCTACAACATGCAAAATAAAAAATTTAGATATAAACAACAGTCAAGAAACTTTATAGCAGTTTCTACATATACAACTGCTGTAAACTATCAATTTGAAATTTGAATAATTTAGTTCCCACCCTTGTATGTTTATAGCGGTTCTATAAAGTGAATTGCACAATAGCAGCAGTTATTGAACTGGAACCACTATAAATTGAAATTTTGAAATTTGAAAGTTTATTTCCTACTAACGGGTGTGAACTTTTGTAGTGGTTTTTTGGGATCAACCGCTACAAATTGTCAAACTTTTGAAATTTGAATTTTATATCCTGTCAACGGTTGTCATTGTTGTAGCAGTTTATTTAACTATAACGGCTACACAATTATACTTAGTAGTGGTTAAGGTACAAGTTTTGGAATCTTTACCAATTGTTTGACGTTGGAGGAATTGAATATAAGCTTCCAAGCACCTGTCATTTTGTATTCACTCATCTTTTTGCTAAATTTTTTCATTAGATATGGATAAGTCATGGATCAAGTTGCCATACAATTCTCTATAATATTTGTACGGATTAAACAAATATTTGGATTTTGCCTAATCTCATGCCAGTTGTAATGGTAAAATAATCTACTCGTGTTGGAGATGCAAGTTTAAGAAGTGGCATGCACGACAAGTTGTCAAGGAATATTTGTTTGTGATGCCTTTCCTGGAAGACTATACGTTCTGGGGAGTTCATGGTGAGAAACCAGGTATGAGATATGATGATCCTGTTCCTCAAAGTTTACAAGTAGGAGTTCAAGTAGATGAAGAAGTGTAGGGTTCAAAGCCGGTGTTCGTGATTAATGAAGTAGCTTAGGATTTAATGGATGAAGCTAATCATCCTTTGTATCAAGGTTATCAAAAATACTCAAAATTATCTTTCTTGATCAAATTATATCATATTAAATGCCTGTGTGGAATTATAGATAATGGAATGTAGATGTTGCTAATTATTATAAGATGCATTCCCCAACACAGAAATTCCTACATCGTTCTACTAGGCCAAGAAGATTATTAAATGATTGGGCTTACCTACCAAAAAATTGATGCATGCCCCAACGACTGTATGTTATATTGTGGAGACGATTCCAGTAGGGAGACTTGTAAGTGATATCACACATCAAGGTACAAGACAATTTGGAAAGGTAAAATTTAGAAGAAGAAACCTATAAAGATTCTCATATATTTCCCTTTCAAGCCACGCATACAAATATCGTTTATGTCATCCAAAACGGTAGAGCATATGAGGTGGCATGAAGTTGATAAGAATAAATATGGTAAATTAAGACATCCCTAGGATACAGACGCTTGGAAAACATTTGATAAAGACTTTCCATTTTTTGCGGTTGACCCCAGAAATGTTCAGCTTGCTTTGGCGACTAACAGTTTTAATCCATTTGAGAATTTTAGCACAAGTTACAGTATATGGCCGGTAGTCTTAGTTCTCCATAACTTACCCCTTGGATGTGTATGAAACAAAGCTCCTTTATTTTGTCTATGATCATTCCAGGCAAAAAGGTACCGGGTAATGACATCGATGTTTATCTCTAATCGTGTATTGTGGAATTGCTTGACCATTGGAATGTCGGCATCAAGATATATCTCATATACGAGAAGACATTGTTCAACTTGCGTGCAACTTTGATGTGGACAATTAGTGACTTTTTTGGCTTGGGAACATTATCTGGGTAGAATATGCATATTGGGTTGGCATATCCAACTTGCAATTTTGACTTTGACGCAACACACCTTCCCCAAAGCTGAAAGTGGTGCTTTATGGGTATTATAGGTTTCTTGATGGAAAGCACAAGGTCAGATTGCAATGGAATCGCTTCAATGGAAAACTAGAAAAGAGGACCACCTCAAACATTATCCGGTGCTGATATCTTACAGTAGCTTGAGGAAGTTGAATTCGAGTTCAGAAAAAGTGACAATGTAGCAAAAGCAGGGTGAAAGACGGGTATGACTTCTGCTTCTGTGTCTCAGCAATGAAGGAAGATAAGCATTTTCTTTACTCTTCCATATTGAAAATCTAATTTATTTCACCACAGTCTTGATGTCATGTACATTGAAAAAAATGTATGCGACAATGTGCTATATACACTACTTAACAAACCAGGCAAGTCAAAATATCATCTTCAAGTGAGGAAAGATTTACGTGCCATGGGATTTTATGAAGACGCGTGGCAAGATGAGCATGAGAAATTTCAACTGACAAAGTTCACCCTCATAAAACCGAACAAGGAAGTTTTCCTCATGATGTTGAAGAAAATAAAAGTTCTTGATGGCTATTCAACCAACATTTCATGATGTATTGACATGCATGCTCAAAAGGTTGCTAGGTTGAAGAGCCATGACTCACATGTTCTTATGCAACATTTACTTTCACTGGCTATAAAAAATGTACTTCCTCCTGATATGTCCATCGTTTTGGTGGAGCTTTGTTCTTTCTTTTGGAAGTTGTGTTTCAAGTTTTTTTATTATTGAGGAGCTTGATCAGCTGTAATCCAAAATAATTCTTACACTTTGTCATTTGGAGATGATCTTACCTCTATCCTTTTTCACTATGATAGTTCACTATATAGTCCACCTTGCTCATAAAACAAAGCTCGTTGGCCTAGTTCAATATCGATGGATGTATCTTATTGAGAGATATTCATTTTACATATGTGCGTCATTGTTAGTTCCTATGTTTGCTAGTTGCCCTTTCAGTATTTATTATCATTTTTCCTTTCTTTACTTTTTAGGTTTCTTGGAAAATTGAAATCTTACGTAAGGAATAAGTCCTAGCCAGAAGGTTTTATAGTTGAAGGTTATCTAGGGGATAAGGTCCTGTATTTCTGTTCAAGGTACTTTGATGACATTGAGACGGCTTTTAATCGACCATCTCATGTAGACGATTGTCCTGAACCTGTGCCAATATCAGGAGAATTTATCTCTCGTGTGGGTAAATCAGTTAGAGGAACTGAGAACTTCAAACTAACGGCAACTAAGAAGTTGCAAGCACATAGACATGTCTTGATTAATTGCACTCAAGTTGAACCCTTCCTTTATACCGATGCAACCTGTCATACAACCATGTCACGTCCCTTTTGTCCCACGATATATCGATTAAGGATAAGGCATAGATAATGTCATCCTTTTGTTCCTGACCATTACTTTCTCGATTCCTGAGTAGCCTGACAATAGAAATGGAAACTTCCTTCCATTGTAGTATGGCCATACATTTCTCAGACTCACTCATCGAGGGGCCTAGTAATATCTCTCTACTAATATGAGGGACATATTCCATCTTGATCATTCATATTCCTCTGCATGAAAAACCACCAAGCCCGATCATAGCCTTTATCATCACTCAGTCAAAGTGACTTTTGACTAGTTCAAAGCTTAGCAACTCTCATGTAGGAATCCATGATGACCTCAGGTCTAAGGACATTGTGACGTGGTTATACATGAGAAAAACTTATGACTTGATCAATGTAGCTTTTTCATAGTGGGTTGGTCTAGCACCTTGTACTCTTACAAGTGACTAAGACTTTGATTTGTATCTCTATATCTTATCAAAGTCATACTAGTCTTGTTTCATCTCTGCTCCCGTATAGATGACCGACCAGGGATATTTTAGGACAATCTTCATGAATTATCCAAGGATACAATTATCACAATTAACATGTAAATAATATGATAACAGAATGGATAAATTTCACTAAAATAATAATGTTCAAAGTACAATGATTGGTCCTTAGGGCACAATTTCCAACAGAACTCGCACATTCCATATTCCCCTACTGTGGTGAAAATCTTTTACTACAATTTGAAAGTCCAAAACATAAAGACTAGAGCTAGAGAGTTGATAAAGGAAGGAATTTCTACCACTATTAGAGGCAAACACATTATGATATCTCCTTCTATCATAAATGACATTATTGGCTATGTTGTACCACCATCCGATCCACCCACACTCACTACTAATGAAGCCTTCTGGCAATTAAGGCCAAAAAACCCTATAGGACATCTCAATTTCAAACCTATTGATATGCCTAACTCTGTTCGTGCCCTTCATTATATATACTCCCATAGCATTGTCAATAAATCCAAAAACTATACCCATTTTGGTCAGAGAGACTACTATCTATTGGCCTCCTTCCTAGCTGGTCAACGAAGAAATGTGGGGGAGCTTATCTTTGGTGAGATGAGAAGATTTAGATTTTCTTCATCAAGATCCACCATAGTACCATATCCGTAACTCGTATCACTTATCCTAAAGCATAACAAGATTTGGTATTTGGAAGGAACTGAAAAGGCGAACATCTAAAGATTTGGTAAGACACAATTGACACATATTGGGATTACTCTTCTGGTAAGTCAAACCAAGGTCACATCTCAGCAAGAAGCCACTCCATTGAGAGGTCATGAGGCTCAGTCTTCTGTACAAGGTCCAATTCCACCTCCATCTTTCCTAAATGCATTACTACCAAGCTATCTGGCCAAAGTGATCAATCAAGTTGTGACAGGCTTGAAAAAGGAATTGTTGAGAGAATACAAAAAATTGGTAGACAAGTTGGAAACTCAAGTCTCAAGATTAATAGACAAGGCTAATGCCAATTTTGATATGATGTTCAAGGCATAAGAAGATCAGTCTCGAAGAATCTCTGACATGGAGATCTACTTGCATACTCATATTCTGACTACTTCTACTGAGGTGCCTCCAAAATCTACTCCTACTATGGTTTCACCTTTCTAGCCTCAAACACATGTACTTTTCACTAATTCTCATTCCCAGGTTGAGGTCAGTTATGATCAGCCATCATCCTTCACACCAACAGCCACTACTCCTCACCTATCATCTCCACCTTTTGTGCTTGAGCCATTTGACCCATCCACTGCCATGGTAATATAAACCCCACCATTTGATCTTACTTTCCCTCAACCCCCTTCTGCTGCTGACAAAACAGGGGAGAATGATATGTGCTAGTTTTGAGCTACTCTGGTATGATATGGAAGTATTTTTGTTTAAGGGGGAGTATTGGGTAGTTTTTTTGTATTGGGGTAGGTTTGAACTTTTCTATTCTTTTATTTGGATTTACTTGGGTTTCATGGGTAGATGTTAGTTTGCCATTGTACTTTACAAGTTCATTACTCTATATATGATCATTTTTAGTGTTTTTGTTCAAACATTATAATACTATGATTTATCTGGGCTTTAAGTGTCCATTGAAAGTATTGTAGGAAACTTGAGAAGTTAAGTGCAAAAAGCTGAAAAATGACTCAAAATTTTAGTAAATATGCATTTAGAAGTCTTGAGAGTGTTTTAAAAAAATTTCACTTCAATCACATTTTTAAATTCTATCACAAAGATTTTGTCATCATTAAAAAGGGTGAGAATGTTAGATTCAAAGTTTTGATGATAACAAAAGATTATTGTGTGCTATGGTAAGAAACTCATGTTTTGCAAGTTTAGACAATGGTTGAAAATATTACCAAATGCATATCACGAAGTTTAGAGGTCATTGCTGTGATTTTAACTGATGCACTCGAGTAATGGAGCAAGCACACGAGCAATAAGCACTTTTCACTTGAGCACAATCAAGTGTTGAACTGAAAGTGTTCGATAGAAGCAGACCCTAACTGAAAATACAAGGACAACTTGAGTGATGGACACAACACTCGAGTAATGATATGATTTGTACTCGAGCATGAAGGCACACTCATGCAAGTGTTTGACAAAGAGCAATGTCAAAGATAGGATATCAACACTTCACTCGAGCATATACTCACTACTTGAGTGATAGCCTCAAGTGCACTCGAGTCCTACCAAGTATGGTATAGGAAGTGTTTATCCGACAGCAAGATAAACTCAAAGTGCAAGCTGCACTCGAGTTCAAGAGAGTGAAGTATAGAGTGTTTGCCTGAGAGTCAGCCAAAGCATGGAAGAGCAAGTGCACTCGAGTTGAGAGTACTTGTACTCGAGTGATACCTCAGTAGCCGCGAGTGAAAAATCTAACTCTCTCCATTCTTGTTACAAGTACTGAAGTGAAAGAGTATCTTATACAAGACTATACTCTTCACTTGAGTAAGGATTAGTGTACTCAAGTAAGGCCCCACATCACCTGTGAGTGAGAAAATTACACTCGTAAAAATCAGTGCGAGTGTTATCCAGATACGAGAGTTCATAGTGCAAGATACATGTGCACTCGAGTGAGGTTCCATATCACTTGCAAGTATGAAAATGTACTCTCTCAAAATCTCGTGAAAGAGCAACACAAAAGCAGAAGCATAAGAGCAAATATGAAGTTGCACTCTGGTGATACTCTGTCAGAAGCCAAAATGCAACAGACTTACAGCAATCAATCTGAACATGGCTTAATATAATTTATTCATTCTATTTTTACTTGTATTATTATTTAACATCATATAACATATATTACAAGTGTGAAATATGAGTTTGATCATTTGAATTAGAAAGGGACAGAGGAAGTCAAACAACGGCAGACAGAATCATTACGACCAACTAAGCACGTACCTACCATGATATCATGTTCAAAGATTTCAAACGTACGCATGTTGTTCCATAGAAAAATGCTCTTCTCCACAATGATTACTATTCAACGGGCAAAATCAGCTGACTATAAATGTAGAGCTTCAGAGACCATCAAAAAATAACTGAGAACAAGAATTCACACAAGAAAATTCACAAGTCTATGTTATTCATATTTTCTCTATATTCATATTTTACTTTAGTGTTTATTATATTTGCTTTGTGAGAGAGTCTGTATAAACTTTAAATTCTATTTTTATTTGATCTCTGTTAGAGTCGGCTGACACCTAAGAGGGGGGTGAATTGGGTGTAAGTTAAAAACTTAAGAACTTTAAAAATATTTTCGAATCTTAGTGGAAGCAATAAATATGAAAGTAATTAATCATAAATCAATAGTAAGATTAAATAATGTAAGCTGGAAATATAAAAGCTTAGGGAAGACAATATGCAAAATGTGATTTATCCTGGTTCAGTCCAATCTGTGATGGCCTACGTCCAGTCCCCAGGCTCCTCCTGAGATTTTCAAATCCACTATTTTCTTGTTTAATCCAGGCACAAGAAAAGCCTTTACAAAGTTCTCACCAAGATACTCCCCCTTTCAGCAAGTCTTACAAGCAGAGCAATCCTGAAGATCTTTCCTTCCTGCTTTCCCATGCAAGTCTTACGAGCAGCAACGTTCTCTCCTATTTACACCCTTATATGTCTTACGAGCAGCAACATTCTCTACTACTTGCACCTTATAAGTCTTACAAGAAAAAAGTCTTAACGGTGATTCTCTCTACACTTCCCTGTAAGGAAATCAACCCACTCAAGGTCCCTCTACCTTAAGATCAATTTAAAAATACAGTTGAAGTTGTTTACAAACTCTCATATAGAGTGGATATAATACTCACTAAAGTACAATACAAATAACTCTCTCAAATATACATGATATAGAAAATAGATAAGAATAGAGAGTAGTTGAGTCGAAGTGGATGATTCATGATATAAGCATGTTTATGTTGTAGTGTTCTCGTTGTTATTTCTGAACTCTGAATGCTCTTCTATTTATAGTTGATGAAGATTGATGACCATTTGAGCATTTCAACATATCCATTAGAGTGCGGCTGCTTCTTTTGTTCGTTTGCTTGAGTTTGAAACACTAGCTGTTAGAATATTGGGCACTCTGCTTCATTAAAGTCAACTTTTTTCACTTCGCATCATCTCTTCATTGTATTCCTGGAGAAATGCATTAAACACTAATATAATGAAGTATTAGAATGATTGGAAACAAGAAGAGTGAGTTTTATAATTAATCCCATGATTTCTGAAAGCTTCAGTACGTTGTTGGTCGCATTACTCGAGTGGTTACTCGAGTAAGCCTCTCTTTTCTTCTGGTTACTCGAGTGATCCCTTGAGTAATAGGTCAAATAACTTTACAAATTTCTCGAGTTCTCCCTCGAGTAATGTTGTCTAAATCTTGGCTGAGAGTAATTCCAACTTCATTACTCGAGTGATCCCTCAAGTAATTCCTTTCAAAATCTGGCCAAGAGCATTTCTTCTCTGATTACTCGAGTGGCCCCTCGAGTAATATCTCAAATAACTCTGTAGATTACTCGAGGGATCCCTTCAAGTATTCCTACTCAATTCTTGATAGAGAGCTTACTGGAACATTTTCTCACACATTACCTGAGTGGTCCCTCGAGTAAATTCTAAATAACTTTGCATATTACTCGAGAAGCCCTTCAAGTGAATTCTTGATTTTGATTCGAAACATGGCAAATTATATATCATCGGAAAGCTCTCATCGTCTACATTCCAATACAACAAGAGTCAGCTCCAAACTTGTTGTACACAGAAAGTTATGATCCAAAGAATATCTTCTGCATTTAGACGAAGTCTGGAATCACGAGCATCAACTTCCAGAAGGCATAGCTCTTAGCATATAACTTAAAATATGGCAAATTATATATCCATGGAAATCACTTTAAGTCTCGTTTCGTATGGAATTGGTTTCCTCTCAATCCAATATGTATTTTGAGAGTTATGTCCAAAATACCAAACCTTATTTTGGTAAAAGACACTGATTCATGTGTCAAATTCAATAGACATATCTCTCCCATCTGAACTCCTTTTAATGTGATCTTAGTGTCCATAGTTCATGTTGGGAGTCTAGTTTCATATGCCACAAATTTCAGCTCAATCTGACATGTGGTTGGAAAGATATCATCAAAATACCAAATCTCTATTCGACCACATGAAAACAGAGTGCCATTACTCGAGTGGTTACTCGAGTAATCTTGAAGTAACTTTGCAGATTACTCAAGTAGCCACTTGAGTAATTACCTTAAAAATGAGGCAGTGCCATATTACTCAAGTGATTACTCGAGTAATCATCCCCGGAGGTACCATAACTTCTGTATACATCATTTTAGCCTCGTATTGACCAATTCCAACTTCTGTTTGACCATAGAAACCTCCGATATCACTTCTAATAGCTTGGATCTTGATATTCCCATGTGATCTTGCAAGTTCTTCTTTCTTCAATCTCTTTCTTCTTGTTTTGCCACTTGATGATCATTCTTCATAACCCAACTAGATGTCTTCTTGAATATCTTCAATCTTCTTCTTTCTTTGCTTGACTAATCTTAAATCTTGATATTCCCATTAGATCTTATAATTTCTTCTTTCTTCAATCCCTTGCCTCTTGATTTTCTTCTTGATGATCATTCTCTATTTATGAGGCATTATAAGCAAAATAACATCAACCCACCATGAGGTTTATGACTAATCTACAAGATATACAACATTACATATAGTAGTTAATCAATGTAGAAGATAAGTATATTATACAAACTTTTTGCTCTTAATACTTGACATCTATATTTGACATCAACAAAACTATTCGTATCTAACAGTCTCAAGGTACAGGGACCTTAAGATGGTCGATATCCTTACGAGAGAAGCAGTTGAGAGAATTCCTAGTAGGACTTTCTGCTCATAAGACTTACAAGGTACAAGCAGTAGAGAACGTTACTGCTTTTAAGACTTACAGTGGTGTAAGCAAGAGAGAACGTTGCTGCTCATAAGACTTGTATACGTAAGTAAGAGAGAAGGGTCATAGGTTTGTCTTTCTGCACATAAGACTTGTCGTAGTCCATTCAAGGATGATTGTTGTTTTACGGCTTTCTGAGAGCCTACTGTGTGCTAATCTTGATCTCTGAGGACTAGACATAGGCCTAGGTTTTGGGCCGAACCAGTATAACTCTGTGTGATAATCTTCTTAACTCTACTTTATTTACAGCTATTGTCATATCATCGCATCAACTGAAAAATTTATTACATCACCCAATTCACCTCCCTCTTGGGTGAAGCTTACCTCTTTCCCTTTTCTCTCCATTTCCTATTTTTCTTACATAATGATAACCACATTGTAGCAGACAACATAATAATTTCTTATTACATACATATCCTCAATAATGTTACTAATATAAAGTTTATACTTATCCAACTTAATTAAATCATTCTTTTTAAATAATAACTACTATATTCAATCCCATATTATAAAAATGGAGACAGATATTTGTATAATTTTTTTTAATTTCACAAAATATTTGTAGCGTTTTTAAGAACTACAACCGCTATAAATTTAAAGACAAAATGGTATTAAATTTCTAGCACCAAGTTTGAAATTTCAAATGATATTAGTAGTGGTTATCCAACCACTACTAACTTTTGGCACCATTTTTTTAAAAATTACAATTTCACTTTAGTAGCTGTTTTGTAACCGTTATAAAAATGGAGCCAAATTTTCATTTTTCATTTTCTGCCACCCAAAATTGTGGTGACAAAATTTGTAATTGTTATAAAAACTGCTACAATATTGACAGATGATATGTAATCAACATTATAATCTTGTAGCGGTTGGAATACACCACTACAAATATAGTAGCGGTTTATTTATTGAGTAGCGGTTATTTGTAACTTTTACACAAACATTTGCAACAGTGGATTTTATAACAGTTTTTTCAACCTTTACTAATGTTGTTTGTAGCGGTTAAAATCACTACAAATGCACCTTTTTAACCACTATTAAATTCTATTTTTTTGTAGTGTTCTATTACCATCCTTTTCAACAATGTTCACCTACACCATTGGTTGTTAAGTTCTCCGACCAAACATGGCATCCTTCAACTATAGTTGCAGGCTCTCCATGAGGCAATGACTCTAATCCTTTGATAAAATCATGTTAATTATCCTCATCGTTTTTCTATCCACTATAAGTTGGTTAAATCCTCACAAATAAAAATCATTACTTAAACCAAGAATGTTTGTTGGACTCTACAATATCTTTAGAGAGATGTCTATGTATTACTCATCTACTTTGTAACTTACGTTTAAACAATATCAATGCATAGTTACATGTCATCAAAAAAAAAAGGGGGGGGATAAGAAGGGGAAAGAATAAGAAAAAGAAAAGATTAAGTGTATTAAAAAAATTATGGGGCCCACACTCCTTTTTTTTTAACACCTATGTTTCTTGTCTCCCTCTCCAGCATTTCTTTTTCTTCTTCTCCCACAGCCTCTTTGTCTCTCGCTGGTAGCAACTATAAGTCCTCCATTAATGGAGGCTTGAGATATTTTCCAGCTCTATATTATGCTCCAAAAATTCTCTAGCCAAAATATATTTAACAAATATTTTTCTACTCAATAATAGCATTTTAGTATTATAAAATTTATTGGGAGCTATTAAAGTTTGAGGATTAGGGCTTGGAGTAAGGATTGAGTTTCATCAGTTGGAGACCATAGGATTTAAGAGGTAATTTGTTATTTAATTTTAATCGGTTTACTTTGTTGAATAGGATTAAAGTTTTACACTTTAGGTTTGTTGAGGTTGAACCCTAAGTAAGAGAAGAGGGATTTTAGTTTTTAGAGTCAATTTTTGGTTGAAACTTTGATAATTGGTTGTGGGTAACTTAGAAATACTTGTTGAAAGATGATTTTGTGGATAAATTATAAGTTTGATTGGATTTTCCTTTTGCGGAGGAATTGTTGCAAAATTTTGGCGGCATTTTTGGAATGAGCAATTTGGACATAGTTTGGCTAAGGAATTATTTCAATTAGAAACTTTAGTTAATAAGGATCTTATATTTAAATTTTTATGGTGTTTAGACTTGATTTGAGTTACCGTTAAGTACTTGAAATTCTTACTCAAAAAAAGGGGATTTTGGAATAATAGTGATATGGAAACTTATAGATTTTCTTGTAGCTTTTAAAAGTGATTTGAGATTAAATAAAAGGTTATGAAATTTTTTAAAATTTTTGAATTGTTTAAATTGAAAATTCTTTATAAAAAAACAAGAATGATTGATTTAGGGTGTGTTTAAGAAAGAGACTAGAGGCCACAAACATGCAGTTACAATGTGAAAAGTATAGTGATGGTAAATTGCCCTATTTGGGTTAATTTTTGTGCCACTGGGCTCTTAGTCCAAAAGTACATTTTGAGAAAAAGCCAACAATTCCAACTTTTCATGATGCATGAAGGCAGCACCGTAGGAATCCGTTACTATGGAGAAGGTTTGCTTTCTTCTTAGTAGTACACTTAGATTTAATGGTGACTATTTTGTTCGAAGAAATTGAGATTGCTTTTCCCTAACCATTGAATCCCAGTTGGTTAGTTTGTTGTAGGTTGAGAAAGATAAATCTCTCTTGACAGAACAAGATTTGGATCATTTATGTAAGCTGGTTGAGGAAAAAGATGGAGGCCCTACATGGATTCAGATGATGGATCATTCTACCCCATGCATGAGCTACAAAGCTTAGCATAGATCCAGAGGTAGCTATTTGATTGTTCTATTTTGCATTTTAATGGTTTTAATCAGTCTAGTTGCATAGGATATTTGTGAGATGAATTCATATATTGGTTGATTTACCTTTATTAGAACAGACTACACTAGTATCACAGTAGTACTATATTTGAAGATGAAACTCCTGATTTGGGTAGAGATTTGTTTTGGGACGATAAATTCTAAATGTAATGGGATGACATGCTTATACATGCCACAACACTAGAAGAATGCAACGCTACAGGAACAATGGTAGTTCACTTGGTGCGCAAGGTTGGCATACTACTTCCTTGTATCTTTGATGGTTTGACTTGCCTCTTGTACATATGGCTGATATCTTGTAATTTTGTACTTTTTTCCAATAATTATTTAACTTTGTTTATTTTCTCAAATTTTAGTATTAATTTTTCAATTCAATTATCACAATATATACAAATAATAAATGTATGTAGTATTCAATAAGATTTATGCCCTTTTCAGTTATTTTCCATCCAAACTAGCTTTTCAAATAATAATCCAAACAGGTTTGACGTTTGAAAAAAAGCTACTTTTACCACCACTAATCCAAACACAAATCACATTTACAATATGACTTTTATCCTATCTTAAGTTTGCAAAAGTCAGATTCAAAAAAAGACACTTTTGTCACCGCTAATCTAAACAGGCTCTTAGTTAAGTAAAAATAATTATGAACTTGATTATTTGAGCTTACAATAGGGCAATTATAATTTAAGTTGAGCATTTGGAAGTTAGTTAATGATTATAATGAGTACAATAAAGTGGAGGAATCAAGAGAATATCATTAGGATAGTAAACATATGAATGGTGGAGATATTATGAATTTTTCTAAGGAACAATTACATGGATGTTGGAAGTTTAGCTACTAATTGTTAAGCATTGCCTTCAACAGTTATAATCTTATTGATGAATATTCACATTTATCATGTATACTCTTCTTAGTTCTGGTTAAGCACGAGATTTCACAAGAAATGTTATTCTTTATTTGCTTTAGCAAGAGGTAACCACTTTTCAATTTACCTTGTATGTTTGTTGATGTGATTATAAGTGTATGTTAGTATTTTAATTGTTATAAGTATATATTATAGCACTTTATTTATATGAAAAATGTACAATCATAATATGAATTATGCTTTTATTAAACTTGTTAATTAAGTGGGATTGAATGGTTTATCAAAATGTTGATAATGCATGGTATTGAGTATTGACTATGAGAATTGTAATACCTCAGCTTTTGAGACTCGAGGCTAGAGAATAAGCTTGAGATTATTGGATTGCTAAGTCCTGGTTTAGCAAGATCCCAAATTGTGATTAAGGGTTAATGACTTCAAAAGTGGATGTGGTTAGTGATAAATAACCCTTTTGGAGAATATGATGTGATTTGGCACTCGAATGTGATTCGTGTGTGTTGTAAGCAGTGCCGAAACCCTGTATTTGAGTTCAATTATGGATTAACATCCAAATTGACTTAGAATAGAGGGAAGAATTGAATGTGAATTGTGTTAACATGTTGAGATTGTTGTGAAAGCATGTCAATGTGATGTGAATTTGATTGATTTGGTGTTTCCAATGGATTCCTTGTGAAAATTTATGTGGGAATGATGTTTGGTATGAAAATGGAACCAATTGAAGCAAATATGCAAAATCTGAAATTCTGTCCAGTGAAACTCTATTCTGGGCAGTCAGTTTGTGTGAACGTTTTGAATAAACAAATGGTGTCTAAAAATTCTGAAACTTTCCAGTCTTATAGTTCACATCTTAAGCTTCAAAATGGACATATAATTTGTGCCATTTCGTTTTGTGAACTAGGAGATATGACTGTCCAAAGTTTGGGATGGAAACTGAACTCTGTTTTGGGACAGTGATGAGTTTTATGTAATTATGGAATTGTGTGGTGATTTTTAGTAATGTCCAATATTTTTCCTATGACGAGGACTTAAATATCTTTCATTTGGCTTTGGAATCAACTCATTTTGAGTTTTCTAGAATTAGTTATGATTTTTCAAAGTTTGGGCAGAAAATCTGCCAGAAAATCCGAAAATGGGAATTATGACATCATCAAAATAAAAGATGACATCAGAATGGAAATTAAAACAATTTCTCATCATCTTCAGCTCTCATTTTCGTGCTGAACCAGAAGCCAAGAGAGAGAGAAATTTTGAGAGCTTTTAGAGAGAGAAATAGAAGAGAACTTACAAGGTAGGTTGATTTCTTCGGTGAATTCATACCTAATGCGTATAACCTTGTTTCTAAGCTTCTCTTCTATGTTATTTAAGGTGTTTGAGAAGCAAATTTGGTGTTCAAGAGGCTAGGGTTTTCAGCCAAGTCAAGGAGAAGCTATTAGGAGCTTGAGGTAACTTCCAAACTTTCGTATATTGACTATTCTGGCTGCTGTGGACAATTTAATCGGTGAAATTTCGCCGGATTGTCTTTGTTTGTAAAATTTGGAAATGTTGTGTTAGTAGTGTTATGCTGCCAAAATTTGTACTAAATGGTAGCTGTAACCTAATGGAATAGTCAATAAAGTGGTTAGGAGTTGAAAGGAACGCATTTAAGGAGCCGAAACCGAAAAACCCCAATTTTTCCCGGGGAATTGAGAATTTTGGCCAAGGCTAGTTTGGAGGGGTTAGAGATGGATTTTCAATGATTTGATGATTCCATTGAGTTCAGGTGCGAAAATTAGGTAGGGTTACAGTTGGTCACTTTTTTCGGAAGAGGCCAAAAAGCATAATTACGAAAACGCCCCTGAAACCCTTAAAGTGGGGCTGCCAAGGGTAAATTTGTAAATTGACATTGAATTTGATAATTCCAAGTCCAGAAATAGATTCTTTGGGCGAAAATATGTCAGAATAGCCCATGTCAAAATTTCAAGAAAAGTATAGCCGAACCGGGTACGGCGGGGCCGGGCCGGGTCCCTGGGGGTATTTTAGTAAATTTTCAATATAGCCTCATATAACCTCCAGAAACACTATGGACGTGTCTAAATAGTACATTTGACATTGTAGGATCGAATGTGAAGACTGGAGGTAGGGAACTTATCTCTCTTGCATGCTCTGATAACTGTATTAATGTGTTGATGCATGTTATTGCTTTGCTTGATTATGTGGAACATGTATGAATGATTTAAAGCTATGTTTCAATATATGCTTGGGCCATATATGTATCGTTCGAATCATTGAGCTTATAGATTTGTCATTGTATGTGCATGAGTTATGTGATGCAAGCATGTCATGCATTAAACACTTATCTTGCCTGCATATTGATAATGTTTCCCTACTGAGATTCTCTCAAATCTCACCCTCCCCTACCAATAATTTAGACAGGGCAAGTGGCTCGTGGAGGGAGCGGCTAGGACTCTTTCGAGATGAGAGTTGGTAGCTGGTTATCAATGAGTTGTGAAGACTGTATATGATTCGGTTGAATATAAGGTTATAAATTTGAGATGAGATTGTGTAATCCCCATTTGAAGAATTGTAATGGGCAATTGTGCCCCGTGTATCTTTAGCGAAAGTATGTACCCGAGATTGCCGGGATGATTATATTGTGCACTCTGATATTTATATGAATGTGATTTATCTTCGCGTAGTAATTGTAATCGAAATGTGAATATGAGACCAAGCTTATAAATGATTTCGAAAGGTATTTGTGAAACCCAGCCATTTGATGGGTTAGTAAATGTTATTTGATTATTATTGGTCTCTATTTCACTTTAATCGCGTATTTCGGATATAATTACAGAGGGGGTTACAAGAATAACCTAGTGATACTGGATTTGGTGATGTTGAACTGTTGGATTGCATATTGAGTTGTGTTAGATTGTACAGTTGTGGTTGTGGGAGTTTTAATGCTATATACCACGTGGTATAGCAGGCACTTGGTGCCCAGTAGCTGGCTCCAATATTCTTAGGGCCCTTGGTATCACCGTTTCTTAGCCAGGTTAAAGGTTAGCTTAAGGGACATGTGACCCCTATCCATATTCTAAGTAAATGGAATTATAGCCTGATGTGAGTTGTAGAGCTTTTGGCTAGGCTATACCTCACTATTGGAGACCTTAGTATAGTCTTATCATGAAGAAGAATCTTGTTATGTTGTAGCCCATGGGTTTTGTCAGCAGTTATAAGGAGGTTATAAGGATGGATGAGCGAGTACTATGCATGCTTAATCACTCCTTGAGCTATTATTGATTATGAAAAACTATTTATACCTTATCATATAAATTCATGTTTAGCCCCATCAGTAATCTTGTAATCATTCCTTGCATACTTGTTAAATTGGAATTGTAGTTATTGGGTCCATGTGACTTACCCTGTTGCTTTTACATTTTTCAAGCAAGGTTCATAATGTGATATCTTTAGGGAAGGCTTGGGGGTTTAGGTTTGCATTGTGCAATTGTAAACCTCCTCTTTTGGTAGTTATGTGTTGACTTTATATATTTCCACCTAGGACTCATTCATACTCTGATATAACTAATCAAACTGTTTTGGATTTGCATGACCAGTTTATTTTTCATGTTGGAGTGCAGGTAAACGAGGCCTAAGGCCATGGGTTTTAAATTATGATTTTTGATTGTGGATTCACTTTTATGTAACTTTTGAGAAAGTTAAGGTTCTATCGAAAATGAAATTTTCTAGGAAAGTCATGAATCATAATTAATGAGATCATAATTGATGGAATGATATAAGGCCCTTTTGGTCAATTGTGTTATCAGGCTTCAAATGCCCAAGGCCTAATTATCATACTATTGACTTATATGTGGTTTTGAATAAGATGTTTAATACTTTATAACCATGATAGTCTTTCTTATTTAATTGGTTTCTTCTCTTTCTACTTAGTAGTTGTACTTAATGTTTTAATAAGTTATTTGGAATAGTTAAATGTACGATAATTAAGGAGGTTATTACATAAACTATTAGGTTTTTCATAAGTTTTGTTAATGAATTCACATATTTGATTAGGTTTTAACAACTTTCGTTTACCAAGTAACAAATCTATGTTAGTTCAAGCCTTTCACCCAAAAGGGAGGACATGAATTGAGTCATAATTTAAAATTTCAACTTTAAATCAAACTTAAATGAAGGAGTAAGGTTAGACAAATATTACTAAAGGTAGACGTACAAGATTTATACTAGTTCAATCTAAACCACTTGACTTATATCCAGTCCTCAAAAGTGTTTTTAAGATTTGCACAATCTTCCAAGATTCACAGGGCCCTTAGTGCCTCAATACAAGTAAGTTCTTTTTCAAAGAACAATCGCTCCCCCTTATACTTTATAATTAATGCCACTCAATATCCCACTTTTTTGAGCTTCTCATCATAATAAATGATTCAATAAATGACTTGCTGAAGAGTATATGAATAATCACTAAAGTACAAAATCACACTTAAGAGCTTAAGACTTAGTAATGAATGAAATAGTAAATTCTTTCGCAAAGAGTTGTTACTTGTCTTCAATGCTCTAGGTATGTATAGGTTGAGTGATTTAATGACTGTTTCTTGTTGAATGTGTCCGTGGGAGTGATTTGGTCATTATGATAGTCCTTGGAGACTCTAAACATTCTTTGCGTATAAGGAATTAGTCGTTGAAGTATAGAGAATGTCTGTTGTTTAAAAGTCCTTCACATTTAATGTTTCTAACACAAAAGTGCTTTTTCAAATTTGTGTGATAATCCTTGTTTGATCATCTAAAAAAATACTTAAGCACTAATATAATGAGGAATTAGAGTGATTAAAAGCAAAAAGAACAAGTTACACAATCATTCCAATGATTTTTAGAAAGTTCAAAGTAATGCTCTATTTTTTAGGAAGATGTCACTCAAGTGATCTTTACTTAGTCTTTTGGAAAAAATACAGTGCACTGGATAGGCCACTGCAGTGATGTGGCAGTGATGCACGAAAAATGATCACACGAGTGGTCACTCAAGTGATCTTATTTCTGTGAAAAACATATCACTGGGGTGATCAAGTAGTAATAGCATGATCACTCGAGTAACCTTATTTCCTTTGGTTTTTAAAGAAACAAATCACCGAATGTTATCACTGAAGTGCTCTAGTTGTTATGCACTTTTAACACATCATGAGTGATCTTACACTTAGAGAATTTTAGCCTTCAAAATACTTATAGGCTCACTACGGTGCTGTGCTAGTGATGCTCCTTTAGACATATCACTCGAGTAGTCACTTAAGTGAGCTTAATGCATCACTCGAGTGGTGACTCAAGTGATTTTATCTTTAAAATTTTTTAGAGCAAAGATCACTAGGATAGTTCACTGTGATGATGTTATGGTGATGAGATTTGAGCATATCACTTAAGTAGTTGCTTGAGTGATCTTCTCTTAGAAAAATTTTCCAAACTAGATTACTACTATGTATCACTATGGTGCTGTGAAGGTGATGTAAATTTAAATGTACTACTCGAGTAGTCATATGAGTGAGCTTAATAGATGACTCGAGTGTTCACTCGAGTGATCTTTTCTTTTACAACATTGATCACTAGATGGTTTACTATGGTAATGTGGTAGTGATGAAATTTGAACATATTACTCAAGTAGTCACTGAGTAATCTTCTTTTGTGAAAACATTTCACCTAAAAGATCACCATAGTGGTTAAAACAAGTTTTATGATATCACTCGAGTGATCTGATTTTTTTCTCTTCTAGTGGTCACTTCAGTAATTAATTGCTTTTTAAAACACATCACTCGAGTAGTCACTGGAGTGATCTATCAACTCTTGTAGAAACTGACCTTTGTTTGTTCCAAAAAAACTTGGCTTATCTTTTAAATCCTTTGCACAACCTTTTTAAGCTTTGTCATCATCAAAATATAGGGTCTAAGATTCTCCTCCTTTTTGATGATGACAAAACTTATTCTTAAGTTTAGAAATTTTGAAAATCAGTTTACCAAACCCGTTTTGAGTTTGGAATCACAAGTAATATATCTTCAAAACTTAGGATTAATCAGTTAAAGAGATAATAGATAAGAGGTGTAAACCCCTTCCTTGAAAGCCGTTAATATAGTTTGAAAATGTGTCATAAAGTAAACGGGAGACCAACGGATAATTTAAAACTCATTAGAGGCCTGCCTTCAAGATAAGACTCGGTCCTATGTTTTTGAAAACTTTTCAAAACCTATTTAATAAGGTCTCACTTCCACTTTTCGAATCTATTTAACCTGTTCAATTATGTTCCATTCATAAATATTAGAGTATTCCACAAAATATTCTGGACTTTCGGGTTATATTAATCAACTATAAGGGTTTATAGGGCATGATCGCCCATTAGTAGTTTCCTATACTGGGGATTACATATAGATACACAAATCTATGATAGGTACATCCACCTTCACTACATTGCACTTATATTTACAACATATACAATATTTACATTCATCCCAAAACCTAATAACTAATACAAAACTCTAATCTCCTAGTCGGGAGCACTAGCTGCCCTTCATTACCTGCTTCTCCTTCGATCAGTTTGCTCTAGCTATAGGTTAGTCATTTTAAAGAATGAGATTCATATGAATCTCAGTAGTAACATTTCACTCATATGATATATAATTAACAAAACATATACGTAATTATCATAAAGTAGCAATCACCACAACATTCACAGCAGCATACACAGCAGCATCCATATTCATCATATTCATGACATTTATGATAGCTTTCACAACTATATATGACAGCTTTAATAGCTATATACGATAGCTTTCATTGCTAAATACACATTTGTATATTCATCATATTCATGACAGCTTTCACAGCTGTATTCACATCCGTTACAATTCAATGATGAGCACAAATATACATAGCATTATACATGATATAAGACAAAGAGTCACTACCTTGTTTTTTTCATTCGTGCTCGGGCATAAGTTTTTCACGTTTAAGGTAGATGTCAACTCCTATAATCAGAATTAAGGACCATGAGTTATTCCTTATTCCAATTGTTAAATAACTACAAAACACTTGGGGTTAGTTATTATTTGAGTCCCTTAGGTGGCTATGAGAAGCTTAAACATATGCCTAAAGGGTTGGGGAGAGTAAGACCAGAAACCACCTTCCAAAAGTTCAAAATACTAAAATTGGGGGTTGGCCATAGCCAAAAATCCCTTGGCCGTGGCCAAAAAAATTGTCAAAAACCTTTTGGGCCACGGCCAAGAAAATTCCTATTTCTTGGTTGAACTTCCAAAAATTATAACTAAATCTACAAAAATCAAAATAGAGTGATTCCAAGTCATACTTAAAGCTTTCTAAGTCTCTATATAAGAAAAATATGAACCACTACCATATACCACCACAAAAATACAGACTTCAACGAATTTCCATACTATTCTAGAATAACTTCCAGTTTCAACCTCAAACTTTAGAAATACATAACTTCCAGAACACAACTCAGAATGACACCAATTTTATGTCATTTTAAAGCTTGGCATGTGCATTATGAGAATAAAAAGTTTTAGAATTTTTAGACACCATTTACTCATTCAAAACTGCCATGTAAACTAGTTGCCCTACATAGAGTTTTTGTTAACAAAACTTCCAATTTTTCAACCTAAGTTTCCAATGGTTCAAAATTTACAACAAACCTACTCCTAACACAATTTTTTACATAAAATCCAATGGAAATATGAAAACAATCAAATTCCCAATCCTTTCACAAGTTATGTTTTGACAAAATTTACACATAATTCTCACAATTTTCAAACTTTGCATTCAAGACTCAAATCAAGTTCATTTATTCAAACCACAACACAAGACACCATTACAATAATCAAAACATCCCAAACTATATAAACCCCAATATGCAAGAAAATTAGGGCAAAAATCCATAAACCCAAAGTTCTTAACCAATGGCCACAATATATATATATATATATATATCAAAAGATTGACTTTGCTCACCTCTACCACTTTCTCTAGCTTGTTCTTTGATTCTTCAACTACTAGTTTTTCTTAAGCACATAAAACACCTCTTCTTGAAAATCTAAAAACATACAAATAAAGCTCTCATCAAGAGGAAGAAGATTAGGGAAGAGATTTTGAGCAATAGAAATCATCTTTAAGGTCAAAATCCACAAGAAAGGACTCACCTTCACAAGAACCTCTTTCTCTTTCCTCCTCTACCTTGCTAGCCAACTTAGAGAGCTTGAGAGAGAGAGAGAGAGAAAAGTGATGAAATGATCAAGTCTTCATCTCCCTCCATGCTCTTGACCTAAAATGAGAAGAAAGAGGAAGATAATTAATTGTTTGAACTTTTTAACTAAATCCTATGGTGCCATGTGTCAAAATCTTATAACTTATCCCAAATGCTTAACCATATGATTATTCTAACTAATTCCATTAGCCATTTAGTCACAACTCTTACTCTTTTAGTTGATAATGAATTTCCTCTTTGGTAGTTGACTAATTGGTCGATAAATTTCTTTCTTCCCATTTTGCCCTTGACAATGGCAATTTCTAATGAATTACCATTTAACACATTAAGTGGCCCCTTTAGCTCATGCCATGTGCCCTCCCCCTCTCTTTAATTCAATTTAAGCTTTGTCACCATAATTAAGCTTAAATACTGGGTTTGGGCACTTTTTACTACTAATACGGGTCAAAACTCACTTTATTCTCTGAAGGTGTTTATCTAACATTAATTATATTCATTTATGGAGTCATGAGCCCTTAAACATATTTTGGGGCATTACAAGAGGGATTAGATTTCAACAAATATTCATGATATATATCCAAAAACTTGTTCAGCTAGATATTAACAAGTTTAAACACAAAGGTTAGTCTTAATCAGAGATAAATGCAAAATAGAAAATACATAGCAAGGGACTCTAGGAAAACTAAGAGGGGAGCAGTCTCATGTCCATAATCATTACCTTGAATATCAGTAGACAAACTTTGATCCTACTCCTCCTTTTTGGCATCATTAGAAAGGGAAGTTTAGACAGGAGAAGATGGTATATATCTAAATAGGGCATTGGGTAGCTCAGAAGAAGGGTCCAAGGTCTGTGATGGTGTGGCTTGAATGGAGCAAGAGGCATCATCAATAGTGCACCACCTTGGTAAGTAAAGGTAAGTGAATCTAAAGTAGCTGGCTCAGTCAAGTGGAAAGAAGGAATCTTGATGGGATCTTTAGGATCATAAACATAGGGGGGAATGTGTTGAGGTTGGTAGGTAGGCTATGAAGGCTCGTTGGAAAGTTCAGATACTTTAATTTCCTCTTCTAGCTTCTTGGTACCTTAGTTATTAGAATTATCAGAGTAATGAGAAGGAGAATAAAATCTTTCTTTAAGAATTGGCTCCTCTTAAGGAAGAGTACCTATAATAATGGGATCAGAGATAAGATGGCTAAGGGTAGGCTGTGTGGTGGTAGGATCAATAGTGATATGGATGGGACTAAAGGTTTCAGGGTCATTCATAGAAAGTAGTATGTTGCTCTGAGATGGATGTTCAGGAGTATAGGTAGGTGCAACATATACTAGAGTTGGTTGAAGAGGAGTAGAAAAGCTAGGATTCATGGCATCCAACTTCTCATGTAGAGAGCTCAACAAGTTTGCCACCTCAAACATCATGTTAGTCTAAACCTCCTGATGTGCAAGAACCTCCTTGTGATGTTGATTCATAACTTCACGCATCTTGCCCATCTTCTCATCAATATAAGAGACAAATTCAGCATTGCTATTGGCCTGATCAACATGAAATCCCTGAAGCACTTCCTTCAAGTACATCTGTATAGTGGATCCAAGGAAGGAGGGCGTATTAGATGCAGCTGGGGTGGAGGACTGAGTATCATCATTCCTTAATTGTTCTTTTGCAGTGTCAAACTCCTGTAACTTCTCTTCTTAGGAGTAGTAACCAAGGGATGTCTCAGAGTTAGATCAATTCCTAATTTGCCAATTCGATGCCTTCCAAACTGAGGAAACATCTCCAAGGGTTCATTTGGTTATAGTTACCAAATCTTGTTTGCCTTTAGTAAGAGAGACATGAACTGAGGATATGGAAAAAGGTATAAACTTGATAAAGGAGTGCCTACACCCTTGATCTCAGAGAAGATGATTTCTCTTAAGTTCATCTTGTTCTTACTTAATAGTGAAGCCAAAATGCTAGAATCATGATCAATAAAATGTGTGAAGTACTTAGATTTGTTCACTATATCCTTTAGTAGATGCACCAGAGGACACGATATAGATCACACATAGTACTAGACTTGAAGTTCAGAGGACCAATTGGCTCACCAAGCCTGAGAATTCTATAAATATGATTTGGCTTGTTCCTCATCCTATGTAGCTGGTTATATAGGCACAGATGATTATCCTTCTTGAACTCTATGACCTTGGCTTGGTTTAGTTGGAATTTTGGTGCTTATGGCCTCCTTGAGCATGGTGGCTATGGTTTGAGTGATTCTAGCATTGTATCTAGCCTCTTGCCGATCTCTTTCAGTTTAAGAGGGTGTGTCTGAGTCAAAGGTCAAACTCGATATACTAGGAGGAGCCTTTGATTTTCCCTTTCCTTCTGAAGTAGTAGCTTTAGTCTTTGATCTAGTTGTTCTAGTTCTTTAGTCACAACACCTTTAGCTTTTGATTGAGGTTCAGGAGAGGCTTGGCCTAGAACCTCTGGCCCAGGGTGCTTCTTCGGCTTGGATTTCAATGTCTTCTTCTGTTTCTTGACCAGAGGAGGTGATGGTAACTGAGAGCCCTCTTCTTCTTCTTGAAATGTAGTCTTGGTCATTGCCATATAGGAATAAAGCTCAGAATCTCAGTTATTAGAACTTTGGAGTTTGACTATGACAACTTTTAAGGTAGAGGATTTGTGGTGGCTTTTGGAAGTGTTTAGAAGTAAATTTAGAGGGCTTTTGCTTTGAAATGAGTGAGAAATAAAATATAAGGGAAATTTAGTCAGATCACTAGAAGTTGCACTTGAAGTGATTTGATGTGAATGACGCTATTTCCATAAAAAATAGGTACAGGGCCCCGATATCACTCAAGTAATCATATGCCATCATTTAAGTGGCCACTGAGTGATGGTGCTTAGAAAAACTTAATGATTTAGAAATATGATACCTAGCTAAGTAATCTTGTAATTACTTGAGAGTAAGTTCCATTTGGGGTAGTTGATCATTCTTGACATCATTTTGCTTGTTGTATCATTGATCTTTATAGATGAGCTTTTGAGTTGATGATCACTTGAGGGAGCACTCGAGTGATTCATGACTACTGGGTTTTCTAATCTTTCAACTTCCACCTCTTCATTTTGGTGGAGTTGTCACCATAAGTTATTCCTTTTCACCTCATCACTCGAGTGGTCATTCTAGTGATGTTCTTCATCTTTGGTAGGCATCACTCGAGTGATGTTGTGGCGAAGGCCCTCTCTGTTTACCTCTATTGCTTCTATCATGGAATAGAGTATCTCCTAAAATCCTGTAAAATAACTTTAATTCATTGGGATTTACCATTCCTAATTATCTTTATATATATAAAAATTAATATTTTGCAAGTGGTTTTGTAAAAATATCAGCCACTTGGAGGTGTATTGGTATGAAAATCACCTTGACATCCTTCTTTGTACATGATCATTGATGAAGTGATTTCTTATATCAATGTGCTTTGTTCTTCAATGTTGAACTGGATTTTTTGATAGGCTAATTATACTTGTGTTGTCATAATAAATTGGTATCTCCTTTAGATGGATGTCTATATCTTGAAGTCATTGTTTGAGCTAAAGGACTTCTTGAGCACAACAACTTGCTGCAGATATGTATTCAGCTTCAGTAGATGATAGAGATGTGGCATTTAGTTTATTGCTAAACCATGATACTATAAAGCCACCAAGAAACTGGCATTAACCACTGGTACTCTTTCTATTAGTCTTCTTTCTATCATGGTCTAAATCAAAATATGGTATCAAATACTTGTTGCCTCCTTTGGGATACCATATTTCAAGCTCAGCTGTATTAGCTAAATATCTAAAGATTCTCTTCACTGTTTCAGCATGTGATTCTTTAGGTGTTGATTGTTATCTTTAACACATGCCCATATTGAATTGAATGTCTGGTCAACTTACAATCAAGTAGAACAATAAGCCAATCATTCCCTTGTATTTTATGATATTGAAGTCAGCTCCTTTGACATCAACATCTAACAAGGTTGTTGAGCTCATAAGTGTATCGACTCTATTTGCATGATCTATCCCATATTTCTTCAAGAGCACTCTAAGATATTAGTCTAGGAAATGAATATCTCATTCTTTCTTTTTTGACTTGTAATCCAAGAAAGAAATTAATTCTCTCATCATTGACATCTCAAATTCTCCTTGCATTGTTTTACAAAATTGTTGACATAGAGAGTCGTTAGTAGCACCGATAATAATATCATCAACATAAATTTCAACAATTAAGATATCAAGTTTTTTATGTTTGATGAATAATGTTGTATCTACTTTGCCTCTGACAAAGCCTTGATCAAGGAGGAACTTGCTTAGATGTTCATACCAAGCTCTTAAAGCTTGTTTCAAATCATAAAGAGCTTTCTTAATCCTAAAAACATGATCAGGCTTGGTTACATCCTCAAAGCCAGGGAGTTGTTCTACATAGACTTCTTTCATCATATACCCATTTAAAAAAGCGGTTTTTACATCTATTTAATAGAGTTTGAACCCTTTGATGGTTGTAAAGGCTAAAAGTACTCGTATGGCTTCTAATCTTACTACTATAGCATGTTTCCTCATAATCAATTCCTTCTTTCTGATTATAGCCTTTTGCCATTAATCTTGCCTTGTTCTTGACAATGATTGTAGATTCATCAATTTTGTTCTTGAATACCCATTTGGTGCCATTGACCGAATGATCTTTAAGCTATGGTACCAAATCCCATACTTGATTTCTTTCAGATTGATTTAGCTCTTTCTGCATTGCTAACACCCAATCATTGTCTAAAAGGACTTCTTCAATATTGGAAGGTTCTATTTTAGAAATAAAGGACTTCTTGGCTCTTTTTGTGTTTGATTTTGGTCATTTTCAAACATGTTTTCTTTTTTTTCTAAAATGAGATTAGGAGAATTTGAAATGACTTGGTCTCCTAATTCATGAACTTCCTCTAGTTCCTCTTTATTAGGCTTTGATTGAGACTTATTATTAGTAAACATAACATGTATAGATTATTCTACAACACAAGTTAATTTATTAAAAACTTTATATACTTTACTTATATTAAAATAGCCAAGAAATAAACCTTCATCAGCTTTAAGATCGAATTTACCAAGGCTATGTTTACTATTATTGTGGATGAAGCATTTGCATTCGAACACATGTAGGTGAGCATGATTTGGTTTCCTTCCTTTGTAGAGCTTGTAAGGTGTCTTTCCAAGCTCTGATATAGGCTTTGTTTGAAATGTAACATGCCGCACCCATTTAATCAACCCAGAATACTTGTAACACCTCCTTCTCATTCAACATTGCTCTTGCCATGTTAGTAAGGAATTTATTCTTTCTTTCAATAACACCATTTTACTGTGGAGTTCTTAGAACATAAAAGTTGTGATCAGTCCCATTTGTATTACAATATTCTCCTAAAGACTGTATCTCAAATTCTCTACCATGACTAGTCTTAATTGACACAATAGGCATACCCTTCTAATTTTGGACCTTTTTTGCTAACACAGCAAATTCATTGAAAGTTTCATCTTTTGAAGAAAGAAATATAGCCCAAGTAAATCTAGAATAGTCATCAACAGTTACCAAAGTATAGAGGTTTCTACTGAAACTCTTAACTCTTACTGGTTCAACTAAATCCATATGAAGCAGTTGGAGTATCTTCTCTATTTGGACTATCTTCTTAGATTTAAATGAGAACTTTATTTGTTTGCTCTTTTGGAAAGAGTCATAGATGACATTATCTTTGAAATGTAGTTAAGGTAGACCAATAACTAAATCATGTTTGACTAATTTGCCTAGTCAGTTCATATTGACATGAGCTAGTCTCTTGTGCCATATCCAACTTTCATCTGTATTGCTCAAAAAACAATTTTCAACAACATTTATATTAATATCCAAGGGTGTAATAGTTACTGTAATACCCCAAACTTTTGGACTAGAAGCTAGAGAATAAGCTTGAATAAAGTAGACTACTAAATCTAGTTTAGTAAGAATTCCAAACCGCACTCAGAATAAATTATGAATCTAGATGCGAATTAGTTGAAGGAAAGTACCATATTTCTTTAGGATTGTGTCAGAATGACATAAAGCCTAACTTGGATCCAAAGGAAAAGGGAAATAGTGTCTAGAAAGAAGTAATAAAGAGAACTACAAGAACTAATGGCACAAGAAATAATACTGCTATAATCAAGGGCAAAAGAGACAATTGCTACTTGATCTTGAGGTTAAAATTGGAAGACAAAATAAAGGGCTAGGATTTGATCTTCAAAAGTAAGAAGTAATTATGAGAATGAGAATAAAAATTTATCTCTCTCTTAAGCCCTCAAAACGGTCCTCATTAAGGGCAAATTGGGCAAGAAAAATAGTTGGTTAAATAGTCCAAGCTTCATCTAATTTTTCCAACTTGGGAAAAAATTGACCAATGGCAAGACAAAGCAAGCAAGATGGCCAACATTTCCTCTTCCATTTTCAAGAGGGAAATTTGGCCATTTAGGGTTTTATAGCTTTCATGAAGCTTTGATCATATACATGTAATTATTTGATGTTTTAAAAGCATATGAGCTAAGTTTGGTGGTTAAAATGTGAATTGGCGGATTGTTATGTTGAACCCTAATTTCTAGTTTAAACAAGACATCAAGAAAGCATGAGAATTTGATCAATTTAATATTACCATTGTGTTCTACATGAAAAATTGTGTGGTAATAGTCCCTGGTTAGAAATTTTGGAACTTTAGAACACAATTTGTAAAATTGCACATTCGCTGCCAATTAGGGTTTCCTGCGTAGCAATTTGTTTGCATTGCTTTTTTGAGTAACTGAACAATATCCAATGATCATGATCTCTTCCAAAATAAACGTAGACTAATCAAGTTTTAATTTGATAGGTCATATAGGTCAATTGGATCTGTACACTATGAGATATGCATTTTTGAAATTGGTCATATAAAATTGGCATGTTTCTGTGACAGTGTCCAATGAATTATAATTCTGGAATGTTGTGTGTCCAATTGGCTAAGAAAAATATTTTTCACTAATACTAGACTTAATAAGAGTCACATAGCCTTTGGAATCACTGCAATTGAACTTTTGTACATAAAGATTAAAATTTTCAAAGTTTGTTGAAATTTCTGCCACTATTTTATAAAAGTACAAAATTAACAAGGTAATGGAATAATGTAATTAAGTTGCACTCTAGGGTTAAAATTAAGCACTTTGGGATAGTTTGACCAAATTGACTCTTTTTTTGACTTAGTGTATTAACCCTAATGATAATCAACTTGAGTGTTTTAATTATGAAAGAATTAGAATAAGTGATAACTTTAACACCCGTCTTACATATCCCTTTAATTACGTATTGGAAACGTTAGTCATTAGTTCCTTAAGGGTTTATTACTCATTTCTGATTCATTTGCCGTTCTTCTTACCAAATCTCCAAGTTAATTGAATTGATCTTTTCTCTTTCCTCTTTTCCTTTACTTGGTATTAATTCCTCCTAAAAAAGAAGCCAACTTTGTTGACTAATTCCTTCTTGATATGTTGCTTTTTTGGTCAAACTTTCAACTTGATAAAAATGAAGACGATTTGACTTTTCCTTCTTCTCTTTTTTCCTTTTGCTTTTTGGCTTGGCCAACGACTATAGAATTACTCTAAGTTTTTCTATCTTTCCTTCCCCTAGTATTGACCAAAATGTGTCGTCAAAAAGGAATGATGAGTGTTAACCAAATGCCTATTGGCATAAGGATTCAACTTGACCAAAGTCTTCTTCAAAAGTGAGTTGAAACTTTGACCAACTCCTTTTTCTTCTCCCTTTTATGCCCTTGGACGTTTTTTTGTGGCATAAGGGAGTGAGATGATTTGCTTTTCATTATCAAAATTGTTTTTAGCTTTTCAAGAGCAAATCCAAACATGTCATTGTCTTCCAATTTTAACCTCAAAATCAAGTGGCAATTGTCACTTTTGCAATTTATTATGGCAATATTATTTCTTGTGCAATTAGCTCTTTTATTTCTCTTCACTTCTTCTTTCTAGATACCATTACCCTTTTCCTTTGGATCCGACATAAGTTTTATGTCATTCTGACATATCCTAAAGGAATTGGTACTTTTTTTCAACTAATTCGCACCAAATTTCATATTCTATTCTTAGTGTGGCTTCTAAAAGTCATTCTATTTCTTATGCATTCCTGGGACTCTTACTAAACCAGACTTAGGAGCCTACTTTATTCAAGTTTATTCTCTGGCCTCTAGTCCCAAAATTTGGGGCATTATAATAACTCATCGTTCATAAATTTTACTTTATAGGATTCGATATATGCCCTAAGCGCTAGAACTAGAACAAGTACGAGACCATAAAGGTTAAGGTGGTAACTTTTCCCTCATATTTTATGTATCCTGCTTCATGCATATTATTTCCATTATGAATACTTGAACTATGAACAAGAATTAGGCAGAATTGCTTATTAAGCATTCAGATAAGAAGGGCTTTGGCCTAATAGAACACCCAGAGCTGTGGGAAGGGATAGTAAGTTATTGAATAGAATTGTTTATTACATAAGCACATCTCTGAATGTTGAATGAATATTGAATTGTTTGGTATGTGATGGTGGATATGGCATGTTTCTGTTGGAAATTGTGCCCTAAGCACCAATTATTGTACTTTGAACATTATTATTTTAATGAAATTTCTCCATTCTGTTACCATATTATTTGCATGTTAACTATGATAATTGTATCCTTGGATAATTCATAAAGATTGTCCTAAAATGTCCCTGATCGGTCATCTATGCGGGAGTAGAGATGAAACAAGATCAGTATGACTTTGATAAGATATGGAGATACGAATCAAAGTCTTAGGCACTTGTTAGAGTACAAGGTGCTGGACCAACCCACTATGAGAAAGCTACATGGATCAAGTCATAAGCTTTTCTCATGTATAACCACGTCACAATGCCCTTTGACCTGAGGTCATCATGGATTCCTACATGAGAGTTGCTAAGCTTTGAACTAGTCAAAAGTCACTTTTGACCGAGTGATGATAAAGGCTACGATTGGGCTTGGTGGTTTTTCATGCAGAGGAATATGAATGATCAAGATGGAATTTTTCCCTCACATTAGTAGAGAGATATTACTGGCCCCTCGATGAGTGAGTCTAAGAAATGTATGGCCATAGCATGATGAAAGGAGTTTCCGTCTCTATTATCAGGCTACTCAAGAATCGAGAAAGTAATGGTCAGGAACAAGAGGATGACATTATCCATGCCTTATCCTTGATCGATATATCGTGTGACAAAAGGGACGTGACATGGTTGTATGACAGGTTGCATCGTGATAACGATCCTCATATGAATTGGGTAGATGTAATGTCTTGCTAGAGGCTGCTTGCGACTTTTGCGTTAGTATAGTTATTGGCCAACTACCAACTTCATATGGGCCTACAGGGTCGCACACAAGAATGACCCAACACGAGATAATGTTTAATTTAGGGTGGACGAATTCTATATTTATATTTATATAATATAAAATTCATTAATAATATTATATAGATATATATTTTTGAAATATATATATCTTATATATATATTATATTATATTATATTATATTATTATATTGTGTTAGTTTTAAATTTAATTTATTAAGATATATTAAATTTAATAACTAACATGATAGAGATATAGTATCTCAGATTTAATTTATGAAGATAAATTAAATCTAATGGCTCTTTATTTGGATTAAATAAATAGGTTAAATTAAAATTGTTGGACAAATTTAATTTAAACTGAATTTATTTAATTAGCTCATCAAGATAATTAATTGTTAATTAATTTTGAAATTAATGATGATTAGTTTTGACATTTAAAAATAGCCCTCATGGGTTATAAACTTGATAGAGCAGATATATTTACATGCACATGAGAATTGAGAGCCGCAAGTGAAACCCGAGGAGACATTTGAGGCGCTAGCACGTAGTCTCGGTTGGAGAGCATTCATGTGGATACCGGTAGAGGGAGCGGACCTGACGTGTTGACTCCTAGAGATCGTGAAAACCCTGAATCATGAAAGGTATGAATCCTTCCAACTTGGTTTAAATGTTGTTGATAGATCCTCGATTAGGATTGGTAAAATTTTAAAATTCTTCCGCTGTGCCTGCCGATCCTAACAGTTTCTCTATAAGTATTTTATATGATTATTAACTGTTACTACTAGGATTCTTTTAAATCTCACCCCTTTCCAATAACCAATTTTTATAGCACGGGCTAGTAGTTCCAAGGACAAGAAGGTAACCACGGACAAGTAAAGAACAAGATAGATAGACTTTACATTCAGTTGGTTATCTATTTTGAGAAACTATATATTTGTATATGAAATCATAGAAAGACTAATACTGGTTATAGTAGTAGAAGTAGTAATTGTGCCCCTAAATAGTGTACTTAAAGGCCATAAATGAACTAGCGAGTGACAATACAGTATGGGCCCATTAATTAAGTAATAAACAGTAAGTTTTCAACAGAGAACAGTTCGAGGCACACTCTGGTATTAAGAAATGGAACCGTACTCTGATGAGTTAAAATGAACCCACTAACCATTTTGAGACTGTTTCAAAGTAATTTAAAAAGTTTTTGAAAAGGCACTCAAGTATAGGTTCAAATCATATAGTTTAAGTTGGGACTACAACTATTTATAAATGATTTTTAGTCTCTGGTTAGAAATCATTATCTGTTTCAACTCATATGAATGCTTTTAAAATAAGGTGCTACAGTTACCATCCCTTGAGGTCCCTATCTTGACCTTGAGATCATCTTTATTGATTTAGAGATCCATTTTGCTCATAATGAGACACTCACTGAGTTAAAGATGACCAATCCTTGTCAGTGCTTTGGCTTACACTGAGTAGGTTGTGACATAATACTTTTATGTAGTAGATATCTTTAACTTGTACTCTATCTTTCTTTCCAACTTCACTAATTCCAACAATTTTTCCCTCTAAAGCTTGCTTTACCTCCATTCTTTAGTTCCATTTTGGCAAATTTGGTCTTATCACCAATCATATGTCTCAAGCATCCACTATCAACGTACCATTTGCTTGTCTTTGATGCCTTGAGGCATACCTACAATAAGGGATAATCAAGTTTTAGGTACCCACACTTTCTTGGGTCCTTTGTGGTTAGTATAAATCACTTTTAGCACATATGATCCTTTTGTAACCCATTTATTGTTAATTCCTATGTTTTAATGATAACAAAAGGTAAAGATTTTGATAATAAAAAAAGGTTTGAAAAGATAATACAAAATATTTTGATAATGAATTAAAGGTTTTTGAACAATCAAGCAAGCCTTTCTGAGGTATATAGTGCCATCACTCTAGTGATGAAGTGTTAAAATCTACTCTGTTCTAGCGATGCTCTCTTTCAAGTTTTGAAAGGCATCACTCAAGTGACCACTCAAGTGATGACATAAAAGGCATCACTAGCACACCACTAGAGTGATCTACTATTGAAAATTTTCTAGGTCCGATTACTCGAGTGGCCACTCGAGTGATCCCATTTTTAAGATCACAAGCAGAGCACTTGAGTAATCCATCAAGTGATCAATTACAAATTACTCAACTGACGTAATTTGTAGGATCACTAGCAGAGCACTTAAGTAATCAATTAAGTAATCCATTACATGTCACTCAAGTAATGCAATTGTAGGATCACTAGCAGAGCACTCAAGTGATCCATCAAGTGATCCATTATAGATCACTTATGTGATACTATTTGTGGATCACTAGTATAACACTTGAGTGATCTATCTAGTGATCTGTTATGTTCTAAGTATGCTAAGTTAAGATCACTCGACTGATGGTTTCCAAAAAAAATAGAGCATCTTCTAATTTCCAAAGTTACTAAATGTTTGTATAATTAATTATGATTTATTCTCATTCCTCCTAATACTTCATTGCATTAGTATATAAAGTTTTTTCTGGTGAAACATGAAGAGATCAAGTAAAGATAAGAAAAAGTGATTTTATGTCAGAAGCATTTAATATGAGCGGTATTTGAACCAAGATATTCTCTCTACTCCAATAGCTACTTTATCATACACAGAATGTTCAGAGAAAGAAATGGTACTATAACAGACAAATGAAATACTCACAATGGTCATTTATTTCATTCAAACTATAAATACAAAGCAGATAAACTACCGAACTACAAAATAATTCAAGTCTTCTTTAAGTACTTTATTTCTACCTTCATTATTATTCTATTTGTATTATGTATGTCAGTGATTATACATTTACTCTATGAGAGCGAAATTCATCAAAAACTCAATATACTTTATTAATATTACTTAAGGTAGAGGGACCTTAAGTCAGGATTGGTTTACATTATGTAAAAGGGATCGAGTGTATGGTGAAGGAACTTGTTGTGTATTGAGGTGCTAAGAACCCTCTGAATCTTAGAAGCTATAGAGAAAATCTCAGAGGCAATATGAGGACAGGATAAAGGCCAAAGAGATTGTGACCAAACCAGTATAAATTTCTGGTGCACACTTTGGAGATATTCTTCTAACTCTCAACTCTAATTTAATTTTTGTAAATTGTCATTGTTAGTTTTTTAATTTTCTTAATCACCCTATTTGACCCCCTCTTGTAACACCTTATTTCTGTAATCAATCTAATGATCAGTTTTAAATAATGAATTCAAACTACTAATCGATATTCTTTGTAAATTTCTTTCAACTCCTAACCTCAAGATATGATTTAAACCTATAGTTGAATGGGTTTTTCTGAGTAGAGGTTCACAACTTCATTATTATTCATCGATTCTTATCTTCATTTAATTCAATCAGAGTGATTCGCTACTCATTTCTCTACACATTCTTAAATCATTCATTTACATATTCCTCAAGACTATTCAACTAGGCATGTTCATACAAGTATTCTCATACAATGATAATTTACACAAAACTAATTATCACATACTAATCTTCAATTCGCCATCACATTTTCTTCTTGTAAATCTTCTTGCATTCCTCTTCTGAGCTTACCTACCTATATGGTTAGTGAGGGAGAGTGAGATTTAAGAGAATTCCAATAGCGAACAGTGCTAACAAATGCATACAAAAAATACTTTATGCATGACATGCTTGCTTACATAAATTCATGCCAATATAATGACATGTATGCATACTCAATGTTTAACACATTACACTAATAGCCATAATATAAGTAAAACAGAGCTTCACTTATTCACAAATGCTCATACAATTTATCAAAGCAATTTACACATCAATACACAAGCACACATATCAAGTTATTCAAGTTAGGAAAGTCCCCTACCTTGTGTCTTTATGTCCTCCTCTTGTTCCCTTTCTTCCACGAGTACAAAAAAGGGTTTTTAGATCGGAACATTTAGACCGGTTATATCGGATAAGGTCTTAAAAATATGACTGGTGATATTTTTGTAATTATGATAAAATATTAAAACCGGTTATATTTATAACCGGTCTTAAAAATACCTTTAAGACCGGTTATATTTAAAACCAGTCTTTAAAATAATTTTAAAATCGGTTATAATAAAAGTCGGTCTTAAAATATATACAATTAAAAAAATAAATACATGTAATATATTTTCTAGACCGGTTATAAATATAACGGGTCTAGAAAATATTATCTGAATTAAATTCAATTAAAAAAATAAAATCGTTATTATTTTTAAGACCGGCTGTACATGAAAACCAGTCTTAAATATTAAAAATTTAAGACCGATTATTATTTAATAACCGGTCTTAAAAAGTTTCTATTTTTAAGACCGGTTATTAATAAATAACCGGTCTTAAATATTAATTTTAAGACTAGTTTCTAATTAAAACCGGTCTTAAATATTACTTTTAAGACCGGTTGTTAATTATAATCGATTTTAAAACTAACCTGGATTTCAAAAGGTACCTAATTTTAATCTGAAATTTAAGACGCAAGCATATCAATGAAACCCCTGCGTCTATTCCCGGCAACTCCTCCTTTCCTCTTCTCTCCTTTGTCCTTAACTTCACTCCGATTGGTTTCATTCTCAACCTCATTTTTATTGTCAGATTTGTGTTTCAGTTGCCAGGCATTCAATTAAATAAATGGTTTCGTTTTTGGGTATTTCATTGAAATCTCCATTTTCTTTGTTTGATTCTTATAGCAAGTCGTCAACCCACTTTTTAGAAGCGTCCATTCCACCTAAGAGAGACCTTACTTGATTTCTAAAGTGGCCAATGACTATTCAAATCCAGAGAAAGAAGAGGATCCTCAAGTAAAGGTTGAAGGTACCGTTAATTATTCTGAAGAGTTTTACATAATGCATGTATGTCTGAGGTTAATGTCCTTATACTTCTATAGACATGGGTTTTCTTGGTTGTGTATGAGAAGGGTGAAGAATCGGTAAGCACAGCGGAAGAATTTAAAAAATTTTCACCGATCCTAATCGAGGATCTATCAACAGCGTTTAAACCAAGTTGGAAGGATTCATACCTTTTTGATGATTCAGAGTTTTCACGATCTCTAGGAGCCAACACGTCAGGTCCGCTCCCTCTACCGGTATCCACACGAATGCTCTCCAACCGAGACTGCATGCTAGCGCCTCTAATGTCTCCAAGGGTTTAACTTGCGGCTCTCAATTCTGATGTACCCTAAGTCTATCAGTTCTATCAAGTTTATAACCCATGAGGGTTATTTTCAAATTTCAAAATTATGTGAGTTGCACTTAAGTTCTTATTTAGACTAATCTAGTTTATTCACTTAGGTCCCTATCAAGCTACCCTTATACATTCCATAACAGACATTAACTCCTATTTTTGCATGTATGTTCAACATGTGCATTGCAATTAATTATTTGTTCATGTTTGCATAACTTCAGAATTACTTTTGAACGATGCCTTTGTAGATAGTGCCGTGTAGCGAAATTTCCTTAAACCATTACTAGCTATCCTTAAAGTGTTTTTAGACAATGAGTCATCCTAGTGAGGATACTCCCGATCCAACTAATCCAAATCAAAGCGAGCCTAGCAATGCTCCTAGCCAGGAACACAGTAAGCCAAGTAACCGGCCTAGACGAAGGGGTTGGAGAGCCACCCGATTGAGAGACATTCCTCTCAATCTGAATATCGGGGAAAAGATTCTAATTGAGTTTTATAGTTATTGGAAACCAATCGGGCCTAATGCCTAACGATATAGGGGTTTTGTCGGCCTCCTAGCATGCAACAAGCCTAGCATCTTGATAGAGCAGTGGAGAAATGTGGATAAAGGTGTGAAGCGACATATTTAGGAAACTATCCAGCTTACTTACGACATTCCTGAGAGTGAAGTCTTGTGTGACAAGACAATGACGTATTGTGATAAACGCTGGAGGAAGTTTAAGACAAGGCTAGCCAATAATTACGTGCATATCGATTAGGAAGAAGGTCAGCCTCTTCCTAATCCGTGCGATCAATATTCTTTTATTGACGAACAAACTTGGCAAGAATTTAGACAGCTTCGGACTACTCCAGAAGCATTGGTGAGTTGACTTATTTTGTAATTGATTTGCTTATAAATTATGAATTGTCTTTATTGATTTACAATAACTTAATTTTGATTTCTTATTTACAGGAAAAAAGGAAAAAGTCCCAAGAGAGTGGTAGAAAGAATGATTGCCCCCATACAATGTCTCGTGGGGGATATGCGAAGGCCGAAAAAGACATGTTGGCGGCCAAATGAAAGAGATTGGAAGAAGCAGCTCAATCTGATCCTTCTGTTCTTCTTTTTCCAACATCTTTGATACGTCACGAAGAGAAGTGGTTGTTCACTCACCAAAAGAGGAGCAGGGCTTATACGAGTGAGCAATCTCGTATAGTCAGTGAGAAAATTGTAAGTATTGTTGTTGACTTGTTGTTATTAATTATTTAGTAAACAAATTTCATTACTAACATTTGTCATCTGTGTCTTATAAGAAGAGCTTCAAAAAAAAAATAAGCAGAGGGATCGTTTAGGTCGGATGGGAGGAATGACATCCTGACCGTAATTATAAGAAAACCTAAGCATCCCGGCCGTGTTAGGGGGATTGGAGGAGGGGTAGGCATAAGGGAGGAGATGGAGCATATAATGGCCACTGTGAGGGTGGAAGCTAGGGCCGAGGAAGAAGCATCATTTGATGCACGATTTAAAGAAAAGTTTAGCAAGATGAAGGAGGAATCGATGATCATGAAGAGCACAAGACAAGCAGATACCAGTGCTCCCCAGGCTCATTCCCTAAACCCTAAATAGAGCATTAAAGGGAGTTGCATTGGTCAGTCATCAGAGGGTCCCAGAAAAGAAATTGGTGAGCCTTGTGACTTGTTTGTGGAGGATCCTCTGAGATGATTGGTTGCACGGGGGAGCATCCACAACTTGGGATCAACTGTCCACCACTAAGAAATAAAGGATGATCAAGCACTAGTGGAAAAATCAATTTTAAGACTGGTTAAAAATGACATTTTAGACTGGTTCTGGATCCAGTCTTGATACAGCCGGTCTTAAAAGTCTGCTCCTTTTTAGACCAGTTCAAAAACCAGTCTTAAAAATCACTTTTTTAGACCGGTTTCTTGAAGACCAGTTCTTAAAAGTTTAGACTTTTTAGATCGGTTGTTTAAAAACCGGTCAAAAATTTTTTTTTTCAAGACTTTTAAGACAGGTTCTTAAAATAAACGGTCTTAAAAGTGACATTTTTTTAAAAAAATAAATAGGGCTTTTTTTTATTGGAAGGATTTTAAAATCATCTCAATCCAAAAATAAAGTGCCCTACTTTTTTACTATAATATAATTTTAAGTAATCTATGACAACCGTAATTAAATGATGAAAAACAACAACTCATAAGATAAAAAATTGACAATAATTAAGGCCACAACTTTCCTGATGGTAGCTGCATCAGTACTGTAAAACAATTGCAAAAAAACATGTATAGACACATAAGATATTAGTATCTCAAAGAATGCAAGGCAACTGATAAAGAATGCCATATTAATAGACAAATGGCTACACTAAGAAAAGTTAGTTGATGCTCAATATAATATTACCTTACTTCCGCATACTATCAAAAAACTGAGGTTTTTTGAGAAGCCTAAGATAGATACCAAGAGCTTGAACTATGTAAATGAGAAAAAAAAACATTAACATGAAGAAGCAGAAAGAGTTGCTTACCTTAATATTGAACTCCTCAATTGAAGCCAGGAACCCATTTTCAACAATGTTGTCAAAGCAAGGGCCACAACTGAACCAAATTCAAGAGCGGAAGCTAACAAAGGTAGCAACTGAAAAAACAAAAATATCAAGTCATAAAATCGGTCTAGAAAATCTTAACAGATTTAAAAATTTCAAAATGAAGATCAAAATTTGAAGTTTGAAAGAGAAGCACCTTCTTTAACACAATCTAGCATGGTAGTTGCTCCGCTTAGACGAAAGAACGAAGCTGCAAGTATATGATAATAAGAAATGTAAGCAAAGCATACTTGTAACAACGAGATCATAGACATTCGGAGTGATGGAACCAGATGAAACTAGAATTTTCTTGGCCTCCACGATAAGGTACCACAAGATTAAACCCACCAATAGAAAAACGAGGTGACCAAAAAAATCCAACTTCATAAATGTCATGTCAACGGTGGAGCTTAGACGAAAGCAAATCAGGCCATTTATGGCTGAACACCTCCCACAAATTTCCAGATCTTGCGCTGATTTATAAGATCTCTAATTCTGTTCTTTTCCAGGTATCACCAACAGCCTAAAGTAAAAGAAACGGGAAAAGAAAACAGAAAGGCTAGGCTCAGCTGAAGCATAACAGAGATTCAAAAATGATAAAAAGAAAGATTAAATGAATTTGATTCCTCATGAAATGATGATTTAAATTCCAAAAGCAAATCGTATAGCCTAGATTCTAGTAAAATTTGGAAGAAGAAAAATTAAATCATCTAAGAGATAAGCTAACCTCAACCAAACGCATCTCCCTTACTGCCCAGAAATCTCTACAGCTGCAAGAAGATGGTAACACTCGATGTGATTTTTGGGGTTCATGCAGTCGTTTTTGGCGTGGATGCATGAGGAACAGAGGAGATGGAGGGAGGAGGAGGAGTGGGAGCGGCGGTAGAGAGAGGGGCGAGGAAGAGTTCAAGTGAGAAATCACTACAAGAAGAGAAGCAAGGTTTAAGGTTCATATCGCTAGGGTGGGATTTAACCATTTTAACGGGGGTGGTGGTAGATTTAAGAAACCTTTTAGACCGATTGTGAATCATAACCGGTCTTAAAATTAAAAAAAATATATTTTAGACCGGTTTAAAATTCAACTGGTCTAAAATATTTAGATCAGTTGTCTGAATAACTTGTCTAAAAACTTATAAATTTTTTTTATTTTTAAATTTTTTTTCTTTTTAGACCGGTTATTTTAATAACCAATCTAAATGATTTATTTTAGACCGTATATCTTAAGAACCGATCTTGCATGTTCTTTATAATTACAAAACTGCCACCGCCCATCTTTTTTAGACCTTATCCGTTATAACCGGTTTAAATGTGATGGTCTAAAAAGGCAATTTTGTACTAGTGAAGTCAGAGTGGTAGTTGAAGAGGTGATCATTGCAGATGCACCTCTCCCTATCCCTGTTGATGACTTCAAGGTTGTGGGCGATGTCATCAACTCTTTCATCTTGTGGCCAAAGAACCTTATTTCTGTTTGAGTTGAGGAATCCCCACCATCTCCACCTCCACCTCCCTCCACTCAAGATGTTTCACGGCCTCCATTGAGTGTCATGCAACAAGTGATTATGATGGCATATGATACATCGTTTCCAACAAGAGATTGGGCTACTAAGTCAACTGTTGGCAAGTTAGGGGTGTAATGCTATCTGGAGAGGGATGATTTAATGTCCCTGTTAGCTCCTCTACAACAGCTTACGATTTTGATTGTCCAACTATTTTTGATATAAGTATCTTCTCAAATTGGAAGTTAATATTTTACAAATTACGCCGTTAAACTTTGATTTAATGTGCTTACTTGAATTATTGTAGGTGCATGCATCATAGGTTGGTTGACTTTGGCAAAACCAAAAAATTTGGACTCCTATGCCCAGTTACAACAGTGAGTTCTTGTAAATCTAAGGATTTTTTTGTATATATTGATGAATTGACATGTTGGTTTGTTGCAAATATTGTTGGTTGCATGATTTGACATGTTTGTTGGTTTTAACATGGTTTTTGTATATTTTGATGAATTGACTTGTTGGTTTCATGATATGACATGGTTGAATTCATTTATGCTTATATATATGATGGTTTTAAACAAAACATTATACATGAGGATATATGATATGTTACAAGTTCCCAAATCAATGAGAAGGTTAAAGCAAAAAGAAATGATAAGTAGAAGGTTAAACCAAAAGGACATGGTAAGTGGAAGCAAACTGAACACTATATGGCACTCAATAAGTATGGCATTGGAGGTAGCAATTCAAGGATGCGTTCTGGTAACTAACCTAATCACAAACAATTAAAAAATATATATAACACTTTTAAGACCGGTTATAAATTATAACCGGTCTTAAAATTAAAATTATTAAGACCGGTTGTACATAAAACCAGTTTTAAAATAACTTTTAAGATCGATTATAATTATAACCGGTCTTAAAATTAAAATTATTAAGACCAGTTGTACATAAAACCAGTTTTAAAATAACTTTTAAGATCGATTATAATTATAACCGGTCTTAAAAATGTTATATAAATTGTCTTACAAAATAGTTCTTTTAAGACCGGTGCTCATAAAAACCGGTCTTAAAATTATTACTTTTAGAACCGGTCTTAAAAGTGAGACTTTTAAGACCAGTTACCAAACTAGTCTCAAAAGTGACATACTTTTAAGACCGGATGTATAAAGACCAGATCCAGAACCGGTCTAAAAAGTCAATTTTAACCGGTCTAAAAAGCCATTTTTCCACTAGTATTCCAACCATTGAAGTTGCTTCTTCTTTGTCACCTCAAGGCCTTAGTCACATAACCACATTATGTGTTAACTCATTAGAGCCATGACAATTGAACATCTAATATAGCTACACTAGCCCCAAGTGCTCAAATTAACCCTTGAAGTTTGAATTTATTACAATATACCCTTATTCTCTTAATTTCACACCATACTCAAAAGCTGACAGAATTTTCAACCAACTTTGAAAATTCATAAGTTTGTTTAGGAAACTCAATTAGGTTCGTTCAAAGTCCTATATGACCCTCATTAAGCCTATTTTGAAGGAAAAATATCTACTTCAGCCAATTACATGCACAAAATTCCAGATACCTCAATTATTCCTCACTACCAAAAAATTATTCTAGATTTCTATATCTAAATTCAATAAATCATATCTCCTAATATACTGATCCAACTGGGACATATGAAATTTCAAATTAAAGCTTGACATGTTTGCTTTCATTTTGAAAAGTATCATAGTCATTTGATAACATTTGGTCATTGAAAACCTCACATAACCAAACTGCCTCCCAGAAAACGAAATCTGGCAACACTATGTTCAATTCCAATTTTTGGATTTCAAATCCATTCTTTCTAAAATTATGCCATTAACCTATTCCTACACAATTTTGCCCAAATAATCCATTGGAGACCTCAAAATGGAAAAATCATGCTCCTTCCTCATGCCCTTTTCAAACAAAAAAATTAGGGTTCCACTCAACAGTCCACAATGTAACAACCAAACTTGCCTTATATGCTTGCCAAATAGCTTATAACCACATGTATATGACCAAAGCATGATGAAATCCTAAAAACCATTAAACAACTAAAATTAGAGCAGCCAAAACAACCCATCAAAACTCAACCAATCAAGACAACATATACATCAAAATGTTGCTCTTACTCACCTCTAGTTCCTTCTTAAGCTCTTTACTTGATTCTCCACCTTTTGCTCTTGCAAGATGGCTCAACACACCTTTTATTCAAAAAAATAATAATTTATAGAAATGAAGCCCTTGAAGAGGGGAACATGATCTATGAAGAGCTTTTGAGCCATAGAAGTAGTTAAGAAGGTGAAAATCAAGCTAGAAACTCACCTATGCTTTATGTCTTCTCTTTTCTATTTTTCCTTGGCCTCTTGTTCAAACTTTGCAAGAGAGGGAGAGAGAGAAATATTCTAATTTTTCTCTTTCCTTGTCTCTTTATTACTTGGCTGAAAATCGCCTAAGAAAAAGGAGCAAAATGTGTGGCAAAAAATTACTCTTCTTAAACAAGCCACTTTAAATTACCATGTATGGTAAATGTAACTTATGTTGACTTTCTTTTTCTTCTTTCCTCCTTACTTTGGACAAAAATATGGGCTACCAAATAGAGGAAACTATTATCCCATTTTGCTTGTTTTACCTTGCTATTGGTAAATAAATTCCCAAGTTGGAAAAGTTGCCTAACTTTAACTAATTAACCAAGCTATTCTCTTTTTTATTTACCCCTTAATTTGGACCTTTTTTGTGACCAAAAAGGGAGAGGAAATTTTTCTTTTCAACCCTCATATTTACTCTTGCTTTTTAAGAGCAAATCTTGGCCCTTCATTTTGTCTTCCAACCTTAACCTCAAGATCAAGTGGCAATTGTCGCTTTTGCCCTTGATTATGGCAATATTATTTCTTGTGCTATTAGTTCTTTTTAATTCTCTTTCTTAGGTCTTTCTATACACCATTTCCCTTTTCCTTTCTTCTTCCAAGATGTCATTCCCTCTCTTTTAGATTTAAGTTAGGCTTTAACTCTTATTTGACTTTAGATAAAGGGGTTGGGTATTTTCCCCTAACTATTTGGAACTAAATACCATATTTTAGTTCCCAAACTAGTCCCTAAAAGTCATTATGGCTCTTGGACATTCTTGACACTCTTCCTGAACTAGGCTTCATAGTCTACTTTATTCAGGCTTATTCTCCAGCCTTTAGTCCCAAAATTTAAGATATTACACCACTTTTAGGTGAAACGCTTGCACTAACATTTGGTATCAAAGCGTAGGTCTTCTTGTTCAGGTATAACAACTTAACATGGATCCAATGGCAAGAATGGGAGAAGGAATTCTTCTTGACGGAGCTTTAATTACTAAACCTCTAGGCTTTAATGGAGAACACTTCTCTTTTTGGAAAGTGAAATTCAGACTATTCATTATGCCCACAGAATATGGACTTTGGGAGGTTATTCAAAATGGTAATTATGTACCCATAAAGATTGTAGAAGGACAACTAGTTCCCAAGTCTCCAATAGAATTTGATGAAAATGACAAAAAGCTCATGACTCTTAACAGCAAAGCAATCATAATGATCTAAAGTGCCTTAAGCCAAAAGGAGTATTTCAAGATTTGCACACTTCCAACAGTGAAGGAAATGTGGCAAGCCTTGGAAATAGCCCACAAAGGAACTTTAGACACAAAAATAAAATTGTATCAATACCCTTGTTATGCTTTGAATGAAGTCAGGAGAATCAATTACTGAGTTTGAGCTTAGATATACATTTACACATTTGGTAAATCAACATGGTACACTTAGCAAGTTCTATGACAAGAACACCGAAGTGAGGAAGATTTTGAACATTCTCTTTAAGGAGTAGGAGGCCAAAGTCATAGCAATAAAGGAAGATAATGATGAATCAATGTGATAAGTGGCCTCTCTATTAGGAAGCCTTTCTGAATATGAATGCAAATTAAAGTTTAAACGAGAATTAGAGGAGATCGATGACAAAAAGAAGAAAAGTCTGGCATTCAACGTAGTAAAGGAAGAAAAGACTTAAGAGAATGAGGAAGACCTCGACAATAAAGAAATGGGGCTAATAGTAAAAAGATTCAAAAAGTTCTACAAGAAGGGCCAGGGATTAAAAAACCTTTAGAAAGGAGGAACTGGCAATTAGTAAAGGAAGAAAAGACTCAAGAGAATGAGGAAGACCTCGACAATGAAGAAATGGGGCTAATAGTAAAAAGATTCAAAAAGTTCTACAAGAAGGGCCAGGGATTCAAAAACTTTTAGAAAGGAGGAACTAGCAATTAGTAAAGGAAGAAAAGACTTAAGATAATGAGGAAGACCTTGACAATGAAGAAATGGGGCTAATAGTAAAAAGATTCAAAAAGTTCTACAAGAAGGGCCAGGGATTCAAAAACTTTTAGAAATGAGGAACCAGCAATCGAAAGGAGACCAAAGAGCATGTCATCTATTATGAATGCGGAAAGTTAGGATACATCAAGTCTGAAGGCCCAGATCTTCAGAAGAATAAAGAAAAGAGGAAAGTTAAATACTTCAACAAAAAGAAGGCATTTGTATATGCAATATAGGGTGATAGCTCCTTCGATGAAGATAATGATGAAGAAGAAGTAGCCAATATTTATCTAGTTGCACAAGAGGAATTAGGACATAAAGAGGTAGCTTATTCTAACCCTACTTATGATTAATTACATTCTAAATATAATGCTTTACATTCTAAATTTATTAAAATAGTTAAAGAATTAGTTTCTTACAAAAAGAAGAATAAGGTTCTTGAAGAAAAACTTGAGAAACTTTATGACTCTAAAAAGTCTTATGAAAATTGTTCTGTTCTACAAATGAAAAATGTCAATCTCACTAAAACTCTTGAAAATTCACTAAAGGTAGTAAGATGCTAACTGTCATTTTGAAAGCTCAACATTTTGTGGATGACCGGTTTGGTATTGGATATGATCCAAAATTAGACTAAAAGAAAGGAAGGAAGAAAATGGGATACAAAACATATTTGAACTATTTTCAACACTCTATACAGATATCAAACCCTGTTGCTCATTGTAACTTTTGTAATAGACTTGTTTTCATAAAAAGGGCAGAAGAATAGGAACTTACAAATGGGTACCTAAATGATCACATGTTCAAAAAGTAATTCATACTAACCCAAAAGGATATGCATACCTAAAACTGAACTATCTTTAACTGTAGGTATGTCTCAGAGCATCAAGAAGTAATAAGTAGTATATAGACAATGGATGCTCCCAACATAAAACTAGTGATCAAGAAAACTTCTTTATGCTAGAACCTAAAGAAGGAGGAAAAGTAAAATTTGGAGGAAATTAGTTAGGCAAGATAGCAGGAATAGGAGAAGTCAAAGGCAATAAGGGAGTTCATGTAAAAGATGTATATTATGTCAAAAGACTGTGTCATAATCTACAAAGCATGAGTCAAAGTACAGGTAAAGGCAATTGGGTGATATTTGACTCAGAAGAATGCTTAATTCTAAGCAAGAAGGTTTACTAATGGAGAAGAAGAATCTTAAAGCAAAAATCAAAGCAATAAGAGAAGGTAATTGTTATACTCTTGATATGAGCAAAAATATTTTTGAAAACTGTTTGTTAAGTAACACTGATAAAAGTTACTTATGGCATAAAAGATTGGCTCACATCAATGTGCACCAACTAGGCAAGTTACTTAAAAATGATTTAGTTATTGGATTACCCAATTAAACTTAAAAAATGATTTAGTCTAAGATGCAAGTCAAAAGGGTAAACAAATAAAACTTTTAGTAAATTTGTTGTATTTGCCAAGAAAGTGCAAAATGAGAGAGGTATGTGCATTACAGGTATAAGGACAGACCACGAAGGTGAATTTAAGAATCAGACCCTTGGAGAATACTGTGACACCAATGGCATTGATCATAATTTTTCTACACCAAGAACACCATAACAAATGGAGTTGTAGAAAGAAAGAACAGAGTTCTTACAGAAATGGCCAGAGCTATGTTAAATGAAAAGAACGTGTCCCAAGTTTACTAGGCTGATGCAATGAGCATAGCATGTTATATCTCAAATAGAGCTCACATCAGATCAAAACTTGGAAAGACTCCGTATGAGCTATACAAAGGAAGAACGCCAAACATTTCTCATTTGCGCATCTTCAGTTGTAAGTGTTTCATTCATAATAATAGTAAAGATAACTTAGGAAAATTTAATTCTAAGGCTAATGAAGGAATATTCCTAAGTTACTTAAGTCGAACCAAAGCTTATAGAGTTTTTAATAAAAGGACATGTATTATTGAAGAATCAATTCATGTTGTATTTCATAAATATGAATGCACTGAAAAAACCATTGACGATAAACAGGAAATAGTTATTTCCCAAGAAAATAATTAGTCTGCTCCTAATTCTTCTAATCTTGAGGTTGAGAAAATTGAAAATGAACACGATCCTTCTATGCAAGGTCAACCTAAAGCTTGGAAGTATAACAAGAGTCATCCCTTAGACCAAGTCATAGGAGAAGTAAGTGAAGGGGTAAAAAATAGGGAAAAAACTTTAAATGAAGATAGTTTCTCTACATTTATATATGAACTTAAGCCTTTAAACATTGACGAAGCCTTATCAGACAATGATTGGGTGATAGAAATGCAAGAAGAACTCAACCAATTTGAAAGAAATCAACTTTGGGATTTGGTACCCAGGCCAAAAGATCATCCAGTCATTGGCACTAAATGGGTATTCAAAAACAAACTTGATGAATCCGCAATTATTGTCAGAAATAAGGCAAATTTAGTGGCTAAAGGCTATAATCAAGAGGAAGGTATTGATTATGAGGAAACATATGCTCTAGTAGCATGATTGGAATCTATACGAGTAGTCTTAGCCTTTACGTGAATCAAGGGATTCAAACTCTATCAAATAGATATGAAAAATGCATTTTTAAATAGATATATTCTAGAGGAAGTAAACGTGGGAAAAAAACCTCCAGGTTTTGAGGACGTAGCTAGAATTGATCATGTTTTGAAACTAAAGAAAGCTCTTTATGGCCTAAAACAAGCTCTAAGAGCTTGGTACAAAAGACTTAGCAAATTCCTCATTGATCAAGGTTTTGTCAGGGGAAAAGTTGATATTGTCAAACCCACCTTTATTTAATATATACATACGAATTATTACTTAATTTCCTAATATATATTAATAAAATATCGATATTGATACTATTTTCATGGTTGTATACTCTAATACCACTACTGTCTGATAATTCTGATACCATACTCAGGTGCTGATAACCTTATCTAATGTAATCTTACTTTTTATGGGTCAGTATTACCAAATATGTAAATATTATGGGAAACTAACTAAGTGCTCTGATACCTTCTTATACTATCCTTACTGTTACATCTACGAGTATCTACATACATACATAGTGTATAGCCTTATAAAACTATTCAATTATCTTACGACAAATTACAAAAGTATACAAATAGTCTACAAAACAACTTCTTCGTGCTTCGTTCCTTCCTTCACTCATCAACGCTTACCTCTTTGCCATTTGTGCCATTGATCTTTGCTATATAATAAACTTTTGAAAAGGATGAGATTCGAAAGAATCTTAATAGTAAAAGACATCTAATCACATAAAATGCAATTACACAAGGCATGCATTACAACCATCACAACATAATGAGGGTTAATTATTCCAATTCTTATCCTTACACTACTTGGCTAATTATATTTAAGTCTCCTATGTTTTGTTAAATAGGTATCAAATGTGGTCTACATTAGCCTTTAGCACATGTTTCTACCCTTTGGAATCAAGCTTATCACAATTTACTTTAAATACCTAAAATCCGTAGCTTACCCTAATTTGGCAGATTTGACACCCAACTTTAAAAATTCATAACTTAAGTTCAAAAATTCCAAATTGGGTGGTTACAAGTCCTATGGAAAAATATTTAAGTCCTATTTCAAGGAAAAATACCACTTAGTGTTAAATACAGGGTCAAAAGCTCAAGAATACTCAATCAACATTACTACCTCAAAATGCATTCCAGTGTTTATACCTCAACTTCAACAAATCATAAATCACAATTGACAAAGCCAAATGGTGAATATTATATATCAATAGAAAGCCTAGGATGTCTACTAATACCTTACAAAATATCACAGCCATTAAACAAGGTTTGACTACTCAAAAATATCTCAAAAGAAGACTACTATGAATCCTTCAAATTCTACGATAACACTTTAAATTCCAAAATTAGGGTTTTGTAACCAATCATCCAAAATTCATAACCACATGATATCCCGACAAAATTTGGCCATAGAATAGAATCCATTTTTAATATCAAATTGATCAAAATCCAGCTCTAACCCCAAGAACATGGGCTAGCCGAATCTGACCCTAAGGAAGATAAATTGTGTTCTTGCAATTTCAACCTTAAAACATGTGATTAACCATCATAACCCTTAATTAACATCATGCTCATCGTCAAACACCCATTAAAGCTCAAAATCACCCTCTTGGTCGAAACCCTAGGGTCCTATAACTTCCAAAATATTCAGCAAAACATCAAAACATTATACTCAAATCGAAGCTTAAGATTTCCTCTACACGATTATCTGATTAGTTCTTAATTTTGGCAGTACTTCTTTAGACAAGTTTACACCAAACACCTTTAATTATAAATCCAAAATTGTAGAAATGTAGCTCTTGATGAGTAGAAGAAGATTAGTGAAGGCTTTAAGGCTGGAAACGTGATTTCGGGCTTTAAATCGGCTGCAAAACTCAAGAACTTGAAAAATTCTCTCTTCTTTATTTTTCTGAGTTTTTTCTGATTTTTCTTCTAATTAATTAGGGATGGCTAAATTTTAGAGGGAGAGAGAGGTCTGAAATATTTTAATAAATTATAGCATGTCACAAAAAGTTAGGGTGCTAAGCGCTCTTTTTTGGAAATTATCGGGTAACCGGCGATTCTGTGTACTGGATGCTCTTTCTTAACACTGCAAGGTACTAAGTATACCTCCTAAAATCTGTCTTCCCTTCCCTTCTCATATGGTTGGGTGAATTCATTGGTCAAGGGAGAAGGAGTCTGATGAATTCATCCGGCTTCTAGTATTATAGTTAGGAAAATCGAATATGTAACTGGATTAGAGACCGGTGAGCTGCACTGGATTTTCCATATATATTAGATGTCTAATAGTAGATGTCAATATATGATTGGCTATTCAGGGGAAGAAGTCAAAAAGTTACTTTAATAAAGCTACTTTAATAAAGCTACTTTTTGATACAGGGCCACTTAGTTTTTCGACACGTGTCACCCTTCAGCCTGATCTTTGCCATGTGTCCTGGAGACTGCTCGGAGAGTGCCAGATGTCCCTAGAGACCATGAAATGGCACCAGCTACACCAGTGTCTCTAAGAACTACCAATTTTGTATATTGGTTTGGTATCCATGCGGGACCCACATTAGGTCATGGTGCCATATATTCCTAAGTCTCCTAAAATGGTGCCATATAAGTGCTTCCAAGGAGTCTCCAGGTTTTCCCAACACACAAGCATATATATATTTCATGCACCGGTTTATTCATCCAGCTAATTCATATACACACAGCATTACGGGTTACAAACTGTTAGTATATTATAAATACAAAATTATTCATAAAACAAAAATGAAATGATAGTTTAATAGTTCAAATATATGTTTATGATATCATTTTTGGTGCTACTAATGATCTTTTATGCAAAGAATTCTATGAAACAATGTAGGTTGATTTTGAGATGTCAATGATGGCAGAACTAACATTATTCCTTGGTTTTCAAATCAAACAAAGAAAGAATGGGATCTTTATATCTCAAACAAAGTATTTAAAAGAACTATTGAAGAAGTATAGAATGGATCAGGAAAATGGAGCAGATACTCCTATGAGCTCGACCATACTACTTGATGCCTATATAAAAGGAGCATATTATAATATCACCAAATATGAAGGAATGATTGGTTCATTACTCTATCTCGTGGCAAGTGAACCTGATATCCAATTCAATATTGGAATATGTGCAAGATATCAGTCAGCTCCAAAAGAATCACGTGCTGAGGCGGTTAAAACAATCTTCAGATATCTTGCCGACACATCTAAGTTAGGCATCTGGTATCCCAAGGGAAGAAATGATAGCTAGTTGCATATTCAAATTCTAACCATAGAGGATATAAAACATATAGAAAAAGCACCAGTTTTTTGGAGGATTTAAAACATATTTATATCAATTTCTTAGAGGATTAATGGTATCTTGGTTCAGCAAGAAACAGAACAAGGTATCTCTATCATCAATGAAAGATGAATACGTTTATGCTTCAAGTTGCTATGCTAAAGTACTTTGGCTAAAGCAACAACTTGTGGACCTTGGCATCTACTTAAGAAAGATACCTATCTACTGTGACAACACCAGCATATTAAGTTTGGCAAAGAATCTAGTTCAATACTCTAGAACCAAGAAAATTGATGTCAAACACCACTTCATTAGAGATTATGTTCAAAAGAAGGATGTCAAAGTCGTATTTATTCCTACCCACCTTCATATAGCTGATATTTTCACAAAACCTCTGCTAAAGATCATTTTTTATTTATACAAAAAGAATTGAGAAAGGTAAATCCCAATTAATTGTAAGTATTTTCATCTTTATAAAAGTAATTTAATTATGTTTTAATGATAATTTAACTAACTTAAGCATCAGAGTATCTAGAAGTTTGTTTTATAGGACTATGTTAAAATATTCTACTCCATGTCAAGAGAAACATAAATAAACAGAGGAGATGATTAACATGACATCACTCGAGTGATGTCTTGCAATGATCATCACTATGACATTACTCGAGTGATGTCTGGCAGTAATGGGTGCATCACTTGAGTGACCAATCGAGTTATAACCTAAAGAGTCAAGGAAGGTTAAAAGATTCAAACTGGAATGGCATAACAGTTGGAAATGAAAAGTTGGGAGATGAAGGGACATATCACTCGAGTGATAACCCAAAATAACTTGAGTGATCATCAGAGTAATGGAGAATTCAACTGATGTTCTTGCTTTAACTTACAATCCAAAGCTACTACACAACAAAGAATCATTCATAAGTAATTGCTAGATTATTCATGTCATGTATGGTTTAAATTGCTTAATTTTTATAACTGTTAGGCATGATCACTTGAGTGATGCCTTAAGATCAGTGGATTAATGTCGGGAACTGTTGGCTATATCAGTAGACACAACGTCATCTCGCCAAACCACTTCTAGTGACTTTCCCAGTGCTTAGCCAAAAAATTTTCACAAACACTTACCCATTAATTTCCAATCAAAACCTACTAATTTCCACTTCCATAAACTTCCTAAAATCCTTTGAATCCACTGCCCTAGCATTCATTTGTTATAACTCCAAAGAGAAAAATCATAGATTCTGTGTTCAATCTCTCAAATGGCTAGAATAAAGACTACTTGGGGTTAATCTTTATAGTCTCAACTGCCTCCTCCAACAAAGAAACAAAAGAAACAATCCACTCTAAAACCCAAGTCTCATTCTCGGCCAAAAGTTCTTGAGAAAGCACTATTAAAGCCTCAACCCAAGGCTAAAGGAATTGTTATATAAGAGCCAATAACAATAAGATCAAAAACATTGGCCATAACTCCACCCATAAAAGGAAAATCCATAGCGCCTCCAAGTCCTCCATCTTTAAACTCTAACTCTGACACTCCTTCTTAGACCCAGAAAGATAAACAACAAGCAAGATATAATGCTATAGTTACTAAGGAGATGGCTTCAATAACAGATGAAGCATTGAGGTCAAAACCAAAGCAAGGATCCTCCTCCAAGCCTACTAAGTCTCCACAAAAGGGATTAGAGGAAGTTGAAGGAGAAAATGAAGAAGAAAAGAGTGAGCAAGTAGAAAAAGACATCACAATGCCTCCAAAAGGATTCAATTCAGACAAGCTTAAGGATACAAAGAAGTTCAATGAGTACTTTGCTTGAAAGAAGATGTGTAAGATATACTACATTGAAATTCAAGTTTTATTTGAGGCTATTAAGTTTGATTTGAGTGAGTACCCATAACACTATATTCCCAAGTTATCTGTGCACCTACCTTATTATGCCAAGGTAGTTAGCCATTTCTATTATAATCTAGAGTTGGTAGAATATTGTTCTAAGGGCAGTTTTATTGTAGAGGAGGAGTGGAAACAAAAGTGAGAGGGAAGAAATTCTATATCTTTGCCTCTAGGATCAACATATGGCTAGGTATTAAAAAGCCACCACCACCATAGGATACCCCCACAAAGCTTACACCAAACTAAAGTTTCAGTATTCTGAGGTAGGTAAGAGAGTAGGGCCAGAATCCTTCAACTCTAGGGACATGTGTGATCTACGCAAGGTCCTCTGGTACATATACTCCTGAACCATAGTCAACAGGTCTATCAATATAACCCATTTTATTGATAAGGACTATGGGCTTATGGCTTCCATACTACTGAAGGAGAAGAAAAATCTAGGAGAGTTGATCTTTTCTTAAATCATGAGATACAGGTTCTCTGGAACCCATACTACACCGATGCCATTTCCTCAGTTGATATCCTTCTTCCTCAGAGCCAATAAGATATGGTACTTGGAGGCCAATAAATCAATTGAAAGGTTGTTACCGGTAGGAAGAAACCAAAAATGAAAGTTGGGGATAGAATTGCCTTTAAAACATCATATGGATTCTGTTAGAATCTATGTTTTGATGATAACTAAGTGCCAATACATTGTTTTATAAAGGAATTCATGTTTTAAAGATGTAAACTTAAGTTCATTCGATTGTCAAATGCATTTCAATAGTTTAGACGAAGTAGCAGTGGAAATTGTCTTATACACTCGAGTGTGGAGGGTATACTTGAGTATTGATAACATGAACACTCGAGTGTGGTGTCATACTCTTAAAGTATTAGACAGAAGCTAGTTCAGAAACAAGATTTCTACTGATGCACTCGAGTTCTGTGGATTAAAACACTCAAGTCTGATCTCTCACTCTTGCATGTTTGATGCAGAAGTTGATGAAGATATGCTGATACATTCGAGTGTTAGTACTACACTCGAGTTTTGGATGCCTTAGCACTCGAGTCCTCGAAGTGTGTCTATGCAAGTGTTTCACAGTAAGTCAAGTAAAAACAGAAACCACATGGTGTACTCGATTGCTGACTCAATACTCGAGTATTGATGGTAAGTGCACTCATGTCCTAAAAGTAAAGAATTGAAAGTATTAGCCCGAGAGGAAATAAGATTCTGAATCCATGAAGTGCACTTAAGTTTTGGTATATGATGCACTCGAGTAAGGGATTAAAATTCGGGTCCTACAGTAACACTTTCAAGTAAACCTCAGCAACCTTTCATTCGAAAGCAGGACAAGAAAACTTCCTCAAGTTGACATGTGATGGTGTACTCGAGTAAGGGCTAAGACACTAATGATTCCTTTTAGAAAGTGTAAAGTGAGGGGTAAGACACTAATGATTCCTTTTAGAGAGTGTAAAGTTTGCACTTCCAATGCAAACTTTACACTCTCTAAAAGGAGTCAAGTGAAGAAGTGATGACCAGTATGAACACTCAAGTGAGTAATTGTGTACTCGAGTCCAACATAAACAATCTTGCAAGTGCAAGTTCACACTCACAAGTATAGGAGCTAAAATTTGGATTGTACACTCGAGTACAAATCAAAAACTTGAGTGTAGACATAAACACTTGAAAGTGTGATCACGATAGCTCTGTATAGGGATGCAAAATCCAAAGAGCACTCAAATGAGAAGCTAATACTCGATTGAAAATTCAAATGCACTCGAGTGAGAAGGAAGTACTCGAGTTCATCTATCTTAGAAGAAGACTTCAATACAAAGTCACAATGAACAATCCAAATATAGTTAAATGTTATTTACTCATTGTGTTTTCACTTGTTATTATATCTAAACGTTATTTAGCATATACTTCAAGTGTGAAATAGGAAAATGAACGTTTAGATTATAGATTCAAATGAGAAAGTCAATTGCGGCGAACATCATCATTACACACCGACTGCTAGATAATTGGCATCATATGCGGTTAACCCACCATAGAGTCTCTGAAAACACAAACGCTTCACAATGTGACGCTCCGCTCACAGTGAACACTCCACAATGGCTAACTCAGAATAGCTATAAATACAAAAGCATCAGAGATAGACAAAAGAACAAGAAGAACACAAAACAAGAGCTTACACTATAAATTCACAACAGTCTTTCTTTTCATATTTCTCTCTATATTCATATTGTACTTCAGTGATTATCATATCCACTCTGTGAGAGAGTTTGCAAACACATTTCAATTGTATTTTTGATCCCATCATAAAGGGACCTTAAGAGGGTAGATTTCCTTACGGAATATATAGAGAGAATTCCTAATAAGACTTTCTACTCGTAAGACTTACAAGGTGCAAGCTATAACCCCCTCATCGTAGTTATACCCGGATTATGAAATCTAAGTGAAATAGTGCCCAATAAGACAAAATCAACATTTATAATCCCTCATCTAAGAGATGGGGTATCCTAAAAAACAGTTCAAAAACATAATTAATCTTGTCTCACATTCACATTCAAATATAATTACTTGAGAAAATCAAATCACATTGATAAATATCAGTGAGTAACTAAAATCCCGGCAACCCCGGGTTACATGTATATATATATACAAAATGGGTTTAAGGTTTCCCAAAATGGGGATTACATATCCAAAATTATTATTTACATCTCATATACAAACGGTAATCCTAGACCAAAAACAGATAACCAACCCCTAACCAGATATCTCAAAGAGATCCTAACCACTCCTGGTTGTTCTCTTCCCTTTTGAGCACTTGCCCAGTCTGAAATGTTAGTTATTGGAAAGAGTGAGATTTTAAATAATCCCAGTAGTAACAAATCACTCATACAATATATAAACACAAAGCATATAAGTTCATCATGTTCAGCAGCAACACTATGAGTCATGGCTCGCACCACAACCAACAGCACTCACGACTGTATCACAATGCTCAATGCCCGGTTTCGCGATAAATACTATGCCAGCTTTCAATATAATCTCAATGCTAGCTTTAGCTGTAAATACTATGCCCTCTTATGCGATAATCACTATGTAGTAGCATCACAAAGCACAAAGCTCCACAAAGCATCTCAATGCATAACAAAGCAGCAGCAGTAACAACACAATGCATGATATGTATACATATAATACATTTACACAAAGTATAATAGAGGAGTCACTACTTGTATTTTTCTTGACGTTCTGCGGCACAGTGGGCTCACAAGTCTGACAGATGTCAAATCCTATAACTAAATTAGAAACAACCGATCAATTTATTTTCCAATACTTATTTACATAATACTCTAAGTTAGTTATCATTTAGGTGACCATTAGAGGCCTAAACACATGCCAAAAGGGTTAGAAGAAACTACCCTAAAGACCCCTTTTCAGAAGCACAACATTACATTTCAGCTAGCTCACTCGAGTGAAGATGACCTTACTCGGGTGATCAGAGACTCGCACTCGAGTGAGAATAGCTCCTACTCGTGAGTATTTGACAGTAAGCAACTACCCCAGCCCGAAAGTGCTCACAACACTCAAGCATAAGGCTTTGCACTCAGGTGATGACTCCAAATCCACTCGAGTCCCTGAAAGTGCAACACAGAAAGTGACAACCTGAGAGTACATGAAACATCAAAGGGAAAAGCTCACTCGAGCACAACCCTTGGCACTCAGGTGAAGAGCCCACACTTGCGAGTGTCAGAACACACTCTTAAACTTGACCAGCAAGTGAGGACCCGAAAGCAACCCTAACCATCAACTCACACCATCACTTGAGTGATCCCATGCTCACTCGAGTGATCACCTACTTCACTCGCGGTTTAAAAAGTACACTCAAGCTTCCTTCATGAAAACCTAGGCAAAACACAAAGGAGAAAGGGAAAACACACAGCAGTACTCGAGTGAGATCCTACCTCACTCGAGTGATGCTATCAGATTGTCCAGATCGCAGCAATTACAGAAATTCCCATATTGGTCAAAATTGCTCCCAATGGTTCCCAAACTCCACACAAAGCTAATACCCATACAACATTGCCTAAGGAACACATTGGTAACTTCCAAAACATCCAAAAACCATTTTAACTACTATCTAACTCTCGGTCTCTAACTCACACAATACCCATTTCCAACCAACACACTTCCAAACTTATAAACTATAACCAACATTCAAATAACTTCATAATGAACTAATTCCAACATTATCCACTATGAAATTCATACATCACAAATTAGCATAAAACCAGGGCAATTTCTAGAATTTCTCAAACTTATCCAAAAATCACAATAAATATATCAAAAAGCACCAAATGCTTACCTCTTTACTTTGCCAAAACCAAAACCTTGATTCTCCAACTTCCAAATTTGCTCCAACACCCAACTACCACCTTACAAAATTTTGAAACAACCAAAATGGAGCTCTTAACATATAAACAAGTTTAATGAAGAGGATTAGAGCATATGGGAACCCTTACTCACCAAAGATTCAAGCTTTCTTTTTCTCTTTCCTTGCTTGATCACCAAAAATGGAGAAGAAAGAGAGAAAATATGAGAGATGAGGAAGATGATGATAAAGAGTACATATTTTCCTTTGGCCCAATACTCCCCTACCGAATAGGAGAGAAAAGAGAGAGAAAAAGTGATTGTTTGTCTTTTAGCACAATCCTCTGGTCCACATTAAGGCACATGTCAACATCTTGTTCACTCCCTCCATGAGCTCACATAAGCTTAAAGCATAGGATTCCGACCCATAGCCAATAGATCTCAACCCTCGATCTCTAATCACCAATGAGTTTCCTCTTTAGTAACTGATCAATTGGTAAGTAAATTTCCAATTTTACCATTTTGCCCCTGGTTCCACTATGATTATTAAATCATCATTATGAACATTTATTTTAAATTCACATCTCATTTATCCAAAAGTGTTTAATTACACTAATTACAATCAACATCAGAGTCATTAGCCCTTAATCTTAAATTGGGTCTTTACACAAGCAGTAGAGAACATTGCTGCTCGAAAGACTTAAAGGGGTGTAAGTAGGAGAGAACATTACTACTCATAAGACTTGCATGAGTAAGTAAGAGAGAAAGGTCCTCGAATTACTTTGCTTATAAGACATGTTATAAGGGGAGAGAAAATTCCAAGTGTTAGAATATTTCCACTCGTAGTCCTTATAAGGATAGTTGTTGTCTTGTGGCATTCCGAGAGCCCACTAAATCTTGGAAGCTTAGTGAAAATCTTAGAGGTATTGATCTTTAAGGACTGGAAATAAGCCTGGGGTTGGGCTAACCAGTATAACTCTCTATGTGCAAATTCTCATATCTTTACTCTCTTCTCATTTATCTTCATATCACTGTAATACGCCAAAATTTTATTGCATCACCCAATTCACCCCCTCTTACATGAAGCTTCCCTCTTTCATTTGGTATTAGAAAGAGGTCTTCTCCAAAGAGCTTAACAGGTTGAGAATGATCCATTAAATAGCAATAATGGGTGAGAACATTCTTCTATACGGAGCTTCAATCACTAGACCTCTTGGTTTTATCGAAGAACATTTTTTGTTCTGGAAAACTAACTTTAGAGTGTTCGTAATGGCCAACAAATATGGTTTATGCAATGTAATACAAGAAGGTGACTATGTTCCAACAAAGAAAGAAGAAGATAGAGTCATGAAGAATAGCCTAAAGGAATACGATGACAATGAAAAATGATTAATAACATTAAATAGCAACGCTATTTTAATGATACAGGGCGTCCTTAGCTAGAAGGAGTATTTTCAAATTTGCACACTACCAATGGCTAAAGACAAGTGGAATGCATTGGAAATCACTCATGAAGGTACGTCTGGGATCAAAGAAAATAGAATCAACACTCTAATGATAGAGTATTATCTGTTTCGAGTAAAACCTAGAAGAGGATCTTTGAATTCAAACTCAGATATACCCATTTTATCAATCAACTATCAGCACTTGGAAAAACCTTTGATATAAATTTCCAGGTGAGAAAGATCCTTAACATTCTTACAGAAGAATGGGAATCTAAGGTAACAGCTATCAAAGAAGCCAAAGGCGAATAAATAAGATCCGTAGCTGTACTCTTTGGTAGTCTTTCTGAGTATGAAGGAAAGTTTAAATTTAAGAAGGAATTGGAAGAGTTCGATGATAAAAAGAAAAGAGGAGTTACCCTCAAAGTCATCAAGGAAGTTGTATCATCAGAAAGTAAGGATAAACTTGATGATGAAGATATGGGAATGATTGTAAGAAAGTTCAAGAAGTCCTATGAAGAGGCCAACAGAACTTTAAGAACAATCAAGGAGAACCAAGCAAGAAAGAAAACAAAGAACAACAAGTTAATTGCTATAAATATGGAAAACTAGGACATATCAAGTCTGAATGCTTCAAAAACAAAGATAAGAAGAATCAAAAAAAGAAAGCATTCATATCATCCATATGGGGTGACAGTTCGTCGAATGAAGAAAATGATGATGACAAAGTTGTAAATATATGCTTGGTAGTCAAAGAAGAAGAATCTAACTCTAAGGTATGTGATTCTGAATCGACTTATGATGAATTATTATCTGAATATAATAAAAAATTGCATACTGAATTCATCAAGATAGCTAAGGAATTGGTGAGTCATAAAAAGAAAGTAAAGGAACTAGAAAGTAAAACTAATACAGTTATATCCTCATGTGTATTGTGTGCAGAAAAGGATAAGAAAGTAAGTGACTTAACGAAAAATTTAGAAAATTTTACCAAAAGGAAGTGAAACTCTTAAGGTAATTCTAAAATCACAGAGTCACTCATGATAAATCTGGAATTGGATATAATTATGTTTGAGATAGAAATAGAAGAAAGAAGAAAAAAGGCAGTAAAATATATCTCAAAGACTTTAAAAATTCTATGTATGCATCAAATCCATTTGCATCATGTAATTACCATAATAAGAAAGGTCATTATACTTCATTATGTCATTTTAGAAAAGGAAAGACTATTGGCATATATAAATGGGTTCTAAAAGGGACGCATGTACTATGAGTAATTCATACTAACCACGAAGGACCCAAGAAAGTGTGGGTACCTAAAACTAGATCATATTACTCTAGGTATGTCTCAAAGCATCAAGGGAAAATAAATGGTACATTGATAGTGGATGCTCGAGACACATGACTGGTAATAGAGATAAGTTTACCATGCTGTAAACTAGAGTAAGAGGAAAGGTAACTTTTAAAGGTAACCAATCTAGATGTATTGTCAGAATCGGTGAAGTTACGAAAACCAATGGTGTCCAATAAAAAATTTTGATTATGAGTTAAGGACTCCAAAAGTATATGTGATTATTGATAAATAAACACTTTTGGAGAAGATAATGTGAATTGTGATTCAAATGTGTTATGAGTAATGCCGAAATCCTGTATTTAAGTTCAATTGTTGAGTACCATCTAGATTTACTTAAAAGGAAAAATATGATGTGTTTGGTGGTGATTTAGTAAGAATTGCCATAATCAAGGGCAAAACGGGAAAGTTATCGACCAATTGATCAGTTGTCGAAGAGGAAGCTCATTGGTAACTCAAAGATCAATGGTTGTGATTGATTGTTTTGAGATTGAAAGGGGTGGAATCCCATATGTTTGTGTTCATGTAAGCTCATGAGGATGAAATAAGATTGTGACAAGTGTCACCACATGAGCCCTTGGATTGTGGTCAATGTTTCAACTCCTCCCTCTCTCCTTTCTTCCTGTTAAGGTTAGCCAAAATGGGCTTTTTGCTTCAAAAATCTGCTCTTCCATCTTCATCTCATCTCTCTCCTTCATTCTCTATTTTGGTTTAGCTTAAAGAGGAACGAGAAAGAAACAAGCTTAAGGTTAGTGATCTATGTGACCTTTAATGCTCAAACACTCTTCATTAATATTGATCATGGTAATGAAAGCTCTATTGCTATGGTTTTAGATTTTTGAAAGGTGGTGTTTGAACACTTGAAGAAATTTGAAAGAAGAGGAATCAAAGAATTGGCCTTGGGAAGAGGAAGAGGTGAGTATTTGAAGCATATTGATCTAAGTTTTATGGTTATTGGTTAAGTTTTGTGAATTGTGGAATTTTCCTTGATTTTTGTGTGATTTTGAAAAAGGAGAATTGGTTTGTGTATTGTGGTAACAATGGTGTCATATTGTGTTTTGGTGCCATTGGAATTGGTTTTTAATTTGAATGGAAAGAATTGCAATGTTGAGGTTTGAAATGTGATATTGTGTGACATGTTGTGTTCATTAGGAAAACATGTCAATGTAATGTGAATTTGGTTGATTTGGGTTTTCCAATGGATTCCTTGTGAAAGTTTGTGTGGAAATGGTGTACGATGAGAAAATAGAACTATTGGAAGTCATTGTGCAAAATCTAAAAGTTCTAGTTTTGGCTAAGTCTGAAATGTTGTACAAGTGACCAACTTTGCCTGGTATTTTGACATAGCAAATGATATTGAATTGATGTGAAACTTTCTAGACTTGTAGTTCACATTGCAAGCTTTCCATTGATATAAAGTTTGGGTCATTCTGAGTTTTGTGGACCAAGTTATGGTCATTGCAAAATAAGCCAGGGGATAGGTCTGTGGTTGGCCGCGGCCCAAGAGGCTGTCCGCGACCCAAAACCTTCTGACTTGCTTCTAGCCGCGGCCCATATATTTCTGATCTATCTCTGACTAAGGCCCAGAAGTGCTACCCACAGCCCATGAGTTTATGGCCATCTGTTGGATGCGTCCCAAGGTGGGGCTGGCCGCAGCCAACCTTTGAAAAATGATGTTTTGAGGTTTTGAAAGATGGTATTTAGTCAAGTTTCTCCCAACCCTTTAGGCATGTGTTTAGGCTTAGTCACCTAAAGGCTGTGAATGATAGCCAACTTTAAGTGTTATTAGAATAGAGAATAACCCTATGTCCTTGATTTTATTTATAGGGTTTGATATTCGCCCTGATCGTGAGTAGCGGTGTTGGAGCACATGTGGAAAGAATAAGGGTAGGGAACTTACCTCTCCTGCATGTATTTGATAATTATGTTGGTGTATTAATGCATGTTATTGCTTTTCTTGATTGTGTGATATATATATGATTAATTAAAGCTATGTTTCTATTTATGCTGACCATAAGTATGTTGTTTGAAACATTGAGCACGCAGATATGTCATTGTGTGAGCATGAGTTTCTGTAATGTAAGCATGTCATGCATTAAACACTTATCTTCCATGCATATTGGTATTTGCTTCCTACTGAGATTCTCTCAAATCTCACCCTCCCATACTAACAATTTGACAGGACAAGAGGCATGAGGAGGGTGCAAGCAACTAAGGGTGGTGAGGACTCCTTCGGGATGAGAGTTTGGTAGTTGGTTATCTATTCGATTGGGATAACTGTATATTTTGTCATGGATGTCTATGTAGATATGTATTTAGAATGGATTTGTGTAATCCCTTGTTTGGGAAATTGTAATGGGCTAATGTGCCCTGTATATCCATTAGCAAAGATGTGAACCCAGGATTGCCGAGAAATATTGTTGTGCACTCTGATATTAATATGAATGTGTTTTATCTTCGTGAAGTAATTGTATTAAAAATATGAATGTGAGACCAGGTGTAATAGATTTCAAAAGGTATTTGTTAAAAACCCTATCAGGAAGATAGGATTGTAAATGAGTTTTCATTATTATTGATCTCTATTTCATTTTAATCCCATATTTGGAATAATAATTTCAGAGGGGGTTACATATATTACGTTGAAAGGTTACGCCATAACCTCCTAAGCGTGAGTCAAAGTACTGACAAAGATAACAGGGTAATCTTTGACTCAGAGGAATGCATGATAGTGAACAAGAAGCATCTACCAATTAATAAAGAATCTATCAAAGCAAAGATATGAGCTCAAAGGGACTGTAACTGCTATATTATTGATTTAAATTCAAATTCTTTTGAAAATTTCTTTCTTTGCAAATCAGAGAGAGTTGGTTATGGCATAAGTATCTGGCTCATATCAATATAAATCAACTTGACAAACTAATTAGAAAGGATTTAGTTGTTGGTATTCCAAAACTTAAATTCATAGACAACATGATTTGTAAAGCTAGTCAAAAAGGAAAACAAACTAAATCATCTTTCAAAACAAAGAATGAGATTTCAACATCCAAACCTTTACAATTACTTCATATGGATTTAGTAGGACTAGCATGAGTAAAACGTTTTGGAGGAAATTTATATACTCTAGTAATTGTCAATGATTTTACAAGATTTACATGGACTATATTTCTTGCCTTTAAAGATGAAACTTTTGCTGAATTTATTACGTTTGCAAAGAAGGTCTAAAATGAGAAGGTATTTCTATTGTCTATATCAGAACCGATCATGGAGGAGAGTTTGATAACAGAATGGAGTTGTGGAAAGGAAGAGCATAGTCCTTACAGAAATGGCAAGGACAATACTCAATAAGAAAGAAGTATCACAAGTGTTGTTAGAGAATGCAATTAGCACTACATGCTATATCTTGAATTAAGCACATATTCGCAAGTCACTTGGAAGGACACCATATGAGCTCTAAAAAGGGAGAAAGCCAAACCTTGCTCGTCTACACATCTTTGGATGCAAGTGCTACATTCACAACAACGGTAAAGAAAACTTGGCTAAATTTGATTCAAAGTCTGATAAAGGTTTGTTTCTAGGTTATTCAAATAGAAGTAAAGCATATAGACTCTTTAATAAAAGAACATGCATTGCAGAAGAAACCATTCATGTTGTGTTTGATGAAATAGACTCTCAGACAAAGTCTTTTGATGAAGAAGAAGTAGATTTGATAAAGAAAACTGAAAATCAAGTTATTTAAATCAAAACAATTTTCAAACAAATGATTTTCAAACTAATGAAAATGTCAATGACCATGCTCAACAAAAAGCATAGAGACATATGAAAGATCATCCAATTGAACAAATAATTGGAGATGTTCATGAAGTTGTCAAAACCAGAAATAGAATACATAATGAAGTTACATTTTTTGCATTTTATTCTAAATTTGAACCTTCTAGCATTGAAGAAGCTCTTTCTGACAATGATTTGGTGATTGGTATGTAAGAAGAATTAAATCAATTTCAAAGAAATCAAGTTCGGCCATAGGAACCAAATGGGTTTTCAAAAACAAACTTGATGAATTTGCAATCATTGTGAGAAACAAGGCAAGGTTAATTGCCAAAGGCTATAATCAAGAAGAAGGTATTAATTATGAGGAAACATATGCTCCAGTGGAAAGACTGGAAGCCATACAAGTACTCTTAGCTTTTACTTTTATTAAAGGTTTTAAACTTTATCAAATGGATGTTAAGAGTACTTTTCTAAATGGTTATATTATAGTGGAACATAAAACAACCTCATGGTTTTGAAGAAGACAAAAACATAATCATGTTTTCAAACTCAAGAAAGCTTTATATGGTTTGACCAAGCACCTAGAGCTTTGTATGAAAGACTAATCAAATTTCTTCTTGATCAAAACTTTGGCAGAGGAAAAATAGACACCATGTTGTTCATTAAACATAACAAGAATGATTTATTAGTAGTGCAAATATATGTTGATGATATAATCTTTGGTGCCACTAACGAATCACTTTGCCTAGAATTTTCAAAGTTTTTACAGGGAGAATTCAAAATGTCCATGTTGGGTGAACTAAACTTTTTCCTTGGACTTCAAATCAAGCAACAGAAGAATAGGATCTTCATATACCAACCAAATATTTGAAGGACTTATTGAAAAAGTACGGAATGAAAAATGCCAATGGAACTGACACTCTAATGAGCTTACCACACTGCTGGATGCCAATGTGAAAGGCCCTGACTTCAACATTACCAAATATAAATGAATGATTGGTTCATTACTCTACCTAAGGGTAAGCAGGCCGGATATACAATTCAGTATTGGCATGTGTGCAAGGTATCAATATGCTCCTAAGGTATCACATGCAGAAAACATGAAGAAATTTTTTAGTTACTTATGAGACACTATAGAACTTGGCCTATAGTACCCAAAAGAAAGGAATGAATATTTGATGGCCTATTCAGATTCAGACACGGAGGATATAAATCTAACAGAAAGAGCACAAGCGGATAATGTCAATTTCTTGGAGGCTCTTTGGTATAATGATTCAGCAAAAAGCAGACCATAGTTTCATTATCCTCTACTGAAGCTAAATACATAGCCACAGCAAGTTGTTATTTTCAAGTACTCTAGTTGAAGCAACAACTTCGGGGCTTAGGAATCTACTTAAAGGAGATACCCATCTATTGCGACAACACTAGTACCATAAGCTTGGCCAAGAATCTTATGTAGTATTCAAGAACAAAGCACATATATATCCGACATCACTTTATTCGAGAACATGTACAAAAGAAGAATGTCAAAGTAGAATTCATTCCTACACATCTTCAACTCACCAATATATTCACTAAGCTGATAGCTAAAGATCAATGTTTATATATATAGAGAGAATTGGGAATCATTAATCCCAATGAGCTATAAGATTGTTATTAATTATGTTTAGAATATGTTCATGTTTTGATGATTACTATACTAACTAAGCATCAGAATATGTAGAAGTTTGTTTTGTAGGAATGCTATGAAATTGAAGTATGACACTTGACTACAAGGTGAAAACTTGAGTGCAAGGCATGACACTTGAGTACACATTCAACACTCAAGTTCAAAACTTGATTCACATACTCTACTTTCAGTTTGTAAAATAGGGATTAACAGAGAATACATAAACTCTAAGGGCACACTAGAGTCTATCAAAAGTGTTGCCACATACTCGAGTGTAGGGTTTACACTCGAGTGCAGAAAGAATAACATTGGTTTACACTCGAGTGGAGAAAGAATAACACTTGAATGTGTTGGTAACATACTCGAGTGTAGAAAGTCAATGTACAGAACATGAAATCTAATGCAAGGTTACTTATGTAATCTTGAAGGACTTGAGTATAAAGATATAGGAGGAGGAAAAATAAACAAGAGTATTTACAAATTACACTCAAACCAGGTACACATTTGCTCATTTTCTGATTTTATTTCTTCAATACTCGAGTGCATGGGCATTCACACGTTAGTGCATAAGCATCATACTCGAGTGTCGGGGGTTTATATCAAAAGGTTTGAAAGCTTTGACAAGACACTTTTTCACTCACGCCCAAGCTTCTCTTAACTTGTAACTCCCACTTGCTCAAATTTCAACTATTACCCATTGAGTAGACACCTCCATTACCATCAATCATCAGTTATAACTCTCCAATCCACTCTAAATGTTAGATTACTCCTTTAAATCCTCACATTCAAGCCTTAATCGACATTCACCAAATTTTTATCAAATCCTCTATTTCTTTGTCTCACTCTGATTCTTCACAATGGTTCATATGAAAGTGCCTCAAGTGACTCAAGAAGCCTCTTCATCACGATCATCATCAGATTCTGTCTCCAAACTCTTCAGTGAGTCTATGACACTGGTAATGACACCGACAGCAACTTTGAATCTGACTTAGTCTTCAACAACAACTCCTTCTCCTCCTCTAAAAATGAAACCTACTAATAAGAAAGCTACTCTTGCAAAGAAGAAACATCCTAGGCCGAAGGTGCAAGATGTCCAGCCTCCTTTAAAGAAAGCCAAAGGAGTTACAATTAAAAAACCGATTGTAACATGATAAGTCAAAGGAGGTATAAGGAAAAGGGAAGAAAAAGACTACAGAAGTCCTATAAGAATCTTCTCTGATAGTGAAGATGACAGTCAACTCTGACAAGCAATGGAACAGTCAAAGTTGGATGCATTGGGTACTAAGATTGCCTCCTAAGCTGGTGCCTTTGCATCTCATCATGTTCCTGGACAGTCTAGTCATCTTGGTTTACAGTTGGGAGCACCAGCCACTTCTCAACCACCGGTAGAAGAACTTGATCCTATCCCTCCAGCAAATTTCAATAACCAGGAATTGAAACCTTTCAACAAAAAGGTATATGACACTGAATTCTCTGGTTGTAGTTTTTGCCCTGTGGTACATGTAGACTTGGATTATTTGAATGACCATTGTAGCCCGAACCTTAGACCAGCCTATCATTTTATTAACCCTGCCTTATTGTTCACTTACCCTATTCACCTACTATTATTAGAACCTTTTACTGTAATATAAAGGTGAAGAATATTGAGACTGAAAATGGTGAATTAAAAGAAGAAGGGATTATCACTTTTGTATGTGGCCACTCTATAATGATTACTCCTTTTAGTATAAACACAATTCTTGGCTATATCATACCACCTTCTAACCTAGCACAAGAGTTCACACCTAACCAAAGTTTCAAATTGCTGAGACCGGGTAAACTTTTAGGCCCTTTGAATTTCAAGCCTACCATAATGCTAGACTCTCATTGTGACCTTCACTATATATATACCTACAGCATCATAAATAAATCCAAGAACTTTACATACTTTGCCCTTAAGGATTACAATTTGTTGGCTTTTTTCTTGCTGGCCAATAGAGGAATGTGGGAGAACTAATCTTCAGTGTAATTAGAAGATTTAGATTCTCTTCATCCAGATCCACAACCATTTCATATCCTTAACTTTTATCCTTCATCCTTTACCACAACAAAATTTGGTATTTGGAAGGAAATGAAAAGGTTAAGATACCCAGATTTGGCATGACTTAGGTGACTCATATAGGAATATCTGTTCCTATTGGTAAAGCACCTGCACCATAACGAAAAACTACACCCTCAAAGGCTGATGAGGCTCAATCCTCTACAAGAGTAGATCTTTGTCTCCTTCTCATTCATTATTTAGTGTATCAATTTAAGGCTTTGTATCATAAGTAATCAACAAAGCAATGGCCAACCTGAAAAAGGAGTTATTTGCAGAGTATGAGAAATTGGCGGACAAGATGGAATCTCAAGTGGCCAAGTTGGTAGACAAGGTAAATCACAACTTTAACTTGATGGTCACGTCACAGGAAGATCACACTAGGTGACTGAATGAGTTGGAGACATTTCTGCACACTCACCTTCCTGTTCCTCCTACCTTTATCCCTTTTACTTTAGCTACTCAACCAACCACCTCTGCATCACCATCTATAATTGTATAGCCTCGACCATAATGTTGTTCACAAACACCGATCCTATTACCTCAGCCACTGTAGATGTCACATTGAATGGACAATCCTCCCAGCAGCCTACTACTCAGTTATTTTCACCACCTTTTATGCTAAACCCTATTGATCCCTCTACTGTATTGGTCTTATATACTCTATAATAGCCTATTCCTGATACTAATCCTATTACTTTTCCTCAACCTTCCTTTTCTGATGAAGACAAAATGGGGGAAAAGAAGGAGTTATGTCATATTTGAGCTTTTGGAACCTTTTAATAGGGGTTATAGATTAAGAGGGAGCATTTGAGAACATTTTATGTATTTTGAGCTTTTCATGTATTTTGCACATTGTAATGAAGTTTGTTGGTGAATTTATCAATTAATGAAGTTATGATGTTTTTTGTTCAATTTGTTGCTCAATTGAGAATTTTAAAGTTAAACTATGAATTTGAGTCATATACGATATCTTGATCTTGCACAAGTGTTGCAATGAAAATTTTGTTGAAAACCTATTGAAAAATTAGCAAACAACTTTGAACTATGGCAACTTTGGTATTCATGCACTTGAAAATCAAATAAGAGTTTTCAATATGGTCTACAAGTCAATTAAGTTTTCAAATCCATCACCAAGGTTTTGTCATCTTCAAAAAGGGGAAGAATGTTAGAATCCTTGTTTTGATTATAACAAAGTGCCAATACATTGTTTTATAAAGGAATTCATGTTTTGAAGATGTAAACTTAAGCTCATTCGATTGTCAAATGTATTTCACAAGTTTAGAGGAAGTTGCTATGGAAATTGTTTGATGCACTTGAGTGTGGAGGGTACACTCAAGTACTAATAGCATGAGCACTCGAGTATGGCGTCACACTCTTACAAGTATTAGATAGAAGCTGGTTCAGAAACAAGATTTTTACTGATACACTCGAGTGAGGTAGTGCACTCGAGTTTTATAGATTGCAACACTTGAGTCTGATCTCTCACTCTTGCAAGTTTGATGCAGAAGTTGATGAAGATATGCTAATGCACTCGAGTGTCAGTAGTGCACTCGAGTTCTGGATGCCTTAGCATTTGAGTTCAGGAAATGTGTGCATGCAAGTGTTTTATAGTAAGTCAAGCAAAAATAAAAACCGTATGGTGCACTTGACTGCTGGCTCAACACTCGAGCATTGATGGTAAGTATACTTGAGTCCTGAAAGTGAAGAGCTGAAAGCATTAGCTCAAGAGGAAATAAGATTTTGAATCCATGAAGTGTACTCGAGTTCAGGTATACAGACTCGAGTGAGGGACTAACACTTGAGTCCTGCAGTAACACTTTCAAGTAAATGTCAGCAACCTTTTATTCTGAAGCAGGGCCAAAAAACTTCATCAAGCTAACATGTAAAGGTACACTCTTGTAAGGGGTAAGACACTCGAATTTTGACTTATACTTCTAGTGCAAACTTTACACTCTCTAACAGGGATCAGGTGAAGAAGCTATGACCAGCATGAATACTCGAGTAAGTGATTGTGCACTCGAGTCCAACATAAACACTCTTGCAAGTGCAAGTTCATACTTGCCAGTGTAAGAGCTAAAAATTGGATTGTGTACTCAAGTACAGATCAAAAACTTGAGTGCAGCATCAACACTTGAAAGTGTTCCCATGCATTTAAAAGTGTGAACAAGATAACTCTGTATAGGCATGCAAAAATCAAAAAGTACTTGAGTAAGAAGCTGACACTTAAGTGAAAATTCAAATAAACTCAAGTGAAAAGGAAGCACTCGAGTTCATCTGTCTTAGAAGCAGACTTCAATACAGAGTCAAAGTGAACAATCTGAATATGGCTAAATGTCATTTACTCATTATGTTTTTCCTTGTTTTTATATCTACACGTTATTTAATATATACTTCAAGTGTGAAACAGGAAAATGAACATTGGGATTACATATTTAAATGAGAAAGTCAATTACAGTGAACATTACCATGACAAATCGATTGCTGGACAACTGGAATCACATGCAGTTGACCCACCATAGAGTGTCTGAAAACATAAATGTTCTACAATGTGACGCTTCACTCACAATGGACACTCCATAACGGCCAACTCAGAATTGCTATAAATACAGAGCATCAGAGATAGACAAAAGAACAAGAAGAACATAGAACAAGAGCTTATACAGAAAATTCACAAAATTCTCTATTTTCATTTTTCTCTCTGTATTTATATTGTACTTTAGTGATTATCATATCCACTCTGTGAGAGACTTTATAAACACATTTTAATTGTACTTTTGATCCAAAGGTAAAGGGACCTTGAGAAAATAGATTTCCTTACGGCAGCTGTAGAGAAAATTCCTGATAAGACTTTCTACTCGTAAGACTTACAAGTTACAAGCAGTAGAGAACATTGCTGCTTGTAAGACTTATAGGGGTGTAAGCTGGAGAGAACTTTGATGCTCATAAGACTTGCACAAGTAAGTAGGAGAGAAAAGTCCTCGGATTGCTCTGCTCATAAGACTTGTTGTAAGGGGGAGAGAAAATTCTAAGTGTTAGAATATTTCTACTTATAGTCCTTGCGAGGACAGTTTTTGTCTTGTGGTACTCTAAGAGGCTACTGAATCTTAGAAGCTTAGTGAAAATCTTGGAGGTGTTGATCTCTAAGAACTGGATATAGGCCTAGGGTTGGGCTGAACCAGTATAACTCTCTGTGTGGTAATTCTCTTATCTCTGCTCTCTTCTTATTTATCTTCAAATCATTGTAACACACAAAAATTTTATTACATCATCCAAATCGCCCCCTTAGGTGAAGCTTCCTTCTTTCAAGTTCTCCACAGAAGAAGAAGGCATTTGAGGCTAAGACTAGTAGGATGGATTATACTCAGTCTTTTACCCCTACCACTACTATAGCTCCTTCCTTATTTGGCTCTACGATATAAACTTATTTGAAGGATGTTCTTTAGGGGTTTCACTTCGATATTGACAACACCAATACTGAGTTATTGACACACATGAATGATAGGATGGCCGAGATATGTGAGCATATGAACAAGCACAATCAAGTAGTATTGGCTCAGCAGGAGGCTCAGACTAGTGTACTGATTGAGATCACCAACCATTTTTTGTCGCTTCATGAGAATGTTGATGCTTTGACATAGAGCTCCCCCACTCCTACCACATCTATTCTAGCCTCTGTCCCAGTATCTGATCCACATCTTATCATTCCTTACTCCACACCAAGAAATATCCTCTTCACCATAGCTGACCATACATCATCTACATAGGTTCTATCACCTTGGATGAACCTGCTCCACTCTCTTTCTTATCAGTCTCAGTATTATGATGATACTGAGGAATTAGTTGTTACATCCTCTCCTCAGACACCACCTCTACCACCTTAACATACTCTCCTGTATGTTCTTGATCATCAAGATCTAGTACAAGTCCCTATTCTTTACCTTCCAAAGCCCATTCCATCTTACTCACCCACCTTTGCTACTTTAGGAGGTGATACACATGATGATACATTCTCTCCTATCCCAGCCACTCCTATTACCACCATTGATCCTTCATCAACTAGCTTTAGCCCTGACTCACTTAGTTAGTCTACCCTTTTTTATGATCCCAAAAAGGGGGATAAGTGCTAGATAGTGATTTGATAAGTATACACTGTTTTTATGAAGTTTATAGCATGGGTGTATGGTGTTTTTGGGAGTATCTATATTATATTTTGATGTATTTAAGTTTTGATTACCATTTTATAAACATGCTGCAAGTTATAAAGTTTATCAAAGATATTAACATTTGAAAATGAAATTAAAGTTTTTATAACATCATAATCTTATATATTAAAGCATGTGGTCTTACCATTTTTAAAATTCAATGTGTAATCTAATTATTGCGAAATCCTCTTAAATGCTTATATCAAACACCAACAAGATTTGTCATCATAAAAGATGGGGAAATGTTAATTCTCATGTTTTGATGATAACAAAAGGTAAATATTTTGATAATAAACAAAGGTTTGAAAAGATAATACGAAAGATTTTGATAATGAACTAAAGGTTTTTAAACAATCAAGCAAGGTTTTCTAAGGCATTCAGTGCCATCACTCAGTGACCACTCGAGTGATGAAGTGTTAAAATGTGCTCTGTTCTAGTGATGCTTTCTGTCAAGTTTTGAAAGGCATCACTCGAGTAACCACTCGAGCGATAACTCTGGATTAGTTGAGTGACCACTTGAGTGATGAGATAAAAGACATAACTAGCACAGGATTGGAGTAATTCTGGAAGTAATCTACTATTGAAAATTTTCTAAGGTCGGATCACTCGAGTGGCCACTCGAGTGATACCATTTCTAAGATTACTAGTAGAGTACTAGAGTGATCCATTAAGTAATCCATTGTAGATCACACGAGTAACGCAATTTTTAGGATTACTAGCAGAGCACTCAAGTAATCTATCAAGTGATCCATTGCAGATCACTCAAGTGAAACAATCGTAGGATCACTAGAGAAGCACTCGAGTAATGTAATAACCTAGATTTTGGGACTAGAAGCTTGAGGATAAGTCTGAATCAAGTAGGCTGTTAAGCCCCAATTTAGCAAGAGTCCCAACAATCTCTAAGAGCCATAATGACTTTTAAAGATGAATTTGGAATTAAGTATGAGATTTAGTTCCAATATTCAAAGGAAAATACCCAATTCCTCTATCTAAATTCAAATATGATATAAAGCGTACCTTGAGCTTAAAAAGAAAGGAAATGGCATCTAGAAAGAGATAATAAAGATAAATAAAAGAATTTTTGGCAAAACAATTAATAATAATAAGATCAAGGGCAAAAGAGATAATTGCCATTTGATCTTGAGGTTAAAATTGGAATATGCAATGAACGGTAAGGATTTTCTCATGAAAAGCAAGAGTAATCATGAGATCAAAAAGAAAATTAACCCTTCTCTTATAAGGGTTAAATTTTGGTCAAGAAGAGGGCAAAGAAGGAAGAGAAAAGTTTGCTCAAGAAGTCAACTAACATTGCAAGACGACTTTAGTCAAACTTGGACACATAAACATATAAGCTTTGGTCAACAAGTCCACCTCCTTTTTTAGTATTAATTTCGATCAAGACTCTTAAAAGGGAAGGAAGAGAATTCAAATTTAAAATATAGGCATTAACAAGACAAAGACAAAAGAAAGAAGAAGAGAAGTTAACAAGACTTGCATTTGGTTACAACTTGGTCGGTTGACTAAAAAGCAATCTTGCAAGAACAATTTGGTCAACAATATTGTCTCCTTTTCATGAGCCTAAAGTTAGTCAAGCAAGAGGAAGAAGGAAGGAAGGAGAGTTGACTAAACTAAACTAAACCATAGTTGGCTATTTAGCTCACTACTTTTACAAGACACTACAAAAATGTGACACATCACCTTCTTGCTTTCTTAGTGTGAATTTTCGGCCAAATATTTTGTGGGCAGAAGCTAAATGATTTAAAACACAGTTACACCCTCTTAAACATCACAAAAGTCAGCTAAGTAAAGAAAATACGAGAGAAAAAATTTGAAAAAAGAAAACGGAAAGAGAAAGTGCTCTTGAAGATTAAGAAGCAAGGTAATGTATTCTAGCTCAAATTGTACCCCTTAAATCACTTCTTATGCTCAAATCTTCTTCATAAACATTGTTCCCCTTGCTAAGAGCTACAATTCTATATTTTTTGTTTCTCAAAAGGTGGTGCTTTGTGCTATCTACAATGTGTCAAAGTTGGAAAAACAAAGAACAAGCTTTAGAACGGGCAAGAGGTGAGTTTAAGCTTTGATTTGAGCTAAGTATCTTGTTGATTGGTTGATTGTGGTGAATTTGATTGGCTACCCTAATTTTGGTTATCTTAGGGTTTTAGGGTTTTATGTGATTTGATCATGGAAATGTTAATATATGATGCTAAATGATGATTCTAGCATAGTTTGGTAGTGAAATTTGCAAACTTGTGGATTTTGGTTTTGGACCATATTTTTGTTCAAATGTAGGGAATGTGATTTTAGTGAATTTGATGTCGCCAATGCATTCTATATGAAAAATTGAGTTAGGGTAGATTGTGGTTGTAAATATAATATGTGGAAATTAGATTAGTACATTAGGAGTTATGATTAATTGAAGTTAGGCATTGAATCTTGAGTAATGTTAGTGGCAATGAGGATTAATTGGGAATTCTAGAATAGTGTGTGTGTAATTAGCAGTGGGAGGATTTTTTCTCTTAAAGTAGACTTGGAAAGGGTCATATAGGATGAACCACCTCAATTGAAGATTCCTAGACAAAGTTATGAATTTTCAAAGTGAGATGACAATTCTGGCTATTTAGGTTTGACTTACGAATTTGCAGAATTTGGGATAAGTTATGGTAAGTAAAATCATAGAGAATAAAGGTATGACTTAGAGAATAATGTAGTTATATTATGCACCCAAGTCCTAAGGGATAAGAGACACATAATGTGTCTTAGATTAGACACTTACTTAACCTTACATTAGAATCTTAAAGATAACCAACACAGTGAAGTTAAGGACAAAGTTAAGAGTGGGTCAAGAACAACATAATTTTTATTATGTTGATAGTGTTAGAGCAAGCGTTCACCCAAGAGGGGGGTGAATTGGGTGATACTAAAATTTCGTTGCAAATATAAAATTTGACAGTGGAATTAAAATAGTAAGGAGTAAGGAGAAATATCACTGAAGTGTACACCGGGAGTTATACTGGTTCGGTCACAACCACTTTGACCTACATCCAGTCCTCAGAGCTTCTCTAAGAGTTTCACTATAACTTCCAAGATTTAGTGGGTTCTTGGCACCTCAGTACAAGCAAGTTCCTTCACCTGGATACTCGCTCCCCCTTACAAGTTGTAATCCAATCCCAACTCAAGGTTCCACAACCTTAAGTTATCTCAATAACAAATATTGAGTTTGAATGAAATATCTCTCTCACAGAGTGAATAAGAAACACTGAAGCATAGAATTACAAGTATAATGTAAAACAGAGTAGTGAACTTGATGATACGTTCGTGTGTATGTTCTTGTTGTTTTCTCTGTTTGGATGTTCCCATATTTATAGATATATTGGTAATGATTGTTGGAACGTTTTTCTTCATGTCCGTTGGAGCATGCGCAGCCACTATTGACTTTTCCAGTATTTGAAAAAACATCCATTTGTGGTAGGTACCTACTGGAGTAATGCACTCTTTTATTCATAGGTTACTCGGGTACCAACTCGAGTAAACCTTCAAATAATCTTTTGGTTACTTGATGCTTTACTCCAGTAATGTTGGCAGGATTTCAAGGCCGAGAGCACTTCAAGTTTGATTACCTTGTTACTCGAGTACATACTCGAGTAAACTTACTTTTTGTGCATAACTTACTCGGGTAATAACTTGAGGTTTTCCTTCAAACATAACACTGCATACTCGAGTACATACTCGAGTAATCCACTTAAAATAAAACATTAAATAATTGAATACTAGAGTAATGACTCGAGGAAAATGAAATAAAATTAGATCAAGTTATTCGAGTACTACCTTCAGGTTTTGTGCTTACCTCAGTGAGTTACTCGAGTAGCTACTCGAGTAACATTGGCAGTGGTACAAAGTGCCGAGAGCACCACATTTACTGAAACAGGGTAACTCGAGTACATACTCGAGTATCATTGGCAGACCGAGAGCAACTTGAAAACTTTTACATGGTTACTCGAGTACCTACTCGAGTAACGTTGGCAGGCCGAGAGCAACTCCAAGTATTTACCTGGTTACTCGAGTGGCTACTCGAGTAACATTGGCAGGCCGAGAGCAACTTGAAAACTTTTATACTATTACTCGAGTACTTACTCGAGTAACGTTGGCAGGTTACTGGAAGGTGCCTCTGGTTACTTCAAGTTTTGTCTCATTACTCGAGTACGTACTCGAGTAATGCCTTAGAAAAATTGCTCCTTCTCGAGTTTCTTAGCATTTTCTCTTGGTCTTTCCTCATTACTCCAATGCTTACTTCAAGTGATGCTTATCCCTGTTATTACTTTGTTCAAACATATTTATTAATCAATTCTTTTTCATACCATTCTTTTGTTATCATCAAAACATGAGATCTAACATTCTCCCCCTTTTTGATGATGACAAAACTTACTGATTTTGAACAAAATTTTGAAAGTAAGTTCTCAAATAAACACATCTTGAAAACCTTGTTAAGTTTATATTCAAACAATGATTTGAAAAATATTGAGATTATAACATATTCACCTTGCATACATAATAAACTTCATTAGTCCAACAATGTATCATAATTTAAAGCTTAAATGGACTTGAGATGAAATCATAACTTAAATGAACTTGCATTAAACTTAAAAGTTGTATATTACAAGATAACAAGATAAAACTTAACAAGTTTAAAAACAAGATAAAAGCTTTAACAAAAGACTCCCTAGAACCCATATACACCCAAATACCCAAAGAGACTCAGAGACTTCCACAAAATCACACCCAAGCTCTTCTCCCCCTTTTTGTCTTCATCAATCAAGTGGAGGACTAGAAGGCTTGACCATGGAGATAGGCTTCACAGAAAGGACTAAGCCACCATCTGAGCTGGAAGAGTCAAAAGAGCTGGAAGATGCTAGTTCAGGGAGATTGACTGGGGGGATATGGATGTCATCTCTAGGAGGAATAGGAGAAGGTTGGAAGACAGCCATAGTGGTCTCAACCTCTGGAGGGGTACCAATCTCTGGAGTGTGATATTCAGAGGAGGAGGAGGGAGATATTTCCTCAGTGTGGGTAGGTGATGGATTAGGTTTAGGAGCGGTTTCAGGCTGAGGTTTAGGAGGGGAATCATCAATAATGATATGTATGGTCTCGTTGGTGTCTGGGTTATCCACTGAATAAAGGATGTCTTTGGCTTGAAGCTCAGGTGGACTAGAGACCGGAGGAATAGAGGGTTCATCCTCAGTGAGAGGAGTATCAGAAGGAGGGTTCTCTGGATGGTGGAGGTGCAGAAGAAGATGGACCGGCTGAAGCTCCGGGACCCAATGAGTCCAATCGTGACAGAATTAGTCTCAGAATCTCACCCTGGGCACGTTGCTCAGCTAGCAACTCCTCATGCCTCTTATCCATTTTCTCAACCAACTCTCCCATCTTGATATTCATGTGGGTTATCAGTTCAGCATTCGTGTTGGCGATATCCATATGGAATCCTCTCAGCATATTTTCCATGAAGTGCTGGAGAGTGGCATTGAGGAAGGAGGGTCATGATGTGGTGGCAGCTGGAGCCGATGACTGAGTGTCGTCTATCTTGCTAGTCTCAGCCTCAGTCTTCTTCTTCTTGGACCCAGACTCCAGAGGGCTCTTGAGAGGGATGTCAATATTTAGCTTCCCTATCTGATTTCTCCCAACCGGAGTCATCCTCTCAATAGGCTCCTTGCTATCCAGATACCATATCTTATTCTCTTTCAGAATAAGTGATATAATTTGAGGATATGACATCGGTGTGGTAGCCTTTCCATCCACTCTGTACCTCTTCATTTCAGAGAAGAAATACTCCCCCAAATCCTTCTGTTCCTTCAGGAGAAGTGAAGCAAACCACCTAAAGTCCCTATCAGAGAAGTGGGTATAGTTGTTGGCCTTGTTCACAAGGGACCTAGAATAGATATACCATAGGACCCTGTGATGATCACACATATCACTTGGTTTGAAATTTAGAGGGCCAACTAACTCTCCAGGTTTTAGGACAGAAAAGATTTGGTTTGGTTCGAGTTGAGAATAAATATCATCTGGGGGGTTCTTGATCCCTAACCACAAATTAATCCTAGAGGGTGATATGAGAATCTTTTGGGCTCTCACTTTGGTGGTCATCTCTTCCTCAGCTGAGGTTCTGTTTGGCTCATCTATAATTTCTAGATTACAGTAAAAGTGTGTGATCACTTTTGTGCAGAAAGGTAATCTAATGGATAACCAAGGCATAAAAGGATCTAGATATGGACTAAGGTCATGCTTCAATACCTCCTGAAGTAGCCTGAGATCCACATAGTGTGCCTTGCACACTTTCCTCCTGGAGAATTGGGATAGATATTTGGGAGACTCAACCAATTTGCTAACATTGAATCCCTTTGGTGGGTTGGTGATCTCTTCTTCCGGCACTTTGGACTTCTTAGAAGATTTCCCCTTCTTCATCTGCTCTAGAATTCTAGCCATAGCCTTAGCCACATTTTTGTCATACTTGGGCTTTTTAGAAGGCTTAGGTGTGAAAGAGGGGGTAGAGGAGTCCGAGGGAGTAGGTGAGGGAGTTTTGGTACTCTTGCCTTTCCCAGTTGAAGTACTCTTTTTGGATTGAGCCCTTGTAGCAATAGGCTCTTTAATCACAACCCCTTTTGGTTTCGGTTGAGGTTGGATTTTGGCTTTGGATCTTGGAGTAAGTTTTCTTCTCTTTGTGGGAGGAGAAGAAAGAGGATCAGAGTGTTGTTGGGATTCAAAGGAATCTATGGGAGTAAGGTTTTTAGTTCTCATTTTTCTGAATCAGTGAAAAAAATGAAAGTCTCAGAAAAACAGAGACACAGTCGCAAGATTAGGGCACTGAGAATCTGAACAGAATAGGATGTTTTTGAGGATGAAAACTGTTGGGTTTTGATGGAAATGATGCAAGGAATCGATTGTGAAAAGTTTTTGAAAGAGGGTATAGTGATTTACTCGAGGAGATTTTGTGGAAATGACCGAGTTTGCGACAGATAAAGACCTAAAACCCGACATTACTCGAGGCCTTACTCGAGTAATGTTCAAGTTTACTCTAGGCCTTACTCGAGTGATCATACAGAAAATCTCTAAAATAATTCATTTAAATTGCGTACCTAGCATGAATAATATTGTAATTATCCATGTATGTTCCCTCGATCATTGTCAATCAATTTTGAACAGATTTGAGTCGATTTTGCATCAATTTGGAAATCTAGACTTCCAGTTACTCGAGTCCTTACTCGAGTAAGCTTCAAGTTTACTCGAGGCTCGCCTCGGGTAACCTATCTTTTCAACTTCTGACTCTTCATTTCTTTGTAACTGAACTGTTAGATTTAAATTCCAAGTAACTTGATCTGTTACTTCCAGTTTTGAAGTCCATTACTCGAGTACATACTTGAGTAAAGTTCTTCTTTACTTCAACTTGTTCCTTGGGTAATGCTTCACTGTTAGTCATTACTTCAAGTTGGTACTCCAGTAATAGTGTCCTCTGATAACCTCTATTTTTGTTTCTCAAAACAGAATTTCTACCTTCCTGCAAAACAATTTTCTATACACTCCGATGCTTAAATTAATAATCATCAAAACATTATCAAATGACTTCATCTAATATTATGAAAACCTGAAATAACTTACAACTCATTGGGATTTACCATTCCGAATTCTCTTCTAATGTATAGAAATTGATCTTTTGCTAGGGGTTTTGTGAAGATATCTACTAGTTGAAGATGAGTAGGAATGAATATCACTTTCACATCTTTCTTTTGAACATGATCTCTGATGAAGTGATGTCTGACATCGATATGCTTGGTTCTAGAGTGTTGAACTGGATTCTTTGCCAAGCTTATCGTACTGGTATTGTCACAATAGATTGGTATTTCTTTGAGATAAATACTAAGATCTTGTAGTTGTTGTTTTAACCATATCACTTGTGCACAACAACTTGAGACTGCAACATATTCAGCTTCCGTTGACGAAAGAGACACTGTATTTTGTTTCTTGCTAAACCATGATACAAGAGATCCTCCAAGAAATTGTCCTTGTCCGCTGGTGCTCTTTCTATCTGTCTTGTATCCTCCATGATCTGAATCTGAATATGCAACAAGATATTCACTTCTTCCTTTGGGATACCACACACCCAATTCAGGTGTGTCAACAAGATATCTAAAGATTCGTTTGACCGTTTCAGCATGTGATTCTTTTGGTGCTGATTGATATCTTGCACATATGCCAACACTAAATTGGATGTCTGGTCTGCTTGCCGTGAGATAGAGTAATGATCCAATCATTCCTCTATATTTTGTGATGTTGTAGTCTTTCCCTTTGACATCAGCATCAAGCAATGTTGTTGAGCTCATAGGCATGTCACTGCCATTTGCTTTATCCATTCCATACTTCTTCAATAGCTCTTTTAAATACTTTGTTTGAGATATGAAGATTCCATTCTTTCTTTTTTTGATTTGCAAACTAAGAAAGAAATTCAATTCTCCCATCATTGACATCTCAAATTCTCCCTGCATTATCTCAGAAAATTCCTTATACAGAGATTCATTAGTAGCACTGAAAACAATGTCATCAACATATATTTGAACAATTAAAATATCATTGTGTTTTCATTTTATGAAGATTGTTGTATCAACTTTTCCCCATACAAAACCTTGATCAATAAGAAACATACTGAGCCTTTCATACCAGGCTCTAGGAGCTTCTTTTAAACCATATAAAGCCTTTTTGAGTTTGAAAACATGGTCAGGTTTAGTAACATCCTCAAAACCTGGAGGTTGTTCTATATATACTTCTTCCATGATGTATCCATTTAGAAACGCACTCTTTAGATCCATTTGATAGAGTTTGAATCCTTTGATGCATGCAAAGGCTAAGAGTACACGTATAGCTTCCAATCTAGCCACTGGAGCATACGTTTCCTCATAATCAATCCCTTCTTCCTGATTATAGCCTTTGGCCACCAACCTTGCCTTGTTTCTGACAATAATTACAGATTCATCGAGTTTGTTCTTGAATACCCATTTAGTTCCAATGATCGGATGATCCTTGGGTCGGGGTAGCAAATCCCAAACTTGATTTCTCTCAAATTGATTTAGTTCTTCTTGCATTGCTATAACCCAATTATTGTCTGACAGGGCTTCATCAATGTTAGAAGGTTCAATCTCAGAAAATGAATGCAGAAAAACTTACTTCATTGAAAATTTTATTTCTAGTTTTGATCCCTTCATTCACATCTCCTATGACTTGATCTAAGGGATGACTTCTATTGTATTTCCATGCTTTAGGTTGACCTAGAGGTTGCTCTTCTTCCTTAGTTTCATCAACTTCTGGAATAAGAGGCTTAGAAATAGATTGACCATTTTCTTGATTTAAGACAACTTCCTGTTCTTCATCAATGATTTTGTCAGAGGATTTAAATTCATCAAATACAATATGAATTGATTCTTCAACAACACATGTTCTTTTATTGAAAACTTTATATGCTTTACTTCGGTTAGAATATCCTAGGAAAATTCCTTCATCAGTTTTAGAATCAAATTTTCCTAAGTTATCTTTACCATTATTATGAATAAAACACTTACAACCGAAGATGTGTAGATGAGCAATGTTTGGCTTTCTTCCTTTGTACAGCTCGTATGGTGTCTTTCCAAGTTTTGTTCTGATATAGGCTCTATTTGAAATGTAGCATGCTGTACTCATAGCATCAGCCCAAAACACTTGAGACGCGTTCTTTTTATTTAACATTGCTCTAGCCATTTCAGTAAGCACATGTTCTTACGTTCCACGACTCCATTTTGTTGAGGTGTCCTTGGAGAAGAGAAATTATGAGCAATGCCATTAGTATTACAATATTCTTCAAAGGCTTGATTTTCAAATTCTCCACCATGATCGGTCCTAATACCTGCAATGGACATACCTTTCTCATTTTGCACTTTCTTGGCAAAAACAATAAATTCTTCAAATGTGTCATCCTTTGATGATAGAAAAATAACCCATGTAAATCTAGAGAAGTCATCAACAATTACCAATAAATATAAGTTACCACCAAGACTTTTTACTCTTGCTGGACCAACTAAATCCATATGTAATAATTGTAGTGGTCTATTTATTGAAATCTCATTTTTCAATTTGAAAGATGATTTAGTTTGTTTACCCTTTTGACATGCATCATAAATCAAGTCTTTTTTGAAATTTACTTTGGGTAATCCAAGAACTAAATCCTTTTTGAGTAGTTTGCCTAGTTGATGCATATTGACATGAGCCAATCTCTTATGCCATAGCCAACTTTCATCGGCATTACTCAGAAAACAATTTTCAGATTCATTTCTACTAATATCTAGAGTATAACAGTTACTTTCCCTTTTTGCTCTGAGTTTTGCCTTGATATTTTTCTTATCAAGTTGTAAGTCTTCTTTGTTGACAATCAGACATTCCTCTGAATCAAATATTATCTAGTTGTCTTTATCTGTACTTTGACTTACACTCAGCAAATTATGACACAAGCCTTCAACGTAATATACATCTTTGACTTGTATTCCTTTGTCATTTTTGATTTCACCAATTCCTGCTATCTTTCCAGATTGATTTCCTCCAAATTTTACCTTACCACCTTCCTTAGGTTGTAATGTGGTAAAACTTTCGAAATCTCCGGTCATATGTCTAGAGCATCTACTGTCTATGTACCACTTGTTGTTTTTGGATGCTTTGAGACATATCTGTAATTGAATGACTAAGTCTTAGGTACCTACATCTTTTTGGGTCCTTTTGGGTTAGTACAAATGATTTTCTGAATATATGAACCTTTAGGTACCCATTTGTAGGTTCCTATATTTCCTTTCTTCTTATGAATGCATGAAGAGGTATAATAACCTTTTCTATTACAGTAATTACAGAATGCAAAAGGATTTGATATATGCACAGAATGCTGGAAATAATTCAAATATGACTTACCTCCTACTTTCTTTTTACCTTTCCTTCTATCTGATTTTTGATCATATCCAATACCAGATCGATCATTTACACATCGTTGTTCTTTTAAAATTACACTTAGCATCTCACTTCCTTTGGTAAACTTTTCAAGAGTTTTTGTGAGATCAATGTTTTTCTTTTTCAACGAAGAACAATTTTCACAATTCTTTTCTGAACTTTCTTTAAGTTCAATTTCAAGAGCTTTGTTTTTCTTTTTGAAAACAATTAATTCTTTAACAACTTTGATGAATTCAGAATGTAAAGCATTATATTCAGAGAGTAATTCATCATAGGCAAGGTCAGAATCATTTACCTCTTCTTCTGTCTCTTCTTGAGCAACAAGACATATATTGGCTACTTCTTCTTCATTACTTTCTTCGTCAGAGGAACTATCTCCCCATATAGCAGATACAAAGGCCTTCTTTTTGTTAAAGAATTTGCCTTTTCTCTTTTCTTTGCTCTTTTGATTCAGTTCTGGACATTCTGATTTGATATGTCCTGGTTTTCCACATTCGTAGCAAATGATATGATCTTTGTTGCTAGTTCCTCCTTTTTGAAAATGTTTGAAGCCTTGACCTTTCTTGTAGAACTTTCTAAATCGTTTTATGATTAAGCCCATTTCATCATCATCAAACTCCTCATCCTCATCTTGATTTTCTTCTTTTGCTTTTAGTGCTAGGCCTTTCTTTCTTTTGTCACCGATGTCATCTAGTTCCCGTTTGAACTTTAATTTTCTTTCATATTCAGAAAGGCTTCCAAATAGAGAAGCAACTGATCTCATTGATTCTCCTTTTGCCTCTTCTATCGTAGTGACTTTGGCCTCCCACTCTTTAGAAAGAATATTCAAAATCTTTCGTACTTGGGTATGTTGATCATAGACTTTGCCAAGTGCTGCAAGTTGATTAACAAGATGAGTATATCTAAGTTTGAATTCAGAGATTGACTCACCTGATTTCATTCGAAGTAGATCGAATTCAGTAATCAAGGTGTTGATTCGATTCTCTTTTATTCCCGAAGTTCCTTCATGGGCAATTTCCAGAGCTTCCCACATTTCCTTTGCTGTTAGGAGTGTGCAAATTCTGAAAAATTCACTCTGACTCAAAGCACTTTGTAACATCAGAATTGCCTTGCTGTTGAGAGTGATAAGTTTCTTCTCATTCTCATCATATTCCGCTGGCGTCTTGGGAATTTTCTGAGATTCTACAATCTTTGTAGGTTGATAGTTTCCACTCTCAATCACATCCCATAGCCTATATTCAGTAGCCATCACGAATACTCTGAACTTTGCTTTCCAGAAAGAAAAGTGTTCGCCACTAAAACCTGGAGGTCTAGTGATGGATGCTCCATCGGGAAGAATTCCTTCACCTATGCTTGCCATTGGATCCTTCTTAGGCTGTTAAACTTTAACAAGAAGACCTACTCTCTGATACCAAATGTTAGAGCAAGCGTTTCACTCAAGAGGGGGTGAATTGGGTGATACTAAAATTTCGTTGCAAATATAAAATTTGACAGTGGAATTAAAACAGTAAGGAGTAGGGAGAAATATCACCGAAATGTACACCGGGAGTTATACTGGTTCGGTCACAACCACTTTGACCTACGTCCAGTCCTCAGAGCTTCTCTGAGAGTTTCACTATAACTTCCAAGATTCAGTGGGTTCTTGGCACCTCAGTACAAGCAAGTTCCTTCACCTTGACACTCGCTCCCCCTTACAAGTTGTAATCCAATCCCAACTCAAGGTTCCACAACCTTAAGTTATCTCAATAACAAATATTGAGTTTGAATGAAATATCTCTCTCACAGAGTGAATAAGAAACACTGAAGCATAGAATTACAAGTATAATGTAAAACAGAGTAGTGAACTTGATGATACGTTCGTGTGTATATTCTTGTTGTTTTCTCTATTTAGATGTTCCCATATTTATAGATACATTGGTAATGATTGTTGGAACATTTTTCTTTATGTCCGTTGGAGCGTGCGCAGCCACTATTGACTTTTCCAGTATTTGAAAAAACATCCGTTTGTGGTAGGTACCTACTCGAGTAATGCACTCTTTTATTCATAGGATACTCAGGTACCAACTCGAGTAAACCTTCAAATAATCTTTTGGTTACTTGATGCTTTACTCCAGTAATGCTGGCAGGATTTCAAGGCCGAGAGCACTTCAAGTTTGATTACCTTGTTACTCGAGTACATACTCGAGTAAACTTACTTTTTGTGCATAACTTACTCGGGTAATGACTTGAGGTTTTCCTTCAAACATAACTCTGCATACTCGAGTACATACTCGAGTAATCCACTTAAAATAAAACATTAAATACTTGCATACTAGAGTAATGAATCGAGGAAAATGAAATAAAATTAGATCAAGTTATTCGAGTACTACCTTCAAGTTTTGTGCTTACCTCAATGAGTTACTCGAGTAGCTACTCGAGTAACATTGGCAGTGGTACAAAGTGCCGAGAGGACCACATTTACTGAAACAGGGTAACTCGAGTACATACTCAAGTATCTTTGGCAGGCCGAGAGCAACTTGAAAACTTTTACATGGTTACTCGAGTACCTACTCGAGTAACGTTGACAGGCCGAGAGCAACTCCAAGTATTTACCTGGTTACTCGAGTGGCTACTCGAGTAACATTGGCAGGCCGAGAGCAACTTGAAAACTTTTATACTATTACTCGAGTAACGTTGGCAGGTTACTGGAAGGTGCCTCTGGTTACTTCAAGTTTTGTCTCATTACTTGAGTACGTACTCGAGTAATGCCTTAGAAAAATTGTTCCTGCTCGAGTTTCTCAGCATTTTCTCTTGGTCTTTCCTCATTACTCCAATGCTTACTTCAAGTGATGCTTATCCCTGTTATTACTTTGTTCAAACATATTTATTAATCAATTCTTTTTCATACCATTCTTTTGTTATCATCAAAACATGAGATCTAACAGATAGCATTGAATTGAGTAATGATGTATCTTTGTCAACTCTAAATTATAAGACTTAACAATTGTCCGGGATTTGATATTTGCCCGAGCATGAAGGAGCAGTTGAATTAGAAAGGCGTTCAAGTAGTGACTTGTTCTCTTATATCATATGTATTGCTTTGCATGTATAATTTAATCATTCCCATTGTGGGGATAGGTAGTCCCAAGGCAGGAAGCCGGAATTGCCAAGTATTGTAGTATTGGACTGGGTAGGTCCTATATATGATGTTATGGCTATATATTAATAAATCTGTTCGATGTGATGATGGAGTATGCTCACGCGGTGATTGTTTAACATGCTCTATGTATTTACGTATCATATGAGTGATTGCTATTAGTACTGAGATTCTTTTGAATCTCACCCCTTTCAAATAACTAACCTACAGTAAAGGCAAGATGCTCGAAAGGAAAGAAGGTGGACATAGATGAGTAAAGGGTGCGATCAGAAGATTAAGAATTACTGTTGGTTATTTGCTTTGGATTTTGTACATATTGCAAATAAGTTAAGGGCACGACTATAGTACTAGTTGTAACAGTAATAAAAATAGCCGTATGAGCATACAACAAGTCAGTAATAGATCTTGAATTTGTTAAAGGAATTAGAATAGGGCGACCATAAGATAATAGCCCAACAGCTAATAAATACAATATGAATATCAGCAGAGACCTGCACTGATATTAACAAAATGGATTAAGAACGGATGAGTTATAATGAATGTGCAAACCATTTCTAGACTACATTTAAAGAATTTTAAAAAATTTTCAAAAAACCCACTTAAGTATAGGTTGGAGTCCTATGTTGAAGTTGGGACTTCAACAGTGTTCAAATGAATATTAGTCTCTAGTTTGAAGTCATTATCTATTTAAACTCATCTAAAGACCTTAGAAATTAGGGTGTTAAAAGTGATCTATCAAGTGATCTAGTACATATCACTTGAGTGATGCTATTTATGGATCACCAACACAAAACTCGATTGATCCATCCAGTGATCTGTTATATTCTAAATCTGATAAGTTAAGATCACTCGAGTGATAGTTTCCAAAAAAATAGAGCATCTTCTTTTAATTTCTAAAAATCACTGAATGATCATTTAATTAATTATGTTTTATTATCTTTCACTCTGATTCTTCATATCCTTAGTATATAAAGTTTTTTTAGGTGAAACATGAAGAGATCAAGTAGAGATAAGAAAAAGTGACTTTTTATCAGAAGCGTTTAATGAGAGTGGTATTTGAACCAAGATATTCTCTTTACTCTAATGACTACTTTATCTTATACAAAGAATGTTCAGAGAAAGTAACGGTACTCTAACAAACAAATAAAATACTCACAATGGTCATTTATTTCATTCCAACTATAAATACAATGCATTCAAAGAGGATCAACTACCGAACTGCTAAATCATTCAAGTATGCTTTAAGTGCTCTATTTCTACCTTCATTATTATTCTCTTTGTATTCTACATGTCAGTGATTATACATTTACTCTTTGAGAGAAAAATTCATTAAAAACTCAATGCACTTTATTGAGATTACTTAAGGTAGAGGGACCATAACTCGGCTATTGGTTTATATTATGTAAGGGGGAGCGACTGTCTAGTGAAGGAATTTGTTGTGTACTGAGGTGCTAAGAACCAAATGAATCTTGGAAGCTATATAGAGAAAATTTCAGAGGCAATCTGCAGACTAGACGTAAGTCAAAGGGATTGTGAAGAAACTAGTATAAATCTTTGCTGTACACTTCGATGATAATCTTCTAACACTCAACTCTAATTTAATTTTTGTAAATTGTCATCGTTAGTTTTTTAATTTTTTTATCACCCAATTCACCCCCTCTTAGGTGACATGCTTGCACTAACATTATAAGTGCCTGTGATTCCTTCATTTATGTGATAACAAGAGGAAGTATAATGCCATTTTATATTGCAAAAATTATAGTGAGCAAAATAAATAGAAACATGTATAGTGTGTTTAAAATAATTAAGATAAGTTCTACCACCCTTTTTTAACACATGTTCCTTATGCCCCTTTATTATGCATAGAAAGTGATATCATTATTATCATGGCTTAGAAATATCAATAAAGAAGCTCCCAACCAAAAAATTTCACAATTATTCTTCGGGCACTATTCGTTTGGTAAAACCGTATTTACTGGAATAACTTATTTAGAGGGTTACTTTTTTAACTCATCATTTCTTCCATTCATTACTATCAGAGTTTTCTCTACTTATTAATTCCTCTGTTTACTAAACAATTGGACTTGTACTGTTCGATTACCAATTCCTAGTTCAATTATCGCACTAACAAAACAATCCATCCGTCATGTAGCTCATACAATTAATCACTTCAAATATTAATGATACAAAACAGATTAGCACGTCTTAGTCATCACTTCTCATCACAACTTCTTTATCTGGAACCCTCGAGTAATGAGATTTCTGATGTGCTATGTTTTCACATGTCAGAATAGAGGTTTGGTGTTTTGGTGATATCTCTCTAACCATACGTTGGAAAGATTTGAAACCAATTTCATATGAAATGAGACCCCCAACATGAAAAACACACACCAAGATCACATTCAAAGGAGATCATATGAGGGAGATATGATCTGATAAATTTTACACATGAATCAACATCTTTCTCCAGAACATCTTTGGTATTTTGGATATATATCTCAAACTACACATTGGATTGAAACGAAACTAGTGCCATATGAAAGTAGACTCAATGATCTTTCCATGGATTCATAATTTGATATATTTAAAGTTATATCCTATGAGCTATGGCTTATGGAAGTTGCTGCTCGTGATTTTAGAGATTGTCTAAGAACAGTAGATACTCTTTGAATCATAACTTTCTGTAAACAAAGAGTTTGGTGCTGATTCTTGTTGTATTGGAATGTATATGGCAAGAGCTTTCTGATGATATATAATTTGCCATATTTTGAATCAAAATAATGTGATCACTTGAAAGGCTTACTCGAGTAATATGCAATGTTATTTGAAAACTTACTTAAGGGACCACTCGAGTAATGCGTGAGAGATTGTTCTAGTAAGCTCTCAATCAAAAATTGTATGGGATTACTCAAGTAATCTACAGAGTTATTTCAGACATTACTCGAGGGGCCACTCGAATAATCGGAGAAGAAATCATCCAGTAGCTCTCGGCTAAGAAATGAGTGATATTACTCAAGGGAGCATTCGAGTAATATCAAATGAAAAAAAAGCATTACTCGAGGCATCACTAGAGTAATAAAGTTTAAAATGCTCTCAGCCAAATTTTGAACATGATTACTTAAGGGATCACTTGAGTAATGACCCAGGCTTACTTGAGTGACCACTCGAGTAATGCTTTCCAGGAGAACAGAACAACGTAGTGAAGCTTTTGAAAATCATGGGATTAATTATCAAACTCACTTTTCTTGCTTCCAATCATTCTTACACTTCATTATATTAGTGTTTAATATATTTCTCTAAGAATACAATGAAGATATGATGTGAAGAGTCAAAAGGTCACTTTTTGGAAGTGGAGTGTCAATGTTTGTAACGGCTCATTTTCAAATTCAAGCAAATGGATGAAAGAAGCAACCGCACTCTAACGGACAAGTTGAAATGCTCAAATAGTCATCAATCCTCATCAACTATAAATAGAAGATCATCCAAAACAGAAGTGAGCTCTGGTGAATACATCGTCTAAATGCCAACATCCTGACATCAATGATCATCATACATACTCTCTGTTTCTCTAGCTTCTATATCATTTACCTTTGAGAGAGAGATTATTTGTATTGTACTCTAGTATTCATTTTATTAACTTCTGAGAGAGAAGATTGATTGTAATCTTTCATCATCAAAGTTGTATCCTTACGGGGTGTGTAAGGGGGAGTAACCCGGTTGTAACCTTACGGGATGTAAGGGGGAGTAAATCTGTGGGAGATTTGTAAAAGGCTTCATAAGTTCCCGGCCAAACTTGTGAGTTGTAAAGGCTCTTCTTGTGAACGGATTAAACAAGAAGATAGTGGATTTGAAAATCTCAGGAGGAGCCTGGGCACTAGACGTATGCCATCATAGATTGGACCAAACCATGATAAATCATAGTTTACATACTCTCTTCCTTCAACTCTTATATTTCCAACATATATTAACTGTTGATTTATGATTCATAACTTTCATATTTATTGCTTACACTAAGATGCGGAAAAATTTTTAAAGTTCTTAAGTTTTTATCTTATACCTAATTCACCCCTCTTAGGTGTCAGCCGGTTCAAACATTTAGTATCAGAGCTAGACTCTTGTTTAAAAGACTTAACCGTCTCAAGATCTTATAATGGATGATTTTGGGTGTTATATGCTTTCTGAAAGTTTTGACTATACAATTCCACCTATGTTGAAGGATATTGATTTTTGGTTTTAAAAAGCTAGAATAACTAGTTTTATAAAAGCATCTGATTTTGATATATGGAATGTTTTTACAAATATCTTTGCTTTCAAACCGAGAAAGGATTGGACAGAAAGAGAAAAGAAAATGTTTTTGTTGAGCATTAGAGCAATGAAAATTTTGTATAGTGCTTTAACCGAAAATGATTTTGAGAAAATTAGATTTTGCTCTACTGCTAGAGATATTTGGGATACTCTTGATTCTATGTATACTTCTAACAAGTATGTTGAAGTTGAAAGTGTTGACAGTTCTTGTGAAACTATAAGCTGCGCATCTACAGTACATGAACAATTGGAAGTTGAGAATAAAGAAGGAGAAATTATAGAACACTTCCATGATCTAGTCAACATAGAAGAACAAGAGGAAGACAATTCCTAAGAAGAGCTCAGCATGAACGAACTTGATGAATTCTTATCAGAAGCTCAAGATGAGCTTAAGGTAAAAAGTTCCAATTCTTCTTGTGCATTTAAGAAACATGATTTTGAACATTTGAATAAAATTATTTTTCAACCAAGTATTGATTCTATTCTAAAAAGAAAAAATGTTTTCAATCATGCTGGAAAATTTATTGCGAAGAAAGAATGTTCAAATGAAATTTATTCGGGGTTTTACTCTCTTGATCGACATAATACCTACATAAAATCTTATAATGCATGTCATCATACAATTTGCAATTATTGTGGTAAATCTGATTATATTTCTCACACATGCTATATTAGAAGAAATTTTAATGTGAGAAATAAATATGCTTGGATTCTGAAAAGTCAAGTAAAGTCCAATTCTAACAATCAAGGACCCAAAGCAAAGTGGGTACCAAAATGTCCATCTGGTGTTTCATGTGTGCAGATTGATTCTAGAAAGAATGGACAAAAGGATACTAGGAAAACGAAGAAGATTCCAAGAGTTCCTAATGTACCTAAATAGAGATTCACAATAATTAGGAGAACTCCTAGATCACCTATTGCTAGAACTGTAACGTTTAACCACAAAGAAAAGCAATGGAGAAAAGAAGTACATTCCACCTAAAGAATGGACTACCATAAAGTACCATTCAACTATCTTAAGGAGAACAATAAAACGAGGATCTCTCAAGCATCAAGTAAAAGACTCCTGGAGTTTATATATTTTGAGAGAAGGTTGCCAGCACCCAAAGCAAGATATTCAAAATATCAACATCATAGAAAGATGCAATGGGTAAGCAAAAGTAATCCTCTAAGTATCTAAGGCAAAGGTACACAATAATAAAACCTCCTATGCTATTGTTTGTAATATTTATTGAGGTTTTATATTTTGGAACCTTAGGAATGAGCATTGCAAATGATTTTGACATTATGTTTTTGCATCCCTTAAAAAGCCACTTAATAGGTTTATTTATAAAGGGATTGCAATGCTCAACAGGTTAACTCTTTATGCATATATAATGATTTGAAAAGAAAATATTTATTTTATGCATAAAGACATATTTAATTTGTTATGCTCAATTTCCTTGAATTAATTATATTCTTAGAGCATGTGAATTTTATCTTGATTCCTACAAGCTAACAAGAAATGGATCCAAGCAAGATTTTATACCATGAAGAAAAGGAAATTTATACAGTTTTGTAAGATAAGAAAAAACCTTCTCAAGACTATAGCTACATGAAAACAAGTTCATATCTTGATGATATTGAATTATGGAGTTTGGATTTTGGTGCTGTATGTGCAAAGAAGGGGAATCAATATTATTTCACCAAAACCAAGCAAGCTATCACAAGGACAAGAAGAAATACGGTGATATCTAATCCTTATTCTATATCTTTTCATATCTTATGCTTTTATGAACTAAATTGGGTAATGAATACTTACTCATTATTGCATACTATTAGCAATCAATCATTTATTGCTTTCAAATTGTTTTTTAAATTGCTAAATAGACTGATAATGAAATTGTACATACTATTTCTATGTATCTAAGTTTTGAAATGCACATTTCAAAAATGTACTTAAATTCCAATTCATATTGTTTATAAAAATGCATACACATTATTTGAAAATTATTCATATCTTGCTTGCATTTAAATCAATTTCAAAATTGGAAGTTAATATTTATATATACTGAAAGTCAGAAATGCTTCAAATTCATCTACCAAAGTATTTCCCCATCATTGACATATTGATCATTGATCTTAAATGTGCTATCAAAATCTTGAAACCTTTAGTCATTATTCTCTAACATTTTAGACCTTACGTCTAATCAGTTAACTATCTATATGAGGTTCAAGTGTATTTCTCATAAAAGAATTCAATATGAGAAAGCCTTGTGCCTAATTCATAAATATTTGGTTGGCCATATTATTCCAAGTATTATGAAAGTTCATTAGTGCATTGAATCTTAATGCATTAACCATTATAGTGGCATAACTTACTAGGATAATATGCTAGTACTCTAGTCATTTAGACAAATGAGTATGTGATTAATCATTCATAATTCATTTGCACTCATTTTGTTGCTCAAATACATGAACCATTGATATCATATATCTCTAAGTAACTAGTGTATTGTATTCAAATTTTTTAGATGAATATTCCTATTCTTTAAGACATGACTCTAAGAGTCAAAATTAGCTCTTGGTCAATAGCAAAGTCATCGTGTTTATATACATCCTTGAAGTTAAGTCTTTTTGGCTAATTCATTTTCTATATGACTTTTGCTATTGGGAAAATTCTCAAACATGTTAAACTCCAATATCTAACATGTTATCTTAATTGTTCTCTAAAAGGGAAGCTTTCTGGTATATGTATATTTAAACTGTTGACTTTCACCATTTTTAATATGAGCATCGATTGTAAACATGTTTCAAAAATAAGTTTTGCATATATTCAAAATCCCAATTTCACAAATGCATTGCCATGATTTGAAATAACATTTGAGATTTGAAATAATATACATATTTCATTCTTGGAAAACTTGATTCAATTCATGATTTATCATTTCATAAAAGTTGGTCATTATGGATAGATTTTCTACTCTCTTTGATCCAACTTATATAGATAGCATGAATACCTTATCAATGATATATTTTCTATATAAAATATAAATTGTCATTAATCATTGACATTTCCTATTGGTTACCCTTTATGATCCAAAGGCTTAAAATTATTTAACTGAGTAAAATTATATCCTAGTCTTTGTTAGTTTATTGTACTCTTTGCCCAAAAATCATATAATTATATTGTATAAGAGCATAAGAGTTATAATGTCTAATAGTATATAGACCCAAGAGAAAGTTGGGTACGAAAGAGCATATATTTATACTTTTTTCAGGAGTTGATCAAAATGCTCTATTTTTGAATATAAAGATCAGAGGCTAACAAAAGAGGCGTAACTGGCAGTGTTGCAGTCTAAGCAGAAGCTAAATCTATGGTATCACTCAAGTAATCAGAGGAGTGACACCCATCATTAGCAAGTAACTATCTAATGGTGCAGTCAGAGAAAGAGGAAGAAGAAGAAGACTTCTTAGTGGGCCTAGCAGAATTCAATTCGAAGAAGCTCAAGCGAGAGACCAAGGATACTCATGAGTTGGACTTATACTTCCAACACTATAAGCCTTTACCATCTAGTCATCTTCCCTATTGCCAAAAAGAGCTAGACTTCTCTACTGCAACATAGAGCTAGATGAGTTATGCTTTGGGAAAGGCAAATAATTGGAGACATTAGAGACAACAATCAGAGATTAGAAGGTCATAATCTCAACCTCAAAAATCATTAAGTAGTTGGGATTCAATAACCCTCTAACTAGATGTTTCAAGGAGTTCAACAAGCCTGAGAAGTATGGAATCATCAAACCATGAAAACTAATGTGGATTCTAAACTTCAATCCTAGCTCTATATGTAATCTTCATAGGATTATCTGTTATACCTATACTAGAGCTATGGTGAATAAGGTCAACAACTTCACTCACTTTATTAGAAAGAATTATCACATAATGGCCTATATTATGAGCAAGGAGGAGAGGAATACTGGAAAGATCATGTCTGTCAAAGAACAAGAGGTATATATATATACTTCTACGAGACTTACTCCAACTAATCTGAAATTACTTCAAGTAGACTTCCTAGTAATCTGAAATTACTTCTAGTAGACCTTCAAATAATCGGCAAGTACTTCAAGTAGACCTTTAAGTAATTCGTAATTAATCCAAGGAAGTCTGAATCTCACTCCAAGTTAACACAAGAGGCGTAGAGGATGAGAGCTGAGATTTCAAGAATAAATGAGAGACAATACTTTGCTAGAGCTGGTCTCCCTGGTCCTTTATTCTTTGGTCCATCTGTCCAAGGCTATCTGAGAGAGGAGCTCAACAATCATATAGAGCTTGCTACAAACAATGTTGAGTTCATCACTTCTATGAATGGAAAGATTAGAACACTCTGTGATTTGATCAACCAAAAGTTCAAGCCCTTATTCCGAGCTCATCTTGGTATTCTTAAGTGATCACAGAGATCATGCTTCAAAATCCCTCCATACTAATCACATCAATAGATATTGAGTAGCCAATGATGCATTAATGAACTACAGAGGATTATAACTCGAGTAATTATAATATTATTTGATTGAGGTATTATATTCTTTAATGCAAATTCTCTGAGTTGCATCACTTAAAGTGAACACTTGAGTAATGACTCAAGTAATACAGAGTTACAGCTTTAAAACCGTGAATAGCATCATTATTTTTAAAACTTAATTTCTCTCCAAATCTTCATACTTTCACAATCATTCGCTCTACGAAATTTCCAATGATTTTACAAATCCAAGAGAGTTATTAATTGTATTGCTCATGACAATTTTTTTAGCCATGCATTCATTAAGGGGGAGCTTCACATTCATATGTGTTTTATATCTTAAAAGCTTATCTCCTTTATTTGAAGAAAATATTTATAACATACTCATCTGAATTTACTCTCAATTGATTAGTTTTGATGATGATTTACTCCTATACTGTTCTTTTCACGATCATTATTTTAACATATCATATGGAAAGGAACATTTTGTTACTTGATTGAACTAACAATTCTCTTTGCAAAGATAGATTTAAATTTGTGATAGGAGAATTTATTTTCTGCAATAACGTTCCTCAACGTACTACAAGAAGAAACTATCAAACTTGAGGAGATGTTTCAACGTTCTAAAAAAGGATAATATATTGGCTATAATATTCAAAGCAATAAATATATATGCCATACAAATGAGTATTGAACATGCTAAACAAAAACTCAACTTAATTGGAGAATCATGGCAATACCATGAATATACATCAAAGTTGCACAACGAAAGTAGGGAGAACTGGACTCATGGATCTATCATCTGCTTGCAAAATCAAAACGAGCATTTCTAAACTCTTTCTTTATATTTCGGAAATACTTTTCATATCTTTGATTTCAATTTTCTTTGATTATGAAAATTTTTCTTGAAAACATCTCCAAATTGTTTCAAACTTTTCACCATTTTTCATTTGCATCAAATTACCTTCAAATCAAGTAGGAGAAAATTTCATGACACATTTAGTTCTCTACAAATATTTCTTCCCTATACTTCAAACTTTTTGCTGATGTCAAATAGGGGGAGAGAAAGGCAAGAAAAATAATGTTGCCCTTATAATTCATTTATAAATCACACATAATTTTCTTAAAGGATTTGCTATCATAAAAAATGGGGAGAATATTATATATGAATAGTTTTGATGATGTCAAATATTAAGAGCAAAAAGATTGTATAATATACTTATCTTCTATATTGACTAACTACTATATTTAATGTTGTATATCTTGTAGATTAGTCATAAACCCGATAGTGGGTTGATGTTATAATGCCTCATATATGGAGAATAATCATCAAGAAGAAAATCAAGAGGCAAGGGATTGAAGAAAGAAGGAATTACAAGAACTAATGTAAATATCAAGCAAAGATTGAAGATATTCAAGAAAATATCTAGTTGGATTATGAAGAACGATTATCAGTTCAAGAAGATATCTAGTTGGGTTATAAAGGATAATCATCAAGAGGAAAAACAAGAAAATATCTTGTGCATTAGCTAAGCAAAGAAAGAAGAATATTGAAGAGAGAAGAACTTGCAAGATCAAATGAGAATATCAAGATTCAAGCTCTTACAAGTGATACCGGATGTTGGAATGGGTCAATACGAAGTTAAAATATCATATACAGAAGTTATGGCACCTATAGAGATTATTACTCGAGTAATCACTCAAGTAATATGGCACTGCATCATTTTGGAGGTGATTACTCGAGGGCTTACTTGATTAATGACCTATGATTACTCGATGGCTCCCTTGAGTAATGAGATTTCTTATGTGCTTTGTTTTCGTGTGTCAGAATAGAGGTTTGGTATTTTGGTGATATCTCTCTAACCATACCTAGAAATGAGTTGAAATGAGTTTCATATAAAACTAGAGCCCCAACACGAAAAACACATACCAATATCACATTCAAAGGAGATCAGATGAGGGAAATATGGTTTATTGAAGTTGACACATGAATCAACATCTTTTTCAAAAACAGCTTTGGTATTTTAGATATGACCCTTAATCTACACAATAGATTGCAACAAAACTAGTGCCATATGAAAGTAGACGCAACGAGCTTTCCATGGATAGGTAATTTGACATATTTGAAGTTAAATCCTAAGAGTTATGCCTTATGGAAGTTGCTGCTCATGATTTCAGAGATTGTCTAATAACAGTAGATACTCTTTGAATCATAACTTTCTATAAACAAAGATTTTGGAGCTGATTCGTATTGTATTAGAACGTATATGGCAAGAGCTTTCCGATTATATATAATTTGCCATGTTTTGAATCAAAATAAAGAGATCACTTGAAGGGCTTACTCAAGTAATATGCAAAGTTATTTGAAAACTTACTCAAGGGACTACTCGAGTAACGCGTGAGAGATTGTTCCAGTAAGATCTCTGTCAAGAATTGCATAGGATTACTCAAGTAATCTATAGAGTTATTTCAGACATTACTCGAGGGGCCACTCAAGTAATTGGAGAAGAAATCATCCAGTAGCTCTCGGCCAAGAAATGAGTGATATTACTCGAGGGAACATTCGAATAATATGAAATGAAAAGAAAGCATTACTCGAGGGATCACTCAAGTAATAAAGTTGAAAATGCTCTCAGCCAAATTTTGAACTTGATTACTCAAGGGATCACTCGAGTAATGACCCAGGCTTACTCGAGTAACCACTCAAGTAATGCTTCCCAGGAGAACAGAACAACGTACTGAAGCTTTTGAAAATCATGGGATTAATTATGAAACTCACTTTTCTTGCTTCCAATCATTCTTACAGTTCATTGTGTTAGTGTTTAATGTACTTCTCTAGGAATACAATGAATATATGATGTGAAGAGTCAAAAGGTGACTTTACGGAAGTGGAGCTTCAACGTTCGTAATAGCTAGTTGTCAAAATCAAGCAAACAGGTGAAAAAAGAAACCGCACTCTAACGAACAAGTTGAAATTCTCAAATGGTCATCAATCCTCATCAACTATAAATAGAAGATCATCTAAAATAGAAGAGAGCTCTGGTGAATACATCGTCTAAATGCCAACATCCTGATATCAATGCTCATCGCACATACTCTCTATTTCTCTAGCTTCTATATCATTTACCTTTGAGAGAGAGATTATTTGTATTGTACTTCAATATTCATTTTATTAACTTTTGAAAGAGAAGATTGATTGTAATCTTTTATCATCAAAGTTGTATCCTTACGGGGTGTGTAAGGGGGAGTAAATCTGTAGGAGATTTGTAAAAGGCTTCATAAGTGCTTGGCCAAACTTGTGAGTTGAAAAAGTTGTTCTTATGCCCAAATTAAACAAGAAGATAGTGGATTTGAAAATCTCAGGAGGAGCCTAGGGACTGGACGTAGGCCATCGAAGATTTGACCGAACCAAGATAAATCACAGTTTGCATACTCTCTTCCTTAAACTCTTATATTTCCAACATATATTAACTATTAATTTATGATTCATTACTTTCATATTTATTGCTTCCACTAAGATTCAGAAATATTTTCAAAGTTCTTAAGTTTTTATCTTACACCCAATTCACCCCCTTCTTAAATGTCAGCCGGTTCTAACAGATTGTCCTACACCCTTCTTCTGTGCTTATGTGCCTATATGGATGGTTGAGGAAGGGTGAGATTTGGGGTAATCTCAGTTGTGAACATTACCACTTAGCATGTAAGATAAATTCTTAATACATGGCATGCTTGCCTTACATGATTTATACTAACACAATGACATATCTGCATGCTCAATGTATCATGTAACATACTCATGGCCATAGCTTATATAGAAACAGTGCTTCAATTAGTCATATATGCATCACATAATTAAGTAGAGCAATTATTCACATCAATACATAAGCATAAATATCAAGTACATGTAAGTAGGGTAAGTCTACTATCTTTTGACTTTGAGTCCCTTTTTGGTACCTTTTCTTCCAACCACATAAGTTGTTGGGAAAATTCCAAAAAACTACACTCAAAATATACAAAGGACAAATCAGTACATCGAAATTCAGAAAAGACAAATCAGGCGGGTGTCAGAAAAAAGACCAATCTGTCATTTTGAAATTTCGGCCAAATTACCAAAATACCCTTCATGCACACTTCAGAATAACAACATGATTATCGGAATTAACACCTTCGGATTCGGTATTAACAACTGGAATTCTTCTTTGATAATTAACAAATTTCAAGACCAATAACAACACATAACTCGCCATTAACAACTCCGGATTCGTTATTAACAACTCCAATTTCTTCTTTCAACACTTAACAAGTTTCAGGGCCAATAACAACACTCACCTCGCCATTAACAACTCATGATTCACCATTAACAACTCTGATGTTGTTATTGCACTGAGGGCTGAAGGGTATTTTGGTAATTTGGCCGAAATTCCAAAATGACAGATTGGTCTTTTTTCTGACACCCGCCTGATTTGTCTTTTCTGAATTTCGATGTACTGATTTGTCCTTTGTATATTTTGAGTGTAGTTTTTTAGAATTTTCCCTAAGTTGTTTCCATTGTCTCATCTTTGTCATCTTATGGTGTAATGCCCCAATTTTTTATTAAGGACTAATGAAAATTATTAAGAATGATTTGTGAATTAAATATGAGTTATTATGTGTTTTGTGACAATTTTGATAAATGTGCCATAATTAGTGAGAAATTGGAAGAATGGAATTACTGGCCATGAGTTAGTAACTAAGGGAGAAATTAATTACTAGCTAAGAAAAAAACTGAGATGTGTAATTAAATGGCTAATGGATTGGTTGGAGTAATAATTAGTTACTTATTTGAGAAGGGCCAATGAGGGTATGACATGTGGCAAGATTGTTTGTGATGGGAAAAAAGTCAAATGGGGGATATTTTAAACATTTTTTCTCTCTCCTCTCTCCCCCTCATTTTTGGCTGACATGGGCTAGGAGGAGTATGATCATTTCCTTCTTCTTCCTCAAGCACTCCATCTCTCTCTTCTCTCTCTCATTTTCGGTGCCATTATTACTCTAGAGGGAAGAAGAAAAGCTAGCATTTGAGGTAATAAAATGGCCCCCATTGCTTAAACTCTCTTCATTAATATTGATCCTTGGAGTGAGAGCTTCATTTTGATGTTTATAATGTGCCTATTGGTGTTGATTTATGCCTACACGAAATTTTGGAGGTTGGTGAATTAAGAAATCTCTTTGGCAAAGTGAAAGAGGCAAGTAAGACTAATCTATCTATCTATGTTTTATGCCAAATAGTTTGGTTTGGAATTTTTGGGATTTTTGGCCTGATTTTTGAAATTGAGGATCATGGTGTTTTTGGTATGTCATTGTCATGAAAATAGTACCTTATGGTGAGTTTGGGATAGATAGAATGGATTTGGGATTGAAATATCTTGTTTGGATGATCTTGGATTTTGGATGTTTATGTTGCCCAAAACCAAAGCATAATATTGGAGTAGGATTTTGGTAATTCTGATGATTCCATTGAATTTCTTGGATGTTTATGAGTGGGAGTAGCTTCAGTAGAAGTTTTAAGTCCATTTAGATCAATTGGGCAAGTGTTAGGAAATGTGATCAGTTTTGCTGTGTTTTTTGGTTTCTGATAAAATCACTCGAGTGAGAGTGAGTTCACTCGAGTGAGGATGAACATCACTCGGGTGAGGGTGAGTTCACTCGAGTGTGTTAGTATGTTTTTCCTTTCTGCTTCTAGTTTCTGTTGCATTTTCGTGGATAAAGGTAAGAGTGTACCTTAACACTTGTGAGTATTAAGCCATTACTCAAGTGCTTTATGTTACACTCGAGCGCTCCTGATCCTTGAGAACTTTTGTGCTCTCGGGTCTTCACTTTCTGTGCTTCACTTCCTAGTACTCAAGTGAGCATTTTGCTATCACTCGAGTGTTGCTTTCTGTGCTTGAGTGTTCTTGTCTCTGAAATTTTCTTGTGCTCTCAGGTATTCACTTGCTGTTGTTCACTCTCTAATACCCAAGTGTAGACCATACCATCACTCAAGTGAGGTCTCCTTCACTCGAGTATCCGTACAATATCACTCGAGGGAGGCCATCTTTACTCGAGTGTCTCAATGAAAAATGTCAGGTTAGAGCTTTCAAAAAGGGGATCTTTAGAGATAGTCTTCCAACCCTTTAGACCTACTGATAGAGTGATATATGGGTACTAAAAGAGCAATAATGATAACCAAACTAAGTGTTAAGAAGTCATTGAGAATTGGAATAGAGAATTGACACTTCGTCCCTAATTGTGAATCATAGGATACGATATTTGCCTTACTCGAGAAAGACCGGCGCGAGGACACGCATGAAAGGATCAAGGTAGTGACTCTTCTCTCATGTTGTGTATGATGTTTTGATATGCATGACTTGTTATTGAGCTTTGTGAACTATATGTGTCATGGTCCATTATAGCGTGAGCACTTTAGCGTAAGCCTTTAGGGATTAAAGCTGGTCATTTCTAGCTCGACCGTTGAACTGCCATTGTAATCAACATGGAACTTTGTGAATCAGACCCATGGGGTGGCGTGTTGTGAATCCAGTTGTAAGCTGTGTTATTTATCTTGCCTGTATGGCTTGCGTATGAAATGCTTTATATGAATCCCAGTTGTGGTGAAATATATTGTGTGAATTGTTGTGGTGCAATACAGCGTGAGCAAACATAAGGGTGACATGAGTCATACCTGCCCTTACAGTTGTAACTGCCATTGTAGTTGCTATGGGTATGTGATGATTTGCTTTCATGCCTTATTGTTGTGCATGCTATGAGTGATTTGTTACTACAGGGATTCTTTAGAATCTCACTCTCCCAAAAATACAAATTTTAGACAGGGCTGAAGGATCCAAAGGAAAGCGAGCGATGAAGAATGGATAGAGCTCCTGGTTATGAGTTTTCTTTTGGAAAATTGATTATCATTTTGTAAATCATTTGGATACATTTTATTGGGAATTACATGTACATATTGGGTAGTATTTGTGTAATTCCCTTGTTATGGGAAACTCTATAGGCAATTGTGCCTTGTAGACCCTTTATAAATTAATGGAACTCGAGTGTGTCGGGAATTATGCTGTACTCTGATATGTATGAATGAAATTAAGCTGTACAGGCCATTTATATATTAAAATCTGAATATGAGACCACTGTGAATAGGTTTTGTAAAAGGATTTTGAAAACCCTGATTTTGGGAAGTTTAATTTTGGATAAATCCCAAATCATCTTACGGTCTCTAATTCCATATAATTACGTTTTCACGCACTAATCTCAGCCTATGGGGTGAGGGGGTTACACATGGTCCTAGGTAAATTGTCATATTATTATAACCATGATAAATAAATGTCCAATAGGCTATTTTAGCCTTTAGGACCTATTTTAGCCTTTAGAACATGTCCCTTATCTTTGGGCCTATGCTTGTCCCAATTTTAATAACTCAAAACACTTTGGTTGGTTAACTTAAAGTTAACACATTAGGCCCAATAGGTATTTAATGAGCCCATACTAACTTAGAGTGTTTAACTTAATCCTTGGAGGTGAACTTAATTACCAAATGCCATAAACTTTTTATTTTTGCACAATTTCCAAAAGCTCGCAGAATTTTTAAGAAACTTTGCAAATTTATATCTTTTTCTACAAATATCCAAATTAGGTGGTTCAAAATTTTATGTGTCACTTATTAAGTCTGTTTTATGGGAAAAATGTCTCCTTCAGCTAGGCCCACATCCAAACCTCCAAAGTTCCCATTTTACCCTTTCTGCTACAGAATCATCCCAGTTTTAATGGCCTGACTTATAAAATTCATAACTTAATCTCTGGAACTCCAAATGGGGTGGTTCAAAATCCCATGTGAAGCTATTTAAGTCTATTTTAAGGTTAAAATTTCTCTTGCTACCCATTATGAGCACACAATTCTAGAAAGCTCGAGCAAGAACCCTGTCTCAGGATTCTTTCCATATTCAATGCCTAAAATTTAACAAATCATATCTCATAATCTACAAATCCAGATAACACATATCATATACTAAATTAAATATTATGATGTCTAATTTAAATTTGGAAAGTTTCATAAATTTTGGTTAAGTTTTAGCCTTCCAGAATTTCACCACAAACAATCTGACTTCCAGAAACATAATCTGGCAACAACTAAGTTCAAAAATTCATATCTCTTAATATATTAATCCAAATGACATAAATGACCTATCAAATTAAAGCGTATGATGTCAAATTTAAATCTAGAAAGTTTCATAGCCATTGGATATTATTTGCTCAGTCAAAAACACAAAAAACAAACTGCATCATAGAACTCAAATCTGGCAGCACTTAAACTAGTCTTATTTTATCAGTAAACGCCATATATCATCAAATATTCATGATTAAACACATATGATCTCAAACACCCAGCCTAGCTAAAACTTAGAGCAACCCTAAGGTCCATGAAAATTCAATAAAATCATAAGACAATCGGGTTAAATCGAAGCCTGGACTTACCTCTTCGCAATTCTACAACTGGTTTGAAATTCTAGCAATACTTCAACCAACTAGATGGCACCAAACACCTCTAATCAAGAATCTAAAACTATAGAAATGTTGCTCTCGTCGAGAGGAACAACATTCGTGATGGCTTTATCAGCCGAAAATGGAGATTTGGGGTCAAAATAGGCTCCGGAGCTCAAGAACTTTTACTATTCACCTACCTTCTCACTTCTTCTATTTTCTCTCTATTTTCCCCATATTTTTTATTTAATTTTTCTGTCCTTGGCTAAAATATTAAAGAAGAATGCAGGGTTGGGATTTAATCTTGCATTATGGATGGTTTCATGGTATGCCAAGTGTCAACAAATATGAGCTCAAGATTACCATGTGTCAAAAAAGCATCTTGGCTTCTCTTTCTCTTTCTTAGGTGGTGTCCTTTTTGGTCAGGGGAAGAAGAGGCCTAACAATTTCCCTAAACTCCTGAGTTTGGTGTTCGGGAAATCAAGTACGCGACTGGACTAGAAACTAGTGGATTTCCTTGACTCAGGTGACATGTGGCGTATTATGAGTGTGCCAACACAAAAGGCAAAACGTAAGTGTCATCATGAGGGACACGTGTCACCTTCCTATCAAGCCAACATAAAAGGCACTTGGTACTTTGTCATGAGGAATGGGCAAGTGTCATTTTATTATTTGTCTAACATAAAAGTTGAGTCATCATTACGTATCATGACTTACTTTATTAAAGCTACTTCAATAAATTACTTTATTGGTGTCTACTCAGGTTTTACTCATGACTTACTTAGGATTGTGTTATGCATATCATAGCCAGCAAGATGACACCAGGTTGGAGTATGTATGTGGGCCTCACATAGTGCTACATACCAGTGTCTTTATAAAAAAATGCAAGGTACATATAACTGCCCTTAAAATGACATTTGCACACCTATACCAACATATTTCGCTCGACCAATAAGTCCTATACCTCATGACATATCTGAGTGGCATCTTTCTACCAAACCAATGGCACCGTATATGTGTCCTATGGATATCTGTACCGACACTTTGATCCTACTACCTTAGCATAATGGGCCCTCTACCCGGTAGGCCAGATCACATACTCTCCGAGAGTCTTTCTATCTCTAGACATTCTTAGGACTCTTCCCAAACTGGGCTTAGTTGTCTACCTGATACAGGGCCCTTGGCTTAAATCTTAAAGAAGAATGGAGGGTTAGGATTTAATCTTGCATTTTGGATGGTTTCATGGTGTGCCGAGTGTCAACAAATGTTAGCTCCAGATTGCCATGTGTCAAAAAAAGCATCTTAGCTTCTCTATCTCTTTCTTTGGTGGCATCCTTTTTGGTCAGGGAAAGGAGAGGCCTAACAATTTTCCCAAACTCTTGGGTTTTGGTGTTCTAAAAATCAAGTACGTGACTGGTGGATTTTCTTGACTCAAGTGACATATGGGGTCTCAAGAATGTGCAAACACAAAAGGCAAAAAGTAGGTGTCATCATGAGGGACACTTATCACCTTCCTATCAAGCCAACACAAAAGGCATTTGGTACTTTGTCATAAGGAATGGGCAAGTATCACTTTCATGTTTGTACAATACGAAAATTGAGTCATCATTACTCATCATGACTTACTTTATTAAACTACTTTAATAAAGTTACTTTATTGGTGTCTACTCGGGTTTCACTCAAGACTTACTTAGGATTGTGTTACGCATATCAGAGCCCGCAATATGACACTAGGTCAGAGTATGTGTGTAGGCCCCACTGGTGCCACATACTAGTGTTTTTATCAAAAATGCAAGGCACACATGTCTATCCTAAAAGTGATATGTGCACACCTATACCGATATATTCCGCTCGACTAATAAGTCATATACCACATGACATATCTGGGTGGTATTTTTCTACCAGCCCAATGGCATCGTATATGTATCCTGTGCATATCTACAATGACACTTTGATCCTACTACCTATGCATACTATGCCCTCTAACCAGTAGGCCAGATCATATACTCTCTGAGAGTTCTTTTATCTCTCTACATTCTTTAGACTCTTCCCAAACTGGGCTTAGTTGTCTACCTGATACAGGCTTATCCTCAAATCTCTAACCTAAAATTCAGGATATTACACCCTTTTTTTCTTGCCCTTATTTTTGTCTAAGTTTGGATCATATCCTATGCCATACTTATCATTTGTGAACCGTTATGTTTTCAATATATCCTTGAGCATTTCACCTACCTTAGTGAATTTCTCAAGTGTCTTGGTGGTATTCTTATCTTCCAGAGCTTGACATGTTTCACAAGAACCAGTAGGTGATTCGTTGAGTGCTCTTCAAGTAGTGTAACTTTCTTTTTGTAGCTTGCCAACTCTTTAACTACCCTTCAAACTCAAAATGTAAAGCATTGTATTCATATTGTAATTCATCATAGGTAGGTTCAGAATCCATTACCTCCGCTTGGTCTAATTCTTCTTGTTAAGCCACCAAGCATATGTTGGCCACCTCTTCATTATCACTTTCTTCATCAAAAGAACTATCTCCCCTTATTGCAAAGATGTAAATCTTCTTTTTGGAGTATTTGCTTTTCTTCTTTTTGTTCTTTAGATAAATAAGGCATTCAAATTTGATATTCTTAGGTTCATCACATTCAAAGCAAATAATTTGATCTATTGCTTCTTTTCTGCCACTAGGACCACCTTTATGAAACTTCTTGAATCCATGATCCTTTTTTGCAGAACTTCTTTTAATCCTCTCACAATCATTCCTATTTCATCATCTTTAGGTTCTTCTCCCTCCTTTGGCTCCTTTGGTTCTTTTTCTTTAACAGCATGTAGAGCCACTCCTTTCTTCTTCTCATCTATTTCTTCTAGCTGCCTTTTGAATTTTTGATTCCCTTCATATTCTGAGAGGCTTCCAAAAAAGGCTACTACTGATCTCATTAATTCTCCTTTGGCTTCCTCTATGGCTATGACCTTGGCTTCCTATTCCTTTATGAGAATATTAAGGATTTTTTTCACTTTGAAATTTTGATCAAAGATCATGCCTGGAGCAGCAAGTTATTGACAATATGGGTGTATCTGAACTCAAAATCAATAATGCTTTGTCCTAGCTTTATTCGGAACAATTCATACTCAGTTATGAGAGCATTGACTAAGCTTTCCTTAATCCCAAAGGTACCTTCATTAGCAATCTCCAGTGCCTCCAACATATTTTTGGCAGAAGGAAGAGTACATATTCTGAAGTACTCTTTCTGACTCAAGGCACTTTGAATCATAAGAATGGCTTTGTTGTTGAGAGTCACCAACTTCTTATCATTATCATCAAATTTAGCCAGTGACTTTAGGATCATTCTTTCTCTATCTCTCTTCATAGGAACATAGTCTTTACCTTATATGACTTGCCAAAAGCTATACTCATTAGTTGTCATGAACACTCTGAATTTGGCTTTCCAAAAAGAGAAGTGTTCACCATAAAATCCTAGTGGTCAAGTGATTGAAGCTGCATCAGAGAGTATTTCTTCACCCATGCTTGCCATTTGATCCTTCTTAAGCTATTAAAACTAAAAAAAGGAAGACTTGGCTCTGATACAAAATGTTAGTCCAAACATTTCACCAAGAAGGGGTGAATTAGGTGATAATTTAAATTTTAAACTTTAAATCAAACTTAAATAATGGGGAAAGGTTAGAGAAATATCAATGAAGGTAAACACATGAGTTTATACCAGTTCAATCTAAATCACTTGACATGCGCCTAGTCCTCATGAGCCTTTATGAGATTTGCACTATCTTCTAAAACTCACAGGGCTCTTGGTGCCTCAACACAAGCAAGTTCTTCTTCAAAGAACAATCACTCCCCCTTATACTTTGCAATAATGCCTTCTCAAGATCCCACTAACTTAAGTTTCTTACCATAATAAATGATTCAATAAATGGCTCACTCCAGAGTATATAAATAATCACTGAAGTACATAATCACACTTAATAGCTCAAGAATTAACAATGCATGAAACAGTCAATTTTTGCACAGAGAGTTGTTACTTAGTCTTTAATGCTCTGGGTATTTATAGGTTAAGTTATTCAATGACAACTGCTTGTTGAATGTATCCGTTGGAGTGCTTTGGTCATTGTGATAGTTGTTGGAGTCTCTAAACATTATTTATGTCTAAGGAATTAGCGGTTGAACAAGAGAGAATGTCCATCATTTGAAAGTCCTTCACATTTAATACTTCTAACACAAAAGTGCTATTTCAAATTTGTGTGATAATCATTGTTTGATCACCTAGAAAATGCTTAAACAATAATATAATGAAGTGTTAGAGTGATTAGAAGTGAAACTAACAAGTTACACAATCATTCCAATGATTTTTAAAAAGTTTAAAGCAATGCTCTGTTTTTTGGGAAGACATCACTTAAGTGATCTTCAATTAGTTTTTTGAAAATAATAGAGAGCAAAGGATCAATCACTACAGTGATGTGGTAGTGATACACGAAATATGATTACTCAAGTGGTGATCTTGTTTTTTTGAAAAACATATCACTAGGAACATCATTGTCATGATCAGGTAGTGATGACATGATCACTCAAGTGGTCACTCCAGTGATATTATTTCCTTTAGTTTTTGAAGAAACATATCACCAAATGTTATCACTGTAGTGCTCTAGTAGTGATGTATTTTTAACACATCACTCGAGTGATCTCACATATAGAAAATTTTAGTCTTCAAAACACTTCCAAGCTCATTGCGTTGCTATACTAGTGAAGCCCTTTTAGATACAACACTCAAGTGATTTTAATATCAATGCAATGGTTAAATTATGTTGCTTAAAATTTGATTTGAAAGCATATGTGAATCAAAATGTGATTTTGAGTGTTGTTATGATAAAAGAATAGTAATGATATATGCAATTGAGAAATGTTTTTGAAGATTGGCTTCTGAGAACTGTTATGTGAATATTCCTTGTGATGCTATTATGTTGCTTAAGATGTCTTAAAAGCTCAATCATTATATGTGCAAATTATTGAAAATTTGAAACACTAATAAATGTCATGACATAGCAAATGATATGTGGAGATTGAGTATACATATAGTCTTTTTCCATAAAGATGTATTGAATATACAAAGAAGACAGTTCCTAAAGAACTATACAGAGATATAACAATATATAGTAGTTCTTGGAGAATTCTACATAGCAAAAAAGGAAATATTATTAATATGGTTCTTAAAGAACTAATAACAAAATTAATATTGTTCTTGAAGAACAGGAAAAAATAAAATGTTTGCATAACTCACACTTGAGGGAGAGATTGTTGAAGAACAAGTGAGTTATGTTATATGAAGATTTCAATTATTTCATTGGTTATAGAAATTAAAAATTTGTTACAATAAATCATATGTTTACAGATCTATACAAATTTATTGTAGGTACTAGTTTGATCATCCAAGTCATAAGTCACCTATATGATGCAATAATGAATGTATTGATATCTATAAAAAAAAACCAAAAGATTTTTTGAAAATAGCTAACACCTAATTATGTGCTACTTATTCTTGAAGAATATTGACTATGAGAATATCACAAGTTGTCATTTAGGATGGATTTTTGAATTTCTGGAAATATATCAAACTCATATATATGGGTCCATTCAAATAGCATGTAAACAATATAAGTATTCAATAAATTTGACAGAAGCATCTATAAGATCAGTACATGTATGCAACCTAAAGTTTGCAAGGTTGTTTGAATAAATTATTATAATGCACAATTTCTAAACTAAATAATCCATAATGACCTAGGAAAATTATTTATCAAAGCCACCATAAGTAACTTGACCAACATTTATGAGAACAAAATTCCCATTTTAGTGTTGGGGTTATTGATTTTATATATTGTTGTACATAAATGCATCAAGCCAACATGGTATTATAAATTCTCCCATTATAATTGGCTTTTGGTTATAAGTCACAATTGAAATAAAAAGGAGGAAAACCTAAGTAACAAGTCACAATTGAAATAAAAAGGTGGAGGTGCCCTGATCATCAGGATCATCTTCTTCATTTGGGGATCACCGTCTTGAATCATAAGAAAAGAAAAAGAAAGGAGTTTGAGTTTCATTCTTCTTTTACACAAGAGGATGAGAGGATTGTGGAGAAGAGAACAGATCAGAGTAGTCACTTGGGCAGAGGAGCAGCTAGAGCTTAAATATGAGGCTTTGAATCAATTCTCTATCCTTTTTCTTCTCTCTTTCTCTTAAGATTTTAGATTTTGAACTTGTTGCTATTTTTCTTTAGTTATGCTTAGTTAGTTCGTTGTACAACCTATAAGAGCTATGAACTTATGGGTGGATTAGACTTTGTTTTCATTCTTTAGTTATAATTAATATTAATTTTGATTACTTAATCTTGTTTAGCTTCATCTATTTAATGATTGGCCAACATTGGATATGAGTTTGAGCATTAGGATTTACCTTGATGAACGAAATTTTAATTAGGCTCTGAGATTAAGTAATGTAGGACTAGATTATGATTTAATTTGTGATTAGGATAGACATATAACTAATGGCCCCATATAATTATTGAAGAGTGTGTTTAAGTTATCTTGCCTCATGAGTAATTACAATAGACCTTTATTCTTAAGAGAGGGTTGTGAGTGGACCGACAAGCACTTATAGCTATTTATATTCAAGATTAACAAATTGACATTATGGCTGATTAAATTAGTGAAATCAAGGTTTATGAAGTTAATAAGGGATTAGTAACCCTAGGTTTCTCATTTGATAATTGTGGTAGTTAGTTAGTTTTAATTTAATTTTAATTTTCTTTTCATTCATTTGAATTCAATTTGGTTTTCTCAAATTAAACAAAAGTGTTAAATCAATGCTCAACTAGGTTTAGGTACCAAGTTCTCATAGGAATGATACTTTTCTTATCACTTTATTACTTGATATGGCCCATGCAGTTGCAGAGTTATAGGCTAAAAGTTTTTCCCTATCAAGTTTTCGGCACCGTTACTGAGGAGCCCACACTATTTGGTATGAACTGATTAAGCATTAGTAGTTTAAGCTTGAGTTTTGTAAATACTTTTGTGTTTGTTTTTATTTTTTTAAAAAGAAACAAAAAAAGTGCATTATTCATAGCATTCATTTGTTGATAGATTTTCAAATCTTTGTTCTTTTCTTGAGATACATGTGGATTGGATGAGACTAGCATATGGAAATGCTGGTTAGAATGAAAATATTGATTCTTCTCCTTATAATTTCTTTTCTTATATTTATTGTGGAGAGAGTCACTCATATGAGAATTGTCCATATAGCAGAAGTAGTCATTATGGGAGAGATGATTTCACTAGGAAGAAAACTTGTTTTGTATCCTATTGGAAGTTTAGAGCAACAATAGTCTTTTGATCCCTATATCAAGTATTGTTCTAAAGATATGACCCCATCTTTTCACTCTTATCCATATGTCGAGGAACACACCCATGAGGGATTTGAAGAATCCTACTTAGAAAGACTAGTTAAGGGTTTTTTTATGAACAAAAGAAATTTAACATTATTGTTGAGGCAAGTGTCCAAAATATTGGAGCTCATGTGAGCCAAATGCGAAAAGACATTGAAGAAATAAAACAGCAAAAATCCTTTAATCATATTTCCCATTGGAGCTCTAATGAAAATCATTATAAGGAAGTTGAAGAGAGGGAAATGCATGAGACTATAGATAATGTGAAAATTGAATTAGAGTCTAAAATTGATTTGGGAGAGCATAGTGGGTGTCTAATAGAGGTTCTGGCTGTAGACCCTAAGACTTGTGATTTTGGTAATCAAATTGATATTGAGGTTCCAATTTTTGTTATGCATAACTCTTTTATTGAAGTGTTAACTGTCACATAGTATATCCAATAGACTCTGATGAGTGTAAAAAAGTAGTGAAATCATTTATAGAACCAGAATTTGATCCCATGATTAAACATACTTTGAAAATTGTTCACAATGTCAAAACCTATCTCAGGAGGTAAACCTGGGATTGAAAGGGATTTTTGAATGGAATAAAATTTTTCCAAACAGTTGCATAAATATTCACCATCTCCCTAAGCCCTATTGGCACTTAAATCCAGTTTATCATAGTGTACGAGCGTGTCTCTGCTTAAGTCTCATAATGTGTTCATTAGTTAATGTTTCTTCATCAATCGGAAGCATTAATTTTATATATATATAGTCACCGTTCATTTACTAAGCTACAATACTACTGGTTCTACTATTGTATCATTGTCAGGTTTACATAGTTATGTACATCATATACATCCCAAAAAAATATCCAAGATATCCAAGATAGACAAACAACAGTAAACCAAAGTCATTCTGCTCCATTCTCTAGTTGTCCATATTTACCTTCTTACCCTGTGAGCTGCTAGCCTGTACTGTAGATTTTTTTATAGAAATGAGCAAGATTCAAAAGAATCTAGTAGTAACATACAATCAATCATATAAGTATCAAATCACAAAGCATGCCACACAGTCATCATATAACAGAATTATCACAACAACATTCAGTGCATAACATGCAGTTCAACAATCACCATAGTGCTAGGTATATCACATGGCCCCGAGTATAACCTATTCAATAGGCCTCAGGCATCCACTCATATATCACAGAACATTACATAGGCCTGAGGGTCCACCCATGCAATAGGCCCCGAGCGACTACCCCGCATAATCAAAATATGTCAAATAATTGTGATGAATCCACAAAACATGCAGTGTATCTTATAACATATCAGAGACAAGGTTACTACCTGGTCATTTCCCTTGAGCAATATTCAACCCTTTCTCTGAGTTCAGGAAAGTCTTAAGCTCTGGATAGTTGTTAGGTCCTATAATTAGAATTTACGAATGACATGTTATTACTTGTCCATTATGTTTAGCATAATGTGAACTAAGTTAATCTTGACCTATCCCCATGTTTATCCTTTGTTTTGAACTTGTTGGTTATCAATTGAGTCACTTGGGTCACCATTGGAAGCCCAAACAAATGCCCATGAGGTTGGAAAAGGCTAGAAAGTTTAGAGTGCTGAAAAGGGGGTTCTTGGCCATAGCCAAGGGATTCTTTGGCCATAGTCAAGAAGGGTCAGAAAATTTTAGACCTCAGCTAAGAAATAGTCCTGGCACTTGGCCGCAACCAAGAATCTAGGCTTCCAAATTTTCTTTGTTTCTTGGCTAAATTTCCAAAAATCATAACTTAATCTATAAAAATCCAAATGAAGTAGTTCAAAGTCCTAATTGAAGCTTTCTAAGTTGTCTACAAAGGATAAATTTTAACCATTTCCACTTACAACCACAAAAGTATAGAATTCCATGCAATATCACACTGTTCTAGAACCAATTCCAGTTTCAGTCCTCAAACTTTAACAATTAATATCTCCCAATGTACAAACCCAGATTGAGCATATTATATATCAAATTAAAGATTATAACATCTAGTTTTGTTTTGGAAAATACCATAGCCATCAAACATCATTTGGTCAATCAAATTCATCCCGCAAGCAATCTGACCCAATATTGGCAGCAACTAACCACAAGAAATTTCAAGCTCAAATTTTGATTTTTCATTCCTACTAATTAAAATTTTCAACCAGGGCCTATTCCTACATAGTTTTTTTGTGTTGATCATAATGGAAGGCTCAAAAATAGCAAAATCAATCTCTTTTCTTCTCTTCTTCTTCTGGCCGAAACAAGGCCCTAACAACAATTAACAAAAATGATATTTTAACCATTAAACCAGTCTAATATCATCATAAATCATCATTCAACAACATATACATGATCAAAACATCATAAATACTCCAAGAACCCATGTTGACCAAAAACCCTAGGCCCCACAAAACTCATGAAAACTTATCAAAACCTCAAAATAACCGGTTCAAATTAAAGCTAACTCTTACCTCTACACATTTCTACAACCAGTTCTGAAATCTAATAGTACTTCGTCTGGCAAGAGGTCACCAAACACCTCCAAATGAAATTTTAAAACTGTAGAAAAGAAGCTTATGGTGAAGAGAAGAAGATTATAGAAGGGTTTTTCAAGTAAGATTGAACTCAAGAAAAATCACTATTCACTTTTCTCTTTCTTCTTCCCTTACTAGCCAACCTTAAGAGCTCAGAGAGAGAGAGAGATGTAATAAAATGATATAACTTTAACCCCTCCTATACCTTTGTCCGAAATTGAGAGGAGGGAGTATGAGATGATTTTTTCACCTAACCAAAATACTTAGCCCACAATATGCCACTTGCAACAACCTCATGGTCCCTTAAATAAGTAAGTACCTAATTTAGTTACCCCAACTAATTTCGTTAGCCATTTAGTCCTCCCTCATTTTCCTTTGATTATTGACCAATTTCTTCTTCCAAGAGGAGAGAAAATTGTTGACTAATTGACCAGTAATTATTTTCTTCCCCTTTTTGCCCTTGACTATGGCAATTTTAATTAAATTTCCGTTTGATATTTTATTTAATTCCCTTTTTTCCTTTTTATGCACCATTCCCTCTTTCTTTTAATTCCAAATTAAACTTTGTCTCATAATTGAATTTAGATATTAGGTTTGGGCATTTTCTACAACTAATTTGGGTCATAAATCACACTTTGTTCCTAAAAGTGTTTTTCTAAGATTATTTACTTTTCCATTTGAGATATTACGCTTTGTTCCCTTGCACATATTTTGGGATATTACATTGACTCTTACTAATGGGAGTCAAGACGATTTTGTTGGATGCTCTAAATTCTTAGATTCTCCTATTTCTAATTGTAATGTTGTGAATGTTGTGCTTTCTTTGAATTCAGTAAATGCTTGTATTCTGAGATTGTCTATGATTGAAGAATTGCAAGTAATTAACTTGAATGATCATTTTTTGTGTTTGAAACTTTGTTGCTTGAAAAGGAATGAAGACAAGGTAATTATGGTGTTTGACACTTATGATTAGAAGTTGTTTTGAGAAGTCTAGCTAAAGACTATAAGCTTAGCGCTTCTTGGAAGGCAACCCAAAGTTTTGGTTTGATGTTTTGTTTTGATTTATTAGGATTTTTGGATCCCTAGATGATGTGCTTTGCTATGGAAACAAAGATCAAGAGCAATTGAAAGTGCAAGTCAAGGACAAGGAGGGGAGTATTCTTCTACTTTACCTTGTTTTGTTTTATTTGATTGGTGATAACATATTCTAGAACGTGAGCATTGATTAAAGTTGAATTGTATGTGATATTTGATAATGACTGAAATATGTGTCATCCCTACACTTGTATATAGTTGTTTCTTCACTTCCATTGCTTATTGTTACTTGTTCATATTAGGGACAATGTGATATTGAAGTGTGAGGGTGAGAGTATAATTGATTTTGCATGACATGTCCTCAAATTTTTTTTAAAAAAATAAACAAGAATTGGTTTTCTTGTGGAAGTTTGGATTTTACTCATGAGCATTGTCACAATTGGTTTGATGTGAACTTGAAAAGAGTTGAATTTGATTAGGATTTGATTCTACGTTCTTTTAATATTAGTAAATAGGTACAGATTTGGCTTGGGTACTTCATTTTAAGATGTCAAAGAACCTGTGAGGAATTTAAGTCTAATTATATGTTCTTCAAAGAGGGAATGTGTAATACCCCAAATTTTACTCACCAAAATGTATTGTAATTATTGGAAATAGTCAATGAAATAAAATGGTGAATTTTGGAAAATGTGATTGTGCTGCCAGTAAAAATTTCTTATGAAGTAGTGACATTGTTATATGGCTTTGAATAACCAAATGATAACAAAAATTTATAAAACTTTCCATAATGAAAGTAAATATCCTAAGCTTTAATTTGATAGGTCATATGAATCATTTAAAGATTTATACAAAAATTTATGAATTTTTGAATTTAACCTAGAAAAACTGTTGATTTTCTGGAACACTATTGAAAAAATTTAATTCTGGCAATTTTATGCTTCTAATTGGTAAAGGGATATATTTTTCTTTGAAATTAGACTCAATAAGGGTTCTATATCCTTTGGAATCACTCCAATATAATGTCTACAAATTTAGTTATGATTTTTCAAAGTTTGGGCAGAAAATCTACCAGAATTGCCAAATAATCCAAAAAATGAAGAACAAAGTGATGCCAACATTGTAATTATGGGTACATTGTGATTAGCTTACTTTGGGCTGAGGAAAGGACCCTCAGGGTGAATATGGATGGACCAAGAGCGGAAGGAATTAGTTTGATACAATTAGGCTTATGGTATCACATTGTCATGACACAAAAAGTCAAATAATGAATTTTGGCTAATTAAATAAATAAGGGATAATGCAACAATTATTAAAAGCATTTCCCATCTTCTTTCCTACCATTTTCCATCAGCCAAGCAGCAAGCATAAAAAGAGTGTATGTGTGTGTGTTTTGATTTCTAGAGTGAATGAGGAGTAAGAGTTACAAGGTAAGTTGATTTGTTTGATGATTTAGCTCCTAATTTGTATAATCCTTCCTCTAAGACACTCTTCTACATAAAATAAGGTATTTTGGAAGTAAAAATCTAGGGTTTGTAGAGTTGAGTATTGGGACTAGTAGAGAACATCCAGAAGGAAGTAAAGGTAACTTCCTAAACTTCAATCTTTGGTTATTGTTGCTGTTGTGGTCCATTTAATCGGTGGTTTTCTGATTGATTTGTGGTGGATTGTAAATTTGGGAAAGGATGAACCCTAAATATTATGCTACCTAAATTAAGTCTAAATCATGGTTAGGATATAATTAAACAGTTAATAAAGTGATTAGGAGTATAAAGGAACAAGTCTACGGAGTTAGACTTGAAAAACCCTAACTTTTCCCTAAGAACCTTAAGTTTCGGCCAGTACTAGTTTAGGAGGTTAGAGTTGAATTTTTGATAATCTGATGATTCCATTGAGTTTAGGAGGGAAAATTAGGTGGGGTTACAGTTGATCACTTTTCCAGAAAACCTTTAAAAAGCATAATTACAAAAACACCCTTGAAAACCTGAAATAAGGGCTGCTAAGGGCATTCTGGACTTTTAGTAGTGAATTTGGTAATTCTAAAGCCCAAAATGGATTCCTTGGGCAAAAATATGTCAAAATAGCCTAGGTCAAAATTTCAGGAAAAGTACAATTGGACCGAGTATGGTGGGGCAGGCTACGTCAACAGGGGCATTTTGGTAAATTTTCATAATAGACTCATATAACCACTAAGAACATATCAGATGTGCCTAAAATAGTACATGAATGGGTTTTAACCTAATTATTGTACATTTGACATTTTAGGACAAAGTTGAGAGCTCAATTGTTGGCACGCTTTGCGAGGCACACGTTTCAAGATGAAAAAGGGTTAAGGTAGTAATTATTATCTCTCATACACTATGTGACTATTGATATGTTATGTGTTACTATATTCTGTGATATGAACACGTGTCGGGGGCACATTACCTAGCTGTGGTCTAAGACCTAACTAAGGTATACTAGTATTATCTAGCTGTAGTCAAGGACTCAGCTGAGGTACACGTAGGGGTGTGGTGTCTTACTTATCAGAAGGACTGAAAAGTAATGTGACCAAGTATGTGGCGTGGTGTCTCATTTATCAAAAGGTGAAGACTGAACATCACCAACCACCAGGGTGTTAGATCAAGCATTTCACCCAAGAGGGGGGGTGAATTGGGTGATACTAAAATTTCTTTCGAAAATATAAAACTTTGACAAAAGAATTAAAACAGTAATGAGTAAGGAGAAATATCACCGAAGTGTACACTGGGAGTTATACTGGTTCGGTCACAACCGCTTTGACCTACGTCCAGTCCTCAGAGCTTCTCTGAGAGTTTCACTATAGCTTCCAAGATTCAGTGGGTTCTTGGCACCTCAGTACAAGCAAGTTCCTTTCACCTGGACACTCGCTCCCCCTTACAAGTTGTATTCCAATCCCAACTCAAGGTTCCACAACCTTAAGTTATCTCAATAACAAATATTGAGTTTGAATAAAATATCTCTCTTACAGAGTAAATGATAATCACTGAAGCATAGAAATACAATTTCCACGTGAAAACAGAGCAATGAACTTAATAAGTCGTTTGTGTGTGTGCTTGTTGTTCTTTCTCTGTTTGAAGGTTCCCATATATATAGGTATATTGGTGATGACCGTTGGAACGTTTCCTTTCGTCTGTTGGTGAGTGCGCAGCCACTGTTGACTTTTCAAGTTTTTGAAAAATATCCGTTGGCGGTGGTTGGCATTTGAACGTTTCTTTTGACTTCCATCTCTTGATATGATTTCTTCATTGTTTCTCTGTAAATAGACTAAGAATACTAATACAATGAAAGGTTAATCATATAGGAAACAATATAATGAAAGTTTGAATGATTTCTAAATTTCTGGGTATGCTTACTCGAGTAGCTCCTCGAGTATCCCTTAAAGTTTACTCGAGTAGCTCCTCAAGTATCATCGAGAAATCTTTGTTTAATTGAAAGTCAATGAATAAAAACAAGATTACTCGGGTAGTGCATGGAGTAAACTCAATTTCAAACCTTTGGAAAAGTTATTTACTCAGGTACATACTCCAGTAAAGCTTTTGCAACTTCATAGGTTGTTGGGGTAATACCTCGAGTAATCCTTTGAAAAAACTTTTGGTTACTCGATGCTCTACTCAAGTAAAGTTGGCAAGATTTCAAGGCCGAGAGCAATTACCTTGTTACTCGAGTCGGGACTCGAGTAATGCACTCATTTTTTCATAGGTTACTCGGGTACCACCTCGAGTAACTGAGACTTTTGAACATGACTTACCCGGGTAATGACTTGAAGTTTACTTTGAAAATATTTCTGCATACTGGGGTACATACTCGAGGAATCCACTAAAGATAGAACATTAGAAACTTGTATACTAGAGTAAGGACTCGAGGAAGATGAAATAAAGAGAGATCAAGTTAATCAGGTACCAACCTCAAGTTTCCACTTACTTTAGTATGTTACTCGAGTAGCTCCTCGAGTAACATTGGCAGTGGTACAAAGTGCCGAGAGTTACATATTTTCACAAACAGAGTTACTCGAGTAGCTCCTCAAGTATAATGGGGAAAACTTGAAGGTAACTGGAAGTTTTCACAGGGTTACTCGAGTAGCTCCTCGAGTAACATTAGCAGTAGTACAAAATGCTGAGAGGTCCACATTTTAACAAACACAATTACTCGAGTAGATCCTCGAGTATCATTGGGAAAACTTGAAGGCAATTGGAAGTTTTCACTTGGTTACTCGAGTACCTCCTCGAGTAACATTAGCAGGCCGAGAGCAACTCCAAGTTTTTACCTGGTTACTCGAGTAGCTCCTCAAGTAATGGTGGCAGGTTACTGGAAGTTTTCTCTTGGTTACTTCAAGTTTTGTCTCATTACTCGAGTAGCTCCTCGAGTAATGCTTTAGAAGATTTGCTTCTGATCAAGTTCCTCAGCATTTTCTCATGGCCTTTCTTCATTACTCCGATGCTTACTTCAAGTGATGCTAGTTCCTGTCATTACTTAGTTCAAACTTGTTTATTAATTACTTCCTTTTCAAACCATACTTTTGTTATCATCAAAACATGAGGTCTAACATTCTCCCCCTTTTTGATGATGACAAAACTTGGTGATTTTGAACATGGTTTTTCAAATTGGATTCTTAATTAAATATGTCTTATTAAGATTGAATACACCTTGCCTACACAACAATTTCATTAGTCCAAACGAGTATCATAATTTAAAACTTAATTGAACTTTAAGATGAAATCATAACACATTTACATTAATCTTAAAACTTTCAAATTACAAGATAAAGTTCAAACTAAAATCAAAAAGCTCCCTGAAAATCCCATGTACACCCAAATACCCATGATAAGCTAGGACATATCCACAAAATCACTCTCAAGCTCTTCTCCCCCTTTTTGGCTTCATCAATCAAGTGGAGGGCTAGGAGGCTTGGCCATGGAAATGGGTGTTACAGGAAGGACCATAGAATCATTTGAGTCTAAAGAATCAAATGAGCTAGAGGGTACTGGATCAGGCAGATGAAGTGGAGGGATATGGATGTCATCGCCGGGAGGAGAAGGTTGAAAGACAACCATAGTAGAGGTTTCTCCTTCTGGGGTGGTCTGAGTCTCAGGAGTAATCTCAACCTCAGGTGTATGCTGTTCAGGTGAGGAAGAGGGAGATTTTTCCTCAGTGTGGGTAGGAGAGGGAATAGGTTTAGGAGCGGGGTCTGGCTGTGGGTTAGGAGGTGAATCATCGATGATAATATGTGTGGTCTCATGGGTTTCAGGATCATCCACTGTGAATAAAATATCTTTCCCTTGGGACTCAAGTGGATCAGAAACCAGAGGGGTAGATGGTTCAGCCTCAGGAATAGGATCAACAATAGGAGGGTTTTCTGGAGGTGGTGGTGGTGCAGATGAGGAGGGACCGGCAGAAGGTCCAGGACCCAAGGAATCCAATCGTGCCAGGATCAGTCTCAATGTCTCTCCCTGGGCACGTTGCTCTGCTAGCAACTCCTCATGCCTTCTATCCATTCTCTCAACCAATTCTCCCATTTTTGTGTTCATGTGGGTTATGAGTTCTGCATTTGTGTTGGCGATGTCCACATGAAAACCTCTGATCATGTTCTCCATGAAGTGCTGGAGAGTGGCATTGAGGAAGGATGGTGATGATGTGGTAGCAGCTGGAGCCGATGACTGAGTGTCATCCATCCTACTGGTCTCTGCCTCAGTGGTTTTCCTCTTCTTCTTGGATCTAGATTCTAGAGGGCCTTTGAGAGGGATATCGATGTTCAGTTTTCCAATCTGGTTCCTTCCAACCGGAGTCAACCTCTCAATTGGCTCCTTGCTATCCAAATACCATATTTTGTTCTCTTTCAGGATTAGAGACACAATCTGGGGATATGGCATTGGAGTGGTAGCCTTTCCATCCACCTTGTACCTTTTCATCTCTGAGAAAATGTATTCTCCCAGATCCTTCTGTTCCTTCAGAAGTAGTGAAGCAAACCACCTAAAGTCCCTATCAGAGAAATGGGTGTAATTGTTGGCTTTGTTCACTAGGGACCTGGAGTAAATGTGCCAAAGGACCCTATGATGATCACACATATCACTCGGTTTAAAGTTTAGGGGGCCAACTAACTCACCGGGTTTGAGAATAGTAAAAATTTGATTTGGCTCAAGTTCAGAATATATATCATCAGGGGGGTTTTCAATTCCCAACCACAAATTAATTCTAGAGGGAGATATCAGTATCTTTTGACCTCTAACTGTGGTGGTCATTTCTTCCTCAACTGAGGTTCGGTTAGGCTCATCTATAATTTCTAAGTTGTAATAGAAATGGGTGATTACTTTAGTACAAAAAGGTAATCTAATAGAAAGCCAGGGCATAAAGGGATCTAGATAAGAACTTAGGTCATACTTCACTACCTCTTGAAGCAACTTCAGATCAACATAGTGTGTCTTACATACTTTTCTTCTGGAGAATTGTGATAGGTACTTGGGAGACTCCACCAGTTTGCCCACATTGAATCCCTTTGGTGGAGTAGTGATCTCTGCTTCCGGAATCTTGGACTTCTTGGAAGACTGACCCTTTTCCATTTGGTCAATGATCCCAGCCATAGCCTTAGCCACATTTTTGTCATATTTTGGCTTTTTGATAGGCTTTGGAGTGAAAGAGGGTGTAGAGGAATCAGAGTGAGAAGGTGAAGGAGATTTGACACCTTTGCTTCTTCCAGTAGATGTACTCTTTTTAGATTGAGCCCTAGTCACAATAGGCTCTTTAATCACCACACCTTTGGCTTTAGGTTGTGATTGAGGTTGAAGAGGAATTTTGGCTTTTGGTCTTGGGATTAACTTTCTTCTCTTTTTGGGAGGAGAGGAAAGAGGATCAGGGTTTTGTTGTGAATCAGAGGAATCTGTGAAGTTGAGATTCTTGGTTCTAACCATCTTGAAACACAGATAATCTAGAATCTCAGAAAAAAACAAGGTCACGGTCGCGAGCTTAGGGCACAGAGATTTTGAACAAAATAGGAAGTTTTTGGACTTGAAATCAGTTGGGTTTTGACGGAAATAAGGCAAGGAATCGATTGAGAAAAGTTTTTGTGAGGGTGTATAGTGATTTACTCGAGGAGATTTTGTGGAAATGACCAAGTTTGCGCAAGATAAAGACCTAAAACCCGACGATACTCGAGGCCTTACTCGAGTAATGTTCAAGTTTACTCGAGGCCTTCCTCGGGTGTTCATATAGAAAAATTCTAAAATAATTCATTTAAATTGCGTACCTGGCATGAATAATATAGTAATTATCCATGGATGTTCCCTCGATCATTTATAGTCCATTTGGGTCATATTTGAGTCATTATTCAACACTTTGAGAATCTGAACTCTGACATTACTCGAGGCCTTCCTCGAATAAGCTTCAAGTTTACTCGAGTCCTGCCTCAGGTAAACAGCTTTTCAACTTCTGACTCTTTATTTCTTTGAAAACTGAACCGTTATGTTTGAAAATTAAGTAACTTGATCCGTTACTTCCAGTTTTGGGGGCCATTACTCGAGTACATACTCGAGTAAGCTGTTACTTTACCTCAAGTTACTCCTCAGGTAATACTTCTCTGTTAACCATAACTTCAAGTTATTACTCCAGTAAAGTTGTCCTCTGATAATCTCTGTTTTTGTTTCTCAAAACAGAGTTTCTTTCTTCCTGCAAAACAAGTTTCTATATACTCCGATGCTTAAGTTAGTGATCATCAAAACATTATCAAATGACTTCATCTAATATTATGAAATACTGAAATTTCTTATAACTCATTGGGATTTACCATTCCCAATTCTCTTCTAATGAATAGAAATTGATCTTTTGCAAGGGGTTTTGTGAAGATATCTGCTAGTTGAAGATGAGTAGGAATGAATATCACTTTCACATCTTTCTTTTGAACATGATCTCTGATGAAGTGATGTCTGACATCGATATGCTTGGTTCTAGAGTGTTGAACTGGATTCTTTGCCAAGCTTATCGTACTAGTATTGTCACAATATATTGGTATTTCTTTGAGATAAATACCAAGGTCTTGTAGTTGTTGTTTTAACCATATCACTTGTGCACAACAACTTGAGACTGCAACATATTCGGCTTCCGTTGATGAAAGAGACACTGTATTTTGTTTCTTGCTGAACCATGATACAAGAGATCCTCCAAGAAATTGTCCTTGTCCACTGGTGCTCTTTCTGTCTGTCTTGTATCCTCCATGATCAGAATCTGAATATGCAACTAGATATTCACTTCTTCCTTTGGGATACCACAGACCCAATTCTGGTGTGTCAGCAAGGTATCTAAGGATTCGTTTGACTGTTTCAGCATGTGATTCCTTTGGTGCCGATTGATATCTTGCACATATGCCAACACTAAATTGGATGTCTGGTCTGCTTGCCGTGAGATAGAGTAATGATCCAATCATTCCTCTATATTTTGTGATATTGTAATCATTCCCTTTGACATCAGCATCAAGCAACGTTGTTGAGCTCATAGGCGTGTCCGAGCCATTAGCTTCATCCATTCCATACTTCTTCAAAAGCTCTTTTAAGTACTTTGTTTGAGATATAAAGATTCCATTCTTTCTTTGTTTAATTTGCAAACCAAGAAAGAAATTCAATTCTCCCATCATTGACATCTCAAACTCTCCCTGCATTATCTCAGAAAATTCCTTACACATAGATTCATTAGTAGCACCGAAAACAATATCATCAACATATATTTGAACAATTAAGATATCATCACGTTTTCGATTTATAAATAATGTTGTATCAACTTTTCCCCGTACAAAACCTTGATCGATGAGAAACTTACTAAGCCTTTCATACCAGGCTCTAGGAGCTTGTTTTAAACCATACAAAGCCTTTTTAAGTTTGAAAACATGGTCCGGTTTAGTGACATCCTCAAAACCTGAAGGTTGTTCTACATACACTTCTTCCATGATGTAACCATTTAGAAAAGCACTCTTAACATCCATTTGATAGAGTTTGAATCCTTTGATGCATGCAAAGGCTAAGAGTATACGTATAGCTTCTAATCTAGCCACTGGAGCATACGTTTCCTCATAATCAATTCCTTCTTCCTGATTATAGCCTTTGGCCACCAATCTTGCCTTGTTTCTGACAATAATTGCAGATTCATCGAGTTTGTTTTTGAATACCCATTTAGTACCAATGATCGTATGATCTTTGGGTCGGGGCACCAAATCCCAAACTTGATTCCTATCAAATTGATTTAGTTCTTCTTGCATTGCTATGACCCAATCATTGTCTGATAGGGCTTCATCAATATTAGAAGGTTCAATCTCAGAAATGAATGCAGAAAAAACTTACTTCATTGAAAATTCTATTTCTAGTTTTGATCCCTTCATTTACATCTCCTATGACTTGATCTAAGGGATGACTTTTATTGTATTTCCAAGCTCTAGGTTGACCTAGGGATTGCTCTTCTTCCTTAGTTTCATCAACCTCTGGAATAAGAGACTTAGAGATAGATTGACCATTTTCTTGATTTAAAACAACTTCCTGTTCTTCATCAATGGTTTTGTCAGAGGATTCAAATTCATCAAATACAACATGAATTGATTCTTCAACAACACAAGTTCTTTTATTGAAAATTCTATATGCTTTACTTCGGTTAGAATATCCTAGGAAAATTCCTTCATCAGTTTTAGAATCAAATTTTCCTAAGTTATCTTTACCATTATTATGAATGAAACACTTACAACCAAAGATGTGTAGATGAGCAATGTTTGGCTTTCTTCCTTTGTATAGTTCGTATGGTGTCTTTCCAAGTTTTGTTCTGATATATGCTTTGTTTGAAACATAGCATGATGTACTCATAGCATCAGCCCAAAACACTTGAGACACATTCTTTTTATTTAGCAATGCTCTAGCCATCTCTGTGAGCACTCTATTCTTGCGTTCCACAACTCCATTTTGTTGAGGCGTCCTTGGAGCAGAGAAATTGTGATCAATGCCATTAGTATCACAATACTCTTCAAAGGCTTGATTTTCAAATTCTCCACCATGATCAGTCCTAATACCTGCAATAGACATACCTTTCTCATTTTGCACTTTCTTGGCAAAAATAATAAATTCTTCAAAGGTTTCATCTTTTGATGATAGAAAAATAACCCATGTAAATCTAGAGAAATCATCAACAATGACCAATGAATATAAGTAGCCACCAAGACTCTTTACTCTTGCTGGTCCAACTAAATCCATATGTAGTAATTGTAATGGTCTATTTGTTGAAATCTCATTTTTCAATTTGAAAGATGATTTAGTTTGTTTACCCTTTTGACATGCATCACAAATCAAGTCATTTTTGAAATTAACTTTGGGTAATCCAAGCACTAAATCCTTTTTGAGTAATTTCCCTAGTTGATGCATATTGACATGAGCCAATCTCTTATGCCATAACCAGCTTTCATCGGTATTACTTGAAAACAGTTTTCAGATTCATTTCTACTAATATCTAGAGTATAGCAATTACCTTTCCTTTTTGCTCTGAGCTTAGCCTTGATATTCTTCTTATCAAGCTGTAAGTCACTCTTGTTGATGATTAAACATTCTTCTGAGTCAAATATCACCCAGTTGTTTTTATCCGCACTTTGACTTACGCTCAGCAAATTGTGACACAAGCCTTCAACATAATATACATCTTTGACTTGTATTCCTTTGTCATTTTTTATTTCACCAATTCCTGCTATCCTTCCGGATTGATTTCCTCCAAATTTTACCTTTCCACCTTCTTTAGGTTGTAATGTGGTAAAACTTTCGAAATCTCCAGTCATATGTCTAGAGCATCCACTATCTATGTACCACTTGCTATTTTTGGATGCTTTAAGACATACCTACAATCAATTGACTAAGTCTTAGGTACCCACATCTTTTTGGGTCCTTTAGGGTTAGTACAAATGATTTTCTGAATATATGAACCTTTAGGTACCCATTTGTAGGTTCCTATGGTTCCTTTCTTCTTATGAATGCATGAAGATGTATGATGTCCTTTTCTATTACAGTAATTACAAAATGCAAAAGGATTTGATGTATGCACAGAATGTTGAAAATAATTCAAATATGTCTTACCTCCTGCTTTCTTTCTTCCTTTTCTTTTATCTAATTTTGGATCATATCCAATTCCAGATCGATCATTTACAAATCGTTGGGCTTTTAAAATAACATTTAGCATCTCACTTCCTTGTGTGAATTTTTCAAGATTTTTTGTGAGATCAATGTTTTTCTTTTTCAAAGATAAACAATTTTCACAATCCTTTCCCTTAAGTTCAGTTTCAAGAACTTTGTTTTTCTTTTTAATAACAATCAGTTCTTTAACTATTTTGATGAATTCAGAATGTAAAGCATTATATTCGGAAAGTAATTCATCATAGGTAGGTTCAGAATCATTTACCTCTTCTTCTGTTTCTTCTTGAGCAACAAGACATATATTAGCTACTTCTTCCTCATCACTTTCTTCATCTGAAGAGCTATCACCCCATATAGCAGATACAAAGGCTTTCTTTTTGTTGAAGAATTTACCTTTTCTCTTTTCTTTGTTCTTTTGATTCAAATCTGGACATTCTGACTTGATATGTCCTGGTTTCCCACATTCATAGCAAATGATATGATCTTTGCTACTATTTCCTCCTTTCTGAAAATGTTTGAATCCTTGACCTTTCTTGTAGAACTTTCTGAATCGTTTTATGATTAGACCCATCTCGTCATCGTCGAACTCTTCATCCTCATCCTGATTCTCTTCTTTCACTTTTAGAGCTAGACCTTCTTTTTCTTGTCTCCAATGTCATCTAGTTCTCTTTTGAACTTTAGTTTACTTTCATATTCAGAAAGACTTCCAAATAGAGAAGCAACTGATCTCATTGATTCTCCTTTTGCTTCTTCTATTGAGTAACTTTTGCTTCCCACTCTTTAGAAAGAATATTCAAAATCTTTCGTACTTGGGTGTGCTGATCATAGACTTTCCCAAGAGCTGCAAGTTGATTAACAAGATGAGTATATCTAAGTTCGAATTCAGAAATTGACTCACATGATTTCATTCGAAGTAAATCGAATTCGGTGACCAAGGTGTTGATTCGATTCTACTTTATTCCCGATGTTCCCTCATGAGCTATTTCCAGAGCTTCCCACATTTGCTTTGCTGTTTGGAGTGTACAAATTCTGAAATATTCACTTTGACTTAAAGCGCTTTGTAACATCAGAATTGCCTTGCTGTTGAGAGTGATGAGTTTCTTGTCATTCTCATCATATTCTACTGGCGTTTTAGGAATTTTCTGAGAATCTTCAATCTTTGTAGGTTGATAATTTCCACTCTCAATTACATCCCATAGCCCATATTCAGTAGCCATCACGAACACTCTGAACTTAGCTTTCCAGAAAGAGAAGTGTTCTCCATTGAAACCAGGGGGTCTAGTGATGGATGCTCCGTCGGGAAGAATTCCTTCACCCATGCTTGCCATTGGATACTTCTTAGGCTGTTAAACCTTAATAAGAAGACCTACGCTCTGATACCAAATGTTAGATCAAGCGTTTCACCCAAGAGGGGGGGTGAATTGGGTGATACTAAAATTTCTTTCGAAAATATAAAACTTTGACAAAAGAATTAAAACAGTAATGAGTAAGGAGAAATATCACCGAAGTGTACACTGGGAGTTATACTGGTTCGGTCACAACCGTTTTGACCTACGTCCAGTCTTCAGAGCTTCTCTGAGAGTTTCACTATAGCTTCCAAGATTCAGTGGGTTCTTGGCACCTCAGTACAAGCAAGTTCCTTTCACCTGGACACTCGCTCCCCCTTACAAGTTGTATTCCAATCCCAACTCAAGGTTCCATAACCTTAAGTTATCTCAATAACAAATATTGAGTTTGAATAAAATATCTCTCTTACAGAGTAAATGATAATCACTGAAGCATAGAAATACAATTTCCACGTGAAAACAGAGCAATGAAAGTAATAAGTCGTTTGTGTGTGTGCTTGTTGTTCTTTCTCTGTTTAAAGGTTCCCATATATATGATATATTGGTGATGACCGTTGGAATGTTTCCTTTCGTCCGTTGGTGAGTGCGCAGCCACTGTTGACTTTTCAAGTTTTTGAAAAATATCCGTTGGCGGTGGTTGGCATTTGAACGTTTCTTTTGACTTCCATCTCTTGATATGATTTCTTCATTGTTTCTCTGTAAATAGACTAAGAATACTAATACAATGAAAGGTTAATCATATAGGAAACAATATAATGAAAGTTTGAATGATTTCTAAATTTCTGGGTATGCTTACTCGAGTAGCTCCTCGAGTATCCCTCGAAGTTTACTCGAGTAGCTCCTCGAGTATCATCGAGAAATCTTTGTTTAATTGAAAGTTAATAAATAAAAACAAGATTACTCGGGTAGTGCATGGAGTAAACTCAATTTCAAACCTTTGGAAAAGTTATTTACTCGGGTACATACTCCAGTAAAGCTTTTGCAACTTCATAGGTTATTGGGGTAATACCTCGAGTAATCCTTTGAAAAAACTTTTGGTTACTCGATGCTCTACTCAAGTAAAGTTGGCAGGATTTCAAGGCCGAGAGCAATTACCTTGTTACTCGAGTCGGGACTCGAGTAATGCACTCATTTTTGCATAGGTTACTCGGGTACCACCTCGAGTAACTGAGACTTTTGAACATGACTTACCCGGGTAATGACTTGAAGTTTACTTTGAAAATATTTCTGCATACTGGGGTACATACTCGAGGAATCCACTAAAGATAGAACATTAGAAACTTGTATACTAGAGTAAGGACTCGAGGAAGATGAAATAAAGAGAGATCAAGTTAATCGGGTACCAACCTCAAGTTTCCACTTACTAGTATGTTATTCGAGTAGCTCCTCGAGTAACATTGGCAGTGGTACAAAGTGCCGAGAGTTACATATTTTCACAAACAGAGTTACTCGAGTAGCTCCTCGAGTATAATGGGGAAAACTTGAAGGTAACTGGAAGTTTTCACAGGGTTACTCAAGTAGCTCCTCGAGTAACATTAGCAGTAGTACAAAATGCCGAGAGGTCCACATTTTAACAAACACAGTTACTCGAGTAGATCCTCGAGTATCATTGGGAAAACTTGAAGGCAACTGGAAGTTTTCACTTGGTTACTCGAGTACCTCCTCGAGTAACATTAGCAGGCCGAGAGCAACTCCAAGTTTTTACCTGGTTACTCGAGTAGCTCCTCGAGTAATAGTGGCAGGTTACTGGAAGTTTTCTCTTGGTTACTTCAAGTTTTGTCTCATTACTCGAGTAGCTCCTCGAGTAATGCTTTAGAAGATTTGCTTCTGATCAAGTTCCTCAGCATTTTCTCATGGCCTTTCTTCATTACTCCAATGCTTACTTCAAGTGATGCTAGTTCCTGTCATTACTTAGTTCAAACTTGTTTATTAATTACTTCCTTTTCAAACCATACTTTTGTTATCATCAAAACATGAGGTCTAACACAGGGCTTCTACAAACCCTAGAAATACCTAAGTGGAAGCGGCAAAGTGTTAGTGTGGATTTAGTGGTAGGGTTACCTAGAATCAGAAACTATGATACGATTTGGGTAATTGTCGATCACTTCACAAAGTCAGCATACTTTATTTCTGTCAACGCTAGCTGCTCTCCTAAGAAATTGGCAAAAATATACATAAGGGAGAAAATCAAACTCCATGGCATACTGAAAAGCATTATCTCAGACAGAGATCCCTGATTCACATCAAAGATTTTGGAAAGCCCTATGTGAAGCTCTGGCTATAAAGTTAAGATTCAGTACAAACTATACAGACACTAGATGATATACTGAGAGCATGTTACTGGATTTTATGGGAAGCTGGGATCATTTCCTTCCACTGGCTGAGTTTACCTACAACAATAGCTATCATGCGAGCATTTAGATGGCTCCGTATGAATCACTATATAAAAGGAAGTGTCCTCTTTCCTCGACAGAACTGTGCGAATGAAGACTATATGGTATAGATCTGGTAGATCAAAGTACAGAGCAAATTAAGATTATCTAAAAGAGACTTCTACTGGCACAGAATTGACAGAAAAACTATACCGATAAAAGGAAAAGACCTCCAGAATTTAAAGTTAGGGATCATGTATTTTTGAAAGTATCTCCAGTTACTAGAATTCATAAAGAAATAAAGCCAAAGAAGCTGAGTCCATGGTACATTAGTCCTTTTGAGATTTTGTAAGGATTGGGCCAGTAGCGTACCAAATAGCCCTACTCCCAAACTTGAACAGACTCCACGATGTGTTGCATGTCTCATAGTTGAAGAAATAGTAACCAGACCCTGAACATGTTATAGATTGTAACGATATGGATATGCGAGACGATCTCACTTATGAGGCTAAGCGAAAACCAATCATTGATAGATAACAAAGGTAGCTCAGACATCACAGCATACCATTTTTGAAGGTGGTCTAGAAGGGACTATCTTTGAGAGAAGCAACCTAGGAAGCTAAAAAAGATATGAAGAGACATTACCCAGAATTTATGCCTCAAAATGTGTAACAAAATTTGGGGACAAAATTTGTTATATAGGGGGAGAATTATAATATACTAAACTCTGTAGTCATTAAAGTTTGTATATGTAAATCAGTTAAATGAAATGAATACTAGTTCTTACGTAAATAAACAAGGAGTAATTTATGAAATTCTTGGACATGTATGGTATCATTTACTGAATTATGAAGGCAAGGTTAAGAAAAACAAGCGTAAGAAGTCAAATGAAATTAATCGGTGTCTGCCAAGACACTTAGTGCCATTTTAGGACATGCAGAATGGTTTAAGGCATTATTGGGAAAGCCTTGGTATGTATGCCTTAATCCCAAGTAACATCGCGAGCAAACACTGATAAAGTAACTTTATTAAAGTAGCTCTAATAAAGTAAGTCATGATAGCAAATAATGACATAACTTTATGGTTGGCGCCACCAGAAATTAATAAGTTTCTTCTCATCATGACAAAGTACAATATCACTTTTGTGTTCTTATGCTAAGAGGGCATCAAGCGTCCTTAATGATGCACTTACTTTTTGCCTTTTGAGGTGGCCCCTTCAGAAGACACCACCTAGCTTCTGAGTCCAGTGAATCCGCTAGCCTCCAACCCAATCTTATACTCAACTTTCCTAAACACCAAGTCTGGGAGTCAAGAGAATTTGTTAGGCCTCTCCCTCCCCTGACACATGTAAGGACACCTAGAGGAAGAGAAGGACACATGTCACTTTGTTACTTGATCACTTGACACATGGCATTCTAGGATTAAAGCATAAGACACTTAGCAAAAATCCAACATCTCCACTCCTCTTTAAACATTTTGGCCAGCATGAAAGATAAAGGCAAAAAAAATAGCAAAGATCCAAGAGAAATAGAAAGAAGAGAGAAGGAGAGTGAATAGTGAATAGTGAATAGTGAATAGTAAAAGTTGAAGAGGTCTGGAGCCGATTCTGACCCCGAATCGTCATTTTGGACCGATAAGCCCTTCAGAAAAGTTGTTCTTCTCACTAAGAGCTTTATTTATATGGTCTTAATTTTCTGATTAAAGGTGTTTTATGCCATTTAGTTAGCCGAAGTGCTACCGAAATTCTAAATCGGTTGTCGAATCGTGTTAAGGCAAGACCAAGTTTCATTTTGAACCTATCGCCTTGAGGTTTTGATGAGTTGAATGAATTCTTTAGGGCACCCTAATGTTTCCACCAGAGGGGATTTTTGGGGATTTATGTTGTTTTAATCATGTATAAGATGATATATGATGTTTAATAATGGTGTTAGACTAGTTAGTGGTCAAAAATGCAAACTTGGTTGTTGTTAGTTTGGGTTATGGTTTAGCTAGAACCAGAAACAAGGAAGGGGATGTAATTTTGGTATTTTGTATGTCACCATTGGATTCTATATGAAAAATGGTATGGGAATAGTCCCTGGTTATAGTCTTAAATGAATTGGAATGAAAAACCAAAAGTTGGGATTTTTGTATAAGTGCTGCCAATTTTGAGTTTCTGGTATGCAATCTGCTTGTATCGTGTTTTTGACCGATCAAATGATATCCAATGGCTATGAAATGTCCCAGGATGTTAGTGGACATGATAAGCTTTAATTTGATATGTTGTATGTGCCATTTGGAATAGTATATTAGAAGTTATGAATTTTTTAAATTATGCAATTAAAACTGGAAAGATTCTGCAGTAAGAGTAAAATGAGAAATCTAGAACTGTTTGTGTCTAGGTGGTAGTAGGAGCCATTTTTCCCATAAAATAGACTTAATTAGTAACACATAGAACTGTGAACCACATAAATTGGATATTCCTAGAAAAATATATGAATTTTCAAAGTTGGTTGAAAATTCTGCCAGCTTTTAGTAATTGAGCTAAAATAAGAGAGTAATGACATTTGGTAATAAAGTTAACTTTTAAGGGTTGAGTTAAGCACTTGGAGTTAGTGTAGGCCCATTAACTACACATTGGGCTTAATGTATTGACCTTAAAGATAAACAAACTAAATGTTTTGAGTTATTAAAAATTAGGACAAATAATAACTCGCCCGTCCGTGAATTATAAATTATAGGATTTGACATTTCCCCAAGTTGCCTCGAGATAGGGAACAAGAACTAGATTTGAGAAGGCCATTAGGTAGTTCATTATCCCTTATATCATATATGTTGTTGTGTATTTATTCTATATTATCTGCTTATGTGTAGGACAGTTAGTTCCTAGGCGGTAAAACTTATAAGTACAAGCTGCACCTAGAGTTACCCCGGGGGCATCTTGGGCCAGGTAGGCTCGAGGCAGAAAGCCTGTTAGTGCACCTTGTATGGGGCACATGCCCTAGGCTACCAGAGCAAGTTCACCTAGAGTTGTGGTTCTCTGATAAGGGATTGGTTAAGCCCTTTTTGTTTGCTGCATTCCTGTAAGTTGCTCTGTTTGATGATCTGCTTTGCATGCTTAGTATTCTGCATTTCATATGAGTGATCTATGTGTGACTAAGATTCTTTTGAATCTCACCCTTTCCAACCAATGATATATAGTAAAGGCGACCAGCTCCAAGCATAAAAAGGTAACACAGATGGGTGAAGCAAACACTAATTAATTAAAGTTCCTTTGGTTATCTTTATTTTGGATTACTACAATATTTGTGAATGTAACTGAGTAGAAGTAACTATAGCAGTACCAATAACAGTAACACTAACCGCCTTAGTTGTAATTAGTACGTTAACATATCAAGAAGAGCATTAGTATCCTGAAGTGATAAGTGAATTAGAATCGACCAACCAAGTGTTAAAAGGCCATAGGTTAACCACCATTATGCGGGCTATTGCCAAAGAACGCTCTGTATTTTTAATAAAAGGTTTTGAAACTGATGAGTGGTAATGACCTCACAAACCAATATGAGACCACACTTACTGTATTTTAAAAAGTTTTTGAAAAATACACTCCAGTATAGTTCTGAACCCTGTATTGAAGTTGGAACACTAATAAACGACACCAGAACAAAGTCTCAGGTATGCAAAACATTACATAATTAGAACTCATCCAAACTTTTATAAATTATGATGTTATATTTATTGGTATCAAAGCAGTTAATCTTGGTAAAAGCTAGCATGCTCTAATTATGTAGGTATATTGACCCATCAATTAGGAGTCATGAACAATAGGAAAAGGTAGAGAAGTAGATCGCCTCCATTAGTCAACCAACCATCCTAGGATAAGTACATACCTGAGGGTAAGCACATGTGGGTGTATTAGACAAAAACCAGAACTAGAATGATGCGTATCGCCAGAAAGAAAGTCTCGATCCCGATAATGGTTAAGTTAAGGTCTAGTACCAGTATGGAGTCCTTTATGGGGGATAAGGATGGCCTGTGGTGGATGAGGTGGAGCAGGATTCAGACTCTACTGCTAACTATAGGGCCCCAAATATTGAGTTAACCTATGATCCCCACCCTAACCACGAGTTATGAGAGTGTCTTTGGAAGATATACATAAGGGCTCATGATGACTATGTTTTCCCGATAACACAATATACACATTCCTAGATAGGCTGGAGACGCTATATAGGAGGTAGGATGAGTATGGTTTCCGGATGACCAATGATGTTTGGATCAAAACCACACTACTCTTCTTCTCTAACAACACCTTATGGACCCAAATGAAGAGTGGGATCATAGAGCAAGGTCCCTATGAGTTTCTTCCTTTCATTGCACTTATATATAACCATATAGTGAACCATATGCGATGAGTAAAGTATTTGTAACACCCCAAATTTTTATTAACCAAGAATGTATTGTAAATACCAATATATTCAGTAAAATAGTGAATATTCATGGTTTTAGGAATTTAATATTGGAAATAGAAAGGTGAATAATGCTTCCAGTGAAATTGTCTTTGAGGCAGTGAGTTTGTCATGTGGTTTTGGATGACCAAACGATGACAAAAATGTATGAAATTTTCTAAAATGAAAGTAGATATCCTAAGCTTTAATTTGATATATAACTCAATTAGAGCTATGTGCAAAAAATTATGAATTCTTGAAGTCAGCTCAAACAAACTGTGAATTTTCTAGAACAGCATATAAAGAACTTAATTCTAGGAGTTTTGTACTTTCAAATGGCAAAAGGCTATATTTTTCCTTGAAACTAGACTCAATAAGTGTTCTATAGCCTTTGTAATCACTTCGATACAATGTCTACAAATTTAGTTATGAATTTTCAAACATTGAACCAGAAATCTGCCAAAAATCCGAAAATGAAGAGTAATGTAATGGCAAACTTGAAGTTAGTGTCAATTAATTAAGAAAAATAAAGATGAAATATATATTTGGAATATTTTGGTCAAATAAATATGAATTTATGGAAATTTGACCAAAAGTGCAAATTTGAACAAAATTGTGACTTAAAGTATACCCATAACTTGGACAAGTTTTAGTCAATTGAGACCTAAAGGAAGGACCCTTAGGATGCTATTACATGTAACATGAAGAGTGAAATATTAGTTGCATGTCAATTGGGCTTGTGAACCATTTACATGTGCACAAGGGTTTATGTCATAAAAGTTAAAGTTGTAAAATTTATTTGGTAATTAAATAAATAATTAGAATACAATATAATATATTATATAAAGCAATTCCTCCTCCTTCCATCAACCATTTCTATCGCCATTAGAGACCAAAAGGAGAGAGAAGAGCATGTTGAGTTTTAGAGAGAGAATGAGGAAAATCTCATGAGGTAGGTCAATTTCTTTGGTGAATTCGTTCCTAATGTATATAATACTTCTCCTAAGCTTCTCTGCTATGTTAGTCAAGGTTATTTGAAGTAAAAGTTCATTGTTAAAGGGAGTTAGGGCTCAGTCACAAGAGGAAAAGCTAGAAGGAAGAAGAGGTAACTTCCTAACTTCAAATATTGGTTGTTCTGGCTGCTGTGAGTAATTTAATCAGTGGATTTCTGTTGTATTTTCTCCGATTGTAAACTTTGGAAAAGGGTGTCCCCTAGGCGTTATGCTACCTAAATAGAGTCAATATGGTAGTTATAATGTAATTAACTAGCTAATAAAGTGGTTAGGAATAGAAATGAGCAAGTTTGCGGAGTTGAATTTTGAAAACCCCAATTTTCACCAGAGAATATTAGATTTTGGCCAAGACCAATTGGAGGGCTTAGGGCTATATTTTAGATGATTTGATGATTCCATTGTGTTCAAGAGGGAAAATTAGGTGGGGTTATAGTTGAACACTTTTTCAGAAAAAGCCTAATTACAAAAACACCCCTGAAACCTGAAATAGGAGTTACTAAGGGCATTCAGGTCTTTTAGCAGTGAATTTGGTATTTATGAGTCACAAAATGGACTCTTTGGGTAAAAATATGTCAGAATAGCTTAGTTCAAAATTTTGAAAAAAGTACGGTCAGACCGAGTAAGTCAGGGTCGGGCCGGGTCCTAAAGGGCATTTTGGTAAATTTTTACAACAGCTTATATAAACACTATGGAAGTGCCTAAATTGGTACATGAATGGGTTTTAACCTAATTCTTGTACATTTGATATTTTAAGATTGAGTTGGGAGCTTGAGGTTGGCACGTAAATTGAGGCACGAGCTTCAAGGTGAAAAAGACTTAAGCTAGTAACTCTATCCTTCATGCATGATCCCACGGTTCATATGTTTTGTGGTTGCCATTGTTTTGCTTAATTAATCAACATGTTTTGCCCAAAAGGGGCGATCTGCAGAGAAAGGGCAATTAGTGCAAAAGTGCACTTACACCTGAGGGTTAAGTGTCAATCCAACTGGTGTATGATTTGTAGGGTTGAAGCCCTACATATGTATACATGTTGATGTTATTTTTATATTGTTCATTAATTTATGCATACATAGTGCATAACACATTTACTTTCCGTATTTTACATGAATGATAGTATGTTGCGACTGGGATTCCTTACAATCTCATTCTTTTTCATAAACAAAAATGTGCTAGCGGGAGGTAGCGGATCCAAAGGACACAAGAGATTGACAGGCAGGGATCCCGAGATGAGAAAAGTGGTTATATGTAGTTTTCTAGGAATATTTTAGATGAAATTGTAATTAATAATGAACTTTGCACTGTTGTTTCCTGTATGTAAACAAATGTTTTTATCAGTATATTTGTACTTTTTTATTTGCATATAGAATTATGTCTTTATTCCTCTGTGAATATCCAAATGAAAATGGGTGTTGACATTTTTGGTATCAAAGCCCAAGCGGTTCTAACAGAGCTTTAAAATGATTCTAGCATTATCAGTATAAGTATACTGATATGGTATTGTTTACATATTGATGGCAACGATAAGCGGAGAGTGGTCGCAGCAAGATGGGTCATCACTATCGGTGAACCAGAGTACCCCAGGCTAGAGTATTTATGTGGAGCAACAATCTATAGAGACAAGGACACTAGGGGAGTAGGTCAGTGACAAAGTGGTATATAGGCCTCAGCCGAGACCTGAGCCAGTACCTTAATAGAGGATGGGAGATTCTGAGTAACCCCTATCTAATTAGTCAGAATTGGAGTTCTGTATTGCTATTATATCCAAAGCCAGACCAGTGAGCGTGAAATATATTCTGCAGCCAAATATGAGGTTGTGGAATTTTGCTCGATGTGGATACTTGCAAGCCTTCAAGGAGTCTCGTAATCCTATAATATACTACCTTAAATATATGGATATTATGGGGAATGGATCTGGATTCCTAGGATTATGTACTTTTCCTAGATATAGCATTTTGGGCCAGGAATAAGAATGATATAGTCGAGCGAGTCCCGAATGATCATTTTGTCTAATTTAGGGATCACATGAATCAATATATAATGAAGTACATGTACAGTGGGTGATATAGGGCCCAGTTGTTTAAGGAGAAGGTAGTCATGTGGAACTGGCAGACGGAAGAAGATAGAGCTGGAGTCGATGTTTTGAGAGGGTACATAGAAAGTTAATCATGCTCAACCCAGGGTAATTTAGGATAGGTGACCCCCTAGGAAGTTGCATGTAATTCAAAGTTATGAAATGTAAAAAGGACAAGTATGCCATGTATAGTAGTTTATAAGTTGTGTGATATTTCTAGCCTTCTGTAACTACTGTAAATAGCTTATGTATGTTACAGATGACATATCTGTGCACCTGAATTATTATGAAATGACAAAAAAGCCCTTGTATCTATATGAAATTTATTCTTCTTTATTCTTTATTCCCATGTAGTGAGTAATCAAGATGATATGTATAAGGGAAGGAGATCATAATGTAATTTGGGAAGATAGCCCTGACTATATGCAACAAATACGGAGTAGGATGGCACAGCAACAAACCATTATGCTTAATCTTAAAGATGAGCTGCATGTGGTATGACAGAGATAGGAAAGATTAGAACATCTTGAAAGACATAAAGGTGAATGTAATCTACCTAGGCAACCTTATCATAAGCCACTACCCTTGTTTGTTTATGAAGTAAAGGTTTTTCAAACATGGTGAAATGGTTTGAGAAACAACAACCTCCTGCTTTCCGAGGGAGATTCAATTCTTTGCAAGCAGAGGAATGGTTATCCATATTGGAGTAAATTTTCACAAGACTGATGTACTCCAATGATATTAAGGTTCAGCTAGTCGTTCGCAAACTAGAGGGAGATGCAGATATATGGTGGAGGAATGCAGAGTTGATTCTATAGGCATGGAATATTCTGGTAACATGGGAAATGTTCTAGGGGAAATTTAATGAAAGATATTTCTCTCAACCAGAGAGGTTAGTAAAAGAAAATGAATTTCTCAACATATAATAAGATAATAAAGAAAGTTTTGATGAGTACTTGGCATGATATATCCAATTGTCTCGATATTCCTTATACCTAAGACATTGAGATGATGAGGAGTGGAGCACTGACAAACTGGTACAAGGGTTAAAACTAGAACTAAGAAAGAAATTGGTTTCTAAACACGTTGTAGTGTTTACCAATGTGGTTAAAGAGTGTCGATTTGCCGAGAATAAATTGTCGAGCTTACACCCTGATAGAAGCAACAACTATAGGGATATGTTTGGTAGTGGGAGTTCCTCATAAAAATGCAAGGATCAAGTTGAATTTTCCGGAGGGAACTATAAAAGGTCAAAGCAGCCTGGAGGCTTCGAAGGTCAAAATTTCTCTAAGGACAGAAATGCTAGCGGTGTCACAAGCCATACCATCTTAGTAAAACACGTAGAGGTGCGCCAAGAAGATACGATCTAACTGGTCAAGATCTAGCTAGCCAGATCTATTATCCATGTAAGAAACCAAGGCATCTTGCTAAGAATTACCACAGAAGCAACAACTAGAGAAGACTAAACCAGGAGCTTAGGGGGAGGTACATGTGATAAATTAGAAGGAGGCCAGACAATCTCCTGAACTTATTAAAGGCACGACTTCTTTTAATATCAAGTCAATGTGGGTAATGTATGATTTGGGTTTAATTAATTATTCATTGTATATGCTTTATAGTGAAACTTGGTATTTGATGAAATTTGGGAGTTAAGCCTTGGATAGAATAGAAATATGGACGGAGTAAAGGAAATGGGGATTGATAGTGATTTAGTAGTGATAATACTCCCAAAGAAAAATAAAGCTACTTTAGCAGAGCAATTGAAGTAGTTTATAATGATCTTAATAAAACATAGTGAGCAAAGAGTAGCCAAAAATTTTGGTTACATGCTCGAGAAAGAGAATAGAAAATAAGTCAGTGGTTAGTAAATTCCCTAAATCTTTTTGAAAGATATGAATAGATGATAGGGATAATTAAAGTGAAATGATTTTTGACCTAGATAAAAATTGAGGTTTTAAAGTGTGATTGAGATAATTGCAATATGAGAATCAACTTTAGTAGTTGAATTGACCCCTTAGGCATTTGATATGGCCTGAGCAGCATGAGGTATTAGAATATGACATTAGATAAGTGGTGATCATACCTTATATTGATCCTAAAGGTTCTGAATTGATGATACTGGAGATTAAGAATATGCCTAAATTATATCAAAGCTAAAATAGTGCTTAGGTTGAAATGTGAATTGGTTGCACTATGGTTCGGATATATAACAAAAGTTTGAACCTTGAGAACCTTGTGAATAGTATTGAACCTTCAATAATGTTAGGAGGATATTATCCAAATACCAAGAAGGTTGGAATAGGCGCTATTGATCTTGATTCTTAGCGAAACCTATTAGGTATAATTGAGGAAAATGATTTCCAATGTATATGATGTTAACATTCAAGATTTCATAATAGACCTAAAGTTGGGTTAGGGACCTTAGGCTGTAAAATCTTACATACTGATATGTTGTAGTGGACTTGTATATCTAGAGGCCCTAAGACCTGGTGAACTAGTATGTTCTTAAGTAGCAAATTTATTCAAAATTATGTTGTGATAGTAATGGCTTGTGGAATTGAGGAAAGTGATTCCCCAGAACAGCTAATGTTGAGGTTTCATGAGTTTAATTGTGATCTAAGAAACAGATTCAATAGTTAAACTGATTCCTTAAGAATTTGAAATTGACCTGGATGGTCTGAGGTACTACAACATGATACTAGAATGTATTGAAATGTGTATAAGGTTTCTTGAGGTTACTAGTTGCTAGTCTAGCGTAGGGAAAAACTCTATCATAAAATGTTTCCACAGAAAGAATGATTAACAATTTGATAGAATAAAGGATAGTTGGGAATCGTGGTGTCATGACCTGGTAGGCTGATGAATTCTCTAAAATTTGTTTTGGAGGATATGAAAGGGGCTACCCTAGAAAGGAAAATAGAATTGGTAAGTATACATAGATTTCCATATGAATAGATGGTGCTTACACCCATGGGTGTTAGGATCACCACAGTCGAGGTAGGTATGAGTGGTATAATGTATGCTAAGGGACATGAATTACTAATGGACTTGATTGTCTACCATTGCATGGCTGCATGACTTAGTAGTAACCCTTGAAATTGGTTTTGGTTAATGACATAGTAATAAACTCAAGGAGTAAAATTAAACATGAGCGACAATTTTCAGTAGTATTGAACATGGTGGGAGAAAAACAACTCTATGCCAGGTTGAGTAAATGTGAGTTTGGCTTTCAGAGGTAATATTTCTGGGCCACATAGTCTCATAGCAAGGGATCCTGATGGACCCTAGTAAAGTAGAAGCAGTACTAAATTAGGAAGACCAGAAACTGTGGTTGTGATACGCAGTGTTCTGAGTCTTGTTAATTATTATGAGGGGTCTATACCAAATTTCCACAGAAAAACTCAGCATTATGTATGGGATGATGATTGTTAGAGGAGCTTCAGAGAGCAGAGATGAAAATTTATTAAAGTACCTAATACTGAGAATCCCAAATGTGAGTAGGCATGGATTGGTATGTGATTTAATGAGAACCGAGTAAGGCACATGTATCTTGTCAGCTGAAGCTTCATGAAATACACTATCCCACCTATAATCTTCAATTGGTGGTGATGGTATTTGTTATGAATCTAGAAACCTTACCTTTATAGTGCGACCATAGAGTTGTGCTGCGACCACAAATGCTTGAAATATTGGCATGATCAGAAAGAGTGGAATTTGAGGCAATGTAAGTGGATAGATTTGTTGAAAGATTTTGACTTGGAAGGTAAATATCATCTACAGTAGGGCAATGTAATGGAAAAAGCATTAAGCTGTAAAATATGGCAGGTTGCGGCCCTAGAGATACATGAATATAAGCTGAGTAAGCAGAGAGTATTAGCTACTCAAAGCAAATATAAAGGTTACATTGTTAAGAGGCAAAAACCTCTAGAGAATAAGGTCGATGACCATGTGTATGGGGGCCTGTGTAAAGTATTGGTCCTCGGTCGAAAGGTGGAGCGTTGAATTACTTACTAAAATACCTTATGTTGCCACCGTCTCATAGTTCTAGCCTAGAGTGTATGGTTTTGTATGTGTAGTAAATTTCGGGGACAAAATTTATTTAAGTGGGGGAGAACTATAACACCCCAAATTCTTATTCACCAAGAATGTATTGTAAATACTAATATATTTAGTAAAATAGTAAACATTCATGGTTATAGGAATTTAATATTGGAAATAGAAAGGTGAATAATGCTTCTAGTGAAATTGTCTGCGAGGCAGTGAGTTTGTCATGCTGTTTTGGATCACCAAACGATGACAAAAATTAGAGCTATATACAAAAAGTTATGAATTATTGAAGTCAGCCCAGAAAAACAGTGGATTTTCTGGAACAGCATCCAAAGAAGTTAATTTTGGGAATTTTGTACTTTCAATTGGCAAAAGGCTATATTTTTCCTTGAAACTATACTCAATAAGGGTTTTATAACTTTTGAAATCACTTTAATACAACGTCTACAAATTTAGTTTTGATTTTTTAAAATTTGGGTAGAAAATCTGCTATAAAATGAAAATGAAGAAAAATGTAATGGCAAACTTGTAATTTTTCAAACAAGTACCAAATTAATTATTTTCCAATTAATTGAAGTGAATTTCAATTAATTAAGAAAAATAAAGAGGAAAGATATATTTCGAATATTTTCATCAAATAAATATGAATTTATGGAAAATTGAGCAAAAGTGCAAATTTGACCAAAATTGTGACTTAAAGTATGCACGTAACTTGGACAAGTTTTAGCCAATTGAGACCTAAAGGAAGGACCCTTAGGATGCTATTACATGTAACATGAAGAGTGAAATATTAGTTGCATGTCAATTGGGCTTGTAAACCATTTACATGTGCATTAGGGTTTATGTAATAAAAGTTAAAGTTGTAAAATTCATGTGGTAATTAAATAAATAATTAGAATACAATATAATATATGATATAAAGCAATTCCTCCTCCTTCCATCAGCCATTTCTGTCACCATTAAAGACCACAAGGAGAGAGAAGAGCTCGTTCAGTTTTAGAGAGAAGGAGGAAAATCTCACAAGGTAGGTCGATTTCTTCGGTGAATTCATTCCTAACGTGTATAATCCTTCTCCTAAGCTACTCTTCTATGTTAGTCAAGGTTGGTTGAAGTAAAATTTCATTGTTAAAGGGAGTTAGGGTTCAGGCACAAAGGAAAAGCTAGAAGGAAGAAGAGGTAACTTCCTAAACTTCAAATATTGGTTGTTCTGGCTGCTGTGAGTAATTTAATCGGTAGATTTCTGTTGTATTTGCTCTGATTGTAAACTTCAGAAAATGGTGTGCCCTAGGCTTTATGCTACCTAAATAAAGTCTAGATGGTAGTTATAATGTAATTAAAGAGTTAATAAAGTGGTTAGGAGTAGAAATAAGCAAGTCCGTGGAGTCAAATTTTGAAAACCCAATTTTCTCTAAAGAATTTTAGATTTTGGCCAGGACCAATTGGAGGGGTTATGGCTGGATTTTTTATTATTTGATGATTCCATTGTGTTCATAAGGGAAAATTAGTTGGGGATAAAGTTGAACACTTTTTCAGAAAAGCCTAAAAAAGCATAATTAGGAAAACGCCCTTGAAACCCTGAAATAGGGGTTGCCAAGGGCATTCTGGTCTTTTGGCAGAGCATTTGGTAATTCTAAGTCCACAAATGGATTCCTTGGACAAAAATATGTCAGAATGACCCAGGTAAAATTTTCGAAAAAAAGTATAGCCGGACAGGGTAAGTCAGGGTCGAGCTGGGTCCCCGAGGGCATTTTGGTAAATTTTACAACAGCTTGTATAACCATTATAAACACTACAGAAGTTCCTAAAATGGTATATGAATGGGTTTTAACCTAATTCTTGTACATTTGATATTTTAGGACTGAGTTGCGAGCCTAAGGTAGGGACGCAAATCGAGGCACAAACTTCAAGGTGATAAAGACTTAAGGTGGTACCTCTATCCTTCATGCATGATGCCATGGTTCATATGTTTTGTGGTTGCTATTGTTTAGCTTAATTAATTAATATGGTTTACCCAGCAAGGGCGATCTGCCGAGAAGGGACAGTTAGTGCAAAAGTGCACTTACACTTAGGGGTTGGGTGTCAATCCAACTGGTGTACGATTAGTGGGGTAGAAGCCCTACACATGTATACATGTTGATGTTGTTTTTATATTATTCATTAATTTGTACATACATGGTGCATAACAGATTTACTTTTCGTATTTTACATGAACGATAATATGTTGCCACTGGGATTCCTTAGAATCTCATTCTTTTTCATAAACAAAAATGTGCCAGCAGGAGGTAGCGGATCCAAAGGAAAGGGTGCAAACACAAGAGATTGACAGCCAAGGATCCCGATATGAGAATAGTAGTTATGTGTAGTTATCTAGGAATATTTTGGACGGAATTGTAATTAATAATGAACTTCGCACTATTGTTTGCTATATGTAAACAAATGCTTTTATCAGTATATTTATACTTTTCTGTTTGCCTATAGAATTATGTCTTTATTCCTTTGCGCATATCAAAATTCAAACGATTCTTGACAGTATTAGTATGAACTTGTATGGGCTAGGGATGCCTAACAGTACATGGATTATGACCACCCTATACTTCTTCCCTAGCATTGCTTTCTAGACTAGGAAGACAAATGATCTTCTACATCATGGCCCTTTTGAGTTCTTTCGTTTTTGTTTGTGTATGGTTGAGTATGTGTGTCAATATATGTAATGAGTATAGTACTAGTATGTTATTGGCTTGTAAGGATAAAGTGGTAAAGACTATCAAGTAGTACCCTATCCCTTTTATCATATATGCTGCTGTGTATGTATTCTATATCATCTACCTATGTGCAGGACAGTTAGTACCCGTATGTAAAAGTTGCACTGGGAGTTACCAGGGGGTGTCTTGAGAAGGTAGGCTGTAACCCCCTTCCTAATTATGATTCGAAATACATAATTAAGATGAAATAGAGACCAATAATAATCAAAACTCATTTAACATCCCTTCCCTTTCTTTATAGAAGGGTTTTCACAAATTCTTTCAAAATCTCTGCCTTACCCTGGTCTCAGATTTCACGATTCGAATATAATTACCCTGTGCAGTTAAATCGTATTTATATATATCAGAGTGTATAACAAAAATCCTGACAACCCCCGGTTTCATTCATTCACTAAGCGTTTACAATTTCCCACATAGGAGATTACACAACTATACCCAAAATAGTATTTACATCCCAAATCAAAATGGATAACCAACAACCAAAATCAAATATCTCCAAGGAGTCCTAACAGTTCTTGGTTGTCCGCTTCCCTGTTGAACCACTTGCCCTGTCTGTAGGTTTAACAATTGAAAGAATGAGATTCAAAAGAATCCCAGTAGTGACAAATCACTCATTCAACATGTAATCAAAGAGCATGCAATGACATCATCAAGCAGCATCATAGCATAACACAGCACGCAGGCTGCCACATATACACGCTCTAGCACGGGTCGTTCACGATCAGGGCAAATGTTGAAGCCTATAGATCAAAATCAAGAACGGTGGATTAATTCTCTATTCCAAATTCTTACTTTCATCACACTTAAAGTCGGTTATCATTTGGACTCTTTAGGTGGCTAAAAGGTTGGGAAAGATCATATTAAAAACTACCTTTCAAAAGTGAAAAATACTAATTTTTTGGGGTTAGCCGCGGCCCAAGAATCCATTGGCTATGGCCAAAAACAGGTCAGAAACATTTGGGCCGTGGCCCATAATCGGCTGGCCGCGGCCAATAAAATCCTGTTTCTTGGCTGAACTTCCAAAAATCATAACTAATTCCTGAAAAATTGAAATGAGGTGATTCTAAAGCCAAATGAAATATATTTAAGTCCTCTTCATATGAAAATATGAACCATTACCAGAAATCACCACACAATTACATAATTACACAAAATCCAACACTGCTCCAAAACAGAGCCCAGTTTCAACATCAAACTTTGGACAGTCATTACTCCAAGCACACAAAACTAAATGACACAAATTATATGTCCATTTTGAAGCTTCGAATGTGAAATTTAATACTGGAAAGTTTCAGAATTTTTAGACACCATTTTCCCATTCAAAACATCCAGACAACCTGACTGCCCTGTACAGAACTTTAAGGAACAGAATTTCAGTTTTTGTGCAATTGCTTCCAATAGTTCCAAATTCACAACAAATACCATTCCCACACCAATTTTTTACAAGGAATCCATTAGAAACACCAAAATGACCAAATTCAACTCACATTGACATGTTCCACAAGAAACACAAAATGTCACACAAGAACCTAATTCAAAATTCACAATGCAACTCCTTTCCATTCAAAGTTCCAAACCAATTCTAATGACACCAAAACCCAATTTGAGACCTATTCCAATACCAAATCACCATGCAATCCACAAGACCCTAATGGCAGGAAAATTAGGGCAAAAATCCAAAAATTCCAAAGTCTCACCAATGGTCAAAGTACATATATCAAAAGATAGCTATTTCTCACCTCTTTTACTTCCTCAAGCTAGTTTCTTGATTCCACCACTTTCAATTTTTCCCAAGCTCTTAAACACCTCCTCTTGAAAATCTAAAACCATAGAAATGAAGCCCTTAACAAGAGGAACAAGTTTAGTGAGGAGGGTTTAAGCATTCAAGGTCAAATAGGACACCTTACCTTGAATTTTCTTCTTTTCCTTTTCTCTTAGGTTTGGACGTTCATGGAGTTTGGAGAGAGAGGATGTGAGATGATGATGAAGATATGAGAAATCAGATTTTCCTTGCTCCCATTCTCAATAACTGACTATGAAAGGAAGAGAGAGGAGCAATTGGATTAAAATTCCATAGTGGACCTTTTTTACTACATAAGATTGTGCCAAGTTTCCACATCTCACCACTTCTTCCATGTACATGCAAGCATGTGATTCCACCCTCTTGATCTCTTGAAAATTAATCACAACCATTGATCTTTGAGTCACCAATGAGCTTCCTCTTCAGTAACTAACCAATCGATCGGTAACTTTCCTTTTTCCTATTTTAACCCTGATTATGGTAATTCTTACTGAATCACCACTAACACATGTTTATGGTTCATATCACTCAACCATGCGCCCTCCCCCTTCTTTAACTCAATTTAGATGTTAATCCATCATTGAACTTAAATATGGGGTTTAGGCACTGATCAAAAGCACATTCAGATCGAAATTCACATCTTATTCTTCAAACGTGTTTAATTAACAATAATTACATTCACTTTTGAAGTCATTAGCCCTTAATCCCATTTTTAGGTCATTACATAGGCTCAAGGAAGAAAGCCCATTAGTACACCTTGTATGGGGCAGAGGCCCTGAGCTGCCAGAGCAAGTTCACCAAGCACTATGGTTTTGTGACAAGGGACCGATTAGGCCCTTTTTGTTTGCTGCATTCTTGTGAGTTGTTATGTTTGATTATTTGCTTTACATGCTTAGTATTCTGCATATCATATGAGTGATTTGTGTACTACTGAGATTCTTTTGAATCTCACCCTTTCCAACCAATGATATATAGTAAAGGTGACCAGCTCCAAGGGCAAGAAGGTAACATGGACAGGCAAAGCAAATGCTAATTAATCAAAAGTTCCTTTGGTTATCTTTATTTTGGATGACTGTAATATTTGTAAATGTAACTGAGTAGAAGTAGCTGTAACAATACCAATAACAGTAACACTAATTGCCCTAGTTGTAATCGATACGTTAACATATCAACAAGAGCATTAGTATCCTAAAGCCCATAGGTTAACCACCAATATGCGGGCTATTGCCAAAGAACGCTTTTCATTTTTAATAAAAGGTCTTGAAACTGATAAGTAGTAATGAACTTACAAACCAGTTTGACACCACACTTAATGTATTTTCAAAACTTTTTGAAAAACCCAGTCCAGTTAGGTTCGAACCTTGTATTGAAGTTGGGACTCTAATAAACCACACCAGAACAAAGTCTCAGGTTTGTAAACATTACATAATTAGAACTCATCCATACATTTTATAAATTACGGTGTTACAATAAATGTCTATTGAAGGAAGAATATAAAATATCTATTTTGCACATATGTTTTTATGAAAAGATATGAAAGTACTATAATTGCACTTTATGTTGAATAGTTTAAATATATTTGGAACTCTTGAAGAGTTTGCAAAAATTTTGAATTGCTTGACGTCCTGAAGAGCTTGTAAAAGATGTAAATTGTTTAAATTCCTGAAGATTGAGCTTGCTAAATTTAAGAATTACTTACAGAAAGGATATGTGAAAACAAAAGTGTTTTCCTAGGAGAAATCTTGGTCCGAAAGTATCATGTCTTTATACCTCGATAAGGTGATGAAGAAATGCTTGGTCTAAACGTATCATATCTTAGTATAATTAGAGCACTCATGTGTATCTAGTTCGTCAAATATGACTTAATATATCATTTGCTTATTAGCATGATATAGTTATTCACCAACACAAAGACATTGCAGTGGACCGCATCAATAGAAGAGAGTGAAATTATCATCTAGCAAATTCATTCCAATGAAATCTAGTAAATTTGTTCACCAAGTCACTTCTTGGAACAATCTTTGAAAAGCTCATTCGTGGTGTCGGACTTCACAGAGTCAGAGATATCAATTGATGTTGTCAAGAGAGGGAATTGATACTCGCTATACTCTTTTTCTTTTGTCTATGGTTTTTCCCACTGGGTTTTCCTAGCAAGGATTTTAACAAGACAACATTATTAAGTGTATCACTAAATAGTGTACTCTTTTTCTCCTACTAAGTTTTTGTCCCACTCGGTTTTTCTTAGTTGAATTTTTTTTAATGAGGCACATATTTAGTCATGGACATCCAAGGGAAAGTGTTATGAATAATATATTAATATGGATGTCCATCTCCTTATTATTTCTCTCATCTCCCTATTATTTTCCTATAATTATGTAATCTCATTTATTTTTCTTTTGGGATATTTAGAAAAGATTTTGTTCTTTGAAAAAAAATTCTTTTTCCAAATTTTTATTTTTTTTCAAGTTCTTAGATTGGGATCAAAAAACGAATGTTGGTTTTGGGGAGAAGAAGAAAAGGGAAATTCTACTTTCTTTCCGAAAATTGTAAAAAAGAAGAAATCCATTTTTCTCAATTTTTTTTCATTTAATCCTTTTCTTTTTGAGGGGATCATAGCTTAGATCTATATCTATATCAAGGTTTCAGACGAAAAGGAAAAATGACCTGTAGGTTATAGCGTTATGCATATAAATAGGAGACATATGATGTGTATTATACATACATCTGAATAGTGAATAAAATTGTTCTATCTTGTTCTCTTGTTTTTATTTTTTCTTCTCATCTCTTGTTTATTTCATAACAGTTTACTATTTTTTAAAGTCTGGGATTTTCTCATTTTCCCAAAAAAGTATCCTTTAACCCTTAAATAAACCAAACTAATATTTTTATCAAAAATAAATTATTAAAAAAAGAGGATAATGAGTCATCCATATCTCCATAAATTCCGAGCGCCCCTCTGATAGCGACAGATTATACAGGACGCTTTTGTTTTTCTCCTGCGTTGTTTTCTGTTTTTTTATAATTTAAATAATAATAATAATTGAATAAAATGAAAAAAAGAAAATACTAATATCATGGTGAAAAACGATTTTACTTCGTTTTAACTTTCAGCATACAACACAATTTCAGCCATATATTTTCTTACCAATATGATTATGATAAGGTAATGATGGAAAAAATATGGAAACTTGTTTCGGGATTCTGGGAGGACCATATAATTTGTTTTCAACTGGATTTGGTTGTCATAGAATTGCTAGTTGGAAACTGCTGTACTTTGACAAAGATGTTGTCTAGTATAGATACATGTTATTTTCTAAATTATTTCATAACAAACTGTGTAAAAAAAAATATTATTATTATTGAAAACATTAAAAAAATAAAAGCCGTGTAATGTTTCTTTGGAGGGTTAAAGGGCAGCTTTACCCCAAAAACATTAAAAAATAAGAAATTTTGCCTTGACCATTAACACATAAACTTTCGGGATAAATTTACACATTAAAAAAAATAGCATGGATAATATGTGGACTATCAACTCATATAATTGATCAGCTAATGATTAAAATTAATTAAGATAAAGGTCATGACAAAGTTGCCCCTCAACCCATCCTTCAAAAATAACGTTGATCACACGTTTAGATATTTTTACATTTTTTTCATACTTACTAAACATTTTGATTTATTCATTACACGAGCCCATCTAATAGTTCGATTTGAACTTTTCATATTAATGATATGGTTATTACACATATAATAATATTAGTAGAATATAGTAATCCAGGCAAACAAATAATTAGAATATGGCAATCAACAATAAACGAAATATAAAAGCCATAGGAAGCCATATCATTTACTATGTATTAAGGCTGTAAAACTATCGAGTTTAAGTAAACTTGTGATATTTGTGTAAACTCGGATTTTGAACTCAAATATAAAATTGTAAGAGTTACTTCTTATGAATAAATAGTTATTAAACATATATAATTAAATTAGTAAAATATGAAAAATGACAACAATCGATATAGATATATTTCAAATCCAAATAGTTAAAATTAAATCTATTAACAATTATAATTTATTATGCTTGACGAAGAAATTTATATAAAGTTCATATATGAAGTAACTAAACACTAAGGTTCTGAAACTCAGACCAGTCACTGAATCGGCAGAGGTACTGGATCAAGGGTCAGTGGATCAGATCGAAGACAAACTGAAGCTAACCCAAGGCTAGACTGGTGAGAAAGTGAAGATTTCAAAGTTATTTATATGAAATTATGAATAAAATATTTTTAAAAATAAAAAAACCGCTTGAACCGCCCAAAAACCTAACAAACAGCACAAAACCTAGTCGAACAAGGGTCAACACCGGACTAGACCGGTCAGACCACTGGTTGGCCGGTTTCCAGCTCAAACCAGCCGGTCCAATCGGGTTTTCAAAGAATCGCTGAACATAATCAAATTTGTTGGCAAAATGGAAAAAACAAATATAACCAAATCCGAAAAAACTAACACAAGTTTAAGAGCTAATTGATGCCATTTTATATGTAAGAAACGTAAAAACGATAAACCTAGTAGGTGAACTTCTATGGTTCAACTGAGTTTGCAATTTGCACGAGTTCTAGAGCCGGTTAATACTATTATGTAAGCAAACAATATTAAAAATGGTTAACTTGATGAGTCAACTCTTGAGTTTCACTATAATGCTAGGCATAAATGGCATGATTTATATTAAAACAAGTATTGCTACCTGTGTGTTGCACATGTATAGCATTTTGAACTTCAGAAGCTTCTGCAAGCACAAAAGGATAGTTTATTGGTTTAAAATATCTTTTTTTTTTCCAGAATATTGATTTAAAGCATTGCTTTTATGAGATATGTAATATTTATTATATAATTTAGTCTTCATTGGTGGGCAATTTTTTTATTTATGCACAATAAGAAATATTTATTTGTAATCATAATAAATCATGTAATTATTTTATAATCATCTCTTTAAACTTAAATATGTATCTTACGAAAAATTATATTTAAATGTGTGTTAGACCAAAGATTATAAGAGACAAAAGTTTTAATTCCCATAAATAAAGAATAAAAGAATTAGAGTTGTCACCATTTCTAGGTGCCAATTTGGTTCATGGAATTAGAGGTAATGGAATTGAATGTGATATAACCATGATTACATGATTTTGTTTGGTTCGTCATTAGGAAAAGATGATGCATGTGATAAAAACATTTGGTTGGATTATATCAAATATGAGAATATATGGGAATAATATAGCAAAAGATAAAATTAACCGTATTTAAACATATATGTATAATGCACACGATGGATTCATGACAATTTTTTCTTTCATTTTATGTAGTACACATGTTGGATTCATAGTAATTTACTAATATTTAATGGTGTAAATATTATGCAGCAAATAGATTGGGTTCACGGAAATTTTTTAATATTTAATTATGAGAATATTATTTAATGAAACATTTTAATATTTTTTTAATTGTAGAATTTCTTAAATTTTTTAATGCAGGAATATTTATTTAATTTCTATATTATTAATTAATGTTTAATATTTAATGTATTTAATATTTAACAGCATTTATTAGTGAGCAATTTGGTAAATTTAAAAAATTATAATGGTTATAGTGCTATTTTCACTTGATTTCCGAATGCTTGCATACCTATTCATCAGTTATAGCAGTATAATTCTGATTATATCAAATGATGTAATCAGGATTATAAAATGTAATCCTCTTTACATTACATAAACTCAACTAAATATTATAATCAGTCTATTACTTTAAGATTACAAATAATCATCTCTTATGGAATAAAACCAAACGGACAATCAGAGATTTTAAATTAAAATGTTGATTCCACTCCAAAAATAATTGGTCAAAATAATTTTCTCTCCACAAGTTTAGTTTATTTTATCAATTAACTGCCATGATTATAAAATCCTCTCATCCCGTAATTAATTTACATTTTGTTATTCAACTCAGAATCTCCAGTATTGTGCATAATTTGGAAGAATTCATATTTTGATTAATTCAACAAAATATTTAATATTCTCAATAGGCTCTATCTTAAGTTCTCTGTAGAGCACAATTATTTTTCAATCCAATTGCCAAAGGTAATGAAATAAGGGATTCCACATTACATCATAAATGTGAATTTGACCCAAAAAAAAAAAACTCAAAAGTGTTGATAAGTAAAATATTTGCATATTTATTTTTCCTCTTATGATGATTTTTTGGAGGATATTTGAGGTCAATTTAATGAATTTGGGTGTAATTAATAAAAAAATAATGACTTTTGCATAAAATTGAATTTCATGAAAAAAAAAAAACTAAATCAGACCCTCATTCAGTTTTCATTCATGCAATATCTAAAACTCTAGATGTCGGATTGCGACGTTCTTAAAGGAATGTTTTAATATTTTTTAACGGTGGAATTTCTTAAATTTTTTAATGCGGGTATATTTTTTTAATTTCTATATTATTAATTAATTTTTAATATTTAATGCTGGTAATTAAAATTATTTAATATTTAACAGCATTTATTAGTGAACAATTTGGTCAATTTAAAAATTATAATAGTAATAGTGTCATTTTCACTTGATTACTAAATGCTTGCATTCCTATTCATAAGTTATAGCAGTATAATTATGATTACATCAAATGATGTAATCAGGATTACAAAATGTAATCATCTTTACATTACATAAACTTAACTAAATGTTATAATAAGTCTATTACGTTAAGATTACAAATAATCCTCTCACATGGAATCAAACCAAACCAAAAATCAGAGATTTTAAATTAAAATGTTGATTCCACTCAAAAAATAATTGGTCAAAATATTTTCTTCTCCACATGTTTAATTTAGTTTATCAATTAACTGCCATGATTATAAAATTCTCTCATCTCATAATTAATGTCCATTTTGTTATTCAACTCAGAACCACCAGTTTTGTGCATAATTTGGAAGACTTTATATTTTGATTAATTCAACAAACAATTTAATATTGTCAATAGGATCTTTCTTGAGTTATCTGTAGAGCACTATTTTTACTCAATCCAATTGCAAAGGTATCGAAATAAGGGATTCTACATTAAATCATAAATGTGAATTTGACCTCAAAAAAAACCCAAAAGTGTTGATAAGTAAAATATTTGCATATTTATTTTTCCTCATATGATGATTTTTTGGAGGATATTTGAGCTCAATTTAATGAATTTGGGTATAATTATTAAATAAATAATTATTTATGTGTAAAATTGAATTTCTTGAAAAAAAAAATACTAAATCAGACCCTCGTTCAATTTTCAGGCAATATCAAAAACTCTAGATGTCGGATTGCGACGTTCTTAATGGAATGTTTTAACATTTTTTAATAGTGGAATTTCTTAAATTTTTTAATGCGTGAATATTTCTCTAATTTCTATATTATTAATTAATTTTTCATATTTAATGCTGGTAATTAAAGTTATTTAATATTTAACAGCATTAAACAGTGAGCAATTTGGTCAATTTAAAATCTTATAATGGTAATAGTGTCATTGTCACTTGATTACCAAATGCTTGCATTCCTATTCATTAGTTATAGCAGTATAATTCTGATTACATCAAATAATGTAATCAGGATTACAAAATGTGATCCTCTTTACATTACATAAACTCAACTAAATGTTATATTCAGTCTATCACTTTAAGATTACAAATAATCATCTCACATGGAATCAAACCAAACCAAAAATCAGAGATTTTAAAGTAAAATGTTGATTCCACTCAAAAAATAATTGGTCAATATTTTTCTCTCCACAAGTTTAGTTTAGTTTATCAATTAACTGCCATGATTATAGAATCCTCTCATCTCATAATTAATGTCCATTTTGTTATTCAACTCAGAATCACCAGTTTTGTGCATAATTTGGAAGACTTTATATTTTGATTAATTCAACAAAAAATTTAATATTATCAATAGGATCTTTCTTGAGTTCTCTGTAGAGCACTATTATTTCTCAATCCAATTGCAAAGGAAACGAAATAAGGGATTCTACATTAAATCATAAATGTGAATTTGACCCCAAAACAAAGTCAAAAGTATTGATAAATAAAATATTTACATAAACAGATGTCTTTTTTGCCTCCCCAAGTGACCAAACACTTCTATCTTCCATTGTTGAACTGCCCCAATAAACCGTTCCACATTCACAAACCAGCTACAATCTCTACTCCAAGTGTCTTCATAAAGTTATCAAAGTCATCATGTAGGATCCAAGAAGCAATAAAGCGAAAGGGTCTGTTCTGGGAAGCTAGATCGGAATAAGTCATTTACCATTACTCTATCTATCTTGCTTTCACTGGTCCCTCACTTCCAAGTGAAATAAGGTCCTCTACAATACAGATCCGACACTTCCACCTCTTCTACCCATCGATATAATTCCCTATCTATGTGATTGCTCTCTGTCATACCTGATCTTCTATCATGTCTGAACAAGGTGCCATTAAAATCCCCTCCAATACACCAAGCTCCATCTATACTACCACTAATACGCTTCAAGTCCGCCCATAGGGTTCTTCTTAATAATGGATTCGGGCTTGCATAAATTGCTGACACATAAGAGTATTGAGAGTTGTTAAGAAACCGAAGATGGATAAATTGATCACGAGCCTCTAACACCTTTATAGTTGTTATCTCATCTTTCCATAATAACCACAATCCGCCACTGAATCCCCTAGCATCCACAACATGGAAATTATTAAAACCCAATGACCTAGCAATCTTTTTCGCCCTTAAGCCATGTGTTCTAGTCTCTAGCACGGCCAACATATCCACATTATGGTGGAGGATTAGCTCACGCACCAAGTTCTTGAAGGACTTATAGCCGGTGCCTCTTGTATTCCAGAATAAACAAATAATTGAGAAACATGGTCAGGTGAGAGAGCCGTACTGCCTGGAGAGCCATCTGTAAGCATATGACAATTCCCTTGGTTTTCCATAATATCATCCATAAAAGGAAGAACGTCCTCTTCAATGGGAACCACATCTACAACCGGTTACAAGCAGGCCTCAGTACTTTACAGTTCTGACTGGGTTTGGTCCACATCCCCAGCCATAGCAATGTGGTCGAGATCCAAAATAGAGAATGGATTGGCACAACTAAGAGGATTGGGTATTTGGACCAAACTAACTTGCTTGATGGGCCCTTTAGGAATTATTATTTGGGCCCGATTTTCCTTGCCATAATTCACAGTGCTACCCTTGCTATTCTTCTTACGAGACACCCGGACCCACTACAAGTTATTACTTATTTCTTTCCCAAATGATTGGCCCCTTATCTCGTGCACTATCCCTTCCAAGTGGAATGGTCTCCACGTTTGCTGACTTAGTCCGCTTGTCCTCTCCAATCCTCTCTTTTAATACGGGTGTACTGCTCACCCTATCACCAGATTTTTTTTCCTTTGGAATATTCCTTTTATGACTCAGATATTTTCCTTCCTTATTACCCTTGTTATTCTCATGTGAATCATGCCTTTCCTTTTCTGCATAGTTCTCTGATTTAAACTTCTCCAAATCTGCCATATACTGCGCTCGCACTCCCTTATTTTTGGAGAAGAATCCGCGTTTCTATAACTGTCATTTCACCAGCATCTGTGGCCCATACGGATTCGACGGTAGTATAGCCGCCGTCATGGCTGGATTGGAACCACCCGCAGCCGTGCCATCCTCCCTCGTTCTCTTATGAGTTTCCGTTTCCAGCTGCAGCTTGTCCGTCATAGATGAGTCGTCCTGTGACTTTGACCCTAAAGTTCCCTTCCCATCTTGACTAGCCGAAACTGGGCAGAACAAGAAAAACTTCAACGGTAGCTCTGGGTAGAGTTGGAAGGCATATTGATTCAAGAAGACCTATTATGGGCACAGAAAGCTAGGTGCGAGTGGTCCCTTATGGGGGATAGAAACACAAAGTACTTCCACTCTAGGGCTAATGGGAGAAGGAAGCGGAAGAAAATTGGGCCCATAAAGGATAAGAATGGGAACTGGATCTATGAAATTGAGAATATCAAACATCTAGCTATCCAATTCTTTTAATCCTTGTTCACGGAGGAGGAGGAGGGCTCTTCTGATAGTTTGGATGTATGCCAAATGAGTTATCCTGCTATTCGAGATGAGTATATAGACTTACTGGAGAGACCTCTGGCAGCAGAAGAAGTTAAACATGCAATCTCTGTTATGGGACCGCTGAAGTCTCCAGGACCAGATGGGCTAAATGCTCTTTTCTTTCAAAGCCAGTGGCCACTAGTGGGTGATTAAGTGGTAGAGCTGATGAAGCAGTATTTTGTGTACCCCAAACTTATTAGGGAAGTGAACGAGACATTGATCGTCCTCATTCCCAAACTAGACAACCCCGAGACTCTGAAGGATTTTCGTCCAATCAACCTATGCAACGTTATTTATAAGATCATTACCAAAGTATTATCGGTCAGAATAAAAAGTTTTCTTCCAGAGATCATAGCCCCGAATCAATGTAGCTTCATCCCAGGGAGAGTGAGCTCTGATAATATCATCATAGCTTAGGAAATTATTCACACTATGAAGAATATGAAGGGGAAGAAGAGTTTCATGGCTATTAAGGTGGATCTAGAGAAGGCATACGACCGGGTGCGTTGGGACTTTATGGTCTCTTGCTTGCAGGAATTGAAATTTCCCTCCCACATCATTGATATTATCCGAGCATACATATCTTCTCCTAAAATGCAAATTCTATGGGAAGGAAGCAAGACATCGGAGTTTTTACCGTCTAGGGGGATTAGGCAAGGTGATCCTCTTTCACCCTATTTATTTGTCATTTGTATTGAGAAGCTTGCTCACTTGATTCGGGAAGAGGTTGAGAGTGGAAATTGGAGACCAATTAGGCTCAATAAAAATGGCCCTCCGCTCTCTCATTTGTTCTTTGCGGATGATCTCATACTACTTTCTGAAGCATCAATGGACCAGGTGGAAGTTATTAACCGATGCCTTGCCAAGTTTTGTAATGCTTTAGGACAAAAGGTAAGCTAATCCAAGACACGTGTTTTCTTCTCGAATAACGTGAACCATAATCAGTCTAGGCAACTAAGTGAAATGCTGGGATTTACTTCAACCGCGGATCTTGGTAAGTACTTGGGAGCTCCACTTCATCACCAATGGGTTAATAAGTCCACCTACCATTATGTTGTGGATAAGGTGACACTTAAGTTGAGCAACTGGAAAGCGAACCGTATATCTTTCACAAGAAGGCAAACGTTGATTTCTTCAGTGGTGGCAGCTATACCCACATACCCTATGCAAACTGCGCTTTTACCGCAGTCCACTTGTGAGGAAGTAGAAAAAAGAGCCCGTAGCTTTTTATGGGGTTCCACGAATGAAAAGCGAAGGGTGCATTTGGTGTCGTGGGAGAAAGTATGCAAAGGAAAGAAGAAAGGTGGACTAGGGCTTCGACACATGAGTGATCAGAACCGAGCGCTCTTCTTAAAGGCTGGGTGGGGCTTGATGAAAAAAAAGGATGATTTGTGGGCTCGTGTAGTTCGAAGCAAATACAAGTGTGGGTCAGATATTATCCCAGTTATTGACGTGTCCCGCCCCAGATCGAGATTGTGGAACGGCATTAAAAGAAACTAGGCAACTCTAGAGAAAGGATTAGAGTGCACGAATATAGGAGAGGATAGGGAAATGACTCGGTGGAAGTTGGAGGCAAATGGCTTGTTCTCTGTCAAATCTGCGTATGGTCTCATCTGCCCCAATGAAACCCCAGATGACCCACTTTGGAAGAAGGTATGGAAGCTTCATACCCCACAAAGATGCAAGACATGTCTGTCGTTGATCCTGCAAGACCGACTATTAACGAGTGCAGCCAGAGTTCACTGCGGTATGGGAACTTATGCGAGTTGTTTGAGCTGTAGAGGACCATATGAGGATATACTTCATGTGATGAGGGACTGTCCAATGGCGAAGGAGTTTTGGAGGTCTAGAATCCAAGCAAGACATAGAGAGCGGTTTTTTGATCTCAACCTATGGGACTGGTGCAAAATGAACCTTTTTAAGAATGTAGGGGATTCGGAGACTGTAGCTTGGGCAGACTTCTTTGCAGTTACTTGCTAGCTTTTATGGAAAACTCGTAATGAAAAGGTCTTTGAGGGAATTGAGCCTCAGACTCAATCGTTATGTATACGGGTTGGTGCTATCCTACAGGCAAGGCAGCAGAAAATGAACTCCTTTAACCACTTGAATATTTGCAGTTACTTGCTATTTTGGTACTTACTGCTCAATCCTCGTGGGAACGATACTCTACTTACTTCTATATTACTTAATTACGACAGTGTACACTTGCACTATTTAATACATCATCTACACTCGTATCAAGACGTAGCGTTATTCTCTATTCCAATACTTAAATGACTTCACAACACTTAAATTGGTTATCATTAATGACCCTTAAGAAGCTATAAATGACCCTAGCAATAGCTTTAAAGGGTTGGGAAACACTGGGTTAAAAACCACTTTTCCAAACTACAAGTGCTGAAAAACAGGGGTTGGCCGCGGCAAAGATATGGTCAGAAAGTCATGGGCCTTGGTCAGCCTCCTTAAGTTGCGACCAAGAGAATGTCAGAAGGTTTTGGGTTGCGGCCAAGAATTGGACAAAAACATTTGGACCGCGGCAAAAAATGGGTAGAAGGTTATGGGTCGCGGCCAAGAAATGTCATGATTCTTAGCTATTTTTAACCGACCATAACTCTCAGTACAGAACTCAAGATTGATCAAAATTTATACCATTAGAAAGCTTGAAATGTGAACTACAAAACTGAAAAGTTTCACTCCATTCTAAAATCATTTTCTATTTCAAATTATTATGCAAAGTTGACCACTTGCACAGCAATTTACACTTAGCATTTTCTAGAATTTCCCAATTTTGCAACTATGTCTCCAATGGTTCCAAAATCCAATCCGGAACTCATTCCTATACAAAATTTCACAAGGAAGCCAATGGAGACATCAAAATGACCAATTTCACATTGCTTTCCAATATACTACAATTAACAACACAATGCCAATTTCCACAATTCCTCAAACTTCACAATTCAACTTCAAATCCAATCTATTTGTTCAAAACACATACTCAAGACACAATAACCATGACAACAACATGCCATACACACCATGACCCTCATCCAAAAATTCCAAACTCAACCAAATAACACAAAACCTATATAGAAAGGTTTGTCTTACTCACCTCTTCAACTTTCCCAAACAAGATTCCTTGGTTCTCCAAACTCTGGATTTCTTTGAGAGCTCAAATCACCACCAATGGAAAATATATACCCATGAAATCGAAGCTCTCAACCCAAGGAACAGGATTAAAGAAGGGAGTTTTGGCATTTGAGATCATTTGGAGGGTCAAAAACTCACCTTTTACCAAGCTTTTCTTCCTCTCTCCTGAGCAACAATGGAGGACAAAAATGGAGAGAGAAATGAGAGAGGATGGAGTGAAGAAGATAAAGAAATGATAATGCCTCCCTTCCCTATGCCTGTAGCTGAAATTGGGGAGGGAAAGAGAGAGAGAAAGAATTCATATAAAATGTAATATTTGACTTTTCTCTATCCTCTCTTTTCATCTTCACTTGCCACATGTCTCAACCTTATTGGCTCTTATAAAGTAAGTAACCAATTAGTTACTCTAATCACTCCATTGGCCATATAGTCACACATCTCATTTATCCTTAGTTAGCAATTAATTTCTTCATTAATCACTGACTAATTAACCAATAATCATTCATTTATTCCAATTTTCGATTGATTTTGGCATATTCACTGAAATTGCCATAAAGCACATAATAATTCAATCTTTAATTCATAAATTATTCTCAATAATTATCATTAGCCCTTAATCAAAATTTAGGGCATTACAATTCTTCCCTCGTTCAATAAATTTTATCCCTGAAATTTGTTACACATCATGGGGCAAAAAATTAGGAAACTGCTTCTTCATGTCTGCCTCCACTTCTTAAGTTGCTTCTCTTAGTGACCTTCCCTTCTAGACCACCTTTACAAATGATAAGTTTCTATGCTTACGCCACCACTCTTCTCGATCAATCATATGCTCTGGCTCTACCGTATAAGTGAAGTTATCTTGCAATTCAACCTCTTCATATTCAATAATATGCTCGAGGTCTGGTTGGTACTTCTTGAGTTGCAAGCCATGGAATACATCGTGAAGTTTGCTCAAACTCGGGGGTAGTGCTATTTGATATGCCACCAGTCCGATTCTTGCCAGAATCTCAAATAGACCAATATACCTCTGACTCAACTTCTTCCGCTTGATTGCTCTCCTGATGCCTATGACCGAAGATACTCTTAAGAAAACATGATCCCCCACTTCAAACTCTAGAGGCCTTCTCCTTTTATCAGCATAGTTCTTTTGTCAACTCTGTGCTGCAAGGAGCTCCTTCCTAATAATTCTGATATGCTCTGAGGTTTGATCAACAAGATCCGGTCTATACAACTTCCTCTCAAATAGTTCTGTCCAGCACAACGGTGACTGACACTTCCTCCTATACAATGTCTCATACGGAGTCATATGAATGCTCGCATGATAACTGTTGTTATAGGCAAATTTAGCTAGTGGAAGGTAATAATCCTATTTTCCTTTGAAATTTAAAACACACGCTCTCAACATATCTTCTAGTGTTTGAATGATCCTCTCAAACTGTCCGTCTGTCTGAGGATGGTAGGCCGTGCTAAACCTCAATTGTGTACCCATAGCTTCATGCAGAGCCCTCCAGAATCTCAAAGTAAACTGAGGATCTCTATCGGAGATAGTTCTTCAGTGTACCATGGAGTCTCACTATCTCTTTGAAGTAAATTTCAGCCAGCTTATCAGGAAAATAGCTAGAATTAATCGGTATAAAGTACGCTGACTTCGTGAGTCAATCCACAATAACCCAGATCGCATCATAGTTTCTGATCTTAGGCAGACCCACTACTAGATCCATGGTCGCACTCTCCCATTTCCACTCTGGAATTTCCGGACTATGAAGTAATCCTAGCGGTCTCTCGTGTTCAATCTTCACCATTTGACAGGTAAGATACCGCGCCATATACTGTTAGGATCGGTAAGCACAGCGGAAGAATTTAAAAATTTTTTACCGATCCTTATCGAGGATCTATCAACGGCGCTTAAACCAAGTTGGAAGGATTCATACCTTTTTGATGATTCAGAGTTTTCACGATCTCTAGGAGCCAAAACGTCAGGTCCGCTCCCTCTACCAATATCCACACGAATGCTCTCCAACCGAGACTATGTGCTAGCGCCTCTAATGTCTCCAAGGGTTTAACTTGCGCCTCTCAATTCTGATGTCCCCTGAGTCTATCAGCTCTATCAAGTTTATAACCCATGAGGGTTATTTTCAAATTTCAAAATTAATCATCATTAATTTCAAAATTAATTAACAAATAATTATCTTGATGAGCTAATTAAATAAATTCAGTTTAATTAAATCTGTCCAACAGTTTTAATTTAACCTATTTATTTAATCTAAATAAAGAGCCATTAGATTTAATTTATCTTCATAAATTAAATCTGAGATACTATATCTCTATCATGTTAGTTATTAAATTTAATATATCTTAATAAATTAAATTTAAAACCAACACAATATAATAATATCATATAATATATATACATATATATATATATATATAATATTTTGAAAATTCGAAAATATATATATCTATATAATATTATTAAATATAATAATATAATATATATATATATATAAGATATATATTTCGAAAATATATATATATATATCTATATAATATTATTAATGAATTTTATATTATATATATATATATATAAATATAAAATTCATCCACCCTAAATCAAACATTATCTCGTGTTGGGCCATTCTTGTGTGTGACCCTGTAGGCCCATATGAAGTTGGCAGTGGGCCAATAACTACACTAACCCAAAAGTCGCAAGCGGCTTCTAGCAAGACATTACGACTACCAAATTCATATGAGGATCGTTATCACAATGCAACCTGTCATACAACCATATCACGTCCCTTTTGTCACACGATATATCGATCAAGGATAAGGCATGGAAAATGTCATCCTCTTGTTCCTGACCATTACTTTCTCGATTCCTGAGTAGCTGGATAACAGAGATAGAAACTCCTTTCATCATAGTATGGCCATACATTTCTCAGACTCACTCATCGAGGGGCCTAGTAATATCTCTCTACTAATGTAAGGGATAAATTCCATCTTGATCATTCATATTCCTCTACATGAAAAACCACCAAGCCCGATCGTAGCCTTTATCATCACCCGGTCAAAAGTGACTTTTGACTAGTTCAAAGCTTAACAACTCTCATGTAGGAATCCATGATGACCTCAGGTCTAAGGGCATTGTGACGCGGTTATACATGAGAAAAGCTTATGACTTGATCCATGTAGCTTTCTCATAGTGGGTCGGTCCAGCACCTTGTACTCTTACAAGTGCCTAAGACTTTGATTCGTATCTCCATATCTTATCAAAGTCATACTGGTCTTATTTCATCTCTGCTCCCGTATAGATGATCGACCAGGGACATTTTAGGACAATCTTTATGAATTATCCAAGGATACAATTATCACAGTTAACATGCAAATAATATGATAACAGAATGGAGAAATTTCATTAAAATAATAATGTTTAAAGTACAATGATTGGCCCTTATGGCACAATCTCCAACATCCTCCCACTTGCCCTAGGTGCAATCATTAATTTGCCTAATTCCCATTGCCCTAACATGACACTCATGCTTTGCCTGTGCAAGTGGCTTAGTAAGAGGATCAGCAACATTATCTTCTCCTGCTACTTTGCATATCTTTATATCACCTCTATCATTGATTTCTCTAATAAGATGAAATCGCCTGAGTATGTGTTTGGTCCTTTGATGTGACCTAGGCTCCTTGACCTGTGCAATAGCATCGCTATTGTCACAGAACAAATCTATTGGATTTGAGATGGTAGGCACCACCCCTAGTTCAGTAATGAACTTTCTGATCCAAACGGCTTCTTTAGCTGTATCTGATGCTGCTATATACTCAGCTTCTATTGCAGAATCTGCTATAGTGCTTTGCTTGGAGCTCTTCCAGCTTACTGCTCCACCATTCAGGAGGAATACATATCCAGATTGCGATTTAAGGTCGTCTTGGTCAGTTTGGAAACTTGCATCTGTGTAACCGGTTACACAGAGCTCATAATCCAATCCACCATAGACCAAAAATAAGTCCTTAGTCCTTCTTAAGTACTTTAGGATATTCTTAACGGCAGTCCAATGACCCTCACCAGGATCTTGTTGGTATCTGCTGGTCATACTTAAGGCAAACAAGACATCCGATCGAGTACATAACATGGCATACATGATGGATCCAATGGCCAAGGCATATGGAACCTTACTCATGCGATCTCGCTGATCAGGTGTACTATGACACAGATCCTTGCTAAGATAGATGCCATGAGACATAGGCATGTAACCCCTTTTTGAATCATGCATATTGAACCTATGCAGTATCTTATCTATGTATGTTCTCTGACTTAGGCCTATTAGTCTTTTGGATCTATCCTTATAGATCCTAATCCCTAGGATATAGGTGGCTTCACCTAAGTCTTTCATTGAAAAGGACTTTCCTAACCAAGACTTGACACTCTACAAGGTAGGAATATCATTCCCAATGAGTAGGATGTCATCTACATAAAGCACTAGAAATACAACTATGCTCCCACTAACCTTCTTGTAAACACAAGGTTCATCGATGTTTTGAATAAATCCAAACTCTTTGACTACTTCATCAAAATGATGATTCCAGCTCTGAGATGCTTGCTTCAATCCATAAATGGATCTTTGAAGCTTGCGAATTTTACCAGAGTCCTCTGGACGCATAAAACCTTCAGGTTGTGTCATGTACACATCCTTAAGCAGCTTTCCATTAAGGAAGGCTGTTTTGACATCCATCTGCCATATTTCATAGTCATAATATGCTGCAATGGCAAGAAGGATTCTAATTGATTTGGCTATTACAACTGGGGAAAAGGTTTCATCATAGTCTACACCATGAGTTTGAGTGAATCCTTTTGCAACCAGTCGTGCCTTGAAGACATTTACATTGCCATCCATGTCAGTTTTCTCCTTGAAAACCCATTTGTACCCAATGGTTTTTACACCTTCAGGTGGATCGACTAAGGTCTATACCTGATTGTCGTACATGGATTACATTTCAGACTTCATGGCATTTAACCATTTCTCAGAGTTTGGTCCCACTGTGGCTTCTCGATAGGTGGTGGGCTCATTTTGCTCAATGAGCAACACATCACGGCCTTCAGTAATCAGAAATCCATATCTCTGAGGCTGATGCCGTGTCCTATCAGATCTTCGTGGACCTTGTGTTACTTGAGGAGGCTCAGCAACTTGTTGTGAGTCTTCTCTAATTTCCATCTGTGGTTCTATACCATCTTGTGGATCTCAAATTTTTTTGAGATGTACGTCGCTCCCACTGGTTGTTTTAGAGACAAACTCTCTTTCTAGAAACTTGCCATTTCGAATAACAAACACTTTGTTATCGGTGGGATTGTAGACATAGTATCCTTTCGTTTCTTTAGGATTGTTAGATCCCAAGTTTTGATGACAAAAAAAGTCAATTGTGGGCAAAACATGTTTTTAGAAGATTAAGAAGAGTTTACAAAGTTACCAAATGCATACTTGATGTGTTACTGATATCTGCTGTGAAATTGCACTTGAGTGCTCGAGCATGAAGTTTGCACTCGAGCAGAGATCACTTCTGTGCTCGAGCATGTGCGAGAGAAAGCCAGAAAGTATGTACCCGAGAGGCATTCTCCCTTTGTATTCACTTGATCACTCGAGCAGAAGGTATGCACTCGAGCAGAGAAGTTATTCTCACTCGAGCACACATGCGAGTGAGGGCATGCGAGTGTTTGGCCGAGAGCAAGTAATGGCATGCTTCCTTTATTCACTCGAGCAGAGACATCAATGCTCGAGCATGAGCATTCTGTGCTCGAGCAAGGTACTGCGAGTACTTGGCCGAGAGTCATGAAGTTCAAAGAAGTGCAGGCGTGCTCGAGCACACCCATCTATGCTCGAGTGACACATCAATGCTTGCGAGTGAAAATTTCATCCCTCTCCAAATCTGTTGCGAGTGCTTGTTCAAAAGGTATAATTCTTGAGAATATTCTTCTCACTCGAGCAGGAGTCTTTGTGCTCGAGTGAGGGCCCACATCACTCGCGAGTGAAAATTCTATCCCTCTGGAATTCTGATGCGAGTGATGGTTTTGAGAGCATATTCCTTGAGAATATGTGTCTCACTCGAGCAGAGGTAAGTGTGCTCGAGTGAGGGTCCATATCACTCGCGAGTACAAATTCTCACCCTTGTTTTTCTGCACGTAAGACTTGTCGTAAGGGGGAGAGAAATTTCTTGTTGAGAGAATATTTCTGCTCGTAGTCCATTTAAGGACAATTGTTGTTTTGTGGCGTTCTGAGAGCCCATTGAATCTTGGAGATATAGTGAAAAGCTCAGTAGGTCTTGATCTCTGAGGACTGGACGTAGGCATTGTTGTTAGGCCGAACCAGTATAACTCTCTATGTTCAAATCTTCTCTACTCTACTCTATCTACTATATTTACATATCACCACTTCAAGCGAAAAATTTATAACATCACCCAATTCACCCCCCTCTTGTGTGAAGCTTGCCTCTTACATTTGGTATCAGAACCTCGTCTTCTCCGAAGAGCCTAACAGCTTGAGAAGGATCCGAAAAATGGCAACAATGGGTGAAAATATCCTTCCAGACGGTGCTTCAATCACTAGACCTCCTGGTTTTGCTGGAGAACATTTTTCGTTCTGGAAAGCCAAATTCAGAGTGTTCGTGATGGCCAACGAGTACGGACTATGGAATGTTATACAAGATGGTGACTATGTTCCAATAAAGAAAATCGAAGATAGAGCAGTTAAAAAGAGCCCAGATGAGTTTGACAAGAATGACAAGAGGTTAGTAACATTAAATAGTAAAGCCATTTTAATGATACAGAGTGCTCTTAGTCAAAAAGAATATTTTCATATATGTACTCTACCTACTGCCAAAGATATGTGGGATGCTCTTGAAATTGCTCACGAAGGTACATCTGGAATCAAAGAAAATAGAATCAATACTTTGATTACAGAATATGATTTATTTCGTATGAAATCTGGAGAGAGTATATCAGAATTTGAACTAAGGTATACTCATCTTGTTAATCAATTATCTGCTCTTGGAAAGACGTTTGATCAAAATTCCCAGGTAAGAAAGATTCTTAATATTCTTACGAAAGAGTGGGAAGCAAAGGTGACAGCCATCGAAGAAGCCAAAGGAGAATCTATGAGATCCGTAGCTGCTCTCTTTGGTAGTCTTTCTGAATATGAAGGTAAGTTGAGATTCAAAAAGGAACTTGAAGAATTCGATGATAAAAAGAAAATGGGAGTTGCATTTAAAGCTATTAAAGAAGAAGAAGAAACTTCCGAGAATGAAGATGTTCCTAGTGATGATGAAATGGGAATGATCGTGAGAAAATTCAAGAAATTCTACAGAAGAGGACAAAGGAATTTCAAGAATTATCAAGGTGGACCAAGCAAGAAAGAAAACAAAGAACAACAAATAGTATGCTATGAATGTGGGAAACCAGGACACATAAAATCTGAATGCTTCAGAAACAAAGACAAAAAGAAGCAGAAAAAAAAGCATATATATCATCTATTTGGGGTGATAGTTCGTCAGACGAAGAAAATGACAACGACGAAGTAGCAAATCTATGCTTGGTAGCTAAGGAAGAAGAATCAGATTCTGAGGTAAGTGACTCTGAACCCTCTTATAATGAATTGCTGTCTGAATATAATGCATTGCATACAGAGTTCATTAAAGTTGCTAAAGAAATGGTTAGTTATAAGAAGAAAGTAAAGGAATTAGAAAGTAATGTCATATCATCATATGAAATGTGTAAAGAGAAAGATAAGAAAATAGAAGACTTAACAAAGATTGTTGAAAAATTTACTAAAGGAAGTGAAACTCTCAAGGTTATCTTAAGTTCTCAGAAAGTTTCCTTTGATAAATCTGGAATTGGATATAATGCTATGCATGATAAGAATAAGAAGAGTAGTAGAGACTATCTTAAATACTTCAGGAATTCTGTACATACATCAAATCCATTTGTGTCATGCAATTATTGTAATAAGAAAGGACATTATACTTCATCGTGTTATTTCAAAAAGGGAAAGGTTGTTGGAACATATAAATGGGTTCCGAAAGGGACACATATTCCAAATACTAACCACAAAGGACCTAAGAAAGTGTGGGTACCTAAAACTTGATCATCTTATTCTAGGTATGTCTCAAAGCATCTCAAAGTGAACAAATGGTATATTGATAGTGGATGTTCGAGACACATGACTGGTGACAAAAATAAGTTCACCATGTTTGAAACTAGAGAAGGAGGAAAGGTCACATTTGGAGGAAATCAATCCGGACGTATTGCTGGAATTGGTGAAGTGGGAAGAACCGATAGTATTCAAATCAACGGAGTATATTATGTTGAAGGATTATGCCACAATCTCTTAAGCGTAAGCCAAAGCACTGACAAAGATAACTGGGTGATTTTCGACTCGAAAGAATGCTTGATAGTAAGCAAGAAAGATTTACTCCTAAACAAAGAAACTATCAAGGCAAAGATCCGAGCTCAAAGGGACGGTAATTGTTATACTATTGATTTAAATTCAAATTCTTCTGAAAATTGTTTTCTTAGTCGATCCGAGGAAAGTTGGTTATGGCATAAGCGGTTGGCTCATGTCAATATGAATCAACTTGACAAATTGATCAGAAAAGATTTAGTTGTAGGCCTTCCTAAACTCAAATTCAAAGACGACATGATTTGTGAAGCATGTCAAAAAGGCAAACAAACTAAATCCTCTTTTAAAACAAAATATGAAACTTCTACTTCAAAACCTTTACAATTACTTCATATGGATTTGGTAGGACCTGCAAAAGTTAAAAGTTTTGGAGGAAATTTATATACGTTAGTAATTGTTGATGATTTTACAAGGTTTGCATGGACTATATTTATTGCCTCAAAAGATGAAACTTTTGCTGAATTTATTATGTTTGCCAAAAAGGTTCAAAATGAGAAAGGTATTTCTATTGTCTCTATTAGAACAGATCATGGAGGAGAATTTGATAATCAACTGTTTGAAGATTACTGCAACAATGAAGGTATAGATCCCAACTTTTTAGCCCCTAGAACACCTCAACAAAATGGAGTAGTGGAAAGGAAGAACAGGGTGCTTACAGAAATGGCAAGAGCATTACTTAATGAAAAAGAGATGTCACAAGTATTCTGGGCAGATGCAATGAGTACTGCATGCTATATTTCAAACAGAGCATATATTCGCAAATCTCTTGGAAAGACACCATATGAACTTTACAAAGGAAGAAAGTCAAATATTGCTCATCTTCATATCTTCGGGTGTAAGTGTTTCATTCACAACAATGGTAAGGAAAATTTAGGTAAATTTGATTCAAAGTCTGATGAAGGTATTTTTCTAGGATATTCTAATAGAAGTAAAGCTTATAGAGTTTTCAATAAAAGAACATGTACTATTGAAGAATCTATTCATGTTGTGTTTGATGAAATTGAATCTCAGACAAAACTTAATGATGAAGAAGAAATGGATTCAATCAAGAAAAACAAACCTATTTCAAAGCAGGATGATTTTGAAACAAATGATTTTCAAAATTTAGAAGATGTTGATGATCATGATCAACCTAAAGCATGGAGACATATGAAGGATCATCCAATTGATCAAGTTATAGGAGATATTCATGAAGGTGTCAAAACCAGAAATAGAGTCCTCAATGAGGTAACATTTTCAGCTTTTATTTCTGAAATTGAACCTTCTAATATAGAAGAAGCTTTATCTGACAATGATTGGGTGATTGCTATGCAAGAAGAATTGAATCAATTTCAAAGAAATCAAGTTTGGGATTTGGTTCCGCGACCTAAAGATCATACGGTTATAGGGACTAAATGGGTTTTCAAAAACAAACTTGATGAATCAGCAATCATTGTGAGAAATAAAGCAAGATTGGTTGCCAAAGGCTATAATCAAGAAGAAGGTATTGATTATGAGGAAACATATGCTCCAGTGGCGAGATTGGAAGCAATACGAGTACTCTTAGCTTTTGCTTGCATCAAAAGTTTTAAACTTTATCAAATGGATGTAAAAAGTGCTTTTCTAAATGGTTATATTATGGAGGAAGTATATGTCGAACAGCCTCCTAGTTTTGAAGATGAAACAAAACCTGATTATGTCTTCAAACTTAAGAAAGCATTATATGGTTTGAAACAAGCACCCAGAGCTTGGTATGAAAGACTAAGCAAATTTCTTCTTGATCAAGGTTTTGTCAGAGGTAAAGTTGATACAACTCTATTCATCAAACATAACAAAAATGATATTCTAATAGTTCAAATTTATGTTGATGATATTATTTTTGGTGCTACTAACGAATCTATGTGTCAAGAATTCTCTAAGATTATGCAGGGAGAATTTGAAATGTCCATGATGGGAGAATTGAACTTCTTCCTTGGACTTCAGATCAAACAAAAGAAGAATGGTATATTTATATCTCAGACAAAGTATTTGAAAGAGTTGTTGAAGAAATATGGACTAGATAATGCTAATGGAGCTGATACTCTAATGAGTTCTACAACATTGTTGGATGCTGATGTAAAGGGACCTAGCTTCAACATCACAAAGTATAGAGGAATGATTGGTTCATTACTCTATCTCACAGCAAGCAGACCAGATATTCAGTTCAGTGTAGGAATGTGTGCAAGGTATCAATCCAATCCTAAGGTGTCTCATGCAGAGACAGTAAAAAGAATTTTCAAATATCTAGGAGATACTTCAGAGCTTGGACTGTGGTATCCAAAAAGAGGGAACGAGTATTTAATGGCATATTCAGATTCAGATCACGGTGGATACAAAACTGACAGAAAGAGTACCAGTGGACAATGTCAATTTCTTGGAGGCTCTCTAGTGTCATGGTTCAGCAAGAAGCAGAACACAGTTTCATTATCTTCGACTGAAGCTGAATATATAGCTGTGGCAAGCTGCTGTTCTCAAGTGCTATGGTTGAAACAACAACTTCAAGATTTGGGAATTTATTTAAAAGAAATCTCAATCTATTGTGATAATACTAGCACAATAAGCTTGGCAAAAAATCCTGTACAACATTCAAGAACCAAGCATATAGACATTCGACATCATTTCATTCGGGATCATGTTCAAAAGAAAGATGTCAAAGTGGAATTTATACCAACTCATCTTCAACTTGCGGATATTTTCACAAAACCAATTGCAAAAGAGCAATTCCTCTATATTCGAAGAGAATTGGGAATGGTTAATCCCAATGAGTTGTAAGTTTTCTTGTTAAAAAGTTTAATTAAATAGTTCCTTTGATGATAACTATACTGATTTTAGCATCGGAGTGGCCAAAAATTTGTTTTGCAGGATTCTCACTCGAGCACAGAGGGTACTGCTCGAGTGAGGAGCTGTGTCACTCGAGCACAAGCAGCTCTGCTTGAGCACAACACTATTTATGATACTCTGTTCTCTGATAGTTAAAACCGAGGTTAACAGAGGAGTTAAGAACACCAAGGGAATATATCATAAACAACAGTGAGAATTGAACTCACTCGCGAGTGAGGAATTCTCACTCGAGCATGATATGAACATGCTTGAGGTGAGGAATGCCTGCTTGAGTGAAGAAGAAGAATCTCTTTGCAAAAGCTATCCAAATCATGGTTACTCAAATGATCTTGGAGGATTTGAGTACAAAGATGCAAAAATATGTCAAGAAATCCACAATCCAGGTATGTTTTACATGTTTCTTTATTTTTCCAGAAGATCACTCGAGCATAGCTAGAACACACTCGAGCACAGTATGAACATCACTCGAGCACTAGGGTTCATGCTCGAGCACTGTCACTTATATCAGTTACTGGGGAGCTCAGAACGTCGCACTTCCTCCTCTCACTCGAAGTGTTTTCTCACTCGAAAGACACAACTCTTCATCTTCAACCGTTTTCTCATCAATCAATCACGTCTTTCTGCTTCAAATCGCCGTTACAACCTCTCAATCTTCTATAAGAGGTGATTCTTACCCTCTGCATTTCTCACTTGTGCCCTAACCTCCATTTGTCTTTCTTCCAAAAACTAAGAGTTTTTGCCTCACTTCCACTTTCTTAACTATGGCAAGAACAAAACTACCCTCTATCCCTCAAAGATCTCATTCACCTTCTCCTACTCACTCTGCTGCCAGTAAATCTGGAACTCCTGAGCCTACTCCTCCATCTCCTAAAATCTCTTCCTCACCTTCACCTCCTCCTAAACCAAAAACCAAAAAGAGGACTCCGGCTAAGAAACCTCATCCAAAGCCTCAAGTTTCAAAGAAAGACCAACCTCCTCAAAAGAAACCAAAGGGGGTGGTATTCAAGGAACCAATAATCACCCGGTCTCAATCCAAAGAGGTTCAAGGAAAGGGAAAGAAGAAGGATTCAGAACAACCCCAATCATCTTCTTCCTCTGGGGATACCTTCAGTAGACAACTCAGGGAAGCGATAGAGAAATCCAAACTGGACAAGATAGTTGGGAAGATTGCTTCTCAAGCCGGTGTTTCAAGTTCACATCAACCAAGTGCTTCTGCTTCAGGAGTACCTTCTGCATCCCAAGCACCAGTGGATGACCAACTCAATAGTCCTCCTGAGGGATTCAATGTGACCGAGCTTAAGGCCTTATCTCAGAAGGTATATGATGATGAATTCAAACATAGACATTTCTGCCCAGTAGTATATGTTGATCTGGATAATCTGAAAAAGAATTGCCATTTGGACTTATATCCTTACCTTCAATACTATGCTCCCTGGCTAAATATTCACTTGCCATATTCCCCCACTGTTGTGAAAACTTTCTACTGCAACATGAAAACTCATAATATTATGTCTAGATCCGGTGAGTTAATTGAAGAAGCTGTATCTACAACCATTAGAGGGAAATTCATTATGATTTCTGCCAAAATCATTAATGATTTACTTGGTTATGTTGCACCTCCTACTGATCCACCCTCTTTCTCTGCCAATGAAACTTTTAAAATTTTGAGACCAAAAGACCCAATTGGCCCCCTCATTTTCAAGCCTATTGATATGCCTGATAATCACAGAATCCTTCATTACATTTATTCCCGGAGCATAGTCAATAAATCCAAGAACTTTACCCACTTTGCTCAAAAGGATTACTATCTCTTGGCTTCTTTGGTTGCTAGGCAACAAAGGAATGTAGGGGAGATCATTTTCAGTGAGATGAGAAGGTTTAGATTTTCTTCAACAAGATCCACAACCATACCTTATCCTCAACTTGTTTCCTTCATCTTGATGAAAAACAAAATTTGGTATTTGGAAGGAAAAGAAAGGGTACTCATCTCACGGTTTGGTAAGACTCAGTTAACTCACATGGGTATCAATCTTCCGGTGAGTCGGACCAAAGCCACATCAAAGAGGGAAGCCACTCCATCAAGAGGAGATGAGGCACAATCATCTGCACAAGGACCTATTCCTCCTCCTTCCTTTCTCAAAGCCTCTTTGTCTAATCATCTGACTGAGGTAATTAATCAAGCTGTATCGAGTTTGAAGAAGGAGTTAGTCACTGAATATGAGAAGCTTGTGGAGAAGATGGAAGCACAAGTCATCAATCTGGTAGACAAGGCCAATCTTAATTTTGAACTGATGTTCAAAACTCAGGATGAGATGTCACAGAGGATCACCAATATGGAGACTTTCCTGCACTCCCATTTTCCCTCTTCATCTTCCGGGGTGCCTCCTGAGACCACTTCTCCCTCAGTACCACAGACTCATGTGCTCTTCACCGATCCAGATTCCAATGTAGATGTTACATTTGATCGGTCGCCTTCACTACCTCCCTCATCATCTGTACCACAGCCACCATCTCCTTCTGATCAGCCCATTGACCCTCTCTCTGCTATGATTTCCTTTGTTCCACCTCCAGACCCCCCTTCTGATGTTGACAAAACGGGGGAGAAGGATGTGTGAGATGTGTGATGTTTTCTGAGCTTCTGAGCTTCTGTAGGGTGTATTTGGGTGTTTGGGTAGATTTCTGTATTGGGTAGGATTTGATATGTATGTCATTTTGTCATTTTGAATTACAAGTTATTATGTTATCTTGTGTTGTTCAAGGTTGTTTTTGTTTTCCTCAAAGTTAATGATATGGTTCAAGTTTTTGATTATAAAAATTTCAATAATGTTTCAAGTTATTAAGTTCTTATTAAGTTATATACCTCATGCTATGCTTATCTTGGTTGTTAAGTGTCCAGAGGAAACATTGCAGGAAAAATTGAATTTGAAACTCTTGATATGCATTTGGAAACATTGCAGAATTTCAAAATTTTCAATCTCAAACAATTTCTCTTAAACTTTCATCACAAAGGTTTTGTCATCATCAAAAAGGGGGAGAATGTTAGATCCCAAGTTTTGATGATAACAAAAAGTCAATTGTGGGCAAAACATGTTTTTAGAAGATTAAGAAGAGTTTACAAAGTTACCAAATGCATACTTGATGTGTTACTGATATCTGCTGTGAAATTGCACTTGAGTGCTCGAGCATGAAGTTTGCACTCGAGCAGAGATCACTTCTGTGCTCGAGCATGTGCGAGAGAAAGCCAGAAAGTATGTACCCGAGAGGCATTCTCCCTTTGTATTCACTTGATCACTCGAGCAGAAGGTATGCACTCGAGCAGAGAAGTTATTCTCACTCGAGCACACATGCGAGTGAGGGCATGCGAGTGTTTGGCCGAGAGCAAGTAATGGCATGCTTCCTTTATTCACTCGAGCAGAGACATCAATGCTCGAGCATGAGCATTCTGTACTCGAGCAAGGTACTGCGAGTACTTGGCCGAGAGTCATGAAGTTCAAAGAAGTGCAGGCGTGCTCGAGCACACCCATCTATGCTCGAGTGACACATCAATGCTTGCGAGTGAAAATTTCATCCCTCTCCAAATCTGTTGCGAGTGCTTGTTCAAAAGGTATAATTCTTGAGAATATTCTTCTCACTCGAGCAGGAGTCTTTGTGCTCGAGTGAGGGCCCACATCACTCGCGAGTGAAAATTCTATCCCTCTGGAATTCTGATGCGAGTGATGGTTTTGAGAGCATATTCCTTGAGAATATGCGTCTCACTCGAGCAGAGGTAAGTGTGCTCGAGTGAGGGTCCATATCACTCGCGAGTACAAATTCTCACCCTTGTCAAAATAGTATGCGAGTGATGACCCAAGAAGACATTCCTTATGTAAATTGCAAAGATCACTCGAGCAGAGGTTTTGTGCTCGAGTGAGACCCCTCTTCACCCGCGAGTGAAGATTTTGTCTCTCTGAAATTTCTGCAAGCACAACCCGATAACAGAGGCATATGAAGGAAAATAGGAGATCACTCGAAGTGAGCCTTTCATGCTCAAGTGATGCCCTGTTTGACCACCGAAAATGCTAAGTATCACAACGTTCATTACGAATATGGTTTATTGTTATTAATTCATATCATCATTACTTTTTATCATTGTTTAACATTGTTTTGATTGTTTTAAAAGTATGATACAGGAATATGAACGTTTGAATTGAACCACATGAGGAAAGTAATACAACGGCAGACAAGATGATTATAAACACGCTGGCACCTACCGCACTCAGATTATTCAAACATGCACGTGTCTGCCAATACTTTCAAATGTCCCGCTCCACAAATGAAGAATTTCCAAACGGGCAAAAACTGGAGCAACTATATATATACAGAGAATCAAGGAGAAACAACTACAACGTAGCACATGCATTCATAAGCTCATACCAAGTTTCTGCTATTCATCATTTTTCTCTGTATACACATTGATCTTCAGTGTTCATTCATTTGCTCTGTAAGAGAGTCCTCATACAATTCAAAATTCTATGTGTATTTGATCTCAAGGTATTGGGACCTTGATAGGGTTGTTTTTCCTTACGAGAGAAGCCGTTGAGAGAATTCCTTGTTGTGTCTTCCACTCTTAAGCCTTATAAGATACAAGCAGAAGAGAACGTTGCTGCTCATAAGACTTACAGTGGTGTAAGTAGGAGAGAACGTTGCTACTCATAAGTCTTGTATACATAAGCAAGTGAGAAGAGTCATAGGTTGTTTTTCTGCACGTAAGACTTATCGTAAGGGGGAGAGAAATTTCTTGTTGAGAGAATATTTCTGCTCGTAGTCCGTTTAAGGACAATTGTTGTTTTGTGGCGTTCTGAGAGCCCATTGAATCTTGGAGATATTGTGAAAAGCTCAGTAGGTCTTGATCTCTGAGGACTGGACGTAGGCATTGTTGTTAGGCCGAACCAGTATAACTCTCTGTGTTCAAATCTTCTCTACTCTACTCTATCTACTATATTTACATATCACCACTTCAAGCAAAAAATTTATAACATCACCCAATTCACCCCCCTCTTGTGTGAAGCTTGCTTCTTATAAGGATATCCTATGAAAAGGCACTTTATGGTTCTGGACACTAATTTATCAAAGGCTTGTTGCTTAACATATACCTCACATCCCCAGATCTTAAGAAAAGATAAACTTGGTTTCTTTCCAGTCCATATCTCATATGGTGTCTTTTCAATTGCCTTAGATGGAACACGATTTAGTGTGAACGCAGCTGTCTCTAGGGCATGTCCCCAAAAGGACGGTGGAAGATCTGTTTGACTCATCATAGATCGAACCATATCTAATAGTGTTTGATTCCTCCGTTCAGAAATACCATTCCATTGTGGTATTCCTGGAGGAGTCAATTGTGAGATTATCCCACAACTCCTAAGATGGTCAGTGAATTATTGACTCAAATATTCACCACCTCGATCAGATCTAAGTGCTTTAATTGTTTTACCAAGTTGGTTTTGTACTTCATTTTGGAATATTTTGAACATTTCAAAAGATTCAGATTTTTGTTTCATTTAATAGATATAGCCATATCTACTAAAGTCATCTATAAATGTAATGAAGTAGACATAACCTCCTCTGGCAGCTATATTTAATGGTCCACATACATCTGTATGTATGAGGCCCAATAATTCAGTAGCCCTCTCACTGTGCCCAGTGAAAGGTGCCTTAGTCATCTTTCCTAATAAGCAAGATTTGCATGTATCATATGATTCAAAATCAAATAAGTTTAGAAATCCATCTTGATGGAGTTTAGAAATGTGTTTCTCATTTATGTGGCCTAGACGACAATGCCATAGGTAGGTTGGATTCAAATCGTTTGATTTTATCCTCTTAGTAGTTACGTTATAGATATTCCCATTATTAGGATGTTCCAAATTTAATATATAATGACCAACATGTAAATCACCATCAGCATAGAAAATGTCATTACGATAAATAGAACATTTACCATTCCTAGTAATGGAAGTATAACCTTCCTTATCCAAATAAGAAATAGAAACAATGTTACTACTCAAAGCAGGAACATAATAGCAATTGTTTAAAACTAACAAAAGCCCACTGGGCAGAACTAATTCATAAGTGCCTACAGCTAAAGCAGCAACTCTTGCTCTGTTTCCAACTCGTAGGTCCACCTCGCCCTTCTTCAGCTTTCTACTGTCCTTTAGACCCTGCACATTTGTACAAATGTGATAACTACATGCAGTATCTAATACCCATATAGAGGAAGTAGAAAAATGAATGTCTATAACATAAATACCTGAAGCGATAGCCTCGCTATCCTTCTTGTCCTTTTTCAGATCTTCCAGGTAGAGTTTGCAATTCCTCTTCCAATGACCGGGTTCATTACAGAAGTAGCAGACTCCTTCCTTTGGAGGCTTTGCCTTCCTGGGTACAGGCTTGGTTTCGGGCTTGTTTGACTCTTTGGTCTTACCACCTGAGCCATTACCCTTCCATTTGCCCTTCCCTTTCTTTTTCTTACCCTTTCCTTTTTGAACCATTAAAACTGTGCTAGGCTTTTTCTTAATGCTTTGCTCAGCAGTTTTGAGCATCCCATGCAGCTCAAAAATTCATTTCTCCATGTTGTTCATGTTGTAGTTCATAACAAACTGGTCATAACTCTCCGGGAGTGAGTTGAGGATCAAGTCCGTAGCTAACTCCTGGCTCATGGGAAATCCAAGCCTCTCAAGGTGATCAATATAGCCTTTCATCTTTAGCACATGAGTACTAACTGATGCACCTTCAGCCATTTTGCAGGAATGTAAGGCCTTTGTGGTCTCATACCTTTCTTGCCTTGCCTGTTGCTGGAACATTTCCTTGAGATGTACTATCATCTCATGAGCCTCCATGAGTTCCAGATCTTTTTGGAGCTCTGGAACCATAGTGGCAAGCATCAGGCAACCTACATCCACAGAGTCATCCTTATGCTTTGTGTAAGCATCTCTCTGAGCTCTTGGAGCATTAGCTGCAGGCTCCTCAGGAATGGGTTGATCTAGGACATAAGCCTTTCTTTCCTGCTTGAGAACAATTCTCAAGTTCCTGAACCAGTCAAGAAAGTTTGTCCCATTGAGTTTGTCCTTCTCAAGGACTGATCGCAATGATAGTGTAGCAGTATTACTAGTCGACATGATTCTACAATTAAAATATGCAAAGTTAGTTAGTAATCTCCCACTAAATTAACAACCCTCAATATAATAATTAGTGGGCTAAGATCCATATTTGGCTTAAACTAAGTCCGCTTTTGCAAGACGCTTAAATTCAAGTTATTTAGGTAGGTAACCTATTTACCAATTACATCACATGTAACTCTTAGATCTTTATGGGATTTAATCATCATATGATCTGGCATGTTTAACCCCATCTAATCCCTTGAGATTCAAAACCGTTTTGTTAATCTCAATTAAGTCAAAACAATAATGAATATTATGAGCAGCACAATTACTCAAGCTTGTTTCATCAAGATAACTCAAGTGCATCCACTTTGGTGGTTTCCACAATTGAGCGATCTAGGTTTTGACAAGTATTCATTAATTGACAGCATTATGACTTAAGATTTAATTTAGAGGGCTTAATTAATTAGTTTTGTTTATATGGATGCAATCGTGGTCGTATCTCATACAGATAAATACATATAAACGTAAAAGTAATCATGCAATGATCTTATCAAAAGCATAATTTAAACGTGACACAACATGGCTTACCTAACCTAAAATCCTCCCAAGCCCATGAGAGGACTTCTCTAAAAAAAAAAGAGAAATACATTGAGAGAAACCTCGTTTAAACATTCGAGGGTAGTGAGATAAGAAGAGAATGTACATCGAGAGTATTTAGAGAAAGGTACGGCATGCAGGCCGTATTTAAATATTACAACCTTTGTAAAATTCTAAAGCCATGTTGTTCACCATACCCAAACAAGGATAAATAATAAACCACAACAAGAATTCATACAATATGAAAAGCAATAAATGTTATGAAAAAGGCACATTCCTTTTAAAAGAAATATTTGAAAATTTTAAATTTTTTAATTTCGGACCCAATTTTTCAAAACAAAAAACAACAATGGCCCAGAACGCTTCTGATCCAATTTGTCTTCCCCATAGTTCGGATCCCTATTACCCGAATAGATATCCGAACCTAGACCCAATTTGATTGCCGCCAACTACGATCTCAGGTACCCTACCCAATTTCATGCTTGTTTAAAACGAAAATCACATACATTTTTCAAGATATACATGTTCGGAATCGATTTCACGCTTGTTCCAAAACGAGAATCACATACATATTCGAGTGTTTCTTATAAACATACATACACATCCCATATATATCACATGTATAAGAATCATAAACTCAATTTAAACGCACAATTGACCTGGCTCTGATGCTACTGTTAGGATTGGTAAGCACAGCGGAAGAATTTAAAATTTTTTTACCAATCCTTATCGAGGATCTATCAACGGCGCTTAAACCAAGTTGGAAGGATTCATACCTTTTTGATGATTCAGAGTTTTCACGATCTCTAGGAGCCAACACGTCAGGTCCGCTCCCTCTACCGGTATCCACACGAATGCTCTCCAACCGAGACTACGTGCTAGCGCCTCTAATGTCTCCAAGGGTTTAACTTGCGGCTCTCAATTCTGATGTCCCCTGAGTCTATCAGCTCTATCAATTTTATAACCCATGAGGGTTATTTTCAAATTTCAAAATTAATCATCATTAATTTCGAAATTAATTAACAACTAATTATCTTGATGAGCTAATTAAATAAATTCAGTTTAAATTAAATCTGTCCAATAGTTTTAATTTAACCTATTTATTTAATCTAAATAAAGAGCCATTAGATTTAATTTATCTTCATAAATTAAATCTGAGATACTATATCTCTATCATGTTAGTTATTAAATTTAATATATCTTAATAAATTAAATTTAAAACCAACACAATATAATAATATCATATAATATATATACATATATATATATATATACATATATATATATATATAATATATTTCGAAAAAATATATATCTATATAATATTATTAAATATAATAATATAATATATATATATATATAAGATATATATTTCAAAAATATATATATATATATATATATATCTATATAATATTATTAATGAATTTTATATTACATATATATATATATAAATATAAAATTCATCCACCCTAAATCAAACATTATCTCGTATTGGGCCATTCTTGTGTGCGACCCTGTAGGCACATATGAAGTTGGCAGTGGGCCAATAACTACACTAATCCAAAATTCGCAAGCGGCCTCTAGCAAGACATTACGACTACCCAATTCATATGAGGATCGTTATCACAATGCAACCTGTCATACAACCATGTCACGTCCCTTTTGTCACACGATATATCGATCAAGGATAAGGCATGGAAAATGTCATCCTCTTGTTCCTGACCATTACTTTCTCGATTCCTGAGTAGCCTGATAACAGAGACAGAAACTCCTTTCATCATAGTATGGCCATACATTTCTGAGACTCACTCATCGAGGGGCCCAGTAATATCTCTCTACTAATGTGAGGGACAAATTCCATCTTGATCATTCATATTCCTCTACATGAAAAACCACCAAGCCCGATCGTAGCCTTTATCATCACCCGGTCAAAAGTGACTTTTGACTAGTTCAAAGCTTAGCAACTCTCATGTAGGAATCCATGATGACCTCAGGTCTAAGGGCATTGTGACGCGGTTATACATGAGAAAAGCTTATGACTTGATCCATGTAGCTTTCTCATAGTGGGTCGGTCCAGCACCTTGTACTCTTACAAGTGCCTAAGACTTTGATTCGTATCTTCATATCTTATCAAAGTCATACTGGTCTTGTTTCATCTCTGCTCCCGTATAGATGACCGACCAAGGACATTTTAGGACAATCTTTATGAATTATCCAAGGATACAATTATCACAGTTAACATGCAAATAATATGATAATAGAATGGAGAAATTTCATTAAAATAATAATGTTTAAAGTACAATGATTGGCCCTTAGGGCACAATTTCCAACATATACTTAGTCACATCACTCTTCAACCCTGGCCACCAATATATGGATTTCAAGTTGTATACATCTTGGTCATACCTGGGTGAAGAGTATATTGACTCTTATGAGCCTTATCAAGAATTCTCTGTCTCAAGTCAGCCTTCAATGGCACATAGATCCTCTTTTGGTAACGAACTAGTCCACTAGGTGACAAATCATAATCTCGAGTCCCTCTTTGCTCAATCATAGCTCCATGGACTGAGCTCGCTCATCTTGCATCTGAGCCTCTTCGATTTCAGTCCTCAGATCATTCACCCCTTGGACAACTAGCACACAGGATATCATTCAAGAAATTGAAGTCCCAAAAATCCTCAATCAATTTCACCTCTTGAATCATCATTGCTGCAACAAGCACCATCTTTTAACTAAGAGTATTCGCAACAACATTGGCTTGACCCGGATGATATTTGATCTCCAAGTTGTAATCTTTTAGCAACTCCATCAAGCGATGCTGTCTCATGTTCAACTCTTTCTGATCATATAGATAAGTAAGACTCTTATGGTCGCAGTACAATTTCACTATCACACTATACAGGTAATGACGCTAAATCTTTAATGCAAACACAATTGCTGTGATCTGAGTAAAATAGTTCATCTTATGTGGCTTAATCTGTCGAGAGGCATAGGCCACCACACGTCCCTACTACATCAGGACATACCCTAACCCCTGCTTACTCACATCGCTATACACGACATAAGCCTCACTAGGATCAAGTATAATCAATACTAGTACCGTAGTCAATCTCTCCTTCAGCTCAGCAAAACAGTTTTCACAATGCTCATCCCACACAAACGCCTGATCCTTCCTCATGAGCTTGGTTATCGGCAAGGAAATCCGGGAGAAGTTCTGAATAAACCTTCGATAGTAACCAGCAAGACCCAGAAAACTACGAATATCAGAAATAGTTTATGGCCTCTTCCAGTCAAGTACTGCTTCCACCTTACTAGGATCCACCGAGACCCCTTCTCGTGAGATAACATGGCCAAGAAATTTTACTTCCATAAGCCAGAACTCACACTTACTCAACTTGGCATAGAGCTGATTTTCACCCAATATCTCAAGCACAATTCTCAAATGATGCTCATGCTCTTCTCTACTCTTAGAGTATATCAGGATGTCATTGATAAATACAACAACAAATTGATCAAGGTACTATCAAAAGACACGATTCATGTAATCCATGAATACTACAGGTGTGCATTAGTCAACCCAAAGGGCATTACGAGGAACTCATAGTGCCCATACCTCGTCCTGAAAGCAGTCTTCGAAACATCCGCTGCCTTCACTCGTAACTGATGATATCCTGACCTTAGATCAATCTTGGAGAATACACAAGATCTAGCCAATTGATCTAATAGGTCATCAATTCTCAGGAGAAGATACTTCTTCTTGACAGTAATCACTCCCTATAATTGATACATAACCGCAGACTCCCATCTTTCTTCTTCACAAACAACACTGGAGCTCCCCACTGTGATATGCTTGGTCGAATGAACCCTTTTTCAAGAAACTTCTCAATTTGCTTCTTCAACTCCACCATTTCATTTGAAGCCATACGGTATTGGGCTTTGGATATTGAACTAGCTCCAGGCACAATTGCAATGGTTGAATGAACCCTTTTTCAAGCAACTCCTCAATTTGCTTCTTCAACTCCGCCATTTCATTTGAAGCCATACGGTATGGGGCTTTTGATATTGAACCAGCTCCAGGCACAATTTCAATTAGAAACTGCATTGTTATTTCCGGAGGCAATCTGCTAAGATCGTCCGGAAATACCTCAGGGAATTCTCTTACCACGAGTATACTTTCTAGAGTTTCTTCTGCTTCCCCTTATACAGAAAAGAATACCATATACCCTTGGCATCCCTTCTCAAGATATTTCTCAGCTTTAGCCATTGAAAATAAATTCCAACTGGCATTCACATCATTCTCCCCCTGTGCAGTATGGTAAATTATCCTCTTATTACTACAATCAAGCAGCACATTATTCGCTGTCAGCTAGTCAAAACCCAAAAGAACTTTTAGTTGTTGAAGCGGCAAGCAAATCAAATCGGCTATAGACTTATGTCCCTCAACAACTATTACACAGTTTAAACAAGCTTCAGCTGTCACAGCCTTGACACCTATTGGCGTCGACACAACCAAATCAAATGGAAATTTGTATACATGCAAACCCAAGCGCTTCACACAGTCATAAGCAATAAAAGAATGACTTGCACCCAAATCGAATAAAACTCTTAACTTATTACCACTGAAAAGGATTTTACCTTGGATTAATTCAGGAGACTTCGTGGCCTCCTTATGTGTCATCGCGAACATTCGACCCTAATTCCTGGGCCTTTGCTCTACCGGCTGTCGTGGGCATTGAGTAGACATGTGACCCATCTGTTTGCAATTGAAGCAAATCACATGCCTCGTGCAGGTTCTACCAGGATGATATTTCCTACACTGAGGGTATACTGTTCCCGTTGGGGGTTTGTGATTACCATGACCCTCTGATTGGTTGGGCTTCTTGCTACAGCCCCCAGATGAGAACCCTTGTCCCTTCCGCTTCTAGGAAGTATTTGCCTTGCTAGGCTCACTGTAGCTGTCCTTACATTTAGTCGGGTACAACTCTCTCAGATTGTTCTCAACTATTCTGTACTCTTTGCTCTCTGATCAAGTTCATCATTTCTCACATTGTATCAGGTGGATTGTCATTTAATTCCTCCCCCTCTGGATCCCCTGGTCTGAGTCTAGTGCGAACAATTTTGTCTTTTCACTTTACAAATGATTCACCATATCAATATCATAGTAAATGCATACACATAGTCCTTAAAACTTATATATATCCACAAACAACAGAAATACTCATATGTATACAACAATCAATCCTAAGTCATCATTTATGACTAAGGCAACTATCCTAGCAAATCCAACCCTTACCAGGAACTACAATTCTGATACCACAAATGTAACCCCCTTCTCATCCAAGGTCGGATTAAGTTCATAAACACATGTTTATGTTGAATTAGAGATCGTAGATGATTTAGGACTTATTAAAATTTTCTTTTTCTTAAAACAGAATTTTCAAAAACTTTTACAAAACCTATTCAACAATGGTCTCATATTCACATTTTGATACATAAATGGCCTGTACAATTTGATTCTATTTATAAATATAAAAGTACAATGTAAATTCCCAACACACTCGGATTCTATTAATTAAATAAGGGTTTTACAAGGCACCAATGCCCATGATCCATTTCCCTTAGCTAGGGGATTACACATAACTATACCATAATTCCAATATATACAATTGTTTCACAACAAAACATCCAAATCTATAGCATGATAACCGAAAACCAAAATAACTCCTAGCCCAGAGCTTCAACCGCCCTTCGTCACCTGCTTTTCTTTTGAACTACCAACCCTATCAGAAAATTTGTTTTTGGGAGAGTGAGATTCTAAGGAATCCCCGTAGTACCAAATCACTCATAGTATGCACAACAACAAAGCATGAAAGCAAATCATAACACAACACATAGCAACTACAATGGCAGTTACAGTGGCAAGGGCAGGTATGAAGTGTGTCACCCTTACGTTTGTTCACACTGAAGTGCCTACGCTGTATTGCACGACATCATATACTTCACCATAGCTGGGTTTCATATAAAGCATTTCACAACACATCAAAGCCATACTGGCCTATTCTCCAAACAGGAATCCAGAATTCCAAAAAACAGCCTCAACAATTATAACGGCATATACAATGGCAAGGGTAGGTGTGATAACCATCATCCCCTACGACTGCTCATATTGAACTGCTCATGCTGTAATGCCTTATGGTAGATAACACATACACATTTTTCATAACAACACAATGATATGTCATGCATACCAAGTATCATACACAACATGAGAGAAAATTCACTACCTTGGTTCTTTCGTGCGTGCTCTGGCACTGGTCTCTCCTGAGTAGGGCAAATATCAAATCCTATAATTTAGGATTAGGGACATAGTGTTATTCTCTATTCCAATACTTAAATGACTTCACAAAACTTAAATTGGTTATCATTAATGACCCTTAAGAAGGTACAAATGACCCTAACAATAGCCCTAAAGGGTTGGGAAACACTGGGTTAAAAACCACTTTTCGAAACTACTGTTAGAATCGGTAGGCACAGCGGAAGAATTTTAAAAATTTTCACCGATCCTAATCGAAGATCTATCAACGGCATTTAAACCAAGTTGGAAGGATTCATACCTTTTATGATTCAGGGTTTTCAAGATCTCTAGGAGCCAACACGTCAAGTCCGCTCTCTCTACCGGTATACATACGAATGCTCTCCAACCAAGACTGCGTGCTAGCGCCTCTAATGTCTCCTAGGATTTTCCTTGCGGCTCTCAATTCTCATGTATATATTAGTATATCTGCTCTATCAAGTTTATAACCTATGAGGGCTATTTTCAAATTTCAAAATTAATCATCATTAATTTTGAAATTAATTAACTATTAATTATCTGATGAGCTAATTAAATAAATTCAGTTTAAATTAAATCTGTTCAACATTTTTAATTTAACCTATTTATTTAATCCAAATAAAGAGCCATTAGATTTAAGTTATTTTCATAAATTAAATCTGAGATACCATATCTCTATCATGTTAGTTATTAGATTTAATTTATCTTAATAAATTAAATTTAAAACTAACACAATATAATAATATCATATAATATATATATACATATATATATATATAATATGTATTTTGAAAATACATATATATATATAATATTATTAACGAACTTTTATATTACTTATATGCATACATATATATAAATATAAAATTCGTCCACCCTAATTAAACATTATCTCGTGTTGGGCCATTCTTGTGTGCGACCCTGTAGGCCCATATGAAGTTGGCAGTAGGCCAATAACTGTACTAACCCACAAGTCGCAAACGGCCTCTAACAAGACATCACGACTACCCAATTCATATGAGGATCGTTATCACGATGCAACCTGTCATACAACCATGTTACGTCCCTTTTGTCACACGATATATCGGTCAAGGATGAGGCATGGATAATGTCATCCTCTTATTCCTGACTATTACTTTCTCGATTCCTGAGTAGTCTGACAATAGAAATGGAAACTCCTTTCCATTGTAGTATGGCCATACATTTCTCATACTTCTCATCGAGGGGCCCAATAATATCTCTCTACTAATGTGAGGGACAAATTCCATCTTGATTATTCATATTCCTCTGCATGAAAAACCATCAAGCCCAATTGTAGCCTTTCTCATCACCCGATCAAAGGTGACTTTTGACTAGTTCAAAGCTTAGCAACTCTCATGTAGGAATCCATGATGACCTCAGGTCAAAGGGCATTGTGACGTGGTTATACATGAGAAAAACTTATGACTTGATCCATGTAGCTTTCTCATAGTGGGTCGGTCCTGCACCTTGTACTCTTACAAATACCTAAGACTTTGATTCGTATCTCCATATCTTATCAAAGTCATACTGATCTTGTTTCATCTCTGCTCCCACATATATGACCGACCAGGGACATTTTAGGACAATCTTTATGAATTATCCAAGGATACAATTATCACAGTTAACATGCAAATAATATGATAATAGAATAGAGAAATTTCATTAAATTAATAATGTTCAAAGTACAATGATTGGCCTTTTGGGCACAATTTCCAACAACTACAAGTACTGAAAAACAGGGGTTGGTCGCGACCAAGATATGGTTAGAAAGTCATGGGCCACGGTCAGCCTCCTTGAGAAGGTGATAAGGTTTTGGGTCGCGGCCAAGAATTGGACAAAAACATTTGGGCTGCAGCCAAGAAATGGACAGAAGGTTATGGGTCGCGACCAAGAAATGTCCTGATTCTTAGCTATTTTTAACCGACCATAACTCTCAGCACAGAACTCAGAATTGACCAAAATTTATACCAATGGAAAGCTTGAAATATGAACTACAAAACTGGAAAGTTCCACCCCATTCTAAAATCATTTTCTATTTCAAATTACTATGCAAATTTGACCACTTGCACAGCAATTTACACTTAGCATTTTCCAAAATTTCCCAATTTTACAACTATGTCTCCAATGGTTCCAAAATCTAATCCAGAACTATTCCCATAAAAAATTTCACAAGGAAGCCAATGGAGACATCAAAATGATCAATTTCACATTGCTTTACAAGATATACTACAATCAACAACACAATGCCAATTTCTACAATTCCTCAAACTTCACAATTCAACTTCAAATCCAATCTATTTATTCAAAACACATACTCAAGACACAATAACCATGACAACAACATGCCATACACACCATGACCCTCATCCAAAAATTCCAAACTCAACCAAATAACACAAAACCTATATAGAAAGGTTTGTCTTACTCACCTCTTCAACTTTCCCAAACAAGATTCCTTGGTTCTCCAAACTCCAGATTTCCTTGAGAGCTCAAATCACCACCAATGAAAAATCTATAACCATGAAATTGAAGCTCTCAACCCAAGGAACAAGATTAAAGAAGGGAGTTTTGGCATTTGAGGTCATTTAGAGGGTCAAAAACTCACCTTTTATCAAGCTTTTCTTCCTCTCTCTAGAGCAATAATGGAGGATCAAAATAGAGAGAGAAATGAGAGAGGATGGAGTGAAGAAGATGAAGAAATGATTATGCCTCCCTTCCCTATGCTTGCAGCCAAAATTGGGGAGGGAAAGAGAGAGAAAGAATTCTTATAAAATGTAATATTTTATTTTTCTCTATCCTCTCTCTTCATCTTCACTTGCCATATGTCTCAACCTCAATGGTTCTTATAAAGTAAGTAACCAATTAATTACTCTAACCACTACATTAGCCATTTAGTCACACATCTCATTTCTCCTTAGTTAGTAATTAATTTTTTCATTAATCACTGACTAATTAACCAACAATCATTCATTCATTCCAAATTTCCACTGATTTTGGCATATTCCCTGAAATTGCCACAAAACACATAATAATTCAATCTTTAATTCACAAATTATTCTCAATAATTATCATTAACCCTTAATCAAAATTTGAGGCAATACATTGATATGTAAAATATTGGCATATTTATTTTTCCTCATGTGATGATTTTGAGGACGATATTTGAGCTCAATTTAATGAATTTGAGTGTAATTAGTAAATAAATAATAATTTTGGCATAAAATTCAATTTCTAGAAAAAATTACTAAATCAGACCATCGTTCAATTTTTAGGCAATATCTAAAACTCTATATGTCGGATTGGGACGTTCTTAATGGAATGTTTTAATATTTTTTAATGCGGGAATATTTCTTTAATTTCTATATTATTAAGTAATTTTTAATATTTAATGCTGGTAATTTAAATTATTTAATATTTAACAGCATTTATTAGTGAGCAATTTGGTCAATTTAAAAAATTATAATGGTAATAGTGTCATTTTCACTTGATTACTGAATGCTTGCATTTCTATTCATCAGTTATAGTAGTATAATTCTGATTACATAAAATGATGTAATCAGTAATCCTCTTTACTTTCCATAAACCCAACTAAATGTTATAATTAGTCTATTACTTTATGATTACAAATAATCATCTCTCATGCAATTAAACCAAACAGGCAATCAGAGATTTTAAATTAAAATGTCTATTCCACTCAAAAAATAATTGGTCAAAATATTTCTCTCTCTACAAGTTTAGTTTAGTTTATCAATTAACTACCATGATTATAAAATCCTCTAATCTCATATTTAATTTCCATTTTTCATTCAAATCAGAATCATTAGTTTTGTGCATAATTTGGAGGAATTTATATTTTGATTAATTCAACAAACAATTCAATATTGTCAATAGGATCTTTCTCGGGTTCTCTATACAGCACTATTATTTCTTAATCCAATCGCCAAAGGTAATGAAATAAGGGTTTCTACATTAATTCATAAATATGTATTTGACCCAAAAATATATATTCAAAAGTGTTGATAAGTAAAATATTTGCATATTTATTTTTGCTCATATGATGATTTTTTGGAGGATATTTGAGCTCAATTTAATGAATTTGGGGGTAATAAATAAATAAATAATGATTTTTGCATAAAATATAATTCCATGAAAAATAAACTAAATCAGACCCTCGTTGAGTTTTCAAGCAATATCTAAAACACTAGATGTCATATTGAGACGTTTTTAATGGAATTTTTTAATATTTTTTAATGGTGGAATTTCTTAAAATTTTTTGCGCCGGAATATTTCTTTGTCTTCTATATTATTAATTAATTTTTGATATTTAGTGATGGTAATTAAAATTATTTAATATTTAACATTATTTATTAGTGAGCAATTTGATCAATTTAAAAAATTATAATGGTAATAGTGTCATTTTCATTTGATTACTGAATGATTGCATTCCTATTCATTAGTTATAGCAGTATAATTCTGATTAGATCAAATGATGTAATCAGGTTTAGAAAATATAATCCTCTTTACTTTCCATAAACCCATCTAAATGTTATAATCTGTCTATTACTTTATGATTACAAATAATTGTCACGCCCTTATCTAAATTTCAACCTTTACCAGAGTATTCACGAAAAACGATATGCGGTTCGGTAGGCAACACAGGAATAACATAATTATACTGATAATATGTGCATGATTACATAAATTCCCCATAGGGGTTCGTACATGATCATTACCATCAATGTAGCCACACAGGGCTACTGGGGTATCTAAACCCGTCCTAGTGAAACGGAGACATCTTCTCATCTTCGTTCCACCATTGTAATCCCCTCATATGGTTCTCTGCATTGTTCTCAACATATCTTCTGTCTTCTCCTGTCTAAATTGTTGGTAGGGGAGGGTGAGATTCAAAAGAATCTCAGCAAGAAACAGATACCATAATGCATGCATGATTGATGCTATGTGTATGATATGTTAGCTTTATCTAGATATATGCCCCATAATGACATTTCTGCATGCTCAATGTTTCATACAACAAGACTATGGCCACAACGAAAACAGAAACAGAGCTTCATTTATTCAAATATGCCCTACACAATCAAGTAAAGCAATCACATACATCATTTACACAAACAAAGATATCAAATACATGAAAGTAAGGTAAGTCCCCCACCTTAACCCTTTTCCGCCTCGAAATGCGTGCCTCGATCTACGTGCAAATAGCTCAGGGCTCCATATTTGATCCTACAATGTCAAATGTACTATTTACACACTTTCATAGTGTTTCTGGGGGTTATATGAGTCTATCTTGAAAATTTACTAAAATACCCCCAGGGACCCGGCCCTATCGTACCCGGTCCGGCTATACTTTTCTCGAAATTCTAACCTGGGCTATCCTGGCATATTTTCGCCCAAGAAATCCATTTCCGGATTCAGAATTATCAAATTCAATGTCAAATTATGAAATTGCCCTTGGCAGCCCTACTTTTAGGGTTTTAGGGGCGTTTTCATAATTATGCTTTCTCGGCCTTTTCCGAAAAAGTACCTAATTATAACCCCACCTAATTTTCCCTCCTGAATCCATTAGAACCATCAAATCATTGAAAATCCAACTCTAAGGCCCATTTATAGCCCTGGCCGAAATATGAGTTTTCTAGGGAAAATCGAGGTTTTGCGATTTCGGCTCCGTAAACGCGTTCCTTTCTACTCCTAACCACTTTATTGACTATTCCATTAGGTTACAACTACCATTTAGTACCAATTTTGGCAGCATAACAGCCCCACAAACCCATTTTTCATTTTTAGAACCAAAGACAATCCGGCGAAATTTCACCGATTAAATTGTCTACAGCAGCTAGAATAGTCAATATACGAAGGTTTGGAAGTTGCCTCAAGCTCCCACTTGATTTCCCTTGACTTGGCTGAACCCTAGCTACTCCAACAAGAGATTTTGAGTTTCACAAACCTTAAACACATAGGAGAGTAGCTTAGGAGCGGAGTTATACACATTAGGAACCGATTTACCGAAGAAATCACTTACCTTTGTAAGCTTTTCCTCCCTTTCTCTCTCTAAGCTCTCTCAACTTTTTCTTACTAGTTTCCTCCCTTTCTCTCTCTAAGAAAGAATCTATCAGATTAAATGAACAAACAATTTAATATTGTCAAAATATGATCATTTTTTTATTACTACTATTTCTCAATCAAATCGCTAAAACTAAATAACAATTCAAATTCAAAATTATAAAATGTTTAAACACATTGCCACAAAGTAATTGAGGGTTTGTCGCTTCTTAATGGATGAAGTCATATATTACTTTATAGGTAGCTTTCATTGGCATTATGGCATTCCTTCAATTTAACATAATTAACACTCTAATTAAATATTAGAGTGATTTTAAAAGAATAAGAATTCGAATCCCTATAAACCAAGGCTAAAAGAGTTATTATAATTTAGAGTTGTCAATATTTTTAAGTGATTTGAAATTAAATTGTTCATCTCACCCAAGAAAGTAACATTTAAAAATTTTGTTATTTCCTTAAATCAAGGAGTTATCATAATTTGAAGCTGAAATGATAGATTAAGGGGTCGTCACAATTTTAGCATACATATAGTTTAATTAAATGAATATGGTGCTGATTATTAGTTTATACATGATTAGCTCAGTATATATATTCTGACCAAAGGATATTCACAAGTGGCAAAAAATTATAAACTCAAATTTAAATTGGCATATCTAAAAGGTAGATATCACGCTATAGGAGCCTAATATAATGTGAAAACGCCAAACACAATTAAAAGTAGACTTGAAACCAAGACTACTAAAATGATGCATTCAAAAACTCAAAACAACACATGGGAACTCATTTTTCTAGTTTTATATTCTTGATGATTGCTCTGTTAGCCCTGAATGTATGGGTGGGCATATATGCAATCTCGTATGCCCATTATCAGCCAATAGAATGTCATTTCTCTTATTTCTCTTTAAAGGAGTTGTTGAAGATCCTAATGACTGAAGTATTAGAATATAATCATCGTTTTGAACTTTGTCTAGAGACATCGATGTCATCAAGGAACTTGAGGAATGGGTTTCTACTCCGAAGTGATAGAAAAAAGATCAAAGGAACAAATGGAACAACAAACAGAGGAATATATAATCAAGTATTTAATCACAATATGTGCTAGTATCAACTAAATCATACCGTTAATTTTGAGTATGTAAACTATTGCAAAATATCTCCCTCATCAGAAAATTGCAAAACACCCATACTACTAAACAGGGTATTTGATGTTACTCTGCTTGACTCTAAGCCTAATAATAATCAATCCTATGACCTTACATGAAGAATACAATTATCATAACACATAGGGCTCAGAAAACCTAAAACTCAAAAATAAAAAAGGCGTGAATCACAAATCTCCTCATCGGCCAAAATCATGCCGACTTTCCATACATCAAGCAGTGATGTCTTTTTAGTCATCATCCACTTCTTGATAACCTGAGCAACGATAGCCTAGGTATCCTTGCGATCGACAGTATCTCTAATGAGTTCATAAAGGCGACCCACCATGATATTGGGGATGAAGAATTGATATCACGAACAATGAATAAAGGAGAACACAATTACTATAATCATGGGACCAACTATATTCCTTGGAAATTAAGCTTCTTGCATATTGTTTGAATTATGATTATGATAACTTCTTAATTTACGGGCTAAATTATTACTACAATAACTCCTTATCATGGAGGGCAACTAATAATTTATGGATATAAAATATAAAATATTGATATTGAATTATAAACGAGAGCTACAAATAATTATGATAGCCAAAAGAGAATTATAAATATAGATATTGATATTTATTGATGTCAAAGTAAGCCGAATACACTAACGGCGTAAATATAAACATAACTATTATCTTCAAAAACAGTCGCTCACAAAACGGTTTTTAACGGTGTTTCTATGAGTATTATAGAAGATATATGAGTATTATAGAAGATATAGACTCAATTAAAAATGCAAGTATACATTCTAACTCAAATTAGAACAACAGAAATAATCAACAAGTTTTTAAAAAATACCCATACTAAAATTCAATTGAAAATGCATGTATACATTCTAACTCAAAATGTATATATATATTTTAACAAATTTTTGTTTTTATCCATATATTAAACAATGTCAACTAAAATTAGTGCAGTTAAATTCAAACCAAGTTTTTATGAACCTATTAGAACTAAAATTCAAGATTTAAAACTACATAGATCAAAATCAAAATTCCATCAAATTTTAAGAATCAACAATGATATTAACCATATGTTAAAACTTACTAAAGATAACTGAGTCAGCATAAATTATAAATATTTAAAATAAAATATCAAAACAGTAAATCATTAAAAATTGAAAACTTTGATAACATTAATATTAATATTAATAGAATCTATTGAAGATTTAAAGAGAACAATTAAATTGTTTTCTAAAAACTAATTAAAATTACACACACACACACATATATATAAATCATAAAAAATATCACAGAAAAAGAAAGAAAAAAAGGCGGGGCAATATGGTAATTTGAAATTTTTACAATATACCCTGTCCCCCCACCTGACCGGACCAAGGCTCCATATAAACCCCCCCAGTCCTCCAAGCTCCGAGAAGACTCGTTCGTTTCTCAGCTCAAGACACACTTCTTTCTCTCTTTCTTTAACACCACAATAAGAAGAAGAAACTCTCCTCTGCCTCTCCCTGCGGTTTAGCTATCTGGTTATAAGCTTCCCTCGCTCTCTCTGAATTCTTGCATTACATTCATCCTCACCACCTACTTCTTTCGCCTTAAATTTTAGACCCAAAATCCCAGAATCACTCTCCTTTCTATCTTTCCTTATCAACTTCATCATCAGCGTCCTCAATATGATCCCTTAACTTAAAATCTCTGAACCACCTCTAGTTTTTTCTTCAAGGTCTATATCTATGGCGGCAGGTGGAAAACTCTTTGGGGCATCCAATATGACAACACTCTTGCTCCAAAACGAAAGACTACCTCCCTCTTCTGATGTTCTTGACTCTATCTGGGCTCACACCTCAAATCCCACTCTCTCAGGTGAGTGATTTCATTTCACACAACCCCTTTTCTCCATTCTTATAATTACTCTGTTACTACACTTCCATCTTACTGTTTCTGAAGTTTTGCCGCTTTTCAAGTTTAGAAATCTGTACTTCTGTTCCACAATCTGAATTCATGTAGTGGACAAAGAGAAAACAAACAGACCCAGAAAGATTCTGATTTAACTAAGCTGCTATAACTCTGTCTTGATTATTGGTTTGTGAAATTGGTTTCAGGATCAAAATCTTTCGTGAATTTTGAGAGACTGAGTGGCTGCAGAGTAACAGACCGGCCATTGCTACATGGAATGGAGAAAGAAGAGACAGGGGAGGAAGATTACGAGGTATGCTTTCATCAAGCTGGGAAGAAGAGGAGGCTCTCGAGCCAGCAAGTTCAGTTTCTGGAGAAGAACTTCGAGGTGGAGAACAAGCTAGAACCAGAGAGGAAGGTTCAGCTAGCGAAGGAGCTAGGGTTGCAGCCAAGGCAAGTGGCTATATGGTTCCAGAACAGAAGGGCAAGGTTCAAGACCAAACAGCTTGAGCAAGACTATGGCAAATTGAAAGCTAGCTATGATAAACTCAAGAGTGATCATGACAATCTTACCAAGGAGAACGACAAGTTAAAAGAAAAGGTGAACTAATCATAACAAACAAAAACACACATGCTTTTTTCTTTCTCTTTCAGTTTTCATCTCTCTGCTCAGCTTTTATGCTTTCTGGTCTAGAGATATCTTTAACTGAAAGGCTTTAAAAAAAGAGAAAGAAAGGAGGTGTAACCCACTAATACGGATTGATCTGGTGGCAAGGATTGTATTGTTTACAATGTTGTGATCAAGGGTAATCGGGTTAAATAGGAATTTACTGGTAAATTTCCTAATTTCTGTGGTTTTGTTTTGTTTTTGTTTTTTTGGTTTAGTTAAGGCCTTTTTCTTCAGTCTCAGCGTGAAACAGGGTGTTTCTGCAAATTCTGTAATCTTCATGTAACTAATTTGTTTTTGACCCAATTCGATAAGCTGATTGAGATGTACACAAAGAACACAGTAATCGAGAACTACATGAATCAGAGAAAACAAGGTCGAATTAGTGATTAACCGAGCTTAATCTTCGGTGCGCAGGTGAAAGCCCTAAAAAACAGATTGAATCCTAGAGAAAAAGAGAAAGAAGATTCTCACAAATCAGAGGCCAATGCAGATCCTGGAGATTCAGAAGCAGTAAATTCGGCAGATGGAGAGCCACAGAAAGATGGAACCAAAGACGAAGGAGCAGCGCCAAAGGGGATAACGGTGTGGAAGCAGCAGGAAGACGCGAATTCATCGGCGAAAAGCGACGTGTTGGATTCGGAGGACACAGAGACGAACCACCATTCGTGGATGCAGCAGGAGCCGGCGGATTCGTCGCCGGCGGCGGAAGCTGAAGCCGCGGAACACTCGGATTACTCGCAGGACGAAGAAGAAGAAAACCTCATGAAGAGCAATCTGCTGAATCTGGCGTGCTTCCCGAAGGTGGAAGAAGATGGATGCTACGACGATCCTCCGGAAGGTTGTTGTAACAATTTTGGATTCCCTGTTGAAGACCACACCTGTTTTTGGCCTTACTGAGTCGCTCACTCGTTCACTCGCGCATCAGTCTCAACTGATGGACACACACGGTTATCACGCTTCATGTTTGTAACTAGTATGTATAAGAAAGTAAGAAACAAAATGAAATGGAATATATAGATAAAAAAATAAATGCGGTAACATTCAAGAAATTAATCTTCCAAAACTCATCTAGTTTTTCTTATTTTTTATCTTAATTGTTCACTTAAACCGAGCAGTTTAAGTTTAATAATTTTTATATAATACTACGTATTATTTGATACACGATTAATTATGATTAACTATATTTAGTAATTTATGGCAGCTTGCAATGTTCATATTTTTTCAATTATTCATCTGGTTTTTCTTATTTTTTATATAACATTTAACGATTCCTTGGCTATATATATATATATATAACATTTAACGATTGGAGGTAGAAGTCGTTATAAGTAATAAATATGTTACTTATTTTTTTCTAGCATATTGGACTTCACTAGATTCAATATAAAGGGAGTGTGAGTAAATAATGTATGTTAACTTAAGATACATAATTAAGCATACATAAAAAGGGAAAATTGGGGGAAAAGTTGCTCATTAAATTTTTTTTACTGATTAAAATAATCTAATAAATTTTTATACACAAAAAAGTATTAGTACTCTAAAAATTTTGTATAGTACTTGATGAAGGCCTTTTACTTTAACCTTTTGGTCCACAATCGAAAATTAACTAAGAATTATATAAATGTAAATCTAGGATCGTTATTTCTTTCTGATGAGCCTTTTATTGATTTCTAAGTAATCTAAATGTCATGAAAATACAATAAAAATAAGGGAAAATAGATTTTGAGTTTTTTAAATTAATAACTAAAAGAGTAATATAATTTAATAACATGCTAAACTATTTTTTTTAATATTTGTATAAAAATGGTGAACGAATGAATGGAATTGAGTTTGAAAATATGAATGATGAAATTTGTCTTGGTAGCAAATTTAATGGCTTTCCTAGCTTCTTAAAATAATTTAGTAGTTAATTTTTTTCATCAAGTCAAATTGAATATTTCAAGCAAACACATTGAGTCTAATTTATCTAATTAATGACTTATCCTACAATCAAATTCATAATCATCTCTTAGATAAATTGTTAAAAACAAATAAATTGTTAATGACAACTCGAGGTGTGTTTGAAAAGCATTTTAATACACTTGCTTGCTCTTAAATGAGAACACAATCGTGACACTCAATATTAATTAACTCAATTACACATCAAAGTAATCACATACAATGTATAATCTCATTAAAAAAAAAAAAGTAAATTCATTACATAACTCAAATGCATCAACAACAAAATTTGGCATAAGAACAATCCATTATAGACAAATAATTATCCATATAAGTTTCATAAACATATACCAATTACAAAATCAATCCAAACAGAACATAATAAATAAAACGAGCTAATAGAAAACTAATAAACTCACATCGCATGGAAGCTCAAGTTGTAATGACCCAAAATGTGAATAGGGGTTTGTGACTCTAAAAGTGGATGTAAAGAACATTAACCAAACACTTTTGGAAAATACAATATGAGAAATGACCCGTGTTAGTAGCAGTAGAAAGTGCACGAACCTAGTATTTAAGCTTAATTATGGTGATGAAGCTTAAATTGAATTAAAATAGAGGGGAATGGTGCATGATGAAGGGAAAAGAAATTAAATCATGTGTCAAGTGGTAATTCAAGTGAATGTGTCATAGTCAGAGACAAAATTGGAAGAACGAAAATTTACTGGCCAATTAGTCTGCAACTGATGAAGAAATTAATTAAGAGTTAGAAATGAGGAGTGTGACTAAATGGCTAATAGAATTAGTTAGTGTAATCATTTAGTTACATATTTTATGGTGAGCCATAGAATTTTGGACATTTGGCATAATTTGGATGAAGGGGGTTGAGTTGAAAAGTCAAATACTCAATTTTTAATTCATTGTCTCTCCACCTGTAATATCCCAATTTTTGATTAAGGGCAAATCATGATTATTGTGGATAATTATGAATTTAATTTGAATTATTATGTATTTTATGGCAATATTAATTAATATGTCTTAATTATTGAAAAATTGGAAGAATGGAATTATTGGCCATGAGTTGGTAATTAATGGAGAAACTAATTACTAACTATGAGAGAAATGAGAAATGTAATTAGAATGGCTAATGGAGGGATTAGATAAGCTAATTGGGTGCTTATTGTGTGAGAGCCAAAGAGAAGAAGACATGTGGCAAGTTGGCTTTTGTGTGTGTGAGAGAAAAGTCAAAGAGTTTTTTTTAAGCATTTCTCTCTCCTCTCTTTCCCTCTTTTTTCGCTGAAAAACTGAAATGGGAAGGGAGTATGATCATTTCAATTCTTCATCACTCTTCCCTCTCATCTCTCTCGTTCTCTCTCTTCTCCCTCTCTTCGTCAGCCATTGAAGACCAAGGGAAGGAAGAAAAGTTGGAAAAGGTAAGGGAAAATGATCTCTAATGCCAAAACTTCATTCATTAATGTTGTTCCTTGCATTAAGAGCTTTTATTTGATGGTCATAGTTTGGCATTTGGGGCTGGATTGTGTTCTAGAGAAATTGTGAAAGTTGGAGAATCAAAGAGTCTCTTTGAGAAAATTGTTAAGGTAAGTGAAAGGAACCTATCTATCTAAGTTTTGTACCATTTGGAATTGTTTTGAATTTCTGGAATCTATTGGTCATTTTTGAAAATGATGATCATTGGTCATGTGGTATGTTATTGGTATGGAAATGGTATATTTGGAATGTATATGGATAGATAGGATTGATTGTAGAATGAATGGTTGGGTTTGCAAAAGTTGGGAATTTAGTGTTTATTGTTGCCAAAACCAAAGCATGATAAAGGAGTATGATTTTGGTCATTTTGAGATTACCATTGTGTTCCTTGTGGAAAATTGTGTGGGAGAAGTGTTGAATATGAATTTTGAACCATTGGGAACTTAGTTTTAAAAGTGTCAAGTTTTGGTTAATAAGAAACTCTGTTCTAGCAGTAATCTTGCATGGACGTTTTAAAATAGCAAATTGTGTTGGAAAATTATGAAACTTTTCAGTCTTCAATTTAACTTGCCAAGCTTCAAAATGGATATATAATTCATGTCATTTCGATTTTTGGGCTAAGAGTTATGACTATCCAAAGTCTGATGTTAAATCTGGGATTAATTCTGAAGCAAGGTGGACTTTTCTTGAAATCTGTATTTTTTGGTGATTTTAAGTAATGTCCCATATTTTTCCTATGATGAGGACTTCAATACCTTTCATTTGGCTTTGGAATCACCTCATTTCGATTTTTGTAAAATTAGTTATGATTTTTCAAAGTTCAGCCAAGAAACAGAATTTTCCTGGCCGCAGCCATAAAATTTTTGGCTGCAGCCAGAAACTTTCTGTGCTGCTTCTGGCCACAGCCAGAAATTCTTGGCCGCAGCCAGAAACTTTCTGTGCTGTTTCTGGCCACAGCTAGAGGGTTTTTTGGCTACAGCCAGCCCATATTTTCAGCACCTTGTGATTTTGAAAAGTGGTTTCCAACCCGATGTTTCCCAATCCTTTAGGGCTTTTATTAGAGCCAAGTGTAACTACTTAAAGGACATAAATGATAACCAAATCTAAGTATTGTGAAGTCAATTGAGTATTGGAATAGAGAATAACTCTTCGTCCCTAATTATAATTATAGAATATGATATTTGCCCTCCTCAGGAGAGACCTGCGACAAAACACGCACGGAACAAACCAGGTAGTGACTTTTCTCTCATGTTGTGTATGATATTTTGGTATGCATAATTTATCATCGAACTATGAACTACATGTACCATGGTCCATTACAGCTCAAGCAGGTCAGCGTGAGCCGTGTAGGGATTGACGTTGGTCAACTCTAGGTCGGCCATTGAACTGCCATTGTAATCGACATGGAACTTTGTGAATCCGACCCATGGGACGGCGTTTGTTAATCCAGCTGTGGGCTGTGAGTTTTGATTCTTGTCTGTATGGCTTGTGTGATGAAATGCTTTATATGAATCCCAGCTGTGGTGAAATATATTGTGTGGATTGTGTTGTGCAATGCGGCGTGAGCAATTCAGCGTGAACAATCATAAGGGATGACATGTGTCACACTAACCATTGCCGTTGTAGTTGCTTTATGTGGATAATTATTTGATTTCATGCCTTATTGTTATGCATATTATGAGTGATTTGACACTACGGCGATTCCTTAGAATCTCACTCTCCCAAAATTAAACATTTTAGACAAGGCAGAAGGATCGAAGGGAAAGCGTGTGACGAAGAGCGGGTAGAGCTCATTGCTAGGAGTCTATTTTGGAAAAAAAAATTGGTTATCATTTGGATATATTTTGTTGGGAATTACATGTATATATTGGATAGTAATTATGTAATCCCCTTGTATGGAAAACTACTTGGGCTTTATGCCTTGTATAGACCCTGAATTAGTAATTGAACCCCGAGTGTGTCGGGAATTTACTGAGTACTCTGATATTTATAAATGGAATCAAATTGTTCAGGCCATTTGTGTATTGAAATGTGAATAGGAGACCATTGTTAACAGGTTTAGAAAAGGTTTTATAAAAGCATGTTTTGGGCAAAACTTGTTGTATTAAGTCCCAAATCATTTACGGTCTCTAATTCCACATTAATTACGTGTTTATGAACTTAATCTCGGCCTAAGCGTGAAGGGGGTTACACCACCTCTCCCTCATTTTAGATCAAGAGCATGTGGGAGGTGGAAAAATCAGATTATCATCATCTTTTCTCTCTCTTCTCAAGCTATCAAGGTCGGTTGGCATGGTGGAGGAGGAAAGAGAAAGCAGCTTTTATAGAGGTGAGTCTTCTTCTTGTATTTTAGCCTAGAAGATGACTCCTATTGCTCTAAACCTCTTCTTTAATCTTGTTTCTCTTGTTGAAAGCTTCAATTGTATGGTTTTAGATTTTCAAGAGGTGGTGTTTGCTTCTCTAGTTCAAAAGTCTCATCGTCCTCCAATAGTGGTGAAAGGCATCGTTGTTGATGGTGTCTGGAAAAGAATGATGACGACGGTGACGCCAGAGAGAGGTTGATGGTGGTGGTGATTTCTCTCTGCCTTAATCTCTGGCCTCCTCCCTTATTTTTCCCTTTAAAAGTCACGGTTGCCTCCTCCAAGATGATGATTCCACCTCCCAAAAATCAGATTTGAGGGCAGCTAGACTCTGTGTACGAATTTGGGGTAGTTTTGTAATTTTTAGAAGTTCTGGGTCTTTTCTATATTTTTTCCTAATCCTTATCTACATTAATTTGCAATTTCTGGAAATTATGGGTTATTTTCTGTAATTATCCTCAAACTGTTTTGCAAAGAAAATAAACCAAAATGTAATACCTTATATTCCAAAAATCAATCAATTAAGATAAATCATGAAATATATGACATTTTTTACCCTTTTTAACCTTAATATCATGCAAACAACTTTAATTACGATTAATCATAATTATTGCAATTAAGTCCAAAAATAATGATAAAATCCTAAATATACCATGAAATAGCTTATCAAAATATAGTGCAATCAGTACTAATATTCTAGTTTGGGTCATTCTCATGAATAAAATGTTTAAATTGTATGAAATTTGATAAATCAAATACATCTTCTATGTAATGTAAGTTGTTAAAATTTTTATATGCCTATCTACCACGCAATATTAGATTCAGATTAATAGTAAGCATTCTTCTGCAATCATTCCAAGCTGTGGAATACTCCGAGGTGACCTGCTCTTTCCGTATCTATATATCATTGCCTCAAATGTTCTTTCTTCCATAATCTCCAAGATGCAATCCTTATATCATTGGAAAGGGGTTAAAATATGTCAGAGAGCTCAACCAATCACCTATCTATTATGTGACAATAATTCTCTCCTATTTTTTGACTGCAATATTAGGAATTTATACTCAATTAAATTGGTGTTAGATATTTATGGATTGTGGTCTGGTCAAATTTGTAACAAAACTAAATCTTTTATATTTTTTACTCCCAATATTCCATATCCTGAAAAGGTCATTTTGCTAGATTCCTTGGGCTTCATTTCTCTTTTAGTTTGGGTAAATACCTTGGCAAATGTATATATCCTTACTGAAGCAAGTATAACCTTTATAATAAGGTGACAGATTGAATTGAGAGACGAATTGCGTCTTGGAAAACTAGACTTCTTTCTCAAGCTTCTAAACTTACCTTTATTGAATTTGTTCTTGCTTCGGTTAATATTCACATTCTTGCATCGAATTGCCTCAATATGTCTATGATAAGATAGATGCATGCTGTGCAAACTTATTATGGGAGTCATCAAATTCTAAAAGAAAACTTTATCTTCTTAAGAGGGATCGTTTATTTAAACCAATTACAAATGGGGTTTTAGGCTTAAGGCTTGTTAAAATTGTCAACTCAGACCTCCTAGGAAAACAAGTTTGGAGAGTCTTTTCATCATAACCTCCTACATTGATGTCCACAACCCTCAAGGTTAAATATATAGACCTAGATTTGACAAGCATCATTGAGGAGCCTTACAATGCCTCTTGGATCTAGAGAGGTATACGAGAAAATTCTAGTTTAATTGTTCAGAAGTTAAAATGGAAAATTGACAATGGTGGCTTTTCCAATCCGATAAATCGCCACATTTATTGGCCCATGTAGCAAGATCTTGCTTCATAGATTAACGTACATCGTGTAGCACATCTATTATTGCATACTTCTTATCTTTGCAATCAAGTTTTTTGGAACCTGCAGCTCATTTGTTCTTTGTATTCATTAGATACAGCCCTTGCCATTGCTCACACACTTATATCAATTCTGAACAGTTCTAATAAGCTAATTTGGAATGGTAACTCTGCAAGATCATACACTCTGAAAGATGGAGTGGCTTCACTTTTAGGAGCACAAATAATTCTCCAAACGACCTTTTCTAGAATTTCTCAAGAAAATTCAAACACCTACATATTAAAGCATTTGCTTTTTATTTGGAAATTGATGAATAATGTGATTCCACCTGTTGACATTTTGAATTTGTATCATTTAAGTACATCAAATCTCTGAGCATTTGGGTACGAAAGATGAATAAACTCTTTCCCCATCTTTTCCTTGAATTCCCCTTTGCAAGATCTCTTTGGTTTGGACGTTTTCCAATCAAAATTCCACACAACACTACAAAAAAAGGTATTAGAGACGGAAATTCCGTTGCTAAAAATATTAGCTACGAAAATTCTGTTGATAATCTGTTAATGACGAAAAATGTTCCATCCCTAAAAAGGGCGTTACTAATTCTGTTAGTGACGGAATTTTCAATTCCATCGCAAATTTAGAGATAGATTAGCAACGAAAATTTAGTCTCTAATCTATGACAGAAATTCCATCCCTAACGACAAATTCCGTCACTAATTTGTGAAATAGCGTAATTACATTTTTGCAACGAATTAATGACGGAAATTCTATCACTAGTTTTTGAGACGGCTTAGCGACGAAAATGTGCGACACCTAGTGACAGAATTTCTGTCCCTACTTCGTCGCAAAGTGGAATTTTTTAAAAAAAAAGTAATTTAATTTTGGGATGGAATTTCCATCACAAATCCGTCTCTAATCTTTTTTAATTTTTTTTCAATTAACTTTTTTTGTTATTTTGAATTTAATGGTAAGTCAACCTTAATAACCTATAATGGTTAAAGAACTGAAAGTGGAATTAAATTGATTGCAAATAAAATCAAATTCAAACCAAATTCTAAAATGATAGTAAGTTAACAACAACAAAGCATCAAAAGTACTAAAGTAAAAATGTATATAATGTATCAAACAAACCACACAAATATTTAATACAATCAAACAACGTGGTAACCACCCTATCTTATGGTGGGCTACCATCAATGTTATGAGCTTCAAGGTTTGAATTGTTAATAGCCCCAAAGAGTTTTTGCTCAAGTGCTGCCAACCTAGTTAAGATAATTTCATTCTGTTGCTTAAGATTGTGATTCTCTTGTCTAAGCTCTGTGACAACATTTTTAATATCAGGTTGGAGCATTGTGTTGATGGAATGAGAAGAAGGCCTATAAGAATAAGCTGAGGAATCAACATCTTTGGCCTTAGATCCTAAGCCAAATATGTGACCCTTCTTGTTTTTACTACCTGCAGCCTTTAAATATAGGTTCATTTCTTCTTCGTCTAGCTGATTTTATTGCACATCACTTGGAGAATCTATATTAGAACTTCTAGATGACTTGATGCTCATGTAATGATCCTATAAAAGAAAATAATGAGTACAAAAAGTCAAAAGATATGAATAAATATAAAATAAATGAAGGTATGCAACCACGAAGATAAATTTGGCCACTCAAATTAACATAACAATAACAATCAATCAACAAGCCATTCCTCAAAAACCAAGTACAAGAAGAGAAGGCCAAACACCTCACTACTTCATGATGGTAGAGTAGGGAGAAAGATTTAATGTCTCTATGTAATGGCTCTCCCATTCTGTTTACAGTTTTTCTTTTTTTGCTTTTTTTCATATGATGCTCTCTTGAGTTTTTATTCCTAAGTCCTCTGTGTTCTTCTTGGCAATGATAAGAAGAAGATGATGATAAACTTCATATGTATTAGGATTTTTTAAGGTGGGAGAATAAAAAAGTTTATGGAAGTCACTTGAGCATATATCACTGTGCTTGAAACATTCTCTAGGATTAAAATTGAGAACAAAATCTAAGTTCAGAGAGGCTGCACATTTTGTTGATGTTAGGGCAGAAATAATAAAGTTCAGAGAGTACTTTAATTTCTTGATCAAAAGTAACGGTTGTTCCTTTTACCTTCCAAACAAGCCTCTTACATTCAAAAATGAAAAGAATAAGAGCATTATTGCTTGAATATTGAGTCAATCAAGCCTGGTCCCAATGTTGCCTCTTAAATTTGTTCCACTTTTCATCTATCAAACCATCATTTTATTTGGAAAATTAAGTAAGGAACACCAATAGAGGCCCCACATGCCTATAACTTGCAAACAATTTTATTCTATGCTAGTTGTACAACTAGCTCTACCTCCTACCATTAAAGGATATTATATGTGGATGAAACTCCTATGGTCATAATAAATGTAAAACCTAGTTTATAGTGCATAGAAACTTATATGAACCAATGAACCAAATTAATTTTCCTTGAGCAAAGTGACTATGAACAAAAGCCTTAAATATCACCTCAAACGAAACTATAAATATTAAGACTTAAACACTACAACTAGCTAGGCTACTGGCTGTCAACTCAAATCCAATGGACAACACTATAACAAAAATATATACAGACACTTCAGCCAACCTTTGATCAACAAATTCACCAGTTTCTTCATCATAATGTGTCTTTGTGAACAATTCAAATGGAGTAGGGTTTCTTCCCAACTACTCCGCCTATAGTAATTTATAAAGAAGTATCAAATCATGTATTAAAAAAACAACGAACACATTTAAAAATCCAGCCTTCTCTTATGCTTCGTACTAGGAATGCTACCCTCTTTGTGTTGAGTGCCTCCGGTGGAAGAGGCCCAATTATTTTTAGCTATGCCACACTTGGCCACATAACCTTTTGATGTCCAAATTTTCTCTAAATCTTCCATCACATTAGGAGGAATCTAATTAGGCCTAATTCCTTCATGAAAGAGGTCATATCTAACCTTATGCATTGCATGGCGATAGATATCCAAACCCTTTGAATTCCAGTTTTTCTTAATAGTAACTTTTTCTTGTGGAATCCATTTGTAAGACCCTGCCTTACATACCACTTATTATCGATATCAATCAGAGTATAAATTCTGCAGTTCAATGGGCACATAGAAATAGCAAAAATATATTGATATTAACGTAACAATCTTGCTTGATTATTTACCCCACAAGGGTTCCACTACTACAAAAGAGGGTTTTAACGGCGCCCCTTTTTTGGCGTTTCTTCAAAGAAGCGCCATAGATAATAGTTTTTTTAAAAAAAAGTTCAGAATTTAGTGTTAGGCTTGTGTGGCACTTTTCTAGACAAGCGCTATACAAAACATTTATTTAAAAAAATGAAAGCCCAAGCTACAACGCTTCTCAAAAAAGTGTAGTAGCTGGGTTACTTTTTTAGCATTTTTTTATTTGAAAAACTCTTATCCAGTGCTTAAAAATAAAGTGCCAAATAAGGGTGAGAGTAAGTCAAAAAAGAAATCACCTGCTTCGTTCTTAAGTTCCCAAAAAAATAAAAATTGGCCTTTAGCTGGTGCTTGTTTATGAAGTGCCAGCCAAAGCTGGCCTTAAGATAATCAAGCACCGGTTAAGGCGAATAGAGCGTCGGCTAAGGCAAATTTAGGGGCCTTAGCCGTCACTCTATTATAGAGCGCTGGTGAAGGCAAATATTGGCCTTGCCAATTATTCAAAGGTCAACTTGTGTAACCCCCTTCAATTAAGGCCGAGATTTACCATCAAAAACACGTAATTAAGTTTGAATTAGAGATCGTAAGATGATTTGGGACTTATTCAAATTAAACTTCCCAAAATTAGGGTTTTCAAAAAATTTTACAAAACCTATTCACAGTGATCTCATATTCACATTTCAACATATAAATGGCTTGTACAGGTCGATTTCATTCATACATATCAGAGTACAACATAAATTCCCGACACACTCGGGTTCCATTAATTAATATAAAGGGTTTACACAAAGGCACAAATCCCACACTTCATACCCTTTACTTGGGCATTACACAAAATCTAATATATACAATCGTTTCTACCAAAAATATACAAATGATATACAATGATAACCATTAACCAAAATAAACTCCTAACATGGAGCTCTACCCGCTCTTCGTCCCCCGCTTGCCTTTTGATCTTTCAGCTATGTCTAAAAATGTTTAATTTTGGGAGAGTGAGATTTTAAAGAATCCCCGTAGTAATAAATCACACATAATATACACAACATCAAAGCATGAAAGTAAATCATCCATACAACACACAGCAATCCCAACAACAGTTGCAACAGCCGGGGTAGGTATCATAGGCATCGCCCCCTACAATGGCTCACGCTGAACTACTTGTTGTATTGCACATTCAATGAATATATCACATATATCACCACAGCTGGGATCCATATAAAATATTTCACAACACACAGCCCCACGGGCTGGATACTAAACACAACACGCAGTCCCACGGGCTGGATCTCAAATAGGAATCCACAATTCCATAACGCAGCCTCGGCACTTACAACGGCAGATACAACGGCCGGAGTAGGTATCATGAGCATTGCCCCCTACAACGGCTCAAGCTGAACTGCTCGTACTGTAATGCCCTTTGGCCGATAACAAATTCATAATGATAAATATGCATACCAAGTATCATACACAATATGAGAGAAAAGTCACTACCAGAGTCCTTCCGTGCGTGTCTAGACGCCGGTCTCTCCCGAGTAGGGCAAATGTCAAATCCTATATTCATAATTAGGGACGAAGAGTTATACTCTCGTCCAAGACTTAATTCACTTCATAATACTGAATTGGTTATCATTATTGCTCTTTTAGAGTCATTAAATACCCCTAACAAAACTCCTAAAGAGTTGGAAGAACTACCCCAAAGATCCCCTTTTGGAAACACAAAAACTGATTTTTCACTGCTGCACCTCAAGTGAAAAAGGTCTCACTCGAGTATTGGTACGGACACTCGAGCACACAAGACCTCACTCGAGCATTGTACGGACAGCACCTCAAGTACTAGAAAGTGAGGACAGGAAGTGCTTGTCTGAGAGCACAAAAAATTTCAAGGAAGAGGATCACTCGAGTGAAGAAGACCTCACTCGAGTGATAACTTAACACTCACAAGTGTTAAAGCGCACTCTTGAATTTTGGACACGAGTGACAACCCAAGATGATAGATCAGCTGAAAAATACACCAGCACTCGAGTGAGAGGAGGCTCACTCGAGTGAGAACCCTCAACACTCACAAGTGAGGAAACACTCTTTCCTCTCGCCTGGAAGTGCAACATGAAAACCAAAGGCCAGAGGGGAAAATACACTAGCGCACTCAAGTGAGTTCATCCTCACTCGAGTGATGTTCTTTCCTTACTCGAGTGAATGCACTCTCACTTGAGTGATGTTATCAGAAACCAGAAAACGCAAAAGGTAAGACAACACTTCCAAAATTTTTACCAAGTGATCTAAACGAACCCAAATACCAAACCAAAGCTACTCCCATACAAAAACACCCAAGGAATTCAATGGAATCATTAAAATGACAAAAATCCTACTCCATTATCATGCTTTAGTTTGAATCAACACAAATCATCAATTTTCCCAAAACCACTAATCTTAACTTTTCAACCTCGAATCAATCTATCTATTCAAAACTCATATCAAAATACCATTTCCACAACTATATCATGCTAAACTACCTAATGACCCATATTTCCAAAAAATAAGGCAATAATTCCAGAAATTCTAAACTTATTCATTTGGCATGAAACTTAGATAGATAGATTAGTCTCACTTACCTCTTTCACTTTTCCAAAAACATCCTTTGATTCTCCAACAACCAGATTTTCATGTGGCACAAAACAACACCAAATGGCCAAACTAAAAACACCAAAATGAAGCTCTCACTCCAAGGATCAACATTAATGAAGTGAGATTAAGCATTAAAGGTCATTTTCTTACCCAAAAATCAAGCTTTATCTTTATCTTTCTTGCTCAACTTGGCCGCCGGAAATAGAAGAAGAAAGAGAGAGAGAAGAGTATGAGAGGTGGAGTGTGGAGGAAGAAGCAATCATGATACTCCCTCTAACCTTGCTGCGACAAAAATAAGGGAAGAGAGGAGAGAGAAAATATATTTTATCTCATTTGACTTACACACACATGCACTCTCTCCCATACTCTCTTTGCCACATGTCACAATGCTATTTGCTCACCCAAAATAAGTCACCAATTAGCTTATCTAATCCCTCCATTAGCCATTTAATCACACTTCTCATTTTATCCTCTTAGTTAGTAATTAATTTTTCCCTTAATTACCAAGTCATGACCAAAAATTCCATTCTTCCAATTTTTCACTAATTATGACATATTAACTAATATTGCCATAAAAAATATAATAATTCCAATTAAATTCATAATTATCCACAATAATCATGATTAGTCCATATTCAAAAATTGCGATATTACAACTTGAATATTCAAGGTGACCTTTGAATATATATGGCACCAGGTGCCTTAGATTGTATGAAACCGTCAAAAGAATATTTAGATATTTTGCTAATATGATTGAATTGGGAATATGGTATCCAAAAGGAGGAAATGAATACCCAGTTGCCTACTTAAATTTGACCTTGGAGGCTATAAAACTAATAGAAAAAGCACTAGCAGACAATGTCAATTCCTTAGTGGCTCAATAGTATCTTGGTTCAGTAAGAAACAAAATACTATGTCTCTATCTTCAATAAAAGCTGAGTATGTTACTGCCTCAAGTTGTTGTGCACAAGTACTCTGGCTAAAACAACAAATTCAAGACCTAGATATTCATCTAAAAGAAATTCCCATCAACTGTGATAATACCAACATAATAAGCTTGGCAAAGAATCCAGTTCAACACTCAAGAACCAAGCATATTGATGTAAGACATCATTTTATAAGAGATCATGTACAAAGGAAATATGTCAAAGTGGTCTTCATTTTGACACATCTCCAGATAGCAGACATTTTCACAAAACCTTTGGCAAAGGACCAATTTTTGTACATAAGAAGATAGTTAAAAATGGAAAATCTTAATGAACTGTAAGTGATTCCATTCATTTTAATTAATTTTTAAGTATGTCTTGATGATTTGCTAACTAATTTAAGCGTTGGAGTTTCTAGATATTTGTTTTGCAAGATCCTCTGTTCTTGTGCTGAAAAATAGAGATAAACGGAGAAGGGATCACCTATAGAAATAACTCGAGTGATTATGAAAGTGATAGCCAATCACTCGAGTGATTTACTTGGAACTCAAGTGATGAGGGAAAAGCAGAACACAACAAACTCTTATTTAAGAAAGCACTTGAGTGAAGGAAATCAGTACTTGACTTATATACCTAAGTTAATTACCTTTGAAAGAAGGAAATCACTCAAGCGAGTGAGATAGCAGTCGAGTGACATAAGACTTTCACTCTCAAAGAGAAGGGACTCGAGTGCTCATAATACATACTTGAGTGAGGTAACTTTACAGTTAATCACTCGAGTGGTTAAGAACATCACTTGAGTGAAATTGATCTCTATGTACTCAAAAGAAATCACTTGAGTGACTTAAGAGATTAATTACGTGAAGGTGATTTCTCACAAATCATTCGAGTAACTTAAAAAATCACTTGAGTGCAAACTTGTGAGAAGTCAGATTATATTATTTTAAAACTCTCACTTTCACTGTCAGTCTCAACACTCGACCATTTTCTTTCAATCACTTCTACTCTCTCAAAATCCAAACCTTCTAACTCTCAATCATTGTAACCGCTAAGCCTCAACCGCACTGATTAACCTTCTCAAATCACCAATCAGTTGTTCTTCTACTCTTTATTCTTCTCTCAACGCCACAGTGAAACCCTAACCTCTAAAATCTCTGATTGTGAACTCTCATGGCAAGAATGAAGAGATTGCATGTTGATAGAGATGAATTCCTCTACACTCGTCCGAGAAGCAAAAAACCTCCAAGTCTTCTAAGAGTCCAAAGTACAAGCCAAAGGTTCATGATTTTGATCCTCCCGAACCAAGATGAAAGGCAAAAGGCATTGTTATTTAAGAGCAAAGGAAGACTATATCAATGTCTAAGTCAGTTCCTCTAGGAAAAGGAAAAGAGAAAGAGGTATCACAAACAGAGGCTGACATCTAGGACAGGATTTTTAGGGCAAAGCTTGATTCTGTTGTCACGAAGATCACTTCTGAGAGCACCATTCCTATGAAGTCCAGATATAGCTCTCCTTTACACCAGGCTATAGCAATCAAGCTATACTTGGTCCCTCAGTCTCCTTTATGCCTTTACCATCACATAGCAAAGGAGGAAGAGTTGCTGACATCACCTCCTAATTTCAATACAGGGGAGTTAAAGACAATCAACCAAGGTGCATATGACTCTGACTTTGCAAGAATATCATTTTCTATTATATTCTATATTGATTTAGCAGTACTTAAGAAGGATTTCAACTCAGACTTATATCTATATTTAGGATAGTATGAGCCCTGATTGAGTATTAGGACAACATATTGCCCAACTATAGTCAAGATTATTTCCAACAATATGAAGATAACAGATGAGTATGATGATTAAGGTAGAGCTATAGAGGAGAGGGTTGAGACTATTGTGAAGGGTTAAAAGATTATGTTATCTGCGGATCTGATCAACACTTATCTTGGGATTGAGGAAGTTCTAGTTGTGCAAATTTGTAGTAGTGCTAAAATATCTCTACATCTAAATATTCTCTTATAGTGTTTCAATTTGATATCATCCTATCATAAGGTGATCCATTAATACCGATAACAAATTCAAGATTTCTGTTAGGTGTAGTGAGTGGACTGTTTGTTAAACCAATTGATTTAGGAGAGAAATTTCTTTATAAAGTACATATACCAATTTATGTGATATTTGAAGGCAAAATAATTATGTGCTATATTAAATCTGGTATATTTAACAATTATTGTCTCTGATTATAACTTTTTACTTCATAAGATAAAAAAAATTCACATATTAAGTTTTTGGAACCAATAATAATTAGGGTGAAGGTGTAAATTTTCCCACAAACTTTTACCAGATGGGCACCCAACACCTTAAACTTTTTTTAAGTGCAAAAGTACCCATAAACTTATAAAAAGGGAGCAAAATACCATATCCGTTAAAATGATGCAAACATCCATCTATTAGATTGTGAAAGTACTAAAATACCCTTAATAAAACACAGTCCCCCTCTCGATTCATCCCCTTAGCCGTAACATTTCCATCCTCCTCTCCGACCTTATCCTCGGCCAACATCACTATGTCGTATCCCCCATCTACGCTCAAGTCTCCACCCTCTCCATCATCATTCTCCCACTCCTTTCTCCTTAAAAACATACTTGCAATACCCTCCATGCAACCATCTTCCCCATACCTACTTACACCTTTGAACCCTTATTTCTCTAGTTTCATATCTAGCCAGATCTCAAAAGTTATTCTATGTTTTAAAGCTTTATTCTTTGAAATATGCTTCAGAAATGAGTTTTATTGTGTTTTCTAGTCTTATGGTGTTTGATAAGCAAAGCATGCAAGGAATGGGTTTCTTCCAAGTAATCAATCATAGGGTTCCTCTGAATCTTAGACAGAGAGTCAAATACATTTCAAGAAAGGATTTTTTAGAGCTTGGCGGGTTCAAATAGAGGCCTTTGGTGCTATCGGTAATGCCTCAGTGGCAGTCAGACCATCATAAGGTATCTAACTTAAAACACAATCCAAGAAACCAAGATTTTTTGTGTTCAGCTTTGTTGTAATGTTGCAAACACTGGAGCTCATTGATTTTGGTTCAAAAGCTAAAAAGAATAAGGATTCTAATTCATGCCATGCTATACTATTTTCTGGGGTAAACCTAGCTATGATTTTTTTGGCATAGATTCTTCTTTTACTCTGTGTTCATAATTTCAACAGAGGTCTTTAGTGCTTTTTTTCATTTTTCATTTCATATTCTTTCTTCATATGGATTTTAGTAGTGTAGTTTGTGTTGGAAAATTTTTGGTATTTAGTCTAGAAATTTGGTATGCTCTGCCTAGAAAATTGTTGCCTTAAAAGATCATCATAGCTTTATTGTATTCAATCACCATCTTGCATGTCCTTTGCTTCACTTGGCTATTGGAGTTATGTAATGACCAAAAATAGGGTTAAGGGCTAATGACTTCAAAAGTGAATGTAATTATTGTTAATTAAACACTTTTGAAGAATAAGATGTGAATTTTGATCTGAATGTGCTTTTGATCAATGCCTAAATCCCATATTTAAGCTCAATGATGGATTAATATCTAAATTGAGTTAAAGAAGGGGGAGGGCACATGGTTGAGTGATATAAACCATAAACATGTGTTAGTGGTGATTCATAAGAATTACCATATTCAGGGGCAAAATGGGGAAAAGAAAAGTTATCGATTGATTGGTCAGTTACTAAAGAGGAAGCTCATTGGTGACTCAAAGATCAATAGTTGTGATTAATTTTCAAGAGATTAAGAGGGTGGAATCACATGCTTGCATGTAGATGGAAGAAGTGGTGAGATGTGGACACTTGGCACAATCTTGTGTAGTTAAAAAGGTCCACTATGGAATTTTAATCCAATTCCTCCTCTCTCTTCCTTTCATAGTCAGTTATTGAGAATGGGAGCAAGGAAAATCTGATTTCTCATATCTTCATCATCATCTCACATCCTTTCTCTCCAACCTCCATGAACGTCCAAACCTAAGAGAAAAGGAAAAGAAGAAAATTCAAGGTAAGGTGTCCTATTTAACCTTGAATGCTTAAACCCTCCTCACTAAACTTGTTCCTCTTGTTAAGGGCTTCATTTCTATGGTTTTACATTTTTAAGAGGAGATGTTTGAGAGCTTGGGAAAAATTGAAACTGGTGGAATCAAGAAACTAGCTTGAGGGAATGAAATAGGTGAGAAATAGTTATCTTTTGATATATGTACTGTGACTATGGGTGAGACTTTGGAATTTTTGGATTTTTTCTCTAATTTTTGTTCCATTAGGGTCTTGTGGATTGGATGGTGATTTGGTATTGGAACAGGTCTCAAATTGGGTTTTGGTGTCATTAGAATTGGTTTGGAACTTTGAATGGAAAGGAGTTATATTGTGAGTTTTGAATTGGGTTCTTATGTGACATTTTGTGTTTCTTGTGGAACATGTCAATATGAGTTGAATTTGGTCATTTTGGTGTTTCAAATGGATACCTTGTGAAAAATTGGTGTGGGAATGGTATTTGTTGTGAATTTGGAACTATTGGAAGCAATTGCACAAAAAATGAAATTATGTTCCTTAAAGTTCTGTACAGGGCAGTCAGGTTGTCTGGATGTTTTGAATGGGCAAATGGTGTCTAAGAATTCTGAAACTTTCTACTCTTAAAGTTCATATTCCAAGCTTCAAAATGGATAAATAATTTGTCATTTCATCTTGTGTGCTTGGAGTAATGACTGTCCAAAGTTTGATGTTGAAAATGGACTCTGTTTTGGAGCAGTGTTGAATTTTGTGTAATTATATAATTTTGTGGTGATTTCTTGTATTGGTTCATATTTTTCCTATAAAGAGGACTTAAATATCTTTCATTTGGATTTGGAATCACCTCATTTCAATTTTTCTGGAATTAGTTAGGATTTTTGGAAATTCAGCCAAGAAACAAGATTTTCTTGGCCACGGCCCAAATGTTTCTGACTTGTTTTTGGCAACGGCCAACCCTCAAAAATCAGTATTTTTCACTTTTGAAAGGTGTTTTTTGGTATGATTTTTCACAACCTTTTAGACATATGTTTGGGCTTTTAGAAGCCACCTAAAGAGTCTAAATGATAACTGACTTTAAGTGTGATGAAAGTAAGAATTTGGAGTAGAGAATTAATCTGCTGTTCTTGATTTTGATCTATAGGGTTCAACATTTGCCCAGATCGTGAACGACCCGTGCTAGAGCATGTTCAAAAAGAACCAGGTAGTGACTCTTCCCCTTATGCTATATGTGATACATTGTATATTTGATTTATCATTGTTTGTGGGTCTATCACCTATGGCCTATCGGTGTTGACGGTGGGAGGATCGTGCCTTCGGGGCGGTGGAATCCAGGGGATGAGACTATATGAAAGCCGAAAGGCTATTTGTGAATCTTCACCCATGGCCTATTGGTGTTGACGGTGGAAGGACCGTGCCTTCGAGGTGGTGGAATACGAGTGATGAGACTATGTGATTGTGTGCATATGTGGCATCCTGCATACTGTGTTATGCTATGATGCTGCTTGATGATGTCATTTCATGCTCTATGATTACATGTTGTATGAGTGATTTGTTACTACTGGGATTATTTTGAATCTCATTCCTTCCATTGTTAAACCTACAGACAGGGCAGGTGGTTCCACAGGAAAGAGGACAACCAAGAGCGGTTAGGATTCCTTGGAGATATATGATTTTGGTTGTTGGTTATCCATTTTGATATGGGATGTAAATACTATTTTGGATATAGTTGTGTAATCCCCTATATGGGAAACTGTAAACCCTTAGTGAATGAATGAAACCTAGGGGTTGCCGGGATTTTTGTTATACACTCTTATATATGTGTGTGTGTGTGTGTGATTTAACTGCACAGAGTAATTACATTCGAATTGTGAAATTTGAGACCAGGGTAAGGCAAAAATTTTGAAAGAATTTGTGAAAACCCTTCCACAAGTTAGGGATGTTAAATGAGTTTTGATTATCCGTTGGTCTCTATTCCATTTTAATTACGCATTTTCAAATTATCATTACGGTTATCAAGGCAGGGCGTTACAAGTTAGACTACGTTAGAGAAGAGGATGGAGATGGGATGAATCGAGAGGTTGGGAGGGAGACTGTTTTTTGTGTAAGGGGCATTTTGGTACTTTTACAATGTAGTAGATGTACACTAGGGTGATTTTAACTTCTATGGTAATTTTACTCCTATTTTATAAGTTTATGGTTGCTATTGCATGTTAAAAAAGTTTATGGTGTTGATTGCCCATTTGGTAAAAGTTTTTAGGTAAATTTGTATAACCCCTACCTTGATAGCCGTTAATATGGTTTGAAAAATAAGTCATTAATTAAAACTGGAGACCAGTGGAAAATTTGAAACTTATAAAGGGTCCCAACTTTAAGACAAGATTTGGTCTTGTGATAAAGTAGGTTTTAAAAAAACCTTTTCTAAAAGCAGGTCAATACGGTCTCACATTCAACCTTTGAATATATTTGGCGTGTACAGTTTGGTTCCATTTATAAATATCAGAGTGTATAGCAAAATTCTTGATGACTCTCGGGTTTCATTTATTTACCACAAGGGTTTACAGGACATATTCGCCCATTCAATTTCCAATATCCGGGATTACATTACACTATTCAAATTTACACATTAAATATGTACAATAATCCCAAAAATATGATAACCAACTAACAAAACTAAAACTCCTAGTTGGGAACACCAGCCGCTCTTGGTCACTTGTTTCTCCTTTGACCCGCTTGCCTTAGCTGTAGGTTAGTCATTGGAAAGAGTGAGATTCATACAAATCTCAATAGCAACATTTTCACTCATAATATAAATAAACAAGTATGTAAGCAATTATCACAAAACAGCAAACACAACGGCATCCACAGCAGCAAGCACACAATACGTGACTTTTGTCACATAAACGACAGCTTTCGCAATATTCACATATACCTTAGCTTTCGCTGTTTTCACAAATGCCTCAGCTATCACTGTTTTCACAAATACCTCAGCTTTCACATTCATCACAACTCAATGATAAGCACAAACATGCAAACATTATACATGATATAAGAGAAAGAGTCACTATCTTGTTCTTTTGTTCCTGCTCGGACACCTGTTTCTTATACACAGGGCAAATATCAAATCCTATAAATCATAATCAAAGACGACAAGTTATTACCTATTCCAATTCTTTAATAACTCAAAATACTTGGGTTGGTTATCACTATAGTCATTTAATCAAGTCAACTAAGGAGCTAATGTCACACCCCACCGGCCCACACACACGGCTCCACCGTGGCCCTCACTGATGGCGGCGGACTCACAAGAGTCCCTCGCTCCCCAAACCTTTAGGATCAAGTGACTAACTGTCGCTTCACCTGAGTATGTATCTAGCATCACGCCACATAAAGATACATCACAAGGACGGTGTATGCATTAGATAGCTAACCTTAGTCTAAGGGTCTATGACCCTAAAAGACCATGATATCATCACATCAATCATGTTAGAAAACATATCAATAAGAGATAATCCTTTATGACTCATGAGGTATCATTATCTCATTTATTAGCATTTTAGCTTCATTTGATATGGGCCTTGGACATAATCATCATTTTTAAAACCCTTAGCCATGTGATGGCTTAGGCCATTCGCAGGTTAAGGGGCACTTCATTATCCCTATGAGGTAATAGATCTCTTGAGGAGGTGAAGTTCTTTCTCTTAATGTCTATCACCCATATCAAAACTTGAAGTATAAGTCATCACTCTTTTCATGTCTTATGAGATATCCTTGTATCATCCATTGATATTTAGCTTCATTTGATATGGGCCTTGAACATAATAAATATTTAACAAAACCCATAGCCGCGTAATAGCTTGGGCTATTCACAGGTTAATGGGCACTTCATCCTCCCTATGGGGTATTGGATCTCTTGAGGAGGTGAAGTTCTTTTTCTTAATGTCCATCACCCATATCAAAACTTGGAGTATAAGTCATCACTCTTTCAGGTCTCATGAGGTATCCTTGTATCATCTATTGATATTTAACTTCATTTGATATAAGCCTTGGACATAATAAACATTTAACAAAACCCTCAACCGCGTAATAGCTTGGGTCGTTCACAGGTTAATGGGCACTTCATCCTCCCTATGGGGTATTGGATCTCTTGAGGAGGTGAAATTCTTTTTCTCAATGTCCATCACCCATATCAAGGCTAGAAAGCACATGTAATCATCTGTATAACATGCATTCGGAAATACTATCTAACTCTTCCTTCTATTTCCTTTAATAAAGGACAAGCAAGTTATCTAACAATTAAAAATTTGGCACAAAGGTTAAATGGCAAAAGAACCAGGTATAAATCAAGTTCCTATAGGAAAGGTGTATTGCATGCTTATCACTATGGTCAATGATGAGATCTTGGCTAGGATGGGACTCAGGGTCCGTCCTATCTAATGATCAACTCTAGTTCTCCCTATGGAATAATAGATTCCCTAAGGAAGCTAAAGGATGCTTGTGCCATAATCCCTTTATGCCAATACACCATGGATAACTCGTTATGCCCGCTTGAAATTGTGAGTTCAAATAAACTAATGATATTTTGTTCCTTTATAGGCAGGTGATACAATATTGCTCCATCTAAATGTCCTAACCAGCTAGCCTCTAAGCATTCATACAACACGCACTCACGTAGTTGTCAGATGGCAGCCAACAGTGGAAATGAAGCCGAATCTAATATGAATCATTGGATAGGGAGGGAAGATTAGGACTCTGAAATCCTGATATAAGGAAGAAATTCCCAATGTCCTCTAAAGTGCTAAACAAGCCGACTATTACAATGATTTCAACAATAGGCAAAAAGAACTGTACATGGATTTCAGCTGATGATTCTGGAAAATTGGGAGTTTGAGGACACCTTCAATTCTATTATTTTAGAGTAACATGTCTAGCTAAAAAGTTGTCCTTTTATGTTTTGTATGCGCCTTTAGGCAATCTCTTATATGAATCATGAATAAAGAATGATATGCGAATAAAATTCACTTATTTATATCCATTCCTTTTTTTTCCTTCTATTCATTCGTTGTTCATTTTTTGCCCTCCAGGAAATTGATTTCCTCAGAACTCTTGTCCAACGCAGAGGTTCCTGAATCCCTGAATGATGATACGCTTGTTGCCATTGATATGCATGATTATGAGTATGATGATGATGAGATCATTCAAGTATACAAAAAAATCCTCGAATCCGACGACAATAGAATGTGCCCACATGAAGATGTAATTGAAGTAATAAATATGGGCACAGAGGAAGAAAAGAGAGAACTAAAGATAGTAGATAACCCCGAAAGAGAGCAAATGGTTGAACTCTTCAAAGAATTCATAGATGTGTTCGCATGGTCTTATCAAGACATGCCAGGCCTTGATCCAGGGATTGCTTCTCAAAAGATCCCCTTATTCCCAGACACTATAGCTAAAAAGCAGAAATTGAGGAGGCTCACTTTCGATACGTCCTTAGTGGTTCGAGAGGAGGTGATGAAGCAATTAGAAGTGGGTTTCCTAGAAGTAGCTAAATACCCACAATGGATAGCAAATTTTGTTCTTGTCCCAAAGAAGGACGGCAGAATTCGAATGTGTGTGGATTATCAAAATCTGAACAAAGCTAGCCCAAAAGATGATTTTCCATTGCCTCATATTATTGTCCTGGTTGATAATACAGCCCGAGCTATAGGTACTCGTTCATGGATGGGTACTCAGGGTATAACCAAATCCCTATGGATAGAGAGGACAGAGAAAAAACCACATTAATTATACAATGGGGTACTTATTGTTACCGCGTCATGCCATTCGGGCTAAAGAATGCTAGGGCAACTTATCGGCGTGCCATGGTGGCACTCTTCCATGATATGATGCATAAAGAACTTGAAGTATACGTGGATGATATGGTAGCTAAATCTTCTGAGGGAGAAAGCCATGTTGCAGTGTTAAGAAAGCTGTTTAAAAGGCTACGCAAGTACATGCTACGACTAAATCCTAACAAATGCGTCTTTGGGGCTTTATCTGGAAAATTGTTGGGCTTCATTGTAAGCCAAAAAGGGATTACAGTAGATCCAGACAAAGTAAAAGCAATACGGGAAATGCCCCCTCCTCAAACAGAAAAGGAAGTTCGAAGCTTTTTGGGGCGACTGAATTACATTGCACGATTTATTGCCAACCTGACTGCAACTTGTGAGCCGATATTCAAACTTTTAAAGAACAACTACACAAGGAAGTAGGATGAAGATTGCCAGTAGGCATTTGATAGAATCAAGGATTATTTGCTAAATCCCCCAATTTTGGTTCCTCCTGTACCAGGACGACCTTTAATTTTGTATTTGACAATACGACCAAACTCCATGGGAGCCATGCTAGGGCAACAGGATGCATCTAAGCGAAGAGAACAAGCGATCTACTACTTGAGCAAGAAGTTTAATGATTGTGAGTCACGTTACCAGATGACCGAGCGAACTTGTTGTGGTTTAGTCTGGGCTACAAGAAGGTTGAGGCAATACATGCTTTACTACACCACTTGGTTAATTTCAAGAGTAGACCCACTCAAGTACATCTTTGAAAGCCCGCATGTAGCTGGAAGAGTCTCTAAGTGGCAAGTAATATTGTCTGAATATGATATAAGATACGTCATTCAAAAATCTGTCAAGGGTGGTACGATAGCAGATCACTTAGCGAAAAACCCCATAGATGAATGCCAGCCACTAGATTTTAAATTTCCAGATGAAGACATATGTGCTATAGAAGATCTGATCGAGGAAAACAAATCGAAGGGGTGGGAAATGTATTTTGATGGGGCAGCAAACATGCTGCCAATGGTGTGGGGGCAGTAATCATATCCCCAGACGGAAAGCAATTTCCGATTGCTATAAAGTTAGGATTTGACTGCACCAATAACCTGACAGAATATGAAGCTTGTATTAATGCTCTCCAGGCTGCCATAGATCTTGGGATAAAAAACCTAAAAGTTTATGGTGACTCAGCTCTCATAATTTATCAGGTGACTGGTGAATGGCGTACTAAAGACCCAAAGTTGATCCCTTATTAAGAGTATTTGATAGAGTTGATCAAAAACTTTGAAGTAATCAATTTTCATCACATGGCTAGAGAAAAGAATCACTTCGCTGATGCGTTAGCTACTTTAGCAGTTATGATCCAACTTGATTGTGGGGTCCAAGTTCAGCCAATATAGATTGAGACTAGAAGATCACCAGCATTTTGCTTCAATATTGGAAGAGAACAAGACGAGCAACCTTGGTACCATAGCAACCTTGGTACTTGTATCTGGCGAATGGCTCTGGGTTTCTTTATTAGTAGTAACGTCTTGTACAAGAGAAGCTTTGATGGGACATTGCTTCGCTGTGTAGACATGAGGGAGGCGCATAAGATTATGGCAGAGATCCATGAAGGTATATGCGGTACACATGCAAATGGCCACTCATTAACTAAACAAGCTCAAAGATCTGGTTACTACTGGATAACTATGGAGAAGGATTGTATCAATTATGTTAGAAAGTGTCATAAGTGCCAGATATATGCCAACAAAGCCCCTCCAACTATAATGCATAGTCTCGTATCTCCATGGCCATTCTCCATGTGGGGAATAGATGTCATTGGGCCAATTAACCCAAAAGCTTCGAATGGTCATCGTTTCATCCTCGTTGCTATTGACTATTTCACTAAGTGGGTGAAGAAATAAGGCTTTGTTGGCTTTTACCTTGGTAACCTCTTCAAACATAACCAAGGATTGCAATATAGGGTGCAAGCCCGGATCGTCTTTCGAAGAGCCTTTTATTAATTACCTAGGAACTAAGTGCAATGATTGACATGAAATGAGTTAAAAATGGTTTTTAAGTTTTTATCTGACAACTAAATTGCAATTAAACTAAAATTCTTTTAAAACTAATATTTTTGGATTTTTGGAATAAAACTGATATGGAATGGAATGGGTTAGAAATGCAAATGATGAAGATGCTCTTGGAAATGGTTTTCAATGACTATTCTTGCTCAATTAAGATATTTGGGGAGTTAATTCACTAAGCTTCTAATATACCAAACCTCAATTACTATTAAGTCTAGCATCACAAGAGAGGAACTCCTACCCTTGAAATGCTATTAAGCCCTCTTAGTGTAATGAGTTTCTCTAAGTTTTCTAATATATCGAACCCCAATTACTATTGAATCTAATGCTTAAACTCATGAACCCATTTATTTAAGCATTATTAAAACCCCTTAGAGAGTGACTATGGAATAAGCAATGCATTTAGGTTCAACTACAATTCCAATTCAATCAAACTATCCAACAATACCATGTTAAATAGATAGAAAGCAATAGAATCATAGGAAACATATATATAACCATATATATTTATGAGTACAAATCCTCATTACAAATTCCAAATCACAACAACTCAATCCATAGAATAAAACATAACTAAAATTATAGTCTCAATATATAAATCAATTCTTAAACCTAAGAAATCAAAAATACAATGAGCTATAGATAAAATAAACTCCCCTTTAAAGCACATATAAGCTCAAGTCATCTCCAATTCATCACCAAGAGCACAAAATTGCCTAACCAATCATGAGAATAACTTTAAGAAATATAATCCCATTTTGATTCAAACACCCAGCCATAAAATCAAAGATTAAAATAACAAATTAGCACTAAATCAATTTAATGCAAGGGCTGGGTTTGAATCAAAACAAAATAGAACAGAGATAGCCATGGCTGAAATGAATCAGAACAGAGGAGCTACGCCGGGCAATCAAACCGATGAAGAAGCAATGTTGGAGGTCCGAAAATGGAGAAGGAAGTTGAACGTGAAGTGGGGCGGTGATTATGAGACTTGAGGCTTGCAACAGCTCCCCTGCAGATCTCGACTTCACTCCCAACTCTCTCCCAATCTGTGGCAGGTCCTTCTAGTCCTGGGATGGCAGTCTCACCGGCGACAGAGGAAGGGAACAGTGTCGCCGGTGAGGAGGAAGGTGGAGGTATGGAGGAACGAAGCTCTCAGGTTCTGATTCTCGCAGCTCTCGCGTCTCTCGCCCTATCAGGTGAAGCTCTGCAATTGGGTATATAAACTGATGAAAGAGCTGACCTAAAGGCTGTCAAAACGCAGCAGTTTTGTGAGGACCATTTTGTCATTTTTGAAATTCGTGGTACCAAAATGTCATTCTCAAATTCGAGCCTCAAAACTGCCATTTTCAATTTTAATCCAAATTTTCAATTGAAAACAATTTAACCAACATCAAATACTCTCAACAAAAATAAATGACTAAGAGTAATTACAATTATTTTGACAATTTTGCCCTTTTAAGTCACTATTTAATATATTTACTCTTAATTTCAATTAAGCACAAATAAGGCATTTTAAGCTAAATTATTATAACAAAATCCCCAAATAAAATATAAAATTATATAATAAAATTTGGATTTGTCAGTAGGTAGAAGCCAATTCCTTTGCTAGTCTTACTCAGAAGGCCTTCATCAAGTTCTTAAAGGCCAACATCATCTGTAGATATGGGTTACCGGGGAGGATCATAACTGACAATGCACCAAAGCTCAACGGGGCAGCAGTTAAAGAGTTATGTGATCAGTTCAAGATCAAACATCATAATTCTGCACCATATAGGCCACAGATGAATGGTGCAGTTGAGGCAGCCAATAAAAACATTAAGAAGATCATCAGCAAAATGATAGTGACCTATAAGGACTGGCACGAAATGCTTCCATATGCATTACACGGATACCGTACCACAATGCGTACTTCAACTGGGGCAACCCCTTACTCTTTAGTTTATGGCATAGAGGCTGTTACTCCAATTGAGGTGGAAATACCATCCCTGAGAATCTTGGCTGAATCAAACTTAGATGAAAGCGAATGGATACGTTCTCGATTTGAACAATTAAATATGATTGAAGAAAAGAGGCTCACAGTAATATGTCATGGGCAGTTATATCAGTCACGAGTGACAAGGGCCTTTAATAAGAAACTACGACCCAGGTGGTTTAAAGTAGGAGACCTAGTCCTCAAGATCCTGCCAAATCAAAAAGATGATAGAGGTAAATGAGCTCTGAATTATGAAGGCCCATATGTTATTAAGCAAGCTTTCTCCGGTGGGGCATTGATATTGACAAACATGAATGGCCAAGATCTACCAAGGCCAATCAATTCAGATGCTGTAAAGAAATACTATGCGTAAAGAAAAAAAGCTCGCTAAGTTGAAAACCCGAAAGGGCAACTTAGGCAAAAGTTTGAGCAAAAAAAAAGGGGCTCGCTAAGTTGAAAACCCGAAAAGGCGGCTTAAGCAGAAATTAGAGCCAAAAAAAAAGCTCACTAAGTTGAAAACCCGAAAGGACGGCTTAGGTAAAAGTTAGAGCAAGAGAAAAAAAAAGCTCGCTAAGTTGAAAACCCGAAAGGGCGGCTTAGGCAAAAGTCAGAGCAAGGAAAAAAAGGGCTCGCTAAGTTGAACACCTGAAAGGGCGGCTTAGGCCAAAGTTAGAGCAAAAAAAAGGCTCACTAATTTGAAAACCCGAAAGGACGGCTTAAGCAAAAAAAAAACCTTGCTAAGTTGAAAACCTGAAAGGGCGGCTTAGGCAAAATTTAGAGCAAAAAATTGGAAGCTGTTAAGTCAAAAACCTGAAAGGGCAAGTTAAACAAATATCGAAGAAGGTTATCAGTCCTAGCCCCATGACTCTCTTTACTTTATCTATTTGGAAGACTCCGTAATCATTCATCGAAAAGTGTATATCTTTGGCAATTAAGCAAGGCACCATCAGGGAGACTACATGGAACTAAAAGCGAAGGACCTCCTAGTAACATCATGTCTACACCAATATATGATCATCATCATGCATCCACTTGAATATTAGAAGATCATTTCTTTTAAATGAATCTTCATCTTTATTATATCTTTCCCTTCTATTAAATCGCATGTCAAACTTTATGTCATGATTTGTATAAGGGTAACTCTTTTTAATGAAAGCACAACTTTTGTCTGGATAAACACTCACATTGATATACATGGTGCCTCTAGTCCCATTTAACTTGTGTAATTTTAGGATCATTAGCGAAGGTCCCAACTGGAATTTTTGTTGTGGGGTTAAACAGTTGACAAAGGGACACAATCTAAACTGAGGGTTCTAGGCTGTGGCATCTATGTGAATCTTATTATACACATCTTCATACCTCTGACAAGACTGCGCAAGTAACGGGGTACTGGTTAGGTACTTGGACGAAGAAGGAGCAATATCACCCGCCAGGCTATTCTTTAACACCACAATTATTGCACTCTTTCTCGTTAGCATGTCATCACCTCCATCATCAACATCACCATTAACATCATCATCATCACTACTATCATCATCATCATCATCATTAGCATTATCATTGTATTCATCATCCTTATTAGGATTCCATCATCACTGTCATCATCATTATTAGTGTCATCACCTCCATCATGACATCACTATTCTGATATTCCCTTCATTATCATGGCCTTTATCATCCTCTTCATCATCATCGTTGTCATCATCACTGTCATCATTATTATCAATGTCATCATCTTCATAAGAACTACTCCAAGGGGCATCACATGTTCATAGCACCCTTTTCAAAGCCCTGTACCGGCAGGCACCCTCAAAGCCCAGTAACGGCTGGCACCCTTTCAAAGCCCTGTATCGACTGGTACCCTCAAAGCCCAGTAACGACTAGCACCCTCAAAGCCCAGTAACGGCTGGTACCCTTTCAAAGCCCTATACCGGCAGGCACCCTCAAAGCCCAGTAACGGCTGGCACAATTCTTTTAAAGCCCAATAACGCTTGGCACAATTCTTTTAAACCCCTGTATCGGCAGGCACTATTCTTTCAAAGCCCTGTACCAACAGGCACCCTCAAAGCCCAGTAACGACTGGCATAATTCTTTTAAAGCCCAGTACCGGCAGGCACTATTCTTTCAAAGCCCTGTACCAACAGGCACCCTCAAAGCCTAGTAACGGCTGGCACAATTCTTTTAAAGCCATGTAACAGCAAGCACTATTCTTTCAAAGCCCTGTATCAGCAGGCACGCTCAAAGCCCAGTACCGGCTGGCACAATTCTTTTATGCCCCACCAAAGTCCTATGCAACTAGGCGCTTCACTTCCACTACAGGTAATCATCTATCTCCACTTGCGTTCTTCTCCCCTATAAACCAAGTAAAGAGGGGCATAGGCACTGTATTTTGTCCAAACCCTCTTTGGTTCCAAGGGGGCACCTTGTTCTCTGGACGGACAAAATACGTGTTCTTATCTTTACTTGCTTCATAGACGAGAATCTCACTTTTCTCAGCTACGAAACAAGTAAAGAGGGGCAACTGTGAACACCCTATTTTGTCTGGGCCCCACTAAAAAATAAAAAAATAATTGATAATGTTTGGTGTCCAAATTGGCAATCATCATTGAAAGAAAAAATAAAAAAAATGAAAATAAGAAAAATAAGGAAATCCTCCTATTGATGATGATCAGTGTCTAAATAGGCAATCATCATTGAAAGGGAAAAAAATAAAATAAAAATTAAAATAAATCCCCTCATTGATATGATTGGCATTGTCATTCATTAAGGGAAAATAATAAATAAAAAAATGAAAAATAAAAAAATAAAAAAATATCATTTATATTGATAGGTTTAAATTAGGAAGTTACTTGTGGGGAGAATAATGAAAAAAAATTAAAAACAAAAAAATCTCCACTAATGGTAATTAGGTCAAGTTAGGAAGTTTCATCAATAGAAAATACAAAAAAATAAAAAAAAAACGAAAATTAAAAAAAAATCTCCATTGATGGTGATTGGGTCAAGTTAGGTAGTTCTTAACATAAAATACAAAAAAAATCAAAAAATGAAAAAAAAAAGCATTTATGAAGAAAACCCTACCTTGAGACTTTAAATAGGAGTGTAAGGGTTAAAGTAAAGGGGGACAAGAATTTTGGGAGAGCAAGAATTTTGGTTCCATTTATAAATATCAGAGTGTATAGCAAAATTCTTGATGACTCTCGGGTTTCATTTATTTACCACAAGGGTTTACAGGACATATTCGCCCATTCAATTTCCAATATCCGAGATTACATTACACTATTCAAATTTACACATAAATATGTACAATAATCCCAAAAATACGATAACCAACTAACAAAACTAAAACTCCTAGTTGGGAACACCAGCCGCTCTTGGTCACTTGTTTCTCCTTAGACCCGCTTGCCTTAGCTGTAGGTTAGTTATTGGAAAGAATGAGATTCATACAAATCTCAATAGCAACATTTTCACTCATGATATATGTAACACCCTGACTTTAATTACGTAATTATAATTTGATATTAGATAATTAAATCACGATTAGAGACCTTCGGATAACTTAAACTCATTTCAATCTCCTACTTTGTAGTAGGGTTTTCACAAAACATTCAAAATCTCTTCCTGTTCCTGGTCTCCATTTCAAAATTCGAATATAATTACCTGTGCAGTTTATCTACATTCACGTATGACAGAGTGTATAACCAAATCCCCGACAACTCCCGGGTTCTATACATATATAATCTAGAGGTTACAAGTATCCACTAGGGGATTACACAACTAAAATCGAATATAATATTCCTAATTCAAAATATACAGTAATCCCAAGTTCTAAATGGATAACCAAGTCTTAAAAGGATAACCAACGTCTCCAAAATCGCATATACCCCTAAGGGTCCTAATTGCTCCGGGTTGGCCGCTTTCCTTTGAGCCACACGCCCTGTCTGAAATGTTAGTCATAGGAAAGAATGAGATTCGAGAGAATCTCAGTAGTAACAAACCACTCACACAATGCATAAACACAAAGCATGTATATAAATCACAAACAGCAACAGCAGCAGCAATTCAGAGATACATGGTTTTCACCACAAATGACAGCACTCACGGCTGTATACACAATACGACAGCTCTCGCTGTAATCATAATCACGACAGCTTACGCTGTAATCACCATCACGACAGCTTACGCTGTAATCACAATAACAACAGCTTACGCTGTAAACGACAGCTTACGCTGTAAACGACAGCTATCACCAGCTGTAACCTCAGCAACATCAAAGAAATCATCACAGAACCATGATAACACACACATACAAAGCATTACACACAGTATAAGAGAGAGAGTCACTACCTGATCCTTTCCCGACATTTCTTGGCACTGCGGCTCACGAGGACGGCAAATGTCGAATCCTACAATTCCAAATGCACCATTTAGACACTTCCATAGTGTTACTTGGGGTTATATGAGTCTATAATGAAAATTTACAAAAATACCCCTGGGGACCCGGCCCGAGCCCGCCGTCCCGGTCCGGCTGTACTTTTCTTGAAATTTTGACATGGGCTATCCTGACATATTTTCGCCCAAGGAATCCATTTCCGGACTCGGAATTATCAAATTCAATGTTAAATTACGAAATTGCCCTTGGCAGCCCTACTTTTAGGGTTTTAGGGGGTGTTTCCGTAATTATGCTTTCTCGGCCTTTTTTGAAAAAGTGCCCAACTGTAACCCCACCTATTTTCGCCCACTGAATCCAATGGAATCATCAAATCATTGAAAATCCAACTCTAAGACCCATTTACAGCCTTGGCCGAAATATACATGTTCTCCGGGAAAAATTGGGGTTTTACGATTTCGGCTCCGTAAACGCGTTCCTTTCTACTCCTAACCACTTTATTCACTATTACATTAGGTTATAACTACCATTTGAACCAAAATTGGGCAGCATAACCCTTAGGAAACTCAATTTCCAAAATTTAAAACCAATGGCAATCCGGCGAAATTTCACCGATTAAATTGCCCACAGCAGCCAGAATAAGCAATATACAAGAGTTTGGAAGTTACCTCAAGCTCCTTCTAGCTTTTCTCAAGAGTGGCTGAAAACCCTAGCCCCTTGAACACCAAATCCCTTGCTTCAAAACCTTAATTCACATAGAGGAATAGCTTAGGAGGAGGATTATACACATTAGGAGCTAGATCGTCGGAGAAATCGGCTTACCTTGTGAGATTTCTCCTTCCTTCTCTCTATTTTTCTCCAAGCTCTCTCTCACGTTTTTTTCCTCTTACTTCAGCTGAAAATGGCGTGAAATGGCTGAAGAAGATGAGCAATTTGATTAATAATCCATGCTGACATCATCTTTTAATGAGATGATGTCATAATTCCCATTTTCGGATTTTCTGGCAGATTTTCTGCCCAAACTTTGAAAAATCATAACTAATTCTAGAAAACTCAAAATGAGGTGATTCCAAAGCCAAATGAAAGATATTTAAGTCCTCGTCATAGGAAAAATATTGGCCATTACTAAAAATCACCACACAATTCCAGAATTACATAAAACTCATCACTGCCCCAAAACAGAGTTCAGTTTCCATCCCAAACTTTGGACAGTTATATCTCCTAGTTCACAAAATGAAATGGAACAAATTATATGTCCATTTTGAAGCTTGAGATGTGAACTATAAGACTGGAAACTTTCAGAATTTTTAGATACCATTTGTTCATTAAAAACGTTCACACAAACGGACTGCCCAGAATAGAATTTCACTGGACAGAATTTTAGATTTTGCATCTTTGCTTCCATTGGTTCCATTTTTATACCAAACATCATTCCAACATAAATTTTCACAAGGAATCCATTGGAATCATTAAAATATCCAAATTCCCATCACACATTCTTCAAAAGTGTTTATTCAACAATAATTACATCCACTTTTGAAGTCATTAGCCCTTAATCACTTTTTGGGATATTACATTTCTCCCCCCGTAAATTAAATTTCGTCCTCGAAATTGCTACACAACTTAAACCACAACTTTGGATGCCCCTTCACGATGGCTTCCGTTTTACAATTCATTTCTTATTGGGACAGTCTCTTTTAGACCACCCACACAAACAATACTCCACACTTTGATTCTCACAAGAATCTCAAACGAACTTATTGTGCAGTGCTCAATTTCCCACAAAAACACTCGGAATTCTCATAATCACCATACAATGGTTAACAAATGCAATCGCCTCACGTTGATTGCCACAAAACATTATCGTTACATAATATAACTACTGCAAACCCTCAGTTAATAAGTGAACTAGCACATCTCATACAACCATAGCAGTTAGGAGGCATATGCCACCACCCTGCCCAAGCTAGTCACCTTTCTTGCAGGAATAACTCAAGCATCACAAATTCATTACACAAAACCGACAGCCTTAGCTGTACTCATAAACACTTCATCTTTTGCTGTATTAACTTTCACAGCATTACCCTCATCCAACCAGGACTTTTGGGTATCCCACAACATTCGCAGTAGATTTCACATTGATGCGTGACTAACATCACAAGATTCACAATCACACAACTTACCACTGTTTACAAGAATATCTCAGCTCTTGCCGCTTGCACAAATACACATAGCCCTTCCAGCATTCACGCAACTCCCATATCCAATATGCATCGCAGATTCTAATTTTACGCACCGCCTTTCGGCCTAGGGTCAACACCGGTGCAACCAGCCTGGTAGCTAGCCATGCTGGCCATGCCGGGGTAAGCGCCCCCACAAGTGAGAACCCCCGATCATGTAGTCGAATTCACCATCAGCTGAACTAGCTCTGCTCTGCCATACGACCATACCCTAATCCCAGCTTGTTCACAACTATCACAGATTCACAATCACACTCCACCCTCATCCCCTTTTACCGCCGGGAAGACACACAGTCTTTACCCGAACCGTTGCTAGCGACTCAGGGACTATTGGCGTGGCAGTGCATATACATAGCCTCACGGCTCACAAATAGTCAATCCCCCGTAACTACCACCCCAGCGGAACGGTCCTCCGCCATAGGAATCACCCTATGCGGCCGCAGGTGAGAGACTCACAATGCACAATTGCAACAAGCTGGAACCAGGCATTTTAATAATTCCAACCACCACAAATTCTTTTCACCAAACTAGGATCCTTCAAGACCCCTTTACAAGATAAATTGGCATCGAAGTTTTACTTCCCAAAGCCATGATTGACACATCATTCTTACTGCAAGTTCAAGCTTCTGCTCAACATAATTCTCAAGCGCATTACATTCACCATGCTTCCGCTGCACACTCTGATGTCTTTTCCCTCATCTATGCCTTAACACTGTTAGATTAATTTAGTAGGAGTCCCACAGGAACCTCCCACTACACTTGACAGCCCTCACAATCCAGATTTATCTGTGCCTGACTTTGGCCCGTTTCAACTTGAATCATACAGAGCCATATGACTTCTTATCTCAGGAAAACCCATTCCCTGTGGGAGTCATTACAATACCACATCATGGAGAACCAATGCTTCCATAGTGCTAATCTACAATTCAACATCACGGCGGCTGCATTCCACGGTTCGTCATCAAGGCGGCTGCACTCCAAGGGTTGTCGTCACGGCGGCTTCACGCTAGGGTTTGTCGTCACGGTGGCTCCACACTACGGTACTATACTCTCCGTAGGTAGCCCTTTGCGATCAGATTTCCCCATAGGTAGCCCTCTCCGATCAAACTCTCCATAGGTAGCCCTCTCCTATCAAAACTTTCCGCAGATAGCCCTTTCCGATCTGAATCCTCTGTAGGTAGCTCTTTCCATTACTCATCTCTAATTAGAAATATTGTTGTAACGAGAGTCTAGAAACTACTCATACATTCTACTTCCTGTCCCAACCATGAGACCACAATCTATGGCTACTTATACAGTATATCCAAATGTCACCAACGAAAATCATCATGAACCAACCTAACTACAGTCAACGGATGTGGTTTATCGAATTCATATGCACAGCAAGTACATTTCTTGCCATCAACCAATTAAGATCCCATAGGACTTCCAATTGGTAACCTCGCAATCACAGCAAATCAACTATAGGCACATGCCTTTCCATAATTCTCACACACTTCCCACAAGCATCAGGAATCGTAGCCTTAACAATCATTAACATCATCATAACTAGTTCAACTAGCAGTTTATACACACAGTTCCGGGCGCTTCACACAATCATCACAATGAAAAAAAAATAACTTGCACCCGAATTAAACAAAATTTCTAATAACCTATCATCGAGAAAGAGTTTATTTTGGATCTGGTCGGGGAACCTCTGAGCTTCTTCGTGTATCATAGCAAACACTCTGCTCTGAGTCCTAGACCTTCGCTCAACCGGCGACCAGTTGCATTCACTAGCAATGCATCCAGGTTGTTGACAATTATAACATATCACTCGCCCCTCACACGTTCGGCCTTGATGTACCTGGTTGCAACAAAGACATATCCACCCCGTGAAGGCTTTCTATGGTTCACGATTCCTAGGCTGATAGGGCTTCATACCATCACCTTTGGATGAGAACCCCTGATTCTTCAACTTATGAGAAGCATTACGCTTACTGGGTTCACTGTAGCTACTGGTACCCTTGGCAGGATATGAATCTTTTAAATGATTCTCAATGCTTATATACTCTTCTATCGTTTTGTTAAACCCCATGAATTAATAGGTGACTAACTACTTCCTCAATTCACGCCGCACCCACGAATTAGCATATCCAAACTCCATTCCTTATCATTTCTTCGCCGTAGATAAAAGGAATACCTAGCTAGCCGGATAAAATGAGACTAGCAATCATCAAAGATCTCCGTGACACCCTGCTTGATTGATAAGAACTCAGTCTCTTTCTCGAGTCGCACTGATTTGGGAAAATACTTCTCATTGAATTCTTGTTGAAACAATTCCCAAGTCAATGGCATATTTTTGCTTCGCAACGTTGGGGTGATATTCCGCTACCATCGATTTGCATCCCCCCTAACTCGCACACAGCCAACTATGATTTTACCTCCGTCGAGCATTCAAGCACTACAAATATCTTTTCCAGCCGATTCAGTCAGTCTTTAGTTGCTTGGGGATCAAATCTCCCTCTGAATACTGGAGGTAGGTGCTTGCAAAACAACGAAACCCAGTATTAGAGATCTCTTTCTTTTCTAGCTGGTACCCCACATGACTCTTCAGCAGTCTCTTCATTTCGAGCTGGTACCCCACATGACTCTTCAGCAGTCTCTTCATTTCGAGTCTCTTCCTGAGTGGATTGAGCTTGGTCTTCATTCCGCTTCATTCTCTCTTAATTCATTAATCCTACCCCTCTGGTCCTTAACCAACCCATCCTCTCCCGCATGGAGTCCAGTGGATTGTCGTTAATTATCTGCACCTCTGGCATTACCTATTGCACTCTAGGACGTCCTACTATTTTCTTCACTCCATAAATCATTCACCACGTCAATACCACAGGTAATGTATACACAAAGTCCACCAATCTCCTATACATCCACAATAGCAGAGAATACATATGTATACACCACAACCATTCACCAATCATCTACTATCACTAAGGTCAACTAAGGGAGCTATCCTAACAATCTCTACCCTTGCCAGGAACTACAGCTCTGATACCAAAATGTAACACCCTGACTTTAATTACGTAATTATAATTCGATATTAGATAATTAAATCACGATTAGAGACCTTCGGATAACTTAAACTCATTTCAATCTCCTACTTTGTAGTAGGGTTTTCACAAAACATTCAAAATCTCTTCCTGTTCCTGGTCTCCATTTCAAAATTCGAATATAATTACCTGTGCAGTTTATCTACATTCACGTATGACAGAGTGTATAACCAAATCCCCGACAACTCTCGGGTTCTATACATATATAATCTAGAGGTTACAAGTATCCACTAGGGGATTACACAACTAAAATCGAATATAATATTCCTAATTCAAAATATACAGTAATCCCAAGTTCTAAATGGATAACCAAGTCTTAAAAGGATAACCAACGTCTCCAAAATCGCATATACCCCTAAGGGTCCTAATTGCTCCGGGTTGGCCGCTTTTCCTTTGAGCCACACGCCCTGTCTGAAATGTTAGTCATAGGAAAGAATGAGATTCGAGAGAATCTCAGTAGTAACAAACCACTCACACAATGCATAAACACAAAGCATGTATATAAATCACAAACAGCAACAGCAGCAGCAATTCAGAGATACATGGTTTTCACCACAAACGACAGCACTCACGGCTGTATACACAATACGACAGCTCTCGCTGTAATCATAATCACGACAGCTTACGCTGTAATCACCATCACGACAGCTTACGCTGTAATCACAATAACGACAGCTTACGCTGTAAACGACAGCTTACGCTGTAAACGACAGCTATCACCAGCTGTAACCTCAGCAACATCAAAGAAATCATCACAGAACCATGATAACACACACATACAAAGCATTACACACAGTATAAGAGAGAGAGTCACTACCTGATCCTTTCCCGACATTTCTTGGCACTGCGGCTCACGAGGACGGCAAATGTCGAATCCTACAATTCCAAATGCACCATTTAGACACTTCCATAGTGTTACTTGGGGTTATATGAGTCTATAATGAAAATTTACAAAAATACCCCTGGGGACCCGGCCCGAGCCCGCCGTCCCGGTCCGGCTGTACTTTTCTTGAAATTTTGACATGGGCTATCCTGACATATTTTCGCCCAAGGAATCCATTTCCGGACTCGGAATTATCAAATTCAATGTTAAATTACGAAATTGCCCTTGGCAGCCCTACTTTTAGGGTTTTAGGGGGTGTTTCCGTAATTATGCTTTCTCGGCCTTTTTTGAAAAAGTGCCCAACTGTAACCCCACCTATTTTCGCCCACTGAATCCAATGGAATCATCAAATCATTGAAAATCCAACTCTAAGACCCATTTACAGCCTTGGCCGAAATATACATGTTCTCCGGGAAAAATTGGGGTTTTACGATTTCGGCTCCGTAAACGCGTTCCTTTCTACTCCTAACCACTTTATTCACTATTACATTAGGTTATAACTACCATTTGAACCAAAATTGGGCAGCATAACCCTTAGGAAACTCAATTTCCAAAATTTAAAACCAATGGCAATCCGGCGAAATTTCACCGATTAAATTGCCCACAGCAGCCAGAATAAGCAATATACAAGAGTTTGGAAGTTACCTCAAGCTCCTTCTAGCTTTTCTCAAGAGTGGCTGAAAACCCTAGCCCCTTGAACACCAAATCCCTTGCTTCAAAACCTTAATTCACATAGAGGAATAGCTTAGGAGGAGGATTATACACATTAGGAGCTAGATCGTCGGAGAAATCGGCTTACCTTGTGAGATTTCTCCTTCCTTCTCTCTATTTTTCTCCAAGCTCTCTCTCACGTTTTTTTCCTCTTACTTCAGCTGAAAATGGCGTGAAATGGCTGAAGAAGATGAGCAATTTGATTAATAATCCATGCTGACATCATCTTTTAATGAGATGATGTCATAATTCCCATTTTCGGATTTTCTGGCAGATTTTCTGCCCAAACTTTGAAAAATCATAACTAATTCTAGAAAACTCAAAATGAGGTGATTCCAAAGCCAAATGAAAGATATTTAAGTCCTCGTCATAGGAAAAATATTGGCCATTACTAAAAATCACCACAAAATTCCAGAATTACATAAAACTCATCACTGCCCCAAAACAGAGTTCAGTTTCCATCCCAAACTTTGGACAGTTATATCTCCTAGTTCACAAAATGAAATGGAACAAATTATATGTCCATTTTGAAGCTTGAGATGTGAACTATAAGACTACAAAATTTCAGAATTTCTAGATACCATTTGGTCATTAAAAACGTTCACACAAACGGACTGCCCAGAATAGAATTTCACTGGACAGAATTTTAGATTTTGCATCTTTGCTTCCATTGGTTCCATTTTCATACCAAACATCATTCCAACATAAATTTTCACAAGGAATCCATTGGAATCATTAAAATATCCAAATTCCCATCACACGTTCTTCAAAAGTGTTTATTCAACAATAATTACATCCACTTTTGAAGTCATTAGCCCTTAATCACTTTTTGGGATATTACAATATAAATAAACAAGTATGTAAGCAATTATCACAAAACAGCAAACACAACGGCATCCACAGCAGCAATCACACAATACGTGACTTTTGTCACATAAACGACAGCTTTAGCAATATTCACATATACCTCAGCTTTCGCTGTTTTCACAAATGCCTCAGCTTTCACTGTTTTCACAAATACCTCAGCTTTCACATTCATCACAACTCAATGATAAGCACAAACATGCAAACATTATACATGATATAAGAGAAAGAGTCACTATCTTGTTCTTTTGTTCCTGCTCAGACACCGGTTTCTTATGCGCAAGGCAAATGTCAAATCCTATAAATCATAATCAAAGACGACAAGTTATTACCTATTCCAATTCTTTAATAACTCATAATACTTGGGTTGGTTATCACTATAGTAATTTAATCAAGTCAACTAAGGAGCTAAAGTGGTGTTTTAACCCATAAGACCAATCTTCTAACCTTAGAGTTTATAGTTATTACCATGTGCCAAAACCTTTGAATTTTCGCATACTTGAACCAAATCTGCCAGAATTTTCTCCATATTTTGAAAACTCAACTAATTCTACACAAATAGAAATGGGTTGAATCCAAGTCCTCCTTGAAGCTTTTTAAGTCCTCTATACAGGAAAAATATGAACAACTACCGGCCACCACCACAAAAATACAGACTTAAATGAAATTCCATACTGTTCCAGAATTGATTTTAGTTTCAACCTCAAACTTTGAAAATACATAACTCCCAACATACACATCAAAATGTCACCCATAATGTATCAATTTAAAGCTTGAAATGTCTACTTTTATTCTGGAAAGTTTCACCTTCATTGAACATCATGGTTATCTAAAAACACCACACAATCAGGGTACCTCGCTAGAATTTTGTTTGGCAAAAAATCCAGTTTTGCATTTTGAGTTTCAATGACCCAAAATTCACAACCCGGGGCTATACCCACATAATTTTTCGTGTAGAACATAATGGTAACATCAAAATGAACAAATTCTCACCCATTCCCCATATCCTATTTTGGCAGAAAAATCAAATTAAATTCCAAAAATTACTAAACTTCCAATTTTAGAACCAACATGTGTCATATGGTTTCTAATCATCATGAACCACCAAATACATAACCAAAAGACCATGATTTTTCCAAACCCTAGCTTGGACAACATTGGACAGAATTACACATGTCAAAAATACTCATTCAACCTACATAACCAATAGCTTAAATTGAAGCCAATACTCACCTCTTGCTTCCCCTTAGCTCTTTTCTTTGGTTTATCAACTTTTGTTCTTGGATGATGGCTCAAAACACCTCCTCTTGAAATTCTAAAATCATAGAAATGAAGCTCTTATCAAGAGGAACAATGTTTATGAAGGGTATTTAAGCCAAAGAAGTTATTTACAAGGTCAAAATTCAAGTAGAAATGCTCACCTTCACTTGCTCTTCTTTCTCTTTCCTTAAGCCTTGCTTGGCCGACTTTGAGAGAAATGAGATGGAGTGAAATGAGCTTTGAAATTTCTCTTCCCTTGGCCCTTACTATTTGACCGAAAGTGGGCCAAAAGAAATAGAGAAAATGTGTGGTCAATAATTATTCTTTTTTGGTAAAAGTTGATGATAAATACAAGATGGCTTCAATTTTAATTCTCTCACCTTTCTTGCCTTTTGGATTCGTGGACAAAAAGTTTGAAAAAGATGAGGAAATATATTGATAACACTTTCTCTCTTTTTCTCTTATATCCCTAGCCACTTTTGTTGACTTTTCATATGGAAAAGATGAAGAAGTATATCATATTAATTCTCTTTCCTTCATGTGATACGAATATAGCCCTTAAAGTAACCAAAAGAAAGCTTCTTCAATTATCAATATATTTCCTCCTCTAATATTACTTTTAATTGTAATCATTTACCTACAATTTTTTTACTTTTCTTCTCACCTTTTTACTTGGCTAAAAATGCACTATCTTTTGCCATAATTGAACCAAGTGTTATTTCCCTCTTGTCTTCTCTCATGTCATACGTAAATATGGCTCTTTGAAGAGCAATTTTCCACCTCCTTTTAGCATGAGATATTTGACTTATGCAATCATCTTTTGACCTTGTTTAAAGTACTTCTAAAGGTCACTATGAACACCCTATTTTGTCTGAGCCCCACTAAAAAATAAAAAAATAATTGATAATGATTGGTGTCCAAATTGGCAATCATCATTGAAAGAAAAAATAAAAAAAATGAAAATAAGAAAAATAAGGAAATCCTCCTATTTATGATGATCGGTGTCTAAATAGCAAGGATGTTGAACCCAGACCGGACCGGCCGGTCCAGCCCGGGAACCGGCGAACCGGCCAGTAAACCGGTTCGGTTCCCGGTCCGATCTGGGTTGGTATTTAAAAAAAAAAAAAATTTAAATTTTTCCTTTAGAATTTCACACTATAAGTCTAAAATTTTCAATTTCTCACCGGTTTGGTCCCGGTTTAGCTCCGGTTTGACCCACTGACCCTTAACCCAGTACCCCGACCGGTTCAATGCCCGGTCCGAGTTTTAATACCTTGCTAAATAGGCAATCGTCATTGAAAGGGAAAAAATAAAAAAAATTAAAATTAAAATAAATCCCCTCATTGATATGATTGGCATTGTCATTCATTAAGGGAAAATAATAAATAAAAAAATAAAAATAAAAAAATCTCATTTATGTTGATAGGTTTAAATTAGGAAGTTACTTGTGGGGAGAATAATGAAAAAAAATTAAAAACAAAAAAAAATCTCCACTAATGGTAATTAGGTTAAGTTAGGAAGTTTCATAAATAGAAAATAAAATAAAAAATAAAAATAAAAATTAAAAAAAAATCTCCATTGATGGTGATTGGGTCAAGTTAGGTAGTTCTTAAAATAAAATACAAAAAAAAATCAAAAAAAGAAAAAAAAAAGAGCATTTATGAAGAAAACCCTACCTTGAGACTATAAATAGAAGTATAAGGGTTAAAGCAAAAGGGGACAAGAATTTTGGGAGAGCAAGGAGGCAAGGTAGAGACCTAATTTTATTTTCTCATTTCATTACTCATACATAATTCTCATATATTTCGCTCAATGCTCTTTATTCACACGCTCTTCTTTTACTTGTGATAATATTCAGCCCTGGTACAAATTGTGTGTTTGACTAATTCCCCTTCCTTTATGCTCTTTTATGACTATTCTTGTCTCTGCGTTTATCCGCATGAATCACCTTTCTCTAAAAAAAATTGCATGAATCACTCCACCTACCTTAATATATGATATTACACTGCTGGACGTGAATCATCTATTCATTGGAGCTCTTGTACGTTTGACATTAAGATTGCTAGACGTGTTTGCGTTTGAGCTCAAGAGGTATGTGTCGCTTTGTCTATACTTGCTTCTTATTTATTATGTGGTTCTATCACCATATCTCTTGTTGTAGTGAGATTCAAATCATAAAAGGTACATGCTCCCACCCTGTCTTTCTTGATTTTCTTGTCATCTTGAATTTTCTACTATAAATGATATGATGAGAATGCACTTCTTTTCTTTTTCTTTGCAACTAAAAATGTTTCAACATAAAAAAAAGAAAAATAATTAATTTAGGGTAACCATTCTTATGAATGGGTGTTATGGGGTGCCTAACACCTTCCCCACACACAATCGACTCCCGAACCCTAAATGGTTTTTGTAGACCAGTTTCCATTTTTAAAAAGGTTCCAAAATTATCCTATCTTTAAAATTTTGGTGGCGGCTCCATGTTTTCCAAATTTCGGGCGCTACAGCCACCATTCATGTTCAACTATGGATTTTCTCTTGCTTCATTCATGTTGGACGAAATTATGGACTTAAGGGGAGGGATTGTTTGCTTTTCTATTCTCATAATTACTTCTTACTTTTGAAGAGCAAATCCTAGCCCTTCAATTTATCTTCTAATTTTGACCTCAAGATCAAGTGACAATTGTCTCTTTTGCCCTTGATTATGGCAATATTATTTGTTATGTCATTAATCCTTTTATTTCACTGTCTATTACATTTAGCCCTCGGATGGATTTTGGGATATTACAATTTGCATGTAACATCCTAAATTTTATATTCACCTAAAATATAATGTAATTAATTGAGAAATTCAATAAAATGGTAAATATTCATGAATTTGGATTTTGTGAATTTTGAAATATTCATATTCATTAGGAAATTGGCAAATTAATTCAAAAGTTTAATTAAATTACAAAGGTGATAGCAAAATCATAATTTTTCCAAATTAGCCCAAGATTAATTATTTTCCAATTAATTGGAGTTAATTTCAATTAATCAAGGAAAATAAAGAAAAATACATAAAATGGATTATTCTTGGTGGAATAAAATCAAGAATTGGGAAATTAGGGGGAATTATACATAGTTCAATTATGTGAATTATGGGATTAATGAAATGCAAATTTTCCTCCTCTTCTCTTTTATTTCCGTCCATGCATGAAAGAAAAAGGGAAAAATATTAAATCCATGATCACATACCACAAGAAGAAGGTGATGATGACTATACTTCATGCATATATCAATGATGGCAAAGTTGGAGTGTACACAATATGAAGGATGGTGTAGTGCATGATGGGAGAAGCTTGAGTGAAGGAAGGAGAAACATGATTGCATGGAAGAGTGTAAGTGTGAACATGGAGAAAGAAGCATGGGCTAGTAGAGAAAAAGGGGGAGAGAGCACGGATTGAGGAGCAAGCAAGGAAGAAAATTGAATCAATTTAATGGCAAGTCAATGAAGAAATCATGATGGAAGAGAAGAGTGTGACAAGTGTCACATTAGGAGCCCTTGATCAAATCAATGGATAGGAAGAAGGAAGACAAAATAAATAAAACACTTACTCCCCCCATTTTCAAGACTCATTTCGGCCAAGCAAGGGAACAAGAGAGAGAGAGAGAGAGAGAGTGTGTGTGTGAGTTTGTAAAGTTCTTGGGAGCTAGAGAGAAAAAGGAGCAAGAAGACTAAGGTAAGTGTTGTCTTTTAAGTATTTTCCTTGTGATCTTCCATGGAATCCTTCTCTAAACTCTTGTTTCTCATGAATCTATGGTGGTGAAGACACACTTTGAGATCAAGAAGAGAGGAAGGAGGAGCATAGAGTAAGAGGAAACCAAGAAGCCAAAGAGGGAAACTTCATGAATTTTCCTTCTTGAATTATTGTTGATAATTGTTGTTTGGTTTTTATGATTTTTGGGTTGAGTTGTAAAATTAGAAAAGCTATAACCCTAAGGGGTTATGCTGCCCAAAATCCTTTAAATCATGATTATGAAGTGTTCAAATGACTTAACTAAGGATTAGAAGTGGAAAAGTAAGAGTTTTGGAAGCTAAAACACAAAGCTTCATTTTTTCTATTTTTCTTCGAACTTTTGGCCAGGACCAGAACTAGTACTAGAATTTGTATTTTCATGAAATAAATGGTTCTATTGGACTTAGTGGGCAAAAATAGGTGGGGTTACAGTTGGGCACTTTTTCTGTAGAGGCCAAAAAAGCATAATTTTGAAAATGCCACTGAAATCCTTAAATAGGGGCTGTCAAGGATATTTTCATAATTTGATAGAGAATTTGGTGATTTAGAGCCCAGAAATGGATTCCTTGGGCTAAAATAAGTCAGAATAGCCTTGGTCAAAATTTTGGGAAAACGTGCCATCGGGCCGGGTACGGCCAGGTCGGGCCAGGGTCCCGGGGCATTTTGGTAAATTTTTACCATAGACTAATATAACCACAAGAAACACTATGGAAGAGTCTAAAATGATACTTGGATAGGTTATGACCTATTTCTAGTACATTTAAGATTTTAGGACCGATTCGAAAGCCGGAACGACACACGTTACGAGCCACAACGGAAAAAGGGATTATAAAGCTTTAAGGTAGGGACATTATCCTTCATACATTATGTCATAGTTATATGATTGTGTGGATGCCATTGTTTGTAAATGCACTTTATTAATCAACATGATTTTCCTATAAAGGGGCAATTAGTGCCAGAGGTGCACTTACACTGGAAGTTGGCAGAAGTCCAACCAGTATAGATTGTAAGGCTGGGCCCTACTCATGTATACATGACGATGATATATTTATATTGTTCATTACTTTGTGCATACCTTAGCGCATGTCATATTTACTTTTCGCATTCTCTATGAACGATATCATGTCTCTACAGGGATTCTTTGAAATCTAACCCTATTTTTAACCAAATAACTCAGCGGGTACCAGTGGGGCAAAAGGGCAAGGACGTTGATGCCGAAAAGTGAGCAGCGCATGTCTTGAGGCGAGGTCAAGAACGTAGTTATACTTTAGTCTATGTTTTGATATTTTGACAAAAATTGTAAGTATTAAATTTCCACTGTATTTTCTATATTTCGTCGACGAATGATATATGTATTGTAAATAAATATTTCTATCAATATAACTGTACTTTTCTGTATGCCCATTGAATTCCATCTTTATCACTCTTCTAATATCAAAATGGAAACGGGTGTTGACATTACACATTCACCCTAGTAGTTAATTAAAGTAGTTCTGAAATAAGATTTAAAGAAAATTGTCATTACGTAAATTTATTAGATGGTCTAACTATTTTTTTACTAGAGAAAGAGTATAAATCTTTAAAGCAAAAGGGGGAAAAACAAAGATAAACAAAAAATCAAAACAAAAGAGCCCACAAAACAAATAGCTCTAGGAACAAAATCCGCATAAAGAAAACCTAACCAACAGGCCCGACAATGCCTCAAACTCCTGCTGAGAGATTATATTTAATGTCCAACAATACCTCGAATTATCCCCGACAAGATGATACATGTGCCCAGCAAAAAAGCCTAACTCTAATTAGTTGGAAAAAGTATAGTAGAGCACCATTCCTGCCAACTTAATAGACTAATTTAAAACCTTTAGTCATCTCAGATTAAATCAAAATAAACTAAATTATGCAGTGAATGGCATAACTCGAGTCTCTTAAGGAGCCTTTTATTTAAGTTCTAGGCTAAACTAGTGACAAAAAAATTGGAAGGGGTTTTGAAATTTTTTTCTTTTATTTTTTAATAATGGAAAATAACCTAAACTATTATTTTTTAGATTTTTGATAAAATTATGAATGAAAGTATGAAATTGGATTTAAAGAATGATATGATGGAATGCTCTTTGGAAGTGATCCTATAGCTATCCTAGCTTGCATGATGATATGGGAGTTAATTAATTCACTAAGTCTAATTAAAAACCTTAAACACGATTTGAGTCAAGTGATTTTTAACAAATAATTGTCCTAAATGCTAAATAACAACCACTTATTAAGGCACTTTTAAAAACCACTTGTGTGCAATTTAAATTGATTTAATAAAACTTGCTTCCTTAATAATGAATACTTATAGAAACACTCAATAGCAACACAAATCAAGTAAAATACCTAACATCATGTTAGATAAAATAATTTCAATGAGTGCAAATAGAAAACATACATAAAATCAAAACTCAAGTCTTACAACTCAATTTAAACCACAATAATCCAACTAACAAAGATTATAACACACAATCTCAGTCTCAAATTCAAATCAAAATAATTCCTAATGAAAGAAAATTTATTATAGTTGAAGAGAAAATTAATTGGAAAGCAAATGCTCCCATAATGAAGCTCCCAAGCTCAAGCCATAGCATCCACTCCAAGAAGCACAAGAAAATTTAGGTACTCATGATTTTAGTTGCAACCACAACTCCTTCAAGAACAGAGAATCCATTGAACGAGGCAATAGAAGAAGAAAAAGAAGATAGAGGCGAATCTAGTGGTGGTGAATCTCAAGAGGAATGATGGTGGCACTAGTAGAAAAATGACTTTTTAGACCGGTTCTGTATTAGGTCTTGATACAGCAGGTCTAAAAAATATGTTATTTTTTAGACCGGTTGTTATAACCGGTCTTAAAGGTCACACTTTTAAGACAGGTTGTGGGCACAACCGGTCTTAAAAGTGTGACCTTTAAGACCAGTTGTAGTCACAACCGGTCTTAAAGGGCAGACATTTAAGACCGGTTGTGGGCACAACCGGTCTTAAAGGTGTGACCTTTAAGACCGGTTGTGCCCACAACCGGTCTTAAGGTAATTTTTAAGACCGGTTGTGACTACAACCGGTCTTAAAGCTTCATTTTTTAAAAAAAAAACGTCCCTTTTATTATATGTACACGTACAGAAAGCTCCAATTTTAACAGCAGTACATAACAATCACTGATTTCAATTTCAAAATTCAAAATCCAGTACAGTCTATAGCAGCAACAAATTAATGTTCATACAAGCCAGTATATAGCAGCAACAAATTAATGTTCATACAAGCCAGTACAGTCATACATTGATGATTCATTTGGCCATTAGACAGTAAGGATGACCAAATGACAGCAGTAAAACAACAGCTTCTTCTTTTGAAGTTGATTGTACCTTCCCTAGTCCCCAGTGTCCCTTTGGTTGCCTACACCAAACATGAAGTTTCTGGGAAAAGAACCAAGCAAAGAAATGAACATGCCATAAAAAATGTGTAAATAATTTTAAGAATTAGAGAATGAAATAGAGCAAACACGCAAGAACCAACAAAAGCAAAATGACATTGGCCTCAATTTCTCTTTGCTTCAAATAGCCCTTGGCGTCAATTATGTCCTATACAAAAACCCAAATAATCAAGCAACAGTATGATTCATCAAGAATCCTATTCTAGGAGCAATATCTTGCCATAATTAACCCATCATATAGATACAAAAACACCAAGACACAGCCATCACAATTCAATAATGTACAATGTAACGTTGGATTCAAAAACTCACTATTTGTGTAATAGCTCATAGATGAATTCAGCACATGTGCGAATGAAATCAATATCTTCTTTAGGAAAGGGATCAGCAAGATCAAACATCTGTAACACCAAAACCAGATGAAACATTGAATTAGTAACTTAAAAACAATAAAGTAAAACAAAAGTTCTGAAATATAAATTTACTTCTTGAGTAAAATCAGTCGTGCCTAGAGTGATAATATTATAAATGTGTCTCAAAACATAAAAACCACATAAGTTAGACCCCTTTGGTTGCCTACTGCTCTGAGAAAAAACACGATATCATTAAAACAAATATAAAGGCATGTCTTATTACATTCTTTAAACAAATCCATATGTACTAACCTTTGGCATGACCCATGTAGGGTCCTTTAAATCACGAACATGCTTACCACAAGCACTGTGTAGGAATGTCTGCATAGCCCTATGATCATCACAATGACAAAGGTTATTGGTTTTACACAAATTCCATAAACTTTGCATACAAAAGGTAAGAATGCAAGAAAACTAACGAATTCATGATCTTTTTCAAATCATTCCCTGGTTTAAAGTGGAGGGAACATAAGAAGATGACAGTGTAACTACTCTTGCATAGAAGAAGCAACTGCCAATGATCACTGAAAAAAACAGAAGAATATTAAGCAAACATAAAACATTATATAAATTATAAAATATCAGTTTGTTTCTTACCTATGCACATATGGAGCTAAGAAACACTCAGTTCCAGTTTCACTAAGCCTCTCTGACAAGTATCTATGTCTACTAGCAGCAGTGGTCCCTTTCTCTTGGATGTGATGGGGGCATAAGAATCCAAATTTTTCGCTTTTGCCAGAGGAGACCAACCTATGATGCATGTACCTACAATAACACAAACACATAAATAAAATGTAAACGGTGAAACTTTTAAAATATTTACTTTGAATTGCAGAAGCTACTTACATTAAGAACAGTTGGACAATCCCAATCGTAAGATTTTGTCCAGGAGCTACCAGGGACATCAAATCATCCCTCTCAAGATAGCATGTCACTCCTGACTGTCCAACAACTGAATCCGTAGGCCACTCTCTTGTTTTGAATGATGTATCATATTCCATCAGAATCACTTGCTGCATGATATTCAATGGAGGCTGTGAAACTTCTTGCTGAGTGAAGGGAGCTGGACTTGGTAGGGCTTTGATCGGACTTTCCTCGGCTCGACCAGAAACAAGGTTCATTGACCACAAGATGAATGTGCCCAAGACATCGCTAACGATCTTGAATTCATCAGAAGGGATAGGGACAGGTGCATTTGCAATAATCACCTCGTCAACTGACACTCAGACTTGATCACCTTCCATTTGTCAGTGGTGGACAGTTGATCCCAGGTTATGCACACTACCCAGTGCAACTAACCGTCTCAGAGGATCCTCGACAAAAAGATCACAAAGATCAATAATTTCCGGGTTAGGACCCTCTGATGACTGCCCGATGTTGCAAAAACTACCTTTAGTGCTCTGCTTATTAGGATCAATCGATTATGGCTGGGGAGCACTGGTATCTTGTCTTGAGCTCATAAACACTATCATTTCCTCTTTCATCTTGCTCAACCGGGTCTCTAATAGTGCATCAAATGATGCTTCAGCCTCGGCCTTTGCTTCTGCTCTTGCAATGGCCAACATAGTCTCCAATTCCTCCCTAGTCATGATGTTTGAGGAATGGCGTACGGCGGCTCCAAAGTAATCCCGTATCCCTACCCCTCCTCCAACTCCCCTGACACGGCCTGGATGCTCATCTTTGCCAGTAGCAATTGTTAGAATATCATTCCTGCCCTCCGACTTAAAAGAGCCCTCAGCTTGTTGTTTTCTAAGTTCATCCTGTAAGATAATACAAATTAACAAACATAAGTAATAATGTACGTTTCTTATGTAATTAATTACAATAACGATATATACTTACAATTCTTTCACCAACTATACGAGATTGTTCACTCATATAAGTCCCGCTCCTCTTTTGGTGGACAAATTGCCATTTTTCTTCTCGACGAATCGGAGATGGCGTAGAAAGAAGAACAGAAGGATCGGATTGAGATGCTTCTTCCAATCTCTTCCGTTTGGCCGCCAACAAGTCTCTTTCAGCCTTTGCATAACCCCCACGAGACATTGTATTAGGGCAATCATTCTTTCTACCACTCTCTTGTGCTTTTTGCCTTTTTGCCTGCGAATAAGAAATGATACAAAAGAAAAGTGTTAGAATCAATTAAGATAATTGCTAAGTAAATAAAACGAAAAATAAGTCAACTAACTAAAGATTCTGGAGTAGTCCGAAGCCTAACAAATTCTTGCCAAGTCGCTTGATCAAGAAATGTATACTGGTCGCATGGATTAAGACGAGGCTGACCATTTTTCACCTCAATATGAATGTAATTGTTGGTCAGATTTGTCTTAAACTTGCTCCAGCGTTCATAACAATACGTCATCATCTTGTTGTACAAGATCTCACTCTGAGGAACGTCGTAGGTGAGCTAAACTGCATGCATTGAAGGAGTAAGTGACAAATTTGTGACATTTGATAATAATTAATTACATACAGACGAGAATTGTATACCTGAATAGTGTCCCAAATATGCTGCTTCACCTTTGCATCGACATTTCTCCACTCCTCTATCAAGATGCTCGGCTTGTTACGTGCAAGGAGGCTGACGAAACTCCTATATCGTTGTGCATTAAGACCGATTGGTTTCTAATATCTATCAAACTCAATCGGTATCTTTTGGCCTGCACTCCGACTGAGGGAAACATTTTTCAACCATGTGCCACGTCTACCCCTCCGTACAGACTGGCTACTGCGCTCACTATGACCCTGGCTCGGGGCATTGCTAGGCTCGCCCTGGTTAACACTAGCTGGCTGACTCTGCTGAGCACTAGGTGGCTGACTCAGAGGTGGAGGAGGTGGCTGATCCTCTGCACTAGGACGCTGGGGATCCGTCATTTGCCTGTAACGACAACAAAGAAAGATAAATCCTAAGCTATGACATGTGAAGACTATATCGAAAAAATAACTAAACATATTCTTCGGATAATAATCATAATCATAATTACTTTAGTTAGTTAAGGTCAAAGTAGTATCATAAAGAGATATCCTCCCATATTCCCTCGTGATGATCATTTCTTGTACCGTGCGTATTATCTGCTTCATCTTCTTCGTTCAGTTCTGGTAGACCCCTGGAAAAAGAAGGAGTCTCAAGAAGATCATAATTTGAGTGACTTTTCTCGTCAATATCAACGACCCTTTTTCCTTAGAGAGTTACATACCACATTTTATTTGCCTGATCAGTGATATAGAACACTTGTTGCGCCTGATCTGCCATAATGAAAGGTTCATCTCCAAAACTTCTACTATTCAGATCTACTAATGTAAATCCTAACCTATCGATCTTCACACCATTATTGACATCAACCCACTTGCATTTGAAAATGGGAAATCTAATTTTAACATAGTCAACCACCCAAATCTCTTCAATCACCCCATAATAAGGTATGGCAGCCAATTTAGGGTCCTTATCTTTCGAACTAGAGAAGTGCATAGATTCAGCCACTAATACAACACCACTGTTCTGGACGGTGCTCTTATCATCTAGGGACTTCGTGTAAAAGGTATTACCATTGATCACAAATGAAGTCCAAATTATGACATCAACTTCAGGACCACGTGCTAACCAATTTATTGTATCAGAAACACATTCTTCTCCGTCAACCTTTTGTTTGAACTAATGTGCGAAAGTTCTGTTATACTCCCTGATTAACCTTTGTTCATTCATTCGACTATTTTGTTTCCATACAATTTCTTTATGGGCATTCATGTAATATTGAACTTCATCAACATTGTTCAAGATGTACAAGTGGACTTGTTGTAATTCATCAGCATCTATGCTCTTTACTATTGCCCCGTGTCTACCCCCTTCTTGATCATGACGTTTAGGAAGGCCAATATGTCATACATTTGACAAATAATGTTGACAAAATTCCATATCTTCTTCAGAAACATATTTTTGAACAATAGATGCTTCAGGCCGATTGGGGTTCTTCACATACCCTTTTAGTATTTCCATAGTTCTTTCGATCGGGTACATCCACCAGAAATAGATAGGGCCACACAACTTTATCTCCCTCACTAGATGGACAACCAAGTGTACCATGATATCAAAAAAGGAAGGAAGAAAAAACTTCTCAAGCTGGCATAAGATCATATATCCTTCATTTTCCAATTCCTCCAATCTTTTCGTGTCAATGACTTTACAATAAATGGCATTGAAGAAGAAATAAAGTCTAGTCAATATGTGTTGAAGATCATATTCGGCAATGCCTCGAATAGCTACTCGGAGTAGTTGTTGCATTAAGACATGACAATCATGAGACTTTAGCCCTATTAATTTCAAGTCTTTCATCGATACAAGCTTTTTAAAATTTGAACAATACCCTGAGGGAACTTTAGCGCCATGTAAACACTCACAAAAGCTTCTTTTCTCAACCTTAGACAAAGTATGAGCAACTGGAGGACAAAAAGTTCTATTACCGTATGGCCTTGGATGTAAATCTTCTCGTATTCCCATTTCTTGCGAAGTCTAATCTTGCCTTCACGCCATCCTTAGAACTTCCTTGTATGTTGAGCAGTGTCCCAACAATACTATCACATACGTTCTTCTCCACATGCATGAAATCAATACAGTGTCTGATGTCAAGATTGCGCCAATATGGAAGATCGAAGAAGACGGACCTTTTTTTCCATATATTTTTCTCATTTCTACTCTTTGATGACTTACCAAACATAGTATTGATATTTTTCACCTTTTCATAAATTTTCTCCCCAGTCAATGCCTCTGGAGCATCTTTAAACTCTTGGCCACCGAAAAAAGCTTTTTTTAATCTACGATAAGGGTGGCTTCGTCTTAGAAATCACCTATAGCCAAGGTAAACCGTCTTTCTTCCATGTTGAAGTTGATGGTAGCATGTGCCTTCTTCACATATCGGACAAGCTTTGTGGCCTTTAACGCTATATCCTGACAAGTTCCCATATGCAGGGAAGTCATTTATAGTACAAAAGATCATTGCTCGCATATTAAAAGTCTCCTTCTTGTTCGCATCAAAAACATCGACACCTTTATCCCATAACTCTTTCAAGTCTTCGATCAAGGGTTTTAGGTAAACATCTATGTCATTTCCGGGTTGCTTTGGTCCCGAAATCAACATAGACAACATTATGTACTTTCGTTTCATACATAACAAAGGAGATAAGTTGTAAATTACCAACAGAACAGGCCATGAACTATGTATACTGCTTAGGCTACCATAAGGATTCATACCATCTGTGCTAAGCCCAAGCCTGAGATTCCTAGGTTCTTCACCGAAGCTAGGAAATAATTGATCGATTTTTTGCCATTGAGAAGAATCAGCTGGATGTCGAAGCTTTCCATCACAAATCCGCTCATTTGCATGCCATCTCAAATTTTTGGCATCAATTTCATTAGCAAACAGGCGCTTGAACCTTAGAATGATTGGAAGATACCACAACACTTTTACAGGGCCCTTATTTGATTTATACATCGGAGTTTCACATATCGGACATTGCTCCTTCTCTTCATGATCTTTTCTATACAATATGCAATCATTAGGGCAAGCATGGATCTTTTTATACTTCATCCCTAGTGGACACAGTATTTTCTTAGCATCATAGTATCGACAAGGCAACACATTATCATAAGGAAGCATATCTTTAAAGGCCTCAAGTGTTTCTGAAAAACTCTTGTCGCTCCATCCATGCCGTGCTTTCAAGCTTACCAATTTCAATACAGCATTCAGCAATTGGTATTTTTTACACCCCAGGTACAGCGGCTTCTCAGCATCACTGCACATATTACCATATGCATGTGATTGTTCAAAAGCCTCTTCTCCTACATCACGAATAATATCCTCTATCCGATCATCCATATCCGTGTCATTATCATCACAAGTCACTTCCCCCTGTTGAGATGCACTTAGCATTTCTAATTGTTCACCATGCCATACCCATACTACATACGTCTTACAAAACCCTTCACAAATTAAATGTGTATATATATCTGTAGCACTTAATCATTTCTCATTCAAACATTTTTTACAAGGGCAATAAAACATCCCACTATCATCATCGGCATTTCTTTTTGCAAAGTCTAAAAAACCCCTCACCCCAACATCATATTCAACACTCGTCTGTTTAGCTTGTATCCAACTACGATCCATATATTCCAACACCTTTTTTTTGTTTTCTACTTTTTCCCCTGGAAAAGGTAGGAGTATGATGAGAATGGGTCATCTTTTTTCTTCAAGCATAAACAGGAGTGTTGACTTTTTTACTTATTTGAAATATAAGAAACATTTTGGCCACAAATTTATATGAATGGGGTTAAAGAAGTTAGATCTCAACCCCATTCATGCATATTGAATGTGAATGGCCAAAAAACCAATAATGATTAATATAGCACCCGGATCATTACCTATATATATGATATATTCCTATCCTTCCCAATTATTTATGTTCCTATATTTTATTCATCATAAAAGAATGAAGAATTCATTCCTCAAACAGAAATAATGAAAAGCCTAAGCCCTGCTCGTGATCTACAACAAGCCTTTCATCAATCAATACACACACACACACACACACATTTGCATATGTATACTTCCATCCATCAATAAATATATATATATATATATCATTGCGAAAAATCATTATACTATTAGGGAAATGTCGCAAGGGACAAGTGTAAATAGGAAAATGAAAGCTAAGCCCTTAACTTGCTTACCAGTTTTGGCTTTAGCTGTTTTCTTATAAACAATTTTCGAGCTTGTTTCTTCTTCTCTTCTGCCTTCAATTTGGTGAGACTAGGCCTGTATATAATCACTGTCTGACCGATTTGACCAACGGTCACTGAACCCGTTAATTGTTGACAGTGTGCTTGAGAGAAGATAATGAATTAAGCAGTAATTAGCATAATATACAAAGCATATAGAGCAAAAACGCATATGAATGAATGAATAATAATTGAAAAAAAGGCCATCTAATAGGCCATCAGCAACAACTCTATATAGGCCATCTAATTTCTCATCATGTGAGCGTTTAACCACATAGTTATTACTTCTTCAAGTTCTTTCCCATCTCGTTTTGTCCTATATGTTAGTTTCTCAATCCAATTGAGGTCTTATGAGTTTATGATCCTGGTTTTGTTGGGATTCAATTACAGATGGAAAATGTGAGGGTGGACTTAGAAGGGAAGCAAAAGAAGCAACAGAAGTGGGAATGATGAAGAGAAGGTGAAGTCACCGTACGTGGCAGACAATTCTTTGATATTAGTTTGTTTTATGTTTTCATTTTTTTCATTTTCAAATAATTAATCAAGCCTAACAATTCTTTGATATTAAACTAAGCAATGTATCAAGACAAGCTTCCATTGTAAAACTGCCCAAGCATGTATCAAACTTGGTTGGGGGTCGAGTTAGTGAACTGAACATGTCTGATAATGAACAAACTTCCTCACAAACAAATAAACAGATCATAGAGGGGCGTTCTCGTCTTATAACAACATTCAAAAACTCATAATTAGGCCTCACGGACATGACAGCTTATACCGAATATAAATGTCTTCAATTTCTCCTTTCAAACATTTTATCAAACACCTAATGTGCATCCACATTCAACAATAGAATAGAGGAGGAACATAATGGTGTTTTCTCAGAACAGATGAGGAACATACCTCAAAAAAGAAATTGAAGACGAAGATGTCCCAGAAATGCAGTGAATAAGCAGGGACGACAGCACCCACTAGCAGCTGAAGCAATGTATGAGGTATGTTCCTTGACAGCACCCACGAGCACCCACGACAGTACAGCGGCCGAAGAGCGACGACGGACTCTATTCAGAATGGGATAAGGTAAGGGACGGGGATTCACGCTGAGGAGAGAAAAGATTGGGAACAAACTTGCTTGGGTGATTCAGAATGGAAGGGATCGATTTCAGATTGGAAGAGGCGGGAGTGTGAGCTGATGCGGCAAGGATCGAAAGTAAATTGGAACATTTTTTAGACCGGTTAAGAGAATAACCGGTCTTAAAAGGTGACTTTTAAGACCGGTTGCTAGGCAACCGGTCTTAAAAGTCCCCTTTTAAGACCGGTTCCTAACAACCGGTCTTAAAAGGCAACCGGTCTTAAAAACCTTTTTTTTTAGACCGGTTATTCTGATAACTGGTCTAAACAAAATATATTTTAGATCGGTTCTCTTAGTAACCGGTCTAAAAAATAAAATCCCTAATTTTTTTAGACCGGTTAGAATAGAACCGGTCTAAATAATCTTTTTTAGACCGGTTATTAGAATAACCGGTCTTCCAACTTGTTTATAATAACGAAAATGCCACCGCGCATTTCTTTTAGACCTGCATCCACAACAACCGGTCTAAATGGGCCGGTCTAAAACACCTTTTTTGTACTGGTGTGGTTATGTTGCTAAATTTCCTCTCCCCTTTCTTTAAGTCGTGGGCGCCAATGCTTTTAATAGAGAACTGATTCACCAAAAATCTGACTTCCCAAAGACGCTGCTTCCTTCCCCCCTTTTTTTTTCCTTTTCTTCTTTAGGTTCCTCAAAAACTATTTCTTTTTTCCTTTGGTTGTCCTTGATCTTGGCTTTCCTCAAGTATTTTGTCAGCTCCAACCTTCCTTAAGTGACCTACAATGCAAATCAAAATTAGGTAGCAGCTTATATTTTTAAAAAACTAACCCAATTAATAGCAATTGCAATATTTATGGAAATATTACCCTTTTAAGCTTTATTTTCACACAATCATCATTAATTCAAATTAATCATCATTAATGATGAAATCCCCAATTAAGACATTAAATGTTATGATAAAATAAGGATATATCTTAAACCTTCCACACCAAAAAGCTATTAGTTGAGGTGGTAAGCAGTCTCACCCTTATAAAAAGAAGAATACAAGTTTGAATCCCGAAAAATATAATGATTAGGAGTAGTAAAATCTTTTACATTCTAAACCTCTAAAAAGAAAACCCTTGATTTCTACCCAAAAAAATAGACCTTCCATTGCCTCATTAGGTTCACAAGACAAAAAAAAAAAAAAAAAAGCTATCAACAACAATAAGGCCATTTCAAGGGCTTGGTTATTTTACTTTTTATTGGACTTAAAGTTGTTAGGCCCTTCAATGTCATGTAGAAGATCTTGTGATTGATTTTTTTCGACTTGAGGATCTTGTGATTGATTGAACTCGACGATGTGGGAACCACACCTTGATGATTGCACACGTATGACGTGGTTGTCATTTGTGATTCCACCTTAACTGCCATGTAAGACTTGAATTGATGCCTTGGTAGACACCATATTGGAGGACACCTACAGCCTATCATCATAGATCAGGCTGCGTTTGTGATCTTTGAAGAATAAAGAAATAATTATAATGAAAAATAAAAAAGAAATCCACCCATGTCATGTTTGGTATGCTTTGAGATATATAGATCCTTTCCCTAATGGAAGTCAATGTTATTATTGTGCGTGAAAGGTAACTATATATTATATATAGAAGAAATGATTAAAAATTTGTTTACCTTTTTATTAAAAAAAAATACCCACCAGACATAATCTTAATATATTTGACAAAATCTATAGGCATTTCAACTTATGAAATCAAGGGAATCTTTGAAATATATGAAAACGGCTATTTTTATCAATTAATTAATCTGCAATATGTGCAATGTATAGAGACATATATGGCATACACACACACTCAAACTTATAAATTAATATTTTCCCCTCACACTTTCAATCATTCTTTATGCTTACACCTATTACACATAATTTTGCATTTAAGAAATATAATGAGAAACACATTGGGTTTGCATAGCCGTCTCTCTCACCCAAAGATGCATGCATGCAAGCAAGCATGTGATTGTTTTGTTAATTATGTGACCCAAAAAAAAAAAACACAATATCCTAGTGATTAAGTAAACATCACCCTCAAAACATTTATTTCCTCTTAGACCATACAAGATCTGATACGTTTACATTTTTTTGAAAAAAAAAAAAACACATTGAAAATGTTGTCACGATTATTTGAAGTGACACTATTATTATTGGAGGGATCATTATATACATACATATATATATATATATATATATATTTTCCTTCATATATATATATATATATATATTGGAGAGATTGATTAGTTTTTTTATCACCAAATAAACTTATGATCGGGAGTTGTATAGAACTCCAGCTAATCTAAAGTCAAATTAGAAATGACCATACCAGGCAGCAAGTACTGTTTCAAAGAGGGGGTATTTAAGCAACTACATACTCAATTCCTCAGGGCTAATTAGACCTTTTTTAAACTTTATTGGACTTCGAAAATAAATATAATGACATCAAATTTTAATTTGAAACTAAATGGAATTTTATCTATTTTAGTCTAATTCTATCAAATTTAGAGCTTGGGCACATTTGATTCAATTCCATTCATGATGAACACATGTAATATGATATACATTCTGCTGATTCTGGTGTTAAATTGACACGGTAAAGTAATTTAATGCAATTACGATCACAACATATTACAACAAATTTATGAATCAATGTATGGAAATCTATACTTCATGAATCAACATTTAATTTAGACATTTATACCCTTATGTTTTTACCTTGATAGAGTTAATTAAAAATATCATTTTACATTTATTTTTATCCCTTTTAGATAAAATATAAATTTTATTTCATGATTCTTTAATGACTTATGTGCCAAAAAAATACTTTGTTCATTTTATTACGTTACATACTATTACAATTTCTTTGATTATTTGAATCAAACACGCTAACTTATTATTAACCATACAATGAAATTGCTCGAACATATACATTAACTGTTTGATATTTGTCCTGTAAGAAGCTTGAAATGAATCTGAACTCGCATCAGTGCCAATAAGCGTGAAAAATGTGACAGAACAGTAGTGAATCCTACACACACACACACACTAGTATGATGCACAACTCAAAGTTTCTGGTGGGGTAATTCTTCGAACAGCGATAACTTTTTAGCACCTTGAGGAGTAGAGTAGTATAGCTTGTTGAGAATGCTGGCTGTTTTGGATATTTAAGTAATTGATTGATCATGTAATTAACTATCTAATATTCGTAATTAAATCCACATGCTTTTGCTGCTTTTTAGAATTTCGTTGCTGTTGCATTATGGTTCGCTAATGGAAAAAGCCGACTGTGCAACTACAAAGCGTCTTTAACTTTTTTTAAAAAAAAAGAAAAAACAGAACTGTTATTTTATTGGGACAATTGCACTTAGGTCCTGAACAAGAAAAAATATGATAATTGGTCCTTTGAAATCTCAAAATTATATTAAAGTCCCATAGAACTTTTTTGTAACAAATTTTAATTGTCAAATACCCATGGACCTATCAATAGACGCCTATGGATTGTCAATGTAAGCACATATGGACTTATCAGTAGAATTGGAATTTATTGTAAAAAAAGTTTTACGGGACTTAAATGTAATTTTGAGATTTTAAAGGACCATTTTATCATATTTTCTCTTACCTGGAATCTAAATGCAATGTTCCCTATTTTTATATTCACGAATGGCGTCCCTTTGACAAAATCTCAATGGTAGCACCTTTCAACCATGACGCTTATATTTTTGACATCAATCATGAGAAACATTATATACACCCACACACACATTATAATAACAAAATATTAGTTGCAAGTCTAAAGCCTTGGACAGTATGTAATCGACGTAAATATAATTGTTTACATATATTAAAGAGGTTAGGTAATTTTGTTATATAAAAATGTTTTTTATCTTTTCATTTAAGAATTTAAGGGTAATTTGAGAAAACAAATAAATATGAAAGACATAATAGATTGAGATATTATACTTAGAATAAAAATAAACTCATCATCAACTAACTCAGTCATATTTAGAACTGCAGGCAAAAAAAAAAAAAGTCATATTTAGAACTAGAAAAAGTAAGAAGATTTTAAAGTTAATATCATTATTTATTCTTACAATTTGGGAAACACCACAAAAAGGAGTGTTTTAGAAGTGGTTGGCTTGTGGCGGGGAAAAAATCATGGCAAAGTTGGTAACTTGTGGTTTGCACGCAACCGCTACAAAGTTTCATCGGTTTGACTGGGCCCATAAGAAGCATGCATTTGTAACAGTGCTTTGTAGATGTTAGGAAGAAATGACCATGGCAAAGAAGGCACCAGATTGGTGCCACTTAGAGCTAAGTTGTCGCAAATTTTGTAGCGGTTTTAAAAAACAAACCGCTGCAAAAGAGGCGCATGTTATGTGGCAGTAGCTTGACGGGAAGTTTGTGGCAGTTGTTTTGTAGTGGTCATTGAATATAAACCACTACAGAACTCAAGCGTCACTTGTTTGATACGGTTTGTTGGCAACCGCTACAAAGTATTGAGGAATATGAGGTATGCATTGTGTGTTGCACCAATTTTGTAGCTATTACAACCACAGCTGCTACAAAATTTGCGTCCATATAAGGTCCCCCCCCCCCCCCCCCCCCAATACCACTTTTGGCAAATTCTCACAGCACGGTCTCTAATGGAATTCTCTGATCCTCCTGCGTTTTATCCAGTCGCCCTTCAAGAAGTTCTCAACTATCCAAGTTAGTTTTAGCTTTGTAATTAAATATTTTATATTTATGTTGTTTTTTTATGTTTTTATTGTAGTTTATTTTTAATTAATATTGGTTTTATGCTTTTCTTGTAGTTATATACAATAGGAGACAAAAATTTGTCACGGCGAGTTGGGAAATAGATTGCACGTGATGACGACCCTCCCTCCCCCTCAGAATGTTGGAAATGAGATGGGAGCAGGGGATGATCTAGACATGCGATATTCAGTAGCTCGCTGACGAGATTGGCATGTCTATCTCTAAGGAGGAGTTTTTTGAGGATGAGGATAGAGCTAGGGATGAAGTTTACCCGCGTCACTTTTCTTCTCGGTAGATCGGATTTAAGGTCGACGTACAAGGTAAGAGTAGTGAAATTGAGTTAACTTAATTTAATTTAATTTTAATTTGATTTATTATTAGTTGAAAATTTATGCATATTTATCATGTCGTTATAGTTTCACTTGATTTTTAATAAATAATATGTTGTTGTGATTATTTTTTTTAACATTCATTTTTATGAATTATTTTATATGCATTGTAATTTTTAATTAAACATATATTTACATAATTTATTTTGAAATTCTAATTTGTATAATTATAAAATTTGAAATATAATAATAAAATTTGCTAAAAATAGAATATAATGATATTAATTAAAAATTACTAACTAATAATATTTATTATTTTATGACTAATATAATTAAGTGTTAGTTAAATTTTAACTTTTATTTAAGTGTTATTTATTTTGGAAATTTAATTGAAATTTTCATTGTATAAGGCCTGCTGGGAGGATCCATAAGAGGAGGCTGACTGTGATTGACGCTCAAAACCTTGAGGAAGGGTTCTGCATCGTTGTACCCTAGAATGATAGGACATAGCAGCCGATGAAAAATGGGGTCCATGCTTCCTCACAAAATTGGGACATAACTTCTTATGCTTCCCAATTCATTTTGAGAGCTAGAAGAAGATACCGTCGAATAATAAGGATCATGTGTAGGATGATCCTTGTACACTGTCATAAATAAATAATACAGAAGTGAGTAGAGTATCATTCCCACGAGAATTGATCACTAAGTATCAAAATTAGTAATCTTAATTCTATTAAGTCGATCAATTAGTTGGTGATTGAGAGTACAAAATAAAAATGATTAAATATGAATTCAATTAATATGAAAACAACTATGACCAAATGCCCTAGGGATTAGATTCCATTTAGCAAATTTCGGATTGAATCACCTATCTATTCTAGTCCAATATATTCCACATGATTGACAGCCAAGTTTTCCTTATTTAATTACTAGCCTCTTCCAAGGTCAAGCAATTCTATAATTAATTGCTAATCCAATATATCCATATATGAATTAAAATAATTAATCATGCATTAAGATTTATAAAACTCATTAAGACTACATAACCCATATGAATGTATTCCTATTTCATATGCTGGTTATGGTTTTAATTATAGGATCTACACACATATATCTTCTTCTGGTCTCAACATGCATATTGAAATCATTCAAAAGATTACCAATCAATCAAAAGTATTAAGAACAATAATCAAAACTCAATCATGAAGGAAAAATTAAAACTAGATTTAATAAGTTAAGATTCAATCCATCATTAGTAAACTACATCATCACCCTAGAAAAATAAAAATTTAGTTCATGGTGAAATTAAAAACAAAACAAAAATAAATTGAAAATTGCATAAACATCGCATAAAATTTAATTATTAAATTCTAAAACATAAAGATACAACTACAAGATACATGAAAATGAAAAAATGCAGCCTTTCATATAGGAGGTAAAACCTTTTATGTAGGTGGCAACCTATACTATCCATAAAGGAGGACTATCTAAGCCTTCTATGAAGAAGACATGTAAGAAGTAATACAATGTACGAAATTAATTCTAGGATGGTGTCAATCTCCTTTAGAAACAACACCTCTCTCTCTCCATGCTCCAACTCATCCTCTTTTTATCAGAGAAGGACACCCCCTCTTGCTCTCTCTGCGATGATGACAATTTATAAGAAGGCGAAGTCGGCTGCTCAAGGAAAAAAATGAAACTCTCTAGTCAACAATAGTAGCTGCCTCCCTCTCTTTTTATTGTCAAAATGTTCAGCGCCCCTCAAATAAGACCATCCACTCTTGCTCTCTTAGCTGTCCAGTTTTGGTAAATAGTGCTAATGAATAGTAGCAATAAACAGTGATTGTCGGCAGAATAGTACCAAATAGTGATGACGAACAATATTGCTACAATATCCTATCCCTTAAATGCCTTCTCCAATTCTTTTAATGTAGTACTATACGTGGCTATCAAAAGAAAAACAATAAAATATTATATTATAGTAGTAATAATAGTAATAAAAATATTTATTCTAAAATCATTATTTATTTATCAATTAAACCCAAATTCATTATATTAAACTCAAATATCGTCCATAAAATTATCATATAAGGAAAAATAAATATGTAAATATTTTACTTATAAATCATGTGAGTAATTATAGTTTAATTATTTGTATTAATGTTTGTAATTGATTAAGTCATTATTATTTATTTCTAATTAATTAATTGTTTTTTATCGTGCAAAAAAAATTGTTGTTAAAGACCCTCCCCACAAGAGATATGCCGGGTCGAAGATGGGCACCGGATGGAAGACCACCAGGGTGTGCCTCTATCACACGGCCAACAAAGATGGGACGAGGTTACTACATGAGCTAGAGAGGAACATGCTAGGCGGTGTCCCAGTGAATGACTAGGCCGTATTTGTTTAATGGCAGAGGATGCCTAAGCAAAGGGTATTTAATTTTTTAATAATTTATATTTATATTAATTTTAAATATACTTTATGTAATGCCTCAAATTTTGATTAAGGGCTAATGAAAATTATTGAAATGATTTGGGAATTAAAGTTAATTTGAGACATAAATCAGTTATTGGGAATGCCCAACACCCTGTATTTTAGCATAATTATGTGATGAAATAATTGTTTGGGCTAAAATAGGGGTAAACGGCGCATAAAGAAGAGGAAAAGAATTAATTATGTGTTATGTGGAAATTTAAATCAATGTGCCATAATCAGTGAGAAATTAAAAGAACGATCATAAGTTAGTGATTAATGGAGAGATTAATTACTAACTAAAGAGAAATGAGATGTGTGACCAAATGGCTAATAGAGTGATTAGAGTAACTAATTGGTTACTTGCTTTATGAGAGCCAATGAGGTGGAGACATGTGACAAAAGGTGAGGATGAAGAGAGAGGAGTAGAAAAGTCAAATGCTACATTTTTAAATGATTTTCTCTTCTCTCTTTCCTCTCTATGCGGCTGTCACAAGTATGGGAGGGATGGGAGTAGTTCATTTCATCTCTTTCCACTCTCTTCATCTCTCTCATTCCTCTATCTTTCGTGTTGCCATGGGAGCTCAAGAAGGAGGAAGTGTTTTTGCTTAAGGTGAGCCATTTGACCTTTCTAATGACCTCTAATGCCAAAACTCCCTTCTATAAAGTTGTTCCTTGTATTGAGAGCTTCATTTTCATAGTTTTAGATTTTCCATTGGTGGTATTTTGAGCGCACAAGGAAATCTAGCACTAGTGCAAAAAGCTAATTTGGCATCAGTTAAAATTACATTTTCGCTACAACATATAGGGTGTAGCGGAAATAGGTGTAGCGGAAATAGATATTACGGCGTCACTTGCTCAAGATATGACGCCGTAAATGAATATATTACGAAGTCAGTTGCTCAAGATATGACGTCGTAAATGAATATATTACGGCATCACATTCAAACTAACCCGACGCCGTAATAGACTATTATGACATCTTGCATATGCTCAGACGTAATTTGGTTGTTTACGATGTCTGTTTTTATCTCAACTGATGCCATAATTACCAATTACGGCGTCAGTTATAGTCATAACCGACGCCATAATTACCAATTATGGCGTCAGTTATAGTCATAACCGACGCCATAATTGTAATATATTTTTTTTAAAAAAAGGAGCTAAACTTATATTAACTCATCATCATTCGAGAAACCTGTTATGGAGCCAATGTACAATAATGCAAGTCATGCAACCAACGTATAACATAAATAAATGGTCAAAACAAAAGTATGCATATAATATTATCAAGTTACAAAAGAGAACAATGTACAACTATTGTTCTACTCTAATTTTGTTAAATGTAGAAAGTATTCAGACCAAATGTCGCGTATCTCTCTCATTTGCGCTTCAGAATATGGCTCCAAACTTTGAAAATGCTGCAAATTCAAAACATCTTCAGAATATGGCTCCAAATTTTGAGAAAACTAAAGTCTAAGCTAAAATTATGATTTATATATATGATATTATTACCTTGTTAAATGAGTTAGTGATGCCTCCAATGATGATTTCATACATATACCGCATCACGTAATATCCACACTCAAAACCTTTGGGTTGTTTATGGCACTTGAATGTACACAAACAAGCAGAACAATCAAATTCAAAAAACCAATAATATAATTCATCAATTCATTGTTTAAATTTAAAGTATTTACCTTCAAAAGAACCCAATTGACGTCACTTTGACCATTCTTTCCCACCAACCTAGAATGCATCTTCAAAGATCTATTATATCAAATAATTGTAAGAAAATGATATATTCAAATATTATAAAAGAGAGTTTTGCAGAAAACTTACGTTTCAAACACCCACTTAGTATCTTCACTCAGAAGTTCATTACCTTCTGGTAGCATTTCTTTCAATAGTTTTAGCAATTCTGTGAAACTTGTATTGCTCCACCCATTTTTTGCTTTCAAGTTGACCAATTTTAACACTGCTGTTAACCGTGTGTACTTTGTGCACCCTAGATAGAGAGGCTTTTCGGCATCATCAGACAAGCTATCATATTTATGCATTTGCTCAATAGCCTCAACACCAATGTCATGGATCATATCCTCCATTCTATCATCATCTAGATTTATATCATCTTCCTCAATTTGGGACACACTACGTTTTTTAGGTTCACCATGCAATACCCAATGTGTATATGCTTTGTAGAACCCAAAACAAATTAGGTGATCTTTTATTTCCGTAACAGATTTTCGTAACCCATTCAAACACTTGACACAAGGACAATAGAACAATCCATTATTATTAGAGACATTGTTTTTTGCAAATTCTAAAAATTGATCCACCCCACGCTCATATTCATCACTCGTTCTTAAAGCATCAATCCAACTACGATCCATGATTACCTAATTGAAAAATGGGCAATATGACAACTTAATCAAACAAATTCTAGCAACACTTAATGATATTTCACATCAATATTACATGAAGAGCAATGTGTATAACTTCATACAAACTTTATAACTTTCAAACCAACTACAATCCAAAACATTAAGAAGTAATCATATATGCTTTTACAATAGTTTTAATATTAAGAAAGAAAATGGGTATTTTGAAATTACCTAAATAAAACAACACCTCCAATGCGTCTTCAATTGCTCTGTCTTGTCCAACAGACAATTGTATCTGTAGTAGAATTCTCCACAATTAAAATGGTACATCCCTACTTGACCCAGCAAGACCATATACCTACTATGCTAACTCAACATCCTATTCTTATTCTAACTTGCACCAAACATGCACAGAAAGACTCACATATAAGAAATGACAGACAAGTCAGCAACATAATGAAAACACACTTGACATATAAAAACAAGACAATTAAGACAAAAATTGTAATTTTGGAAGCTGAACATGCAACTAGAATAATTTGGTATCAAGCATTTGAGCAGTTTCAATACTTTCCAATAAATAACACTTTCAAATTGAAGATATGTGCACATCTAGACACATGCACATTATTTTATAGATGAGGCAACATCATTTATCATATTGCATTATTTTTTATTTACATGAAACCATGCGTACTAGTATGGATATACTATGGTTTTGACAGCTTAACGTTCTGGCATGAAAGATTGGCTTTATGACATGTGAGTTGTTCAAATAAATCCATAACAATAAATTTTATTCAGTATTTATGTCTGAGTGGGTAAACTTACGTTTTTCTCAAACCCACATAAGAGTTTAACTCCTTGATCTGCAAGAAAAATGAAAGAAAACATGACTGGGCTGTCGGTGTGCAAGCATATGCATCCAAGCATACTAATAGAAGGCATGTTCTAGTCAGATGATTTATATAACCCAATCAAGTTTTTTCAACTGGAATATTTGGTGGGTCAAATGAATTCTCAACTGGAATATTTGGGGGGCAAATACTCAGTTACCTTTTGTACCTTTAAATCCACAACAACTCAACTTCAGTTCAAGGCTAATAATTCATCTTAATCAAACCTAAATAACAAATGGGAATACAGATTCCCAGACACCAAACTGGATCTTGGATTGACAAGAAAAAGGGAGGATATCCGTTGCCATGGTGATTGGTAATGTCAATTTCAGGTTTCTATATAAGACTTTGACAACTATTTTTTAACTTGGTTTCTGATCAGTGACATAGAACAAGTATAGGACTCTTAACTCTATAATGCACTAGTAATAAAGCCTTTAAAATCAAGTCAGTAACTGCAGTAGTTGTTATCACTCTCTAGTATTATGCAGTAACAGCTAGTGTTATTTGGTGCATTTGACTCATCATAACAGAGTCAATAGTGTTTCCCTTTTTTGCAATGAAAGAAGCTCTCACAAAAAGAAGGAAAAGAAAGATACACGGTGGAGGATAAGGCATCCTCCAAGTGAAAGATAACAGCAAAACAAAAGACTGACTTAAAGAAGTAACAAACTAGTGATGCTCTCCGATCTCTCAGCATGAGCAACAAATTCCACAAAACTACTTCAGGCGATTAAGCACAGAGGGCAGGTAACAATTTGGGCAGATTCCCTAGGTTCAGTTCAAAATAAAATCATGTTGCAAATGGAAATCCACACAAAACCGGTGCCATCATGTAAGCAACGATTTCCACATAGTAACGTCACATATCAGAAGAAACACCTATTCTTGAACATCCCAGTGCCTTTAAAAATCAACCACCATTAACTATTAACTTGTCATGGATGAACTGCTAATTCATTTATTTATAAATAGCAGGTTCAAACAATTTATATTTCAGTAATGCTAACAACATTGAAATTCAAGCAACATCAGAGTAGATTGGGCGATGGTTATTATATAAAGAAAAAGCAGAGTAACCAACAACTGTTAATTTATAATAAATTCCTATCTCACTTGTAATGTTTAAGATAATGTACAAGCAAGTATTTTCCAGTAATTAGTAAATACTCATCAAATTCTAGAGATTTACTATCTACAAAAGCTGATAAAAAAATATCAAATGCGGAATACTGAAGAAAATATTTTTTGCATCTCAACTTCCTTTTTTTAAAATATTTTTTTCATTCCTTCTATTTTTATACTCAGATTTATATTAGATAGAGTTTGGGTGCTAAGTTTTGGTTGACTCTGTATCCCAAATGCTGGCATAAACTTCAACTCTCAGTCTTTCATCTCATCTAGAGTCTGGTCTATAACTTTTTAGAGAGATTGTATAAATCCAATCAGGTTGATTGGATTGATCTCAAGATCCTTCTGACTTTTCTCCACGAGGCTCATACTAATTCTCATCTAGTTGGGTTTTATGTTATTTTAGTTTTGCATAGTATTTTGATGGTCTTCTTATGATGTTATTTCAGTTTTTAAATTCATTATGGTGATCCGATCCCCTAAGGATTAGATTAATTAAGACAAAAATCTCTTAATCAAAGAGACAAAAAGATATAGATAGCAAATTAAACCAAATCATGAAGATTAAGAATAAGGACATGAGAAGAAAATATGATCCAAATTAAAATGGTGCCTACGAAGAAGAACATCACTTGATGGAATTAGAGCCTTTTTGAACAGCTTCAATATATGACCAAACAAGTATTATTTGAATGGCAGTGATATTGACCACAAAAATTTGCAAAATTGATCAACACTTCTAAGACTAGGGAAAATGAGATTGCAATTTTTGCAAGCTTAATTTAAAACCTTCCCTTAGCTTGCTGAATAATATCCAACAAAATTGCCGGTTTCTTAATGATATGCAGATTTTGTTGTGGATGCCTTGGACTATGCTATTTCAACTCTGAGAATCTACTATGCTAGGCCAGATTTCTATGCTAGAAGAGCACTTGCCCAGTCCATATGTTTCTTGCATATCCCTTTGAATAATAATACAATGCCTAACCCCGTACAATGACCCAATGCTATGCAATGCTAGTAAATCGTATAATTCTATTAATCATCAGCAAAAGCAAGTTCAGTAACATCACCACCAAACACCAAAACAAACAAGCCAAAACAAATAAACTGAAACAGAGTCTCAAAAAAGCAAAAACAGAACCAGCACTCCTTAAAAACACAAGGAACAAAAGGGAAACCACGGTGCACAATCCAAGCAACTCCAAAGCAGTCATTAAATTCAATGCACTAGTGTCCAGCTTCTATCTCTATAATTACAGCAATATATCATACAGCAAAAAATCCACGACAAACAATGGCTTCATATTGCAGAACATAGAATTAGACAAACGAAAAAATTATACCATTAGACGTAATAGAATGTAAAATTAGACAAACAAAAAACTCATACAGCAAAAAATCCTATTATTGCAGAACTCACCAGGCCCTGCAATCTTGGAATTTGGAGGAAAATCAAGACCCACCACGGCACAGTGAAAACTTCAAATTGACAGTGATGAAGTTCTATTAAAGCTCTATCTGGAATCCGACGGAGTTGCAAAGCTGCGAAGTTGCATCAACAGCGATGAAGGACAGTTGTGAAAGCAGAGCCGCTGGAGCGAAATTCATATGGTGATGCCGCGAACTTAGCAGATGGTGGAGCTATGGGTTTGAATTAGGGCGTCTGTTGGCTTGAACCGTCCTTGTATTCCGGTTTTTTCTTTTAAAAAAAAATAATTAACATATTTGTAAGACTTCTTTAGAACCATGTGGGTTATAATTAAGGCTTTGGGTTCTTATAGGACCCAATACTATAAATAAGTTTGATAAATAAATTATGAATTATGGGTTAAGTTCCACCCATAAATTGATCATCAAATTTTTTAAATTTTTATAATTAACTAGGTTTGGTTCAGTAGCTAAAAGAAATTCATCAATCTCTATCAGATGGTCCAGAGCTATAAATGACCCACTTAAAAAAATTCATTTACAATATAAGTATAATATAATTATATTTTGGGAAAAATTATTTATAGTATTTAATTACAATTATGACATGTTATATTTTAAATTTATTTATTTCAAAAGTAAATTCCAAAACTTTATATTAATTATGGCTTCTGGTGCTCACTAAACTGATTCCATAATTATTATTGTTATGGCTTCTTAATTACGACATCAGTTGAATATACAACTGATGTAATATTGTACATTACGGCGTCAGTTACACTTAAAACAGAAGCGAATGTATGTCACATGAATTATTACTTCTGTTCTTCAAGTAACTGATGCCATATTGTACATTACGGCGTCAGTTACACATAAAACAGAAGCGAAATTATGTCACATGAATTATGACTTCGGTTCTTCAAGTAACTGATGCAAAATTATGTAGCTAAATTAATATTTTGCACTAGTGTAGAGATTGGAGAACCAAAGAACCTCTTTGGGAAAGTTGTTGAGGTGAGTGAAAGCTTCACTTTCATACAAGTTTTATGGCCTTGGTTGGGCCTTAAATTTCTGGAAAATTTGCCCTAATTTTTGTGATTTAGGGTCATAGGGAGTATGGTATGTTGTTGTCATGGAAATGGTGCCTTGTTTAGTGTTTTGAATTGATAGAATTGAATTGAAGCTTAAATGTAAAGTTTGGCAACTTTGTGTTGGTTTTGTGTATTGGGCAAAACTAGGGCATGTCAATGGGTTTTGATTTTGGTAATTTTGAGGTTGTCATTGTGTTCTTTGTGGAAAATTGTATGGGAATAGCTTTCGTTATTGATTTTCGAGCCATTGGACACTTTGGTAGAAAAATTGGAAACCTGTCAAGTGTGAACTCTATTCTGGGCAGTCAGTTTGCACGGACGTTTTGAATGACCAAATGGTATCTAAAAATTATGAAACTTTCTAGTCTTAAATTTCACATCCCAAGATTCAAAATTGACACATAATTTGTGTCATTTTGTTTTGTGAACTGAGAGTTATGCTTTTCCAAAATTTGGGACTAAAACTGGACTCTGTTTTGGAGCAGTGTTGAGTTTTGTGTAATTCTAGAATTGTGTGATGATTTCTAGTAATGGTCTATATTTTTCCAGTAAATAGGACTTAAATAGTTTTCATTTTGTTTTGGAATCACCTCATTTCGATTTTTCTAGAATTATTTATGATTTTTGGAATTTCAGCCAAGAAATAGGATTTTCTTGGCCACAGCCAGAAGGACTCTGGGCCGCGGCCCAAATGTTTTTGACCTATTGTTGGCTGCGGCCAATGGATTGGTGGGTCGCGGAAAACCCCCAAAAATGACATTTTGGACTTCTGAAGATGGTCTTTGGTCAAGTATTTTCCCAATCCTTTAGGCATGTGTTTGGCTTTGATTAGCCACCTAAAGGTCATGAATGGTAAGCAACTATAAGTGTTATGAAAGTAAGAATTTGGAAAAGAGAATAACCCTATGTCCTTGTTTTGGTTTATAGGGTTTGATATTCACCTTGATCATGGTTCGATGTTCGTTTGATCGTGAGTAAGCTGTGCTAGAGCACACGTGAAAAAATAAGAGTAGGGAACTTACCTCTCCTGTATGTATTGATATTTGTGTTTGTGTATTGATGCATGTTATTGCTTTGCTTGATAATTTGAAACATATATGAATGATTGAAGCTCTGTTTCTATTTATGCTATGGCCATGAGTATGTTGTTGAAATATTGAGCACGCGAATATATCATTATGTGAGCACGAGTTATTGTGATGCAAGAATGTCATGCATTAAACACTTATCTTGCATACATATTGGTATCTGTTTCCTGCTGGGATTCTCTCGAATCTCACCCTCCCCTATCAATATTTTAGACAGGACAGGTGGCTTGGGGAAGGAGCAAGCGACTAGGGGCGATGAGAATTCCTTATGGGCTTTTGGATTTGGTAGTTGGTTATCGTCATATGTTGGGATAACTATATATGTTTGGATGTATATGTTCAGATGCTAGGTTAGAATGTGTATTTGGAATGAGTATTGTGTAATCCCCATTTGAGAAATTGTAAATGGCGTATGTGCCCTATGAATCTTTAGTGAAGTTATGAATATGGGATTGCCGGGATTATTATTGTGCACTCTGCTATTTATATAAATGTGATTTATCTTCACGAGGTAATTGTATTCGAAATATGATTGTGAGACCAGGTTAAAGTGTTTGTGAAAGAAATTTGTGAAAATCATATCTTATGGATGGGAATGTAAATGAGTTTTGATTATTATTTATCTCTATTTCATTTTAATCACGTATTTCGGATAATAATTACTGTGTAAAGAAATTGATTTAAATTTGGTTTTGCCATAGGTTAGGCCGTTGTGAGTACTCCGGATGTTGCCAGGGGATGAGCTTCAATTCCAAGCCCAACAGAGTTTATGGTAAGAGCAAGCTAGGTGGTTTGGAGGCAGTGACCTCATAGTCTGTGTCAATGAGTTAGCCTTTCACAGCAAGGATGATGCAGTCATCACAGAGCTGTGCCAACAGTTAGCCACGGTCTATTTGACAGCAGTAGCATACAAATCCGGAGAGGGAGGATTGGAGAAATAATTTCAATTCGGTGATGAAGACCATATTCGAGTGTTTTGGCATGCCTCCACCCCAAGTTATCCTAGTCCCTCGATTCCATTTCCTATCCGGACTTGGGGAGTCATCCTGTGAAATGGAACAACTCTCTCAAGCCTCTTAGCCTGCATAGGCTTCTGAGCCCTCACGTCCAATAGATGACGAGGTTGATTCGACTCATCCTGGTCCAGGTGTTGACTAGTAATGTTTTATTTAGACAGACTATTTTCTAGACTATTTTAAAACTTTGAGTTATGATAGACTATTTTGGTATTTTAGATGTTATAAGGTTTAATATATTTGGTATTTTAGTTATTATAGAGTTTATTATTTATTGGCACAAAAAATTTTATTTTTTCATACAAATTAAAAAACATAATTTAGTTGCCAACAAAAATAATTGAGGAACATGTTATTTTATAAAAAAAAAATCCATAGGTGCATATTATTTTATACGAATGGAAAATTTTTAAAAAGAATTCATAATCATTTTGGGAAAGAAAACATATAAAGGAAGAAACATACAACTTTGTAAACGTATCATCATTGCCTACATATCGTTTCACAATTTCTTCTCAGTCTCCTCTGAATTTTAGTCTCTTTTAAAGATGGATACGACGTGGATAAAGTTGCCTCAGACATGTCAAGAATATTTGCATGGATTAACAATTTCTTGAATTTTGCTTTCACCTACGCCAGCATTAATGACAAACGGCAAAAAAGTAAAAGAAAAAGTCTGTGAAGATTTTGAGATACTTTCCTCTAGAGCCAAAGTTGTAAATATTGTATATGTTCTCCAAAATAGCTAAGCATATAAGGTGGCATGTTGTTGACAAGAATGTAGTTGCCAAGTTAAGACATTCATGATATGGAGATTCGTGGAAGGCATTCGACTCATCATTTCTTGATATTTCAACTGATGTTAGAAATGTTTATCTTGCTCTGGCATCTGAGGGGTTTAATATGTTTGGGAACCTCAGCACTCGTTACAGTATTTGGCCAGTTGTATTAGTTCCCTACTACTTGCCACCTTATATGTATATCAAACAGAGCTCATTCATTCTATCTATGATCACTCCGGGCAGAAAAACACCAGCAACTGATATAGATGTTTACCTCCAACCTTTAATACAAGAGTTGAAGAATTTATGGATTGATGGGTTAGACACGTATGACACCTATGGGAAGACACTTTTCAATATGTGCGCAGCCTTGATATTGATGATAAGTGACTTTCTTGGTCTTGGAATATTATTTAGTTGGAATATGTATACTGGAAAGACTTGTCCCTCGTGCAACTTTGACTCTAACTCAGTCTACCATCAACACAGTCGCAAGTGGTGCTTTATAGGGAATCGATAGTTTCTCGATGGAAAACACAAATTTAGATTGGAAAGGAATCAATTCAATAAAAAAATAGGAAAAAAATGACCTCCTGCTAATTTATCTAGTTTGGATATTTTAGATCAGCTTCAGCATGCTTTTGTTGAGTTCAAAATAAAGATGATGTTGAATGAGCTAGAAGAAGACCTTGCAAGACATCTAATGGTGAGCCAATGTAGTAGTAGAGGAAGAGTATCTTTTATTGCTCTTTTGTGTTGGAAAAATAATTTGTTATGACATAGCCTTGATGTCAAAAGATCATCTACAGGATAGGAAAGATTTGAAAGCCATATTCATGAAAATGCGTGGCCAAATGAGAATGACAAGTTCTAGCTGTTACTTCAAGCCTGTCACCTAAGACGGTGGTGAATTAGGTGATATTAAAAATTTTAAACTTAAAACAAAACGTATTGAAGATATTAGAGTTAGAGAGATATCACTGAAGAGATAGATGTTAGACCAAGCGTTTCACCCAAGAGGGGGGTGAATTGGGTGATACTAAAAATTTCTTCGGAAATATAAAACTTTAACAGTGGAATTAAAACAGTATTGAGTAAAGAGAAATATCACCGAAGTGTACACCGGGAGTTATACTGGTTCGGTCACAACTACTTTGACCTACGTCCAGTCCTCAGAGCTTCTCTGAGAGTTTCACTATAGCTTCCAAGATTCAGTGGGTCTTGGCACCTCAGTACAAGCAAGTTCCTTCACCTGGACACTCGCTCCCCCTTACAAGTTGTAATCCAATCCCAACTCAAGGTTCCACAACCTTAAGTTATCTCAATAACAACTATTGAGTTTGAATGGAATATCTCTCTTACAGAGTGAATAAGAATCACTGAAGTACAGAAATATAATTTCAACGTAAAACAGAGCAATGAACTTGATAATTCGTTTGTGTGTGTGCTTGTTGTTATTTCTCTGTTTGTATGTTCCCATATATATAGATATGTTGGTGATGACCGTTGGAACATTTTCTTTTGTCCGTTGGAGAGTGCGCAGCCACTATTGACTTTTCAAGTTTTTGAAAAATATCCGTTGGCGGTGGTTGGCATTTAAACGTTTCATTTGACTTCCATCTCTTGAAGTGATTTCTTCATTGTTTATCTGTAAATAGACTAAGAATACTAATACAATGAAAGATTAATCATATAGGAAACAAATCAATGAACGTTTGAATGATTTCTAAATTTCTAGGTATGCTTACTCGAGTAGCTACTCGAGTATCCCTTGAAGTTTACTCGAGTACTTACTCGAGTAACCTCGGGAAATCTTTGATTAACTGCAAGTTAATGAATAAATATAAGTTTACTTGGGTAGTGCATGGAGTAAACTAAATTTCAAACCTTTGAAAATAGTTATTTACTCGGATACCTACTCCAGTAATACTTTTACAACTTCATAGGTTACTGGGGTAACACCTCGAGTAAACTTTCAAATGGCTTTTGATTACTCGATGCTCTACTCCAGTAATGTTGATAGGATTTCAATGCCGAGAGCAATTACCTTGTTACTCGGGCACGGACTCGAGTAATGCACTTATTTTTGTATAAGTTACTCGGGTACCACCTCAAGTAACTGAGACTTTTGAGCATGACTTACCCTGGTAACGACTTGAGGTTTACCTTGAGAAGATTTCTGCATACTCGGGTACTTACTCGAGGAATCCACTTCAAATTTTTCACTTACTTCAGTGTGTTACTCGAGTGGCTCCTCAAGTAACATTGGCAGTAGTACAAAGTGCCGAGAGCTCCACATTTTCAGAAACAGAGTTACTCGAGGCGCTCCTCGAGTATCATTGGAAACTTGAAGGCAACTGGAAGTTTTTCACATGGTTACTAGAGTAGTGCCTCGAGTAACATTGGCAGGCTGAGAGAAACTCCAAGTTTTTACTTGGTTACTCGAGTAGCACCTCGAGTAACATTAGCAGGCCGAGAGCACATTGAAAATTTTTACACTATTACTCGAGTAGCTCCTCGAGTAACGTTGGCAGGTTACTGGAAGTTGTCTCTGGTTACTTCAAGTTTTGTCTCATTACTCGAGTAGCTCCTCGAGTAATGCCTTAGAAAATTTGCTTCTGATCAAGTTCCTCAGCATTTTCTCTTGGCCTTTCTTCATTACTCCAATGCTTACTTCAAGTGATGCTTGTTCCTGTCATTACTTAGTTCAAACTTGTTTATTAATTATTTCCTTTTCAAACCATACTTTTGTTATCATCAAAACATGAGATCTAACAATAGACACAAGAGATTTATGCTAGTTCACTCTAACCACTTGACCTACGTCAAGTCCCCATAAATCCTTTTAGGTATTTCACTTTGCTTCCAAGATTCATCGAGCTCTTAGTACCTCAGTACAGGCAAGTTCCTTCTGAAGGAACACTTACTCCCCCTTACACTTTGCAATTAATGCCCACACTAAAGGTCCCACTACCTTGAGTTACTGACTATAATGAATGATTCAAAGTAATCTCTCTTGAAGAGTAAATGGATGGACGTTGAAGTATAGAAATTCTCACAAGAACAAATCATATGACTTAGTAATAAATGAAACAGTAAAATCTTGCAGAGAGTTGGTGTCTTCATCTTCAATGCGTGGTTATTTTTAGCTTGGAGTGAATTGATGAACATTGCTTGTTTGAATATAGCCATGGAAGCATGAGGTCACTTCTTCAGTCTTTAATGTTACTGTTGGATTACACAAAGGAGTTTTGATTGGTTGAGGAAGCTAGCATTAAATGCTTCTAACAAAAGGTGCTTTTTGCTAATCCTTGTGTTAATATATGATTAAGCACCTGAAACATATTTGTACAAGTGTTTAGTAATGTATATAATCAATTAGGAGGAAAAGGAACATGTTTAAGAGTGATTTGATTAAGTATTGAAATATCCGAGATGTTGTTCTGAAACTGTGATTGTATCATTCTAGTGATCATCACTTGTCCTAAGAGACCATGATAACATATCACTCTTGGGCTCACTGGAGTGATGTGAAAGTGATGCAAAAAATATAAGGTCACTCAAGTGCTCACTTAAGTGATCTTATTGTGAAAGCATTTATCACTTCTTGAACCACTAAGGTGTTGTAGAAGTGATCTCTATTTGACTAGTCACTTGAATGCTCACTCGAGTGATCGGTTTGAAAAAGAATTTAAGTAATGGATCACTTGAGTGTAGTGAAAGTGATTACCAATTCGGTGCATCACTTAAGTGCTCACTCAAGTAATCAAGTTGAACTTAGTTTTTGAAAAAACATATCACTACCTAGTTCACTTGAGTAAGGTGAAAGTGATGCCAGAATAGTAGCTTACTTGAGTAATCTTGTGAAAATCATTTTGAAGAGAAATAGATCACTAGCAGAATCACTTGAGTGATAAGAAAGTGATGCAACTTTGAAGGGTTACTTGAGTGATCAGCCTATAAATATTTTTATAGAATTAATATCACTTTCAGAATCACTATGATGAGGTAGAAGTGATGACAAATTAATACATTACTCGAGTGATCTTCAAAGAAAAAATAGAGGATCACTTCTAATAGATCTTGTAATGAAGAAAATTTTCAAAAAACATTACTTGAGTGCTCACTCAAGTTATCAATAAAAATTTTCATAATTGGTTCATTCACTGACAGTGGACTAAAAGTGACAAAGTTTGACCACATCACTCAAGTGATCAAGTGTTTCATTCTTTTTCACATCACTCAAGTGCTCGCTTGAGTGATTAGTTACTGCTTGTTTGAAAAATTATTTTCTTAAGTTGCAAATCAATGATTCTCCTACAAAACAATTTCCCTAAGTTTTGTTATCATCAAAACATGGAATCTAACACTAGCCAACTAAATTCACTCTAACAAATCAAATAAGGATATCTTCATCACAACTTTGAAGAAGACTAAAGTTTTTTATGTTTATTCAAGCATCATTTCCAAATGTATCGATTTGCAGACTCACAAGGTTGCTGGGTTGAAGAGCCATGACTCACATGTTTTGCTACAACGGTTCCTGTCATTGGCAATACAAAATACATTACCTCCTAATGTGTCAATGGTTTTAATGGAGATGTCTTCCTTTTTCAGGAAGTTATGAGCAAAGGTCTTGGTCGTTGATGAGCTGGAATAGTTGCAAAATAAAATAATTCTTTACACTTTGTCATATAGAGATGATATTCCCTCCATCATTTTTCACTGTCATGGTTTATCTTACTATACCCCTTGTTCTAGAAGTAAAGTTGAGTGGCCTAGTCCAATATCGGTGGATGTATCCTATTGAGAGGTACGTAGTTTAAAGAATTCACACTAGTCAGTCTAAAAATGATGAGACATATTCTTGCCTCAAAGGTGCACCAGGTTTATTATGTCAAAGACAAGAAACATAAAGATTGGAACATGGTGGTTTATCTAAAGCCTCAAGACCTTTATGACATGGGTGATGGCAATGACATCACTTATGACATTGTGTCATTCCAGCCGAAAAATTATGAAAGCTTCTTCCTTGAAGGAGACGACAATTTACCCCTTCTTCAGTAAGTGTTGTTTACCTTCTTTATGTTTTGGTTAACAATTATATATACTTAAACACACACATACACACACACTTGCATGTGCTTTTTCTTATTATGTCTTCATTTTAATTTATTGCCTGGCAAGTTGACGGTGACAAATGAAATTCTTCCCCCGTAATATCACTAATGTAATATTTTACAGTTTGTAAAAAAGTATATTTTGAAACAAATTTATACTTGTTAAAAAAAATTCATCCTCAACTTTGTAGCGGTTGCAACTGCCACAAATAAGTCACTAGAAGTGACAACATCAACCACTACTAATGTCATGCTGGACAATTATAAATACCCTTCATCCCCCTTCATATTTTTGACTCTTTCTACATGGTGTCATGTTCATCATTTCTATCAAAGGCTAGAAATTTCTTTGTAGTCTTTTCTCTCCTCTTTTCTATGCATATTTATTTCATAATGTTTATTTTTGTTTACTAATGTGGATTCTCCCTTCACTTGCAGGTGCTTTGACAAAGGTGACATACTAGAATCACTACAAATAATTTCATAACTTTCTTTATTCTTCTATAATGGTTATGAATTACACATATTGATTCCTTAATAAATTAACATCATTTTACATTTTAACCAAATAAAGTTCTTATCTTGCACATGTATCTAAAAATCTTATATATTTCCTCTCTAACTAATTACTTTTGTTTTCCTACCAAAATTTCATATATTTTTTACTTTAATAAAACCAATTGAAAAAATTTCACAAAATATTAGTAGCGGTTTTTTAGCTGCTACTATTTTTGGAGCAAATTCAAATTTCATTTAAAAATTTGTAGCGATTACATAACCGCTACTAAATAAAAGGTGACAAATTTCAAATCTTTTTGCAAACATTTTGTAGCAGTTACAAATTTCGGCTCTAGTTTCAAAATATCACTTCCTACGTTTACAATAGCATTTTTCCACCTAAAGTTAGTAGCAGTTTACAACCACTAAAACGTTTCAGTAAGACAAAATAAAAAATGTGCATACGCAAATATTTGTAGTGGTCAGTCAACCGTGAAAAATGACACCTCGATTTGGTGCGAACCCACAAGAGAAAATCCCACGAACCCACAACCAATCTGAAATATACACATCCCAAGAAAGCTAAACACAGATCAACAATCCACTTGAACCCTTGAACACGAAAGAATAAGGACCCAAAGTGTTGGAAGATGCCACAAGGATTATTAAACCTTGATAAGTCTATTAGTTCTAAGAAGAACCCTGGAGAGAATCTACTGTCAAGAAACAAAATGCAGAAGTACAACTTTCATTTATCATTAAGTCTAAAGTGTGTCTTACAAATGAAGAAGCACCAGGTATTTATAGGGAAATATGACCTAGTTGCAATAATTGCAACTTTGAACATAGAAAATACAAAGTCTAATACCATGTACTAGGAAACCTTAAAGTCTAATACAATCTTCTAGAAAATGTAAAAGTCTAATACAACATGCTAGAGATCCTAAAATTCAAATATGCCAACTACTTGTTGATTTTCGCATACCTAAATTCAAGAAATTGTAGTCAGCAAATTAAGGCTCAAAATGTGCTTATTTAGGCCCAAATGAATCCTCCCATGTGTAGTACTAGGTCTAAGCTCTTTAGTTTCAAGTTTGCAAGCCCAAAACTTGATCAATATCTCCATTTGCAGCCCATATGAAGTTAGTGACGTTTTCAGCATTTTTGTCCAGCTTTGATCCAATTGCTACTTGCTTTGTCCAAGTATCTTGCACTAGCCCATTTAATGCTTCCTTAATTTGTTTGGCTCTTGCTCTTGTGATTCGTCCACTTGGAATTTGTAAAGGATGACTTGAATTTGAAGGCACAACTTGATGGATCGCATCATGGTTTCTCCCCCATTTAGTAGTAGTTACGTAACTGTTACAAGTTCAACCCATGAATCGACACTTAGTGTGTATGATTGTTACGGTTATATTTTGACCACCGCAAATGTTGTAGCAAACTTGACTAAGTGCCTAGTAGTTTGGTTGAACCACTACAAAACCGCTTGTCACTCCAGTTTTTGTAGTGGTTTGGGAAACCACTACTACACGTTTTTGTTGCGGTCAAAACCGCAACAAAACAGCGTTTTGACTACTACAAAAATGCACCTATTTTTTTTGTGAAACCCTAGTGAAAAACCTATTCCCCGTTAAAATTCACCCTAAATTGTAATATCCCAAATTTTATATTCACCAAAAATATATTATAATTAATTAATAAATTCAATAAAATGGTGAATATTTATGAACTTTGGATCTTATGAATTTTGAAATATTCATATTCATAAGAAAATGGGCACATAAATTTAAGAAAAGAATTAAATTGCAAAGGTGATAGCAAAATCATAATTTTTTTTCAATTAATTGGAGTTATTTTCAATTAATCAAGGAAAATAAAGGAAAATGTATAAATTGAATATTCTTGGTGGAATAAATTAAGATTTTTGGAATTGGGAGGAACTTGTGCATAAAACAATTAAAGGAACTATAGAAAATGTTGAAACAATTCTTATTTCCCTTTTTCCTTGATAATTTCACCTAGCTTATGGAAATTGAAGGGAAAAACAGTTGTTCAGTTTAAGATATGCCAAGTGTCATTAATCTAAGCTAAGAGGGATAAACAATGATTCTTAAATATGAGCACATGGGTTAATACCTTAAGATAATGTTTCTTGGACCAAGAAGCTTAAGACAATTGAATGAAGGTCCACTTGGTTTCTTAAGGACTTAGAGGACGTTTGGGCTAGAGGGAAAAGAGAGGAAGATTAGTCTAAACCTAAATGGACTTCATGACACTCATTAGAAGTAGATAAGGGTAAGTACAAGAGTGATGTCGTAAAGAAATTTCCTACCCATTTGTTAATTTAGAGAAATTAGGTGAGATAATTTATGAAGCAAGGCTTCATCTTTCTCTTGCCTTCATTTACATCACTTGCAACAAGAAAGAAGAGAGAGAAAAGCTTAAGGAAAGCTCAAGCCAAGAGAGAAGGAAGAAGAGAAGGATTAAGGTAAGTGGAGATTTCCTAAGGTTTTTCCTTCTAATCTTCCATAAAACTCTTCTCTAATCTTTTCCTTCCCATAAACTCCATGGTTTAGCAAGCAAATCTTGAGCCCAAATAGAGAGAGAGGAGGACTCCTAGAGAGAGGAAAAGAACTCAAGAAGGTAACTTCACAAATCCTAAAATTATGCTAGTATGTGGTTGGATTTGGTTATTTTGTTGAGTTTGTAAATTTGGAAATTTCTAACCCTAAGGGGTTATGCTGCCCAAATTTCTTTGAATTATGGTTAAGATGTGCTTAAGTAAGTTAATAAGGGATTAGAAGTGGAAAAATACAAGTTTTGGAAGCTAAAACACGAAACTCCAAATTTTCCATTTTTCTTGAATATTTTGGCCAGCAATGTTTTAGGGGGGTAGGAGCTGGATTTTCATGAAATAAATAGTTCCATTGAATTCATTGGGCAAAAATAGGTGGGGTTACAGTTGGGTGCTTTTACGGTAGAGGCCGAAAAAGCATAATTACGAAAACGTCACTGAAATCCCTAAATAGGGGCTGTCAAGGGTTTTTTCATAATTTGATAGTGAATTTGGTGATTTTGAGCCCGGAAATGGATTCCTTGGGAGAAAATAAGTTAGAATAGCCTTAGTCAAAATTTTTGAAAAACATGCCATCGGGCCAGGATCCTGGGGGCATTTTGGTATATTTTGACCATAGACTAATATAATCACAAGAAACACTATGGAAGAGTCTAAAATGATAATTGGATAGGTTATGACCTATTTCTTGTATATTTAATATTTTAGGACCGAGTCGAAAGCAAGAACTGTTAGAGCAAGTGTTTCACCCAAGAGGGGGGGTGAATTGGGTGATACTAAAATTTTGTCGGAAATGTAAAACCTTGATAATGAAATTAAAGCAGTAAGGAATAAGAAGAAATATCACCGAAGTGTACACCGGGAGTTATACTGGTTCGGTTACAACCACTTTGACCTACGTCCAGTCCTCAGAGTTCTCTGAGAGTTTCACTATAACTTCCAAGATTCAGTGGGTTCTTGGCACCTCAGTACAAGCAAGTTCCTTCGCCTAGACACTCGCTCCCCCTTACAAGTTGTAATCCAATCCCAACTCAAGGTTCCACAACCTTAAGTTATCTCAATAACAAATATTGAGTTTGAATGAAATATCTCTCTTACAGAGTGAATAAGAATCACTGAAGCATAGAAATATAATTACAACATGAAAACAGAGCAATGAACTTGATGATACGTTTGTGTGTGTTCTTGTTGTTGTTTCTCTGTTTAGATGTTCCTATATATATAGATATGTTGGTGAAGACCGTTGGAAAATATTGACTTTTCAGTTTTTGAAAAATATCCGTTGGCGGTGGTTGACATTTGAACGTTTCATTTGACTTCCATTACTTGATATGATTTCTTCATTGTTTATCTGTAAATAGACTAAGAATACTAATACAATGAAAGATTAATCATATAGGAAACAAATCAATGAATGTTTGAATGATTTCTGGATTTCTGGGTTTGCTTACTCGAGTAGCTACTCGAGTATTCCTTGAAGTTTACTCGAGTACTTACTCGAGTATCATCGGGAAATCTTTTATCAACTGCAAGTCAACAGACAAATTTAAGATTACTCGGATTGTGCATGGAATAACCAATTTTCAAACCTTTGAAAATGAATGTTTACTCGGGTACCTACTCGAGTAATACACTCACAACTTTATGAGTTACTCGGGTACCAACTCGAGTAAACCTTCAAATAAACTTTTGGTTACTCGATGCTTTACTCCAGTAATATTGGCAGGATTTCAAGGCCGAGAGCACATTAAGTTAGATTACCTTGCTACTCGAGTACCTACTCGAGTAAACTTACTTTTTAGGCACCATTTACTCGGGTAATGACTTGAAGTTTTCCTTGAAAATAACTCTGCATACTTGGGTACCTACTCGAGGAATCCACTTAAAATAGAACATTAAATACTTGCATACTAGAGTAGTGACTCGAGGAAAATGAGATAAAATTATATCAAGTTAATCGGGTACCACCTTCAAGTTTTTGCTTACCTTACTGAGTTACTCGAGTAGCTCCTCGAGTAACATTGGCAGCGGTACAAAATGCCGAGAGCACCACATTTTGTGAAACAGAGTAACTCGAGTAGCTACTCGAATAACATTGGCAGGCCGAGAGCAACTTGAAAATTTTCACATGGTTACTCGAGTACCTACTCGAGTAACATTGACAGGCAAAGAGCAACTCCAAGTTTTTACCTGGTTACCCGAGTACCTACTCGAGTAACATTGGCAGGCCGAGAGCAACTTGAAAATACTTACACTGTTACTCGAGTACTTACTCGAGTAACGTTGGCAGGTTCCTGGAAGGTGCCTTTGGTTACTTCAAGTTTTGTCTCATTACTCGAGTACGTACTCAAGTAATGCCTTAGAGAAATTGCTCCTGCTTAAGTTTCTCAGCATTTTCTCTTGGTCTTTCCTCATTACTCCAATGCTTACTTCAAGTTATGCTTATTCCTGTTATTACTTTGTTCAAACTTATTTATTAATCAATTCTTTTTCATACCATTCTTTTGTTATCATCAAAACATGAGATCTAACAAGAACAACACGCGTTACAAGACACACCGGAAAAAGGGATTACAAAACGTTGAGGTAGGGACATTGTCCTTCATACATTATGCCATAGTTATGTGATTGTGTGGATGCCATTATTTGTAAATGCACTTTATTAATCAACATGATTTGCCTAGAGAGGGGCAGTTAGTACCAAAGGTGCACTTACACTGGGAGTTGCCAGAAGTGCAACCGGTGTAAATTGTGGGGCTAGGCCCTACTCATGTATACATGACGATGATGTGTTTATATTGTTCATTAATTTGTGCATACCTTGGCGCATTTCATATTTAATTTTCACATTTTCTATGAATGATATTATGTCTTTACGGGGATTCTTCGGAATCTTACCCTATTTTTAAACAAATACCTCAGTGGGTACCAGTGGGGCAAAGGGCAAAGACGTTGACGCCAGAAAGTGAGCGGCATGTGTCTTGAGGTGAGGTCAAGAACGTGGTTATAATTTAGTCTATGTTTTGATATTTTGAAGAATTTGTAAATATTAAGTTTCCGCTGTATTTTCTATATTTCATCAACAAACGATATCAGTATTGTAAAAGAATATTTTTATCAGTATAAATGTACTTTTCTGTATGCCTATGGAATTCCGTCTTTATTATTCTTCGAATATCGAAATGGGAACGGGTGTTGACATAAATAATTCCTTCCAATGCAAATGTTATGTGAATTGATTTGAATAGTTTTTAAAGATTGAATTCATATATTCTTATCAAAGGTATTTGTATCACCCAGTGACTTTTGTTTTGTTTCTTTTCATTTTTTTAATGACTTGTTATCAAATTGTATAAGCAAAAAATAAAAATTACGATTTTTCTTGCTTACCAAAAAATATTTTCCCCCAAAAAAATCCTGTTCATAGAAATATCCCTCCATCTCTTTTCATTTCTACCAAATTAAAGCTGCCCTAGTAGTTTACCTCTCATTTTGCTTCACATAGATTGAAGGAGAAAATCATAAAGGTACATATCAAACATGGGGAAAAAGAAGAGGAAAAAGATGCATGAGGGAAGATGAAAGGAATTCTTAAAGGTTATTTTGGTCACTTTAGTTTATGTTTAGTCTTTTTTTTATCAGATATAATGATATTTTCATTATTATAAGGATAGGAAAGTACATAATCCAACAAAAGAATAAAAAAAACCCACAAACTAAAGGCCCAAAACCCTAACCACAGCAAAAATGTTAATCTTAATAATAGCCAAATAATGGGGGTAATCACCAACAAGATCACCAGAAAAGTGCGTCATCTCTTCACCAGAATCTGCAGAAAGGAAATCGTTGTCACTGGCAATGACGCCATAGTAAGAGGTGGTGATTTGAAGGAACCAATCCCAAAGAATCCACCACTCTTGTAGGCAAAGAAACCATCAATAATGGTTTTTGAATAGTATGAGAGAACCCATACAAGCCGAACACCTACAGACACCTGGCACAAATCAGCACCGAAGCAGGAAGAAAACTCACTATCAACCACCCACAAAACAACGCCTCTTGGTGATACATATTGTAACAGCCCGGGACAACACACAGCACCTGCGGTTGGCCGAGACTACACACAGAACCCGGCAGGATTTGTCCCCCCCTCCGCCACACAGGCTTAGGAATTTTCCTCTTTGAGGTACTCCAATTTCCCCCAAAAGAGTCGCCTCCCCAAGGATCAAAGGCTTGACTTGAGAGTTAAGTACAAACCTTATGTGATCCTTAGTAGCCAAGTGCACCATGGCACACCTTTTTATGTAACAGACCGAGACCACATATAGCACCCGCGGCTGACCGAGACACATACAGCACCCTGCAGGATTTGTCCCCGCCTCCGCCACTCAAGCTTAAGGATATTTCTTTTTGAGGTACTCCAAATTTCCCCTAAAGAGTCGCCTTTCCAAGGATCAAAGACCTAAGGGTCAAGTACAAAGCTTATGTGATCCTTGGTAGCCACGTGCACCATAGGGGGGATTTGGAGTACCTTAAAGAGGAAAATCCCTAAGCTTGCATGGCAAAGGTGGCACAAATCCTGACGGGTGCTGTGTGTAGTCTCGGCTAACCGTGGGTGTTGTATGTGGTCCTGAGCTGTTACATATATGCCAATATTAGCTCCTTGGATTCGCCACCATCAAACAAACCTCACAACGGTCCCCTGAGGGGTAGAGCATATAACAGCAGCGACCATCGACAAAATCTTTTCCCCAAAAACACAAATTCGAGCCACCAAATTGGGATCTGATCTATCAGCTTTCAAGCTACCATCCAACCAAGATGTGTCATAATTAGATTCCACAAATCTATGTTGGAAATTGTGCCCTAAGGGCCAATCATTGTACTTTGAACATTATTATTTTAATGAAATTTCTCCATTCTGTTATCATATTATTTGCATGTTAACTGTGATAATGGTATCTTTGGATAATTCATGAAGATTGTCTTAAAATGTCCCTGGTCGGTCATCTATGCGGGAGCAGAGATGAAACAAGACCAGTATGACTTTGATAAGATATGGAGATACGAATCAAAGTCTTAGGCACTTCTAAGAGTATGAGGTGCTGGACCGACCCACTATGAGAAAGCTACATGGATCAAGTCATAAGCTTTTCTCATATATAACTACATCAGAATGCCATTAGACCTGAGGTCATCATGGATTCCTATATGAGAGTTGCTAAGCTTTGAACTAGTCAAAAGTCACTTTTGACTGGGTGATGATAAAGGCTATGATCAGGCTTGGTGGTTTTTCATGCAGAGGAATATGAATGATCAAGATGGAATTTGTCCCTCACATTAGTAGAGAGATATTACTGGGCCCCTCGATGAGTGAGTCTGAGAAATGTATGGCCATACTACAATGGAAAGGAGTTTTCATTTCTATTGTCAGGCTACTTAGGAATCAAGAAAGTAATGGTCAGGAACAAGAGGATAACATTATCCATGCCTTATCCTTGATCGATATATTGTGTGACAAAAGGGACGTGACATGGTTGTATGACAGGCTGCATCCTGATAACGATCCTCATATGAATTAGGTAGTCGTAATGTCTTGCTAGAGGCCGCTTGCGACTTTTGGGTTAGTACAGTTATTGGCCCACTGCCAACTTCATATGGGCATATAAGGTCACACACAAGAATGATCCAACACGAGATAATGTTTAATTTAGGGTGAATGAATTTTATATATATATATATATATAATATAAAATTCGTTAATAATATTATATAGATATATATTTTTGAAATACATATCTTATATTATATATATATATATATATGTATATATATTATATGATATTATTATATTGTGTTAGTTTTAAATTTAATTTATTAAGATATATTAAATTTAATAACTAACATGATAGAGATATAGTATCTCAGATTTAATTTATGAAGATAAATTAAATCTAATGGCTCTTTATTTGGATTAAATAAATACGTTAAATTAAAACTGTTGGACAGATTTATTTTAAACTGAATTTATTTAATTAGCTCATCAAGATAATTAATTGTTGATTAATTTTGAAATTAATGATGATTAATTTTGAAATTTGAATATAGCTCTCATAGGTTATAAACTTTATAGGGCAGATAGACTCATACGAGCATAAGAATTGAGAGCCGCAAGGAAAACCCTAGGAGACATTTGGAGGCGCTAGCACGCAGTCTTGGTTGGAGAGCATTCGTGTGGATACTGGTAGAGGGAGCGAACCTAACGTGTTGGCTCCTAGAGATCGTGAAAACCCTAAGTTAAAAAGGTACGAGTTCTTTCTAAGTCGATTTAAACGCCGTTGATAGATCCTCGATTAGGATCAGCAAAATTTTAAAATTCTTCAGTTATGCCTGCTGATCCTAACAATCTATTTATCACCCGAGAAACAAAGAACAGCACCACTAAAACCCAACACCACAAAACCAATAAGAAAAAATGGATATTCCCTTTACCGACAAAGAACCCCGTGGAGGGAGACGCTATAACTTTCACAAACGAGGAAGGAGGCTCTCACCACCTCAAGAAGGATCTTGAGAAGGAGAGGAAAAGCTCACCGTCGCCGGGGGGTGATTAGGTGTGATTCATGAAATCCTGATTCATGAAAGCAAGGGACCACATATTTAGTCTAATTGAATGCATAAAAATTAAAAACATATATCATCCTTTCCGGACTAGACTAACACAATCACGGGTAATTCCTTATTTCCTTTCCTTTCCATCCCCTTCTTTCTTTAATTTTTTTTATATATATAATTAGATAAATTTTTTTGTAGGACCTACATGACGGATAAAGAATTTAACATTTTTTTAAAATTTATTATACTTATTTGTAATGATTTAATTGCACTAAAATACATAAAAAATTTAAAAATTAAAAATAATGGAAAACATAGTAAAATATATGGATAAAAAAACAAAAAAAAACAAAAAAACAAAAAATTACGGCAAAATCTTTAATACAACTGTGTTAATTTATTATTTATAATTATCACTAGGGAATTTTTTAAAAATATTAGCATAGTCCTATTTAATGAGTGATGTAGAAGCTTTGGAAGAGAAAAGTCAACAATGTCATGCTTGTTATAAAAGTATATTTGATAAGAAAGAAGACTAATAGGATTCAGAGAAAATTGATAGAATTTCTAGAGAGAAGTTCTCATTTAGTTCATTTGAAACAATCAATTACATGCCTTTATATAGAGTCAGAAATCTAACTCTTGTTGCATGACCATGGTTATATTTAACCCTGGTTATATGACCATGGTTACTTTATATCTTCTTTATGTCCTTGTCTTCTTTTGCTTTGCTTTGTGTCAAGTCTTCTTTTCTTCTTTATGTCAAATTGATTGGAAGAGTAATATGAGTCAATGGACATCCACATATTTAATATTTATAACACTACCCCTTGGATGTCCATTATGAATGTGCCTCATTAAAAATTTTAACTAGGAAAAACCCAGTGGGATAAAAACCTAACCAAAGAAAAGAGTACATCATTCATTGATACACCATTAAGTGCTGCCTCATTAAAAACCTTTCTAGGAAAACCCAGTAGGACAAAACCTAGATAAGGGAAAAAGAGTACAGCGTGTATCGACTCCCCCTTTTGACAACATCAGTTTAGATCTTTAAGTCTCCGAAGACCAATGTCATGAACAAGTTTTTCAAATATTGTACCTGGGAGTGACTTGGTGAATAAATCTGCTAGATTTTCACTTGAACTGATTTGCTGGATATCTATTTCACCATTCTTTTGAAGATCACGAGTGAAGAAGAATTTTGGTGAAATAAGCTTCGTTCTATCGCCCTTGATATAGCCTTCTTTAAGTTGAGCGATACATGCATCATTATCCTCATATAGGATTGTTGGAATTGTTAGATTCCAAGTTTTGATGATAACAAAAGGTAATTGTTTGCAAAGTATGCTTTTACAAGTCTAAAGAATGATTGTAAAGTTACCAAATGCATATAGCAAAGTTTAGAGATGGATGTTGTCAATTTTGGTGATGCACTCGAGCAACAGAGTTAACACTCGAGCATAAACCTCTTTTGCACTCGAGCACATGCAAGTGTTGGACAAGAAGTGTTTGACAGAAAGCAATTGCTGTCAATTCTACTGATGCACTTGAGCACTATAACCAACACTCGAGCATGAAGCTGTTTTGCACTCGAGCATATGAAAGTGTTGCACTGAAAGTGTTTTACAGAGAGCAAAGTCAAAACAAGATATCAACAATTCACTCGAGCACAGGTTCTGTGCTCGAGTGATGGTAATATCTGCACCTGAGTCTTAACGAGTGAGGGACTATGAGTGTTTGCCGAGAGTCATGCAGAACAGAGAAGCACAAGCATGCCCGAGTGAGAGTTGATATGCCCGAGTGATACATCAGCACTCGCGAGTGAGAAATCTAACTCTCTCAATTATGATGCAAATACAGAAGACAAAGAGTATATTATAGAATAATATTCTTCTCACTCGAGTAAGGGTATGTATGCTCGAGTGGGGGCCCACATCACCTGCAAGTGCAAAATCACACTCTTGATAAAACTGGGTGTGAGTGTTGTCCAGAGACGTGGCTCATAGTGTAAAATGAAGCAACACTCGAGTGAGGGGACCAGTGCTCAAGTGAGGACCCACATCACTTGCAAGTGTGAAAATGCACTCTCTCAAAATTCGTGGAAGTGCAAGTGATAAAACTGAAGCAAAAGGTGAAGATATGGTATTGCACTTGAGTGAGACATCACAGTGCTCGGGTGATACTCTTCCAGAAGCCAAAATGCACCAGTCTTACAGCGTTCAATCCGAATATGGTTTAATGATATTTATTCATTTTATTTTCATTTATTATTATTATATAACATCATTTAACATGTATTATGAGTGTGATACAGGAGTTTGAACATTTGAATTAGAAAGACATAGAGGAAGTCAAACAATGGCAGAGAGTATCATTACGACCATCCAAGCACATACCTACCACGTTCAAAGATTTCAAACATACGCATGTCGTTCCACAGTAACATGCCCCGCTCCACAATGATCATTATTCAAACGGGCAAAATCAAATGTCTATAAATACAGAGTTCCAGAGACCATAAAAAACAACAAAGTGCAAGAACTCACACAAGCAAATTCATGAGTCTTTGTTATTCACATTTTCTCTCTATTTATATTGTTCTTCAGTGATTATTATATTTGCTCTATAAGAGTTTGAATACACTTCAAATTCTATTTTAATTTGATCTCAAGGTACTGGGACCTTGAGAGGGGAGATTTCCTTACAAGAGAAGCAGTGAGAGAATTCCTAATAGGACTTTCTGCTCATAAGACTTACGAGATACAAGCAGAAGAGAATGTTGCTGCTCGTAAGACTTACAGTGGTGTAAGCAGAAGAGAACGTTACTGCTCATAAGACTTGTATACGTAAGCAAGAGAGAAAGGTCATAGGTTTGTTTTTCTGCACATAAGACTTATCGTAAGGGGGAGAGAAATTTCTAGCATTTATACTCGTAGTCCTTTCAAGGACAGTTGTTGTCTTGTGGCGTTCTGAGAGCCTACTGAATCTTGGAAGAATAGTGAAAATCTCAGTAGGTCTTGATCTCTTAGGACTAGACGTAGGCCTGGCTTTTGGCTGAACCAGTATAATTCTCTGTTTGCTAATCTTCTCAACTCTACTCTAGCAACAACAATTACTATATCACCATATTAACCAAAAAATTTATCACATCACCCAATTCACCCCCCCTCTTGGGTAAAGCTTGCCTCTTTCATTTGGTATCAAAGCAAGGTCTTCTCTGAAGAGCCTAATAGCTTGAGAAGGATCCGATAAATGGCAACAATGGGTGAAAACATTCTTCCAGACGGAGCTTCAATCACTAGACCTCCTGGTTTTTCAAGAGAACATTTTTCATTCTGGAAAGCTAAGTTCAGAGTGTTCGTGAAGGCTAATGAGTACGGTTTATGGAATGTGATACAAGATGGTGACTATGTTCCAATGAAGAAAATCGAAGATAGAGTCATTAAAAAGAGCCCAGAGGAGTTTGACGAAGATGACAAGAGGTTAATAACATTGAATAGTAAAGCTATTTTAATGATATAGAGTGCTCTTAGTCAGAAGGAATATTTTCGAATCTGCACTCTACCAACAACTAAAGATATGTGGGATGCTCTTGAAATCGCTCACGAAGGTACATCTGGAATCAAAGAAAATAGAGTTAATATTGTAATTACAGAGTATGATCTATTTCATAAGAAACCTGGAGAAGGAATATCAGAATTCAAACTCAGGTACACTCATCTTGTTAATCAACTATCTGCACTTGGAAAATCCTTTGACCAAAATTCTCAGGTAAGAAAGATTCTTAATATTCTTACGAAAGAATGGGAAGCGAAGGTGACAACTATCGAAGAAGCTAAAGGAGAGTCAATAAGATCCGTAGCTGCTCTCTTTGGTAGCCTTTCTGAGTATGAAGGGAAGTTGAGATTCAAGAAGGAACTAGAAGAGTTCGATGATAAAAAGAAAAGAGGAGTTGTACTTAAAGCTATCAAGGAAGAAGAATCTTCTGAAAACGAAGATGTTCCTAATGATAATGATATGGGAATGATCATGAGAAAATTTAAGAAGTTCTATAGAAGAGGTTAAAAGAACTTCAAAAATTATAAAGGTGGACCAAGCAAGAAAGAAAACAAGGAGCAACAGATAGTATGCTATGAATGTGGGAAGCCTGGACACATCAAATCTGAATGCTTCATAAACAAAGACAAAAAGAAGCAGAAAAAGAAAGCATACATATCATCTATCTGGGGTGATAGTTCGTCGGATGAAGAAAGCGACGATAACGAAGTGGCAAATCTATGCTTGGTAGCCAAAGAGGAAGAATCGGATTCTGAGGTAAGTGATTCTAAACCTACTTATAATGAGTTATTATCTGAATATAATGCATTGCATACAAAATTCATCAAGGTAGCTAAAGAAATGGTTAGTTACAAGAAGAAAGTAAAGGAATTAGAAAATAAGTTCATATCATCATGTGAAGTATGTGAAAACAAAGATAAGAAAATAAGAGATTTAACAAAAACTGTGGAAAAATTTACTAAAGGAAGTGAAACTCTTAAAGTTATTCTAAATTCTCAGAAAGTTTCTTTGATAAATATGGAATTGGATATAAGTCCGATCTTGATAAAAATAGAGGAAATAAGAAAAATAGCAGTAGAACTTATCTCAAATTTTCAAGAATTTTGTGCATACATCAAATCCATTCGCATCATGTAGCTATTGTAATAGGAAAGGACATTATACTTCATCATGTTATTTTAGAAAAGGACAAGTTATTGGCACATATAAATGGGTTCCGAAAGGGACACGTGTATTACATACTAACCTCAAAGGACCCAGGAAAGTGTGGGTACCTAAAACTTGATCACCTTACTCTAGGTATGTCCCAAAGCATCACGAGCAAACAAGTGCTATATTGATAGTGGATGCTCGAGACACATGACTGGTGACAAAACTAAGTTCACCATGCTGGAAACCAGAGAAGGAGGAAAGGTAACATTTAGAGGTAATCAATCTGGACGTATTGCTGGAATTGGTGAAGTAGTAAAATCCGATGGTGTTCAAATCAACGATATATATTACGTTGAAGGATTATGCCACAACCTCTAGAGTGTAAGTCAAAGCACTGACAAAGATAACTGGGTGATCTTTGATTCAAAAGAATGCTTGATAGTAAACAAGAAAGATCTGCCGCTTAATAAAGATTCCATCAAGGCAAAGATCAAAGCTCAAAGGGACGGTAACTGTTATACTATTGATTTAAATTCAAATTCTTCAGAAAATTGTTTTCTTAGCAGATCAAAGGAAAGTTGGTTATGGCATAAGCATCTGGCTCATGTTAATATAAATCGACTTGACAAACTAATTAGAAAAGATTTAGTTATTGGTCTTCCTAAACTAAAATTCAAAGATAACATGATTTGTGAAGCTTGTCAAAAAGGTAAACAAACTAAATCGTCATTCAAAACAAAATATGAGATTTCTACTTCCAAACCTTTACAATTACTTCATATGGATTTGGTAGGTCCAGCAAGAGTAAAAATTTTTAGAGGAAATCTATATACTTTAGTAATCGTTGATGATTTTACAAGATTTACATGGATTATATTTATTGCTTGAAAAGATGAAACATTTGTCAAATTTTTTACGTTTGCTAAGAAGGTCCAAAATGAGAAAGGTATTTCTAATGTTTCTATTAGGACAGACTATGGAGAAGAATTTGATAATCAACTCTTTTAAGACTACTGCAACAACGAAGGAATAGATCACAACTTCTCTGTACCTAGAACACCCCCAGCAAAATGGAGTAGTAGAAAGGAAGAACAGAGTCCTCACAGAAATGGCAAGTGCAATACTTAATGAAAAAGAAATGTCAAAGTGTTCTGGGCAGATGTAATGAGTACTGCATGCTACATTTCAAATCGAGCATATATTTGCAAGTCACTTGGTAAGACGCCATATGAACTCTACAAAGAAAGAAAGCTAAATCTTGCTCATCTACACATCTTCGGATGCAAGTGCTTCATTCACAATAATGGTAAAGAAAATTTGAGTAAATTTGATTCAAAATCTGATAAAGGTTTATTTCTAGGATATTCTAATAGAAGTAAAGCATATAGAGTTTTTAATAAGAAAACTTGTACAATTGAAGAATACATTCATGTGTTTGATGAACTTGACTCTCAGACAAAGCATTTTGATGATGAAGAAATGGATTTGATAAAGAAAAACAAAACTATTTCAAAATAGAATGATTTTGAAACAAATGATTTTCAAAATATAGAAGATGTCGATGATCATGCTCAACCAAAAGCATGGAGACATATTAAGGATCATCCAATTGATCAAGTAATTGGAGATATTCACGAAGGTGTCAAAACCAGAAATAGAATTCTCAATGAGGTAACTGTTTCTGCTTTAATTTCTGAAATTGAACCTTCCAGTATGGAAGAAGCTTTATCTGACAATGATTGGGTGATTGCTATACAAGAAGAATTAAATCAATTTCGAAGAAATCAAGTTTGGGATTTAGTTCCTCGACCTAAAGATCACTCGGTTATAAGGACCAAATGGGTTTTCAAAAACAAAATTGATGAATCAGCAATCATTGTGAGAAACAAAGCAAGATTGGTGGCCAAAGGCTATAATCAAGAAGAAGATATTGATTATGAGGAAACATATGCTCCAGTGGCAAGATTGGAAGCAATACGAGTACTCTTAGCCTTTGCTTGCATTAAAGGATTTAAACTTTATCAAATAGATGTGAAAAGTAATTTTCTGAATGGTTATATTATGGAGGAAGTATATGTAAAACAACCTCCTAGTTTTGAAGATGAAACAAAGCCTAATTATGTTTTCAAACTTAAGAAAGCTTTATATAGTTTGAAACAAGCACCTAGAGCTTGGTATGAAAGACTAAGCAAGTTTCTTCTTGATCAAAATTTTGTCAGAGGAAAAGTGGATACAACTCTTTTCATCAAACATAACAAAGATGACATCCTAATTATTCAAATTTATATTGATGATATTATTTTTGGTGCTACTAACGAATTTGTGTCAAGAATTTTCCAAGATTATGCAGGGAGAATTTGAGATGTCTATGATGAGAGAATTAAATTTCTTTCTTGGACTTTAAATTAAGCAAAAGAAGAATGGGATATTTGTATCTCAAACAAAATATTTGAAGGAGTTGTTGAAGAAGTATGGATTGGACAATGCTAATGGATCTGATACTCCAATGAGTTCTAAAACGTTGTTGGATGCTGATGTAGAAGGTCCTAGTTACAACATCACTAAATATATAGAGGAATGATTGGTTCATTACTCTATCTTACAGCAAGCAGGCCGGATATTCAGTTCAGTATTGGAATGTATGCAAGGTATCAATCTACTCCTAAGGTATCACATGCAGAGACAGTGAAAAGAATCTTCAAATACCTAGGAGACACTTCTGAACTTGGCTTATGGTATCCAAAAAAAGGAAACGAATATTAATGGCATATTCAGATTCAGATCATAGAGGATATAAAACTAACAGGAAAAGTACTAGTGGTCAATGTCAATTCCTTAGAGGCTCTCTGGTATCATGGTTCAGCAAGAAGCAGAACACAGTGTTATTATCCTCAACTGAAGCTGAATATATAGCTGTAGCAAGTTGTTGTTCTCAAGTACTATGGTTGAAGCAACAACTTCAGGATTTGGGGATATACTTAAAAGAGATTCCAATTTATTGTGACAACACTAGCACCATTAGTTTGGCCAAGAATCCTGTGCAACATTCAAGGACCAAACACATAGATATCCGACATCATTTCATTTGAGATCACGTGCAAAAGAAGGATGTCAAAGTAGAATTTATACCAACACATCTTCAACTCACTGACATATTCACAAAGCCAATAGCTAAAGATCAATTCCTATATATTCGAAGAGAATTGGGAATGGTTAATCCCAATGAGTTGTAAGTTTTTCTTGTTAATTATTATGTTTAAATGAGTTTTTGATGATAACCATACTGACTTTGGCATCAGAGTATTAGAAATTGTTTTTGCAGGTCTGTCACTCAAGCACAGGAAGTATCACTCGAGTGATAAGCTCATTCTCACTCGGGTCAGTCAACAATGCTTGAGTCCAAAACTATAGCATATACTCTGCCCCAGGCTATGAAAAATAGGGATTAACAGAGTATGTAAGAACTCTTGAAACTCACTCAAGCATACCAAGAGTGACAGGTCTCACTCGAGTGAGGAAAAATCTTCACTCGAGCATGGAATGAATTTACATGAAGTGAAGCAAGAAAACTTAAGTAGAAGGAAGAAATTTATGCAAATACTCATTCAAAGCATGGTTACTCAAATGATTTTGGAGGATTTGAGTACAAAGATGAAAAATATAAAAAACTATATTTAAATCAGGTACGCTTTTTCATGTTTTAACAAATTTGTCTGAATATCACTCAAGCACAATATGAGCACACTTAAGCATAGTTAGTATGAACAACACTCGAGCACTAGGGTTGTCACTCGAGCATTGGAACTTATATCAGTTACACGATAGCTCAAATTGTCGCACTTCCTCCTCTCACTCGAAGCGTTGCGCCACTCAAAGGTCATCTCACTTCACCTCTAACCGTTACCCATCGATTAAACGTCTCATTTTGCTTCAAATCACCGTTACAACTCTTCAATCATCTTTATAAGTTGAGATTTGTCCTCAAAGTTTCTTATTTCGTGCCCTAAATTTCTAAAACTTTCTCACTCAATCCTCAGCAAATCTGTGATTCCTGTTATTTTTGTTTTGTACTTCAATGGCTAGAACTAAGATTCCTATTATTTCCCATTCACCTTCACCCACTCATTCAGCCGCTAGTGTCTCAGAGACTTCGGTGGCATCATCTTCATCTCCTACTCTTTCTCTATCTTCTACTCCTACACCTCCTCCTAAACCCAAAACCAAAAAGAGAACCCCAGCTAAGAAACCTCATCCTAAGCCTCAAATGGCTAAGAAGGATCAACCTCCATAAAAGAAACCAAAGGGAGTGGTTTTTAAAGAACTGATTATGACTTGGTCTTAATCCAAAGAAGTCAAAGGAAGAGGAAAGAAGAAGGAAACAAAGCAACCACAACAATCTTCTTCCTCCGATGACTCCTTCAATCGGCAACTTCGGGAAGTAATGGAGAAATTAAAGCTCGACGCATTGGTTGGCAAAATTGCCTCACAAGCCAGCGCCTCAAGTTCACATCAAGTTGGCCAATCCAATATGGCTACTTCAGGGGTTCCTTCCATATCACAGGCTCCAGAGGAAGAACAAGTCACATATCCTCCTGAAGACTTCAATGTTAAGGAACTAAAGACATTTAAACAGAAGGTATATGATTCTGAGTTTGCACATAGACAGTTTTGTCCCATAGTATATGTCGACTTAGATTATCTGCTGAAGAGCTATGGTTTGGATTTTCATCCTTTTCTTGGATTTAATGCTCCCTGACTGAATGTTCATATTCCTTATTCACCCTCTGTTGTTAAATCTTTTTATTGCAACATGAAATCCCACAACATAAAACCTAGGATTGCAGAATTGATTGAGGAAGCAGTATCTACCACTGTTAGAGATCAATTTATTATGATATCTGCTAGTATCATTAATGATTTACTTGGGTATGTCGCACCTCCTTCTGATCCACCCACTCTGTCAGCCAATGAAGCCTTTCGGCTTTTGAGACCAAATGACCCAATAGGTCCTCTCAACTTTAAGCCTATTGACATGCCTGATTCTAATCGTGCCCTTCACTATATTTACTCTCATAGTATTGTTAATAAATCCAAAAATTATACCCATTTTGCTCAGAGAGATTACTATCTGCTGGCCTCTTTCCTAGCCGGTCAACAAAGAAATGTGGGGGAGATTATTTTTAGTGAGATGAGAAGATTTTGATTTTCTTCATCAAAATCCACCACCATACCATACCCACAAATTGTGTCTCTCATTCTCAAGAAAAATAAAGTGTGGTATTTATAGGAAACTGAGAGGGTAACTATTCCAAGGTTTGACAAGCCTCAATTGACACATATAAGTATCAATCTTCCAGTGAGTTAAACCAAGGCTATATCTCACAGAAAAGCCACTCCTTCGAGAGGTGATGAGGCTCAATCTTCTGCTCAAAGTTCAATTCCACCTCCATCTTTCCTGAACGCATCCCTTTCCACTCATCTGACTGAAGTGATAAATCAAGTTGTGTCTGGTCTGAAAAAGGAATTGATGACTGAGTATGAGAAGTTGGGAAACACGATGGAGTTACAAGTCTTAAATTTGGTGGACAAGGCTAATACCAACTTTGACTTGATGTTCAAGACTCAAGAAGATATGTCGAGAAGAATCACTGATATGGAGATCTTCTTACGCACTCATTTTCCGACTACGTCTTCTGAGGTGCCACCTGAGACTACTCATGCCTCGACTTCACCTCCTCATACACAGACACATATTCTCTTCACTAATCTGGATTCTAATGTTGATGTCACTTATGATCGGTCACCTTTACCACCACCCTCAGCCTCTGTTCCTCAGCTATCATCTCCACACTTTGAGCCAGAGCTAGTAGACCCTTCCACTGCCATGGTGCTCTTTGCTCTTACTTTTCCTCAGCCCCCTTCTGATGTTGACAAAATGGGGGAGAAGGATCTGTGATGGTTTCTGAGCTAATAGGATTAGATTTGGGGTGTATTGGGTAGTTTTTCTATATTGGGGTAGGCTTACTATTGTTTTTCTGTTTTACTTTTGCTGACATGGTTGTATATGGGTTTTTATGGGTAGATGTTGATTTAAGTTTACTATTGTACTTTTCAATTTCACTAATGGTTATTCTCAAGATTGTTAAGTTTTATGTTCAGTTCTAATGATTTCTCTGATACGATGACTTATCTTGGTGTTTAAGTGTCCATTGGAAATAATGCAGGAAACATATGAGGTTAAGTGCAAAAATTTGAAAATGAATCTAAATCTTTGTGAAATATGCATTTGAAAATGTTAATAATGTTTTTCACAATTTTCACTTTAATCCAGATTTTTCTTAAAACTCATCACAAAGGTTTTGTCATCATCAAAAAGAGGGAGAATGTTAGATTCCAATTTTTGATGATAACAAAAGGTACTTGTATGCAAAGTATGTTTTTACAAGTCTAAAGAATGATTGCAAAGTTACCAAATGCATATGGCAAAGTTTAGAGATGGCTGCTGTCAGTTTTTGCTGATGCGCTCGAGCAACAGAGTTAACACTCGAGCATAAACCTCTTTTGCACTCGAGCACATGTAAGTGTTGGACAAAAAGTGTTTGACAGAGAGCAATTGCTGTCAATTTTACTGATGCACTAGAGCACTATAACCAACACTCGACCATATGAAGCTATTTTGTACTCGAGTGATGGTAATATCTGCACCCGAGTCCTAGCGAGTGAGGGACTGCGAGTGTTTGGCCGAGAGTCATGCAGAACAAAGAAGCACAAGCATGCCTGAGTGATACATCAATACTCGCGAGTGAGAAATCTAACTCTCTCAATTCTGATGCAAGTGCTGAAGACAAAGAGTATATTATAGAAGAATATTCTTCTCACTCGAGTAAGGGTATGTATGCTCGAGTAGGGGCCATATCACCTGCGAGTGCAAAATCACACTCTTGATAAAACTGGGTGCGAGTGTTGTCCAGAGACGTGGCTCATAGTGTAAAATGAAGCAGCACTCGAGTGAGGGGACTAGTGCTCGAGTGAGGACCCACATCACTCGTAAGTGTGAAAATGCACTCTCTCAAAATCCGTGGAAGTGCAAGTGGTAAAACTGAAGCAAAAGGTGAAGATATGGTATTGCACTTGAGTGAGACATCACAATGCTCAGGTGATACTCTGCCAGAAGCCAAAACGCATCAGTCTTACAGTTTTCAATCTGAATATGGTTTAATGATATTTATTCATTTTATTTTCATTTATTATTATTATATAACATCATTTAACATGTATTATGAGTGTGATACAGGAGTTTGAACATTTGAATTAGAAAGACACAGAGGAAGTCAAACAACAGCAGACAATATCATTACGACCATCCAAATACATACCTACCGCGTTCAAAGATTTCAAACATACGCATGTCGTTCCACAGTAACTTGTTCCGCTCCACAATGATCATTATTCAAACGGGCAAAATCAAATGTCTATAAATACAGAGTTCCAGATGCCATCAAAAACAACAAAGTGCAAGAATTCACACAAGCAAATTCACGAGTCTTTGTTATTCACATTTTCTCTGTATTCATATTGTTCTTCAGTGATTATTATATTTGCTCTATAAGAGAGTTTGTATGCACTTCAAATTCTATTTTAATTTGATCTCAAGGTACTGGGACCTTAAGAGGGGAGATTTCCTTACGAGTGAAGCAGTGAGAGAATTCCTAATAGAACTTTCTGCTCATAATACTTACAAGATACAAGCAGAAGAGAACGTTGCTGCTCGTAAGACTTACAGTAGTGTAAGCAGAAGAGAACGTTGCTGCTCATAAGACTTGTATACATAAGCAAGAGAGAAAGGTCATAGATTTGTTTTTCTACACATAAGACTTATCGTAAAGGGGAGAGAAATTTCTAGTATTTCTACTCGTAGTTCTTTCAAGGACAATTGTTGTCTTGTGGCATTCCGAGAACCTACTGAATCTTGGAAAAATAGTGAAAATCTCAATAGGTTTTGATCTCTGAGGACTGGACGTAGGCCTGGCTTTTGGCCGAACCAGTATAATTCTCTGTGTGCTTATCTTCTCAACTCTACTCTAGCAACAACAATTACTATATCACCACATTAACCGAAAAATTTATCAGACCACCCAATTCCCCCCCTCTTGGGTGAAGCTTGCCTCTTTCAGGGATCATTTTTCTGAAAAATAAATGACAAGTTGTACGTATATGATGTATCACTGACCTCAACCACACACATTCTCGACGTGCTTCATGTATTGCTAGAATTTCAGCATGGTTAGATGATGTGGCTGACATAGTTTGTTTCATAGATCGCCATGAATTAGCTGCTCCTCCACATGTAAATAGATAGCTCGATTGTGATTTACCATCATGTGGATCAGACAAAAATCCAGCATCTGCATATCCAACCAGTTCATGCTTAGATACATTTGAGTAGTATAACCCCATGTCTATAGTACCTATGAGATAATGAAAAATATGCTTTATTCTATTCCAATGCCTTCGTGGTGGTGAAGAACTATATCTTGCTAATAAATTAACAGCAAATGATATATCAGGACGTGTGTGATTAGCAAGATACATTAGTGCTCCAATAGCACTAAGATATGGTACTTCTGGACCAAGTAGTTCTTCATCACCTTCTTTACTAATTTCTCAAGGTCGGAATGGGTCTTTATCCACCTTCAAAGACCTTACAACCATTGGGGTACATAATGGATGGGATTTATCCATGTAAAATCGCTCTAGGACCTTCTTTGCATAAGTTTCTTGAAGTACTCGATCTGTAATCCAAGACAAAATTTTGTTCTTCCCAAATCTTTCATTTCAAATTCTTTCTTTAAATAATTAATTTCCTTTTGAAGCTCTTCAAGAGTTCCAATGATGTTGATATCATCAACATAAACAACAATTATAGCAAACTCACTTTTAGATCTTTTAATAAAGATGCATGGGCATATCGGATCATTTTTGTATCCTTTTTTCAACAAATATTCATTAAGACGATTATACCACATGTGCCCTGATTGCTTCAAGCCATATAGGGACTTATTTAACTTTACTAAATATTGTTCTCGAGAACTTGAATTAGATGCTTCTGGCATCTTAAGTCCTTTAGGGACTTTCATATAAATATCATTGTCAAGTGATCCATATAAATAGGCAATCACAATATCCATTAAATGTAAATCAATTCCTGCATTTACTGCTAGACTAATTAAATAACGAAAAGTAGTCGCATCCACTACTGGTGAATATGTTTCTTCAAAATCAATGCCAAGTCTTTATGTAAAATCTTGGGCTACAAAACGTGCCTTATATCTTAGTTATTTTGCCCTTTTCATTTCTTTTTCGTACAAAAACCCATTTACATCCAACTGATTTTACATCTTCAAATGAAAGGACTATAGGTCCAAATACTTTTCATTTTGCCAATGATTTAATTCTTCATTAATGGCATCTTTCCATAGGGGCTAATCTTTTCTTTATTGCCACTCATTAATGGATTTGGGCTCATGATCCTCATTATCATTTATTACATCATATGCTATATTATGACAAGCAAAGATGTCATCAATGTTGACTTCATTTCGATCCCATCGGATTTCATTCATAACATAATTTATTGAGATCTCATTATTTTCACATATATCAGGTACCTGGGTCTCTTCTGGGACTACAACATTCTCTTCTAGAGATATCTCTACTGGAGATAATATCTCTTCAGGAGATGGCTCTTCTGGAGCTACTAATTTTTCTTCATTATCCTCGACTTGACCATCTATATTCTTTACTCCTTTTCTTTTTCGAGGATTTTTATCTTTGGAACCGATGGGCCTGCCACGCTTCAGACGTGCTTTAAATTCATTCATAGCAGGTTGTCCTTTAGGGACATCAATTTTGTTAGGAGCATTAGCAGCTGGGACATGTGACTTTATCACTTTCTTTGGGTCAATAAATGCTTCTGGCATTTGATTAGCTAAATTCTGTAAATGAATTATCTTTTGAACTTCCAGTTCACACTGTTTTGTACGAGGATCAAAATGAGCCAATGATAATTCATTCCAACTAATTTCTTTACCCAGCTGTTTGTTTTCTCCCCCTAAAGTTGGGAAAAGTGATTCATCAAAATGACAATCGGAAAATCGTGCCATAAATAAATCTCCTGTAGATGGTTCTAAATATTTTATAATTGATAGAGATTCATACCCAACATATATTCACATCCTTCTTTGAGGACCCGTTTTAGTGAGTTGTGGTGGTGCTACAGGCACATATACCACACACCCAAAAATTCTTATATGGGAAATATTAGGTTCCTGACTATAAACCATTTGTAAACATTTTATAATTGATAGAGATTTGTACCCAACATATATTCACATCCTTCTTTGAGGACCCGTTTTAGTGAGTTGTGGTGGTGCTACAGGCACATATACCACACACCTAAAAATTCTTATATGGGAAATATTAGGTTCCTGACCAAAAACCATTTGTAAGGGGGAAACCTTTAAATAACTTGTTGGCCTAATGTGAATTAACATTGCTGTATGCAAAATGGCATGGCTCCAAGTAGAAATTAGTAAAGGTCTTGCAATTAGTTGCAACCTTTTAACCAATGTTTCTGCAAGTCTATTTTGCGTATGAACATAAGCTACAAGATGTTCAACATCAATTCCAAGGGACATACAATATTTATTAAAAGCTTGTGATGTAAATTCACCAGCATTATCAAGACATATTTTCTTGATAGGATAATCAGGGTAATGTGCTCTTAATCTAATCAATTAAGCAAGTAATCTCGCAAATGCCAGGTTACGAGAAGATAATAAGCAAACATGTGACCATTTAGTTGATGCATCAATTAAAACCATATAGTACCTAAATGGTCCACATGGTGGGTGTATTGGCCCACAAATATCTCCATGTATCCGTTCTAGAAATGTGAGAAACTTACTTTCTGCTTTGCTTGGTGAGGGGCGAATAATTAACTTTCCCCTGGAACATGCAGCACATGAGAAATCATGAGATTGTGGTATTTGTCTACATTTCAGGGTATGTCCACATGAATTCCCAATTATTTGTCGCATCATGATTGAACCGGGATGGCCTAACCGATCATGCCAAACATTAAATTCATTAGTAAACTTCTGGTTTACATTGTCAAACTGCTGGTTTGCTTTGGCAGACTTCTGGTCTGCATTGATGAACTTATGGTTCTCAATACTATGTGTTTCAATTGTGCTTATACATGTGTAATACAAGCCTGAAGGAAAAATAGGAAAACTTTATAATATGCATTTTCTACCAGTAACTATATTTGTGATAACAAGATATTCCTGATTATTTTTAGTTGTCGTTTCTAAATGATATCCATTTCTACGGATATCTTTGAAATTCAATAAGTTTCTTTTAGACTTGGTAGAATAAAATGCATTATCAATACATAATTTTGTTCCTTCAGGTAACAAAATATTAGCTCTTCCAGATCCTTCAATTAAATTTATATTACCAAATATAGTCTAAACATTGGCTTCTCGTATTACCAAAGAAGAAAAATATTTATCATGTCTGAGTATGGTGTGGGTTGTTGCACTATCAATGAGACATAAATCTTCAGGATTGATGCCAATAGGATTCATTCTTCACAAAAACATAACTAAAATTAATACATATGATAGAAACAACTTTAAATAAAACATAACAGTTTAAATTATATTAAAAAATCTGCAACATCTAAATAGTTATTATCTATATCTCCATACTTAGAATTCTCGCCCTGATCAACATGATTAACTTCAACATTTGATCCTTTACCATTTATTTTAATTGATTCTTGGTAAAGATCAACTAGGTGCCTTGGTGTACGGCAGGTACGAGACCAATGGCCCTTGCCACCACATCGATAACATGGATTATCAGCATATTTATTATGCCTACTACTTTCCCCTTTTTGGTTCTTATCAGTCTTTTCCCACTTCTGGTAGGAATTTGAACCACCATGATATCGACCACGGCCACGGCTATAGCCACGCCCACGTCCATGTCCATATCTACGGCCACAGCCACGGCCACGACTAGAATTAAATTTATTTGTTACAGCATTCACTTCAGGGAATGGAGTTGAGCCTGTTGGACGGGATTCATTATCTTTCAATAAAAGCTCATTATTTTGTTTAGCCACAAGGAGACAAGAAATTAATTCAGCATATTTCTTGAAACACTTTTCACAATATTGCTGCTGCAAGAGCACATTGGATGCATGAAATGTGGAGAATGTCTTTTCTAGCATATCATCATCAGTAACATTTTCTCCATATAATTTCAATTTAGAAGTAATCCTGAACATAGCTGAATTATATTCGCTTATAGATTTAAAATCTTGCAGGCGCAAATGTAACTAGTCATAATGAGCTTTTGGAAGAATGACCATCTTCTGGTGATCATACATTTCTTTCAAATTATTTCAAAGAACAAGTAGGTCCATTACTGTCAAATATTCAATTTTTAAATCCTCATGCAAATGGTGGCGAAGAAAAATCATGGATTTAGCTTTGTCTTGGTTGGATGCATGATTCCCTTCTTTGATTGTGTCTTCCAGACTTTTAGCATTCAGGTGAATTTCCGCATCCAACTTCCAAGATAAATAATTTTTTCCAGTAATATCAAGAGTCACAATTTCAAGTTTTGCTAGGTTTGCCATGGTTCAAACTAATTAAAGAAATAAATGAAAATAATTAAAATATGAAATGTAAAAATGCAATATAATATCTTAAACAAAAGTAACTGTCAATTCATAAAGACAATAAATAATTCATAAGGCAAGATAAGAAAATTAAAATATGTATGGCTTCGGGCCATTCAATCTCATGGCTTCAGGCCAATTAATCTCAATATGAGGAATTAAACTATTATCTTCAGGATAAAAGTTGTACATGACTTCTGACCGTATAATAAGATAAAAGATGAAAAATGTATATAGCTTCTGGTCATATAATAAGATGAAAAATGTATACAGTTTCTGGCCATATAAGATAAAAAAATGTATATAGCTTTTGGCCATATAATAGGAAATAAAATGGATATGGCTTCTGGCCATATTATAAGAAATTAAAACAGTATGACTTCTGGTCATAATTTCAAAAATCATATATGTATGGCTTCTGGTAATAATAATAATAATAATAATAATAATAATAATCATGGTTCAAAAAACCGGACCGGACCGGCCGGTTCGACTGGTTGAACCGGGAACCGGTCCTTGGTCCGGTCCGGTTTGATCAAAAACCGGTCAGACCGGTCGAACCAGTCAGAACCGGTCGGACCGGTCAGAACCGGTTAAAACCGGTGGTCCGACCGGTTGACTCGGTTTCTTCCTTTTTTTAAAAAAAAATTTCAAATTTTTATTTTGTGTTTTTTGAGGGCAAAATGGAAAGTTGAAGACTAAAATGAAGAGAAAAATAGATAAAGAAAGAACAAATCTAAAAAAATGAAGAAAATAACGAAAAAAAATTAATTAAAAAGATATAATAATTATAAGAAATGAGATATCTTTGTATAAGTATAGGTATTATAACTAATACTAATAGATTTTAAACATTTTTTTTTCTAAAAATCTTTATTTTTATCTATAGAAGTTTAAAAATATATTAATATATATTATCACTAATAAATTATAATATTTTAATATGACCGGTTATGACCGGTTCAACTACCGGTTAGACCCCGGTTGACCCATTAACCCTTGAACCTGTGATGTGACCGGTTCATTGCCCGGTCCGATTTTTCGTTCCTTGATAATAATAATATAAAAGAACTTGACAATTATATATAAAGGATATAAAAATAATAATGATCTCCAATCTTAGCCATGGAACCTGATGTTATATAACAATCGGTAAAAGTATCTCTCTAATTCCATATAGTGGCTCAGATTATCCCAGATCTATAAAATAAAACAAGGTATATATAATCATTAAAGAAACATAAGAAGATCATACCTTCTTTTAGAGTTTCGTGCTGATAACGTGTTACAAAAGTATATTGGGTTAATATAACTTTTGGTCCTTGAAGTTTGATCTAATTTTGGTTTTGGTCCCTCAAGTTTGAAATCTGTGGTTTTGGTCCCTGAAGTTTCACCTGATTTTGGTTTTGGTCCCTGAAGTTTGAAATCGGTGGTTTTGGTCCCTGAAATTTCACCCGATTTTGGTTTTGGTCCCTCAAGTTTGAAAAGGACTTGGCGACCCAATTAAAAAACCCGACCCGACCCAGAAAAAAAACCAAGTCCTTTTCAAATTTGAGGGACTAAAACCAAAATGAGGTGAAACTTCAGGGACCAAAACCACCGATTTCAAACTTCAGGGACCAAAACCAAAATCGGGTGAAACTTCAGGGACCAAAACCAACGATTTTAAACTTGAGGGACCAAAACCAAAATTGGATCAAACTTTAGGGACCAAAAGTTATATTAACCCAAGTATATTTGATAAGAAAGAAGATTGATAGGATTCAAAGAAAATTGATAGAATTTCTAGAGAGAAGTTCTCATTCAGTTCATTTGAAATAATCAATTACATGCATTTATATAGAGTCAGAAATCTAACCCTGGTTACATGACCATGATTACTTTATATTTTCTTTATGTCATTGTCTTCTTTTGCTTTGCATTGTGTCAAGTCTTCTTTTTTTCTTTATGTCAAATTGATTGGAAGAATAATATGAGTCAATAGACATTCGCATATTTAATATTTATAACAATACTGATATGTTTACTGTATTTATTTGCTTAAATGTCACAACTTCATAGCTAGAGCTGTTCATCAGCTACGGTCAAAGGTCTAAAGTGGTCATTAAACAGAAGGACACCACTGTGACTCGGTGAGCACCTGAGAAAGTGATGTTAATTAAGTGCTGATTAAATGCAAAAAAGAAAAATAGTTATATTACCCTCTGAAATATTTTCCCCAGAAAAGTGGGAATAATTTTAGTAACGGAATTTTTTCCGTAGCCAAATGGAAATTTTCATTGAATTAAATTTATATTTGACTAATTAAGAGGATAAAATTATTTTAATTTTGCATTGCTACTTTCTCAAGTTTGTAACACCTTAATGACGTAAATTTTTATGAGAGAATGACAGAAAAAAATCTCCTTAATATATGTGAATTCTAAATCAGGAAGTGAAATGGTCTAATTACTGCGAAGCTCTTATAGAGTAATTTGTGATTAACTTTTTGTGAAATTGTTTAAATGTCCTTAATTTGAAATAGCAAAATGCCAACAACAATTGAATAAATAATAACTTCAACCAATCAAATAATTAAAAACACTAACTAAAGTAGTAACAACTAATTTATAGTGAAATTTCTTGCTGATTGACAACAATAATTTAACAAGTAAATACTCCAATCAATCATGATGGGTCTACAAAGTAATTTCAATTTCTTTTGAATAGTTTATAAATTTTTGACCAAAAAAAGAGTGTGTAATTTTACAACAAATAATATTTTTTACAAATTACAAAAATCAATATGACTCATCTTTCATATATTTCATATGATGTACAAGGAAATGTGTCTATTTATGTATTATTAATTATTATGTTTGAATTTTTTCAAAAAAAAAAATTATGTTTGAATCAACCAACCAGTTGTCCACTTAAAAAAAATCCCGCAACATGAACCGCCATGCCCAAGTTGCTTAACTTTCTCTACTTTTCTATTTTGGTTCCCATCAAACGATATCTTTTTCTTTTTCTTTTTTACTGAAGAATGATACCGTATCTTTTTTTCTTTTTTTTTTTTGGATTAGCACCCGAGGTGCGGAGGTAGGATTGAACCCGGGAGAGGAGGCACAAAGGCCTCACTCCTATGCCAAGTGCACCGGATGCGCGGTGGCATGATACCGTATCTTTAATAATTTTGTTGTGTTAGTGACATATTAGTAACTTATCAAAAATAAAAAAGACAAAGTTGGTTTTGTTAAGAAGGGATATCGTGTATTGAAAAAAGGAAGGGATATACCACCCGCGTTAGGTGGTTTTGCCATTAACTTGTGTGTGTCCAAAAGAAAGGAAGGGATATCAACACATAATGGGCGATATTCTTACTATATTACCACTACTTTTTATTTGGTCAAATAACTGTTGCATTTATTCAATAAATATACATAAAATATATAACAAAACATATTATTTATAAGTAATAATAATGTGATCTTATTATAATATAATATATATATATATATAGAAGAATTTATTTTAAATAAATTAATTGAAAAGGGTTGTTTTTTACATGCATGTATTAATATTTTTAGATGGAGATAGATTGGCAAAAAAAAAAAAAAAGTAGCAATAACTATAAAAAAGAAGTTATGAAAGGTGGAAGAAATTACCTGTTAGAAGAAAAGATTTGAAAAGATGGTGCAGCCTACGAAATTTTGTTCCATTAATTAATTCAACTATATTAATATATTTGAAATAAATAAAATTTTAAGTGGTATTTTGACCCGTGTGTACATAAACTTTATACCCCCTCCCAAAAAGGAAGCCATGTAAGCATGCACATAAATGCAGGAAAAAAAAAAGTGTGCACATAAATGATAAATGGCTTTTCATATTTTATTTATTTATAGGGAGAATTACAGTTATGTCCAGTCCAAAGAAAAAAATGAAAAAATAGTCCCGCTAACAACCTCAGAAGCCTACATTGACAACCTGAGGGGCGAGCCTAATAACTTCGAGGGACCAATTTTTCATTTTTTCCCTTGGACGGGACCTAACTGTAATTCTCCCTTATTTATATAATTATATGACATTTAATTAATACTATTATATTACATTCAGGTATTGTCCAATTTAAGTGGGCTTTTTATATTTGTGGTTCTTAAAATTTTAAGAAGCGTAAACTTATTCACTTCGCCCTAATAAAATTCAAATTTAAATTTGTCATTTTCAGTTAATGGAGAGAGGAGTGATAGGATACTGACGAATGGTTGGGTTGAGCTTACTCGCATACTAATGGTAGGGCAGGGGTATGGAGGTGTTATCAAAAACTATGAAGGGAATCCGATTGAAGCCTTCATGCTCTATATCAAAAATGGAGACTATCTTGTTAATTGTTGAGCTATGGGCATGCCTCATTGGTCTTCAGAGGGCTTAGGACGGAGGTCGCAAGAAAATTTCGTTTGTGGAGTGATTCCTTGGAGGCGATCCGATTTATCAAGGATGGCAATAATGAGTTACTCTCTCGTTATTCATATAAAAAACACTTATCTAATTTAATTAAATTAAAAAAGTTAATTAAATTAATTAATATGACATGCATTTTTTTAAAACACATTAGTAATCTTTTTTAATTTCCCTATTCTTTCTCCTACTTACTTATTTTTTAGGAAACATCAATGGAGTAAATTAGAAAAAGATTACACTATTACAGAATCGCCAATATATGACGGTTATTATCAGCCATAAATTACGATTCTTAACTGTCATATATGCAAATGCTATATATGCTCAGCACAAGATACATAACAGTTCCCAACCGTAATATATTGAGGGCATATATAACGGCTATTTGTTAATAATCGTAATGTACTGGTTTTAATTTTTTTATTATATATATATTTTTATTTTGTTTTATTGTAAATATTTATTATATAAAACACAATATAAATATATAATCAAGGATAATAACAAGATAATAATATTAAATAAAAAATTTATTTATAGTATCCATAATTCAATACATTATCAAAAAAAATTTAATACATTATAGACAAACATCATGCAATTTAAAAGAAATTAATCACTTAAACACTTTAGAACATTATCTTATAATTTTTTGAATTCTAAAGGCAAATCTCTTAAAAAGATTTTACAATATTCTCCAATACCTTTGTTATAGATTATCGATCATATATCAATACTCCAGAGTTTCCATCACTCATCCTTTAATTGTAAAAAGATAATATAAATATGAAAATCAGAATATATATTGTAAAAATTGGTAAAGATTAAAACTTGAGCAAATCTTGGATTTGATACAACAAATCTGATTTCAACCACTAAAATTTAAGAAAGTGAGAGGGTGAACGTTCAAGTAGATCGTGATTCAACAAGCTACTAAAAATTAGGGGGGAAAATTATATTGATTTTACTTTATATAATCTAATGTTATCAAAATTATTTTCATTGCAATAAAACAATAATTAAAAAATTGGCATTTTAACTCATCGTTTTTTCGTGTTTTCTATTTTTCTCTGGAGATTTTTTCTATTTTTATCTTCAAAGCAACGACCATCATTATAAATTAGATATCACTTTTTGTCTGCAATTCTTCTTCCTAGATAATTTGATGACCTTGAGCCTCAACTAGTAAGCTCTCGTTATATAAAAAAGAATAAAATGAAACTAAAAACATTAATTGAAAAAATGAGGGCTTACCCAAGGAAGAATCATGAAAGGAAGGAGCTGCAAATGAAGACCCATGTTAGTGGTGGAGGAAAGAACCCACAGTGTAGAGAAAAACTTATGAAAAGAAGAGCATGAAACCCATTAGAGAAGTTCAAAAATGTTTAATTAAAAAGGGGTTATAAGAGTTGCGTCAAATAATTTTTTTTTAGAATCCTACCTTTTTAGATGAAAGCAAAAAGTTCTTTGTGAAGAACCGTAATGTATTGTCCATAATATTAATTAATATTTCAATAAAGATTATATTAATATATTGTTAGATTATTTAAGAATTCTTTGTGAAGAACTATAATGTATTATCAAATAATTTTTTTATATTATAAAATACTTAACGATTCTTTATAAAGAACCACAATATATTATCAAATATTTTTTTTTTCAAAATCCCACCTTTTTATATCAAATAATACTTAATGGTTTTTTTTGAATAACTGTAATGTATTTTCTAATAACTTTTTTATACAATATCACCTCCTTATATTTGATATTTTTCATAATCCCGCTTTTTTATATATGATGGCCATCATTTTTAACCGTTAAGCAATCTTAAAAAATATATAACAGTTCTTTGTGAAGAACTGTCAATTATTGTAAAATATTTTTTTTTTGGTATCTCGCTTTTTTATATATGACAGTTTTCATTGATAATTGTTAAGTATTCTTGAAGAATACATAACGGTTTTTTATGAAGAATTGTTAAATATTGTCAAATAAATTTTATTTAGAATCCCACCTCTCCTGCCTCCTTAAGATATTAATTGATATTATATATTAGACTAATATCTTAACATATTATATTTATCTTAAAAGTGTAAATATGAGATATTATTAGATATAACAGATTTATAATCATAACTTAACATTAATTATTATAACTATTATATATTTATTTTCACTGATATAATGTTGGAAAACAAATTATTTATAAGTGTTACAGGACAATTGTTTCATAAAAATCGTCACATTTGTCATTAAATAAATTACGGCTATTAACTACAACCTTTATTTTTATGTTTTCATAAATTATGCTTCTTAATACATAACAATACGCATATTTAACTATTATATTTTAGCATTATATATTCTTACGCGACCTCTGCCTCAATATACATAACGTTTATTTGTTGTAATTATTATTTACTAAGGCTATGTTTGAAATAACGTTTTTTTTTAAATAAGTGTTTATTACGTAAGTCGAGATAAAACTCCTCTCATATACTTACCTCGTATATTATAAATCACGATTTATAAGTACTTACAAGTCAAAAACAAGCTATTCCAAATGAGCATTAAGTGTTATATATATCCGAATTTATAATAATATTAATAAATATAAAAAGTATGTCTTATACATTTAGGACTACTATAATCTCCTCCAAAAATGTCCTATTCTAAGAACAGGAGGAGCATATGCTAACTGTGGCCTAATTCTCGTAAGCTGCAACATGCTACACTGTGATTGGTTGATTGAGTTTGGGTACATTAGAAGAGAGGAGAATTATGCAAAGCTGATAGCCTTGCCAAGTGAGCCTCGTTGTTTCCTCCTGGTCTTCACATTACGTCTTTAGATAACTCCCTTTTATTTTTCTTTCAGTATTGTAGAGTAGCCCTTTACTGTTTTCTCCCTGATAAAGAAATATGACAACTTACTTGACTTTCACTTTAATTTCTAATTCCTTCATGGGAAGAACTCAACGCGTCGAGTTCTAAAAAACTGTGACTTAGTAACAGTGATTATGGTAGGATCAACTCTTATGATTGCTGTTGGGAGATGGGCTGAAAAGGTACAATCGCACGCCCTCCGTGCTGCTCCCTCCCACTGCTTCCTCCTCTACTGCTGCCACCCCTCAGAATCGGTCTGGGGACCATAGGCTCGTTCCTCTTGTCCATCGTTGAAGCCATACAAACTACAAAAAAAATTAAAAAAAAAAACAGATTTAGTCACATTTTGTATGTAAAATTATAATAAAAATAAAAATAAAATAAGTATTGTCCGTACTTCAAGTGATAATGAGAAATGCTAGAGAGAAAACTCTCCGATAGATGTCAGAACGCTTAGATCTGAAGGAAAACTCTCAGAAAAACTTAAGAAAATAAAACGGCAAAATGGGAAAAAGGAGAGGCAACGCGGCTTTTATAGTTGAGGATTTTGTAGCGGTTATTTAAAAAATTGCTACATCAACCACTACAAAAAAGTTAGGGCAACAAACCTTTGTATCGGTTATTTGTGAAGACCCTTGAAGTTCTGTAGCGGTTATTAAGCATAACCGTTACAAATGTGATGACCTTTAAAGTTTTGGACGCGGCTTCTCTCCTTTGATATTACCGTCCGCTGCCCTCCTTTGCCTTTAAACTGCGCCGTTTTGGCGCAAAACACAGCACCCAGTTTTTTTTTTTGTTTTGAAAATCACTATTTAACATCCTGATGTATTTTTTCAGTACCAGTCAGTTTCCTAAAATATTTTTTCAAGATCCTAAAATAATTTTTCAGTATTATCTAGTATTTTGAAAAACACTATTCAACATCATGAAGTATTTTTTCAGTACTAGTCAGTTCCCTAAAATATTTTTCAAGATCCTAAAATAATTTTTCAGTATTATCTAGTATTTTAAAGTATTTTGATAATTTCAGTCAGTACTCTGAAATATTTTTTATCTAGTATTTTAAAGTATTTTGATAATTTCAGTCAGTACTCTGAAATATTTTTACTGAAAAATTATTTTAGGATCTTGAAAAATATTTTAGGGAACTGACTAGTACTGAAAAAATACTTCATGATGTTGAATAGTGTTTTTCAAAATACTGGATAGTACTGAAAAATTATTTTAGGATCTTGAAAAAATATTTTAGGAAACTGACTGGTACTGAAAAAATACATCAGGATGTTAAATAGTGATTTTCAAAAAAAAAAAAAACCGGGTGCTGTGTTTTGCGCCAAAACGGCGCAGTTTAAAGGCAAAGGAGGGCAGCGGACGGTAATATCAAAGGAGAGAAGCCGCGTCCTAAAGTTTTATAGCGGTTATGTTTCTATTACCGCTACAAATAGGCGACCTTTCATTTTTTGTAACGATTCAATCCGTAGTAACTGTTACAAAAAAAAAATGATATACTATTGACACGGCTTGGTGGTGCCAAGTGGTACAAATGTTGTAGCGGTTTATTTGTCATAACCACTATAAAATAACCGTGACAAAGTTTGGCTGGAATATTGCGCCATATTTATAGCGGTTATTTCCTATTAACCGCTACAAATAATGTTGATAATCTATCACACCACTTAACGCATAGGTTGCCGTTACAATATTGTAGTGGTTTATTATAAAACCGCTACAAATGTTAATATTTATAGTGGTTAAAATTAATTACTATAAATTAACCGCTACAAAATCTCTCTCTCTCTCTCTTTTTTTTTTTTTTGTAGTGACGAGACATATGATCCATGGAGAATTTTACGACACTCCAATTGTATGATATACTTTATTAGCGTTAACATGAGAAACATGGTATCTTTTTTTTTAAAAAAAAAAATCGTATTTGATACTATTGTAAAGTAGATAAATTTGAAAACAGACAAATTTATGTACTATTATAACATTCTTAATCGTATTAAACATTGATTTTCTTTCAACTTTATATCTGTGTCTTGTTTGAAAAGACAGTAAAGTTTTTCTTTATTTCTAATATGTAAGAAAAAAGATTTTAAGACATACATATCATAATATCATGTATCTCATTATATTATTTCTGGTTATCTTACATTTTAATATGTTAAAAAAATAAATTTTATTATTCATAACATACTGGCACACTTCTCCTACCTTTTTATAGCCAAAAATATTTTTTTAAAAAAACGTTAAAAACGGCTAGAATCTATAAACTATGTTATCGATGCAATTTTTTTTAAAAAAAAAGCTAACCTCATTCAATATATTCTGATAACTCTTTATTATTATTATTATTATTATTATTATTATTATTATTATTGACCTGGTAATAACTCCTTTTATAAATCTATGAGTTTATTCACTTTATTGTGATTACAATTCTCATGAGTGTATGAAGGGACTATATTTTTCGTCCTACCTGCATGGATGGAATTGAAGAAGGAGAGTCGGAATTTTAATGAGTTTAATTAAAAAAATGGAACTAATCGTTTTTAATTAAATTTACTTGCTCTTTTATTTTACATTATTTATTAATTTTTTTATTTGATTAATTAATGATATAATTCTTTCAAAACTTTGACAGTAAAAGGTTCGTTTCTCCCAATAAATGCATTTTCTAAAATTTAAAATTGTGTTATCCTTTTTATTAGGGTGAATGGGCTTACAACCTTAACCAACAACTTATTAGTTTTATTAAAATTTTATAACCCTATTTATCTATTATTTTAAAAAGGTTAAACTCATTAAAAATGTCTTGCCCCTTCCCCATCATTTCCCTCCAAGGCTCCAACCAAATAGAGGGTAAGGAGCAATGTACGAATCTTCAAGGCTATCAAAATATTTAACAAATACATCAAACAAATATTTTTAAATTTTTTTATAAATAAGACTATATAAGAATTAAGGTAATCAAACCCGGACCTGTCACTGAACCGGCAGGAGTACTAGGTCCAGGGTTAGTGGGTTATACCGGAGCTAACCTGAGACCAAACTGGTGAGAAATTAAAAATTTTTGATTTATTAATGTGAAATTCTAAAAAAAATTAAGAAAAATTGATTTTTTTTTTTTTAAAAATCCTAACCGGACTAGACTGATCTATTGGCCGGTTTTTGGTACAGACCGCCTAATCCAATCCGGGTTCTCTAAAATTTTTTTAATAGAAAAGAATGAAAAAAGTAAATAGAGTGACGTATAATAGCGTGACTCATAATAAAATTTATTAAATATAATTAAAAATTAAAATAATGATATTGATAATAATTAAATATTTTTTGCATTGGACAAAATTTGAAAAGTATACTATAATATTTATATATTAATATATTAAATTCCAATTTTATATTAGCAAAAATCTTATAAAAGGATGGTTGAATTAATCAAACTCTAATTTGGGCAACTGAATTTAATAAATTATAAATTAGGTTATGTGATATAATTAAGAATTTAGAAATTGGGCCAAATCACATCCATACAACTTAGTTGATGGTATATCAAGTCGACCTAAAAAATTGACCTAGAAGGAAAAACAAGTCATGAACGGTGATTATTATAATCATATAATCCAAAGCATTTCCTCATGATTGGCACATATATAATTATGTATTATATTACTACCTCCGATCCTAAATATAGGATATAGTTTATAGTGTAAGGACCGGAGGGAGTATTATTAAGAAGAAAAGAAACGGTTTGGGATGAAGGGGAAGCAGATGTATTAACATAAGCTCTGGCTTTTGAATAGAACTTGGCACTCCCACCCAAAACAATCCCAGTCGCAGCCCTACACAAATAATTATTAAATATCTCTAATATCATCATCATCATCATCATCATCATCATAGGGAGGGAACAGCGTTACATAACGTTAACTGTACTAAATATTGTGACAACCCAAACTTCTGATTTTCTATTCAAACGGGCTGTTCCCAGGCTTGCCCTTATTTAACCCAACAAATTAAGGTTGTGTTTAGAGCTCGTTCAATCCGCAACTCACTATAAAAAAAATATGAAATTTATGATAGAATTTTTTCGTGGCAAATTCTAACAGAAATCTATCGGAAATTTTTCTGACGAAATTTATTTTTCTACGGAATTTGTCACGGAAAATATTCTGTGGCAAATTTCATCTTTTACCACGGAATTTTCGACAGAATAATTCCGTTGCAAATTTCTGACGGAATTTCAGATGGAAATTTGCTACAAAATTCAATTTTCGCTGGAATCGTCAGAATTTTTGTCAGAAATTTGTGACAGAATTATTCCGTCGCAATTTCCGATAGAATTCAATTCCGTCAGAAATTCCCACACAATTTCTGACTGAATTCAATTCCGTCAAAAAATTTAAAAATTATTATTTTTAATTAATTATTATTTTTAATTAAATTTAATTTTAAAAAATTATTTTTATAAAATTTATTATTTATTAATTAATATTTTTAGTTTAATTTAAATATATTTTTTAATTATTATTTTCTAATTTCTAAAATATTTTTAATTTCCAATAATAGGTTTTGGTCCCTATAGAGGAAAAATGATCATATAAAAAATAAAATTTATTAGTTATTAATTAATATTAGTAAAAAAATATTAGTTAATAATTATTTATTAGTTATTAATTAATGTTAATAAAAAATAATTTTAGAAATTAGAAAAAAAATATAGTCATATGAAATTTATTTAAGATGTAAAATTTTTTAATTTGAAGTGAATTTATATTAAAAATTATAAGAATATATAAAATTATTTTATATTGGTATTACATTTATATATAAGAAACAAATATATATTTATAAATAATTGATTAAGTATAATAAGATTATATGTATATAACTGTGTAATAATAGAACGTCAAAGTAGTTGAGCTCATCCGGTAAGGCATCATGCGCGTACGGACGAGGTCATGGGTTTAAATTAAAGGAAGGGCAAGTTGAGTTGCATTTTCAGAAATAAAAGAGTTTGCGACACGTGGCAAAGGGAGGTTGCAACACGTGGCGGATCTGGGCGTCGACGACAAGGTGGACGCCGCCGGAGCTGCCATGCTCCGCCACAGACGATGAGGGAGCGATCGCCGGAGTTGCCACGTGGTTTTTTAAATTTAAAAAATAAAAAATAAGTTTGCGACGAAATTTCCGAACGGAATTTCTGACAAAATATTCCGTCGGAAATTCCCAACGGAATTTGAATTCCGTCGAAAATTTGTTTGTTACACTATTATTACCGACGGAATCCATTGCATCGAAAATTCCGTCAGAAACTCTAAATTCTATCAAAAATTCATTCCGTGTTTTTTTGTAGTGACTCTTGTACTATCACGTGAGGAAGGCAACACAAGTCCTCCTTCTTCATCAGCCATTTATTCCTCAATTAACAAAGACCAAAATAGTAGTAGAAGCAACAGAAATATCGTGTGTCTTAATCTAGATGTAAGGCTGGTTTACCTAAATTTGGGTGTGATGTCTTCTTCAACACAAATGGGTTTGAGATAGGAGGGCGATGAGTCGCTTGGATATATCAATTTTCTTCCTTTTTTGATTTCCGGAGTTTGAGAAAGTTTTTCTGTCATTTTTTTTTGCTTCTAGGTCAACTTTTTGAGTTATCTGGATATATCAACTAAGAGGTATAGATGCAATTTAGCCCAATTTCTAAATTCCTAATTGTGTCACATAATCTAATTTATAATTTATTAAGTTCAATTACTTAAATTAGGATTTGATTAATTCAATCATCTTTTTATAGAATTTTCCCTTTATTTTTTTTTGAGCAAAAGAATTTTCCCTTTATATTAATACGATAAATAGATTAAAATTGATGAGTTTGGCTAATGTATAAGAAATCCAAAATTAAAAATAAAGCCAATGGGAACAGAAAATGACATAAAAACAAAGGGAAGATGGGCAGTGATGTGGCTTCCAAATATGACAGAAACTGCTTTTTCCTGTTTCTTTTGTAAAAGGGAGGATATTCGCCTGCCCATGACCCTCAATCTCTATCCTGAAACCGACATGTCTTGTCCGCCCAAACGTCCCCTCATTACTCATTCGCTTTATTAGCCATCCATGTGTCAGCCCCCAACCCCAGTTTAATAGTTTAATCTGTGGGGCCCTTGACAAATTGCCCAATATCACCATAATATTACGTGCTCGTTTGGTATAGTTTATTTTTTTATTTATAAGTGATTATAAATCGTGATTTATGGTATATGAGGTAAGCATGTGAGAGGAGTTTTATCTCAACTTATATGATAAGGATTTATTGTCCCAGAATAAATGATGCTAAACTCAAGGCTACTTTTGCTAACTTAATTGATCAGTAAAACAATCTTTAAATCCATTCAAATAAATCATTGTAATCATTTTCATCTGACATTTGTAGTCATTATTATCAAACTCTCTACAAGTTATTTAAAATATTAATTATTTTTATGAATGCCTTATATTTTAGTTTTTGTTTCTAAATTTCCAAAAAAAATTATTAATTTGTTTGATAAATTTAAAACATTAATTATTTCTCTAAATCTCCTAATAAATTTATTGAAAGTAATTCTAAGAAAATTAATTTGTTTGATAAATTTAAAAAATTTAATTTTATCACACTTTTAATATATAACAAATTATCAACAAGTCTTTGCTGTAACAATTAAATTATATAAAATACAAAATATGTAAATCAATGAGTGCATCAATCAATAAAAATTTGTGCCAAGAGCTTCATGGCTCAAGTAGCACCCTATCCCTTCTCATATATAGGATTGGTTACCATCTTTTGTTCTTATTGGTCTCTTTTCATCATCTTCCCATTCACTATTCAACTCAGCCGTTAGATTGAAATTTGAAAGATTCAGGTTTAATGTTTTAAAAAAATATTAAATTATAAAATAAATAAATAATAAATTCAAAAACTGCTAAATGCTAGTTATGATGATTTAAAAATGTAATAAAAAATATTTAAAAAGAATATTTTGATAAAACATTAAATTTGAATCATTCAAATTTCAATCTAAAGATTGAAATAAGTAATGAAAAGAAAGAGAAGGGAAAGAAAACACTAAGAGAAGAAGACGGTAGCCAATCTCCTCTCATAAATGTGGTCATAGGTGGGAACGATACTAAAAAAAAAATCAATAAGGATTTGTGTTGGCTTCCCCAATCATCCTTCATGCTCCATATTAGGGGTGGAAACACGCTAGGCGGCTTGTCAGGGGGCTGTAGCCTGGCCTGTGATTGGCCTGTTCATGCCTGGCCTGTCAGGCTAAAAGGCTAGGCCAAGGCCAAAACGAAAGCCTGTTTTGCTTAATAGGCCAGGCCAAGACCTGTTAGGCCGGCCTGAGCCTGTAAAATATTTTTTTAAAAAAATCAAATAAGGGTTAAAGGATAATTTCGTATGAGCATGTAAGTTTTAGCCTGTTTTCGGCCTGTTTAAGGAGGCCTGTTAAGGAGGCCTGTTTTCGGCCTGTTTTGCAGTGTGGCCTGTAGGCCTATCGGTTTGCTTAAAAAATTTTAAAAATTCAGGCCTCCTTAACAGGCTTCAGGTCAGGCCCAGGCCTGTGAATAGGCCAGGCCCAGGCCTCAAAATTGGCTTTTAACAGGCCACAGGCCAGGCTCAGGCCAGTTTGTGCCTGAATAGGCCAGGCCTGTTAAGACAAAAGCCTGACTTGTTTTCACCCCTACTCCATATTAGGCTTTAGATAATAGTATAATTTACGCTATAGATATAGTCAACGTAAAATTTGGTATTTTTCAAGAATTAGAAATAAAATATTCTTGCAAGCAAGAAATTTTTTTTTTGAATAATTTATTCCCATACTTTGACCTTTACAAAATAGAATAATAATATCATTTATAGGCAGAAAGAAACAAGAATGCCTTACAAAATGAAAATATAAATTCAGATCCAAAATGGCGTAATTATTGTGAATTCTCTATGAGCTAGTTTGTAATTAAATTTTATAGCAAAATTTCCTAAATGTATTTAATTTGAAATAAAAAATAAAAAATGAAATGTTTTTTTTTCCAGAATAAAAAATGAAATGTTAACAGTAGTGTTTTTTAAAATTTTATGCTCAATGTTAACACTAGCTTAATAAGTAACAATTTTAACATATCAAATGACAACAACAACAAAGTCAATTACAATAAATTTTATTAAGGATCATACTTTCTTCAAGTTTCTTATATTCATTATATCAAGTTATCAAATTACACATCACCACATGTCTTACTTTTTTTTATATGGGTTTATAGTTAAATGATAATAATTCAAAAATAGGACATATGAACATATGTGATTGAAAAATTTAACGAAATAAATATAAAAAATTTGACCTAAATATTTTCCCATCACTAGTGATAGGTAGATCTTTTCACAAAAATATTTAATTTCATAAGAATATATAAGAATTTTGTAGAAATTTAGTCATTTCAATATACTATTTTAAAACTCTCACTTTTCATAGATCCTTGTGTAATTTGTCAAAAGTTGAGAAAATCCCCTTTAAAAATTTCACTGGTGGAAAATGTTTATATTAGAGTACCGGCGCTTGTGAATACAAACTTTGTAAAGCACCCATGATAAATTATAAGGTCTTCTGAATAATAAAGTTATTAATAAGGACTTTTCTTAGAATTTTCCAATTTTTATTGAAAAATAATAGAAAAATATTTAAAAATTGTAAAATCCTAAATCAAGTATTTTTCATAAAATAAATTATGAATTACTTATTAAGTGAGTCTCATAATTATTTTACTATTTTAAAACTCTCACTTTTCATAGATCCTTGTGTAATTTGTCAAAAGTTGAGAAAATCCCCTTTAAAAATTTCACTGGTGGAAAATGTTTATATTAGAGTACCGGTGCTTGTGAATACAAACTTTGTAAAGCACCCATGATAAATTATAAGGTCTTCTCAATAATAAAGTTATTAATAAGGACTTTTCTTAGAATTTTCCAATTTTTATTGAAAAATAATAGAAAAAGATTTTAAAATTGTAAAATTCTAAATCAAGTATTTTTTATAAAATAAATTGTGAATTACTTATTAAGTCTCATAATTATCTTATCAATTCTTGATAATAAAAATCTGGTTTTAAATTTTACAATTTTAAAAATTTTCTCTGTCATTTTCGTTCTAGTAAATGATTTCTTTTATAAAAGGAGGGGAAAAAAAAACCCACTCAGTAATCACGTGAAAATGGATTAGGGCGTTAGATGAAAGAGGCTGGATAATGATATGGATGTGATGGGAGTACGTGGCAGAGAAGCGTGGTGGTGCGTAAAAGCTGAGCGGATGGGGCCCAATGGACAAGCTTCTCAATCTTCCCGGAGGTCCAGATAAGAATGACTGTGGGTCCCACCGACGAACAAGACATGGGCTCTTTGGCCACGAGACGTGTTTGTCTGATGTCAACAAGTGTACGGTCTCTTTCGTGGGACCCACTGACCACGTGCGTGTCACGCCTTGCTGCTTGCTATGTTTAATCATAGGCGTAGGAGCCGTTACTGTCTCTGCTTTTTTGTGGGATTGGAGCCCAATCGATGCCGACTTAAAATCACCCTTTCTCCATCATCTTTCCTTAAAAATGAGCAGGATAATAACTTGGTAAAATATCAAATAATAGTTAAGTCAGATAAAAATAACTTGATCTGTTTTAAATAGAAAAAGTTGGGAAAAAATAGGGTTAATCCAATTTAAATCGACTTGAAGTAGAAAAAGGCATATAAGTAAAAACATCAAATTATGAAATCCTAATTCTAATTTGGTTTTGTCCTCCTATCGATTTTGAATTTCATGATTTTAAATGGATTTAAATTGAATTTTTTCTATCAAATATTGTTTTATATTTAAATTTTTTAAAATAGGAAAATATATAAAAAAATTAGAACTTGGTGTGTGTTTGGATTAACAACGAAAATAATATCTTTCATAAAATAGATTTTCTTGAATTATGATTTATAAAATTTATTACCCAAAGCGAAATATTTTTTATCAATTTGTGGCCTTAATTATTGTCAATTTTTTATCTTATGAGTTGTTGTTTTTCATTATTTAATAATGGTTGTTATAACTTACTTAAAATTATATGATAGTAAAAAAATAGGGCACTTTTTTTTGGATTGGGATGATTTTAAAATCCTTCCAATAAAAAAAAAGCCCTATTTATTTTTTTTAAAAAAAATGTCACTTTTAAAACCGATTTCCAGAATAACCGGTCTTAAAAGTCTTGAAAAAAAATTTTTTAGACCGGTTTTTAAACAACCGGTCTAAAAAGTATGAACTTTTAAGACCTGGTCTTCGAGAAACTGGTCCAAAAAAGTGAATTTTAAGATCGGTTTTTTAACCGGTTTAAAAAGTAGCAGACTTTTAAGACCGACTGTATCAAGACAGGATCCGGAACCCATCTAAAATGTCATTTTTAACCGGTCTTAAAACTAATTTTTCCACTAGTGATGTCAAAATCAATTATAAACCCAAAATTATATTTATCACATAAACTGCTATTATAAGCTTTTTTTTTTTTTTTTGATTTCATAATTAATTTTGACTTGTATAGGATGGAGGGTTTGGTAACTTATATGATACTCATGATTTTGGGTTTACTGATGCCGTTGACATGTATTATGTATAGAGTTGTTTGGATATATATTACAAGAAAACCATAATTTTAATTTTCAAAATTAACAAATTAAAGTATCCAAACAGACCCTCGGCAAGCCGGCTTCACCACTTAATAAAAGCCTACTTTTATCTTAATTGTTTAAGTAATAATTTGAAGTGAAACCTAACCCAACTCAACTCTATCACATTTTGTCCAAAAAAATTATAAAAACCACTTTATAACAATTATTATAAAGTATGGAAATTTAAAAAAAAAAAAAGGAAAATAACAAAGGAAGATTCGATAACCATATTGCTGGAGCCAAGGAAAAGAAGTGGACCACTTTTGGAATGTGACAGGGAGTGTGTATTTCATGTGTGATTATATATGTATAATATATAAAAATATATAACATTTTTTTATTTTACATACAAAATCATCATCATATATATAAATAAATAAATAAATAAATAAAGAAGAAAAGTAAGTAATTCATAAGCTTGGATATGTTAAAAATTAAAATATAAAGAGAGAGAAGACATGAGGGTAAGGATATCTATACACCACACCAACAGCATTGTTTATACTTTATAGATTATAATAATGTTGATCAATTGAATGATCCTACCAACCTCTACATAAATTATTTAGATGCCCAACCGCAGGATAAGGTCAAGATCACAGTATTCCAAAACCACCAATTGATTATATTGCCTTTTTATTAAAAAAAAAAGGAGAATTACACTGTAGTCCCATTAAAAGAAATATATGAAGAAATGGTTTCGGGAAATGCTGAAATTACTGTCAAGTCCCATGGGACCATTTTTTTTGTAATAAATTGGATTTGAGAAATGTCATAAACATCTCTGTTAGATAAATAGAGAAAGGGATGGTAAATGCTATCAAATACTCAAATGACGTCTGGAATAACTCTGGAGATAGTGGGAAAAACAGAGTGAAGATCATCAACCATGGTTGAAGAGTAAGGTAGGGAATTGATGTCATCCACTCTCTCCTCGTCATTATTCCATGTGATTCATGTATTCTGTTGAGTAGCTAAACATATCTTTAGGTTTTGTTGATTCATGTTTGTTTTGATCCTGAAAAATGGAAAAAGTTGTCTGCTTTTGATGAGTATTGTCTTCCATATGCTTGTAAACTAAAAAGGCTGACCTAGTAAATGCAATGGATATGCTTAGCTATGATTTCAAGGTGTTTGGGTATGGTTTAGTAAGCTCTATTTTTACTGTCATTATGCTATATTTTTTGGTTCATTGTTCTTTGTTTCTGCAATAAAAGAGGTAAGGAATGAATGTGAGGGTGAAAGGTTTAGGGCAACATAACATGATATGTGTAGGGAAAAATGTGTTGTTAATGGGAGCAGCGAAAGTTGTCAATGAAGGCTGCTAAACTTGTTAATGACAACTATAGGTCATATTTAAATGTTTTTTGTGACAACTAAAGGTTTTTTTTATTGATCTTCGTTTTGGTCCTGATAAATGGAAAAAATTGTTTGAATTTTGTGGATATTGTTCTCCATATGCTTGCAAACTATAAAGGCAGACCTAGTAAATGCAATGGATATGCTTTGGCTAAGGTTTCAATGTGTTGGGTATGGTTTAGTAAGCTCTATTTTTACTGTCATTATGCTATATTTTCTGGTTCATTGTTCTGTGTTTCTGCAATAAAAGAGGTAAGGAATGAATGTGAGGGTGAAAGGTTTAGGACAACATAACCTGATATGTGTAGGGAAAAATGTGTTGTTAATGGGAGCAGGGATAGTTGTCAATGGAGGTTGCTAAACTTGTTAATGATAGCTAAAGGTCCTATTTACATGTTTTTCTTTAACAACTATAGGTTTTGTTGATTGATCTTCGTTTTGGTCCTGATAAATGGAAAAATGTGTGTGATTTTTGTAGGTATTGTCCTCCATATGCTTGCAAACTATAAAGGTAGACCTAGTAAATGCAATGGATATGCTTTGGTTAAGGTTTGAATATGTTTGGGTATGGTTTAGTATGTTCTATTTTTGCTGTCATTATGCTATGTTTTCTGGTTCATGGTACTATGTTTCTGCAATAGAATAAGTAAGGAAGGAAGATGAGGGTGAAAGGTTTATGACTGCATAACCTGAAGTGTGTAGGAAAAAATATGTTGTTAATGAGAGCAGCAATAGTTGTCAATTGAGGCTTCTGAACTTGTTAATGACAACTATATGTCATATTTAAATGTTTTGCTTATGGTGTAATGATGTTTGGAATGAGTTTGAAAAGTTTGTTATATTTTTTAGTATTTTGTTCTATTTTTAGTCATTAGAAGTGGGATTTAATGAACAAGATGTGAAAGATGTATGGCTGAAAGTCCTGATTATATAGTAAGAAAGTGTTGTTAATAAGGGCTGTGACAGTTGTTAATAAGGCTGCTGAAATTGTTAATGACAACTGTTTTTGTGCAGGTGGAGACAACAGTGATGGCTACCATGTCTGGCAAGAATCTACTATATTTCCTTCTTATAGGGGGAAGGTTTGAAGTCAGTAGAGACGGTTATTTAACATATGTTGGTGGAACCGTCAGATCAAGAACTATTAAGGAAAGAACAAGTTTAGAAGAATTTAAAATAATGATATCCTCCATTGTGGGAAAAGAGAGTGCGGACTTGTTATGAAGTTCACATTGCCACTTGATAGAACAACTTTTGTTGACGTACTAGACGATAAAGCAATTAAACATTTAATCAGTTGTAGTGGAGAAAGTGGACATGTCTATGTAGATGAAAGACAAAATGAAGATGATAATATAGCGGCAATAAGGGATGATCCAAGGGATGAGCAATATGTGTAAGTTTAATTTCGTTATAAAAAATAACTTGTGAACAAAGTGCTGTTAACTTATCATTACTAACATATTTTACTATGCAACATGGTCTAGGTTTGATAACTTTTCAAAAGGTTGGGATGGAGGATTATCCACTATGTATATTGAAGATTCACCTTCATTGCAATGCGCTGTCTAAATGATGGCAACAGGAAGACCTGAAATGAACTCCACAAAGTGGAAGGATATGATAATTGGGGAGGGACAAGTTTTGCCAATGTGGATGGACTTCGGCCAATGTGGATGGACTTCGGGAAACATTATACAAGTATGGTATTGCGCACAAGTTTGCATATAAATATGTCAAAAACAACTAGCAAAAGATCATTGCCAAATGCATGTTTGATGGTTGTCCATGGTACTTGGGAGCGTATTCAATAGGAGAATGGCAAGATACTGAATTCCTAACTATAAGAACATTCAAAAGTGACCACAAACATGATGCATAGGATTATCTACTTGTACCTTACTTGAAGAGATCCAAATTAACCTCATCAATAATCTTAGATAGTTTGAGGTGTAACATAAACAAGAATGCAAATGAGATTATGAGAGATATGTATAGAGATTATGGGGTGCGTCTAAATTATAGTCAAGCGTATAGGGGAAAAGAAAGAGCATTAGTGGAAATACATGGCCGCGTTGAAGATTCATACATGACTGTTCCTTGGATATGTGATAGAATAGTAGAGACCGATCCAGACACGGTAGCCCGGTGTGAATTCTCTGAGGGTGACAGATTTGAGTGGCCATTCATTGCTTATGGATGCTCGATCAAAGGCTTCTTACAAGGGTGTCGAGGCATACTTTATATAGATGGATGTCACCTTAGTGGTCCTTACAAGGGAACATTGGTTTCAGCTAATGCGTATGATGCTGATGACTAATTGTTTCTCTTACCATATGGCATAGTTAGTGGTGAGACACATGATGATTGGAGTTGGTTTCTTAAGAATGCAAAGGATATCATTGGCACAAGGGAGGTCACAATAGTATCAGTTAGGAATCTTTCCATTATAAGTGCTGTTTGTTGTATATTTGGAGCTTAGAGACACGCATTTTGTTACCGGCATGTGAAAGAAAACTTTAGTGCACAATTTATAAAGCTGAGAAGAGTAAGGGATGGGATTTCAGAAAACTGCAAGGAAGATGCACTTAAAATGCTTGATGCTATTGCATATGCAAGGCATGAACATGAATATAATGTTGTATTAGGCAAACTGAAATTGTTCTCTCTAGAGTTAGCTCATTGGGTTGAGACTGGAGGAGATATTGAAAGATGGGCTCAAAGCAAGTTTCCTCACAAAAATGGGATAAATTAACATCAAATGTTGTGGATTTATTCAACGCTTGGGTATTGAAAGAGAGGACCATTGAGAAAAATTAGCCAAGAAGATGGTTGCATGTAAAGCAGTTATAAGAAATTGGAGAAATGTGATTGGGCCGAATATTGAGTCTAAGTTGATGGAAGAAGTCAGGGGCACTGAAAATATGGAATGTGAATATTGTGGTGATGATATGATTTCAGTTGCAACAGTGTGTAACAATCAAGTAATCCATCTGACTGTTGACCTCATAGGACTCACATGCACTTGCCTGGTATAGCAAATGAGCGGAATCCCTTGTTCACATGTATGTGCTGTAATCAAGTTAGTTCATCATAGTGAGTACTCATACATCAATGATTGCTACAAACTTTCTACCGAAGAAAACATATATGAAACACCCAAGAGGCCGGTAGCAACGAATGATTGCCTACGTGCTGAAGCCCTTACAGTGACACAACTAATGACACAAAATTTGTTTTGACCACCAATTACCAGAAGGCCTCCGGGAAGGCCAAAACGAAAAAAGATTGAATCTTAGTTTTAAGACAAAAGGGTTTATCTTTGTGGCAGTTGCAATGAAGCTGGCCACACTGTAAAGACTTGCAAGAATCCTTATCCAAGCTGATCAATCATGGTGACTTGGGCTCTTTTAATTTTGGAAAGTGCATGCCATACTATTTTTGTAAATTTGATTACATAGAAATCCATATGACTGAAAAATAGTAACGGTCTGTGTCTTTTTTGTTAGTTCCTTGTAGGTGCATTTTCGGCTGTAAATGAAGGTTGGATATAATATGGTTTTGTATCCCACTTTTATTTATGGAAAGTTTTAATATGATGTAAATTCTATTGTCAATATATGGACCTAGAGTTGTCATTGGATGCCAATTGAGTTGTTAATGGATGCCTATGCAGTTATTAATATATATATGCAGTTATGTTGACATATGTGTATCCCACTGTCATTTATTGAAAGTTGTAATTTGATGTAAATTATGTTGTCAATATATTGTCCTGGAGTTGTCAATGGACACTAATGTAGTTGTTAAGATATATATGCAGTTATGTTGATATATATGTATCCCACTATCATGTATTAAAAGTTTTAATCTGATGTAAATTATGTTATCAATGAATGGACCTGGAGTTGTCATTAGAGGCCCCTGGAGTTGTCAATATACGACTATGCACTTGTTAATATATATATGCAGTTATGATGACATTGGAAAATGAGTTTATGTCCATATACTTATAGATTACCTATGTTGTTGATATTCGATATTAATTAAGTGGTCATATTATATGACTTGTCACTGGTGCTTGCTTCACTTCTCAATGTAAGGGTGGAAGAGTTTTCAACGGAGGCCTAATGACTTGTCAGTGGAGGCTCCTTGACTTGTCAATGGAGACACCACGAGTTATTAGTGGAGGTCCCTTGAGTTGTCAATGTATGTTGATAGAGTTGTTAATACATTTATGCAGTTATGAAGAGTTGTCAACGGAGGCCTAATGACTTGTCAATGGAGGCACCACGAGTTGTCAGTGGAGGCCCCTTGAGTTGTTAATGTACGCTGATGGAATTATTGATATATTTATGCTGTTATGAAGAGTTGTCAATGGAGGTTCCTTGACTTGTAGTGGAGGCTCCTTGACTTGTCAATGGAGGCCCCTTGAGTTGTCAATGCACGCTAATAAAGTTGTTAATACATTTATGCTGTTATAAAAAGTTGTCAACGGAGGCCCAATAACTTGTCAATGGAGGCTCCTTGACTTGTCAAGGGAAGGCCATTGGGTTGTCAATGGATGCCTTATGACTTGTCAATAGAGCCTCCTTGACTTTTCAATGAAGGCACCGGGAGTTGTCAGTAGAGGCTGTAGTATTGTGCAAGCAAGAGCATCAAATGTACATAATTGTAGCACTATTATTAACTAATGAAAATAACTATGTAATTCATAAATATTCAGAACGTCTCAAGTACAAGTTTAAAGTTGCTCAAACCCAAAAACATATCATCCATATAATGTGAATGCACTTGATCATTACATAAAACCTACCACATTTATAATTAATATGCACATGAACATAACAAACCCTTAATGTCCTGTCTATACAATCATAAGTCAATACAAGTTATAGCATACTACGTCAAAGCTATACACTACTGGAATGTACAATTCAAGTCAGCATCCTAATTGGTTCTTCTCCTTTTATGTATGTCTTGAACCAAAGACATAACTTTTTCCGCATGTTTATTGTAAGGATGAGTAACCAACCACCATAAGAACCCAACCTTCATTTCTTAGAGCTCGTCTAGGGGAATAGTAAGGCATGGTGTAACCATCATGACCTGGCTCAGTGCTATCCCACATTTGTAACCAGGATGGTATATGCACACTACAAGAGTCTCTGCACATATACATGTTAACAAAAAACAAACCAGATCATTCGTATTTACAATGTGTTTTAATGAACAAAAAGCATAATGTCAACTCACTTGTCTACTTGTACATGTACTTTTGCCTATGTCATGGGCTTCAATTTCTATGATCGCATCATCGTGTTCGGTGTCTTGGTCATCCTTTTCATCCTCTACATCCTTCTCTTCACTTTCTAATTCCTCATCCTCACCTTTTATGTCTGATTCCTCCTCTATATCATCTTCATTTTAGTCCTTTTCAGCAACCTTTTCATCCTCCTCCTCAAACATCCTTGAACTTGATGCCTTATTGTTTGTTGCCTCTTCATCTTCATCATTATTGTCTTCATTGAACTCGTTGTTGTTCCTATCCCACAACCTATTTTGAAGGGCAAGGAGCTCATAACTGATCATGCCAACCAACCTAGCATATGTCTTATGTAATTCCTGTAACATGAACATATTAACAAGATTTGCAAATTAAGTTATTCACAAGTTGATTGAAATGCAATTTAAAACAGTGTGCATATCAAAGTAGTCATAATTACTGGGTGTTTAAGTATTGTTTCAGGATTAAATGTTGTAGGTGAATGACCACCACTATGACTAACACCATAAAGCAGCCCTTTCTTGCTTTCTTTCTCTGTTTGAACTTTTCTCCTCACCTTTTCCTCATTCCAATATAGGATGTCATCTTCATCTTTACATGCTTTCAGATTGTCCTAAGGAAAATGTTGTAAGCAAAACATTTGCATTACATGTACATGAGAATTAAGAATTATACATTCATATTTCCAATTGCAGAAAAAAAAGAGATAGGCACGTACCATAAGGAAGTATATACAACCTCCAACAGTTTTTCTACCTTTACCATTTCCTTTCCTCAATTCCTTTTGGAATTCCTGAATTGTGAGGCAAAGTTCTTTAAAAATGAAGGATGACCAATTGAACTGACCAAGTACGTCCTTTGTGGGCGTCATCAGCTTTAACACATGATCACTAACATAAATAATCGCACGAGCGGACAATAAGGTTTCTAATACAAATATGACAAAAAGAAACTCAAAATTTTCATCCATATCACCCATAAACAATTCTCCTATTTGTTGGTATTTTATATTTTTGTAAACAATCTTGAAGTCCTTGAAAATCATATCTTTATCGTCTACTTCTACTTGTATGTCAAACCCACCATTAGGTAGACCGAGCAATTACGTCACATCTTTAGGCCGTACTTCATGGGTCTGCCCTCAAATTGAGAATTGCTTGGTGGGTGGGTCAAAACATCGCATGAACTCAGCACATAAGTGACGGTTGATATGTGGACAACAAATATTAACCAACTTGTCAAACCCAAATCTCTTCAGCCTTTTCATTGCGTCTAGTCTGTCTTTCAAGTTCTTGTAGACAACCATAAACTGTTTAGGCACGCATCTTGTAAGGAATGGAAGGACATACGTCTTCCCTTTACTCGGGCCTTTTAATTGTTTAGCCCGTTTAGCATATTGTACTCTCTTCTTTGACACAACTTATTCCAGGCCTCCCTTACTTCTAGTTTAGCCTCTTTCAATTTATGCAACTTATTCCCCTTCCCTGTCCCCTTCTGTTTCTCCTTCTCCTTTCCCTTCTGCTTCTCCTCCTTGTGGACGAAAAATTCTTTAGTGAATAAATTGTACTCAGAAAAGCTTGTTGACCTTGGTCATGTTGGGCTTTTTCTTCCTTGTTTGTCTTCGACAGATTTCCTTTGTCCGTCTTCCTTCCCTGGGAAAATATTTTTCACCATCAGCTCCTTAAACACAATATGGATTAGCATCTTTCAAAAGTATGAATAACCACCTATTCTATAGCCAATCCTTTTGATCTTGTTTAGCAAAAAGGCCTCCACAAAAATCAAGATTATTGGAATTAATAGCTCATAAACACAATTCTTATAAACCTTAAGAGAGAGGGGCAAGAACCTAGTCCCAAAAATCATTTACTCTCTTTTGTTCCCCCCACCCTCTTTGTCAAAGCTTAGCCTAAATGATCCTCGAAACTGAACTTCGAAGAGAGTGATTATCATTTATTGTAGAGTATCCCGATACTATTTTTATTATTACTATCATCATTATTACTATTGGTTGTTAAAAATTCACCTTATTTTGATTTTCAAATGGAAATAATTTAATGAGAGTACATTATCTAAGCATAGGGAGGACTTAACGAGAATGAGAAAAGAAATTGCAGGAGGGAGAGGAGAGGCTAGCAAAGAGTTAAAGAATTCTCGACAAAAGGGAGAAGAGGTTGAATGAGATTGACAGAATATTGAGGCAAAAAGAGAAGGAACTTGAAGACACATAATATATGATCACTGATCAAGAAGTTAAAGTATCCCAATTGATTACTTCTAACAAATACACAATATATGATCACTGATCAAGAGGAAAATTACCAAGATCAATATGATGGAAGGAGAATAGTAGTTAAAGGGCTCACCAAATGAAACTAAAGTCACAAATTTAGAGTAGGTTTAAATTGTCTGCTTCAAAACTGAGGCCTATCTGAAAGCTCAAAAGCTCTCATTAAAATGACAGTTTTCCTTATCATGCCTCTATTTTCACAATTCATTAAGCTATACAAACAATTGAAATATAACACAATTGATTGACAGTTGGATAGGGAGAAATAAATAAAAGATATATAAACTCATTTCATGCTTCTCTGGGGTTGTAATCATTAAGTGGCCAATTTTCTTGTTGGCTTCAATTTCCTAGTGACATATCTTGACATTCCACAAGAGTGTGAAAGTAAATTTATAAGAACAAACTTCAATTTTTACAAATGTGCATTAATTTGTATAGACTATTTAGTACTGGCTAACCATCCAACTCAGTATATCATCCACTCAAACTTTGAACACCAAGAATGACAGTTGAAGAACCTAGCATCCTTCCACCTCCTCTCTAAAACTTTTCAATAAATTCATTACTATAGGTTTTTCATATTTTATTTACTATACTTAATAAACTAACAAGTGAGTCACAATTACATAATCTTATCCTTCATTTTACTAGCCCATGTTTCTCAACAAGCACCAATTTGTAACTATGAGTCTTGATCTTTACTTCACTTTACTCTCATCTAGACTTTTTAGGAGCCTAACATTCTAGTCCTAAGCAACCATGTTTAAAAGATACAACATATATCAATCTCTATTGAGCATTTCATCTCAACCCTCTTTGGTTTATCTATTGAGAAGGCCACAACTGAATTATCACCATCTAGTGTCAGCTCAATAAGACCTTGCTAAAAATTCCAAGTTATATAATGCAATAAACCCTTCTATACAAAGCGTGTGACTGCATTGAACAGTAAGTGGGCATTCATGTAAGTGCATTAGCCTATAGCATTACTTCTCTGTTATGATGTTGTAGCAGATATTTAAGAAAACCGAAATTAATAGACAAGGAATCAATCCAGACAACACAAATCGTAACTCTTAAGTCTATCAAATATTTCCAACTTCACCACCATTCAATTAATTAGAGAGTTTTTTTTATTGCTAATTAGAGCGTATTTAATAGAAATGAAAATAAAAGACAAATAGAAAGAGAAAGAGACAAAGTTGTTATTTGAGAAATTTACAACGAAGAAAAATGAAAGAAGCAGAATCAGTTTGTGGCAATAAGTGATGACAGAGTTAAAATCACTAAGCAACTGAGAGAGACGAACCTGATTGCTATCGAGAGACTCAAATAGACCAAGGATGGAAGGTAGAGACGAGAGAAACGAAAGAGCGAGATGAGATGCCAAGTTGCCGACGATTGGAGTAACGAAAGTGAGAAGATTGTGCTAGCTTAATTAATTAAAACATTCAGAGGTAAGTTTTATGGGAAGCCACTCGAAACATCTTTATATGATGGTAATAATACCTTCGCTAACAAGAACGAGAATGAGCCCAAACATTTTCATGCAATCCTTTAAACAATAATAGAACAAGAACGACTTTAACAAATGACAGCAGAAAAAGGAGAAGAAGCTTACCGATGTTAAGAATGAAGCTTGTTGGAGCCTACCCACGAATGAGGGAAGATCAAAGTTGCTTTACCAGAAGATCCCACCGGAGAGATCTCACCAACATTGTCGCACATGATGCTACCTTCCATCACACATTGTCACCTCTTGAATTTCATAGATTTGGCCGAATCCCTAATGTTATCGAATGAGGAAAAGAAGCTCAAATCTGTCTCCTTTTTTGCCCCCTTCTTAAGGGTGTTTCAAACATTTCTCACTTGTAATTTATTATAAAATGATCCCATGGGACTTGACAGTAATTTCAGTATTTCCCGGGACCATTTCTTCATATATTTCTTTCTATGGGACTACAGTGTAATTTTTAGTAAAAAAATGATTACAATAAATTATGATTGAAAGGTAGTTTGTATTTTTTTTTTTAAAAAAAACGGATTCTGCAATAAAGTATGACAACTTTCATTTAAATATTATAATATATCCTGAATTTGATATCTAATTAACATTTTATTTTTTATTAATTAAATATATTTGGAACTGTGAAGGTAAGTTATTATATATTCTAACTTGTTAAATCATAAAAAATAAAAATAAAATTTAGAACAAAAATATTCTCCAAAATTTAAATAATTATCTTAAACAAACACATATAAATATTGTACATTAAAAAATATTTAATTTCAACCATCATAAAACTAATTAAAATTGCTATGCCTCATCTAACATTTATTCCTCGAACACGTTTGAATTAAATTTTGAAAAGAAAACTAGCCATCACCCATGCAATTATACAAGGATCCAAATATGACGCAGAGTTCCCCCCAAAAAAAATCACATCTATATAACCACTAAAATAATAGTGCTCATATACTTTAATTTTATATTAAATTTTTATATTTGTTTCAAAAATTGAAATATTATTCCCCTTTCTTAGAGAACCATAAAAAAAAGAAAAAAACCATATAGGATCAACTATGTGGACCCATTTTTTTTTTTTTGGCTAGGGCACACTTATATGAAACAATTCTCTATGAGGGCATTTACCTTAAAGAAGATTCAAACCTTAATTTATCATGATACAAGAAACAAATTCTTTTAATTAGACCCAAATCTCATGGATTTGGACCAAGCATTTACATCCATGACTTTTCTTTTGTCATCAAAATGGTCAAATAGGGCTGTGACTACCCCTCCTATTTTTTTTTTTTTGGTTCAAAACTACCCCTCCTATTAATGAAACTAGACGGGAGACTTGTGTGCATTAAACAAAAATTGAGATAAGACATTATTTATCACGTTAATAATAATTTATAGATAATTCAGCCTCTTATAAAGTCAATACATATACATATACATATACATATACATATACATATATATATTGTCGGCCATAAAATATATATGTAATTTTTTAATAATTATTTAAAAGTCACATTCAATTAATTTATACAAATTTTAAAATCAATTAAAATTATTTTATTGTCTTAATATTATCCTATCAAAATAATTTTAATTAAATTCCTAAAATCCATCTCTCAAAATGATTACTCAACAATATCCATGCTAATAAGAGGGTATTAAAAACATAGTCATTGCTTAATTGATTTTACAAAATTAATTATAAATTGAAACATAAAAATTTTTAGGTGGCTTGTAAACAAATAGAGATAGTAGTTCCCCCCCTAAACATAAGTATCATCCCATTAGAGACAATCTTATTTAAAACACTGTCAGATAGAGATTAAATATGAGTATCCCTTTATACACTCGTTTATGATACAAGATTAATAGGATGTTCTTTTATCTGGGCAAAAAACGGGAAAAAGAAAAAAACGGCTGCTCTTTTAGGAGACCTAAGCATAATGGGCCCATAGTAGTTCTCTTAATCAGTAGCTACGTTGGAACTGAAAACGAAGTTGGATGAGCCCAATACTAATCCTAACTTTTCTGTCAATGTTTTCCCATGAAAATATCAAAGCCAATACGTTTTTTTTATAGCTTGATATTACATCAATTAGTCCTTAATATGAAATTTATTCGCCCGGACACGTGAGTTCATATCTCCACATACTCATGTGCATGTATGTGTGTGTAGAAATATGATAATCCAACTAATAAGTTGTTGATTGAGGTAATAAGTGACCCCAGCTTTATAAGAAGGAGAACATAAGTTCGAATCCTAGGAAGCGCACTTGTTAGGAGAGGTGAGAATCCTTTATACTCTAAGCCTCGAGGGGGAAACCCTTGATCAAATAATAAAAAAAAAAAACGAAATATGATAATCCTATAAACTACATTGTCATTAGATAATAGAGAGAAAATGGATCAGGGTATGTATCAAGGTATTAAAACCCGGACCGGGTATTGAATCGGTCGGGGTACTGAGTTAAGGGTCAGTGGGTCAGACCGGGGCCAAACCGGAGCTAAACCGGTGAGAAATTGAAGATTTTAGGCTTATAGTATGAAATTATAAAAGAAAAATTAAAGTTTTTTTAAATAGGAACCTGGACCGGATCGGTCTACCGGCCGATTTGCTGATTTCCGGGCCGGACCGGCCAGTCCGGCCCGGGTTCCTGAACCTGGGTATGTATAATTTTTAGCCTATTTAGCATTAATAGTTATAAATTTTTTGCTTGTAACTTCCTACTAGAATAACATAGTTGTGCTTACATTTATAAAACATTGGTAGTAAAAATGGTAGAAGAAAGCAATCCTTGAACATGAGAATGAAGCAAGATTTCGAATTTTATCTAGTTTGGCGTGATTTTAAATTCATTCTCAATCAAAAACAATAAATTATAACAAAAATTGTCACTAAGTTGTCGTTCTGCATGACAAGTTATTCTTGTTATTGGCTAAGCTATTATTATCATTTGTTAAGCGCAAGATGTTATTCGCATAATTGTTCTTATACTTTAAATTTAGTTTTATATACTCTTTTTGGTTCTTTTTATAAGCAACTTTCTCTTTCTTGAGGGTGATCTTTAATATAAGCAGCTTTTTTTTGTGTCTCATAGTTTAAAGTGCTTGTTCCCTTTCTACCCCTATTAAATATATATCTTTACATTAATTATCTCACACTCACCACAAACTCTCTTTCATTTAATCATTTATTACTCATTCTCTCTCATTTTCTACTTATTCTCCCTAGTCTCTCATATTTTTATACATTCTCTCTCTTATACTCTTTTTATAAATAGGGGTGCATTTATTGTTTTTGTTGGTGTTGCTATGGGCCTTAGGCTCAACCTAACCATAATTAAATTAATAATTAGCGTTGTTTAGTAGATGCTAAAAGATCCTAAAATCTCGGCATATTTAAATATCAAAGTTTTGAATTATTTCCTTGATTCTAGAGAATGTAATCTAGGTGATTCTAGGGTTACCAACTAACCTAGACATTAACCTATATGTATTGCCTACCATTACTTGAATAAATAAGACTTTATGACCACTAGACTGTTCATGGTACCAGAGCCATGATTAGATTCGACATTGGTCTAGACCTGCCTAGCAAGGACGATGGCTTTCTCTTGGCATCACAAAACGCCATTGCAGTAGCGGTGAATTCCCTGGGGAGTCACCAAACACCACAAAGCGTAAATTCTGTTATGATTACCATTCATAGATTGAATGGTCAAAATTAAATTCAATAGGCTAATGGAGTGTGCTTCTATGTCATCGGAAAAGACAAACTCGAATACTTGATTGGCATTATACCAAGGTCTCCACCAACAATTCCTAAGTATAAAGAATGGGAAGCATAAAACTCAATGGTCCAATGCTGGCTTGTGAATTCTATGACAATAGATATCAGCGCGAGTTTCTCTCTGTTCCAATCCGTAAGAGAAGTATGGAAGGAAGCTCATGATATGTTCACCTCAATTAAAAACCAAGCAATTGTATTGGGGATTGAAACGAAGCTAGACTGTAATATCCCAAAATTTAGTAAAAGGTTAAATTTTCCAAAAAGAAAATTTAAACATTGTTGGAGATTAATCTTGGAAATTAAAGGCCTATTTTCCTGAAAATTTGAGGAACAATAGTTAATGGTCATAATTTGGCTTGGGAGTTTCTGAGAAATTATTCTAAGGTTTTATGAAGTTAATTAAGGAAGAAAATCCTTAAAAAATTTTAACGATTGACTAAGTCAAATTATGGAACCTACTAAATTTAAGGAATCTTTAATTAGACAAAAGGAAAAATTAGGGCCTAGTGTGTGTAATTAATAGGATAAAAATATACATATATAAAAACACACACCCAGACATCAACACACACACACACACACACACACACACACACACACAACACTTGACATTTTATAAGAGCACATTAATAGCCCCCACCTTGGATATAATTTGCTTCCATTATTAGAAAATGGACGGTTTACTTACAAACTCACACTTACACCTTCACGTAGACAAAAATTCAACACCTCATCTCACCACATGATTCACACCCGCACACACTCATCCATTTAATTAGACATTCACTCACCTCTCTATTCACCAAGTCTGCCACAGAGAGAGAGAGAGAGAGAGAGAGAGAGCAAGTGAAATAGAATTGATAAAGAGAGAATGAAAGAGAGAGCCAAGAAGCGAGAGAGTGATTGCTGCCATCGAAGGAAGGAAGAAGAGGCTACAAATCACACATACAACTCCATTTTCTGGTATAGATGAGTCTCCTACACATTATCTTTGTTTTCCAATTGGATTTGAGTGATTTTCTGGGCTGTTTGGGTGGTTGGAAGTGAGAAAATTTGCCGGAAAAATTCTGTCAACAGATAAGTTTTAAACCAGAGATTGTATGTCGATTTTGGGTGGGATTTCTGGTCTCTTTGGTTCTACCAATGTGTCACCAAAAATGAGGAATATGTGCAGGAGTATGTAGAGTCAAAATCTTTGTGATTAGAGTGCAAAACCATAGCTACATGTTGGTTTTTCTTCACCCTGTTCTGTTTGTCGGAAAACAGAGTTTCTGGCAGAAAGTTGCAGAAACTAAAACAGAGGCTATAAGTGGAGTTTTTGTCTGGTTATTCTTGGTATGGAAATTATAGTATGTGTAGTAGCTAATAGAATCAAGAAGAGTATAGTTTGGAGTGAAAATGAATGAGTTCTTGATTTTTAAACTTAGACTGTCAAAATTGATGTTTTTAAAAGATAGTCAGATTTGTGTTGAGTTTTGACAAGACAAACCTTATCCAATGTTTATGAAATTTTACAAAATTAGAGTAGACATTCATAGATTTAAAATTAGTCCTAGAATGCATCATTTGGATAACTATAGAGAAAATTATGATTTTTAAAAGATAGGTCAAGAAACAGGGGAAATTTTGGAAGTCCAAGTTCTGGTAGTTTGGTTGTGTTGTGGTTTTGAGTAATATAATCTTGTCCAATGACCATGAAACTTTCCAAAACAAAAGTATACATGCTACACTTTAATTTGATAGATAATATGCGTTATTTGGATCAGTACATTAAGAGATATGAATTTTTGAAGTTAGTTGCTATCAGATTATGTTTCTGGAAGTCAGATTGGTTGTGGAGAAATTTTGAAAACCTAAACCTTAACAAAAAATTATGAAACTTTTCAGATTTAAAGTAGACAATTAGAGCTTTAATTTGATGGGTAGAACATAATTTTTGGACTAGTAGATTAAAAGATATGGATTTTTTAATTTGAGACCTGTTTCTAGAATGTAATATGGAATAGTGGAAGGTTAGTGAAATTCTGGGGACAATGGGGTTAAACTTGCCATACTTAAGTATTTTTCTATAAAAATGCACTTAAAGAAATTTGGTTATACTTTAGAATCAATCAATTTGAAATTTTCTGGAATTAATTATGAATTTCCAAAAATGACTGAAAATTTGCCAGTTTCTGGAAACAGTGAAACTGCACTGTGTAGAAACTGTTATAACCTCATTAAATAACCAGCAGAATTTGATTTAAAGATAGTAATAGTACAAGTAATAATTAGTTACTTATAACTCTAATTTTTATAGGAACTAGAAATAGCCCAAGTCGAAGCAAGAATATAGGACGGATATTGGAACTGAAAAAGGACTCAGGTAGTAACTATATCTTTCATAAACTATGTGAATGTTTATATGCTTTGTGTATGCCATCTTCTGTAATATGAACACTGTATTGTTGAGTAGGGCACTATACTAGTAGGCACATTTATAGAGGTTTACGGATAGTGGGGAAGTAGCCCCGACTCATGTGCACATGCCATATTGTTTATGTTATGTTGCATTACATGGTGTATGGTATATTTATCTGTAGCATTGTAATGACTGATTGCATATTACTACTTAGATTTATTTGAATCCCACCCTTTTTCAACATTTAAAAATATTCCAGCAGAAGGTAGCGGCTTTAAGGGCAAAACTGTAATTATCGGCGACTGAGGGTCCGATTCAAGCGGGAGTGTAGTTGGTTATCTTTAGTTGTAAATTTTATTTCTTTTGGACTCTATATATATTTTTCAAACCCCATAGGGATTTTCTGTAATGTAAACAAGTACTTAATATCAGGATATTTCTGCTATTTTTGTATGCCTTCTAAACTCTGCATTTATTACTCTGCGAATATCAAAATGTTAAGGGGTTTTACATTTTTGGCATCAGAGCATGCGGTTCTGGAAATATTAGAATAGTATACTGATATATGACTATGTGAAATGTACCTCTTCCTCATTTCAATATAGTGAAACATAAAGATGGCGAGAACAAGAGGTAGACCAAGAGGTGGAGGTATTAGGCCGAATCAAGTACTAGACCCTTGACCTAATGTAATATCCTGGATTGTGACCAAGGATTAGCAACTTCAAAGTAATGTAATTAATATTAATTGAGCACTTTTGAAGCATATATTGTGCATTGTGATAATCAGGGGCAAAATGGTAAATTTACCGACTGACTGGTTAGTTACCGATGAGAACACTCCTTAGTAATCAAGATCAATGGCTAGGATTAAAAGAACAAGAGGTGGAATCTTGTGCATGCAAATCTATGTGAAATCATGGTAGGAAGAGTAAGATTTTGCCAAGTGTCATCATAAGGACCCTTGGATCAAAGTCAAATATTCTTCCCTTTCTCTTTCCTTGTCAAGGTCGGCTATATGTGTGTATGTGTGAAGGAAAAAACTGCATCATCATCTTTCCTTTTCTCTCTCATTTAACTTCCATTTTCGTTGAGCTTGAGCAAGGAAGAGAAAGAGAAAAGCTTGAGTTGAGATAAGTGAACATCTCCATATGCTCAAATGTTCTCTACTAATGTTATGCAAAAAGTTGAGAGCTTTAAACCTATGGTTTCAGAATTTTCATTGGTGGTAGTTGAGAGATTGAGAATTTTGGAAAGTTGAAGAATTGAAGAATTGACTTTAGGAAGAAGAAGAGGTAAGAATTAGAAGCACTTTGGTATGATTGCTTTGATCATTGGTTGAGTCTTGAGGACTTTGGAATTTGCCCTGATTTTTTGGTAAATTTTGAAAAGCATGACTTGGTTAGTGTTTAGTGTGGAAATTAGTGTCATAGAGTGTCTTTGTGCATTTGGAATTGGCTTGGAATTTTGGGTTGGAATGGATTGCAATGTGTGTGTTGATTGGAGATGTTAAGGTGACATGTGGTGATTGTGGTAGAACATGCTCATGGATAATGAATATGGTCATTTTGATGGCTCCAATGTGTTCCTTGAGCCAAATTGTGTGAAAATAGTATGTGATTTGAAATTAGGGACCATTGGAAGCCAATTGGCAAAATCTGGAAAATCTGTCCAATGTAAGTCTGTTCTGGACAGTCAGATGGTGTGGACTTTTTGACTGGGTAAATGATGTTGAAAAATTATGAAACTTTTCAGTCTTAAAGTTCACATCTCAAGCTTCAAAAAGGACATAAATTTTGTGTCATTTCACTTTTTGAGCTGGGAGTTTGAACTGTCCAAAGTTTGGCATCAAAACTGGACCCTGTTTTGGTACAATGTTAGGTTTTTGGTAAATCTGGACTTTTGTGGTGATTTCTAGTTATGGCCAATATTTTTTCTTGAAAGAGGACTTAAATAGATTTCATTTGGCTTTGGAATCACCCCATTTCGATTTTTTTGGAATTAGTTATGATTTTTGGAATTTCAGCCAAGAAACTGGATTTTCTGGGCCGCAGCCCATGGATTGTGGGCCGCAGCCCAAATGTTTCTGAGCGTTTCTGGGCAGTTTTAGGCCGCAGCCCGTGGATTGTGGACCACAGCCCGTGGATTGTGGGCCGTGGCCCACCCCCAAAAATCAGTATTTTACACTTTTCAAAGGTGATTTTCGGTATAGCCTTTCCCAACCCTTTGGGCATATGTTTAGGCCTCTAATAGCCACCTAAAGAGTCTAAATGATAACGAACTTAAGTACTATGGAATTAAGAACTTAGAAAAGAGATTGATTTATTGTCCCTAATTTGGTTTATAGGATTCGACATTTGCCGTCCTCGTGAGCCCACTGAGCCAGCAAACGTCAGGAAGGAACGAGGTAGTAACTTTTCTTTCGTACCATATGTGATGCATTGTATGTGTGTATTATCATTGATTTGTGATAAACTCGTATGCTGTGACATTATGAATATGTGTAAACACTGTCATACCAATAGTCCCTGAGTAGCTAACAACAGATCGGGCAAGGGTTGTATGCCTTCCCGGGGGAGAAAGGGGATGAGGATGAGGTGTGATATATGTGATTATGTGGGCTGAAAGGCTATTTGTGAAGGCTGACAGGCCATTTGTGAAAGCCAGATAGCTATATGAGCTATAAGGCTATGTGTATGCACTGCCACGCCAATAGTCCTTGAGTAGCTAACAATGGTTCGGGTTAGGACAGTGTGCCTTCCCGGCGGACAAAGGGGATGAGGGTGGAGTGTGATTTGTGCTGCTGCTGCTGTATGATGATTTGCTTACATGCTGTGTACTTATGTGTGGTATAAATGTTTTGTTACTACTGGGATTCTCTTGAATCTCATTCTTTCCTTTAACTAACCTTTCAGACAGGGCGAGTGGCTCTAAGGAGAAGCGTACGACCCGGAGCAGTTAGAACCCTGTAGGGACATTTATTTTGGATGTGTTGGTTAAACCTGTTGGACAGGGATCTTGTAAATTATTTTTGGGCTGTAATTGGTAACAGAATATAGTTGTGTAATCCCCTATGTAGGAATTTTAAACCTTCTAGTGAATGAATGGAACCTGGGGGTTGCCGGGATTGCTATTAGATATTCTGATATGAATGAATGTAAATTAACTGCACAGGTGATTATATTCGATAATTGAATTTGAGACCGGAGTAGGAAAGAAGTTTTGAAAATTTTGTAAAGTCCCTACTATAAAAGGGAGTTTTAAACGAGTTTTGAACTATTCGACGGTCTCTAAACCAACTTAATTAAGTGATATCGAATTATAATTACGTGTTTATAAGCAGGGGGTTACATTTTGGTATCAGAGCTGTAGTTCCTGGCAAGGGTAGAGGTTGCTAGGATAGATCCCTTAGATAATAGTAGGAATAGAAGATTATCTGTGAATGATTGTTGAGTATGCACGTGTATGATATATTGATATGGTATATATATGAGTTTTGTGATTATAAGTGCATACTATTTCTGCTAAATTAATGGGGCAAGTTGTTTGTAGAATGAAGAAAACTAGAGGACGCCCCAGTATTCCGCGTGTAGACCCTGAGGTGGAGGTCGTCAATAATAACCCACCGGATGCAATGCAGGAATTAATGGGTCTAATCAGAGACAGCGGGATATGATAACTGAGCTAAGAGAAGAGCTCAGAGCAGAGAAAGCAAAGAACAAAGAGGACCCGGTTCAATCCACTCTGGTGGAAACTCAAGAAGAAACCCGTCATGAGGACACTGTTGAAGGGTTAGCACGACCCCTGGAGTCCCCACCTCACATTGTCCCAAATCAAGAATCACATGGGATGCCACTTAGGTGATGCTGATAGATGGAGGAAGAATACTAAGTTGATTCTTTGGGGAAGAAATATTCCGGTAACGTGGGAATTATTCCAAGAGAAATTTAATGAGAAATACTTTCCTCGTTCAGTCAAGCTAGAAAAAGAAAAAGAGTTCCTCAATATACAACGAAATGATAAAGAAAGTTTTGACGAGTACCTAGCTCGCTACATCCGGTTGTCTCGATATTCCTCATACCTCAAATATCGAGATGATGAGGAGTGGAGCTCAGACATGATGATAGAGGGGCTCAAGCCAAAGATGAAAGAAAAATCGGTTACCGAGCACTTCACAAAGTTCAACAAGGTAGTTGAATAGTGCTGAATCATTGAGAATAACTTGTTGAGCTTGAATTCTGATAGAAGCATCAACAGAGGTATATCTGGTAGTGGGGGATTCATCCTAGAAACGTAAGGATTAGGGTGGACCATCTAGAAGGGACAATAAAAGGCCAAATCAGGCTGGAGGCTGCGGAGGCCAGAGTTTCTTAGGAAGTTAAACCACTGGTGTTGTCACAAGCCATATTACCATGGTAGAACTTGTAATGGTGCTCCATTGAGGCAGGATCCAGCTAGACAACCCATATGTTATATATGCCAAAAACCAGAGATTTTCGCCAAAGATTATTCGCAGAAGCACTAATTGTAACCCCCACACTAAAAAGGCCGTAAATATGGTTTGAACATGTGTCATAAGTAAAATAAGAGACCCAGAAAATTTAAAACTTTTTCTAAAACATGTACAATACGGTCTCTATTTTCTTTTAAATCCATTTGCCCTGTTCGGTTCCGTTTCATACATCAATATCAGAGCACTTAAAAAAAATTCCAGACATGTACCTAGGATATAATTATTAACTAATAGGGTTTACAGGGCATCATTGCCCATCTCAGTTTCCTTTATCGAGGATTACATACAATCACTCTCCTATGGTCAATATATACATTTATTCAAAAATTGATAACCAACAACCAAAACTAAAGTCTTCTATTGGTATATACTAGTTGCCCTTATGGACTTACTTGTCTCTTGATCTGCTTGCCCTGGCTAAAATTTGATCATCGGAAAGAGTGAAATTCAAAATAATCTCTGTAGTAACATTTCACTCATATGATATATAATCCAAAAAAGCATGTAAGCAATTGTCACAGTACAACATTCACAGTAACATTTAGTCATATCTCTCATCCCAAACATGATAAGCATGACAATCATCATAGTATTCCTAGCAGCATTCAATCATGACAACAATCACATATGTGATATGCATGACAATCATAACAGTCGTCACATACATCACAATGTATTGCATTAGTAAAGTTCTCAACAGTTTGTGACAGTCGTTACATACACTTCCATGACATTTGTCACATTCATAGCCATGACATTCATCATGATTCAATTGTTACATTTAATGATAAGCACAAACATGCAATACATTATACATGATATAAGAGAAAGAGTCACTACCTTGTTCTTTCCATTCGTGTTCAAGCATAGGCTTCCTATGTTCAGAGCAGATGTCAAATCCTATACTCATGATTAAGGACTTCAAGTTATTACCTATTTTAATTCTCAAATGACTTCAAAACACTTAGGGTTGGCTATCATTTAAGTCCCTTAGATGGCTATGAAAGGCTCAATCAATAGCTTCAAAGGGTTGGGAAGAACTAGACCAGAAACCACCTTCAAAATCACAAAGTGCTAAAAATGGGGCTTTGGCCTTGGCCAAGAGATGGTTAGAAAGTTTTAGGCCACGACCAAGGTCCTTTTGGCCGTGGCCAAGAGTAGGTAAAAAACTTTTGGGCTGCGGCCAAGAACTGGTCTAAAACATTTTGGCTGCGGCCAATAATGCTTGGCTGCGACCAAAAGCTGACTTGATTCTTAGCTGATTTCAACTGACCATAACTCTCAACACACAACTCTAAATGACACAAAATTTATACCATTTTAAAGCCAGCAATGCCTACTACAAAACCGAAAAGTTTCACAATTTATTTACACCATTTTCTATTTCAAAACCTTATGCAAATTAGTTCCCCTGCATAGAATTTCCATTGCCAAAATTTCCATTTTTGCAAACTAAGTCTCCAATGGTTCCAAAATTCACATCCAAGCCTACTCCCACATAGATTTTCACATAGAAACCAATGGAGACATTAAAACAACTAAATTCACATTCCTGTCACAAGCTATGTTTTGAGCAACACTTCAACATAAAACCCAAAATTTCCAAACTTCTTATTCAAGGTTCAATTCAATTCCATTTACCCAAACCTCAACACAAAACACCATTTCAATGATCAAAACATACCAAACTCTCTAAGACCTTAATCCAACGAAAATAGGGAAAAATTTCAAAAATCAATATACTCAACTAATGACTATAATATACATATCAAAAGGTTGCTTTTGTTCACCTCTATCACTTTCTCTAACTTGTTCTTTGATTCCTCTCCCTTAGATTTTCTTGAGTTTACCAAACACCACCTCTTGAAAATATAAAGCTATATAATTGAAGCTTTCAACAAGAGGAACAAGATTAAAGGAGAGGATTTTGGCAATAGAAGATATTTTCAAGGTCAAATCTTAAAGAGAAAGGCTTGATTTACCTTGGTTTCACTTTCTCTTTCTTCTTCTTTGCACTTGGACGACTTGAGAGCTTGAACAGCGATAGAACAATGGTGAAATGAAATATCTCCACTCCTTCCATGCACTTAGCCTTCTAAGAGAGGGGAGAGGGAAGGAAAAAGAATTTAAAATGGCATTTGACTTTTCAATACTTCTAACTTGGTCCACGTCATGCCACTTGTCCAAATCCTATCGCTCCTCTTAAGACATGTAACCATATAATTACACTAATCAATTCCATTAGCCATTTAATCACACTTCTCATTTCTTTTAGCTAGTAATTAATTTCTTCATTAGTTGCTGACTAATTGGTCGGTAAATTTTATTCTTCCTGTTTTGCCCCTGATTATGGCAAATTTACTTGAACTGCCACTTGACACATGATTCAATTTCTTTTTCTCCTTCCATGAACCATTCCCTCACATTTAAGTTTATGAAAGACTTTTCCACATAGTTAAACTTAAATACAAGGTTTAGGCATTTTCTACTGCATATTTGGGTTACAAATCACACTTTATTCCCCAAAAGTGTTTTCTTACATTAATTACATTCTCATTTGAAGTCATTAGCCCTTACACAAAAATTGGGGCATTACACCAGCCAGAGGAGATAAGGCCCAGAGTTCTTGGCAGGGTCTATGCTATAATGTAGGAGGAAGCTAAAAATTCTCTTGAACTGATACAAGGTACGGTTTCTCTTAATGGTAACTCAGTGCAAGCATTATATGATTTAGGTTCTAGTTATTCGTTTATTGCATATGCTGTGTAAGACAGCTAGGCCTGAGTATGTATTGATTACCATATGATCTGGCAGTATCTACGCCTATGGGTAGTAGATTTGTCATAGTCGATGTTTGTCTAAATTGCATAGTAAGCGTTAAAGGATATGAGTCAACATTGGATCTGATTTGTTCACTATTGCATAGACTATAAGTAATTTTTAGTATTAACTAGCTAATAGCAAACAATATTCTGCTAGAATGTAGAAGAAAAAGGGTTATTTATCCTAATCTGGCACTAGATACTAGTACAGAAATAAACCTTAACTTTTTCTCTACAGCAGAGGTTGAGAGATATTTGCATAAAGGTTGTCAGGGGTACATAGTATTCTTCTCTATGCAATCAGAGGCTGGAACAACATTGGAGAATATTCCTGTAGTAAATGAATTTCCTGATATGTTTTCAGAAGATATCAATGGATTACCCCCAGACAGGGAAGTGGAGTTTGTGACTGAAACCAAGCCTGGAGCACGACCAATATCTAAAGCCCCCTATAGGATGGGTCCAAGTGAGATGGCAAAGCTGAAAAAGCAAATTGAGGAGCTGCTAGAGAAAGGGTTTATCAAAGCCAGTGTCTTACCATGGGAAGCTCCAGTGCTTTTTGTTAAAAAGAAAGATAGAAGCCTACGACTCTGTATTGATTACAGGGAGTTAAACAAGGTGACTATCAAAAATAAATATCTACTTCCCAGAATAGATGAGTTGCTCTATCAACTGTTGGGTTCTTGTGTGTTCTTAAAGATTGATTTGAGCTATGGGTAAACTAACTCAAGGTAAAGGGAGGCGATGTACCAAAGATTGCTTTTAGTACAAGATATGGTCATTACAAGTTTTTAGTAATGTCATTCGGGCTGACTGATGCACCTGCCGTGTTCATGGACTACATGAATTGAAGTTTTCGTCCATATTTGGACCAATTCATGATAGTCTTTATTGACGCTATTCTGGTGTATTCACAGAGTAGAGCATAAACACCATATGAGGACTGTGTTGAACATATTAAGGAACAAGAACCTCTATGTCAAGTTGAGCAAGTGTGAGTTTTGACTTTCAGAAGTTAAATTTCTAGGCCATATAGTCTCACAGCAAGGGGTCTCATAGATCCAAACAAAGTGGAAGCAATACTGAACTGGAAGAGGCTAGAGACTATTTTTAAGATGCATAGATTTATGGGTCTTGCCGCGTATTACAGGCGGTTTATATAGAATTTCTCTAGAAGTGCTCTGTCGTTGACAAAGTTAACATGGAAAACTTAACATTTTGTGTGGGACAACAGTTGTGAGTGGAGCTTTGCAGAGCTGAAACAAAAATTAACAACAACACCAGTGTTAATAATCCTAGATCTGTAGATGACCTTCGTGGTCTACACAGATGCTAGTGGGCATAGATTGGGAAATGTTTTGATGCAGCAAGGCCGAGTAGTGGCACATACATTCCGTTAGCTGAAGCCTCACTAATAGAGATCTCCCACACATGATCTTGAGTTAGCAGTATTGTGTTCACATTGAAAATATGGAGACACCATCTCTATAAGGCGATTATAGAGCTGCACTGCGACCACAAGAGCTTAAAATATCTGTATGATCAGGAAGAGCTCAACATGAGATAGCGTAGATGGATAGAGTTGCTTAAAGATTACAACTTAGAGATTAAATATCATCTAGGCAAGGCTAATGTAATGGCAGATGCATTTAGCCCTAAAGCAGTATAGGTGGCAATCCTCATGATTAATGAGCACAGATTGATTGAATATTTCAGAGACATCAATCTTTCTAATTAGATTATGATAAATGGTAGCAATATCATTCGGACAGAGAATGATTTAAGAGCAGCAGTTAAAGAAGCTCAGATGTGGGATAGACAAGCACAATCTATCATAGATATGATTAAAAGGGGTGAAAATTAGGAACATGACTTGTCACCAAGTGGGCTTGTCAGATACAAGAAGTGGATATTTGTTCCACTGCAAACAAAGTTAAAAAGGAAAATCCTGGAAGAAGCTCACAAGAGTAAATATACTCTACCCCTAGGAGCAACTAAAATGTATCACGATCTGTCCATGTATTGGTGGCTAGGGATGAAAAGAGATGTAACAAAGTTCATTGCTTGTTGCCTCACTTGTCAAAAGGTGAAAATCAAACATAAACAACCATTAGAACTTCTACAGAATCTTGAGATTCCTGTGTGGAAATGGCAAAGCATCACTATGGATTTCGTGATGGGATTACCTAAGATTAGACATCATTATGAAATATGGGTAATAGTTGATCAATTCATGAAGATAGCCTATTTACTACTAATCAACATTCATTATTCTCCTAATAAGCTAGCAGAGATCTATATCAAGAAGATTGTGCGATTACATGGTACACCGAAGAATATAATTTTTGACAGAGATCCTTGATTTACTTCCAAGTTTTGGAAGGCAGTGCATTAGGCTTTGGTTACCAAGCTCAGATTTAGGACAATCTATCATCCTCAGACAAACGGACAAACAAAAAGAACAATACAGAAACTTAAAGATATGATGAGCACATGTGTATTAGATTTTAAAGGTAGTTGGGATCAATTCCTTCTACTTGCAGAATTTGCATACAGCAATAGTTATCATTCAAGCATTCAAATGGCTCCATATGAAGCGTTGTATAGAAGGAAGTGTCAATCGCCTTTGTGGTGGACAGAGCTATCTGAGAGGCGGTTATATGGGTCAAATATAGTTGATTAGACAATAGAGAAGATCAAGTTGATAAAGTAGAGACTGTTGACTACTAAGAGTAGGCAAAAGAGTTATACAGACAAGAGGCAAAAACCTCTAGAGTTTGAGGTCAGAGATTATGTGTTCATGAAGGTTTCGCCTATCACCAGTATTGGTAGGACAGTAAAGGTTATGAAGCTAAGCCCAGGTATATTGGTCCATTTGAAATCTTATCAAGGATTGGGTCAGTAGTGTACCAAAAAGCTTTACCCCCAAGTTTGATCAAACTATATGATGTCTTCTATGTCTCATAGCTGAAGAAGTATCAACCCGACTTGGGACATGTGATTGAATACGAGGGGGTAGACGTGTGGGATGATCTTATGTATGAGGTCACACTTAACCGAGTTATTGATCGATAGGAAAAACAACTTAGGAACATAAGTATCTCATTCATAAAAGTAATATCGAAGGGGTTATCTCCTAGAGAAACCTAAGAAGCTGAAGAAGACATGAAGAGACGTTATATAGAATTTATGTCTCCATAGGATGTAACAAATTTCAAGGATGAAATTTTTTTTACGGGAGTAGAATTGTAATATCCCAAAATTTAGTAAAAGGTTAAATTTTCTAAAAAAAATTTAAATGGAGTTAGAGATTAATCTTGGGAATTAACGGTCTATTTTTCTAAAAAATCGAGGAACAATAGTTAATGGTCATAATTTGGCTTGGGAGTTTTTGAGAAATTATTCTAAGGCTTTATGAAGTTAATTAAGGAAGAAAATCCTTAAAAAGTTTTAAGTATTGACTTTTAAACTAGATAATAAGTCAAATTATGGAACCTACTAAATTTAAGGAAGCATAAATTAGACAAAGGGAAAAATTAGGGCCTAGTGTGTGTAATTAATAGGATAAAAATATACCTATGTATATATAAAAGCACACATACCCTGATATCAACACACACACCACAGTTGTCATTTTATAAGAGCACATTAATAGGCCCCACCATGGATATAATTTGCTTCCATTATTATAAAATGGACAACTTAGTTACAAACTCACACTCTCACCTTCACGTTGATAAACATTCAACACCTCACCTCACTTTTGTCCAGCCACATGATTTACACCCACACACACTCAGCCATTTAACTAGACATTCACTCACCTCTCTATTCACCAAGTCTGCCAGAGAGAGAGAGAAAAAAGCAAGTGAAATAGGATTAAGAAAGAGAGAACGAGAGAGAGAGAGCCAAGAGGAGAGAGAGTGATTGGTGCCATCGGGAGAAGAAAGAAGAAGCTACAAATCACACATGCAACTCCATATTCTGGTATAGCTGAGTTTCATACACATTTATCTTTATTTTTTGATTCGATTTGAGTGATTTTTTGGGCTGTTTGGGTGGCTAGAAGTGAGAAAATTCGCCGGAAAAATTCTGTCAACCTATAAGTTTTAAACTAGAGTTTGTTTGTCGATTTTAAGTGGGATTTATGGCCTCTTTGGTTCTGGAAATATGTCACCAAACATGAGGAATATGTGTAGGAGTATGTAGAGTCAAAATCTTTGTGATTAAAGTGCAAAACCATAGCTACATGTTGGTTTTTCTTCACCTTATTCTGTTAGCCGGAAAATAGAGTTTCTGGCAGAAAGTTGCAGAAGCTAAAGCAGAGGTTATATGTGGAGTTTTTGTCTGGTTCTTCTTGGTATGGAAAGTTTAGGATGTGAAGTAGCTAATAGAATCAAGAAGAGTACAGTTTAGAGTGAAAATGAATGAGTTCTTGATTTTTAAACTCAGACTGTCAAAACTAATGTTTTTAAAAGACAGTCAGATTTGTGTTGAGTTTTGTCAAAATAAACCTTATCCAATGTTTATGAAATTTTAGAGAAATATAGTAGACATTCATAGCTTTAATATGAGTCCAAGAATGTATCATTTGGATACCTATAGAGAAAGTTATGATATTTGAAAGATAGGTCAAGAAACAAGGGAAATTCTGGAAGTCTAGGTTTTGGCAGTTTGGTTTTGTTGTGGTTTTTAGAAATATAATCTTGTTCAATGACCATGAACATTTCTAGAACAAAATTATACATGCTACGTTTTGAGTTGATAGATTATATGTGTTATTTGGATCAGTGTATTAAGAGATATGAATTTTTGAAGTTAGTTGTTGTCAGATTATGTTTCTGGAAGTCAGATTGGTTGTGGCGAAATTTTGAAAAAAATAAACCTTGACAAAAAATTATGATACTTTTCAGATTTAAAGTAAACATTTAGAGATTTAACTTGATGGGTAGAACATAATTTTTGGACTAGTAGATTAAAATATATGGATTTTTGAATTTGAGACCTATTTTTTCAATGCAATCTGGAACAATGGAATGTAAGCGAAATTCTGGGAATAATGTGGTTAAAATGGCCAGACTTAAGTATTTTTCTATAAAATTACAATTAAAGAGATTTACTGGGGCTTTAGAACCAACCAATTTGGAATTTTATAGAATTAATTTCGAATTTCCAAAGTTAACTGAAAATCTGCCAGTTTTTGGAAATAGTGAAACTGCATGTGCAGAATTGTACTGTGTAGAAACTGTTATAACTGCATTAGATAACTAGTAGAATTTGATTTAAAGACAGTAATAGTACAAGTAATAATAAGTTACTTTTAAGTTTAATTTTTATAGGAACTGGAAATAGCCTGAGCCAAAACAAGAATATAGAACAGATATTGGAACTGAAAAAGGATTCAAATAGTAACTCTATCTTTCATAAACTATGTGAATGTTTATATGCTGTGTGTATGTCATCTTCTGTAATATGAACATTGTATTGCCAAGTAGGCTGCTGTTCGAGTAGGCACATGTATAGTGGTTTACGGATACTCGTGCACATACCGTGTTGTTTATGTTATGTTGTATTACATGGTGTATGACATATTTATCCGTCGCATTTTATATGATTGATTGCATGTTACTATGGAGATTTGCTCGAATCTCACCCTTTTTCAATTTTTAAAAATATTCCAACAGAAGGTAGTGGCTATAAGGGCAAAACCGTAATTACCAGTGACTGAGGGTCCGGTTCAAGCGGGAGTGCAGTTGTTTATCTTTAGTTGTAAATTTTATTTCTTTTAGACTCTGAAAATATTTTTCTAACCCTATATGGATTTCTTGTAATGTAAACAAGCACTTTTTGTTAGTATATTTCCGCTATTTCAATATGCCTTCTGAACTATGCATTTATTACTCTACGAATATCAAAATGTTAAGGAGTTTGACATAGACAACCTCAAACATGGTAATCTCTTGGTCATTGAATATTGGACTAATCTCCTTGTTTTATGGCAACATTTAGACACCTATGAAGCATCATACGAGTGGGGTAGTCCAAATGATGCACGCCTTTACTCGATAATTAAAGAGGAGAAAAGAGTTTATAAATTCCTATTAGGACTCCGGCCCTCTTATGAAGCCATCTGTACACAAGTAATGAGTCAAGAAGCCTTGCCAAGCTTAGGGAATTACTTTTCATCCTGAAGCAAAAAGAAAGCCAAAAGAATATCTCTTCTCATAGACAACAGAACCAAATACCTATGGAGTAGCTAGATTCTATTTAAAGGGAAGTCAATTAAGTGATTTCAGGGTAAGAGGTCTAATAGATGTTTTGATCATTGTCAAAAACTAGGTCATACAAAGGACATCAACTGGAAACTCAATGGGAAAAAAATTAACAACAAAGCCAAAGGCGAACTAGAAAATAAAGCTATTGCAATCTTCACAGATTCTAAACTAGAACATGATGGCATTTTGAGCAAAGGAGAAGCAGAGTTTCTCAGGAAAATACTTGATAAGCATGAAGGTAATGATACTGTTTTGGCTTCTAGTAATGTGGCGTACACAAGTAATATAGCAACCTCCTTTATACCTGTGTAATTAGCTATTTCAAACAACTTATTAAAATATTAAATACCACTATGGTAGAAAAAGAGGAAAACAATTACAACGATCTGCCACAGTATAAAAGATTTGACCAACATTTAAAGAACAATATGGTAATAAAAGAAAGACATTGGTTTATCATGATTAATATATATTTAACATTTGGTTCAAAATCACATATTAGTCAACAGTATGATAACTTGCCCTTGGGCACATGAAGCCTGATAACACAATTTACCAATAGGCCTTATTTCATTTTCCACTATTATAATCTCATCAATTATAATTCATAACTTTCCTGAATAACTCCATTTTCCTGTAGAATCATAACTTTCTCAAAAGTTACACAAAATTAGATCTACGATCAAAATAATGGTTTGGAACCTATGGCCTCAGGCCTCCTTTATTTGCACTCCATCATAGTATAGAATAATAAACTAGTGTTGTAAATCTTAAAAAAGTTTCATAAGTTATATTAGAGTATGAATGAGCTATAGGTGGCAATATACAAAGTCAACTCATAATTGCCAAAAGAGGAGGGTTTACAATAGTACAATGCAAACATAAACCTCTAGAGCCTTCCCTGAATATATCATATCATTAATCGTGCTTAAAAAATGTTAAAAACAATGGGTGAGTCACATGGACCCAATAACCACTTATTCAATTTAACAAGTATGCAAGGAATAATTACAAGATAGTTAAACGGGCTAAACATATATTAATATAACAAAGTATAAATAGCTTTTCATAATCAATAATAGCTCAAGGAGTAATTAAGCATGTATAGGAATCCCACAACCATCCTTATAACCGTTGACAAAACCCATGGGCTACAACATAATAGGATTCATCTCTGTGACAAGACTACACCAAGCTCTCTAATAGTGAGGTGTAATTGGGCCAAAAGCTACAAAGCTCACATCAGACCATGCGTTCCTTTTCCTTAGAATATGGAGAGGGGTCACATGTCCCTTGGGTTGACTCTTGACCTGGCCAAGGAAAGATGATACTAAAGGCCCTGAGAATGTTAAAGCCAACCATTGAGCGCCAAGTGGCGGTTGTACCATGTGGTATAACAACATCAAACATCCCATAACCATAACTCGGTACAATCCAACACAACTCAATATGCAATCCAACAATTCAACATCAATAATTTGTTCTCATATTCAACATTCAATGCTATGCATAATCAACATTAGAATCACAAGATAAGCAATTTAAGCCCACTTAACAAAAACATTTACTCAAATATCAAATATCAAATTATAACTTATAATTTCATATAGCTGAAAATCTAACAAACTAAATCGATTAAAATTTCAATAATACCTCTAATAACCCATATAAATTAGTTAAACCAAATTTAATCAGTAAAAATACCCTATAAAAATTAATTTATCATCTATTTATAAAAGAAATTGATTATAAATCATAAAACAACCAAATAATAAATCCAAACCGATTAAAATCATCTATTAATTATTCTCTTCATATCTATAATTATCTATTGTCAAAACTCAAAACTCTCCTAAAATCCTAATCCCAAAATTTTCACTAGTCAGCATAATACAACCCTTATTATGTTAGTGCAAGTGTTTCACCTAAGGGGGTGAATTGGGTGATAATGTTAATTTTAAAAAAATTAAAATAATAATTAACAGAAATTAAATCAGAGTTAAGAGTTAGTGAGAATATCACCAAAGTGTACACCAGAGTTTATATTGGTTTGGTCATAACCTCTTTGACCTATGTCCAATCCTCAGATCACCTCTGAGATTTTCGCTATAGGTTCCAAGATTCAGTGGGTTCTTGGCACCTTAGTATAATGCAAGTTCCTTCAACGGACACTCGCTCCCCCTTATATAATGTAAACGAATACCCGACTTGAGGTCCCATAACCTTAAGTTTTCTCAATAAAGTGTATTGAGTTTTTGATGAAATTCTCTCTCAGAGTAAATGTATAATCACTAAAGTATAGAGTATAAGGAGAATAATAATGAATGGAAAATAGAGCACTTAAAGCAGACTTAAATAATTTCACAGTTAGGTGGTTGCTTCGTTTTAAATGCTTCCGTATTTATATTTGGAGTGAAATAAATAACCGTTGTGAGTATTTCATTTGTCTGTTAGAGTCCCCATTACTTCCTTTGAACATTCTTTATTCTTTTTGTGTAGTAAAATAGTCGTTAGAGTATAGAGAATGTCTTAATTCAAATCTCAATTGCATTTAATGCTTTTGACACACTCACTTTTTCTTCTCTTCACATGATCTTTTCACTTTTTCACCTAAAAAAGATTTATACACTAATGAAATGAAGTATTAGAGTGAAAGAGAGTTAAAAGCAATAAATTATGCAATCATTTAGTGATTTTGAAACCTAAAAGAAGGTGCTTCACTTTTTTGGAAACCATCACTCGAGTGATCTTGACTTAGCAATTTCTTATCATAACATATCACTAGATGGATCCCTTTAGTGTTGTACTAGTGATCCATAAATAGCATCACTCGAGTGATCTACAATGTATCACTTGAGTGCTCTGCTAGTGATCCATAAATGGCATTACTCGAGTGATCTTCAATGGATCACTTGATATATCACTCGAGTGTTCTGCTAGTGATATTTAACTTGATGTATCACTTGAGTGTTCTGCTAATGATCTCAAAAATGAGATCACTCGAGTGACTTTATGCTTAGAAAAATTTTAGATAAGATCACTTTTAGAATCACTGCAGTATTGTGCTAGTGATGCACTTTTACTCATCACTCGAGTGGTTACTCGAGTGATACAAAGTCATCACTCGAGTGGTCACTTGAGTGATATTTTTCAAAATCTTTTAAAATAGCATCACTGGAACAGATCACTTGAGTGGTATATCAGTGATAAGTTTTAAAAAATCACTCAAGTGGTCACTCGAGTGATCTTGGAATATCACCCAAGTGATTTCCCTTTATAAACATTCCCATTGTTTTCAAAACAGTTTTTCAATCACTTGATAGAAATATTCTTTGAAAGGAAGTCTTATCAAAAGCTTTCACCATAGTAGTTTATTAGAGACTTCAAACTTTGATCACAAAACTATATCACTCGAGTGCTCACTCGAGTGATATAATCATTTGTCTCAAAAAATCATCTTTTACTGGTTGAATATTTTTGTTTATTATTAAAATCTTTTGTAATAGCTTTTTAAGCTTTGTTATCATCAAAATATAGGCTCTAACACATTAGAAAGAGAAAAATGCATGGAATAACTTTTATGAAGGGAATTTATTGAAAAGAAATGATTTTGATCACCTAAATTATCCCAAAAGCTTGTGTCTTGGACTAGGATTGCGAACGGCGACTGGAACCTCAACCTGTCCTCTATCTCTCTCTCTCTCTCTCACACACACACACACACACCCAAATGACAATGAGAAAATGAAGTTGGGGGGTATATTTTTTTAGATATGATTAGTTGTGAAGATGCCAAATATTAAGAGCAAAAAGTTTGCATAACATACTTGTCTTCTAGATTGACTAACTACTATATTTAATATTGCATATCTTATATATTAGTCAAGCAAAGAAAGAAGATTGAAGATATGCGAGAAGATATCTAGTTGGGTTATGAAGAATGATCATCAAGATGGAAAACAAGAAGAAAGAGATTGAAGAAAGAAGAAGGTGGAAGATCTAATGAGAATATCAAGATTCAAGCTCTTAGAAGTGATACCGGAGGTTTCTATGATCATATGGAAGTAGGAATGGGTCAATTCGAAGCTAAGATAACTTATGGAAGTTATGGAACTTCCCCAGGGTGCCCCTTGAGTATTGCCTCTCTGCCAAGTTTTAGAAGGCATCACTCGAGTGATGGACATGATCACTCAAGTGATGAGCATTCTGTTATGCTCTGTTTTTTGTCAGTATGACAGAGCTTCTGTATTTTGCCATATCTCTTAAACCACATGTTGGATTGAACTGAAACCAATGGCATATGAAACTAGACTCCCAACATGAAACAACCAGTTATAGTCCTAATCCTAGCATGGACGTCACTAGAGCAGAACATTAGACAAGCATGAACAATTCATCTAAAACTACCTATAGTACTAAGCAGCATCAAGATTCAACTCTAGCTTTAGTTCCAGAGGATCTTGATACCCATTGCCAAGTGAAAAAGGACATGGTCGTGAACTCAGTATCCTAGAAGTTATTTTGCATTATATGATAAGTTGTCTCCCTCCATACAGCATTTTGTAACTAAACTTGATAATGAAAGGTTGCCTAACAACTTTGATGAAGCAACTCAAGGCCCACATTGGTGAAGGAAAATTGCAAAAGAGCTAGATAGCTTGCATAAAAATCAAACTTGGAAACTCGTAAAACTACCACCCAGAAAAAGGGTCAATGGGGAAGTGGGTGTTTACAAAGAGATACTCTCAAACTTATGGTATTGACTACCATTAAACATTCACCCCTATAGCAAAGTTAAATATCATCAGAATACTATTATCATTAGCAACAAACCTAGACTGGCCTCTTCACCAGATTGACGTGAAAAATGCATTCCTTAATGGTAACTTGGAAGAAAAAGTATACATGGAAGTTCTGTAAGGCCTAACTAACAATAAGATCCTTAGAATGCCATGTAGATTACACAAATCTCTCTACAGGTTAAAACAATCTCCTAGAGCTTGGTTTGAATGATTTACTAAAGTTGTAAAGAAAGTGGTGTTCATCCTATGCCAAGCTGACCATACATTATTTGTGAAACACTTTAAGAGGTAAAAGGGCAATTCTTATTATTTACATTAATGATATTATTCTAATTGACAATGACACATATGAGTTAGCCAAGCTAGAGAGATCACTAAAAAGAGAATTTAAAGTGAAAGACTTGGGAGATTTGAGATACTTCCTAGGCATGGAGGTGGCTTGATCATGAGATGGGATTGCTTTTTTTGTAATGAAAATCCACACTCGACTTGCTAAAGGAAACATGTATGTTAGGAGCAAAATTGGCAAATATCCCAATGGGCCTAGGATACAAACTTGACAATAAGAGAGAGGAGGAAGAAGCAATAAAAGGGATAGAAAATGAGAAAGAGAAGAAACCAAGAAAAGAACCAGTACTAGTTGATCCTGAAAGGTACAAAAGACTAGTTGGTAAGCTCTTATATTTGTCTCATAAGCACCTTGACATAAGCTATGTAGTTGGAGTTGTAAGCCAGTTTGCCAATGAACTCATGGAGGCAATTTATGGAATCCTACACTACTTCAAAATGACACCAGGCTGAGGACTTGTCTTTGCTAAAGGTCAATCATAAGAATAGTAATTTATACAGATGTAGACCATGCAGGTTCCTTGCTTAACAGGAGATCTACCTTAAGATACTGTACTATGTTATGGGGAAACTTGGTTACATAGAAAAGACAGTAGTGTCCATAACTAGTATAGAGGCTGAACTACGAGCCTTAGTTAATAGAGTGTGTAAAGGCATTTGGACAATCAGAGTGCTAAAAGAACTGAATTTTGTACAAGAAACAATTATAAGAATGCGATGTCATAGTATGTTTGCTATTGCAATGGTCAATCCTGTTCATCATCAAAGGACAAAACATGTCGATATAGACAAACATTTTGTTAAGGAAAAAGAAGATAAGGGAATCATTGAATTGGCATATGTCCCATCTGAACGTCAAGTAGGAGATATGTACTAAAGCACTAGCAAGACCACAATTTAAAGAATTCAGAAGCAAGTTGGGAATGATAGACATCTATTTGCCAACTTGAGGGGGAGTGTCAGTGCTACTATGTGTTAGTGCAAGCATTTCACCCAAGGGGGTGAATTTGGTTATTACAGAAAACTCGTTTCGTATATAAAAATTGACTGGGAATTTAAAGTAATTAAGAGCTAGGAGAAATATCTCCAAAGTGTACTATAACCCCTTTCTTACTAAGGCCGAGATTAAGTTCATAAATATGTGTTTATGTGGAATTAGGGATCGTAATACCATTTGGGACTTAATGAAAGTTTCTTTTGCCCAAAACATGGATTTCAAAAAATTTTCTAAACCTTTTCACAATGGTCTCATATCCACGATTCAAACATCACAAATGGCCTGTACAGTATGATTTCATTTATAAATATCAGAGTACACAGTAAATTCCCGACACACTCGGGTTCCATTAATCGAATAAGGGTTTTACAAGACACAAATGCCTGTAATCCATTTCCTTTAACTAGGGTATTATACAAAACTATCCAATATCCATTTACAATTGTTCCTTAAACAAAATATCCAAAATACAAAAGTATAATAACCAATTTATCCAAAATAAAACTCCTTGCCCGGAGCTTCATCCACTCTTCGTAACCTGCTTTCCTTTAGATCCTTCGGCCCTGTCTAAAAATTGTTTTTGGGATAGTGAGATTCTAAGGAATCCCTGTAGTGTCAAATCACTCATAGTATACTCAACCACAAAGCATGAAAGCAAATCATCACATGCACATAGCAACTACAACGACAGTTATAGTGGTAAGGGCAGGTATGACTTGCGTCACCCTTACATTTGCTCATACTGAACTGCTCACGTTGTATTGCACAACCACATGTTCATATCACATATATCACTACAGCTGGGATCCATATAAAATATTTCACATACACACAGCCACACTGGCCAGATAATCAAATAGGAATTCACAATTCCTTAATGCAACCTCGGCAATTACAACGACAGATGCAACAGCAAGGGTAGGTGTGATAACCATCACCCCCTACGACTGCTCATACTGAACTTCTCACGCTTTAATGCCATATGGCTGATAACACCTACACAAGTTTGCAATGGCCTTATGCCAAAGATTTTTCACAACATAATGATAAGTCATGCATACCAAGCACCATACACAACATGAAAGAAAAGTCACTACCTTAGTCCTTCCGTGCGTGCTCTGGCACTGGTCTCTCCCGTGTAGGGCAAATGTCAAATCCTATAATTCATAATTAGGGATGAAGTGTTATTCTATTATTCCAATACTCAAATGACTTCATATTGCTTAAATTGTTTATCATTTATGTTCTTTAAGAAGCTACAAATGCCTCTAACAAAAGCCCTAAAGGGTTGGAAGAACTATCCCAAAGATCCCCTTTTAGAAGAACAAGAACAAAATTTTCATTGTTACACTCGAGTGAAGAAGGCCTCACTCGAGTGATGATGGACCTGCACTTGGGTATGGAAGCACACTCGTGCGAGTGCTTGATAAAACACATAGACAGAGACAAGAAACTGATCATTGCACTCGGGTGATGGACTTAACACTCGAGTGACATCCTCACTCTCACCCGAGTCCTAGAAAGTGAAACACTAGAGGTGATTACCCGAGAGCAGAAAGAAATAACAGAAACCAGAATTGATTGCTGTACTTGAGCATAAACCAAATCACTCAAGTGGAAGCCTAATGCTCACCTCAGTACCCTAAAGTGAGGTTCAGGAAGTACTCACTCGAGAGCACAAGAAACTTTCAGAAGGGACATCACTCGAGCAGGGACCACGACACTCGAGTGATGGCTTAGTACCCGCGAGTACTAAGGCACGTTCTTGAAAAATGGACCCCGTGTGACAATCTGAGACGTGAGTTCACAGTGTCTCATACACCTTCACTTGAGTGGGACGAGACTCACTCGAGTGAGAACCCACAACACTCGCAAGTGAGATAACACTCTTAGATTTTGAACGTGGGAGTTCAACAGAAAAATTGGAAGAAGAACGAGAAGATACATGCTGCACTCGAGTGAAACCCTCTCTCACTCGAGTGAGGTTTATTAGAAACCAAAAAGCAGTAAACTGACAGCACTTTACAATATCAGCCCAAGTGATTCCAATGGTCCCAAATACCAAACAAAAGCTACTCCCACATAATTTTACCCAATGAATCACATGGAAACATCAGAATTACCAAATTCCTATTCCATTATCATGCTTTGGTTCTAGGCCACATTCAACACCAAAATTCCAAAATCTCCAAACATACCATTCCAATCTCAAATCAATCTATCTATCCAAAACACATACCAAAACACCCATTTCCATACCAACAACATGCCAAACACCCAATGACCCATATTTTTGAAATCAAGGCCAAAATTCCAAAAATGCAAAGTTAAATCAAATGCCACAAGACTTATATAGAAGTGTTTCTTTTTCTCACCTCTATAACTTTCCCAAAGCAATTTCTTGATCCTTCATACTTCACAATTCCTTGAGAGCTCAAATCAACACCAATGACAAATCTACCACCATGAAAATGAAACTCTCAAGCCAAGGAGCAAGATTAATGAAATGAGTTTTGGCATTAGAGGTCATTTGCTTACCTTAAATTCAAGCTTTTCCTTTCTCTTTCTTAGGCAACAATGGCGTCGAAAATAAGAGAGAAGAGAGAGATGAAGAGAGGTTGAAGATGGAGTGAAATGGTGATACTCCCCCTAGCTATGCTTGCCCAGTAGAAAAGGAGGAAGAGAAAGAGAGAGAAAATAATAAAATAATGGCATTTGACTTTTCCCAATACCCTCTCTCATCCTCTTGTGTTCCCAAATGTCTCCACCTCGTTGGCTCTTATAGAGTGAGTAACTATTTAGGCACTTTAATCCCTCCATTAGCCATTTAATCACACTTCTTATTTTTCCATTTAGTCAGTAATTAATTCCTCCCTTAATCACTCACTTATAGCCAATAATTCCATTCTTTCAATTTTTCCACCAGTTATGGCATATTAATTAAAATTGTCATAAAACACATAATAATTCCAATTTAAATTCACAAATATCCATAATAAACCTCTTAGCCCTTAATCAAAAATTGGGGCATTACATGTACACCGGGAGTTATACTGATTCTGCCACAACTACTTTGACCTACGTCCACTCCTCATAGCTTCTCTGAGAGTTTCACTATATCTTCCAAGATTCAGTAGGTTCTTGGCACCTCAGTACACAACAAGTTCCTACACTAGACACTTGCTCCCCTTTACATGTTGTAATCAAATCCCCAACTCAAGATTTCACAATCTTAAGTTGTCTCAATAACAAATATTGAGTTTGTAATGAAAATCTCTCTCATAGAGCAAATATATAATCACTGAAGAATAAAGAGTGAATGTAAGAAACATAGCACTAAGGATATATTGATCGATGTGTGTTCATGTGTTCTCAGTCATTGCATCCTGTTCTTTGTTGAATGTTCACATATTTATAGTTGAATTTGTAATAGACGTTGGAACCATTTCAACATGTTTGTTAGAGTCATACAGCCACGTTTGGCCATTCTTTGAATTCGAAAACTATCTATTGTATGGTAGGGGAGCATTTGAACGTTGCGGACGTTATGTTTGACTTTTCTCTCAACGTATGATCTCTTCATTGTTTCTCTGTAAATATACTCAGAATACTAACACTATGAAAGATTAATCATATAGATAACAAATCAATAAGTAACAAATTAAAATCATGCTTTCTAAACTTTATCACTCGAGTTGTTACTTAAGAAATCTAAATCCGTTACTCGAGTAATCACTCGAGTGATCCAATGAAAAGCTTGGCAGAGAGTAAGTTAATGACTCTTGACCTGATCACTCGAGTGGTCCCTCGAGTAATTTAGATGCATAACTCGAGTAGTCACTCAAGTGATCCCTTCAAAATATTGGCAGAGGCCTCACTGCCTCTTTTCTTACCTGGTCACTCAAGTGATCCTTTGTCATTACTCGAGTGACATCATGCAAATATTGGCAGACAACTTCTGGAACTATTTGACACACATTACTTGAGTAGTTACTCGAGTAATGAAGGATTACCACTCGAGTGATCTCTTCAGAAATCTGCTAGTGATGCTTTCTCCTGTTCTCTGACTTCCAGTTCTTCTTCATCACTCTAGTGCCTACTCGAGTGATGGCTTTGGCTGCCATCAAGAACTCAATTACTTTGTTCAATACTCTTTTAATTTGTCTATTATCAAAATGTTTTGTAATATTAATCCAATCTTTGTTATTATTAAAACATATAGATCTAACACTATAGGCCTTGGGCTCAACCTAGCCATAATTAAATTATTAATTAGGGTTGTTTAGTAGATGCCAAAAGATCCTAAAATCTCGGCATATTTAAATTTCAAAGTTTTGAATTATTTCCTTGATTCTAACATATGTAATATAGGTGATTCTAGGGTTGCCAACTAACCTAGACACTAACCTATAAGTACCGCCTATCATTACTTGAATAAACAAGACTTTATGAGCACCAGATTGTTCAGTTTTTAACTAATTTGAACCGCCAATTCGTTTTGCGTAATCAGGTATAAAGTTGCTTATAAAAAGGACTTGAGGGAGTAGTTCTTTACTTAAACTTGTCATTAGACACAAATCTAACTTGTCATTAGATAAGCTATTCTTTGTTATTCGTTATACAAAAGTTATTATTTGCTTGGCTATTCTTATCATTTCTATGTTGATCCTATGTTAAACTTGTCAATCTACAAACAAAAATAAGGTTACTAAGATGTGAGGTATTAGACTACACAACAATAATTAAAACATTTAACCAATGTTTTAAAAGCTGGATCAGACATAAAGCCAAAAAAGTCAGCGGGTCATGGTTCAAACAATCGAAATGGTTGGGCTGTCCAGTCGGGCCGGTGACGTAAAAATTTAATAAAAAATATATGTATATATAATTTATTATAATTTTAAATAACAAATAAATAAAATTAAACATATAATAATATAATTTAAATATAAAATAGCTCATTATAAAACATTGTAATTTGTTTGACAAAAATACTATCCATTAACAAGTTCCAAAATTATAAACAGATTTTCATGTGAAAAATAGTAGTTATAAAAGGATTTTATTAAAACTATAATTTTTTAAAAGAAGTATTAAACAATTACTAGCTAGCCAAACAAAGCGTGTCAGAGACCTTTTACTCATACTTATGAGATAAGGTCATAGATTCGCAAGTCACAAGGCTTACTTTTTCTCTATCCTCCTATACTTTTAGTCCTTCTTCTTCGTTTCTTTTTCACTACTGCAGGGTTTTTTCCTTCACAACATTCTCCCTCGTAGCTTTCTGGATCATTCTTAAGGGATGATTTAAGGGTTCCAAGTTCAGGACATGGTATTATATATACTCCTGCCTCTGAACCAAAAAAGTTTTTTTCTTCACTCCTTCTTGAGAATAAAGATTATCGAAGAAGAGGTTTCCACTTAAGCCTCTTGATGCTTGCATCTTCCTTTCTTCTTCATCTTTTCAAATTCAAAAAATACCCCACCCCTTGCAACTCACGTTCCTGTTTTGGACAAAGGAGGAGGAAACACACAAGTATGTTGCTCAGCTCTCTCTCTCTCTCTCTCTACGTCTTTGTATCTCTCTCTCTCTCTCTCTCTGCGTTGCTTTTAATTGCTGTTCGTCCAGCTCTCTACAACTTGTTCGTCCAGCTCTCCACAACTTGCTCCGGTTCCTGGCCCAAATTAAATCCTGGCTTTGGACGACTTAACATGGCTCATTCACTGAAGCCGCCTAAAGTTGAGAACCGATCCGTTCTCTATGCCGGTCGATGGTTGAACCGTTCCGGCTCTGAAAACATTGTATTTAAGCCATATCTCTCACTCTTTACAAAAGCAAAGTCAACATAATTTATTGGAAAAATCCCAGAAAAAGAACTTTTAAATTAGTAAAAGACGCATAGATGCTCCGAAATTTAATATCCCAGATCAGTGCAAGTACCTGAACTGGAATATTAGAATTCGAGACAAAATGACGTGCGTGACCCTGGAAGTTTTTAAATTGAAAAGTGTTGAGGGAGGCGTGATAATGGTGCTAACACGCATTTAGGACTATTCATCTTCTCTGTGTCATTGGTGCCGTTGGTCGACCCTGGATCCGTGGCCTTGGATTGCTATAGTCCACAACATTTAATATTTTGTCTTTCTCTGAATTAAATCCTGTTGTCAAAAAATGAGAAGTACTAAAAGTTAAACAATATCAATAACTCCGATGCCATGAGTTGAGATAAACTAGAAAGAAAACATAGTGAAATCTTAAGCACTCGTAATCTTCTTCTCAGTTTTCAACAACTCCGATGTCATCACCCCCAATAACTCGCCATCTTCTTCTTTTATAGGATCCTGTGTATATGAGCTAAAAAATAGGGATAAATAGAGAAAAGATTGTTAAGAACACTCAAGTGATCATAAGAAGTAATGAATAAATTTGGAAAATCACTCGAATTGTCTGAGTCTTGACCCAATCACTTCTTGGGAAAATTTAGTAATGATCGCAGCTACCGACCATCACCGCCAACGACTCATCATCTTCTTCACAGTTATCATTGACATCTACTTCATCATTGACATGATTCACAACTCGACATTAGGCTTTACCAACACATCACTACATTTTCACAACATCCTATTAGACTTTCACAACTCGAGTTTGATATTCACAACTCGAGTTCATATCATCACTAGAGGGTAACTGGCGAGTGATTAGCTTATATGATGCAGAACTCGAGTTATGAATTGATAACTCGAGTTTACCAACACAGTCTTACATTTTCACGATATCCCGTTAGACTTTCACAACTCGAGTTTGCTATTCACAACTCGAGTTCATATCGTCACTGGAGGGTAACCGGGGAGTGATTAGCTTATAGGATGCAGAACTCGAGTTATGAATTGATAACTCGAGTTTACCAACACAATCTTACATTTTCACGACATCCCGTTAGACTTTCACAACTCGAGTTTGTCATTCACAACTTGAGTTCGTATCGTCACTGGAGGGTAACCGGGGAGTGATTAGCTTATAGGATGCATAACTCGAGTTATGAATTGATAACTCGAGTTTACCAACATAGTCTTACATTTTCACGACATCCCATTAGACTTTCACAACTAGAGTTTGCCATTCACAACTCGAGTTAATATCGTCACTGGAGGGTAACCGGGGAGTGATTAGCTTATAGGATGCAGAACTCGAGTTATGAATTGATAACTCGAGTTTACTAACACAATCTTACATTTTCACGACATCCCGTAGACTTTCACAACTCGAGTTTGCCATTCACAACTCGAGTTCATATCGTCACTGGAGAGTAACCGGGGAGTGATTAGCTTATAGGATACAGAACTCGAGTTGTTCATTGATAACTCGAGTTTACCAACACATTCTTACATTTTCACAACATCTTATTAGACTTTCACAACTCGAGTTTGCCATTTTCACAATATTGCAGGGTGATCATCCCGCTTCTGGAGATAAGACCATATTCAATAATTCAATTTTATTCGTTAAACAATTACTGAACAGAAAATTTACCAACCTTCCCATGTGAATATGTATGCATAATTTTAACTACCACAATCAGCAAAATCTGAATTATAACATTTACCATTTTGGCAACCAAAGATTATCCAGGGTGACGGAGCAACAACATCAGATGTCATAGGATCCAAATTTGTAGAAGAAAAAAGAGTCCAGTCTAAAGAATTTGAGTGGCTTTTCCTGCTATAACCACTGAAACTGTAAGCATAAAAACACCAATAGTATTAAGAGTTATGCAATAAAAATATCAAGATAACATCACAAGTGAATAATAATTCAAAGTTTGTCGATTCAGACATCTTGAAAATTCATTGCAGTACAAGTGTTTTTCATATTGCATGAAAAATTCAGTTACTTTACCTAAATGACTGACATCTCCTCTTAGAGCAAGCTACAGGAATATCACCAAGATCAGGGAGCATGCTACACACATTCATAGCAAAAGTTTCTAAAGAGTAAATATAAAGAATACCTGATTTAGCATTAATATAGTTAGGGCGGCTTGCTCCTAACTATAACATTCACATTACTTGATTTAGCATTAAAATTTCAAAAAAAAAAAATTTAGCCTAATAGTGATCTCACCTTTAATTGATCATAGTGATTTGAAGTATTGTAAAGAGTAAATATAAAGAATACCTGCAATTTGTGCAAGGAATTCCTATTAAGTATATGTCATTGGTCCATATTGATTGGAACAGAAAGTTGAGACAAATATTAACATTAAACCACAAAGAAATTGTGCTTATACTTTTCTGTTAATGCTTTCCCTCCCATTGTCTGTGACTTGAATGCAAGAATCTACAACAGCACTTCTAAGAGGATCCTGACAAACAGTTAAAGAAAGGTTTCACTTCCTCAACCTTGATCAAATAGAACAAAAACTTAATTATAACACCTCATATAAAAGGTCGATATCCAAATTAGTAATTTACTCCTTCATTTTCAAACGTGGATAATCAAGTATTTTTACTAAAGTCAAAATTTTCAGTTTATACATGAAAATAGCTGACTGGTTTCATGAGGAGAATATCATGTAACTATTCTCTGGAAAAAAAACTCTTATACAAACACAATAAGCAAAACTCAACTTCTGCAAGATGTTTGCTTTTACTCTGCCATTGTTAGACATCATCTTAGAGGATATATTGATATGCAGGGTCCCAAAGTAGGTTCAAAACTTTAGGAGTTTGTCATACGATTATCTTAATCTAATCATCTAGAGTTATTGCAGACAGATGCATTTACAAGCATGAGCGTACAGCATTGGCGCCCAAGGTTTTATGAACTGATTGCATTGTTTTCCTCTGAATCGATTAACAGACTAACCAAAAGTGAAAATCTTAAAAACCAGTTCAATATATCTTGCATGCACTTCTAAAGAAACTAAAACAAAATGATCCAATCACTCAGCCGTGTGAGTGTGCTCACGCATTTTCTTATAGCCAACCATTCAACTCATAACAATTAATGTCCAACAAGATATAACAGCTACCAGTCGAACAATATAATCCTGATGGAAAAAAATGATAACATTTGCTAACAAAGAATAGCAAAGAAAGTTGGTCTAGCTTCATTATGATAACCTTTACTTGTTTTGTAGGATCCTCTGTATATGCGCTAAAAAACAGGGATAAACAGAGGATGACGGTGATAACTTATGAGATAGAACAGACGACAACGGACTAATAGTAAGTTTCTCTTCAGTTAACTCGAGGGCTATAGAAGTCAAAGGTCAAGTGGAGCCAACAGAAATGTTTGGGGATTGAGGGATTTAATTGGTAAACTTGAGTTACCCTCTAGTGATGATCTTCACTCGAGTTTTAATTAGTAAACTTGAGTCTAACCGTGTATTGACAGCACCACCTAACTGGAGTGTTTTATTTACAACTCAAGTTCTGTGTAGCTTGAAACACACACTATCTGGTTACCCTCCAGTGATGTTTATAACTCGAGTGATATATGGGCCAACTTGAGTCGTCATTCGTGTAATATCCCAAAAAGTGATTAAGGGCTAATGACTTCAAAAGTGGATGTAATTATTGTTGAATAAACACTTTTAGAGAATGTGTGATGGGAATTTGGATATTTTAATGACTCCAATGGTTTCCTTGTGAAAAATTGTGTGGGAATAGGTTTGATTGTTGATTTTGGAGCCATTAGTTGAAAATTTGAAAAACTGTTAAGTGTAATTCTGTGCAGGGCAGCCGATTTGTATGGACGTTTTAAATATGCAAATGGTGTCTAAAAATTTTGCAATTTTCCAGACTTAATTTTCACATGTCAAGATTCAAAATGGACATATAAGTTGTATCATTTTGAGTTTTGAGATAAGAGTTATGGATTTTTAAAGTTTGAGCAGCGAAATTAATTATTTTCTGGGACAGCATGCAAAGATTGAAATTCTGGGAATTTTGTGACTCCATGCAGAAAAATTATATATTTTTCCTTAAAACTAGACTCAATAAGGGTTCCATAGGCTTTGGAATCACTCCAATTAAATTTTTCTAGAATTTGTTATGATTTATCAAAGTTCGGTCAGAAAATCTGCCAACAAATCCGAAAATGGAAAATTTGTGATGGTAACTTTGTAATTATGGGATAATTTGTGATCAGCCCATTTTGGCACAAAATTGGGCCCCTGGACGTGAATATGACTGACCAAGAAGAGGAAAGAGTGGTTGGAATTTAATTGGGCTTGTGAACCATTTATATATATGTACAAAAAGGATTTGTGTACATAAAGTGGATTTTTGGAAATTTCTAAATATGACATAAGCAAGCAATACCATGACATGAGCCTAATGTTATAAAACAATTACAGCACCTTTTCCCATCCATTTCCCGTCGTCTTTTCCAGCAACACAAAAGTGAGAGAGAGCTTGGAGAAAAATAGAGAGAAGGAAGGAGAAATCTCACAAGGTAGGTCGATTTCTTCGGTGAATTCGTATCTAATGCGTATAACCTTGTTCCTAAGCTTCTCTTCTATGTTATTCAAGGTGTTTGAGAAGCAAATTTGGTGTTCAAGGGGCTAGGGTTTTCAGCCACTCTTCAGAAAAGCTAGAAGAAGCTTGAGGTAACTTCCAAACTTTCGTATATTGCTTATTTTGGCTGCTGTGGGCAATTTAATCGGTGAAATTTCGCCGGATTGCCATTGGTTTTAAAGTTTGGAAATGATATGGCCTAGGGGTTATGCTGCCCAAATTGGGTCTTAATGTTAGTTGTAACCTAATGTAATGGCTAATAAAGTGGTTAGGAGTAGAAAGGGCGCGTTTACGGAGCCGAAATCGTAAAACCCCGATTTTCTCCTGAGAGCTCATAAATTTCGGCCAGCTCTAGAAATGGGTCTTAGAGTTGGATTTTCAATGATTTGATGGTTCCATTGAGTTCAGAAGCGAAAATTAGGTGGGGTTACAGTTGGACACTTTTTCGGAAAAGGCCGAAAAAACATAATTACGAAAACGCCCCTAAAACCCTTGAAGTAGGGCTGCCAAGGGTAAATTTGTAATTTTACATTGAATTTGATAATTCCGAGTCCGGAAATGGATTCCTTGGGTGGAAATATGTTAGGATATCCCAGATTAGAATTTCGAGAAAAGTGCAACCGGACCGGGTACGGCGGGCCCGGGCGGGGTCCCCGGGGCATTTTTGTAAATTTTCATTATAAACTCATATAACCCCAAGAAACACTATGGGAGTGTCTAAATGGTGCATTTGAAATTGTAGGATTCGATATTTGCCCTGTTCGTGATCCGCCTGCGCTAGAGCACAATCGGAAAGAACAAGGTAGTGACTCTTTCTCTTATACTGTGTGTGAAACATTGTATGTATGTTTGTCATGCATTGAGAATACTTTGTGAATACATTGTGATGCTTTGAGTTCGCAGCGCAAGCTGACGCATAGTGATACTTTGTGATACATAGAGATCGCAGCGAAAGCTGACGCATAGAGATTACAGCCATGAGTGCTGTCGTTTGTGGCGAAAGCCATGATACATTGTGATGCTGCTTAACATGATCATATATGCTATGTGTTTATACAATGTATGAGTGATTTGTTACTATAGAGATTCTTTTGAATCTCATTCTTTCCATTGACTAACATTTTAGACAGGGCAAGTGGCTCCAAGGAGAAACGAACCACCAGGAGCGGCTAGGATCTTGTAGAGATGCATTGTTAGGCTGTTGGTTATCTATTTTGGACTTGGGATTACTCTTTATTTTTGAAATGTAGATATTACGTTGATGTTGGTTATGTAATCCCCTAATTGGAACTTACAACCCTTAGTTTATACATGTATGAAACCTGGGAGTTGCCGGGAATTTTGCTATGCACTCTGATATGTATGAATGTGATTGAACTGCGTAGAGTAATTAGATTTGGAAGATGAATATGAGACCATGTTGAACGAATTTTAGAAAAGAGATTTGAGAAAAACGTAATCGTCGATCTCTAATTCCTTTAAATTACGCATTTTCGAATCTTAATTACGATTATCAAGGTAGGGGATTACATTTTTGGTATCAGAGCTGTAGTTTCTGGCAAGGATAGAGTTTGCTAGGATAGATCCCTTAGTTGGCTTTAGGGATAGAAGATCATCTGTGGATAATTGTTGTGTATGCACATGTATGTTCCATTGATATGGATATATATTTGAGACTTGTGAATATATGTGCATAGTATCTCTGTAATATTAATGGGGTAAGTTGTTTGTAGAATGAAGAAAACTAGAGGACGCCCCAATGTTCCGCGTGTAGACCCAGAGGTGGAGGTAGTCAATGACAATCCACCAGATCCAATGCAAGAGTTGATGGGTCTAATCCGGGATCCAAGAGATATGATTGCTGAGCTAAGAAAAGAGCTCAGAGTAGAGAAAGCAAAGAACAAAGAGGACCCGATTCAGTCTACTCCAGTAGAAACTCAAGAAGAAACTCGTCATGAGGACACTGCTGAAGGGTCAGCACGACCGCTGGAGTCCCCACCTCACACTATTCCAAACCAAGAGTCTTATGGAGTACCTGTAAGAGAGGGTAGGGATCTTCAGTTTTAGGTTACCAGATTTTGCAAACATCTGCCTCCAGTGTTCAAAGGGATGTTTGATCCTCAAGTGGCGGAAGATTGGTTGAACCATCTCGAGAAGATATTTGAGGTCCTTGGATGTCAGGATGAGGTGAAGCCACGCTTGGCAGTCTACAAGCTCGAGGGTGATGCGGACCGTTAGTGGAGAAATATCTCTCTCACACTTCGCAGCAGAAACGTGCCATTGACTTGGGAATTGTTCCAACAAGAATTCAATGATAAATACTTTCCCAAATCAGTATGACTCGAGAAGGAGACAGAATTCCTTAACATTAGATAAGGGGACACTGAGAGCTTTGATGATTATTTGTCCCGTTTCATCCGTTTGTCCCGATATTCCTCCTATCTCCGATACAAGGATGACGAAGAATGGAGTTCAGATATGCTCATTTGTGGCTTGAGGCGAGAGTTGAGGAAACGGTTAGTCACTCACCAGTTCACCAAGTTCAACAAAGCGGTGGAACAATGCAGGATTACAGAGAACAACTTAAGAGAAGTATATCCTACTAAAGCTACTAGCCACCACAGTGAACCCAGTAAGAGTAGTACTTCACAGAAGCTAAAGGGACATGGATCTTTATCTGGGAGTGGTAAAAAGCCCTACCAGTCTGGGAGCCGTGATCAGCAGAGAACTCCTTTTACACCTTGGATCTGCCCTCGTTGTAATCAGTCACATCATGATAAGACTTGTGAGGGTCGAATAATATGCTTCAATTGTAAACGTGTGGGGCATACTGCTGTCGAATGCAAAGAGCCACGACCAGACCAGAGGCCAAAAACGCAGGGCTGAGTATTCGCTATAACCCACGAGGAGGCCCATAAATCTCCTAAGTTGAGACAAGGTAAAATTCTTCTTAATGGCTATTTATTGCAAGTTCTGTTTGACTCGGGTGCAAGTCACTCCTTTATTGCCTATGATTGCGTGAAACGCCTGGGATTGCATGTGCATAAATTACCATTTGATCTGATAGTGTCAACTCCAATGGGTGTTAAGGCCTTAACTATTGAAGCTTGTCTGAATTGTGTCATAACTGTAGAAGGGCACCAATCTACTGTGGATTTGATTTGTCTGCCGCTTTACCAATTGGAAGTCATTTTGGGTTTTGATTGGTTAACGGCGAATAATGTGATGCTTGATTGCGGGAACAGGAGGATAGTATATCCTGCTTCTCAGAGGGTCGAAGTTGTAAATGGTAGTATGAATTTCCTTTCTACGGCTAAAGCTGAAAAATATCTTGAAAAGGGTTGCCAAGGGTATATGGTATTCTTCTCTGTGCAAGGGGAGATTAGTGAAACTGTGAGTAGTATACCCGTGGTAAATGAATTCCCTGAGGTATTTCTGAATGATCTTAGTAGATTACCTCCAGAAAGGGAAGTTCAGTTTCCCATTGATATTGTGCCTGGAGCTGGTTCTATATCTAAGGCCTCATACCGTATGGCCCCAAACGAAATGGCGGAGTTAAAGAAACAAATAGAAGACTTGCTGGAGAAAGGGTTTATTAGACCCAGTGTGTCACCTTGGGGAGCTCCGGTGTTGTTTGTGAAAAAGAAAGACGGGAGTCTTCGTCTATGTATCGATTATAGAGAATTGAATAAGATTACTATCAAGAACAAGTACCCTCTTCCCCGAATCGATGACCTTTTAGATCAACTATCCGGTTCGTGTGTATTCTCAAAAATTGATCTAAGGTCAGGGTATCATCAGCTACGAGTAAAAGCAGAAGATGTTCCAAAGACTGCTTTTCGGACCAGGTATGGTCATTATGAGTTCTTGGTGATGCCATTTGGGCTAACCAATGCACCTGCGGTTTTCATGGATTACATGAACCATATCTTTCAATAATATTTGGATCAATTCGTTGTGGTATTCATTGATGATATTCTGATATACTCTAAGAGTAGAGAAGAGCATGAGCATCATTTGAGAATTGTATTGAATACATTGCGTGAGAAACAGCTCTATGCCAAATTGAGTAAACGCGATTTTTAGCTATCAGAAGTAAAATTCCTAGGCCATGTTATCTCGCAAGAAGGGGTTTCTATAGATCCTAGTAAAGTGGAAGCAGTACTGGACTGGAAAAGGCCATAATTTGTGGCAGAGGTACGCAGTTTTCTAGGTCTTGCCGGTTACTACCGGAGATTCATTCAGAATTTCTCACGTATTGCTTTACCAATGACCAAGCTCACGAGGAAGGATCAGCCTTTTGTGTGGGATGAACATTGTGAAAAATGCTTTGTGGAGTTGAAAGAGAGGTTGACTACGGCACCTGTGTTGATTATATCTGATCCCAGCTTGACCTACATTGTGTATAGTGATGCGAGTAAGCAGGGATTAGGGTGTGTCCTTATGCAGCAGGGACGTGTGGTGGCCTACGAATCTCGACAGCTCAAACCTCATGAGATGAATTATCCTACACATGATCTAGAGCTTGCGGCCATTGTATTTGCCTTGAAAATTTGGAGGCATTATCTATATGGTGTGACGGTAGAACTGTACTGCGACCACAAGAGTCTCAAATATTTGTATGATCAGAAAGAATTGAATATGAGACAGCGACGGTGGATGGAGTTGCTTAAGGACTACAACCTGGAAATCAAATATCATCCAGGTAAAGCAAATGTAGTCCAGATGCTCTTAGTCGAAAGACAATGTTGGTGGCAGCAATGATGATTCAAGAGGGGAAGTTAATAGCGGATTTTCGTGATTTGAATCTGTCAAATTAGATCCTCTGTGCAGATTATACTATTTTCCAAGAGGAAAGTGGCTTGAGAATTGAGATTGAAGAAGCTCAGAGGCAAGATGGCTGGATACAGCATAATCTAGCTCGGATTAAACGGGGAGAAGCTTAGGGCTATGATCTATCGCCTAGTGGATTGGTCCGCTATCAAAAGAGAATCTGTGTTCCACTTAAGGTAGAGTTGAGACAGAAAATTTTGGATGAGGCGCACAAGAGCCGTTATACTCTTCATCCTGGTATGACCAAAATGTACTATAATCTGAAGTCTATGTATTGGTGGCCGGGTTTGAAAAGTGATGTAACGAAATACGTGGCACGGTGTCTTACTTGCCAGAAGGTAAAGATCGAGCACCAGAGACCGCCTGGGTTGCTTCAAAGTCCTGAGATTCCAGAATGGAAATGGGAAAGTGTAACCATGGATCTAGTTGTGGGATTACCTAGGATCAGGAATTTTGATGCGATCTGGGTAATTGTGGACCGATTAACGAAGTCAGCACACTTCATACCAATCAATGCTGGTTACTCTCCAGATAAACTAGCAGAGATTTATATCCGAGAAATTGTGAAACTCCATGGTGTACTAAAGAACATCATTTCTGATCGTGATCCCCGATTCACTTCAAGATTCTGGAGGGCGTTGCATGAGGCCCTGGGTACTCAATTGAGATTTAGCATGGCTTATCATCCTCAAATGGATGGACAGTCAGAAAGGACAATCCAGACGCTAGAAGACATGTTACGGGCCTGTGTTCTAGACTTCAAAGGGAATTGGGATCGCTTTCTTCCACTTGCTGAGTTCGCCTATAACAATAGCTATCATGCAAGCATTCAGATGGCTCCATATGAAGCGTTGTACGGAAGGAGGTGCCAATCGCCTTTGTGTTGGAATGAGTTATCAGAAAGGAAGCTGTATGGACCGGATCTTGTTGATCAAACCTCAACACAGATTCGGATTATTCGTAAGAGGCTTCTTGCAGCACAGAGTTGACAGAAAAGCTACACTGACAAGAGGAGACGACCTCTAGAGTTTGAGGTTGGTGATCATATATTTCTGAGAGTATCACCAGTCACTGGCATCAAGAGAGCTATCAAGCGAAAGAAGATGAGCCCAAGGTACATAGGTCCTTTTGAAATCCCTGAGAGGATTGGGCCTGTTGCTTATCGAGTAGCCCTACCCCCGAACTTGAGTAGGCTCCATGACGTGTTTCATGTTTCCCAATTGAAGAAGCACCAACCGGATCCATCTCATATTGTTGAATATGAAGAAGTTGAGTTACAAGACAACTTCACATATGCGATAGAGCCAGAACAGATCATTGATAGAGAAGAACGACGGCTCAGACACCGAAGCATTCCATTTGTGAAGGTGATCTGGAAGGGAATGACTCAGAGGGAAGCAACTTGGGAAGCGGAAGTGGAAGCGGATATGCGAAGACGTTATCCAGAGTTTATTGCTCAAGTTGTGTGACAAATTTCGAGGACGAAATTTATTTCACGGGGGGAGAAATTTAATATCCCAAAAAGTGATTAAGGGCTAATGACTTCAAAAGTGGATGTAATTATTGTTGAATAAACACTTTTAGAGAATGTGTGATGGGAATTTGGATGTTTTAATGACTCCAATGGTTTCCTTGTGAAAAATTGTGTGGGAATAGGTTTGATTGTTGATTTTGGAGCCATTGGACACATTGGTTGAAAATTTGAAAAACTGTTAAGTGTAATTCTGTGCAGGGCAGCCGATTTGTATGGACGTTTTAAATATGCAAATGGTGTCTAACAATTCTGAAATTTTCCAGTCTTAATGTTCACATGTCAAGCTTCAAACTGGACATATAATTTGTATCATTTTGAGTTTTGAGATAAGAGTTATGGATTTTTAAATTTTGAGCAGCGAAATTAATTATTTTCTGGGACAGCATACAAAGATTGAAATTCTGGGAATTTTGTGACTCCATGCAGAACAATTATATATTTTTCCTTAAAAGTAGACTCAATAAGGGTTCCATAGGCTTTGAAATCACTCCAATTCAATGTTTCTAGAATTAGTTATGATTTATCAAAGTTCGGTCAGAAAATCTGCCAACAGATCCGAAAATGGAAATTTGTGATGGTAACTTTGTAATTATGGGATAATTTGTGATCAGCCCATTTTGGCACAAAATTGGGCCCCTGGACGTGAATATGACTGACCAAGAAGAGGAAAGAGTGGTTGGAATTTAATTGGGCTTGTGAACCATTTATATATATGTACAAAAAGGATTTGTGTACATAAAGTGGATTTTTGGAAATTTCTAAATATGACATAAGCAAGCAATACCATGACATGAGCCTAATGTTATAAAACAATTACAGCACCTTTTCCATTCCATTTACCGTCGTCTTTTCCAGCAACACAAAAGTGAGAGAGAGCTTGGAGAAAAATAGAGAGAAGGAAGGAGAAATCTCACAAGGTAGGTCGATTTCTTCGGTGAATTCGTACCTAATGCGTATAACCTTGTTCCTAAGCTTCTCTTCTATGTTATTTAAGGTGTTTCAGAAGCAAATTTGGTGTTCAAGGGGCTAGGGTTTTCAGCCACTCTTGAGAAAAGCTAGAAGGAGCTTGAGGTAACTTCCAAACTTTCGTATATTGCTTATTTTGGCTGCTGTGGGCAATTTAATCAGTGAAATTTCGCAGAATTTCCATTGGTTTTAAAGTTTGGAAATGATATGGCCTAGGGGTTATGCTGCCCAAATTGGGTCTTAATGTTAGTTGTAACCTAATGTAATGGTTAATAAAGTGGTTAGGAGTAGAAAAGACGCGTTTACGGAGCCGAAATCGTAAAACCCCGATTTTCTCCGGAGAGCTCATAAATTTCGGCCAGCTCTAGAAATGGGTCTTAGAGTTGGATTTTCAATGATTTGATGGTTCCATTGAGTTCAGGAGCGAAAATTAGGTGGGGTTACAGTTGGACACTTTTTCGGAAAAGGCCGAAAAAGCATAATTACGAAAACGCCCATAAAACCCTTGAAGTAGGGCTACCAAGGGTAAATTTGCAATTTTACATTGAATTTGATAATTCCGAGTCCAGAAATGGATTCCTTGGGTGGAAATATGTTAGGATAGCCCAGATTAGAATTTCGAGAAAAGTGCAACCGGACCGGGTACGGTGGGCCCGGGCCGGGTCCCCGGGAGAATTTTTGTAAATTTTCATTATAAACTCATATAACCCCAAGAAACACTATGGGAGTGTCTAAATGGTGCATTTGAAATTGTAGGATTCAATATTTGCCCTGTTCGTGATCCGCCTGCGCTAGAGCACAATCGGAAAGAACAAGGTAGTGACTCTTTCTCTTATACTGTGTGTGAAACATTGTATGTATGTTTGTCATGCATTGAGAATACCTTGTGAATACATTGTGATGCTTTGAGTTCACAGCGCAAGCTAATGCATAGTGATACTTTGTGATACATAGAGATCGCAGCGAAAGCTGACGCATAGAGATTACAGCCATGAGTGCTGTCATTTGTGGTGAAATCCATGATACATTGTGATGATGCTTAACATGATCATATATGCTATGTGTTTATACACTGTATGAGTGATTTGTTACTACAGAGATTCTTTTGAATCTCATTCTTTCCATTGACTAACATTTCAGACAGGGCAAGTGGCTCCAAGGAGAAATGAACCACTAGGAGCGGCTAGGATCTTGTAGAGATGCGCTGTTAGGCTGTTGGTTATCTATTTTGGACTTGGGATTACTGTTTATTTTTGAAATGTAGATATTACGTTGATGTTGGTTATGTAATCCCCTAGTTGGAACTTATAACCCTTAGTTTATACATGTATGAAACCCGGGAGTTGTCGGGAATTTGGTTATGCACTCTGATATGTATGAATGTGATTGAACTGCACAGAGTAATTAGATTCGAAAGATGAATATGAGACCATGTTGAACGAATTTTAGAAAAGAGATTTGAGAAAAACGTAATCGTCGGTCTCTAATTCCTTTAAATTACGCATTTTCGAATCTTAATTACGATTATCAAGGTAGGGGATTACAATGCGGAAGTAATACAAGTACGCACTGGAGTTAGCTTCTGAACACTTCGAGTTTGATGCGGCTTCACACCATCACTCTTCGGTTACCCTCCAGTGCTGAGCAAAACTCGAGTATAAATTTCATTTAACTCAAGTTTAATGTGTTCTTTAACAGGATCTTGTTTCTACCTGATTAGATTAGATTATTATCATATTCATAACAAGATCATACTTTTTCCTCAGCAGAGAAAGTTTGAAAAAATACTCGGTAGCATCAACAACTATGGCCCTGCTTTTCCCATCACGATCCAAACAGAAGATTGTATTTCCAGAAATCTTTGAAATATAAACTAGGACATCAAGTGTTTTTATTAGCCATTATCTCTGTTCGGAAGACAATATTTGATGTGATTTAAAGTTGTGCAAATAAAAACACCATTGTCATTTCAGATATCCTTTTTACACGGATTGTCTCATGCAGGGTACATTATTGCACAAGCTTGTTGCTAGTAATGACAATGCCATGTTTGCTAAGCAAGGCAACACGTTCCATATCATTAGACCAAACAACATACATCATAAAGGGTATCTGAATATAACCAAGAACTATCCTCTGCTGAAGATCAAATATAACCACCTCATTAATCTCGAGTTTAATGTGTACTTACATTGGGTTACATGAACATAGATCTTTTTGGTAACATAGCTGCTGTGGTCAAGTATGTTTTAGAAGGTCATGATAGCAAAGTTAAGTGGGTTGCATTCTCATACTATTTTACAACCTTCCCATTACAACCACAACAATTGAAAAAATCTATATCCCCACAGTTAAATAAGGTCTCACAACTTATGGAGAATCATTCACAAGTTCTTCTGCATAAGGATAATGTTTTCACAGGATAACATTCGATTTTCGTTATGCAGATAACATTCAATTTTCATAACTCGAGTTCTGCATCCTATAAGCCTAATCACTCGCCGGTTACCCTCCAGTGATGATATGAACTCGAGTTGTGAAAGTCTAACGGGATGTTGTGAAAATGTAAGACTGTGTTGGTAAACTTGAGTTATCAATTCATAACTCGAGTTCTGCATCCTATAAGCTAATCACTCCCCGGTTACTCTCCAGTGACGATATGAACTCGAGTTGTGAATGGAAAACTTGAGTTGTGAAAGTCTAACAGGATGTCATAAAAATGTAAGATTGTGTTAGTAAACTCGAGTTATCAATTCATAACTCGAGTTCTGCATTATATAAGCTAATCACTCCCTGGTTACCCTCCAGTGACGATATTAACTCGAGTTGTGAATGGCAAACTCGAGTTGTGAAAGTCTAAAGGGATGTCGTGAAAATGTAAGATTGTGTTGGTAAACTCGAGTTATCAATTCATAACTCGAGTTCTGCATCCTATAAGCTAATCACTCCCCGGTTACCTTCCAGTGACGATATGAACTCGAGTTGTGAAAGTCTAACGGGATGTCGTGAAAATGTAAGACTGTGTTGGTAAACTTGAGTTATCAATTCATAACTCGAGTTCTGCATCCTATAAGCTAATCACTCGCCGGTTACCCTCCAGTGATGATATGAACTCGAGTTGTGAATGGCGAACTCGAGTTGTGAAAGTCTAATAGGATGTTGTGAAAATGTAACGATGTGTTGGTAAAGCCTAATGTCGAGTTTGGAATCATGTCAATGATGAAGCAGATGTCAATGATAACTGTGAAGAAGATGACGAGTCGTTGGCGGTGATGGTCGGTAGCTGCGATCATTACTAAATTTTCCCAGAAAGTGATTGGGTCAAGACTCAGACAATTCGAGTGATTTTCCAAACTTATTCATTACTTCTTATGATCACTTGAGTGTTCTTAACAATCTCTTCTCTGTTTATCCCTGTTTTTTAGCTCATATACACAGGATCCTATAAAAGAAGAAGATGGCAAGTTGTTGGGGGTGATGACATCGGAGTTGTTGGCAACCGAGAAGAAGATGACGAGTGCTCAAGATTTCACTATGTTTTCTTTCTAGTTTATGTTAACTCATGGCATCGGAGTTATTGATATTGTTTAACTTTTGGTACTTCTCATTTTTTGACAACATGATTTAATTTAGAGAAACACAAAATATTAAATGTTGTGGACTATAGCAATCCAAGGCCACGGATCCAGGGTCGACCAACGGCACCGATGACGACAGAGAAGATGAATAGTCCTAAATGCGTTTTAGCGCCATTATCACGCCTCCCTCAACGCTTTTCAATTTAAAAACTTTCAGGGTCACGCACGTCATTTTGTCTCGAATTCTAATATTCCAGTTCAGGCACTCGCATTGATCTGGGATATTAAATTTCGGAGCACCTATGCGTCTTTTATTAATTTAAAAGTTCTTTTTCTAGGATTTTCCCTTCAATTTAGAATATGTTCGTTATACATCGGAATTTGTCATAATTGGATTTACCTAATTATTTGCTAAATTACTAAACGTGTCTCCTCAAACCAAATATGGCACATGGTATTGTACGAAATTGTGGCTGATTTTACATTGAAATAAATTATTTACCACATAAATCATAACATTCAATTCGTTCAAGAATCTTTTACATTCGTAATCATTGAATCTCATTTCAAGTATGAGTTAAATTACCTCAGAAACCATGATTATTTCATGGTTATATCATTTAATACCTTCCTACCCACAGCATTACCTTTGCGTAATAAGGCCCTTTTTCCATATCACACATGGATTAGGACTTTACATTTACGTTTGTAACAAGAAGGCCCCTGCACCCGTTATAGTCATTTCATATATTCTTATAGTGTGATAGTTATCTTATATGATAGTTTGCACTATGCAATTAAGAAGTTTTAGTGGCCTAATGGTTACAAATTTTTCAAGGAACCAAAAAGTGATGGAATCAGATCCCACCTTGACCAACTTTTGCCAAAAAATTTCCCTGATGTGAAGCTTTTTTCTTTTTTCCTTTTTACATGAAGTAAATAGATCATTTCACAAAAAAGCTTAATTCCACGTTAAAGGCTTCATAGGAATTAAAACATTTCAAGGAACTATTTTGAGATTCTCAAATTCTGAAGCTTCTTGTATGTCTTTATCCCTAAATTTATATGCCATTTTTCTTTATTTGCCTCCTACGATCAGAAAGGGGGAATAAACTCCTCAAATCTGGAATGTTCAGATGTGATCCTGACAGCCCAAATTTGAGTGTTTTTTTAAAAGTTATTTTAATGGGTACAAAATTTAAAATAAAAATAATTTTATAACTGTTATTTTCTTAAAAAATGAGTTTTATATAAAAATCATCAATTGAAAAAAAAAAAACCTCAAATTTAGACTGTCGTCTATGTCGTCTAGATCAGATTTAGATGGTTCATATTTGAGGAGCTTATGGAGCCCCATCATTTGATGGGCACCTAACTTGTTCCACAGAAAGAGCACTAAAGTTATCCTAAAGACTTCAACCAATCTTTCAGAGCAAATGAGTAGTGTCATGACATATATAAAAGGATTAAGATGTAAAAATACTCATAAACTTTTCTCAAAAATGCACCTAGCACCATAAACTTTTTTTAGGTGTAAAAGTGTCCATGAACTTCTTAAAATGAGGCAAAAATGCCCATCCCGTTAATTGGTACAAATATCTATGTAGAGGAACCCACATTATTATTTTTTGAGGTGCAAAAATACTTATAAACTTTTTTTAAAAGTGCACCCAACATTATAATTTTTTTTATGCAAAAATGCCCATGAACTTTTCATAATGGGGCAAAAATGCATACACTATTAATTGGTATAAATTTTTGTTTTGTGGGACTCACATTATTTTTTTAATGATTATTTAATTTCTCTTTCAAAAAACACTCCACCCCTCTCTCTCTTCCCCACCACTCTTCCACTCTCGTAAAACTCTCCCCACTCTGACGATTCACTCTTCGCCCCTCTCAATCTCTCCATAGAGCGTCATCTCTTTTCACCTCACACTTCTTTATCAACTTAAGCTTAGTTCTCTAGAGAATAACTCTGCTTCTTCTTTGCCAAATTATTTTGGCCAACTAAAGTGAGAAGGGGAAACTTAATTATTATGGAAATGATGAGGCTATGAAAAGAATCAATACACCATGAAGTACAAGAAGCAAATACGAGTGGCTAAAAAATTCATGGGAAACCTGTGGACTAGGGTTGTACAATTAAAACAAGTAGCAAGGGCCGAAGATGATGGTGGGGGAAGAGGTTCTTAGTCTTCATCTTCATCAGAGCCTCCTTTGAATGCCATAGACAGGTTTTGACTAGAGAGGAAGATGGATGGGGAAGAGAGATGACGCTCTCTATGGAGAGATTGAGAGGAATAAAGAGTGAATCATCAGAGTAGGAAGGGTCTCACGAGAGAGGAAGAGGGGTGGGGATTTGTTTTTAAATTAAACAATCATTAAAAAACAATAAAATGGCCCTCACCAAACATAAGTTTATTCCAATTAACTTAACGGTATTTGCATTTTCGCCCCATTTTAAGAAGTTCATGTACATTTTTGCACCTAAAAAAAATTTATGATGTTGGATGCACTTTTCAGAAAAGTTCATGAGTATTTTTGCAATTTAATCCTATATAAAAGGTGATAATGCAGATGATCCATTATAGCAACAGTAGTGATTTTTTTCCCGAAAAAAATAATGAAAAGTATAAATGTGAAAGTTTTCTCTGCAGCTCTCGGTGCACAAACAAACAAGAAAAAAACATTGGATGTTCACTTTGGTATTGCAGGTACTTGAACAGCTCGTAAAAGGATAAATATTATAGTACTAAGTTTTGTATAACTGAGACTAATTTTCCTCAGTAAAACTAAAATCCTTTCAACTCATAATGTTACAGAAACAAATCTAATACCAAAACCAACTAGAATTTAAAGTGCACAACATAGCTCAGAGTTGAGCCATCATAAATCAAAAGTTTAAAGGAGCAGACAGAGCAAAATTTGTCACAGAATTTGAGTCCCCCAATCGGTTAAGTCCAACGAGTTTTAACACATTTCCAACATAGAATAGTACTTTAACCGAATTCAATCAACAAAAGATAGGTAGATCAATCAAATCAAATAAATCATGAAACTACATAATTAGTTAGATTTTGATACACTTTTTTTATATGACATGATCTACTAAGAATATCTACATTTGAAATCTCATATTATCCTTTTGCAGGCACCCAAGTTTCTTAGACTCAACTTTGCATAGCTTGTTACCTTCAATGCAGTTATGCAAATTTGGGCATAAAGAGGTAAAATATGCCTCTTAACAAAATGGGAAGAGAATGGGGAGGGGAATCATGGAAAAATGAGATAAATTATTAACAAAATTGCCAAAAACAAAAAAACAAAAAAATTTAAATTTGCTACAAAAATTCAACCTATGCTTGGTACTTTCTCCCTGTTTGGTTGAGCATGTAGAAAGACATTTTCTTTCCATCAATATCACCAGCAATATAAAATACAATTTATATAGCAACACATTGTTCCCAAGCCTAGAATAATGTGAATAGTTTCTCAAACTCAGTATAATATATTTTTATAAGATCTTTAATTTTTGTTCTGCCTATATTGATATTAATCAACATTTATATCTTATCTTTTATTAATTAATATAAGGGACATTTCCCATCTGCAAGTTTTTTAATTCTAGTTTCTTTTTCTTTCTATTACATATTATATACTAAGGTTTTATTACGCTTGCAGCAAAAAGTCTGTCATCCAAAATACAATAGTAATTACACGACAAATTCTTGCAAGTCATAACCATCCATATCTTGTGCTCCCAACAGATTAGAGAACAATCCAATTATTTGATAATAAATGAAACTTGGTACTTGAAACTGCAAATTGTTGTAGTTGTGCATTCGAAGAAAATCAGAGAAGAAAAGTAGGTAGACCATTGAAACTGAACCTCAACTTCAGAAATGAAGGTTGAAACTCAACTTGGCTTACCTTGGAAAAATGTGGTTCCACTCAACCAGTAATGTACAAGCTTAATAAGTATAGTTTCTGTTGGTACAAAAAAATCCTCCTTCCCTCCCCGAGTTTATATATCAGATCTTTCTTAAACATAGAGCTACTGACACAACATTTTTGAAAAATGCAGAACAAGAAATATAGCAGATTTCATAAGCAAGCAAGTATGCACATTCACAATTAAGGAACTGTCCTTTTCATTGGTCAGTGATAATGGAATATTTCACGTCAATTTGATGATTTATCAGTTTTCTTAAAACTTCTAAGGAAGCTCCACATGAATGTGGAAACAAAGAAGAGGATGATACCAGTAACAATAGCATACTTGAGGCCAAGATTCATCAACAAATTGACCAGCAGCCCAGCACATACAACTCCAATGAAATTAGCAGATACACCGGACCAAAATGGCATATCAAGAATGGATGCTATAATGGCTCCAGTCCAAGCCCCTGTTCCTGGAAAAGGAACAGCCACAAACAGCATTAGACCAAGCCATTGAAACTCCTCAACCGGGCCAGCCTTCTCTTTTGCATTCTTAAATAGCCAGTCCAAGAGTCGAGGTGCAGTAGGGCTCCTTGCAGTGAGGAAAAATGCAACTCTTTTAAGGTAGAGAATAATGAAGGGCACAGGGACCATATTCCTACATCAATAACACAAAGCTTGCTTAATCAACTATCTAGAAATCACCACTTTTATCAGCATCAAAACTCCCAGATCTTCAGACTAATACAAGGGGGAAAAAAAATTCAATGTCATAGCTCTTGGATATCCTCTACGAGCACAAACTTACAGGTATGGGGAAGAAGGCATTCAAAATATAAACTGTTCAAAAAACTAAAGGTGCAGCTGCATTTGCTACCAAGGGTATTACAATAAACAAACAAGTTCAACCAACTAGTGATCCGGAGTTATACCAGAATTTACCATTTCATGTTAAGAAAAAAATCAGAAAAACTAATACTCCTTCCTGTCTTAATTATAAGACAAAGTTGACTTTTTTGGAGAAATTAAGGAAATTAATTAAATTACTTTAGAGTATTTTTATTTTTATTTTTTTTTCAAACTAATTAGTTTAACTAATAAATTAATATATAATCTAAGGATATATAACATATGATAGGATTAAGTAACTTATTTAGCTTCCTTAATCTCTCCAAAAAAAAAAAAAAATCAACTTTATTTTATATTTAGGATCGGAGTTAATAATTTGATCCATAAATTATTAGACCAATGTAGCTTTAACCCTGACATTAGTGAATTTCTAAGTTAAACTAATTAGCACTTTGAATGACATGTGCATTTATCAAGACTAGATACAACCAACAATTCAGTCCCAAATTGTTTGTTTACTCTTCAAATAATTAGAAAAGAATGATATCAGTGGAAGAAAAGACTAACCCAAGAACGGATAAGACAGTTAAAACCACCGGCTTGAGTTGCATCCAATAGCCAACAGGAATAGCCCCACGAAGCTCAAGAACAGGAAGTGTTGCGAGGGTAAATACCACAAATTCATCAGGCCAACCCAATTTCCTGAGTGCATTCGCTATCTTGAAGCCAAAGCTGGAGGCTTTAATGGAGTCAGCAGCAGCATTAGCATCCTTAGAAAAAGCAAACCAAGCTAAAGACAGAGAAGCACAAAAGAGGACCCAAAAAGTGAACTTAATCGGCCTATCCTCGAAAAGCAATAACCTCTCAGTTTCATCAACATCATTCAAGCATTCATCCGAAGAAGCTCTAACTTTGGTAACTACAGAACGATTAGTCACAAGAAGTGGATTCAAATGGTGGGATTCTCGACAAGTGATATAGGATTTTGATTTGGAAGCACATTGTCGGACATTGACGATGAAGGAGCAGTGATTAGGAGGTGAAATTCTGTGGCGTACTTTCGTTAAGCAGAATGTGGGCGTTAATGCTAAAGCAGAGGCGGCCATTGCTGTACCGCACTAATTAGGGAAAAAAGGAATAATGAAAGAATGACTTCAAATGCGAACAAACGAACAGAATCAAACCAATAGGTCAGTGAGGAGTGTGTGCACTACAGGGTTGACTACAAATTTCAGGAACCACTTGTGGCGGAGAGTCGATGACTATAGAACGAGAAGGGTTCCTGAGAAGCAAAAATCAATACCGTTTTCTCGCATTTCGAAGTTCAACGATGAGGTTAATCCAAGTGCAATGAATTAGGGGTTTGAGGGTTAGATAGGTTCTTGGAGGGTACACAAAGGGCTTTTACAAAACCGAGGAAACGGAGTTTCCCGTTTTTTTTTTTTTTTCAATTGAAGGGAATATTATTCTTTTTTGAGTGTAAAAAATCAGATATTAAAAACCGGACCGAACCGGCTGGTTCAGTTCGTGAACCGACGAACCGGTGGTCTAATTGGTCAGGTATTGTGGGTGAACTGTACAGACGGTTCACCTATTTTTTTTTTTTATTTTATAAAAAATCATTTCTAATTAATTTTTACACATGATTTTATATAAATAAATCTGAAATATTTACTTTCTCACCGGTTTAACCCCGATCTAGCTCTGGTTTGACTCATAAGTAATCCACTAACCCTTAACCTAATACCCTAACCGGTTCAATATCCGATCCAGGTTTTCAATTCCTTACCAAAAACAAGTGTTGCTTGTTTTGAAAATATTTTTAGTCAAATGTTGACCTTTGAACAGGAAACGACAATCATTAGGGGGTAAGCTCATCGATAACAATGTTGCGTGCAATTAACGTCCATGTTTGAATGTATCAAATCATGATAAGTTTTTAGTTCTTGGATGAACTCAGTATGCCCCTAGTACAAAATTTGTCTTTTAGACCAGTTATAGAAGGATAAGGTGTAAAATATATGATCGGTGGTATTTTTATAATTATAGATAACTTGGGAGACCGGTTCCGCAGATATCAGGTCTTAAAAATATTATTTATATCTCATTTATGTTTAACCGATCTTAAAAGGATAAAATAATAAAAAATAAATACACTTTTTAGACCAGTTATTTCTATAACCGGTCTAAATTAGCAACCCGTAATTATTTTTTTTTTAACTTTTAAGACCGGTTTTATATTATGACTAGTCTAAAAGTTGAAACTTTTTAGACCGGTTATTTTAAAAACCGGTCTAAAAAGTATATTTAAGATCGGTTATTTTTAAAAACCGGTTTTAAAAGTGCGTGCCCTAATTAAAATTTCACTCTTCTCTTCCTCCCATCGAATTGTAGCTTGCTCTCTGAACTCACTTTTCCCTGAAATTTCTTCGACGGTGTTCTTGTTCATAACTCCTCTATCCTCTTTCTCTCTAAATCTGGAGCAATCTTTCTCTTTGAACATAATATCTCGCAAACCGACGGTGTTCTTTTTCCTAATCTCATTGGCGTCATTGGGCTGAGTCTATATTAGCAAAGGAAGAGTCACTACCTATCTACCTTGCCATTAGTCGACCTTTATTTTGCCGTCAATTGATAATATTCCAGCTCCGACTCCTCCTCCCTTAAATTGCCGCTCGTTCTTCTTCCAAACAAAGAGTGACTATGTAACCCCCTTCAAGAATCAGGCCGGGATTAGCGTTTAAACACATTTAATTATCAAATAAGAAATCCGGGACAATTAAAAACTTTTTAAAACACCTGTACAAATGGATCTCCATTCATTTCATTCATTAAAACAAATGGATTGTTTGGTCTTTTACATATACAATATCAGAGTAAGCACAATTCCCAACGTTCACCCGGGATAATAACATTAATCCAAAGGTTTATACAAGGCATCATTGCCCATCTCAGTATCCATACCGGGGATTACACAAAATTATACCACTACAATTCTATTCAATATGTATACATTTATCCAAAATGATAACCAGTTCAATATAAAACCAAAATATATAGCTAAGACTACCGCTGCCAGTCCTAATCGTCCTTTGCTACTTGCTTGCTTTTCGATCCACTTGCCCTGTCTAAAAATGTTATTTGGAAAGAATGAGATTCTAGAGAATCCCAGTAGCAACAATTTATTTATATGATGCATATATACAAAGCAAGTCACATATATCACAATGCAGCAATCAATATTCGAGATCGGGCTTTCGCCACGTTCCCTTCACTATATACGAGGTCGGGCTTCCGCCACGTCCCCTTCACTTTATCTGTATTCGAGTCCGGGCTTTCGCCACGTCCCCTTCACTTTTACTGTAATTGAGTCCGGGCTTTCGCCACGTCCCCTTCACTTTTACTGTAATTGAGTCCGGGCTTTCGCCACGTCCCCTTCACTTTCACTATAATCGAGTCCGGGCTTTCGCCACGTCTTCTTCACTTTCACTGTATTCAATGACTAATGCAAACAAGCAATGCAATACACATGATATAGGATAAAGTGTCACTACCTTGGTCTTTCCGCTCTTGAGTAGGCACGGGCCTTCTATGCTCCGGGCAAATATCAAATCCTAAAGTCATAATTAAGGACGAAGCATTATTCTCTATTCCAATACTCAATTGACTCTTCAACATTTAAATTTGGTTATCAATAATGACCCTTAAGAAGCCACAAATGCCTCTAATAAAACTCCTAAAAGGTTGGGAAACAATAGGTTGAAGATCTCTTTTCAAAAATTCAGAGTGCTGGAACACAGGGGTTGGCCGCAGCCAACCCTTCCTTGGGCCGCGGCCAAAATATGGTCAGAAGGTCACTGGCCACGGCCAGCCACCCATGGGTTGCGGCCAGAATCAGGCCAGAAAGGTTTGGGCCGCGGCCAGCCACTCATGGGCCGCGGCCAAGAAATTTCCTGATTCTTGGTTGAACTTCGAAAAATCATATTTAATTGTAGAAATATTCAAACGGAGTGATTCTAAAGCCAAATGAAAGGTATTTCAGTCTTCTTTCAAGGAAAAATATGACTCATAACTTCAAATCATCACAAAAGTACAGAATCACCCAAAACTCAACACTACTCTAGAACAGAGTTCTGTTTCCATCCCCAAACTTTGGACAACCATATCTCTCAGAATAATAAACGAAATGACACAGAATATATATCCATTTTGAAGCTTGGGATGTGAAATTTAAGACTGGAAAGTTTCAAAATTTTTTGAAATTATTTGGGCATTCAAAACGTCTACACAAATAAACTGCCCAGACAGAGTTCACATTGACAGCATTTTCCAACTTTTCTACCAAAGTGTCCAACAACTCCAAAATCATTAATCAAACATATTCCCATACAATTTTCCACAAGGAACACAATGGTAACCTCAAAATGACTGAATTCACATTCTAACCACATGCCCTGTTTTGACCAATACACCAAAACCAACACAAAGTTCCCAAACTTTACTTTTAATGATTCAAACCAATCCATTTGTCCAAAAGACATCACAATATACCATTTCCATGATAACAACATGCCAAACTCACTAAGACCCTAATTTTCGAAAATAGGGTAGAAAATTCCAGAAAAATCAATGCTCAACCAACAACCACAATATATATATCAAAAGGGAGTTAACACTCACCTCTTTCACTTTGCCAAAGAGATTTCTTGATTCTTCAACTTTCACAATCTCTTGAGGTCACAAACTAACACCAATGAACACATTACAACCATCAAAATGAAGCTCTTCATTCAAGGATCAATATTAGTGAAGGAAGTTTGAGCATTTGGAGACATTTCCCCTTACCTTTTGAAGCTTTTCTTCTTCCTCTTTCTTGCTCCAATGGTGTCCGACGAGAGAGAGAGATGAGAGTGAGAGAGATAAGTGAGGATGAAGAAGAAATGATAACACTCCCTCCCCCCATACCATGTCAGCCGAATGAGAGGAAGGAGAGAGAGAGAAATCAATAAAATATACCCTCTTTTTGACTTTTCCAATGCCTACACTCATCATCTCTTATTGCCAAGTGTCCTTTTGCCATTGGTTCTCACAAAGTTAAGTAACTAATTAGTTACTCTAACCATTCCATTAGCCATTTAATCACACTTCTCACTTTTCTTTTAGTTAGTAATTAATTTCCCCATTAATCACCAACTTAGAGCCAATAATTTCATCCTTTAAATTTTTCATCAATTATGACATATAAATTAATATTGTCACCAATATACATTAATTTCACTTTAATCTGATAATTGTAATATCCCAAAAAGTGATTAAGGGCTAATGACTTTAAAAGTGGATATAATTATTGTTGAATAAACACTTTTGGAGAATGTGTGATGGGAATTTGGATATTTTAATGATTCCAATGGCTTCCTTGTGAAAATTCATGTGGGGAGAGTGTTTATTGTGAAATTGGAACCATTGGGAACAATCGTGCTAAAGTTGAAAACTCTGTCCATTGAAACTCTGTACAGGGCAGCCAATTTGTATGGACGTTTTAAATAGGCAAATGGTGTCTAAAAATTCTGAAATTTTCCAGTATTAAAGTTCACATGTCAAGCTTCAAAATGAACATATAATTTGTATCATTTTGATTTGTGACCTAAGAGTTTTGGATTTTTGAAGTTTGCCCAGCGAAATTAATTATTTTCTGGAACAGTATGCAAAGATTGAAATTCTGGGAATTTTGTGGTGATTTACAGTAATGGCCAATATTTTTCCTATGAAGAGGACTTAAATATATTTCATTTGGCTTTGGGATCACCTCATTTCGATTTTTCTAGAATTAGTTATGATTTTTCAAAGTTAGGGCAGAAAATCTGCCAGAATTTCTGAGAAATCCGAAAATGGGAAATTAAAAATTATGACATCATCATATTGTATGATGACATCAACATGGAATTAAAACCAATTACACCATCTTCATCAGCCATTCCCGACCCCATTCAGAAAACAAAAAGACGTGAGAGAGAGCTTGGAGAAAAGAGAGAAAAGAGGAAGAAATCTCGCAAGGTAAGCCGATTTCTCCGACGATCTAGCTCCTAACGCGTACAATCCTTCTCCTAAGCTATTCCTCTATGTGAATTAAGGTTTTGAAGCAAAGAATTTGGTGTTTCAAAGAGGCTAGGGTTCAGCCAAATTTGAGAAAAGCTAGAAGGAGCTTGAGGTAACTTCCAAACTTTCGTATATTGCTTATTCTGGCTGCTGTGGGCAATTTAATCGGTGAAATTTCGCCGGATTGCCATTGGTTTTAAAGTTTGGAAATGAGGTGGCCTAGGGGTTATGCTGCCCAAATTGGGTCTTAATGTTAGTTGTAACCTAATGTAATGGTTAATAAAGTGGTTAGGAGTAGAAAGGAACGCGTTTACGGAGCCGAAATCGTAAAACCCCAATTTTTCCCGGAGAACATGTATATTTCGGCCAAGGCTGTAAATGGGTCTTAGAGTTGGATTTTCAATGATTTGATGATTCCATTGGATTCAGTGGGCGAAAATAGGTGGGGTTACAGTTGGGCACTTTTTCAAAAAAGGCCGAGAAAGCATAATTACGGAAACACCCCTAAAACCCTAAAAGTAGGGCTGCCAAGGGCAATTTCGTAATTTGATATTGAATTTGATAATTCTGAGTACGGAAATGGATTCCTTGGGCAGAAATATGTTAGGATAGCCCATATTAGAATTTCGAGAAAAGTGCAACCGGTCCGGGTATGGCGGGCCCAGGCCGGGTCCCCGGGGGTATTTTTGTAAATTTTCATTATAGACTCATATAACCCTAAGTAACACTATGGAAGTGTCTAAATAGTGCATTTGGAATTGTAGGATTCGATATTTGCCGCCCTCGTGAGCCAACTACGCCAGCGAACGTCAGAAAGGAACGAGGTAGTGACTTTTCTTTTGTACCATATATGATGCATTGTATGTGTGTTATATCGTTGATTTGTAATGAATTCGTATGCTGCGACATCTGTGGATTTGTGTTAGCACTGTCATTCCAATAGTCCCTGAGTAGCTAACAACGGTTCGGGTTAGGGCGGTGTGCCTTCCCGGCGGAGAAAGGGGATGAGGATGAGGTGTGATATATGTGATTATGTGAGCCGAAAGGCTATTTGTGGAGGCCGACGGGCCATTTGTGAAAGCCGAATAGCTGTATGGGCTATAAGGCTATATGTATGCACTGCCACGCCAATAGTCCCTGAGTAGTTAACAACGGTTCGGGTTAGGCGGTGTGCCTTCCCGGCGGAGAAAGGGGATGAGGGTGGAGTGTGATTTGTGGTGCTGCTGCTGTATGATGATTTGCTTACATGCTGTGTGCTTATGTGTGGTATAAATGTTTTGTTACTACTGGAATTCTCTTGAATCTCATTCTTTCCTTTAACTAACCTTTCAGATAGGGCGAGTGGCTCTAAGGAGAAGCGTACGACCCGGAGCGGTTAGAATCCTGTAGGGACATTTATTTTGGTTATGTTGGTTAAACCTGTTGGACAGGGTGTCTGTATATTATGTTGGTTGTAAAGAATAGTTGAACGTAGTTGTGTAGTCCCCTATATGGAGGTTGTAAACCCTTTTTGTGTATGAATGGAACCCGGGGGTTGCCGGGATTGCTGTTAGATATTCTGATATGAATGAATGTGAATTAACTGCACAGGTGATTATATTCGATAATTGAACTTGAGACCGGAATAGGAAAGAAGTTTTGAAAATTTTATAAAGTCCGTACTTCACAGGGAGTTCTAAATGAGTTTTGAACTATTCGACGGTCTCTAAACCAATTTAATTACGTAATATCGAATTATAATTACGCTATTTAAGGCAGGGGGTTACATTTTGGTATCAGAGCTGTAGTTCCTGGCAAGGGTAGAGGTTGCTAGGATAGCTCCCTTAGTTGGTTTTAGGGATAGAAGATTATCTGTGAACGATTATTGTGTATGCACATGTATGTTTATTGATGTGGACATATATGGGTTTTATGACTATTGTGCATACTATTTCTGCTGAATTAATGGGGCAAGTTGTTTGTAGAATGAAGAAAACTAGAGGACGCCCCAATATTCCGCGTGTAGACCCTGAGGTGGAGGTTGTTAATGAAAACCCACCGGATGCAATGCAAGAGCTTATGGGTCTAATTCGGGATCAGAGAGATATGATCACTGAACTGAGGGAAGAGCTCAGAGCTGAGAAGGCGAAGAACCAGGAAGGTCCGGTTCAATCCACTCCGGAGGAGACTCAAGGAGAGACTCGACATGAGGACACTGCAGAAGGATCAGCACGACCTCTGGAATCCCCACCTCGTGCTACCTTGAATCAGGAATCATATGGGATGCCACCCAGGGAGGAAAAAGACCTTCAGTATTGGGTCACCCGATTCTGCAAGCTTATGCCTCCGGCGTTCAGAGGAAGGTTTGACCCTCAGGTAGCCGAAGATTGGTTGTACAGACTGGAGAAGATATTTGAGGTTTTGTGTTGCCCAGAGGAGGTGAAGCCACGGTTGGCAGTGTATAAACTCGAGGGGGACGCGGATCGTTGGTGGTGGAATATCGCCCTGACATTAAAGAGCAATGAAACACCATTGACTTGGGAACTGTTTCAACAAGAGTTCAACGAGAAATACTTTCCCAAATCAGTGCGGCTCGAGAAGGAGACATGATTTCTCAACATCAAACAAGGGGATACAGAGAGCTTTGACGACTATTTGTCCCGTTTTGTCCGGTTGGCTCAGTACTCCTCTTACCTCCGGTTTAAAGATGATGAAGAATGGAGTTCTGATATGCTCATCCGCGGTCTGAGGCGAGAATTGAGAAAGCAATTGGTTACGAACCAATTCACTAAGTTCAACAAGGCTGTGGAGCAATGTCGAATTACGGAGAATAATCTGAGGGAGTTGAATCCTACCAGAGCTATTGGCCATCGCAGTGAACCCAGTAAGGGTAATGCTTCCCAGAAGCGGAAAGGCCAAGGATCCTCTTCATACAAGGGCGGTGATAAGAAGCCCTATCAGCCCAGAGACCGTGAGCCTCAGAGGGCTGTGACTGAGTGGAAATGTCCTCGCTGCAACAAAACGCATTATGGCCAAAATTGCCGGGGAGAATTGGTCTGTTTTAACTGTAAGCAGCCAGGACATTTTTCCCGAGATTGTCAACGACCACGAGTCGAGCAGAAACCGAGGACAGAGGGCCGAGTGTTCGCTATGACCCACGAGGAAGCTCGTAAATCTCCTGAGTTGATACAAGGTAAAATCTCTATTAATGGCCATCTGTTGCAAGCATTGTTCGACTTAGGTGCAAGTCACTCCTTCATTGCTTATGATTGCGTGAAGCGCCTGGGATTGCATGTACATAAATTACCATTTGATTTGGTAGTGTCAACCCCGATGGGTGTTAAGGCTTTAACCACAGAAGCTTACTTGAATTGTGTCGTAACTGTGGAAGGGCACCAATCTGTTGTAGATTTGATATGTTTGCCGCTTTACCAATTGGAAGTCATTTTGGGTTTTGATTGGTTAACGGCAAATAATGTTTTGCTTGATTGTAGAAACAAGAGGATAGTATATCCTGTTTCTCAGAGGGTTGAAGCTGTGAATGCCGGTATGAATTTTCTTTCTACGGCTAAAGCTGAAAAGTATCTTAAAAAGGGTTGCCAGGGGTATGTAGTGTTTTTCTCAGTGCAAAGGGAAACTGGTGAAACTTTGAGTGATATACCCGTGGTAAATGAATTCCCTGAGGTATTTCCGGATGATCTAAATGGATTGCCTCCTGAGAGGGAAGTTCAATGGAAGCAAATCGATCAATTATTTCATAGCTTCAGTGAAGAACTTAGGAATCTTAGGCTTGGGCTTAGCACATATGGCATGAATCCTTATAGTAGCCTAAGCAGTATACATAGTTCATTGCCTGTTTTGTTAGTAATTTACAACTTCTTTGTTATGCATGAACGAAAGTACATTATATTTTTTATGTTGATTTCGGGACCAAAGCAACCTAGAAATGACATAGATGTTTACCTAGAACCCTTGATCAAAGACTTGAAAGAGTTGTGGGACGAAGGTGTTGATGTTTTTGACATGAACAAGAAGGAGGTTTTTAAAATGTAAGCCATGATCTTTTGTACTGTAAATGACTTCCCTGCATATGAAACCTTGTCAGGATATAGTGTCAAAGGGCATAAAGCATGTCTGATTTGTGAAGAAGGCACACGCTTCCATCCATTTCAACATGGAAGAAAGACGGTTTATGTTGGCCATAGGAGATTTCTTATACGGGGGCACCTATATCGTAGATTAAAGAAAGCTTTTTTTGGTGGACAAGAGTTTAAAGATGCATAGAAGGCATTGACTGGGGAGCAACTTTATGAAAAGATGAAAAATATCAATGTTATCTTTGGTAAGACTACAAAGAGTAATAATGAAAAAAATAAATGGAAAAAGAAATCTATCTTCTTTGATCTTCCATATTGGCCCAATCTTGATGTGAGACATTGTATTAATTTCATGCATGTGGAGAAAAACGTATGTGATAGTATTGTTGGAACACTGTTCAACATACAAGATAGTTTTAAGGATGGCGTGAAGGCAAGGTTAGATTTACAAGAAATGGGAATACGAGAGGACTTGCATCCAAGGCCATATGGTAAGAGAATTTTTTGTCCTCCATCTTCTCATACTTTGTCTAAGGATGAGAAAAGAAGTTTTTGTGACTGTTTACATGGCATCAAAGTTCCCTCAGGGTATTCTTCAAATTTTAAGAAGCTTGTGTCGATGAAAGACTTGAAATTAGTTGGGCTAAAGTCTCATGATTATCATGTCTTAATGCAACAACTACTCCTAGTAGCTTTTTGAGGCATTGGCGAATATGATCTTCAACATATTTTGACTAGACTTTGTTTCTTCTTTAATGATATTTGTAGTAAAGTCATTGAGATAGAGAGATTGGATGAATTAGAAAATGAATGATATATGATCTTGTGCTATCTTGAGAAGCTTTTTCTTCCTAGTTTTTTTGACATCATCGTACATCTACTTGTTCATCTATTGAGGGAAATCAAGTTGTGTGGCCCTATCTATTTACGATGGATATACCCAATTGAAAGAACTATGAAAATCTGAAAAGGGTATATGAAGAACCCTAACCGGCTTGAAGCATCTATTGTTCAGAAATATGTTTCTAAAGAAGCCATGGTGTTTTGTCAAGATTACTTGTCAAATATAAGACACATTGGACTTCTTAAATGTCATGATGAAGAGGGGGTAGACGCGGGGCTTCAGTAAAGAAGTCCACTTGTACACGTTGAATAATGTTGATGAAGTTCAAGATTACATTAATACTCATAAAGAAGTTGTATGGAAAGGAAATAGTTGAATGACTGAACAAAGGTTAATTAGGGAGTTAACAAAACTTTTGCACTTTGGTTTAAATAAAAGATTGACGGAGAAGAAAATGCGTTTCTGATACAATTAAATGGTTGTACCTAGTCCTGAGGTTGATGTCATAAGTTGGATTTCATTTGTGATAAATGGTTATATGTTTTACACGAAGTCCTTAGATGATAGGAGTACCATCCAAAATAGTGGTGTTATGTTAGTGGTTGAATCTATGCACTTCTCTAGTTCGAAAGATAAGAACCCTAGATTGGTAGCCATACCTTATTACGGGGTTATTGAAGATATTTGGGTAGTTGATTATGTTAAAATTAAATTTCTCATTTTCAAATACAAGTGGGTTGATGTCAATAATGGTGTGATGATCGATCAATTATGATTTACATTAGTTGATCTAAATAGTAAAATTTTTGGAGATTAACCTTTTTTTATGGCATATCAGGATAAACAAGTGTTCTACATTACCGATCAGACAAATAAAATATGGTCTGTAGCTCTCCAAGGAAAAAGGGTTATTGATATGAATGAGGAAAGTCGTTCAATGAATGATCTTCTTGAGACTCCTTTTTCTAGGAGTCTTCCAGAATTAAACAAAGAAGATGAAGTAGATAATGAACACGACACAAGAAACGATCATCATTAAGGGATATAGGAGGATACCTCTTTATAAAACTACTTTGAAGGTTAGCTAACTAAAGTAATTATCATGAATTATATTTGAATTATGTACATAGTTATTTTATATATAATAATTTTTTGTTGTCGTCACAGGAAAATGAAGGATTTAAGGTGTCCTAGCTAGTGCAGATGCTTTGGATCCAGCTAGTGATCACGGGGATGGATTACTGTTTGCTGTGTTCTTTCTCGGTAAATATTAATGTGTTGATTTTCAATGATTTATTGTTGTTGCTTATGTGGAATGTAGGATGTAGGAAGAATGATGTAAGTTACACCAATTGAAATTGTGTTTTACAATGCTTGATGAAATGAGAATGTGTAAGAGAAGAATTTATTTGGGGTGTAGGAAGAATGATTTATTGTTGTTGCTTCTGTGGAATGTGAGGTGCAGGAAGAATGACTATTTTTTCACCATTAGGCTTAATGTCACTAGAATGGTTTGCTGGGTAAAATGTTTTAATAGGAGAAATGGCTTGCTGCTGGATAGCTAGCAGTAATATTTAAAAAAAATGAAACTTTTTAGACTTGTTGTTTTAAAAATCAGTCTTAAAAATACTGTTTAAACCAGTTTTTTTAAGAATCGGTCTAAAAAATATACTTTTTAGATCGGTTCTTTGAAGAACCGGTCTAAAAAGTATGATAGTTTTTTCAAAAGTACCATTATCTCATTATGTTTAGATCGGATGTATAAACAACCGGTCTAAAAATGTTTTTTTAGACTAGTTTCTGAATCGGTCTAAAAGTAATAGACTTTTAAGATCGGCTATATCAAGATCACATCCAGAACCGGTCTAAAATGTCGTTTTTAACCGGTCTAAAAAGTGTTTTTCCACCAGTGTGCCCATCACTTGTGTTCTAACCAATCACAAACTACCACATCAGGAGTAATTTAATTTGATACGGCACCTTATATATATATTAGTTGGCAGATAATAACAAAGCCCCAGGACCGAATTGATCCAAATGACATAGAAAGATGCTAGTATGGAATTTGTGGAATGGTGCATGATTTTTTTTGGGATGGAAAACCTAATTTGAATGGAATAAATAATACAAATATTGTATTGATTTTTAAAAATGATAAACCTAAGGGTGTAAATCATTTCCGACCAATAGGTTTATGTAATGTATCCTAAAAGATGATTGTGAGGATATTAACAAATAGGATGAGGTGGATAATTAATGGATAAAGTAATATCTCCAAATCAAATGGCCTTTATTGCAAGAAGGATGATACAAGATAATATCATAGAAACTCATGAAGCATTCCACTACCAAAAAAATAAAAAATCTAGAGAGAAGAGAGATAGCCTTGAAGATTGATATGAATAAGACATGACTAGATGGAATGGGACTTCATTGAGGTTGTGATGCTGAGGATGAGTTTTTTTAGTAGTTGGGATAATTGGATCATGGAGTGTGTTACCTCAGTATCTTTCTATTTGTAAATTGTTGGGAGATATATGGGTGCTTTTAACGTATGACCAGGTCAAGGTGTAAGACAGGATGACCTATTATCACCTTATCTATTCATTATAGTTACAAAGGTTTTATCACTCATGATTCAATATCATCACTAGTAGAAAATAGGTGTTTAAAACCGGCACATTTAGGCTGGTTATAGAAGATAAGGTCTAAAAAGTATAATTGGTGGTAATTTTTTAATTATAAAGAACTTCAGAGACCAGTTCCCTTAATATTAGGTCCAAAAGATATTACCTAGACCTGATTTCAAACAAACCAGTCTAAAATGTATATTTTTTGGACCGGTTCTCTATATAACCAGTCTAAATATATAAGGAATTAAAAAAAATAAAATATTTACAACTTTTTAGACCAGCTATATAAAATAACCAGTCTAAAATATTAAATTTTCTAGACCGGTTTTTTTATTAGAACAAGGTCTAAAATATATTTTAAGACATGTTTTTTATTATAACCTGTCTTAAAGTTCCAACAATAACCTTCCTTATGACCCTTTGCGTATTCTGCCTCCTCCAAACTTGTGACATTTTGTGACTACGACTTGGCTGTGAAAGGTGAAAAATAAGCATTAGAGATCGGTGTATGGTAGTCCTAGGTGGTTGATCCTTACCTAGATTTTGTTGGCTCTTAGCTACCTTGCTCTTCTCCCGACTCTCTCCTCTTCCTTACTCCTTTACTTGAATATTATACCAAAATTCTGTTATTCTTTTAGCAGTGTCCAGTTCTGAGTTCTGAATCCTTAAAGAAGAACTAAAATTGCTTTCTCATATAGAGTTGTAAGGAGGTAAGTTGTTGTCTGTTTTCTAGTTTTCTCTCTATTCTGCTCTAGATTTGTTGGGTTGCTGAGAAAAGCAATGGAAAGAAATAAACTATTATGAGTTTGCCCTATCACTTCTTTCTTCTTCTTATTTGTTTGCCTTTTCTTTTAAGTTTGAAATTTTTGGACGCGTTTTCTGTATTAGCATCCATCACTGCTTGGATCTATAATATTTTCTTAGATCCTTCATTCTTTTCTCAGATCTTGTTATTTGGCTTCATTTAATCATTTAAGATCCTTAACTTTTGCAGTCATTTGGCATGAGACCTCGAGAGGTCAATTGAGAAACTTGATGATGTCAGAAGAAAGAAGCTTTCTGAGATAATTGCAAGTTCTGAAGTTGCTCCACCTAGTGGTTTCGCCACAGGTTTGTAAATTTGAGCCCTTGTTGGGTATTTCCCCCACATTTGAGTTTCTAGCTTTTGTTGACACTTTATGTTGTTTTTCCAACATCTGTGCAAAATACCCAAGGTAGCATGTCTTCTTTAGAGGTAGGGTTATTTGTTTTCTTGTAGTTTATACCTTTATTAGTTTTAAAATTCTTTGTTCAACTTGGTTATGCTGTCTCACTAAGGACAAGGAATTGATTGATTATCTTGTGTGCATATTCTGTTGGTTTATTTGAGGTGACTAGGTGGATATTGTAACCCCCTCACCGTAATTATATATGGATTATGAAATTTAAGTGAAATAGAGACCAATAAGATAAAATTAGCATTTATAATCCCTTATTTAAGAGATGGGGTATCCTGAAAAACAGTTCAAAAACATAATTTATCTGGTCTCACATTCACATTTGAATATAATTACTTGAGAAAATCAAATCACATTGATAAATATCAGAGTGCGTAACTAAAATCCTGGCAACCCCTGGTTACTTGTATATATATACACATTGGGTTTAAGGTTTCCCAAATTGGGGATTACATACCCAAAATTATTATTTACATCTCATATGCAAACGGTAATCCCAAACCAAAAACAGATAACCAACCCCCAACCAAATATCTTTAAGAGATCCTAACCACTCCTGGTTGTCCGCTTTCCTTTTGAGCCACTTGCCCTGTCTGAAATGTTAGTCATTGGAAAGAGTGAGATTCTAAAGAATCTCAGTAGTAACAAATCACTCATACAATATATAAACACTTTATTATGTTCTATAGCAACGCTATTAGTCATGGCTTGCGCCACAACCGATAGTACTCACGGCTGTATCACAATGCTCAATGCCTGCTTTCACAGTAAACACTATGCCAGCTTTTACTGTAATCACTATGCCAGCTTTCGCTGTAATTACTATGCCCACTCTCGCGGTAATCACTATGCAGCAGCATCACAAAGAACAAAGCACCGCAAAGCTCCACAAAGCGTCTCAATGCATTACAAAGCAGCAGCAACCACACAATGCATGATAGGCATACATACAATACATTTACACAAATTATAAGAGAGGAGTCACTACCTATATCTTTCCTGACATTCTTTGGCACAGTGGGCTCATGAGTCTGACAGATGTCAGATCCTATAACCAAATTAGGGACAACCGATCAATTTCTTTTCCAAATGGTTATTTCCATAATACTCTAAGTTGGTTATCATTTAAACTCTTGGGGATGACCATTAGAGGCCTAAACACATGCTAAAAGGGTTGGAAGAAACTACCTTGAAGACCCCTTTTTCGGAAGCTGAACATTGATTTTTGGGCTGACTTACTTGAGTGATGATGACCTCACTTAAGTGATGAGAGGCTTACACTCGAGTAATAATAGTTCTCACTCGCGAGTGTTTGATAGTGAGCAACTACCTTGGCCAAAAAGTGCTCATAACACTCGAGCATAAGGCTTTACACTCGAGTGATGACCCAAATCCACTCGAGTCCCCGAAAGTACAACACAGAAAGTGACAACCTGAGAGCACATGCAACATTAGAGGGAAAAGCTCACTCGAACACCACCCTTGCGAGTGTCAGAACACACTCTTGAACATTGACCAGCGAGTAAGGACCTGAGAGCAACCCTAACCATGAACTCACACCATCACTCGAGTGATCACCAACTTCACTCACGGTTTAAGAAGTACACTCGAGCTTCCTTCATGAAAACCCAGGAAAAACACAAAGGAGAAAGGGAAAACACACGGCAGCACTTGAGTGAGATCCTCCCTCACTCGAGTGATACTATCATATTGTTCAGATCACAGTAACTGACAGAAATTCCCAGATTGTCAAATTTGCTCCCAATGGTTCCCAAACTCCACACAAATCTCATACCCACACAACATTGCCTAAGGAACACATTGGTAACTTCCAAAACATTAAAAAACCATTTTAACTACTATCTAACTCTTGGGTATCTAATTCACACACAATACCTAATTCCAATCAACATACTTCCAAAACTCAAAACCATATTCAACGCTTAAATAACTTCATAATGAATTAATTCCCACATCATTCATCATGCAATTCATACATTCAAAATTTACACAAAACCAGGGCAAATTCTAGATTTTTATCAAACTTATCCAAAAATCACAATAAATATCTCAAAAAGCCTCAAATGCTTACCTCTTCACTTTGCTAAAACCAGAACCTTGATTCTCCAACTTTTAAATTTGCTCCAACTCCCAAATCACCACTATTAAAAATTCTGAAACCACCAAAATAGAGCTCTTAACACTATGAACAAGTTTAATGACGAGGATTTGAGCATATGAGAACCATTACTCCCTAAAGATTCAAGCTTTCTCTTTCTCTTTCCACCTTGGTCACCGAAAAAATGGAGGAGGAGGAGAGAGAATATAAGAGATGAGGAAGAAGAAGATGATGAAGCATTTTTCCCTCTAGCCCATACTCCCCCACCGAATAGGAGAGAGAAAAGGTGATTGTTTGTCTTTTAGCACAATCCTATGGCTCATGTAATGCTACTTGGCAACATCTTGTTCACTTCCTCCATGAGCTCACATAAGCTTAAAGTATAGGATTCCGACCCATAGCCAATAGATCTCAACCCTTGATCTCTAATCACCAATGAGTTTCCTCTTTGGTAACTTACCAATTGGTCAGTAAATTTCCAATTTTACCATTTTGCCCCTGGTTTTACTATGATCATTACATCATCACTATGAACATTTATATTAAATTTGCATCACATTTTCCAAAAGTGTTTAATTACACTTATTACAATCAATCTTAAAGTCATTAGCCCTTAATTTCAAATTGGGTTATTACAGATATAGTAGTCTTGTGATATACTTAATGATGGTGGTGATAAATTTAGAGTTCTCTATCATCCTGGCTTCTTTTTGTTTGTTACTCTTTAACTGGTTATTATCTCTCAAAATTTATAATGGAAAAGCTTGCTTTGAATGTCATAAGTGGAGAATATGAGCATTAACGACTTGTTGACTTGGAATTAGTGGATCATCCAAAGGGCATTTAGAAAATATATCTATTGTGCAAAACCGTGATATTCTTTTTGGTAGTTTTGTACATTTTATTTTTTGCGAGGCATCAACACTTTTTTCCTTATTGGTGTTTTAGAACTCAGAAAGTACTTATGTTAAAAAGTCAGTGGCAAGCATGCTAAGTAGAAATAGGCCTGCTCAGGCAGCAGTATGTATACACATCTTTGCTTGTATGTTTTGGTTTTATTCACTGTGTTTGAGTTGTTACACTGAGCTTTTACAATTTCAGCATGTCCCCAAGAAGAGTGACTTTGTAATGCCCTAAATTTTGATTAAGGGCTAATAACCTTTTAAGAGGTTGTAATGAATATTTAGAGAATGATTATGTGAATTAAAGTTGATTTGAGACCCGAATTAATTATTGGAAATGCTCAACACCCTGTATTTTAGCATAATTATGTGACAAAATAATTTTTTTGGAGCTAAAATAGGGGTAAAAGGCACATAGAAGTAGGAAAAGAATTTAATTATGTATTATGTGGCAATTTAAGTTAATATGCCATAATCAGTGGAGAAATTGAAAGAATGGAAATTATCGGCCAATTAGTCTGTGATTAATGGAGAAATTAATTACGAACTAAGAGAAATGAGATGTGTAACTAAATGGCTAATGGAGGTAGTTAAAGTAACTAAGTGGTTAATTACTTTATGAGAAACAAGAGATTTTTGACAAGTGGCATGTTGAGATGAAGAGAGTAGTAGAAAAGTCAAAACCCAATATTTTAAGCATTTCTCTCTCTCTTCCCTCCCCAATTTTAGCTGAAATGGTATGGGCATGAGAAGAGACCATCTTTTCCTCATCTTCCTCACACTTTCATCTCTCATTTCTCTCTTACATTCATGTAGCCATTGATGTCTAAGAAAGAGAAGAAGCTTTTCATTAATGTAGGCCATTTGACCCTTAAGATGACCTCAAACTCCTTTCTTTAATCTTGCTTGTTGGGTTGAGGGCTTCATTGATATGGTTTTAGATTTTCCATTTGTGGTGTTTTGAGCACTCAAGGAAATCTAGTGATTGGAGAAGCAAGGAACAACTTTGAGAAAGTTGTAGAGGTGAGTACGATGAACACTTTCATATAAGTTTTGTGGCCATTGGTTGGGCCTTAAATTTCTGGAAATTTTGCCCTTATTTTCATGATTTAGGGTCATGGAGAGTATGGTATGTTGTTGTCATGGAAATGGTGCGTTGTTTAGTGTTTTGAATTGATATATATGAATTGAAGCTTAAATGTAAAGTTTGGCAATTTTGGGTTTTTTGTTGCATATGTGCCAAAAATAGAACATGTTAAAGGAATGAGAATTTGGTTGTTTTGATGTTTCCATTGGATTCCTTATGGAAAATTGTGTTGGAATAGTGTTGGAGGTGAATTTTGAACTATTGGAAACTTAGGTTTAAAAGTTGCAAGAATTGGTTAGTGAAAACCCTGTGCTAACAGTTGTTTTGCATGGACATTTTGAATCAATAAATGGTGGCTAAAAATTTTGAAACTTTCTAGTCTAATAGTAGACATGTGAAGCTTTAATTTGATATATTATGGAGGTAATTTCGATGTGTGTGCTGGGAGTTATGAATTTCCAAAGTTTGATGTCAAAACTGGGATCAATTCTAGAACAGCAAGAAGAATTGTTAAATTCTATATTTTTTGTGATTATAGGCAGCAATGATTTATATTTTTCCTGAAAATAGGACTTATAAAGCTTTAAGTAGGACTTGGGATCACCTTATTTTGATTTTTTTAGAATTAGTTTTGATTTTTGGAATTTAAACTAGGAAATAGAATTTTTCCTTGGCTGCAACCTAAAACCTTCTGACCTGCTTTTGGCCGCAGCCAAAAGACTCTTGGCCTAAGCCAAAGGACTCTTGGCTGTAGCCAAAAACTCTTCGACTTGATTTTGGCCATAGCCAAAAGTCCTTGGCTGCAGCCCAAAAGTTTCTGACCTGTTTTTGGCGACAACCAAAGATTTTTGGTCGTGGCCAACACCCAAAAATCATAATTTTTCCCTATCCTAAGTTGGTCTTTGAGATAGTACTTCCCAACCCTTTAGGCATTTGTTTGGGCTTCTAGTAGCCACTTAAAGGTCTCCAAATGATAACTAATCTTAAGTATTGTGGAGTTAAGTATTGGATTGGAGAATAACTCTTCATCCTTAATTATGGATTATAGGATTTGATATTTGCGCAGCCCACGATAGACCATTGCTAGAGCAAGCGCGGAAAGACCAGGGTAGTGTGACCTTTCTCTTGTGTTGTGTATGGTACATTGTATGCATGACTTATCATTGTGTTGTCGTTGTGAAATATGTTATGCGAAACATTGCTATGTTGAAAGATGTGGATGTGAAAAATGTCATTGTGCATGGTAATGTGAGCAGTCATGGGGGTGACGCTAGTCACACCCACCCCTGTCATTGTAACTGCCGCTATAATTGCCGTTATAGGTTGTGGAATTGTGAATTGCTACTGTTGAGAAACATGTTGATGTGGCTATGTTGTTGTGGAATGTGTCATATGAAATCCTGTTGTTGTGAAATATATTGATGTGTGATATGCTGTTGTGCATTGTAGCTTGAGCATTACAGCGTGAGCAGTCGTAATGGGTGATGCATATTACACCTACCCCTGCCGTTGTAAATGTTGTTGTTCTGTTGGTGCTGTGATTTGCTTACATGCTTTGTAGTTATGCATACCATGAGTGAATTGTTACTACTAGGATTCTTTAGAATCTCATTCTTTTCATAAAACAATTTTCAAACAGGGCTAGTGGTTCTAAAGAGAAGCAGGTGATGAAGGGCGGTTAGAGCTCCATGCTAGGAGTTTTGTTTTGGATAGTTGGTTATTATGCTGTTAATTATGGGATATTTTGTTGGGAATTAGTTCTATATATATTGAATAGTTTACATAATCCCCTAGAATGGGAAACTGATTATAGGTGTTTGTGCCCTATAAACCCTTAGTTGATTAATGGAACTCGAGTGTGTCAGGAATTTATATTGCACTTTGATATTTATGAATGGAATCAAACTGCACAGGACAAATGTGTATTTGAAATGTGAATATGAGACCATGTTGAACATGTTTTAGAAAAGTTTTTGCAAGCCTTATTTTGAGAAATGAAATTTTTAATGAGTTTCGAATTATCGTCTGGTCTCTAATTCTCTGAAATTGTGAACTTAATCTCGGCCTTGATATTAAGGGGGTTATAGGCTTTATGAAGTCTGGGACTAATAAGGTTGGAGATAGTGGTGCACAAGTGAAGCCTTCGAAATCAATTGAAATCCCTGAAGATGTTGAGGTAAATTAATATCTTGCCCAAGGACTTGATCTGAGTCTACTGTGCTAGTTATGTGTTGGATTTTTTATGATAGCATATTTTCTCATTTTTATTGTACTCCAGCCATCTGATGAGATGAGTCTTGAAGAAATTGAGAGCCGAATAGGTTCTCTGATACAACCAGATACCATTACACTTTTAAAAAATACTGTGTGGAAAGAACATTTGGAAGGTTGGTAATTATTTGTAATTTTATATACTTTATTTGATTAATTCTAGTCTTTTTCAGAGCTTTGTGGTTATTTATGGCTTTCTATTACATTTTGGTGATATTGGACTTAAAAATTTGCTTATTTGTATTGTTTATTTTCTTTCAGCATGTTTATCTCTGATTTCTACACAACCCATTTTTCATCACCTTTTGTGTTGCTTTGTTTTCTCTTCTCACTTACCATCTTTGAGAATTATTTTTTTTGCATAAGAAAAGGCTTTCATGTCAGCAATCTAGATGTCCAAATTCCCTACTTTAGATGCCCCGATTTTTTAGCTCCCCTTGATTGTTTATCAGATTAGATTGGACATCATCTGAAATTTTGAGGATGAATTGACATTTATTTAATTTTTTATTTTTTGAAATGATGTGAGTTGGTATTTGATTTAGTTTCAAATAATCTTGACTTAATGTTTACTGAAACCTCGGTATCCAAGAATACTCGATTTATTTGATTTGTTCAATCTATCTTGCTTTTGAAATTCTGGCCATTGGCATAATGTTAAAGGATGGTCTTTCCTCTGATCTTTTGAATAGTTGACAAAGTTATTCCCTTGCGTAATTTTTTATATCTTTATGGCTTGATTTTTCTATTTTTTCCTTTAGTATTTTTCCATGGTTTGTGCAATTAAACAGAGAATAATTATTGCTCCTATTATAGGCTAGGAAATTGGAAGAACTTATGATGGTAGATGGTTTTTGTTGTTGGCTTTATAAAATTGTCCTTTTATGATCGTATTTGCTTATATTCCTTGATTAACATGATACATGCTACTAAAGTAAATGTCTTTGCACTATATTTAATAACAATGTTGAATAAATTTTTACAAATTACTTTGTCGACATCAATGCATAGCTAGTTTAAGGAGGAAGAAAAGAACAACTATTTGGAGTATGTATCCAGTTGAATTTTTAGGGTCCTTGTGGGTTTTTGAATGATTTGTTTTAGGGTTATTAGAACATTAGTCACAAGGATATTATGAAGTTTTCCCTAAACTTAGTTTTTCTTTTCTGGGAGCAAGACTGTGGATGGCATGAATTATGTTTTCATTTGTATAGTTGTAAATATGGTTGTATATTTCTTACAAGGGCAAAGAAATTCTAACTTTCTAGTTTTTTGTTGTTTCATTTGTTCTTCTTTTTTTTGGGAATAAAGTAGTTCTCATAGCTTACCCATAATTTTTGTAATGATAAAAATTATAAACCATTTTTTTTCTATTGGAGCTTATTTTTAAAAACAATCTCCAATACAAAAAAAAGGTCCTATTTATTTGTTTTTTAAAAAATGCCACTTTTTAGACCGGTTCTAATTACAACCGGTCTAAAAAGTCCACTTTTTAGACCTAGTATAAATTCACATGAGGTCTAAAGAGTCACACTTTTTATACCAGTTCCCATTAGAACTGGTCTAAAAGGTCACTTTTAGACCAGTTCAAATGGGAACTGGTCTAAAAATGGTGACTTTTCAAGCCTCATGTGACTTTATATTAGGTCTAAAAAGTGGACATTTTTGACCGATTCTCATGGGAACTGATCTAAAAAGTTTGACTTTTTAGACTGGTTGTACAAATGGTCTAAAAAGTATCAAACTTTTTAGACCGATCGTATCTAAACCTGTTCTGGGCACCTGGTCTAAAAAGTGATTTTTGCACTAGTGCATATTGATTAAAAGGGAGTGAAGGGAGTAAAATTAGCAAGAAGAGCTCCAGTTTTGCCCTACTATTTTTATTGCAAATGATCTCATACTATTTTTGAATGGCAAAACATAAAACTATATTATTTTGAGAAGAATTCTAGATGTATATTGTAGAGCATCATGTCAAATGGTTAACTTTGATAATCATGCATCTTCATTTATGCAAATATCCCTAGAAGAGTAAGGGAAAGAGTTTTAGGGCATCTTGGAATTAAATATTCAAATCAAGTAGGTAACTACTTGGGGTTGCCAATGCTGTGGGGAAGTTCGAAGAGTGCTACATTAGCTTTTGTAAGGGGCAAAATTGGAATGAAGTTACAAGGTTGGAAACAGAAATTGCTCACCTTTGCTAGAATAGAAATCTTAATAAAAGTAATGGCAAATTCCATCCCTACATAGTTCATGACTTGCTTTTTTCCCCTAAAAAACTTGTATGGAAATTGACGGTGATTTTTGGATTTTGGTAGGGGCAAAAGGGGGAGGAAGGTGCTATGTATTGGAAGGGTTGGCATAGACTAAGAGTAAGAGTAAAGGTGGAATGGGGTTTCGAGATCTTCTCAATTTTAATAGAGCCTTGTTGGCAAAAAACGGCTTGGCGGCTATTACGAAACCAAAGGATCTTTAGTGCCAATTATTGAGAGGTGTGAACTTCCCAAATGGAGATTTCTTGAGACCTAAGAAGGGAAGGCATGCATCGTGGGGATGGTCAAGTTTGCTAGCAGGGAGTGATTTGCTTCATAAGCATATAAAATGGAAGGTGGGCAATGGAAGGAATATTTATGTGTATGAAGATAGTTGGGTTAAGAGGCTTAAAAGGAGGCAAGTTGCTTGTTACAAATATAACGGAGGAGGAAAAGACATTGAAGGTGCAACACCCTAGTTACATTATCATTCTGATCAGTCTTTCGTAGTGAATCTGAAGCACTAAGTATATTTCTTGGCAAACAATTTCAAATCCTAACTCTAAAAATAGGATTTAAACCTGCAGTTGAGTGGGTTTTTCTGAGTATTTCAAACTTTCACCAAACTATCATAAAGTGGTTCGTATTTTGTTTGTAACTCATCATTTCTTAACTTATCGTAACATTAGATGAAATTTCTTGGTAGTACTCACTGCAATAGAAATGGCTCGGATCAAGGATCAATACTTACTTCACATCTCCATTCCTCTAATCATTCTTTAGGTCATCTAAGAACTTTGAGTCAGAATTTCAAACCTTTAAACAAAAGGTTTAAGATTCCTAAGGTACTTCCTATGGGGTTACCTATCCTGGTATTTCTCTCATCTGAGCATACTTAACCATAGAGTTCTAATGGTATCTGGTGCATTAGTGCTTGTACTCACTCGTATATCTCTAGGCATTGGTATCCCACATATACTTCAATCCTAGTATACCATGTTATCCCGCCTAGAAATGCTAGATATTGTCCCCTCAAGGAAACATAAGTAGTACCAGCTTCTTGGTATACACCCTCTATGTGTTCTCATAACACAGGGGAAAAATCTGGGTCATACTCTAACTCAATATCAAGAGCCCTAGAGTTAGCAACAAAATTTGAATCTTGCGCTTCCACTTTTATCCTTAGGGTCTCATTGTCATTATCTCCAATAGAGGAACCCTTACTGGGATTGGGCATCGCTAACATCCCTGTCAAGAGGAGCCACTTCCTCTATATAGACAATTTCTCCTTCCTTTAACAAGTTGATTAACAGACAGGGGTGGTCTAATTCCTTAGGTTCCCTAGTTATCTGTAACTCCCAGTTACAGTAGCACTAATAGGGAATCACTACACTATCTACATGAGCAGAGACTATAATCTATGGTCAGAACCCTTTGCTCTGACTAGACCTGTATCTCTGAGCAGACAATTCTATTGCCAGAATTACTGTTTTGATATCGCCAAATGTAACACCCTAGTTATGTTATCGTCCTAATGAATCTTTCGTAGTGAATCTGAATCATTAAGTGATATTTGTTGGTAAAAAATTTCAAATCCCAACTCTAAAAGAATGATTCGAACCTGCAGTTGAGTGAGTTTTTCTGAAAATTTCAAAACTTTTAATAAACTATCATAAAGAAGTTCATAATTTCTTTGTAACTCATCATTTCTTAATTCTTTTTATTATCTTAATTAGAGTGACTCCTTACTCATTCTTATGTGCGAAAGGTTTCTTAGCTAATGGGCTCGTACCGTGTGATTACCCACTTCTAATTCTATTATCGCATTTGGATAATTAATTCATTTGTCATGTAGGTTATACAATTATCTATTGTAAAATATTAATTTACATAACAGACTAGTGTATGAATAATTCTTCTCTTCTTCATTGACAGTTCTTTCCTGTAAAAACGTCCTATACTCTTCTTCTATGCTCAGCTACCTATATGGTTGGTGGGGGAGGGTAAGATTCGGGGGAATCTTAGTAGCAAATATTATTTATAATACATGTAAGATGAATGCTAGTGTATGATATATTTGCCTTACATAGGCGCATGTTCACATCATGATATTTTGCATGCATAATGTTTCGTTCAAAATACTTATGGCCACAGCAAAATAGAAATAGAGCTTCATTCATTCATACATTCTTCACATAATCAAGTAAATCAATCATAGCATAAACATCACATATATGCAAGTAAGTAAGTTCACTACTTTTTATCTTCAAGTCCCCTTTTTGTACCTTTTCTTCCAACCACTAAAGTTGCTTCTTCTTTGTCACCTTATGGCCCTCGATATATAGCCACATTAATAGAGACATGACAAATAAATGTTCAATGGGCTACTTTAGCCTCTAGGACTTGTCTTTACTCTTTGGGCCTATAGTTGTCTCAAATTTTAATAATTGATGGCACCTTGGTTGGTTAACCATTAAAGTTAACACATTAGGCCCAATGGGTATTTAATGGGCCCACACTAACTCTATGGGCTTTACTTTACTATTGAACTTGAAATTAATTACCAATTACCCCTACTTTCTTATTTTTGCCTATTCCAGAAAATTGGCAGATTTTTCACTTAACTTTGAAAAATCATAACTAAACCTAGAAAAATCCAATTGTAGTGGTTGAGAGTCCTAAGTGACCCTCATTAAGTCTACTTTAATGGAAAAATATTAACCACTGCCAATTACAGAGCTAAATTTTTAAGAATCACCAAACAATACAACTGGTCAAGAAAACATTCCAGATTCAATGTCTAATTCAAATACGGAAAGTTTCATAGCCATTGGACAAGATCTGTCCATTCAAAAGCTCATCATTAACTGACTCCCTCTAGAAAATGAAATCTGGCAGCACTTGAACGTAACTTCCAAAATCATCATTTAACCATAAACATATGATGAAACCATGATTAAACCTCAAAAATACCCCTTGGCTAAAATATGAATAATACCCCACCCTTATGAAAACTCATCTAAACAACAAACTAATCAATTCAAAATAAAGCTTAAGCTTACATCTTCATGTTTCTATAACCGGTTTGATATTCAGGAGGAGCTCTAGCAAACTAAATGACACAAAACACCTTAGATGAGAAACTTGAGACCATATAATTGAATCTTATAGTGAGTAGAAGAAGTTTCCTAAAGGACTTACCAGACAATAACGGCGATTTAGGATCAGAATCGTCTCTGGTATTTAGGAAATGTAATTATTTCTCTTCCTTCTCTCTTCTTTCTATTTTGTGTGAAATTTTTTAGATTTTCCCTCCTTTCTTCAAAGCTGGCCAAAATATCACATAAAGGTAATGGAATGGTTGAGATTTGATCTTGCAATTTAGTCTCGTCTTAGCTTGCCAATTGTCACAAGATCAGAGCCTTAGGTTGCCTTGTGTCCAAAAACAATTGGTCTTCTTTTTCTCTCTCCAAGGTGGAGAATTTTCCTAGTCAGGGGAAGGGAAGGGGCCTGACAATTTCCCCAGACTCCTGGCTCAGTATTTGAGAAAGTCAAGTACTTGACCAGACCATGGATCGGTGGATTCCCTAGACTCAGGCTCTAGGTGGTGCTCTCTGGAAATGCCATTACAAAAGGCGTAAAGCAAGTATCATCATGAGGGATATGTGTAAGTTTCCTATCAAGCCAACACAAAAGTGGTTTTATCCTTTGTTATGATTTAGGGACACATGTCATGCTCTTAAATAGCCAATACAAAAGTTATGCCATTATGAGTCATCATTGCTTACTTTATTAAAGTTACTTTATTGGTGCATACTCGGGATTCTATTTGGGATCATAACACAAATATTGAGGTTTACCAAATGATGTCAGGTCAGAGTATATGTGTGTGGGCCCCACATGGCGAACACACTGGTGTCTATTCCCAAAAATGCAAGGTATACATGTCTGCCCTAAAAATCCCATGTGCACACTTATACCAAAAATTTTGCTTGATCAGTTTGTCCCATCCTCATGACATATCATCTTGGTGGCATCTTTGTACCAACCAAATGGCACTATATATATGTATTGTGCACATCTGCAGCAACACCTTGATCCTACTTCCTATGCATACTGGGCCCTCTACCCAGTAGGGCTGGATGACATAGTCCTAAAGAGTCTTTCCATTTGTCAATATTCTTGGGATTCTTCTCAAACTGGTCTTATTCATCATTTTGATACAGGCTTATCCCCAAGTTTCTAAGGCCAAAATTTAGGATATTACAATTCTCCCCCCGTTCAATAAATTTCGTCCTTGAAATTTGAACATATGTACCTTAGGGATTATCTTAGACACTCACTCTAACCATCTCGTAGGCAGCTCAATAAGCATGCGACACAATTTTTTTCCAATTTATCTCTTTCATATGCAAGCATACTGAGCATGCAACTTGAATAATCATACTTTCAATTACATATCAGATAGTATTCAGCAATCATCATACAACATTCTTATTCATTTTGTACATAGTATATAGCATTCAATAAAGGACCCACTGGTCTATTTTCATAGCACTTGGTTTCTCAGGCTATACAGCCTCTTCGGGACATTACCCATATCACAATGTGTGCATAATAGGCCTACACCTCTTCTGGACTCTGACTAAAACACAATATCAAGCCTTACAGTCTCTTTAAGACTCTGTCCAAATCACCCTATATGCATATCAAGTCTAATGTCTCATTCAAATGCCACAACATTGGATATTATGGTCTTACAACCCAGGGAATCTCCCCCATGCCATAGGCATATCGAGACTTACTGCCTCGGCTACAACCTGTTATAGTCTGAATGTATTGCCAGCCTCAAGGTATACTCTGGACACACTATCTAATGTCACCACGTGAGGCAACAATAATAGTGCTAGAAACACAGGCCTTATGGCCCAGGGCCCTTACCCCATGCTAATTTGCACATCAGGTCTTATTGCCTCAAGCCTCTGCTCTCAACAATTCTCGAATACATCATATTTTACTGGCTTAAGGACTTACTTGTCCATCAAATCTTATGGCCTTAGGACATACAGTCCTTCATCTTTGCTGAATACAAATTATGCCTATCTACCTAGGACACACAGTCTATTACAGACCCCATCTCTTGCTTCTCAAGCCATTTATATTCTTATGTAATGTTTACGAAGCATGCTAAACAAACCATAATCACAACAACCATCACAAGAGCATTCGGCACATTAGCATATAGCATAACGGCATCTACTGGACCATTGGTGCCATAAGTCGCACAGCCTCGAGTGGTACCCGTGCAATAGGCCCCAAGCATCTACTCATGCATCACAGAAATTTCAATGGCCTGAGCATCCACCTGTATAATAGGCCCTAAGCATTTACTCATGCATATTCTTAATGCTCATTAGGTATTACTGCCCAGGGAATCACCCTTATGCAATAGGCATTATGGGACTTACAGCCTCGGGCCTCTGCCTATCTGATTTGACTGCCTAAGGATATACTAACCCAATAGGTCTTACTGCCTACCATATATTCATAGCATGAATATACTTGATGGTAAACACATATATGCAGAACCATTAGATAAGATACAAGAGCAAGAATTACTTTCTTTCATATTATTAAGCCTGTTCTTCCTTAATTTCCTTCCTCATCTTTTTTTGTACAAACGACACTGGATTACCCCATGGTGATTCACTGGGTCACACAGACCCTCCTTTAAATTTAACCTATTCGATGGAAGACTCATTACAATACACCACCATCTAGAGTTAAGGTTCCTGTAGCTCTACTCTACGGTTTGATGTCACCACAGCTTTACTCGATGGTTTGTTAGCTCGGTGGCTACATACTATAGTTTGACATCATGGTGGCTACACACTATGATACTGTACTCGGTGCTTCACTCAGTTACCTGATTGGTTAGCCCCTCCAGTTAGAACCCTCTATAGGTAGCCCTCTAAGATCAAATCTCCCCATAGGTAGCCATTTCTGATCAGGACTCTCCGTAGGTAGCCTTCTCTGATCAGAATCCTCTGTTGGTAGCTCCTTCTGATTAGTCGTCTCTAAATAGAAGTATCATTGCAATGGGAATCTAGATCTTATAAGGTCCCTCTTCTTTAATAGTTATGTACTCTACTTTCTCTAATCTATCATATCATTTAGGGTTATTTTGTATGGACTTCAATATCAGTCCTACTCCAGGCATAATTCTACTTCCCATACCGAGTAACCTACCCATGTCGTATAGGGAATTTAAAAGCCACTAGTTCATTTTATTCTTTGTCTCAACCATGAGACCATAATTCGTGACCTTCCTTATTCTGTCCATCACTCTATTCCATCAGGGAATAAATTCTCATTCATTATTTTTAAGGGAATATTATATGATTAAGATATTTCCCTATGCTAGATCAGCAACTAGTAATCTTGAGAAACCTCATCATATTTCAGTACCACATTCTAATACCTCAAGCCACTCAGGCTATTTCAAATTCTTGTAGAATCAATTCAACTATTGCATTTGGTTCTCAGGTTATGATTCAACTCTTAGAGTCTTAACATTACTTGGACCAAAAAATCACGTTTGCTTAATTGTACCCAATAAGTGAGCTAAGGATCAAAATCAATAGCACCTATTCTAACTTTCATGGTTTTTGGGTAATACCCTTAAAACATTATTGAAGGTTTCATATTATCCACAAGGTTTACAAGGTTCAAACTTCTTTCATGAAATAGAACCATAGTGCAACTTGATTCTTATTTTGACCGAAGTACTATTTTAGCTTAGATCTAATCCAAACCTATCCTTAACCCTCAGTATCATCAGATCAGGTCCTCTAGGATAGATGTACGGCATAATCACTTCTTATCATGCATCACCATATATCATATCTACATACATTTAACCCCACATGTTACTAATGATCATTACTTAGTAAGGAAAAATCTGAAAACAATTACTATGCCTCAATTTTTAACCTCGTTAGATGAACTTTCTTAGCATTACTCACTGCAGCAGAAATGGCTCAGATCAAGGATCATTACTTACTTCACATCTCCATGCCTCCAATCATTCTTTTGGTCATCTAAGAACTTCGAGTCAGAATTTCAAACCTTTAAACAAAAGGTTTAAGATTTCTAAGGTACTTCCCAGGGGGTCACCCATCCCGGGATTTCTCTCGCCTGAGAATGCTTAACCATAGAGTTCTAATGGTATCTGGGGCATTAGTGCTTGTACTCACCCGTATATCTCTAGGCATTGGTATCCCACATATACCACGATCCCAGTATACCATGTTATCCTACCTAGAAATGCTAGATACTATCCCCTCAGGGAAACATAAGCAGTACTAGCTTCTTGGTATACACCCTCTATGTGTTCTCATAACATAGGGGAAAATCTAGGTCATACTCCAACTCAATATCAAGAGCCCTAGAGTTAGCAACAAAATTTGAATCTTGCACTTCCACTTTTATGCTTAGGGTCTCATTGTCATTATCTCCGGTCTTTGGTCCAGTGACATGATTGACTTTCTTGAACACTAAAAAAGGATTTAGGGGAATTTATCAGACTGTTCCATCCCCGGGTCAAAAAGTCAGCCAAGAGAGAGAGAGAAGACAAGACCGGGCTGGTCAAGGACACGTGGCACACCCTAAGCCACATAAGTGTAACACATGTCAACACAAGACAAATTCTCTCTCTCTCTCTCTCTCTCTCTTCTCTTTAAATTTTGGGAAAAATGAAAGATGAGAGTTGGTGGATAAATAGTAAGAAGACAAGGTGTTATTGCCCTGATTCAAGCCTAAATTAGCGTTTCCAGTCAGGAGAGTCTTCATGAATCTTCTTCTATTCGGGAGAGTCTATTCGTGCCGTCTACCAGGTGAAGGTGTTGCTTGAATGAAGAACATACTTGGGCACCAGATAGAGGTAAGTATAGGTAGTGATTTGAGCATGTTCTCTTAAGGTTTTATTAAGTTTTCATGAAGTTGTTGGGGTCTTTATGTTTTGGCCACACTTGAAATAATAGGAAGGGATTTGATTTTTTGGTTTTTGAGGTTTTAAATGGATTTTACACAAAACAAATGTGTAGGAATAACCTGTTGAAGGAATTTTAAAAAGATCGGGTTGAAAACCCCAAAATTGAAGTTAAAGGAATAGTGCTGCCAAATTCGTTTTCTAAAAGTCAGACTGCTTGTAGCTTGATTTTGACTGACCAAATGGTGTCCAATGGCTATAAAATTTTATAGGCTATTAGTAGGCATTCTAAGCTTTAATTTGACATATAATTTATGTTATTTGGGATAGTAGATTGTGAGTTATGACTTTTTGTAGTTTAGGTGTCGAATCTAGACAGAATTTTGAGACAACTATGTTGGGCATGAATTCTGTACTAATATACTCATAATTGGAAGTAGGTGGTATTTTTTGTTAGATCTCATGTTTTGATGATAACAAAAGAATGGTTTGAAAAGGAAATGTTTAAATATCAAGCTTGAACTAAGTAATGACAGGAATAAGCTTTACTTGAGGAAAGCATGGAAGTAGTGAAGATTGGCCAAGAGAAAATGCTAAGGAACTTAATTTGAAGTGCATTTTCTAAGGCATTACTCGAGGCGCTACTCGAGTAATGAGCCAAAACTTGAAGTAACCAGGCAAAACTTCCAGTTACCTGCCACCATTACTCGAGGCGTTACTCGAGTAACAAGGTAAAATTTCAAGGTTGCTCTCGGCCTGCTAATGTTACTCGAGGAGGTACTCGAGTAACCATGTGAAAACTTCCAGTTGCCTTCAAGTTAGCAGAATGTTACTCGAGGAGCTACTCGAGTAACCGTTTGTACCTCTCGGCATTTTGTACCACTGCTAATGTTACTCGAGGAGCTACTCGAGTAACCAGGTCAGAAACTTCCAGTCAGTCTTCAAGGTTTCCATGATACTCGAGGAGCTACTCGAGTAACCGTGTATTTGAAAATGTGTAACTCTCGGCACTTTGTACCACTGCCAATGTTACTCGAGGAGGTACTCGAGTAACAGCCTGAGGTAAGTTAAAACTTGAGGTTGGTATCCGATTAACTTGAATTGTTTATTTCGTCTTCCTCGAGTGCTTACTCGAGTATTCAAGTTTCTAATGTTTTATCTTAAGTGGATTCCTCGAGTATGTACCCCAGTAAGCACAAATATTTTCAAAGGAAACTTCAAGTCATGACCAGGGTAAGTTATCTTCAAATGTCTCAGTTACTCGAGGTGCTACCCGAGTAACGTATGCAAGATTGAGTGCATTACTCGAGGAGCTACTCGAGTAATGAGGTAAGTGCTCTCGGCATTTTGATCCTGCCAACATTATTGGAGTAGAGCATCGAGTAATCAAAAGTTTTTCAAAGGATTACTCGAGGTGTTACCCGAGTAACTCATAAAGTTGTGAGTGCATTACTCGAGTAGCTACCCGAGTAAATAACTATTCCAAAGGTTTGAAATTTAGTTTACTCCATACACTACCCGAGTAATCTTATACTTGTTCATTAACTTGCAGTTGATAAATGATTTCCCGATGTTACTCGAGGAGCTACTCGAGTAAACTTCAAGGGTTACTCGAGGAGCTACTCGAGTAAGCATACCCAGAAATTTAGAAATCATTCAAACGTTCATTGATTTGTTTCCTATATGATTAACCTTTCATTGTATTAGTATTCTTAGTCTATTAACAGAGAAACAATGAAGAAATCATATCAAGAGATGAAAGTCAAATCAAACGTTCAAATGCCAACCACCGCCAACGGATATTTTTCAAAAACTTGAAAAGTCAACAGTGGCTGCGCACTCACCAACGGACGAAAGGAAGTGTTCCAACGGTCATCCCCATCATATCTATATATATGGGAACCTTCAAACAGAGAAGTAGAACTAAGCATCCACACAAACGATTCATTGAGTTCATTGCTCTGTTTTTACGTTGAAATTGTATTCATATGCTTCAGTGATTATCACTTACTCTTTGAGAGAGATATTTCATTCAAACTCAATATTTGTTATTGAGATAACTTAAGGTTGTGGAACCTTGAGTTGGGATTGGATTACAACCTGTAAGGGGGAGCGAGTGTCCAGGTGTGAAGGAACTTGCTTGTACTGTGGTGCCAAGAACCCACTGAATCTTGGAAGTTATAGTGAAACTCTCAGAGAAGCTCTGAGGACTGGACGTAGGTCAAAGTGGTTGTGACCGAACCAGTATAACTCCCGGTGTACACTTCGGTGATATTTCTCCTTACTCATTACTGTTTTAATTCTTTTGTCAAAGTTTTATATTTTTGAAAGAAATTTCAGTATCACCCAATTCACCCCCCTCTTGGGTGAAACGCTTGATCTTACATTTGGTATCAGAGCGTAGGTCTTCTTGTTAAGGTATAACAACCTAAGAAGGATCCAATGGCAAGCATGGGTGAAGGAATTCTTCCCGACGGAGCATCCATCACTAGACCTCCCGGTTTCAATGGAGAACACTTTTCTTTCTGGAAAGCTAAATTCAGAGTGTTCGTGATGGCTACTGAATATGGGCTATGGGATGTAATCGAGAGTGGAAACTATCAACCTACAAAGACTGTAGATTCTCAGAAAATTCCAAAGACGCCAGCGGAATATGATGAGAATGACAAGAAACTTATCACTCTCAATAGCAAGGCAATTCTGATGTTACAAAGCTCCTTGAGTCAAAATGAATATTTCAGAATCTGCACACTCCCAACAGCAAAGGAAATGTGGGAAGCTCTGGAAATAGCTCATGAAGGAACTTCGGGAATAAAGGAGAATCGAATCAACACCTTGATCACAGAATTCGATCTACTTCGAATGAAATCAGGTGATTCAATTTCTGAATTCGAACTTAGATATACTCATCTTGTTAATCAACTTGCAGCACTTGGAAAAGTATATGATCAAAATATCCAAGTACGAAAGATTTTGAATATTCTTTCTAAAGAGTGGGAGGCCAAAGTCACTGCGATAGAAGAGGCAAAAGGAGAATCAATGAGATCAGTTGCTTCTCTATTTGGAAGTCTTTCTGAATATGAAAGCAAGTTAAAGTTCAAACGGGAACTAGACGACATCAGTGACAAAAGAAAGAAAGGTCTAGCTCTAAAAGCAAAAGAAGAAAATCAAGATGAAGTTGAGGAGTTTGATGATGATGAAATGGGCTTAATCATAAAACGATTCAGAAAGTTCTACAAGAAGGGTCAAGGCTACAAACACTTTCAAAAAGGAGGAACTAGCAACAAAGACCATATCATCTGCTATGAATGTGGTAAACCAGGACATATCAAATCAGAATGTCCAGAGCTCAATCAAAAGAGCAAAGAAAAGAGAAAAGGCAAATTCTTTAGCAAAAAGAAGGCCTTTGTATCTGCTATATGGGGAGATAGTTCCTCAGACGAAGAAAGTGATGAGGAAGAAGTAGCCAACATATGTCTTGTTGCTCAAGAAGAGACAGAAGAAGAGGTAAATGATTCTGACCCTACCTATGATGAATTATTATCTGAATATAATGCTTTACATTCTGAATTCATCAAAGTAGTTAAAGAACTAATTGTTTTCAAAAAGAAAAACAAAGCTCTTGAAATTGAGCTTAAAGAAAGTTCAGAAAAGAATTGTGAAAATTGTTCTTCTTTGAAAAAGAAAAACATTGATCTCACAAAAACTCTTGAAAAGTTTACCAAAGGAAGTGAGATGCTAAGCGTGATTTTAAAAGAACAACGATTTGTAAATGACCGATCTGGCATTGGATATGATCCAAAATCAGATAAAAGGAAAGGTAGAAAGAAAGCAGGAGGTAAGTCATATTTGAATTATTTCCAGCATTCTGTGCATATATCAAATCCTTTTGCATTTTGTAATTACTGTAATAGAAAAGGTCATTATACCTCATCATGCATTCATAAGAAGAAAGGAAACATAGGAACCTACAAATGGGTACCTAAAGGTTCATATGTTCATAAAATCATTTGTACTAACCCAAAAGGACCCAAAAAGAAATGGGTACCTAAAACTTAGTCATTTGATTACAGGTATGTCTTAAAGCATCCAAAAATAACAAGTGGTTCATAGACAGTGGATGCTCTAGACATATGACCAGAGATTTCGAAAGTTTTACCACATTACAACCTAAGGAAGGTGGAAAGGTAAAATTTGGAGGAAATCAATCCGGAAAAATAGCAGGAATTGGTGAAATCAAAAATGGCAAAGGCATACAAATCAAAGATGTATATTACGTTGAAGGCTTGTGTCATAATTTGCTGAGCGTAAGTCAAAGTGCAGATAAAGATAACTGGATAATATTTGATTCAGAGGAATGTCTAATTATCAACAAGAATGACTTACAGCTTGATAAGAAAAATATCAAGGCTAAGCTCAGAGCAAAAAGGGAAGGTAACTGCTATACTCTAGATATTAGTAGAAATGAATCTGAAAATTGTTTTCTGAGTAATACCGATGAAAGTTGGCTATGGCATAAGAGATTGGCTCATGTCAATATGCATCAACTAGGTAAACTACTCAAAAAGGATTTAGTTCTTGGATTACCCAAAGTTAATTTCAAAAACGATTTAATTTGTGACGCATGTCAAAAGGGTAAACAAACTAAATCATCTTTCAAATTGAAAAATGAGATCTCAACAAATAGACCATTACAATTATTGCATATGGATTTAGTTGGTCCAGCAAGAGTAAAGAGTCTTGGTGGCAACTTGTATTCATTGGTCATTGTTGATGATTTTTCTAGATTTACATGGGTTATTTTTCTATCATCAAAAGATGAAACCTTTGTAGAATTTATTGTTTTTGCCAAGAAAGTGCAAAATGAGAAAGGTATGTCTATTGTAGGTATTAGGACTGATCATGGTGGAGAATTTGAGAATCAAGCCTTTGAAGAATATTGTGATACTAATGGCATTGATCACAATTTCTCTGCTCCAAGGACGCCCCAACAAAATGGAGTTGTGGAACGCAAGAATAGAGTGCTTACCGAAATGGCTAGAACAATGTTAAATGAAAAGAACATGTCTCAAGTTTTCTGGGCTGATGCTATGAGTACAGCATGCTATATTTCAAATAGAGCCTATATCAGAACGAAACTTGGAAAAACACCATACGAGCTATACAAAGGAAGGAAGCCAAACATTGCTCATCTACACATCTTCGGTTGTAAGTGTTTCATTCATAATAATGGTAAAGATAACCTAGGAAAATTTGATTCTAAAACTGATGAAGGAATTTTCTTAGGATATTCTAACCGAAGTAAAGCATATAGAATTTTCAATAAAAGAACTTGTGTTGTTGAAGAATCAATTCATGTTGTATTTGATGAATTTGAAACCTCTGACAAAACCATTGATGAAGAACAGGAAGTTGTTTTAAATCAAGAAAATGGTCAATCTATCTCTAAGTCTCTTATTCCAGAGGTTGATGAAACTAAGGATGAAGAGCAATCCCTAGGTCAACCTAAAGCCTGGAAATATAATAGAAGTCATCCCTTAGATCAAGTCATAGGAGATGTGAATGAAGGGATCAAAACCAGAAATAGAGTTTTCAATGAAGTAAGTTTTTCTGCATTCATTTCTGAGATTGAACCTTCTAACATTGATGAAGCCCTATCAGACAATGATTGGGTCATAGCAATGCAAGAAGAATTAAATCAATTTGAAAGGAATCAAGTCTGGGATTTGGTGCCCCGACCCAAAGATCATACGATCATTGGTACTAAATGGGTATTCAAAAACAAACTTGATGAATCTGCAATTATTGTCAGAAACAAGGCAAGATTGGTGGCCAAAGGCTATAATCAGGAAGAAGGAATTGATTATGAGGAAACGTATGCTCCAGTGGCTAGATTGGAAGCTATACGCGTACTCTTAGCCTTTGCATGCATCAAAGGATTCAAACTCTATCAAATGGATGTTAAGAGTGCTTTTCTAAATGGTTACATCATGGAAGAAGTGTATGTAGAACAACCTCCTGGTTTTGAAGATGTCACTAAACCGGACCATGTTTTCAAACTTAAAAAGGCTTTGTATGGTTTAAAACAAGCTCCTAGAGCCTGGTATGAAAGGCTTAGTAAGTTTCTCATCGATCAAGGTTTTGTACGAGGAAAAGTTGATACAACATTATTTATAAATCGAAAACATGATGATATTTTAATTGTTCAAATATATGTTGATGATATTGTTTTCGGTGCCACTAATGAATCTCTGTGTAAGGAATTTTCTGAGATTATGCAGGGAGAGTTTGAGATGTCAATGATGGGAGAATTGAATTTCTTTCTTGGTTTGCAAATCAAACAAAGAAAGAATGGAATCTTCATATCTCAAACAAAGTATTTAAAAGAGCTATTGAAGAAGTATGGAATGGATGAAGCTAATGGTTCTGACACACCTATGAGCTCAACAACGTTGCTTGATGCTGATGTCAAAGGGAAAGACTACAATATCACAAAATATAGAGGAATGATTGGATCATTACTCTATCTCATAGCAAGTAGACCAGACATCCAATTTAGTGTTGGCATATGTGCAAGATATCAATCGGCACCAAAGGAATCACATGCTGAAATGGTTAAACGAATCTTTAGATATCTTGCTGACACACCAGAATTGGGTCTGTGGTATCCTAAAGGAAGAAGTGAGTATCTAGTTGCTTATTCGGACTCTGATCATGGAGGATATAAGACAGACAGAAAGAGCACCAGTGGACAAGGACAATTCCTTGGAGGATCTCTTGTCTCGTGGTTCAGCAAGAAACAAAATACAGTGTCTCTTTCGTCAACGGAAGCCGAATATGTTGCAGTCTCAAGTTGTTGTGCACAAGTGATATGGTTAAAACAACAACTACAAGACCTTGGTATTTATCTCAAAGAGATACCAATCTATTGTGACAACACTAGTACGATAAGCTTGGCAAAGAATCCAGTTCAACACTCTAGAACCAAGCATATCGATGTCAGACATCACTTCATCAGAGATCATGTCCAAAAGAAAGATGTGAAAGTGATATTCATTCCTACTCATCTTCAATTAGCCGATATCTTCACAAAACCCCTTGCAAAAGATCAATTTCTATACATTAGAAGAGAATTGGGAATGGTAAATCCCAATGAGTTATAAGGAATTTCAACATTTCATAATATTAGATGAAGTCATTTAATAATGTTTTAATAATTACTAACTTAAGCATCGGAGTATGTAGAAATGTGTTTTGCAGGAAGAAAGAAACTCTGTTTTGGGAAACGAAAACAGAGGTGATCAGAGGACACATTTACTGGAGTACCAACTTGAAGTTATGGGTAAGACAGAAGCAATACCCGAGGAGCAACTTGAGGTAAAGAAGCATGTTACTCGAGTATGTACTCGAGTAATGGCCCCCAAAACTGGAAGTAATGGATCGAGTAACTTGAAATTTAAATCTAACGGTTCAGTTTTGAGGAAATGAAAAGTCAGAAGTTCAAAAGACAGGTTACCCGAGGCAAGCCTCGAGTAAACTTGAAGATTACTCGAGTAAGGCCTCGAGTAAAGTCGGAGTCCAGATTCTCAAATTGATAAGGAATGATGCAAATCTGATCAACATGAGTTATAAATGATCGAGGGAACATCTATGGATAATTACTATATTATTCATACAAGGTACGCAATTTAAATGAATTATTTTACAATTTTTCTGTGTGATTACCCGAGGAAGGCCTCGAGTAACTTTGAATGTTACTCAAGTAAGGCCTCGAGTAAAGTCAGGATTTAGGTCTTTATCTTGCGCAAACTTGGTCATTTCCACAAAATCTCCTCGAGTAAATCACTATACACCCTTTCAAAAATTTTTCCCAATCGATTCTTTACTTCATTTCCGTCAAAACCCAACTGATTTCAAGTCCAAAAACTTCCTATTTCTCTCAGATTCTCTGTGCCCTAAACTTGCGACAGTTACCTCATTTTTTTTGAAAATCTTAGTTTCTCAATTCTTCAAGAAAATGAGAACCAAAAATCTTACTCCCTTAGATTCCTCTGAATCCGAGCAACACTCTGATCCTCCTTCATCTCATCCCAAGGGAAAAAGAAGAAAATTGACCCCAAGACCAAAAGCCAAAATCCCTCTTCAACCTCAAGCTCAACCAAAGGCCAAAGGGGTGGTAATCAAAGAGCCTATTGTGACTAGGGCTCAGTCTAAAAAGAGCACATCCACAGGAAGGAGTAAAGGTGTCAAAACTCCCTCACCTTCTCACTCAGACTCATCCACACCCTCTTTTACTCCAAAACCTCCCAAGAAGCCAAAATATGACAAAAATGTGGCTAAAGCAATGGCTGGGATCATTGACCAATTGGAGAAGGGTCAATCTTCTAAGAAGTCCAAGATTCCTGAAGCAGAAATCACTAGTCCACCAAAGGGATTTAATGTGGGCAAATTGGTGGAGTCTCTGAAGTACTCAACTCAATTCTCCAGAAGAAAGGTGTGTAAGACACACTATGTTGATTTAAAGCTACTTCAAGAGGTAGTGAAGTTTGATCTTAGTCCTTATCTTACTCCATTTATGCCTTGGTTGTCTGTCAGATTGCCTTTTTGCACAAAGGTAATCACCCATTTTTACTGCAACCTTGAGATCATAGATGAGCCTGACCGAACCTCAGTTGAGGAAGAAATGACTACCACAGTGAGAGGACAGAAAATCCTTATATCTCCCTCTAGGATCAATTTATGGTTAGGAATTGAGAATCCCCCGGATGATATCTATTCTGAGCTTGAGCCAAACCAAATTTTCACTATCCTTAAGCCCGGAGAGTTAGTTGGCCCACTCAACTTTAAACCGAGTGATATGTGTGATCATCACAGGGTCCTATGGTACATTTACTCTAGGTCCCTAGTGAACAAAGCCAACAACTATACCCATTTCTCGGATAAGGACTATAGATGGTTTGCTTCGCTCCTCTTGAAAGAAGAAAAGGATCTGGGAGAGTATATATTCTCAGAGATGAAGAGGTATAAGGTGGATGGGAAAGGGACTACTCCAATGCCATATCCCCAAATTGTGTCTCTTATCCTAAAAGAGAACAAAATATGGTACTTGGATAGCAAAGAGCCAATTGAGAGGTTGTCCCCGGTCGGAAGGAACCAGATTGGTAAACTAAACATAGACATCCCTCTTAAAGGCCCACTGGAGTCTGGGTCCAAGAAGAAGAGAAAAGCTACTGAGGCAGAAACCAGTAGAATGGATGACACTCAGTCATCGGCTCCAGCCGCTACCACATCTTCACCATCTTTCCTGAATGCCACTCTCCAGCATTTTATGGAAAATATGCTCAGAGGGTTTCATGTGGACATAGCCAACACCAATGCAGAACTCATAACCCACATGAACACCAAAATGGGAGAGTTGGTTGAAAGAATGGATCGAAGGCACGAGGAGCTACTAGCAGAGCAACGTGCCCAGGGAGAAACTCTGAGACTGATACTGGCACGGTTGGATTCTCTGGGTCCTGGACCTTCTACCGGTCCCTCATCATCTGCACCACCACCTCCAGAAGAACCGCCTTCAGACATTCCTATTCCTACCCCTACTCCTGAGGATGAACCATCTACTCCTTTAGTCTCTGATCCACTTGAGCCTCAAGGTAAAGATATCTTATTCACAGTGGATGATCCTGATACTCATGAGACTACACATATTGTCATAGATGATTCACCCCAGAAGCCACATCCTGAGACAGCTTCTAAACCTATCCCCTCTCCTACTCAAACAGAGGAAGTATCATCTTCTTTCTCCTCTGAACATATCACTCCAGCTTTTGAACATCTCCAGAAGCTCAGACCACTATGGTTGTCTTTCAACCTTCTCCTCTCCTGCCTAGAGATGATATCCAAATTCCACCTCTAAATCTTCCTGAACCAGAGTCATCTAGCTCTTTTGATTCATCCAGTTCAGATGGTGGTGGGTTGGTCCTTCCAGTAAAACCCATCTCTATGGTGAAGCCTTCTAACCCTCCTCTTGAATGATGAAGCCAAAAAGGGGGAGAAGAACTTGAGAGTGATTTTGTGGATTTGTCTTTGCTTTTCATGGGTATATGGGTGTACATGGGACTTTAGGGAGCTTTTTGAATTCAGTATGAACTTATTTTGTAATTTGAAATTTAAGTTCAATGCAAGTGTGTTTAAATTATGCTTCATTTGATTTCATTTAAGTTTGTGAATTATGATACATGCTTGGACTAATGAAGTTGTTATGTATGCAAGGTTTAATCAACTTAATAAGAAATAATTAATTAAGAATTCAATTTGAAAAACCATGTTCAAAATCACCAAGTTTTGTCATCATCAAAAAGGGGGAGAATGTTAGATCTCATGTTTTGATGATAACAAAAGAATGGTTTGAAAAGGAAATGTTTAAATATCAAGCTTGAACTAAGTAATGACAGGAATAAGCTTTACTTGAGGAAAGCATGGAAGTAGTGAAGATTGGCCAAGAGAAAATGCTAAGGAACTTAATTTGAAGTGCATTTTCTAAGGCATTACTCGAGGCGCTACTCGAGTAATGAGCCAAAACTTGAAGTAACCAGGCAAAACTTCCAGTTACCTGCCACCATTACTCGAGGCGTTACTCGAGTAACAAGGTAAAATTTCAAGGTTGCTCTCGGCCTGCTAATGTTACTCGAGGAGGTACTCGAGTAACCATGTGAAAACTTCCAGTTGCCTTCAAGTTAGCAGAATGTTACTCGAGGAGCTACTCGAGTAACCGTTTGTACCTCTCGGCATTTTGTACCACTGCTAATGTTACTCAAGGAGCTACTCGAGTAACCAGGTCAGAAACTTCCAGTCAGTCTTCAAGGTTTCCATGATACTCGAGGAGCTACTCGAGTAACCGTGTATTTGAAAATGTGTAACTCTCGGCACTTTGTACCACTGCCAATGTTACTCGAGGAGGTACTCGAGTAACAGCCTGAGGTAAGTTAAAACTTGAGGTTGGTATCCGATTAACTTGAATTGTTTATTTCGTCTTCCTCGAGTGCTTACTCGAGTATTCAAGTTTCTAATGTTTTATCTTAAGTGGATTCCTCGAGTATGTACCCCAGTAAGCACAAATATTTTCAAAGGAAACTTCAAGTCATGACCAGGGTAAGTTATCTTCAAATGTCTCAGTTACTCGAGGTGCTACCCGAGTAACGTATGCAAGATTGAGTGCATTACTCGAGGAGCTACTCGAGTAATGAGGTAAGTGCTCTCGGCATTTTGATCCTGCCAACATTATTGGAGTAGAGCATCGAGTAATCAAAAGTTTTTCAAAGGATTACTCGAGGTGTTACCCGAGTAACTCATAAAGTTGTGAGTGCATTACTCGAGTAGCTACCCGAGTAAATAACTATTCCAAAGGTTTGAAATTTAGTTTACTCCATACACTACCCGAGTAATCTTATACTTGTTCATTAACTTGCAGTTGATAAATGATTTCCCGATGTTACTCGAGGAGCTACTCGAGTAAACTTCAAGGGTTACTCGAGGAGCTACTCGAGTAAGCATACCCAGAAATTTAGAAATCATTCAAACGTTCATTGATTTGTTTCCTATATGATTAACCTTTCATTGTATTAGTATTCTTAGTCTATTAATAGAGAAACAATGAAGAAATCATATCAAGAGATGAAAGTCAAATCAAACGTTCAAATGCCAACCACCGCCAACGGATATTTTTCAAAAACTTGAAAAGTCAACAGTGGCTGCGCACTCACCAACGGACGAAAGGAAGTGTTCCAACGGTCATCCCCATCATATCTATATATATGGGAACCTTCAAACAGAGAAGTAGAACTAAGCATCCACACAAACGATTCATTGAGTTCATTGCTCTGTTTTTACGTTGAAATTGTATTCATATGCTTCAGTGATTATCACTTACTCTTTGAGAGAGATATTTCATTCAAACTCAATATTTGTTATTGAGATAACTTAAGGTTGTGGAACCTTGAGTTGGGATTGGATTACAACCTGTAAGGGGGAGCGAGTGTCCAGGTGTGAAGGAACTTGCTTGTACTGTGGTGCCAAGAACCCACTGAATCTTGGAAGTTATAGTGAAACTCTCAGAGAAGCTCTGAGGACTGGACGTAGGTCAAAGTGGTTGTGACCGAACCAGTATAACTCCCGGTGTACACTTCGATGATATTTCTCCTTACTCATTACTGTTTTAATTCTTTTGTCAAAGTTTTATATTTTTGAAAGAAATTTCAGTATCACCCAATTCACCCCCCCTCTTGGGTGAAACGCTTGATCTTACATTTTTCCCTTATAAAGGACTTAGAAAGATTCATATAGGACTTTGAACCACCCCATTTGAAGTTTTCTAGAATTAATTTTGATTTTTCAAAGTTAGGTGAAAATTCTGGTAGCATAGGCTTGATATGAAAAAAATGAGGAATTGGATTGAATGATAAATAAAGTGACTTTGTAAGGGTAGAAGTAAGTGCTAGTACATGGGTTGGATTGTAATAAGATTAAAACCTAAGGGTAGAGATATGTTCTAGTACTTAGGTAAATTGTAATAAGATGGATATCCAAGGGTGGATTGTACTTGGGGTAAATGGTAATAAAGTTGAACTCCAAGGATTAAGATAAGTCATGAGTAATGACTTACTTTTATGGCTCTAATAAATTAACCACATAATGTGATTATGTGTCTAGTGCTATGAGATATCAAGAAAGAAGAAGAATAGAAGAATCTTTAAGCAACCTCATTGGTTGGAAGAAAAGGGGACAAGAAGAGGACCTAAGTCCAAAAGGTAGTAAAACCCTCTTGACTTGTATTTACTTGATAAGTAAGCTTATGTATTGATGTGTTGAATTGCTTTGATGAGTTGTATGAAGCATATGTGATTGATTGAAGCTTTATTTTGCTTATTTTGTGGCCATTAGTGTAATGAGTTAAACATTAAGCATGCAAATATGTCAACATGTTGGCATGAATTTATGTACGCAATCATGCTATGCATTAAGCTTGTATATTGTATGTATAATTAGTAAAGTTTGCTACTGAGATTCTCTCGAATCTCACTCTCCCCTCACCAACAATATAGGCACGTGAACATAGAAGTGGGATGCAGAATGATGTGCCTAAAGGAGAACTTGTAGTGTTGAGGAAAGGATTTATACTCTGTTATGTAAAATTGATGTTTGATATGGATAATTAAATGACACGCATGAGGATAAATATGTTCCTAAGCATGATAAATGAACTAGGAATAGGTAATCACACAATACGAGCCCATTAGTCAAGTAAGCAGAATGATTTATTAAGCAAAGAAATACTCTGATAATAATAAAAGGAATTAAGAATGATGAGTTATGAAGAAATTACAAACCACCTTATGATAGTTTTTGAAAAGTTTTAAATTATTTAGAAAAACCCACTCAGCTACAGGTTCGAGTCTTGTCTTGAGGTTGGGAATTGAAAGATCCTTATAAAGGAATACTACTTAGTGGTTAAAATTCGCTATGTAGAATTCATTAGATCGATTATGGAAATAAGGTGTTACAGTGTGTGACTTGTAAAGACATAAACGGAAATGCAAAAGCTGACACTCGTTAAGGTTTGTTTTGTCCTTTCTGAAGCTATTTAAAAAGGTCAAGCCTTGTTGTGGAGGAAGGCATAATGCAAGAAGAAAAGGTTGATGTCAGTGAATAGGAGGATCAAGGTGCATTTGGACATGTTGATGAGACTAGAGATGGAAAGGAAGTGGCAAGAAGTACTATAGACAAGAATTTGTTGAAGAATATTGTGACATGCCTTAAAGAAACTACTCCTCTTGTTAAAGTTCTTTGGTTATGGATTCAGAAGAGAAGCAAGCTATAGGATTTATATATGAAGCAATGGAAAGTGCAAAGTAAAAGATTAGGCAAAATTTTAATAGTGAAATATTAAATCAAATTTTGGCATTTGATACTCTTGATACAATTTTTTTTTATATTTTTAACCTTATTATTTCTATGTTTTTTGTTGAATGACTTTTTTGTCTATTGATTGTTGAAGTTATAAGCATGTTTAGAATATAATTGATGAGAGGTGGGAAACTAAACTATATAGACCTTTGCATGCAGCAGCATACTACCTCAATCCTCATTTCTATTATGATACTAATTTCAAATCTAGTTATATGATTAAACAATGATTATATGATTGTTTGTCAAGAATGGTTGGGGATCATGGTGAGCAAAAAAATTGAGGATAAATTGACCGACTTCCGTTATACAAATGATATGTTTGGGCGGCATGAATCTACACAAGCATTAAGAAAAAAAAAATATCTCCAGCATAATGGTGGAATTCCTATAAAGATGGATGCCTATAACTTAAACGAATTGCAATTCGTATCCTTAACTTCTGTTGTAGTTCTTTTCGTTGTGAATGTAATTGGAGTGTTTTTTAGATGAATTCTTTTAATTCTCAACATTATTTTGCTTAAAGGATATATAATAATGAAGATTTTGTATTTTTTTTGTATATATTCATACCATAAAAAGAAACTATTTGCATAAAAAGAAAATGAATGACTTGTCATTTGTCATGTGCAATTTGAAGTTAGCAAGGAGGCAAAGTAGTAGAACATTTAATTATGATTTTGATGATATTCATTTTGATGATGAATGGATTACTGAATGAATGGTAGATAAAGAGTCTGCTGAGGAAGATGATGAGGTTCTTCAGCCTCATGGACTATAAATTGATATCAATTTATGATATAAGAAAAAATGTGTTAACAATTTGTGAATTGATAATAGCATGTGATAACCCATTGTGATTATATCTCTTTAGTATTGATATGAGAGGGGTTAGTGGATGTTGATTTGATGGGAAGTTATTTGTAACACCTTATTTCCGTAATCGATCTAATGAGTTTTGCTTAGCGAAGTCAAACTACTAAGCAATATTCTTTCACAAAACTCTTTCTATTCCCAACCTCAAGATAGGATTCTAACTTGTAGTTAAGTGGGTTGTTTTTGAAAATTTCAAAATCTTGCGGAAGCGTATTCTAGTAGTTCGCAACTTTCTTATTACTCATCTATTCTTATATTTTCTTTTAATTCAATTAGAGCTATTCTCTGCTCATACTTAGGTCATTCATTTACATATATAAACTGTGTAGCCATACAGGGCTAACAAAATTTCTAAGTCTAATACAAAAACAATAGACACATTCCCATCTTCGTTCTACATTCATATTTCCTTCTTGTAATCCTCATCTCTGTTCTTAATGTACTTATATGGTTGGGTGAGGAAGAGTGAGATTTGAGAGAATCTTAGTAGCAAACAATGCTAACTATACATGCAAGATAATGCTTAGTATATGACATGCTTGCTTCTATAAATTTATGACAACTTAATAGCATATGTATTCTCAATGTTTTACATATTATACCTATGGCCACATCATAAGTAAAAATAGAGCTTCAATCATTCATGTATATTTCACACAATTCATCAAAGCAATAACACATACCAATATACAAGCATACATATATCAAATACATGCAAGTCAAGAAAGTTTAACTACTTTTTATCTTAAAGTCCTTCTTTCGTTCCCTTTTCTTCCAACCATCAGGGTTGCTTCCATTGCCTCTTCTTTGTCACCTCCTGACCCTAAACAAATAACCACATAACTTGTTTGAGCCATTAAGTGAGCCATGTCTTCAATTCTAACAATTCCTTTCAAAAGCTACAAATTCGCTGGTCAATTTAATCAACCAACTTTCTTTGACCAATTTTGGAAACTCATAACTTTGTCTAGGAATCTCCAATTTGGTTGGTTCAAAGTCCTGTGTGACCCATTTTGAGTCTATTTTAAGGGAAAAATGCCTCCAACTGTCAGTTGTGTAATATCGCAAATTTTGGGACTAGAGGCTAGAGAATAAGCTTGAATAAAGCAGACTACTAAGCCTATTTTAGTAAGAGTCTAAGGAATGAATAAGACATAGAATGACTATTCAAAACTACACTCAGAATAAAAGTATGAATTTCAGTGTGAATTAGTCAAAAGAAAATATCCAATTCCTTTAGGATATGTCATTATGACATAAAACCTAACCTGGATCCAAAAGAAAAGGGAAGTAGTATCTAGAAAGAATTAAGAAATAGAGTTGAAAGAATTAATGGCACAATAAATAATGATGACATAATCAAGGGCAAAATAGAGTTATGAATTTTTGAAGTTAGATATTGACTCTAGACAGAATCCTAGACCTGTGTGGCTTTGGTCATTGTAATGACCCAAAAATGGGATTGAGGGCTAATGACTTCAAAAGTGGATGCAATTATTACTGAATAACAAATTTTGGAGAATGTATTATAGGAATTTGGTTGTTTTAGTAATTACAATGGTTTCCTTGTGAAAAATTGTGTGGAAATAGTTTGATTGTTGATTTTGGAGCCATTGGACACATTGGTTGGAAATTGGAAAAACTGTTGAGGGTAATTCTGTACAGGGCACACTAGACCGGTCAAAAAGACTTTTTAGACCGGTTGTGTGTTAGGTCTTGCTACAGTAGGTCTAAAAAATCTATTTTTTTAGATCGGTTGTTGCCACTGGTTTTAAAAGTCATACTTTTAAGACCGATTGTTCCTAAAATCGGTCTTAAAGGTCACCTTTAAGACCTGTTCTGCTTAAAACAGGTCTGAAAGGTCAGACCTTTTAAGACTGATTGTAGCAACAACCTTTAAGACCAGTTATAGGCACAACCAGTCTTAAAGTTCTGCCCTTTACGACCGGTTGTAGCCGGTTGAGGCTACAACTGGTCTTAAAATTACTTTTAAGGCCGGTTGTAGCTACAATCGGTCTTAAAGGTTCTATTTTTTTTAAAAAAGGTCTCCTTAATATATATACACAGTGGATGTTCTAAAAATCTTATCTATACAGTGGATAGTTTCACAAATTTCACGATTGTTGAATTCAAGTTATGCACAAGTGAATATATATTCTCAATATCAGGTTAACAAGCAAAAAGTCAGAATGATAATAGAAATAGAAGCCAACTCCAGAAACATGTTTAATGAACCTATTTTAACAGTAGTACAGAACAATCACATATTTCAATTTCAATCTTCAAACGCAGTAGTCTATAGCAGCAACAAATTTTCAGACAAGCCAGTCACACATTGATGATTCATTTACAGCACTGTAATTATAATATGGAAGAATATGGCAGTAAGTAATGTATACTTCATTTGCTTAATTTCAGCGTAAATGCACTTGTAGTTTTAGTCCCTAACTCAACAGATTGGGAAAGTATTTCATAGATTTAATTTACTATGATAGCTTTCCAAAGACTCAATTTTGTTCTAGCAAGGTAAATAAAGTGCAAATGCATATTTTCACCAAGTTTCAAACAACATCCACTTCAAACAGAGGCTAGAAACAGGGAAAAGCTAGGAATGAGTTCATACAACGTTAACAGTAGACCAGTGCAATAGAATGTGCAGCAAAACTCAGATGAAGATAATGCTTGACCTAACCCAACCTGCAGAAACAAAAAGTAGACAATAAATTCATATCAAATGCACATAAAATGCCAAACAGATTTGCTCAATTTTAGCAAAGGCTTCATAATGATGTAGAAATTTATTTAAATCCCAGACTTCAGGAAACTATGCATGACAACTTAATGCACAACTTTGACAATAATTCCAGTTACAGTAGAGTGCAAGCAAATTTGTCAAGAATTTAGCCAAAGGTAATGACCAACATTAGTTTCGCACTAAATAACACCAATAGTGCAATTAGAGAGTAAGGAGAACCAAATGACAGCTGTGATGAATTTTGAAGCAATAGAGAACAATGCAAAATTCAACGGATGCAATAGAGTGCATGTATGAAGTAAGTAACAGATTGCACAGAAGCAATGTAACATATTTCATTGTTAGCAATACATATGAGAAAAATGTACAATGTAACGTTGGATCCAAAAACTCACTATTTTTGTAATAGCTCATGGATGAATTCAGCATAACATATGCGAATGAAATCAATATCTTCTTCAGGAAAGGGATCAGCAAGATCAAACATCTGTAACACCAAAACTAGACAAAACATTAACTTAGTAACTTAAAAACAATAAAGTAATACAAAAGTTTTGAAATTTAAATTTACCTCTTAAGTAAAATCAGTCGTGCCTAGAGTGAAAATATTGTAAATATGCCTCAAAACATAAAAACCACATAAGTTGACCCCTGTGGTTGTCTACGACTCTAAGAAAAAACATGATATCATCAAAACAAATATAAAGGCATGACTTATTACATTCTTTAAACAAATCAATATATACTAACTTTTGGCATGATCCATGTAGGGTCCTTTGAGTCACGAACATGCTTACCACAAGTAGTGTGTAGGAATGTCCGCATAGCCCTATCATCATCAAAATCATAAAGGTTATTTATTTTATACAAATTCCATAAAATTTGCACACAAAAGGTAATAATGAAAGAAAACTAACGAGTTCATGGTCTTTTTCAAATCATTCCCTGGTTTGAAGTGGAGGGAGCATAAGAGGATGACAGTGTAACTACTCTTGCATAGAAGAACAAACTACTAATGATCACTAAAAAAAGAGAACAATATTAAGCAAACATAAAACATGATATAAATTATAAAATATAAGTTTGTTTCTTACCCTTGCACATATAGAGCCAAGAAACACTCAGTTCCAGTTTCACTAAGCCTCTCTGATATGTATCTATGTCTGATAGCAGCAGTGGTCCCTTTCTCTTAGATATGATGGGGGGCATAAGAATTCAAATTTTTCACTTTTGCCAGATGAGACCAACCTATGATACATGTACCTATAATAATGCAAGAACATAAATCAAAAGCTTTTTTTCTCATCCTTAGACAAATTATGAGCAGCTAGAGGACAAAAAGTTCTATTACCATATGGCCTTGGATGTAAATCTTCTCGTATTCCTATTTCTTGCAAATCTAATCTTGCCTCACGCCATCCTTAGAACTTCCTTGTATGTTGAGCAGTGTCCCAACAATACTATCGCATACGTTCTTCTCCACATGCATGAAATCAATACAGTGTCTGACATCAAGATTACGCCAATATGGAAGATCGAAGAAGACAGACATTTTTTTCCATATATTTTTCTCATTTATACTCTTTGATGACTTATCAAAGATAGTATTGATATTTTTCACCTTTTCCTAAATTTTCTCCCCAGTCAATGCCTTTGGAGCATCTTCAAAATCTTGGCCACCGAAAAAAGCTTTTTTTAATCTACGATAAGGGTGGCTTCATCTAAGAAATCACTTATGGCGAAGTAAACCGTCTTTCTTTCATGTTGAAGTTGGTGGTAGCATGTTCCTTCTTCACAAATCAGACATGCTTTGTGGCCTTTAACGCTATATCCTGACAAGTTTCCATATGCAGGGAAGTCATTTATAGTACAAAAGATCATTTCTCGCATATTAAAAGTCTCCTTCTTGTTCGCATAAAAAATATCAACACCTTTAACCCATAACTCTTTCAAGTCTTCGATCAAGGGTTCTAGGTAAACATCTATGTCATTTCTATGTTGCTTTGGTCCCAAAATCAACATAGACAACATAATGTACTTTCATTTCATATATAACAAAGGAGATAAGTTGTAAATTACCAACAGAACAGGCCATGAACTATGTATACTGCTTAGGCTACCATAAGGATTCATGCCATCTGTGTTAAGCCCAAGCCTGAGATTCCTAGGTTCTTCACTGAAGCTAGGAAATAATTGATCAATTTTCTTCCATTGAGAAGAATCAGCTAGATGTCAAAGCTTTCCATTAGATATCTGCTCATCCGCATGCCATCTCAAATTTTTGGCATTAATTTCATTGGAAAACAAGCGCTTGAACCTTGGTATGATTGGAAGATACCACAACACCTTTGTAGGGGCCTTGTTTGATTTATAGCTCGGAGTTTCACATATTGGACATTGCTCCTTCTCTTCATGCTTTTTTCTATACAATATGCAATCGTTAGGGCATGCATGGATCTTTTTATAGTTCATCCCTAGTGGACACAGTATTTTCTTAGCATCATAGTATCGACAAGGCAACACTTTATTATCAGGAAGCATGTCTTTAAAGGCCTCCAGTGTTTCTGAAAAACTCTTATCGCTCCATTCATGCAGTGCTTTCAGGCTTACAAATTTCAACACAGCTTTCAGCAATTGGTATTTTATACACCCTGGGTACAGCGGCTTCTCAACATCACTGCACATATTACCATATGCATGTGATTGTTCAAAAGCCTCTTCTCCTACATCACGAATAATATCCTCTATCCGATCATCCAAATCTGTGTGATTTTCATCATAAATCACTCCACCTGTTGAGATCCACTTACCATTTCTAATTGTTCACTATGCCATACCCATACTAAATACGTCTTACAAAACCCTTCACAAATTAAATGTGTATATATATCTGCAGTACTTAGTCGCTTCTCATTCAAACATTTTACACAAGGGGAATAAAACATCCCACTATCATCATCGGCATTTCGTTTTGCAAAGTCTAAAAAACCCTTACCCCAACATCATATTCAACACTTGTCCGTTTAGCTTGTACCCAACTACGATCCATATATTCCAACACCTTTTTTTATATACTTTTTCCTTTGGAAAAGGAAGTAGTACAATTCTCATTAACAATGCAAATCTGTCCAATACAATGGGTCGACTGGCCATAAATATTGCCAGTACGAACAGTGGAAATAGAATAGTACCATATGGATTAGTGGTTCAGTAATTAGAGACCTATTAACAATTAGACACGGTTAAGGCCATATTTGGCTGATGCCGCTCTTAAACGGCTAGTATCACTAATGGTTAATCCGTCTTATAATTTACTAACCTAACTAACTTTCAAAATGTTCTAATTGTAGGTGTAGGGTATGTCCTAACCCACTCATCATGCTTAGTTGATAAAGAGAGGCTCTTTTGTTTCAGTGTTCACTGGCATGCACGGATACAACTTGCTTCCAGACATGTACATCATGATTTATTTTAAATAAGAGCAATACATATAAATGACATAAATAAGAGCAATACCTATAAGAGCAATACATAGGGGACCCTTGTCCTATTATCTATAAACATAGTAGGATCCAGCTCAAAAGAGAATTCACAATCATTATTATATAACTTTGCTTGTAAGTCAGGCGGAAAGCAAGAAATGGAATAAAATTGATCTTTCGCCCAAGTCCACTTGAAGCAATTTATTAATTTATAAATTATAAATCGATTTTCCACAGAAAAATTACCAGCTTATGTTGCTTAGTGATTTCCAGATTAACTCTCTCTCGTACTAGTTCCTAGCATTTATCGGCAGAAAGATGAATGAACACCTCACTTGGTTGATATTCCAAGGACACCTGAGAGAGAAAAACAAGCGTGTTATTATGTCTTTTACTTCATCCTACTGAACCACACTTTGGAAATCTTAACAAAACAACCAGTTCTTCATTCGAATTAAGGCTTTCAAAGTTCAAACTAAGTTTATTCATGAAAACTAATTCTAAAAATCAGAATCCCAAGTAGGGCATAGTTTCAAAATATTCTTTTCAAAGGGCTAAAAAAATGGCAAGTAACGAAATGTCGGATCAAAGAGCGCCTAGAAAGCCATCAATGCACCAAACTGATGAATTTAGAGAAACATGAGTTCAATACGCTAAGATTAGTAAGGAACTAAAAATCCAACACAGCAATGGTTGATGATTCAATGTCATGCGTGATTAAAAAAAGTTTCCAGTCGTATCATCAACTATTGATTTGTTGGATTTTTAATTCTCCACTAATAATTGTATATTGGATACAATTTAGGGATGTTCATAGGAAGGGCTGAGCATAGCTTAGTGAAAAAAAATAATTCTAACTATACTTGATTGATAAACACTATTATAAACTTCAAATACATTACATAATTAAAATTTTAAAACACATAACATCAAGCTATTCCAACATATTCAATATCAAGCTTAACAAACAAATTGGCATATGGATAAGTCGCAATATACAAATAGGCAAAACATTATATGAAATTAGTTTAAGAAGAATAGTGTTTTTAGCTCATTATTGAATTTATACAGAATAATACATATGCAGCTCTTGTTTACTAATAAAAGGAGATACTTTTGTGAATAATTATGATAAGAAATCACCTAGATACCTTTGAGAAATAAGGTATATATGATTAAGCAGTATGGATTCCTTCAAAAAATAGTAGAAATCAACATTGATGATGAACAAATATTGAAAAAACAAAAGGGATTTCAAGGCAAAGAAATAGCTTCAAAACACGGGCTAAAAAAACTGTTCTCAATAATTTGGCTAAAGAAAATAGAAGTCTTTTGAGTTGAAATTTTTTTAATAAAAAACATGCTTTTAATAATTTGGCTAGTATCAGTTTTTTCTAGGACTAAAGTTCTCAACACAATATTGAGATTTGAGAGCTTAACAAGGGACCAACTAATAGCCTAGAGACTCAACAACTACAGCAATGCATTACAATCACATAAATCTAGAAAAGGGGAAGATCTGCAAGCAATGTTTACAAGACATATAAGGATATTCACAAGACAAATAAATGAATTCAAAACTACACTTTTGGAATTAACAAGACAAATGGCCTTATTTGTGTTGTGAATGGTTTTATTTGTTTAGTAAATTCCTTTATTTGTTTAGTAAATTCCTTTATTTGTCATACAATATTAATTTTCGTTGGACTGGCTGGTGCCAGAGTTTGAATGACCCATTGAAGTTTCAAAATTCTCTTATCAGTGTGTAAGCTATATTCTTTGGCCCCTAGCTAATGTCCAATCCACTCGACTCTCCTTTACCTTCTTATCCATTCTGTGTTCATTTTTCTTATCCATTGATCAGAGTATAGCACTATTGCCTAAAATAGTTTACAAATTACTAGAAAAACAGGAAAGCATCATTAAATTTGAAGGATTTAATCATGAATAATACATTATAATTGAAATCTCTTCTTTTCCTATGAATGAAATATTTGATAAATTTAAATTTTAGTCAAAGACTCATAAGCGTCATCAATAGGTTTGTGCATGATAAGAGAGGGTCTGTTCTCCAAATAAAGCTTCAAGGTAGAGTGGTTCTTTCAGTAATTTGAATTATTATCAAAATAGTCATCAATAAACGAATCAGTGTTGGCAAAACTAGTGCAGTTATAAGGTCCATATCTTCTCGTCAAAAGCTAAAGTTCTTGTAATATTAAACTTAGAGAAGAATAATGGTAAGGCATTGACATTGGCATTCAATAAATTCACTAATTACACAGTATTTTGTAATACAATAAGCTGAATCCTCCCTGAACAACTATTTAGTTTTGCCCAAAACTTCTACTTATACAATCATTGGCAGAACTAAGATAGACTTTTGTGAGACGGTTTTAAACACCAAACACACCAGTTGGAATTCCAAATCTGGAGGTAACAACTTCTATATAGTAATTGTAGAGGGGTAAATATAGAGGACGAGGAAGTATACCCAAAACAAGAGGATAGAGATGAAGACGTCCCTGAAACACAGTGAATAATGGATGGACTTGACCACCTGAAGCAAAGGAAGATGGCGACCCACGAGCGACAACCACGAGCATTTCAACCGGCTAGATTTGATTGTTCTAATTCAAAGATCAGGTAAGGGACGGGGAGTCGAGCATTGAGGAGAGAAAAGATTGGGATGAATGAAGCTAGGTTGATTCAGAATGGAGGAGGGCGAGGAGCGGAGGCACGAAAATATTGGGGAAATTTTTTAAGACTGGTTAATAGGATAACCGGTCTTAAAAGCCTTTTAAGACTGGTTCTCTAACAACCAGTCTTAAAAGTGGACTTTTAAGACCAGTTGTTAGAAGAACCGGTCTTAAAAAGCTTTATTTTAGACTGATTATCCTATTAACCGGTCTAAAATAAATATATTTTAGGGTGGTTCTTTCAGTAACCGGTCTAAATAATATTTTTTAGAATGGTTATTATAATAACCGGTCTCCCAAGTTCTTTATAATTTCAAAAATGCCACCGTGTATTTCTTGAGGGATTAAACATGGGATTAGAAGTGAAAAGAAGGGGATTGTTGGATTGAAATCAAGAAAAACACATTTTCCCTTTTTGTGATACAAGTTTTGGCCAAGTAGAAAATAGGGATAGAAGCTGGATTTTCAATGATTTGATGGTTCCATTACGTTCAGGAGGGAAAATTAAGTGGGGTTATAGTTGGTCACTTTTTCAGAAAAGGCTAAAAAAACATAATTACGAAAACTCCCTTGAAACCCTTAAAATGGGGCTGCCAAGAGCAAATTGTAATTTGACATTGAATTTGATAATTCTGAGTCCAAAAATGGACTCCTTGAGTGAAAATATGCTAGAATATCTCAGGTTAGAATTTTAGGACAGATGCAGCCGGACCGGGTAAGGCGGGCCCAGGCCGGGTCCCCGGCGGCATTTTTGTAAATTTTTATTATAGACTCGTATAACCCCTAGAAACACTATGGAAGTGTCTAAATGATACATTTGGAATTATAGGATTTGACATTTGCCCTTATCGCGAGCAGCCTATGTCGATGCCAGTCAGGAAAGAACAAGGTAGTGACTCTTTACCTTATACTATATGTGATGCATTGTATGTGTGTTAATCATTGTTTTGGGATGGTTGTGGATGCTACAAAAGAAAGAATGAGTGAAGAAAGAAAGATTCCGCTGCCATTCTACTAACCTGAGACTATACTAGGAGTCGATTGGTAGATGCAGACAATATGTTGAAAAGTATAAGTAGAGTATTCCCAGTTAGGGAAGTAGAATTTGCAATTCTGGTTGGAGCTAGACCAATACGTAAAACTCCATATAGAATGACCCCTGATGATTTGGTGGAATCATGAGAGCATATCACAAAATTGTTAGAGAAAGAAAGCCTTGGGTTATCCGACTCCACTAGTTAGTTTTGGGGTGTGGTTCCCCTAAAGACTTGTTTTCATTATAATGGTATATTGTAATGAGATGGAAGGGTTTATATGAACTAGTGAATCATGATAGGGTGCTCCAGCGCTGTTGGAAAGCAAAAGATAGAAAAGAGAATTAAGAAAGAATAGGCTCGACAAAAATAGGTAAGTGAACTCTTGCTCTTGTATTTTATGTAATGGTTTTACATGTATATTTTTACTATCAAGTATATTTTTTCAGGAATGTATGGTAGGCAGTAAGATACGACATGCCTACGGCATGGGGTGAGACCTTAGGCAGTCAGACCTGATGAGCATTCAGTATATGCTATAGTATAAAATAAAAGCTGGTTTAATATAATTTCTACATGATCGTGGGCTCTCACCCCGACATGGCCTTGTACTATTATGAAGGTTACACTGGCTAGAATTTTCCTTAGGCCTAGAGAAGGTGTGTAAAATCAGTTGTCCTTAAATTTGCCCAACTTTATGCTACTTGCATATTTGGTATTAGCACTTGTATGCAATTGGAATTGAATACTTTATGCTATCTGCATATTTGGTATTGGTGTTTATACGCATGTAATGAATTGTGAACACCTAGCACTAGGAGTAGGGACCAATTTGTCCTATGAATGCTAAACTTGATCGGTTAGGTCTTGTGAATGAATGTGGATGCTTGAGGATGGATGGTTTATTTTGCGTTCTTCGTGAACATTACATAAGGGTATAAATGGCTTGAGTAGTAAGGGTTGGAGCCTAGAATGTATACAGAATGAATGACCTTCTAGAATAGTTGTTTGGTTTTGAGTTTCTGTGAAAATTGAATTTTGAACTGACCAATGCACCTGCTATTTTGTGAATTGTATGAACTGAATTGTAAACAGAATGTTTTCAAGAATTGAATTTTTGAACAAAATTTTTGACTAGTTTGTAGTGGTCATTTTTGAATATGTTGTCTCAAGAGAAGGGATCCTCGGTGGAACCTAGAATAGTGGAAGCTGTACAAAATTAGGAGAGGCAAAAAACGTTTGTAGAAATACACAATTTGCTGCGTCTTGCCAGATGAATTCAAAATTTTTTCTTGAATTGCTTTACTACTAACTTGAAAGAAAGAATTACAGAAAGAATTTCTTAAGTAGGATAATGTCTACGAGAGGATTCCATAGAGTTGTAGGAGAGGTTGAAAGTTGCACTAGTATTGAATATTCTCAATTCTAGAATGCGACTAATGTGTGGTCTATAAAGAATGCAACTTATATGGTTGGTAGAAATTGTGACCCGTGAGGTTTGTAGTGAAGTGACTAATATGGTCTGCAACAAAATGAGAAAGAAAGAAAGGATTAGGATATGTCCTAGTGAAGTAGGACAAAATGGTAGCATATGCCTCTTAATAGTTGAAACCTCATTAGATGAATTACCCCAATCATGAATTTGAGTGGGCAACGATCATGTTTTCTTTGAAAATGTAACAACACTTCTTTGTATAGTGCAATTGTGAAAATGCACTGTGACCACAAAAATTTTGAAAATTTGAAAAATCAGAAAAGTAGAATATGAGACGACATAGATGAAAGGAAAAGCAGTGACGTGATTGTTATCTTTAATGCTTTGAATTGAAAAGCGGTGCAGTTAATGGTGATGATGATATAGGAACAGAAACTAATAAAAGGGTTTACAAATATGAACTTGTAAAGTAAGATAATACTTGCTAGGTATAGTGCTAGTCAAGAGAAAGTAGTCCGAGAACTTAATTGAAGAAGCTCAGACACAGCATAGACAAGCAAGATCTATTAGAATAGAGTTAAACTATAAAAACTCTAGAATTTGAGGTGTCCTATAGAATTTGAGGTGCCAATAGAAAGAAAAAAAATGAAACCCGTGCTACATTGGTCTTTTTAAAGTAATATTAAGAATCGGACTGGTAGCAAATTTTGAGGATAAAATTTATTAAATGGGGGGAGAATTGTAATACTCGAAATTTTGGGACTAAAGGCTAGAGAATAATACTGAATAAAGTAGACTACTCAGCCTATTTTAGTAAGATTCCTAGTAATGAATAAGAAATAGAATAACTATTAGAAACCGTACGCAGAATAAAGTATGAATTTTGGTACAAATTAATCAAAAGAAAATACCCAATTCCTTTAGGATAAGTCATTATGACACAAAACCTAACTCAGATCCAAAGGAAAAGGGAAGTAGTGTCTAGAAAGAATTAAGCAATAGAGTTGAAAGAATTAATGGTACAAGAAATAATAATGCCATAATCAAGGGCAAAAGAGACAATTGCCACTTGATCTTGAGGTCAAAATTGGTAGACCAATTAAAGGGCTAGGGTTTTCTCTTCAAAAGTAAGAAGTAATTATGAGAATAGAAAATAAAATTTTCTCTCCCTTACGGTCACAAAAAACATCTAAAATTAAGGGTAAAGAAAGATGAGAATAACTTGGTCAATTAGTCAAATTTTGGAAACTTTACCAACTTGGGAATTTATTGACCAATAGCAAGCTAAAAGAAGCAAGAAGGCCAACATTTCCTCTGCATTTGGGCAACCCAAATTCATCCAAAGAGCAAGAGGAAAGAAGAAAGAAAAGTCAACAAAGTGGAATTAGCCACACTTGGTTAGTTAACTTCGCTTCGAAATGAAGAAGAATTTTTTGCAACATGTTATTTTCTTTTTCCCTAATTCTTTTTTGGCCAATTTCAGCCATGTATTAAGTGGCCAAGGAAGACAAAAATCAGAACATTTCCTCTATCACATAAGCTCAAATTTTCGGCCAAACTAGGCAAAGAAAGAGAAAAGAGAAGACAAGAATCAAAGGTGAGTTTCTATCTTGATTTTTAGTTTCCAAACCACCTCTCTTGCTCTTGAGGATTTCATGAATGTTGTTCCACTCCCTAAGGGCTTCATTTCTATGGATTTAGAATTTCAATGGGAGGTGTTTTGTATCCAACAAGAACTAAAGTTGGAGAATCAAGAAAAGAGCTCAAGAAAGAGAAAGAGGTAAGTAAGAGATTCCTTTTGACCTATGTATTGTGTCATTTGGTGGAATGTTTAGGCCTTTTCTATGCTGCCCTAATTTTGGCCAAATATTGTATTTAGGATTTCATGATGCTTTGCTCATATACTTGTGGTTATATGAGGTTTGGGAAGCATATGAACATAGTATAGTGAATAAATTGTGAATTAGTGAATTGTTGCCTTATGACCTCACTTTTTGGTTAGAAAATGGTAGGTAAAAGAAGTATGATTTTGATGTTTTTGAGGTCTCCAATGGATTCTTTGGGCAAAATTGTGTATGAAAAGGCTATTGGAATAATTTTAGAAAGAATGGAATTGAAATCTAAAAGTCAGAATAATGCTGCCAATTGGGGTTTCCTATGTGACAGTCAGCATTAATTGTGTTTTTGGGCAATAAAATGTAGTTAATAGCCATGAAAACTTTCAGTATCATAGTAGACTTCGCAAGCTTTAATTGAATAGGTCATTTGAGCCATTTGGACCAGTACACTAAGAGTTATGAATTTTTTAAGTTAGGTATTAAATATGGACAGAATCCTGGACCAGTGTGGCTTTGGTCGTGATTCTGGATTTTTGTGGCTAGAATTGGCTTTGAGTAATATTTTATCTTTAAAATACACTCAAATGTATTTAATTAGGATTTTGAAACACCCTAATTAGAGTTCTATAGAATTAATTATGAATTTTCAAAGTTTGATCAAAATGTTGGCAGGTTTTGGCTACTTTGCGAATTTAAGAAAGAATGGGCCAAATGTAATTTGTGTGAAGTCCAGGGGTAAAAGAAAGCCCATGAGGCTAAAGTAGCCCATTGAGAATTCATTTATCATGGCACTGATTATATGATTATATATCTAGGGCCATGAAAAGCTAAGAAAGAAGAACTATGGAAGAATTTCAAAGAAGTTTCAATGGTTGGAAGAAAAGCGGACAAGAAGAAGGACTTTGTCCACAAGGTAGTGAATTTACTTGTATGCATGTGATGTTTATGCTATGTATTGATTTTCTATATTGCTTTGCTTTATTATATGAAGCATGTATAAATGAATGAAGCTCTGTTTCTATTTTTTATGTGGCTATAAGTATATTGCATGAAACATTAAGCATGCAGAATATCATTAAGTGAACATGAGGTTCTCCCAAATCTCACCCTCCCCTACCAACCATATAGGTACGAGAATGTGAAAGAAAGGAATGCTGAAGATGAATAAGAAGGAAAGAAGATAAAGAATTGAAAAACACAGAACGTGTATTATTTTACTATATGTAAATTATCTACATGGCAATAATGTATGTATGAAGAGTATGAATGCACGTAATCGAATTAAGTTATAATGGGGATCGCTAAACTCACTGCAGCTATAAATAAGAATCAGAAATAGAACGAACTCTGGTATCTAGTAAAAAGAACAGCTCAACAGCCAGAATTCAAAAATGAACTCTTAATGAATTGAATAGAAATACGTCTGTATACATAATAAAGGGGTAGAAATGAAGGTGTTACAAGTTGTACACCAATAGTTCTAGAATTCCCAATTAACCATTATTGCCACAGAACCATTCCAGTTTTATATGTCTAACTTCAATAAATTATAACTCCTAATGTACAGATCTAAATGGCATAAATGACATATAAAATTAAAGCTTGACATGTCTAATTTTATTCTAGAAAATGTCATATTCATTGGACAACATTTGGTTATTAAATAATGTACTACTTTTCAATTGTCTCGTAGAAACCCTAAACTGGTAACATAGTGTTAACTTCCAATTTTTAGAGTTTTATACCAATGATCTAGAATTTATAGCCAGAGGCTATTCCTACATAATGTTTCATGTAGAATTCATTGGGAACACTAAATTTACCAAATTCCTAATCTTTCTACATGCCCTATTCTGACCAGACATGGCAACAGAGTCCAACAATCACCAAGTTTCCAATTTAATCTTCAAACTAGTTTAGTTTCTTCATTTAACATCAAATGACACCATGTATATGGTCAAAACAACTTAGAACCTTAAATTCTTATATCAACCAAAATTAGGGCAGCAATACAAGTTCCACAATACTCAACCAATCAACACAATATATAGCTCAAATTGAAGCTCTTGCTCGCCTTTATCACTTTCCCAAACTAGTTCTTTGATTCCTCAACTTTGGCTTTTCTTTGATAACTCAAAACACCTCCTCTTGAAAAATAAAAACCATAGAATTGAAGCTCTTAGAGAGGAAAACAATGTTAAAGAAGATACTTTGAGCTAGTGAGGTGTTTATGAAGGTGAAATTTGAGCAAGAAGCTTACCTTTGTTCTTTCTCTTTCTTTTTTCTCTCTTATTTTTAGCTGTGGCCAACTTTTGGTGGTGAGAGAATACAATGGTTAAATATTCAATCCTTGCTTCTTGAAATTACTTGGCTGAATTTTATATCCAAAGGCAAGGAGAGTCTATGTGTCAATAAATTGGTGGCTTCTTGAAAAAGTGGAAGAGTTAATTAACTATAGTGGTTTGGTTAATTCAACTCCACATTCATCCTTCCCTCTTCTGGACTAAAATTACTCTTTAAAAAGGGAGAGAAAATGTTGACCAAATTTCTCTTGACATACTGCTTTTTGGTCAAACTTTCCAAGTTGAAATGATTTGAGGACACTTTGACTTTCCCTCCTTCTCTTCTTTTCTTTTCTTTTGACTTGGTCAATGAATTTGGAATTCCCTTTTTCTTTTTTGCCCCTTGACAGAATTGCTTATTCAAAGGGAGGGGAAAAATTTTCACCAAAGCCTAAAGGTGTATGTGATCAAAGTTTGACCAAAGTCTTCTTCACAAATGGGTTGACACTTTAACCAACCCTTTCTTTCTCCCTTCTTTGCCCTCTTTGGACATTTTTTTAACCATATGTGAGGAGGTTTAAATTTGCTTGTTGTCCTCATGATTACTCTTTCTTTTCAAGAGAAAATGCTAACCCTTCATTTTGTCTTCCAATTTTAACTTCAAGATCAATCGGAAAATGTCTCTTTTGCCCTTGATTATGGCAACATTAACGAAGTTACCATTAGTTCTTTCTTTTGTTTTCTTCTTCCTTTTCCAAGATGCCATACCCTCTCTTTTTAGATCTAAGCTAGGTTTTAGATCCTATTTGACTTTAGATAAAGGAATTGGGCATTTCCTTTGACGAATTGGAACTAATCCCATACTTAATTCCAAATTCATCTCTAAAAGTCATAATGGCTCTTGGACATTCTTAAGATTCTTGCCAAACCCTGACTTAGTAGTCTACTTGACTCAGGCTTATTCGCAAGCCTCTAGGCCTAAACTTTAGCTTATTACATTATTCATAGAGGAAATGAAGGGGTGAGTTCTTGAACAAAAAGAGGAAATAAGGGGGTGGGCTTCCTGGTGAACACTAGTTAGTCCTTTATCTCTTTTACGTTTTGTAGGGCCTTGAGACCTCACTAGTGCATTAAGGGGGAACCCATGGTCCGATCTTGTGCTCTGTACATTTTGATTGGTCCAAATCACTTGATCGGTGAGCTTATTGAGTTGAACTACTAGTTACTTTGGCGAGTACTAGCCTATAGGTTTAGCCAGAGGATATATGGTGGGAGGAAATAAGGGAAATATGTGACATTTGTGATATTGTTATGAATTTGTAACTGTCCTACTTTAACATCTTATGAGACTTACTTGTATGCTTGATGAGATGGATTGTTGGTTGCTAGGACTTTTGTCTCACCTCGTTGATTTAATATTTTTCTAAGTAATAGTTCCTATAAGGGTCTATTTGGGAAGGCTTTGGAAGCTTGAACTACTATTGCCAATTGTAGTGCTTCCATCCATTTTGGCTTGTGTTGAATGGTTGTATATTGCCACAATATATCTTATTCCGCGTACTTTGATTTGTTTGAAACTGACTATAGTAATTAAAGGCTTTTGATTAATTGTCATTAGATTGCATTTAGATAGAAGGCTGGAGGCCTTCTAGGTATTTGCATGTGTTTTGAAAAATAGTGGATCTACTTATATATATTTGATACACTGACATGTTTTGGTATTTCAATGAGATTTTATTTGGATACCTGTACTAGGTTTAATGGTGAATGCTTATTTTAGATTTTGAGAAATCCAAAGCCCAATTTTGTAGTTGAATCTTTGTTAAGAGGTTTTATTCTTTTAATCATGATAGTCATTTTGAAAATTACTCCCCCTTTACTTAATATAAGACACCTTTGGGGAGTTGATCTTGGTCCTAAATATAAGACATAGTTTACATATTTGTTAATATTTTCCTAATTTACGCCTATTAATGCCCCTCAACAATAATCAAACAGGAGAGGGAAAAAGGGAATTGAGGAAGATTACTAGGCCATTTTAAAGAAAACATATCATATTAATTAACTCAACTAACTTCTTTATTCTAATCAAATTAGGTAAATATGTCTTATATTAAGGACCGAAGGAGTAGGTAGGCACAGCAGAAGAATTTTAAAAATTTTCACCGATCCTAATCGAGGATCTATCAACGGCGTTTAAACCAAGTAGGAAGGATTCATACCTTTTGATGATTCAGAGTTTTCACGATCTCTAGGAGCCAACAAGTCAGGTCCGCTCCCTCTACTGGTATCCACACGAATGCTCTTCAACCGAGACTGCGTGCTAGTGCCTCTAATGTCTCCTAGGCTTTCACTTGCGGCTCTCAATTCTCATGTGTGTATCAATATATCTGCTCTATCAAGTTTATAACCTATGAGGGCTATTTTCAAATTTCAAAATTAATCATAATTAATTTTGAAATTATTTAAAAATTAATTATCTTGATGAGCTAATTAAATAAATTCAGTTTAAATTAAATCTGTCCAACAGTTTTAATTTAACCTATTTATTTTTTCCAAATAAAGAGCCATTAGATTTAATTTATCTTCATAAATTAAATCTGAGATATTATATCTCTATCATATTAGTTATTAAATTTAATATATCTTAATAAATTAAATTTAAAACTAACAATATAATAATATCATATAATATACACACACACACACACACACACACACACACACACATATATAATATATATATTTTGAAAATATATATATCTATATAATATTATTAATGAATTTTATATTATATATATATATATATATAAAATTCGTCCATCCTAAATTAAACATTATCTCGTGTTGGGCCATTCTTGTGTGCGACCCTGTAGGCCCATATGAAGTTGGTAGTGGGCCAATAACTATACTAACCCAAAAGTTGCAAACGGCCTCTAGCAAGACAATACGACTACCCAATTCATATGAGGATCGTTATCACGATGCAACCTGTCATACAACCATGTCACATCCCTTTTGTCACACGATATATCGATCAAGGATAAGGCATGGATAATGTCATCCTCTTGTTCTTGATCATTACTTTCTCGATTCCTGAGTAGCCTGATAACAGAGACAGAAACTCCTTTCATCATAGTATGGCCATACATTTCTCAGACTCACTCATCGAGGGGCCCAGTAATATCTCTCTACTAATGTGAAAGACAAATTCCATCTTGATCATTCATATTCCTCTGTATGAAAAACCACCAAGCCCGATCGTAGCTTTTATCATCACCCGGTGAAAAGTGACTTTTGACTAGTTCAAAGCTTAGCAACTCTCATGTAGGAATCCATGATGACCTCAGGTCTAAGGGCATTGTGACGTGGATATATATGAGAAAAGCTTATGACTTGATCTATGTAGCTTTCTTATAGTGGGTCGGTCCAGCACCTTGTACTCTTACAAGTGCCTAAGACTTTGATTCGTATCTCCATATCTTATCAAAGTCATATTGATCTTGTTTCATCTCTGCTCCCGCATAGATGACCACCCAGGGACATTTTAGGACTATCTTTATGAATTATCCAAGGATACAATTATCACAGTTAACATGCAAATAATATGATAACAGAATGGAGAAATTTCATTAAAATAATAATGTTCAAAGTACAATGATTGGCCCTTAGGGCATAATTTCCAACAGTATGTATATCATAGTCCCACAAGGAGGTTCTTTATAATTTCTTAAAGTTAAGCATAATAAAATCTATGAGTTCGTAAGCCTATGAACACCTAGTAGCTATACTCTAAGAAGTAATCTAGTTACCTTGAGTACCATAATTACCCAAAATTTGCCAAAGGTAAGTCTACACACGAGCTAGTAATCCTCGAGTTAATCTGAGTTATAAATTAGGAATAGGGTTAGTTAGCAAATCTAAAATATATCTTATTTACTTTAATTAAACTTCTCGTAACTCTCTGGCGCTCCAAAAAATTTTCCACTATTCTCTGGAGTTATCTATAACTCCCTAGAATTACACAGGGCGACTAAGAGTAGTATCCTAAAAGTAATAAAATATTATTATTGAGAGTCTCTTGGACTCCCTAGACCATCTTGAGAATCTCAATCTGGTTAAAATAACAACAATTCAATAATTAGAGTCTCCCAGAATACTTAGATACATTCTTAGAGAATTAAATTATAACTCTTAATAACCCAAGTAGAGTGACTATAAAGTTCCTAGAGTTACTCAGAGTAACTCATAATAATAAGTTTTGACACAAATTTTATGAAGGTAATCTAAGCAAGAGAACTAGTATCTTTGAATATGTTAGATTAGCCCAAGAGACAAAAGTCTCACCTAAATTTGAGGAGGAAAGAGCTATACTTGGTTTTTCCACAAAAATCCCCAAACCTTAGCCTAGACAAAAGAATCCTAAGAATTCCCAAGAAGAAAGAAGGATTTGGGTTAGGAATGCTCACTATAAGGTTATAAATCCTTAGGAGGCTCTAGAGAGTTCTTGGGAGACACAAGGGGTACATCCTACCTAGGTCCTTATAAAAAAATGGGTCCTCTATTAGGCTATAGAAACCCTAGGCCTAATGGGCTTAAATAAGCAAAAATTAGGCTCAATGCACTAAAACGTAGATGCCCATATGGGCCCATTTTTGGGATTGTTTTGGGTATTTTGGTATCTTGTTTGCCTCTAATTACTCTTTGTTTGGTCCTTTATCAACTTAAACCCATTCTTCCATATAGATCACACCTTTCTAATGACTACTTTACCCTTATTTAATGTCTCCAAACTCTAAGATGTTACAATTCTCCCCACCTTTTAGAAATTTTACCCCAAAATTCAAGTTGTTGGGTAAGAGGTATACCTTACGTAAAAAAGTAGGGATATTCGCATCATCCTCTCTTCCTTCTCCCATGTAGTTTCACTAGGAGACATATCCTTCAAGAAAATATTTAAACATTTTAAAGTTTTGTGCTGCAATTTCTTGTCTTTAACATCAAGGATATTTTCACGCTTAGTCCTTTATGTCAAATTCTCTTGCAAATTGAGTTCTTCTGGTTCAAGAATTTAGGTAGGGTCTGGTTAGTATTTCTTCAGCTAGGATACATAGAACAAGTTGTGTACATTTTCTAGGTGCGAAGGCAAAGAAATCATATCGGCAACTAGCCAATTCTCTTCTCAAATAGATTGTTGTATTATGGTGTCATGGTGTCAGCTTCTTTAGTTTAATGGACCTTCATGTCATACCGTTATCTTATTTTCTCATTTTTCAGAGTGCTTGTGCGCAGTTCAGTGAGCAACACAAAAATAGTGTAACAATATTGATATTTAGTACATGATTACATCACAGGTTTACTTTGTAGGGTTTAATAATGTTTAAAATTTTATACAAAATATCCAAAATATTGACTACATATAACCATCTATCCTCACCTCAGGATCTGTGCCCATCAGTTCCCTGTGTCTACAACCTTTCCTTTAGATCCGATAGTTCCCGCTAGCACATTACTATTATTGAAAAAGAATGAGATTCCGAAGAATCCCAGTAGTAAGATACTATCGTTCATATACATTACGGAAGATAAATATGTTATGCATGATGTTGTATTAATTAATGAACAATATAAAACATATAAATCATGGCATCATGCATGTGTAAGGCTTCCACCCTACTTTTCGTACACCGGTTGGATTGACACCCAAGCCCTACTTGTAAGTGCACTTTTTGCACTAACTGCCCCTTTCGGCAGACTGCCCTTTCTAGGAAAATCATGTTGATTAATTAAGCAAAACAATGGCAACCACAAAACATATAAATCATGGCATCATGCATGAAGGATATAGTTACTACCTTAAACCTTTTTCTTCTCAAAATGAATGCCAGCACCCCGAGCTCTCAACTCGATCCTAAAATGTCAAATGTATAAGAATTCGGTTCAAACACATTCATGTACTATTCTAGGCACTTCCATAGTGTTTTTAGTGGTTATATTAGTTCATTGTGAAAATTTACTAAAATGCCCTCGAGGACTCGGCTCGACCCCACAGTAGCCGGTCTGATTGTACTTTTCTTGAAATTGTGACCTAAGCTATTCTGATATATTTTCACCCAAGAAATACATTTCAAGACTCAGAATTACCAAATTCACTGCTAAAGGACTAGAATACCCTTGGCAGACCCTATTTCAGGGTCTCAGAGGCATCTTCGTAATTATGCTGTTTTTAGGCTTTTCTGAAAAATGATCAATTGTAACCTCACCCAATTTTCCCTCCTGAACTCAATAGAATCATCAAAATATCAAAAATCCAACTCTAACCCCTCCAATTAGTCCTAGCCAAAGTCTATAATGCTTTAAGAAAAATTGAGGTTTTTAAAATTCGACTCCGCTAACTTACTCATTGCTACTCCTAACCACTTTATTAATTATTTAATTATGTTAAAACCACAATTTAGACGCAATTTAGGCATCATAACATTAAGAAGAAAACTTTTCCCAAATTTGAACATAGAAAAAATCCAGCAGAATTCCATCGATTAAATTACTCACAATAGTCAAAACAATCAATATTTGAAGTTTCGGAAGTTACCTTAAGCTCCTTATTGCTCTTCCTTCCTATGGCCGAAACCTTAATCCCTAAAACACTAAAATTCCAGCTTCCTTCAATAACATGGAAGAGAAGCTAAGGAGAAGGATTATACTCGTTAGGTATGAATTCACTGAAGAAATCGACCTACCTTATGAGATTTTCCTATTTCTCTTTATAAAATTCTCTCACACTTTCTGTCTCTATTTGCTTGCAAAATTGACGTGAAATGGGCTGGGAAAGGAAGGAGATGACTATAAAAACATATATCATAATTTTTCCTTAATTTAATTAATATTTGGATTTATTGGAAATTCTAGTAAATTTTCTGCCCAAACTTTTAAAAATCATAACTACATTTTTAGACATCTTATTGGAGTGATTTCAAAGACTATAGAGCCCTTATTGAGTCTAATTTCAGGAAAAAATATAGCATTTTGACAATTGGAAGCACAAAATTCCTAGAATTAAATTCTTTGGATGTTGTTCTAGAAAATGAATTATTTTTTTGGGCTAACTTCAAAAATTCATAACTTTTTACATACAGCTCCAAAAATCACTCATTACCTATTAAATTAAAGCTTAGGATGTGTAATTTCTCCTTGTAAAATTTCATGTATTTTTGTGATCATCTTTTCATCCAAAACCATATAACAATGTAACTGCCTCACAAGAAATTTTCACTGGCAGCAAACCCTCATTCCTGGGACTCTTGCTAGGGCTTAGCAGTCCACCTGATTCAGGCTTATTCTCAAGCCTTTAATCCCAAAATTTGGGATATTACATTTCTTCCCCCGTTCAATAAATTTCGTCCTTGAAATTTGAATGTCTCCAACTTGGGGCTCACTTCTTATCTCTCAATCCATTTTCTTTTCATGTGCAGGCTCACAAGCTGTGCTACATAATGATCATATTCAATCTATCTATTTCATATGCAAGCTCATCAAGCATGCAAGACAATAATCATATTTGTTAGATTCGACATACTTTGATGATAACAAAGATTGGTTTAATCATACAAAAGGTTTTGGTAATAAACAAAATGATTTGAACAAAGTAACTAAGTTCTTGAAAAGCATTACTTGAGGAGCTACTCAAGTAACGAAGATGAAATGCATGACAAAGTATAAGAGAAAGGAACACTATGAGAATCTTTGAAGGATTACTGGAGAGAGCCCTCAGGTAATGACCTTTATTACGCGAGGGACTACTCGAGTAAAATGTGAAAAAATGTTCCAAAAGCTCTCTGTTAAAAATTGCATCGGACTACTCGAAGGGTTTACTCGAGTAATCTACAAAGTTATTTGGAAAGCTTACTTGAGGGATTACTCGAGTAAATAGGTAAGTCTAATAGAATTTGTTCTCGGCCAAGATTTTAGTACCATTACTCTAGGGATCACTTGAGTAATCTCTAAAGTTATTTGAAGTATCACTTTAGGGACCATTCTAGTAATCAGAAGAAAAGGAACATTTACTCGAGGGATCACTCGAGTAAGCAAGTCTGTCAAGTTTTATAAAATGAGTTACTCGATGGTTTACCTGAGTAATCTGGTTAGACAATATTGACTTACTTTCTGGCTTATTTTTAAAGAAGTCTGGAGGGACTACTAGAGTAATGAAGCAAAATCACTCGAGTAGCCACTCGAGTAATATATTACAGGAAGCATGATTTTAATCCAACATTTATTGATTTGTTATCTATATGATTAACCTTTCATTGTATTAGTTTCCTAAGTATATTTACAGAGAAATAATGAAAAGATCCTGCATTAAGAGAGAAGTCAAATATATCGTCCACAACATCCGTAACGCCTATCTACTGCAAATGGCTAATTTTCAAATTTGAAGAATGGTCAAACGAAGCTGTGCGACTTTAACAGACATGTTTTGAAATGCTTCCAACAGATATCATAATTCATCTATATATATGGAGCATTCAAACAAAGAACAAAACACAACAACTGAGAACACACAAACTTATATTGATCATTATATTCTTAGTGCTCTATTTTCTTATACTCACTCTTTATACTTCAGTGATTATATATTTACTCTGTTAGAGAGTTTTTGATTACAAACTCAATATTTGTTATTGAGACAACTTAAGGTTGTGGAACCTTGAGTTGGGGATTTTATTACAACGTGTAAGGTGGAGCGAGTGTCCAGTGAAGGAACTTGCTGTGTAGTGAGGAGCCAAGAACCCACTGAATCTTGGAAGATATAGTAAAAGTCTCAGAGAAGTTCTGAGACTTGACGTAGGTCAATGTAGTTATGGTTCGAGTATAACTCTCGGTGTACTCTTCGGTGATATTTATCTTAGCTCTTACCTACTTTAATTTCCAATCAATTTTTATATACGCAACAAAATTTCTAATATCACCTAATTCACCCCCCTTTGGGTGAAACACTTATACTAACATTTGGTATCATAGCGTAGGTCTTCTTGTTCAGGTATAACAACCTAAGAAGGATCCAATGGCAAGCATGGGTAAAGGAATTCTTCCTGACGGAGCTTCTATCACCAGACCTTCGGGTTTCAGTGGCGAATATTTCTCTTTCTAGAAAGCCAAGTTTAGAGTATTCGTAATGGCTGTAGAATACGGACTATGGGACGTGATTGAGAGTGGAACATACAAGCCTAAGAAAATTGTAGATTCGCAGAGGGTCCCTAAGACACCAGCAGAATATGATGAGAATGAAAAAAACTCATCACACTCAACAGCAAGGCAATCCTAATTATTCAAAGTGCCTTGAGTCAAAATGAGTACTTCAGGATCAACACACTCTCAACAGCTAAAGAAATGTGGGAAGCCTTGGAAATAGCTGACGATGGAACCTCAGGAATAAATGAAAATTGGATAAATACTTTGGTTACTAAGTTTCATTTAATTCGAATGAAATCAGGTAAGTTGATAGCTGAATTTGAACTTAGATATACTCATCTTGTTAATCAACTTGCAGCATTTGGGAAAGTCTATAATCAACATACCCAAGTATAAAAGATTATGAATATTCTTTCTAAAGACTAGGAGGCCAAAGTTACCGTGATTGAGGAAGCAAAATGTGAATCAATGCGATCGGTTGCTTCTCTATTTGGAAGTCTTTCTGAATTTAAAAGTAAATTAAAGTTTAAATGAGAGCTAGGTGATATTGGTGACCAGAAAAAGAGAGGTCTAGCACTAAAACCAAAAGAAGAAGATCAAGATGAAGATGAAGAGTTTGATGATGATGAAATGGGCCTAATGACAAAATGATTCAGAAAGTTTTACAAGAAAGTCCAAGGATTCAAAAACTTTTAGAAAGGAGGAAGAAGATGTAAAGAACACATCATCTGCTATGAATATAGAAAGCCAGAACATATCAAATTAGAATATCAAGAATTAGCTCAGAAGAATAAAGAAAAGAGAAAAGGCAAGTTCTACAACAAGAAGAAAGTCTTTGTATCTGCCATATGGGGATATAGTTTATCTGATGAAAATAGCGATGATGAGGAAGTTGCCAATATCTATCTAGTTGCTCAAGAAGAAATAGAAGAAGAGGTAACTAATTCTGATCCTACCTATGATGAATTACTTTCTAAATATAATGCTTTACATTTTGAATTCATCAAAGTAGTTAAAGAACTAGTTTTTTTCAAAAAGAAAAACAAAGTTCTTGAAGTAGAACTTAAAGAAAATTTAGAAAAGGATTGTGAAAACTGTTCTTCTTTGAAAAAGAAAAACACTGATCTCATGAAAACTCTTGGAAAATTTACCAAAGGAAGTGAGATGTTAAATGTGATTTTAAAAGCCCAAAGATTTGTAAATGACCGATCTGGTATTGGATGTGATCCAAAATCAGATAAAAAGAAAGGAAGAAATAAAATAGGAGGTAAGACACACTTGAGTTATTTTCAGAATTTTGTACATACATCAAATCCTTTTGCATACTGCAATTACTGTAATAGAAAAGGTCATTATACTTCATCATGCATTCATAAAAAGAAAGGAAAAATAGGAACCTATAAATGGGTACCTAAAGATTTATATGTTCAGAAAATATTCTGTACTAACCCAAAAGGACCCAAAAAGATGTGGGTACCTAAGACTTAATCGTATTTGAAAAAAGATATGTCTTAAAGCATCCAAAAATAACAAGTGGTACATAGACAATGGATGCTCGAGACATGTGACCGGTGATTTCAAAAATTTTACCGCCATACAACCTAAAGAAGGTGGAAAGGTAAAGTTTGGAGGAAATCATTCCAGAAAGATAGTAGGAATTGGTGAAATAAAAAACAATAAAGGCATACAAGTCGAAGGCGTATATTAAGTTAAAGGATTATGTCACAAATTGCTGAGCGTGAATCAAAGTGCAGATAAAGACAATTGAGTAATATTTGACTCAGACGAATGTCTAATTGTAAAAGAGAAAGATTTACATTTAGATAAGAAGAATCTCAAAGCAAAGCTTAGAGCAAAAAGGAAAGGTAATTGTTATACTCTTGATATCAGTAGAAATGATTCTGAAAATTATTTTCTAAGTAATATCGATGAAAGTAGGTTATGGCATAAGAGACTAGCTCATGTCAATATGCACCAACTAGGCAAGTTACTTAAAAAGGATTTAGTGATTGGATTACCCAAAGTAAATTTAAAAAATGATTTGATATGTGACGCATGTCAAAAGGGTAAATAAACTAAATCATCTATCAAATAGAAAAATGAGATCATAACCAACAGACCACTTCAACTATTACGCATGGATTTAGTTGGACCAGCAAGAGTTAAAAGCCTTGGTGACAACTTATATTCATTGGTTAATGTTGATGATTTCTCTAGATTTACATGGACTATTTTTCTATCATCAAAAGATGAAACCTTTGCAGAATTTATTGTTTTTGCCAAGAAAGTGCAAAATAAGAAAGGTATGTCTATTGCAAGTATCAGGACAGATCTGTTAGAACCGGCTATTACCCAAGAGGGGGGGTGAATTGGGTGTATAATAAAAACTTAAGAACTTTAGAAATCTTTTCGTATCTTAACGAAAACAGTAAGTATGAAGGTTTATAAATCAACAGTTAGATTAAATAATATATGCTGGAAATATAAGAGTTTAGGGAAGAGAATATGCAAACTGTGATTTATCCTGGTTCGGTCCAATCTGTGATGGCCTACGTCCAATCCCCAGGCTCCTCCTGAGATTTTCAAATCCACTATCTTCTTGTTTAATCTGGGCACAAGAAAAGCCTTTACAATCCCACAAGTTTAGCCGGGTACTTGTGAAACCTTTTACAAATCTCTCACTGAAATACTCCCCCTTACGGCAAGTCTTACGAGCAGAGCAATTCCGAAGATCTTCCTCTCCTGCTTACTTATGCAAGTCTTACGAGCAGCAATGTTCTCTCCTGCTTACACCCCTGTAAGTCTTATGAGCAGCAACGTTCTCTACTGCTTGCACCTTGTAAGTCTTACGAGCAGAATGTCTTATGGCAATTCTCTCTACTGCTTCTCCGTAAGAAAATCAACCCTCTCAAGGTCCTTCTACCTTGAGATCAACTCAGAAATATAGATGAAAGTGTTTACAGACTCTCTCACAGAGTGGATATAATACTCACTGAAGTACAATACAAATAATCACTCTCTCAATGAAAAGTAATATTGAAACCGTAGAATAGAGAGTGTATGGATAGAAACAGAGGATTCACATTTCTATGTAGTTGCTCGCTGTCTCTGTTTTTCTTAGTTTTTCTGTCTTCCCTTCCAAGTTGAATGCTCTCTCTTATTTATAGTTGATGAAGATAATGACCGTTGTGAACATTCGTCCGTTGGAGTCCCACTGCTTCATTTGAACGTTTGAGCATATTTGAAAAATAAGCTTCTGTCCGTTGTGGAGCAAAGTGGAGCGTCTTGTGTTTCAGACAACTTTTCATGGTGTGTCAGTTGCTTGTCGTGGTAGGCAGCCTCCATTCAGTGTGTAATGATGGAGTTCACCGTAATTGACTTTTATTTGAATCTGCAAGCTCGCCGTTAAATTTCCTGTTTCACACTACAAAATACTTAATCATTAATATGATGAAGTATTAGTCATGGGTATGTTGGATCATTGGTCAAAAGATGATTTTCTGGCTTCTGTGACTCATCACGTTGAGTGAAGATATTCGCTGTGACCTCCGTTCATGAAGATACAACCCAAATATTTAATCTCCTGTTTTACACTTGAAATGTATGTTAGATAATGTTTAGAAACAATAACAAGTGAAAACATAATGATTGTATAACGTTTAACCATGTTTGGATTGATAGCTATGAGGCTCTGTGTTTCTTCGTTGCTTCTGTCAGAACTTCACTTCGAGTGCAATATGGCTCACTTCGAGTGATCTTCCTATTTTACTCTTCGTGCTTCAGTTTTTCGGGTTGTGCTTGCAAGGATTTCAGAGAGACAGAATTCTCACTCGCGGGTGATATGGTCTCTCACTCGAGCACACACCTTCTGCTCGAGTGCGCCTCAAGTTTTCACGTACATGCTTCTTCTCGGGTTGTCACTCGTACATCATTTTAACAAGAGTGAGATTTTATGCTCGCGAGTGATATGGTTCCTCACTCGAGCACACATACCTCTGCTCGAGTGAGACGCATATTCTCAAGGAATATGCTCTCAAAATCAACACTCGCATCAGGATTTCAGAGGGATGAATTTATCACTCGCAGGTGATGTGGTCCTTCACTCGAGCACACACCTTCTGCTAGAGTGAGAAATCATCCAATGCTCGAGCATGAATCCTAGTGCTCGAGTGTTGCAACTTTCTTCACGTTTCAGCTGCTTCTGGACATCACTCGCACGACATTTTCAGAGAGAAAGTTTTTACACTCGCGGGTGATGTGGGGCCACTTTAGAAAAATTTGATTCATTTGATTCAAATGATGTATCATAAGAATGCTCTTATCATATGCATTCCAATGCAACAAGAATCAGCTCCAAACTCCTTGTATTCTGCAAGTTATGATCGAAGGAGTGTATATTTCGCTAGTCTGCACAAACATCAACTTCCAGAAGGCATAGCTCCTAGAATATACGTTCAAATTATGCAAATTACCTATCCATGGAAATCTCTTTGAGTCTACTTTCATTTGGCACTGGTCTCGTCTCAATCCGATGTGTGGTTTGTGAGTTATACTCAAAATACCGAACCTGTGTCAGAAAGTGACGGTGATTTCAGTTTCATTTTCGACGAATCATAGCTCCTTCATTTGATCTCCTTTCAATGTGATTCTGCTGCCAATTTTACGTGTTGGGAGTGTTCTTTCATATGCCACCGGTTTCGGGTCAATCCGACGTGTGGTTTGAAAGATATGATCAAAATACCAGACCTCACTCAGGCTGAACGTAAAACAGAGTAGAACAGAGTATGCACCCCGTGCTCGAGTGAAGTGGTCTGTGCTCGAGCATGTTCTTCCTGTGCTCGAGCATAACACCTTGTGCTCGAGCATAACTTCCCTAGAAGTGCCAAAACTCATATATAAGTCATTTTAGCTTCATATTAACATATTCCAACCATTATTTGATCATAGAAACCTCCGGAATCATTATAGAAACCTCCAATATCACATCTAACAACTTGAATCTTGATATTCATGATAGATCTACCAAGTTCTTCATTCTTCAATATCTTTCTTCTTGGTTCTCCTCTTGATAATAATTCTCCATAACCAAAGTAAGCATCGCCTTGATTATCTTCAATTTCTTTCTTCTTCCTCCTCTTGTTCATTTTCATTAATTCAATCTTCTTCATTCTTTGGTTGACTAATCTACAAAATATGTAACATTAATTATAGTAGTTAGTCAAAGAAATACATTATATGAACTTTTTGCTCTTATCACTTAATATCTATATTTGACATCATCAAAACTAATCATATCTAACATTCTCCCCCTTTTTGATGATGACAAATCCTTTAAGAAAAATATGTCTGAATGAAGTGCAACATGCAAAGTGCAATATACATATTATATATAATGCAACATACATATGCAACATACATATTTTTCTTACATTTTTCTCCCCCTATTTGACATCAGCAAAAAGTTTGAAATATATAAAGAAGTAAGGCTTGTGAAGAAGTAAATAGAGTAGAAATTATTTTAATCAAAATGAATGAACCAAGAAAACAGTTTACACTCCCCCTTTCATTTTTAATGAGAGGGAATTAAAAAAGATTTGGAGAGGTTTTCAAGAAAACTTCTATAATCAAGATAAATAAAATATTTGAAACGTCTTCTTGAAATGTAAAGAGAAAAGGTTTAGAAATGCTCATGTAGATTTTGAAAATTGATGAAGCGCTCCATGAAGTCCGTTGCTTTATCTTTTGGCAATGCTAGTTCATGATGATGTACACCACACTTCTGTTATGTAACTCAATATATATTCATGTTGTTGCCTGGATTCTCCAAATGAGTTGAGCTTCTATTTAGTATATTCAATGCTCAGTTATATTGCTTTGAATATTGTAGCCAATATATATTCCTTAACTGAGCGTTAACAACATCCTCAAGATTGATAGAGTATTCTTGTAGTATGTTGAGGAATGTTATTGCACAAAACAAATTCTCCTGTCATAAAATTTAAATCTTTCTTTGCAGAGAGAATTGTTAGTTCAATCAAGTAACAAACTGTTCCTTTCCATATGATATATTAAAATTAAGATCATGAAAAGAACAATATAAGAATAACTCATCATCAAAACTAATCAAGACATGGTGAATACAGATGAGTATATTAAAAGGATTTTCTTCCCAATAAGAAATAAGCTTTCAAAATATAAAATACATATGAACGTGAAGCTCCCCCTTAATTGATGCATGGTTTTAAAAATTTTAGGAAAACAGTTAATAACTCTCCTAGATTTGATAAACCATTGGAAACTTTATAGAGAAAATGATTTTGAAAGATTTAAATGGCAATTGCTAATAAGAGGTTTTAAGAGATACAACCCAATATCACCTGAGTGGTTACTTGAGTGATTCTACTCAATCATTACTCGATTGTATACTCAAGTGATACAACTCAAGGATTTTGAATTAAGCAAGAATACAAAACCTCACTCGAGTAATATCGTAATCACTCGAGTCATAATCCTCTGTAGTCCATTGATGCATCATGTCCTAGTCAATATTGAATGATGTGACTAGTACTGAGGGATTCTGAAGTGTAGTCTTCTGTGAGCACTTTAGGATATCAAGATAAGCTCGGAGTAAGGCTTTATGCGCATATTGGCTTAGTATGTGCCCCTTGCTTAGCAAACATCATTGAGAACTTTTAATTTCATCATAGCACATAACACCCTTATTTTGTCATCCATCATCTCAAATAGAACTTTGAGGTTCTGGTTCACATAGCTGCTTCATCTTATCATTGACTGATGATCTCAGCATTGTTTGTAGCAAGCTCTGTGTGATTGTTGAAGCTCCTCTCTCAGAAAGCCTTAGACAAATGGACCAAAGCATGAAGAATCATGGAGGCCAACTCTAGCAAAGTGTTGTCTCTCCTTGTTCACCATAGCTCTAGTATAGGTATAGCAGATAATCCAGTGAAGATTTAGACATAGAGCTAGGATAGTAGTTAAGAATCCTCATAGGCTCATCAAGCTTTATGATTATGTGCATCTCAGCATTTTCCTTTGAACATCTCTGTTGGCTCCATATCATAGTGAAAATGTCTGATCACCTTGGAATGATAAGAAAGGTGGCTATGCAACAAAGATTCATATTGGATAAACTTATTCTTGGCTCTGTGCTGCTTTGAAATAATCTTCGCTAGGTCTCCTAAGGGATCTTCCTTCTCTTTCTCTTTCTCTGATTGTATCACTAGCTAGTTATTTGCTAGTGATGGGATGTCATTTGAGTAATATCATATATTCTGCTTCAACTCATGCTGCAACACTATCAATCATGCCTCTTCTGTTAGCCTTTGGTCTTTGTATCCAAAAGTAGAGCATTTTGGTCAACTCCTGCAAACGTATAATGATATTCTCTTTGGTACCCAACTTCTCTTGGGTCCGTACAATATTAGATATAACAACTCTTATGCTCTTATGCAATTAATCATATGAAATTTTGAGCAAAGAGTACGATAAATCAACAAAGATCAAAATATAATTCTTTATCCAATTAAATCAAGTCATCATAGCGAATAAGTGATACCGGGAATGATGATGATCAATGACAATTTATAAATACACTTTTAAAAGATATGTCATTGATAAGATTTTCATGCAATCCATATAAGTTGAATCAATAAGAATAGAGAATCTATCCATAATGACCAACTTTTATGAAATGATAAATCATGAATGAAACCAAATTTTCAAGAATGATAATGAGATATGCAAATTGTTTCAAAATCTCAAATGTTCTTTCGAATCATAAATATGCATTATGACATTAAGATTTTGAATGCATGAAAACTCATTTATGAAGCTTGTTAAATACCAATGCTTATGCCAAAAACAATGGAAGTCAGCAGTTATAAAATATATATCAGAAAGCTTCACTAAGGAGTTTAACAAAGATAACATGTTAATTATAAGAGTTAACATGTTGGAGAATTTTCCCAAGAACAAAAGTCATATAAAAAATGAATTAGCCTAAATGGCTTATCTTGGCATATATAAGCATGATGACTTCAGTATTGATCAAGAGATAATCTTGCCTCTTAGAGTTGTGTCTTAAAATGGATAAATATTTAAGGCAGCAAGACTTAAAGTGCAAGATTCTAGTTACTAAAAAAAATGGATGAAGATAAATGGTAGTGCATTTGAGCAACAATATGAGTATAAGAATTTATGGATGATGAAGCACATACTCATTGATCAAAATGACTAGAGTTTTAGAATATCCCGGTAAGTTATTCCACAATAATGGTTAATGCATTAAGATTCAATGCACTAATGAACATTTATAATGCATGGAATAACGTGGCCAACTAATGATTTATGTATTAGGCACAAGGCTTTCACAAGTTGAATTTTTATCAAGGGAATATACTTGACACTCATATAGATAGTTAACTTGTTTAGATATAAGGTCTAGCATGTTAAGGAATAAAGACTGAAGAGAGTTCAAGTATTGGATAGCACATTTAAGATCTCTGTGTCAATGATGGGAAAATACTTTGATAAATGAATTTGAAGCATTCTGACTTCAGTATAAGAATATTAACTTCCAATTTTGAAACCGATTTGAATGCAAACAAGATATGAATAATTTTCAAATAATGTGTATGTATTTTTATAACAAGATGAATTTGAAATTCAAGTAAATTTATGAAATGTGCATTTCAAATTTCCAATTCATAGAAAAATTATGCATAGTTTGGAATCTAGGTACATTTTTGAAATATGCATTTCGAAACTCAAATACATAGAAAGATTATGCACAATTTCATTTTCAGTTCATTTAGAAATCTAAAAACAATTTAAAACCCATAAATGATTGATTGCTAATGATATGCAATAATGAGCAAGTTATTCATTACCCAAATAAACAATTTATATAAGCATAATATTAGGTAAGAATAAAGAAGATAGTACCGTGCTCAAATAATCTCGTAATTACTTGAGAAATTATCCTTTGGAGTTCATTTGTGCATAATTTCTTGACTTTTACCTTCCAATCTTCCAGTTGTCACGTAGTGATGATGATCACTTGATTAGTTACTTGAGTAACACTTCACTGTGCATCTTTTCTTCCTTTATTGCTAGCTAGGCACTTGCAGTGTTGCCTCAAGTAATGCCTCCTTTTGTTTTCATATTTAAGATGTAGCCTCAAGGTCCAACTTCACCAAGATTTGAGTGAAATCATAGTTTTGAGATGAAGCTCTTCCTTTCTTCTTCCTACAAAACCTTATAAATATTTTTCTTCCTTTGGTATCCAATTTTACTTGGATCCACTCATGGTTACCTTGTAGGAATCATAATTCACATGTTCTAATAATATAATTAATTTGAAACAATTGAGCATAATGAATTAAATACGTCTTTATGCATAAGTGAAATATTTCTCTTTTCAAATGCATAAAGAATTAATCTTTTGAGCATTACAATACCTTTATAAATAAGTCTATTAAATGGATTTTTAAGAGATACGAAAACATAAATTCAAAAATATTTACAATGCTCATTCCTAAGGTTCCAAAATATAAAACCTCAACAAATATTACAAACAACAGCATAGGAGGTTTTATCATTGTGTACCTTTGCCTTAGATATTCGGAGGATTGCTTCTGCATACCCACTGCATCTTTCTTTGAAGTTCTGTTTTTGCATATTTGGCTTTGGGATTATGCAAATCTTTCTCATATGATGTAGACTTCGAGAATCTTTTTCTTTGAGAATGAGAGATCCTCCTCTTCTTGTTCTTCTCAAGATAGTTGAATGGTACATTGTGGTAGCCCTTCGTTGAGGTAGAACATACTCCTTTTATCCATTGCTTCTTTCTCTATTTATACTCTGTAACCCCAGCAATGGGTGCCTTGAGAGTTCTCCTTTTTGATATAAATGGTATGAACCTCTTTATTGGCGCATGAGAAACTCTTGGCTTCTTTTTCATCTTCTCCTTACCCTTATGTCCATTTCTTTTCGGATCATCCTGCATACATAAAGTACTAGATGGACATTTTGGTACCCACATATACTTGGGTCCTTGATTGTTAGTATGAAACCTTACATGTTTCTTCGGTACCCAAATATACTTATTTCTCACATGGGAATTTCTTCTAATATAGCATGTGTGAGAAATATGACCGGATTTACCACAATAATTGCAAATTGTATCAAGATATGCATTATGGGATATCATGCAAGTATTATGTCGATCATAAAAGTAGAAATTCGAATGGATTTGATTTGAATATTCTTTTTTCCCAACAAACTTTCCAGCATATTTGCTTTTCTCGATAGAATCAGCAATTGGTTGAAAAACAATCTTATGTAGACTTTGAAAATCAGTTTTATGAAAATCACACAAAGAATTGGAACTTTTTACCTTAAGTTCATCTTGAGCTCCGGAGAGTGATTTTTCATGTTCGTCCATACTGAGCTCTTTTCGGGAATCCTCTTCTTCTTGTTTATCCATGTTGACTGTATGGAAGTGTTCTATGATTTTTCCATCTTCATCATCAACTTCCAATTGTTCATGCATAGTAGATGCGTAGCGTGTAGTTTCACATGAACTGTCAATACTTTCAACTTCAACACAATTGTTAGAAGCATACATAGAATCAAGAGTGTCCCAGATATGTTTAGCATTAGAACAAAATCTAATTTTCTCAAAATCATTTTCGGTTAAAGCACTATACAGAATTTTCATTGATCTAATGTTCAACGAAAACATTTTCTTTTCACTTTCTGTCCAATCCTTTCCTGGTTTGAAATCAAAAGTATTTATAAAAACATTCCACATATCAAAATCATAAGCTTTTATAAAACTAGTCATTCTAGCTTTCCAAAACCAAAAATCAATATCTTTCAAAAGAGGTGGAATTGTATAATCAAAACCTTCTGAAAGTATAAAACACCCAAAATTAGCCATTGTAACTCTTGAGACGGTTAAGTCCTTTAAACAAGAGCCCGGGCTCTGATACCAAATGTTAGAACCGGCTATTACCCAAGAGGGGGGTGAATTGGGTGTATAATAAAAACTTAAGAACTTTAGAAATCTTTTCGTATCTTAACGAAAACAGTAAGTATGAAGGTTTATAAATCAACAGTTAGATTAAATAATATATGCTGGAAATATAAGAGTTTAGGGAAGAGAATATGCAAACTGTGATTTATCCTGGTTCGGTCCAATCTGTGATGGCCTACGTCCAATCCCCAGGCTCCTCCTGAGATTTTCAAATCCACTATCTTCTTGTTTAATCCGGGCACAAGAAAAGCCTTTACAATCCCACAAGTTTAGCCGGGTACTTGTGAAACCTTTTACAAATCTCTCACTGAAATACTCCCCCTTACGGCAAGTCTTACGAGCAGAGCAATTCCGAAGATCTTCCTCTCCTGCTTACTTATGCAAGTCTTACGAGCAGCAACGTTCTCTCCTGCTTACACCCATGTAAGTCTTATGAGCAGCAACGTTCTCTACTGCTTGCACCTTGTAAGTCTTACGAGCAGAATGTCTTACGGCAATTCTCTCTACTGCTTCTCCGTAAGAAAATCAACCCTCTCAAGGTCCTTCTACCTTGAGATCAACTCAGAAATATAGATGAAAGTGTTTACAGACTCTCTCACAGAGTGGATATAATACTCACTGAAGTACAATACAAATAATCACTCTCTCAATGAAAAGTAATATTGAAACCGTAGAATAGAGAGTGTATGGATAGAAACAGAGGATTCACATTTCTATGTAGTTGCTCGCTGTCTCTGTTTTTCTTAGTTTTTCTGTCTTCCCTTCCAAGTTGAATGCTCTCTCTTATTTATAGTTGATGAAGATGATGACCGTTGTGAACATTCGTCCGTTGGAGTCCCACTGCTTCATTTGAACGTTTGAGCATATTTGAAAAATAAGCTTCTGTCCGTTGTGGAGCAAAGTGGAGCGTCTTGTGTTTCAGACAACTTTTCATGGTGTGTCAGTTGCTTGTCGTGGTAGGTAGCCGCCATTCAGTGTGTAATGATGGAGTTCACCGTAATTGACTTTTATTTGAATCTGCAAGCTCACCGTTAAATTTCCTGTTTCACACTGCAAAATACTTAATCATTAATATGATGAAGTATTAGTCATGGGTATGTTGGATCATTGGTCAAAAGATGATTTTCTGGCTTCTGTGACTCATCACGTTGAGTGAAGATATTCGCTGTGACCTCCGTTCATGAAGATACAACCCAAATATTTAATCTCCTGTTTTACACTTGAAATGTATGTTAGATAATGTTTAGAAACAATAACAAGTGAAAACATAATGATTGTATAACGTTTAACCATGTTTGGATTGATAGCTATGAGGCTCTGTGTTTCTTCGTTGCTTCTGTCAGAACTTCACTTCGAGTGCAATATGGCTCACTTCGAGTGATCTTCCTATTTTCCTCTTCGTGCTTCAGTTTTTCGGGTTGTGCTTGCAAGGATTTCAGAGAGACAGAATTCTCACTCGCGGGTGATATGGTCTCTCACTCGAGCACACACCTTCTGCTCGAGTGCGCCTCAAGTTTTCACGTACATGCTTCTTCTCGGGTTGTCACTCGTACATCATTTTAACAAGAGTGAGATTTTGTGCTCGCGAGTGATATGGTTCCTCACTCGAGCACACATACCTCTGCTCGAGTGAGACGCATATTCTCAAGGAATATGCTCTCAAAATCAACACTCGCATCAGGATTTCAGAGGGATGAATTTATCACTCGCAGGTGATGTGGTCCTTCACTCGAGCACACACCTTCTGCTAGAGTGAGAAATCATCCAATGCTCGAGCATGAATCCTAGTGCTCGAGTGTTGCAACTTTCTTCACGTTTCAGCTGCTTCTGGACATCACTCGCACGACATTTTCAGAGAGAAAGTTTTTACACTCGCGGGTGATGTGGGGCCACTTTAGAAAAATTTGATTCATTTGATTCAAATGATGTATCATAAGAATGCTCTTATCATATGCATTCCAATGCAACAAGAATCAGCTCCAAACTCCTTGTATTCTGCAAGTTATGATCGAAGGAGTGTATATTTCGCTAGTCTGCACAAATATCAACTTCCAGAAGGCATAGCTCCTAGAATATACGTTCAAATTATGCAAATTACCTATCCATGGAAATCTCTTTGAGTCTACTTTCATTTGGCACTGGTCTCGTCTCAATCCGATGTGTGGTTTGTGAGTTATACTCAAAATACCGAACCTGTGTCAGAAAGTGACGGTGATTTCAGTTTCATTTTCGACGAATCATAGCTCCTTCATTTGATCTCCTTTCAATGTGATTCTGCTGCCAATTTTACGTGTTGGGAGTGTTCTTTCATATGCCACCGGTTTCGGGTCAATCCGACGTGTGGTTTGAAAGATATGATCAAAATACCAGACCTCGCTCAGGCTGAACGTAAAACAGAGTAGAACAGAGTATGCACCCCGTGCTCGAGTGAAGTGGTCTGTGCTCGAGCATGTTCTTCCTGTGCTCGAGCATAACACCTTGTGCTCGAGCATAACTTCCCTAGAAGTGCCAAAACTCATATATAAGTCATTTTAGCTTCATATTAACATATTCCAACCATTATTTGATCATAGAAACCTCCGGAATCATTATAGAAACCTCCAATATCACATCTAACAACTTGAATCTTGATATTCATGATAGATCTACCAAGTTCTTCATTCTTCAATATCTTTCTTCTTGGTTCTCCTCTTGATAATAATTCTCCATAACCAAAGTAAGCATCGCCTTGATTATCTTCAATTTCTTTCTTCTTCCTCCTCTTGTTCATTTTCATTAATTCAATCTTCTTCATTCTTTGCTTGACTAATCTACAAAATATGTAACATTAATTATAGTAGTTAGTCAAAGAAATACATTATATGAACTTTTTGCTCTTATCACTTAATATCTATATTTGACATCATCAAAACTAATCATATCTAACAAGATCATGGTGGATAATTTGAAAATAAACCCTTTAAAGAATATTGTGATACTAATGGCATTGATCATAATTTCTCTGCTCCAAGGACATGTGAACAAAATGGAGTCATGGAATGAAAGAATAGAGTACTCACTGAAATGGCTAGAGCAACGCTGATTGGAAAAAATGTGTCTCAAGTTTTTTGGGCTGATGTAATGAGCACAACATGCTACAATTCAAACAGACCCTACATCAGAACAAACCTAGGAAAGACACAATACAAACTATACAAAGGAAGGAAGCCAAACCTGGCTCATTTGGACATCTTCGGTTGTAAGTATTTCATTCATAATAATGGTAAAGATAACTTAGGAAAATTTGATTCTACAACAGATGAAGGAATTTTCTTAGGCTATTCTAACTGGAGTAAAGCATATAGAGTTTTCAATAAAAGAATGTGTGTTGTTGAAGAATCAATTCATGTTGTATTCGATGAATTTGAATCCTTTGACAAAGCTATTGATGATGAGTAGGAATTTATTTTAAATTAAGCAAATGGTCAACCTAATTCTAAATCTTCTATCCTAGAAGTTGACCAAACCATGGAAGAAGATCAGTCACTAGAACAACCTTGAGCCTGGAAATACAGCAAAAGTCATCCCTTAGAGCAAGTCATAGGAGATGTGAATGAAGTAGTCAAAACTAGAAATAGAATTTTCAATGAAGTTAGTTGCTCTACTTTTATTTCTGAGATTGAACCTTCTAACATCGAGGAAGCCCTATCAGACAATGATTGGATAATAGCAATAGAAGAAGAATTAAACCAATTTGAAAGAAATAAAGTTTGGGATTTGGTACCCTGACCTAAGGATCATATGATCATTGGTACTAAATGGGTATTCAAGAACAAACTTGATGAGTATGCAATCATTATCAAAAACAAGGCAAGATTGGTGGCCAAAAGCTATAATAAGAAAGAAGGAATTGATTATGAGGAAATGTATGCTCCAGTGGCTAGATTGGAAGCTATACGAGAACTCCTAGCCTTTGCATGCATCAAAGGATTCAAACTCTATCAAATGGATGTAAAAAGTGCATTTCTAAATGGCTATATCATGGAAGAAGTGTATGTAGATCAACCTCCAGGTTTTGAAGATGTAACCCAACTTGACCATGTTTTCAAACTATGAAAAGCTTTATACGATTTAAAACAAGATTTTAGAGCATGGTATGAAAGGCTTAGTAAATTTCTCATTGATCAAGGTTTTGTACAAGAAAAACTTGATACAACACTTTTTACAAAACAAAAATGAGATGATATCTTAATTGTACAAATATATGTTGATGATATAGTTTTCGGTGCTACTAATGAAACCTTGTGCAAGGAATTTTCTGAGATAATGCAGGGGGAGTTTGAGATGTCAATTATGGAAGAATTGAATTTCTTTCTTAGTTTTCAAATCAAACAAAGAAAGAATGGAATTTTCATATCTTAAACGAAGTATTTGAAAGAGCTATTAAAGAAGTATGGAATAGATGAAGCAAATGGAATGGACACACGTATAAGCTCAACTACGTTGCTTGATGCTGATGTGAAAGGAAAAGATTACAACATCACAAGATATAGAGGAATGATTGGATCATTACTCTAGCTCACTACAAGCAGACCTGATATCTAATTCAGTGTTGGTATGTGTCCAAGATATCAGTCAGCATAAAGGAGTCCCATGTTGAAACTATCAAAAGAATCTTTAGATACCTCACTGACACGGCTTAATTAGGTCTCTGGTATCCTAAAGGAAGAAATGAATATCTAGTTGCATACTCAAAATCTGATCATGGAGGATACAAGATAGACAAAAAGAGTACTAGTGGATAAAGCCAGTTTCTTAGAGGTTCACTTGTGTCATGGTTTAGCAAGAAATATAATATAGTGTCTCTTTCGTCAATGGAAGCTGAGTAAGTTGCAGCATCAAGTTGTTATGCACAAGTGTTATAGCTAATGCAATAACTACAGGATCTTGGTATTTATTTGAAAGAGATACCAATATACTGTAACAAAAATAGCATGATAAGCTTGGTAAAGATTCCAGTTCAACATTCCAGAACAAAGCATATTGATGTTAGATATCACTTCATTAGAGATCATGTCCAAAAGAAAGACATTAAAGTGATATTCATTTCAACTCATCTTCAACTAGCTGATATCTTCACAAAACCTCTTGCAAAAGATCAATTCTTATATATCTGAAGAGAATTGGGAATGGTAAATGTCAATGAATTATAAGTTATTTAGTGTTTACAAAATGTTAGATGATGTTATTTATTGATGTTTTAATGATTACTAACTTAAACATCATAGTTTCTAGTAATTTGTTTTTATAGGAATTTGATACTCTGTTATGAGACATGAAAAGCAGAGGTTAACAGAAGACAATATTACTGGAGGGACAACTTGAAGTAAACCTCATTACCCGAGTAATACCTTGAAGTAATTATAAAGATTACTCGAGTAATGACCTGGAAAGGGTAGCAGTAAAGCATTAATTCAAAATGAATTCAAAAGAAAATGGCATAACGGTTGGAAATGAACAAACAGAAAGGAAGAGATAGATTACTCGAGGGAGGCCTTGAGTAAATCATCAAAGTTACTCGAGTAAGGCCTCGATTAATCATGGGTGGAAATGCAAAATCAATTCAATCTCCATTCAAATTGGTGTTAAAATGCCATCAAATGATCGAGGGAATATACATAAGTAATACTTACTTATGACAGGTATGTGTTTAAATTGCATTGATTTAAGTTTTTAAAAAGCCTTACTTGAGGGATCCCTCAACTAATGCCCAAGATCACTCGAGGGAGCCCTCGACTAATGTCAGGCATCTAGGTTATAACTCTGCGCGTCACGTCATTTTCACAAAATTACTTCAAGTAATTCTCTGAGTAACCTCCTACAAAATCTGTTAACAAACTCTTCCTCACTCATTTTTCGACAAAACCCATCAAAATTTCTTGAGAAACACTTCTTCAAATCTCCCAAAAATCTCTAACCTAATCCTCAACAGTTGCGAGATAATTTTTCTGAAAATCTTCTCTTTCACAATTAAAATGGTTAGAACCAAAACCACTACTCCTAAAACTCCTTTTGAGTCTTCTAATCCTCAGTAATCGCATGATTCTATTCCATCTCCTCCAACCAAAAGACAAAAATTCACTCCTCGTTCAAAAGCTAAATCCAAGCCATAGACCAAACCCAAGGTGAAGGGGGTAGTGATCAAGGAACCAATTCCCTCAAAAGCTCAATCTAAGAAGGATGTTCCTCCTGGTAGAGGCAAGAAGACTAAGGCAGCATCTCCACCTCCTTCTGATTCCTCTGACATACGAACTTTCTCTGAGAAGCCATAGAAAAAGGTTAAGTTTGATAAAAACATTGCTAAAGTAATGGAAAACATTTCTGAGGAGGCTTTTCAATCAAAAGGCGTAAAATGGGGACAATCCTCAAGGGAACCAGAAGTCAGGGAAGAAGAAATTACATTCCCTCTAACTAGATTCAACATAAAGAAGATTGAGGAATCACAAAAAATCAAAGATCACTTTTCAAGGAGAAAAGTGTACAAGATGCACTTCATTAACCTCAATGTTCTTCAAGAGGTATTGAAATACAACTTTAATTCATATCTGGAATCCTATATGCCTTGGCTTTTAGTGAAACTTCCTTTTTGTCCCAAAATAGTGAGACATTTCTATTGTAATTTAGAACTTGTCAATGATCCACTTAGGAACTCTCTGGAAGAAGAAATGGTCTCTAAGGTTAGAAAGCAAGAAATCCTAATCTCACCCTCCAAAATCAACACCTGGCGAGGAATAGAAGACCTACATGAGGACAAATATCCTAATCTTGATTCAAATTAGTTATTTTCTATCCTACGGCCTAGTGAGATAGTAGGACCCCTCGGTTTCAATCCAAGTGATATGTGTGATATTTACAAACTCTTATGGTATATCTATTCTAGAGCCATAGTGAACAAAGAGCATAATTACACACATTTCATAGAGAGATAAGTGCCAAAAAGAAGAAGAAGATTGAGACTGTAACAAGCCATTTTGATGAGACACAGTCTTCTGCTCTAGCATCCGCATCTTCTCCTTCCTGTTTTGGTGCCTGATTGTAGAAATTTTTAGAGAATATTCTCAAGGGTTTCCATATCGATATTGCCAATACAAATGCTGAGTTGGTAACCCATATAAATGTGAAGATGAGAGAGCTTGTGGAGAGAATGGATAAGAGGCATGAAGAGATGTTAGCAGAACAATGGGCTCAGGGTGAGCTCTTAAGATTACTCCACGTCAGACTTGATGCTATGGCATCTAGCACATCCACTCCTGGTTCATCTATGCCTACTACTATTAAGCCAGTACCACCTTCTGAGCCTGGACCCTCATCCATCCCTCCTCCAAACAATCTTTTATTCTCTATGCTTGACGCATCATCCTTTTTTAGGCACATTGATATCACAGTCGATGATCCTATTCAGCCAATTCAGCTTGAACCAGTGTCCACACCTATTACATCCATTGAGGAAGTGGTTGTCTCCTCTAGTGATCATTAATTACCTGAAAGAACAATAGAAGTGGATATTTCTTCTTAGGTACCAGTAACACAAAGTCATTTAAAGGATCTTGTTGTGGTTCCTCCTCTGGTAGTTCCTGTACTGAACCTTCTAGCTCCTCTTTAGATTCTTCAAGTTCAGATAACTCATATGGCTATGTCTACACAGCTCTTCCTGTCAATCCTATCTCTGTAGTCAAGCCATCAGTCCCTCTTCTCTTGATTGATTCTATCTATTATGATGAAGACAAAAAGGGGGAGATGAATTAGGGTGATTTTGTGATTAATGATGTGATTTTGATTATGAATTATGATGGATATGGGTGTATAGGGTTTAAGGGAATCTTTATTAGTTTTTGATTATGTAATGAACTCTTTCTACAATTTCAATTGAGGTTATATTACATTGTGGACTAATAAGTTTTTTGGTTGTATGCAAGGTGAACAAATTAGAACATATACAAAATTATGAACTTTTGGATTCAAAAAGGTCTAAAATACTAAATTTCTCAAATTTGAATTCAAAATAATCTTCCCAAAGTTATTTCAGAAGAGTTTTCAAACTTGAAATGAACAAAAGATTCCATATGAAATATTATCATGAAGCATATGATTGAAAACTTAATTTCAAAAACTTTGTTCAAAATCACCAAGTTTTGTCATCATAAAAAAGAGGGAGAATGTTAGATCCCATATGTTTTGATGATAACAAAGATTGGATTAGTCATGCAAATGGTTTTGCTAATAAACAAAATGATTTGAACAAAGTAACTAAGTTCTCAAAAAGCATTACTCGAGTAGCTACTCAAGTAATGAAGAAGAAATGCATGACAAAGTACAGAAGAAAGGAACACTGTGAGAATCTTTGAAGGATTACTCGAGGGAGCCCTCGGATAATGGCCTTCATTACTCAAGGGACCACTCTAGTAATGTGTGAAAAAATGTTCTAGAAGCTCTCGGTCAAAAATTATAGGGGATTACTCGAAGGGTTTACTCCAGTAATCTACAAAGTTATTTGAAAAGCTTACTCGAGGGATTACTCGAGTAACCAGAGTAAAAATCATCCAGTAGCTCTCGGCCAAGAAATGACAGACATTCCCACAGCTCTACTCTATGATTTAACATCACGGTAGCTGCACTCTAAGGTTTGTCATCACGATGGCTCTACTCTAGGGTTCTTCATCACAGTGGCTCCACGCTACAGTACTGCACTCAGTGCTTTACTTATCCACTATGATTGGTTAGCCCCTCCCGTCAAAACTCACTGTAGGTAGCCCTCTCCCATCAAAACTTTTCGTAGGTAGCCCTTTCTGATTAGAATCCTCTATAGGTAGCTCTTTTCGGTTAGTTACTTATATATAGAAGCACCATTGTAGAAGGAACCCAGATCTCATAAAGTGCCTCTTTTCTAGCAGTTCTATAGCAAGCTTTTTTTAATTTCGCTATCCCATCTGGGGTCATTTATATTCTTATGAAATCAAAATGTAATAGTTAATTTCTTGGGTTACAATTTACTTGGTAACCCTTTAACATATTATTTTCCAGCTACCAATCGACTCCTAATATAGCCTCAAGTTAGTAGATTAGCAGGTAGATCAATTCTGTCTCTTATTTCATCATGAAGCTATCATCTCAATCAATCCTTTATGGGAAATATATTATAATCATAATAGTTTCCTATGCTAGACAAGCAACAAGCAACCTCGAAAAACCTCATACACATTTCAATATATTCTAGTACCATGTTCCAATACCTCAGACCACCCAGGTTAATTCAAATTCATAACAAATCAGTTTGACTATTGAGTCTGATTCTTGGATCACAATTGAACTCTTAGAATCTCAACATTAATTAAGCTGGGAAATCACTTTTTTGAATTCCACGAATCATCAGTAGCCCATCACAATTCTAAATAAATTTTCCACCCTAAGGACACACCGGTCCACTAGGTTTTAAGGCCTCTGGATGCACAGGTCTATTACCATATATATAACATATAGGATTTATAACCTAGGGTCTCTCATGTTAGATCCCAAGTTTTGATGATAACAAAAGGTAATTATGTGCAAAGCATGGTTTTATAAGTATATGGAATGATTACAAAGTTACCAAATGCATATGGCAAAGTTCTGTGATGTCTGCTATCAGATTTAACTGATGTACTCGAGCATAAGAACTAGAACTCGAGCATGGAGCTCTTTTGTACTCGAGCAGATGCGAGTGTTAGATAGAAAGTGTTTGCCCGAGAGCAAATACTATCATTTTTACTGATGCACTCGAGCACTGGAGATAGCACTTGAGCATGAGACTCTTTCTCACTCGAGCACATGCGAGTGAGGGACTGTAAGTATTTGGCCAAGAGCAATTCCTGTCATTCTTACTAATGTACTCGAGCATTGTAACCAACACTCAAGCATGAAACCGGTTTGCACTCAAGCACTAGCGAGTGAAGGACTGCAAGTGTTTGGCCGAGAGTCATGAAGGTCAGAGAAGCACAAGTATATGCCCGAGTGAGGCTTCATATGCCCGAGTGACACATCAGCACTCGCGAGTAAGAAATCTAACTCTCTCAAATTCTGATGCAAGTATTGATAACAAGAGTATATTACATGAGAATATTCTTCTCACTCGAGCAGGAGTATGTGTGCTCGAGTGAGGGCCCATATCACCTGCGAGTGCAAAATCTCACTCTTACTAAAATGGTATGCGAGTGTTGTCCAGAGATGGGTCTCTTAGTGTAATGAGCAAGGCCACTCGAGCAGAAGGAGTTGTGCTCGATTGAGGCCCTACATCACTCGCGAGTGAGAAAATGATCTCTCTGAAATCCTGTGGAAGTACAAGTATAAAACTGAAGAACAAGGAGAAAAATTGTGAGTTCACTCAAGTGAGCCTATCCATGCTCTAGTGATCTCTACCAGAAGACAAAATGCACCAGTATTACAGCGTTCAATCCGAATATGGTTTAATGATATTTATTTATCTTATCGTCACTTATTATTATTTAACATCATTTTGAATGTATTATAAGTGTGATACAGGAGGATGAACGTTTGAAATAAACAGACTCGAAGGAAGTCAAACAACGGCAGACAACATCATTACAAGCACGTACCTACCGTATTCAAAGTTTTCAAACATGCGCATGCCGTTCCACAGTAACATGCCCCGCTCCACAATGATCGTTATTCAAACGGGTAAAAATGAACGTCTATAAATACAGAGTCCCAGAGATCGTCAAAGATAACGAAGCACAAGAATTCACAAGCAAATTCACGAGTCTCTGTAATTCATATTTTCTCTGTATTCATATTGATCTTCAGTATTTATCATACTTGCTCTGTAAGAGAGTCTATATACATTTCAAATTCTATTTTCATTTGATCTCAAGGTATTGGGACCTTGAGAGGGTAGATATCCTTACGAGAGAAGCAGTTGAGAGAATTCCTAGTAAAACCTTCCACTCATAAGACTTATAAGATACAAGCTGTAGAGAACGTTGCTGCTCGTAAGACTTACAGTGGTGTAAGCAGGAGAGAACGTTGCTGCTCATAAAACTTGTATACGTAAGCCAGTGGGAAAGGTCATAGGTTGTTTTTCTGCACGTAAGACTTGTCGTAAGGGGGAGAGAAATTTCTTAATGTGAGAATATTTCTGCTCATAGTCCATTCAAGGACAATTATTGTTTTGTGGCATTCTGAGAGCCCATTGAATCTTGGAAGCATAGTGAAAATCTCAATAGGTCTTGATCTCTGAGGACTGGACGTAGGCCTGGTTTTTAGGCCGAACCAGTATAACTCTCTGTGTCCTAATCTTCTCAACTCTACCCTGTCTACAACTAATTTCATATCACCACACCAAGCGAAAAAATTTAACACATCACCCAATTCACCCCCCTCTTGGGTGAAGCTTGCCTCTTTCATCTCACTCAACTTTTTGGTTCATCATGAAATCTAGAACCTCAACATCATATAAATTGGAAATCATTTTCCTCTATTATACCTAATAGGTTTGCTAAGAATCAAGATCAATAGTGCCTATTCTAACCTCATTATCTTTGGGATGATCCTCAAAACATTACTGAAGGTTCAATACTATCCACAAGGTTCAAATTTCTATTATGTATTAAACCATAGTGCAACCCGATTCGCATTTTGTCCTAAGTACTATTTCAACTTTGATCTGATTTAAGCCTATCCCAACCTTTATTATCATCAGATTGAATCCTCTAGGATCAACATATGGCATAATCATCACGCATCATGTATCACTGTATATTATACCTAAATACCTTTAACGCCATGGTGTTACTAAGGATCATTACCTAGTATGAAGAAACCTCAAAACATTTACTATACCTCGAGTTCCCATAACCTTATCAAATGAACCCTTCTGGCAGTATTCACTATAACATAAATGTTCTGTATTAAAATCAATACTTATATCATCACACTATACCTCTAAGAATTCTTTAAATCATCTAATTAAGATAATCATTAGTCATAGAGAAACCACAAGATAATCACTCTTCCTCCGTCTCCATGACCTTGCTAACTTAACTTCCTAGGGGGACATCCTTCCTAAGATTTCCCTGGGTTGAGTATGCTTAACTTTCAAGTACCCATGCTAAAACACAGATACCGGCTTCCGCTACTTCCGACCACCGATACCCCGTGACTATCCTTGTCTCATATAGTCATGCCAACTCTTTCCAGCTAACAACATACTATGTGTGGACTACACAATGGCCTTAGCCGTACCTGCCTCCTCGGGTTTCACAACATCCTTGGTTCATCCTTAGTCCGATATTGCACCACTTTCTACCCCTTCAGATATTCACTAATCTCTTGGGGCTAGTTTACAAACTAGAGTGTTTTACTCCTTTGGTACCCTCATCCATGAATATTTCTTATCACTGTGTAATAAAAATCATATCAGTATACTATCCTGATGCTAGAACTGCTACCCTACCATAACCTCTTGGGCTTTTCCAGAACCGCTTGAACCTATGATACCAAAATATCATACCTTATCATATTTTCTTATTTTTCAGAGTGCTTACAGAGAGTTCGGTGAACAACACAGGAATAGTGTAACAATACTGATATTTAGTACATGATTACATCAGAGGTTTACCCCATAGGATTTGATAATGTTTACACTTTTATATAAAAGATCTAAAATATCAACTACATATAACCATCTATCCTCGCCTAATGATCCGTGCCCGTCAGTTCCCCATTGTCTACAACCTTTCCTTTGCATCCGCTAGTTCTCACTAGCACTATCATTATTGAAAAAAAATGAGATTTTGAGGAATCCCAGTAGCAACATACTATCATTCATATAAAATAAGGAAAGTAAATATGCTATGCACTAGTTAATGAACAATATAAAAACATCGACATGTATACATGTTTAGGTCTTCCACCCCACTATTTGTACACTGGTTGAATTGACACCCAAGCCCTAGGTGTAAGTGCACTTCTTGCACTAACTGCCCCTTTCGGCAGACCGCCCTTTTTGGGAAAACCATGTTGATTAATTAAGCAAAACAAAGGCAACCACAAAACATATAAACCATGACATCATGCATGAAGGATATAGTTACAACCTTAAATCTTTTTCTCCTCGATTTACGTGCTAGCACCCTGGGCTCTCAACTCGGTCCTAAAATGTAAAACGTACAAGATTAGGTTCAAACCCAGTCATGTACTATTCTAGGCACTTCCATAGTGTTTTTAGTGGTTATACGAGTCAACTGTGACTAAAACGCCCCTGGGGACCGGGCTCGGCCCCGCCATACCCTGTTTGACCGTACCTTTCCTGAAATTATGACCTGGGCTATTTTGACATATTTTCATCCAAGAAATCCATTTCCAGACTTGAAAGTACCAAAAGACCAGAATGCCCTTGGTAGCCCTTATTTTACGGTTTCAGAGGCATTTTCATTGTTATGCTTTTTCAGGCTTTTTTGAAAAGTGATAAAATATAACCCCACCTAATTTTCCCTCTTCAACTTAGTGGAATCATGTAAACATCAAAAATCCAACTCTAACCCGTCCAATTTGTTCTGGCCAAAATCTACAATTCTTTGGGAGAAATTGAGGTTTTCAAAATTTGACTCCGCAGGCCTACTCTTTTATGCTCTTAGCCACTGTATTAACTATTTAATTACGTTAAAACTACCATTTAAACTCAATTTGAGCAGCATAACCTTTAGAACTCAACTTTTTCCAAATTTGCAAATAGAGCAAATCCAGCAGAATTCCATCATTTAAATTACTCAAAGCAGTCAAAAAAATCAATATTCGAAGTTTTGGAAGTTACCTTAAGCTCCTTCTTGCTCTTACTTCTTATGGCTGAAACCGTAACCCTTAAAACACTAAAATTCCTACTTCAAACACCTTCAATAACATAGAAGAGAGGTTTAGGAGAAGGGTTATACTCGTTAGGTACAAATTCACCGAAGAAATTGACCTACCTTGTGAGATTTTCCCCATTCTCTCTATAAAATTCTCTCATACTTTTTGTCTCTATTTGTTGTCAAAATTGACCTGAAAGGGGCTGGGAAGGGAAGGAGATGACTATAAAAACATATCTCATAATTTTCCCTTCATTTAATTAATTGTCAAATTTATTGGAAATTCTGGCAGATTTTATGCCCAAACTTTGAAAAATCATAACTAAATTTGAAGACATCATATTGGAGTGATTTCAAAGGCTATAGAACCTTATTGAGTCTAGTTTCAAGAAAAAATATAGTTTTTTCAATTGCAAGCATAAAATTCCTATAATTAAATTCTTTTGATGTTGTTCCAGAAAATCAAAGTTTTTTTTGGCTAACTTAAAAAATTCATAATTTTTTACATACAGCTCCAAAAATCACCCATTACCTATCAAATTATAGCTTAGGATGTCTACTTTCTCCCTTTAAAATTGCATGATTTGTTATAATCAATTGTTCATCCAAAACCATATAATAATGTCACTTCCTCACAGGAGATTTTCTTTGGTAGCAAATTCTCATTCCTAGGACTCTTGCTAAACTGAGGCTTAGCAGTCCACCTGATTTAGGCTTATTCTCAAGCTTCTAATCCCAAAATTTGGGATATTATGCTTCCAATTCCTATGACTAATGAGACATTTAGGAACACATGGTCTCTCACTTCAAACTCTAATGAGATCTACCTCTTGTCAGTATAAATGTTCTACCTACTATGGGTTGTAAGGAGTTTCTATTTGATCATTTTAATCTTCTTGGTGGTTTGCTTTACCATATCAGGCTCAATGATAGCCCTTTCACTTAGCTTTATCCAATAAAATAGTGATCGACATTTCCTTTTGTATAATTCTTCAAATAGAGTCATCTAAATGCTTTCATGGTAACTGTTATTGTTAGCAAATTCTGCCAAGGGAATGTGTTCATGCCAAGTTCCCTTTAACTTAATAGTATAGGCTCAAAGCATGTCTTCGAGGGTAAAAATGGTCTATTTGGTTTGTCTATTTGTTTGAGGGTGATAAGTTATGCTAAAGTTCAATCTTGTCCCTATAACCTTCTAGAGAGCTCTCCAAAAGTTAGACATGAATTAAGGGTCACAATCTAATACTATGTTCTTCAGGGTTCTATGCAACCTGACAATTTCCTTTATGTATAGCTTAGCCAGGCATTCTAGTGGGGTGCCTACATGGTTGGTAAAAGGAGGGCCAATTTTGTGAGTTGGTCCATAATTACCCAAATTGCATTATGGCCCGCTAGGGTTAAGGGTAAACCTATTACGAAATCCTTGGAGATACTCTCTCACTTCTATTGAGGTATCACAAGGTTCTTTAAAAATCCAAGGGGTCTCTGGTGTTCTATTTTAACCTTTTGACATATTAAGCATTTCATTGCAAATTCAGTCACATCTTGCTTCATTCTTGGCCACCACTAACTGTGTTTTATGTTGTGAGACATCTTTATCACACCTGGGTGAATAGTATACTTACTTTGGTGGGCTTCCTCAAGAAGAAATTCCCTTGATCTCTCGTCATTATGAACACAGACTCTCCCCTTGTATCTTATGAGGCCATCATTTCTAATCTCATATTTGTTCTCTTTTCCATCCTCCAATTCTTCCCTTGCCCTCAGCAATGACTCATCTTCTAGTTAATCCAGCTTGATTTCCTTCCAGAACTTATTCTTGATTTGAGTCGATAGCAAGACAATCCCTTGGTAGACTAGTAAGTTGATATCTCTAAGCCTCTCCAACCAATGTTGTTTATAAGAGCTTGGGTGAAACACATGGATTGCCTTCATTTTCAAGGCATCTGTAACCATATTTTCCATGGGTGGTATTTCAATTCAAAGTCATAGTCCTTAAGGAATTCCATCCACCTACGTTATTTGTTGTTTAGTTCCTTTTAATCAACCATATACTTCAAGCTCTTGTGGTCACTAAATACTTTGAATTTTGAGTTGTATAGGTGATGCCTCCAAATTTTCAAGCCAAACACTACTGCGTCCAAATCAAGATTGTGAGTAGGATGGTTTTCTTTATGCGACCTTGATTGTCTTAAGGCAAAGGCCACCACCTTGCCTTCTTGCATTAGAACACAACCTAATCCCTTCAGTAAAGCATTAGTATACTACGTGTAGGGTAGATTAGGGTTAGGTATGATGAGTACTTGTGTAGTGGTCAATCCCTACTTAAATTCTTGAAAAGCTACCTTATATTTCTCGGTCCAAACAAAAGGTTGATCATTCTTAGTCAATCGAGTCAATAGAACAACTATTTGAGAAAATCCCTTAAAGAACCTACGGTAGTAACCTATAAGTCCAAAGAAGCTCCTAACCTCTATGACTGACTTTGGTGATTCCTACTTCAACACTATCTACCTTACTCGGTCAACTGCTACTCCTGATGCAGACACAATGTGACTAAGAACATTTACCTCCTTCAGCCAAAACTCATACTTACTCATATTGGCATATAGTTTATGCTCCTTTTGTATCTATAGTGCAATCCTGAGGTGCTCTCTGTGTGCTTTCTTATTTTTAGAGTATATTAGAATGTCGTAGATGAAGAAAATGACAAATTGATTAAGGTAGGGTTTAAAGATCCAATTCATGTAGTCTATGAGTACTGCTAGGATATTGGTAAGACCAAATGGCAAAACCAAGAACTCATACTGCTTATATCTGTTAGATCCCATATGTTTTGATGATAACAAAGATTGGATCAATAATATGAAAGGATTTGATGAAAAATAAATGAATTTGAACAAAGTGGCAAAGCATTACTTGAAGTAAGCACTGGAGTAGTAAACAAATTTTGTTAAGGCTTAGTCGAGTAGTTACTCGAGTATAGGAAGCCATTACTCGAGTAGCCACTTGGGTAATCACAGAGAATTTCATCTAGAGAAGCACTGCCAAAATTTGGGAGATGTTACTTGAGGGACCACTCGAGTAATCTGTAAAGTTATATAGACTATTACTCAAGTAGTCACTCGAGTAACATAATTTACAAAGGCATCACTCGAGTAACCACTCGAGTAACCAAGGCAAAAATCTTCCAATAGCTCTTGGCCAAGAAATACAACAATTTACTCTAGTAGCCACTCGAGTAACCATGTGAGAAAAAGGCATTACTCGAGGGAGCACTCTAGTAATCTGCGGAGTTATTCGATCCATTACTTGAGGGATCACTCGGGTAACCAGGTAAGAAAACTGTTAGCCAAGATTTGAATGACATTACTCGAGGGAATAATAGAGTAATCTGCAAACTTATTTCAACTCTACTCGACACTCAGGTAATTTATGAAGAAAACACATGGCTACTCGAGTAAGCACTCGAGTAATTAGATTACCACAGTCAGCACCCGAGCAACCTTTGAAGGAAAGACATGGCTACTCGAGTAATTAGGTATTTCCAAGGTTTGTGATCTATCTCACTCCATGTCTTACCCGAGTAATATCTTATGAAATATGTTGAGTTATCCACTGCAATATTTTTGACAGGTTTACTCGAGAGACCACTCGAGTAACATATATGATTACTCGAGTAGCCACTCGAGTAAGGCAGTCCAGAAATTATGTTTTCAATCGAATGTTTATTAAATTGTTTTCTATATGATTAACTCTTTATTACATTAGTATCTTCAGTACATTTAAAGTGAAACAATGAAGAGATCATGCAAGATGAGTAAATTCAAATAAAGTGTCCGAGATCTCACCTACCGCTACCTACCGCAAATGGATAGTTTTCAAATTCGAAGAATAGTCAACCATTGCTGCGCGACTCTAACGGACATGTTTGAATTACTTCCAATAGACATTACAAATTATCTATATATATGGAGCATTTAAAGAAAAGAAAAGACACAAGAATTAAGAATACACTGATCAACACACTCTTAGTGCTTTGTTTTTCTTATGCTTATTTATTGTACTTCAGTGATTATATATTTACTCTGTGAGAGAGCTTTTCATTACAAACTTAATATTTGTCATTGAGACAACTTAAGTTTATGGAACCTTAAGTTGGGGATTTGATTACAACATATAAGGGGGAGCGAGTGTTCAGGTGAAGGAACTTGTTGGTACTGAGGTGCCAAGAACCCACTAAATCTTGGAAAATATAGTGAAACTCTCAGAGACGCTCTGAGGACTGGACGTTGGTTAAAGTGGTTGTAGCCGAACCAGTATAACTCTCGGTGTACACTTCAGTGATATTTCTCTTTGCTCTCAAATGTTTTAAATATTCAGTTAATTTACTTATATTCAACGAAATTTCTGGTATAACCCAATTCACCCCCCCTCTTGGGTGAAACGCTTGCACTAACAATATCGTGTTCTAAAAGCCATTTTGGGGATGTCTTTTGCTTTGACTCATAGCTGGTGGTATCTAGATCTTAAGTTAATCTTAGAAAATGCAAATGATCCAAATAGTTGATCTATAAGGTTGTCAATTTATGGTAGGGATATTTGTTCTTGATGGTTACCTTGTTGATTTACCAATAGTCAATGCATATTCTCTTGCTGCCATACTTTTTCTTCAAATATAATATCAGCAATCTCATATAGTTCCTCTATCTGTTCATTTAGCTCTGCCAATTCTAATAGGGACATCTGGTTTGGAGTCTTTAAGATTGGTCTCGTCCTGAGAACTAAATCGATGGTGAATTCAACTTCTCTTTCTGGAGGCAGTCCTAACATCTATGTAGGAAATGTATCCCCCTACCTTAATAACCGAAATTATTGTTCAAAAATGAGTCATTAAGTTAAATTAGAGACCAACAGGTAATTCAAAACTTATTGAAAGTCTCAACTTTAAGACAGGTTTCGGTCCTGTGACAAAGTAGGTTTTCAAAACTTTTCCAAAACCAGTTCAATACGGTCCCACATTCAACTTCCGAATATATTTGGACTGTGCAGTTCAGTTCCATTCAAAAATATCAGAGTGTATAGCAAAATTCTCAGTGACTCTCAGGATTCATCTACTTACCATAAGGGTTCACATGGCATATTCGCCAGTTTTAGTTTCCCATATCGAGGATAACATCACACTGTCCAAATTTACAACATTTATAATTTGTACAATAATCCCAAAAATATGATAGCAAACTACCCAAAACTAAAACTCCTAGCTAGGAGCTCTAGCTGCCCTTCGTCACATGCTTTTCCTTTAAACTGCTTGCCCTAGCTGTAGGTTAGTTAATGGAAAGATTGAGATTAAAAATAATTATAGTAGTAATAGTTCACTTATAACATGTATAATCATTAGGCATGTAAGCAAATCACAAACAACAACACATCAACGGCATTTCTACCACATCTTTCACTATTTTTACAATGCCATGTTTCACATCAGCATATTTTACAACAGTATATTTTAGAATGGAATGTTACACTACGGCATGTTTCTCAATGGCATATTTCACAACATCATGTTTTACAATGACATGTTTCACAATGGCATGTTTCATGTTCCACCATGACATGTTTCAATGATAAGACATGCATACAATGCACTATACACAATATAAGAGAGAGGATCACTACCTTGTTCTTTCCGCTTATGCACTAGCACCATTTTATCACGTGCAGGGCAAATGTTAAATCCTATATTAGAATTATGGGCGATAGGTTATTACTTAATCCAATTCTTCTTTAATTTAAACACTCAAGTTTGTTATCATTAGGGATGTTTAATCAAGTCAACTAAGGAGTTAAAGTGGTCAATTAACCTAAAAGACCAATTTCTAACCTCAGAGTTCAATAATGTTACATTATGCCAATACATCTTCAATTTTAGTATAAGTGACTAAATCTGCCAGAATTTTTCATTAACTTTGAAAAGTCATAACTAAATCAATAAAAATCAAAATGGGGTGATTCCAAAGGCTATGTGACCCTTATTTAGTCTATTGCAAGGAAAAATATCACCCATATCTAATTGGATACACATCATTCCCATAATTTTCATTTATTGCACACTCTCAGAATTCAACCCAGTTTTCATGGCCTAACTTCAAAAATTCATAACTCCAAGTGTACAAATCAAAATGATACAAATGATCAATCACATTAAAGCTTGAGATGTCTACTATTTAATTGGAAAGTTTTAGAATTTTTAAAGATCATTTGGTTATCAAAAAATACCATAAAATCAAGGTACCTTACTGGAATCCTGTTCAGCAGAAAATCCAGTTTTGCATTTTGAGTTTCAATGACCCAAAATTTAGAAGCCGGGGCTATACCTACACAATTTTTTGTATCGAAAACAATGGTCACATCAAAATGAACAAATTCTCACTCATTCCCCATGTTTTATTTTGGCAGAAATATCAACAAAATTCCAGAAATTCCCAAACTCCCAAATTGAGCATCAAACTTGTATCATATGGTTTCTAATCATCATAAAACACCAAACACATAACCAAAACACCATGAATTCTCCAAACCATAACTTGGACAAAATGAGGACAGAATTATATATGTCAAAATACTCATTCAACCTACACAACCAATAGCTCAAATTGAAGCCAATATACACCTCTTACTTCTCCTTAGCTCCTTTCTTTGGTTTTTCTTAGATGATGGCAAAAAACACCTCCTCTTGAAATTTTAAAACCATAGAAATGAAGTTCTCATGAAGAGGAACAATGTTTATGAGGGACACTTAAGCCATAGATGAGGTTAAGAAGGTGAAAATCAAGCTAGAATGTCTCACCATCACCTTGCTATTCTTTCTTTTTCATTATAGCTGCAGTAAACCGACTTAGAGAGAGAGACTAAGAGTGATGAATGATCATATTTTTGGCTTCCATTATCCCTTAAAGAACTGGTGGAAATTGTGGTCTAATGGTGGTAAAAAGTTATGGTTATAATTGATTCACCTTGGTCAAATACTTGTAACAATTCAACTTGAGTTTTTTCCCCTTTGATCAAGTCTTCTCTTGGCTATTGTATTGGACGCCTCAAATGTGCCAAGAGTGAGGAAGTATATTGGTTAAATTCTCTCTTCTTTTATCTTTTATGGCTAGCCACAATTATTGACCAAAAGTGAAAACATGTTGACTTGTTCTTCTTTTCCTTCCTTTTGCTTTTTGACTTATTCAATGGATTTGGCATCACTTAAATTGCCTATCCTCTTCCTCTATTCTTTGGGTCCTAGATGAAATTGAAGAGGAAATGTGTTGACCATGTAATCTCATGTCTATAGGTTCAAGCTTGACCTTATTTTTCCTTAATGTAGTTGGACATTTTGACCAACTTTTCCCTTCTTCCTATTTTACATTTTTGGACTTTTTTACAAGGTGAGAGGAAGAGTAACTTTTTGTTTTTCATTCTCATGATTACATTTGCTTTTCAAGAACAAATATTGACCCTTCATTTTAGTTTCCAATTTTGACCTCAAGATCAAGTAGCAATAAATTCTCTATTATGTTTAGCCCTTAGATGTATTTTGGGATATTACAATTCTCCCCCCGTACAATAAATTACGTCCCCAAAATTTGTTACACAACTTGAGTCGAAAACTCCAGATAATGTGTTTGCATGTTAACTTCTGCTTCCCATGTGGCTTCGCTCTGAGACATTCCTTTCCATACCACTTTGACAAACTAAATACTTCGGTGCCTGAGCCACCTTTCTTCTCAGTCAATAATTTGTTCTGGCTCTACCGCATAGGTAAAGTTGTCTTGCAAGTCGACATCTTTATTCTCAATAATGTGTGAGGCATCTAGTTGGTACTTCTTCAGTTGTGAAACATGAAACACGTTATGGAGCCTGCTCAAGTTTTGGGGTAGGGCTACTCGATATGGTATAGGTCTGATTCTCGCAAGAATCTTAAATGGACCGATGTACCATAGACTTAGCTTCTTTTGCTTAATTGCTCTTCCAATGCCTGTGACTAGAGACACTCTAAAAACTATATGATCTCCCACTTCAAACTCTAGAGGTCTTCTCCTCTTATCAGTATAGCTCTTCTATCAACTTTACACTGCAAGAAGCCTCTTTCTGATGATTTTAATCTGCCCTATGGTTTGATCAACAAGATCTAGCCCATACAACTTTCTCTTAAATAATTCTGTCCAGCACAAAGGTGATTGGTACTTCCTCCCATATAACACTTCATACGGAGCCATCTGAATGCTTGCTTGATAGCTATTGTTATAGGCAAACTTAGCTAGTGGAAGAAAGTAGTTCCAATTCCATTTAAAGTCTAAGATGTTAGATCTCATGTTTTGATGATAACAAAAGAATGGTTTGAAAAGGAAATAATTAATAAACAAGTTTGAACAAGGTAATAACAGGAACAAGCATCACTTGAAGTAAGCATTGGAGTAATGAAGAAAGACCAAGAGAAAATGCTGAGGAACTTGATCAGAAGCAAGTTTTCTAATGCATTACTCGAGGCGCTACTCGAGTAATGAGACAAAACTTGAAGTAACCAGAGACAACTTCCAGTAATCTGCCAACGTTACTCGAGTAGGTACTCGAGTAATAGTATAAAAAGTTTCAAGGTGTTCTCGGCCTGCCAATGTTACTCGAGTAGCTACTCGAGTAACCAGGTAAAAACTTGGAGTTACTCTCGGCCTGCCAATGTTACTCGAGGAGCTACTTGAGTAACCATGTGAAAAACTTCCTGTTGTTTCAGAGTGCCAATGATACTCGAGGAGCTACTCGAGTAACTCTGTTTCTGAAAATATGGAGCTCTCGGCACTTTGTACTACTGCCAATGTTACTCGAGGAGCTACTCGAGTAACACACTGAAGTAAGTGAAAACTTGAAGGTGGTACCCGATTAACTTGATTTCTTTTTATCTCATTTTCCTCGAGTCCTTACTCTAGTATGCAAGTATTTAATGTTCTATTTGAAGTGGATTCCTCGAGTAAGTACCCGAGTATGCAGAAATATTTTCAAGGTAAACTTCAAGTCATTAACCGGGTAAGTCATGCACAAAAAGTACAGTTACTCGAGGTGGTACCCAAGTAACCTATGCACAAATGAGTGCATTACTCGAGTCAGTACCCGAGTAACAAGGTAAGTGCTCTCGGCCTTGAAATCCTACCAATATTACTGGAGTAGAGCATCGAGTAATCAAAAACAATCTGAACGATTACTCAAGGTGTTACCCCAGTAACCTATAAAGTTGTAAATGCATTACTGGAGTAGGTACCCGAGTAAATAACTATTTCCAAAGGTTTGAAATTTAGTTTACTCCATGCACTACCCGAGTAATCCTATACTTGTTCATTGACTTGCGGTCAATCAAAGATTTCCCGATGATACTCGAGTAGGTACTCGAGTAAACTTCAAGGGATACTCGAGTAGCTACTCGAGTAAGCATACCCAGAAATTTAGAAATCATTCAAACGTTCATTAAACTGTTTCCTATATGATTAATCTTTCATTGTATTAGTATTTCTAGCATATTTACAGATAAACAATGAAGGAATCATATCAAGAAAGGGAAGTCAAATCAAACGTTCATATGCCAACCACCGCCAACGGATATTTTTCAAAAACTTGAAAAGTCAATAGTGGCTGCGCACTCTCCAACGGACGAAAAAAATTGTTTCAACGGTCATCACCAACATATCTATATATATAGGAACATCCAAACAGAGAAAAAAACAACAAGAACACACACAAACGTATCATCAAGTTCATTCCTCTGTTTTTATGTTGAAATTGATTTTCTATTCTTCAGTGATCATTAATCACTCTGTAAGAGAGATATTTCATTCAAACTCAATATTTGTTGTTGAGATAACTTAAGGTTGTGGAACCTTGAGTTAGGATTGAATTACAACTTGTAAGGGGGAGCGAGTGTCCAGGTAAAGGAACTTGCTTGTACTGAGGTGCCAAGAACCCACTGAATCTTGGAAGTTATAGTGAAACTCTCAGAGAAGCTCTGAGGACTGGACGTAGCTCAAAGTGGTTGTGACCGAACCAGTATAACTCCTGGTGTACACTTCGGTGATATTTCTCCTTACTCCTCCTGTTTTAAATTCACTGTCAAAGTTTTTATATTTGCAACGAATTTTTAGTATCACCCAATTCACCCCCCTCTTGGGTGAAACACTTGCTCTAACATTTGGTATCAGAGCATAGGTCTTCTTGTTAAGGTTTAATAGCCTAAGAAGGATCCAATGGCAAGCATGGGTGAAGGAATTCTTCCCGACGGAGCATCCATCACTAGACCCCCTGGTTTCAATGGAGAACACTTTTCTTTCTGGAAAGCTAAGTTCAGAGTGTTCGTGATGGCTACTGAATATGGGCTATGGGATGTAATTAAGAGTGGAAATTATCAACCTACAAAGATTGTAGATTCTTAGAAAATTCCAAAGACGCCAGCGGAATACGATGAGAATGACAAGAAACTTATCACCCTCAATAGCAAAGCAATTCTGATGTTACAAAGCGCTTTGAGTCAAAGTGAATATTTCAGAATTTGCACACTTCCAACAGCAAAACTAATGTGGGAAGCTCTGGAAATAGCTCATGAAGGAAGTTCGGGAATAAAGGAGAATCGAATCAATACTTTGGTCACCGAATTCGATCTACTTTGAATGAAATCAGGTGAGTCAATTTCTGAATTCGAACTTAGATATACTCACCTTGTTAATCAACTTGCAGCTCTTGGGAAAGTCTATGATCAGCACACCCAAGTACGAAAATTTTTCAATATTCTTTCTAAAGAGTGGGAAGCAAAAGTTACTGCAATAGAAGAAGCAAAAGGAGAATCAATGAGATCAGTTGCTTCTCTATTTGGAAGTCTTTCTGAATATGAAAGCAAATTAAAGTTCAAACGGGAACTAGATGACATTGGTGACAAGAAAAAGAAAGGTCTAGCACTAAAAGCAAAAGAAGAGAATCAAGATGAGGATGAGGAGTTTGATGATGATGAAATGGGCCTAATTATAAAACGATTCAGAAAATTCTACAAGAAAGGTCAAGGATTCAAATATTTTCAGAAAGGAGGAAATAATAGCAAAGATCATATCATTTGCTATGAATGTGGAAAACCAGGACATATCAAGTCAGAATGTCCAGAACTAAACCAAAAGAGCAAAGAAAAGAGAAAAGGCAAATTCTTCAACAAAAAGAAGGCCTTCGTATCTGCTATATGGGGTGACAGCTCCTCAGACGAAGAGAGTGATGAGGAAGAAGTAGCTAATATATGTCTTGTTGCTCAAGAAGAAACAGAAGAAGAGGTAAATGATTCTGAACCTACCTGTGATGAATTACTTTCCGAATATAATGCTTTACATTCTGAATTCATCAAAGTAGTTAAAGAATTGATTGTTGTTAAAAAGAAAAACAAAGTTCTTGAAACTGAACTTAAGGGAAAGGAGTGTGAAAATTGTTTATCTTTGAAAAAGAAAAACATTGAACTCACAAAAACTCTTGAAAAATTTACACAAGGGAGTGAGATGTTAAATGTTATTTTAAAAACTCAACAATTTGTTAACGATCGATCTGGAATTGGATATGATCCAAAATCAGATAAAAGAAAAGGAAGAAAGAAAGCAGGAGGTAAGTCATATTTGAATTATTTCCAACATTCTGTGCATACATCAAATCCTTCTGTATTTTGTAATTACTGTAATAGAAAAGGACATTATACATCTTCATGCATTCATAAGAAGAAAGGAACAATAGGAACCTACAAATGGGTACCTAAAGGTTCATATATTCAGAAAATCATTTGTACTAACCCAAAAGGACCCAAAAAGATGTGGGTACCTAAGACTTAGTCATTTGATTGCAGGTATGTCTCAAAGCATCCAAAAATAGCAAGTGGTACATAGATAGTGGATGCTCTAGACATATGACCGGAGATTTCGAAAGTTTTACCACATTACAACCTAAGGAAGGTGGAAAGGTAAAATTTGGAGGAAATCAATCCGGAAGGATAGCAGGAATTGGAGAAATCAAAAATGACAAAGGAATACAAGTCAAAGATGTATATTATGTTGAAGGCTTATGTCACAATTTGCTGAGCGTAAGTCAAAGTGCAGATAAAGACAACTGGGTAATTTTTGACTCAGAAGAATGTTTAATTATCAACAAGAATGACTTACAGCTTGATAAGAAGAATATCAAGGCTAAGCTCAGAGCAAAAAAAAATGAATCTGAAAGCTGTTTTCTGAGTAATGCCGATGAAAGTTGGTTATGGCATAAGAGATTGGCTCATGTCAATATGCATCAACTAGGCAAAATTACTCAAAAAGGATTTAGTGCTTGGATTACCCAAAGTAAATTTCAAGAATGATTTGATTTGTGATGCATGTCAAAAGGGTAAACAAACTAAATCATCTTTCAAATTGAAAAATGAGATTTCAACAAATAGACCATTACAATTACTACATATGGATTTAGTTGGTCCAGCAAGAGTAAAGAGTCTTGGTGGCAACTTATATTCATTGGTCATTGTTGATGATTTCTCTAGATTTACATGGGTTATTTTTCTATCATCAAAAGATGAAACCTTTGAAGAATTTATTGTTTTTGCCAAGAAAGTGCAAAATGAGAAAGGTATGTCCATTGCAGGTATTAGGACTGATCATGGTGGAGAATTTGAAAATCAAGCCTTTGAAGAATATTGTGATACTAATGGCATTGATCACAATTTCTCTGCTCCAAGGACGCCTCAACAAAATGGAGTTGTGGAACGCAAGAATAGAGTGCTCACAGAGATAGCTAGAGCAATGTTAAATGAAAAGAACGTGTCTCAAGTGTTTTGGGCTGATGCTATGAGTACAGCATGCTACGTTTCAAATAGAGCATATATTAGAACAAAACTTGGAAAGACACCATACGAACTATACAAAGGAAGAAAGCCAAACATTGCTCATCTACACATCTTTGGTTGTAAGTGTTTTATTCATAATAATGGTAAAGATAACTTAGGAAAATTTGATTCTAAAACTGATGAAGGAATTTTCCTAGGATATTCTAACCGAAGTAAAGCATATAGAATTTTCAATAAAAGAACTTATGTTGTTGAAGAATCAATTCATGTTGTATTTGATGAATTTGAATCCTCTGACAAAACCATTGATGAAGAACAGGAAGTTGTTTTAAATCAAGAAAATGGTCAATCTATTTCTAAGTCTCTTATTCCAGAAGTTGATGAAACTAAGGAAGAAGAGCAATCCCTAGATCAACCTAGAGCTTGGAAATACAATAGAAGTCATCCCTTAGACCAAGTCATAGGAGATGTAAATGAAGGGATCAAAACTAGAAATAGAATTTTTAATGAAGTAAGTTTTTCTGCATTCATTTCTGAGATTGAACCTTCTAACATTGATGAAGCCCTATCAGACAATGATTGGGTTATAGCAATGCAAGAAGAACTAAATCAATTTGAGAGAAATCAAGTTTGGGATTTGGTACCCCGACCCAAGGATTATCCGATCATTGGTACTAAATAGGTATTCAAGAACAAACTCGATGAATCTGCAATTATTGTCAGAAACAAGGCAAGATTGGTGGCCAAAGGCTATAATCAGGAAGAAGGGATTGATTATGAGGAAACGTTTGCTCCAGTGGCTAGATTGGAAGCTATACGTGTACTTTTAGCCTTTGCATGCATCAAAGGATTCAAACTCTATCAAATGGATGTTAAGAGTGCATTTTTAAATTGCTACATTATGGAAGAAGTGTATGTAGAACAACCTCCAGGTTTTGAGGATGTTACTAAACCTGACCATGTTTTCAAACTCAAAAAGGCTTTGTATGGTTTAAAACAAGCTCCTAGAGCCTGGTATGAAAGGCTCAGTAAGTTTCTTATTGATCAAGGTTTTGTACGAGGAAAAGTTGATACAACACTCTTTATAAAACGAAAACACAATGATATTTTAATTATTCAAATATATGTTGATGACATTGTTTTCGGTGCTACTAATGAATCTCTGTGTAAAGAATTTTCTGAGATAATGCAGGGAGAGTTTGAGATGTCAATGATGGGAGAATTGAATTTCTTTCTTGGTTTGCAAATCAAATAAAGAAAGAATGGAATCTTCATATCTCAAACAAAGTATTTGAAAGAGCTATTGAAGAAGTATGGAATGGATGAAGCAAATGGCACGGATACACCTATGAGTTCAACTACGTTACTTGATGCTGATGTCAAAGGAAAAGACTACAACATCACGAAATATAGAGGAATGATTGGATCATTACTCTATCTCACGGCAAGCAGACCAGACATCTAATTTAGTGTTGGCATATGTGCAAGATATCAATCGGCACCAAAGGAATCACATGCTGAAACCGTCAAACGAATCTTTAGTACCTTGCTGACACACCCGAATTGGGTTTGTGGTATCCGAAAGGAAGAAGTGAATACCTTGTTGCATACTCATATTCAGATCATGGAGGATACAAAACAGACAGAAAGAGCACCAGCAGACAAGGACAATTTCTTGGAGGATCACTTGTGTCATGGTTCAGCAAGAAACAAAATACAGTGTCTCTTTCATCAACGGAAGCCGAATATGTTGCAGTCTCAAGTGTTGTGCACAAATTATTTGGTTAAAACAACAACTACAAAATCTTGGTATTTATCTCAAAGAAATACCAATCTATTGTGATAATACAAGTACGATAAGCTTGGCAAAGAATCCAGTTCAACACTCTAGAACCAAGCATATCGATGTCAGGCATCACTTCATCAAAGATCATGTTCAAAAGAAAGATGTGAAAGTAATATTTATTCCTACTCATCTTCAGCTAGCAGATATCTTCACAAAACCTCTTGCAAAAGATCAATTTCTATACATTAGAAGAGAATTGGGAATGGTAAATCCCAATGAGTTATAAGAAATTTCAGCATTTCATAATATTAGATGAAGTCACTTGATAATGTTTTGATGATTACTAACTTAAGCATTGGAGTATATAGAAACTTGTTTTGCAGGAAGAAAGAAACTCTGCTTTGAGAAATAAAAACAGAGATGATCAGAGGACAACTTTACTGGAGTATCAACTTGAAGTTATGGATAACAGAGAAGCATTACCTAAGGAGCAACTTGAGGTAAAGTAACATGTTACTCGAGTATGTACTCGAGTAATGGGACCCCAAAACTGGAAGTAACGGATCAAGTTACTTGGATTTTTGAATCTAACGGTTCAGTTTCAAAGAAATGAAGAGTCAGAAGTTGAAAAGCAGCTTACTCGAGGCAGGCCTCGAGTAAACTTGAAGCTTACTCGAGGAAGGCCTCGAGTAATGTCGGAGTCCAGATTCTCAAATTGTTGAAAAATAACTAAAATCTGACCGAAATGGGTTATAAATGATCGAGGGAAAATCCATGGATAATTACTATATTATTCATGCCAGGTACGCAATTTAAATGAGTTATTTTAGAATTTTTCTGTATGAACACCCGAGGAAGGCCTCGAGTAAACTTGAAGTTTACTCGAGTAACGCCTCGAGTAAAGTCGGGTTCTAGGTCTTTATCTGTCGCAAACTCGGTCATTACCACAAAATCTCCTCGAGTAAATTACTATTCTCTCTCACAGAAACTTTTCACAAGTGATTCCTTGCTTCATTTCCGTCAAAACCCAACCATTTTCATTCCTAGAAACTTCCTATTTTGCTCAAAATCCCTGTACCCTAATTCACGTCAGTTACTCTATTTTCAATCTTTCAGAAAGATAAGAACTATTAATCTTACTCCTATAGACTCCTCTGAAACCCAACAACACTCTGATCCTCTTTCTTCTCCTCCCAAGAAGAGAAGAAAACTCACCCCAAGACCAAAAGCTAAAGTTCCTCTTCAACCGAAACCCAAAGGTGTGGTGATTAAAGAGCCTATTGCTACAAGGGCTCAATCCAAAAAGAGTACCTCAACCGGAAGAGGGAAGAGTACCAAATCTCCCTCACCTCCTCCCTCTGATTCCTCTACTCCTTCTTTCACACCAAAGCCTATCAAAAAGCCAAAGTATGACAAGAATGTGGCTAAGGCTATGGCTGGAATCATTGATCAAATGGAGAAGGGACAATCTTCCAAGAAGTCCAAAATACCAGAAGCAGAGATCACCAACCCACCAAAGGGATTCAATGTTAGCAAATTGGTGGAGTCTCTGAAGTACTTGTCTCAATTCTCCAGAAGGAAGTTGTGTAAGACACACTATATTGATCTGAAGTTACTTCAAGAGGTAGTGAAGCATGACTTAAGTCCTTATTTAGATCCTTTTATGCCTTGGTTATCCATTAGATTGCCTTTTTACGCAAAGGTAATCACTCATTTTTATTGTAACTTAGAAATCATAGATGAGCCTAACCGAACCTCTGTTGAGGAAGAGATGACCACCACAGTTAGAGGCCAAAAGATACTTATATCGCCCTCTAGGATTAATTTGTAGTTAGGAATTGAGAACCCCCCGGATGATATCTATTCTAAACTAGAACCAAACCAAATCTTCACTATTCTCAAACCCGGTGAGCTAGTTGGCCCCCTAAACTTTAAACCAAGTGACATGTGTGATCATCACAGGGTCCTATGGTATATCTACTCTAAGTTCCTAGTGAACAAAGCCAACAATTACACCCATTTCTCTGATAGGGACTTTAGGTGGTTCGCTTCACCGCTTTTGAAGGAACAGAAGGATCTGGGAGAATATATTTTCTCGGAGATGAAAAGGTATAAGGTGGATGGGAAGGCTACAATACCAATGCCATATCCTCAGATTGTGTCTCTAATCCTGAAAGAGAACAAAATATGGTATTTGGATAGTAAGGAGCCAATTGAGAGGTTGACTCCGGTTGGGAGAAACGAAATTGGGAAATTAAATATTGAAATCCCTCTCTAAGGCCCTCTGGAGTCTGGGTCCAAGAAAAAGAGGAAGACCACTGAGGCAGAGACCAGCAAGTTGGATGACACTCAGTCATCGGCTCCAGCTACTACCACATCATCGCCATCCTTCCTCAATGCAACTCTCCAGCACTTCATGGAGAACATGCTCAGAGGTTTTCATGTGGACATCGCCAACACAAATGCAGAATTGATAACCCACATGAATACTAAGATGGGAGAATTGGTTAACAGAATGGACAAGAGGCATGAGGAGTTGCTAACAGAGCAACGTGCCCAGGGAGAGACCTTGAGATTGATTCTAGCACGACCGGACTCTTTGGGTCCTAGACCTTCTGTCGGTCCCTCCTCTTCTGCACCATCACCACCTCCAGAGAACCCTCCTACTGATACTCCTATTCCTGAGGCTGAACCATCTACCCCTCTGGTCTCTGATCCACTTGAGCCCCAAGGCAAAGATATTCTATTCACAGTGGACGATCCTGAAACTCATGAGACCACACATATCATCATTGATGATTCACCTCCCAAACCTCAGCCAAAAACAGCTCCTAAACCTATTCCTTCTCCTACCCAAACAGAGAAAATATCTCCCTCTTCCTCCTCTGAACATCTCACTCCTGTATTGGATACTCCTCCAGAGGTTGAGACTACTATGGTTGTCTTCCAGCCTTCTCCTATCCCTCCTAGAGATGACATCCATATCCCACCAGTCAATCTTCCTGAACCAGAATCTTCCAGTTCTTTTGACTCCTCTAGTTCAGATGGTGGTTTGGTCCTTCCAGTAAAGCCTATTTCTATGGTGAAGCCTTCTAGTCCTTCACTTGATTGATGAAGCCAAAAAGGGGGAGAAGAGCTTGAGAGTGATTTTGTGGATGTGTCCTAGTTTATTTTGGGTATTTGGTTGTATATGGGTTTTAGGGAGCATTTTAATTTTAGCTTGTAATTTGTGACTTTTAAAGTTAATACAAGTGTGTTCATGTTATGCAGTTTAATTTAAATTATGATATATGTTTGGACTAATGAAGTTGTTGTGTATGCTATGAATTCAAAGACATATTTAATTGAGAATCCAATTTGAAAAACCATGTCAAAATCACCAAGTTTTGTCATCATAAAAAAGGGGGAGAATGTTAGATCTCATGTTTTGATGATAACAAAAGAATGGTTTGAAAAGGAAATAATTAATAAACAAGTTTAAACAAGGTAATAACAGGAACAAGCATCACTTGAAGTAAGCATTGGAGTAATAAAGAAAGACCAAGAGAAAATGCTGAGGAACTTGATTAGAAGCAAGTTTTCTAATGCATTACTCGAGGTGCTACTCGAGTAATGAGACAAAACTTGAAGTAACCAGAGACAACTTCCAGTAATCTGCCAACGTTACTCGAATAGGTACTCAAGTAATAGTGTAAAAATTTTCAAGGTGTTCTCGGCCTGCCAATGTTACTCGAGTAGCTAATCGAGTAACCATGTGAAAAACTTGGAGTTGTTTTCAGAGTGCCAATGATACTCGAGGAGCTACTCGAGTAACTCTGTTTCTGAAAATATGGAGCTCTCGGCACTTTGTACTACTGCCAATGTTACTCGAGGAGCTACTCGAGTAACACACTGAAGTAAGTGAAAACTTGAAGGTGGTACCCGATTAACATGATTTCTTTTTATCTCATTTTCCTCGAGTCCTTACTCTAGTATGCAAGTATTTAATGTTCTATTTGAAGTGGATTCCTCGAGTAAGTACCCGAGTATGCAGAAATATTTTCAAGGTAAACTTCAAGTCATTAACCGGGTAAGTCATGCACAAAAAGTACAGTTACTCGAGGTGGTACCCGAGTAACCTATGCACAAATGAGTGCATTACTCGAGTCAGTACCCGAGTAACAAGGTAAGTGCTCTCGGCCTTGAAATCCTGCCAACATTACTGGAGTAGAGCATCGAGTAATTAAAAACAATCTGAAGGATTACTCGAGGTGTTACCCCAGTAACCTATAAAGTTGTAAATGCATTACTGGAGTAGGTACCCGAGTAAATAACTATTTCCAAAGGTTTGAAATTTAGTTTACTCCATGCACTACCCGAGTAATCCTATACTTGTTCATTGACTTGCGGTCAATCAAAGATTTCCCGATGATACTCGAGTAGGTACTCGAGTAAACTTCAAGGGATACTCGAGTAGCTACTCGAGTAAGCATACCCAGAAATTTAGAAATCATTCAAACGTTCATTAAATTGTTTCCTATATGATTAATCTTTCATTGTATTAGTATTTCTAGTATATTTACAGATAAACAATGAAGGAATCATATCAAGAAAGGGAAGTCAAATCAAACGTTCAAATGCCAACCACCGCCAACGGATATTTTTCAAAAACTTGAAAAGTCAATAGTGGCTGCGCACTCTCCAACAGACGAAAGAAATTGTTCCAACGGTCATCACCAACATATCTATATATATGGGAACATCTAAACAGAGAAAAAAAACAACAAGAACACACACAAACGTATCATCAAGTTCATTCCTCTGTTTTTACGTTGAAATTGATTTTCTATGCTTCAGTGATCATTAATCACTCTGTAAGAGAGAAATTTCATTCAAACTCAATATTTGTTGTTGAGATAACTTAAGGTTGTGGAACCTTGAGTTGGGATTGAATTACAACTTGTAAGGGGGAGCGAGTGTCCAGGTAAAGGAACTTGCTTGTACTGAGGTGACAAGAACCCACTGAATCTTGGAAGTTATAGTGAAACTCTCAGAGAAGCTCTGAGGACTGGACGTAGCTCAAAGTGGTTGTGACCGAACCAGTATAACTCCCGGTGTACACTTCGGTGATATTTCTCCTTACTCCTCCTGTTTTAAATTCACTGTCAAAGTTTTTATATTTGCAACGAATTTTAGTATCACCCAATTCACCCCCCTCTTGGGTGAAACACTTGCTCTAACATAAGACACATGCCCTCAACATGTCTTCCAACATTTGAATGGTTCTTTCGGACTATTCATCTGTCTGAGGATAGTAGGCTGTGCTAAACCTCAGTTTCATACCCAAAGCTTCATGTAGAGCCATCCAGAATCTCAAAGTGAAATGAGGATCTCTGTCTGATATGATACTCTTTGGGGTACCATGTAGTCTCATACTCTCGAATATAGATTTCTGGCAGTTTATCTGGAGAGTAACTGGCATTGATCGGTATAAAATATGTCAACTTCAGTGAATCGGTCCACGATAACCCAAATTGCATTATAGTTTCTAATCCTGAGCAAACCCACAATAAGATCCAAGATCACACTTTCCCACTTCTATTCTGGAATCTTATGACTCTTCAGCAATCCCAGCGGCCTATAGTATTCAATCTTTACTTTCTGACAAGAAAGACACTACGCGACATACTTGGTCACATCGCTCTTTAATCGCGGCCACCAATACATATACTTCAAACCGTGGTACATTTTGGTCATTATGGGCTGAAGAGTATATTGACTCTTTTGTGCCTCATCCAGGATTGTTTGCCTCAGCTCAGCTTTAGTAGAACACAGATTCTCTTTTTGTATCGAACCAATCCACTAGCTGACAAATCATAGTCCTAAGTTTCTCCTCGCTCAATCATGGTCCGAATGGACTGCACCTGATCATCTTGCCTTTAAGCCTCTTTAATCTTAGCTCTTAGATCACTTTCACCCTGGGAAATATTGTAATTAGCACATAAGATCCGGTTTGATAAATTCAAATCCCGAAAATCTTCTATCAATTTTCCCTCCTGGATCTTCATTGCTGCTACTAGCACCGTCTTTTGACTAAGAGCATCTGCAACTACATTAGCTTTACCTGAATGATATTTGATCTATAGGTTGTAATCTTTCAGTAACTCCATCCACCGACGCTGTCTTATATTCAACTCTTTCTGATCGTACAAGTACTTAAGACTCTTGTTGTCACAGTACAATTTTACCATCACACCATACAGATAATGTCGCCATATTTTCAATGCAAACACAATCATGGCAAGCTCCAGATCTTGAGTGGGATAGTTCATTTCATAAGGGTTCAACTGTCGAGAGGCATAGACCACCACTCATCCTTGTTGCATAAGGACACACCCCAACCCCTACTTACTCGCATTACTGTATGCAATATAAGTCAAGTTAGTATTGAGTATAATCAACACAGATGCCATGGGCAACCTCTCCTTCTGCTCGACAAAACTATTTTCATAACATTCATCCCACTTAAATGGTTGATCTTTTCATGTGAGCTTAGTCATTGGTAAGGCAATCCAAGAGAAGTTCTGAATAAATCTTCAGTAGTAACCAGCAAAACCCAAAAAACTACATATCTCAGTAATAATTTCTAGTCTCTTCCAGTCTAGTATTGTTTCCACTTTACTGGGATTTACTAATACCACTTCTCGTGAAGAAACTTAAACGGTTGATCTTTTAGTGTAAGCTTAGTCATCGGAAAGGCAATCTAAGAGAAGTTCTGAATAAATCTTCGGTAGTAACCAGCAAAACCCAGAAAACTACGTATCTCAGCAATAGTTTATGGTTTCTTCTAGCCTAGCATTGTTTCCACTTTATTGGGATCTACTGAGACCCCTTCTCATGAAAAAACATAGCCTAGGAACTTTACTTCCGAAAGCCAGAACTCGCACTTACTCAACTTAGCATAGAGTTGCTTTTCATGTAATATCTCCAGCACTATTCTCAAATGATGCTTATGCTCTTTGTTACTCCTAGAGTGAATCAGAATGTTGTTGATAAACACCAGTATAAATTGGTCTAGGTACTATCAAAAGACTCGATTCATGTAATCCATGAATATAGCAGGTGTATTAGTTAGGCCAAAGGGCATTAACAAAAAGTCATAGTATCCATACCTAGTTTTGAAAGCAGTCTTTGGTACATCTTCTGCTTTCACTCGCAGATAATGATAACCTGACCTTCGATCAGTCTTCGAAAATACAAAAGAACCAGATAGTTGATTTAGAAGTTCATCGATTCTCAGGAGAGGATATTTGTTCTTGATAGTTATCTTGTTCAATCTCTATAATCCACACATAATCTCAGACTCCTGTCTTTCTTCTTAAAAAATAGTACTGGAGCTTCCCACAGAGAGACACTGGGTCAAATGAACCCTTTTTCAAGTAACTCCTCAATTTGTTTCTTTAGCTTCGCCATTTTGTTTAGGGCCATTCAGTATGGGGCCTTTGATATAGAACCAGCTCCAAGCATAATTTCAATTGGAAACTATACTTCGCTTTCCGAAGGCATTCTGCTAAGATCATCTGAAAACACCTCAGGGAACTCTCTTACCACGGGTATATTTTCTAGAGTTTCTTCTATCTTTCCCTATATAGAAAAGAATACCATATACCCTTGGCAATCCTTCTCCAGGCATTTCTTAGCTTTAGCCATTGATAGGAAGTTCGAGTTGGCATCCACATCATCATTCCTTAGCGGAGTAGGATAAACTATTTTCTTGTTTCCACAATCTAGCAATATTTTATTCACCGTCAACCAATCAAACCAAATATAACTTCTAATTGATAGAGCGGCGGACAAATCAAATCAACAGTAGACTTATTCCCCTTAACAATTATCACACAGTTTAAACAAGGCTCAGCCGTTACAGCCTTGGCACCTATCAGCGTCGACACAACCAAATCAAATGGCAGTTTATGAACATGCAATCCTAGGTGCTTCACACAGTCATAGGTAATGATGGAATGACTTGCACCCAAATCAAATAAAGTTTACAGTAAACTACCATTGAGAAAGATTTTACCTTGAATCAGGTCGGGGGACTTTCGGGCTTCCTCGTTTGTCATGGCGAACACCCTACCTTGACTCCTGGGCCTTTGCTCTGTTAGCGACCGTCTGCATTAAGTAGAAAAGTTTCCTGGCTATTATAGTTATAATAGACTACTTGCTCCGTACATGTTTTGCCAGGTGTGCCCTCCCACAACGAGTGCATGTCAATACTGTTGGGGTTTTTGGTTATCATGACCCTCAGATTGATAGGGCTTCTTACTACTGTCCTTAGCTGAGAACCCCTGTCCCTTTTGCTTTTGGGAAGTATTCCCCTTACTAAGCTCATTATGGTTGCTACCCCCTTATCTAGGTACAAATCCCTTAGGTTGTTTATAGTGATTTTGCACTCTTCGACATCTTTATTGAATATAGTAAACTGGTAGGTGGCTAATCTATTCCTCAGCTCATGTCTCAAGCCACGGATTAGCATGTCAGAACTCCACTACTCATCATCTATACGACACAGATAAGAGGAGTATTTGGCTAGTTGGATGAAGCGAGACATGTAGTCATCGAATGGCTCTGCATCCCCCTAGTTGATGGCTACAAATTCTTATTCTTTCTTGAGTCCCACAGACTTGGGGAAATATTTTTCGTTGAACTTTTCTTGGAATAATTACCAAGTCAGTGGCACCTTCTGGTTCCGTAATGTCAGGGTGATATTCCAGCACCACCAGTCGGCATCCCCTCTAGCTTGTACACGGCTAAGCATATCTTTACCTTGGTTGGACAATCCAGGACTTCAAAGATCTTTTCCAAGCGATTTATCCATACTTCAGCTACTTGGGGATCGAACCTTCCTCTAAACACCAGAGGTAGATGTTTGCAGAATTTGGAGACCCAGTACTATAGATCTATCTCATCTTTGACTGATACCCTATGTGATTCTGGGTTTGGTTCGATGTGAGGAGGTGACTCTAGAGGTCGAATATACCCTTCAGTGGTTTCTTTGTGATGTGTCTCCTCTTAGGTCTCTTCATGAGTGGACTGGCCTTGGTCTTTATTGGGTTTTGCCCTTTCCTCTCTTAGCTCTTCTCTAGCTCATTAATCATGTCTCTTTGTTTCCTTATTAGACCCATCATCTCTTACCTAGGATCAGATGGGTTGTCATAAATATCCCCCACCTCTGGGTTTGCACGTCTCACTTTGGGGTGAACCATTGTTTCTCTTTACTCTACAAATGATTCACCACGTCAATATCACAATTAATGTATACACATAGTCCTTAAGCTCAGATATGATAAGCAACAGAAACATTTATGTTTATACACAACAAGCAATTATAGGTCATCATGTATCACTAAGCCAACAAACTACGGCCACTTTCCTAGCAAATCCTACCCTTACTAGGAACTACAGCTCTGATACCAAAAATGTAACCCCTATTATTGTTCGAAAATGAGTCATTAAGTTAAATTAGAGACCAACGGGTAATTCAAAACTTATTGAAAGTCCTAACTACAAGACAGGGTTCAGTCCTGTGAGAAAGTGGGTTTTTAAAAAAAATTTCCAAAACCAGTTCAATACGGTCTCACATTCAACTTTCGAATATATTTGGACTGTGCAGTTCAATTTCATTCAAAATTCCCAGCAACTCTCGAGATTTATTTACTTACCACAAGGGTTTACAGGGCATATTTTCCCATTTCAGTTTCCCATATCGGGAATTACATCACACTATCCAAATTTACAACATTTATAATATGTACAATATTCCCAAAAATATGATAACCAACTACCCAAAACTAAAACTCCTAGCTAGTTGCTCTAGTCGCCCTTCGTCACATGCTTATCCTTCAGACTGCTTGCTCTAGTTGTAGGTTAGTTAATAGAAAGAATGAGATTCAAAACAATCCCAGAAGTAACACTTCACTTATAACATGTACAATCACAAAGCATGTAAGTAAATCACAAACAACAACACTTCAACAGCATTTCTGCGATAGCTTTCACTGTATTCGTAACGGCATGTTTCACAATAGCATATTTCACAATGGCATGTTACACCACGGCATGTTTCTCAATGGCATATTTCACAACATCATGTTTTACAATGACATGTTTCACAACGGCATGTTTCATGTTCCACCACGGCCAATGATTTAAATGCCAGACCGGATGTTGAACTGGAAAGGCTAACGGGTCACGGTTTATCTGGTTGGACTGGTTGAAATGCCGGTTGGACCGGTAATATAATAATTAAATAAAAAAAATTATATATTTATATAATAATATAGGTATAAAGGTAAAAAACATAGAAAAAACACATGTTTAATTTTATTTTATATTTATGATTTCGATAAAAATAATAGTAAATTAAACAATGATTTAAGTAAATGAATTTCAAAAAGTACAAAATTAGAAATATAAAGAATAAAAACAAAACATGAGAAAAAATGAATTAATAAACTAATGAGGCACCTACCAGTTTTTTTTTTCGCGGTTCAAACTATTGACTTGTTTAAGGTACAAAGTTTCTTTGCCTTGGTTATTGTGTATTGTAGTGATGGATAATGGTAGTAAATTAATATTTACATTGGAAACAGAGAATAGATGACAGTAAAGTAAAGAATAACAGAAGGAAGGGAGTACTTTGACTTCTCACATTTATTGCTTACTTCTCTCTCTTATTTTCCTTTCATTTCTATGGCAGCTGGGTCCTTACTTTCTCTCTGTGTTCTCACTCAAGAATAGTCCTACCTCCTCTTCCTTCTAACTCTAGAACATTTTCGAAGGCCATGGCTAACAAGTAGTTTTAGTCTCATCTTTTCTTCTTCCTATCAGTTTGTTTTCAATATTTATGTGGCTATTAATGGAAAGATAGGTACGTACTGGGTTTTTTTCATTGGCATCATTTTCTTCCTTTTTTCCTAGCTAAACTTTGATTCCTCCTCCTCCTCCTCCTCCTTCCTCTCCAGTATATCTGAACTCGTACGGTTTTTGTTGACTCGTTCCGGCTTCCGGCTAAATGACGGTTTCTAGCTGAAACGCCAATTCTGAGCTTTCAAACACTACTCAACTTATTAAGACGGTTTTGACTGAAACACAGACCGCCTGAAATTCTGGTTGACGGTCTGGCCGGTTCGGCCATCCGGTCTGGGCCTTCAAACATTGACCACAACATGTTTCAATGATAAGACATGCATACAATGCATCATACACAATATAAGAGAGAGGGTTACTACCTTGTTCTTTCCACTCGTGCACTAGCACTAATTTATCACGTGCAAGGCAAATGTCCAATCCTATAATTAGAATTACGAGCGACAAGTTATTACTTAATAAAGTTCTTCTTTAATTCAAACAATCAAGTTTGTTATCATTAGGGACATTTAATCAAGTCAACTAAGGAGTTAAAGTGGTCAATTAACCTAAAAGACCAATTTCTAACCTCAGAGTTTAACAATTTACATTATGCCATTACATCTTCAATTTTCTCATAAGTGATCAAATCTGCCAGAATTTTTCATCAAATTTGAAAAATCATAACTAAACCTATAAAAATCAAAATAGAGGGATTCCAAAGGCTATGTTACCCTTATTTAGTTTATTTTCTAGAAAAAATATCACCCACATCTAGTTGGATACACAACATTCCCATAATTTTCATTTATTGCACACTATCAGAGTTCAACCCAGTTTTCATGACTTAACTTCAAAAATTCATAACTCCAATTGTACAAATCAAAATGATGCAAATAAGTAATAAAATTAAAGATTGATATGTCAACTATTTAACTGGAAAGTTTTAGAATTCTTAAAGATCATTTGGTTATCCAAAAACACCACAAAATCAGTATACCTTGCTAGAATCCTGTTCAGCAGAAAATCCAGTTTTGCATTTTGAGTTTTAATTACCCAAAATTCACAAGCCGGGGCTATACCCACATAATTTTTGGTATCGAAAACAATGGTCACATCAAAATGAACAAATTCTCACTCATTCCCCACATTCTATTTTGGCAGAAATATCCCAAACTCCCAAATTGAGCATCAAACTTGTGTCATATGGTTTCTAATCATCATAAAACACCAAAAACATAACCAAAACACCATGAATTCTCCAAACCATAACTTGGACAAAATCAGGACATAATTATATATGTCAAAATACCCATTCAACCTATACAACCAATAGCTCAAATTGAACCCAATACTCACCTCTTGCTTCTCCTTAGCTCCTTTCTTTGGTTTTTCTTGGATGATGGCAAGAAACACCTCTTGAAATTTTAAAACTATAGAAATGAAGCTCTCATCAAGAGGAACGATCTTTATGAGGGACACTTGAGCCATAGATGAGGTTAAGGAGGTGAAAATCAAGCTAGAATGTCTCACCTTCACCTTGCTCTTCTTACTTTTTCGTTGTAGCTACAGCAATCCAACTTGGAGAGAGAGAATAAGAGTGATGAATGATCATATTTTTAACTTCCCTTATCCCTTAAAGAGCTGGCAGAAATTGCGGTGTAAAGGTGGTAAAAAGTTATGGTTATAATTGATTCACCTTGGTCAAATACTTGTAACAATTCAACTTGAGTTTTTTTTTCTTCTTTGATCAAGCCTTCTCTTGGCTGTTGTATTGGACGCCCCAAATGTGCCAAGTGTGAGGAAGTATATTGGTTAAATTCTCTCTTCTTTTATCTTTTATGGCTTGCCACAATTATTGACCAAAAGTGAAAACATGTTGACTTGTTCTTCTTTTCCTTCCTTTTGCTTTTTAACTTATTCAATGGATTTGGCATCACTTAAATTGCCTATCCTCTTCCTATATTCTTTGGGTCCTAGACAAAATTGAAGAGGAAATTTGTTGACCATGTAATCTCATGTCTATAGGTTTAAGCTTGACCTTGTTTTTCCTTAATGTAGTTGGACATTTTGACTAACTTTTCCCTTCTTCCTATTTTACATTTTTGGACTTTTTTATAAAGTCTGAGGAAGAGTACATTTACATTTGCTTTTCAAGATCAAATCTTGACCCTTCATTTTGGTTTCCAATTTTGACCTCCAGATCAAGTAGCAATTGTCTCTATTGCCTTTGATTATGGCAATATTAATTTAGAGTGTCAATAACCCTTTTTTCCATTGTCTATTACATTTAACCCTTAGATGCATTTTGAGATATTACAGGAAACACTTCAAGAACCTCATTCACTACCTCAATTTGTTCAATTCCTTTTTCTACCTGGGCTTGAATTGAGAAGAAGATCTTGTAAGTTTGATAGCCTTGTTGGATACATTTGTCCAGTTGTGCTTTGAATAGTAGTATCATCATATTGGGTACTTTGGCTGGTCCTTTACAATCAAGCAGTTGTTACAATCCAACATCGTGTGGCTGGATGATAGCCAATCCATTCCAACTACTAGATAGATTCTTGTAGTAGTAGTCAGACTAGATTAAGGTGGGTGTCTCTGTCCTGGAACTTTAAGTTGACATCCAAATAGGCTCAAGTTATTTTAACTATGGCTTCAGCAGAGGTTGACACTTTCAAGTCATATGGCAACTCATACACATACAAAGAATTTTTAGGAATACAATGGTCAATAATAAAGAAATACGTGGCTCTATAATCAAGTGATGCATAAATATCATTATTTTGGAGAGAGACCGTACCTTTAATGAGGTTGGGATTTTTTTTGGCCTCTTCCTGAGTCAATGCGAACATGCGCCCATGTATCATGGGTCAATTTTCCTATGGAGTATGAGTGTTCTTTAGGTAGTAGTAGGCAATATGCCTTACACTATGGCATTTGAAGCATTATAGGCATCTCCTTAAATAGAAGCATCCACAAGTTTAAAAGTGGCCTATTATGGTGGGAGTTGACATCATCAACTCATGCTGAGAATGCTAAGACTAACTGTAACATCCTAAATTGTGGACTAAAAATATCAAGAATTAGTCTAAATTAAGTAAACTATTAAGCCCAACAAACCAAATGTCTTAAGCACATCATGAGAAAAATTCTTAAGATAATTATAATGAGAAAATGTTCCAAAAATAAAAAGGAACGTAAGAGGCTAGTAGAAGTACCTGAAAAACTAGGGTATTGTTGCGTAAATGCCAGAAGAGTAAGCTATGATTTGGCAAAAAAGCCTAGCTCAACTTTAAAGGAGAACATGTGAGTAAAAGAAAAGATATTCTTCTTAGTAAGCCTCTCATCAAAGTAATTTACATTATCAAGAATGGTATAAAGAAACATTTAATCCTTAAATTTTGAGGGAAATGTCATATCTCAAACTTTGGGCTTGAAGTTCAAGAATTAGCCTGAAATATGTAGGCTACTAACCCAATTAAACTAGAGTCCCATAAATGCTTTGAAAGGATAGACAATGTAAACCCTGTTTAAATTGACAAGCAAAAGGTTCCAATTCCCGAGTTCTTTAGTTCTTTGCTCTTACCCAGTGAATGTGATCAATTGTTTCTATTTTTTTATTACTTTATGTAACACCTTATTTCTGTAATTGATCTGATAAGTTTTATGCAGTGAATTCAAACCACTAAGCGAGATTCTTTTCAAGACTCTTTCAATTCCCAATCTCAAGACAGGGTTCGAACCTATAATTGAATGAGTTTTTCTAAATAATTTAAAACTTTTTAAAAACTATCATAAAGTGGTTTGTAACTTCTTCATAACTTATCATTTCTTAATTCCTGTTTATTAGAGTATTCAAGTGTCTCTTTGCTTATTACCCTCATGTCATCATTTATTTATGGGCCTTTTGCTTTATAGATGCCCTATTCTATTTATTAGTAGGCAACTATTAACTTACAATATGTCTGTGAGGTTTCCATCATCATTACTACTATTGGTACTATAGTTATGATCTTAAGTTATACACATCATGTACAGTACCAAAATAGGCAACCAATAGGAAATAAAATCTCTCAGCTTTGTCCTCTAGTTGTCTGGGTTTATCTTCTGGCCCCTTAAGCTGTTAGCCTGTGTTATATTTGTTATAAGAAAAAGGGTGAGATTCAAAAGAATATAAGTAGTAACAGGAATTCAATCACTAATATACAAGAATGCAGAGTATGCCACACAGTCATTATATAACACAGAAATAGCAATCAGTATTCAGAACACATCATGCAGCCTATCACATTACAATAGGCCCCGGGATAAATCACTTGGCCCTGAGTGTTCACATTATAAATCACTTGGCCTATCACATTATAAATCACTTGGCCCTGAGTGTTCACTCGAGCAATAGGCCCCAGGATTCCACTCGTGCACAATAGTAATTTTATGGCCTAAGCATCCACCCAAGCAACAGGTACTAGGTGACCACCTCACAAACTATGAGTGCTTCTAAAACTTATGATGATACCACAAACATGCAATGTATCTCATAACATTTGAAAGAAAGAGTTATTACCTGGAAGCCTTTTGTAATATCCCAATTTGTGATTAAGGGCTAATGACAATGGTATTGATTGTAATTGGTGTAATTAAATGTTTTTAGAGAAATGAGATGTGAATTTAGTATAAATGTGTGTGGTGTTTAAGATCAAGGGTTGAGATGTTGACATGTGGCAATGTTATGGACTATGGGATGAGGCATAAGAGACAAAAACCACATTTTCTCTCTCTCTTCTCTCTCCTATGCATTTTTGAGCATGGGCAAGGGGGAAAAGTGGTACACCATCATAATCCTTTCCTCATCCCTTCCATCTCTCATTTTCTCTCTCTTCCTTCCCCATTTTCGCTGAACTCAAGCTTGGAAAGAGAAAGGGAAAGCTTTGATTTTGGGTGAGTAATGGTCCTCCTTTGCTCAAATCCTTTTCTCTAATGTTGTGCATCTTATTGAGAGCTTCATTATGGTGATTTCAGAATTTGGAAAGGTGGTGGTTTGTGTGTTGGAGCGAAATCAAAAGTTGAGAATTAAGAAACTAGTCTTGGAAAGAGGAAGAGGCAAGAATTTGGAACCTTTTGACATATTTATTGTGGTCATTGGTTTAGCTTTGAGGTTTTTGGATTTTTGCCCTGATTTTGGCTTAATTTTGAAATATGTGAATTGGTTAGTGTTTAGTGTGAAAGTGGTGTCATAGTGTGTCTTTGAGAATTTGAATTTGATTTGGGATGTTGGTTTGGATTGGTTTGCAATATGGTGGTTTGATTGAGTTCTTGGTAAGACATGTGGTGGTTATTGTGTAACATGTCAATGGAGGTTGAATTGGGTTGTTTTCATGATTTCAATGGATTCCTTGTGCAAATTTATGTGGGAGTGGCATTTGATATGAATTTGGGAACCATTGGAAGCATTAGTGCAAAATTGAAATGTTGTCCAATGAAAGTCTATTATGGGCAGTCAGGTTGTGTGAACGTTTTGACTGGGAAAATGATGTCAGATAATTATGAAACTTTCTAGCCTTAAATTTCACATTACATCCTTCAAAATAGATATATAATTTGTGCCATTTCGTTTTGGGAACTGGGAGATATGACTGTCCAAATTTTGAGGTAAAAAATGGACTCTGTTTTGGGGTAGTGATGAGATTTGTGTGATTCTATATTTTTGTGGTGATTTCCAGTAATGGCCAATATCTTTTCTAGGAACAGAACCTCAATAGATTTCATTTGGATTTGGGATCACCTCATTTTGATTTTTCTAGAATTAGTTATGATTTTTCAAAGTTATCTTGGCTGCAGCAGAAAATCTGGGCTGCAGCGCAAAAGTTTCTGTGTTCGTTTTGGCTGCAGCCAGAAATTCTTGGCTGCAGCCAAAACCCTTCTGTGCGTGTTTTGGCCACAGCCAGAAATTCTTGGCTGCAGCTAAAAACCTTCTATGCGCGTTTTGGCTACAGCCAGAGGATTCTTGGCTGCAGCCAACCCCTTATTTTCAGCATTTTGTGATTTTACAAAGTAATTTCCAACCTAGTACTTACCAATCCTTTTAGGTTCTCTTTGAGCTTCATATAACCATTTAAGGGACTCATATGGAACCTATTTTAAGTGTTTGGAAGTAAGAATTGGGGGTAGGAAATTAATCCTCCATTCTTGATTTTTTGTTTATAGGCTTTGACATTTGTCGTACCCGCGAGCCCACTGTGCCAAAGGACATCAGTAAAGAACAAGGTAGTGACTCCTTCTTTATACCTTATGTGATACATTGTATGTGTGCTAAATCATTGATTTGTGATGGATTCGTATGCTGCAAGATTTGTGAAATTGTGAATCCACCGCTATACCAATAGTCCCTGAGTAGCTAACAACGGTTCGAGTAAGGGCTGTGTGCCTTCCCGATGGTAAAAAGGGATAAGGTTAGGGTGTGATATTTGTGAATTTATGGGCCGAAAGGCTATTTTTAAGCCGAAAGGCAATATGTGAGCCATAAGGCTATTCGTATGCACTGCCATACCAACAGTCCCTGAGTTGCTAACAACGGTTCGGGTTAGGACATTGTGCCTTCCCGATGGTAAAAAGGGATGAGGGTGGAGTGTGATTTATGTTGTTGCTGGTTATGTGGTGATTTGTTTACATGCTATGTGATTACGTATGGTATGAATGATTTGTTACTACTGAGATTCTTTAGAATCTCACTCTTTCCAAATAACTAACATTTCAGATAGGGCGAGTGGCTCCAAGGATAAGCGGCCAACCAGGAGCAGTTAGGGCTTGTAGGGACATTTATTTTGGTCTATGTTAGTTATCTATTTTGGTTGGGATTACTGTATGTATATAGTGCATTCTTTTGGACATGTAATCCCCATTTGGGAAACATTAAACCCATTTTATACATATGAACCCCGGGGTTGCTGGTATTTTAGTTACGTACTCTGATATTTGTGAATGTGATATATCTGCACAAGTAATTATATTCGAAAGTGGATGTGAGACCAGATGAAATTGTATTTCTGAACTATTTTTTTTGGACACCCTATCTTGAAGATAAGGGATTTTAAATGTTGTTTTGTCTTATTGGTCTCTATTTCACTTAAATTTTGTAATTCATATATAATTACCGTGAGGGGGTTACATTTTTTGTATCAGAGCTGCAGTTCCTGGCAAGGGTAGAGTTTGCTAGGATAGCTCCCTTAGTGTGGTCTTAGTGATGAAAGATCAATTGTGAATAACGATTGTATACACATATGTGTTTTGTTATATGGATATACATGCTTTGTGAAATTATGTGTATACCATAATTATTGGAATAATGGGGTGAGTTCTTTGTAGAATGAAAAGAACATCAAAAGGTCACCCCAGAGTACAACAAGTAGATCCCGAGGTGGAAGTTGTCAATGAGAATCCACCAGGTCCTATGCAAGAGTTGATGGGCTTGATAAAGGATCAACGGGATATGATTACTGACCTAAGGGAAGAGCTCCGAGCTGAGAAAGCCAAGAACAAGGAGGGCCGAGGTCAGTCTACTCATGAGGAAACTCGAGAGGAAACCCAGGAAGAGACTGCTGAAGGGTCGACAAGACCGTTAGAATCCCCACCTCATGCGATTCCGAATCAAGAATCCCATAGAGTGCCAGTCGGGAGGAAAGAGACCTTGAGTTTTGGGTCTCCAGATTCTGTAAGCACCTACCTCCGGCATTTAAGGGGAAGTTTAATCCTCAAGCGGCGGAAGATTGGCTACACCGTCTTGAGAAAATTTTTGAGGTTTTGGTGTGTCCCTCAGAAGTGAAAGCCAAGCTACTGGTGTACAAGCTTGAGGGAGATGCAGACCACTGGTGGCATAACATTGCCTTGTCGTTACGGGTTAAGAATATACCATTGACCTGGGAAGTGTTTCAGCAGCACTTCAATAAGAAATATTTTCCCATGTCAGTGAGGCTTGAGAAGGAGACCGAGTTCTTGAATATCAAGCAAGGGGACACGGAATCCTTTGATGAGTATTTGTCCTGATTTACTCACCTATCCCGGTATTCTTCCTATCTACAGAAGATGGATGACGAGGAGTTGAGCTCCGACATGTTGATACGGGGTTTGAGACGTGATATGAGAAAAAGACTTGCCACCCACCAGTTCTCTAAGTTCAACAAAGCCGTTGAAGAATGTCGAATCACAGAAAGCAATTTAAGAGAGTTATATCCGAATAAGACTGTTGGTGGGCATAGTGAGCCTAGTAAGGGCGTGTTTCTCAGAAGCGGAAAGGCTTGGGATCATCATCTTCGTTTAGGGGCAGTAGGAAGAAGCCCTACCATCCCAGAGATCGTAAACCCCAGAAATTTGGGACTGAATGGAAATGTCATCACTGTAATCAGTCACATTATGGCAAGAATTATCGGGGTGAAATGATTTGTTTTAACTATAAGCAACCCGGAATTTTTCTAGAGATTGCCAGCGACCGCAAGCGAAGTAGAGGCCAAGGACTCAGGGCCGAGTATTTGCTATGACTCATAAAGAAGCCTGGAAATCCCCAGATCTGATACAAGGTATAGTTCTTCTCAATAGAATTGTGCTACAAGTATTGTTTGACTCGGGTGCAAGTTACTCCTTTATTTCTTATGATTATGTGAAGCGCCTGGGTATGAATGTGTATAAGTTACCATTCAATTTGATTGTGTCAACACTGATGGGTGTTAAGGCTATAACCATTGAAGCCTGTTTGAATTGTGTTGTAACCGTTGAGGGTCGTGAGTCTGTGGTAGATTTGATTTGCTTACCGCTCTGCCAATTGGAAGCCATTCTGGTTTTTGATTGGTTAAGAGCTAATAATGTGTTGTTAGATTGTGGAAAAAAGAGGATAGTATATCCTGTTTCTCAGAACATTGAGGATGGAAATGTTGATTTGAATTTCCTTTCGATAGCTAAGTCTAAGAAATATTTGCAAAAGGGTTGTCAGGGGTATATGGTTTTCTTTTCTGTACAAGGAGAAACCAGTGAGTCTTTAAGTAGTATACCTATAGTGAATGAATTCCCTGAGGTTTTTCCGGATGATTTAAGTAGATTACCTCTTGAGAGGGAAGTTCAGTTTCCGATTAACATTGTGCCTGGAGCGGGTTCGATATCCAAAGCCCCATATCGTATGGCTCCAAATGAAATGGCTGAATTGAAGAAGCAGATTGAAGATTTTCTTGAGAAAGGGTTTATTAGATCCAGTGTGTCACCTTGGGGTGCTCCAGTTTTGTTTGTGAAAAAGAAAGACGGGAGTCTTCATTTGTGCATCGACTATAGAGAGTTGAATAAGATTACCGTCACGAACAAGTACCCTCTCCCTAGAATTGATGACCTGTTAGATCAACTATTCAGTTCATGTGTCTTTTTGAAGATTGATCTAAGGTCAGGGTATCATCAGCTGCGAGTGAAAGTGGAAGATGTTTCAAAAACTGCTTTCCAAACTAGGTATGGTCATTATGAATTCTTAGTGATGCCATTTGGGTTGACTAATGCGCCTGCGGTTTTCATGGATTACATGAACCGTATTTTTTGGCAATACCTAGATCAATTCGTTGTGGTATTTATCGACGATATTTTGATATACTCTAAGAGTAGAGAATAGCATGAGCATCATTTGAGAATTGTATTAAATATATTGCGTGAGAAGCAGCTCTATGCTAAATTGAGTAAATGCAAATTCTGGCTTTCAGAAGTGAAATTCTTAGGCCATATTATCTCGCAAAAAGGGGTCTCTGTGGATTCCAGTAAAGTGGAAGCAGTACTGAACTGGAAGAGGCTAGAAACTGTTGCTGAGATACGCAGTTTTCTGGGTCTTACTGGTTACTACCGAAGATTTATCCAAAATTTCTCCCGTATTTCCTTACCAATGACCAAGCTCACGAGAAAAGATCAGCCGTTTGTGTGGGATGAGAAATATGAAAATTGTTTTGTGGAGCTGAAGGAGAGGTTGACTATGGCATCTGTGTTGATTTTGCCCAATCCCAGTTTGATATATGTTGTGTATTCTGATGCCAGTGGGCAGGGATTAGGGTGTGTCCTTATACAGCAGGGACGTGTGGTGGCCTATGCCTCTCGACATCTTAGACCTCATGAATTGAACTATCCCACTCATGATCTGGAGCTTGCGGTTATTGTGTTTGCCTTGAAGATTTGGAGGCATTATTTGTATGGTGTGACTGTGGAACTGTACTGCGACCACAAGAGTCTCAAGTATCTGTATGATCAGAAAGAATTGAACATGAGACAACGGCGCTGGATGGAGTTGCTTAAGGACTACAACCTGGAAATAAAATATCATCCGGGTAAAGCAAATGTAGTCGCTGATGCTCTTAGTCGAAAGACTGTGCTTATGGCAGCTATGATGATACAAGAGGGGAAGTTGATTGCTGATTTTCGAGATATGAATTTATCAAACCAAATAATCTATACCAACTATACTGTTTCCTAAGGGGAAAGTAACTTGAGAGCTGAAATTGAAGAGGCTCAGAGGCAAGATGATTGGATACAGCGTAATCTAGCTAGAATAGAGCGGGGAGAAGCTCAGGACTATGATGTGTCGCCTAGTGGACTGATTCATTATTAGAAGAGAATTTGTGTTCCACTTAAAGCGGATTTGAGACAGAAGATTTTAGATGAGGCGCATAAGAGTCGGTATACTCTTCATCCTGGTATGACCAAAATGTACCATAATTTGAAATCTGTGTATTGGTAGCCAGGAATGAAGAGTGATATGACAAAATATATGGCAAGATGTCTCACATGTCAGAGGGTAAAGATCGAGCACCAAAGACCGCCGGGTCTACTGCAAAGTCCTGAAATTCCGGAATGGAAATGGGAAAGTGTGACCATGGATCTTGTTGTAGGATTGCCCAGGATCAGGAACTATGATACAATCTGGGTAATTGTGGACCAGTTAATGAAGTCGGCACACTTTATACCGATCAAGGCTGGTTATTCTCCAGACAAACTAGCAGATATATACATCCGAGAGATTGTGAAGCTTCATGGCACACCGAAGAATATCATTTCCTACCGAGATCCTCGATTCACTTCTAGATTTTGGAGGGCATTGCATGAGGCACTGGGTACTCAGTTGAGATTCAGTACAGCCTATCATCCTTAGACAGACGGACAGTCAGAGAGGACTATTCAGACATTAGAGGATATGTTGCGGGTATGTGTTCTCGACTTTAAAGGGAGTTGGGATCATTTTCTTCGACTTGCTGAGTTTGCCTACAACAATAGCTATCATGCGAGCATTCAGATGGCGCCATATGAAGCATTGTATGGAAGAAAATGCCAATCGCCATTATGTTGGAATGAATTGTCAGAGAAGAAGCTTTACGGGCCGGATCTTGTTGATCAAACCTCAGCCCAGATTCGAATCATTCGTAAGAGGCTTCTTGCAGCTCAGAGTCGACAGAAAAGCTATGCTGACAAGAGGAGAAGGCCTCTAGAGTTTGAAGTTGGTGACCATGTGTTTCTGAGGATATCTCCTGTCACCAGTATTGGGCGAGCTATTAAGCGAAAGAAGTTGAGCCCAAGGTATATAGGTCCTTTTGAGATCCTTGGAAGGATTAGGCCTAAGGTATATAGGTCCTTTTGAGATCCTTGGAAGAATTGGGCCTATTGCTTATCGGATAGCCCTACCCCCGAACTTGAGCAGACTCCATGATATGTTTCATGTTTCCCAACTAAAGAAGTACCAATCGGATCTATCTCATATTGTTGAGTATGAGGAGGTAGAGTTGCAAGATAACTTCACGTATGCAATGGAGCCAGAGCAAATCATTGACCGAGAAGAACGACGGCTCAGACACCGAAGCATCCCTTATGTGAAAGTGATCTGGAAGGGAATGACTCAGAGAGAAGCGACTTGGGAAGCGGAAGAAGATATGCGAAGGAGATATCTGGAGTTTATGGCTCAAGTAGCATAGCAATTTTGAGGGCGAAATTTATTTTTCGGGGGGAGAATTGTAATATCCCAATTTGTGATTAAGGGCTAATGATAATGGTATTGATTGTAATTGGTGTAATTAAATGTTTTTGGAGAAATGAGATATGGATTTAGTATAAATGTGTGTGGTGTTTAAGATCAATGGTTGAGATGTTGACATGTGGCAATGTTATGGACCATGGGATGAGGCATAAGAGACAAAAACCACCTTTTCTCTCTCTCTTCTCTCTCCTATGCGTTTTTTAGCATGGGCAAGGGGGAAAAGTTGTACATCATCATAATCCTTTCTCCATCCCTTCCATCTCTCATTTTCTCTCTCTTCCTTCCCCATTTTCGCTGAACTTAAGCTTGGAAAGAGAAAGGGAAAGCTTTGATTTTGGGTGAGTAATGGTCCTCCTTTGCTCAAATCCTTTTCTCTAATGTTGTACATCTCATTGAGAGCTTCATTATGGTGATTTCAGAATTTAGAAAGGTGGTGGTTTGTGTTAGAGCAAGCGTTTCACCCAAGAAGGGGGTGAATTGGGTGATACTAAAAATTTCGTTGCAAATATAAAACTTGACGGTGAAATTAAAATAGTAAAGAGTAAGGAGAAATATCACCGAAGTGTACACCGGGAGTTATACTGGTTCGGCCACAACCACTTTGACCTACGTCCAGTCCTCAGAGCTTCTCTGAGAGTTTCACTATAACTTCTAAGATTCAGTAGGTTCTTGGCACCTCAGTACAAGAAAGTTCCTTCACCTGGATACTCGCTCCCCCTTACAAGTTGCAATCCAATCCCAACTTCATGGTTCCACAACCTTAAGTTATCTCAATAACAAATATTGAGTTTGAATGAAATATCTCTCTCTCAAAGTGAATAAGAATCACTGAAGTACATAAATACTAAAATGAGTAAAAATAGAGTAATGAACTTGATGATACGTTCGTGTGTGTTCTTGTTATTATATCTCTGTTTGGATGTTCCCATATATATAGATATGTTGGTGATGACCATTGGAACATTTTCTTCTCGTCCGTTGGAGAGTGCGCAGCCACTATTGACTTTTCCAGTATTTGAAATATATCCGTTGGCGGTAGGTGGCATTTGAACTTCTCATTTGACTTTCCTTATTTGATATGATTCCTTCATTATTTATCTGTAAATATGCTAGGAATACTAATATAATGAAAGGTTAATCATATAGGAAACAAATCAACAAACGTTTGACTGATTTCTAAATTTCTGGGTTTCCATACTCGAGTAGCTACTCAAGTATCCATTAAAGTTTACTCGAGTATCATCGGGAAAACTTTGATGAACTGCAAGTCAACAACCAAATATAAGATTACTCGGGTAGTGCATGGAATAAACAAAATATCAAACCTTTGGAAATGTATGTTTACTCGGGTACCTACTTGAGTAATGCATTCTTTTCTTCATAGGTTACTCGGGTACCAACTCGAGTAAACCTTCAAATAAACTTTTGGTTACTCGATGATTTACTCCAATAATGTTGGTAGGATTTCAAGGCCGAGAGCACTTCAAGTTTGATTACCTTGTTACTCGAGTACATACTCGAGTAAACATAATTTTTCTGTATAGCTTACTCGGGTAATGACTTGAAGTTTTTCTTCAAACATATCTCTGCATACTCGAGTAATCCACTTAAAATGAGTCATTGAATACCTGCATACTTGAGTAGTGCCTCGAGTAAAGTATAATAAAAATAGAACAAGTTATTCGAGTACTACCTTCAGGTTTTTGCTTACCACAGTGAGTTACTCGAGTAGCTCCTCGAGTAACGTTGGCAGGGTTGAAAATGCCAAGACCAACATATTTCTTGAAACAGGGGACTCGAGTACATACTCAAGTAACGTTGGCAGGCCGAGAGCAACTCCAAGTATTTACCTGTTTACTCGAGTACCTACTCGAGTAACATTGGCAGGCCGAGAGCAACTTGAAATCATTTACACTATTACTCGAGTACTTACTCGAGTAACGTTGGCAGGTTACTCGAAGGTGTCTCAGGTTACTTCAAGTTTTGTCTCATTACTCGGGTACATACGCGAGTAATGCCTTAGAAAACTTGCTTCTGATCAAGTTTCTCAGCTTTTTCTCTTGGCCTTTCTTCATTACTCCAATGCTTACTTCAAGTGATACTTTCCCTGTTATTACTTTGTTCAAACTTATTTATTAATCAAATCTTTTTCATACCATTCTTTGTTATCATCAAAACATGTGATCTAACAGTTTGTGTGTTGGAACGAAATCAAAAGTTGAGAATTAAGAAACTAGTCTTGGAAAGAGGAAGAGGTAAGAATTTGGAACCTTTTGACATATTTATTGTGGTCATTGGTTTAGCTTTGAGGATTTTGGATTTTTGCCCTGATTTTGGCTTAATTTTGAAATATGTGAATTGGTTAGTGTTTAGTGTGAAAGTGGTGTCATAGTGTGTCTTTGAGCATTTGAAATTGATTTGGCATGTTGGTTTGGATTGGTTTGCAATATGGTGGTTTGATTGAGTTCTTGGTAAGACATGTGGTGGTCATTGTGTAACATGTCAATGGAGGTTGAATTGGGTTGTTTTCATGATTTCAATGGATTCCTTGTGCAAATTTATGTGGGAATGGCATTTGATATGAATTTGGGAACCATTGGAAGCATTGGTGCAAAATTGAAATGTTGTCCAATGAAAGTCTATTCTGGGCAGTCAGGTTTTGTGAATGTTTTGACTGGGAAAATGATGTCAGAAAATTATGAAACTATCAAGTCTTAAATTTCACATTCCAAGCTTCAAAATGGACATATAATTTGTGCCATTTCGTTTTGGGAACTCAGAGATATGACTGTCCAAATTTTGAGGTCGAAAATGGACTCTGTTTTGGGGTAGTGATGAGATTTGTGTGATTCTGTATTTTTATGGTGATTTCCAGTAATGGCCAATATTTTTCCTAGGAAGAGAACTTCAATAGATTTCATTTGGATTTGGGATCACCTCATTTCGATTTTTCTAGAATTAGTTATGATTTTTCAAAGTTGTCTTGGCTGCAGTAGAAAATCTGGGCTGCAGCGCAAAAGTTTCTGTGTTCGTTTTGGCTGCTGCCAGAAATTCTTGGCTGCAGCCAAAACCCTTCTGTGTGCGTTTTGGCTGCAGCCAGAGGATTCTTGCCTGCAGCCAACCCCCTATTTTCAGCATTTTGTGATTTTGCAAAGTAATTTCCAACCTAGTACTTACCAATCCTTTTAGGTTCTCTTTGAGCTTGTTATAACCATTTAAGGGACTCATATGGAACCTATTTTAAGTGTTTGGAAGTAAGAATTGGGGGTAGGAAATTAATCCTCCATTCTTGATTTTTTGTTTATAGGCTTTGACATTTGTCGTACCCGCGAGCCCACTGTGCCAAAGGACGTCAAGAAAGAACAAGGTAGTGACTCCTTCTTTATACCTTATGTGATACATTGTATGTGTGATAAATCATTGATTTGTGATGGATTCGTATGCTGCAAGATTTGTGAAATTGTGAATGCACCACTATACCAATAGTCCCTGAGTCGCTAACAACGGTTCGGGTAAGGGCTGTGAGCCTTCCCGGACGTAAAAGGGGATGAGGTCAGGGTGTGATATTTGTGAATTTGTGGGCCGAAAGGCAATATGTGAGCCGTAAGGCTATTCGTATGCACTGCCATACCAACAGTCCTTGAGTCGCTAACAACGGTTCAGGTTAGGATAGTGTGCCTTCCCGACGGTAAAAGGGGATGAGGGTGGAGTGTGATTTATGTTGTTGCTGATTATGTGGTGATTTGTTTACATGCTATGTGATTACATGTAGTATGAATGATTTGTTACTACTAAGATTCTTTAGAATCTTACTCTTTCCAAATAACTAACATTTCAGATAGGGCGAGTGGCTCCAAAGATAAGCAGCCAACTAGGAGCAGTTAGGGCTTGTAGGGACATTTATTTTTGTCTATGTTAGTTATATGTTTTGGTTGGGATTACTGTATGTATATAGTGAATTCATGTAATCCCTATTTGGGAAACATTAAACCCATTTTATATATATGAACCCCGGGGTTGCCAGGATTTTAGTTACGTACTCTGATATTTATGAATGTGATATATCTGCACAGGTAATTGTATTCGAAAGTGGATGTGAGACTAGATGAAATTGTGTTTCTGAACTGTTTTTTTTTGGACACCCTATCTTGAAGATAAGGGAGTTTAAATGTTGTTTTGTCTTATTGGTCTCTATTTCACTTAAATTTTGTAATCTGGATATAATTACCGTGAGGGGGTTACACCTTTCTTGAGGGGTATCTAATTGTTTTACCAGGCTTGGGCAGGTGTTAGATCTCGAACAGCCATCAAGGCCTATAATGTAGAGTTGAAAAAGATTGGGTCATTACTCAGTTCTGAGTTATTAGCATTTTAAACTATATTCTACTCTTGACCCGTATTTAACCTTTTCCTTATTTAGTCATGTCGGTTATCTATAAGACTCCTGTACTGTACCATACAATGTCTATTCTAAGATACATTATATGTCTCTTGAACCCTAGGACTTGGCCATCCGGGGTGACCCCATAGCTCCCTAGGCAATCTCTCTATTTCCTATGATCCCTCTTATATGATTTTAAGTCAAATTCAGTAAATTCGCAAGTCAAACCTAATGTACCAGTTTTGATTAGTCAATATTGAGAAAATCATAACTTAATCTACAAACTTCCAAAGAGTGGTTCAAAGTCCTTTTTGAAGCTTTCTAAGTCCTTTGAAAAGGAAAAATATTATCCATTGCCACTTGTAACCACAGAAATACAAAATTCCATGAGTTTCCACACTGTTCTAGAATCCAATCCTGTTTCAAACCTCAAAATTTAACAATTAATATCTCCCAAAGTACGAACCCAAATTGAACATATTATATATCAACTTAATGCTTATAATGTCTACATTTATTCTAGAAAATATTATGGCCATTAGACACCATTTGGTTTGTCAGAACCTACCCCAAAGCAAACTGCCCAAATCTGGTAGCATGAATTCCACTTTTTTGACTTTTCAATACAATCCTCCTAAAATTGTGCCAACTAGCTAATCCTACACAATTTTGAATTTTAAACTCATTAGAAGCCTCAAAATTAGCAAAATATCACTCTTTCGCTTTACCCTAGTTTGACCAAAATATTCCGTAGGGAAGAATAAAGTGATTTTGCAATCTTTCAACCGTAAGACTTGCTAGTCTTTATTTTACCATGACTAATCCTCTTTTAACTTCAGGTTCATACCCTTAATATCACTAAAACCCCAAGGTTACGATTCAGCATAAACAAGGTAGCATAATATTACCTAAAAAATTCAACCAAATTTCAAGACAATTAGGTCAATACAAAGCTTTTGCTTATGTCTTTGCTTGGCTATAGCCCTTTCTTGAATCCTCCAACTTTAACACCACTTAGATGGCACAGAACTCCTTCTTTCAAGCCACTTAGATAGCACAAAACTCCTTCTTTCAAGAAACTAAAACCATAGAAATTAAGCTCCTAATGAGAGGAACAACATTTATAAAGGCCTCAAGAGCTAGAATGGGGTCTTGATAGAGAAATTGGCTCAAGAGCATATACCTTCACTTCTTGCTCCTTTGCTCTTCCTACTTTTGTCCATTTCTCTTTCTCTTTATCTTTTCTTTTTCTCCCTTTTTTCCTTTGGCAAACTTGAAATGAATGGGAGTGAGAAGGAATGCCACCTAAATATTTGTTCTCTCTTCCTTGGCCTCTTAACCTACTTTAGAGAGTGAAGGAGTATTGAGACTTATTTAATTACACATGTGTATGAGTATAGGGGTAAAAAATGGCCATGCTTTCCAATGTAAAGGTATGTTGAATATTTAACGCAATTTCTCATTCTTTCCTTGTCCTAATTGTCCTTATTGAGCCTAAAGGTGAGGAGTATATTTTAAATCAATTCCCTTTCTCCTTTCCTTGCTCTTCACGGACTTTTTAGTATAAAAAGATTAGGAAATATGTTAGCTACCCTCCTCTTTCTCCTTCTCTTGTGCTTAGCCGATTTTGTTGACTTGAAGGGAAAGAACATATCAAATAAACTCTCTCATCTCTTGCCTTTTGTTACTGGCCAAAATATGTGAGTAAAGGGAAGAGAAAATATCAACTCAATCTAACATATATGAACATGAAGTGTGAGGGTGACATGTGTCTCAATTGTTAACCAAACTCTCTTTCTTTCTTCATACTTTATGTTTGGCCAATTTTTCCCAAATGGAAAAGTGAAGAGGCATATTAATTAAATCCTATCTCCCACTCTCTTCCCTTGGGTCATTTTTTTCTTGATGAAAGGAGGTAAGAAAGATGTTACATGTTGACTATTCCTCCTTTTCCTTGCTTCCTGTATGCCTTAGCCATTTTTGTTGACTTTAAGGGGAGGGATATTTCAATTAAGCTCTCCGTCTCTTATTATTAATTCTTGGCCGAAATATGGAGGGAAAGAGAAGGGAAATATGTTGCTTTATTCTAGTTGCTCTTCATCATTACTTTTACTTTTTAAGGGCAAATCTTGACCTACCATTCTTGCTTCCCAAATCTCTCTTTGAGATCAAATTCTAAGTCTCACTCTTGCCCTTGCTTATGGCAATATTAATTAAGTTCCCATTAGTTCTTTTATTCCATTTTATTTCCTCTTGCAAGATGCCAAATCTTCTTCTTTTTGGATCCAAGTTAGGAATTAGATCCTATTTGACTTTAGATAAAGGAATTGGGTCTTTTCCTTTGACTAATTGGAACTAATCCTATACTTAATTCCAAATTTGTCTCTAATGTCGTTATGGCTCTTGGACATTCTTGGAACTCTTGCTAACTGGGCTTAGTAGTCCCCTTAATCTAGCCTTGTTCTCAAGTTCCAAGTCCCAAAATTCGGGATATTACACATTAAGCAATTACCATATGGTAGCATTTAATGAAATAATTAAAACTTCCACTATGCGTAGCCTTCTTTCTCTACTACGAATGCTATAAGTATGGGTTCTATTACATTCTCAGCTATTTCTATAAGGTGTATAGCCATATAAGACTACTTAACTATCTAACTATATATCAAATATATATACAGATAGTCAGTAAAATAACTTTGTCACTTCGTTTGTGTCCTTCAACCATCTATGCTTACCTCTTTACGCTTCGTGCCATTGGTCTTTATTGTATAATGAAATTCAGAAAAGATGAGATTCAAAAGAATCTCAGTAGTCACATACATTCAATCATATAAAATGCAATCAAACAAGGCATGTCATATAAACCATTACAAACAATAAGCATATCAAGAGCATTTAACATCTAATTATGCAACTCAGTATATAAAAACCTCATACCATAGCACTTGGGAGTAAACACGGACGTTTACATGCTGCATGCTCTGATAGCATAGGCATGCACTTGACAAACTCACATGCTCAAACATAGTCATATGGAAGTTATAACATACATGCAAGTAATTAAAGAGTATATGAGAGAAAGAGTTACTACCAGTATGCCTTTCTGATCACTTATCCTTACTTCTCAAGCTCTTGGTTAGCCCTGCAAAGATCGAATCCTATAAGTTAGAATTCATATCGAACTTGTTATTACTTAGTTAAGCATCTTTTAAGTCTAGTACATTATGTCAATAGACAATAAATGGGGTCCACACTATCATCTAAGATCATGTTAATAATCATATGACCATCAAAATTGCTCCCTTGGCTAAAACCCTAAGGGGTCCATAACTCCAAAAATACTCATCAAAACATTAAGACACTATACTCAAATCAAAGTTTACGATTACTCTACTGATTATCCAATCGGTTCTTGATTTTGGCAGTTCTTCTACTGACAGGGTATCACCAAACACCTTTGATCAGAATATCAAAACCTTAGAAATGTTGCTCTAGATAAGTAGAAGAAGATTACTGAAGGCTTCAACAACTGAAAATGCAATTTCGATCTTAGAATTGGCTATAAACCTGAAGAACAAGAAGAACTTCTCTCCTCTTTCTTTCTCTCCCAGTTTTTCTAATTTTCCTTGAGTTTTTGACGGGCTGCATGAACTTTAGGGCAACAAGGAGGTGCTGAAATATTTTAATAATATTTGGCACATGTGATAAAAAGTTAGGGTCTGGATGCTTCTTTTCAGGAATTTAACAGGTAACCGGTGATCCTATGTACTAGATGCTCTTTCTTTACATTGTAGAGTACCCAATACATCTCTTAAAATCTGTATTCCCTTCCCCCTCTCATGGTTGGGTGCATTCATTTGTCAAGGGAGAAGGATTCATCTAGCTTCTAGTACCATAGTTAGGAAAATCAGGTATGTAACTGGATTGGAAACCAATGGGTTACACTGGCTTTTTCACCTATATCAAATGTCCCATGACAAGTGTCAGTGTATGACTAGCTAATCAGGGAAGAAATTCAAAATGCTATTTTAATAAAGCTACCTTTTGATATGGAGTCGCTCGATTTTGCGACACGTGTCACCCTTTCTCCTGATTACTGCCACGTGTCTTGGAGATTTCCCGAAGGGTTCCATGTGTCTCTAGAGACTATGAGATGGAGACACCTACCCCTAAGTGTCCCAGACATCTAACAACAAGCTAGTGTCTCTTCAAAAACGTAGGGTACATGCACCTGCACTAAAAATGCCATGTGCACACCTACACCGACATATTTTATCCAACTAATTAGCCTTATGTGTCTATGTCTTCAAGAATGTGCCACATATGCCACTGGGTGCCACCAAATGGCACCAAGTATGCCTAAGCTCCTATACACTAGCATCTTTTATCTAATAACTTATACGCACTAAGCCTCATGGAATCAAGAGACTCAATCTCAATTGAAAGAGCTGAATCATATAGTCCAACGAAACTCATTCTATCTTTGAGACTCTTACAAAACTGGGCTATGTAGTATTGGTGACTTAGGGTTATTCTCAAGCTTCTAGGCTTAAAATTTGGGATATTACATTTCTTCCCCCGTTCAATAAATTTCATCCTTGAAATTTTGAATTTCACATAGATTTAACTATACCTTAGAGGATCATCTTTTGTTACTTAGTTTACCCCTTCCATATGCAATGCTCATAGAGCATGCAACACAAATCATTATGTCAATAGCAAAAATCATTAATAGCATTCAGCAATTCTCACAACTACATTCAACAATTAGAATGCAGCATAACACACTTAGGGAATACATTGGTCCAATATCACAGTGCTAGGCAACAACTACAACACTAGGCACACAGGTTTTACAGCCTAGGGCCTCTGCCCCATATAGGATACATATCGGAACTTATTGCCATCATGATCTTACAACCCAGGGATGTAACGCCTGTTACTTATGCCCCTTTATTATGTATTAGAAGCAATATCGTTCTTATTATAGCTTAAGAGAATCAGTAAATAAGCTCCTAGCCAAAAACATACACAATTATTCTTGGGGCACTATTCGTTTGGTAAAGCCATATTTATTGGATTAATTAACTTTATTTATGAGATTACTATTCACTTTAACTTTTCAATTCTTCCTTTCATCATTGTTAGAGTTTTTATTGGCTTAACCATTCCTCTGCTTACTTAATTAATGGGCTCGTATTGTGTGATTACCCATTCATAGTTCAATTATCGTGTTTCAAAAATCATCCATCCATCATGTGGGTTATACAATTAACCATTTCAAATATTGATTATACATAACGGATTAGCGCATTTTAGTCTTCATCCCCACATCATAAATTCTTTGTTTGGCACATTGTCCAGCACTCCTTTTCTGTGCTTACGTGCCTGTATGGTTGGTTGGGGGAGGGTAAGATTTGAGGAAATCTCAGTAGCAAATAATACCAACAATGCATGTAAGATAAATACTAGTGCATGATATACTTGCCTTACGGAAGCTCACGTTAACATAATGATATATCTGCATGCTCAATGCTTCACATTTCTTACATATGACCATAACATCAATAGAAAACAATGCTTTAATCATTCAACTATGTTACACATAGCCACATAAAGTAATCATGCATATCAACACACAAGCATACATATCAATATAAGAAAATAGGGTAAGTTTACTACTTTCTGTCTTTAAGTCCTCCTCTTGTACCATTTCTGCCAACATTGAAGTTGTAACCCCCTTCGTAATTATGATTCGAAATAAGTATTTTAGAATGAAATAGAGACCAATAATAATAAAACTTGTTTTCTATCCCTTCCTTACGGTAGGGTTTTCATAAATATTTTCAAAATTTCTACCTTACCTGGTTTCAAACTTCATAATTCGAATATAATTACCTTGTACAATTATATTACATTTATATATCAGAGTGTACAACAAAAATCCCAGCAACCCCTGGGTTCAAATATATACTAAGGGTTCCAATTTCCCATCTAAAGGGATTACATATTCAAATCTAGAATATTATTTACATCCCAAAAATAATATACAGTAATCCAAATCCAAAATGTGATAACCCATAATCCAGAATTTACATCCCTATAAAGTTTTAACCACTCCTGGTCATCTGTTTCTCCTTGGAGCCACTTGCTCTATCTAAAGGTTAGTCAAAGGAAAGAATGAGATTCAAAAGAATCCCAGTAGTAACACATTACTCATACCATACCTAATCACAAAGCATGGAAGCATATCATCATGCAGCACAAACACAGCGTACAAGCTGTCACATAATCACATAATCTCATCCCCCGAATTCCACCGTCCCGAAGGCACGGTCCTCCAACTGTCAACACCGATGGGCCACAGGTGAAGGTTCACAAATAGGCTTTTGGCTTTCACATATAGCCTCACGGTTTTCACATATACACATCCCCCGTATTCCACCACCCCGAAGACACGATCCTCCCACCGTCAACACATATGGGCCGCAGGTAAAGATTCATAAACAATGATAAATCAAACATACAGTGTATTATATTAGTATAAGGAAAAGCGTCACTACCTTGTTCTTTCCTGGCGTGCTCCAGCATGAGTTGTTAACACATAGGGCAAATATCGAATCCTATAAATCAAAATCAAGGATGGTGGATTAATTCTCTACCCCTAATTCTCACTTTCAAACACTTAAAATAGGTTACCACATGAGTTCCTTAAGTGACTATAATAGGGTCAATGAAAATCTAGAAGGATTAAGAAGTACTAAGTTGGAAATTACTTTTCAAAATCACAAAGTGCTGAAAAACAAGGTTTTGGCTGCAGCTAGGAATTCTCTGGCTGTGGCCAAACACAGCACAGCAGTATTTTGACTGTAGCCAAGAATTTTCTGGCTGCGGTCAAAATGGCCAAAATGAGATGATCCCAAAGCCAAATGAAAGCTCTTTAAGTTATCTTCATTGGAAAAATATGGATCATTACCAGAAATCACCATAAAATTACAGAATTACACGAAATTCCCTACTACTCCAAAACAGATTCCAGTTTTGATCTCAAACTTTGGACAGTCATTACTCTTATCTCACAAAACAAAATGACACAAAATTTATGTCCATTTTGAAGCTTAGAATGTGACCTTTAAGGCTGGAAAGTTTCAAAATTTTTAGACACCATTTGCCTATTCAAAAAGTCTAGACAACCTGACTGCCCTGTACAAAGTTTTAAGAGACAGAATTTCAATTTTTTGAGTAATTGCTTACAATGGTTCCAAATTCACAACCAATACCATTCCCACACTAATTTTCTACAAGGAATCCATTGGAAACACCAAAATCAACAAATTCAACTATCATTGACATGTTCTAAAAGAAACACAGCATGTCACACAATAAGCCAACTCAAAACTCACAATGCTATCCATTTAAGGTTCCAAACCAATTCTATTGCACCAAAGCACAAAATGACATATATTCCAACACATCACACAATTCAATTCTTCCAACCCAAAATCACATGAAAATTAGGGGGAAAATTCAAAATTTTCAAAACTTGATCAATGGTTACAAAACTTAGCTCAAAATGTGTTAAATTCGTACCTCTTCTTCTTCCCCAAAGCAACTTCCTTGTTTCCCCAACTTTCAATTTTTCTCAAGTTCTCAAACACCACCTTTCAAAAACCTAAAACCATAGCCATGAAGCCCTCAACATCATGAACAATATTAATGAAGGTAAATTGAGCATTCATGGACAAGTTCTCACCTTTCTTTAAGCCTTCTTCTTTCTCTTTCCTTTTCTAGTTGAACGAAAATGGAGGAGAGGAGAGAGATGAGATAAGATAAAGAAGATGATATGAAATTTCTTCCCTCAATTGCTTGCCCAATGTCCTAAATGAGAGAGGGAAGAGAAAAAGCAAATTTTGACACTTTGACTTGATCCAACGGTCCATATAGTGCCAAGTGTCAAGATCATGTTCTCTCTTCCATAACCTCACATAGGCATACAAACATGTGATTCTAACCTCTTGATCTCTTGGCAATGCATCTCAACAATTGATCTTTAAGTTACCAATGAGTTTCCTCTTTAGTAACTTACCAATTGGTGGATAACTTTCCCACTTTGCCCCTGACTATCACAATGCGTACCACATCACCACCAAACACATTTATATAGTTCATATTACTCAACCATGTGCCCTCCATCTTATTTGAATCAATTTAGATATTAATCAAAACTTAATCATAAATATAGGGTTTAGGCATTGATCAAGACATATTCACATTGAATTCAACCATAATTACATCGCTTCTAACATAATTAGCCCTTAATCCCAAATTGGGTCATTACAGAAGTTGCTTGATGAACCTTCCATTCTTCTTCCTTATCATCTCACAGCCCTAAATACATAACCATACATTAGAGCCATGATAAATAAATGTCCAATGTTGTTACATGGTCCTTCAACACCTTTAAGGGCCTAATCCTAACCCTTGGAGTTCCTTATTATTACATTTGTGCCATTAAGTCTTAAATTTGCATAAGACATAAAACTGATAAATTAATCACTGTACTTTGACAAATCATAACTAATTCTAAAAAAATCCCATTAGGTTGGTTCAAAGCTCAATGTAATCCTTATTAAGTCCAATTTAATAGAAAAATAATTATCACTGCTAGTTACATGTACACATTTCTAAAATTCTCAATTATTCACTTCTGTCACAAAATTTTACCCGGAATTAATGCCCAAATTCCACCAATCATAACTTTTTGTGTACTTGTCGAATTACCACAAGTTACCTATCAAATTAAAGCTTATTGGGTACACTTTATTTCTGAAAAATTTTGTGCACATTGGAATTCCTTTAGCCAGACAAAAACATGTCACAATCCGTCTGCAACCATTATCTTTCCAGAATCATTATTTGATTTTAAAAATTCATATCTCTCAATCTACTTGTCCAAATGATACATTTCATATATCAAAATAAATCTCTTTAAGTATACTTTCAAGGCAAAATATCACCAACTAGCAATTACAGCCAAAAAATTCTTCGAAACTCATCAAACCCTATCTATTCTAGAATTCATTTCAAAAACAGGGTTTAACTTTGAAAAATCATAATTTTAAATTCACTAACCCAAAAATTACTTTCTACCCATCACATTAAATCTCAAGATGTCTACTTTCATCCTGCAAAATTTCATCACATTTGGAATAGGTTTGACTGATAAAAAACACACCACAACATTGCTGCCTTTCTAGAAAACAAAATATAGCAACACTATTCTTAAGTTCCAAATTTGTGATTTCTCATTTCTAAACCTTAATTAACACCATTTACAAGACCAAACCACCATGAATCCTAAGAATAATTATATAACTAAAAATTAGATCAAAAGTACTTATTCCATTAAACTCCACCAAATCACACCATGCTTAGCTCAAAATAAAGCTGTTACTCACCTCCTGTTCTTTCTAGGCTTTGTTCTTTGATTCAACAACTTTGGGTATTGATAAATGGCTTAAAACACCTCCTTTTGAAAACAAAATCCATATAAATGAAGCTTAAACCATGAGGAATAATGTTCTTGAAGACACTTTTTGGCTAGAAAGGTGAGTAGGAAGGTGAAATCTTAGAGAGAAGCTACTTATCTTTCTTGAACTTTTCATCCTCTCTCTCCTCCATTGTGTTAGACATCCAAATGGTGAAGAATGAGGCTGATGTGGATTTTTAAGTTACTTATTCCCTTCTCTTTTAGGCTGATAGAAATTACCAAGGAGGAGAGAAGGAAAAAATGATGATGTGTCTTCATCATATGGCTCCTTACTTTGCAAGATCACACCTTGTGTTGATAAGTGTCCCTCCAATTTGTCCTCTTCCCTCTTCTCTCTCCTCTTTAACCTTACACCATGTTAGGGGAAGGGAAGCCAGATGAATTCCCTTGACTTTTAGGTACGGTGCTTGGAAAAGTTAATCGAGGGGGACCAGACCGGGGACCGATGAATTCCCCTGGCTTCAGTGACACGTGTCATCATCTTGGAATGCCAACAAAAAGGTAAGAAGAACACCTTATGATGCAGAGACAAGTGTTACCTTCTAATTATGCCAACCAAAAAGCATGAATAGTGTTTGTCATGATGATGTGTACTTTGTTGACAAGTGTCATCTTCTTATTCATCCAACACAAAAGTAGAGTAATCATTACACATCATGACTTACTTTATTAAAGTTACTTTATAGGTATCTACTCCGGTTTCACTTGGGACTTACTTAGGATTGCATCACGCGTATCGAAACCTGCAAGATGACGCCAAGTCAGAGTATGTGTGTGGGTCCCACATGGTGCCACATACCGGTGTCTTTTCCAAAAACGTAGGGTATATATATTTACCCTAAAAATGCCATGTAAACAACTATACCTGCATACTTTACTTGATCAATAAGTCCCATACTTCATGACATAGTAGGTGGCAACTTTCTACTAACCCAATAGCTCTGTATATGTGTCCTATCCACATTTGCACTGATACTTAATTGCCTACACATACTGGGCCCTCTACCTAGTATGGCCGAATCACATAGTCCCCAAGAGTCTTTCTATCTCTCGACATTCTTGGGACTCTTTCTGAACTGGGCTTAGTCATCTGCCAGATATGGGCTTATCCTCAAGTCTCTAGGCCCAAAATACGGGATATTACAAGGGACACTGCCCCATACAAACTTGCACACTAGGTCTTATCGCCTCAGATTCCAACCGTCACAACCTTGATGCATAACAATCGCCAGCCTAAAGACATACTAGTCCCACATGTCTTATGGCTTCAAAACACACAGTCTAACATCCTTGCTAAATGCATATTGAGACTAACAACCTCAGGACACACAGTCCTTTAAGTACTCTAAATACATTACAAGCTCTACCTCTTGCTACGCAAGCCATCCATATACTTATGTAATGTTCATAAAGCATGCTAAATAAACCATCTAATAACAGCAATCATCAAAAGAGCATTCTTCAATCACAAATACTAGACTATTGGTCCCACACCAAAGAACTTGGTCTAATCGGTCTCATAGTCAAGCGCGTCCCCATGAAAATGTATATTTGGGTCACACCCAATGTAAATTTATGCACCGGTCTCAATGTCACATGAGCGGCCACCGATTTTATTATGAACCAAAACACTTGATCATATGGTCTTATTGTCTCATGGGCATCTGCCCATCATATTTTGAACGCTTATGCCAGCCTAAGGACACACTGGCCCACTAGGTCTTAGGGCATCTCACAAAAGTCCATATATTCATAAAAAGAATACTCGTGATGATAAACACATACATGCAAAACCATTACATAAGATATAAGAGCAAGATTTTCTTGACTTTATCTATCTTATTGAGCCTATTTTGCTTCAGTTTCTTTTTCATCTTTCTTTCAACAATCAACACTAGAGCACCCCATAGTGTAACACTAGGTCATATGAACCCTTCTTTCAAGGAAACTCTCCTATTGTAGAACTCATTACAATGCACCATTCTCAAAGGTTGACATCCTGGTAGATCCACTCTATGAAACTTTACTCAGTGCTTGATTTAGTCACTAACTAGTCAGCCCCTCCAGTAAGATTTCTCTGTAGGTATCCTTTTTTGGTTATCCATCTTTTAATGCTAGTACCATTATAATAGGAGCAAGTCTTTACGAGAACCACACCCTAAAAATAGTGGTTGGAGTTGGGGAAACCCAAGGCCTTATAAGTAGTTCTGTAATTTGCTTCTTTACTTCCGCCATTTTATGTGGGGCCATTCTATAAGGACTTTCAATTTTGGTTCAGCTCGATTCATAATCACAATCTCTACTTCCCTTATTGGGTTAATCCACCCATGTCTTTCAGGGATTTCATTAGCCATTGGTATATCTTCTTTTTTCTGTCTCAACTATAAGACAATTTATGGTTACCCTTTGTTCTATCAAAGAACTAACTCTCAATCAATCTTCTAAAAGGAATCAAGATCTTTCCCTATGCTAGATTTAACAACTAGCAACCTTTAGAAACATCATACACATTCTAGTACCTCAACCTGCTCAAGCCAATTCAAATTTCTAAAGAATTAAACTCACCAGTTGATTCTTAAGTCATAACGCACTCAATCAAAATTCTTAGAATAACTAAGTTTAGAACCTCATAACATCAGCATTGATCACAAGATTCTAATTATACCTTAAACCTCAATATCATAAGGTCATTTCAAATGCCTAAAGAATCAATTTAATCTCTAATATAAGATTCACCTAACTTCTAAATTCATAACTGAATCTAGAACCTCAACAACACCTGAGTTAAGAAATCATCTTTCCTTAATTATACCCAATAGACATATATACTAGAAATGATCATATAGCAATGTATGTGACAACTAACTAAGATAATCACTTAGCATGGAGAAGCCTCAAAACCATTGATAGGCCTTAAGTTATTACCAAAACCCTATCAAATAAACTTTTCTATATAGCACTCACTGCAACAGAAATATTTTAGATTAAAGATCAATACTTATAACATCATCTCCATGCTTTTAATGATGTTTTAAATTATCTAAGAATAACACCTCAACTTAACACAATCTTCATGCACTCTAACCTTTAGTTAAAGGTCTCAACATGAGAACTTCTTAGGGGATCACCCATCCTAGGACTACTCTCATCCGAGCACACTTAATTATAGAGTTCTAATGGGTTCCAGTACATTAAGCAATCCAGATCCATATACCTCTAGGAGTCTCACCGGGGCATCAGTATTTGATATATATTTCTATCCCAATATATCATATTATCCTCCCCAAAAATGCTAAATATTATCCCCACAAGGGAACATAAATAGTACTAGTTGCATGGTATGACTCTTCTATGTATTACCGTAGCACAAGGTAAGAATCTAAGTCGCACTCTATTTCAATATCATAAGCCCTAGAGTTAGCAACAGAATCTAAATCTTATGCTACCTCATCTATCTCTAGAGTCTCAATCTTACTGGTTGAAAAATCCATAGTAGGACTAGACACCACTAATACTACTGCCAACGGAGCTCATACCCTTTTCCTCCGGTACACATCATCATTGTTCCTCTTCTTCCTTTAAATACAACTCTGCCTCTTCTTCGATGAATTGTTTAAAAGATAGGAGAGATCTAACTTTTTGGGTTTGCATATCACCCAACAACTTATTCTAGCCATGAGGTCTCTAACAAATATCAACAGAAGCAAAGAATACGAGCCTAGTACCAGAATCTTTGTTCTAATACTAAAAATGTAAACCCTCTTTAAATTGACAAACAATAGGTTCTAATTCTTGAGCTGTTTAGTTCTTTGCTCTTACCTTGTGAATCCAATCAATTATTTCTATTTATTTATTACTTTAAGCAATTACCGGGTGGTAGCATTTAATGAATTAATTAAAACTTCTACTACATGTAATGCTATAAGTATGGGTTTTACTATATTCCTAGCTATTTATACAAGGTGTGTAGCCATGTAAGACTACTCAACTATCTAACTACATATCAAATATATATAGATAGTCGGCAAAATAACTTTGTCACTTTGTTTGTATCCTTCAACCATCAACGCTTACCTCTTTGCCTTTCATGCCACTAGTCTTTGATGTATAATGAATTTCAGAAAGGATAAGATTCAGAAGAATCTCAGTAGTAACATACATTCAATCACATAAAATACAATCAAACAAGGCATGCCATATGAACCATCATAAATAGTAAGCATATCAAGAGCACTTAACATCTCATTATGCAACTCGGCATATAAACGACTCATACCATAGCTCTTGGGAGTAAATATAGGTGTTCACCTGCTACATACTCTAATAGTGCAAGCATTCGCCCCACAAACTCAAATGCTCAAACATAATCACATGGATGATATAACATTCATGCAAGGCATTACATAGTATATGGGAGAAAGAGTTACTACATGTATGCCTTTCCGATCACTTATCCTTGCTTCTCAATCTCTTGGTTGGCCTAGGCAAAGATTGAATCCAAAAAGTTATAATTCATATCGAATGTTTTATTACTTGGTCAAGCATCTTCTAAGTCTAGTATATTATGTCAATAGAAAATAAATGGGGTCTACACTATCTTCTAGTACATTTCATTATCCTTTGAAGTCAAACTTAGTTCAATTGACCTTAAACACCTAAAATCCATAGGTTATCCCAACTTGGCAGTTTTGAAACCTAACTTTGGAAATTCATAACGTAATCTAGAAAAAATCCAAATAGGGTGGTTCCAAGGCCTATATAAAGCTATTTAAATTCTATTTCAAGGACAAATATCATTCAATGCTAATCACAGGGTCAAGACCTTAAAAATTCATGACCAACACTACTGGCTCAAAATACCTCCCAATGTTTGTACCTTAACTTTAACAGGGCCTATCTTACAATTGACAAGGTCAAATGGCACATATTATTTATTTGTAGCAATCTTAGAATGTACAATATAGCCTTATAAAATATTATAGCTATTAGACAAGGTTTGACAACTTACGAACAGACTGCTGCGAATCTAGTAGATCAGCAACATCACTTTGACTTCCAAAATTAGGGTTTTCTAATCAATCATCCAAAAGTATAACAGCAAGCTATTGCTACATTATTTTGCCCATAGAATCCATTTTCAATCTCAATTTTACCAAAATACAACTCCAATCCCTTGAACTAGGCAAAATCGAATATGAACCCGAATTACCATAATTTGTGTTCTTGCAATTTCAATCTCAAAACATATTATTAATCATTATAAGACCTCTTCTAACATCATGTTCATAATCATATGACAACGAAGGCCTTAAATTGTCCCTTGGATAAAACCCTAAGGGTCCATAACTCTGAAAATACTCATCAAAACATTAAGACACTACAGAAATTGAAGCTTACAATTACCTCTATGCGATTATCCAATTGGTTCTTGATTCTAGCAGTACTTCTACCTATAGGGTGACACCAAACAACTTGGATCAGAATTTCAAAACTATAGAAATATTACTCTTGATGAGTAGAAGAAGATTACTGAAGGCTTCAGAAGCTGAAAACACGATTTCAAGCTTTGAATCTGCTATAAACCTCAAGAACACAAAGAACTTCTCTCCTCTTTCTTTTTCTCTCAATTTTTATGATTTTCTTGATATTTTAGGGTGCTTCCTGAATTCTAGGGCTACAAGGAGGCTCTGAAATATTTTAATAATATTTGGCATATGTGACAAAAAGTTATGGTGTTGGATGCTCCATTTCAAGAATTATCTGGTAACTGGCAATCCTGTGTACCAGATGTTCTTTCTTTACACTACAGGGTACCCAGTTCACCTCCTAAAATCTGTATTACCTTCCCCTCTCTCATGGTTGGGAAAATTCATTTGTCAAGGGAGAGGGATTTATCTGGCTTCAGGTACCATAGTCAGGAAAATCGGTTATGTAGCCAGATTTGAGACCAGTGGGTTATACTGGCTTTTTCCCCTCTATCAGATGTCCTATGAAAAATGTCGGTACTTGACTGACTAATTAGGGGAGAAAGTCAAAATCCTACTTTAGTAAAGGTGCTTTAATAAAGCTACTTATTGATATAGAGTCGATCGGTTTCACAATATGTGTTACCCTTTCCCCTGATTACTACCACGTGTCTTAGAGATTACCCAAAGGTTGCCATGTGTTTCTGGAGGCCATGAGATGGCCTCACCTACCCCTGAGTATCCCAAGCATCTAACACCAAGCTGATGTCTCTTCAAAAATTTAGGGTACATGCACCTACCCTAAAATTTCTAGGTGCGCACCCACACCGACATATTTTATTGAACTAATTAACCCCATGTGTCTATATCTTCAAGAATGTGCCATATATGCCTCTGGGTGCCATTGAAGGGCACCAAGTATGCTTAAGTCCTTATACACTGGCATCTTATGTCAGACTACTTATACGCACTAAGCCTTATAGAATCAGGAGACTCAGTCTCAACCCAAAGAGTTGAATCATATAGTCCCATAAAACTTATTCTATCTTTGCGACTCTTGCCAAACTGGGCTTTGTAGTCTTGATGACTTAGGCTTATTCTCAAGTTTCTAGGCCTAAAATTCAGGATATTATAGACAATGGTAACATTGTATATCTATTGTCCTAGGATTGGGCAAAAGCATAATTTATGAAAATTGTGGGCATATAAGGGAAATTTTGGAAAGTATGCCCAGAATTTTAATAAAAATCCCCAGAGACACATGAAGGTAGAAAATAATTTTCCAAACCATATTTGACTATTATTTGAGGTATAAGTGAGAAAATTACCTCAAAAAGGAATTTTAGAGAATTATTAGAATTTTGGTTATTTACAGTATAATTAGCCAAGTTTAGTAATGAAAAATACTAGAAGGCTTAAAATAAGTGGGAAAAATGAGGGGAGATTATTTTAAGGCTAATGTTACTTTAAAAAAATGGTTTCATGTTTTAGAGTTGGAAAGTTTATCTTAAAAAAATATTTTACGGGCATTTTATCCATGAATAAGGCAGCTTCTCAGAAATTATGGGAAAAAAAGTTATGGACCAAATTTGAATTTGAGCAAACTTAGGGAATTACTCCCTAATAAATGTGAATTATTAATGATCTTGTAATGGTCATGTGTTTAAGGAATTTCCAAAAAGAATTTTTAGGAGATTAGTCCTATATTAATTGAGAAATTAGAATTTAGTTGCATGAGTTAACTTTGGGATCAGTAATATAAAGCATTCTTCAAGTGTAAAGGTGGCATGATCTAAAGCCATGGAGGAATAGAAAATTGATGCTTGGCCATTTGATCATAAGGAGGCAATAAAATAATATATAGACCTATGAAATTTTTAAATTTGGCTTCCTAATCACATGAGATCACTTAAAGCCATCTTTCCTATACCTTCTTATTTTTCGTGTAGAACCTAGAGAGGGAAGAGAGAGTGTGTGTCTTGGGCCATTTTTCATGAAGAACTAAAAAGAGAAAGAGTTTTAAAGCCATTTTTACCCCCAAACCCACATTTCTAGCTCAAAGTGTCTTCATAAATCTTGTTCCTCTCACCATGGGCAACATTCTTATGGTTTTCGTTTCTTGAGAAGAGGAGTTGGGTGCAACTGAAGAAGAGTAGAAGTTGGAGGAATCAAAACAAAGTTATAGAAAAGAAAAGAGGTAAGCATAAGCTTTGATTTGAACCAAGTATCTTGGAATTTAATTAAGTTTTTATGATGATGATTTGTTGCCCTGTATTTGTAAAGAAGAAACTTAAGGGTTTCAACGATGTTGAGAACATAAAAATGATGCTAAAAGAGGTTTAAGCATCGTAGAATGAAAGTTTAGCAAGTTTTGAGAGAGAATTAGTAGTTAATGGAATGGAAGTTGCAAAATTACTTTGTTTTCCCCTATGATATATTTTGTTCAGTACAGGGCAAGGGGAAGGAATGAGCTTTTACTAATTTTGATGCTTTCAATGAGTTTAGAATGAAAAATTTTGTAGGATAAAGATGAGAAAGTGATTTTGGAAGCATTAGAATTGAAAATAGAATGTTTGCCTAAAATCCCTTAAGTTTTGGCCTTGGCTGGTTCATGGGGAAGGAATTGTATTTTGTTAAATTTGAGGTTAGGAATGGGTTTTACATATAAAATTGTGTGGGAATAGCATATAGAAATAATTTTAAAAGGATTGAATTGAAAATTCAAAAATTGGAGTTAAAGATTGTATAAGGGAACAAGTCATGAGTAATGGCTTACTTTCAAAGCTCTGATGAGTTGAACGCATGATGTGGTTATGTATCTAGGGCCATAAGATGTTAAGGAAGAGCAAACAAAAGGTTTTTCAGGCAACTTCAATGGTTGCAAGAAAAGGGAACAAGGGGAAGACATAAATACAAAGGTAGTGAACTTACCTAACTTGTGTGCTTGATATGTATGCTAGTGTGTTGATGTGTATAATTGCTTTGCTTGATTTTGTGAAGCATATATGAATGGTTAAAGCTCTATTTCTATTTATGCTATGGCCATAGGTATGATGTGTGAAACATTGAGCATGCAGATTTGTCATTATGTTAGCATGAATTTTTGTAAGGCAAGCATGTCATGCATTAAGCAATTATCTTGCATGCATAATTAGTAATGTTTACTACTGAAATCCTCCTGAATCTCACCTTCCCTTACCCAACCATATAAGTGTGTTGAGCATAAAATAGGAATGCATGAAGATGAGCCAGAAAAATGTGATGGAGAATTAAAGATTGGTATATGATAGTTTGTTATGTATAAATTATTATATGATATGATTAATTGTATAAACATGCCAAATTGTATGATGTCATTAGGTATGTCATCCATGGCATGTATATATGTGTACAAGAAGGAATGAGTATGAGTTCGCATGTTTAACTAGACAATTACCTAAACATTTGACTAGTTGAGAATGGAAAAGTAATTCTAGAGCTGTCAAATTGTGACAAAAATTCAAAAGGCTAAATAAATGAGTTAGCTCTTAATACTTGATAAACTTAAAGAATGCTTCCTAAGCTTTAGATGAAGTAGCAGATTACTTCAAGAGGATGTGTATGTTAAAGTTATGATTTTTTGAAGTTAAGGTAAGAAATCTAGAAAGTATAGTTTTTACTAAATGAACAGTAATCTTCCACGAATAAACTATACAAATTTTAAAGGATAAATGTCCATACTTATATTTATTTCTCAAAGAGAACTAAAAGATCACTAAATTGGAATTATAGAGGATAAATGTCCATATGATTTCTCTATAACTAGTTATGAATTTTCACAGTTGGACTACTAAATTGGAATTATAGAATGAATAGTGAACCAAACATAATTATGCAAGTTTTAGTTTGAGGGCATTAACTATTGATTTGCATGGATCATAATGCTTTTGGATGCAAAATAAAGGTGTCAAAATGACAGATGTTACACTAACTGGTTTGACTTCAGGGACCTTGGCTCCTTGGGAATGAGCCTTTATAATTAAACCTACTTGGGCATGGGTGCTGATTCTAATTACAAATCTGATACTAGTTCTAAATCCTACCTTTAGTTCTTGAGGGTTTAATATAAGAGTATGTCTTCTTACTGATTCCTCTAATGGGTTCCTAATAAGTATAGGAACATCTCTTTCTGGATTCTTCCTTGTCCTGGCCCTCCTTGCAGCAACTTTGAGCTTACTGCACATCTCTTCAAAGTCCTTATTCTCATATAAAGCCAAGTATTGTCCTAACTCAGGCATAGCCTTTTCTAATAGTAGAGTGGGCAACCACCTAGGCTTTTCCTCTTCTTGCAAGTGTGTTACAAGCTTGGTGTGGTCAGTGAACTTTGCTATGTAGTCATCCTCAGACATGCCTCTTGTTGCAAGGCATAGAACTATGATTCCTTTTCTAGTTGCAGTACTCATGAGAAGTAATGATTGAGTACTCTTTGCTTAAACTCATCTTATTCCATTCAAGAATTGTCAGCTAGGTCTTCACTCTTCCACCAATGTTTGGCTTGTCCCACAATCTGCACAGTGGCCACTTGTACCTTATGGTGTATATTGTAGGGGACAGCCCAAATGGTTTCCATCCTCTCATCCACTCCTTAGCTGCTATTGTAACTAGATCTCCCTTAAAGGTGGGTGGGTTATGGTGATGGATATCCTTCTACACCTTCAAGGGCTCAGTGTCATGCTAGGGTCTTGGTTGCATAATTTCCTCGCTAGTTTCATCCTGATGCTAGGTCGCCTTCTTGACTAAGTTATCCACACTTTAGGGCACTGAGTTGTGCCTATTTGGTCTAGTGTAGCTCGAATTTATAGCACTTTCCACCTTTTCTTCAAGCTTTCTCATGCTTTCATTCATTACAACAAGTGTCTCTCTCGATTCAACCATAAGTTATATCTATGTTTGGGAGTTGACAAGGCTTTATGGCTTGGTTAGAGGCTTTAGGTGAGCTATCAACAAGGTCGTTCCTTTGAGATCTACCCATTTCTCTATTATGCCAAAGTGAATCAATCACCAAACTAATTAAGAAAAAAGCATAATAATATATAAGGAGTAGGGAAAGGCATCTCTTTATCTTATTCCTAGAAAACTTATTTGAAAATTAGTACTTATTGTCTCATATTTCATGCCTAACATAAAATCTTCCTAAATGGTTCTTTCTCATACTAATACATATAATGAAGAATTTATTTGCTACATTTAATAAGATTACTCTATTTATCAAGCTTTATTGTCAAACTATTTGGTTCACCACATTTTTTAAAATATAAAAAAAATATTTATATTTGTGATCCAATGATCACGTAATATCTATATACCATAGTCTCTAATCACTATTTTATTCTAGTATCAACATCCATTTTTTTCATACTCCAATGTCTATCTCTCTCAATACCACTACAAATTATATTTTTAAGAATAAAATTTCTCAAAAGGTTTCTCTCCAAACCCATTTTGAGAAGTCATCTATAAATTAACAAAAATTAGTTAAGATCAGAATATGAAAACATAAAGGAGTAGGGGAAAAGGCATTGTGATTAATCTATTTGCTACAACTATATGCAATGCATATGCAAACACAAAGAACTAGGATGTAAAACAACTTGGCTCCCTTAGAAACTATTTATTTAGCATAGATTATAAAGATGTTTTAGAAGATAACCTTGATAGAAAAGAAAATGACTCACCATAAGTCTATTGAGGTTATAAATGGCATAAAGTTACTTTTTAAATCTTAACCATGATAGAAAATGAATGCGCAAATAAAGGCCTATCATGGTTAATTAAAATAATTCATAACATTAAATGTATTAAAAGCAGTACAAACGCCTTGTAACAGTTATGATAGCTATAGGGTGCTTAGCTCCAAGCCTCAGACCTTACAAAGATATGATGTCTAAGAGCTTCGCTCCAGACCTCTAGCCCTTAATCCAATCAAATTAATTAAAATAATTCACAACATCACATGCATTGAAAGCAATACACAAACCCTTGTAATAGTTACAACAATTATAGGGAGCTCAGCTCCAGGCCTTAGATCTTATAAAGATATGATGTCGAGGAGCTTCGATTTGGGCCCCTATCCTTCAATCTAATCAAATTAAACACCAACAAAATAAGGTTCAAGTTTCCTCAATTAAAATTATTTAAATTAAATTTAGCAATATAAAGCCATAGTACATAAATCATTCGAAAAGAAGGGCACTCGCCAGGCAAGTATCATGAAACCTATAATCTTATTCTAGAAAATATCATTATAATATCTCATATAATATGAATGAATCCTAATGGCAGAAAACATAAAATATGAATCACACAAACTTAGACTCGTAATTTACAAACATAATGCCTTTCCTAAAGCTCCTGACCTAAAAAGATGTTAATTATGGAAAGGGTGAGATCAACATCGTAGTAACTAAATCTTGTCCTAGAACTTAATCACTACGTGTTCATAGGTGCCTAATGGATAGTTTGCAATAAGTGAATGCAATGAATATGATATAATGATAATACAATATAAAATATATAACATGAGTAAATATTCATTTATTAACTTTATTATTCAATTCATGCCTTATCTCCTCTGATATGCCAGCTTGAATACATGGGCTAAGTCTCCCCCATAATTGGAAACTCTTACTAGCTCTACGGTTTATGGTATGGACTGGCCAAAGTATCGTAAAGCACAAAATAGACCATGGATTCCCTTACCTTTTATTTCATGAGGTGTCATAGTCCCAGGTTATCGCTTAGGGATAATAAAAGCCAACTATAGTATATCATATGGTGGCATACCATATGGCATAACAATACTCAAAATTTTTCTAGCTCCTCCCCTTATCATTAAGTATCTTTAAATTACATAGCTATCTCAAAACACAAGAAACAAGTGTAATCAACAAGTCACGGTATATCATACATGTTCTCATGATCACAAAGTATGTATATATATAAATGTATATAAGAGTTACATGAGATGGCTCTTAATAATTTCCAAGAGTTAAACATAATAAAATCTATGATTTCTTAAGACGAACACATATTAACTATACTTTAAGAAGGAATCCAGTTACCTCGAGTTAATGAGTTATAAATTAATAATAAGGTCATTTAACAAAGCTAAAATATATCTTATTAACTCTAATTAAACTTTTCACAGCTCTCCAAGGCTTCTAAAAATTTCCCACTATTCTCTGGAGTTCCTTAGAACTCCCTAGAAGCACACAGGGCAACTAAGAGTAGACTACAAGTAATGAAATATTATTATTGGCAGCCTCTAGGACCCAGACTATCTTGAAAATCTCAATCTGGTTAAAATAACAACAATTCAATAATTAGAGTCTCCTCAGCTCCTTAGATACTCATTTAGAGAATTAAATTTTAACTCTTAACAACCCAAGAGTGACTATAAAGTTCCCATAGTCACTCAGAGTAACTTATAACACAATTTATGAAGGTAATATAAACAAAAGAACTAATATCTTTGAATATATTAGATTAGCCCAAGATGTTAGCTCTCACAATATTTTGATGATAGCAAATCTTGATATCTTAGTATATTTTGATAAGAAAGAAGGATGACACAAAGTTGACTTGATGATTGAAGTCACTTAAGTGAAGATTTTATGCATTCGAGTGATGTAAGTGTTTATTGAAAAACTTGAATCAGCAAGTCACTTGAGTGATGTTTTCCCACTTTAAAGATTTGAAAATAGAAAAGTAGAACTCTGTGGTGATCTTCACTACCTTGGAAGAATCACTCGAATGATAGTCTTAGCACTCAAGTGATGGCCAAGTAAAAGTAAGATTAACCAGAAAGGATCACCTGAGTGATAGTGAATGCACTCAAGTGATGAAGCTTCAACTTCAAAAATCCAGCAAGTTACTTAATAGTTATCAGAATAAGTAAAGAGTTTATAGACAAAATCTCTCGAGTGATATGGTAAGCACTCGAGTGATGGGCATTACTTGTAGGTTACTAGTAAGTGATCAGAAAGTTAGTGATATGATAGAAATAGATCACTCAAGTGACAAGTTAAGCACTCGAATAATTAGCATCACTTGAAGGTCACTCACAAGTGATTAAGAAGTTGGTTATCTGATAAGAATATGTTATTCAAGTGACAAGTTGAGCACTCAAGTAATCCACATCTCCTCACTTGAGTAACAGAAGAATCACTCGAGCGATGAACTTTACTTGCGAATCACTCATAAGTGATTATGAGGTGTTGTGATCTTTAATGTGGAGTTTACTCAAGTGAAAGGTAAATCACTCAAGGGGTTCAAGATCACTTCTAAGTCACCCGCAAGTGATCAGAAAGTACTGAAATATCTAAGGCACTAGAGTGATATGAATCAGTTGCAAGTCACTCGGTAGTGATAAAAATCATTTTCAAAACACAAAACTACTAAGTCACTCACTAGTGATTATCAATGCACCATAATTACTCAAGCACTCGAGTGATAAGAGATCACTCGAGTGATTTAGAGTCACACTCGATTGATTGCTCTTTGAAACTTAGAATCAGCGTCTTGATAATTTTGATACCTAATGTAAACAATATGATTAACATTATAACCTCTTATATCTTTTTTAAATGTTACCAATCAAATTTATGTATGATTTTTAGGTGTTTAATATTTAGGTTAGCTTTAAAATTTCAAAAAGTAAAATGTTGTCAGAAGCATGAAATGCAAAGTAGCCTCAACTAACCCAAATGCTCTCTTTCATCAACCGCTACATTTATTCTCTAATAGATAGATTTGAATACTCTTAATTGTCATTAAAGTCACTTTACCTATAAATACGAAAGCATTCAAGATGGAGCAATTAACCAATGAAAAAACAATTAGTTGCAGTAAGTGCTATGTTTTTTTGATATTCTTGGATAACTCTAATATTCCTTTGTCCTTTAGTGTTCATCTATAAACTTTTTGAGAGAGAATTTGTAAACAAATTTATTACTCTTGTAAAGAGAATCTCAAGGCAATGGGACCTTGAGTGAGGGTATTTACTTACAAAGTGTAAGGGGGAGTGAGTGTCCTGTTGAAGAGCTTGCCTGTACTGTGGTGTCAAGAACCCATTGAACTTTGGAACTTTAGTGGAAATCTCAGAGGTATTCTGAGGATTGAACATAGGTTAACTAATATAAATCTCCTTATACACTTTGGTGAAATTTCTCCAACTCTCATCTCTTTGTTAAATTTATTAATTGAAGTTTTTAAATTTTTAATATCACCCAATTCACCCCTGGGTGAAATGTTGATACTAATATTTGGTAGAGCTTGGTCTTCTTGTTTCAGGCTTAACATCCTAAGAAGGATCCTATAGTGAGCATGAGTAAAGGAATACTATCAGATGGTGCATCTATCACTATACCACCTGGCTTTTATATAGAACACTTCTCCTTCTTGAATGGAAAATTCAAGTGTTTGTGATGGCCACTAAATATGGCATATGGCAAGTGATTCAAGATGGAGATTATGTGCCAATGAAGACTGTGGAAGAACTCACGATTCCTAAACCCCCAGCACAGTTTAATGACAATAATAAGAATCTTGTAACACTTAATAGCAAGGCAATCCTTATGATTCAAAGTGCGATGAGTCAAAAAGAATAGTTTAGAATTTGTACACTTCCTTTTGCCAAGGGTGAGTAGTAAGCTTTAGAAATAACTCATGAAGGTACCTCTAGAATCTAAGAAAATAGAGTCAATACTCTTATCATAGAGTATGATTTGCTCATAATGAAATCAAGAGAAACAATTGCTGATTTTAAACTCAAATACAGCCGTCTCGTAAATCAATTAGATGTACTTGGGAAATTATATGATCAAATGTCCTAAGTGAGAAAAATACCGAACATTCTCTCAAAAGAATGGGAAGCCAAAGTCATAGCAATAAAAGAGGCCAAGGGAGAATCAATGCGATTAGTAGCTTCTTCATTGGGAAGTCTTTCTGAATACAAAAGAAAGCAAAAGTTCAAACAAGAATTATAGGATATTAAAGAAAAGAAGAAGAAAGGAGTATCCCTTAATGTGATCAAAGAAGATAAAGAACAAAAGGAAGAAGAGGAATTTGATGATAATAAAATAGGCTAAATTGTGAAAACGTTCAAGAAATTCATTAAGAAGGGTCAATGGTTCAAGAACTTTCACAAAGGAAGAACTAGTAACAGAAAAGAGAGGAAGGCGTAAAGTTATTTGCTATGAGTGTGGCAAGCTAGGGTATATCAAATCAGAGTGCTTCAACTACTTAAAGAACAAAGAAAGAAAGAAAGAAGAACAAATACTTTAAGACAAAGGCTTTTATCTCAACAATCTAGGGAGACAGTTCCTTAGATGAAGATATGATAATAAAGAAGTTTCTAGCATTTGTTTGGTAGCTCAAGAAGAATCAAAGGGTGAAGAGGTAAAAGATTCAACCCCTACTTATGATGAATTACGTACTGAATATGATGCCTTATATTCTAAATTTATCAAAATTGTTAAGGAGTTAATTATCTACAAGAAACGAGTTAAGTTGCTTAAGGAAGAACTCAAGGAACCTAATGTGAATTCTTGTAATACTTGTCAAGTTTTAGAAAAGAAAAAAATTGATCTTACTAAAACACTTAAGAAGTTCACTAAGGGAATTGAAATGCTCAAAGTGATTTTGAAAGCTCAGAGATTTACTAATGATAGACTTGGAATTGGATATGATTCGAAGTCAAACAAAAAGAAAAGAAAGAAAAAGTTAGATGGAAAAACTTACTTGAACTATTTCTAATACTCTATTCACATATCTAATAGTTTTTCACATTGTAATTTTTGTAATAGAAAGGGATATTATACTTCCTCTTGTGTTCATAAAAAGGAAGGGAAGATAGGAAACTATAAGTAGGTACTTATGGGATCACATGTCCCAAGAGTGATTCATACTAACTTGAAAGGACGTAAGAGTGTATGCGTACCTAAAATTTGATTATCATTGCTTGTAGGTGTGTCTTCAGGCATCAAGGACTAATAAGTAGTATATAGATAATGGATTCTCAAGACATATAACTGGACACAAAGAAAAGTTTGCCAAAATAGAGCCCAAAGGAGGCAAAGTCAAATTTAAAGGAGACAAGTCAAGAAAGATAGTTGGAATAGGTGAAGTTGGAAATAGTAATGAAATAAAAATTAAAGATGTTTACTATGTAGAGGGTCTATTCCACAACTTGCTGGTTATAATTCAAAGTACTAACAAAGACAACTAAGTCATATTTGACTCAGAAGAATGTCTCATAGTAAGTTAGAAGGATCTTCAACTCAAGAAGGAAGAACTTAAGGTCAATATTAGAGCAACAAGGGAAGGTAATTGCTATACTCTTAACATAAACAATAATGTTTCTAAAAATTGCTTTTTAAGTAATGCCAATGAAAGTTGGCTATGGCATAAAAGACTTGCCTCAATATGCACCAATTAGGCAAATTACTCAAAATTGATTTGGTAATTGGATTACCCAAATTACACTTAAAAAATGATTTAGTTTGTGATTCTTGTCAAAAGGTAAACAAATAAAATCTTTATTTAAGTCAAAGAAGGAAGTTACAACAACTCCAACTACTCCATATAGACTTAGTTGGACTAGCAAGAGTAAAGAGTCTTGGTGGTAATTTATATACATTTGTCATTGTTGATAACTATTCTAGATTTACATGGACCATTTTCTTTCTTCAAAAGACAAAAATTTTAGTGAGCTTGTTGTTTTTGCTAAGTGCAAAATGAGAAAGGTATGTCTATTGTAGCTATTAGAACAAATCATGGAGGAGAATTTTGATAATTAAGCCTTTAGAGATTATTGTGATACAAATGGCATTGATCACAACTTCTCTGCTCCAAGAACGCCACAACAAAATGAAATCGTTGAAAGGAAAAATAGAGTCCTTATAGAAATGGCTAGAGCCATGCTTAATGGGAATAATGTTTCACAAGTCTTCTGGGCTGATGCAAAGAGCACTACAAGCTATATCTCCAATAAAGCATACATCAAATCAAAGCTTGGAAAAATACCCTATAAGCTCTATAAAGGAAGAAAATCAAATCTTGCTCAGCTACATATATTTAGATGTAAGTGTTTCATTCATAACAATAAGAAAGATAGCTTAGAAAAATTTGATCCTAAGGATGGTGAACGTATATTTTTTGTTATTATAATAGAAGTAAAGCTTATAGAGATTTCAATAAATGAGCTTGCGTTGTTGAACAATCCATACATGTTGTGTTTGCTTAAATGAAACTATAGTCAAACCCATAAAAGATGAACCAAAAGTAGTCTTTCAAGAAGATAATCAAATAGTTTCTAAAACACACACCTGTTTAGCCAACAAACTTGAGGATGATAATAAACCTCCCAAAAAAAGTCAACCTAGAGCTTGGAAATATATTAAAGGTTATCCATTAGACCAAGTCATATGCAATGTTATGAAGGAGTAAAAACTAGAAATAAAATTCTTAACGAAGTTATCTTCTTTCCCTTTATCTCTGAATTAGAACCTTCTAATATTGATGAATTTACACCTTATTCTTGTAATCGATCGGATGAGCTTATACATAATAAGTACGAACCACTTTCATAAAATCGTTTTAAATTCCCAATCTCAAGACAGGATTTAAACTTGTAGTTGAGTGGGTTTTTTTGAATTTTTCAAAATTCTTGTGGAAGGGTCATTCAGTGGTTCACAACTTCATTACTACTCATCGATTCTCATATTTATTTAATTCAATCAAAGTGATTCACTACTCATACTTGGTTCCTTTTGTAATACCCCGAATTTTGAGACTTTAGGCTAGAGAATAAGCCTTAAATAAGTGGACTGCTAAGCCCAAATTTAGCAGGATCCCAAATATAGATTAAGGGTTTAATTAGTGGATGTGATTAATGATAAATGAACCCTTTTAGAGAATATGATGTGAACAGTGATTCATATATGTTATAAGCTATACTGAAACCTTGTATTTAAGTTTAATTGTGGATTAACATCTAAATTGACTTAAAATATAAGGAGGGTGCATATTGTGACTAAAAGAATGAGAAAATGTGTTTGGTAGTTATTCAAGAGGAATTACCATAATCAGAGGCAAAATGGTAAAGTTACCGGCCAATTGGTAGTTACCGAAGAGGAAACCTATTGGTAACTTCAAGATCAATGGTTAGGATTAATTGTTGTAGGATCAAAAGGGGTGGAATCATGTGTATATGGGTTTATGTGAGCTCATGGAAGATGGAGCAAGATGGTGACACTTGGCACAATGTAGACCATTGGATTGGTCAATGTTTCAAAAAGCTCTTCCCTCTCTCCTCTCTTCCCTAAGTCAGCAAGGGAGCTTAAGGGAGGCCAAATTTATGATCTCATTCTCTCTCTCCTCATCCTCCATGGACACACAAGGCAAGGGAAGAAAGAGAAAATGAAAGGTGATGTTTTAGCCTTGTTCTTGTCCTCTTTAGCTCAAATGCATCACTATAAAGTTGTTTATAGTGATGAGAACTTCATTGCTATGGTTTTAAATTTGTAAAAGAAGGTGTTTTGAAGCTTGAGGAAATTTGGAAGATGAAGAATAAGACACAAGCTTGAGGAAGAGGAAGATATGAGTTAGAGCTCTCCTTTGATCTAAGTTTTATGACTTTTGGTTGAGTTTTGAGAATTGTGGAATTTGCCCTGATTTTGGTATATTTGTGAAATGGCTGAACTGGTTAGTGTGTTGTGGTAAAAATGGTGTCATATTGTGTTTTGATGCCATTTGGATTGGTTTGAAATATTGGAAGTAAAAGTGGTAAAATTGGGTAAAGTATGCAATAAGTGTGACCAAGGGGGAAAATGTCATTGTGATGTGATTTTGGGTGTTTTAAGGTTTTCATTATGTTCCTTGTGTGTAATTTTATGGGAGTAGCTTTGTGTTAGAGTTTTAGAACTATTGGAAACATATGTTGGAAGTTAGGGAAAATTATGATATATGCTATATGTTCTGGCTTCTGATAGAGCCTCACTAGTGTAAACAGGGGCCTCACTTGAGTGCAACGTTATGTTTTCCCTTTCCCCTTTAGTAGTGGTTGCACTTGTATGTGGAAGAAGCAAGATTGCACTTCCTCACCTGTGAGGGATTTGGGTTATTACTTGAGTGATGATGGTCTCACTCGAGTAATCATGTGCTTTTGTACTATGAGCCGCTTCTCGGGTTGTCACTCATAGTTGATTTGTCAAGAGTATGATTTAGCACTCACGAGTTTTGTGCCCTCACTCGAGTGCCAGAGCTCTGGGTTCTTTGTTGCTCTCAGGTGGTCACCTCATGTGCCTCACTTGCTCAGACTCGTGTGAGTGTGGAGGCATCACTCAAGTGTTGATCTTGGTGCTCGAGTGCTGTGATCACTTTTTGTCTTTGTTTGTGCTTTCGGCCAAGCACTCGCATGAGTGAGCCATTCTCACTCAGGTATGAGTCATCCATCACTGAGTGCGCCATCTATCACTCGAGTGAAGCAGTCAAAATAGGATTTTGGGGTTTCGAAAGATGGACTTTGGTGAATTTTTTCCCAACCCTTTAGGCATGTGTTTAGGCTTTGAGTAGCTACTAAAGGTCATGAATGATAACCAACTTTAAGTGTTATGAAGTGAGAATTTGGAATAAAGGGGATTAACCCTATGTCCTAGCTTTAGTTATAAGGTTCGATGTTTGCCCTGGTTGTGAGTTGGTGGTGCTAGAGCATACGTAGAAGGAACAAGGGTTGGGAACTTGCCTCTCCTGCATGTATTTGATATTTGTGTTTATGTGTTGATGCACGCTATTGCTTTGCATGATTATGTGTAATATATATGAATATTTGAAGCTATGTTTCTATTTATGCTATGGCCATAAGTATATTGTTTGAAGCATTGAGCTTGCAAATATGTCATTATGTGAGCATGAGTTATGTGAAGCAAGCATGTCATACATTAAACATATATCGTACATGCATATTGGTATTTTTTTCCTACTGAGATTCTATAGAATCTCACCCTTCCCTACTAACCTTTCAAACAAGGTACTAGATCAAGGATGGAGATAGCACTCAGGGCAGCAAGGTCTCTTTCGGGATGAGATTTTGGTAGTTGATTATCATAGTTGGGATGTGTATATGTGGATATGTATTTGAGATGATATTTTGCAAAGGTATGAACTCGGGATTACTGGGATTGTTATGTTGTGCACTCTGATATTTATATGAATGTGATTTATCTTCGTGTGGTAATTGTATTTGAAATGTGAATCTGAGACTAGGTGTCTTGGATTTCAAAATGTATTTGTGAAAACCCTGTCTGGTATATGGGTTTGAGGATGAGTTTTGTTACTTATTGGTCTCTATTTCACTTTAATCACATATTTTGGATACAATTATGGAAGGGGGTTACACCTTTACTAGGGTTACATACCAATATTTGAAATTACAATCGGTACATCTTCCATTGCTAGGAGTACTAGTCTTACAATGTACTTATATATATACACATCATGTAAGATATATACAATTCTTCAAAATTCAAAAACCAACAAAAGTCCTAAGCCTTTATCTACGTGCTCTAGCCGTCCTTGTTTGTCTGCTTGCCCTTTAAGCCACTTGCCCTTGCCATAGGTATAGTCATTGGAAAGAGTTACATACATATGAATCTCAGTGGTAACAATTCACTCTTATGACATATAATTTCACAAAGCATGTACACATTCATCACATAACATCATTCATAGCAGTCATACATTCTTGACATTCTTAACAATCATAACATTTGATGATATGAACATACATTCAAAGCATTATACATGATATAAGAGAAAGAGTCACTACCTTGGTCTTTTCAGTCTTGTTCTTGCACTACTTTCTTTTGCTCAAGGTAGATATCAAATCCTATAAATTAGAATTAAGGACGACGAGTTATTACCTATTCCAATTCTTTAATTACTCTAAAGTACTTAGGTTAGTTATCATTTAAGTCCTTTAAATAGCCATTAGAAGATCAAACAAATTCCTAAAAGGGTTATGGAGAACTAGACCAGTCATCACTTTCCAAAAATACAAAATGCTGAAATTAGATGTTGGCTTCGTTCTTGGTTCAACTTCTAAAAATCATAACTAAATCTATAAAAATCAAAATGGAGTGATTCAAAGATCTATAGAAAGCTACTTAAGTCCTCTACATAAGAAAAATATAAAACACTACCATCTACAACAAAATGATTACAGAATAACATAAATTCCCATATTATTCTAGAATCAAGTCCAAAAACAAGGCACAACTTCAAAAATTCATAACTTTCAATCCACTAGTCTAAATTGCTTATAATACCTATCAAATTAAAGCCCAGGATGTCTACTCTGATCTTGTAAAGTTTCATAACATTTGGACTAGGTTTGTCTAATCAAAATTTCATCACAAATAGACTACCTTGCAGAAACTTCAATCCAGCAATCAATAGTTTTGCAATTCCACTATCAAACATGTCTAATATATCACTAATCCTCATAGATCATCAATTTCATGATTAAAATAACCCTAAAATCATAGCTTGGATGAAATCATAGGGCAGCCCAAGAAATGCTCCAAGCTCAACAAAACTCTAAATCAATCGGTTCATAATGAAGCTTCTACGTACCTATACTTGATTCTACAACCAGTTTTTGATTTTGGCAGAACTTACCCTAGGTATATGTCTCTAAACACCTTTGATCAATAATCTAAAACCATATAAAGAAAGCTCTTGTCGAGTAGAGCAACGCTAGAGAAGACTCCGGAAGCCTGAAACGCCGAATCAGGGATGAAATTGGCTCTGGAGTTCAGGAATTTCCATTATTCCTTCTTTCTCTTTCCTCTTCCATTTTGCAACTATTTTTTCCCTCTATTTCAGGTTCTAGATAAAATATGAGGAGGAAAGAGGGAGCTTTGGATAATTATGATCATTTAAACACAAGTATTTAGCCCCTATGTGCCAAGTGTTACATTCTTGTGGCTCCTTGAAAAGCAAGTGATTAATTAGTCAATTATGGTTGGTTTACTTGGGTTAAACTTTCTTACTCCCTAATTTAGCCAACATTTATTCCAATTAAAGGGAAGAATAAATGGCTTCTTGCTTTATTGGTCAAATGACCATTTTGCCCTTACATTTATTTCCATTTTTGTAGTAGCTGGAAAACTAGGCAGAATTTTCATCCAACATTGAAAATTCATATCTTTATTTATAAATATCCAATTGATGTGATTCTAAAAGATATGTGACCCTTATTAAGTCTATTTTCAAGAAAAAATATAGCCTTCAACTAACTAAAAGATCATAATTCCTATAATTACTGTATCTGGACGCTGCCACTAAAAATCGCTAGTATCACTGGGCTAACTTCAAAAATACATAACTCTTTATGTACAGCTCCAAATGACCTATATGACTTATCAAATTAAAACTTGATAAGTCTATTTCTTACTTGGAAATATCATAGGCATTAAACATCATTTCCCTATTTAAAAATGTCACACAACAAGACTACCACATAGGGAAACTCACTGGCAGCAAATTCAAAGTTTACAATTTATGTTCTAAACATATTTATGTTGTGTGTGACCAGCAATTGCCTTGGTCTATCATTTCCCGTGCTCTTTAATTCACCATTCTATTCGTTTAAATGCCATAAAGATATACAGAATATTAGGGAATATCATTATGCCCTCTCAGAACACTTGCTTAACTAGGGCTTAGCAGTCTACTAAATTCAAGCTTATTCTCTAGCCTCTAGTCCCAAAATTCAGGATATTACAATCCTCCCCCCGTTCAGTAAATTTCATCCTCAAAACTTGAACATCATATAGAATCATCTACACCTTAGGGAAACACTTTTATTACTCAATATATCTCTTTTATGTGCAAGCTCACAAACCATGCAACACAACTATCATTATATTCTTAACACAAATCTCAGATAATATTCAGCATTTGTATTCATCATAAGGATATTCAACAATCAATATGCAACATAAACAACTGGCATATAAGATCGTATAGTCAAGGGTCTCTGTACCCCTATTCCTTGGGTCATAACCTAACTTAATTCTGAATACATCTGTCATCCTAAGGACACACTGGTTCACTAGGTTTTAGGGCCTCTGGACATACAGGTCCGCTATAACATAATGGGCATATAGGATCTTACAAACAAGGGACACTACCCTATGTAATTTTGCATACCGGGTCATATTGGCCAGGGAATCCCCCGTATGCTTACAAACACTTCAGGACTTACTGCCCCGAACCTCCATTTGTCACTATTCTTAAATACATAGCATTCTACTAGCCTAGGACATACATGCCCCTTAGGTCTTATGGCCTCAAAACATTTGTTTTATCATCTTTCCTTAATACATATCGAGACTAACGACCTCAGAAGGTATTCTAAATTTATTCCAGGCTCTTCCTCTTGATACTTAAACCCTTCATATACTTAGGTAATGTTCACGAAGCATGCAAAACAAACCATCTCATAACTTAACAATTACCAGCCTAAAGGCATAATGCCTACTAGGTCTTAGGGCATTTCATAATATAACACTGCCTTCCTAAGGACATACTATCCACTAGGTCTTAGGGCGTTTCATAACATTTGTATACATCTTGACATTCATAACATACTTTACATTCGTAACATACTTTACATTCGTAACAATTCCGTATTTTCATGAAATGAATACACGTGGTAGTACATATATGCATGTAGAACCATTACATAAGATACGAGAGCAAGAGTTGCTTTCCTTTATACCGTTGAGCCTATTCTTTCTTAATTCCCTTGTTCTATCTTTATTTCAACAAATAGTGTTGGAGCATCCCATGGCGATACACTGGGTCAAATAAATTCTTCTTCTAAGAAACCCATCTAATATGGGACTCATTACAATGCACCGCCTTTGAGAGTCGACCTCCCGATCGTTTTACTTTACGATTCAACATCACGGCGGCTCTACTCTATGGTACTTTACACTACTGGAAAAAACCCTTTTTAGATCGCCACATTTAGACCGGTTTTGGCGGATAAGGTCTTAAAAATTTGTGCAGCGGAAGTTTTGTAATTATATTGAACTTCTTAGACCAGTTCTTAAAAAAACCGATCTTAAAAAATTTATTTAGACCGGTTATAAATGAAACTGGTCTTAAAGTCTTAAAATTTTTATGAATTTAAAATGTTAACACATTTTAAATTCAAAATGCGATAATGTTTTAAGACCGGTTTTGGTAAAAACTGGTCTTAAATGTGAAATTTCCCTCTTTTAAGACCGATTTTTAATACAAATCGGTCTTAAAGGTAAGATTTTTCACCCTTATATTTCCTCCCGCACCTAGATTGCGTGCTATGTGAACCCTTTCTTCTCTCTTTGCCATTTCTTTGTGAGCTCTGTCCATGCTTGTTTTGAACTCATCCATGGCATCCCGTCCCTCATTTGCTCAACTCTCCTCCGTCATTACCTCTACCGTTGCTATGTTCGTCATCGCTGTACTTTGATTATCGTCAGTCTTCTCCACCGCCACCTCTAATATCCACAGTGACCATTCTCCTCTGACTTAACTTCCCTTTGTCAGTGCCATGAATTTAAGGACTTCATTTTAACCTCAGTCAACGCCACCGTGACTTTGGGTTGAAGCTCACTCCTTGGTCTTCATTCAGGTTAGTGTTCGATCTGTTATTTAGTTGTACATTGTTTTATAATTAATAATGTTCAATGAAAAAATGGTTCTTATTGTTGCTTTGATATATGTTCTGACACTTAAAAATAATCTGAAAAAATTAAATCTGCACATTCTTGTTAGATATATGCTCTAAATTTTAATTATATCCCTCTGATATTTGGCTTGGGTTAATACCACTCTATGTTCTATTTTAGTTTAGTATGATTGTTTGATTATCGTCAGTGTTATTGGTTTGTTAAAATAATACTAGTTTCAAATGGTGCATGTTAATTTCGTTGAAATATCTAAAACTCTATTATTGTTGTTTTTTATCTATCCTTTTGTTGTTGGATATAGGGTGCTAGAAGTGTTGAGATATATATGGATCATAGTTGGATAAACACTAAACGAACGAGTGTTGAATATGATAATGGGGTGAGGGGTTTTTTAGACTTTGCTAGTAGAAATGCCGATGATGGTAGTGGAAAGTTTTATTGCCCTTGTGTAGTATGTTTGAATGAGAAGCGACTAAGTACTGCAGATATATATACACATTTAATTTGTAAAGGATTCTATAAGAGTTATACAGTGTGGGTATGGCATAGTGAAGAATTAGAAATGCCAAGTTCATCTCAATAGGGGGGAGTGAACTTTGATGATAATGACACGGATACGAATGATCGAATAGGGGATATTATTCGTGATGTAGGACAAGAGACTTTTGAGCAATCACATGCAAATGGTAATATGTGTAGTGATGCTGAGACGCTGTTGTACCCGAGGTGTAAAAAGTACTAATTGTTGAAAGTAGTATTGAAATTGGTAAGCTTGAAAGCACGGTATGGATGGAGCGACAAGAGTTTTTCAGAAACGCTTGAGGATTTTAAGGACATGCTTCCAGATGATAATGTGTTGCCTTCTCGATACTATGATGCTAAGAAAATATTGTGTCCACAAAGGATGAAGTATAAAAAGATCTATGCATGCCCAAATGATTGTATATTGTATAGAAAAGAGCATGAAGAGGAACAACAGTGTCCAATATATGAAACCCTGAGGTACAAACCAAATAACGCTCCTGCAAAAGTATTGTGGTACCTTCCAATCATACCAAGGTTCAAGAGCTTGTTTGCTAATGAAAACGATGCAAGAAATTTGAGATGGCATATGGATGAGAGGATATCTAATGGAAAGCTTCAACATCCGACTAATTCTTCTCAATGGAAGAAAATCGATCAATTATTTCCTGCCTTCGGTGAAGAGCCTAGGAACCTTAGGCTTGGGCTTAGCACGGATGGCATGAATCCTTTAGGTAGCCTGATCAGTATATATAGTTCATGGCCTGTTCTGTTGGTATTTTACAACTTATCTCCTCTATTATGCACGAAACAAAAGTACATCATGTTATCTATGTTAATTTTGGGACCAAAACAACCCAAAAATGATATAGATGTTTACCTGGAGCCCTTGATCGAAGACTTGAAAGAGTTGTGGGATGAAGGTGTTGATGTTTTTGACGCAAACAAGAAGGAGGTTTTTAAAATGTGAGTCATGATCTTTTCTACTATAAATGACTTCCCTGCATATGGAAACTTGTCAGGCTATAGTGTTAAAGGCCATAAAGCATGTTCGATTTGTGAAGAAGGAACATGCTACCATCAACTTCAACATGGAAGAAAGATAGTTTATCTTGGCCATAGGAGATTTCTTAGATGAGGCCACCCGTATCGCAGATTAAAGAAAGTTTTTTTTGGTGGACAAGAGTTTGAAGATACTCCGAAGGCATTGACTGGGGAGCAAGTTTATGAAAAGGTGAAAAATATGAATGTTATCTTTGGTAAGACTACAAAGAAAAATAATGAGAAAAGTAAATGAAAAAAGAGGTATGTCTTCTTCAATCTTCCATATTGGCCGAAGCTTGATGTAAGACACTGTATTCATTTCATGTATGTGGAGAAAAACGTTTGTGATATTATTGTTGGGACACTGCTAAACATACAAGGTAGTTCTAAGGATAGTGTGAAGGCAAGATTAGATTTGTAAGAAATGGGGATACGAGAAGACTTGCATCCAAAGCCATATGGTAAGAGAACTTTTTGTCCTCCAGCTGCTCATACTTTGTCTAAGGATGAGAAAAGAAGCTTTTGTCAGTGTTTACATGGCATCAAAGTTCCTTCAGGGTATTCTTCAAATGTTATGAAGCTTGTGTCGATGAAAGACTTGAAGTTAGTAGGGCTAAAGTCTCATGATTGTCATGTCTTAATGCAACAATTGCTCCCAGTAGCTATTTGAAGCATTGCCGAATATGATCTTCAACATATTTTGACTAGACTTTGTTTTTCCTTCAATGCTATTTGTAGTAAAGTCATTGAGATAGAAAAATTAGATGAACTGGAAAATGAAGGATATATGATCTTGTACCAGCTTGAGAAACTTTTTCTTCCTTCTTTTTTTGACATCATGGTACATCTAATTGTTCATCTAGTTAGGGAGATCAAGTTGTGTGGCCCTATCTATTTATGATAGATGTACCCAATTGAAAGAACTATGAAAATCCTAAAAGGGTATGTGAAGAACCCTAACCGGCCTGATGCATCTATTGTTCAGAAATATGTTTCTGAAGAAGCTATGGAGTTTTGTTAAGATTACTTGTCAAATGTATGACACATTGGACTTCTTGAACGTCATGACGAAGAAGGCGGTAGACGTAAGGCTTTAATATAGAGTGTGGATCCTGATGAATTACAACAAGTCCACTTGTACATCTTAAATAATGTTGATGAAGTTCAAGATTACATTAATTCTCATAAAGAAATTGTACGGAAAGGAAATAGTCGAATGGCTGAACAAAGGTTAATTAGGGAGCATAACAAAACTTTTGCACATTGGTTCAAATAAAAGGTTGATGGCGAAGAATGTGTTTCTGATACAATTAAATGGTTATCACGTTGTCCTGAGGCTGATGTCATAAGTTGGACTTCATTTGTGATCAATGGTTATACGCTTTACACAAAGTCCCTTGATGATAAGAGCACCTTCCAGAACAGTAGGGTTATGTTAGTAGCTGAATCTGTGCACTTCTTTAGTTCAAATGATAAGAATCCTAGATTGGCAGTAATACCTTATTATGGGGTGATTGAAGAGATTTGGGTGGTTGATTATGTTAAAGTTAAACTTCCCATTTTCAAATGCAAGTGGGTTGATGTCAACAATGGTGTAATGATTGATCAGTTGGAATTTACATTGGTTGATTTGAATAGTAGAAGTTTTAGAGATGAACCTTTTATTATGGCATATCAAGTGAAACAAGTGTTCTATGTTAATGATCACGCAAACAAAATATGGTCTGTAGCTCTCCAAGGAAAAAGGGTCGTTGATATTAATCAGGAAAGTCATTCAATGAATGAAATTCTTGAGACTCCTTTTTCTAGGGGTTTACCAGAATTAAACGAAGAAGATGAAGCAGACAATGAACATGGCACAAGAAACGATCATCATGAAGGGATATGGGAGGATATCCCTTTATAAAACTATATTGAAGGTTAGTTAGCTAAAATAATTATCATGAACTATATTTGAATTATGTATATTATTATTGGTGTATATATATAACTACTTTTTTTGTTGTCGTCACAGGAAAATGAAGGATATGAGGTGTACGTCTTAGAGTAGATTCTCTGAAACCAGGCCAGCTAGTGATCATCAGCCTAAGAAGAGTGTGTATAAAGTATTTTGCCCTATTGAATAACAGAATTATCATTAATGTAATTTAATCTTTGATGTATGTATGTAAGTGAAAAGATAAGGATCTTGGTCAAAACAGCATTGTCATGGTTGTATGATTTCCTTGCATTATGATTCTGTCTATGATTGTGAGTTTATTATTCATGGTTGTTTTCCTTGCTTCTATTTCGGCCAGCACTACTTAAGCACAAGGGAGTTGAGTTTTAATATGTTCCAATGAGTTTTAAGTCTCTCACATGTCATTAAGATGTTAGTTATATAATTTGTAAGAGAATATTTATTTGAATGTTGTTGAACTAGCTGCTGCTTGCTGAGTGAAATGTTTTAACAAGGGAAATGGCTTGCTGGGTATATCTTTTAAAAGAAAATTTTTTTAAAAAAATAAACTTTTAAGACGGTTCTCTCCAAAACCGGTCTGAAAAGTACATTTAAGACCGGTTTTGGAGAAAACCGGTCTAAAAAGTCAAATTTTTAGTTTAACCTTTTAGACCGGTTCCTCTGATAACCAGTCTAAAAATATTTATTTTTAGACCGGTTTTATAATAACCGATCTTAAAAGTGATTTTTCCAGTAGTGTTACTTGGTACTTTACTCATCCTACTTTGACTGGTCAACCCCTCCGTTCTTAACACCCTATAGGTAGCCCTTTTCGATCAGAACCCCTGTAGATATCTCTCTCTGATTGGCCATCTCTGAATGGCAGTACCATTGTAACATGAAACCCATATCTTATAAGGTCCCTCTTCTCTAGCAATCTGTACTTTGTTTTCCTTAATTTTTCCATCTCGTCTGAGGTCATTCTACATAGACTTTCGATATCAGTTCGGCTCCAGGCATAATTCTACTTCCCTTACCGGGGTAATCTAGCCACATCGTGCAGGGAATTCACAAGTCACTAGCATAACTTCTATTATCTGCCTCAACCATGAGACCATAACTTGAAACTTTTCTCAATCTTTCTACTACTTTGTTCTATTAGGGAACAAACTCTTAATTGTTCTTCTATAGGAAGATTCTATAATCAAGTTTTTTCCTTATACTAGTTTAGCAGCTAGCAACCTTAAGAAAACCTCATACACATTTTTCATAAATTCTAGTACCTCAAAACATCCAGGTCAATTCAAATAGCTAAGGAATCAATTCAACTATTGTTTGATTCTTAGGTTACAATTCATTGGGTAATAACTCTTTGAATATTCACCATACCTTCTAAATTCACAACTAAATCTAGAACCTCAACATTACACAGATCAGAAATCGTTGTCCTAAATTATACCCTTTAGGCATGCTAAGAACAAGATCAATAGTGCCTGGTCTAACCTTCACGGTATTTAGGTAATATCTTCAAAACATTAGTGAAGATTCAATATTATCCACAAGGTTCACAAGGTTCAACTTTCATCATGAAATAAAACCATAGTGCAACCTGATTCACATTTTGACCTAAGCACTATTTCAGCTTAAATCTAATTCAAACCTATCCTTAACTTCAATATCATAAGATCAAATCCTCTAGGATCGATATATGGTAAAATCATCACTCATCATGCATCACCATTTATCATACCTACATACCTTTAACACCACGATATTACTAAGGGTCATTACCTAGCACAAAGAAACCTCAAAACAATCTCTATTCCTCGATTTTTTATATCCTCATCAAATGAACTTCTCTGGGTAGTACTCACTGCAACAGAAATGGTTTGAATTAAAAATCAATACTTACCTTAACATCTCCATGCCTCTAATCGTTCCTTATATCATTTAAGAACTTTTAATCAGAATTCCATACCTTTAATCAAAAGGCTTCAAATTCCCAAGGTACTTCCCAGAGGTCACCCATCCTGGGATTTCTCTCGCCTGAGCATGGTTAACCACAGAATTATAACGGTATCCAGGGCATTAGCACTTGTATCGACCCATATATCTTTGGGCATATGTATCCCACATATACCTTGATCCCAGTATACCATGACATCCTGCCTAAAAATGCTAGATACTGTCCCCTCATGGAAACATAAGCAGTACCAGCTTCTTGGTATAGACCCTTTATGTATTCTAATAACATAAGGAAAAATATGGGTCATACTTTAACTCAATATCAGGAGCCCCAGAGTTATCAACAGAATCTAAATCATATGCTTCCACTTCTATCCTTAGGGTCTCATTGTTATTATCTCTAATAGAGGAATTCTCACTGGGACTGGGCACCACTAATATCCCGGTCAAGCGAAGCCACTTCCTCTATATAGACTGTTACCCCTTCCTTCAACAAGCTGATTAATAGATAGGGGTAGTATAATTCCTCAAGCTCCCTAGCTATCTGTAACTCCCAGTTATAATAGCACTAACAGAGAATAACTATACTATTCACATGAGCAGTATGTAACCTATGTCAAAACCTTTTGCTTTGACTAGACCTGTATCTTTGAGTAGACAATTCCATTGCTAGAATCACTACTCTGATACCAAACTATAACACCTTATTCTCGTAATCAATCATATGAGCTTATACACAATAAGTCTGAACCGCTTTCATAAAATTATTTTAAATTTCCAATCTCAAGACATGATTCAAACCTATAGTTGTGTGGGTTTTTTCTGAATTTTTCAAAATCCTTGCGGAAGCGTCATTCAATGGTTCGCAACTTCATTACTACCCATCGACTCTTATCTTTATTTAATCTAATAAGAGTGATTCACTGCTCATTCTTAGTTCCTTTACTAGGGTTAAGTACTAATATTCGGGTATACAATCAGTACGTCTTCCATTGCTAGGAGTACTAGTCTTTCAAAGTACTTATATATACACACATAATGTAAGTTATATACAATTCCTCAAAATTTGACAACCAACAAAAGTCCTAAGCCTTTATCTGCATGCTTTAACCATCCTTGTTTACCTGCTTTCCCTTTAAGCCGCTTGCTCTTGCTATAGGTTAGTTATTGAAAAGAGTGAAATTCATATGAATCTCAGTAGAAACAATTCACTCATATGACATATAATTTCATAGACCAAGTAAATATTCATCGAATAACATCATCATAGCAGTCATACGTTCTTAACATTCTTGATGATCATAACATTCATAACATTCTTGACATTCTTAACAATCATAAGATTTGATGATATGAACATACATACAAAGCATTATACATGATATAAGAGAAAGAGTCACTACCTTGATCTTTCCGGTCTTGTTCTTGCACTTTTTTCTTGTGCTCAGGGTAGATATCAAATCCTATAAATTAGAATTAAGGACAACAAGTTATTATCAATTCCAATTCTTTAATAACTCCACAGTACTTGGGTTGGTAATCATTTGAGTCCTTTAAATAGCTATTAGAAGCTCAAACAAATGCCTAAAAGGGTTATGGAGAGCTAGACCAGTCACCGCCTTTCAAAAATACAAAAATTTGAAACTGGATGTTGGATGCGGCCAAGAAATGGTTAGAAAATTTTTGGCCTCTACCAAGAGCCTTTAGCCACAGCCAAAAATAGGTCAAAAGCTTTTAAGCCATGGCTAAGCAATTCTTTTTGCCACAGCCAAGAAATCCTTCATTCTTGGTTCAACTTCCAAAAATCATAATTAAATCTACAAAAATTGAAATGGAGTAATTCAAAGATCTACAGAAAAAAAATATAAAACACTGCCATCTACAACAAAACAATTACAGAATAACATAAATTCCCACATTGTTCTAGAATCAAGTCCAGAAACAAGGCACAACTTTAAAAATTCAGAAATTTCAATCCACTGGTCCAAATTACTTATAATACCTATCAAATTAAAGCCCATAATGTCTACTTTAATCTTGGAACGTTTCATAACATTTGAACTAGGCTTGTCTAATCAAAATTTCATCACAAATAGACTGCCTCCCAGAAACTTCAATCCAGCAATCAACAGTTTTGCAATTCCACTATCAAACATGTCTATAATATCATCACTAATCCTCATAGATCATCATTTTCATGAGTAAAATAACATATAGCTCTAAAATCATAGCTTGGATGAAATCATAGGGTAGCCCAAGAAATTCTCATGGCTTAACAAAATCGCAAATCAATCGATTCAAATTGAAGCTTATACATACCTCTACACGATTCTACAATCAGTTCTTGATTTTGGCTGCAATTCCCCTAGGTAGATGGCTCCAAATACCTCTGATCAAGAATCCAAAACCATAGAAAGAATGCTCTCGTCGAGTAGAGCAACATTAGAGAAGACTTTAGAAGCTGGATAAGCCGAATCGGGGGCAAATCTGCTTCAGAGCTTAGGAATTTCCACTATTCCTTCTTTCTCTTTCCCCTTCTATTTTCCAACTATTTTCCCCTCTATTTCAGGTGATGGATGAAATATAAGGAGGAGAGAGAAAGCTTTGGATAATTATCATCACTTAAACACAATTATTTAGCCCCCATGTGCCAAGTGTCATATTCTTGTGGCTCCTTAAAAAGCAAGTGGTTAATTAGTCAACTATGGTTGGTTTACTTGGGTCAAATTTTCTTGCTCCTTACTTTAACCAAAATTTATCCCAATTAAAGGGAAGGATAAATGGCCTCTTGCTTTATTCAACAAATGACCATTTTGCCCTTACATTTATTTCCATTTTCCCACTAGCTGGAAAATTAGGAAGAATTTTTATCAAACTTTAAAAATTCATATCTTTCTTTATAGATACCTAGTTATTGTGATTCCAAAGGATATATGACCCTTATTATGTCTATTTTCAAGAAAAAATATAGCCTTTAGCCAACTAAAAGCTCACAATTCTCAATATTATTGTTTTTGGACGCTGCCACTGAAAATCACTAGTATCACTCGACTAACTTCAAAAATGCATAACTCTTTATGTATAGCACTAAATGACTTATATAACCTATCAAATTAAAGCTTGATAAGTCTACTCTCATATTGAAAAATATCATAGGCATTAAACATCATTTTCCTATTTAAAAATGTCATACAATAAGACTGCCACATAGGGAAACTCACTGGCAACAAATTCAAAAGATTGCAATTTATGTTCTAAACATATTCATGTTGTGTTTGACCACCAATTTCCTTGTTCTATCATTTCCCATCCTATTTAATTCACTATTTTATTCCCTTAAATGCCACAAAGATGTACGGATTATTAGGGAAATCATTATGCCCTCTTGGGACACTAGCTTAATCGGGGCTTAGCAGTCTACAGAATCTAGGCTTATTCTCTAACCTCTAGTCCTAAAATTTGGGATATTACAATGAAGCCCTATCAAACAATGATTGGTTGATAGCAATGTAAGAAGAACTTATTCAATTTGAAAGAAATCAATTTTGGGATTTGGGACCCCGGCCTAAGGATTATCCTATCATTGGCAATAAATAGGTACTCAAGGACAAACTTGATGAATCCACAATAATTGTCAAAAACAAGGGAAGACTGGTTGTCAAAGTCTATAATTAGGAAGAAGGAATTGAATATAAGGAAATATATGCTCTAGTAGCAAGATTAGAAACCATGCGTGTACTCTTAGCCTTTGCATGCATCAAGGGATTCAAACTTTATCAAATGGATGTCAAAAGTGCTTTTCTAAATGGATACATCATGGAAGATGTATATGTAGAACAAGCCCCTAGTTTGAAGATGTATCAAAACCCATCCATGTCTATAGGCTTAAGAAAGCCCTTTATGGTTTAAACAAGCTCTGAGAGTCTAGTATGAAAGGCTAAGTAAATTTCTCATTGACCAAGGGATTTGTTAGAGGAAAGGTAGGCACAACATTATTCATCAAACACAAGAAACATGGTATTTTAATTGTGAAAATATATGTTGATGATATTATATTTGGTGCTACTAATAATCTGATGTGTAAAGAATTTTTTGAGACAATGAAGGGTGAGTTTGAGATGACTATGATAGGAGAACTGACCTTCTTTGTTAAGTCATCTGCCTGATATAGACTTTTCCTCAAATTCCTTGTCCTAAAATTCAGGATATTACACGCTATATTGGGTCCATCATCTTCTTTAGTGCCTTCACCATCACAGTTGGCCAAAGAGGAGGAATTACTGACACCACCTCCAAACTTTAATACCGAGGAGCTAAAGGCATCAAATCAAGGTGCTTATGACTCTAATTTTGCTAAGAGATCTTTTTGTCTGGTTGTATTTGTTGATTTAGCTAAGCTTAAAAAGGATTTCAATTTGGACATATATCCCTATCTAGGATAGTATGAGCCTTGTTTGAGTATTAGTACATCCTATTGTCTCACTGTAGTTAAGCTTTTCTATTACAACATGAAGATAGTATATGAGTATGATGACAAAGGCATAGTTGTGGAAGAAAGAATTGAAACCACAATGAGGGATCAGAAAATTACACTATTTACATACTTGATCATGACTTACCTAAGGATTGAAGAAGTTGCAAGTGGACCCCTTAAGGAGTTCAATAACACTCAAATTCATGAGTTACTCAAACTTGGGAGCTAGTTCGGTCGCTTACTCTAACACCAGGCTCTCTGAGTGACATTCATGGAGTAGTATTATATGTCTACTCTAGATGCATGGTGAATAAGGCCAAGAACTTCTCTAATATCACTAGCAAGGTTATCTAATGATGGCATCTATTCTATCCCAAGAGAAGATGATTATTGGGGAGCTTATGTTTCAAGAGATGCAGAGATTCAAATTCCACTATACCAAGATACTACTATTCCTTTTCCTTAGTTGGTCTCTTACTTTCTTATGATGCACAACATCTGGAATTTGAATACTGGTGAGGAAGTATTGAGATTCCCAAGTTTGGGAAAGTTCAGTTAGGAAGAATGGAAATTACTCTACCACTTAGTGACCACAGTGATCATTCCCAGCTGCAACCAAAGAAGAAGATCAAGAGAATGGGACAATCCACTTCCAGAGCAAATGAGGCTTAATCTTCTAGGGCTGGCTCTCCAGGGCCATCTTTTATGGGGACCACTATTCAAGCATACATCCAAGACTCCCTTAAAGGTGCCATCAAAGAGCTCAAGAAGTCCAATACTTATCTGTTTAATCAAGTAGATTACCAAGTTAAAGTTTCGGTAGCTGCAGTTCATCATAACTTCAAACATCTCTTTGACCTCCAAGTAGCTTAATCGCTCATATTATAGAGAATGGAGGATATGATAAGGTCTTATCTCAGCATTCCTATCCCTGAGACTTCCACTGCCATTACTACTATCCCTAACAACACTACCATTATTCCTGATACCACCACTACTGCTCCTGACACCACCACCATCATCCCTGATACCACCACCATTATTCCTGATACCACCACCGCCATGCTAGCAAATCCTAATACCATCCCTGATATAAACTCATTCACCATACTCATATCTAATGCCATTCTAGGTGGGGACCTACCTCATGGGGACCCAATTCTTTAGTCTCCATCTCACTCCTCTCCTTATTGTTAGATATGATTAGTTTTGATGATATCAAATATAGATATGAAATGATAAGAGCAAAAAGTTTATATAATGTATTTCTTTGACTAACTACTATATTTAATGTTACATATTTTGTAGATTAGTCAAGCAAAGAATGAAGAAGATTGAATTAATGAAAATGAACAAGAGGAAGAAGAAGGAAGAAATTGAAGATAGTCAAGGAGATGCTTACTTTGGTTATGGAGAATTATTATCAAGAGGAAAACCAAGAAGAAAGATATTGAAGAATGAAGAACTTGGAAGATCTATCATGAATATCAAGATTCAAGTTATTAGATGTGATATTGGAGGTTTCTATAATGATACCGGAGGTTTCTATGATCAAATTATGGTTGGAATAGGTTAATACGAAGCTAAGATGACTTATATATGAGTTTTGTCACTTCCAGAGGTGTTATGATCGAGCACGAGGTGTTTCACTCGAGCACAGGAAAAACTCACTCGAGCATGGATGAATTCACTCGAGCACGGGATAAACACTCTGTTCTACTCTGTTTTACGTTCAGCCTGAGCGAGCTCTGGTATTTTGGTCATATCTCTCAAACCACACATCGGATTGACCCGAAACTGGTGGCATATGAAAGAAGACTCCCAACACGTAAACGTGCCACCAGGATCACATTGAAAGAAGATCAAATGAAGGAGATATGATTCGTGGAAAATAAAACTGAAATCACCGTCACTTTTCGACACAGGTTCGGTATTTTGCTCGTAACTTACACACTACACATCGGCTTGAGACGAGACCAGTGCCAAATGAAAGTAGACTCAAAGAGCTTTCCATGGATAGGTAATTTGCCTAATTTGAACGTATATTCTAGGAGCTATGCCTTCTGGAAGTTGATGCTTGTGCAGACTAGCGAAATATACACTCTTTTGATCATAACTTGCAGAATACAAGGAGTTTGGAGCTGATTCTTGTTGCATTGGAATGCATTTGGCAAGACCTTTCTTATGATACATCATTTGAATCAAATAAAAAAAAATTTCTAAAGTGGCCCCTGATAGAGCTCAATATTTATATCTCTTTATTAATTAATCTTAGGCTTTTGTGGGACTTAATTGAATATTTTGGGCATAATCAAGTGTTAATGTGAGACTTTAATGGAAGAATAACTTGGGAATTAAAGTGGTTAAATTGTTATATTTTTAATTAATATTTGTTATTCCCATTATTCTTTAATTGTGAACAAAAGATATTACCTTTGTGAATCTAATTTTATAGGTGAAGGAAAGACAACTCATTTTAACCTAAAGACAATTAAAGAAATTGGAAGGAGGGGGACCACATGAAATGAGAAATGAGAAGTCAAGTGGGCCGAACTGAATTGAGTGAAGAAAATGACCTTGGACCGAATAGAAATGAAAGAAGAGGATGATGGGATAAATTAATTAAGGGAGCTGGACTGAATTGAAGAAAGGATAAGAGGGGACCACGTGGAAGATGAAAAGAGGAGGGGCGTATATCATAGCTGGGCTGAAATGAATGCTGAACCGAAGGGAAATGGAGTTGGACTGAATACAAAAATGCTGACCGTGAAATGCTGACCGTGGAAGGAGAGAATGGAAGAATAAAAACAAAAGAGGGCTGGATATCAGAATCGCAAATCATCATCATCGAGTCATCTTCATTTGCTTCCTTCCTGCCTCATCTTTGGTCACCGGTGGCGACCTTCATCTTCTTCACCATAGCCGCCGGCGACCACTTCTCCTAACACCATGGAGCTTCAGCTTGAGGTCAGAACATAATAGAGGTTGGAACGAGAGGGAGCTGCCGCAGACGCTGTGAGACGCCGATCCTTCACCACCGTCACACTGCCACCATTCACCATCGAACACACCTCCAGTTTCGTCCCAGCTCGGCAGCCTCCTCCGTTTTCATTGTTTTTCAGGCTGTAGCTTCCTCTGCTTTAGAATTCATTATTAGCCGAAGCTACTATGTTCTGCTCCTGTGATTAATTTCAGCATCAAGTCAAATTGATTTCATACTCACCAGCCGCAATTATTCCTTGATTCAATGTGGATTTGTCATTTTAATCTGTGATCTTATATGGCTGGGTGTTTGAATCAAAATGTGATTATGTTTGTTGAAGTTATTCTTATGAGTGGCTAGGCAATTTTGTGCTCTTAGAGATGAATTGGAGATGACTTGAGCTCACATATACTTCAAAGGGGAGTTTATTTTATCTATAGCTCATTATATTTGTGATTTCTTAGGTTTAAGAATTCATTTATATAATGAGACTATAATTTTAGTTATGATTTATATGGATTGAGTTGTTGTGATTTGGAATTTGTAATGAGGATTTGTGCTCATCAATATATATGGTTATATATATGTTTATCTATGATTCTATCATTTCTTTCTATTTAACATGGTATTGTTGGATAGTTTGATTAAATTGGAATTGTAGTTGAACCTAAATGCATTGTTTATTCCATAATCACTCTCTAAGGGGTTTTAATAATGCTTAAATAAATGGGTTCATGAGTTTAAGCATTAAACTCAATGGTAATTGGGGTTTGATATATTAGAAAACTTAGAGAAACTCATTACACTAAGAGGGCTTAATAGCATTTCAAGGGTAGGGGTTCCTCTCTTGTGATGCTAGACTCAATGGTAATTGAGGTTTGGTATATTAGAAAATTAGTGTATTAACTCCCCAAATATCTTAATTGAGCAAGGATGGTCATTGAAAACCATTTCCAAGAGCATCTTCATCACTTGCATTTCTAACCAATTTTCATTCCTTCTTCAATTTTATTCCAAAAATCCAAAAATATTAGTTTTAAAAGCATTTTAGTTTAATTGCAATTTAGTTGTTAGATAAAAAGCTCAAAGATCATTTTTAACTCATTTCATGTCAATTATTGCACTTAGTTTCTAGGTAATTAATAAAAGGCTCTTCGAGAGACGATCCGGGATTGTACCCTATATTGCAATCCTTGGTTATTTTTGAAGAGGTTACCAAGGCAAAAAGCCGACAAAACCTTATTTCTTCAAGTGGCGCCGTTGCCGGGGAGCCAAGTAATTGGTTGCTTAGTAGCTAAGTGTCAATCTTTGATTAATTGGTACCTTGAGCCTTTAGGTTGCATTTTAGTTAGTTTAGGTAGTTTTGCATGTTTTTCAAAGCATATTGCATATTTTGTCATTTTGAAATCCTTTTCCCCTTTTTCATTTGCATTTGTGTTCTCTTAGATTTTTTTTTTTTTGTTCCTTTTTCCTTAGTTTTTATAGTTTTTTGTTAGATAATCCTCTTTATGATTCATTGGAATTCATTGTGATTGGATTTTATGGCTTGGTTTAATGGTAATCAAGGTTTATCCTTTCAATCTCACTCTTATGTAGCAGATTCGACTGAAAGGAAAGAGTCTATCTCTGAAAGCATCCATGATATTCAACAAACATTACAGCTTCTTCAAGCCAAGTTACTGACTCTCTGAAAATATTGTGCGAGTGATGTCCAGAAGCAGCTGAAACGTGAAGAAAATTGCATCACTCGAGCACTAGGATTCATGCTCAAGTATTGGATGATTTCTCACTCGAGCACATGCAAGTTTTAACATGAGAGTGATGACCGAGAAGAAGCATGCACATGAAAGCAGAAGATGCACTTGAAAGCAGAAGACGCACTCGAGCAGGACGTGTTGTGCTCGAGTGATTCGAGAATTCACTCGAGCATATGCGAGTGAAGTGCAGCGAGTGCTTGCCCGAGAAGAAGTCAGAACGTGAAAATATGAACTGCACTCGAGTGAGCCATATTGCACTCGAAGTGAGGTTCTGACAGAAGCAACGAAGAAGCTCAGATTCTCATGGCCATCAATCCAAACTTGGTTAAATGTTATACAATCTTTATGTTTTCACTTATTATTGTTCCTAAACATTAACTAACATATATTTCAAGTGTAAAACAGGAGATTAAATAATCTGGGTTGTATCTTCAAGAACAGAGGTCACAGCGAATATTTGCATTCAACGTGATGAGTCCCAGAAGCCAGATATTTAGCTTTTGACCAATGATCCAACATACCCATGACTAATACTTCATCATATTAATTATTAAGTATTTTGCAGTGTGAAACAGGATATTAAACGTTCGGGTTGCAGATTCAAATAAAAGTCAATTACGGTGAACTCCATCATTACACACCGAATGGCGACTACCAACCGCGACAAGCAAATGACCCACCATGAGAAATTGTCTGAAACACAAAACGCTCCACAACGTGATGTACAACTTAAAATGAATCTTCCTTTTGTTCAACTAGACGCTCCACTTTGCTCCACAACGGACAGAAGCTTGTTTTTCAAATATGCTCACACGTTCAAATGAAGCAATGGGACTCCAATGGACGAATGCTCACAACGGTCATCATCTTCATCAACTATAAATGAGAGAGCATTCAACTTTGATGGGCAACGGAGAGAAAACAGAGCAACGACACCAACATGAGAATAACATGAATCCTCTGCTTCTGCCCAAACACTCTCTGTTTTCCAGTTTCTATATTACTTATCATTGAGAGAGTGATTATTTGTATTGTACTTCAGTGAGCATTATACCCACTCTGTGAGAGAGTCTGTAAACACCTTCAACTATATTTTTGAGTTGATCTCAAGGTAGAGGGACCTTGAGAGGGTTGATTTTCTTACGGAGAAGCTGTAGAGAGAATTGCCAGTAAGACATTCTGCTCGTAAGACTTACAAGGTGCAAGCAGTAGAGAACGTTGCTGCTCATAAGACTTACAGGGGTGTAAGCAGGAGAGAACGTTGCTGCTCGTAAGACTTGCATGAGTAAGCAGGAGAGGAAGATCTTCGGAATTGCTCTGCTCGTAAGACTTGCCGTAAGGGGAGTATATTGGTGAGAGTTTTTTAAAAGGTTTCACAAGTACCCGGCTAAACTTGTGGGATTGTAAAGGCTTTTCTTGTGCCTGGATTAAACGAGAAGATAGTGGATTTGAAAATCTCAGGAGGAGCCTGGGGACTGGACGTAGGCCATCACAGATTGGACCGAACCAGGATAAATCACAGTTTGCATATTCTCTTCCCTAAACTCTTATATTTCCAGCATATATTATTTAATCTAACTGTTGATTTATAAACCTTCATACTTACTGCTTTCGTTAAGATACGAAAAGATTTCTAAAGTTCTTAAGTTTATATTATACACCCAATTCACCCCCTCCCTCTTGGGTGATAGCCGGTTCTAACATTTGGTATCAGAGCCCGGGCTCTTGTTTAAAGGACTTAACCGTCTTAAGAGTTACAATGGCTAATTTTGGGTGTTTTATATTTTCAGAAGGTTTTGATTATACAATCCCACCTCTTTTGAAAGATATTGATTTTTGGTTTTGGAAAGCTAGAATGACTAGTTTTATAAAAGCTTATGATTTTGATATGTGGAATGTTTTTATAAATGCTTTTGATTTCAAACCAAGAAAGGATTGGATAGAAAGTGAAAAGAAAATGTTTTCGTTGAACATTAGAGCAATGAAAATTCTGTATAGTGCTTTAACCGAAAATGATTTTGAGAAAATTAGATTTTGTTCTAATGCTAAACATATCTGGGACACTCTTGATTCTATGTATGCTTCTAACAATTGTGTTGAAGTTGAAAGTGTTGACAGTTCATGTGAAACTACACACTACGCATCTACTATGCATGAACAATTGGAAGTTGATGATGAAGATGGAAAAATCATAGAACACTTCCATACAGTCAACATGGATAAACAAGAAGAAGAGGATTTCCGAAAAGAGCTCAGTATGGATGAACATGAAAAATCACTCTCTGGAGCTCAAGATGAACTTAAGGTAAAAAGTTCCAATTCTTTGTGTGATTTTCATAAAAATGATTTTCAGAGTCTACAAAAATTTGTTTTTCAACTAATTGTTGATTCTATCGAGAAAAGCAAAAATGTTTTCAAATATGCTAGAAAGTTTGTTGGGAAGAAAGAACGTTCAAATCAAATCCATTCGAATTTCTACTCTCATGATCGACATAATACTTGCATGATATCCCATAATGTATATCTTGATACAATTTGCAATTATTGTGGCAAATCCGGTCATATTTCTCACACATGCTATATTAGAAGAAATTCCCATGTGAGAAATAAGTATATTTGGGTACCGAAGAAACATGTAAGGTTTAATACTAACAATCAAGGACCCAAGTATATGTGGGTACCAAAATGTCCATCTAGTACTTTATGTATGCAGGATGATCCGAAAAGAAATGGACATAAGGGTAAAGAGAAGATGAAGAATACAAGAGGTTCTCATGCGCCAATAAAGAGGTTCTCATGCGCCAATAAAGAGGTTCATACCATTTATATCAAAAAGGAGAACTCTTAAGGCACCCATTGCTGGGGTTACAGAGTATAAACAGAGAAAGAAGCAATGGATAAAAGGAGTATGTTCTACCTCAACGAAGGGCTACCACAATGTACCATTCAACTATCTTGAGAAGAATAAGAAGAGGAGGATCTCTCATTCACAAAGAGAAAGATTCTTGAAGTCTACATCACATGAGAAAGCTTTGCATAATCCCAAAGCCAAATATGCAAAAACAGAATTTCAAAGAAAGATGCAGTAGGTATGCAGAAGCAATCCTCCAAATATCTAAGGCAAAGGTACACAATGATAAAACCTCCTATACTATTATCTGTAATATTTATTGAGGTTTTATATTTTGGAACCTTAGGAATGAGCATTGCAAATATTTTTGAATTTATGTTTTCGTTTCTCTTAAAAATCCATTTAATAGACTTATTTATAAAGGTATTGTAATGCTCAAAAGGTTAATTCTTTATGCATGTATAATGATTTGAAAAGAAAATATTTCTCTTATGCATAAAGACATGTTTAATTCATTGTGCTCAATTGTCTTAAATTAATTATATTCTTAGAGCATGTGAATTATGATTCTTTCAAGCTAACCATGAGTGGATCCAAGAAGAATTGGATTCCCAAAGAAGAAAAATGGTTATATGATTTTTGTAGGAACAATTTGAAAAAGAAGCATGACTTTCGAGTGCAAGGCATGTTAACACTCGAGTACTGACACTCTCGTGTTCATCAAGAATAATGTCACATACTCGAGTTAGATGGGAGCACACTTGAGTGCATAGAGAACTCACCTAAAAGTTCAACAAGAACTCATGAAAGCCACAGACATAAATGCATAAATTAGCTTCAAAATATGGATTACTCAAGTGATCTTGGAGGACTTGAGTACAAAGATACAAAGAGATGGAAATTAACTTGGGTGTCTACAAGTTACACTCAAGCCAGGTACGCTGTATCAGTAATTTCAAAACTCAACCATCGTACTCATTGTTTCCAACTCAATTTGAGTGGTAAATTCTTGCTCATTACTACATACCATTAGCAATCAATCATTTATGGGTTTTAAATTGTTTTTAGATTGCTAAATGGACTGAAAGTGAAATTGTGCATAATCTTTCTATGTATTTGAGTTTCGAAATGCATATTTCAAAAATGTACCTAGATTCCAAATTATGCATAATTTTTCTATGCATTGGAAATTTGAAATGCACATTTCATAAATTTACTTGGATTTCAAATTCATCTTGTTATAAAAATGCATACACATTATTTGAAAATTATTCATATCTTGTTTGCATTCAAATCAGTTTCAAAATTGGAAGTTAATATTTTTATAATGAAAGTCAGAATGCTTCAAATTCATTCATCAAAGTATTTTCCCATCATTGACACATTGATCTTAAATGTGCTATCCAATACTTGAACTCTCTTCATTCCTTAACTTGCTAGACCTTACGTCTAAACAAGTTAACTATCTATATGAGTGTCAAGTATATTCCCTTGATAAGAATTCAACTTGTGAAAGCCTTGTGCCTAATGCATAAATCATTAGTTGGCCACGTTATTCCAAGCATTATAAATGTTCATTAGTGCATTGAATCTTAATGCATTAACCATTATTGTGGAATAACTTACCGGGATAATATTCTAGAACTCTAGTCATTTGGATCAATGAGTATGTGCTTCATCATCCATAAATTCATATACTCATATTGTTGCTCAAATACATTACCATTTTTCTTCATCCATTTTTTTGAGTAACTAGAATCTTGCACATTAAGTCTTGTTACCTTGAATATTTATCCATTTTAAGACGCAACTCTAAGAGGCAAGATTATCTCTTGATCAATACTAAAGTCATCATGCTTATATATGTCAAGATAAGCCATTTTGGCTAATTCATTCTTCATATGACTTTTGTTCTTGAGAAAATTCTCCAACATGTTAACTCTTATAATTAACATGTTATCTTAGTTGAATTCCTTAGTGAAGCTTTCTGATATATATTTTATAACTGTTGACTTCCATTGTTTTTGACATAAGTATTGGTATTTAACAAGCTTCATAAATGAGTTTTCATGCATTCAAAATCTTAATGTCATAATGCATATTTATGATTCGAAAGAACATTTGAGGTTTTGAAACAATTTGCATATCGCATTATCATTCTTGAAAATTTGGTTTCATTCATGATTTATCATTTCATAAAAGTTGGTCATTATGGATAGATTCTCTACTCTCTTTGATCCAACTTACATGGATTGCACGAAAATCTTATCAATGACATATCTTTTAAAGTGTATTTACAAATTGTCATTGATCATAATCATTCTTGGTATCACTTATTCATCATGCTTCATGTCTCAATGGATTGATTTTACTAGGTAAAATTATATCTTGATCTTTGTTGGTTTATAATACTCTTTGCTGAAATTTCATATGATTAATTGCATAAGAGCATAAGAGTTTCTATGTCTAATATTGTACGGACCCAAAAGAAGATGGGTACCAGAGAGCATATGTTTATACTTTTACAGGAGTTGATCAAGATGCTTTCATTTTGGATACAAAGGTCAGAGGCTAACAGAAAAGGCATGACTGATAGTGTTGCAGCGTGAGTTGAAGCAGAATATGTGATATTACTCAAATGACACTCCATCACTAGCAAATAACTAGCTAGTGATACAATTAAAGAAAGAGAAAGAGAAGGAAGATCTCTTAAGAGACCCAGCGAAGATTATTTCAAAGCAGCACAGAGCCAAGAATAAAGTTTATCCAATATGAATCTTTGTTGCCTACCCACCTTCCTTATCGTTTCAAGGAGATGAGACATTTTCACTATGATATGGAGCCAACAGAGATGTTCAGAGGAAGATGCTGAGATGCACAGAATCATCAAGCTTGATGAGCCTATGATGATTCTTAACTACTATCCTAGCTCTATGTCTAATCTTCACTGGATTATCTGCTATACCTACACTAGAGCTATGGTGAACAAGGCCAATAACTTTACTTACTTCATTGAGAAGAATTACAACATAATGGCCTATATTATAAGCAATGAGGAGAGAAATACTGGAACGATCATGTCTGTTAGAGAACAAGAGGTCTATATATACTTCAACAAGACTCACTCCAAGTTAACACAAGCGGCATAGAGGATGAGAGCTGAGACTTCAAGAATAAATGAGAGACAACACTTTGCTAGAGTTGGTCTCCCTGATCTTTCATTCTTTGGTCCATTTGTCTAAGGCTTTCTGAGAGAGGAGCTTCAACAATCACACAGAGCTTGCTACAAACATGCTGAGTTCATCACTTCTGTGAATGGCAAGATTAGACAACTCTGTGACTTGATCAACTAGAATTCCAAGGCCTTATTCTGAGCTCATCATGGTATCCTAAAGTGCTCACAGAAGACTACACTTCAGAATCCCTCAGTACCAGTCACATCATCCAATATTGACTAAGACATAATGCATCAATGGACTATAGAGGATTATGACTCGAGTGATTACGATATTACTCGAGTGAGGTATTGTATTCTTGCTTAATTCAAATTCTTTGAGTTGCACCACTTGAGTAAACAATCAAGCAATGGTCAAGTAGAATCACTCAAGTGACTACTCAGGTGATATTAGGTTGTATCTCTTAAAACCTCTGATTAGCAATTGCCATTTAATTTCTCTCTAAATCTTTCAAAATCATTTTCTCTATAAAGTTTTCAATGGTTTCTCAAATCCAGGAGAGTTATTAACTGTTTTCCTAATGAAAATGTTTAAAATCATGCATCAATTAAGGGGGAGCTTCACATTCACATGTGTTTTATATGTTGAAAGCTCATCTCCTATTTGAAAGAAAATCCTTTTAATATACTCATCTATATTCACCATGTCTTGATTAGTTTTGATGATGAGTTATTCTTATATTGTTCTTTTCATGATCTTAATTTTAACATATCATATGGAAAGGAATAGTATGTTACTTGATTGAACTAACAATTCTCTTTGCAAAGAAAGATTTAAATTTATGACAGGAGAATTTGTTTTGTGCAATAGCATTCCTCAACATACTACAAGAAGAAACTATCGAACTTAAGGAAAGATGGTTTTAATGCTCAATCAAGGAAAAATATTGGTTGTAACATTCAGAGCAACAAATACATATGCCTATACAAATGAACATTGAACATGCTAAACAGAAGCTCAACTCAATTGGAGAATCCTGGCAACAACATGAATATATATCTAAGTTGCATAACAGAAGTGTGGTGTACATCAGAGTTATACAAAGCACAACAGCATGCACCAGTATTGCCAAAGAAGCAACGGACTTCATGGAGCGCTTCATCAATTTCCAAATCTACATGAGCATTTCTAAACCTTCTCTTTACATTTCAAGAATATGTTTCATATATTTCATTTATCTTGATTATAGAAGTTTTCTTGAAAAACTCTCCAAATCTTTTTTAGTTCCCTCTCATTAAAAATGAAAGTACTTTCACATAGGGGGAGTGTAAATTGTTTTTCTTGGTACATTCATTTTGATTAAAGTAATTTCTACTCTATTTACTTCTTCACAAGCCTTACTTCTTTATATATTTCAAACTTTTTGCTGATGTCAAATAGGGGGAGAAAAATGTAAGAAAAATATGTACGTTTAACTTTGGATTATAGATAATATGTATGTTTGCACTTTACATTATATATGTATGTTGCACTTTACTCAAACATATTTTTCTTAAAGGATTTGTCATCATCAAAAAGGGGGAGAATGTTAGATATGATTAGTTTTGATGATGTCAAATATAGATATGAAATGATAAGAGCAAAAAGTTTATATAATGTATTTCTTTGACTAACTACTATATTTAATGTTACATATTTTGTAGATTAGTCAAGCAAAGAATGAAGAAGATTGAATTAATGAAAATGAACAAGAGGAAGAAGAAGGAAGAAATTGAAGATAGTCAAGGAGATGCATACTTTGGTTATGGAGAATTATTATCAAGAGGAAAATCAAGAAGAAAGATATTGAAGAATGAAGAACTTGGAAGATCTATCATGAATATCAAGATTCAAGTTATTAGATGTGATATTGGAGGTTTCTATAATGATACCGGAGGTTTCTATGATCAAATTATGGTTAAAATAGGTTAATACGAAGCTAAGATGACTTATATATGAGTTTTGGCACTTCCAGAGGTGTTATACTCGAGCACGAGGTGTTTCACTCGAGCACAGGAAAAACTCACTCGAGCATGGATGAATTCACTCTAGCACGGGATAAACACTCTGTTCTACTCTGTTTTATGTTCAGCCTGAGCAAGGTCTGGTATTTTGGTCATATCTCTCAAACCACACATCGGATTGACCCGAAACCAGTGGCATATGAAAGAAGACTCCCAACACGTAACATTAGCACCAGGATCACATTGAAAGAAGATCAAATGAAGGAGATATGATTCGTGGAAAATGAAACTGAAATCACCGTCACTTTTCAACACAGGTTCGGTATTTTGCCCGTAACTTACAAACTACACATCGGCTTGAGACGAGACCAGTGCCAAATGAAAGTAGACTCAAAGAGATTTCCATGGATAGGTAATTTACCTAATTTGAACGTATATTCTAGGAGCTATGCCTTCTGGATGTTGATGCTTGTGCAGACTAGTGAAATATACACTCTTTTGATCATAACTTGCAGAATACAAGGAGTTTAGAGCTGATTCTTGTTGCATTGGAATGCATTTGGCAAGACCTTTCTTATGATACATCATTTGAATCAAATAAACAAAATTTTTCTAAAGTTGCCCCACATCACCCGCGAGTGTAAAAACTGACTCTCTGAAAATGTTGTGCGAGTGATGTCAAGAAGCAGCTGAAACGTGAAGAAAATTGCATCACTCGAGCACTAGGATTCATGCTCGAGCATTGGATGATTTCTCACTCGAGCACATGCAAGTTTTAACATGAGAGTGATGACCCGAGAAGAAGCATGCACATGAAAGCAGAAGACGCACTCGAGCAGGACGTGTTGTGCTCGAGTGATTCGAGAATTCACTCGAGCAGATGCGAGTGAAGTGCAGCGAGTGCTTGCTCGAGAAGAAGTCAGAACGTGAAAATATGAACTGCACTCGAGTGAGCCATATTGCACTCGAAGTGAGGTTCTGACAGAAGCAACGTAGAAGCTCAGATTCTCATGGCCATCAATCCAAACTTGGTTAAATGTTATACAATCATTATGTTTTCACTTATTATTGTTCCTAAACATTAACTAACATATATTTCAAGTGTAAAACAGGGGATTAAATAATCTGGGTTGTATCTTCAAGAACAGAGGTCACAACGAATATCTTCATTCAACGTGATGAGTCCCAGAAGCCAGATATTTAGATTTTGACCAATGATCCAACATACCCATGACTAATACTTCATCATATTAATGATTAAGTATTTTGCAGTGTGAAACAGGATATTAAACGTTCGGGTTGCAGATTCAAATAAAAGTCAATTACGGTGAACTCCATCATTACACACCGAATGGCGGCTACCAACCGCGACAAGCAAATGACCCACCATGAGAAATTGTCTGAAACACAAAACGCTCCACAACGTGATGTACAGCTCAAAATGAATCTTCCTTCTGTTCAACTAGACGCTCCACTTTGCTCCACAACGGACAGAAGCTTGTTTTTCAAATATGCTCAAATGTTCAAATGAAGCAATGGGACTCCAACGGACGAATGCTCACAACAGTCATCATCTTCATCAACTATAAATGAGAGAGCATTCAACTTTGATGGGCAACGGAGAGAAAACAGAGCAACGACACCAACATGAGAATAACATGAATCCTCTGCTTCTACCCAAACACTCTCTATTTTCCAGTTTCTATATTACTTATCATTGAGAAAGTGATTATTTGTATTGTACTTCAGTGAGTATTATACCCACTCTGTGAGAGAGTCTGTAAACACCTTCAACTATATTTCTGAGTTGATCTCAAGGTAGAGGGACCTTGAGAGGGTTGATTTTCTTACGGAGAAGCTGTAGAGAGAATTGCCAGTAAGACATTCTGCTCGTAAGACTTACAAGGTGCAAGCAGTAGAGAACGTTGTTGCTCATAAGACTTACAGGGGTGTAAGCAGGAGAGAACGTTGCTGCTCGTAAGACTTGCATGAGTAAGTAGGAGAGGAAGATCTTCGGGATTGCTCTGCTCGTAAGACTTGCCGTAAGGGGAGTATATTGGTGAGAGTTTTGTAAAAGGTTTCACAAGTACCCAGCTAAACTTGTGGGATTGTAAAGGCTTTTCTTGTGCCTGGATTAAACGAGAAGATAGTGGATTTGAAAATCTCAGGAGGAGCCTGGGGACTGGACGTAGGCCATCATAGATTGGACCGAACCAGGATAAATCACAGTTTGCATATTCTCTTCCCTAAACTCTTATATTTCCAGCATATATTATTTAATCTAACTGTTGATTTATAAACCTTCATACTTACTGCTTTCGTTAAGATATGAAAAGATTTCTAAAGTTCTTAAGTTTATATTATACACCCAATTCACCCCCCCCCTCTTGGGTGATAGCCGGTTCTAACACTTATCGCTCTTACCAATCTGACTCCAGCTCTTATACTGAGGAGATCGAGATTTATGATCAAGCACCTATTTTTACACCTGTTTTACCTTCATCTCCCACAATCACTCCACATTCCCTTGCTCACTCTACCTCTCTTGATCATACTTTAGCTCCCATAGACCCTATGAAAGCTATTGTCCTCTACACTCCTCCTTTATCCTATTGTATAAGAGACCCTCTTCCTCCACTGACTCCACTTCGCTCTAACCCACCTACACCTTCTAATATCACATTTCCTTCCCCTTTCACCCTTTTTGCTAATCACAAAAAGGGGGAGAAGAACTTGAGTAAGTATGTTGAGGGCTCATAAGCTGATTGATTAGTTTTCTATTGTCATGTTAGGATTTCTATTTTTTGTTGATTAGTTGTATATGCTAATCACTATGATATTAAATTCTGATTCTGTGGATATCAATGTGATAATGTGATCAAATTCTTTTGGGCATCAATATGACAATATTATATAGTGATCTTTTCTAATGATAATCGTATGCATTTATCAATTTTGAATTTGTGTCAAAATATGAGCACAAACTATTCTTGCTCTTGTTTTAATTCTGTCTGTAAAAGTTTTCAAAATCCTATATATAAGTTTTGTCATCCTCGAAAAGGGTGAGAATGTTAGCTCTCATAATGTTTTGATGATAACTAACCTTGATATCTAAGTATGTTTTGACAAGAACAAAGAATGACACAAAGTTCACTTGATGATTCAAGTCACTCGAATGAAGATTTTATGCACTCAAGTGATGTAAGTAATTATTGAAAAACTTGAATCAGCAAGTCCCTCAAGTGATTTTTTCCCCTTCAAGTAATTTAAAAACAAAAAAGTGGAACTCTATGGTCATCTTCTCTCCATTGGAAGAATCACTAGAGTGATGGTTTTAGCACTCGAGTGATGGCCAAGTAGAACAAAGATTAACCAAAGAGGATAACTCGAGTGATAGTAAATGCACTCAAGTGATAAAGCTTCACCTTAAAAAATCTAGTGAGCCACTCGATAGTGATCAGATCAAGTAAAGAGTTAAGAAAAAATCACTCAAGTGATATGGTAAGCACTCGAGTGATAGGCATCACTTGCATGTCACTAGCAAGTGCTCATAAAGTTTGTGATCTGATAGAGGTATATCACTCGAGTGACAAATTATGCGCTCAAGTGATTAGCATCACTTACAGGTCACTCACAAGTTATGAAGAAGTTCGTGATCTGATAAGAAAAGATCACTTAAGTGATAAGTTAAGCATTTGAGTGATCTATATCTCCTCACTCGAGTAACAAGCTCCACTTGGAGTCACTTGCGAGTGATTATACGGTGTTCTAATCTTCAATGTAGAGATCACTTGAGTGAATGGTAAATCACTTGAGTGATTCAAGATCACTTCCAAGTCACCCATAATTGATCAGAAAGTGCTAAATGTCTAAGGGTAGATCACTTAAGTTATGGTTTGGGCACTCGAGTGATATGAATCACTTACAAGTCACTCGGTAGTGATAAAAATCATTTTCAAAACAAAAAATTTCTAAGTCACTTGAAAGTAATTATCAATGTGCAATAACTAAGATCACTCAAGTGACAAAGTAGGCACTCGAGTGATAAGAGATCACTCAAGTGATTTAGAGTCACACTCGAGTAATTGCTCTTCGAAACTTAGAATCAGCGTCTTGATAATTTTGATACCTAACATAAACAATGTGATTAACATCATAACATATTATATCACTTTTAAATGTTACTAATCAAACTTATGTATGAGTTTCGTGTGTTTAATCTGTAGACTGGCTTCAAAATTTCAAAAAGCAAAATTTGGTTAGAAGCATTAAATGCAAAGTAGCCTTAACCAACCCCAAATGTTTTATTTTATCAATGGCTACATTTATTATCTAACGAATAGATTTGAATGCTCTCAATGGTCATTAAAGTTACTTTACCTATAAATACGAAAGCATTCAATATAGAGCAATTAACCAACGATAAAACAATTATGTTGCAATAAGTGCTCTATTTTTCTGGTATTCTCTGATAATGTTGATATTCCTTTGTTCTTCACTGTTCATCTATCAACTCTAAGAGAGAGAAATTATAGACACATTTATTACTCTTGTAACGAGAACCTCAAGATGGTGGGACCTTGAGTGAGGGTATTTGCTTACGAAGTGCAAGTAGAAGTGAGTGTCATATTGAGGAGATTTCTAGTATTGTGGTGCCAAGAACCCATCAAATCTTGGAAGTTTAGTGGAAATCTCAGAGGTATTCGAGGAATGGACGTAGGTCAAGTGGTTAAGACCAAACCAATATAAATCTCTTGTGTACACTTCGATGAAATTTCGCCAACTCTCATCTCTTGGTTAAATTTATTAATTGAAGTTTTTAAATTTTTAATATCACACAATTCACCTCCTATTGGGTGAAACATTGATACTAATACAAGAGACAAAAGTCTCACCTCAATTCGAGAAGGAAAGAGCTATAATTTGTTTTCCAGCTTAAATCCCCAAACCTAAGCCTAGACCCAAGAATCCCAAGAATTTCCAAGAAGAAAGAAGGATTTGGGTTATGAATACTTACCAGAGGGTTATAAATCCTTAGGAAGCTCTCTCGAGTTCTTGAGAGAAAGCCCTCGCAGAGCTCTCAGACTTCTCTTCTTAAAACTTTAAGACTAATAATGAAGGGTGCGTCCTGCCTCTTATGAAAAAAAATGTAAAGTCCTCTATTAGGCTATAGAAACCTTAGGCTTAATGGGTTACATGAGAAAAAATTAGGCTCAATCCACCTAAAAACGTAGATTCCCTTTTAGGCCCATTTTTGGGATTGTTTGGGCATTTTTGGCATCTTATTTGCCTCTAATTACTCTTATTTGGTCCTCCATCAACTTAAACCCATTCTTCCACATAGATCACACCTTTCTAATGACTATTTTATCCTTATCTAATGTCTCCAAAATCTAGGATGTTACAAACAAGAATGCTTTTCTCCTTATTGACATTTTCCCTATATGTAGCTTCAACAATAGCAAACAAATGAGGGTTTGAACCTTCAAGCTTTATTCCCTTGGAGGAAGCGTAATCAAGCTATTTATCACAGGCAAAGGGTGAGTCTGATGGCAACAATTAAGGAGGTTAAGCAAGTTGTTCAATTCACAAACGTGGCCTTTTCTAGCTCAAAACACTTGTTAAGCCTTCCCAATGGCTAAAATAGTTTATTTAGATTTCATGACAAACAATGAAGGATAGGACATTATGTTTTACAAGTACAAGAAACTTGGAAATCATTATTGCTGCAGAATCATTTGTCATAAGGGCTCTCCTCTGAAAGAATTTTTGTGGCAAAATAAGGCTTTCCTTGAAACAAGCTTTCTCTCCAAATGTCTTTGTGTTGTTTTGTTTTGGTTCCACGACTCTAAGCTCCAACAGATTGATCATAAACATCAACTAGGCATCTAGTGCATCAACAAATGCATCATCCATATTCTTAGTGATTCCTCTTGAGGACTTAACAATACTTGGTAGGAAATACTCGCTTTACTTTTTGATTTTTTTAACTGCTATCATTAGGATTATTCCTTAGTTTTCATGTCATCTTTATAAACAAGAGTTTCTTTTCTATATCACTTTGTACCTTGTAGACCTCGGTAATTATTGATATGTCATTTTGGCTTTTTTATAAAAAAACAAAGATCTTTTCATGAGAAGTGTGTAAAGTTCTCAAAAATTTGTTGTAGGCATGATTTTCAGCACCTGAGCAAGACCCAATTGTAAGAATATCATGAATTAGAACAAGTGATGTAATATCTTCATCTGTGTATTCCCATTAAAGAGGTGAAGCCAATGTGCCTGCATCCTTTGGAAGAAGACACATAACAGGAAGAATTGCTTCTTGTTGTGTATATGTACAAGCACTAATTAAACAATAGACATATAAACATAATCAAAATAATAGGTTCAATATCGTGTGTCTTATAGTACTTTTCTATTTTCTTCAGCTTCTTCACAAACCCCATCTTCTCCAGTGAGTCCACATTTTAATAGACTTGTCATCATTATTATCATATGTATGAGTGACATTATAGTTGTGTTGTACCACTAAGAAACTAAAACCATCTTCAGTGCCATGACACAATGCAAAGATTGTATCCATTATAATGAATCATTCACTATTACATTACCCGCTGGAGCAAAAATGGTCTTCTGAGTCTCTTCTATAGATATTTGCATTCCAAGAAAAGAATCCATTATTGGAAAGATTTGAATAGAAGGATGACAAAAAAGAACTTATCAATGTCATTCAGAACTTTCATAACAATGAGAATAAATGGTTTCTTTGCAGCGGAATAATAGGTGCTGAAGTGGGTACCCCAATGTTTAGGCCAGATAAAGCTATCTACTATAGATAAAGTTGTTGCATGGGTGAGAGTCCCAAGGGTCACTCTTGAATATTATGATGAAGAAGCCTTGACCGCCATCAAAAATAGGATTGGTAAAACCTTGAAGGTGGACACGAACACCTCACATCAGCTGCGTGGACACTTTGCTAGAATTTGTATTTTGGTTGAGCTTGGCAAACAACTTATATCAGGTTTCTCCCTTGATGGTGAGAATTATTACTTTCTTGAACATGAAGGACTACATCTACTTTGCACCAACTATGGAGTAAATGGCCACAAAAATGAATTATGCCCTTAAAGAAGATAGTTGGTGAAACGTTGCAGTATGAGCAAATGGCTGTTGACATCAAGAAAGACATTCTGGAGAAGACAGGAACTAGTTCTAATGAAGAACAATGGAAAATCATTGAAAAACCATGCCGGCAACAGAAATCAAAAGAGAAGCAAGGTGAGTCATCTTGGCATGGGAAAACAGGGTGAAGATATGATGTGCTTAATGATGATGAGGGTACTAATCATAATGCCCATGTTGCTAATCATGCGATTAACGTAGAAAGACATGAAAATAACCGTAGAGCAAAACTACATAATAAAAGGGGCAAAAAGGCAAGCAATATCACAAACAATGCCAGTGCAGCAGAGTGGACAGAAAGGGTGGAGCAACAAGTACTACATATGAACGTACAATAGAAACCAGCCAATAGGCGAGTGGAGAAAAGAATGAGAGATACATCATGCTTTAGTCGGAACCAAGAAAATGATGCACTGATGATTACAATAGGTGAAGGCCACGATGTTCAAATTGTGAAAAACAAGGAACGGAGTAAGGCCCCTGAAGTTATGATGGAGCATGCAAAGGCCAAATCTGATGATGTGGCCTCCACCTCTATTCCTATTGACACTGGAGAACAAATGGGTGAGGCAATGGACACTGTAAATGAGCGGTCAGAGGCTGCTCTGCAAAGCCCAACCCAATGTGTTACCCCGATGGATACCCAATGTGATGGCACTGTGATTCCTTAACCACAAGAGCCCGTAGATCAGTAATGGGCTGCTTGCTTTCACCCCATTAGATTTTTATGTATCAATTAATGTATTAAAATACAAGGGAATCTTATGGAGGAGGCCTCCTTAGAAATGTAAAGATGCAAATAAATGGGCCTAAGCCCAATCTAATAATACTTGCTGAAACTAGATGCAATGAGAACTCCAGATTTCTCTCCTTTCTCTCTCTTGGTTTCGATAACATCAAAATGGTCCTAGGTGTGCTCAGGACTCAGGAGGTCTTGTGATTTTGTGAAAATGTAATCGCAATACCATCTCAATCTTGGAGTAAAACATGCAAATTTTCCATCTCCACTGTGCTATAAGTGGATTACCATATTTTATTCTCACAGTTGTGTATGCTATCCCTCATGCAAACTTTTGAAATATTCTTTAGGATAATTTAAGAGTCTTATCTCTCAAAATCTCCCATCCATGGATCGTCTGTGGAGACTTCAATGATATATTGCTTGACTCAGAATGCATAGGCGGTGTGGGTGTAATGCTACACGGAGGAATTTTAGAGACAGTATTCAAGCTTGTGGCTTATCTGATATGGGGTTAATCTGTCCTCTTTTCACTTGGCATGGTCTGAGATCGGCTGGGTATCCTAGGCTATACGAACGCCTTGATCGTGCGCTTAGTAATTCTTCCCTTCTATCAGCTGTCCTAGACTGTTTTCTCAAAGTTTTGCAGAGAACTTCCTTTCCAGATCATAATCCTCTTTGCTCCACCTTAACTATTCTACTAATTCTGGAATCAATGATTACCCTTTTTTATTTTAAGCCATGTGGCTTTCTCATGATGATTTCAAAAATTTCTTCAAACATAATTGGTCTGACGGAGGTGATATTTCTTCCAACCTTGAAAATTTACAAATAGCCATTCTGGATTGGAATCGGTAAACTTTTGGCCTCGTTGAGAAACGTAAGGATGTGTTTCTGGCCATCTTATGGTATACAAAAATCTGTCTCCTATCCTCACTCTAGATTTCTCTGTCAATTGGAGACAGAGCTCCAAAATGAATTAAATGAAGTACTAAAATTAGAGGAAGTAAAGTGATTCGAGTAGTTGCAAGCTGATTGGATATCGAGAGGTGATAGCAATTCAACGTACTATCACCTTAAGACCAATATGAAGCAAAGGAAAAACTGAGTAAAAGCACTACAAGATTACTTCAAAATATGGATAGAGGATGAGATTAATCTTAAATTGCTAGTTTGATCCTACTTCAGGCGTTTATTCCAAGCAAAAGATGATGGAGCATGTGTTCTGCAAACGAATACTAATTTCCCTCAAATTGACTAGTTAAAACTTACCACACTCAGGTCAACTCCATCAAAGAAGGGAATTCATTATGCAATTTTCGCCATAGGACCCGATAAGGCACTAGGATTCGATAGGTTCTCCCTATCTTTTAGCAAGCTAATTGGGAAACTGTCTCTCACTCTCTTTGTGCATTTGTCAAAGCTATTTTTGAAGGATCTATTTCTCTTCGTGAAGCTAACAAGACCCTAATTGCTCTTATCCCAAAAAAGGATAATCCTCAGAAAGTGGAGCACTTTTGGCCTATTTCCCTTTGCTCTGTTCATTATATATGCATCACAAAAATAATATCAAAGAGAATGAAGTGTTATATGGATGACTTAATCTCTCCCTTTCAGGTTAGCTTTATTCCTCAAAGATATATCCAGGATAACATAATTGTGGCACAAGAAATAATGCACACTATGCAAAAAGCAAGAGGCAAGAAGGGCTTTATGTCAGTCAAGATTGACCTAGAGAAAGTATTCGATAGACTAACATAGAGCTTTATAAGGCAAGTACTTATAGAGGCAGGGATGGAGGGTAATTTTATAAACCTTGTCATGCATTGTATTTCTTCATCCTCTCTTAAAGTTCTCTAGAATAGTTCCAGAACTGATTACTTTGAGCCTAACAGAGGACTCTAACCAGGAGATCTCATTTCCCCTTTCTTGTTTGTCTTATGTATGGACAGGTTGTCACACATAATTAGTGATGTTGTTAATGATGGACTTTGGAAACCTATTAGAGTTACCAAACACAGACCCTCGGTGTCACATCTCCTTGTATGATGAATTGCCTTGACAAGTTTGGTGTTGCATCGGGAGAAAAGGTGAATAAAGCCAAATCATCAATATATTTTCTCCCCGAAGATTCCAACGACTTTGAGGAAAAAAATTAATGACTCTTTGGGAATGAAAATTTCTGATGAGATTGGCACTTATCTAGGATTCCCATTGGCCACGACTCGGTGCTCAAAATATACTTTGAAATATATAGTAGGCATAGTCAGTAGTAAACTAGCGGCATGGAAAGTAAGTAGCTTATCAATGGCGGGTAGGATTACACTTGCAAAATCTGTCATCAGCACAGTTTAAGCAAAGTGGGTCACCAAGGATTTATGTATACAACCCCTTTCCATGGAGAAAGAAGAGAGCTCTGTATCTGAATGGGTCAAACATGGTACTTGGGATTTTGAGCGACTTAGCTCAATTTTGAATAGGGATGTATTCCATCGTCTGATTATAATTCCCCCTCCTTTCACTGCTGCTGGGTGAGACGCAATGACTTGGAGGCACACTTTTGGCGTGAGGGATTTTGAGGGGAGGAAAAATTTTTATGAGTTGAATTTTAAAAAATTGAAGAAGTGGGATAATAAAATTTTAATAAAGAGAATATATAAGATAAAAAAGTAAAAAAAATTAATTAAAAATTTTTAACCCCACTTCTTTAATTTTTTTAAATTCAACTCAAAAAAATTTTCCCTCTACGCATTTTCTCTCCCTTCCCCTCATACCAAACAAACCCTAACAGTAGTGAATTCTCAATTAAGAGTGCTTATTATGCACTAAGAAATCCTCTAGCCCACAGGCACAATTTAGTTTTCACATTCATCTGGCACTGGCATGGAGCTAAAAGGATCCGTACTTTTTATTTGGATGGCTTGTTCTGACACGTTACCTACAATAAAATGAAAAATGATAATTAAAATATTTGTATATCTATTTTTCCTTATATGATTATTTTTTGGATGATATTTGAGCTTAATGTAATGAATTTGGGTGTAATTTATAAATAAATAATGATCTTGGCATAAAATGGAATTTATCAAAAATTACTAAATTTTAACCCTGTTTAAGTTTTCAGACAATATCTAGAGCTTTAGATGTCAGATTTAGATGTTCTTTTCATGAATAAAAATCTAAGAAAAAACTCTACAACTTTTTTGTTAAGGTCAAAACTCAGTTCTGTCTTCAAGGGTTTCGAATTTTACTTGGAAGTTGAGAACGTGAATTTGTCCTAGTCTAACCTTTGTCCACTAATTTGACCATAACTTGAACTGCAAATATTAAAATGAGGAGTTTTCACATGCGTTTTCAAGCTAAGATCCAGAACTACAACTTTCATACAGATCAAAATGTGAAACTCCACCATTTTAACTGTCAAAATTAGGCTACAATCAAGAAGCATGGTTGCCACAAGGTCAACATTAGTGGCTTAAGGTCAAGATTCATGCTTAACAAGTGAAAATCTTTGCACCCCATTTATCTATAAATAGAGGAGTGGAAGACACAGGGAGGACACATCATCTTAGAGTTTAATTCCATGCATTTTATTGCTTCTTGCATGCCTCCTTCATGGAAGGCTTAGGCAGTCCTCCTTTATGGATGGTATAGGTTGCCACCTACATGGAAGGTTTTACCTCCTATATGGAAGGCTAAATTTTTCCATTCTCATATATTTTGTAGTTGTATTTTTATGTTTTAGAATTTAATAATTAAGTTTTATGCAATGTTTATGAAGTTTTCAATTTATTTTGATTTTTTTTTTAAATTTCATCATGAGCTAAATTTCCATTTTCCTATGGTGATGATGTAGCTTACTAATGACGAATTGAATCTTAACATATTAAATCTAGTTTTAATTTTTTCCTTCATGATTGAGTTTTGATTATTGTTCTTAATGCTTTCAATTGACTGGTCATCTTTTAAATGATTTCAATACGCATGTTGAGACCGAAAGGAGATGCATGTGTGTAGATCCTATAATTAAAACCATAACCTGCATATGAAATAGGAATATATTCATATGGGTTTGTGTAGTCTTAATGAGTTCTATAAATCTTAATGCATGATTGATTGCTTTAATTTATATAGGGATATATTGGATTAGCAATTAATTATAGAATTGCTTGATCTTGGAAAATGCTAGTAATTAAATAAGGGAAACTCGGCTATCAATTATGTTGAATAACTTAAACTAGAATAGATAGGTAATTCAATCTGAAATTTGCTAAGTGAAATATAATCCCTAGGGCTTTTTTTCATAATTATTTGCATTTATATTTAATCATTTTTATTTTATATTCTCAACAACCAACTAATCGATCGACTAAATAAAATTAAAATTACTCATTTTGATACTTAGTGATTAATCCTGATGAAAATGATACTTTACTCATCTTTATGTCACTTGTTTGCAACAGTGTATACTTGAATTTTTTAATAAACCATTAACACATGTAACAACAAAGTTCTTGGTCCTCTTACCAATATGTCTATCGCATCTTTGGAACTGAAGATGTTCTTCACATCCTAAGGGACTGCACTTATGCTAGGAAATTGTGGGATGAATTCATAAACCCTAGCCATGTATTGTCTTTTTATGCCGCTTGCCTCCAAGATAGGATGTATATGAACTTAACTAGATTGGAATCTTATTTGGGGAACACCATCTGGTTTCTACGGACATGGTGCAACAAGTCTACTTTTGAATCAGATTTTATCAAACCACCCATTCCAGCTACTACCATAAGACCTTATAGAAGTTATTTGTACAAATTAATGAACTTTCTACCTTGCCAGATACGCCAACTATGAGGACTCAAATGAAATTGAAACTACCACCAGTAACTTGGGTTAAAATTAACATTGATGGACAGTTTCAAAACCACATAGCAAGGCTGGTTGTGGAGGCTTAATCAGAGACCACAATGGTACCTGGATAGCGGGTTTCACAAAGATGTTGGGTCATGGAACTATCCTTGAAGCAGAGGAATGGAGTTTTTTAAGGGTCTTTGCTTGGCTTGGGATTTTAGATTCAAGAATATCATTATTGAATTTGACTCCAAGACTCTATCGACTTGTTGAATAGAGGAACAACACAAACGTGCTGTCTTATCTTTCTTCAGATTAAACAGATGTTGCTTTTTAATTGGGAGGCTGATGGTCGATAAATTCACTGCTCATAAAATGTACTCTCTAGCCAAAATGGGCTTATTTGGATCTTCTATAGTGAGCACTGCCCCTGCAAACTTGGCGGAATCTATGCAGTAACAAGTGTCTGGGATCTGATCCCCTATGTAGCTAGCTATTTTAATATTGGGCTCTAGCCCTTACTTGTAACAAAAAAATGACTTCAAATTGGAATTGCAAACATTTTGGTTTACTTCGACATATATGTACTGAAAGTGACAACGACTTTTTGCATATTAAAACACTCACAAACAAACCTTTAGAATGCAAATTTCAGCAAAAGCAAAAAGTCAGAATCCTAAAACAATCTCTCTCTCCAAGTAACAAGGACTAGGGCTCTAGAAATTAGAGGCAAAATGGTGGGAGGGGGAGAGTAAGAGAGAGGAGCACATCTTAAAATGTGGGGTAAGAGAGGAAAAAAAGTAAATGAAGTGTTGATTTTTTCCCCCACACAAGTGCCTCATTAGATTAAAATGCTCTAGATCTAACTTGAGGTGTTTCTTGTGATTGGCTAGACCACAAGTGACATGGCGGATCAAGTTCATATAATAACTTCCCCCAAATCATATCATATGTCATGATAAATCTAGTAAAATACAATTCATCATACAGTTGTCACGATACAAAAATACATGGGCCTATGTGAAGGAAATGGTCCTGAGAAGTAGTAGGTATAATGTAAATGGCTTGGAGATAGGAATATAAGCAAAAGCGAGGCAGTACAGAGGCATTGAATAATTTGTATGATCCTTTCTTCTTTAATTCCCCAAGTTCCCTTGTGTTTCTCTTCTTTTTCTTTTCTTTTCTTTTCTTTTTTTTTTTTTGTTTTGAGTGAAATGCAATTCCATTCAAAAAAGCAACTATACACAATGCCAGTGAAATCAAAAAGGCCAGATTCAAAAGAATACAATAGAAATGCTAAAACAATTAGGCCTCAAAATTGTTCAACATATTTCGATTTGCCTAGAGTCTTCACTTTTGAATATAATCCAAATACCCCCAAGATGGGAGTATAAGCAAAGTGGGAGGCAGTACAGAGACATCAAAGAATTTGTGTGGTCCTTTCCTCTTTGATGTCTCTTTCCTTCCCTATGTTATTCTCTTCTTTTCTTTTTGTGACTTCACCTTATTTTGAGAATTTTTGAGATTCTTTCCAGAACTATGGTTGATATTTCCCCTTTTGTGATTGTACTGTGTTGATGATAGAATTAATATAGTACCAGAGCTCATCTCTAAATTCTTTTGGTTTGTCTATACTTTTCCTTATTTCAGGGACATCACCATTACAACATGATAATACAATACATTATGATTTTGTAGTTACATGAGGCTAGCTCACGCGAGAGGTACATATATAATCTTTTTCTTGACCTCAAAGTTATGGTTAATAATAATTTAGAATTTCAAATCGTGTAACAAATAAAATTGTGACTTCATTATCAATATCAGTCAATCAATATATTGTTAAAATCTCTTCCTCTAGCTTGGTGCTCATATACTTAAGACACATATCCTGCTTGATCACAAAGAAACAATGCATTGGGCTTAGCGTTAGCCAAATACTGGATTAATGAAACGTATGGCTTTGTATTAGCCGCGAGACCATGGTTGTTTGGCAAAAATTCAAATTTAAAATACATAATGCATTTTGGTCAATTTTGAGTGATGAAGTAATAAGCTGATTTAACCGATAAATTGCCATATGATGATGGAGGGCACCATTTAAAGCAATCTCTTGTCTAAAGAGCAAGAGTCTTATTTTAGAGAACAATTATAATTCAAGAGGAAGAATTCGGCACCACCCTGCTATATTCCAATCCCCATTAGATAGGACATGATCTCTAACGTTGTCATTAGAATTAATTTTGTTAGTGATCGGTACAAAGGAGATCAAGTGACATTCCAAATGGAGTACACAAATCCCAACAAAAGTTGGCATCTAAACATATCATAATGCTTTTAGAACATTATGGAGGTGGCGAATCCCTGATGAGATCAAATCTCTCATGTGGCTATCCACACATGAAAGAGCTCACACAACACAACTTTAGGCTAGGTTAGGTATTGTAGAGACAACAAGGTGTCCTTATGAGTGAGTACAGAAGGAAGATTCAATACATCTAGTCAGATACTGCATCAATGCTAGGGAGACGTGGCGATCTATAGTCCATCCCTCCAAAAGGGTTGTTTTCTCAACCCTGAGTGGAGTAGAATGGGTCAAGTGGAACCTTCATAATGAGGTAGGCAAGGAATTTACAAAAAAAAGGTCTAGAAGTCAACCTTGTTCGATACATGTGTTGAGATATCTAGGTAGCATGATGCAAGAAGTTATTTGGCGAGGAGATCACAAGTGACTACCTTACTGCTCGCTCTATTTTGTTTAGAGCCTATTAGGACCATGACCTGAAAACTAGTTGTGCTTTCTACAATGATAATCGCAAGAAAGTACAAGCTGGGTGTAATAATAGGCCATGTTTTATCAGGCTGGGATCAAATGCTTCAATGTTGAGTTCGAGAAGAAGTGAACGTGGAGGAATCATTCACTCTAATGAAGTAATGATGTTAGCTGGATATGTGGGTATATGTGTAAACTCACTTCTATTCCTCTGACCATTGCGGAGAGGATGGGTATCATACACGTATTACATCTCTGTTAGTTCTGAGGATATAGGAAAGTTGTTGTTCCCTCTTATTGTATTAAAGCTACTAATTTGTTGACACAGGGCTATGATAGCAATCACCCGTACAAAGATGTTATAGATGAAACTAGACCTCTAGTTAATAGGGATTGTCAGATTATAATCAATCATGTACCTAGGAAAAGGAATTCCTTAGCGGATCCAAACATGCTCATGAGATTGTTGGTAATTTTTACGTCTTTGATCACCACTATCTCATTTAACAAAGGTGGTTAATTGGTGAAGAAAGTGGAATAGCTTGATCTAGTTTTTTTTTTGTTTTGTTTATTTTTGTCGTTTTGTTGTAATACTCTGTTGAGTTAATTTGATCTAGTATTTATTTTTAAAACAAAATATTTTCTTATGAACTGGGTTGGCATAAGCACTCACGGTGATGATCATCGCAAAACCCAGACGTCCTAATACGCCATTAAAATAAATATAATTTCACATATACAAAAAATAATATAATTTTAAGGGATCAAATGAAATTTCATTAAAGGGGAGAAGTAAGTTTTTAGGGTGGGGTCAGAAGTTTTATCACTAAATTAAATTGTTGCTATTGAAATTATGTGATTTACTTTTAAAACATATTTTTGTATGCTTATGTCACATTTGCTTTTCTACATTAAAAATTCAATTTTAATAATAATTTTTTGAAATTGAAGATATCCATCACTGATCGATCATCATATTGAGTAGGGGTATGATGTTTATCTGAAATAGACATAATTTAACATTTTGAACTTTTAGATTAATAACCGCAATTATTGTTTGTTTGTTTGGTTTTTTTTTTTTTTTTGACATTTATTTCTATCCGGGCAATGCATGAGATTTCTGTCTACGTTAATGTTATTATATCTTCTATTTTTCAGAAGTGATTTTTTTTTCCTTGCTTCAATTACATTTTGTGATTGTAAGTAGCATGAACATATCAGCAACACTTTTTGTCATTTCTATGATGGTCTTTCAGATTCTGTTATTTCAACTATATAATACTAAAATCAAGTACGCAAATTGTTTTAATATCATTTAACAAATACTTTTCACTTATCTCATGCTTGAAAATGCTCAATATTTATGCTTCATAGGTTTCTATGTGCATTGTGATTGTTTATGGACTAATTGACTATATTTTTAATCCTTTTGGTAATGGTATTTTGAAGAATCCTTTTGTCTAGTTTTATCCTTGTTTGAGAAATATTTACATACCCAAAAGTGCCACTTCATTTATACTCTAATTAATTAAACTACAATAAATCATCTTATTTTAATTCTATATGGCATATGAGTCATTCGGAGAAATTTAAATTTTATGATTTTTAAATGCATAAACTTCATAATTTAGAAAAACAAAAAACGCAACTCCCTCCCATAAATTGTTTTTTTATATAATAAAATTGAATTTCTCCATATGACTCATTTACCATATAAAATTAAAGTAAGATGAGTTATTATATTTTAATTAGTTAGAGTACAGATGAGGTGGCACTTCTAAAATATGTAAGTATTTCTTTACTTCGTCACCATTTTACACTCAAATATTTCACCATCGGAGGAAAACTTTTTGGAGGAAGAGTAGCTTTGGAGTCTAATAGAGAGATTTTGGAGTTCCTAACAAGTCAATTAATAAATTAAAAGAAGAAAATCAATTTAATTTTAGTAATTAAAATTTCTTTAAACAGAAAAATCTCTATAAATTTGGCACTCTAAGTAAAATTAATTTTACTTCTTCCTGTTTTACATACAAGTCTAAAGTATATATTTAATCCTTTAAGTTTTATTATGGTTCAGTTTAGTCCTTTATATTTAAAAAATGCATTTTTAGTTCTTCAAACTTAGCGTCGTTAGTCTTACTTAACGGAAATTGCTCACTCATCAAATTTAAGTGATAATTGTGCAATTAAACGCTAACTTGTACTTATATTTTTAATATTTTTAATTTTTAATGTTTATTTATATTTAGAAATAAAAATAAATATGCAAAAAAAAAAAAAGGCAAAAATATGTTTCTTATCTCCTTCTTTGACAACCCACCAACTCCTCCAAACACTTGTAAGGCTGTAGCATATCCACATCCATTCCAAAATTCAATAAATCCATCTCTATATAAGAGTCTAGCCAAAATTTATCAGCACATTCAAGACAAAAAAAACATATTCATTCTCACAATGATAGTAGGTAGCAAATTGATCATCATTAGTATATATATTAAAGAACAAAGAATTACAGAATTTGCCCTTGGTTGTAGTGACTCGTCACTGGTCGCAGGGATGAGTCGAAAAAATTAAACCCAAAGGATACAGTTTTCATTCTGATTTTTTTAATTCACATGGTTTAAAATATAAAAATATTATATTAAAAAAAAAGAATAATATGTAAGCATGTTTCATCATCATTTTGTTTTTTTGATGTGTGCAGTCATCATTTAAAGTTGATGCATCAGCAATTTCTGTTAAGTGAGACTAACGATGTTAAGTTTAAAGGACTAAAAATATACTTATTAAATATAAATGACAAAAAATGAACCTTGATACAAACATAGAGGACATAATGCATACTTTAACCTACATATGAACTTCATGGCAATATATATAGATACACATTGTACTTTATAATTAATAAATTACAAATTTATAATTATATAATTTTCATTGATTTATACACTTTTTATACATTTTCATTTATTTACAATTAATATATAATTATAATTGTGAAATTAGATTCCCATGAGTTCAACCCTAGAATATTTTAAGTAATTTTATTATATCCTGTCCACTTTATAAGATTGAACAAAACCGAAATGAAACAAACTCTAAATCTGTAATTTTTCCTTAATGGTATTGACAACGGTTTTCGGACTGGCAGTAGCATCAATTTGAAGTATTCCCTCAGACTCATCAATCTCAAGCAAATCTAACTGAGATTGCAAAAGGGACGCCGGCATAAAATGGCTTCCTTTTGCAGCTCTTTCATTTAAACGATCCATTAGAACTTGAGCAGGAACATCCAACAGAACAAAACTTACAGGGCTGTCATAACTTCCCCATCTGTAATTAGGGTCAGCAGATCGAAGTACTTCCCTATATTGCTTCTTCAAAGCAGAGCAACTTAGAATCATACCCTTTTTGTTATTAGTTAAGTGTTCTCTTAAGACATTGCGTAGTGACTTAAGCCATGGAATCCGGTCTTCCTCCGAAAGTGGGATCCCACTATGCATCTTATCTGGTGTTGTACATGAAATGATGTGAAAGATTGCCTATCAATAAGTGAAGGGAAAAAAAGGGTTAATATCATTATTGGTCTTTACAGTTTGATCAATTTTTAGTTTTGGTCACTATAGTTTTAAATCGTTGATTTTGGTCCCTAAAATTTCATAAAGGCTTGGTTTGAGTTTAAGTATAGGGATCAAAACCAAAACTCTTAAAAGTAAAGGGACTAGCTGTTAAACTGAGACCAAATTCTTATGAAACTAAAATGGATTAAAACCAATGATTTGAAACTATAAGAACCAAAACTAAAATTTGATCAAACTATTAAGACTAATGATGTTAACCCAAACAGAGAATATGGAAAAGGAAAGCAAGAGGTCTTTGATATGGTGAACAAAGGAATTGTATTATCAGCCAAAACACTAAGCTTTATCAGTTATATACAAACCTTTGTTTGATTGGGAATGTAAATCATCAGCATCAAGATAACTGTAATTCAACTCTGTTGCCAGCATCTGACCTATTGTGCTGTTGAGTAAATATTTAGTAGATGAGTATACAGAACTTATCAGGGCTATTTAACAGTATAATTATAAAAGAACACGTTAAATGCTCAACATTTTTGGTAGTCAGATTTCAACTCAAAATGAGTGGTACAAATGATCCATATTTAAGAAAGATCATGCTTTTTATGCAGATCTTTTGGAGAAACAAAATCTGACACGCTAGAACAATAGAGGATAACATGAAAATGTTAGACAAACAAATCAGTTTGGTTTAGAGTAACATTCTTTTCACCAAGTTCATAAAAATAATAAGTGCAAAAATTCTTTTCCCGGGGACAAAATGTAACATTATTCTGAAACCTTCATCTGTGCCTGTCTAGAAAATTAACAGGGAAAGAGAAAGTATAGTCAAACTTGGAGTATATACTTATCACTAGAACAAGTATCCTCTTTTTCAAGTGGGCATATCATGAACTTAATACCTTCTGTCAATAATTAGCAACTGATTTAACAATGAATGACATCTGATTTACAATAGCAATTTCTTCATATCTAATCAACAAATTTCTATCTCAAATCTAGTCTGAAATATCAAGATTTCTCATCACTTTTGAATAGCAGAGTGAACAGTGATTCGGAAGTAAAAACAAATAAAAAAAAAGGAGGTGAAATGCTAAAAGGACATATCCTGAAATACCACATTGTTAGAAAATCCAGACCAGAAGGTGCCTAATATAAACTGTTTCATTGATAATCAACTAAAAGGTTACATAACTAAGGCGGACGCAATTGTGTGCTTAGCAGGGCAGTTCATGATTGAGACAATACCCTATGCAGTTTAGTTTTAAACTAAAATGGTCAGGGTTGAGTGATTTGTCACCATCACCTCAAATGCAGAGCTACTACTTTTTTTCATGGCTCAATTTACCTTTCCTTTCTAGTTGTAGAGTCCAAAATTAATAGTTAATCCCAGTCAGAAGAATGTTAACAAATAACGGAAGATAGTTTCCTTGCCATCAATTTCCATCTAGTTGCACGATTTTCACATTTTATGAAGTTTGACAATGCTTATTTCCAACACTTTCTCAATGAAGAATATTTTTCATAATCTCTAGAATTCAATATATTTTGTTAACTAATTTTTTTCACATCTGGCACAAAGATGTTTTCAAAGCCAAAAGCTCTCAGGAAACCTATTGTTCTGTTGAAGATATGAGATGAACATTCAAATAACAAAAGTTTTGGCAGTTAATACTCTCACAAAACTATCATTCAGAAGATAAAATCCCATTATGTTTTCTATGAAACAAATGAACTAGCTTAGCTATCGACAACTTCATAAGAACGCTACTGCCAGTTTTTAAAAAACATGAATAACCTAAAAATGCCAATAAACCTGCAGATATTACCATGGCACAACTAGTGCTCAAGCAAATTCAGATCATCTTATGTACTTCACCATGGCGAAATAGATAGATAACAACAGAATAGTCGATCCTCTTAATATAGTTTAATATATTAGGCTTAGTCCTCCGCTACTTAAAATTGGTTGTACGTTCTGAGCATTAAGATTAAGAAATTAAAATTTAAAGTAAAGAAATCAAACTCTGAGATTCAGATTCATTCGCAAACAAGATAATCTGCAACAAGGTTCGATGCTTACGTTTTTCCTGAACCACTGACGCCCCCAATTACGATAGCAGAGCCTGCAACCACAAACAAATCGATCGAATCCATTGATCGAATCAGATGAATTCTTTCAAATTCGACATTAATTGAAATCACGTACCATTGTTGGAAGCCATTCTCGATTATTAGATTAGAATTCGTACTCACAACAGTGAACGAGCATTTCGTCATAGCAGACTTGATGCGATCAGCTTCTCGTTGGTGACACTCTGCGCATCTCGCCCCTCATCAGCCGTTCAGTAAGTCAATGGCTAAGGATGCGCCACGTAGCCAATACTCCCAGAAATGATCTATTTTTTGTTTTTTTCCCCGTAAATGGAATGTATAATACTATCATTGACCTTGTGAAGAAAGAGATAAGAATATACGGTAATGGCTTATCACGCTTTATCGCTGGATCTGGTATTTCATCCCTAACACACACTTTTAATTGATGACCCTTTTCAACCAGAAAAAAAAAGAAGAAATAAAAAACGGTTTTTTATTTCTTGGTCAACACATCTACGATTATTCGGTCATTGGCCTTTTTTTCAATTAAAATATACAACATACTATTTTTTTTTCTAACATACAACATATTAATTTATTTTTATATATGTATATAACACTCTGCGCTCTAGTCTTTAATTTATTATATTTCCTATCCCTATTTATAAGGTCCTATAAACCTAATTGTGTTATTCAAGAAAACACTTAAAAATAATAAATATATAGAAAATATATTTATTTATCAAAATATGCCTTTATTTTAAGTGGGTAATTGAGAGAGAGTAATAATGAGAAAAATGATGAAAGAGTGTTTGGAAAAAATTAATTGGAGGAATTATAATGAGGTCCCAAATAAAATTAGGATAACATTGGTAAAAATGCATTCAATATTAGACAATCCAAAATGACCAATTAAAAAAATAGAATTATTTTAAATAGGAACAGAGGAAGTATCACTTTAGTCTTTATTATAAGTCCATTTATAAAAAAAATGATTCTAAATATAAATCCACTTAGAGAGGCTATTAATAACTGTTTTTCAATTTTATCCTTACTTGAAAGAGAGAAAAATGAGAATGATTTTATAAATGTAGAAACTAGAAAAATAAATTTTATCAATTTAAATTATATATAGTGACAACTATCACATAGTATGTGAGAATTGATTGAAATGTCATTATAATAAAGGCCAGAATAGTAAATTCATTTTAACTAATTCTCAAGTATGAAATAACAATTGACTCAATAAATGTAACTTAAATTTATATTATTTTTTAAGTTCACCCCTCCCTTTGTATTTACCAATTATTCTCATCTCTCTCATCTTTTTTTCTCTTTCCAAAAAGAATTAGAAAGTACTACTCAATAACGTTTGCAAACTTATATCACAAAAATATTTTTTGGCAAAGTGGATTTATAATAACTTATAGTAAGGAAATAATTTTTGCTTTTGCTGAAAAGGCTCAAACACACAAAAGTTCTAGCAATATCCACGATAGAGTGTAATGGAATGAAGTTCCCAAAAGAAAATGCTCAAGCAACACCATAGAAACATACCCGAAGAAGGAAAAATAAAAAAGTAATGCCCGCCACCCCAAACAAAGCCTGGGGAAAGAATTGCTCATCGTTCATACCGACACTTGCAATAAAGAAGAAAGCAAAACAACAACATGAAGAATGCGAGAAATCTGCAAAGGAAAACTAAGACCCATCAAAAGGTGAACATTTCCAAAATACCACTGAAAGATATTTAAAAATTTTGAATTATAATTTATTAATATAAGAAAGTTAACATTATATCATTTTATAATTTTATTAAAAATACAAATAAATGATTGCAAAACATTTTAGCCAATGTATGTAGTTAAAAGATTACATCATAATTATGTTAAATAAAGGAGATTAAGCATTTAAATTTATTGAAAATAAATTTATAATTATAGTATGAATTTACTTTGTAATATATTTATGTTAAGGAGGGCCATTTTTGTCAAAATGACAGTTCAATGATGTGGTTTGAATGTGAATTAACGGATAGGTGGATAGAAGTTAAATCTCAAAATAAAAAAAGAGGTTTATGCATCATATATTTTCATTTTAAGAAAAATTTATAAAATATAAAGGAGGGCTATGTAATTTATAGTGAATAAAGAGGAAATTGATGTATTTTACTCTTATTTATATTTAAAGAGAGATGGGTGTGTTCTACGCAATACGCAACTTCATTCTAATTTTAAGATTTTATAATTCCATTTTCAGTCATTCAACCAATATTCCAATTAAGGAAGTTAATTAAAGTGGGGAATAAAAATCGACAACAACTCTCTCCACCCAACGTATCATTCATTTCATCTTGTACGTTGTACGAGAGCACATAAATAATTGGCGCGTCTCCTTCTTTTACAGGTACTACCTATGAAACCAAATTTCAATTTCTTGCTTTAGTCACACGAAACTCATCTATACCTCTTAACTTTCACGCCCACACACACACACACCTTAAAACTAACACATCATATATATATATATATAGAGAGAGAGAGAGAGAGAGAGAGATCGTGTAGCTAGCCAGGAAGGGTACTTAGTGGTATTGAGAGAAAATGTTGGTGGGAGATGAAGAACGATGTGAAACCCAGAAGAAGAATTAGAAGCCTGTTGGATGGAAGGCCATTGCTTATGTTCTAGGTTGTATATTTTTCTCTTTCTGATCTGTGTATATATCTTTCTTCTGGGTGAATTATATTATGAATGTGTAAAAATGCAGGGAATGAGACGTTTGAGAGGTTGGGAGCATATGGCTTGTTTGCAAACTTTATGGTGTATCTTACAAGTGAGCTTCATCTGGATCATGTTTCTGCTACGACTATTTTGAATATATGGTTTGGCCTCACCAACTTTGGACCTCTCATTGGCGCCATCGTCTCTGATGCTTATGCTGGTCGCTTCAACACCATCGCTTTCGCTTCTTTCTTCTCCCCTATGGTATGACTCTCTCTCTCTCTCTCTCTCTCTCTCTCACACACACACACACACACAAGCAAAGAGACTCTCACTGATACTTTTTTGAACCAGTCTACATATATGCGTTTAATTAGTTAGAGGCTCTCATACCAAACCCACGTTTCTGATGAATCTTCACTTATCTTTTGGACCAGTTTATATGGAATTTGACAAGTTTTTCACACTATACATGTGTTTTTTATGACACCATTTGTTCCATTTTCCTTCCTCTCTGGCATCACTGCTTTGTCAATTTTTTCCCCCTATCACAATTAGTCTCATTTCGCATTTCAAAAAATTCATTTACACTTTTTTTTTTTAATAATACTGAAACTCATTGTCTCATAAGGACAGGTACAGATAACTTGGCAAAGCTTAAACTCCATTTACACTTTGCCAAACCTCTTTTCCTCTACTCAAATTAAGATAAAAACTCACACACTATTTTAATTTGTTTTCTTTTTTAAATTTTTCCCTTTTGATAGTAATCTTTTCCTTTATTTTGGGTTCATGAACATATGTATGTCATTCATTATACGAGGTACTTTTTCTCGAACTTAAAATTTAGAGTTGACCAGCATTAATGTGTGCATTTTAATTTTTTTTTTGGTCAAAGAAATGCTGATCAGCATTAATTTGTTCTTTTAATTCATACTCATACTCCCTCTGGTCCTTTTTTATAAGGAACAACTACTAAAATCATGCAATTCAAAATATTAGTTAGAAACAATGAATATGTAAGATTAGTTTAAAATTTCAAACAAAAAATTTGTTACTCATATTAGAGACCACCCATATAAGAAAGACTGTTCCTTATATAAAAAAGAATGGTACGGAGTAGTGTTTACACGAGAGAGGGGCCTTTCCATTTCCCTTACCATCCACTTCTTTATTCTCACCGTTAGATTAACTTTGAACAGTTGAAATTTAATATCCTATAAAAATATTATTATAATATTAAATAAAAAAATGTATATAAATAAATATAAATCATTAAAATTTTATATAACTAGTTCATATCTTTATACTTTTATTAAAGTATTCTATATATATTTTTTTATTTTTTATAGGATATTGAATTTTAACCGTTCAGAGTTAATGTAATGATAAGAATAAAAAAGTGGTGAGAAGTGGACGGTATGGTAAATAGAGAGACCCCTCTCCTGTGTTTACACAGTCTAGCGTCTATTACTCTTGCACACACTTTAAAAATAGTTATGACTTTCACACGAATAGAATCAGTGTTCTGCATTGATTCAGGAACATGAAATCATTTACATATCCGCCAACATTTCAAACACCAACTGAGGTCTCAAAGTTAGTGTACATTAAGTCCTCAGCATTTAATGAAACGATCCAAGTTAACAAACAAAAAAAATCATAAACAATACTCTGTATATATACTCCCTTAGTCCTTTTTAAGTTATAACTTATAAGTAATTAAATTATACATATAAAGAAGTTGGTTAATATGGTTTAAAAATAATAAATATGTAAACATTACAACTTACTGTATTTATTTAAAAAAACAACTTTAATTATGGAGAGGGTGAGTGAGAGAGCAAATGAATGTCAACAAAGATAAAAGAGATTGAGAGATATGGGGGGAAAAAAAGAGATGAGATAGACATGTAATTAATTGAGAGTAAAATATACATTAAATGTTTAAACATCTCAAAAGTATAGGCTGTTTTTATAAGCAATACTTTTTTGAATTGAAGATTTAGTCTTTTTTATAAACTACACTTTGGAGTGTCTGAATATTTAATGTATTTTTTTTACCTTGATTATATTTATTTCCCTTCCTCAATACATGGTCTCTCAATACTTTTTTTCCATATATTTACTTTCATTTTTTCAGCCACTTATTTTCTCTCACTTGGCCCCTATATACAAAAGTATACTTGAAAAAAAAACATTTTTTTATCCATCTGTTGCACTTAATTAATTTTAATTAATTTATTAATCTATGTAATTTGGGTTTTTGATATTAACTCCCTTCGGTCCTTTTTATAATAATATCTCTCATAAGGGTGGTTCTTGATATAAACAACAAAACTCTTGTCTAAAATTTTAATTTGGTCTTTCTCTTTTACCTCCTTTAAATGTATGTTACTCATTATTTCTCACCAATAAATTTACACTCATTATCTCTCATATACTCTCTATATAAACAGTTGTATAAATGAAAAATAAAGTAAATATCTTACACATTTATTGCTTTTACTAACATTTTAAACTTCGAGATTTTAATAGTTGTTCCTTGTTATTTACACAAAGGATACTGTGGAATAGCTTATGCTTCCTCTGCTTCAGTATAGTATATGTTACTCACTTTGGAATATGGCTGGTCATATACGTTACACTTTGCCTTTTCTTTTTTTGAAAATTTAATATTTTCTTTCCATTTTTGAACTCATTAATACATGCATATACATTAACTACCTCCGCTAATTTTCTCTCACTTACTCTCTAAATAGAGCAATTCTTATGTAAACTTAATTTGTCAGTCATTTGTGGTTTAATCTATTAAAAATTTAACAACTCATGATATGACTTAGTACCTCGCAAATATTAGCTGGCATATTGATAAAATTAAAATATTTATCAACATTTACTTTTTTTATTATTTGTGCAATTTTAATTAAGGGATTTATTTTTTAAGCAAACTAAAAATATGAATTACATGAGCAGCCAACTAAAATTAATATTGGTTTAGCTGTTGTATTTCAAAATTAGTTAAAAGTAATAAATATATAAAAAATATACTTGTGTTTCCAAATATACCCTTTTAAGTGGATAAATGAGAGACTAATAATAAGAAAAGTGGTGAAAAAGAGTGTATGGGGAAAATTAATTAGGGGTAATATTGGTAAAAATATATTTAATATATAGACAATCCAAAAAGTAACTTATAAAAAGGAACATGCCATTTCAAAAAATAAAATCTTATAAATAGGGACAGAGAGAATAATTTTTGATAAATTTAATGATTTGACACATTTTTAAATTCTTTCTTTTATAATGAAGTTAGTTAAAATTGACTTACTTATATATATATAACTAAAAAAAGTACGCTCCATGACGTGTTGAAGAATGTCAATGTCTTTTTTTCTAAAGTACCCATAAAAATATATTAAAAACACTAATCTCATTTCATTAATATGGTTTATTTCCCATGCAAATGAGATAAACAATTAATATGTTAACCTGATGGAAAGAAAATGTTAACCACCTAACTGTTTCTCTTCATAATTTTGTTTGGTGAAAATATACCTTATATTTGAAATGGAGAAAGAAAAAAGCCCTAAATTAAAACTCCCTCCATCCCTTATTACTTTGGCCAATCCTTTTTATAGGATAGGATTAACCAAATTACACTGTTTAAAGAGGTAGTTAAAATTAGTTATATGTAATAAATATGTAAAAAAATGAATTTTGTTTTCTAAAAATACCGTTATTTATATAGAAGAAAAAGAATATGTTATATTGAATACTTTAGTCAAATGTGAGAATTAAATACAATATTAATATGAATAATTTTTATAATTAAGATAGGGTAAAATGAGGAGTCTAAAAAAAATATTTTCAGAATGTCCTTTCTATATACATATGATATTTTTAAAATCTCTCAAAAAAATCCCCTTATTTAATTTCCCAAAATCCATTAATAAATATTGATCCATAACAGAGGGAATGATCGTGATGACACTAACGACGTTGTCACCGAAGTTACACCCTCCACCATGTACATCTCGACAACATGAACTGAACCAATGTGTAAAACCCATCGAAATCCATATTGGTGTTCTGATAATGGGACTTTTCTTACTAGCCATAGGCTCTTCTGGTATAAGGCCTTGCAGTATCCCGTTTAGCGTCGACCAATTCGACGCCGGCACCGAAGAAGGAAGAAAAGGGATCAATAGGTTCTTTAACTGGTACTACACTTCTTTGTCCATCGTCCTTTTGTTCAACCAAACTGTGATTGTTTACATCCAGGAATATATCAGTTGGAAGATTGGTTTTGGGATTCCCACTGTGTGTATGTTGTTCTCCATCTTCATGTTATTTGTGGGGACTAGGGTTTATGTGTATGTGGAGCCAGAAGGGAGTGTATTTTCTGGTGTTGCTCAAGTTCTTATTGCTGCTTATAGAAAGAGAAAAGTTGAGCTTCCTTCTGACGAAGAGAAGTTGATGGATGGGGCTTTTTATGATCCACCTTTGAAGAAGACTAGGGTTTCCTCCAAGCTTCCTTTGACCAACCAATTCAGGTCACAGAACATCAAACTCTTGTTAATTATTCTCACTCTAGTTCTGACCAATTTTAATTAAATCATGCATTTTAGAAAAGTTTATTTTGTCCTTGATCTTCTCCAAAAAGCATAATATATAGTTTTTAATTATGCTCTTATTTATTTCATTAACGTCAGAAATTGAATTAAATTATTATTTTAAACACCTCTCTCTTTTTTAAAATTTTTTTATTCTTATTATCTAAGGAATTAAATTAGCGGTTTTAATTTCAAAATTGACGTACTAGGCCCTGAGTATTAGTGCATCTATATAACAGGATCTTTTTTAAGGATGTTGATATGTTCCTAATTATAATCTGTCTAAAATTTTTAGTATCATTTTTTATATTTTTACATTAATTATTGGTTAGTGTGACTACATTAATTAGCTCTTTGCTCATTCTTTCTTACCCTCTCTCCATAAATAAGGGCGTTTTTGAAAAATAAACTGCATATTTTACATGTTCATTGTCTTTAACCAATTGAACCAAGTTTTTAATCTTTTTTTTTCCCCCTGAAAAGTAGTTTGATTATTTATATCTTACAAAAATGACAAGAGGGAGTATTTCATTACCTGGCTTGATTTTATCTTATGAATTATAGGGTGTTAAACAAAGCTGCTTTAATAATGGAAGACGAGCTAAACCCTGATGGAAGCAGAAAAAACAAGTGGAGACTTGTTAGTATTAAGCAAGTAGAAGAAGTGAAATGCCTGGCAAGTAGCTTTCCAATTTGGGTAACTGGAATCCTCAGCTTCATCTCCATTCCACAGCAAATGACTTTGACAGTCTCACAAGCTTCAACCATGGATCTACACCTAGGACCCAAGTTCCAAATCCCCAAAGGTTCAATCTTAGTAATGTCATACCTCACCGTATGCTTCTTTGTCCCTTTCTATGACCGGTTCCTCGTACCAGCACTTGGAAAAATGACACAACTTGAAGGTGGCATCACCTTGCTTCAGAGAATTGGAATCGGCATGGTTTTCTCTATACTGTCCATGGTTGTTTCTGGGTTGGTAGAAACTTCTAGAAGGTCCGGTTCGGCTAATTCCATGTCGGTTTTTTGGCTAGCCCCACAGTTGATTCTGGTGCGTTTGTTTGAGGCCATGAGTATTATTGGACAGATTGAGTTTTTCAATAAGCAATTTCCAGAACACATGAAGAGCATTGCGAATTCTGTGGTGTTTTGTTCTCTTGGGATTGCGAGTTATTTGAATGGCTTGTTGGTTACCATAGTTCATTATGGAACTCGACGTCGTAGAGACTGGTTGGCGAATGATTTCAATGCCGGGAGGTTGGATTACTTTTACTACCTCATTTCTGGGTTTCTAGGTTTGAATCTGGTTTTGTTTATCTGGGTTGCTCGTAGGTATGAGTACAAGGAAAGTTTGAAGATGTACAATGACGATAATGCTGCTCATGATGTGGAGTTACGTACAGGGAAAGTTTGAAGTTTCAGAAAATTACCGAGTAAGAGTTTATATATGTGAGAATGAATTAATATTAAATGAAATGTGGGACTTTGACATGAAAGAGACTTCTCTAGGAGTGTTGTGTTGGAACGGTTAGTATGCTTGAAGGATTTCAAATCGTCATTTCAATAGACTTTGAAACTTCTACGCTGCTGTTATGTTTGTCGCTAGAATATATGTTGTGTCCACATCAGTTTATTAACGTCGAAATATTATTGATGCAGTTTAATTATCTCTTTTACTTGACTTTTTCACACACAATCTCCTTTATTTTATTATTTTAATTTGAGGATTTCTTTTTGTTGTTTTGAAAAAGGCTAAACTAAACGTTTGGTTCTACATATTTATGCTCCCTCTTATCTTTAATATAGGATATTTTTAGGAAGTTGACTTGGTCTTAAATATAAAACTTATTTTTTATATTTGTCAATATTTTCTTAATTTATCCCTATTGATACTCCCTCAATAATAATTAATGAGGGGAGGAGAGGAGTGAAATAAGAAAGTTGGCTATAATGTTTTAGAAAATACATGTTATATTAACTAAACTAATTTCTTTAATTTAATTAAACTAGATAAATATATCTTATATCAAAAATTGGAGGGAGTATTAAGTTTCAGTTTAGTTCCGTAAATTTATAAAATGTATTTTTAATCCCTTAATGTATATTAACACCATTTGTTTCATTACTGGAAAATTTTGATTTGATGAATTTAAACGGTGACTCTATAATTAAATACTGACAAAGTATGCTTAAAATTTAATGATTTAATATGCTGTTTTTATATTTTGAAAGATGAGTTGTTGATGTTGAAAGTGTGTCTTCTTTATATTTTATTTTAAATAATTTTCAATTTACAGATTTTAAATTAAATATCTATATTGATAGTTAGCATTTAATTGCAATGTCGCAACTTAAATTCATTTGGTTAGTATTTTCATCTAATGAAACCGATGGTGTTAATATTAAGGAACTAATTATAAATATTTATAATTATCCACTACTACAAATAATACTTTTAACATCAGTTAAAAAAAGGGATTTTACATCTGTTAGTATTGCGTCGTAAAATCGACCGATGGAGAACAGTTTCATGTCAGTTAAACAAGCAACTTTTTACGTCTTTTTTTTTAAATAAAACAATGTAAAATGTTATTTTTTGGAAAACAATCACATTTTTTCTTCAATCTTATTATATTCCTCTTTTGAAAAACACCAAAGTAAAAAGAACCAATCTCAAATATGCAACCATATTCAATAATATACACAACAAAAAAATAGCGTATTACCCACGGAAATTACCCACGAAATTCCGTCTCTGAAATCAAATTACCGATGGATTACGGACGGAAGCGGAATTGCTGACGGATCACCGATGGAATTTTTTCCGTCTCTAAAAAATCCGTGGCAAATTGATTTACCGATGGCATTTTTATTCCGTCTGAAATTACCGACGAATTACCGATGGAAAAAATTCCGTCGGAAATTATCGACGGAATTTACCCACAAAACATTTTCCATCGATAATTACCGACGGATTTCTGACGAAAAATTTTCTGTCGAAAATTACCCACGGAATTTTTCTATGGGTAATCCGTCGGTAATTTAATATTATTTTTTTAACAAAAATCCATGTGGGGACCTTAAAAAAGGCCATGTGGACATCACCGAAAGATCCCCATTGCCTGTAATGACCCAATTTGAGATTAAGGGCTAATGACTTAGAAATTGATTGTAATTAGTGTAATTAAACACTTTTGAAGAAATATGATGCGAATTTGATGTAAATGTACTTGGTGATAATTTATTAAGCATAGTGAAAATCAGGGGCAAAATGGTAAAATTGGAAATTTACCGACCAATTGGTCAGTTACCAAAGAAGAAACTCATTGGTGATTAAAGATCAATGGTTGAGATTCATTGTCAATGGGTCGGAATTGTGTGCTACGCACCTACGTGAGCTCATGGAGGAAGTGAACAAGATTATGCCAAGTGGCATTTTGTGGACCAAAGGATCATGCCATTAGTCAACATTCACCTTTTTTCTCTCTTCTCTCTCCTATTCGGTTTTGAGCTTTGGGAAGGGAAAAATATATGCTTGCCTCTATCATCATTATCATCTTCATCACCTCTCATCGTCTCTCTCTCTCTATCCCTCCATTTTTGGCGAACATAAAGAAGAAAGAGAAGAAGAAAGGTGAGATTTTGATGCCTTTGTTGATCTCTAATGCTCCAGACCTCTTCTCTAATGTTGTGCACCTCATTGAGAGCTTCATCTTGAGGATTTCAGAATTTGAAAGGTGGTGATTTGGGTGTTGGAACAAATTGGAAAGTTTGAGAATCAAAGTTTTGGTTTTTGTAAATTGAAGAAGTGAGCATTTAGATTATTTTGGTATATTTATTGTGACTTTTGGTTGAGCTTGATGAATTCTAAAATTCTCCCTGGTTTTATGCCAATTTTTGAATGCATGAATTTCATGGTGAATGATGTTGGAACTGGTTTATTGTGAAGTTATTTGAATGTTGGAGATGGTTTTGAATTTTGGAAGTGAATTGAATGAAATTGGGTATTGTGTATTATAAAGACCTAAGAGTGAGATTGTTGTTAAAAATGGGTTTTTGGGTGTATCGGGGTTACTAATTGGTTCCTTATGAGATTTTAAGTGGGAATGAGCTTTGTGTTGAATTTGGGAACCATTGGAGTTAGTTTTGGCAAATCTAGGAATTTCTGTCAGTTGCTGTAATCTGGCAATATGATGAGCATCACTCGAGTGAGGGAGGTTTTACTCGAGTGCTGTAGTATAATTTCCCTTTCCTTCCATATTTCACCAGGTTTTCTGATAAAAAGCAAGAGTGCACTTCTTAACCCGCGAGTGATATTGGTGATTACTCGAGTGAGCATGGGTTCAATCGAGTGAAGGTGTGAGTTCATATTATAGGGTTGCATCTCGGGTTGTTACTCGCTGGCCAATTTTCAAGAGTGTGTTCTGACATTTGCAAGTGTAGACTTCTCACCCGAGTGCCAAAGGTTGTGTTCGAGTGAACTTTTTCCTCTAAAGTTAGCTGTGCTCTTGGGTTGTCACTTCCTGTATTGCACTTTCGGGGACTTGAGTGAATTTGGAGTTATAACTCGAGTGCGAACCCTTATGCTCGAGTGCTGTGAGCACTTTCTGGCCATGGTTGTTGCTCATTGTCAAATACTCACGAGTGAGAGCCATTCTCACTCGAGTGAAGTCATCTTCACTCGAGTGAGTTAGCTAAAAATCAGTGTTCTGCTTCTGAAAAAGGGGTCTTTAGGGTAGTTTCTCCTAATCCTTTTGGCATATGTGTAGGCCTCTAATAGTCACCTAGAGAGTTCAAATGATAACCAACCTAGTGTATTATGGAAATGTGTATTTGGAAAAGAGATTGATCGGTTGTCCTTAATCTGGTTATAGGATTTGACATTTGCCAGACCTGTGAGCCTATTGTGCCGAGGAACATCAGGAAAGAACAAGGTAATGACTCTTTCTCTTATACTGTGTGTAAATCATTGTATGTATTATGTTTATCATGCATTGTGTTGTTGCTGCTGCTTTGTGATGCCTTGTGAACTTTGTGATGCTTTTTGCCTTATGATGCTGCTGCATAGTGTTTACCGCGGAAGCGGGCATAGTGATTACAGCGAAAGCTGGCATAGTGTTTACCACGAAAGGGAGGATAGTGATTACAGCAAAAGCTGTCGCATTGTGATTACAGCTGTTAGTGCTGTTGTGTGTGGTGTGAGCCATGCATTATTGTGTTACTGCTAAACATGATCTTACATGCTATGTGTTTAAATATTGTATAAGTGATTTGTTACTAATGGGATTCTTTCGAATCTCATTCTTTCATTTGACTAACCATAAGACAGGGCAAGTGGCTCCAAGGGGCAAGTGGCTCCAAGGAAAAGCAGGCAACCAAGAGCAGCTAGGACTAGTAGGGACATTTTTATTTTTGGACTGTTGGTTATCTGTTCTGGTTTGAGATTACTCTATGTATATGGGATGTGAATATTATATTTGGATATGTAATCCCCTATTTTGGGAAACTATACATCCATTTTATATATACATGTAACCCGGGGTTGCTGAGATTTTAGTTGGGTACTCTGATAGTTATGAATGTGATTTAACTGCACAGGTAATTGTATTCGAATATGAATGTGAGACCAGATTAATTATATTTTTGAACTGCTTTTTTGGACACCCCATCTACGAGAAGATGAGGGTTTATAAATGTTGTTTTTGTCTTATTAATATCTATTTCACTTAAATTTCATAACCCGGATATGATTACAGTGAGGGGTTACATTTTTGGTATCAGAGCTGTGTTAGATCTCACATGTTTTGATGATAACAAAGAATGGATGTGAAAAAGATTTGATAAACAAATAAGTTTGAACAAAGTAATGACAGAGCAAATTATCACTTGAAGTAAGCACTGGAGTAATGAAGAAAGGCCAAGAGAGAAAGCTAAGAAACTTCATCATTGGCAAAATTTCTAAAGGGTTACTCGAGTAAGAACTCGAGTAATGAGACAGAAACTTGAAGTAACCAGAGCACAGAACCTCAAGTAACTCACGGCCAGATACATCACTCGAGGGACTACTCGAGTAATATGAAATGAAAAGAAGAGTTACTCGAGTCACCATTCGAGTAACCTGCCACAAGGAAATGAGTTGCTCTCGGCCATGTAATCCTGCTAACGTTACTCGAGTAAGTTCTCGAGTAATCAGAGAAATCACTTCCAGTTGCTCTCGGCCTGCCAACGTTACTCGAGTCAGTACTCAAGTTCCCTGCTTCAAGAAATTTATTGCTCTCGCCATTTCAATCCTGCCAATGTTACTCGAGGAGCAACTCGAGTAAATCATTGTGGTAAACAAAACTTGAAGGTAATACTCGATTAATCTGAAATGTTATTATCACACTTCACTCGAGGCACCACTCAAGTATGCAGGTATTAAATTATTCTATGTCAAAGACTTGAACGAGATTACTCAAGTCAGTAATCGACTAATCTGCAGAGTTATTTACAATGCACTTGAAGTGTCTACCCGAGTAAGCTATGCAGAAAATTGATGTTCACTCGAGGCACTACTCGAGTAAATAGGTAAACAAAAATTGAAGTGCTCTCAGCTTGAAATCCTGCCAACATTACTGGAGTGAAGCATCGAGTAACCTGTGAAGAAAATTGTAGTATACTCGAGTAAGTACTCAAGTAAACAGGTATTTCCAAGGTTTGTAAATTTGTTTACTCCATGCACTACCCGTGTAATGTGATGTTCATTTATTGACTTGCTCTCTATCAATATTTTCACGAAGATACTCGAGTAAACTTAATGAATACTCGAGTATCCAAGTCCAGAAATTCAGAAATCATTCCAACGATCATTGATTTGTTTCCTATATGATTAACCTTTCATTGTATTAGTATTCTTAGCATATTCGCAGATAAACAATGAAGAGATCTTACCAAATAAGGAAATTCAAATGCAACGTTCAAACGCTACCTACCGCCACCTACCGCAAACGGATCTTTTTCAAAAACTGGAAAAGTCAACAGTGGCTGCGCACACTCTAACGGACAAGAAGAAAATATTCCAATGGTCATTATCAATACATCTATATATATGGGAACATCCAAACAGAGAAGATAACAAGAACACACACACGAACGCATTATCAAGTTCACGCTCAATACTCTATTTTTACATACTTGTAATTTTGTACTTTAGTGATTCTTATACACTCTGTAAAAGAGATATTTCATTCAAACTCAATATTTATTATTGAGTTAACTTAAGGTTATGGAACCTTGAGTTAGGATTGGATTACAACTTGTAAGGGGGAGCGAGTGTCCAGGCGAAGGAACTTGCTTGTACCGAGGTGCCAAGAACCCACTGAATCTTGGAAATTATAGTGAAACTCTTAGAGATACTCTGAGGACTGGACGTAGGTCAAAGTGGTTGTGGCCGAACCAGTATAACTCCCGATGTACACTTCGGTGATATTTCTCCTTACTCTTTACTGACTTATATTCACCATCAAGTTTTATATTTGCAACGAAATTTTTAGTATCACCCAATTCACCCCCCTCTTAGGTGAAACACTTACTCTAACATTTGGTATCAGAGCGTAGGTCTTCTTGTTAAGGTATAACAACCTAAGAAGGATCCAATTGCAAGCATGGGTGAAGGAATTCTTCACAATGGAGCATCCATCACTAGACCTCCAGGTTTCAGTGGCGAACACTTTTCTTTCTGGAAAGCAAAGTTCAGAGTATTCGTGATGGCTACCGAATATAGGCTATAGGATGTGATTGAAAGTGGAAACTATCAACCTACAAAGATTGTAGATTCTCAGAAAATTCCCAAGACGCCATCGGATTATGATGAGAATGACAAGAAACTTATCACTCTCAACAGCAAGGTAATTCTGATGATACAAAGTGCTTTGAGTCAAAGTGAATACTTCAGAATTTGCACACTTCCAACAACAAAGGAAATGTGGGAAGCCCTGGAAATAGCTCATGAAGGAACTTCAGGAATAAAGGAGAATCGGATCAACACCTTGGTCACTGAATTTGATCTACTTCGAATGAAATCAGTTGAGTCAATATCTGAATTCAAACTTAGATATACTCATCATGTTAATCAACTTGCAACACTTGGGAAAGTCTATGATCAACATACCCAAGTACGAAGGATTTTGAATATTCTTTCTAAAGAGTGGGAGGCCAAAGTCATTGCGATAGACGAAGCAAAAGGAGAATCAATGAGATTAGTTGCTTCTCTATTTGGAAGTTTTTCTGAATATGAAAGTAAACTAAAGTTCAAATGGGAACTAGATGATATTGGTGATAAGAAGAAGAGAGGCCTAGCACTAAAAGCAAAAGAAGAAAATCAAGATGAGGATGAGGAGTTTGACGATGATGAAATGGGCCTAATCATAAAACGATTTAGAAAGTTCTACAAGAAAGGTCAAGGATTCAAACACTTTCAGAAAGGAGGAACTAGCAGCAAAGATTGTATCATTTGCTATGAATGTGGAAAACCAGGACATATCAAATCAGAATGTCCAGAGCTGAACCAAAAGAGCAAAGAAAAGAGAAAAGGTAAATTCTTCAACAAAAAGAAGGCCTTTGTATCTGCTATATGGGGTGATAGTTCCTCCGACGAAGAAAGTGATGAAGAAGAAGTAGCCAAATATGTCTTGTTGCTCAAGAAGAAACAGAAGAAGAGGTAAATGATTCTGATCCTACCTATGATGAATTACTTTCTGAATATAATGTTTTACATTCTGAATTCATCAAAGTAGTTAAAGAATTAGCTGTTTTCAAAAAGAAAAACAAAGTTCTTGAAATTGAACTTAAAGAAAGTTTAGAAAAGGATTGTGAAAATTGTTCTTCTTTGAAAAAGAAAAACACTGATCTTACAAAAACTCTTGAAAAATTTACTAAAGGAAGTGAGATGCTAAATGTGATTTTAAGAGCTCAACGATTTGTAAATGACCGATCTGGTATTGGATATGATCCAAAATCAGATAGAAGGAAAGGTAGAAAGAAAGCAGGAGGTAAGTCATATTTGAATTATTTCCAGCATTCTGTGCATACATCAAATCCTTTTGCATTTTGTAATTACTGTAATAGAAAATGTCATTATACCTTTTCATGCATTCATAAGAAGAAAGGAACGATAGGAACCTACAATGGGTACCTAAAGGATCATATGTTTCAGAAATTTCCTGTACTAACCCAAAAGGACCCAAAAAGAAGTGGGTACCTAAGACTTAATCGTATTTAATTGCAGATATGTCTCAAAGCATCCAAAAACAATAAGTGGTACATAGACAGTGGATGCTCTAGACACATGATCGGTGATTTCAAAAATTTTACCAAATTACAACCTAAAGAAGGTGGAAAGGTAAAATTTGGAGGAAATTAAACTGGAAGGATAGCAGGAATTGGTGAAATCAAAAATGACAAAGGCATACAAGTCAAAGACGTATACTATGTCGAAGGATTGTGCCATAACTTGCTGAGTGTGAGTCAAAGTGCAGACAAAAACAATTGGGTAATATTTGACTCAGAGGAATGTCTAATTGTCAACAAGAAAGACTTACTACTTGGTAAGAAGAATATCAAGGCTAAGCTCAGAGCAAAAAGGGAAAGTAACTGATATACTCTAGATATTAGTAGAAATGAATCTGAAAAACTGTTTTATGGGTAATGCTGATGAAAGTTGGCTATGGCATAAGAGATTGGCTCATGTCAACATGCATCAACTAGGCAAACTACTCAAAAAGGATTTATTTCTTGGATTACCCAAAGTAAATTTCAAAAATGATTTGATTTGTGACACATGTCAAAAGGGTAAACAAACTAAATCATCTTTCAAATTGAAAAATGAGATTTCAACAAATAGACCACTACAATTATTGCATATGGATTTAGTTGGTCCAGCAAGAGTAAAGAGTCTTGGTGGCAACTTATATTCATTGGTCATTGTTGATGACTTCTCCAGATTCACATGGGATATTTTTCTATCATCAAAGGATGAAACCTTTGAAGAATTTATTGTTTTTACCAAGAAAGTGCAAAATGAGAAAGGTATGTCCATTGCAGGTATTAGGACAGATCATGGTGGAGAATTTGAAAATAAAGCCTTTGAAGAATATTGTGATACTAATGGCATTGATCACAATTTCTCTGCTCCAAGGACACCTCAACAAAATGGAGTCGTGGAACGTAAGAATAGAGTGCTCACTGAAATGGCTAGAGCAATGTTAAATATAAAGAACGTGTCTCAAGTTTTATGGGCTGATGCTATGAGCACAACATGCTATATTTCAAATAGAGCCTATATTAGAACAAAACTCGGAAAGACACCATACGAGTTGTACAAAGGAAGGAAGCCAAACATTGCTTATCTACACATCTTCGGTTGTAAGTGTTTCATTCATAATAATGGTAAAGATAACTTAGGAAAATTTGATTCTAAAACTGATGAAGGAATTTTCCTAGGATATTCTAATCGAAGTAAAGCATATAGAGTTTTCAATAAAAGAACATGTGTTGTTGAAGAATCAATTCATATTGTATTTGATGAATTTGAATCCTCTAACAAAACCATTGATGAAGAGCAGAAAGTTGTTTTAAATCAAGAAAATGGTCAATCTATTTCTAAATCTCTTATTCCAGAAGTTGATGAAACCAAGGAAGAAGAGCAATCACTAGGACAACCTAGAGCCTGGAAATACAATAAAAGTCATCCCTTAGATCAAGTCATAGGAGATGTGAATGAATGGATTAAAACTAGAAATAGAATTTTCAATGAAGTAAGTTTTTCTGTATTCATTTCTAAGATTGAACCCTCTGACATTGATGAAGCCCTATCAGACAATGATTGGGTTATAGCAATGCAAGAAGAACTAAATCAATTTGAAAGAAATCAAGTTTGGGATTGGCACCCCGACCCAAGGATCATCCGATCATTGGCACTAAATGGGTATTTAAGAACAAACTTGATGAATCCGCAATTATTGTCAGAAACAAGGCAAGATTGGTGGCCAAAGGCTATAATCAGGAAGAAGGAATTGATTATGAGGAAACGTATGCTCTAGTGGCTAGATTAGAAGCTATACGTGTACTCTTAGCCTTTGCATGCATCAAAGGATTCAAACTCTATCAAATGGATGTAAAGAGTGCATTTCTAAATGGCTACATTATGGAAGAAATATACATAGAGCAACCTCCAGGTTTTGAAGATGTAACCCAACCTAACCATGTTTTCAAACTCAAAAAGGCTTTATATGGTTTAAAACAAGCTACTAGAGCATGGTACGAAAGGCTCAGTAAATTTCTTATTGATTAAAGTTTTGTACGAGGAAAGGTTGATACAACACTTTTTACAAAATGAAAACATGATGATATTTTAATTGTTCAAATATATGTTGATGACATTATTTTCGGTGCTACTAATGAATCTTTATGTAAGGAATGTTTTGAGATAATGCAGGGAGAGTTTGAGATGTCAATGATGGAAAAATTGAATTTCTTTCTCAGTTTGAAAATCAAACAAAGAAAGAATGGAATCTTTATATCTCAAACAAAGTACTTGAAAGAGCTATTGAAGAAGTATGGAATGGATGAAGCACATGGAACGGACACACCTATGAGCTTAACTACGTTGCTCGATGCTGATGTCAAAGGGAAAGACTACAACATCACAAAATATAGAGGAATGATTGGATCATTACTCTATCTCATGGCAAGCAGACCGGAAATCCAATTCAGTGTTGGCATATGTGCAAGATATCAATCAGCACCAAAGGAATCACATGCCGAAACTGTCAAACGAATCTTTAGATACCTTGTTGACACACCAGAATTGGGTCTGTGGTATCCCAAAGGAAGAAGTGAATATCTTGTTGCATATTCAGATTCTGATCATGGAGGATACAAGACAAACAGAAAGAGAACCAGCGGATAAGGTCAATTTCTTGGAGGATCTCTTGTATCATGGTTCAACAAGAAACAAAATACAGTGTCTCTTTCGTCAACAGAAGCTGAATATGTTGCAGTCTCAAGTTGTTGTGCACAAGTGATATGGCTAAAACAACAACTACAAGATCTTGGTATTTATCTCAAAGAAATACCAATCTATTGTGACAATACTAGTACGATAAGCTTGGCAAAGAATCGAGTTCAACATTCTAGAACCAGGCATATCGATGTCAGACATCACTTCATCAGAGATCATGTCCAAAAGAAAGATGTGAAAGTGATATTCATTCCTATTCATCTTCAACTAGCTGATATCTTCTCCAAACCTCTTGCAAAAGATCAATTTCTATACATTAGAAGAGAATTGGGAATGGTAAATCCCAATGAATTGTAAGTTATTTCGGTTTTTCATAATATTAGATAATGTTTTAATGATTTAACTTAAGCATCGGAGTATGTAGAAACTTGTTTTGCAGGAAGATTCAAACTCTGTTTTAAGAAATAAAAACAGAGGTTATCAGAGGACACCATCACTGGAGTGCCAACTTCAAGTAATGTCTGATAGTGCAGCATTACCTGAGGGACAACTTGAAGTAAAAGAGCACATTACTCGAGTGAGTACTCGAGTAATGGACTTCAAAACCTGGCAGTAAAGTCTCAAGTCACATGGAATTTAAATCAAATGATTCATTTAGTGGGAAATGAACAGTCAAGAGGAAAAAAGATAGATTACCCGAGGGAAGCCTCGAGTAAACTTGAAGTTTACTCGAGTAAGGCCTCGAGTAACTGCAGGTCCAGATCACAAATTCGATGAGAATCAACTCAAATCTATTCTAAAATGGTTATTAAATGATCGAGGGAACATACATGGATAATTACAATATTATTCATGCCAGGTACGCAATTTAAATAAATTATTTTAGAATTTTCTATATGATCACTCGAGTAGGGATTCGAGTAAACTTGATAATTACTCGAGTAGGGCCTCGAGTAATGTCGGGTTCTAGGTCTTTATCAGTCGCAAACTCGGTCATTTCTATAAAATCTCCTCAAGTGAATCACCCAGTCCTCTCACAAAAAGTTTTCACAATCTCTTCCTTGCTTGATTTCCGTCAAAACCCATCAAATCTTAGCTCCAAAAACTTCCTATTTTGCTCAGATTCTCTTTGTCCTAACTCACGACTTCTCACTCTGATTTTCTGAGATTTCTATTTTCTCTAAATCAAGATGGTTAGAACCAAGAATCTTACTCCTACAGACTCTTCTGGATCTCCACAACCCTTTGACCCTCTTTCTTCTCCTCCTAGAAAGAGATAAAAGCTCATTCCTAGATCAAAGGCCAAAGTTCAACCGAAACCTCAACCTAAACCAAAGGAGAGAGGTGTTGTGATCAAAGAGCCAGTGGTCATAAGGGCTCAATCAAAGAAAAGCACCTCAACTGGGAGAGGCAAAAGCACTAAGTCTCCTTTTCCTTTACCTTATGATTCTTCCATTCCCTCTTTTACTCCGAAACCCTCCAAAAAGCCAAAGTATGATGTAAATGTTGCCAAAGCTATGGCTGGGATTCTTGAACAACTAAAGAAGGGCCAATCCTCCAAAAAGCCAGAATTGCCAGAAGAAGAAATCACTAAACCTCCAAAAGGGTTCAATGTCAACAAATTGGAGGAATCTCAGAAGTACCTGACACAGTTCTCAAGAAGGAAAGTCTGTAAAACTTACAGTGTGGATCTCAAGATTCTTCAGGAGGTATTGAAGTATGACCTAAGTCCCTTCCTTGAACCTTTTATGCCTTGGCTATCAATTAAACTTCCCTTTCACACTAAAATAGTCACTCATTTTTACTGCAACCTAGAAATCCTAGATGAACCTAATAGGACTTCTGCAGAGGAAGAAATGACCACAACAGTTAGAGGCCAGACAATCCTTATCTCACCCTCTAGGATCAATATTTGGTTAGGAATAGAAAATCCCCCTGATGACATCTATTCCAAACTTGAACCTAACCAGATTTTCACTGTCCTTAGACCTGGTGAGTTAGTGAGTGCTCTAAACTTTAAACCAAGTGACATGTGTGACCATCACAGGGTTCTTTGGTATATTTACTCTAGATCCCTTGTAAACAAAGCCAATAACTACACCCATTTCTCTGACCGAGACTATAGGTGGTTTGCTTCTCTACTCCTGAAGGAACAAAAGGACTTGGAAGAATACATCTTCTCTGAGATGCAGGGGTACAAAATAGAAGGGAAAGCAACTACTCCTATGCCATATCCTCAGATCATTTCTCTTATTCAGAAGAAAAATAAGATATGGTATTTGGAGAATAAGGAGCCCATAGAGAGGATCACTCCAATTGGAAGAAACCAGATTGGGAAGCTTAATGTTGAGATTCCTCTCAAGGGTCCTCTGGAGTCAGGCCCCAAGAAGAAGAAGAAGAAGAAGAAGACTGTGACTGAAATGAGTAAAACGGATGACACACAGTCTTCTGCTCCAGCTGGTACTACATCCTCACCCTCATTCCTAAATGCCATACTTCAACACTTCATGGAGAATATGCTAAAGGGGTTTCATATCGATATTGCAAATACCAATGCTGAGTTGATCACTCACATGAATGACAACATGGCTGAATTGGTTGAGAGGATGGACAAGAGGCACGAGGAGATAATAGTAGAGCAGCGTGCCCAGGGTGAGACTCTAAGGTTGATTCTGGCTAGATTAGACTCTATGGGTCTTGGACCTTCTGCTGGTCCATCATCTGTTCCTGAGGCATTCTCACCTCCAGAGAACATCCCTTCAGAGCATCATCATATTGAGGTTGAGCCAACTATCCCTGAGATCTCCTTTCCTAAACTTTCAGAGTTTAACCCCTTTGAACCTAGACCCTCTGTACTCAAAATTCCCATTATTCTTCCTAAAGATATTCTATGCTTAGTGGATGATCCTGAAACCAATGAGACTATCCACATCACCATTGAGGATTCACCACCCAGAGTTCAACCTGAACCCACACCTACACCTATTCCTTCCCCACTTATACAGAGGAGATCTCTCCTTCATCCTCTGGTCATCATTCTGCAGATGCCACAGAAGAGGTTGAGACCACCTCTGTTATTGTATATCAGTCACCTCCAGTTCCTCTAAGAGATGATATTCATATTCCTCCACTCAACCTTCCTGAACCAGAATCTTCTAACTCATCTTTTGATTCTTCTAGTTCAGATGGCTCCTTGGTCCTTCCTGTCAAGCCTATATCTGCAGTCAAGCCTTCTAGTTCTCCACTTGATTGATGAAGACAAAAAGGGGGAAAAGAGCTTGAGTGATTTTATGGTTGACTGAGCTTCTTTTATTTTGGGTATATGGGTGCACATGGGATTTAGGGAGCTTTTCATATTTGTAATTCAGTATTCTAATTAATGCAATTCTAGTTCAATTTCAATTCAAGTGCATTTAATTTTTTAAGTTATATTACATTGTGGGACTAATGAGTTTATTATGTATGCAAGGTGAATATGTTATGTTTTCTAAACTTTCCAAAACACTTTGAATTGACACTTAACAAGTTATTTCAAAAAGGATTTCAAAGTTACAATTGATTTCAAGAAGTGTTTATTTGAGAACTCAATTTCAAAAAATTTGTTCAAAATCACCAAGTTTTGTCATCATCAAAAAGGGGGAGAATATTATATCTCACATATTTTGATGATAACAAAGAATGGATGTGAAAAATATTTGATAAACAAATAAGTTTGAACAAAGTAATGATAGAGCAAATCATCACTTGAAGAAAGCACTGGAGTAATGAAGAAAGGCCAAGAGAGAAAGCTGAGAAACTTCATCATTGGCAAAATTTCTAAAGGGTTACTCGAGTAAGAACTCAAGTAATGAGACAGAAAATTGAAGTAACCAGAGCACAGAACCTCAAGTAACTTACAGCCAGATACATCACTCTAGGGACGACTCGAGTAATATGAAATGAAAAGAATAGTTACTCGAGTCACCATTCGAGTAACCTGCCATAAGGAAATGAGTGGCTCTCGGCCATGTAATCTTGCCAACGTTACTAGAGTAAGTACTCGAGTAATCAGGGAAATCACTTCTAGTTGCTCTCGGCCTACCAACGTTACACGAGTCAGTACTCGAGTCCCCTGCTTCAAGAAATTTGTTGCTCTCGGCATTTCAATCCTGCCAATGTTACTCGAGGAGCAACTCAAGTAAATCACTGTGGTAAACAAAACTTGAAGGTAGTACTCTATTAATCTAAAATGTTATTATCACACTTCACTCGAGGCACCACTCAAGTATGCAGGTATTAAATTATTCTATGTCAAAGACTTGAACGAGATTACTCGAGTCAGTAATCGAGTAATCTGCAGAGTTATTTACAATACACTTGAAGTATCTACCCGAGTAAGCTATGCAGAAAATTGATGTTCACTCGAGGCACTACTCGAGTAAACAGGTAAGCAAAACTTGAAGAGCTCTCGGCTTGAAATCCTGCCAACATTACTGGAGTGAAGCATCAAGTAACCTGTGAAGAAAATTGTAGTATACTCGAGTAAGTACTCAAGTAAACAGGTATTTCCAAGGTTTGTAAATTTGTTTACCCATGCACTACCCGAGTAATGTGATGTTCATTTATTGACTTGCTCTCTATCAATATTTTCACGAAGATACTCGAGTAAACTTAATGAATACTCGAGGGACCATTCGAGAATCCAAGTCCAGAAATTCAGAAATCATTCCAACGATCATTGATTTGTTTCATATATGATTAACCTTTCATTGTATTAGTATTCTTAGTATATTCGTAGATAAATAATAAAGAGATCTTACCAAATAAGGAAAGTCAAATGCAACGTTCAAACGCCACCTACTACCACCTACCACAAACGGATCTTTTTCAAAAACTGGAAAAGTCAATAGTGGCTGCGCACACTCTAACGGATAAGAAGAAAATGTTCCAACGGTCATTATCAACACATCTATATATATGGGAACATCCAAACAGAGAAGATAACAAGAACACACACACGAACACATTATCAATTTCACACTCAATAATCTGTTTTTACATACTTGTAATTCTGTACTTCAGTGATTCTTATTCACTCTGTAAGAGAGATATTTCATTCAAACTCAATATTTATTATTGAGGTAACTTAAGGTTGTGGAACCTTAAGTTGGGATTGGATTACAACTTGTAAGGGGGAGCGAGTGTCCTGGTGAAGGAACTTGCTTGTACCAAGGAGCCAAGAACCCACTGAATCTTGAAAATTATAGTGAAACTCTCAGAGATACTCTGAGGACTGGACGTAGGTCAAAGTGGTTGTGGCCGAACCAGTATAACTCCCGGTGTATACTTCGGTGATATTTCTCCTTACTCTTTACTGCCTTATTTTCACCGTTAAGTTTTATATTTGCAACGAAATTTTTAGTATCACCCAATTCAACCCCCTCTTGGGTGAAACGCTTGCTTTAACAAGCTGTAGTTCCTGGCAAGGGTAAAGTTGCTAGGATAGCTCCCATAGTTTGACCTTAGTGATAGAAGATCATTTGTGAATGATTGTTGTATACATATATCTATTCTGGTTATGTGGATATATGTGCTTTGTGGAATTATGTGTATACCATAATTGTTGGATTAATGGGGTGAGTTATTTGTAGAATGAAAAGAGCAACAAAATGTCACCCCAGAATACAACAAGTAAATCCCAAGGTGGAGATGGCTAATGATAATCCACCGGACCTGCTGTAAGAAATGATAGGGTTGATTCGGGATTAGCGATACAAGATTGCTGAGCTAAGAAGAGAGCTTAGAGTTAAGAGAGCAAAGAATAATGAGGGCCGGGGTCCGTCCACTCAAGAGGAGACCCAGGAGGGTGTTGGAAATTGTGCCCTAAGGGCCAATCATTGTACTTTAAACATTATTATTTTAATGAAATTTCTCCATTCCGTTATCATATTATTTGCATGTTAACTGTGATAATTGTATCCTTGGATAATTCATAAAGATTGTCCTAAAATGTCCCTGGTCGGTCATCTATGCGGGAGCAGAGATGAAACAAGACCAGTATGACTTTGATAAGATATGGAGATACGAATCAAAGTCTTAGGCACTTGTAAGAGTACAAGGTGCTGGACCGACCTACTATGAGAAAGCTACATGGATCAAGTTATAAGCTTTTCTCATGTATAACCACGTCACAATGCCCTTAGACCTGAGGTCATCATGGATTCCTACATGAGAGTTACTAAGCTTTGAACTAGTCAAAAGTCACTTTTGACCTGGTGATGATAAAGGCTACGATCGGGCTTGGTGGTTTTTCATGTAGAGGAATATGAATGATCAAGATGGAATTTGTCCCTCACATTAGTAGAGAGATATTACTGGGCCCCTCGATGAGTGAGTCTGAGAAATGTATGGCCATACTATGATGAAAGGAGTTTCTGTCTATGTTATCAGGCTACTCAGGAATCGAGAAAGTAATGGTCAGGAACAAGAGGATGACATTTTCCATGCCTTATCCTTGATCGATATATCGTGTGACAAAAGGGACGTGACATGGTTGTATGACAGGTTGCATCGTGATAATGATCCTCATATGAATTGGGTAGTCGTAATGTCTTGCTAGAGGCAGCTTGTGACTTTTGGGTTAGTGTAGTTATTGGCCCACTGCCAACTTCATATGGGCCTACAGGGTCGCACACAAGAATGGCCCAACATGAGATAATGTTTGATTTAGGGTGGATGAATTTTATATTTATATATATATATAATATAAAATTCATTAATAATATTATATAGATATATATATTTTTTCGAAATATATTATATATATATATATATTATATTATTATATTTAATAATATTATATAGATATATATATTTTTGAAATATATTTTATATATGCATATATATATTATATGATATTATTATATTGTGTTGGTTTTAAATTTAATTTATTAAGATATATTAAATTTAATAACTAACATGATAGAGATATAGTATCTCAGATTTAATTTATGAAGATAAATTAAATCTAATGGCTCTTTATTTAGATTAAATAAATAGGTTAAATTAAAACTGTTGGACAGATTTAATTTAAACTGAATTTATTTAATTAGCTCATCAAGATAATTAATTTTTAATTAATTTCAAAATTAATGATGATTAATTTTGAAATTTGAAAATAACCCTCATGGGTTATAAATTTGATAGAGCTGATAGACTCAGGGTATATCAGAATTGAGAGCCGCAAGTTAAACCCTTGGAGACATTAGAGGCGCTAGCACGCAGTCTCGGTTGGAGAGCATTCGTGTGGATACCGGTAGAGGGAACGGACCTGACGTGTTGGCTCCTAGAGATCGTGAAAACTCTGAATCATCAAAAAGGTATGAATCCTTCCAACTTGGTTTAAACGCCATTGATAGATCCTCGATTAGGATCGGTGAAAATTTTTCAAATTCTTCCGCTGTGCTTACTGATCCTACAGTGGTATCAGAGCTAGATCAATTGTGCGTTTAAATTGAGTTTATGATTCTTATACATGTGATATATATGGGATGTGTACGTATGTTTATAAGAAACACTCGAATATGTATGTGATTCTTGTTTTGGAACAAGCGTGAAATCAATTCCGAACATGTATATCTTGAAACATGTATGTGATTTTCGTTTGGAACAAGCATGAAATTGGGTAGGGTACCTGAGATCGTAGTTGGCGGCAATCAAATTGGGTCTAGGTTCAAATATCTATTCGAGTAATAGGGATCCGAACTATTCGGGTAATAGCACAATATAATCTGATCATGACATTTATTGCTTTTCATATTGTATGAATTCTTGTTGTGGTTTATTATTTATCCTTGTTTGGGTATGGTGAACAACATGGCTTTAGAATTTTACAAAGGTTGTAATATTTAAATACGGCCTGCGTGCCGTGCCTTTCTCTAAATACTCTCGATGTACATTCTCTTCTCTTCTCACTCCCCTCGAATGTTTAAACGAGGTTTCTCTCAATGTATTTCTCGTTTTTTTAGAGAAGTCCTCTCATTGGCTTGGGAGGATTTTAGGTTAGGTAAGCCATGTTGTGTCACGTTTAAATTATGCTTTCGATAAGATCATTGCATGATTACTTTTACGTTTATATGTATTTATCTGTATGAGATACGACCATGATTGCATCCATATAAACAAAACTAATTAATTAAGCCCTCTAAATTAAATCTTAAGTCATAATGCTGTCAATTAATGAATACTTGTCAAAACCTAGATCGCTCAATTGTGGAAACCACCAAAGTGGATGCACTTGAGTTATCTTGATGAGACAAGCTTGAGTAATTGTGATGCTCATAATATTCATTATTGTTTTGACTTAATTGAGATTAACAAAACGGTTTTGAATCTTAAGGCATTAGATGGGGTTAAACATGCCAGATCATATGATGATTAAATCCCATAAAGATCTAAGAGTTACATGTGATGTAATTGGTAAATAGGTTACCTACCTAAATAACTTGAATTTAAGCGTCTTGCCAAAGCGGACTTAAGTTTAAGCCAAATATGGATCTTAGCCCACTAATTATTATATTGAAGGTTGTTAATTTAGTGGGAGATTACTAACTAACTTTGCATATTTTAATTGTAGAATCATGTCGACTAGTAATACTGCTACACTATCATTGTGATCGGTCCTTGAGAAGGACAAACTCAATGGGACAAACTTTCTTGACTGGTTCAGGAACTTGAGAATTGTTCTCAAGCAGGAAAGAAAGGCTTATGTCCTAGATCAACCCATTCCTGAGGAGCCTGCAGCTAATGCTCCAAGAGCTCAGAGAGATGCTTACACAAAGCATAAGGATGACTCTGTGGATGTAGGTTGCCTGATGCTTGCCACTATGGTTCTAGAGCTCCAAAAAGATCTGGTACTCATGGAGGCTCATAAGATGATAGTACATCTCAAGGAAATGTTCCAGCAACAGGCAAGGCAAGAAAGGTATGAGACCACAAAGGCCTTACATTCCTGTAAAATGGCTGAAGGTGCATCAGTTAGTACTCATGTGTTAAAGATGAAAGGCTATATTGATCACCTTGAGAGGCTTGGATTTCCCATGAGCTAGGAGTTAGCTACGGACTTGATCCTCAACTCACTCCCGAAGAGTTATGACCAGTTTGTTATGAACTACAACATGAACAACATAGAGAAATCAATTTCTGAGCTGCATGGGATGCTCAAAACTGCTGAGCAAAGCATTAAGAAAAAGCCTAGCACAGTTTTAATGGTTCAGAAAGGAAAGGGTATGAAAAAGAAAGGGAAGGGCAAATGGAAGGGTAATGGCTCAGGTGGTAAGACCAAAGAGTCAAACAAGCCTGAAACCAAGCCTGCACCCAGGAAGGCAAAGCCTCCAAAGGAAGGAGTCTGCTACTTCTGCAATGAACCCGGTCATTGCAAGAGGAATTGTAAACTCTACCTGAAAGATCTGAAAAAGGACAAGAAGGATAGCGGGGCTATCGCTTCAGGTATTTATGTTATAGACATTCATTTTTCTACTTCCTCTACATGGGTATTAGATACTGCATGTGGTTCTCACATTTGTACAAATGTGCAGGGTCTAAAGGACAGTAGAAAGCTGAAGAAGGGCGAGGTGGACCTACGAGTTGGAAACAGAGCAAGAGTTGCTGCTTTAGCTGTAGGCACTTATGAATTAGTTCTGCCCAGTGGGCTTTTGTTAGTTTTGAACAATTGCTATTATGTTCCTGCTTTGAGTAGTAACATTGTTTCTCTCTCTTATTTGGATAAGGAAGGTTATACTTCCATACTAGGAATGGCAAATGTTCTATTTATCGTAATGACATTTTCTATGCTGATGGTGATTTGCATGTTGGTCATTATATATTAAATTTGGAACATCCTAATAATGGGAATATCTATAACGTAACTACTAAGAGGATAAAATCAAACGATTTGAATCCAACCTACCTATGGCATTGTCGTCTAGGCCACATAAATGAGAAACGCATTTCTAAACTCCATCAAGATGGATTTCTAAACTCATTTGATTTTGAATCATATGCTACATGCAAATCTTGCTTATTAGGAAAGATGACTAAGGCACCTTTCACTGGACACAGTGAGAGGGCTACTGAATTATTGGGCCTCATACATACAGATGTATGTGGACCATTAAATATAGCTGCCAGAGGAGGTTATGTCTACTTCATTACATTTATAGATGACTTTAGTAGATATGGCTATATCTATCTAATGAAACATAAATCTGAATCTTTTGAAATGTTCAAAATATTCTAAAATGAAGTACAAAACCAACTTGGTAAAACAATTAAAGCACTTAGATCTGATCGAGGTGGTGAATATTTGAGCCAAGAATTCACTGACCATCTTAGGAGTTGTGGGATAATCTCACAATTGACTCCTCCAGGAACACCATAATGGAATGACGTTTCTGAACGGAGGAATCAAACACTATTAGATATGGTTCGATCTATGATGAGTCAAACAGATCTTCCACCGTCCTTTTGGGGATATGCCCTAGAGATAGCTGCGTTCACACTAAATCGTGTTCTATCTAAGGCAATTGAAAAGACACCATATGAGATATGGACTGGAAAGAAACCAAGTTTATCTTTTCTTAAGATCTGGGGATGTGAGGTATATGTTAAGCAACAAGCCTCTGATAAATTAGTACCTTTTCGTAGGGTATCCTAAACAAACGAAAGGATACTATGTCTACAATCCCACCGATAACAAAGTGTTTGTTATTCGAATTGGCAAGTTTCTAGAAAGAGAGTTTGTCTCTAAAACAACCAGTGGGAGTGACGTATATCTCGAAGAAATTCGAGATCCACAAGATGGTATAGAACCACAGATGGAAATTAGAGAAGACTCATAACAAGTTACTGAGCCTCCTCAAGTAACACAAGGTCCACGAAGATCTGATAGGACACGGCATCAGCCTCAGAGATATGGATTTCTAACTACTGAAGGCCGTGATATGTTGCTCATTGAGCAAAATGAGCCCACCACCTATCAAGAAGCCACAGTGGGACAAAACTCTGAGAAATGGCTAAATGCCATGAAGTCTGAAATGCAATCTATGTACGACAATCAGGTATGGACCTTAGTCGATCCACCTGAAGGTGTAAAAACCATTGGGTGCAAATGGGTTTTCAAGGAGAAAACTGACATGAATGGCAATGTAAATGCCTTCAAGGCACGACTGGTTGCAAAAGGATTCACTCAAACTCATGGTGTAGACTATGATGAAACCTTTTCCCCAGTTGCAATAGCCAAATCAATCAGAATCCTTCTTGCCATTGCAGCATATTATGACTATGAAATATGGCAGATGGATGTCAAAACAGCCTTCCTTAATGGAAAGCTGCTTGAGGATGTGTACATGACACAACTTGAAGGTTTTGTGTGTCCAAAGGACTCTGGTAAAATTTGCAAGCTTCAAAGATCCATTTATAGATTGAAGCAAGCATCTCGAAGCTGGAATCATCGTTTTGATGAAGTAGTCAAAGAGTTTGGATTCATTCAAAACATCGATGAACCTTATGTTTACAAGAAGGTTAGTGGGAGCATAGTTGTATTTCTAGTGCTTTATGTAGATGACATCCTACTCATTGGGAATGATATTCCTACCTTGCAGAGTGTCAAGTCTTGGTTAGGAAAGTCCTTTTCAATGAAAGACTTAGGTGAAGCCACCTATATCCTAGGGATTAGGATCTATAAGGATAGATCCAAAAGACTAATAGGCCTAAGTCAGAGCACATACATAGATAAGATACTGCATAGGTTCAATATGCATGATTCAAAAAGGGGTTACATGCCTATGTCTCATGGCATCCATCTTAGCAAGGATCTGTGTCCTAGTATACCTGATCAGTGAGATCGCATGAGTAAGGTTCCATATGCGTCAGCCATTGGATCCATCATGTATGCCATGTTATGTACTCGACCGGATGTCTCATTTGCCTTAAGTATGACTAACAGATACCAACAAGATCCTGGTGAGGGTCATTGGACTGCCGTTAAGAATATTCTAAAGTACTTAAGAAGGACTAAGGACTTATTTTTGGTCTATGGTGGATTGGATGATGAGCTCTGTGTAACCGGTTACACAGATGCAAGTTTCCAAACTGACCAAGACGACCTTAAATCACAATCTGGATATGTACTCCTCCTGAATGGTGGAGCAGTAAGCTGGAAGAGCTTCAAGCAAAGCACTATAACAGATTCTGCAACAGAAGCTGAGTATATAGCAGCATCAGATGCAGCTAAAGAAGCCGTTTGGATCAGAAAGTTCATTACTGAAGTAGGGGTGGTGCCTACCATCTCAAATCTAATAGATTTGTTCTGTGACAATAGCGGTGCTATTGTACAGGCCAAGGAGCCTAGGTCACATCAAAGGACCAAACACATACTCAGGCGATTTCATATTATTAGAGAAATCAATGATAGAGGTGATATAAAGATATGCAAAGTAGCAGGAGAAGATAATGTTGCTGATCCTCTTACTAAGCCACTTGCACAGGCAAAGCATGAGCGTCATGTTAGGGCAATGGGAATTAGGCAAATTAATGATTGCACCTAGGGCAAGTGGGAGGATGTTGGAAATTGTGCCTTAAGGGCCAATCATTGTACTTTAAACATTATTATTTTAATGAAATTTCTCTATTCTGTTATCATATTATTTGCATGTTAACTGTGATAATTGTATCCTTGGATAATTTATAAAGATTGTCCTAAAATGTCCCTGGTCGGTCATCTATGCGGGAGCAGAGATGAAACAAGACCAGTATGACTTTGATAAGATATGGAGATACGAATCAAAGTCTTAGGCACTTGTAAGAGTACAAGGTGCTGGACCGACCCACTATGAGAAAGCTACATGGATCAAGTCATAAGCTTTTCTCATGTATAACCACGTCACAATGCCCTTAGACCTGAGGTCATCATGGATTCCTACATGAGAGTTGCTAAGCTTTGAACTAGTCAAAAGTCACTTTTGACCGGGTGATGATAAAGGCTACGATCGGTCTTGGTGGTTTTTCATGTAGAGGAATATGAATGATCAAGATGGAATTTGTCCCTCACATTAGTAGAGAGATATTACTGGGCCCCTCGATGAGTGAGTCTGAGAAATGTATGGCCATACAATGATGAAAGGAGTTTTTTGTCTCTGTTATCAGGCTACTCAGGAATCGAGAAAGTAATGGTCAGGAACAAGAGGATGACATTTTCCATGCCTTATCCTTGATCGATATATCGTGTGACAAAAGGGACGTGACATGGTTGTATGACAGGTTGCATCGTGATAACGATCCTCATATAATTGGGTAGTCGTAATGTCTTGCTAGAGGCCGCTTGCGACTTTTGGGTTAGTGTAGTTATTGGCCCACTGCCAACTTCATATGGGCCTACAGGGTCGCACACAAGAATGGCCCAACACGAGATAATGTTTGATTTAGGGTGGATGAATTTTATATATACATATATATATAATATAAAATTCATTAATAATATTATATAGATATATATTTTTATTCTAAATATATTATATATATATATATATTATATTATTATATTTAATAATATTATATAGATATATATATTTTTGAAATATATTATATATATATATATGTGTGTATATATATATTATATGATATTATTATATTGTGTTGGTTTTAAATTTAATTTATTAAGATATATTAAATTTAATAACTAACATGATAGAGATATAGTATCTCAGATTTAATTTATGAAGATAAATTAAATCTAATGGCTCTTTATTTAGATTAAATAAATAGGTTAAATTAAAACTGTTGGACATATTTAATTTAAATTGAATTTATTTAATTAGCTCATCAAGATAATTAATTGTTAATTAATTTCAAAATTAATGATGATTAATTTTGAAATTTGAAAATGACCCTCATTGGTTATAAACTTGATAGAGCTGATAGACTCAGGGTACATCAGAATTGAGAGCCGCAAGTTAAACCCTTGGAGACATTAGAGGCGCTAACACGCAGTCTCGGTTGGAGAGCATTCGTGTGGATACCAGTAGAGGGAGCGGACCTGACGTGTTGGCTCCTAGAGATCGTGAAAACTCTAAATCATCAAAAAGGTATGAATCCTTCCAACTTGGTTTAAACGCCGTTGATAGATCCTCGATTAGGATCGGTGAAAATTTTTCAAATTTTTCTGCTGTGCTTACCGATCCTACAGAGGGGACCCTTAGAGAAGAAACTATAGAAGGGTCGGCGTGACCACTTGAGTAACCTCCTTGTGCTAGACCAAACCCGAAATCATATAGAGTTCCAGCTAGAGAGGAAAGAAATCTTCAGTTTTGGGTGTCCAAATTTTGTAAACACTTGCCTCCAGTATTTAATGGGAGATTTGATCCTCAGGCTGCTGAAGATTGGCTAAACCATCTTGAGAAGATTTTTGTGGTCCTTGAGTGTCCCTCGAAGTGAAAGCTCGACTAGCAGTGTATAAGCTTGAGGGAGATGCATATCGCTAGTGGCAGAATATTGCATTGTCATTGTGGAGCAAAAATATACCACTAACCTGGGAGGTGTTCTAGTAACATTTTAATGAGAAATATTTTCCTAAGTCAGTGAGGCTTGAGAAGGAGATTGAATTTTTGAATATCAAGCAGGGGGACACGAAGTCTTTTGATGAGTATCTGTCCTGTTTCATCCGCTTGTCTTGGTATTCTTCTTATCTACGGAAGATGGATATTGAGGAATTGAGCTCAGACATGCTAGTACGAGGTTTGAGGAAGAGATTAGCCACCCACTAGTTTACCGAGTTCAACAAGGCGGTTGAGGAATGTCGGATCACAGAGAGCAATTCAAGAGAATTGTATCCGGCTAAGGCTGTTGTTAGTCGTAATGAGCTTAGTAGGGGCAGTACTTTTCAGAAGTGGAAGGGCTCGAGATCATCTTTGTATAGGGGTAGTGGTAAGAAGAACTATCAGTCTAGAAGTTGTAATCCGTAGAGAGTTCCTACGGTATGGATATGTCCTCGTTGTAACAAACCATATCATGGAAAGACTTACGATGGTCGAGTGATCTGTTTCAACTGCAAGTAAGTGGGGCATACATTCATTGAGTATGGACAGCCATGACAGGAGCAGAGACTGAGGGCTCAGGGTCGAGTATTTGCTATGACTCACGAGGAAGCCTAAAAATCCCCAGAGTTGATATAAGGTAAAGTCCTTATTCATGGTAGTGTGTTACAAGTATTGTTTGACTCGGGTGTAAGTCACTCCTTTATTTCATATGATTATGTGAAGCGCCTGGGTATGAATGTGTATAAGTTACCTTTTGATCTAATTGTGTCAATGCCGATCGGTGTTAAGGCTGTGACTACATAAGCCTGCTTAAATTGTGTTGTAACTATTTAGGGTCATGAGTCTGTGGTAGATTTAATTTGTTTACCGCTCTACCAATTGTAAGTCATTCTAGGTTTTGATTGGTTGAGAGCAAATAACGTGTTGTTAGACTGTGGGAACAAGAGAATAGTGTATCATGTTTCCCAAAGCATTGATGATGGGAATGTCGGCCTAAATTTTCTTTCAACAGCTAAGGCTGAGAAATATTTGCACAAGGGCTGTTAGGGATATATGGTTTTCTTTTCTATGCAAGGAGAAACCAATGAAAATTTGAGTAGTATACCTGTAGTGAATGAATTCCCTGAGGTATTTCCGGATGATCTAAGCGGGTTGCCTCCTGAAAGGGAAGTTCAATTTCTGATTGAAATTGTGCCTGGAGCTGGTTCTATATCTAAGGCCCCATATCGTATGGCCCCAAATGAATGGCAGAATTGAAGAAGCAGATTGAAGATTTGCTTGAGAAAGGGTTTATTAGACCCAGCGTATAGCCTTGGGGAGCTCCGGTATTGTTTGTGAAAAAGAAAGATGAGAGTCTTCGTCTGTGTATTGACTATAGAGAATTGAATAAGATTACCATCAAGAACAAGTACCCTCTCCCTAGAATTGATGACCTTTTAGATCAATTATCTAGTGTATGTGTATTTTCGTAGATTGATCTGTTAGAATCGGCAGGCACAGCAGAAGAATTTTAAAAATTTTCACTGATCCTAATTGAGGATCTATCAACGGCGTTTAAACCAAGTTGGAAGGATTCATACCTTTTATGATTCAAGGTTTTCACGATCTCCAGGAGCCAACACGTCAGGTCCGCTCCCTCTACAAGTATCCACACGAATGCTCTCCAACCGAGACTGTGTGCTAGCGCCTCTAATGTCTCCTAGGGTTTCCCCTGCGACTCTCAATTCTAAAGTGTATCTCAGTATATCTGCTCTATCAAGTTTATAACCTATGAGGGCTATTTTCAAATTTCAAAATTAATCATCATTAATTTTGAAATTAATTAACTATTAATTATCTTGATGAGCTAATTAAATAAATTCAGTTTAAATTAAATCTGTCCAACAGTTTTAATTTAACCTATTTATTTAATCCAAATAAAGAGCCATTAGATTTAAGTTATCTTCATAAATTAAATCTGAGATGCCATATCTCTATCATGTTAGTTATTAGATTTAATTTATCTTAATAAATTAAATTTAAAACTAACATAATATAATAATATCATATAATATATATACATATACATATATATATATATAATATGTATTTCAAAAATACATATCTATATAATATTATTAACGAATTATATATATTACATACACACACACACACACATATAAAATTCATCCACCCTAATTAAACATTATCTCATATTGGGCCATTATTGTGTGCGACCCTTTAGGCCCATATGAAGTTGGCAGTGGGCCAATAACTGTATTAACTCACAAGTCGCAAGCGGTCTCTAGCAAGACATCACGACTACCCAATTCATATGAGGATCGTTAACATGATGCAACCTGTTATACAACCATGTCACGTCCCTTTTGTCACACGATATATCGGTCAAGGATGAGGCATGGATAATGTCATCCTCTTATTCTTGACCATTACTTTCTCGATTCTTAGGTAGTCTGACAATAGAAATGGAAACTCCTTTCCATTGTAGTATGGCCATATATTTCTCAGACTTACTCATCGAGGGGCCCAGTAATATCTCTCTACTAATGTGAGGGACAAATTCCATCTTGATCATTCATATTCCTCTGCATGAAAAACCACCAAGCCCAATTGTAGCCTTTACCATCACCCGGTCAAAGGTGACTTTTGACTAGTTCAAAGCTTAGCAGCTCTCATAGGAATCCATGATGACCTCAGGTCAAAGGGCATTGTGACTTGGTTATACATGAGAAAAGCTTATGACTTGATCCATATAGCTTTCTCATAGTGGGTCGGTCCAGCCTTATACTCTTACAAGTGTCTAAGACTTTGATTCGTATTTTCATATCTTATCAAAGTCATACTGATCTTGTTTCATCTTTGCTCCCGCATAGATGACCAACCAGGGATATTTTAGGACAACCTTTATGAATTATCCAAGGATACAATTATTACAGTTAACATGCAAATAATATGATAACAGAATGGAGAAATTTCATTAAATTAATAATGTTCAAAGTACAATGATTGTCCCTTTGGGCACAATTTCCAACATGATCTAAGGTCGGGGTATCATCAACTATGAGTGAAAGCAGAAGATGTTCCGAAGACTACTTTCCAGACTAGGTATGGTCATTATTAATTCTTAGTGATGCCGTTTGGGTTAACCAATACACCTGCGGTTTTCATGGATTACATGAACCGTGTCTTTCGACAATACCTGGATCAGTTTGTTGTGGTATTCATTGATGATATTCTGATATACTCTAACAGTAGAGTAGAGCATAATCATCATTTGAGAATTGTGTTGAATACATTGCGTGAGAAGCAGCTCTATGCCAAACTAAGTAAATGCGAGTTTTGGCTGTCAGAAATAAAATTCTTAGGTCATGTTATGTCGCAAGAAGGGGTCTCTGTAGATTCCAGTGAAGTGGAAGTAGTACTAGACTAGAAGAGGCCAGAAACTGTTGCTGAGGTACGCAATTTTCTAGGTCTTACTGGCTACTACCGAAGATTTATTCAGAAGTTCTCCTGTATTGCTTTGCTAATGACCAGGCTCACGAGAAATGATCAGCCATATGTGTGGGATGAACATTATGAAAATTACTTTGTGGAGCTGAAAAAGAGGTTCACTATAGCACCTGTATTGATTATACCTGATCCTAGCTTGACTTACGTTATGTATAGTGATGCCAGTAAGCAGGGATTAGGGTGTGTCCTTATGCAGCAGGGACGTGTGGTGGCCTATGCCTCTTGACAGCTCAAACCTCATGAAATGAATTATCCCATTCATGATCTGGAGCTTGCGGCCATTATATTTGCATTGAAGATTTGGCGGCATTATTTGTATGGTGTGATGGTAGAACTGTACTACGACCACAAGAGTCTTAAGTACCTATATGATCAGAAAGAATTGAATATGAGACAATATTGTTGGATGGAGTTGCTTAAGGACTACAACCTAGAAATCAAATATCATCCGAGTAAGGCAAATGTAGTTGCTGATGCTCTTAGTAGAAAGACAGTGCTTGTGGCAGCTTTGATGATATAGGAGGGGAAGTTGATTGCTGATTTTTGAGATTTGAATCTATCGAATTAAATCATCTGTACCAACTACATTGTTTCCCAAGGGGAAAGTGACTTGAGAGCTGAGATAGTGGAAGTTCAAAAGCATGATGGTTGGATACATCGTAATTTGGCTAGGATTGAACGGGGAGAAGCTGGGGCTATGATCTGTTGCCTAATGGACTAGTTTACTATCAGAAAAGGATTTGTGTTCCACCTAAGGCAGAATTGAGGCAGAAGATTTTAGATAAGGCACACAAGAGCCGGTATACTCTTCATCCTGGTATGACCAAGATTTTAGAATTAAAATCTGTGTATTGGTGGTCGGGATTGAAGAGTGATGTGACAAAATATGTGGCGAGGTGTCTCACTTGTCAGAAAGTAATGATTGAGTACCATAGACCACCTGGTTTATTGCAAAGCCTTGAGATTCCAGAGTGGAAATGGGAAAGTGTGACCATAGACCTTATTGTGAGATTGCCTAGAGTCAAAAACTATGATGTAATCTGGGTAATTGTGGATCGGTTAACGAAGTCAGCACACTTTATACCAATCAACACTAGTTACTCTCCGGACAAGCTAGCAGAGGTTTACATTCGTGAGATTGTGAAGCTCCATGGCATACCGAAGAATATCATTTCTGATCGAGATCCCTAATTTACTTCTAGATTTTGGAGGGCATTGTATGAAGCCCTGGGAACTCATTTGAGATTTAGTACGGCCTATCATTCTTAGACAGACGGACAGTCAGAGAGGACTATTCAGATGCTAGAGGATATGTTATGAGCTTGTGTTCTCGACTTCAATGGGAATTGGGATCGTTTTCTTCCACTTGCTGAATTTGCCTACAATAATAGCTATCATGCGAGCATTCAGATGGCACCGTATGAAGTGTTGTATGGAAGAAAATGCCAATCACCATTATGCTAGAATGAGTTGTCTGAGAGGAAACTGTACGGGCCAGAGCCTGTTGATTAAACCTCAGCACAGATTCGAATTATTCGTAAGAGGCTTCTTGCAGCACAGAGTTGCCAAAAACGTTATGCAGACAAAAAGAGAAGGCCTCTAGAATTTGAGGTTGGTGATCATGTGTTTCTGAGAGTATCTCCAGTTACCGGTATCAGGAGAGCTATCAAGAGAAAGAAGCTGAGCCCAAGGTATATAGGTCTTTTTGAGATCCTTGAAAGGATTAGGCTTGTTGCATATCGAGTAGCCCTACCCCCAAATTGGAGCAGACTCCATGATGTATTTCATGTTTTCCAACTGAAGAAATACCAACCGGATCCATCTCACATCGTTGAGTATGAGGAAGTTGAGTTACAAGACAACTTCACGTATGCGGTAGAGCTAGAGAATATCATAGATCGTGTAGAACGAAGGCTCAAACACCGAAGTATTCCATATATGAAAGTAATATGGAGAGGAATGACTAAAAGAGAAGCAACTTGGGAAGCAGAAGAGGATATGCGAAGATGATATCCGGAGTTTATGGCTCAAGTAGCTTGACAAATTTCGAGGGCGGAATTTATTTTATGGGGGGAGAATTTTAATAACCCAATTTGAGATTAAGGGCTAATGACTTCAAAATTGATTGTAATTAGTGTAATTAAACACTTTTAGAGAAATGTGATGCGAATTTGATGTAAATGTACTTGGTGATAATTTATTAAGCATAGTGAAAATCAGGGGCAAAATGGTAAAATTGGAAATTTACCCGACCAATTGGTTAGTTACTAAAGAAGAAACTCATTGGTGATTAAAGATCAATAGTTGAGATTCATTGTCAATGGGTTGGAATTGTGTGCTACGTACCTATGTGAGCTCATGGAGGAAGTAAGCAAGATTATGCCAAGTGGCATTTTGTAGACCAAAGGATCATGCCATTAGTCAACATTCACCTTTTCTCTCTCTTCTCTCTCCTATTCAGTTTTGAGCTTTGGGAAGGGAAAAATATATGCTTGCCTCTATCATCATCATTATCTCCATCACCTCTCATTGTCTCTCTCTCTCTTTATTCCTCCATTTCTGGCGAACACGAAGAAGAAAGAGAATAAGAAAGGTGCAATTTTGATGCCTTTGTTGATCTCTAATGCTCTAGACCTCTTCTCTAATGTTGTGCACCTCATTGAGAGCTTCATCTTGAGGATTTCAGAATTTTGAAAGGTGGTGATTTAGGTGTTGAAACAAATTTGAAAGTTTGAGAATCTAAGTTTTGGTTTTGGCAAATTGAAGAGGTAAGCATTTATATTATTTTGGTATATTTATTGTGATTTTTGGTTGAGCTTGATGAATTCTGGAATTTGCCTTGGTTTTATGCCAATTTTTGAATGCATGAATTTCATGGTAAATGATGTTGGAAATGGTTTATTGTGAAGTTATTTGAGTATTGGAGATGGTTTTGAATTTTGGAAGTGAATTGAATGAAATTGGGTAGTGTGTTATGGAGACCCAAGAGAGATATTGTTGTTAAAAATGGGTTTTTGGGCGTTTTGAGGTTACTAATAGGTTCCTTATAAGATTTTAAGTGGGAATGAACATTGTGTTGAGTTTGGGAACCATTGGAGTCAGTTTCGGCAAATCTGGGAATTTCTGTCAGTTGCTGCGATCTGGCAATATGATGAGCATCACTCGAGTGAGGGAGGTTTCACTCGAGTGCTGCAGCATAATTTCCCTTTCCTTCCGTATTTCACCCGGTTTTCTGATAAAAAGCAAGAGTGCACTTCTTAATCCACGAGTGATATTGGTGATCACTCGAGTGAGCATGGGCTCACTCAAGTGAAGGTGTGAGTTCATATTATAGGGTTGCGTCTCGAGTTGTAACTCGCTGGCCAATTTTCAAGAGTGTGTTCTGACACTCGCAAGTGTAGTCTTCTCACCCAAGTGCCAAGGGTTGTGCTCTAGTGAGGTTTTTCCTCTAAAGTTTGTTGTGCTCTTGGGTTGTCACTTCCTGTGTTGCACACCTTTTCCACCATTCCTCATGGGTATACCATTGCCCTTATTAGTAATTTCAGCCCACCTCTTACCCTCCATGTGACCTCCCTTCTTCACCTTAATAAGACCTTCTCTAACCATTAGTATGTCAACCTGAGAACCTTGCCCCTACCTTCTGCTAGCCATACCTCACTATCCGCTGCCTCTTTCCCATCCCATTGTTTAGAATTCAAACGCGGCTTGGGATACACCCCCTTGTCTGGCTCCATACCTACTAGAACGGTAAATCTGGATTGGGATACTCTACCTTCCACCATACCTTCTGAAACACTAGTCAGCTTCCTATCACTAACTCTGTCCCTACCCTCGATTCTTCTTGAAAATCATGTGTTGCTTGGTCTGTGAACAAACATCCAAGGTCTGAACTGCTCCTCCTTCGCCAAAAGATTTTTTCCTGATGACAGCTTTGTTACTTCTATTTTTTGTGATGACGGCTTTGTTACCTCTGTATTTTCTAAATTCACAATCTCCACCATAGATTCTTCTTCTAGCCTTACTCTCCAAGGGAACTATTCCTTTTTATGACTATATCTGCCGCATGTGAAGCATATGAGACACAATCCTTCATACTCTATATTGAAGAGCGTCGATGCCGAAATAATTCTTGGTTCTAATTTTTTTTACAGATCCAATTCGGATTTTTGCTTCAGTATCCTCCAAATTCTCAATGGCATTCATAGCTACCTTTAGAGTCTTCCCAATCATATCCCCTAACCTCTATATACATTCTTTAATGTAGCACAACATTGGCATATTTGGGATTTTGACCCAAGTTGCAACTCTTCCTAATGGATTGTGGAAAGGATCGAAATATGGAGACCAGCTCTTCATTAAGATGGTATGTTAAGCAATCGTCTACGGTCCATCTAAGAGGATTTTCTTATAGTGGTGCCTCTAATTTTCAGGATCCTTCAATCTCACTACATAGTAGTTATTGGGTAAGTCGATTAGCTTAAAGCTGTTAATCTGCTAAACTCTGCTCAGTTGTTCCTTTAGTTGTAGAAATTTATTTTTGTACCCAGTATTGTGATAATTAGAGAGTTATTCTAGGGCATTGCCTATCTGTTATACTCCTCATGTGACATGTGCATTATTGGATAAACATCCATAAGTTGCTTCAACTCATCTGATGGCTCAGGATTTCCCAGGATTGGTCAGTAGATCAGAAAGCAGGTGATCCCCTTCCATACTTGAACTACCATAGGCCACACCGTTATATTATATTCCCTTGAAATGTAGCAACGAGTCCTTATATGACAAAACATATCCTGATTTGCTTGGTGTTCTAACCTTTTGCACTAGCTCCCTTGCTTTTTTATTAGCCTTACACATTTTGTCATTCATTTTAATATTCTCATTAATTTTATCTGTCGAAATCTTTCCCTTTCTAGCAATCACACTAACTTCCAACACTTTAGCCGGGGGCATTTCCCGGACACCGTGAACAACCATTGGAGATAACTCTAATAGGCGCATATTCCAATAGACTGATTCTCACTCCTCTCCTAACTTGTCTATCTTTTAACTTAGAAATAAATACATACAAATACATAGCTTTTAGCTTGAGTCTCTCTTATTTCGTATCTATTTATTTGTACCCTTTTGGTTTTTTAGAAGGAGGTTGTCTTCAGACTTTTTATTTTTGGAGCATTAATTATAGAACTATAATTAGTCTTATATATATATATATATATGAAGCCATTAACCTTTTAGAGGGTACTAGCTGAGAATGATTTATTCAATTCATCATAGTTTGGAAGTGAATTAACTTACATATAATATGATTATGCAACAACTATACTTATAATAAGCAATATGATATGCTAAATTAATCTGTCAACATGCCCACTTAAAGCTTATTGAGTACTGAAACTGAAGTGTATTTATTCCGGAGATATGTTTTCATTCAGATTCTCAAGTTGTATTTCCAATTTTTGAACTGTCAATGTTCAAAATTTTCACCAACCTGATTGGTTTCTATTATTTTATGTGTGAGATTAACATTAGTAAAATTTAGGATTTAATATGTAAACTTTTGAGAACTTTTATAGCTAAAGAGATGAACAATATATTTTTATACCTATTTAATACATACAATCTGTTTTGTCTTAGTAATTGTTTTTTATTTATGTACTAATAAAGTAAAGTATTTTTCAAGATTTAGAACTATGGCTAACCAAACAACTAGAGGAGGCAACAATACTCAAACAAATGCTGAGAATGATCAGCCTTCAATAATTGGGGTTGGAAAAAGAAAAGCTATAAAGCCACGATCAAGAGTTTGGAAACACTTCACTAGATTTGTGAATGATGCGGGTGAAGTTAGAGGAAAGTGTAATTACTATAGAAAAGATTATGCATGTGATCCAAAAATGAATGGAACCACGTCACTTAACAACCATATGAGAAATTGTAAAGAAAGGCTCCCACCTAAAGAACTTGCCCAAGCTCAATTACAATTTAATATAGATGATAAAATGGGTATTGTTAACTTAAAATTTGATTAGGATATTATTAGGAAAGCCTTGGCATGCATGGTAATTTTTGATGAATTACCTTTCAAGTTTGTTGAGGAGATTGGGTTTAAGAAACTTGTTTTGTCTACTCAAACAAAATTTAAAATTTCATCTAGATGGACTATAGCTCGAGATTGTTTTGAAATTTACATGGATGAAAAGATTAAATTTAAAGACAATTCGGGTAGCAAGAAACAAAGGATTTGTCTCACTATAGATACTTGGACTTCTATTCAAAGAATAAATTACATGAGTGTCACTGCTCATTTCATAGATGATACATGGACTCTGAGAAAGAGGATGTTGAATTTTATTCCTATTTCTAGTCATAAGGGGATGAATATTGGACAGAACTTGAAAAATGTTTACTTGAATGGGGAATTGAAAGAGTGTTGACAACTACTATGGACAATGCTAGTTTTGATGATGGGGCATGTCAATATTTGAAAGATAAAATTATAAATTGGGGTTGTTCAGTTATGAAATGCAAGTTTTTGCATGTGAGATGTGTTGCACACATAGTCAATTTAATTGTTACTGAAGGGTTGAAAGAAATAGCACGTTCAGTGAAAAGAGTTAGGGGAAGCAATTCGCTTTATTAGGCAGTACCCCCTTCGGATGAGAAAGTTTAAAGAGAGTTGTGAGGATGAAAAGATTCAAGGTAGGAAAATTTTATGCTTAGATGTTTGTACTAGGTGGAACTTTATCTATTTGATATTGAAGACTACTCAAAAATTTGAGGTAGCCTTTTAAAGGTATAAGGTTAAAGATCCTTACTTTCAATTTGATCTTGAAAGTAGAGAGAGGGTGCCTGAAACTGAGGATTGGAAGAAAGCTAGGGGATTAACACTGTTGTTGGCTCACATTTATGAGCTTACTTTGCATATATCTGGTTCTTTATTTGTGACATCCAATTGCTTTTTCCTACAAAATTATTAGCTATATCATTTTTTGGATGAGTGGAGGAAAAGCGATGATTTGGAGTTAGCAAACATAGTAGACAAAATGAAAGAGAATGATGACAAGTATTTGGGAGACTTTATGAAGATGAACAAACTGTATGTGGAGACTCTATATTGCTGCTATTCTTGATCCTCGATTTAAATTAGATTGGGTGCATTTTGCTTAGTGTAAAATGTATATAGATGCAGTTGGGAACAACTGGGGTTGCAAATTAAAGGATTTTTACTTTCTTTATATAATGAATACAATCAAAGGGTTTCTCCTTCAACACAATCTGAAAGGGAACAAGTACATGTCACTCAAGTAGATTCTCATGATGATGATAACCCTACTTAAAAAGTTAGAAAATTGCTTTATATAGAGAAGCAATTATTCATGGATGCATGTCTTGGTGGAAAAACTAGCAAAACAGAGGTCGATAATGAACAGATTGAGGTTGCAAATGATGATTTTGATATTTTATGTTGGTGGAAGGTAAATAGTCCTAGATTCCTCATTCTTTCTTTAATAGCAAGAGATGTTTTGGCTATGCCAATTTCTATAGTTACTTCAAAGTCCACTTTCAGCACATGAGGTTGAGTTCTAGATTCATTTAGGAGCTCTTTAAGTCCTAAAGTTATGCAATCTTTAATTTGTGCTCAAGATTGGCTAAGACAATCAGTGCTATATGATGTAGAAGAAGGAGATGATGATATACAGAAGATAGAGCTTGGTAATATTTTCCTTATATACTTTATAAATCATAATTACTTCACAATAATAATACTATATCTACTATGATATATCAAGTTACCTAAGATCTTGTTTTTTTAATTGCTTGATTTGCAAAAAATTGCATTAGAGGTAACTATTGATATCTTATAGATGTAATATGAAACAAACTACAAGATTTGTAAGTAATTTTGATAATCTTTGTATAATTGTGTTAGATGCCATATGTTTTGATGATAACAAAGATTGGATTAATGATACAAAAGGTTTTGATAATAAACAAAAAGGTTTGAATAAAGTAACTAAGCTTTTCTTGCTAGGAAAAAGCATTACTTGAGTGGGCACTCAAGTAATGAAGATGAAGTGAAAGATAGAGTAGAGGAGAAAGAAGTAATGTAAGATTTTTGAAGACATTACTCAAGTGAGCACTCGGGTAATGAGCTTCATTACTCAAGGAACCACTCGAGTAATGTGTGAGAAATTGTTCCAGTAAGCTCTCTGTCAAGAATTGAATAGGATTACTTGAGTAATCTATAGAGTTATTTGAGACATTACTTGAGGGGCCACTCGAGTAATTAGAGAAGAAATCATCCAGTAGAGCTCGGCCAAGAAATGACTAATACTACTCGAAGGGATCACTCGAGTAATCCGTAAAGTTATTTGAAGCATTACTCAAGGGGCCACTCGAGTAAGCAGGTAAGCAAAGAAGAAGTTACTCTCGGCCAAGAATTTAATTCCTTTACATGAGGGATTACTTGAGTAATGAGAGAAGAATTGCAAGTATTACTCGAGGGATCACTCGAGTAACCAGAGAAGAAAAGAAAGATTTACTCGAGGGATCACTCGAGTAATGAAGTATGCTAGGTATTGTAAGATGAATTACTCGATGAGTTACCTGAGTAATATAGCCAGTAAACATTGACTTCACTCTTTGCCAAGGTGTTTAAAGGCTCACTTGAGTAGCCACTCTAATAGTGCAGTACAGAAAGCATGATTTTTATCCAACATTTATTGATTTGTTATCTATATGATTAACCTTTTACTATATTAGTTTCCTAAGTATATTTGTAGAGAAATAATGAGGAGATCATGTATTAAGAGAGAAGTCAAATATATAGTCCGCAATATTCGAAACACCTACCTATCGCAAACGACTAGTTTTCAAATTTGGAGAATGGTCAAACGAAGCTGTGTGACTCTAACAGACATACTTGAATGCTTCCAACGGACATCACAAATCATCTATATATATGGAGCATTCAAAGAACATAACACATCAACTGAGAATACAAACTCATATCGATCAATATATTATTTGTGCTCTATTTTCTTATATTCATTATTTGTACTTGAGTGATTATTCATTTGCTTTGTGAGAAAGTTTTCATTACAAATGCAATATTTGTTATTGAGACAACTTAAGGTTATGGAACCTTGAGTTGGGGATTTGATTACAACATGTCAGGGGGAGCAAGTGTCCAGTGAAGGAACTTGTTATGTACTGAGGTGCCAAGAAGCCACTGAATCTTAGAAGATATAGTAAAACTCTCAGAAAAGCTCTAAGGACTGGATGTAGGTAAAAGTGGTTATGGCCGAACCAGTATAACTTCTGGTGTATACTTCGGTGATATTTCTCCTAGCTCTTAACTACTTTAAATTTCCAGTCAATTTTTATTTATGCAACGAACTTGCTGGTATCACCTAATTCACCCCCTCTTAGGTGAAACACTTTTTCTAACATTTGGTATCAGAGCGTAGGTTTTCTTTTTAAGGTATAACAACCTAAGAAGGATCCAATAGCAAGCATGGGTGAAGAAATTCTTCCCAACGGAGCTTCTATCACCAGACCTCAGGGTTTCAGTGGCGAACACTTTTCTTTCTAGAAATCCAAGTTCACAGTATTCGTAATTGCTACAGAATACGGCTTATGGGATGTCATTGAGAGTGGAAACTGTGAGCCTGAGAAAATTGTAGATTCACATAGGGTTCCTAAGACACCAACAGAATACGATGAGAATAATAAAAAACTCATCACACTCAACAGTCACGCTATTGAGGAAGCAAAAGGTGAATCAATACGATCAGTTGCTTCTCTATTCATAAGTCTTTCTGAATATGAAAGTAAATTAAAGTTCAAACAAGAACTAAAAGATATTGGTGACAAGAAGAAGAGAGGCCTAGCACTAAAAGAAAAAGAAGAAAATCAAGATAGGATGAAGAGTTTAATGATGACAAAATGGGCCTAATGATAAAATGATTCAGAAAGTTTTACAAGAAAGGCCAAGGATTCAAAAACTTTCAGAAAGGAGGAACAAGCAGTAAAGAACACATCATCTGCTATAAATGTGGAAAGATGGACATATCAAATGAGAATGTCAAGAACTGACTCAGAAGAAAAAAGAAAAGAGAAAAGGTAAGTTCTACAACAAGAAGAAAGTCTTTGTATCTACCATATGGGGAGACAATTTAGCTGACGAAGATAGCGATGATGAGGAAGTAGCCAATATCTGTTTGGTCACTCAAGAAGAGTCAGAAGAAGAAGAAGTAACTGATTCTGATCTTACATATGATGGATTACTTTCTGAATATAATGGTTTACATTCTGAATTCATCAAAGTAGTTAAGGAATTAGTCATTTTCAAAAAGAAAAACAAAAATCTTGAAGAAAAACTCAAAGATGGTTTAGAAAAGGATTGCAAAAATTGTTCGTCTTTGAAAACGAAAAACACTGATCTCACAAAGACTCTTGAAAAATTCACTAAAGTGAGTGAGATGCTAAATATAATTTTAAAAGCTCAATGATTTGTAAATGACTGATCTGGTATTGGATATGATCCAAAATCAGATAGAAGGAAAGGAAGAAAGAAAGCAGGAGGTAAGACATACTTGAGTTACTTTCAACATTCTGTACATACATCAAATCCTTTTGCATATTGTAATTACTGTAATAGAAAGGGTTATTATACTTCATCATGTATACACAAAAAGAAAGGAAAGATAGGAACCTACAAATGGGTACCTAAAGGTTTATATGTTCAGAAAATATTCTGTACTAACCCAAAATGACCCAAAAAGATGTGGGTACCGAAGACTTAATCGTATTTGATTGTAGATATGTCTTAAAGCATCCAAAAACAACAAATGGTACATAGACAGTGGATGCTCCAGACATATGACAGTGATTTCGAAAGTTTTACCACAATACAACCTAAAGAAGGTGAAAAGGTAAAATTTGGAGGAAATCAATATGGAAAGATAGCAGGAATTGGTGAAATAAAAAATCATAAGGGCATACAAGTCAAAGACGTATATTACGTTGAAGGCTTGTGTCATAACTTGCTGAGCGTGAGTCAAAGTGCAGATAAATACAACTGGGTAATATTTGACTTAGAGGAATGTCTAATTGTGAACAAGAAAGACTTACAATTAGATAAGAAGAATCTAAAGGCAAAGCTCAGAGAAAAAAGGGAAGGTAACTAATGTACTCTTGATATCAGTAGAAATTATTCTTAAAATTGTTTTCTAAGTAATGCCGATGAAAGTTGGTTATGGCTTAAGAGGCTAGCTCATGTCAACATGCACCAACTAAACAAACTTCTCAAAAAGGATTTAGTACTTGGATTACCTAAAGCAAAATGATTTGATTTGTGACACATGTCAGAAGGGTAAACAAACTAAATCATCTTTCAAAATTGAAAAATGAGATCACAACCAACAGACCACTTCAATTATTACACATGGATTTAGTTAGACTAGCAAGAGTTCAAAGTCTTGGTGGCAACTTATATTCATTAGTCATTGTTAATGATTTCTCTAGATTTACATGGAGTATTTTTCTATCATCAAAGGATGAAACCTTCAGAGAGTTTTTTATATTTGCCAAGAAAGTGCAAAATGAGAAGGGTATGTCCATTACAGGTATCAGGACAGATCATGGTAGAGAATTTGAAAATCATGCTTTTGAAGAATATTGTGATACTAATGGCATTGATCACAATTGCTCTGCTCCAAGGACACCTTAACAAAATGGAGTCGTGGAATGAAAGAACAGAGTACTCACTTAAATGACTAGAGAAATGTTGAATGAAAAGAACATGTCTCAAGTTTTCTGGGCCAATGCAATGAGCACAACATGCTACATTTCAAACAGAGCCTACATCAGAACAAAACTTGGAAAGACACCATACAAACTATACAAAGGAAGGAAGTTAAACCGTGCTCATCTGTACATCTTCAGTTGTAAGTGTTTCATTCATAATAATGGTAAAGATAACTTAGGAAAATTTGATTCTAAAATATATGAAGGAATTTTCCTATGCTATTTTAACCGAAGCAAAGCATACATAGTTTTCAATAAACGAACTTGTGTTGTTGAAGAAACAATTCATGTTGTATTTGATGAATTTGAATCATCTGAAAAAACTATTGACGATGAGTAGGAAGTTGTTTTAAATCAAAAAAATGGTCAACGTAATCCTAAATCTTTCATCCCAGAAGTTGATCAAACCAAGGAAGAAGATAAATCACTAAGACAACATAGAGGTTGGAAATACAATAAAAGTCATCCCCTAGAGTAAGTCATAGGAGATATGAATGAAGGAGTCAAAACTAAGAATAAAATTTTCTATGAAGTTAGTTTTTCTATATTTATTTCTGACAGTGATTGGGTTATAGCAATGCAAGAAGAACTAAACCAATTTGAAAGTAATCAAGTTTGGGATTTTGTACCCCGACCTAAGGATCATCCGATCATTGGCACTAAATGGGTATTCAAGAACAAACTTGATGAATATGCAATCATTGTCAAAAACAAGGTAAGAATGGTGGCAAAAGACTATAATCAGGAAGAAGGAATTGATTATGAGGAAATATATGCTCCAATGGCTAAATTGGAAGCTATACGAGTACTCTTAGCCTTTACATGCATCAAAGGATTCGAACTCTATCAAATAGATGTAAAAAGTGCATTTCTAAATGGCTTCATCATGGAAGAAGTGTTTGTAGATCAACCTCTAGGTTTTGAAGATGTAACCAAACCTGAACATGTTTTTAAACTAAGAAAACCATTATACGGTTTAAAACAAGCTTCTAGAGCATGGTATGAAAGGCTCTGTAAATTTCTCATTAATCAAGGTTTTGTATGAGGAAAATTTGATATATCCCTTTTTACAAAATAAAAACAAGATGATATTTTAATTGTACAAATATATGTTGATTATATAGTTTTTGGTGCTACTGATGAAACCTTGTGTAAGGAATTTTCTGAGATAATGCAGGGGGAGTTTGATATGTCAATGATGGGAGAACTGAATTTCTTTCTCGGTTTACAAATCAAACAAAGAAAGAATGGAATCTTCATATCTCAAATGAAGTATTTGAAAGAGCTATTGAAGAAGTATGGAATGGATAAAGCAAATGGAATGGACACGCCTATGAGCTCAACTACATTGCTTGATGCTGACGTCAAAGGAAAAGATTACAATATCACAAGATACAGAGGAATGATTAGATCATTACTATATCTTACTGCAAGTAGACCTAACATCCAATTCAATAATGTTATGTGTCCAAGATATCAATCAACACCAAAGGAGTCACATGCTGAAACCGTTAAATGTATCTTTCGATATCTTGCTGACATGACAGAATTTAGTCTTTAGTATCTTAAAGAAAGAAATGAATATCTAATTTCATATTTAGACTCTGATCATGGAGGATACTAGATAGATAGAAGGAGTACCAGTAGACAAAGCTAGTTTCTTGGAGGACCACTTGTGTCATGGTTTAGTAAGAAACAAAATACAATGTCTCTTTCATTAACAGAAGTTGAGTATGTTGCAGTATCAAGTTGTTGTGCACAAGTGTTATGGCTAAAGCAACAACTACAAGATCTTAGTATTTATTTGAAGGAGATACCAATATACTGTGACAATACTAGCACGATGAGCTTGCCAAAGAATCCAGTTTAACTCAGCATTCCAGAACCACACATATTGATGTTAGACATTATTTCATCAGAGATTATGTCCAAAAGAAAGATGTCAAAGTGATATTCATTCCAAATCATCTTCAAATAGCTTATATTTTTACAAAACCTCTTGCAAAAGATCAATTCTTATATATCAGATGAAATTGGGAATGGTAAATCAAAATGAATTGTAAGTTATTTAATGTTTATAAAATGTTAGATAATGTTATTTATTGATGTTTTGATTATTACTAAGTTAAACGTCGGAGCTTCTAGCAATATGTTTTGTAGGCTCTTGATATTTGTGTTTGGGTATGAAAGGCAGAGGTTAACAGAGTACTATATTACTCAAGGGACAACTTCAATTAACCTATATTACCCGAGTGATAATCGGAAGTGATGATAAATATCACTCGAGTAACCACTCAAGTGATGACCTTGAAAATGAGGCAGAGAAGCATTAATTCAAAGGGAAACAACAAAAGGGTTGAAAGTGAATAAGTCAGTAGCTCAAAAGATTGATCACTCGAGTAGCTACTCAAGTGATGGGACAAAGCTAGTCGAGTAAGCCATCGAGTGATCATGACAGCAGATTACGAATTACCTTGTTTTCAATTCATTTCTACCTTAAAGTGTCATCAAATTATCAAGGGAATATACATGGATAATTACAATATTATTCATGTCAGGTATGCGTTTAAATTTGCTTCATTTTTAAATTTTTGGTATGATAACTCGAGTAGCTACTTGAGTGATGCCTCAAGATCACTCGAGTAGTCCTTCGAGTGATGTCGGGCACTAAGGCTTTATCTGTCACAACTCGGTCATTTTTCATGAAATCTCCTCGAGTGATACTCCTAGTGCTCTCCTAAAAAATTTTCATAAATAGTTTTTTAGCTTATTTTCGTAAAAACCCAGTAAATTTCACTTCCAAAAACCTCTCAAAATCTTCTGCCCTACTGTTAACTTGCGGGAGAAAATTTTCTGAAATTCTTGTTCTTTTAATCAAAATGGTTAGAACCAAAACCACCACTCCCGATAATCCTTATGAATCTTCTATTCCTTAGAAATCACTTGAATCTACTCCATCTCCTCCAGCCAAAAGGCAAAAGCTTACTCCCAGATCAAAAGTTAAAGCAATGCCGCAAGCCAAACCAAAATTTAAGGGAGTTGTGATCAAGGAACCCACTGCCACAAGAGCTCAATCTAAGAAGGATATTCCTCCTGGTAGAGTCAAAGAGACTAAGGCACCATCTCCACCTCCTTCTGATTCCTCTGACACACCATCTTTCTCTGAGAAGCCATCGAAAAAGGCTAAGTTTGACAGAAAACTTGCCCAAGCCATGGCAAGTATTCTAGATGAAGCTCAAAAATCTAAAGGAGAGAAGCATAGTCAATCTTCAAAGGAACCAGAAGAAAAGAAATCACATTCCTTCCAAAGGGGTTTAATGTGAAGAAGATTGAAGAGTCTCAGAAATTCAAAGATCTCTTTTCAAGAAGAAGAGTGTGCAAGATGCAATTTATTGACTCCAAGCTTCTTCAAGAGGTAATGAAGTTCAATCTAATACCTTATCTTGAATCCTATATGCCTTGGCTTACAATTAAACTTCCTTTTTGCACCAAGACAGTAAGGCATTTTTATTGTAATCTAGAGCCTGTGAATGATCCTCTTCGAGATGCCTTGGAAGGAGAAATGGTTTCTAAGGTTAGAAGTCAAGAAGTTCTAATCTCACCTTCCAAAATAAACACCTGGCTAGGAATAGAGGATCCCCTTGAAGATATTTATCCTACCCTAGAATCGAGCTAGTTGTTTTAGGTTTTAAGGCCTCGAGAGATTGTGGGACCTCTCAATTTTAACCCGAGTGATATGTGTGATTTTCATCGAGTTCTATGGTATATCTATTCAAGAGCCATAGTCAACAAATCCAACAACTTCACTCATTTCATAGAGAGGGACTTCAGAAAATTTGCCTCAATTCTCCTCAAAGAGAAAAAGGACTTGGGAGAATATATCTTTGCTTAAATCAAAAGATATAGATTTGAAGGAAAATCCACCACTCCAATGCCTTATCCTCAACTTATGTCCCTGTTTCTCAAAAAGAACAAGATTTGGTATTTGGAGAATAGTGAACCAATTGAGAGGCTAACTCCAATGGGAAGAAACCAAATTGGAAACTTATACATTGATATTCCCCTGAAGACTCCTCTTGAATCTGGTCCCAAGAAGAAAAAGACTAAGGTTGAATCTAATAGGTTGGATGATACTCAGTCATTTGCTTCTGCTGCATCATTCATTGGTTTAGCATGACATTCATAGAGAATATTCTTATGAGTTTTCATGTTGACATTGCAAATACTAATGATGAATTGATAACCCACATGAATTTCAAGATGGGAGAGCTTGTAGAGCGTATAGATAAGAAGTATAAGGAGATGTTGGTAGAGCAGCGGGTACAGGGTAAGCTTCTGAGATCACTTCATGCCAGACTTGATGCTTTGGCATCTAGCTCATCCACTTCTGGTTCATCTGTGCCTACTACTACTGAGCCAGTACCACCTTTTGAGTCAGGACCTTCTTCTTTTCCTTCTCCTAATTTGCCTCTCACCATTTCTAGAAACCTCCTATTCTCTATGCCTAACACAGAAACACCTGAGGCCATTCACATCACCATTGATGACTCAGTTCCTCCAGTCCAGCCAGTTCAACCTGAGCCAGTGCCTACACCTATTGCATCCCCAACTGGCACTGAGGAAGTGGTTGTCTCCTCTAGTGATCATCAATCAATTGAAAAAGCAATAAAAGTGGAGATTTCTTATCAGGACCTAGCCCCGCAAAGTCCTCTAAAGGATCTCATTGTGGTTCCTCCTTTGGTACTTCCTGACCCTAAATCTTTTAGCTCCTTTTCAGATTCTTCCAGTTCAGATGATTCACATGGCTTTGGCTTCACACCTCTTCCTGTCAAACCCATCTTTGCAGTCAAGCCATCCTCCTCTCTTGATTGATCCTACCCTTGTGATGAAGACAAAAAGAGGGAGAAGAACTTGGGTGATTTTGTGAAAAGTGATGTGATTATCTTGTATAAGAATGCATATGGATATGGGTGTATAGGGTTTAAGGGAGCTTTATGCTTTATTAGCTTTACTAGTTTTTGTTTTGGTATCATGAACTAATTATGTTAATATCATAAACTCATTCTGCAGTTTAAATTTGAAGTTATTTATCAATTGTGGACTAATGAGTTTTTGAATTGTGTGCAAGGTAGACTTTTACAAAATTATGGGCTTTTGACTTTAACATCCTTAAAATTGGATTCCAAAAGGTTTCACAAAAATAAATTTCTCAAGATCATTAGATTTGAATCAAAAAGATCTTCACCAAGTTATTTCAAAAGAGTTTTCAAGTTTAAATTGAACAAACGATTGCATATGAAAAGTTTTCAAAAACTTTGTTCAAAATCACCAAGTTTTGTCATCATCAAAAAGGGGGAGAATGTTAGATCCTATATGTTTTGATGATAACAAAGATTGGATTAATGATACAAAAAGTGTTGATAGTAAACAAAAAGGTTTGAATAAAGTAACTAAGCTTTTTATACCAGGCAAAAGCATTACTCGAGTAGGCACTCAAGAATGAAGATGAAGCAAAAGATAGAGTAGAGGAGAAATAAACATTGTGAGATTTTTTAAGACATTACTCGAGTAAGCACTCAGGTAATGGCCTTCATTACTCGAGGGACAACTCGAGTAATATGTGAGAAATTGTTCCAGTAAGCTCTCTGTTAAGAATTGAATGGGATTACTTGAAGGGATCATTCGAGTAATCTACAAAGTTATTTGAGACTTTACTCTAGGGACCACTCGAGTAATTAGAGAAGAAATCATCCAGTAGCTCTCGACCAAGAAATGACTGACATTACTCAAAGGGATCACTCAAGTAATCTGTAAAGTTATTTGAAGCATTACTTGAGGGCTACTCGAGTAAGCAGGTAAGCAAAGAAGAAGTTACTCTTGGCTAATAATTTGATGCCTTTACTCGAGGGATCACTTGAGTAATCAAGTCTTCCAGGTATTGTAAGATGAATTACTTGATGACTTACCTGAGTAATATGGCTAGTAAACGTTGACTTAACTCTTTGCCAAGTTTTTTAAAGGCTTACTTGAGTAGCCACTCGAGTAATAAAGCATGATCACTGAGTAGCCACTCGAGTAGTGCAGTATAGAAAGCATGATTTTAATATAAAGTTTATTGATTTGTTATCCATATGATTAACCTTTTACTATATTAGTTTCCTAAGTATATTTGTAGAGAAATAATGAAGAGATCATGTACTAAGAGAGAAGTCAAATATATCATCGGTAATGTTCGAAACGCCTACCTATCACAAACAACTAGTTTTCAAATTTGAAGAATGGTCAAACGAAGCTACGTGACTCTAACGGACATTTTTGAAATGCTTCCAACGAACATCACAAATCATCTATATATATGGAGCATTCAAAGAACAGAACACAACAACTGAGAACACAAACTCATATCGATCAATATATTATTTGTGCTCTGTTTTCTTATATTCATTATTTCTACTTCAGTGATTATACATTTGCTCTATGAGAAAGTTTTTCATTACAAACTCAATATTTGTTATTGAGAAAACTTAAGGTTGTGGAACCTTGAGTTGGGGATTTCAGTACAACGTGTAAGGGGGGGCGAGTATCCAATAAAGGAACATGTTGTGTGTTGAGGTGACAAGAACCCACTGAATCTTGGAAGATATAGTGAAACTCTCAGAGAAGCTCTGAGGACTGGATGTAGGTAAAAGTGGTTATGGTCGAACCAGTATAACACCTGGTGTACACTTTAGTGATATTTCTCCTAGCCCTTAACTGCTTTAAATTTCCAGTCAATTTTAATTTACATAACGAACTTGCTAGTATCACCTAATTCACCCCCTCTTGGGTGAAACGCTTGTTCTAACACATTGTACTATTACCTATCGTTAATTTTTTTTTTGTTTCAATTGTTTTTTTACTTGAATTGTAGGTGGCATTGAGGGAGGTAGGAAGGAAGGAAAAGAATGATCTTTGATATATCATTGGATATTTATTATTTTGAACTTTTTTTATGCTTTCTTTGGATTAAATAATGTTGAATACAATTATTTAGTTTGTATTTTGCATTTCTCAAAAACCTTCCTATTTTTGGTTCCATTATCAGAATATTGGGTACTCTAAACTACATTGATCATATATGTTGTTTATACTTTGTATCATCTTTCATTAAAACTTGTTGAGGCTTTTCAATTTATAAATTCAATGACGTTTTGTTGTTGAAAATCCAGGTACAAAATTTCGGTTTTATCTAAGAAAACCGAAACCGAACCAAATTATTTTGGTTCAGTTATCTTCCACTATTCGATTTTGATTCAATTCTAAAAAGTCTTTCATTTTGGTTGTTTGGTTTTTACCAAAAACCAAATGCTCACACCTACTTCTTCTTCTATCATTATTCTTTTCCAATGTGCAAAGCATCTTTATCTTTTATTCTTCTAGTTTTTTTAATAACCCGGGTAACCCACCCAGCTCAGCGGGTTACTTGGCTTATCATCGAGTTTCCTCAGTTCAGAACGAGTTGCTTTGGGTTTCTTTTCCCTCAGTTTAGACACTCAACTGGACTAGAAAAGTGGCTAGTTCACCATTTTCAGTCTGGCCGGTTTGGTTTTTAGAACAATGGGTTTTTTCAAGTAATTAAATAGTTTATTCAAAATTTATACATTTGTTTCTCATTTCTCATTTCTTTTTTTTATATTTACATTTTGGTTTTATTTGTTATATAAAATTTATTACATACTTTTATTTAAAATGATTTTTTGTCAAAATATAAAATAATTAATATAAAGTTAAAGGTGTATTATATATATTTAGAATATTTAATTTCCTTAAAATTATTTTAATGAAATTGATATTTTATTTGTTAAACAATATATGCATAAATATTATTTTTAATTTAATATGGTGTCACCATCCGACCAAATAGCTTGACCGATCCAATCGTTTGAACCGAAGTACTAACCAAAGGAACATACAAAGCTTAGTTCCTAGCATTATTTTCATAATCAATCCACATTTGATGAGCCATTGTATCCCTTATAAGCTAACCCCAAGATGCCTTATTTCCATCACACCTTGGAGTATGGTTATCATCATTAGAGACATCTTTAGCTACAAGTTCATCACCCACTTGACAAATAAGCTTTGCATCAGGCTCTATATTCATTAAGTAATTATGGAGAATACAACAAGTATCAATGATCAACTTTTAAGCTTTGACACCATAAGTAGGCTCTGCAGCACTTCTTAAAATTACAAATATATTTTTCAATACCCTCAAAGCCCATTCAATTGCATATACAATTATGCATATCAGAGATTGAAAGGTTTTCTATGGTTTTAGGGTGGATCTCTATCTAAATATTCTTTCAAATGGAAGTGAACTCCTCTATAAGATGTAATAAGACCACTTCTTAACATAAATCTAACATCGACCAAGTAAAATTTCCCTATCATCAAGTAAAACAGTTACTTTAATTATTAGTTTTAAATTAGTGATGCTATTCAATTATATTACGTACAAATTTTCACAAATTAGTATAATTGTTACCTTGAGGGGTCTTAAAGCTATTTTCTTGTTTTAACACATCTTTTATAATCCTTGACTTTGATGAAGTGCCTTCCCTTCCCACATGCACATAAATGAATCTTAAATCAAATGTGCAAGTTGGTAACATATTTTGTGTAGAGAACTCCTTCCTACTATGAGGAGCACATACCATGGATACTTTTGGCATATATATGTGTTTAATCTATGACCCTAACACAATCCTTAACATATGGGTAAAATTTGTCAATAACCTAAATTTTAGGAGAGACTCTAGTACCCTTTGGTTGTACAAGGAATTCATCTTCTAATTCAATGATTGCACCTAATACACTATGGAAATTAATGATGGGTAATTGTATTAGCATAACACCTAAACCAAACATAACCATATGGTTTTTGTTTTATAGGATAAGATGTTAAAGGCTTTAGCAACCAATTTTTCCATACTTGAGTATTGTGTGGGCTTTAGCCCACCATCTCTTTCTAACATATTACACAATCCTAAAATATAGACCACTAGAAGTCCAAGTATTTGAGATATCACTTGAAAATGACTTGCAATGGAAATCATAGTTCAACAAATGGTAATAAGAATTCAATTTGCTAGTTTAGTAAAAAATACCCAAAAGAATTTGAGTTAGGTTGATTAGACACTTCCATATTGGGCGAGGTCTAACCCCTCTAACCAAAACTCAATATAAACACCCTAGAAAGTAAGCACTTCTTAATACACTATTAAACACCACTTTGTATGCAATTATGAAATCACTAAACTTTCTTAAATACCAAACCTCATCAACTGATAAGTCTAGCACCATAAGAGAAGAACCCTACTCTTAAGATACTGTTAAACCATCTAAGTATGTGAATGTGATTAGTAATGCTTTAAGTTTGAGAACAATCCCATTTCAATCAAACAACCAAACAATGTCGTGCTTAATAGAAAGAAATCAATGGAACCATAATGTAACATATATAATACCATATGTACTAATGAGCACAAATCCTCATTACAAATCCAAATCACAAATATAATCCAACAAAGCTACTTAAACAAGTAAACTAAAGTCCAACAACATAAATATAATCTCTAAAATTGAATATCATAAATACATAGCTAAACAAATGGGTTAAAGCATAAAAATTCCCCTTGAAGCTTGGAAACTCTTGCTATCTTCACTATCTTCAAGAGTTGAAGCTTCTATGAACGCATAGCTTAAGAAACAGCACTAAGGAGGAAATCCTTGGCCATACTATTTGGAGGTTGAAGGAAATCAAGGGACATAGAGGTGGAATGGAAGAAATGGAAGAGGTGCAAATTGGGAATGAAGTGAATGAAGATAGAGAGGCAAGAAATGAAAATGGAGTGAAGGAAGATGATAGAAATGAGGGTTTAGGTCAAAATTTAAGTTTAGAAGTAAGGTCAAGCGAGAAAAATGGGTTAGGGTCTGAATGGAGTGCCAAAATTTTGTAAAACCTACATTTCTAGTTGATGTAGACTTTGATAACTCACCTCGAGAAGGGTGTTACTTGTTGACGTAAGTGACAGTAAATCAACATGCTCAAAAGTGTTAAACTCTCGCAGCGAGTGTGTTACTCGTCTAGGCGAATTGCATAATTTCCGCAGCTAAAATTTGCTTCTTTTGCTTATCATTCTAGACTTTTCTCTTCATTTCAAGGTCCCTACAATACAAAACAAATTTAAAGAGATAAAATATAACAAGAAATAATATTAATCAAAGTAATCTCGAAAACTTATCAAATGTACACTTTTTAACCTTAATTTAATGTAATCACTCTTATCCTAGAAATAACTATAATTAATGTAATTATGGTTTGAATACATGATAATTACCCCCTAAAATAGCAGAAAATTCATGTAAATATTAGGATTCATCAACTAGACAATAAGATAAACAAGGCACGCTGCAAGTCTTCGATGCATTTCCCATTATTGCACAAACAATTACCTTAATTAATGACCAAAACAAGTAGACTCAGTATAACACACGTGTGTTTGTGTGTATGTATATATCTACTTATTATATATAAATATATCTAATTTCAACTACAAAACATGAATTAACAACCAATGAGGTAGATTGATCATGCTTTATACTATAAGAACTTCAAGCAACTAAATACATGGGTTTTGTTGAATGGACAAGGAAGTCATACTATTTACGGCTTCTTTATTTTTTTCCTTTCTTTTCAGCATATATAATGTTTTCTTCTTTAGGGAGGAGAATATATCAGCTAAAAATCAGTATAGTAGTATATAGCTAACGACAGTTGTAGTGCCTAAAATTTGGTTTTTCCCAGAGGGGGGAGGAAAAATAGGGAGCCGCTGCCAAAATTTTAAAAAAGGGAATTTTGGAAACTTTTAAAAAATGAAAATGGTCTAAAAAACTAGATAGGGTTCGGGAGTCGATTATGTATAGTGTAACACCCTAGTTACATTATCATTCTGATATGTCTTTCGTAGTGAATCTAAACCACTAAGTGATATTTCTTGGTAAACAATTTCAAGTCCTAACTCTAATACAAGATTCGAACCTGCACTTAAAGGGGTTTTCTGAATAACTTGAAAATTTTCAAAGATTTTTCTCCATAGTTAACACTCACTGTGACTGATCTTTCCTTAATTCTCTTGATTATGTACACAGAAGCGTTTCTATACAATTTGTTAGCGGTTCATTTTTGAATTCCGACTGTTAAGCCATTATTCTTACCAGATATTCTTAACTAATGGGCTCGTACCATGCAATTACCCACTTCTAATTCAATTATCGCGTTTGGATAACTAATTCATTTGTCACATGGGTTATATAGTTATTCATTGCAAATATATTAATTTACATAATGGACTAGTGCGTGAATAATTCTTCTCTTCTTTATTGCAACTTCTTTCCTGGAACAGTGGCCTGCACTCCTTTTTTGTGCTTAGCTACCTATATGGTTGGTGGTGTAATATCCTGAATTGTAGTTAAGGGCTAATGACTTCAAAGATGATGTAATTAATGTTAATCAAACACCTTTGAAGAATATAATGTGTATTGTGATATAAATGTGTTTAAGGATGATTTGGTATATGTTGTGATAAGCAGGGGCAAAATGGTAAATTTACCAATGAATTGGTCTGTTACCGAAGAGGAAACTCATTGGTAACTTAAAGATTAGCAGGTGTGATTTATTGTCAAGTGATCTATAGGGGTGGAATCCTATGTATAAGAATTCATGTATGGTCATGGTAAGAAAGCAAGATTATGACATGTGACAAGATATGGACCATTGGATCAAAAGTCAAATTTTCAACATATTTTCTCTTCCCTCTCCCTCCAAAGTCAGTTTAAGCATGGGAAAAAGGGAAACTTCAGATCATCATCTTTAGTTCTTCATTTCTCTCTCTTTGTCCTCCATTTTCGCACAAAAGAAGGAAGAAAGAGAAAATCAAAGGTGAGATTTTGACATCTTTGTTGGCCTCTAATGATCCAGGTCTCTTTATTAATGTTATTCACCTTGATGAGAGCTTCATCTTGATGGCTTTAGATTTTGGAAAGAAGGTGTTTTAAAGCTTGAGTAAGTTTGAAAACTAGAGAATCAAGAAACTAGCCTTTGGAAGTTGAAGAGGTGAGCATTTATGGCATTTTGATATATATGTTGTAATTATTGGTTAAGATTTGATAGTTGAGGAATTTTGCACTGATTTCATGAGAATTGGAGATGGATGAGCTAGATATGGTAATGTATGGGAAATGGTGTTAGGATGTATTATTGTGTCATTGGTTTTGATTGGAACTTGAAAGACTAAGTTTGGGCTATTGGTTGGTTTGTGTCCAATATGTTGGCCTAAGACTAAACTTGTTGATAGAATGTGATTTTGGGTGTTTTCAAGTTACCAATAGGTTCCTTATGGAATTTTAGGGCGGAATGAACTTTGGTATAAGTTTTAGGACCATTGGAAATGAATTGGGCAAGTTTGGAAAATTATATCAGCAGCTACGTTTTGGCTTCTGATAAGCCTCACTCGAGTGAGGTGGGGTCTCACTCGAGTGCAGCGGGATATTTTCCCTTACTCTTCAACATTTGGTTAAGTCCTCAGGCAGAAACTATGAGTGTCTTTCTTCACTTGTGAGTGATAAGGGTTTCCACTCGAGTGCATAGGGTATCACTTGAGTGCATGTGTATGTAGCACTATGGACGTGCGTCTCAGGTTAGCACTCGCAGGCAAATTGTCAAGAGTGCACGTGGGCACTAGTGAGTATTGGGAAGTCACTCGAGTGCTAGGGCTAGTACTTGAGTGCACTTGTCATTTTGGGGTTTTAGTTGCTCTTGGATTGTCACTTCCTGTACTTCACTCGATGGAACTCGGGTGAATATGTGTCATCACTCGAGTGCCAAGGATAGTGCTCGAGTTAATTGGCCACCCCAGGGTGTGTTGGTGCTCTCAGGTACATACTTTCTATGACTCACTCACTGGGACTCGAGTGTGAATGGGGATATCACTCGAGTGTGTTAGCCCAAAATCAGTGTTGTTCTTCTGAAAAAGGGATTTTGGGGGTAGTTATCCTAACCCTTTAGGCATGTGTCTAGGCTCTTAATACCTACCTAAAGAGTCCAAATGATAACCAACATTAAGAATGATGAAAGTAAGAACTGGAATAGAGAATTAATCCACTGTTCTTGATTGTGATTATAGGATTCGACATTTGCCCTGGCCGTGAGCAGCGTCTGCCTGATCACCGTCAGAAGGAACAAGGTAGTTACTCTTCTCTTATGCTATGTGTAAATGTATTATATGTGTGTGTATCATTGTTTTGTGATGATATCTGATGCTGCTGCCTATACAGCTGGTGATAGCTGTCGTTATCCAGCGTGAGCTGGCGTTATATAGCAAAAGCTGTCGTTATCTAGCATAAGCTGGCATTATACAGTGAAAGTTGTAATTATCCAGCGTGAGCTGGCGTTATACAGTGAAAGTTGTCGTGATTATGTATACAGCTGTGAGTGCTGTTGTTGTGATGAAAGCTATATTTCATTGTGTTGATGTGATGCTGTTGTTAATGATTACTTACATGCTATATATATATTTATATATTATACAAGTGATTTGTTACTACTGCGATTCTTTTGAATCTCATTCTTTCTATTGTTAAACCTACAGACAGGGCAGGTGGTTCCTCAGGGAAGCGGCCAACCAAGAGCGGTTAGGAATTCTGGGGGATAATGTACAGTTGGTTATCTGTTTCAGAGAGGGATTACCATATATTATTTTTGGAATGTAAATGATATTTAAGTTCTGGTTGTGTAATCCCTTAGATGGAAGCCTAAAACCTTTAGTTTATATATATGAACCCGGGGGTTATCGAGATTTTGGTTGTACACTCTAATATGTATGAATGTGAATTAACTGCGTAGGTAATTATATTCGAAATCTTAAAATTGAGACCAAGATAGAGATGAGTTTTTGAAAGCATTTTTGAAAACCCTACTGTCAGGTAGGGATTTGAAATGAGTTTAAAATATCTATAGGTTTCTAATTTGTTTAAACTACGCATTTTCGAATCATAATTATGGATTTCAAGGCAGGGGGTTACAGGTTGGGGAAGGGTGAGAATCAGGGGAATCTCAGTAGCAAGCATTACAGACAATGCATGTAAGATGAATGCTAGTGCATGATATGCTTGCCTCACATAGGCTCATGTTCACATAATGATATTCTACATGCTCAATATTTCGTGCAACATACTTATAGCCACATCCATAACAAAAACAAAGCTTCATTCATTTATACATATTTCACACAATCAAGTAAAGCAATACATGAAATCAATGCATAGCATAAACATCGCATACATGCAAGCAAGTAAGTTCACTACCTTTTGTCTTCGAGTCCCCTTATATACCTTTTCTTCCAACCACTGAAGTTGCTTCTTCTTTGTCACCTCATAGCCCTAGATATATAGCCACATTATTATCTTTAAAGTTCATATATTAGGCCCAATGTGTAGATAATGGGCCCACACTAACTTTATGGGCTTAACTTAACCCTTAAAGGTTTAATTCCATTACAAAAACACTTTACTTGAATTTTTGTACCGTTACTAAAAAGCTAGCAGAATTTTCATTAATCTTTGAAAATTCATAACTAATTCTAGAAAAATTAAAATAGGTTGGTTCTAGTGGTTAATTAAAGCTCTTTAAGGAAAAAATATCATAAAGCATCAATTACAGCTACATATTTCCCAAAAATTCGTCAAACACATATTGCCACATATTTCATTCTAGAATCAAGGTCAAATTTTGAAAAATCATAACTTTCAATCCACTAGTCCAAATGTCTTATATTACCTATCAAATTAAATCCCAGGATGTATACTTTAATCCTGTAGAATTTCATATCATTTAGACCATGTTTGACGAATCAAAAACACATTGCAAGTTCACTGCCTCTAAAAAAAATTCAGGCAGCTTAACACAGACTTCCAAAATCATCATTTAACCATAAATACATGATTAAACCTTAAACATACCCCTTGGCTGAAATATGAATAGTACCACCCTAACAAATACCCATCCAAATAGCAAACCAATTGGTTCATAACGAAGCCTACGCTTACCTCTACGTGTTTCCACAATCGATTCAGAAATTTGACAGTATTCCAGCAAGCAAGATGGCACCAAACACCTCCAAAAAAATCTAAAACCATAGAAATGAAGCTTGGGATGAGCAGAAGAAGGTTTGTGAAGGGTATTTTGAGAGAAAACACCAATTTGGAGGTGAAATCGGCTCCGAAGCTCAAGAATGGTTACTATTCACCCTTTTTCTCTCCTCTTCCATTTTCTCACTATTTTTCTCTATTTTTAGGCTGTTTAGATGAAATTAATAGCCAAGAGGGAGTATTGAACAATTATGCCATGCGTTAGATTCCTACAATGCCATTTGTTCGGTGATCCAGTGATTAGGTAACACGTGTCACTTTACAAAAGTGGGTCCCACATCCCTCTCTCTCCTCTTAGACGTTCCTATTGGTCAAGGGAAGGAGAGGCCTGACAATTTCCCCAGACTCCTAGTACAGTGTTTGAGAAAGTCTAGACCCGATTGGACTGGGGACCGGTGGATTTCCTAGGCTTAAGCGCTAGGTAGTGCTCTCCAGAGATGCCAACACAAAAGGCATAAAGCAAGTGTAATGATGAGGGACACTTGTCACCTCCTTATTTGGCCAACACAAAAGTAGCCTTTGTACTTTGTAATGATTATGGGACATTTGTCACTTTCTTACTTGGCCAACACAAAAGGTGTCTCATTATAAGTAATCATTACTTACTTTATTAAAGTTACTGTAATACAGTTTCTTTATCAGTGCATACTTGGGATTCTACTCGGACCGAGGTGCACATAACGAGGTACAAAAGATAACACCAGGTCGGAGTATGTGTGTGTGGGCCCTACATGGCACTACATAGGGATGTCTACTTGAAAAACACATGGTACACATGTTTGCCATGAAAATGCTATGTGTACACTTACACCAACCTATTTCACCCAACTAATATGTTCCTTACTGATAGAGCTCAATATTTATATCTTTTTATTAATTAATCTTAGGCTTTTGTGGGACTTAATTGAATATTTTGGGCATAATCAAGTGTTAATGTGAGACTTTAATGGAAGAATAATTTGGGAATTAAAGTGGTTAAATTGTTATATTTTTAATTAATATTTGTTATTCCCATTATTCTTTAATTGTGAACAAAAGATATTACCTTTGTGAATATAATTTTGTAGGTGATGATGTGGCACAACTTGAGTGGTAAAGGTAAAAGATGTTATTTTGGAGCTTAATGAAGGACAAAAGTGGAACATCACAAGTACAGAATTTATTTTCACATATTTTCTAAGAGGAGGTTAAATGAGTAAGGGCCTTGTTTGGTGGTTGCAATTTTGTGCCTAATGTTAAAACACATTTTTTATCTCTTATCCAAACAAGGCACAACTCACTTTTAACCTAAAGAATAAAGGAAGAGAAGAGGAGGTCATTGTTTTGGCACTAGAGTGGCGGCTGCTGAATTGAAACACGCTGAACCGAATTGGAGAAGAGAAGCAAGCTGGACCAAACCAAAAGGGACCTTGACCGAGTTGGACAAAGAGGAAGAATAGAAAAAGGAGGGACACGAGACAAAGAAGAGGAGTTGACCGGTTGAAAAGGAAAGGAAAATGGTTAACCGAAATTGAAGAATGAATCAGGATGCAAGCTGGACCGTGAGGGAATTGAATGGAAAGAAGAGAAAGAGTGAGCCGATTTTGTTGACTCAAGAGAAACTTGCTGACCGAATTGGTGAAGGAGAAAAGATCAAAAGGAAAGAAAAAGAACCCAGCCGAAATTATTGACTGGTTTTAGAGATGTTGAACCGATGGAGTTAATGGAGAAATAGAGAAGAAGCTCAGCCGAAATTGTTGACCGGTGAACCAATGAGAAGAGTGGACCGAGAGGGTTGAAAGGAAGAGGGGACGATGGAATAAAAAAAGAGTGTTGCGGCTGTGAAAGAAAAGGAGGGCTGTGCGTGAGAAGGGAGGCAACACGGAAGAGGAGGCAGCAAATGAGAAGAGTGTTGCGGCTGTGAAAGAAGAGGAGGCGTGAGTGTACTTGGAGGGAGCTGTTCGGTTGTGAATTATCAATGGCTTATTCCTTCTCCTTTCATCAATCATTCTCTTCCTCCATGAGTAGCTAAAGTGTTGGTGATTTCCTTGAGTTGGGTAATGGTTTGAGCTTCTAAACTTCAATGGAATTCCTTTAAGCTCTCTTTTTAGTTCATAATTATGTAGCTTGGTTAAGTATGTAATTGTGATCTAGATTGTTAAGCCAAGTGAATAAACTTGGTTGTTGAGCTAGGAGTTGATTAATTAGGCTTTGTATGATTCATATTATGAGTAGGTTGAATTGTTTATTCCAACTTGGTTAAGTGGATTTAAATGATTAAGCTGAATGTTTTGAATTGTTGTAATGGTAATTACAAGCTAGAATTGGAAGTTGGTTATTCATCTCCTTGAGTCACTATTAGTTGGTAGTATTCATTTAATTGCTTCGGTTGAATGAGTTAAATGATTATTGCAAGTATGGAGCTAGTGGTATCTTAGTTCCATCCTCTTGACTCATTATGGAATTCATATTATTAGCAAGCAAGGAAGACTAAAACCCCAACTCAAGGGAATCACATTTCATCATTATTCTAGTTTATTAAATTTACCTTGTTGTTAGTGTTAATTTCAATTCCTTTTGCTTCTTTGTTTTGAAAACCGAAAAATACAAAAATATTGCTTTAGTTTAGTTTAGTTCATTAGTTTACAAATGCAATTTCTCGAAAATGATTTCTCACAACTTTAAGGCTTTTTATCACTTTCCTACTTAGAAAATTGGAAATTAATCTCCTCACAAGAACGACCTAGGTTGAGCTACTACGCTACATTCTTAAACCTAGTTTTATTTTGTGAACTCACACGACAAGGGTTCATCACTTACCACATGACATAACTGAGTGGCGCCTTCTACCAACCCAATGGCACCGTATATCTGTCCTATGCACATCTGCACCGAGACTTTGATCCTATTACCTACACGTACTAGGCCTTCTTCTTGTTAGGGCTGGATCATATAATCCCCTCGAGTCTTTCTATCTCTTGACATTCTTGGGACTCTTCTTGATTTGGGCTTAGTTGTCTGACTTATATAGGTGTATCCTCAAGTCTCTAGGCCCAAAATTTAGGATATTACATATGGGGATAGTGTTAGGCAGCCTACAAGACCCGTTCTTAAGAACAGTTACCCTAAGTTAATTATTTAAAAATAAATATGGCCTTTAAAAATTATTTTACTTACCCAAAAAAGAAATAAAGGGAGTATTTACAAAATAAATAATATAAAAAGTAAAGGAAAAAAGAATGCTTATTTACAAAAGTAAAATAAGAAAAATATATTTATTTACAAAATAGGACTTGATCTAGGAAGAGGACCTAGGGCCTACGTACCCTTTAGAAAAAATAAAGTGTAGTTTGGGGGTATAAATGCATTTCACTTTATTGATGTTTTTTATGGAAATGTTTATTTAATTTATTTGAGAAAATTATTTTTTTATTTGGTTTGTATTCTTTATTTTCATGAAAATAGATCTTTAATGTTTATTTGAAGAAAATAAGGCTTCTTGAAAGGCCTTAGATTAAACTTCACTCCTGCGCAAGTTCCCATAGCCTCACACGGAAGAATAATTATTTTAATAATTGTGGAGGTTCCAAAAACCTCACATAGCATAAAAATATTTTTGAAATCTTATTCCCTCATTTGACACTTTTTTTCTTTAAAAAACAAACTATTTTTTTTATTTATGAAAAATGGTCCAAATTATTTTTCTTGAAAAAAGAGCAACCCACATTGATGTGTCTGTGGAGATTGCAATAACCTTACACGGCTTACCAATGAATGTTAGTCCCTGCAGAAGCTCTAAAAACTTCATATGGCACATGTTAAAGAAAGGGATGCAAATGAGAAAGAGATTGAGAAATTTCGCTTTTCTTTTATTTCAAAACCCTTCCAAAATGGTAGAAAATAAAATAAGGGAAAGGGATATAGATGAAACATGCAACAACTTAATTGCAAGCAAAATGATTAAGATAACAAAACCAGTTTCATCCACAACAAATCGTAACATAAATTGGAGCAATAGAGATTGGGTAGGCTTATATTACCATTCAAGCTTGGTATGTAAAATGCCATGGGGTGATTGAGATGGCAACAAGTGGCCCTAATGCCCCACATGGTCATCCTAATTTCAAACATTAAGAAGGCATAATTGTGATATAATGAATCAATAACGAGTCAATCACCAACAAGAAAGACACCTAGGTAAGTGATTGTCATTGAAACTTACACAATTCATACAACACATTCATCCTACATTGGTGTACAAAGATGAGCACATCACTTTGAAGTTGATATCGAGGAATAACAAAACAAAGGAAGCACACAATTTAGTACCGAGGAACAAAACAAAATCAATAATAAAAACAAAGGTGAAGGAGGGGGAAACAAAATCAAATACTTCAAAGAGAAATAGATAACTCCAAACATATTAGATTCTACCTTTAGCCATGGATGTTAAAGCTCACATGTGACAACAACTATAAGAATAAAGGCCTTCCTTGGGTCATTTGGAATAATGATGAATGGATTACAAGATTGAAAAATATAAGAAAATCAAGGTAAAGAAGATGAGCAATCAGTTTCTCTATTTCTCACTTCCCTCCCTTTCTCTCCCAAATTTCTTGTCTTTTTTAATCTTTTTTTTCCTCTCAATTCTTGTCTCTGATCACTTTTCTTTCAAATTTTCATATGTCTTGCTTCAACCTTTGATCTCCTATTTATAGTGTTAAAGTAAGATTTTCCCCATCAATGCACCTTCTTTGTTTGAATTTTCATTTTTTTTTTTTTTTGTATTTTCTATTGGTAAAGTTTCCTAACTTGACCTTATCACCATCAATGAGAGATTTTTTTTAATTTTTTGGTTTTTATATTTTTTTTGTATTTTTGCTCACAAGCAATTTTCTAATTTAAACCTGTCAACATAAATGAGAAATATTTTTTGTATTTTTTAATTTCTATTTTTTTCTTCTCTATAATGACTTCACACTAAAAATCTGAATATCAATCATCATCAATGAGATGAATTATTTTAAAATTTTTTGGCATTTATTACAAGCCTCAATTACAAGACAATATAATATCCAATAATGATGATCATTTTTTAAATTTTAGTTATAATCCAATTTCCATCAATGCCATTTTCTTATTAATTTAAATGTACAAGGATTAAAGAGGATTTTTTATTTTTTATTTTTTATTATTTTTTAAGTGGGGCCTGGACAAAATGAGGTGTTCACAACAATATTTCCATTATGCAAAAATCAAAATGGAGACAGTAGAATCAATATATCAGCTAACAAAACCAACAGAATGAATACTAAATCACTAATATTCAAAACTAAACAATCAAATATGAAAAAAAATGAAGCAGCTGAACCAAAAGGCACAATCCAAAATCACAATGAACATAACAAAGAAGGGAAAAACAAACCGAAGCTGAAAAGGAAATCAATATTTGAAAGAAGAGCAACTGACTCGGATGAAGAGCAAAGAAAAGCAGAGTAACATAAACAAGAAATCAAACCTCAATTCCAGAAATAAATCAAAACAATGGCGAAAGAAGTCACATCTTAACGGCGATTAGGGAATACTGACAAAGCTCCAAGGAAAGGAAGAGAGATGATCCTAGAGGAGACAATTGAAGCTAGACAAGACAGAGGCCAACAACTTGAGATTGTGAAGAGAACGGTAGGTTTTTCTATGTTAATGAATTCATAAGGGTAATTTGGTAATATGTAAAAAATTCGTGGGTATACTAGTTAGAAGAAGCATAAATATTGCCCTTCCCCTCCAAATCCACCCTGTAATACCCCGAATTTTGAGACTCGAGCTTAGAGAATAAGCCTGAGAGAAGTGGACTGCTAAGCCCCATTTTAGCAAGATCCTAAATTGTGATTAAGGGTTAATGACTTCAAAAGTGGATGTGGTTAGTAATAAATAACCCTTTTGGAGAATATGATGTGATTTGGCACTTGAATGTGATTCGTGTGTGTTGTGAGCAGCGCCGAAACCCTGTATTTGAGTTCAATTGTGGATTAACATCCAAATTGACTTAGAATAGAGGGAAGAATTGAATGTGAATTGTGTTGACATATTGAGATTGTTGTGAAAACATGTCAATGTGATGTGAATTTGATTGATTTGGTGTTTCCAATGGATTCCTTGTGAAAATTTATGTGGGAATGATGTTTGGTATGAAAATGGAACCAATAGAAGCAAAGATGCAAAATCTGAAATTCTGTCCAGTGAAACTCTATTCTGGACAGTCCGTTTGTGTGAACGTTTTGAATGACCAAATGGTGTCTAAAAACTCTGAACCTTTCCATTCTTATAGTTCACATCTCAAGCTTCAAAATGGACATATAATTTGTGCCATTTCATTTTTTGAACTAGGAGATATGACTGTCCAAAGTTTGGGATGGAAACTGAACTCTGTTTTGGGGCAGTGATGAGTTTTATGTAATTATGGAATTTTGTGGTGATTTTTGGTAATGGCCAATATTTTTCCTATGAATAGGACTTAAATATATTTCATTTGGCTTTGGAATCATCTCATTTCGATTTTTCTAAAATTAGTTATGATTTTTCAAAGTTTGGGCAGAAAATCTGCCAGAAAATCCGAAAATGGGAATTATGACATCATCTCAATAAAAGATGACATCAGCATGGAATTAAATATGTTCTCATCTTCTTCAGCTCTCATTTTCTGTCGTGCTGAACTAGCTGAAACTAGTGAGAGAAAGTTGAGAGCTCTTAGAGAGAGAAAGAGTAGAAATCTCGCAAGGTAAGCCGATTTCTCCGACGATCTAGCTCCTAACGCGTATACCCTTGCTTCTAAGCTTCTCTTTCATGTTCTTTAAGGTGTTGCAAGCTCAATTTTCATGGTTTAAAAGGGGCTAGGGTTCAGCCATATTGAGTGAAAGCCAGAGGGAGCTTGAGGTAACTTCCGAAACTTCAATCTTTGATTGTTCTGGCTGCTGTGGTTGATTTAATCGGTGAAATTTCACCGGATTGTCTTTGTTTGTAAATTTGGAAAATGGGTTGGCCTAGGTGTTATGCTGCCCAAATGGATACTAAATGGTAGTTCTAACCCAATGTAATAGTCAATAAAGTGGTTAGGAGTAGAAAGGAACGCATTTACGGAGCCGAAACCGAAAAACCCCAATTTTTCCCGGAGTACATGTATATTTTGGTTATGGCTATAAATGGGTCTTAGAGTTGGATTTTCAATGCTTTTATGGTTCCATTGAGTTCAGGAGCAAAAATTAGGTGGGGTTACAGTTGGTCACTTTTTCGGAAAAGGCCGAAAAAGCATAATTACGAAAACGCCCCTGAAACCCTTAAAGTGGGGCTACCAAGGGTAAATTTGTAAATTGACATTGAATTTGATAATTCCGAGTCCGGAAATGGATTCCTTGGGCGAAAATATGTCAGAATAGCCCATATCAAAATTTCAAGAAAAGTACAGCCGGACCGGGTACGGTAGGGTCGGGCTGGGTCCCCGCGAGTATTTTAGTAATTTTTCAATATAGCTTCATATAACCCCCAGAAACACTATGGAAGTATCTAAATAGTACATTTGACATTGTAGGATCGAATGTGAAGCCCCGAGTTGTTGGCACGTAAATTGAGGAGAAAAGACTGAAGGTAGGGAACTTATCTCTCCTGCATGCTCTGATAACTGTATTAATGTGTTGATGCATGTTATTGCTTTGCTTGATTATGTGGAACATGTATAAATGATTTAAAGCTATGTTTCAATATATGCTATGGCCATATGTGTATCGTTCGAATCATTGAGCTTATAGATTTGTCATTGTATGTGGGCATGAATTATGTGATGCAAGCATGTCATGCATTAAACACTTATCTTGCCTGCATATTGATAATGTTTCCCTACTGAGATTCTCTCGAATCTCACCCTCCCCTACCAACATTTTAGACAGGGCAAGTGGCTCATGGAGGGAGCGGCTAGGACTCCTTCGAGATGAGAGTTGGTAGTTGGTTATAAATGAGTTGTGAAGACTGTATATGATTCGGTTGAATATAGGGTTATAAATTTGAGATGAGATTGTGTAATCCCCATTTGAAGAATTGTAATGGGAAATTGTGCCCCGTGTATCTTTAGCGAAGGTATGTACCCGGGATTGTCGGGATGATTATGTTGTGCACTCTGATATTTATATGAATGTGATTTATCTTCGCGTAGTAATTATATTTGAAATATGAATATGAAACCAAGTTAATTAGATTTTAAAAGGTATTTGTGAAAACCCTATCTCAAGGATGGGATTTTAAATGAGTTTTGATTATTATTGGTCTCTATTTCACTTTAATCGCGTATTTCGGATATAATTACACCCCACTTTGGAGGGGAGGGTTACGGAGGGAGGGAAAGGAAGGGAAATTTTTTTGAAATCTTCCCTCCCCTCCTAAAATTTTTAGAAGCCTAAACAAGGGGATAGGAGCAAAATATCTCCCATCACATACCCTCCCCTCAAAATCCCTCATATTAAATGAGCTGTTAAGGTCCTATCACAATCATCTATATGGTTTCTTATGCTTTGGGTTACAAGAGATAGGTTCTCTTACACTTCCATAGCTTCAAGAATCGCCACAACTTTTTTTAGTGGCGTTGGAAGCTGTGGCGCTTCCTAAGCGTCATAGTATTTAAAAAAATAAGTGCCACTTATGGCATTTTTTGTAATAATGTTGGGGTCTTATCCCTAGTCGTCATACTTGTTTTCTAGCCAATCCATCCAAACCTCATATCACTTCCCCTTTAACTTGTCAAGATCTTGGGGTTGGGGTTATTTGAGTTAAAATTATATTTTAACGTCCAATGCTTCCACACTCCTTTTTCTTGCATTGTTGCTACACAAAATTTGATTCTAAACGCACTGGAGCCGTCAAATTTAACAATATATAACCTTAACATGAACCATACCTATAGGTTGATATATAGGATTAATGGGGGGATATTTATGGATTTTGTTTATCCTCTGTTCAACTTTGGGTCCAAGTCCGCCCTTGATGGGCCGGACTATTTGATTAGGAAATAAGTAGCCTAATCAAATAATAATAAAATCAGCAGATTGGGGAGTAATTCAGCAATAATTATGGATTTGTTAAAATAGGAACAAATCACCATAATTAGGGAATTAATTGAGAATCAATTAATTGTTGTCTTGGAGGGCAAGAAGGAGTGCACACGTTTCCTAATTAGTGGCCTCCATAAACCACTATAAATAGGGTGTGCCTCCTCAATTGCAATTCACCCCGCCATTGAGTTTTTTGGCAATTCTCTTCTCTCCTACCATCTTTCTGGTTCTGGTGATCTGCTGTGCAAATCACAATTAGGCTCTAGTAGTCTAATAATTGTGTGGGCACAAGTATGGAGTATTGGAGCTTTGACCCGGATCCGAACATGGATTCGTCCAGGTACGCCTAATCTCTTTTTAGTTATATTTTTCTTACATTGGCATCAGAGCCATTTGATCCTTGAGGTTGTGATTGATTCTATGTGAATAACAGTATGATATAATTTGTTTATATCTCCATAATATTCTAATTCCGTTGTGCTATTATATATGTGTTAATATGTGCGCATATGTGTGTTTTCTGAATGCTACATGCCCATGCGAATATTCTACTACGTACATAATTCTATTCATACATGAACATGCAAGCTTTGAAAGCATGAAGCATCTCTCTTTTCATTGTGAGTCCCAGTGCTATTTTTGAAAGTCATTTTGAATGCCCAAAATAATGTTCCTATTTTTTTTTTGAAAATATGAATGTATACATATATGCTTTCGGTTTTACATTTGCACACTTTGCTCCTCTGGTTGTTTTATATATATACACAGTAAGTGTATATATATATATCTCATGGCACAATTCCTTTCATCTTCTCCTAATCTATTTGTTCATGTTAAAGATGAGTCTTTGGGACCTATGTGGAACCAAAAACAAGAGCCTTTAACCCTCAAAGGTTAGAAGAGCCTTTAAAACCCAAAGACCACACATCCACGTCGGTTTACGCAGTACCGTCAATGTTGAGAAAAAATTGGGTGTTTGAAATTGGTTGTTTTTGCCCCAAATAAATCTATGGATGTGTAGATCTCTAAGAGACGATTCCAACGATACTTAGAACACGTCAAATAGAGTTCGGATGAGGGAGAAACAAAGGAAAGAAGTTCACGGGTCATTAGTCACCACCGCAACTTCACTCGTGATTTGATCAATGAAACAGAGGTTTCAAGATTAAATAAATGCCATGGATTTGAAGTTCGTTGAACTACGATTCTAACGACACCAAGAACGTGAAAAATGGAGCTAAAATGAGAGAGATATGGCCTCCTGAAGTTGGCGGGTCGCGATGACCTATCGGAGCACCAACCTGGTAGGGTTGACCCGGCTAGAGGTTGAAGATAATGACGTGGCAGTCAACGCCACGTCATCGGTCAACCAATGCCACGTGGCACCAATGAGAGGTCGCCACGTCCGCTTCGGCCAACGAGGCCACGTCATCAGTTGACCAGCCACGTTGACCGCGACACGTCAGCGGTGACGAGTCAAGGTTGACCAGTTCAACAGTCAACGTTGACCGGTCAACAGTCATTCGTTGACTGTTCACCAAAAAAAGGGACATATGGTGCGTGGGGCCCACTGGGGCCTTTGTTTGACACGTGGCAAGCACCGTTGGAGAGAGGACGGCGTATGGAGTTGCTAGGACCGGCGAGTGTGGCCAACGCTGGAATTTTCCAATTTTTCAGGATTTTTGGATCCAGAGACCTTCTAGGGGCGCATGAGGGCGTGTAGGGCCTCCAATTAAGACGTGGTTGGTTCCTAAAAATCCCTAAATTTGAGAGTTTCAATTTGATATATAATTTACATATATTTGAAGCATGTTTGGATATGTTTAGAGTAAAAAAGGTGCTTGTATGCACCTAGAAGTTTCTAAAAAATGTTGGAATTGAATCAATGTTAGGTTCTATTGTTTTTTGGGATAGGTTGGCTCATTTTTTCAAGAGTTTTTTTTCAGTTGCAACATAAGGTTAAATGCTAAAAGATTCTTTAAAAGTAAGGGATTATTCAAATGAGTTTTTGAATATAAAATCCTATCCAACCTTGACTCAAATTCTTAGAGATAAAAACCTGAAAAATTGCAGCAACTTAAAATTATTCAATAATTATTGAATAATAATAAGTCTTCCCATGCTTCTAACCATATTGATCCACTTGGATTGAAACAATGACTTCTAAAAGTCAATCCTTTATCACAAATGTTGTGACAAAGGATAAGACAGATAGAGATGTTAGATTCATCTCATCAAGTGGGAGGTATGCTGCAAATACATCCACATGAGTGGATGTAAACATGGCAAAGAGGAGCCGGACATTGTAGCTAGAAGCTACATGAGTTAATATGGTCAGAAGGGCCTATGAGAAGTAAATCTGTTAAGAGACAACAATATGAGGCTTAAATTTTTAAATGTTCTTATTTTTCCATTGAATTTAAGATTAAATTCTTTGTTAGTTTTTGGAATTGAATTAAGTATGTTCTCTTCCTGTTTCCTTGAACGTTCATTCTAGTTATTATCTTGTTAATATAACTGCTCTTTAATTGAGTGGGAGTTTTTCTGGAATGTGTCTAGAAATCCAAAGGAGAAAGTGTTCAAATGAAGATTGTGGTTAAAAGGGTGATGAGCTAACTAGTATGATTGGGATGGGAGTCAACATAGTTATCTCTTGAACATGAAACTAGTGAACTTATTATCTAATTATCCTTTGTCTTATTTGAACAAATAAGATTTGTATACCATAATCGTCTGAGTGACCAATTATGACCAAGTCTATTTGACTGATCTTATGAAGACAAGCTCAATAGAGATATCTGTGGAGTTAAAAACTCTCAAATCTCTTTCATTCAAGAAGAATGAGATGTCAGGGACATCCTACCAACTAGTCTTCAGCATTTAAAGGTTGAAGCAACCGAAGGATACAAAAGATTTATGCTATCTACTATAGAAAGAACAACATTGCTTAAACTTATGCTGGTATGAGCAATGTAACATTATCCAAGCCGTGTGGATAGTATTGGAAGATGGTAAAATAGATGATCTTCTTCCATAAAGTTAAAATTAAGTTAAGTTTTAACATAGTGTACTAAGTCTTAACATGTTGTTTAAGCAACACTTAAGGTAGATGTCAAACTAAGAAGTTGAGACAAACTAAATGCCAAGTTCTTTCTAACAAACAACAAGTGAATGTTGTGACAAGTGTCTCCTAGTGAGTGGGAGTAAGCTGTCTTCCAGTGAGTGGGAGTAAGCTGTCTCCTAGTGAGTGGGAGTAAGGCACGTCTTCCGATGAGTGGGCATATACAAAAGTACAAATTGCCCCTGATATGCATATTGTAACCTTTAGCAATGTGATTCACCATATTGAACTTAAGTGTGAGAGACTGAAGGATCCAAGATCCATCAGTCAGATGAACTTAGCTAAAGAGTGGGAGGATTCATCCTCTAAGCCTAAGGACAAGAAACCTATAAGATAAACTTGATCTAGAGGAGGTCAAATGGTTTCTACAAAGATGAAAAGCTACATTCATAATCCTTAAGGGTTATAAAAGTAGCGATCCATATGAGTTGTGGATATTTCAGAGAAGCATATGGCTTCATGTCAAATGCAAAGCAACAAAGAGATAGAATCAAGGGATTGGAACTTGCATGTTAACTCTGCATAGATAAACCACCCAGATTCACTCCATGCAATTGCAACTGACAGAATCACATCTTTGCTATCTCTTTAGTTAAGGATCGATGGGACTATGATTCTCAAATCCTTTATTAGATTTTGATGTTTCTTTTCTAGGGATAAAAGATTCCATTTCTTGCCACATGTACACCTTGATTAAAGGGAATGATCAAACTAGCAAAAGAGTATTTGCTAAACAACGTGTGCTAAAGGGTTAATACCCTTATGAATAAGTTGAAAACTTATTCTACCTAGCAAGAAAGACAAAGACACATTTTTGAGAATATCCACTACAATTGGCAAATTATGACGTTAGTGAACCAATAAACGTGAGGGCAAGACACAAAGCTTGGTGTTTCATTAACGTTGTGGATGTTTGCTCGAAATACAGTAATGTTTACTTGATTTTTGACAAGTGTGAAGCTGTTACATGATGGCTAAACTAGTCAGGAATCAGTAAACTGAAAGAATAAGACCTTTCGAACTAACAAAGGTTTAAGACACCCATGTGATTAATTCAAGCTGCTTTGTGTACAAGAAAGGCATTGTTAGGCAACTATCAATACCTAGAACCCTTCAACATAATAGAGTTGTTGAAATGGAGAGATAGACCTCTCCTTGTTTTGGTTATGAACATAATGGCATCAATGAGGCTATCAGCCATATGTTGGTAGGTAGACTCACAGCTATTATATTTACACTTAACCAAATGCCCTCTATGTCAGTCACGACCTTACCCTATGAATCATGGATGGGCCTTAGACCAGGGCCAAGCTCGTTAAGACCATAAGGGTCATCAACTTTATATTCATAATGATCGTATTACTGTATATACTTGGGGTTGTAAATATTGTTTTGATTTTGTAATCCCCATTTTTGTGAAAAGCTACACCCTATATATATATGTAACCTGAAAGTTGTCGGGATTTTACTTTCTGCACCCTGATACGTATGAATGCGATTGAACTGCTCAGATAATTTTATTCGAATATGACTGAGAGACTAGGTTATCTGTGTTTTTAACTATTTTGTAAACACCCTATCTCTAAGATACGTGATTCTAAATGATAATCGGTAATTATTGGTCTCTATTTCACTTTCATTTCATATTTCAGATACAATTACGGTGAGGGGGTTATATTTTGGTATCAGAGCTGCAGTTCCTGGAAAAAGGTAGAATTGCTAGGATAGTTTCCCTTAGTTTGGCCATAGGGATAAGACAGATTGTGTGCAATTTTTGTGTATACACTTGTATACTTTGATGTGGTGAATATAGATATTGGATTTGTGGGCATATGTGTATACATTTAATGTTGTTCGAATGGGGTAAACTATTTGTAGAATGAAGAGAACAATAACAGGTCACCCTAAAGTACAACAAGCAGACCTAGAGGTGGAGGTGGTCAATGACAATCTATCGGATCCTATGCAAGAATTGATGGGTCTGATTAGATATCAGAGGGATATGATCACTGAGTTAAGAGAAGAGCTTAAAGAAGAGTAAGCCAAGAATAACGAGAACCGGATTCAGTCAACTCAGGAAGAAACTTGGAGGAGACACAAGAGGAAACTGCAGAGGGATCACATAGATCTCCACCTCATATTGCCCCAATCAAGAATCATGTGGGATTCCAATTCAAGAGGAGTGAGATATGCAGTACTGGGTTGCCAAGTTCTGCAAGCACCTGCCTCCCGTGTTTAAAGGCAAGTTTGATCCACAAACGGCTGAAGACTGGGTGAACTGGCTTGAGAAGATCTTCAAGGTTCTGGAGTGCCCTTCAGAGATAAAAGCCCGGTTGGTAATTTATAAGCTTGAGGGTGATGCGGATCGGTGGTGGAAGAATATTACCATGTCTTTTCGAATCAAGAATATACCACCGACCTGGGAAGTGTTCCAACTACACTTTAATGAAAAATATTTTCCTAAGTCAGTACGGTTGGAGAAAGAGATAGAATTTCTCAACATCAAGCAAGGGACACTGAGACCTTCGATGAGTATTTGTCCCGTTTCATCCATTTAGCTCGTTATTCCTCTTACTTGCGAAAGATGGATGATAAAGAGCTGAGTTCGGATATGCTCATCCGAGGCTTGAGGCAAGATATGAGGAAGAGACTGGCCATTCATCAGTTCACTGAGTTTAACAAAGCAGTGGAAGAGTGCCGCATTACAGAAAGTAATATAAGAAAGTTACACCCAGTTAAAGGTGTCGGCAGCCATAGGGAGCAAGGCAGAAGTAGCACCTCACAAAAGCGGAAGGGCCAGAGTTCATATAGGGGCAGCGGAAAGAAGCTCTATCAGCCTAGAGACCGTGAGTCTCAGAAGTTTGTGACCGAGAGGAAATGTCCCCGGTGCAATAAATCATATTGTGGAAAAAATTGCCTGGGTGAGATGATTTGCTTCAATTGCAAGCAACCGGGACATCTTTCTAGAGATTGTCAGCGACCACAGATGGAGCAGAGACCGAGGGCTCAGGGTAGAGTATTTGCTATGACTCACGAGGAAGCTCAGAAGTCTCCTGATCTCATCCAAGGTATTGTCCTTCTTAATGGTCAAGTGTTACGAACATTATTTGACTCGGGTGCCAGTCACTCTTTTATTGCTTATGATTGTGTAAAGTGTTTGGGTATGCCTGTGCACAAATTACCCTTTAATTTAAGGGTGTCTACACTGATGGGTGTTAAGGTTGTGACTACTGAAGTCTGCCTAAACTATATCCTATCTATAAAAGGTCATGAATCGGTTGTGGATTTAATATGTTTGCCGCTCAACCAATTGGAAGTTATTTTGGGTTTTAATTGGTTAAGAGCAAATAATGTGTTGTTAGATTGTGGGAACAAGAAAATAGTATATCCTATTTCACAGAGGGTTGAAGATGTGAATATGAGTATGAATTTTCTTTCTACGGATAAAGCTGAGAAATATTTGAAGAAAGGTTGCCAGGGTTATATAGTGTTCTTTTCCGTGCAGAAAGAGACTACAGAAGCTTTGAGAAATATACCCGTGGTGAATGAATTTCCTGAGGTGTTTTAAAATGATTTAAGTAGATTACCTCCTGAAAGGGGAGTTCAGTTTCCAATTGAGATTGTGCCTGAAGCTGGTTCGATATCTAAAGCCCCGTATCGTATGGTATTGTATATGATTAGTTTTGATGATATCAAATATAGATGTGAAATGATAAGAGTAAAAAGTTTATATAATGTATTTCTTTGACTAATTATGGTGTTTAATGTGAGTTATCTTATAGATTAATTAAGTTGAATTATGGAGGAAGAATGAGAAGACAAAATTATCAAATATACAAAGAAGTGATTGAATTGATGAGAATGAACAAAAGGAAGAAGAAGAAAGAAACTGAAGATAGTCAAGGAGTTGCCTACTCAAAATTATTATCAAGAGGAAAATCAAGAAGAAAGATATTGAAGAAAGAAGAACTTGTAAGATCTTATGAAAATATCAAGATTCAAGTTATTAGAAGTAATTTTGGAGATTTCAGAATTTTGAGGCACTATTTGGTAGTGTAGCAGTTGGCACTGTTTAGCACTGTAGCGGTGGTACTGTAGCAATCACTCGAGTGAGGCACCGTAGCACTCGAGTGAGGCACTGTAGCATGCGGGTGTTGTAGTATTATAGCACTCGAACTGCAAAGAGGAAGTGCAGATTCACTATAGCAAGTGCAGCATTATAGCACTCGAGTGAAGCAAGAACACACTCGAGTGTTGGAGCACTCTGTTCTTCTCTAGAAATAGGGCTTTGTCGGCTTTTATGCCTTGGTAACCTCTTGAAAATTTAAACCAAGGATTGCAATATAAGGTACAATCCCGGATCGTCTCTCGAAGAGCCTTTTATTAATTACCTAGAAACTAAGTGCAATGATTGACATAAAATGAGTTAAAAATGATCTTTGAGCTTTTTATCTAACAACTAAATTGCAATTAAACTAAAATGCTTTTAAAACTAATATTTTTGGATTTTTGGAATAAAATTGAAGAAGGAATGAAAATTGGTTAAAAATGCAAGTGATGAAGATGCTTTTGGAAATGATTTTCAATGACTATCCTTGCTAAATTAAAATATTTGGGGAATTAATACACTAAGCTTCTAATATGCCAAACCTCAATTACCATTGAGTCTCGCATCATAAGAGAGGAACCCCTACCCTTGAAATGCTATTAAGCCCTCTTAGTGTAATGAGTTTCTCTAAGTTTTCTAATATATCAAACCCCAATTACCATTGAGTCTAATGCTTAAACTCATGAACCCATTTATTTAAGCATTATTAAAACCCCTTAGAGAGTGACTATGGAATAAGCAATGCATTTAGGTTCAACTACAATTCCAATTCAATCAAACTATTCAACAATACCATGTTAAATTGATAGAAAGCAATAGAATCATAGATAAACATATATATAACCATATATATTGATGATCACAAATCCTCATTACAAATTCCAAATCACAAGAACTCAATCCATAAAATAAAACATAACTAAAATTATAGTCTCAATATATAAATGAATTCTTAAACCTAAGAAATCAAAAATACAATGAGCTATAGATAAAATAAACTCCCCTTTGAAGCACATATGAGCTCAAGTAATCTCCAATTCATCCCCAAGAGCACAAAATTGCCTAGCCACTCATGAGAAAAGCTTCAAGAAATAAAATCATACTCTGATTTAAATATCCAGCCATGTAAAACACTAAATTAATTAATAAATTAGCACTAAAAAAATTAAGCTCAGGGCTGAAATTTAATCCAGAGGCAGAACATAGAAGCTATGGCTATAATGAATTCAAAAGCAGAGGAAACCACGGCCTGGAACTGAATTGATGGCTGAATGTGATTCCAAAAAAAATTCAGATGAGCCACAACTTGTGGTGATAACAAAACAGAGGAAGGAATGATGGTGGTTTGGTCTGGACGAACGGAGGAATGAAGAAGATGGTTCTCTCCCAGCTCACCACTCGTGGCTCTCAGCTTACCCTCCAAGCTCAACTCTCTGCCTCCAGCTCTCTGCGATTCCCCTCAGCTCAGCTTCCGTGTCTTGCCTTAGCTCGTGGCAGGTCTTAATCTGAAATGGTAGACTCGCCAGCGGCTATGGTGGTTGTGGTTGGTGCCGCGGTGAGCAAAGAAAACGAACGTGAAGGTGCTGATGCGATGATGAAGCTCGATGCTGATGCGATGATGAATATCCTCCCTCTGTGCGGCGCTTTCTGTTTTTATTCTCCCAATTGTAGATTGCCTCTCGGGTCCCTCCTGCCATATCCAAATCCTGTGTCCATCAGCCTAGACGGGTCCTTCGTTTTTTTTGTCTCGGGCCTCTGATTCTTTTCTTAAGCAGCCCAATTCACACTGGATCTGTTTCTTTCTTTGTTTTTTTGTTTTTTTTAGGCCTATGCTTTCTCTTGTATGCTTAGGTCTATCTTTTTTTCTGGTTTCAGTTTAGGCCCAAAAACCGTTCCGGGCCTGTGCTCCTCCACAGTTGGGTCTGTGTCTCATGAAGATGGAGGTCCTGGTCAAAAATGGGCTTTGACCAGGGACCTATCTGAAAAGTGTAAAAGCTTTGGGTGAGAGATTAAAGAGCAATTGTTTAAAATATTTGTAGGGACAAAATATAAGTTCTAAAACTCCTGGGCCATTATCTGTAATTTCCCCCCATATTTTTCTACATTTACTTATAATTTCCAGAAAGTTTAGGGACCATTTTTGTAATTTTTCCCAAACCTCAAATTATTAATTCTAATCCTCTAAAATCTCCAATTTCCTTCCACAACACCAACAATGCAAAAATTAAGCATAAGTAGCATCAAAAGTCCAAGAAACAATTGTACAAAATAATTAATAATTTTGATCATTTTGCCCCTAATTACCATTAATTCAAAACAATTGTTCCTAACCAAAATTCATGCTTAATCATGCAATAATGCTTCATAAAATGCATTTAAATCCCAAATAAATCATGCAAAAATCATGTAAAAATATGGTTAAATCACAAGTGTAGCATTGTAGCACTCGAGTGAAGCAAGAACACACTCGAGTGTTGGAGCACTATGTTCTTCTCTATTTTACGTTTAGCTTGATAGAGGTCCGGTATTTTGGCCATATCTCTCAAACCACACTTTGGATTGACCCAAAACTAGTGGCGTATGAAAGAAGACTCATAACACAAAAAATGTACACCAAGATTATATTTAAAGATGCTCAGATGAAGGAGATATGATCCATGGAAGTTGACAGTGAAATCACCATCACTTTTCAAGATAGGTTCGATATTTTGAACATAACTCATAAACAACACATCAGATTGAGATACGATCAGTGCCATATGAAACTAGACTCAAAGAGATTTCAATGGATAGGTAATTTGTCTAATTTCAAGTTATATTCTAGGAGCTATGCCTTCTGGAAGTTGATGTTTGTGCTGTCTAGTGCGACAGACACTCTTTCGATCATAACTTGCAGAATAAAAGGAGTTTGGAGCTGATTTTTTTTTTTTTTGCATTGGAATGCATATGACAAGAGCTTTCTTATGATACATCATTTTTCATATTTAGAATCAAATAAATAAATTGAGTCTGACGTGGCCCCACGTCACCCGCGAGTCCAAAAACGTACTCTTGAAAAATGTCATGCGAGTGTTGTCCAGAAGCAGCTGAAGTGTGGAGTGAAAGAGGCAAGCTTTACGCAAGAGGGGGTGAATTGGGTGATGTGATAAATTTTTCGCTTGATGTGGTGATATGAAAATAGATGAAGACAGAGTAGAGTAGAGAAGATTAGGACACAAAGAATTATACTGGTTCGGCCTAAAAACCAGGCCTACGTCCAGTCCTCAGAGATCAAGACCTACTGAGATTTTCACTATTCTTCCAAGATTCAATGGGCTCTCAGAATGCCACAAAACAACAATTGTCCTCGAACGGACTACGAACAGAAATATTCTGACACTAAGAAATTTCTCTCCCCCTTACGACAAGTCTTACGTGCAGAAAAACAACCTATGACCTTTCCCACTTGCTTATGTATACAAGTCTAATGAGCAGCAACGTTCTCTCCCGCTTACACCACTGTAAGTCTTACGAGCAGCAACGTTCTCTACTGCTTGTATCTTATAAGTCTTATGAGTGGAAGGTTTAACTAGGAATTCTCTCAACTGCTTCTCTCGTAAGGATATCTACCCTCTCAAGGTCCCAATATCTTGAGATCAAATGAAAATAGAATTTGATATGTATATGGACTCTCTTATAGAGCAAGTATGATAAACACTGAAGATCAATATGAATACAGAGAAAATATGAATAACAGAGACTCGTATATTTGCTTGTGAATTCTTGTGCTTAGATTATTTTGACGATCTCTGGGACTCTGTATTTATAGACGTTCGTTTTTTCCCTTTTGAATATCGATCATTGTGGAGTGGGGCATGTTATTGCAGAACAGCATGCGCACTTTGAAATCTTTGAATGTGGTAGGTACGTGCTTGTCATGATGTTGTCTGCCGTTGTTTGACTTCCTTCGCGTCTGTTTATTTCAAACGTTCATCCTCCTGTATCACACTTATAATACATTCAAAATGATGTTAAATAATAATAATAAGTTATGATAAGATAAACAAATATCATTAAACCATATTCGGATTGAACGCTATAAAAGCTGGTGCATTTTGTCTTCTGGCAGAGTATCACTCGAGTATGGATGGGCTCACTCGAGTGATCTCACCATTTTTCTCCTTATTCTTCAGTTTTGTACTTGCACTCGCATAGGATTTCAGAGAGATAATTTTCTCACTCGCGAGTGATGTAGGGCCTCACTCGAGCACAACTCCTTCTGCTTGAGTGGCCTTGCATTTTACACTAGAGACTCGTCTCTGGACAGCACTCGCATACCATTTTACACTAGAGATTTTGCACTCGCAGGTGATGTGGGCTCTCACTCGAGCACACATACTCCTGCTCGAGTGAGAACGATATTCTCATGTAATATACTCTTATGATCAGCACTTGCATCAGAATTTGAGAGAGTTAGATTTCTCACTCGCGAGTGCTGATGTGTCACTCGGGCATATGAAGCCTTACTCGGGTATACTTGTACTTCTCTGACCTTTATGACTCTCGGCCAAACACTTGCACTCCCTCACTCGCTAGTGCTCGAGTATAAACCTACTTCATGCTCGAGTATTGATTACAATGCTCGAGTGCATAAATAAGGATGACAGGAATTGCTCTCGGCCAAGCACTTGCAGTCCCTCACTCGCAAGTGCTCGAGTGAGAAAGAGTCTTCTGCTCGAGTGCTATCTCCAGTGCTCGAGTGAATCAATAAAAATGACAGTAGTATGCTCTCGGGCAAGCACTTTCTGGCTACTACTCGCATCTGCTCAAGCATAAAAGAGCTCCATGCTCGAGTGCTAGTTCTTGTGCTCGAGTACATCAGTTAAATCTGACAGCAGACTTCACAGAACTTTGCCATATGCATTTGATAACTTTGTAATCATTCCTTAGACTTATAAAACTATGATTTGCACACAATTGCGTTTTGTTATCATCAAAACTTGGGATCTAACATTCTCCTCCTTTTTTATGATGACAAAACCTTTGTGATGGGTTTTAAGAAAAAGGTTGATTAGAGTGAAATTTTTTTAAAGTACAACATCAATGTTTCCAAATGCATATTTTCACCAAAGTTTAGATTCAAGTTCAGATTTTTGCACTTATCTACATATGTTCCCTGCAACACTTCCTCTAGACACTTAATAACCAAGATAAGCATAGTATCACAGAACCAATCAAAACTGAACAGAAAAACTTGATAACATGAAAGTGACCATTAATGATAAACTAAGAAACATACAATAGTCAGCACAAATTATTAACTACATTAACTACCCATAAAGCCCGTATACAACCATAATCAATAACATCATCATAAACCTACCCCATTACACAAAAACTACCCAAACACCCATACATCCCATGATAGCTTAGAAAACCATCACACATCCTTCTCCCCCATTTTGTCAACATCAGAAGGGGGCTAAGGAAAAGTGATATCAGATAATGGAACAAAGGGCACCATAGTAGTGGATGGATCGATTGGGACAGAGGGTGGAGATGATGGCTGTGGAACAGAGGCTGAGGGCGGTAGTGAAGGCGACCGATCTTAGGTGATATCAACATTAGAATCTGGATCGGTGAAGAGAACATGTGTCTGTGGATGAGGAGGTGAAGTTGACGTAGGAGTGGTCTCAGGTGGCACTTCTGAAGATGTGGTTGGAAAATGAGAATGTAGAAGGATCTCTATATCAGTTATCCTTCTTGACATGTCATCCTGAGTCTTGAACATCAAGTCAAAGTTGGTATTTGCCTTGTCTACCAACTTTGAGACTTGTAACTCCATTTTGTCTACCAACTTCTCATACTTAGTTACTAACTCCTTCTTCAAGCCAGACACAGCTTGATTGATCACTTCAGTCAAATAAGTGGAGAGTGATGCATTCAGGAAGGATGGAGGAGGAACTTGACCTTGAGCAGATGACTGAGCCTCATCACCTCTTGAGGTGGCTTCCCTCTGAGATGTAGCCTTGGTTCGACTCACTGGAAGATTGATACTCATATGAGTTAGCTGAGTCTTGTCAAACCTTGGAATAATCACCCTTTCAGTTCCTTCCAAGTACCATATCTTATTTTTCATAAGGATGAGGGATACAATCTGAGGATATGGTATTGTTGCAAATTTTGATAAAGAAAATCGAAATCTTCTCATCTCACTAAAAATGATCTCCCCTACATTTCTTTGTTGCTCGGCTAGGAAGGAGGCTAACATATAATAATCTTTTTGAGCAAAATGGGTAAAATTTTTAGATTTGTTAACCATGCTCCGAGAGTATATGTAGTGAAGGGCTCTATGAGAATCAGGCATGTCAATAGGCTTAAAATTAAGGGGGCCTACTGGGTCATTTGGTCTTAAAAGCCAGAAGGCTTCATTGGCTGAGAAAGTGGGTAGATCTAGAGGTGGTGCAACATACCCAAGGAAGTCATTAATAATCTTAGCAGATATCATAATGAATTGACCTCTAATAGTAGTAGATACTGCTTCCTCAATCAATTCTCCAGCCCTAGACTTAATGTTATGGGTTTTCATGTTGCAGTAAAAGGTTTTCACAATATAGGGTGAATATGGAATATGAATGTTTAGCCAGGGAGCATAGAATCCAAGATAAGGAGATAAATCCAAATTACAATTCTTCTTCAAGTATTCTAAGTCCACATAAACTACAGGACAAAAATGCCTATGAGCAAACTCAGTATCAAATACCTTCTATGGTAGTGCCTTTAATTCCTCAACATTGAAACCTTCAGGGGGACTTGTAATATGATCATCCTCTAGAGCTTGTCAGGCAGAAGGTACCCCTAAAGCAGCCGCACTGGATTGCCCAATATGGTGTGAACTTGAGATACTGGCTTGAGAAGCAACTTTCCCCAACTAACTTGTCAAGTTTTGACTTCTCCATTGCTTCCCGGAGTTGCATGTTAAATGTGTCATCGGAGGAAGAAGAGGATTGTTGTGGTTACTCAGTTTTCTTTTTCTTTCCTCTTCCTTGGACCTCTTTGGATTAAGACCGGGTAACTACAGGTTCTTTAAACACCACACCCTTTGGTTTCTTTTGAGGAGGTTGAACCTACTTTGCTATTTGAGGCTTAGGATGAGGTTTCTTGGCCAGAGTTCTCTTTTTGGTTTTGGGTTTAGAAGGAGGTGTAGATAAAGAAGACATTCTAAGAGATGAAGGAGTTGGTACCGGGGTTGCAGAAGCACTAGCAGCAGAATGAGTGGGAGAGGGTGAGTGAGATCTTTAGGAAATAGCAGGCATTTTAGTTCTAGCCATTTAGAAACAAAATGGAAGAAACAAGACTCACAGATTTTTTCTGAGGATTGAGAAGAGAAATTCAGAGACTTAAGGAACAGAATGAGAGAAACTAATGATGAATCTCACCTTTTAAAGAAGATTGAAGAGTTGTAATGGTGATTTGAAGCAAATGGATACATTTGATCGATGAGTAACGGATGGAGGTAAAGAGGTATGACCTTCGAGTGACGAGACACCTCGAGTGAGAGCAGGAAGTGCGACGGTCTGAGCTATCGTGTAACTGATATAAGTGACAGTGCTCGAGCAATAACCCTAGTGCTCGAGTGATGTTCACACTGTGCTCGGGTGTGCTCATACTGTGCTCGAGTGATATACAAACAATTTTGATAAAACATGTAAAAGCGTACCTAGATTATGGATTTCTTGCTATATTTTTCATCTTTGTACTCAAATCCTCTAAAATCATTTGAGTAACCATACATTGAGTAGACTCTTGAAAGAAATTCTTCCTTTCTGCTCGAGTACACATTCTTCACTTCCAATATGTTCATACCATGCTCGAGTGAGAATCTTTCTTACCCGAGTGAGTTTAATTTTCACTGTTACACTTCAGATAGTCTCTTGGTATTTTTATCTCCTCTGTTAACCCCTATTTTACATGCTAAGAAACAGAGTGTTTTCAATAGTTCTGTGCTCGAGCAGAGTTAACTTGCTCGAGTGAGCATGAGCTTGTCACTCGGGTGACACTTCCTGTGCTCGAGTGACAGACCTGCAAAAACAGTTTTTAATGCTCCGATGCCAAAGTCAGTATGTATATCATCAAAAATATATTTAATTAAAATAATTAACAATAAAACTTACAACTCATTGGGATTAACCATTCCTAATTCTCTTTGAATATATAGGAATTGATCTTTAGCTATTGGCTTTGTGAAAATGTCTGCAAGTTGAAGGTGTGTTGGTATGAATTCTACTTTGACATCCTTCTTTTGAACGTGATCTCGAATGAAGTGATGTCGGATGTCTATGTGTTTGGTCCTTGAATGTTGTACAGGATTTTTGGCTAAGCTTATGGTGCTGGTGTTGTCACAATAAATTGGAATCTCATTTAAGTATATCCCCAAATCTTGAAGTTGTTGTTTCAACCATAATACTTGAGAACAGTAACTTGCTACTGCTATATATTCAACTTCAGTCAAGGATAATGAAACTATGTTCTGCTTCTTGCTAACCATATACCAGAGAGCCTCCAAGGAATTGACATTGACCACTAGTACTCTTTCTATCAGTTTTATATCCTCCATGATCTGAATCTGAATATGCCATTAAATACTCGTTTCCTCTTTTTGGATATCATAAGACAGAGTAGAGTAGAGAAGATTAGGACACAAAGAATTATACTGGTTTGGCCTAAAAACCAGGCCTACGTCCAGTCCTAAGAGATTAAGACCTACTAAGATTTTCACTATTCTTCCAAGATTCAATAGGCTCTCAGAATGCCACAAAACAACAATTGTCCTCGAACGGACTACGAGCACAAATATTCTGACACTAAGAAATTTCTCTCCCCCTTACGACAAGTCTTACGTACAGAAAAACAACCTATGACATTTCCCACTTGCTTACGTATACAAGTCTTATGAGCAGCAACATTCTCTCCCACTTACACCACTGTGAGTCTTACGAGCAGCAATGTTCTCTACTGTTTGTATATTATAAGTCTTATGAGTGGAAGGTTTAACTAGGAATTCTCTCAACTGCTTCTCTCGTAAGGATATCTACCCTCTCAAGGTCCCAATATCTTGAGATCAAACTAAAATAGAATTTGATATGTATATGGACTCTCTTACAGAGCAAGTATGATAAACACTGAAGATCAATATGAATACAGAGAAAATATGAATAACAGAGACTCGTATATTTGCTTGTGAATTCTTGTGCTTAGATTATTTTGACGATCTCTGGGACTCTGTATTTATAGACGTTCATTTTTTCCCTTTTGAATATCGATCATTGTGGAGTGGGGCATGTTATTGTGGAACAACATGCGCACGTTTGAAAACTTTGAATGTGGTAGGTACGTGCTTGTCATGATGTTGTCTGCCGTTGTTTGACTTCCTTCGCGTCTGTTTATTTCAAACGTTCATCCTCCTGTATCACACTTATAATACATTTAAAATGATGTTAAATAATAATAATAAGTGATGATAAGATAAATAAATATCATTAAACCATATTCGGATTGAACGCTGTAAAAGCTGGTGTATTTTGTCTTCTGGAAGAGTATCACTCAAGCATGGATAGGCTCACTCGAGTGATCTCACCATTTTTCTCCTTGTTCTTCAGTTTTGTACTTGCACTCGCATAGGATTTCAGAGAGATAATTTTCTCACTCGCGAGTGATGTGGGGCCTCACTCAAGCACAACTCTTTCTGCTCCAGTGGCCTCTCATTTTACACTAGGAGACTCATCTCTGGACAGCACTCGCATACCATTTTATCAAGAGTGAGATTTTGCACTCGCAGGTGATGTGGGCTCTCACTCGAGCACACATACTCCTGCTCGAGTGAGAAGGATATTCTCATGTAATATACTCTTATGATCAGTACTTGCATCAGAATTTGAGAGAGTTAGATTTCTCACTCGCGAGTGCTGATGTGTCACTCGGGCATATGAAGCCTCCCTCGGGCATACTTGTACTTCTCTGCCTTTATGACTCTCGGCCAAACACTTGCACTCCCTCACTCGCTAGTGCTCGAGTACAAACCTGCTTCATGCTCGAGTATTGATTAAAATACTCGAGTGCATAAATAAGGATGACAGGAATTGCTCTCGGCCAAGTACTCGCAGTCCCTCACTCGCATGTGCTCGAGTAAGAAAGAGTTTTCTGCTCGAGTGCTATCTCCAGTGCTCGAGTGAATCAGTAAAAATGACAGTAGTATGCTCTTGGGCAAGCACTTTCTAGCTATCACTCGCATCTGCTCGAGCATAAAAGAGCTCTATGCTCGAGTGCTAGTTCTTGTGCTCGAGTACATCAGTTAAATCTGACAGCAGACTTCACAAAACTTTGCCATATGCATTTGGTAACTTTATAATCATTCCTTAGACTTATAAAACTATGATTTACACACAATTGCCTTTTGTTATCATTAAAACTTGGGATCTAACATGGAGAAATTTAGCAACACTCGTACATTGAACAACACACTTAAGTGAGGATCAGAATTGCACTCGAGTCATCCAAGTGTTGACATGAAAGTGTTAACCCGAGAAGAAACATGTACGTGAGAACAAGAAATGCACTCGAGTGAGAGATGTTACACTCGAGTGATGTCCATAATTACACTCGAGTCCTGTGAGTGAAGAGCAGCAAGTGTTTACCCGAGAGCAAGCTAGAACATTAAATTAGACATACACTCAAGTGAGGCTTCTTTGCACTCGAGTAAAGTCCTGACAGAACTAAAACGCAGAAAGTTGAGACTCTCATAGCCATTAATCCAAACGTGGTTAAATGTTATACATTCATTATGTTTTCACTTGTAATTATTCCTAAACGTTAACTAACTTATATTTCAAGTGAGGAACAAGAGATTAAACATTTGGATTGCATCTTCAAGAATGTGGCAAATATCATCACTCAACGAACAATCCTAATATGGTTACATGTTATTGAATTATTGTGTTTTCACTTGTTATTGTTTCTAAATGTTAACTAACATATATTTCAAGTGTGAAACATGATATTAAACGTTCGGATTGAAGTTTCAAATAAGAAAGTCAATTACGGTGAACTTCATCATTACATACTGAATGGCGGCTACCTACCACAACAAGCAACTGACACACCATGAAAGACTGTCGAATATTCAAACATCTTCATACTGCTTCACAACACAACTCATAATGAAACATCCCACTCTTTAACAGGATGCTCTGCTCTACAACGAACAATGGCTAGTTGTTCAAATGCACACAACAGTCAAATAAAGCAATGGGACTCTAACGGACGAATGCTCACAACAGTCATCATCTTTATCAACTATAAATGAGAGAGCATTCAAAGTTGATGGGTAACTGAGACAGTGAGCAACTATAAGAAAAATGATGGAAACATGAATCCTTTGCTTCTACCCAACACTCTCTATTCTACAGCTTCTATATTACTTATCATTGAGAGAGTGATTATTTTTATTGTACTTCAGTGAGCATTATATCCACTTTGTGAGAGAGTTTGTAAACACTTTCATCTGTATTTCTGAATTGATCTCAAGGTAGAGTGACCTTGAGAGGGTTGATTTCCTTACGGGGGAAGCTGTAGAGAGAATTGCCAGTAAGACATTCTACTCGTAAGACTTACAAGGTGCAAGCATTAGAGAACATTGCTGCTCATAAGACTTACAGGAGTGTAAGCAGGACAGAACGTTGCTGCTCGAAAGACTTGCACAAGTAAGCAGGAGAGGAAGATCTTCAGGATTGCTCTGCTCGTAAGACTTGTCGTAAGGGGGAGTATTTCAGTAAGAGATTTGTAAAAGGTTTCACAAGTACCTAGCTAAACTTGTGGGATTGTAAAGGCTTTTCTTGTGCCCGAATTAAACAAGAAGATAGTGGATTTGAAAATCTCAGGAGGAGCCTGGGGACTGGACATAGGCCATCACAGATTGGACCGAACCAGGATCAATCACAGTTTGCATATTCTCTTTCTTAAGCTCTTATATTTCCAGCATATATTATTTAATCTAACTATTGATTTATGATTCATTATCTTCATACTTATTACTTTTACTAAGATGCGAAAAGATTTTCAAAGTTCTTAAGTTTTTATCTTACACCCAATTCACCCCCCTCTTGGGTGTCAGCCGATTCTAACATATGGCCCCAAATGAAATGGCAGAGTTAAAGAAACAGATTAAAGATTTACTTGAAAAAGGGTTTATTAGACCCAGTGTGTCGCCTTGGGGAGCTCCAGTTTTATTTGTGAAAAAGAAAGACAGAAGTCTTTGTTTGTGTATCGACTATAGATAGCTGAATAAGATTACTGTTAAGAATAAGTACCCTCTTCCCAGAATCGATGACCTTTTGGATCAGTTATCTGGTGCATGTATATTTTCGAAGATTGATCTAAGGTCAGGGTATTATCAGCTACGAGTGAAAGCAGAAGATATTCTGAAGACTGCTTTCTGGATAAGGTACGGGCATTATGAGTTCTTGGTGATGCCATTTGGATTGACCAATGCACCTGCGATTTTTATGGATTACATGAACTGTATCTTTTGACAATATCTGGATTAGTTTGTCGTTGTGTTTATTGATGATATTCTGATATACTCTAGAAGTCAAGAAGAGCATAAGCATCATTTAAGGATTGTGTTGAATACGTTACGTGAGAAGCAACTCTATGCTAATTGAGTAAGTATAAGTTTTGGCTTAGAGAAGTGAAGTTCTTAGGCCATGTTATCTCGCGAGAAGGGGTCTCTGTGGATCCCAGTAAGGTGGAAGCAGTATTAGACTGGAAGAGGCCAAAAACTATTACTGAGGTACGTAGTTTTTTGGGTCTTGCTAGTTACTACCAGAGATTCATCTAGAATTTTTCTCGTATTGCCTTGCCGATGACCAAGCTTACGAGAAAGGATCAGTCATTTGTGTGGGATGAGAAATATGAAAATTGTTTTGTGGAGTTGAAGGAGAGGTTGACTATGGCACCTGTGTTGATTATACCTAATCCCAGCTTGACCTAAGTTGTGCACAGTGGTGTGAGTAAGCAGGGATTAGGGTGTGTCCTTATGCAGCAGGGATGTGTAGTGGCCTATGCCTCTCACAAACTTAAACCCCATGAAATGAATTATCCCATGCATGATCTAGAGCTAGCGGCCATTGTGTTTGCTTTGAAAATTTGGAGGCATAATTTGTATGGTATGATGGTAGAATTGTACTGCGACCACAAGAGTCTCAAGTATCTGTACGACCAGAAATAATTGAATATGAGACAGCATCGCTGGATGGAGTTACTTAAGGACTACAACCTGGAAATCAAATATCATCCGGGTAAGGCAAATGTAGTCGCTGATGCTCTTAGTTGAAAGGCGGTACTAGTAGCAGCTGTGATGATACAAAAGGGAAAATTGATTGAAGATTTTCGTGATTTCACCTTGTCAAACCTAATCATCTGTGCCAACTACACTATTTCCCAAGGGGAAAGTGACTTGAGGGCTGAGATTGAAGAAGCTCAAAGGCAGAGTAGTTGGATACAACAGAACCGAACTAGAATTGAATAGGGAGAAGCTCAGGGCTATGATTTGTCACCTAGTGAACTAGTTAGTTATCAGAAAAAGATCTATGTGCCACTTAAGGCAAAGTTGAGGCAAAAGATATTAGATAAAGCTCACAAGAGCCAATATACCCTTCATCCCGATATAACTAAAATGTATCATAACTTAAAAACCATGTATTGGTGGCCGGAAATAAAGAGTGATGTGACAAAGTACGTGGCGCGGTGTCTTACATGCCAGAAGGTGAAGATTGAGCACTAGAGACCACCCAGTTTGTTGCAGAGTCCTGAGATTCCAGAATGAAAATGGGAAAGTGTGACCATGAACCTTGTTGTGGGTTTGCCTAGGGTGAAGAATTATGATGCTATCTGGGTAATTATGGATCTGTTAACAAAGATGATGTACTTCTTATCGATAAATGCTAGTTACTCTCCAGACAAGCTAGAAGATATCTATATTCGAGAAATTGTAAAGCTCCATGGCATAACAAAGAATATCATCTCTGACTGAGATCCTCACTTTACTTCTAGATTCTGGAACTAGGAACTCAATTGAGGTTCAGTATAGTATATCATCCTCAGACGGATGTCCAATCAGAGAGGACAATCCAGATATTGAAAGATATGTTGTAAGCCTATGTCCTCAACTTCAAAGGGAGTTGGGATCGCTTCCTTCCACTTGCTGAGTTTGCCTACAACAACAGTTATTATGCGAGCATTCAGATGGCACCATATGAAGCGTTGTATGGAAGGAAGTGCCAATCACCCTTATGTTGGAATGAGTTATCCGAAAGGAAGTTATATGGGCCAGAGTTGATTAACCAGACTTTGGCACAGATTCAAACTATTCGAAAGAGGCTTTTAGCAACGCAGAGTCAACAGAAAAGCTACGCTGACAAGAGGAGACAGCCTCTAGAATTTGAGTTTGGTGATCACGTGTTCTTGACAGTATCTCCGATTATAGGCATTGGGCGAGCTATCAAGAGGAAAAAGCTAAGCCTGAGGTATATAGGTCCTTTCGAGATCCTTGAAAGGATTGGGCCTGTTGCATACCGAGTAGCCTTACCTCCAAGTTTGAGCAGACTCAATGACGTGTTTCATGTTTCACAATTAAAGAAATACCAACTGGATCCGTCTCACATCATTGAACATGAGAAAGTGGAGTTATAAGACAATTTTACCTATGCAATAAAGCCTGAGCAGATCATTGACTGTGAAGAACGACGACTCAAACACCGAAGTATTCCATATGTGCGGGTGATTTGGAAGGGAATGACTCAAAGAGAAGCAACTTGGGAAGCAGAAGAGGATATACAAAGAAGATATCCGGAGTTTATGGCTCAAGTTGTGTGATCAAATTTCAAGGATGAAATTTATTTTTTAGGGGGAGAATTGTAATGCCCCAACTTGTGATTAAGGGCTAATTATTATCTTAATGATGTAATTATTGTTAATATTGTTGTAAATATGTTGTAAGCAATATTTAAGCTTATATTGGAGTCTAATGATGATTTGGCAAAGGTTATGATAACCAGGGGCAAAATTGGGAATTTACTTACCGATTGGTCGGTTACTGAAGAGGACACTCATTAGTAACTTGAAGATCAACAGTTGAGATTAAAAGTCAAAGGAATCTATGGCTAGGATTTAACCATAAGGTGGAATCCTATGTAAATGAAATCATGTGAAATCAAGGGGAAGGGACAAGATTATGCCAAGTGTTATTATGAGGGCCCTTAGATTAAAGTCAATGTTTCAAACTCAATTTTCTCTTCCATATTTCCTCCAAGTCGGTTAAGTGTGTGTAGGTAAGAGAAAATATGAGTTTTTCTCCTCTCTCTATTCTCCATTTTCGCTGAACCAAGAAAGAGAAAGAGAAAAGCTTAATTTTGGGTAAGTGGTTGCTTTCATATGCTCAAATTTCTTTATTAATGTTGTTTAAGAGGTTGGGAGCTTTCTTTCTATGGTTGTAGAATTTTGAAAGGTGGTGAATTGGTGCTTGAGCACATTTGAAAGTTAAAGAAATAAAGATTTGGTTGTGGCAGTTGAAAGAGGTAATGATTTGACGCATTTTGATGGTTATGTTTTGAATGTTGGCTAAGTCTTGGAAATTCTAGAATTTTGCCCTGAATTTAGTGTTAAATGAAAGTAGGAATTGAGAGAGTGTCACTGTTGAATTGGTAGCTTATGGTATTTTGAGTTGATTGGGATTGATTTAAAAGTGGGAAAATGAAAGTGTTGATGATTGAGTTGTTGAGTGGAATGTGGAGATTTAAGGACAAATTGTATTTGGGGTGTGATTTTGGGTATTTTGAGGTTATCAATAGGTTCCTTATGGAATTTTAGGTAAGAATAAGCTTTAGTACAAGTTTAGGACCTGTTGGGATTAGTTTTGGTCACTTTGGAAAACCTTATCAGTTGCTGCAATTCTAGCTTCTGATGCGCATCACTCGAGTGGAGGATGAGCTCACTCGAGAGCTGCAGTAAATTTCTGTTTTTTGTGGTTTTCTCAGTGGTGTTTTTGAGAGGAAATGCAAGAGTGCACTTCCTGACTTACGAGTGAGATATGATCCCACTCGAGTGAAGTTTTCCCTTGGAAGTGGGCTGTGCTCTCGGGCAAACACTCTTGGTATTGCACTTCCTGGTGATCGAGTGCAACGAGCACTTCTTAGTCAAAGATATTACTCTCGGCCAAACACTCGCGAGTGAGGACGCTTCTCACTCGGGCACGAGTACCCCATCACTTGAGTGAGGCCATCTTCACTCGAGTGAAGTGACCAAGATTCAGCATTATTCTCTTTAAAAGAGGGAACTTTGGGGTAGTGTCACCCAATCTTTTAGGTATATGTTAGGTTCTAGTAAGCACTTAAAGAAGTTTAAATGATAACCAACATCAAGTAAGATGAAATTAAGAACTTGAAAAAGGAATTAATTTAATGTCCTTACTCTTGGTTTTAGGCTTTGATATTGGCCGTACCCATGAGCCGACTGTGCCAGAAGACGTCAGGAAAGTACAAGGTAGTGACTTTTTCTTTATACAATATGTGATGCATTGTATGTGTGTTATATCATTGATTTGTGATAGAATTTGCATACTGCAACATTTGTGGATATGTGTAAGCACCGTTATACCAATAGTCCCTGAGTAGCTAACAACGGATCGGGTAATGGTTGTGTGCCTTCCCAATAGAGAAAGGGGATGAGGATGAGGTGTGACCTTGTGATTAGGTGAAAGCCTAATTGTGAAGGCCGACGGGCCAATTGTGAAAGCCGGGTAGCTATGTGAGCTATAAGGCTATGTGTATGCTTGCCACGCCAACAGTCCCTGAGTAGCTAACAACGGTTTGGGTAGGGCAGTATGCCTTCCAGGCGGAGAAAAGGGATGAGGGTGGAGTGTGATCTGTGTTGCTGATGTATGATGATTTGCTTACATGCTGTGTTTATGCGTGGTATGAATGATTTGTTACTACTGGGATTCTTTTGAATCTCACTCTTTCCTATGACTAACCTTTCAGACAGGGAAAGAGGCTCCAGGGAGAAGCGGATAACCAAGAGCGGATAGGACTTCTTAGACATATTTGATCAAGATTGTTCATTAACTATTTTTTTGGAACAGGAATTACTATATATATTTGGGGTAGTAAACATTATTTTGATTTTGTAATCCCCATTTTTGTGAAATATTACACCCTATATATATATATATGTAACCTGAAAGTTGTTGGGATTTTACTTTCTGCACCCTGATACGTATGAATGCGATTGAACTGCTCAGGTAATTCTATTCTAATATGACCGAGAGACCAGGTTACCTGTGTTTTTATCTATTTTTGTAAACACCCTATCTCCAGGATAGGTGATTCTAAATGATAATCGATAATTATTGGTCTCTATTTCACTTTCATTTCATATTTCAGATGTAATTACGGTGAGGGGGTTACACTAACCATCCTTGCCTCTTTCTCTCTCTCTCTTTGGCCACTACTTTATATCAGGAAAAGGGAAGCCTAATGAATTCCCCCAACTCCTTGGCACGGTGTTAGGGAAAGTCAAACATGTGACCTAATCAAAGACCAGTATATTTCCTTGACTTCAAATGCTAGGTGGCTCTTCCTAAGAGTGCCAACACAAAAGTCACTATATGACTTTCATGATGAAGGGACATGTGTCCCCCTCTCCTTTGTCCAACATAAAAGTTGTGTAATCATTGCTTAATTTATTAAAGATACTTTAATAAAGTTAATTTAACAATGTCTACTTGGCTTTCACTCGGGATTGCTTCACGTATACTGAGGCCCGCCAAATGATGCCAGTTTAGAGTATGTGTGTGGGACTCACATGACACCACACACCAGTGTCTGTTAGATCCCATATGTTTTGATGATAACAAAGATTAGACTAATGATAAAAGAGGATATGATAACAAATGAATTTGAACAAAGTAAATAAATGGTAGACAAAGCATTACTTGAAGTAAGCACTGGAGTAATGAAGAAGATCTGAGAGAAAGAGCAAAGGAAGAACATCATTGGTAGTTTTTGTCTATGTTTACTCGAGTGAACGCTCGAGTAAGGAAAACTGTTACTCGAGTGGGCACTCGAGTAATGTTGAAAGAAAATGTTTTTAAAGGCACTACCAAAATTTAGAAGAAGTTACTCAAGGGACCACTCAAGTAATCTGCAAAGTTATATGAACCACACTCGAGTAACACATGAGAAAAGGTATTACTCGAGTAGCCACTCGAGTAACCAGGTCAAAAATCTTTCAGTACCTCTCGGCCAAGATATGCAACAATTTACTCGAGTAACCATGTGAGAAAAAGGCTTTACTCAAGGGAACACTCAAGTAATCTGCAGAGTTATTTGGAGCATTACTCGAGAGGTCACTCGAGTAATCAGGTAAGTAAACTCTCGGCCAAGATTTGAATGACATTACTCGAGGGAGTAATCGAGCAATCTGCAAACTTATTTGAAATTTACTCGAGGGCTCACTCGAGTAACTTGTGAAGGAAAGACATGGCCACTCGAGTAGCCACGATCAAGTAATCAGGTATTTTCAAGGTTTGCGCTATATCTTACTCCATGTCTTACCCGAGTAATATCTTATAAAACATGTTGAATTACTCACTGCCATATTTTTTATAGGATTACTCGAGGGACTACTCGAGTAATGAGCATGATCACTCGAGTAGCCACTCGAGTAATGAGGTCCAGAAATCATGTTTTTAATCGAATGATTATTGATTTATTATCTATATGATTAACACTTCATTACACTAGTATTCTAAGTATATTTGCAGAGAAACAATGAAAAGATCACGCCAGAAGTGACAAGTAAAATAAAAGGTCTGAATGCTCACCTACCATTACCTACCGCAAACGGATCAAATTTGAAGAATGATCAACTGTTGCTGCGCGACTCTAACGGACATGTTTGAATTACTTCCAACGGAGACTAAAAATCATCTATATATATGGAGCATTCAAAGAGCCGATAATAAGAACTGTGAACAAGCAATCACACTTCGATCAATACACTCTTAGTGCTATGTTTTCTTATACTTATTCATTGTACTTCAGTGATTATATATTTACTCTGTGAGAGAGTTTTTCATTACAAACTCAATATCTGTTATTGGGATAACTTAAGGTTGTGGAACCTTGAGTTGGGGATTTGATTACAATGTGTAAGGGGGAGTGAGGGTCCAAGTGAAGGAACTTGCTGTGTACTGAGGTGCCAAGAAGCCACTGAATCTTGGAGAATTTAGTGAAACTCTCAGAGATGCTCTGAGGACTAGAAATAGGTCAAAGTGGTTGTGGCCGAACCAGTATAACTCCCAGTGTACACATCGGTGATATTTCTCTTTTCTCTCAACTGCTTTAAATATTCTGTTAATTTTCTTATACACAACGAAATTTCTGGTATCACACAATTTACCCCCTCTTGGGTTAAATGCTTGCACTAATATTTGGTATCAGAGCGTAGGTCTTCTTGTTAAGGTTTAACAACCTAAGAAGGATCTAATGGCAAGCATCGGTGAAGGCATTCTTCCCGACAAAGCTTCTATCACAAGACCTCTGGGTTTCAATGGTGAACACTTCTCATTCTGAAAAGCAAAGTTCACAATATTCATAATGGCTACTGATATGGTCTATGGGATATGATTGAGAATGGAAACTACAAACCTGAAAAGATTGTAGATTCACAGAGAGTTCCCAAGACACCAATAGAATATGATGAGAATGACAAGAAACTCATCACACTCAACATCAAGGTAATTCTGATGATTCAAAGTACCTTGAGTCAAAATGAGCACTTCAGAATCTGCACACTCCCAACAGCTAAAGAAATATGGGAAGCCTTGGAAATAGCTTACGAATGAACTTCGAGAATAAAAGAAAATCGGATCAATACTCTGGTTACTAAATTTGACTTACTTTGAATGAAATCAAGTGAGTCGATAGCTGAATTTAAACTTAGATATACTCACCTTGTTAATCAACTTACAGCACTTGGAAAAGTCTATGATCAACACACCCAAGTACGAAAGATTCTGAATATTCTTTCTAAAGACTGGGAGGCAAATGTCACTGCAATTGAGCAAGCAAAAGGTGAATCAATTCATTTGATTACTTCTCTATTCGGAAGCCTTTCTGAATATGAAAGAAAATTAAAGTTCAAACAAGAACTAAATGATATTGGTGACAAGAAGAAAAGAGGTCTAGCATTGAAAGCAAAAGACGAAGAAAGCGATGATGAGGAAGTAGCCAATATCTGTCTAGTTGCTCAAGAAGAAACAGAAGAAGAGGTAACTGATTCTGATCCTACCTATGATGAATTACTTTCCGAATATAATGCTTTACATTCTGAATTCATCAAAGTAGTTAAAGAACTAGTTGTTTTCAAAAATAAAAACAAAGTTCTTGAAATAAAACTTAAAGAGAATCTTGAAAAGGATTGTGAAAATTGTACCTCTTTAAAAAAGAAAAACATTGATCTTACTAAAACTCTTAAAAAATTCACTAAAGGAAGTGAGATGCTAAATGTAATTTTAAAAGCTCAACGATTTGTGAATGACCGATCTGGAATTGGATATGATCCAAAATTAGATAGAAGGAAAGGAAGAAAGAAAGCTGGAGGTGCATTATACTTCATCATACATTCATAAGAAGAAAAGAAAGATAGGAACCTACAAATAGGTACCTAAAGGTTCATATGTTTCGAAAAACTTTTGTACTAACCCAAAAGGACCCAAAAAGATGTGGGTACCTAAAACTTAATCGTATTTGATTGTAGATATGTCTTAAAGCATCCAAAAATAACAAATAGTACATAGACAGTGGATGCTCTAGACATATGACCGGTGATTTCAAAAGTTTTACCACATTGCAACCTAAGGAAGGTGGAAAGCTAAAATTTAGAGGAAATCAATCTGGAAAGATAGCAGGAATTGGTGAAATCAAAAATGACAAAGGAATACAAGTCAAAGATGTATATTATGTTGAAGGCTTGTGTCATAATTTGCTGAGCGTGAGTCAAAGTGTAAATAAAGACAACTAGATAATATTTGATTCAGAGGAATGTCTAATTGTCAACAAGAAAGACTTACAACTTGATAAGAAAAATATCAAGGTAAAGCTCAGAAGAAAAAGGAAAGGTAACTGCTATACACTTGATATTAATAGAAGTGATTCTGAAAATTGTTTTTTGAGTAACGTCGATGAAAGTTGGTTATGGCATAAGAGGCTAGCTCATGTCAACATCCACCAACTAGGCAAACTACTCAAAAAGGATTTAGTTCTTAGATTACCCAAAATAAGTTTTAAAAACAATTTGATTTGTGACGCATGTCAAAAGGGTAAACAAACTAAATCATCTTTCAAATCGAAAAAAGAAATTACAACAAATTGACTACTTCAATTGCTACATATGGATTTAGTTGGTCCAGCAAGAGTTAAAAGCCTTGATGGCAACTTATATTCATTGGTCATTGTTGATGATTTCTCTAGATTTACATGGACTATTTTTCTGTCATTAAAGGATGAAACCTTTGCAGAATTCATTATTTTTGCCAAGAAAGTGCAAAATGAGAAAGGTATGTCCATTATAGGTATCAGGACAGATCATGGTGGAGAATTTGAAAATCAAGCCTTTGAAGAATATTGTGATACTAATGACATAGATCACAATTTCTCTGCTCCAAGGACACCTTAACAAAATGAATTCGTGGAACGTAAGAATAGAGTGCTCACTGAAATGGCTAGAACAATGTTGAATGAAAAGAATGTGTCTCAAGTTTTCTAGGTCGAAGCAATGAGCACAACATGCTATATTTCAAATAGAGCCTACATTAGAACAAAACTTGGAAAGACACCATACGCGCTATACAAAGGAAGGAAGCCAAACCTTGCTCATTTATACATCTTCGGTTGTAAGTGTTTCATTCATAATAATGGTAAAGATAACTTAGGAAAATTTGATTCTTGAACAGATGAAGGAATTTTCCTAGGCTATTCTAACCGAAGTAAAGCATACAGAATTTTCAAAAAAAGAACATGTGTTATTGAAGAATCAATTCATGTTGTATTTGATGAATTTGAATCCTTTGACAAAATCATTGATGATAAGCAGGAAGTTGTTTTAAATCAAGAAAATAGTCAATCTATTTCTAAATCTCTTATTCCAGAAGTTGATCAAACCATGGAAGATCAGTCACTAGGACAACCTAGAGCCTGGAAATTCAATAAAAGTCATCCTCTAGATCAAGTTATAGGAGATGTGAACGAAGGAGTCAAAACTAGAAATAGAATTTTTAATGAAGTTAGTTTTTCTGCTTTTATTTCTGAAATTGAACCTTCTAAACTTGACAAAGCCCTATCAGACAATGATTGGGTTATAGCAATGCAAGAAGAACTAAACCAATTTGAAAGAAATCAAGTTTAGGAGTTGGTACCCCAACCTAAGGATCCTCCAATCATTAGCACTAAATGGGTATTGAAGAACAAACTTGATGAATCCGCAATCATTGTTAGAAACAAGGCAAGATTGGTAGCCAAAGGCTATAATAAGGAAGAAGGAATTGATTATGAGGAAACGTATGCTCCAGTGGCTAGATTGGAAGCTATACGAGTACTCTTAGCCTTTGTATGCATCAAAGGATTCAAACTCTATCAAATGAATGTAAAAAGTGCATTTCTAAATTGCTACATCATGGAAGAAGTATATGTAGATCAATCTCTAGGTTACGAAGATGTAACCAAACCTGACCATGTTTTCAAACTCAAAAAGGCTTTATACGGTTTAAAACAAGCTCCTAGAGCATGGTACGAAAAGCTCAATAAATTTCTTATTGATCAAGGTTTTGTATGAGGAAAAGTTGATACAACACTTTTTACAAAACGAAAATAAGATGATATTTTAATTGTGCAAATATATGTTGATGATATAGTTTTCAGTACTACTAACGAAACCTTGTACAAGGAATTTTCTGAGACAATGCAGGGGGAGTTTGAGATGTCAATGATAGGAGAATTGAATTTCTTTCTCAGTTTGCAAATCAAACAAAGAAAGAATGGAATTTTCATATCTCAAATGAAGTATTTGAAAGAGCTATTGAAGAAGTGTGGGATGGATGAGGCAAATGGAATAGACACGCCCATGAGCTCAACCACATTGCTTGATGCAGATGTCAAAGGAAAAGATTACAACATCACAAAAAAGAGAGGAATAATTGGATCATTACCCTATCTCACTATAAGCAGACCTGACATTCAATTCAGTGTGGGTATATGTGCAAGATATCAATCAGCACCAAAGGAGTCACATGCTGAAACCGTCAAACGTATCTTCTGATATCTTGCTGACACAGCAGAATTAGGTCTCTGGTATCCCAAAGGAAGAAGTGAATATCTAGTTGCATACTCAGACTTTGATCATGGAGGATACAAGATAGACAGAAAGAATACTAGTGGCCAAGGCCAATTTCTTGGAGGCTCACTTGTATTATGGTTTAGCAAGAAACAAACTACAATGTTTCTTTCATCAACAGAAGTTGAGTATGTTGCAGCTTCAAGTTGTTGTGCACAAGTAATATGGCTAAAGCAATAACTCAAAGATCTTGGTATTTATTTAAAAGAGATACCAATATACTGTGACAACACTAGTATAATAAGCTTGGTAAAGAATCCAGTTCAACATTCCAGAACTAAGCATATTGATGTTAGACATCACTTCATCAGAGATCATGTCCAAAAGAAAGATGTCAAAGTGATATTCATTCCAACTCATCTTCAACTAGCCGATATCTTCACAAAACCTCTTGCAAAAGATCAATTTTTGTATATTAGAAGAGAATTGGGAATGGTAAATCCTAATGAATTGTAAGTTATTTAGTGTTTACAAAAAGTTAGATAATGTTATTTATTGATGTTTTGATGATTGTATTAACTTAAGCATAGGAGTCTCTAGCAATTTGTTTTGTAGAATCATGATATTCTGTTTTGGAGTATAAAAAGCATAGGTTAATAGAGGACAACATTACTGAAGGGACAACTTTAAGTAACCACTATTACTGGAGTGACACCTTGAAGTAATTGAATGGATTACTCGAGTAGCCACTCAAGCAATGACATGAAAATTATCAAAGTAGAGCATTGGTTCAAAATAAATTCAAAAGAAATGGCATAACGGTTAGAAATGAACAGTCAAAAGGTGAAGAGACAGATTACCAGAGGGAGGCCTCGAGTGAATTTCAAAGGTTACTCGAGTAAGGCCTTGAGTAAACCCGGGTGCAGATCACAAATTTGCTAAGTTTCAGCTCAAATTTGTCCTAAAGAGCCATAAAATGATCGAGGGAATATATATGGGTAATTACAATATAATTCATGCCAGGAGCACACTTGAAATTGTTGCATTTCGAAATTTCTAGTATGATCACTCGAGTAGCTACCCGAGTGAAGCTGATGATCACTCGAGTAAGCCCTCGAGTGATGTCAAGATTTAGGGTTATTTCAGTCGATACTCGGCCATTTCTAATAAAATCGCCTCGAGTGATTCTCCTAGTTCTCTCACAAAAACTTTCACAGAATCCTCTTCACTTCATTTACGACAAAACCCTTTGATTTCTACCTTGAAAAACCTCCAAATCACTCAGATTTTTGTACCCTACTCTCGTGACCAACGACCCTGTTTTCCAGAAAATTTTAGTTTCTCACAAATCAAAATGGTGAGGACTAAATCTCCTAATCTTAGCACTCCTTCTGGGTCCTCTGAAACATATCAACCCTCTGATTCTCTTTCATCTCCTCCTACTAAGAAAAGAAAAATCTCTCCCAAACCAAAAGAAAAGTCTAAGCCGCAAACCAAGCCAAAGGTGAAAGGGGTTGTGATTAAGGAGCCCATTGCCACAGAGCTCAAACCAAGAAGATTTCACCTCCTGGAAGAGGAAAAGCATCAAAAGAGCCATCTCCTCCTCCTTCTAACTTATCCGACATACCCACTTTTTCTCCAAAACCTCTGAAAAAGCCCAAGATTGATGAGAAGATTACCAAAGTCATGGTAGGCATGCTTGAAGAAGCTTTTCAGTCTAAGGGAGCAAAGAAAGGGCAATCTTCAAAGTAACAAGAAGAAAGGGATGAAGAAATCACATTCCCTCCTCAGGGATTCAATGTGAACAAACTTGAGGAATCTCATAAGTTCTTGAGTCACTTTGTAAGAAGAAATATGTGCAAGATGCATTACATTGACTGCAAGGTTCTTCAAGAGGTATTGAAATTTGACCTGAGTCCCTATCTTGATTCCTATATGCCCTGGCTTTCTGTTAAACTCTTATTTTGCACCAAAGTTGTGAGGCATTTTTACTGTAACCTTGAACCTATAAATGATTCTATTAGGAAGTCTATGGAAGAAGAAATAACTTCCAAGGTTAGAGGACAGAGAATTATAATCTCACCTTCCAAAATCAATACCTGGTTAGGAATAGAGGACCCTCCTAATGATGATTACCCTAATCTTGACTTAAACCAGATATTCTCTATCCTAAGACCTGGTGAGATAGTGGGACCTCTAAATTTCAATCCGAGTCATATGAGTGCTTTTTATCGAGTCCTATGGTATATCTATTCTAGAGCCATAGTGAACAAATCCAACAACTTCACACATTTTATTGAGAGGGATTTTAGAAAATTTGCCTTATTGATTCTCAAAGAACAAAAGGACTTGGGAGAATATATCTTTGTTGAGATCAAGAGATATAGGTATGAAGGAAAACCTACTACTCCAATGCCTTATCCTCAACCTATTAATTTGTTCCTAAAAAAGAATAAGGTTTGGTACTTAGAGAGTAAGGAGCCGATTGAGAGGATAACACTAGTTAAGAGGAATCAAATTAGGAAGTTGAACATTGAGATTCCTTTAGAAGCAAGTCCCAAGAAGAAGAAGAAGAAGAAGAAGACTGACACTGCAACTAGTCGAATAGATGACACACAGTCTTCTGCTTCAGCCAATACATCTTCTCCTTCTTTCTTTGGTGCCGCAATGCAAACACTCATGGAGAACATTCTGAAGAGTTTTCATATCGATATTGTGAATACCAATGCGGAATTGGTAACCTATATGAATGAGAGATGGGATAACTTATGGAGAGAATAGATAAGAGTTACGAAGAGTTGTTAGCTGAACAACGTGCTCAGGGTGAGCTTCTAAGATCCATTGTTGCCAGACTTGATGCTATGGCATCTGGCTCTCCTATTCCTAGTCCTTCTGTTATTCCTGAGCCAGTACCTGTCTCTAAACCTAGATCCTCTATACCTACTGAGCATAGACCCTCTGAGATTAGACCCAGTAATCTCTTGTTCACTATGCCTGACCCTGACACATCCGAGCCAATCCACATCACCACTGATAATCCACCTCAGCCTATTCAGCCAGAGCCCATATCTACTCCCATTGCCTCACCTACATGCACTGAGGAGGTGCTTGTGTCTTCACCTCTTTCTACAGAGAAAGTAGAAATTACTTCTATGGTTCCTTACCCATCATCTCCAGTGAATCCTGCAGAGGATCTTCAGACACCCCCAGTGAACCTTCCTGACCCTGAACAATCATTGTCAGATTATTCCAGTTCAGATGGTTCACATGAATCTTTGGCATTTCCTATCACTCCTATCTCAGCAGCCAAGCCATCTACTCCTTCTCATGATTGATTCCACCTTTGTAATGAAGACAAAAAGGGGGAGAAGAGCCTGAGTGATTTTGTGATAATGGCTAAGTTAATGCACAAGAGAGATGGGTGTACAGGGCTTTAGGGAGCTTTTAACTTTAAATTTTAACTTTAAAATATGTAATGAATTCTTCTTTATGCAATTTGTTTCTTTATGCCATTAAAGTTAAATTTCATTGAAGTTATATTACATTGTGGGACTAATGAGTTTTAATTCCTCTTTATGCAATTTGTTTCTTTATGCCATTAAAGTTATATTTCATTGAAGTTATATTACATTGTCGGACTAATGAGTTTTTGATTGTGTACGTAAGGTGAAAAAGTAAATTAGAACAAAAACTTTGAAAAGATCTTTACTAAGAGTTTTCAAGTTTAAATTGAACAAAAGATTTCATATGAAAAGTATTTTAGAAGCATATGTTTGAAAACTCAATTTCAAAAACTTTGTTCAAAATCAACAAGTTTTGTCATCATCAAAAAGGGGGAGAATGTTAGATCCCATATGTTTTGATGATAACAAAGATTGGACTAATGATAAAAGAGGATATGATAACAAATAAATTTGAACAAAGTAAATAAATGGCAGACAAAGCATTACATGAAGTAAGCACTGGAGTAATGAAGAAGTTCTGAGAGAAAGAGCAAAGGAAGAACATCACTGGCAGTTTTTATCTATGTTTACTCGAATGACCGCTTGAGTAAGGAAAACTGTTACTCGAGTGGGCACTTGAGTAATGTTGAAAGAAAATGTTTTCGAAGGCACTGCCAAATTTAGAAGAAGTTACTCGAGGGACCACTCGAGTAATCTGTAAAGTTATATGAACCATTACTCAAGTGGCCACTCGAGTAACACATGAGAAAAGGTATTACTCGAGTAACCAGGTCAAAAATCTTCCAGTACCTCTCGGCCAAGATATGCAATAATTTACTCGAGTAACCATATGAGAAAAAGGCTTTACTCAAGGGAACACTCAAGTAATCTGCAGAGTTATTTGGAGCATTACTCGAGGGGTCACTCGAGTAATCAGGTAAGCAAACTCTCGGCCAAGATTTGAATGACATTACTCGAGGGAGTAATCGAGTAATCTGCAAACTTATTTGAAATTTACTCGAGGGCTCACTCGAGTAACTTGTGAAGGAAAGACATGGCCACTCGAGTAGCCACAATTAAGTAATCAGGTATTTTCAAGGTTTGTGCTATATCTTACTCCTTGTCTTACCCGAGTAATATCTTATAAAAAATGTTGAATTACTCACTGCCATATTTTTTATAGGATTACTCGAGGGACTACTCGAGTAATGAGCATGATCACTCAAGTAGCCACTCGAGTAATGATGTCTAGAAATCATGTTTTTAATCGAATGATTATTGATTTATTATCTATATGATTAATACTTCATTGCACTAGTATTCTAAGTATATTTGCAGAGAAACAATGAAGAGATCATGCCAGATCCGAACGCTCACCTACCGCTACCTACCGCAAACAGATCAAATTTGAAGAATGGTCAATCATTGCTGCGTGACTCTAACAGACTTGTTTGAGTTGCTTCCAATAGACACTATAAATCATCTATATATATGGAGCATTCAAATAGCAGATAACAAGAACTGAGAACAAGCAATCACACATCGATCAATACACTCTTAGTGCTCTATTTTCTTATACTCATTCATTGTACTTCAATGATTATATATTTACTCTGTGAGAGAGTTTTCCATTACAAACTCAATATCTGTTATTGAGATAACTTAAGGTTGTGGAACCTTGAGTTGGGAATTTGATTACATGTGTAAGGGGGAGCAAGTGTCCAGGTAAAGGAACTTGCTGTGTACTGAGGTGCCAAGAACCCACTGAATCTTGGAGAATATAGTAAAACTCTCAGAGATACTCTGAGGACTGGACATAGGTCAAAGTGGTTATGGCCGAACCAATATAACTCCCAGTGTACACTTCGGTGATATTTCTCTTTGCTCTCAATAGCTTTAAATATTCTGTTAATTTTCTTATATGCAACGAAATTTCTAGTATCACCCAATTCACCCCCCCCTCTTGGGTGAAACGATTGTACTAACAGTGTCTACTCTAAAAACACCGGGTATTCGTGTCTACCCTAAAAATGCCATGTGCACTCACATATCGGCATACTTTACTTGATTAACTTGTACCATTCCTCGTGACATAGTTGGGTGGCATCTTTCTACCAACCAAATGGCATCGTATATGTGTCCTGTGCACATCTGCAATGACGCTTTAATCATACTGCCTACAAAAACCAGGCCCTCTGCCTAGTAGGGCCAAATTATATAATCCTTGAGAGTCTTTCTATCTCTCATCATTCTTGAGACTCTTCCAAATTGGGCTTAGTCGTCTGCCTGATATAGGCTTATACTCAAGTTTCTAGACCCAAAGTTTGGGATATTACAACTAAGATATGGTACTTCTGGACCAGGTAGTTCTTCATCACCTTCTTTACTAATTACTTGAGGTCGAAATGGATCTTTATCTGCTTACAAAAACCTTACAATCATTGGGGTACATAATAGATGAGATTTATCCATGTAAAATCACTCTAGGACCTTTCTTATATAAGTTTCTTGATATACAAAGATCATATTTTTTAGGTACTCGATATATAATCCAAGACAGAATTTTGTTCTTCCTAAGTCCTTCATTTCAAATTCTTTCTTCAAACAATTAATTGGCTTTTGAAGCTCCTCAGGAGTTCCAATGATGTTGATATCATCAACATAAACAGCAATTATATCAAACTCACTTTTAGATCTTTTTCATAAAGATGCATGGGCATATTGGATCATTTTTGTATCCTTCTTTCAACAGATATTCATTAAGACGATTATACCACATGCGCCCTGATTACTTCAAGACATACAGGGACTTACTTAACTTAATGTAGTATTGTTCTTGAGAACTTGAATCAAATGCTTCTGGCGCCTTAAGTCCTTCAGGGACTTTCATATAAACATCATTGTAAAGTAAGCCATACAAATAGGCAGTCCCGACATCTATAGTCACATACACTACTAGTGAATATGTTTCTTCAAAATCAATGCCAGGTCTTTATGTAAAGCCTTAGGCTACAAGACGTGCTTTATATCTTGTTATTTCACCTTTTTCATTTCTCTTTTGTATAAAGGCTCATTTGCATCCAACTGGCTTTTACATCTTCACGTGTAAGGACTACAGGTCCAAATATTTTTTATTTTGCTGATGATTTTAGTTCTGCATTAATCACAACTTTCCATAGGGGCCAATCTTTTCTTTGTTGGCACTCTCTAATGGATTTTGGCTCATAATCCTCATTATCATTCATTACATCATATGCTATGTGATAAGCAAAGATGACGTCAACGTTGACTTCATTTCGATCCTATCAGATTCCATTCTAAATACAATTTATTGAGATCTCATTATTTTTCACATATGTTAGGTACATGGGTCTCTTATGGGACTATAACATTCACTTCTGGAGATATCTCTACTGGAGATAATAACTTTTTAGGAGATGGATGGCTCTTCTGGAGTTACTAATTTTTCTTGATTATCCTCAACTTGGCTATCTATATTCTTTGCTCCTTTTCTCTTTTAAGGATTTTTATCTTTGAAACTGATGGGCCTACCACGCTTCAGGCATGCCTTAAATATATTCATAGTAGGTTATCCTTCAGAGACATCAACTTTAATAGGATTATTAGTAGTTGGGACATGTGACTTTGTCGCTTTCTTTCGATCAGTAAATGCTTTTGGCATTTGATTAGCTAAATTCTGTAAATGAATTATCTTTTGAACTTCCAGTTCATATTGTTTTGTATGAGGATCAAAATGAGCCAATGATAATTCAATCTAGCTAATTTCTTTACCGAATTGCTTGTTTTCTCCCCCTAATGTTAAGAAAAGTGATTCATCAAAATGACAATTGGCAAATCGTGCCACAAATAAATCTCCTGTACATGATTCTAAATATTTTATAATCGAAGGAGATTCATACCCAATATATATTCCCATCCTTCTTTGAGGATCCATTTTAATGTGTTGTGGTGGTGCTACTGGCACATATATTGCACACCTAAAAGTCCTTTATGGGAAATATTAAATTCCTGACTACAAAATATTTATAAGTGGGAAACCTTTAGGTTACTTGTTGGCCTAATGCGAATTAACATTGATGCATATAAAATGGCATGGCCTTAAGCAGAAATTGGGAAATTAGATCTCATAAGTAAAGGTCTTGCAATCAGTTGTAATCTTTTAACCAATGATTCTGCAAGTCTATTTTGCATATGAACATGAGCTACAGGATGTTCAATGTCAATTCCAAGGGACATACAATATTCATTAAAAGCTTGTGAAGTAAATTCACCAGTATTATCAAGAAGTATTTTCTTGATAAGATAATCAGGATAATGTGCTTTTAATCTAATCAATTGAACAAGTAATCTCGCAAATGCCAGGTTGCGAGAAGATAATAAGCAAACATGCGACTATTTAGTTGATACATCAATTAAAACCATATAGTACCTAAATGGTCCGTATGGTGGGTGTATTAGCCCACAAATATCTCCCTATATCCATTCTAGAAATGTGAGAAACTCACTTTCTACTTTGCTTGGTAAGGGGCCAATAATTAACTTTCCTTTGGAACATGAGCACATGAGAAAACATGAGATTATGGTATTTGTTTACACTTTAGGGTATGTCCATATGAATTCTCAATTATTTATAGCATCATGGTTGATCCCAGATGGCCTAACCAGTCGTGCCAAACATTAAAATTATTAGTAAACTTTTGGTTCACATTGGCAAACTACTGAGTTGCATTGCAGATTTCTGGTATGCATTGGTGAACTTCTGATTTTCAATAACATGTGTTTCAATTGTGTTTATAAATATATAATATAAGCTGGAAGAAAAGGTAGGAAAACTTTCTAATATGCATTTTTTACCAGAAGCTATATTGTGGTAGCAAGACATTCCTGATCATTTTTAGTTGTTGTTTCTATATGATATCCATTTATGCTGATATCTTTGAAACTCAATAAGTTTCTTTTAGACTTGGTAGAATAAAATGCATTATCAATACATACTTTTATTCCTTCAAGTAACAAAATATTAGTTCTTCTGGAGCCTTCAATTAAATTTATACTACCAGATATAGTCTGAACATTTTCTTCTTGCATTATCAAGGAAGAAAAATATTTATCATTTTTAAGTATAGTGTGGGTTGTTGCGCTATCAACGAGACACAAATTTTCAAGATTGATGCCAATAAGATTCATTCTTCATTAAAAGAGATATAAAAACATAATTAAGAGAAATATATTTGATAGAAGCAATTTTAAACACATTAACATATAGCAATTTAAATAGACAAAGATAATTTATGCTAAAAAATAAGTAACATCTAAATAGGTAATATCCATGTCTCTATACTCAGAATTTTCAGCCTTATCAACATGATTTACTTCAACCTTTGATCCTTTATCATTATTTTTAGGTGATTCTTGGTAAAGTTCAACTAGGTGTCTTGGCGTATGACAAGTACGAGACCAATGACCTTCGCCACCTTAGCGATAACATGGATTTTCAGCATGTTTATTATGCCCACTAGTTTCCCTTTTGTGGTTCTTATCAAATTTTTCCCACTTTTGGTAGGAATTTGAACCACCATGATTTCAACCACGGCCACGGCTATAGCCACGTCCATGTCTACGGCCACAGGCACAAATAGATTCATTTGATACTACATTCGCTCGTGGGAATGGAGTCGAGCCAACTGGACAGCATTCATGGTTTTTCAATAAAAGCTTATTGTTCTGTTCAACCACATGGAGAATGTTTTTTCTAACATATCTCCATCAGTAATATTTTCTCCACATAATTTTAATTGAGAAGTAATCCTAAACATGACTGAGTTACACTCGCTTATAGATTTAAAATCTAGCAAACACAAATGTATCCCGTCATAATTAGCTTTTGGGAGGATGACCATCTTCTGATGATCATACATTTCTTTTAAATTGTTTCAAAGAACAAGTGGGTCTTTAATGGTCAAATATTCAATTTTTAGCATTCATGTAAATGGCGGTGAAGAAAAATCATGGATTTGGTTTTATCTTGGTTGAATGCCTGATTTCCTTCTTTAATTATGTCTTCTAGACCATAAGTATTCAGATGGATTCTATATCCAGTATCCAAGATAAATAATTCTTTCAAGTAATGTCAAGAGCCATAAATTCAAGTTTTATAAGGTTTGACATGGTTCAGACTAAATAAAGAAATAAACGAGAATCATTAAATTATGAAATGTAAAAATGCAATATAATATTATAAATGAAAATAACAGTAAATTTGTAAAGACAAGAAATAATTAATAAGGCAAGATAAGAAAATTAAATCTTTTATGGCTTCAGGCCATTTAATCTCATAGCTTTAGGCCAATTAATCTCAGGATGAGAAATTAAATCTATACAGCGTTTGGTCATGTAATCTCAAAATAAGAGACAAAGTGATATGGCTTCTGGCCATATAATTTTAGAATAGGAAAGTCAAGAAAATATGGCTTCTAGCCACACAAGAAGATGAAAAGTATATGGCTTTTAGTCATATTATATCAAAATAAGAAATTAAAGTAATATGACTTCTGGTCATATAATTTTAGAATATGAAATCAAAGATGTATGGCTTCTGGCCATACTAAAGTAACAAAAATAATATAAAAGAACAAGCAAAAAAGATATAAGATATAAAAACAATAGTAATCTTCAATCTCACCCATAGAACCCGATGTTTATAACAATCGATAAAAGTGTAACCCCCTGCCTTGAAAACCATAATTATGATTTGAAAATGCATAATTAAAATGGATTAGAGACTGACAGATAATTAAAAATTCATTTCCAATCCCTTCCTTTTGGTAGGGTTTTCACAAATTCCTTCAAAATTTTTGCCTTACCCTGGTCTCAAATTCAATATTTTGAATATAATTATCTATGTAGTTAAAATTACATTTATGTATATCAGAGTGTATAACAAAAATCCCGGCAACCCCTGGGTTATATATATATACTAAGGGTTCATACATTCCCATTTAGGGGATTACATAACCGTATCCAAAATAATATTTACATCCCAACAATACACAGTAATCCCAAATCAAAATCTGATAACCAACGACCCAAATTATATTCCTATGAGAGTCCTAGCCGCCCTTGGTCATCTCCTTCCCTTTGGAGCCCCTTGCCCTGTTTGAAGGTTAGTCAAAGGAAAGAATGAGATTCAAAAGAATCTCAGTAGTAACAAATCACTTATTCCATACATAAACACATAGCATACAAGTAGATCATCAGACAGCACAGCAGCACAAATATAGCATGTCAGCTATCACATATACATGTTGCCTCACTGGCATACACATAACACATTGCCTCTTTGGAAATGACATAGCCTCTCTGGCTTTCACATAGACTCTTTAGCTTTCACATAGCCTCACTGGCTTGCAACATTCACAATTATCACAAAACAATGATAACACATACATACAATGCATTTACACATAGAATAAGGGAAAGTGTCACTACCTTGTTCTTTCTTGGAGTGCTCTGGCACGAGTTGTTCACACGTAGGGCAAATATCGAACCCTATAAACCAAAGTCAAGGACAATGGATTAATCTCTATTTCAAATTCCCACTTTTATAACACTTAAAGTTGGTTATCATTGCACTCTTTGGGTGATTACTAGAAGCATAGACACATGCTTAAAGAATTGGGAAGTACTAAGTTGGAAACCACTTTTTAAAATCACAAAATGCTGAAAATGGGGGTTGGTTGCAACCAAAACACGCACAGAAGGTTTTTGGCTACAGCCAAGATTTTCTGGCTGCGGCCAAAACGTGCATAGAAAGTTTTGTGCTGCAGCCGAGAATTCTGGCTGCAGCCAAGGAAACTTCAAAAAATCATAACTAATTCTAGAAAAATTAAAATGAGGTGATACAAAAGCCAAATGAAAGCTATTTAAGTCCTCTTAATAGGAAAAATATGGATCATTACCAGAAATCACCATAAAATTACAGAGTTACACGAAATTCACCACTACTCCAAAACATATTCCAGTTTTAATCCCAAACTTTAGACATTCATTACTCTTAGCTCACAAAACGAAATGAAACAACATTTATATCCATTTTGAAGCTTGGAATATTAAATTTAAGACTGGAAAGTTTCAGAATTTTTAGACACCATTTGACTATTCAAAACGTCCAGAAAACCTGACTGCCCTGTACAGAGTTTTAAGAGACAGAATTTTAGTTTTTGAGTAATTACTTCCAATGGTTCCAAATTAACAACCAATACCATTCCTACACTAATTCTCCACAAGGAATCCATTGGAAACACCAAAATGACCAAATTCAACTCATATTGACATGTTCCACAAGAAACACAACATATCACACAATAACCCAACTCAAAACTCAATGCAATTCTTATCCATTTAAGGTTCCAAACCAATTCTATTGGCACCAAAACACAAAATGACACCTATTCCAACGCATCACACAATTCAATTCTTCCAAACCAAAATCATATGAAAATCAGGGCAAAAATTCAAAATTCTCAAAACTTTATCAATGGTTACTAAACTTATCTCAAAATGTGTTAAATTCTTACATCTTCTTCTTCCCAAAGCAACTTCCTTGTTTCTTCAACTTTCAATTTTTCTCAAGTTCTCAAACACCACCTTTAAAACACATAAAACCATATCCATGAATCCCTGAACACCATGAATAATATTAATGAAGGTAAATTGAGCATATAAGAACAAATCCTCACCTAACTTGAGCCTTCTTCTTTCTCTTTCCTTCAAACTTGAGACGAAAATGGAGGTGAGAGAAGAGATGAGAGGATGATGATGATGAATGAAGATAAATTAGATTTTTGGTCTCTACTAAGGCCATTTGCCTACCTAAAAGAATGGGAGGGAAGGAAAAAAAGAGTTTCAATTGTTGACTTGTCAAAAGGGGTGTGAGATGATGCCAAATGTCAACATCTTGAGGCATCTTCCTTGGACTCACTTGGGCATGCACACACACAATTCCACATTCTTGATCTCATAATAATCAATCCTAACCATTGATATTTAAGTTACTAATAAGTTTCCTTTTTGGTAACTGACCAATTGGTCGATAACTTTCCCACTTTGCCCTTAATTATCACAATGCTTACCAAACTACCACCAAACACCTTTATCTCATTCATGCCACTCAATATGCGCCCTCCCTACCATTAGGGTTCATTTCAAGCTTCATCGCACAATTAGGCTTAAACACAGGGTTAGGCACTGATCAAAACACATTTGAATCGCAATTCACATCATATTCTTCAGAAGTGTTTAATTAACAATAATTACATCACTTTTGGAAGGATTTAGCCCTTAATTACAATTTGGGATATTACAAAAATATCTCTTTAATTCCATATAGTGGCTCAGATTATCTAGATCTATCAAATAAAGATATTGTAAAACAAAGTAGAAGAAATCGTCAAAGAAACGATGAGAAGATCATACCTTCATTGGAGCATCGTGCTGATACATGTTATGAAAATATCGATCATTAGAGAGAACAAGAGATAAAGAAGAGAGAAATTCAAGAGAGAAAATTGATAGAAATTATCATTCACTTATCTATACATAATACTTGGCCCAAGATTTCTATTCATAGGCACAAAAAGGCCTATGAACAGTAACTACTACAATAAACCGTGTATGTTACAGTAACTTTGTTATAGTAAGCCATGTATGAACATTGACTTTGCTACAGTACTTCCATATGAACAATAATGTCTGATTTTAGAGATTGAGTTGATTGGAAGAGCAAGTTAGCCTAGATATGAGTCAATGGACATTCATATAATTGATATTCATAATATACACAACTTTAATAGATTTTTAATTTCACAAATTGTGTCCTAAATGCATGGTGTAATTAATTCTTGAAAATTTGAGAATATGATATGTCAACACCCGTTTTCATTTAGATATTCGAAGAGTAATAAATACTAGATTCCATGGGCATACAGAAAAGTATGTATATACATACTGATAAAGTATTCATTTACAATCCCAAAGTCGTCCGTCGACAAAATACAGAGTACTACAGTATTTCCAATAATTACAGGATTTTCCCAAAATATCTTAAGCATAAACTAACTATAACCACTGACTTTAACCTTGCGTCGAGACACGTGCCAATCACTTCCCGATGTCTATGCCTTTGCCTTTCGATCCACTGGCACCTGCTGAGATGTTTGTTTAGAAAAAGGGGTGAGATTCCAAGGAATCCCAGTAGAAACATGCTATCGTTCATAGAAAAGTAAATATGATATGCGCCATGTATGCACCAATTAATGAACAATATAAACATATCATCATCATGTATACATGAGTAAGGCCCAACCCCACTAATCTACACCGATTGGATTCTCACCAACTCCCAGTGCAAGTGCACCTCCGACACTAACTGCTTCTCTCTAAGCATACATGTTGATTAATAAAGCACATTTACAAACAATGATATCCAAACAATCATATAACTATGGCATGATGTATGAAGGATAATGTCCCTACCTCAAAGTTCTTTCAACCCCTTTTTAGTGTGCCTCGTAAAACGTGTCACTTCCGGCTTCCAACTTCCAACTCGGTTCTAAAATATTAAATGTACAAGATATATGTCATATCCTATCCAAGTATCATTTTACACACTTCCATAGTATTTCTTATGGTTATATTAGTCTATAGTGAAAATTTACCAAAATGCCCCCGGGACCCCGACCCAGCTCGCAGTACTTGGCCTGATAACACGTTTTACCAAAATTTTGACTAAGGCTATCCTAACATATTTTCAGCCAAGGAATCAATTTCCGGGCTTGAAATTACCAAATTAAGTTTCAAATTATGAAATTGCCCTTGATAGTCTCGTTTTAAGGTTTTAGGGGCATTTTAGTAATTATGCTTTTTCGGGCTTTTCTGAAAAAGTAACCAACTGTAATGTAATCCCACCTATTTTTGCCTCCTGAATCCAATGGAACCATCAAATCATTGAAAATCCAACTCCTTCCCCCAGATCTATGCTTGGCAGAAACATATGCCAAGAAAAGGGAAAATTTGCAACTTTGTGATTTAACCTCTGAAGCTTATGCCTTTCCACTTCTAATCCATTATTAAGCTATTTAAATATGCACTAATCATGATTTAAAGAAATTTGGGCAGCATAACCCCTTAGGATTAGGACTTTCTAAATTTACAAACTTAACCAAAAATCACCAAATCCAACCACAAACCTCAACAATAACATCATACTAGTATAGATCTAAGGTTTGTGAAGTTACCTATTGATTTCTTAAGTTCTCTCTCTCTAGGCGTCCTTCTCTCTCTCTCCTTGAGCTCAAGATGTATCTTCTAAACCATTGATTCCATAGAGAAGAAGAGTTTAGAGAAGGTTTTTATGCAAGATCACAAGAAAATTGCTTAAGAAACCATCCTTACCTTAAGCTTCTTCTTCTTCCTTCTCTCTAGATCTCCAAGCTCTCTCTCTCTCTTTCTCTCTTTTCTTCTCTCTTCTTGGCTGAAATATGCAAGGGAAAGAGGAAGGAAGTGTTTTAAAATATCTTCCATTTCCTTTTATTACTTTATTTCCAAGATTGCATCTTATGTTGACACTTGTCATTAGCCTTTTCTCTTCCCAATTGGTGTCATAAGGCTTCAATTAGCCTTGAACTAATCTTCCTTCTCTTTTGGTTAGCTCAAAACCGTCCCCCCTTATGTCTTCACTAACCAAATGGCTTCTTCCAACTAATCCAACCATGCATTCAATTGTTGTACCATAATTAAGATTACTTTGCAAAAGTAACATTATTTTAACTCAATTAGACATGTGCTCATCTTCATCAATTATAAACTAATCCCTTTACCAAAAGATAGGGACACTTGGCATGTTTAATTCCAAAAATCATGTTTTTCCTCCCATTTTCTTATGCTAGGCAAAAATTTGCAAGGGAAATAAAAATTGTTTCAATACTTCCATAATTTCAATTAAATGAATTATACACAAGTCCTTCCAATTTCACAACTCTTGATTTATTCCACCAATAATATTCCAAATATACATTCTCCTTTATTTTCCTTAATTAATTGAAATTAACTTCAATTAATTGGAACATAATTAATCCTATGTTAAATTGGCAACATTAGGATTTTGTCATTACCTTTACAATCTAATTTCCTTTCTTGAATTAATTTGTTTATTTTCTCATGAATATTCATCATTATATTGAATTTCTCAAATTATTATAATATATTTAGTGAATATAAAATTTGGGGTGTTACATGATATAAGCTTAATCAATAAATAGATGCAAAAAGATCTCACGTATGTTTAAAAATGGAAATAGTAAAATAAATATCCATATAGGAGATCAATGAAAGGCAAATATGCAAACTTGCTCGCGAAGTCATTTGTCTTACTTGCTAGTCAAGTTAGACATCTATTAGCCAATGGCCATATATATGTTAGCATACAATTTTGTGATATAAAAGTTGTAATTAAAGAAAAATGTCATTTAAAAATAATTATTTTGATGCAGTTTATATATGTGGGTCTGATATGAAAGTATAGATAATATCCTTCATATTTTACTATTATTTAATCTAACAATTTTAATTTATTTATTACCGTAGGACTATACTTATTGTAGTATATTTCTTAATGTATGTTTTCAATATTAAAAAGGTCACCCACCTCCTACTACATCTGATGAGGCGGTTGGTGATAAGGGTTGAAGGTGTCTACGGTTTTCGTATTTGTTTTGTAGTTACCTTCTGAAGCTCTACTGTCTCTTAGTATCTTATTCAAAAAAATATTAAAAAGGTTAATATTTCGTTCCCGAGGCTATATAGCTTAGTTCAGTGAACTTGAATCACACTCCCTCCCGCCGCTCCGTCTTGCTCAGCTTCCGGAGACTCTCTGTTGTCCGTCCCTCGTTCCTTTATATCTTGTAGTTTTTCACCGCCGACGCTTCTGGCGGTGCTCTGAGGAGGACTAACCGGCAAATCGACTAAAAGAAAAGTAGTAGTGTGGTGCTAATGGCGGCCACCGCAGCCTCCGATGTCATCGATGGTCCTGTCCTCAGCCTCATCAACAAACGTATCCGTGCCCTTCGCAAGAAATTCACTCGTATTTTGCAGATGGAGGAGTCTATTTCCCAGGGGAAATCAATCAACAAAGAGCAAGAAGAAGTCCTTCGTTCGAAACCCGCCGTCTCGGCTCTTATCGACGAGCTCGAGAAATTGCGCCAACCTCTTTCCTCTGCTGTAAAGGAAGAAGTCAATCTTGCTCTTCAGAATGAGCAAATCTCCCTAGCTGCCCAACTGCTTGAAGAAAATCGCAAGAAATCCGACGAACCAGAGTCCAAGAAAGAAGACTTGGACCACGTGGTGTTGGAAGATATTCTTAATCTCCTCTATTTTGGGTCTTTATTCGATGTGAAGTCGCAGAATGATTTCACATCGACGATGCTGACGAGGACCCATGAGCGAGGATGTTGCTTGACCTATGATTATGTCACCGACGACGTCACTGATCTACTTGGAGAGAAGGATTTGGATTTGATTTCTATGCTGGGTGGTCTGTTGATTTCGCGGCCTGCGGATTCTAGTTTATCCCACAAAAACGCCTTGCAGCGGTGCACAGGGCACGCGAAGCTATGGCTTGCGAAGGCAGAGCAGTCCATTGAGCCTAATATTGATGTTACATGTATTTTTCCGATTTTACTTCTTATTTTGTTAGTATTTTCTCTACGTTACTTTGGCTGTGTGTTGCTGACCCTATGCTTATTTGTAGATGCCAATTTGAGGGAGAAGTTGAATAAGATCATGTCTTCAGAATACTTCACCACCACGCCTGAGATGAAAGCTCCGGTTGAAGTTGCTGTTGTCGCGGCTGGAAACTACCCTTCTTTCCAAGTTCCAGTACATGGCTCCAGGGTAGCTACCTCACTTCCTGTCGAAGTGGAGGGTGTGATTTCTCAGTCTCAGGAGAAGGTATTTTTTTGTTGGGTATGTTTTGATTTTATTGGGTCTCCCTTCTTTTTTCATTCTTTGTTGCACATATATTAGGTTGTCATTAATTTATCAGGTCCACATCAGAGACGACCATTTAATTCTGGCCTTGGATTTTATTATTTGTACAAAGCCATTAAGTTCCTTCCTAGATGTTACTGCTGTGTGAAGTGCATTTATAGTCTACTCGGACCAGTCATGAAGGGCTGACGTGCATAGATTAACAAACAATGCCATTTATGGAAACTGCCTTTTAATGATTTGCGAAAGGTTTGGGATTCAATCCTAGGATGCCAAGGTTAATTGCTGCCACAATAATCACTTATAATATTTATATAGGAGCTATTGTCAGTTAGAGTGGATGTTCCAAAGAAATGGTAGCAAGTTTCAAGTGTGTTTGAGATTGTGTAGAAGTTTGTTATTCACTTCAGTTAGATATGCTACGGAAGAGTGCTGACAGCTATAGTGGTTCCAGTTCCAAACTATTGTGGATTACTAAAATAATGAAGGGTTTGTTTTTTGCAATTAGTCATTAGGAACAGAGATTTTGTGATAGTTTTTGTATGGACTCAGGCTCGAGCTATACCTTAATGTGAGGCAAGAGATAAGGAAATACATGCATTCAGTCAGTGATTATGTATGCCAGCATTTGATTATTGTTTTGGTGTACTTGGTGTTTCTTTTAATCATTTTTTTGCACCACACATTACAAATTTTGAAATGTTAGTAACTTCAAAATCTCATGGAACATTTACAAAGATTTTGTTGCCATAAACTCGGGTTTGAGATCGAATGAATACATACATAAAGCATGAAGTAATGAAAATTATGATGGAAAATAACACAATAAACTATCTTTTCATCCAACAAGAACATGTGCATTCAAACAACGATCAGTGGCGCAGAATTAACTTCACAGATTAAGTAAAACACTCAACTACATAACAAATACAAAGGTAGCTACGGATGGCAACCTGAGGATCTGCTAACGGAGGTAGCTACGGATGGCAAGTTTAGTGTCCAAGATGTGTTAAATAGTCTAATTCCAAGTCAAAGTTAGTGATTAAATATTGGTTCATGCTTCTCATTTAGGCTTGTCGCATTGTTGGATAATACATCCGTAGTTAATGTCAGGGACAGGTCTAGAGTTTCATTATTTTCTCAGCCCGGGTTTTTTTTTTTGGGGGGGGAGGGAGGGGGAGGTGTGGGAGAGTTGCACCCTTCTTAGATCTGTCTCTGGTCAAAATTGCACAGTTGAGCTCTCAGAATAGAATCTCTCTATCTAATCCATCATTAGAATATTTTGCACACTAAAAATTCATTGCGCGGGATCCAAAGATCTAATGGACCTAACCCACTATTGTTTTTGGGCTGTAATAGAAGAAAGAAGTTTGAGGTACTAACTTGACTTTCTCTAGAACAATGTTTGTATAAAAAGATGAGTCTTGTATATGTAGCACATTCTACTAGCATTAGGAGTAGTTATATTACTATTGAAAGACCATATACTTTATTCTTAATAACACGGCATGATTTGGTTAATCATAGTATCCAGCATTTGGGGCTCCCTTGTTTAGGGTATGGACTAGGCATAGCATGTGCACTTTAAAATGTCTAGCCTAAACAAACTAATGTGATTAAGCATTCGCCTAAATCACTGCAATTTGACAACTTCAGGAACTACAATATTGTAGAACCACCAAATTTTGTGAAGTTTTATTCTCTATTTGGGTCTAAGAGCAACTAATTGCATGCTTCACCCTGTAGATGTGATTATGTGTTTTGGGCTATCTTGCAAAAAATTTCTGTTCTTATAATTGTTTTTGCAAGAATCACCAAAAGCTTGCTCCCCTAAAATGAGTTTATTTTTGTATTCAATCAGAAGGTACTTTAGACATGAAGCTAAATGTAGTGAAACATGTGCAAGTGTTTTTTCCTCTCAAAAGGCATGTTTTTTGAGATAGAAAGCATGAGTGAAGTGGTTACATTCATGCTGTAGGTTGCATCTGTAGTTTGCGTCAATTTAAAATAATTCATGCAGTGTTCTGGAAACATGATATGATTTTTTCTGATTCTGGCTGTGGCCAACGCTCAGCTTTCAACCACAGTTCCAAAACATTCAAGCCAGGCACATGGAGCCTAAGTCCATGCAATTACCTCTTCAATCAGTGGGTTTGATAGAAGCTAAGAAAGGCAACGTAGAGAAGTTTTGGGCATGTTGTAAACATTATTTTTGGCAACATTGTTGTGAACATTTTTATATGCTGCTAATTGTTTCGGGAAGTTTGTAACTGGTAATGGTTGGAATCAGGTTTTGATACCCCCTGAACATTACAGTACATCTTTCTAGAGTATTAAGTGTATTTCTACATAGATACAGGACACCTGCATTCATGGAAGGTTGGCCAAGCGTTGTACTACAGGACAAGTATATCAAGCAGGAAAAGAAGTCCTAAAGTGTTGCTACAAATGAACGAACTTGATAAGTGAATTTAAAAATAGAATTTAAATATACCTGATATCTACCCTTCTAAATTGATGGGATAAGGAGATAAGTGGTTGAGATACTCTGAATGATCTGAAATATCTCAAGCAGTTCTAAAAGTGCTTGTTTTATTTTTTGGTGCTTTCTATTATATTGCATAAAATGTTCTCTTCGTTTTATTTTATTTATTTTCATTGTTTAATATCAAAATGTGAGTACAATATTACTAGACAAAAGCCAAAGATACAAAATAAAGTAACCAAAAATATATCCCACCAGAGGGGATAGGACCTGGGTATAGTGACAACCCAAGCATGGTCATACAGAATATGACCAAGGGACCTTGGGGGAGAGGGTATAAAGTGATCAGCTAAGGCTATCGTTAAATGTTCTTTTCATTTTTGCTAATGCATTTCTCACCCTTGAAATATGGCCATTGTTTAACTTGAGTAGTGGTTTTTTATGTTCTGTAAATTTCAAATTTGGTAAGCAGGTTAAGTTATATAATCTCTCTGGGTGTTTTTTTGGCTTTTCTGTTTGTTCTTGCAATATGCAATGTAGTCCATTTCCTTCGAGAGTTTCTTTATATGTTCTATTGTACTAGTATATTGACAACTTTCTCAGCTGTCCTATGCTGTGAAAGTAAACCAGCTATTTACAGGGGAGAAGTTTACTTTCTGAGTAGCTTTTGAATATACACTCTGAGAAGATACTCTTGTGATTATTCACTTTGGATTATCAACATTTAATACTGGAGGAACCAAGTGTATTCTGAGTTCTGACAGCTAGTGATTACCGAAGTTAGCCTAATTTATATATTTCTTTGAGAACATTTTATAGAATGAACAAGCTATCATCAAATCTATATTTAACTCACTAGTTACACACATTTTGTAGGAAGAAGGGACAGCAGATTTTCAAGGATATGAATATGGAGATGATCAGGGTGTTCCTGATGGGGTGCTACAGAAGGTGATTACGGTTTTGCTCAGTTAGCCTGTCTATAAAATTTTGTGACTCAATGTTTTTATCTGATGTTGGAATTTTTGTTTTAGGAAGAAGTAGAAGCAGAGAATGCTGCTGAGGTATTGTCAGTTCAACCAGAACATAACAGCAGCCTAGACACAGGGGTCGAGCATGATGAGAGAAATCATGATGCAGGGGAGAAACAGCATTTATACCGAAGGGGTTACCCAAATCAAAGAGGCGGCCGTGGTGGTGGTGGTGGGGGTGGTCGGAGAGCTTATTCAAATGGATGTGGAGGTCGAGTTGGAGGTAGAGGTAACATTGGCTATCAACATGGGCGCAACCAATATCATGACCAGCCTGGAAATTATTATCCTAGGAACCATAACTACAGAGGCAGAGGTGGCAGCGGTGGCGGCAATTCTTACAACCACCATGGATCTGGTGGTCAAGATAATCATGTTTCAGCTGATGGAGGAGTAGGATCATGATTGCGTTCTTAGTATTTATTACTCCCTAATGTAGGCAATGGACTTTTGGCCAAAACATAAAAGGTTTAAAAAGAAGAATAAAGAAAGAAGCTATAATTCGCCTAGCATGGAACTGATTTGAACAATTTTGTTGACTAATTCCCGCCATTTTTGTAGTTTGGTCAGAAATCGTGTCCGAAATGCTGGTAGTTGCGAGCATAGTTTATGGACTTTCTGGTTTAACACATCATGGCATTATGATATGCCATGGACTTTCTGGTTTAACACATCATGGCATTATGATATGCCATGTTCCTATCATGGTTTAAACTTTAACAATGCATTGTGTTGGAGTATTCGGCCAGATCCATATCATATCTTTGTCAATGCAATAATTTGTTAGAAGGGATTTTCTGGGAAATGGTACGGACAACGCGATGATGAATAGGAGAAATGTGGAAATTGCTGTGAAAACAATAAAAAGAAAAGAGCAAGTTTATTATGAATGTTGATTGAGTACAGAATAACGAGTGAAGAGAGGAACAGTTAAATGTTGTGTTGTGTTGTCATGTAGAGGTGGTAATATGATCCGGCCTGGTAGGTTCGGGTAACCCGTCATGGATTGGGATCATATAGATTCGGGCATAAAAGAACCGCATTAATATGGGTTGGTATTTAGCCAACCCAACCCATAACCGCTGGGTTGGCATGTTGGGCAGGCCAACCCATATTTTTTTTAATATTTTCTTAACAATATATTAAGATTGTTTTTTTTTATACAATAAGATTTTTTTTTCTACACACCTAAACATAACAAAATTAAAAATACATTGCAAATTAAAGAGAGTTGAAACTGATTTATGAGACTGAGAGCGTGAGCAGTGAGAGAAACAGGGAGTGAGAGACTATCTTAAGCAAAAATAAAAGAGAGTTGACTAGGATGTGGAGTAAGAACTGAGGAGTGGAAGTACTAGGCTAGAATTTGGAGTGACGGTTTTGGATTGTTAGGGGTTGAGCCTTGGCTAATGGCTCTTCCCTCTTGGTTTTTTCCCCATAAATATGGGCCAACCTGCCAACCCGGTGATCCAGCCTATATGGGTTCTGGCCTAAAAGGACCGTATCAATATAGTTCCAGTTTGGTAGAACCAAAACCACCCATTTTATCGGGTTGGGCGGGCTCGACCTACTGTCCCAACCCATATTACCACCTCTATTGTCATGTGTTATAGGGGTTGAGTGAATCCTTTTTATAATCCTGGACTCACCAAGCAGCTGAGTCAGTTCCGCTTTTGTAGGATCTTGGCGGATTTCAAGGGGTGGTTCCTATATCTACGGATCAAGGTGCTTAGTAGAGTAGTGGGTTTAACCAGATGCTCAGCTGGGTGGTTTTGTGTGGGTGGTGTGTTGGCCTTGTTATCTTGGGCTTGCCCTATTGGGCTTGTCTTGCATTTAGGTCCAAGACGCTGGTTTTGGGGCCTACAATAAGTCCCCCACTTTCCTGGCCCAATTAGCAATTGTCCTGGAAAGTCTTGTTACAATCTCAACCATTAATCCCCTTCTCTGATCCGAGGTTCTTGATTCTAGGTCCGTGTTTGTCCCTTTCCTTCAAATTTCTATGCCTTTTCTTTGTAGTCTTCCAGATTCTCCGCTAGCATCGGTGACCGGTCAAGATTAGCAAGTTCCGAGTGTCTATTTCCTTGCCAGAGCTTCGTGTACTCCATCTGCCATTGTAGCGATGCAGTTGGACGGTACCTTCAGAGGGAGCTACTCTTTCTTTGTGCTTTCAATTGAGGTGACTGGGGTTTGTTTCTTCGTCGTCATTTGAGGTTCTCCTGGCGAGCTTCCTAATGGTACCTTCTTGCTTCCTTTGCTTCTTGTTCTTGACTGGTTCTTCAAGAAATTAGGGTTTGTCTCCTTTTCGGCTTTGCTTCTAATCAGCTCCCAATGGTGTGAGTTATGGTTTCGTTCGATTTTTGAACTTCTCTAGTTACACCATTGATTGTGCATTTTTCTCTTAGCAAGTTACCTTTTTTGGTCCATACACGCACGGTACCTTCTGGAATCCGTTGTTTTGAGTTGTTATTGAATCTTTTGAGCTTGCTTCTCTGTTTTGGGAGCATTTTGTCGTGCCTGATCTCACTTCTTCCCTAGTTAAGGTGCTTTTTGTCGTGTACTCTGTTTCTCTTTGCCGAGTTTTGGATTTCTTGCTATTTTTGGTTAGATCTTTTTCTCGCTTTCATGATTTGAATATTTCGCACCATTTTGTGGTTGGATTGGCATTTGTGGCATTTACTTATGCAGAGTATGTTTCCCTGTTGCCCTTGCTTGTCCGTGTGGGTAGGTATATCTGGGACAGGTTGTTCGTCTGTGAATGCGACTGACTTTCCAGAGGATGAGTCGAAGACCGACAGTTCAATTAGTGAGGGAGAAGAGGTGGACCAACTTAGCCATAGCTTTTGAGAGTGCAAGGGTGTTGAAAGAGGGAGTAGCTTCTAAGATTAGGCCTTGGAATTTGAGGAGGATTCGTAGGACTTATGGGATACCTGGGACTATTCTTTTGAAGGCTTCCATGGCTAGTGAGGGGGTAGATTGTCATTCTGATGGTTGGGCTGTGATGTATGTGGAGCCTCTAAGGTATAGATTGTCATTTCCTCTGTCACCATTAATGGTGGGTATGTGTAGGCATTTCAACCTAGCTCCATCCTAGTTCATGCCGCACGTGTGGCGGGTTATCATGGCTGTAGAGATTCTAGCCAAGCGGGTAGGAGTGGGCTTTTCTGTGAAAGAATTGCTTCAGACTTCTTACCTACTTATGACGACCCTAGGTATATACACCTTATTTGGCAGAACTGGGAAGAAGATTTTAGTAAAGAAGTGTCAAGTCAATGACAGTGGTTGAAAAAGACAAAACCATTCAGGATTTGTAGTAGACAGTGGCTCATATGACATACTTACAAACCATGCATGGGGCCTTGTAGGAGCAGACTGCAAAAGAACTGGCCAAGACGAAATATGAACCATCCATCCTTTGTATCGAGAATAGTGGGCTCAAATAGCAGCTTGAGGACATCGATATTGAGGTACTTTTTCATACCCAAGTCCAACTGATCAAGAAATTCAAGGATGGTAAGTCAAGCCAGTGGGATCCTGACTAAGCCATCGCAAAGTACGAGTCTATGTTTGATTGCTGATTGGTGGATGATAGCTCCGTTGTTGGAGCAGAAGATGGAAAGCAATAGTCGGTGTGTGTCCTTTTGAACTACCTATGAATAGTTTTTCTTTTTGGCGGCTTCTGTGCCATTTTCTGTGCATGTTTTCGTGCTAGAGGCATACCTTCTTTAGACATATTCATGACTTGGTTCTTTTGTGCTTTTGCTTAGCATAACCAGCGCCTTTGGTGCATTGGTTCATGCCTATGACCAACTAACTTTAGGTTCAAAATTTACGTTTTGTCTTTTGCAAATGCATTGGTTCATCGCTTCTTGACAATGTTTGAATATTTATAGGTGCTGGCAACTTGTTGTCATAGTGTTTAACCTTGTTGTCATAGTGTTTAACCAAGAATAGGGTCTTGGTTGATACGTTAAGTTATGGGCTTGCATCATTCGAGTGCCCATCCCTGTTTCAATATTTAAGCATAGTATTACCAACGCTACTCCTACTATGCATGTTGTTACTACTACTATGTGTATTGATATCACTATATACATCTATGTTCGTGTATATATATATACATACAGAAATTGTAGCCACTTGAGGCTACCAAGAGTCCTATGTATAAATCAAATAGATTATACAAATAACCAACACAATAACTAATCCTGATTCTTCACCTTCTTAATTAGTTATCTGCAATAACCACTCCCTTGCCTTTCGAGCTGCTTGCCTTAGCTGCATGTCATTTTAATAGAAAGGGGTGAGATTCGAGGGAATCTCAATAATAAAATATGAACTCAACATATAATGTGCAATGGTAATAAGCATAGCATGTAAATTGCCAATATAAGAACACCACCTTACAAGTATATACATATGAGCTTAAAAGCTCATGATGTTATTCATTGATGTATAAAACTAGAGTTACAAACTGATATTTATAGAATTACAAAATGTAAACTGACGCGCGAAAGAACCAGAGAAAGCGGAGAGATTGAAGGAAAAACTGAAGAGAGATTTCGGTGCAAGTCAAAAATGTCAGGCTTGCATCGAAATTCCTTCTGACTTCTAACACTCCCCCTCAAGCTGGAGAATATATATCGATCATTCCTAGCTTGCATCTAAATCCTTCAAACTTGGCTCTGCTTAGTGGTTTTGTTATAATATCCGCAATTTGGTCATCAGATCGTATGTGGGACAATCTCATGATACCTGCTTCAATCTTTTCTTTAATGAAATGTCTGTCTATCTCAACATGTTTTGTCCTATCATGATAGACTGGGTTTTTTACCATTTCAATGCTGGCTTTGTTGTCACACCACACTTGCATTGGTCCCTCGTGGAATTCCTAATTCCTTCAGTATTCTGATAATCCAAAGTCCTTCACGTACTCCATTGTTAACAGCTCTCAGTTCTGCTTCTGCACTACTTGTTGACACCACAGTCTGTTTCTTGCTTCTCCATGTAACCAGATTTCCCCACACATGTACAATATCCTGAGACTGACCTTCTAGTTTCCCTGTCTTTGGCATGATCTGCATCAGTGTAGATTTCAATATCTCTGATAGTGCATTTCTTGAAGAAAATTCCTCTTTCGAGATTAAGCTTTAAATAATTTAGAATTCTGTATAAAGCTACCATGTGTTCTTCTTGTGGTTGATGCATGAATTGACTTGCTATTCCAATAGCATGACTAATATCTGGACGTGTATGAGTCAAGTATATGAGTTTCCCAACAAGTCTTCTATATCGTTCTAGATTGACCGGGACCCCATTTGGTTTGATTCTGAGGTGACAACCTTCTTTCATTGGTGTTCCGACAGGTTCTGCTCCTAAAATTCCTGTTTCATGCAACAAATCTAGGGTATACTTCCGCTGAGATACATTGATGCCCTTTTGAGTTCTTGCTACTTCCATGCCCAAAAAATACCTTATTTGTCCAAGATCTTTCACTTGGAACTCAGTTGACAAGTCGTGTTTTAGTTGAGCAATGGATCCTTCGTCGTTTCCTGTAATGACTATGTCATCCACATAGACAATCAAGATAGTGACTTTGTCATTATCACGTTTAATGAACAAAGTGTCATCTGCTTGTCCCTGGGTGTACCCAAGTCTTTTCATAGTTTTAGTAAACCTGCCAAACCACGCCCTAGGTGATTGTTTGAGCCCGTACAGTGATTTGTTGAGTTTACACACAGAGTTGTTAGGTGCTGAAATTCCATCTGGAATCTCCATATATACTTCTTCCTCTAAGTTGCCATTAAGAAATGCATTTTTCACGTCCAGTTGATGCAATGACCAATCCAAGTTAGCTGCGATTGATAGTAGCACTTGGATGGTATTAAGCTTCGCTACTGGAGCAAATGTCTCCTGATAATCAATTCCATATGTCTGGGTATATCTTTTGGCAACAAGTCTAGTCTTGTATTTGTTGATTGTGCCGTTAGGATTGAATTTAGGATTAAATATCCACCTGCATCCTACTGGTTTCTTTCCTTTAGAAAGTTGTAATCTCCCACGTTTTATTTTCCTTAAGTACTCTTAATTCTTCTTCTGCAGCTTGTTTCCAATTCTGATCAGTCATAGCTTGTTGAAACGTGTCCGGAATTTTCATCTATGCACTGTTTGCAACAAAGCTTTGCATTTTTACAGAAAGATTACCGTATGAAACAAAACGTTGAATTGGATGTTGAGTACACGATCTTACCCCTTTTCTTAATGCAATAGGCCAACCCAGTTCTTCAGGATTTAATACCGGATTAGAGTCATTGTTGTTCCTTCGAATAGGAGAGATAGTTCTACCAGTGTTTGATTCATCTTGTAGTCTGGATTCTTCCTCTTGTCCCGATTCTGCATCCATTCCTGAATTGATTTCAACATTTTTTTCCAGTTCATTCAATGAGGGAGGTTGAAATGAACTTTGTTCGGTTTCAGGATTATGTTGGGTAGGACTAGGTTGGTTTGTGAGAGGTAAGGGGTCAATGACAGGTATGAGATTAGGTTGTGATGGTGATGGTTGTTCTGCATCCAAGATTAGCCATTCATTGTCAATATACTCCCCCTGAATGGGTAATTTTGGATAATATGCTTCTTCTTCTGAGAAGATTGTATCCTTGGAGATAATAAGCTTCTTGGAAGTAGGGTAATAGCATTTGTACCCTTTTTTGAGTAGGGGAGTAGCCAAGAAATTGACATTTGTCTACTCGAGTACCAAGCTTGTTGCTATCATTTTTGTGGACAAAGACAACACAACCAAATACCTTAGGAGGCAATGAGTTGATGATGGAGCAAGTGGGAAAGTGTTCTAGGAGTGTTTGGATAGCGGTGTTGTATTTGAGTACTTTGGAAGGCAAGCGGTTGATGAGATAGGTAGCTGTGAGCACAGCATCGCCCCAGAAGATGGTAGGAACATTTCGTTCCATTAGTAAGGTTCGGGTTACTTCCATCAGGTGTCGGTTCTTTCGCTCAGCTACTCCATTTTGTTGAGGAGGGTACGGGCAAGAGGTTTGGTGATGAATTCCTTGTTGGTCAAGAAATTCTTTAAAGGTGTTGCTCATGTATTCTTTGGCATTATCACTTCGCAGTACCTTAATGGAAATATTAAATTGAGTGCGCACAAAGGTGTAGAAGTTTTGAAAGATTTTGGCTACTTCAGATTTATCTTTCATTAAATAAACCCATGTGGTTCTGGTATGGTCATCTATAAAAGTAACAAACCATATGACATTGGTAAGTGTTTTTATTCGTACAGGTCCCCAAATATCACTATGGACTAGTGCGAATGGTGAGGAAGGTTTGTAGGGTTGTTTGGGATAAGAAGCTCTGGTTTGTTTTGCAATTTGGCAAGTTTCACAATGAAAAGGAACAGAACTGTTATTGAATAAATTTGGAAACAAATGCTTCATATAATCAAAACTAGGGTGGCCTGAGCGACAGTGTCACAAGTGTACATTATGATTTTGTGAGTTGGAGCTAACCAGTGCTCTTCTTGCCTTTCTTGCATCTCCTGATTTTAGGTTTGAATCTTCAAGATAGAACAATCCATTCCATTCTTTTGAAGTTCCAATCTTTTTTCTCGATTTTAAATCCTGAACAGTACAGACATCATTATCAAAAATGACTCGGCACATTTGGCCTTTAGTTAATTGACTCACAGATATAAGATTGACAGTGAGTGCAGGCACAAATAGAACATTATGAATTTTCAGGGTATTAGAGAGTACGACTGTGCCAATTCCTTCAATTTTAGTGTATAGGCCATTAGCAACTTTAACTCTAAGATTCTCATGAATCAAATTAAGAGTTATAAATGACTCGGCACATTTGGCCTTTAGTTAATTGACTCACAGATATAAGATTGACAGTGAGTGCAGGCACAAATAGAACATTATGAATTTTCAGGGTATTAGAGAGTACGACTGTGCCAATTCCTTCAATTTTAGTGTATAGGCCATTAGCAACTTTAACTCTAAGATTCTCATGAATCAAATTAAGAGTTATAAACAATGTGTGATTACCAGTCATGTGATCAATTGCTCCTGAATCAATAATCCAAGCATTCTCACTAGCTCGTGTAGTATTTAGAGCTAAAAGAGTTACCTGATTGGTCAAGGTTGGTGTTGGGCGTAGAATTAGACTTATTCTGTCTGTCTAGCATTCTATGAAACATCCGCAGTTCCTCCTTGGTCAAGGAATTGTTATCCTCAGTTTCTGGTTCAGTAGCAGAGATATGGCTTTGTTTGTTACCTCCTGATTTTCCATGAAGCTTCCATCATTCTTCTTTGGTGTGGCCCTTCTTCTTGCAATAACTACACCATTTGTTTCTTCGTTCATCTTGCGGTCGTTTTGCCCCCAAGGTTGACCTTTCAATTGAGCTTGAACTACCTTGGTTTGCTGCCAGAGCTGACCTTTCAATTGGGCTTAAGCTACCTTGATTCAAGAGCTTTCTGCTTTCTTCAAATTGCACATGGTTGACTACCTCAAACAGGTGTGGCAACGGTTTAAGACCCATGATACGGCCTCTTATTTCTTTAAACGAGTCATTGAGTCCCAGAAGGAAGTCATACACTCGTCCTTCTTCAACTGTCTTCTTATATAATTGGGCGTCTTTGGTAGTCTCCCATGGAAGTGATTTAAAGAGATCTTGTTGTTGCCATAGTTTATGCAACATTTTGTAATAATCAATAACTGTTGAGTTACCTTGTCTCAGATCTCGAAGTTGTCGTTTAAGGTGGATTAAGGCAGCAGTGTTATCAAGTGACGAGTAAGTTCGTTTTACCTCATCCCAGATTTCTTTTGCAGTAGTTGCGAGGAGATATCCTTCACTGATGTCATCAGTCATGGAATTGCATAACCAACTCATAACTTGATTGTTCTCAGCAAACCATGTATCAAAATGAGTGTCATCAGGGGCAGGTTGAGGTGTTGCTCCATTGATATACTTCTCCTTTCTCTTGCCACGAAGATACCTTAACACGGTTTGAGACCATTGGAGGTAATTCCGTCCATTGAACCTATGGTTAATAGCCATAATCTGACTATCGGAGAGTTCTGGGGCCGTCACCGTTTTGCTAGTGGTAGAGGAATGAGATGGAGATGCACCCTGAGTTTTGGGATTTGTACCGGTCATTAGTGCTATTGGAGTGGCTCCAAGATTTGTAGGAAAAGAGCCAAAATGAGGAGGAAAATTAGAAGGATTCATTCTGGCTAAAAAATGGACGTCGGAGCTGCTGCAGATGACGGCGCGTGGGATTCATGCGCCGGCGAGTCTGTCGGAGCGTGGTCTTCACGCGTTGCTCAGAATGCTACGATCCTCCGGGGATGGGCCGATCGGCACCTCCTGCTTCCTTCTGGACGGGCGGTGTGCTATAACGCGCCGCCATTTGGGAGATCGGAGCACACCGTCAGTCCCCTGTTTCTGCCCTCTCTCGTCGCTCTCTGCCAGATCCATTAAGCAAGGCTCTGGTACCATATAAGCTTAAGAGCTCATGATGTTATTCATTGATGTATAAAACTAGAGTTACAAACTGATATTTATAGAATTACAAAATGTAAACTGACGCGGGAAAGAACCAGAGAAAGCGGAGAGATTGAAGGAAAAACTGAAGAGAGATTTTGGTGCAAGTCAAAAATGTCAGGCTTGCACCGAAATCCCTTCTGACTTCTAACAATACACATGGCCATGGCACAAACTCAAGCAAGGATATTATGTGTTCAAAGGCATATATGACAAATAAACATGCAATTAACCAAGCACAAACTATATAAGAGTAAGTTTTACTACCTTGTGCCTTTTTTATTCCAAGTTACCTCTTCTTGGCTGCACTTCTTAGTTTTACTTCCTCCTTTACTTGATAGCAAAAGTTAGATCCTATTAAATATTGTGTTCATGCAAGGGCCAGATTAATACACAAACTTTGGGATACTTTGCATAATTAATCTCTCCCCATGACCCCAAACTCTAACTCTTTAACTTTACTATAAATATTCATTTCCAATCCCAATTGGTCTAAACTTGTGCTATCAGTTTAATCCCACACTAACTCCTCTTTTAAACTCATAGGATATTCATTTTCAACAAATTTTGCCTCTATTTTTCAAGGAACTTTGAAAAATCATAACTTAGGCTATGGAACTGATTCAAGTTCCTACTTAAAGCTATTTAAGGCCTTTGCAAAGGAAAATTAATGTTCAATAATAATTCATGGACCTAAGTTCCTAAATCCTACGTGCAAACTGACTGTCCATTTTATGAGTCAGATTTTCTAGATTTTCTACCCAAAGTTTGAAAATTCATAACTTACAATATACACATGTAATTCCTGTGTTCTAGCACTTGAATTAAAGCTCTATAAGTCTATTTTAAGGGAAAAATAATCACACTAACAAATTTCAAAAGTAACCTTGTGTAATTTTCATATTAACTCACTATCTAAAATTTGGAAAACAGAATGTGTCCAATTTTCTGTCTAAAATTCCAAAAATCATAACTTTTGTTCTAGATATCCAATTGACGTGTTCTAGAACTTATTTTAAAGATTAGGATGTTTACTATTTCCTTGCCAAATTTCATAGACAGAGGACACCATTGGTCCTGTCAAAACCATGCTTGATTCTGACGGACTCTGTGAAGTTACATATTCGATCCTTGCTACTAAAAACCTCAAAAACACCACCCTTCCCTTCCTAAACTGAACTCTTGGTTATATCTTCTCAGTTATATCTTCTAAGACACATATTCAGCTGTCTAATCCTTAAAAGAACCAAATCAAACCCACTCAAAATTCAAGCTTTTGCTTTTGTCAACTCATGCATGCAACACCCTCTATTTTTTGGTTGCAAGGACAAGAAGAAAAAGGAACATGCAACCTCAAATTTGAACTCAAGACTCCAGAAATGTAGACTCAAACATGCATGCCCTATTTTGGTGACACTCTTATAGAACCAAGACCACCCCAAAAACTCACTCAAAATGACATGCAAGCCCACAACTCAAGCTCTCAAGATGACAGAAATGTTTTCCAGCAATCTCTCAACTTCAGCAACCAAATAATCTCCAAAAATTCCACCAAACTACAGAAAATGAAAGTGGGAATGGGTGTAGGAGACTCACCTAAACCAAAATCTCAAGTTGCATGTGGCTTTCTGGCTCTTCTTCCACTCCTCCAATGGCACTCTTCCCCCGCAGCTCTCTCTGTCTATGTTCTCAAAAGCTTCTCAAGGTCTCATCCTTTCTCTCTCTTTCCTCTTTCTTTCCTGTTGTTTGAAATGTTAAACGAATGAGAGGGAGTGGCTGATTGAATGATTTATTCAATGGTTGAGTGTGTGTGTGAGTGTATGTGGGCTGTGCGTATGTGTGTTGTGTGAGAGTGTGTTTTTATCCTATTGGTCCCACTCACAAAGCTTTTAAATTTCCTAATTTGTCTAATTCAAAACTTCTTAAATCCCTTAGGCTCCATAATTTGGCTTAACATTAGCCGAATTCCGATGTTTGGGTCCTTAAATTAAAGTTGCTAATTTTCCTCATTTCTCTAAATCAGTATTGGCTCACCATATAGTTTCCATAAATCAATCCTTAATGCTTTATAAGGATTTTCTTCCTTAATTAGCTTCTTTAAGCCTTGAAATAATTTTCCTGAAATTTTCAAGCCAAATCATAACCTCTAACTATTTTTCCTTGAATTTTCGCGAAAATAGGCTCTTAAATTCCGAGAAATTAGTTTTAAAATTATTTAGGCCATTTTTGGGGAACTAAGCCTCTTTATAATTTCGCTAACACCCCACAATAATATTTCATACTATTTCCTTAATATATGTGGGCCCTTTAATAATTTTTATATCATTATCTTAACCATTTTCCTTATGATATGCTTAAGACATTTGGCTCAACTGAGCTTAGTAGTTTACTTAATGTGGACTAATTCTTCGTGTTCTAAGCCCACAGTTTGGGATGTTACACTCAACACATAATGGGTGTTATCTTATAACAGTTATAATAGGTCAAGAATAAATAACGGTTAGGAACCATAATTTATCTGCGCAGAGTAAATATAATGCTCGCATATATGATAATTCAGAACCGTGAAGTATGGTAGTTAATAACTGTCATGTATCACGATTTCTGTAATAGTGATTGAAGAAAAAATGGTAGAAAATCGTCTGAGGTGGTTTGTGTAACATACTTAAATTTTGTAACCAGTGTAAATTAGTATGTGTAATTAGTCGGATAAAATATATTGGTGCATATGTAACAAGCACACTTGGCGTCTTCTCAAGATCACATATACATGGCGCCATTTTATGCCACACACACACACACCCACACTTGGAGCATCTTAAGTAGGCACACACATAAAGTAGCTTTTTACCTAATTTCTTTTTTTGAGTTGGAACCACACTTGGATGCCACCTAAGTCCCCTAGCTTTTTACCTAACTTTTCCTTTTGGGGTGGAGCACTCTTGGGATGGCACCTAAGCTCCTTTATGAATCACATGCATAATTAGCTGGACAACTTATCCTTCTTCTGTATGGCCACATAGCCATCCTCCCTTGACACTACGCATGCAAGCCAGATGAAATCAATAGGCTTCCCTTCCCTTGACAATTAAAGTTAGCCAAGGGCACCAAGAGGGAAGAGTTGGCTAAATTTTTGGGACACATGTCACCTCATTTAACCAAACACTTATGCACATGTGATTATATAATTCCCAACACTCTTCCACTCTTAAACTTCAGCTAAGGTTGGAAAATAGAAGGGAAAAATAGAGAGAGAAGGAAAAAGGAGAGAAGGTGTTGAAATTTGAAGAACAAGAGATAGAAAAAGTGTTCATGAGCCATTTTCACCGCCTAGATCGCATTTCTAGTTCAAAGTGTCTTCATCAATCTTGTTCCTCTCATCAAGAGCAACATTCTTACGGTTTTAGTTTCTTGAAAAGATGAGTTTGGTTCTATCTAGGTGGTGTTGAAGTTTGGAGAATCAAGAGTTATAGCAAAGGATAGAGGTAAGCATAAGCTTTAATTTGAATCTAGTATCTTGAAATTTGGATAAGTTTTCATGAGGTTAACATTTTGCCCTAATTTTTGGTCAAAGGTAATCATAGGGTTTTAATGATCTTGTGAACACGAACATGATGTTAGAAGAGGTTTAAGTATGGTAGGAATGAAGTAGAGTAAGTTTTGTGGATTAAAATTGCAAAATTACTTTTTTGTGACCTAAGGTAAGTTTCGGCCAAGAATAGTGCAGGGGGAAGGAATGAGATTTTGTTGATTTTGAGGTTTCCAATGAGTTTGAAATGGAAAATTGTGTAGGATAAAGGTGAGATAGTGACTTTGGAAGCTTTGGAGTTGAAAACAAAATTTTGCCTACAAACCCTAATGTTTCGGTCATAATTGGTTCATAGGGAAAGATTTAGATTTTTCCAACTTTGAGGTTGGAAAGGGATTCTACATGCAAAATTGTGTGGGAATAGCCTGTTGAAATGATTTTAGAAGGGTTGGATTGAAAACCTTAAAATTGGAATTAAATGTTGTTTGAGGATAGTTCTACCAGATTCAATTTCAAACCTTGTCCAATGATGGTGAAATTTTATAGGTTAATAGTACACATCTCAATCTTTAAAATGAGCTATAGAATGCATTAATTGGATATGTATTTTGTAAGTTATGAATTTTTATAGTTAAGGTATCAAAATTGGAAAGAATTTTGAGGCAGTTAAGTTGGTTGAGAATCCTTGAATTTTGCACCTATAATTGGCATTGGTTCATATTTTTTGTTTAAAGAGGACTTAAAGAGCTTCGATAGAAACTTGAGATATGAATTTTTAAAGGTGTCTAATGAAATTTGGTAGAATAGGATTGATTCTGGAATTTTATGCTTTTGAAGGGAATCATGATTAGTAGGAATATGAGGATTAGAAACATGATTTAGAGACTAATGTGACCACATTGAATACCCAAATCTCAAGGGAGAAAAACATATATCATGTCTTAGATTATATATTCATAGGCATAGTGCAAAGAGTACTAAAGATAACTAACAGAGTTAAGTAAATGACAAAAATAGGGATGAGTCAAAGAACAACCTAATTTTCATTTTGTTAATAGAATTGGAATAAGTAATGACTCATCTATTTGTGAATTCTAAATTATAGGATTTGACATTTGTCTGAGCCCAGAAAGGAGCTTGCTGGTAAAAGTAATTAAAGTACAGGAAAGACAGTCAGGTAGTAACTCTTTCTCTCATATATTATGTAATTGTTCTTCATGTCTATTTGTACCATTGATTATATTCGTTTCATGAGTATATGACATTAACATTGGGTCTGTGGGTCTTGAGACAGTCTGACCGATATGCATACAAAATTGTGCCAGGCAGTGACTCGACGCAGTAAGACCTCTGATGTGCATGTTTTCATGAGGCATTGACCCTGGACTGTGAGACTTGATTTTACCAAGAATTGTGGTATTGGACCAATGTGTCCCGTGATTGATATTTGTGCTACATTTTGTTTGTTGAATGTTGACTGTATGATGGTTTATTTAGTATGCTTTGTGAACTTGCATATATTATGATTGATTGTAGTTACTACTGAGATTTTTGTGAATTTCACCCTTTCCAATAACTGTCATACAGTGAAGACAAGAGGCTCGAAGGGCAAAGAGGTAAACACAGATTAGTAAAAGAATGGAGATGAAGGACATAAGATTTTTGTTGGTTATCTGTGTAATAATTTTGTTGAGACTTGGGATACTTTGGTAGACTTATGGTCCTACATGTATATAAAAGTAAAGACATAACCATAATACTAGTAGTAGTAGTAGTAATAGAGTTAATAGTATAACATGCGTAGCAAATCAATATTTCCCATTTGTATGGTAAGGGCCCATAAGACAAGGAACTAGATACCAGTCTACACTACTATAAAAAGTACTTTTAACGTCATTAATTAATGTCTATTTTTTAAAAAAAGAAGTTAAAAAGGAGGCGGTGGCATATTTGAAATTTTAGTTATTCTTTCAACAACTGTTTTAAAGAAAACATACTTTTTTTTTTTAAAATAGTCATTGAAAATTATACACTAATATTCCTAGCCCTTATCTATTTCAGTCTCAATCATATCTCCTCTCCAAGTCACGCCTCTCCCTCTCAGATCCACCTCCAATCCTTAGTCTAACCTTCAATCACATCTTCGACACCAGACACGACCTTTAGTCTATTCTTCGACCCCTTTCTTCCTCGGCCTCACTTCGATAATTAGGTGTCTCCTCCTCCTCCATTAATTGTGTGTTGGCTCTTTTGTTTGAGTTTTTCTTCAAGCCCCTTCCATAAAGTAAGAATTTCCTTTTTTCTTTTTGGCCTTTTGTGTGTTGTTTCTATTTTCGTTTGCTCATTTATTAAGCAGAGTCTATTGGGGTTCATCAATAAAGACAATGCGGAATATTTACAGTTGTATACTACATTGTTGAAGTTGAGATATCACTAGAAAATTTTCCTTTGGATACTATTGTAGATAAATTTTTGATAGAAGAGAGAAGGGTTAGCTATCTCCTTCATTATGCAACATTTGCTGCAGCATTTTGGAATCTTTTTTCACATAATAATTATACTTATTTTTCCTTGCTTGAAATACCTTAGCACTTGAGAGTTCTGAATATGAAATCTTTTGGTCCAAGATTATTATCTTTGCTCATCTTATTTGAATTAGAGTTTATAGCTGAGGTAATTAAGATTTAATAAGAATCTTCATTGAGAACTTTTTTGAGTTAGCAGACTATTGGAGTTTTTTTAAGTTGCTTGTAAATATGTTGCAAATAACTTAGGAATACTATTCTTTGATCTAGAATCTTTTAAACCTTTCTGTGTGTTTTCCTCCTTCCTCACCCGTATCAATGAACATGGGAAGTTACCTTACTTCTGGAGTCAAGAGAATTATATTGAAATGAATTTTTTTCTTGATTTATTCCATAATGAGCAAATGGTAGATGGTGTGGAAAACTAATCTTCACCATAGAAAACCTTCCTAGTTGGTTTTGTGAAGCTACCATTGCCTTGTTCTTACACTTTTACTCTACACCTTCCTAGTTAGTTTGAAAGTTTTGTGAAGCTACTATTTCATTTTTTCTTTTAAATTTTCTGGACAAGCTTGTATGTTGTTTTTCGATCACACATAATTAAATTGAAATTGTCTTAGTGATGCGAGATTGGTGAATTAATAAGTGTTTTTTATAGGAGAATGTGTGAATTAATAAGCGCGAGATTAGTGGCTTACATTTTCTAATTTCCGGTCAATCAACAAGCCCAGTTCAATAATGCCTTTCCAATTAAAAAAAAAAAGTGGTATTTTAAAATTTATATTATAATGTTTTGGGTAATAACTCTCATCAACCTGTAGGTCTCACTGCCATCCTTTTCCCTTGCGTTACTGGCCTACTACATCCTTATTGCGTCGTCAGAATCTTCTTCCAAATTCCCTTCAATCATAGAGGATGATGTGTAGAGGTTTCTTTTACCTAGTGCAGTGCTATATTATGTTTACAAACTCGAATACTTTACCTCCTATTAATTCTTAGTTTCTTGTTTATATGAGTACTATGAATTTGTTAGGTACTATGATTTGTAGAGAAGACTTTGGAAAATGATGATGAAGCATAAAGAGTTGATGGAAGCATGTCATCTAATAAATCTTTGTGCATATAATTGTCATTGTTAGTTTGAAAGTTGAAGTTGGAACATTAAAACAATGTTATGATAATATATGTCTGATTTTAAGTTTTTCTGCGTGACATGTGATGATTGAAGTTTGAAGATTCAAAATTTAATATAGTGATTTTCACTTGTTTCATTTTAAAAAAATAGTTCAAAATTCAAAATATAATTGTTTGAGTATTAGTGGTTTTTCTATGGCTGTGGGGAGAAAAAGTGAATTTTTTTTTAAAGGTGGGTTACAGCGACTGCTTTAAGAAAACAGATGTTATAAGTGACATACAATGACTGTTTTTAAGAAAACAGTCATTGTTAGTCATTAACATACAACGATTGTTTTACTAAAAAATAGTCATGTCATTTACAAAGACTGTTTTTTGAAAACAGTCATTGTATGCTCTAGGCTTAATGAATGTTTTCTTAAAATAGTCATTGTATGTCATTTATAATGATTGCACTTGTCTATTTTAAATTTTCAAAGACACTCACGTATATGCCCCCTGAAAACGGTTATCTAAAGGGTATAAAAACATATGTTGAAAGTGCCTTCTGTTGTAGTGGCTACAAGTAGAGAAGCACTCTAATATCAGTAAATGGAACTATGTTTGGATTAGCTTTTTTTAATAGCTTTTACGACTTATGAGGTAAGTGTACGAGAGGAGTTTTATCTTGGGTTGCACAAACCATGGTCTGAAACCATGGTTTAGGATGTTGCCAAACACACTAAGAGCTAATGAGTTGTAATGAAGTTGTGAATCACTGCATACTATTTTGAAAGTTTAGAATTTTTTAGAGAAGCCTATTCAAATGCAGGTTCAAATGTTGTGTTTAGGTTGATATTTTGAATTATTCTCAAGGATGTAGTTGTCTAAGGATTGAAACTTGACTTGGTGAATCGAGTGTATTGTGTGAAAGCTCAATAGATAATTGTGGAAATAAGGAAGTCATAGTTTGGGCATATAGAGAAAAGGCTATTGAATGCACCGCTGAGGAGGGTAGATCAAGTTGGTTGGAGCCCAGTTAGAAGGCATAGTAGAGAAAGATCAAAGAGAACTCTTAATGAAGTTATTGAGCAAGATCTCTCAGTTAATAATTTCTCCCAAGATGTGGTTTTGATAGAGCTCAATGGCGTCGTTTGATCCATATAGCTAACACCGCTTAATGGGATTAAGGTTCGGTTGTTGTTGGACATTTTATTCTAACTTTATAATATAGTTGTCTTTATTCCAAAAACTAATTTCAAAGAATAATAATCACTTTTAGAAAAAAAAAATAATTTGCTTTCAGTTTATTTCAATAACCTACTTGGATTAACCTTTAATAATCACTTTCGTAAAAATTATTTTATGTCCTTTATTATTGTTGAACTATTTTATGATTTGAGCTAAACAACCCTTCACACTTTTAAATAATTTGAAAGTAATTTTTTCAAAAAGTTAAACAAGTAGCTTCCTAATTAAAAATATTGACTTTCATCACCTTAAACAAGTATAGTGTACTATTAAGTTTGATAACGTAAATGATTAGTTTTGATGATGTCAATTAAATAATGAAGAAAAAGTGTGTATAATATTAGCTCTGGGGTATGTTATTAATATTTATATCATGCTTACTTGAAATTAACTTGGATATGGAATTAAGCTTGCTTATGTAGAATTATCCAAGATTTTGAAAGAAGATGATGAGTTGAAACAGTAGATGAATCATGGAGAAAGAAGAGAAATTCGGCAGAAGTCTTATTTAAAGAATGGAAGAAAAAGGAAGTCTAAGAAGAACAGCTCGAAAAGGTTTATTCTTCATGTTCTTAGACTTAAGTTTTTAGATTTATTATAAATTAAAAGAGCAGCTGATGAGTTTTTCAAGTGTTAACAGTGTTTTTTTAAATGTTTTCTAATCTTCCCAAGATGTTTTCGAGGCAATTCTTCCAGTGCCTTTGCCTTTGTTTTGTGAAAAGTGTAAATATTTATTGATGATTCGCATTCGTTTTACAAGTGATTTTGTTCCTTTAAATTAGTTGAGTTTCCCTTCCTTAGCCTTTAGATTAATTTTTCTGCCCAGATAGCCTTTAGATTAATTGTGTACAAAACATTGAGATTTATATATATTCGTTTACAGGGCCCCTTAACGCGAGTGAGCGCAAAGGACGATGGGCCAAAATGAAATATTTCACTTTCAAAATTTGAAATCCAATCTTAAACAAATGTATAGCAGAAATTAAGTAGCACAAGAGTCACAAAAAATTATTAATATGGAAAACCTCTCAATTCAAGGAAAAAAACCATGGTTGTCTAAACAAATAAATATAAGCTCAACTATGATCAAAATAGGGTATAAGAGAGTCTCAATCAAGTGCAACCAACCAGCCAAATAGTCAAAATGACAAGCATATAATAGAGAATGAAGAAGCAAAAAAATACACAAACCAAAGGCTGTAGGGGGAAATCTATAGCCCTCCAGTGGTTAGTGAATGTGCAAATGTCCATTTACTAAGACTGTCCTTTGAAGATGCGAAAATAGCTTTCTCCCTATACTTCTCTCTCAAAAGGTTGCTCTTCCACCCTTTGGAAGACCTCTCTGCTAACTTACTCTAACTTGCCCCCTCTACACTTTAATAAGAGCGATACAAATGAGTTTCAAATATTTAGTCTTTTTCCACATAGGAAGGGAGCTCGAAGGCCAACAAAATTTTCCCCTTTTATAATTAATATTATTTGTTTATTACTAAAATACGCATTCCAATTCCTTATGAGTAAAATATGTATTCCATTTGTGTTTAAACTCATCATTTGCCCTAGTAGACCTTTACGGAGAGCTTTATTCGTTTGTTAGTATACATCTTGATGTTGCATTTGTTTGTTGAATACCGATATTCGTTTCCTGGCCTCAATATTCGTTTATTGAAGGCTTCTAGGCACATTGAACTTGTCTCTTATAACTACGCGTGTTCATTTACACCTAGCTGTATTTGTCTGCAGTTAGTTACTTTTCTTTTTTTCCTAACAGGTGCATTTAATGCGTCTTCTAATGACTAGGTTGATTGAGTAATAGATAGAACTTTGAGCAAAAAAAAAAAAAAAAAGAGTAATAGATAGAACTTATATTTAACGGTTAATTACTCATGAAAACTATAAATAAAAGCTTGATACATGTATGAAAAAATAAGACAATGAATTTATATTACAATGACCAAATTCATTTTCTCTCACCTTCTCTTATTTAGAGCTTCATTACAATATCTTACATTTTGATGTTTTTTTTCCCGCTTCATCTTTAAAGTGAGATGTCTAGGAAAGATGGAGGGATTGTTCAAGGTTAGGAATATTGAAGTATCTCTTTGCCATAAGGAAAATGAACCGGAAGGGAAGGAAGGAAAAATTTTAATGAGTTTGATTTTTTTTTAAAAAAATGGAGAAGTGGGCTTAAAAACTTTTAATTAAGTTTTTTTAGTTTTCATCTTATATTTTCTCATTATTAAAATTTTAAGGCCACATTTATCCATTTCTTTTAAATTGAATTGATTAATTTTTTCCTTCCCTCCGCTCCATTTCCCTAGTTTCAGGGTGGTTTAGTTTGAGGATTTAGAGGAGTGAAAACATTTTGTCTAAATAAAACATTTTCACTTATGTCTTCTTCCTCTGTTCATTCTAACATCTATGTCATTTGATTCCAGCGAAAGGGGATATTCTTTTTCTTCTTCTTACTAGCATTCACCAGAGCATCGGAGGGCCATTCTGGTGGAATTTCTGGTGGTTAGTATCGTCCATTCATTTCAGAAAGAATATGGCACAAGGAAAATCAAGAGAGAGCAAAATCAACTCCTCTCAACCTATGCAAAGTGAATATTTAGATTTCTCATATATTGGATATATGAAAAATAGTTACTGTCATGCTGGTTTTTGGTTAATGGCTAACACTGAAGTTGTTGTTTGCTTTTTGAACCGTTATTAATCCTAACATGTTATTTCCAATGTTTAATGTATAATTGCGTATTGTAAATTTCTCTTCCGAAATCGGTAAAGTATGGATCGGAAGGTTGTTAATAGAGATTCAAGCTTAGGGACTTCATATTCGGAAAACCATGCATGTCTCTCATATTTTCAAGTGCTTAAGGTCCAATCGTCTCTTGTAAATTGCTAATAGGAAATTGGTAAAATAGATTGAAAAGTTATTAATAGCTACTCAAGTTCAGGAACTTCGCATTTGCAAAACACCCCTATGGACATTTTTGTCATTTGGTTCAAATTCTAAAATTCTAATTTAGTTTCTTACACTTTAGTGTGATTATCAATATTCAGAGCATCATTATGTGCTTTTATATTTTCCAAGTTCATTTTGTGTCATGTCCACACAAATTTTTATAAATTGGATTTAAAAAAAGAGATAAATGGGTTTAGAATTTTTTAATTAATTTTTTTATTCTTTTATCGTTTTTTTATCTCTTACTCTTCTATATCATATTTTCTCTTTATTAAAAATTTATAACTTTACTTCTAATTTTTTTAAATCCAACTCATGAAAATCCCCCCCAGAAAAAACCCTCCTACCAAACTGTCCATAAAAAATTGTAATAACATCTTTTAAAGGCATGTGAGGAGTGTTGCTAACGAGTGCCCAAATCAAACTTCTAGGGATAGTAAAAAAATCTTAAAAAGTGGTTTAGCTGAACCAAGATAAATTGCTAAGTTTTGTGTATTTTCTTTGTCACCTTCATCAACATTATCCATCCTTGTCATTGGTTTCTCATTGTGTCATTGGTTTTATGTTGGACTTTGGGTCTGAGTTAGGCTCATCATTTGTTGGGGAAAAACCCGAATAAAATATGAGGAGATTGCATTAGCATTTTGTTAGAATAAATGTTTTGTTGATAAGAAAACTTAGAAAGATATTATGAAAAGATAATCAAGTCACCAGAAGGTAACTAGCCAGTGATGAAGTTAATTTGGAAAAGCACTGATGAACTCGAGTGAGGTTTATGCATGCCACTCGAGTGATAACCTAAAGGAGCAACATCATTGTCAAGGTACCAGCTAGTGAGTAAAGGTAGAAGGACAAACTTTCCCAATCACTCAAGTCATGTGTCTATCACTTGAGTGATAAAGAAAGTAAATAGTATATCACTTGCAAGTTACCCCATAGTGATGACTTAAAATCTGCTAGTCACTCGAGTCCTAAAACTTGCACTCAAGTGGTAGAGTAAAAAATGCATGTCAATCGAAAGGTGCTCAATTTCATTGGAAATACTTATTGCACTCGAGTAACAAATGTAACACTCTAGTGATTCCTAAAACTATGCAAGGTACCTGATGATAACTACCTAGTTTTAGAGAAAGTTCATTCAAACACTCAAGTGATGTATTTTGGCACTCCAGTGATATCCTAAAAGGTTGCAAGGTACTCGATAGTAACTCACCAATTTTGAAAGAAATAACTATTCACTCAAGTTACAATATGGCACTCGAGTAATGACTAAAAGGTTTGCAATTTACCTAATAGTAACTAGCCATGTTTTGAAAACAAACTTAATGAATCACTCGAGTTACATATCTATCACTTGAGTGATACGTGCATTTTTGCAAGTTACCTTTTGGTAACTGGAAGGAGATAGCTTGAAAAACCTTTTCAAGTATTAAACATCACTTGAGTGGTAAATGCTTACTCTAGTGATACATATATACAAGTTATCACTCTTTAGTTTCCTGCTGGTAGTGAACTTTTTATGAAAAGCACTCAAGTGAACAATTGTAACTTGAGTTATCACTTGTTTATTGCACAATAGATCATTGTATTATGCCTTTCAAGAATCATTGGATTAATCATTTGAAATGTGTTTCTTACATCTAATTAATCTAATTAATCATTATATCAGTTTCTAAGTTTTTCCAGGAGATCAAAAGAGGATTAACACATAAACTGGAAAAAGCACGCTGTCTGTCAGAAGCATTAAATGCGTAGCAAATATAATCAACAAAAACACTCTCTTTCTTCAATGGCTACAATTACTCTTTAACAGATAGATTTGAATGCTCACAATGGTTATTAAATACATTCACCTATAAATATGGAAGCATTCAAGATGGAGAAACTAACCAACGACAAACATCAATTCCATTTATTAAGTACTTTGTTATTCCATATGATATTCTTTGATATTCTAATTGTTCTTCAGTATTCATTTATTTACTCTTTGAAAGAGAATTTACAACATTATTCATTACTCGTGTAAAGAGAACTCAAGGAAGTGGGACCGTAAGTGTGGTTGTTAGCTTATAGAGTGTAAGGAGGAGTGAGTGTCTCATTGAGGAACTTGCTTGCACTGTTGTGCCAAGAACCCATAAATCTTGGAAGCTGAGTGAAAATCTCAAAGGCGCCTTGAGGACTAAACGTAGGTCAAGAGGTTAAGATCGAACCAGTATAAAGCATGGTGTACACTTCGGTGATATTTCTCTAATTCTTATCTTTTAATTTATTACTTTAATCGTAATATTTTAAATTTTTAATTTCACCTAATTCACCCCCATCTTTGGGGAAACCGTTGACACTAACATTTGGTATTAGAGCCTCGTTTTCTTGTTTTAGGCTTAACATCCTAAGAAGGATCCAATGGCAAGTATGGGTGGAGAAATACTACTGGATGGTGCCTCTATCACTAGACCACCTAGATTTAGTGAGTAGCATTTCTCGTTATGGAAAGAAAAATTCAAAGAGTTCCTTATAGCCACTAAATATGGCCTATGGTAGGTGATTCAAGATGGAGACTATAATATCCTGGATTATGGGCCCAGGAACTTGAGGATAAACCTATATCAAGCATACTACTAGGCCTGACTTTACTAAAAATCCTAAGAATATTGAGGAGATATAATGATTTTCAGGGACTGTATCTGGGCAAAGAACGAGCCTCTAGGTTACATGAGGCTCAAAGTGTATAACTAGTTGGAAGAAACTTCACCGTTGCCAAGTATGTGTGTATGGCGTCAATTTGAATTAAAAGGGGACACTTGGCAAAATTCTATTTATGGATACATAAAGTAATAATTAAATAATTAATTAAATTAATTTTACTTTATACGGAGACTACAGAAGATGACACGTCGTGGGTGGACCCGGGAAAAATCCCCTGACTTTCCTTCCCCGACAAAGTAGATGGTTAGGTGGAACATGGAAAAAGAATGCAGGTCCCCCGGGAAGGTGCCACATGGCACCATATAAGAGGGATAGAGCATAAAGTACTTTTTACTTTATATGTTGGACCAACCAAGAGATGTCACTTGTCCTGCCTTTATGATAAAAGTAATATTTACTTTTGAGTTGTCAACACTAGAGGGTGCCACCTCACCCTCGAGTTGGGGAAAATCACTGGTCTTCGGTCTGGTCACCCGACTAACTTTCCCGATCACCGACTTGAGAGCTGGGGAAATCATTAGACCCCAAATTCCCCTGACATGTAGCCCGAGAAAAGAGGTGGGACCCACTTTATTAAAGTAAGTGACATGTGTAAGCAAATCACTAGATTACCGGACATGTGGCATACATTTTCAAGACTCCTCCTAGGCCATATATTTCGGCCAGCTCTCACAAAATTGGGAGAAAAATCATATTAAAGCAAGGAAAATGGTAGAAGGGAGATAGAAGGTCAATAGTAACTTTCAAGAAGTTCAATTTGCAGAAACACTACCAAATTGGCGTTTGCTCCCGAAACACCCTTTACAAACCTTCTTATACTTATCCCAAGCTTTATTTTTATTTTAGATTTTCATTTGGAGGTAGTTGGTGTTACCTTGTCTACCGGAGTACTGCCGGATTTTCAAACAAGTAGTAGAAATGCGTAGAGGTAAGCATAGGCTTCATTTTGAATCGACTGGTTTATTTTTTGGATGAGTTTTTGTGAGGGTTAGGGAAGTATTCATTTTTAGCCAAGGGTATTTTTAAGGTTTAATCATGTGTTTATGGTTAATGATGACTTCCATTGATATTGGACCAAATTGTTGGATAAAATTTTGTTTTGGTGATTTTGGTTAATGAAGGGTCTGTTTGTTTAGAAGGGTTGGGGCTGGAAGCATTGTGATTTTGATGATTTTTACATTTCCATTGTGTTTTGAATGCAAAACTGTGTGGGAATAGCCTTGGTTGTAAATTCTAGACCTCCGGAAATATATACAGCAAAGTTGAAATGCTGCCAGTATGTTTTGTGTAAGGAAAATCATTAGACCCCTACTTTCCCAAACATGTTGGACGGCTAAAAGCTTGAGAAAAGAGGAGGGACCCATTTTATTAAAGCAAGTGACATATGTAGCCGAATCACTAGATCACCGGACAAATGGCACCATAACATGATAACACGTGGCATACTTTTTCAAGACTCTTCCTAGGCAAAATATTTTGGCCATCTCTCACAAAATAGGGAGAAAAATCAGATTAAATCAAGAAAAATGGTAGAGGACAGATAGAAGGTGAATAGTAACTTTCAAGAACTTCAATTTGTCGAACACTACCGAATCAGCGTTTTCTCCCGAAACACCCTTCACAAACCTTCTTCTACTCATCCCAAGCTTCATTTTTATGGTTTCAAATTTTCATTTAGAGGTGGTTGGTGCCGTCTTGCTTGTCAGGGTACTGCCAGATTTTCAAGCTGGTTGCGGAAACGCATAAAGGTAAGCATAAGCTTCATTTTGAACCGATTGGTTTGTTGTTTGGATGAGTTTTCTTGAGGGTTGGGGTACTATACATTTTCGGCGAGGGGAATTTTTAAGGTTTGATCATGGTTTAATAATATATTTATGGTTAAATGATGACTTATGATGATATTATAACAAGTTGTTAGATAAAATTTTGTTTTGGTGATTTTGGTTAATGAAGGGTCTGTTTGGTTAGAAGGGTTAGGGCTGGAAGATTTGTGATTTTGATGATTTTTCATTTCCATTGTGTTTCGAATGCAAAACTGTGTGGGAATGCCTTGGTTATAAATTCTAGGCCCCTGGAAATCTATACAGCAAAGTTAAAATGCTGCCAGTGTGTTTTGTGCAGGGAAAATCATTAGAGCCCTACTTTCCCAAATATGTTGGACGGCTAAAAGCTTGAGAAATGAGGAGGGACCCACTTTATTAAAGCAAGTGACACATGTAGCTGAATCACTAGATCACTGGACAAATGACACCACAACATGATGATACGTGGCATACTTTTTCAAGACTCCTCCAAAGAAAAATATTTAGGCTATATCTCACAAAATAGGGAGAAAAATCAGATTAAATCAAGAAAAATGGTAGAGGACAGATAGAAGGGGAATCGTAACTTTCAAGAACTTCAGGTTGCCGAACACTACCGAATTGGAGTTTTCTCCCGAAACACCCTTCACAAACCTTCTTCTACTCATCCCAAGCTTCATTTTTATGGTTTTAGATTTTCATTTAGAGGTGGTTGGTGCCGTCTTGCTTGTCAGGGTATTACCAGATTTTAAAGTTGGTTACGGAAACGCATAAAGGTAAGCATAAGCTTCATTTTGAACCGATTGGTTTGTTGTTTGGATGAGTTTTCTTGAGGGTTGGGGTACAGTTCATTTTCAGCGACGGGGAATTTTTAAGGTTTGATCATGTTTTAATCATATGTTTATGGTTAAATGATGACTTATGATGATATTATAACAAGTTGTTGGATAAAATTTTGTTTTGGTGATTTTGGTTAATGAAGGGTCTGTTTGTTTAGAAGGGTTGGGGCTGGAAGCATTGTGATTTTGATGATTTTTACATTTCCGTTGTGTTTTGAATGCAAAACTGTGTGGGAATAGCCTTGGTTGTAAATTCTAGACCTCCGGAAATATATACAGCAAAGTTAAAATGCTGCCAGTGTGTTTTGTGCAGGGAAAATCATTAGAGCCCTACTTTCCCAAACATGTTGGACGGCTAAAAGCTTGAGAAAAGAGGAGGGACCCACTTTATTAAAGCAAGTGACATATGTAGCCGAATCACTAGATCACTGGACAAATGACACCACAACATGATGATACGTGGCATACTTTTTCAAGACTCCTCCTAAGAAAAATATTTAGGCTATATCTCACAAAATAGGGAGAAAAATCAGATTAAATCAAGAAAAATGATAGAGGACAGATAGAAGGGGAATCGTAACTTTCAAGAACTTCAGGTTGCCGAACACTACCGAATTGGAGTTTTCTCCCGAAACACCCTTCACAAACCTTCTTCTACTCATCCCAAGCTTCATTTTTATGGTTTTAGATTTTCATTTAGAGGTGGTTGGTGCCGTCTTGCTTGTCAGGGTATTACCAGATTTTAAAGTTGGTTACGGAAACGCATAAAGGTAAGCATAAGCTTCATTTTGAACCGATTGGTTTGTTGTTTGGATGAGTTTTCTTGAGGGTTGGGGTACAGTTCATTTTCAGCGACGGGGAATTTTTAAGGTTTGATCATGTTTTAATCATATGTTTATGGTTAAATGATGACTTATGATGATATTATAACAAGTTGTTGGATAAAATTTTGTTTTGGTGATTTTGGTTAATGAAGGGTCTGTTTGTTTAGAAGGGTTGGGGCTGGAAGCATTGTGATTTTGATGATTTTTACATTTCCGTTGTGTTTTGAATGCAAAACTGTGTGGGAATAGCCTTGGTTGTAAATTCTAGACCTCCGGAAATATATACAGCAAAGTTGAAATGCTGCCAGTATGTTTTGTGCAGGGAAAATCATTAGACCCCTACTTTCCCAAACATGTTGGACGGCTAAAAGCTTGAGAAAAGAGGAGGGACCCACTTTATTAAAGCAAGTGACATATGTAGCCGAATCACTAGATCACCGGACAAATGGCACCACAACATGATAACACGTGGCATACTTTTTCAAGACTCCTCCTAGGCAAAATATTTTGGCCATCTCTCACAAAATAGGGAGAAAAATCAGATTAAATCAAGAAAAATGATAGAGGACAGATAGAAGGTGAATAGTAACTTTCAAGAACTTCAATTTGCCGAACACTACCGAATCAGCGTTTTCTCCCGAAACACCCTTCACAAACCTTCTTCTACTCATCCCAAGCTTCATTTTTATGGTTTTAGATTTTCATTTAGAGGTGGTTGGTGCCGTCTTGCTTGTCAGGGTATTACCAGATTTTAAAGTTGGTTACGGAAACGCATAAAGGTAAGCATAAGCTTCATTTTGAACCGATTGGTTTGTTGTTTGGATGAGTTTTCTTGAGGGTTGGGGTACAGTTCATTTTCAGCGACGGGGAATTTTTAAGGTTTGATCATGTTTTAATCATATGTTTATGGTTAAATGATGACTTATGATGATATTATAACAAGTTGTTGGATAAAATTTTGTTTTGGTGATTTTGGTTAATGAAGGGTCTGTTTGTTTAGAAGGGTTGGGGCTGGAAGCATTGTGATTTTGATGATTTTTACATTTCCGTTGTGTTTTGAATGCAAAACTGTGTGGGAATAGCCTTGGTTGTAAATTCTAGACCTCCGGAAATATATACAGCAAAGTTGAAATGCTGCCAGTATGTTTTGTGCAGGGAAAATCATTAGACCCCTACTTTCCCAAACATGTTGGACGGCTAAAAGCTTGAGAAAAGAGGAGGGACCCACTTTATTAAAGCAAGTGACATATGTAGCCGAATCACTAGATCACCGGACAAATGGCACCACAACATGATAACACGTGGCATACTTTTTCAAGACTCCTCCTAGGCAAAATATTTTGGCCATCTCTCACAAAATAGGGAGAAAAATCAGATTAAATCAAGAAAAATGATAGAGGACAGATAGAAGGTGAATAGTAACTTTCAAGAACTTCAATTTGCCGAACACTACCGAATCAGCGTTTTCTCCCGAAACACCCTTCACAAACCTTCTTCTACTCATCCCAAGCTTCATTTTTATGGTTTTAGATTTTCATTTAGAGGTGGTTGGTGCCGTCTTGCTTGTCAGGGTATTACCAGATTTTAAAGTTGGTTACGGAAACGCATAAAGGTAAGCATAAGCTTCATTTTGAACCGATTGGTTTGTTGTTTGGATGAGTTTTCTTGAGGGTTGGGGTACTGTTCATTTTCAGTGACGGGGAATTTTTAAGGTTTGATCATGTTTTAATCATATGTTTATGGTTAAATGATGACTTATGATGATATTATAACAAGTTGTTGGATAAAATTTTGTTTTGGTGATTTTGGTTAATAAACGGTATGTTTGTTTAGAAGGGTTGGGTCTGGAAGCATTGTGATTTTGATGATTTTTACATTTCCATTGTGTTTGGAATGCAAAACTGTGTGGGAATAGTCTTGGTTGTAAATTCTAGACCATTAGAAATATATACAGTAAAGTTGAAATGCTTCTAGTGTGTGTCCTGTATTAGGAAATTTTTTTGCACGATGTTTTTAAATAGGCAAATGATGTCCAAAAATTGTGAAACTTTTTAGTCTAAAAGTAGACATATCAAGATTCAATTTGATCTTTCATTTGTGTCATTTGGATGTGTAAACTGGAAGTTCTACATTTGTAAAGTTTGGTTTGGAAAAACTAGTAAATTATGGGATAGTGATCAATAAAGTGAGATACTGTATTAATATGCATCCAGAAGTGTAATGGCTATATTTTCCCCTAAAAATAGACTAATTAGGGGTCACATAGCCTTTGGAATCATCACAATTGGACATTTGTACAATTAGTTATGAAGTTTCCAAGATTAAAGAAAATTCTGGTAGATTGAGTAAAAGTGCCAAAATAAGGAAATGTAATGGCACTAGGTAATTATGATGAACTTTAAGGGTGAGGTTAACCAACTTGGGATAGTTGGACTTGTTTGAATTGGCTTTTGGCTTTGTGTGATAACCTGAATGACAACCAACATAAGTGCTTGGTTTGTAAGAAAATTGGACCAAATAATAATCTATTGTCCGTAATTCCAATTATAGGACCTAACAACTGTTTAAAAATTAAAGACCTGCTCGAGCTCAGGAAAACAGTTGGATATTGCTTAAGGGAAGAGACCATGTAGTAACCTTGTCTTTCATATGCTATAAGATGCACTGCAAGTTTTGTGGATTCATCATGAATTCTCTAAGACATTTTGATTATGTGGGGTGATCGCTCAGGCCTATTGCACTGGTGGATGCTCAGGCCAATATAATGTTATGTGATGTACGAGCGGATCTCGGGGCCTATTGCAGGGTTACACTCAGGGCCATATGATATACCTAGCACTATGATGATATGTTAAATTGCATGTTGTGTACTAAATGTTGTTATGATAATTTTGTGACATGATGACTGTGTGGCATGCCTTTTGGTTGTGTAACCCCCTGACTTTAAACACGTAATTATAATTCAATAACACATATTTAAATCGGATTAGAGACCATTGGATGCTTTAAACTCGTTTTAAACTCTCTGTCTCACAGTAAAATTTTCACAAAACTTTCAAAACTCTTTTTCCCATCCTGGTCTCAATTTCAATATTCGAATATAATTACCTGTGCAGTTAATATACATTCAATCATATCAGAGTGTATAACCGCATCCCCGGCAACTCTCATTTTCTATACATAAAAACCTGAAGGTTTATAAGTATACAATAGGGGATTACACAACCAAAATCGAATGTAGTGTTCCTGATTCAAAATATACAGTAATCCCGAGTTCAAAATACATAACCAACGTTTCCAATTCAACTATATACCCCCAAGGGTCCTAATTGCTCCAGGTTGGCCGCTTCTCCTTTGAGCCACACGCCCTGTCTGAAATGTTAGTCATAGGAAAGAATGAGATTCGAGAGAGTCTGAGTAGTAACAAACCACTCACACAATGCATAAACACAAAGCATGTACATAAATCACAAACAGCAACAGCAACAGCAGCAGCAATTCACAGATACATGGTTTTCACTACAAACGACAGCATTCACGGCTGTATACACAATACGACAGCTCTTGCTGTAATCAACATCACGACAGCTTACGCTGTAATCACAATAACAACATCTTACGCTGTAAACGACAGCTTGCGCTGTAAACGACAGCTATCACCAGCTATAACCGCAGCAGCATTAGAAATCATCATAAAACAGTGATACAACACACATACAGTGCATTACACAAAGTATAAGAGAGAGAGAGTCACTACCTTGTCCTTTCCTGACGTCCTTCGGCGCAGTTGGCTCCCGAGGGCGGCAAATATCGAATCCTACAATTCCAAATGCACCATTTAGACACTTCCATAGTGTTACTTGGGGTTATATGAGTCTATAATGAAAATTTACAAAAATGCCCCCGGGGACCCGGGCCGGGCCCACTGTACCTGGTCCGGTTGCACTTTTCCCAAAATTCTAATCTGGGCTATCCTAACCTATTTCCACCCAAGGAATCCATTTTCGGACTCGGAATTATCAAATTCATTGCCAAAGGACGAAATTGCCCTCGGCAGCCACTATTTAAAGGTTTCAGGGGCGTTTTCGCAATTATGCTTTTTCGGCCTTTTCCGAAAAAGTGACCAACTGTAACCCCACCTAATTTTTGCTCCTGAACTCAATGGAACCATCAAATCATTGAAAATCCAACTCTAAGACCCATTTCTAGAGATGGCCGAAATTTATGAGTTCTTCGGAGAAAATCGGGGTTTTACGATTTCGGCTCCGTAAACGCGTTCCTTTCTACTCCTAACCACTTTATTCAGTATTACATTAGGTTATAACTACCATTTGAACCAAAATTGGGCAGTATAACCCTTAGGAAACTCAATTTCCAAAATTTAAAACCAATGGCAATCCGGCGAAATTTCACCGATTAAATTGCCTACAGCAGCCAGAATAAGCAATATACGAAAGTTTGGAAGTTACATCAAGCTCCCACTAGCTTTTTCCAAATTTGGTTGAACCCTAGCCTCTTTGAAACACCAAATTTTGAGCTTCACAACCTTAAAGAATAAAGAGGAGTAGCTTAGAGTCGGAGTTATACGCGTTAGGAGCTAGATCGTCGGAGAAATCGGCTTACCTTGCGAGATTTCTTCCTCTTTTTCTCTCTTTTCTCCAAGCTCTCTCTCACGTCTTTTTTTTTTCTGAAATGGGGTAGGGAATGGCTGATGAAGATGGTGGAATTGCTTTTAATTCCATGTTGATGTCATCTTACAATATGATGATGTCATAATTTTTAATTTCCCATTTTCGGATTTTTCAGAAATTCTGGCAGATTTTCTGCCCTAACTTTGAAACATCATAACTAATTCTAGAAAAGTCTAAATGAGGTGATCCCAAAGCCAAATGAAACATATTTAAGTTCTATTTGTAGGAAAAATATGAGCCATTACCAGAAATCACCACAAAATTCCAGAATTACACAAATTTCATCATTGCCCCAAAACAGAGTCCATTTTCGACCTCAAACTTTGGACAGTCATATCTCCCATTTCCAAAAACGAAATGGCACAAATTATATGTCCATTTTGAAGCTTGGGCGGTGATCTTTAGGACTGGAAATTTTCATAATTTTCTGACATCATTGGCCTAATCAAAACATCCACACGAGAAGACTGCCCAGAATAGAGTTTCATTGGATAGAATTTTAGATTTTGCATCTTTACTTCCAATGGTTCCATTTTCATACCAAACATCATTCCCACATAAATTTTCACAAGGAATCCATTGGAATTATTAAAATATCCAAATTCCCATTACACATTCTCTAAAAGTGTTTATTCAACAATAATTACATCCACTTTTAAAGTCATTAGCCCTTAATCACTTTTTGGGATATTACAGGTTGTGTATCTATATGATTGACTACAAGTTACTACTGAGATTCTTTTGAATTTCACTCTTTTCTATAAGAAATCTACAGCACAGGCTAGCAGCTCATAGGGCAAGAAGGTAAACACAAACATCTAGAGGATGAAGCTGAAAGATTTTACTTCTTGTTAGTTGTTTATTTTTGATGCTTTGGGATATGTATATAATGTATATAACTCTGTTAACCTAACAATAATACAGTGGCAGAACTAGTAGTGCTGGTGCCTAGTAAATGGATGTTAACATAGTAAATGAATATCTTAGGTGGGTAACACTTCTGATCGACAAAGAAGGTATGGGATATACAATTATGGTATTAGAGCAGTGATTCTGGTAATGGAATTGTTCGCTCAGAGGTAAAGGTCTAGTCAGAGCAAGGGGTTCTTATTATAGGTTATATTCTTTGGTTGTGTGAATAGTATAGTGATCCTCTGTTAGTGCTACTATGATTGGGAGTCATGGATAGCAGAGAAACCTAAAGAGTTAGACCACCCCTGTCTGTTAACTCTCCTGTAGAAGGAAGGGGTAGAGGTATATATGAGGAAAGAAATGGAGCTATGATGATGAATATCTTTAGGGGAAAGGGTATGAGCTCTGGTGACAGCAAGCTCAATGATAGAAGAATTCACTGCCATTGGGGTAGAGGCTCTAGAGATAGATGAGGTAGTACATGATTCAGATTTTGTTGCTAACTCTAGAGCTTTTGATATTGAGATAGAATATGATTTAGATCCCCACCTTATGTTACGGGAATACATATGGGAGTTGTATCGAGAAGTTAGTACTATTTATATTTCCCTGTGGGGATAGTACCAAGCATCTCTAGGGAGGCTGACATGTCATACTAGGATTGAGGCATGTATGGGCTACTAATATCCAGTGATAAATGATATTGTACTAACACTGATGCTCTGGTTCTCATTGGAATTCTGCTGTTAATCGTGCTTAAGCGAGAGAAATCCCGGAATGGGTGACCCCCTTAGGAAATAGGAAACACGTTGGAAATTTGAAATCTTTTGATTAAAGGTTTGGAATTTTGATTATAAGTTCTTAGATGACTTAAAGAATGATTAGGGGTATAGAGATGATGAAGTAAGTATTAATCTTTAATCTAAACTATTTCTGTTGCAATGAGTACTACCCAGAAAAGTTCATTTGATGGGGTTATGGAAACTCAAGGCCTAGTGATCATTAGTAACATCGTGGTGTTAAAAGTATGTTGGTGTGATATATAATGATGCAAGATTAGTGATGATTATGCTGAATATCGATATTAGAGGATTCGATTTGATGGTACTAAAGGTTGAGGATAGGTTTGAATCAGATCTAAACTAAAATAGTGCTTAGGTCAAAATGAGAATAAGGTTGCACTATGGTTCTATTTCATGATAGAAGTTTGAGCCTTGTGAACCTTCTGGGTAATATTGAACCTTCAGTAAAGTTTTACGGATATTACCCAAAAATCATGAAGGTTATAATAGGCGTTATTGATTTTGATTCTTAGTGCACCCATTGGGTATAATGGAGGAAACCTGATTTTTTTTACTCAGGTAATGTTAGGGTTCTAAGAGTTGAATTATAACCCAAGAATCAAATGCAATAGTTTAATTGATTCTCCAAGAATTTAAAATAGCCTGAGTGGCATGAGGTACTAGAATATGGTACAAAAATGTGTATGAAGTTTTTGGAGGTTGCTAGTTGCTAATCTAGCATAGGGAAATATCTTAATCATAGAACATTCCCTTAGATTTGTAATTATGCCTGGAGCTAGATAGATATCGAAAGTCCATATAAACTGACCCCAGATGAAATGGCAAAATTATAGAAAGTAGATTATGGAATTGCTAAAGAAGAGGGACCTTGGAAGATATGGATTCTCGTTACAATGGTACTTCCATTTAGAGACAACCAATAGGAAAGAGCTACCCATGGAAGATTCTGACCAGAGAGGGCTACCTACAGGGAGTTCTGATCAGTGAAGGCTACCTATGGAGAGATATGATTGGGGAGGGCTACTTACGGAGAGTTTTGACTAGAGGGGTTGACTAGTCAGGTGACTAAGTGAAGCACTGAGTACAGTCATCATGATGTCAAGCCATAGTGTTCAGCCTCTATGGCATCGAACCATAGAGTATAGCCATTGAGACATCAAACCGTAAAGTAGAGATATGGGAACATTGACTCTCATTGGTGGTGCATTGTAATGAATCTCCCATTGAATGGGTTTCCTTGAGAGAAGGGTTTATATGACCTAGTAAATCACCATGAGGTACTCCAGTGCCATTTGTAGAAAGAAAGATGAGAAAGGAAATTAAGGAAGAACATGCTCGATAGTATAAAAGAAAGTGACTCTTGCTCTCGTATCTTATTTAATGGTTTTGCATGTATGTTTCTACTATCAAATATATTCGTGTTATGAACATATGGGAGGCAGTAAGGTCTATTGGGCCATCTTGTCCTTAGGCAGTCAGACCTGACGGTAGAGGTCAAGGCTATAAGTTGGTTAATGCCTATGGCATAGGGGTGATTCCTTAGGCAGTAAGACCTAATGAGCATTCAGAATATGTGGGGTAGTCGCCTGGGGCTTATTACATTGGTGGACGCTTGGGCTATAGAGATTTCTTGAATGCACGAGTAGACACCTGGGGCCTATTGCACGAGTGGATACGTGGGGCCATATGACTTGTTTTACTAAACACTTTGGTGTGGAACCAATGGTCTAGTGGATGTTGTTATGCTATATGCTAAAATGCTGAATGCTCTTGTGATGAATGTTGTGATGATAGTTTATTTAGCACGCTTCGTGAACAATACATAAGTGTGTGGATGACTTAAGTAGCAAGAGTTTAAGCTTGGGATACATTTAAAATACCTAATAAACTGTGTGTCCTGAGGTAGTTAATCTCAAAAGTATTCAGCAAAAATGATAGATAGAATGTCCTGAGGCCATAAGACCTGAGGGACTATTATGTCCTTAAGCCAGTAGAATGTGATTCTTAAGAATATGGAGGAGATAGAATGATTTTTAAGGACTATATCTGGGCAAAGAATGAGTCTCTAGGTTACATGAGGCTCAAAGTATATAACTAGTCGGAAGAAAATTCACCTGTGCCAAGTATGTGTGTATGGTGCCAATTTGAATAAAAAAAGGACACTTGGCAAAATTCTATTTGTGGTTACATAAAGTAATAATGAAATAATTAATTAAATTAATCTTACTTTATTTGGGGACCACAGAAGATGACACGTCATGGGTGGACTCAGGAAAAATCCCCGGAGTTTCCTTCCTAGATGAAGTGAGCGGTTAAGTGGAACACGGAAAAATAATGCAGGTGTCCCGGGAAGGTGCCACATGGCGCCATATAAGAGGGAGAGAGTATAAAGTAATTTTTACTTTTGAGTTGTCAAAACCAGAGGGTACCACCTCACCCCCGAGTAGGGGAAAATCACCGGTCTTTGCTCCAGTCACCTAACTAACTTTCTCGAACACCAAACTTGAAAGCTGAGGAAATCATTAGACCCCTACTTTCCCTGACATGTTGGATAGCTAAAAGCCCGAGAAAGAGGAGGGACCCACTTTATTAAACTAGTGACACATGTCACCGAATCACTGGATCACCAAACAAATGGAACCACTATATGCTGACACATGGCATGCTTTTTCAAGACTCCTCCTAGGCCATATATTTCGGTTAGCTCTCACAAATAGGGTGAAAAATCAGATTAAATCAAGGAAAATGGTAGAGGAGAGATAGAAGGTAAATAGTAACTTTCAAGAACTTCAATATGCCGAAACACTACCGAATCGACATTTTATCCCAAAACACCCTCACAAACCTTCTTCTGCTCATCCCAAGCTTCATTTTTATGGTTTTGGATTTTCATTTAGAGGTGGTTGGTGCTGTCTCGCTTGCCGGAGTAGTACTAGATTTCAGAACCGGTTGCAGAAACGCATAGAGGTAAGCATAAGCTTTATTTTGAATCGATTGGTTTATTGTTTAGATGAGTTTTCATGAGGGTTGGGGTACTGTTCATTTTCGTCAAGGGGAAAATTTAAAGCTTTAATCATGGTTTAATCATATGTTTATGGCTAAATGATGACTAATGATGACATTAGACATAGTTGTTGGATAGAATTTTGTTTTGGTGATTTTGGTTAATGAAGGGTCTGTTCGGTTCAAAGGGTTGGGCCTGGATGTGACTTTAATGATTTTGGCAGTTCTATTGTGTTTAGAATGTAAAATTATATGGGAATAGCCCTGGTTGTAAATTCTGAACCCTTGGAAATGTATACTGCAAAGTTGAAATGTTGCTAGTGTGTGTTCTGTGCAGTGCAGATTGTTTGCATGATGTGTCTAAATAGCCAAATGATGCCAAAGTTTCTAAGACTTTCTAGTCTAAAGGTTGACATGTCAAGCTTTAATTTGATTTGTCATTTGTGTCATTTGTATGTGTATGCTAGAAGTTTTATGTTTTCAAAGTTTGTTCTGGTAAAACTAGCGAATTCTTGGACAGTGATCAATAAAGTAAGATACTGTATTGATATGTATCTAGAAGTGTAAGGGCTATATTTCTCCCTGAAACTATACTAATTAGGGGCACATAGCCTTTGGAATCATCATAATTGGACATCTGTGAAATTAGTTATAAATTTTCAAAGATTAAAGAAAATTTAGGTAGATTGAGTAAAAGTGCGAAAATAAGGAAATGTAATGGCACTAGGTAATTATGATGAACTTTAAGGGTAAGGTTAACCAACTTGGGATAGTTGGACCACTTTGACTTTAGTTTTGGCTTAGTGGAATAACCTGAATGACAATGAACATAAGTGCTTGGATTGTAAGGGAATTGGACCAAATAATAATCTGTTGTCCGTAATTCCAATTATAGTACCTAACACTGAAAAGTTTTTATCCTCTAAAAAACCTACTCAATCCCAGGTTCACCTCCTGAGATAAGATTGGGGATTTATGAGCGTTTTTGGAAGTTTGGGTAATTCAGGACCAAATCTTGGTTTCACAACTTATTTCACTACTTGTTGTACTCATATGAGCTTATGGGATATAAGGTATTATAGAGACTATGTGCAAATGAAAACTGTGGATGATGTCACAGTTCTAAAAACACCAGCAGAGTTTGATGACAATGATAAGAAGCTCGTAATTTTCAATAGCAAGGCAATTCTCATGATTCAAAGTGCCCTGAGTCAAAAAGAGTATATCAGAATCTACACACTTCCTTCTACCAAGGATATGTGGCAAACTCTAGAAATAGCTCATGAAAAAACTTCTAGAATCAAGAAAAATAGAGTCAACCCTCTTATAATAGAATATGACTTGCACAGAATAAAATCAAGAGAAACAATTGCTGAGTTTGAACTCAAATATGCCACCTTGTAAATCAATTAGGTGTACTTAGGAAATTCTATGATTAAAGGTCACAAGTAAGGAAAATACTGAACATTCTGTCAAAAGAATAGGAAGTTAAAGTCACAAAAATAGAAGAGGCCAAGGGAGAATCAATGTGTTTAGTAGCTTTATTATTTGGAAGTCTTTCTGAATATGAAAGCAAGCAAAAGTTCAAACTTGAATTAGATGAGATTGATGAGAAGAAAAAGAAAGGAGTAGCCCTGAATGCAATAAAAGAAGAAAAAGAGTAGAACGATGAAGAGGAAATTGATGATGAGGAAATGGGCCAGGGATTCAATTAAGCTTTCGATCTCAAATAAAAAATCACAGTCTCAAGTACCTCCTGAATTAGAAGATGAGCTTCTAGAACCTCAAACAAACTTCAATTCAGAATCTCTCGAGCCTAATGACAAGAAGAGGTATGAAGATGATTTTGTTGATTGATCTTTCTATCTTGTGGTTTACCTAGATTTACAATATCTTAAGGATAAGCTAAATTTGAACATGTACTCCTATTTTGAACACTATAAAACTTGGCTGAAAATCAATAACTTATATAGTCCCTCTGTGAGAAGCATTTCTGTTGTTATTTAGAATCAGTTGAGGTATGTGATGATATAGGGGAACTACTAGAAGAAAGATTGGAATAAACTATTAGAGGCCAAAAGATTCAACTTTTTGCTACTTTGATTAATACGTACCGTGGTCTTGACAATCCTGCCACTAGTTTTCCCAGAGAATTCAGTGACTTAAAAGATCTTCCAGATTTTGAAACCAGAAGGTGACAGTAATACCTTAAATTTTGAACCTAGCACTTTAAGTGATCTACATAGGATTGTTTGGTACATTTACACATGAGCTATGGTCAACAAAGCAAACAATTTCACATACTTTGTTGGAAAATATTATCATCTAATAGCCTCAATTCTCTCATACAAATAGAGGAACATAAGGGATCTAATTTACAGTGAAATCAAAAGATACAGGCTCTTATTTACCAGGAGTATCCTTCTACCATACCCTCAATTGATGTCCTACTTTATGAAGATTCACAATATCTAGTGCTTAAACCAAATGATCAAATCATTTGCATTCCAAAGTTTGATAGAATTCACCTAAGCAGAATAAAGATTGAATTGCCACTCTGGGGTTCTACAAGTCAAACAAAGAAGAAAAGAAAGAAATTGGAAGATGAGACATCCAGAGGTTATGAAGCTGAATCATTAAGAGTTGATTCTCCTAGACCTTCATTTATGGGAACCACAATTTAGAACTACATTCAAGATGCTTTGGAGATAGCTGCAGACCATATCAAGGCCTTTAATGCATATCTTGTAGAGATGGTTGATCATTAGGTTAAGCTCTTAGTTTTTAGGCTTAATTAGAACTTTAAATAATTATTTGATATGCAAGCTTCTTATACTCAGTAACTGAAGGAGTTTGGTTAGCACTTGGACACTTACGAGGCAATTCTTAGAGCCCATTTCACTTTTCCTTCTTCTGAGATGCCTTCTGATCCTACTTCTCATCCTGCTTCTTCTGAACCATCCCATACACCTTCTACAAAATTATCATTGAGTCTAGTCTATCTGATCATTCCTCAAGCAATGTCCTGTTTACCATTCCAAACCCAACCATACTCTCTTAGGTCTATATCACTCTTGACTCTGAACATGTACCAGAATCTACTCCTTTACCTTCAGTTACAAATCCCCCATAAGAGCCTTCTCCAGACACTCCAACCTTTCACACACCATCTTCTCCTTCCACTCACCTTACTTCAGATCCTGTTAAACCGGACACTGTTACTCAAGACTCCACTTTAAAAAATACACTTCCTTCCTCTCCTACATTTGCACCTCACTCTTCTTCTCACTCTTCCCCCTTTGATCATACTTCTGCCCCCATTGATCCTCTCACTGTAGTTGTAATATTTGGAATTTTGGGACTAGGAGCTTAGGAGTAAGTTTGAAATAAGTAGACTGCTAAACCCCATTTTAGCAAGAGTCCCAAGAATGTCTAAGAGCCATAATGACTTTTAGAGACAAATTTGGAATTAAGTATGGGATTTAGTTCCAATTTATGAAGGAAAGAAACCAATTCCTTTAAATTGGGTCAATAATGATATAAAACCTAATTTGGATCTAAAACCAGAGGAAATGGCATCTTGAAGGAGAAAATAGAAGGGAATAAAAGAACAAATGGCAATTTAATTAATGTTTCCATAATCAAGGGCAAAAGAGACAATTACCATTTGATCTTGAGTTATAATTGGGAACCAAAAATGAAGGGACAAGATTTAACCATAAAAAGCAAGAGTAATCATGAAGGTTGAAAGCCAAATCAACTCCCTCCTCTTACCTAGATAAAGTAGGCCAAAGAGGTCGAAAAGGGAAGACAGGAGAGTTTGGTCAAAGTGTCTACCCTTCTCAAGAAGACTTGGTCAAGACCAAGGGAAAGCAAGTGAATGTGACTTAAAGCAACTATATAAGCGTTAACTAAGCCAAAAAAGAAAGAAGACGAAAAGTCAATGACATTTCAACCTAATCCATTTGGAGAGTTGACCAAAAAGCATGATAGTAAGAGAGAAATTGGTCAACATATTTCCTTTCTTTTCAAGTGGGAATTTCGGCCAAGCTAGGGAGAGACAAGGAACAAGAGAGATTCAAATTAACTAAACCAATCCATAGTTAAACTAACCAAATAACTTTTTCAAGACACCACAACTTTGTGACATCTCACTACACACTCCTAACACTGTATAAATTTCAACCAAGTGTTAAGAGGGATAAGGATTAATTGATTTAACCATTACACTCTTATTTACACACATTAGAACATGCCAAAAAGAAGAAAAAGAAAGGAAAGAGAAAGAAGAACTTGAAGAAACAAGAAGCAAGGTGATGAACCCATGTCGTATGAGTTCACAAAATAAAACTAGGTTTGAAAATGTAGTATAGTAGCTCAACCCAGGTCATTCTTGTGAGGAGAATAATTTCCAAGTTTCTAAATAGTAAAGTGATAAAAACCTTAGAGTTGTGAGAAATCATTTTGAGAATTTGATTTTAAAACTATGAAGTAATCTAAGCTAAAACAATATTTTTATATTTTTTGGTTTTTAAAACAAAGAAGCAAAAGGAATTGAAATTAACACTAACAACAAGATAAATTCAATTAACTAATATAAGGATGAAATGTGATTCCCTTGATTTGAGGTTTCAGTCTTTCTTGCTTGCTAATGATATGAATTCCAAAATATGAGTCAAGAGGATGGTACTAAGCTACCACTAGCTCTATACTTGCAATAATCATTTAATTCATTCTACCGAAGCAATTAAATGAATTCCACCAAATAATTCAGACTTAAGGAGATGAATAATCAACTTCCAATTCTAACTTGTAATTACCATTACAAAAGTTCAATGTATTGATTTTAGTCATTTACAATCCACTTAACCAAGTTGGAATAAACAACTCAACCTACTCCTAATTTGAATCATACAAAGCTTAATTAATCAATTCCTAGCTCAACCACCATGTTTATTCACTTTGCATAGAATAATCTAGATCATAACTACACACTTAACCAAGTCCTATAATTAGGAACTAGAAAGAGAGCTTAAAGGAATTCAATTGAAGTTTAGAAGCTCAAACTATTACCCAATTCAAGGAAATCATCAACACTTTAGCTACTCATGGAAGAGGAGGAAGATGAAGCTTGATGAATAATGAAGAGGTTGGCCATAGAGAATTGCAGCACCGAATAAAACCTTACGTCTCTTTTTTTCTTTCGCACACAACAAGCGCCTTTCTCCTTCCTCTTTTCATTCAGTGCTGCACACACACTTTTCTCACACACACTGCCTACCTCATGCTATTCGGTACTCTGCTTCAATTCCTCTCTATCACCAGCTACCTTCTCCTTTCTTTATGCTCCTCCCCCTTTATTATTATTTCATTCGGTGTTGCACTCAATTCCTTCGCCCTCCAAAGGTCCCACGTCTCCTCTTCTTTTTCACTCAATTAATCCCAGCTGTCTGTCTTGGTCTAGTAGCTCCCTTCACACTTTTTCTTCAGTCCATTCCTATTTTTTGGTCCAATGTTGGCCTTTATTAATTCAGCCCATCACTTGTGTCTCCCTTTTCTTTCCTTAATTTCCGCTACTCTCCTTTAGGCCTAGCCCTCTCTTTCCAATCAACTCCCATTCGGTCAAGCCCATCTTTTATATTATGTGTTATTGCCTCCTATTCAATCAATTCACGTGGTCCCCTCCTAATTCGGTCCACTCTTCTCCAATTTATGGTCAATGCCTCCTCATTTAATTCTTCAATTGCTCCCATTGGTCCAGCCCACTTTCTCTTCATTTATACCTTTAATTTAGTTAGCTCCTCTATTTAATATTTCGGTCCAGCTCTGCCATTCTATTCAGCTCTTTATTTAATCAATTCCCTGTGCGTTCAATAGCCATGTCTCTCCTCTTTTCTAATCTCCCATCTTTTATTCAAGAATCCATTTTGGTTCAGTAGTTAGTTCCCTTTATAATTCAACCGCTACCTCTTCATTAAACTCCAAAATAATATCTTTGACCTTGACAAAAGTTGTGCTACATCATCACCTACAAAATTAGATTCACAAAGGTAATATCTTTTGCTCACAATTAAAGAATAATGGGAATGACAAATATTAATTAAAAATATAACAATTTAACTAATATAATTCCCAAATTATTCTTTCACTAAAATCTCACACTAACACTTCATTATGCCTAAAATATTCAATTAAGTCCCACAAAAGCCTAAGATTAATTTATAAAAATATATAAATATTGAGCTCTATCAATTCCCCCACACTTAATCTTTTGCACTCCTGAGCAAAACATTAAACTCAACACTAGGCAAAGAGAAATGAAAGTTGAAAGAATAGGCAAGTTCATGTTGGAAATTGTGCCCTAAGGGCCAATCATTGTACTTTGAACATTATTATTTTAATGAAATTTCTCCATTCTGTTATCATATTATTTGCATGTTAACTTTGATAATTGTACCCTTGGATAATTCATAAAGATTGTCCTAAAATGTCCCTGGTCGGTCATCTATGTGGGAACAGTGATGAAACAAGATCAGTATGACTGTGATAAGATATGGAGATACGAATCAAAGTCTTAGGCACTTGTAAGAGTACAAGGTGCTGGACCGACCCACTATGAGAAAGCTATATAGATCAAGTCATAAGCTTTTATCATGTATAACCACGTCACAATGCCCTTAGCCTGAGGTCATCATGGATTCCTACATGAGAGTTGCTAAGCTTTAAACTAGTCAAAAGTCACTTTTGACCGGGTGATGATAAAGGCTACGATCGGGCTTGGTGGTTTTTCATGCAGAGGAATATGAATGATCAAGATCGAATTTGTCCCTCACATTAGTAGAGAGATATTACTGGGCCCCTCGATGAGTGAGTCTGAGAAATGTATGGCCATACTATGATGAAAGGAGTTTCTGTCTCTATTATCAGGCTACTCAGGAATCGAGAAAGTAATGGTCAGGAACAAGAGGATGACATTATCCATGCCTTATCCTTGATCGATATATCGTGTGACAAAAGGGATGTGACATGGTTGTATGATAGGTTGCATCGTGATAACGATCCTCATATGAATTGGGTAGTCGTAATGTCTTGCTAGAGGCCGCTTGCGACTTTTGGGTTAGTATAGTTATTGGTGGCCCACTACCAACTTCATATGGGCCTACAGGGTCGCACACAAGAATGGCCCAACACGAGATAATGTTTAATTTAGGGTGGACGAATTTTATATATATATATATATAATATAAAATTCATTAATAATATTATATAGATATATATATTTTCGAAATATATATCTTATATATATATATGTATATATATATTATATGATATTATTATATTGTGTTAGTTTTAAATTTAATTTATTAAGATATATTAAATTTAATAACTAACATGATAGAGATATAGTATCTCAGATTTAATTTATGAAGATAAATTAAATCTAATGGCTCTTTATTTGGATTAAATAAATAGGTTAAATTAAAACTGTTGGACATATTTAATTTAAACTGAATTTATTTAATTAGCTCATCAAGATAATTAATTGCTAATTAATTTCGAAATTAATGATGATTAATTTTGCAATTTGAAAATAGCCCTCATAGGTTATAAATTTGATAGAGCAGATATATTGATATGCACATGAGAATTGAGAGCTGCAAGAAAAACCCTAGGAGACATTAGAGGCGCTAGCACGTAGTCTCGGTTGGAGAGCATTTGTGTGGATACCGGTAGAGGGAGCGGACCTGACGTGCTGGCTCCTAGAGATCGTGAAAACTCTGAATCATCAAAAGTATGAATCCTTCCAACTTGGCTTAAACGCCGTTGATAGATCCTCGATTAGGATCAGTGAAAATTTTTAAAATTCTTCCGCTGTGCCTACCGATCCTAACAGTGGGATCAGAGCCATATCAATTGTGCGTTTAAACTGAGTTTATGTTCTTATACATGTGATATATATGGGATATATATGTGTGTTCATAAGAAAACGTCCGAATATGTTAAATCAAAAAGGAATATGTTTAACGTTAATGTGCGTTTTTCAGATAGTGCTGTGTGTTTATGCAATTTGGTGAAATTGTTTCGATTATATGCGATATGTTTAAGTTTCAATTTCACCATTGGCATCACAATTTCTATTCTGGATTTCATCCGAAGTAGAATTCATCATTTAGGTTTCGAATAGGTGAAGAACATGGCGTACAGACATGTTAGGGTCTCTAATCGGATTTAGGGATTCGAAACTTTGGGGTAGACAATCCGGATCAGAAGCGTTCTGGGCCGTTGTTTTTGAAATTGGGCCGAAATCCCTTAAGAATTAGACTAAACGAATATTTTGAATTTTTGGGTCCGAAATTTTAAAATTTTAAAAAATTTCAAATATTTCTTTTAAAAGGAATGTGTCTTTTTCAAAATCTCCAGGGGCGCTGCCCCTTACAACCCCACAAGGGCGGCCCCCCTTAAGCCCACCCGCTAACCGGCTAGCGGGACCGCCGTGACCACCTATGCGTAGTGCAATATAATCTGATCATGACATTTATTGATTTTTATATTGTATGAATTCTTGTTGTGGTTTATTATTTATACTTGTTTGGGTATGGTGAACAACATGGCTTTAAAATTTTACAAAGGTTGTAATATTTAAATACGGCCTGCGTGCCTTGCCTTTCTCTAAATACTCTCGATGTACATTCTCTTCTCATCTCACTCCCCTCGAATGTTTAAATGAGGTTTCTCTCAATGTATTTCTTTTTTTATTTAGAGAAGTCCTCTCATTGGCTTGGGAGGATTTTAGGTTAGGTAAGCCATGTTGTGTCACGTTTAAATTATGCTTTTGATAAGATCATTGCATGATTACTTTTATGTTTATATGTATTTATCTGTATGAGATACGACCACGATTGCATCCATATAAACAAAACTAATTAATTAAGCCCTCTGAATCAAATCTTAAGTCATAATGCCGTCAATTAATGAATACTTGTCAAAACCTAGATCGCTCAATTGTGGAAACCACCAAAGTGTATGCACTTGAGTTATCTTGATGAGACAAGCTTGAGTAATGGTGCTGCTCATAATATTCATTATTGTTTTGACTTAATTGAGATTAACAAAATGGTTTTGAATCTCAAGGATTAGATGGGGTTAAACATGCCGGATCATATGATGATTAAATCTCATAAAGATCTAAGAGATACATGTGATGTAATTGGTAAATAGGTTACCTACCTAAATAACTTGAATTTAAGTGTCTTGCCAAAGCGGACTTAAGTTTAAGCCAAATATGGATCTTAGCCCACTAATTATTATATTGAGGGTTGTTAATTTAGTGGGAGATTACCAACTAACTTTGCATATTTTAATTGTAGAATCATGTCGACTAGAAATACTGCTACACTTTCGTTGCGATCAGTCCTTGAGAAGGACAAACTCAAAGGGACAAACTTTCTTGACTGGTTCAGGAACTTGAGAATTGTTCTCAAGCAGGAAAGAAAGGCTTATGTCCTAGATCAACCCATTCCTGAGGAGCCTACAGCCATTGCTTCAAGAGCTCAGAGAGATGCTTACACAAAGCATAAGGATGACTCTGTGGATGTAGGTTGCCTGATGCTTGCCATTATGGTTCCAAAGCTTCAAAGAGATCTGGAACTCATGGAGGCTCATGAGATGATTGTACATCTCAAGGAAATGTTCCAGCAACAGGCAAGGCAAGAAAGGTATGATACCACAAAGGCCTTACATTCCTATAAAATGGCTGAAGGTGCATCAGTTAGTACTCATGTGTTAAAGATGAAAGGCTATATTGATCACCTTGAGAGGCTTGGATTTCCCATGAGCCAGGAGTTAGCTACGGATTTGATCCTCAACTCACTTCTGGAGAGTTATGACCAGTTTGTTATGAACTACAACATGAACAACATGGAGAAATCAATTTCTGAGCTGCATGGGATGCTCAAAACTGCTGAGCAAAGCATTAAGAAAAAGCCTAGCACAGTTTTGATGGTTCAGAAAGGAAAGGGTATGAAAAAGAAAGGGAAGGGCAAATGGAAGGGTAATGGCTCAGGTGGTAAGACCAAAGAGTCAAACAAGCCCGAAACCAAGCCTGCACCCAAGAAGGCAAAGCCTCCAAAGGAAGGAGTCTGCTACTTTTGTAGTGAACCTGGTCATTAGAAGAGGAATTGCAAACTCTACCTGGAAGATCTAAAACAGAACAAGAAGGATAGCGACGCTATCGCTTCAGGTATTTATGTTATAGACATTCATTTTTCTACTTCTTCTACATGGGTATTAGATACTGCATGTGGTTCTCACATTTGTACAAATGTGCAGGGTCTAAAGGACAGTAGAAAGTTGAAGAAGGGTGAGGTAGACCTACGAGTTGGAAATAGAGCAAGAGTTGCTACTTTAGCCGTAGGCACTTATGAATTAGTTCTGCCTTGTGGGCTTTTGTTAGTTTTGAACAATTGCTATTATGTTCCTGCTTTGAGTAGTAACATTGTTTCTCTCTCTTATTTGGATAAGGAAGGTTATACTTCCATACTAGGAATGGTAAATGTTCTATTTATCGTAATGACATTTTCTATGCTGATGGTGATTTGCATGTTGGTCATTATATATTAAATTTGGAACATCCTAATAATGGGAGTATTTATAATGTAACTACTAAGCGGATAAAATCAAACGATTTGAATCCGACCTACCTATGGCATTGTCGTCTAGGCCACATAAATGAGAAACGCATTTCTAAACTCCATCAAGATGGATTTCTAAACTCATTTGATTTTGAATCATATGATACATGCAAATCTTGCTTATTAGGAAAGATGACTAAGGCACCTTTTACTGGGCACAGTGAGAGGGCTATTGAATTTTTGGGCCTCATACATACAGATGTATGTGGACCATTAAATATAGCTGCTAGAGGAGGTTATATATACTTCATTACATTTATAGATGACTTTAGTAGATATGGCTATATCTATCTAATGAAACATAAATCTGAATCTTTTGAAATGTTTAAAATATTCCAAAATGAAGTACAAAACCAACTTGGTAAAATAATTAAAGCACTTCGATATGATCGAGGTCATGAATATTTGAGCCAAGAATTCATTGACTATCTTAGGAGTTGTGGGATAATCTCACAATTGACTCCTCCAACAACACCATAATGGAATGGTGTTTCTGAATGGAGGAATTGAACACTATTAGATATGGTTTGATCTATGATGAGTCAAACAGATCTTCCACTGTCCTTTTGGGGACATGCCCTAGAGACAGCTGCGTTCACACTAAATCGTGTTCCATCTAAGGCAATTGAAAAGACACCATATGAGATATGGACTGGAAAGAAACCAAGTTTATCTTTTCTCAAGATCTGGGGATGTGAGGTATATGTTAAGCAACAAGCCTATGATAAATTAGAGCCTAGATCCATAAAGTGCCTTTTCGTGGGGTATCCTAAAGAAATGAAAGGATACTATGTCTACAATCCCACCGATAACAAAGTGTTTGTTATTCAAAATGGTAAGTTTCTAGAAAGAGAGTTTGTCTCTAAAAGAACCAGTGGGAGCGACGTACATCTCGAAGAAATTCTAGAGTCACAAGATGGTACAGAACCACATATGGAAATTAGAGAAGACTCACAACAAGTTTATGAGCCTCCTCAAGTAACACAAGGTCCACGAAGATCTGATAGGACACGGCATCAGCCTTAGAGATATGGATTTCTGATTACTGAAGGCCGTGATATGTTGGTCATTGAGCAAAATGAGCCCACCACCTATCTAGAAGCCACAGTGGGACCAAACTCTGAGAAATGGCTAAATGCCATAAAGTCTGAAATGCAATCCATGTACGACAATCAGGTATGGACCTTAGTCGATCCACCTGAAGATGTAAAAACCATTGGGTGCAAATGGGTTTTCAAGGAGAAAACTGACATGGATGGCAATGTAAATGTCTTCAAGGCACGACTAGTTGCAAAAGGATTCACTCAAACTCATGGTGTAGACTATGATGAAACCTTTTCCCCAGTTGCAATGGCCAAATCAATCAGAATCCTTCTTGCCATTGTAGCATATTATGACTATGAAATATGGTAGATGGATGTCAAAATAGCCTTCCTTAATGGAAAGCTGCTTAAGGATGTGTACATGACACAACCTGAAGGTTTTGTGCGTCCAGAGGACTCTGGTAAAATTTGCAAGCTTCAAAGATCCATTTATGGATTGAAGCAAGCATCTCGGAGCTGGAATCCTCATTTTGATGAAGTAGTCAAAGAGTTTGGATTCATTCAAAACATCGATGAACCTTGTGTTTACAAGAAGGTTAGTGGGAGTATAGTTGTATTTCTAGTGCTTTATGTAGATGACATCCTACTCATTGGGAATGATATTCCTACCTTGCAGAGTGTCAAGTCTTGGTTAGGAAAGTCCTTTTCAATGAAAGACTTAGGTAAAGCCACCTATATCCTAGGGATTAAGATCTATAGGGATAGAACCAAAAGACTGATAGGTATAAGTCAAAGCATATACATAGACAAGACACTGCATAGGTTCAGTATGCAGGATTCAAAAAGGGGTTACATGCCCATGTCTTATGGCATCCATCTTAGTAAGGATCTGTGTCCTAGTACGCCTGATCAGCGAGATCGCATGAGTAAGGTTCCATATGCCTTGGCCATTGGATCCATCATGTATGCCATGTTATGTACTCGACCGGATGTCTCGTTTGCCTTAAGTATGACCAACAGATACCAACAAGATCCTGGTAAGGGTCATTGGACTGCCGTCAAGAATATCCTAAAGTACTTAAGAAGGACTAAGGACTTATTTTTGGTCTATGGTAGATTGGATGATAAGCTTTGCGTAATCGGTTACACAAATGCAAGTTTCCAAACTGACCAAGACGACCTTAAATCGTAATCTGGATATATATTCCTCCTGAATGGTGGAGCAGTAAGCTGGAAGAGCTCCAAGCAGAGCACTATAGCAGATTCTACAACAGAAGCTGAGTATATAGCAGCATCAGATGCAGCTAAAGAAGCCGTTTGGATCAGAAAGTTCATTACTGAACTAGGGGTGGTGCCTACCATCTCAAATCCAATAGATTTGTTCTGTGACAATAGCGGTGCTATTGCATAGGCCAATGAGCCTAGGTCACATCAAAGGACCAAGTATATACTCAGGCGATTTCATCTTATTAGAGAAATCAATGATAGAGGTGATATAAAGATATGCAAAGTAGCAGGAGAAGATAATGTTGCTGATCCTCTTACTAAGCCACTTGCAGAGGCAAAGCATGAGCGTCATGTTAGGGCAATGGGAATTAGGCAAATTAATGATTCCACCTAGAGTAAGTGAGAGGATATTGGAAATTGTGCCATAAGGGCCAATCATTATACTTTGAACATTATTATTTTAATGAAATTTCTCCATTTTGTTATCATATTATTTGCATGTTAACTGTGATAATTGTACCCTTAGATAATTCATAAAGATTGTCCTAAAATGTCCCTGGTCGGTCATCTATACGGGAGCAGAGATGAAACAAGATCAGTATGACTTTGATAAGATATGGAGATATGAATCAAAGTCTTAGGCACTTGTAAGAGTACAAGGTGCTGGACCGACCCACTATGAGAAAGCTACATGGATCAAGTCATAAGCTTTTCTCATGTATAACCACGTCACAATGCCTTTAGACCTAAGGTCATCATGGATTCCTACATGAGAGTTGCTGAGCTTTGAACTAGTCAAAAGTCACTTTTGACCGGGTGATAATAAAGGCTACGATCGGGCTTGGTGGTTTTTCATGCAGAGGAATATGAATGATCAAGACGGAATTTGTCCTTCACATTAGTAGAGAGATATTACTGGGCCCCTCGATGAGTGAGTCTGAGAAATGTATGGCCATACTATGATGAAAGGAGTTTCTGTCTCTGTTATCAGGCTACTCTGGAATCGAGAAAGTAATGGTCAGGAACAAGAGGATGACATTATCCATGCCTTATCCTTGATCGATATATCGTGTGACAAAAGGGACGTGACATAGTTGTATGACAGGTTGCATCGTGATAACGATCCTCATATGAATTGGGTAGTCGTAATGTCTTGCTAGAGGCCGCTTGCGAATTTTGGGTTAGTATAGTTATTGGCTCACTGCCAACTTCATATGGGCCTACAGGGTCGCACACAAGAATGGCCCAACACGAGATAATGTTTAATTTAGGGTGGACGAATTTTATATTTATATATATATATATAATATAAAATTCATTAATAATATTATATACATATATATATTTTCGAAATATATATCTTATATATATATATGTATATATATATATTATATGATAGTATTATATTGTGTTAGTTTTAAATTTAATTTATTAAGATATATTAAATTTAATAACTAACATGATAGAGATATAGTATCTCAGATTTAATTTATGAAGATAAATTAAATCTAATGGCTCTTTATTTGGATTAAATAAATAGGTTAAATTAAAACTGTTGGACATATTTAATTTAAACTGAATTTTTTTAATTAGCTCATCAAGATAATTAATCGTTAATTAATTTTGAAATTAATAATGATTAATTTTGAAATTTGAAAATAGCCCTCATAGGTTATAAACTTGATAGAGCAGATATATTAATATGCACATGAGAATTGAGAGCCGCAAGAAAAATCCTAGGAGACATTAGAGGCGCTAGCACGCAGTCTCCGTTGGAGAGCATTTGTGTGGATAACGGTAGAGGGAGCGGACCTGACGTGCTAGCTCCTAGAGATCGTGAAAACTCTGAATCATCAAAATGTATGAATCCTTCCAACTTGGCTTAAACGCCGTTGATAGATCCTCGATTAGGATCGGTGAAAATTTTTAAAATTCTTCCGCTGTGCCTACCGATCCTAACAGTTCGAGCTTCAAGAATCACACTTAGTCAAATAACAAGATATCCTCCAATCCAAATTCAATGAATATACCAAAAATTGAAGTACCTAAAGTAATGCAATGTTGAATTATAATGAGCTTAATTAGAAACCTTAACTAGGATAAGTGTTTGCACTCTTCTCTTATATAAGGTAGTTTTTCACTTATATCCACTTTAACCACACTCTACCATAGGCTTGTAATATTTCTGGGCTCTCCACTACTCATAACAATGGTATAAATAAATCCAAAGGACTTTGTAGGGTTGTAATGTTGAATAGGCTAAATGATGAAAAATGTAACAAACACTATGCTTGCACCAAATAAATTGCTAGATCACTTAGCACTATAGAACTAACTTAATTCACATTTTTTACCATTTTGACTTTATTTCTTTGAATTTTTCTTTTTTTATTCACACTTTTTCTCTTCTTTTTCTTCTTTTCTATTTTCTTTCTTTTGACTATTCACATGGCATTTTTTTTTCTTTTCCTTTTCTAATATATAACAGTACTATCTCTTTTTTTCTTTTCTTTTTTTTTTCAATAGTGCTATGAAGAACTTGATAAAGGATGCAAACATAGCATTTGTATAATGAAATAGAAGTGAAAGTGAAAGGCTCAAAGGGGTAAACAAAGGTAAATGATGAATGGTTTGTGTTTGGGTAAATGGGTGATGAAATGAATGCCAATGTCATCTCTATCCATACCATTGTAAAATGTAGCCTCAAGCAAGAAACAAAACAAGTTCTAGAGAGCAATAATCTAGATGGATAAATCACACAGTGAAATGAACAATTAGGCCCAAAACACCTTCCAACTAGGTTTTTTGTTCCCTAACAAACTCATCAAAATTAAACCATGCATCATTAAAATACTTGAATTTTGTGGCAATTCACTAATTAAAAGCAAGTTTCAACCATGAATCCAACTAAGAGTAATTGAGATACTTGATCATGACTAAAGGCTTCAAAAATATTAGTGAATTAACCAAAAACAACATAGGACATAAGTAGGAGACAGAGGCATATGATATCACAGTTAAATCCATAATGAGAATAAACACACTCCTCCACACTCAATCCTTACATTGCCATCAATGTAATGCACAAAAAACAAGACGCACTTTTCTCTTAGGTGAAGTGAATATTCTAAAGTCCAATTCAAGATTGAAGCACAACACATCATTGTCACAAGGAGAGAGAGAATACAAGACATAAGTGAAAATAGTTGTTAGAAATTAGGCATAAGGATATGGAGAAAAGGGTAGTGTAGGATAAAGCTAAGCACAAGAGTATGATTCAAATTGTAGTTTATTCAATTGAAAAATGAAATCTAACAAACTACTTTTAACTACTGATAAGTCCCTCCCCCATACTTGTTCAATAGCATATATCATTAAATAAAACAAGGAACAAGGTAAGGAAAGAGACTACCGTGTAATCATGGTGGCTTGTAGCTAGATAGGAAAATCAAAAGGAAGCTTATTATTTTGCTCCTCAACAGTTTAGGCCCAAGTAAGAGTAGAGGTTCCCAAATCCAAAGATAATAGGAATGAAGGAAAGTACCAAGAGAATTAGCCTGCAAAGAATTAACCAAAACAATAGCAGTACCTACTCTAAAGATGCTACAAGGATCAAAATACTTAAATCCATGGAAAGTATTAGGACAAATGAAATGGCATAATGGTGTATGTAATGTGAGAAGACTAGAGTCGGGTGCATTCGATAACAGGTGCTTCTCACAGCCAATAAAGTCAACTAGTGGCATACAGCTAGCAACACTAGGTATCAAAGAATAAATTTGGATTTTAGTAATGGTAGTGACATAGTCAAGCACCACTGTATCATGTATAGCACAATCTAAGTCAATAGAATCACTAATAACATCAAATACTAATAAATCAGGAGGTAAATCACATGATAAGATTTGAGAGTAGGATTCATGAATATGGTTGACATCATCTACTCATCATCACAAAGCACAAAACTAGGTCAAGCAATTCAAGTGAATCAAGGTGAATCTCTCTTGCCAAATCAAAAGCACTATTAATTGAAACAATGGGCACATGCTTGTCATCATAAAAAATGTGCACATTGAACTCTTGCAAACAAAGATTGACCTTAGAGTTAGTGATCAATTGTGATTTAGCATCTTTATCTTCACTCTTGTGTGAAGTGGAAAGTGCAAAATCCAAGATAGGATCAAAGTGCATCAAGTTACTTTCACAAGTAAGAGAGGGAGAAAAAGATAAAGATAAAGGAGTTTGATTCCTAACATCATGCATGGCATGCATATCACTAAGTTCTAAAGGATGGTAATCTCTACTTTTATGCATTTCAACAAATTTTGGATATTTCTCATTAATGCAATCCATACACATTGTATTTTCATCACAAGAACATGTAATTTTAGCATTAACATAATCATTATCATGCAAATCATCACTCAAAGTATCATGCAAAGAAGTATAATCATTACAAGGCATAAGCTCATCCAATCTACCACTCTTAGAATCAATAGGTTGAGCAGTTACATGTTTAACCATTAGATGGAATTCAACAATTATTTCCTCATCTACCTCATTATCACTCAAATCATTAATTACTTCATCAATCAAAGTAGTAGGAGAGTCAACTTTTGTAAGGATAGGATTGTTACCAAAGGGTAAGAAAGACTCTTCATTGCTTGTTTGTACTTGTTTAACTTATTGTCCTTGGATAGAAGCATTGGATGGAATCATTGAAGGTTGAGAACTCTTCATATATGAAGTAGCATAAAGCTCTTAATTTTGGATTCCTTGTTCCTCCTTTTGTAGGTCTTGAGGTCAATGGGTTCCAACTTCACCTCCCATATTCACCCATAACATGTGATCATAGTATGCCTTGAAGAATTCATTAATATCTTTTAATTGCTCTTCTCTCTCCTTAGAGCTATCAATTGTTCCTTGTACATGAGTAACTGAAGGTATTGCTCTTAGAGTTCTTATACTTTCTTGTTAAGGCAGTTGTTAGGGAATCCATGTTGTGTGGTGAGAAAATGGTATCTAATCTACTCGATTGTGGGTCATGAAATGGAGGTAGAGGTTCAAGGTAGGATGGTGGGGAAGGTTCACAAAGTGGAGGAGTTGGTTCATAAGGTGGCCTTTGGGGTGAAGGGATGGGGTCAAGATTTAGGTTGTATGGTGGGGAACTAAAGTCATGTTGAGGTCTATATAGGGGTTGTGGGGGGAATGAAGGACTATGGAAGGGTTGGTATAGTGGAAAAGATTGTTGGAGATAGGGTTCATGATATAGGTTGTGTGATGCGATCTAGAATCAACAAGTTGTCCCTTTAAATTCAAGTGACGTCTCTTCTGTTTCAAATGATCATTATCAAATTCCAACTCAACAAGTCATGAGAGCACAAGCTAAAATATTCAAGGAAGCATTGATTGGGCTGATTGAAGAAGTTGTTGTAAATCAAATGGCAATTGGATCAATAAATCTGATTTACAAAACAAAGATGCTGAAAAACGTCACTAAGTTCCTTTGTGCTAAATATGGAGTTGTTAATCAAGTTTTGGGCTTGGAAACTTCAAAACAAAGAGCTTGGACCTAGTACTACATATGGGAGGCTCATTTGGGCCTAAATAAGCACATTTTGAGCCTTAATTTGCTGAATACATCTTCTTGAAGTTAGGTGTGCGAAAATCAACAAGGGGTTGGTGGTAGATTTGACTTTTGGTTTCTTTAAGCATTTGTATTTGAGTTTTCAACTTTCTTCTAGATTGTATTAGAATTTTGTGTTCATGTACTAGACTTTTAGGTTTCCTAGCACATGGTTTTACAATTTGTATTTTCTATGTTCAGATTTGCACCTACTACAATTGGGTTCCTATAAATACTTGGTGCTTCTTCATTTGTAGGAGACAATTCAGATTTGAATCATAAATGAAAGTTGCACTTCTGCACTTTGTTTCTTGAGAGTGGATTCTCTCTAAGGGTTCTTTTTAGAACTAACAAACTTATCAAGGCTTGATCAACCTTGTGGCGTTTTCCAACACTTCGGGTCCTTGTTCTTTCGTGTTCAAGGGTTCAAGTGGATCGTCGATCTGTGTTTAGCTTTCTTGGGGTGTGTATATTTTGGAATTGGTTGTGGGTTCGTGGGATCTTCCCTTGTGGGTTCGCACCATTGTGGAATGATGAATCATATTCTTGACTATTAGAACCTCTCTCTAGACTTTCCAACTTGGCTTGAACAAGCTCTAATTGATGTTATATGGCTTTAAAGCTTTGTGAAAGAGGATCTTCCATTCTAGTAGTGTTACCAAGAGCTAGCAAAGGATAAAGAATGCAAATTTGCTCACCACAAAAACCACACAATGGTCACTAAGAACATGATAGCAGAGCAACAAAATGCAAATTTTTTTAAGAGTATTTTTATATGTAAATGGAATGCAAAACAACTATGATCATAAAAAAAAATGACCTAAGCCACTACCTAACACTCCAACAATTAACAACTAACTAAAATAAACTCAAAATCAAACTAACAACAAAGCTAAGACACACTATGACAACAAAAAAGAACACTTAACTACTTAAAACCATAGCAATCATCCTCCTCGGCAACGGCACCAATTTAATGAACCTATGTCGTATGAGTTCAAAAAATAAAACTAGGTTTGAAAATGTAGCGTAGTAGTTCAACCTAGGTCATTCTTGTGAGGAGGTTAAGTTCCAAGTGTCTAAGTAGTAAAGTAATAAATACTTTAAAGTTGTGAGAAATCATTTTGAGAATTTGATTTTAAAACTATGAAGTAATCTAAGCTAAAATAATATTTTGGTATTTTTCGGTTTTTAAAACAAAGAAGCAAAAGGAATTGAAATTAACACTTACAACAAGATAAATTCAATTAACTAATATAATGATGAAATGAGATTCCCTTGAGTTGAGGTTTTAGTCTTCCTTGCTTGCTAATGATATGAATTCCATAATTTGAGTTAAGAAAATGGAACTAAGCTACCACTAGCTCCATACTTGCAATAATCATTTAATTCATTCTACCAAAGCAATTAAATGAATACCATCAAATAATTCAAACTCAAGGAGATAAATAATCAACTTCTAATTCTAACTTGTAATTTCCATTACAAAAGTTCAACGCATTCAGTTTAGTCTTTTACACTCCACTTAACCAAGTTGGAATAAACAACTTAACCTACTTCTAATTTGAATCATACAAATGTTAATTAATCAACTCCTAGCTCAACCACCAAGTTTATTCACTTGGCATAGAACAATCTAGATCATAACTACGCACTTAACCAAGTCCTATAATTATGAACTAGAAAGAGAGCTTAAAGGAATTCTATTGAAGTTTAGAAGCTCAAACTATTACTCAACTCAAGGAAATCACCAACACTTTAGCTTCTTATGGAAGAGGAGGAAGATGAAGCTTGATGAATAATGAAGAAGTTGGCTACAGAGAATTGTAGCTCCCTTCCACGGGTTCCGTGTAACCCCCTCCGTAATTATATCCGAAATACGCGATTAAAATGAAATAGAGACCAATAATAATCAAATAACATTTACTAACCCATCACATGATGGGGTTTTCAAAAATACCTTTCGAAATCATTTATAACTTGGTCTCATATTCACATTTCGAATACAATTACTACGCGAAGATAAATCACATTTGTTAGAACCGGCTGACACCCAAGAGGGGGGGTGAATTGGGTGTAAGATAAAAATCTTAAGAACTTTGTAAATCTTTTTGCATCTTAGAGGAAGCAATAAATATGAAAGTAATGAATCATAAATCAACAGTTAATATATGCTGGAAATATAAGAGTTTAAGGAAGAGAGTGTGCAAACTGTGATTTATCCTGGTTCGGTCCAATCTGTGATGGCCTACGTCCAGTCCCCAGGCTCCTCCTGAGATTTTCAAATCCACTATCTTCTTGTTTAATCCAGGCACAAGAAAAGCCTTTACAAAGTTCTCACCAAGATACTCCCCCTTACAACAAGTCTTACGAGCAGAGCAATCCCAAAGACCTTTCTCTCCTGCTTACCTATGCAAGTCTAACGAGCAGCAACGTTCTCTTCTGCTTACACCACTGTAAGTCTTATGAGCAGCAACGTTCTCTACTGCTTGCACCTTGTAAGTCTTACGAGTAGAAAGTCTTACCGGCGATTCTCTCTACACTTGCCCGTAAGGAAATCAACCCACTCAAGGTCCCTCTACCTTGAGATCAATTCAGAAATACAATTGAAAGGGTTTACAAACTCTCTCACAGAGTGGATATGATGAACACAGAAGTACAATACAAAAACTCTCTCTCAAATATACATGATGTGGAAAATAGTATAGAAGCTAGAGAAACAGAGAGTATGTGAGCGTTGGTGTCAGGATGTTGACATTTCGATGATGTACGCACACTTGGTCTCTTCTGTTATGGATGATCTTCTATTTATAGCTGATGAAGGTTGATGACCGTTTGAGCATTTCAACATATCCGTTGGAGTGTGACTGCTTCATTCGTCCGTTGCTTGATTTTGAAAAACTAGCCGTTACGTACGTTTGACGCTCCGCTCCGTAAATTCAACTTTTCTCTCTTCTCATCATATCTTCATTGTATTCCTGGAGAAATACATTAAACACTAATACAATGAAGTGTTAAAGTGATTAGAAGCAATAAGAATGAGTTATATGATCATTCCATTGATTTCCAGATTTTTCGAGACGTTGTTCTGTTTTCCTGGGAAGCATTACTCGAGTACGTACTCGAGTAAACATCAAGTTTCTTCACAGGTTACTCGAGTGGCTACTCGAGTGACCTTCCATTTTCTGCATAGCTTACTCGGGTAATGACTTGAAGTTCTCTCTTCATGCACAGTGCTTTACTCCAGTAGTGACTTGAAGTTTTCGTAGATAACTCTTCATGAACAGTGATTTACTCCAGTAGTGACTTGAAGTTTTCGTCAATAACTCTTTGTGAACAGTGATTTACTCCAGTAGCTACTCCAGTAATGCTTTTGCAACTTCATAGATTATTGGGGTAACACCTCGAGTAATCCTTTAAAAAACTTTTGATGAACTTCAGGTTTTTGCTTACCACAGTGAGTTACTCGAGTAGCTCCTCGAGTATCATTGGGAAAACTGGAAGGCAACTGGAAGTTTTCATATGGTTACTCGAGTACCGCCTCGAGTAACATTAGCAGTCGTACAAAATGCCGAGAGCAACTGGAAGTCTTTTACATGGTTACTCGAGTAGCGCCTCGAGTAACATTAGCAGGCCGAGAGCAACTTCACGTGATTTACCTGGTTACTCGAGTAGCTACTCGAGTAACGTCTTTTGTTATCAACTAGTTACTCGAGTGGTGCCTTCAAGTAAATTCTTGATTTTGACTCGAAACATGGCAAATTATATATCATCAGAAAGCCCTCATGATCTACATTCCAATGCAACAAGAATCAGCTCCAAACTCGTTGTGTACAGAAAGTTATGATCCAAAGATTATCTACTGTTCTTAGACAATCCTGAAATCACGAGCAGCAACTTCCAGAAGTCATAGCTCTTAGGATATAGCTTCAAATATGACAATGACAAATTATATATCCATGGAAAGCTCTTTGAGTCTTCTTTCATATGGCACCGGTTTCGTCTCAATCCGATATGTATTTTGAGAGTTATGTCCAAAATACCAAAACTGTCCTGGAATATGGCGGTGATTCATCTGTCGACTTTCGAGGCTTATATCTCTCTCATCTGACCTTCTTTGAATGTGATCTTAGTGTCAAAAGTTCGTGTTGGAAGTCTAGTTTCCAATGCCACCGGTTTCAGTTTGATCCGACATGTGGTTGGAGAGATATGATCAAAATACCGAACCTCTGTTCTGCCGCGCGAAAACAGAGTGTCTTTACTTCAAGTTCCGCCTCGAGTAATTCATCAAATAACCCGGCAGATTACTCGAGTAAGGCCTCGAGTAAACACCTCAAAAATCAGACAATGCCATATTACTCGAGTGATTACTCGGGTAATCATCCCCAAAGGTACCATAGCTTCCGTATACATCATTTTAGCTTCGTATTGACCCATTCTAACTTCCATATGATCATAGGAACCTCCGGTATCACTTCTAGTAGCTTGGATCTTGATATTCTCATGTGATCTTGCAAGTTCTTCTTTCTTTAATCTCTTTCTTCTTCTTTCTTCAATCTCTTTCTTCTTATTTTGCCACTTGATGATCATTCTTCATAACCCAACTAGATATCTTCTTGAATTGATGATCGTTCTTCATAAACCAACTAGATATCTTCTTGAATATCTTCAATCTTTGCTTGATATTCCTATTAGTTCTTGCAATGCCTTCTTTCTTCAATCCCTTGTCTCTTGATTTTCATCTTGATGATCATTCTCCACATATGAGGCATCAACCCACAATCGGGTTTATGACTAATCTATAAAATATGCAACATTAAATATAGTAGTTAGTCAATGTAGAAGATAATTATATCATACAAACTTTTTGCTCATATTTAACATCTATATTTGACATCATCAAAACTATTCATATCTAACATTCTCCCCCTTTTTGATGATGACAAATCCTTCAAGAAAAATATGTATGAGTTATAAAAACTAAGTAAGAACAATATATTTAAGAACAATATATTTTTCTTGCCTTTCTCTCCCCCTATTTGACATCAGCAAAAAGTTTGAAGTATAAAGAAGAAAGACTTGTAGAGAAGTAAATATGAAATCAAATGAGAAATGTCATTCTCCCCATTAATCAAAATAAATGCATCAGGAAAACAAGTTTCTCTCCCCCGTTTTGAAAGTAGTTTCATTTATAATTTGATGTAAATGAAAAATAGTTTTCATGAAAACAAATTTGAAACAATTTGGAAAAGTTTTCAAGGAAACTTCCATAGTCAAGAATATGCAAAGTAAGCTCAAAATATAAAGAGAGGGTTTAGAAATGCTCATGTAGTTTTTGGAAAATGATGAAGTGCTCCATGAAGTTCGTTGCTTCCTTTTCTTGTTGTGTAGATCTATGATGTGTTCACCATACTTTTGAAGCGCAACTTTGATGAATCAAGTTCATAGGAGTGAACTATATATCTGGCTTAGTGGTAGACTCTGAAATGTGCTCAATAGGAAGCTCAGGAATAGCCTTCCTTAGAATGCTACCAAAATCATCCTGATTTGCGCCTTTTGTTGCTTTGAGGGTTGTAGCCAGTATTAAGTTATCTTTCCTCAAAGTTGATAGATTCTCCAATTGAGTTGAGCTTCTGTTCAGGATGCTCAATGCTCATTTGTATTGGCATATGTATTTATTGCTTTGAATATTGTAACCAATTTATCTCCCTTGAATGATTGTTAAAGCATATGTCATCATATATGTTCCTTTTAGTGTGCTGAGGAATGATCTTGTATAGAACAAATTCTCCTGTTATAAATAAAAACATTCTTGCAAGGAGAATGGTTAGTGCCATCAAGTATCAAATTCATTGCTCAAATCAAAGTCATCCTCTCTATATGGTATATTGAAAATTAAGATCATGAAAGGAAGATATATAAATAACTCATCATCAAAACTCATCAAATTAGAGTGAATGCATATGAGTATGATTTTCTGTAAATAAAGGAGATGAGCTTTTTAAGACATAAAACACGTATGAATATGAAGCTCCCCCTTAATGAATGCATGGATTAAAAGAAAATCGTTATGAGGAACATAGTTGATAACTCTCCTGGATTTGTAAAAAAAAAACATTGAAAATTTTGTAGAGAGAATGAGTATGAAAATATGAAGATTAGAGAAAAATCAAGTTGAAAATGATGATGCTATTCAGGGTTTTAAGGTTGTAACCCTGTATCCCTCGAGTAGTTACTCGAGTATTTCACTCAACCATCACTCGAGTGCTCATCCGAGTGATGCAACTCAGAGAATTTTAATTAATAATACAATACCTCACTCGAGTAATATCGTAATCACTCGAGCCATAATCCTCTGAAGTCTATTGTTGCATCGTTGGATACTCACTATATGGTGATGTGATTAGTACTGAGAGATTCTGAAGTGAAGTCTTCTGTAAGCACTTTAGAATACCAAGATGAGCTTAGAATAAGGCCTTGAGGTTTTGGTTGATCAAACCACAAAGTTGTCTAATCTTGCCATTCACAGAGGTGATGAACTCAGTATTGTTCGTAGCAAGCTCTGTGTGATTGTTGAAGCTCTTCCCTCAATTAGCCCTAAACAGATGGACCAAAGAATGAAGGACCAGGGAGACCAGCTCTAGCAAAATGTTGTATCTCATCTATTCTTGAGGTCTCAGCTCTCATCCTCTATGTTTCTTGTGTTGACTTGGAGTGAGTTTCAGATTTACTTGGAATAATTGCGAATTACTTGAAGGTATACTTGAAGTAATTGCAGATTACTTGAAGTAACTTCTGATTACTTGGAGTAAGTCCTGTAGAAGTATATATATCTTTGAAAGACATGATTTATCCGACGTTCCTCTCCTTCTCACTAATAATATAGGCCATTGTGTGATAATCCTTTCATGAAGCGATTGAATTGGCCTTGCTCACCATAGCTCTAGTATAGATATATCATATAATTTTGTGAAAACATAGAGCTAGGATTGTAGTTTGAGAATCCTCATAGGCTCACCAAGCTTGATGATTATGTGCATCTCAGCATCTTCCTCTAAGCATCTTTTGATCACCTTGGAAAGAAGGTGAGTAGACAACAAAGATTCATATTGGCTATACTTGTTCTTGGCCTTGAGTTGCTTTGAGATGAATCTCATCTAGGTTCACTTAAGAGATTTTCCTCTTCTTTCTCTTTCTCTGGCTGCATCACTAGCTAGTTACTTGCTTGTGGTGTCACTTGAATGATACCACAGATTTTGCTTCTACTCATATTGCAATACTGCCAGTTATGCCTTCTCTGTTAGCCTTTGATCTTTGTATCCAAAAGTAGAGCATTTTGATTAATTCCTGCAAAAGTATAAATAAATGCTCTTTGGTACCCAACTTTCTCTTGGGTCCATATAGTATTAGACATTATAACTCTTATGCTCTTATAATTGAATCATATGATATTTGAGCAAAGAGTATAATAATCAACAAAGACCAGAATATAATTTTACCCAATTAAATAAATTCAAGCAATTGAATCATAAAGGGTAACGCACAAATAATACCAAAAATGATGATTTTCAAAGATTAATGACAATTTGTAAATACACTTTATAAAAATATGTCATTGATAAGATTTTCATGCAAGGCATGTAAGTCAGATCAAAGAGAGTTGAAAATCTATTTATAATGATCAACTATTATGAAATGATAAATCATGAATGAAATCAAGTTTTTCAAGAATAATAATGAGATATGCAAATTGTTCAAATCTCAGATGTAGTTTCAAATCATAACAATGCACCGTAAAATTGAGATTTTGAATATATGCAAAACTCATCTTTGAAATATGTTTATAATCAATGTTCGTGTTGAAAATGGTAGAAGTCAACAGTTTAAATATACATATACTAGAAAGCTTCCTTTTTAGAGAACAACTAAGATAACATGTTAGACATTGGAGTTTAACATGTTTGAGAATTTTCCCAAGAGCAAAAGTCATATTGAAAATTAATTAGCCAAAAAGGCTTAATTTCAATGATGTATATAAACACAATGACTTTGCTATTGACCAAGAGATGAACTTGACTTTTAGAGATGTGTCTTGAAGAATAGGGATATTCAACTCAAGAATTTGAATAGAAGGATCTAGTTACTCGAAGAATGGATGAAGACAAATGGTAATGCATTTGAGCAACAAGATGAGTATAAGAATTTATGGATGATGAAACACATACTCATTGATCCAAATGACTAGTGTTTTAGAATATTATCCTGGTAAGTTATTCCACAATAATGGTTAATGCATTAAGATTCAATGCACTAATGAACATTCATAATGCTTGGAATAACATGGCCAACCAAAGATTTATGCATTAGGCATAAAGCTTTCACATATTAGATTCTTTTCTAGGAAATACGCTTGAAACTCATATAGATAGATAACTTGTTAGACATAAGGTCTAACTTGTTAGAAAATAATGGTTGAGGAGTTCAAGCATTGGATAACACATTTAAGATTAATGATCAATATGTCAATAATGGGGAAATACTCTAGTGGAAGAATTTGAAGCATTTCTGATTTACAGTATACATAAATATTAACTTCCAATTTTGAAACCAATTTAAATGCAAGCAATATATAAGTAATTTTCAAATAATGTGTATGCATTTTTATAAACAAGATGAATTGGAATCTAAGTATATTTTTGAAATGTACTTTTCAAAACTCAAATACACAATTTCATTTTAAGTCCATTTAGCAATCTAAAAACAGTTTGAAAACCATAAGTGATTGATTGCTAATGGTATGCAATTTTATAACACATGATGAAACCAAAACACATTTTTGAATTGTGCACTTCAAAACATAAATTGATAGATAAACTATGCACAATTTCACTTATCGTTCATTTAGCAATCAAATTATCAATCATGAAGGATTGATTGCTAAATGAATGCAATAATGAACAAATTCTCATTACTCAAAATAAATAATTCATATAATCACAGTATAGAGTAAGGATTAGATATCACCGTAATTTCTCTTGTCCTTGTGACAGCTTGCTTGATTTTGGTGGAATAATATTGGTTTCTCTCCTTTGCACAATCAGCACCAAGATTCAAACTCCAAATTTCAGCATCATCAAGCTATGAATGTGGTCATAGTCTTGAGAAGCTTTTTCTTATTCTACAGAACTATATAAATTTCTTTTCTTCATGGTATCCAACATTGATTGGATCCATTTCTTGTTAGCTTGTAGGAATCAAGATAAAATTCACATGCTCTAAGAATATAATCAATTCGAGGCAATTGCGCATAATGAATTAAACATATCTTTATGCATAAAAGAAATATTTTCTTTTCAAATCATTATATATGCATAAAGAATTATCCTGTTGAGTATTGCAATCCCTTTATAAATAAATCTATTAAGTGGCCTTTCCTTTTTAAAAGATTTGAAAACATAATTTCAAAATAGTTTACAATGCTCATTCCTAAGGTTCCAAAATATAAAATCTCAAGAAATATTACAGACAATAGTATAGGAGATTTTATCATTGTGTACCTTTGCCTTAGATACTTGGAGGATTGCTTTTGCTTACCCACTGCATCTTTCTATGATGTTGATACTTTGAATATCTTGCTTTGGGTGTTGGCAATCGTCTCTCAAAATACATAGACTCCAGGAGTCTTGTACTTGATGCTTGAGAGATCCTCCTTTTCTTGTTCTCCTCAAGATAGTTGAGCGGTACTCTATGGTAGTCCATTCTTGAGGTAGAACGTACTCTTTTTCTCCATTGCATTTCTTTGTGATTAAACTTTGTAGTTCCAGTAATGGGTGCTCCGAGAGTTCTTCTTTTCAATATAGATGGTATGAACCTCTTTCTTGGTGCATGAGAAACTCTTGGTTTCTTCTTCATCATCTCCGTACCCTTATGTTCATTCTTCTTATATTCAATCTGTATACATAAAGTACTAGAAGAACATTTTGGTACCCACATATACTTGGGTCCTTGATTGTTAAGATTAGACATTACTTGTCTTTTTGGAACCCAAGCATATTTATTTCTCAAATTAGAATTTCTTCTAATATAGCATGTGTGAGAAATATGACCTGATTTACCACAATAATTGCAAATAATATGATGATATGCATTATGAGATTCTATGCAAGCATTGTGTTGATCAAGAAAAGATAATTTCGAATGATCAGTTTGCCTAAGTTCTTTCTTCCCGCATGAATTTCCAGCATGATTGAAAATCTTTTTGCTTTTCTCAATAGAATCAATAATTGGTTGAAAAACAATTTTATGCAAGCTTTGAAAATAAGTTTTACGAAAATCACAAGAAGAATTGGAACTTTTTACCTTAAGTTCATGTTGAGCTCTAGAGAGTGAATTTTCTTGTCCGTCTATAACGAGCTCTTTTCGGGAATCATTTTCCTCTTGTTCTTCTATGTTGACAAGATCATGGAAGTGTTCTATGATTTCTCCTTCTTCATTGTCAACTTCCACTTGTTCATGAATCATGGATATATAGCTTGTAGTGTCACATGAACTGTCAACACTTTCAACTTCAACACACTTGTTAGAAGTATACAGAGAATCAAGAGTATCCCAAATATCTCTTGTAGTAGAGCAAAATCTAATTTTCTCAAAATCATTTTCAGTTAAAGCACTATACAAAATTTTCATTGCTCTAATGTTTAACGAAAACATTTTCTTTTCTCTTTCTGTCCAATCCTTTCTTGGTTTGAAATCAAAGGTATTTGTAAAAACATTCCACATATCATAATCAAAGCTTTTTATGAAAGACGTCATTCTAGCTTTCCAAAACCAAAAATCAATATCTTTCAAAATAGGTGGAATAGTGTAGTCAAAACCTTCGGAAAGCATATAACACCCAAAATCAGCCATAATAAACTCTTGAGACGGTTAAGTCCTTTAAACAAGAGACCGACTCTGATACCAAATGTTAGAACCGGCTGACACCCAAGAGGGGGGGTGAATTGGGTGTAAGATAAAAATCTTAAGAACTTTGTAAATCTTTTTGCATCTTAGAGGAAGCAATAAATATGAAAGTAATGAATCATAAATCAACAGTTAATATATGCTGGAAATATAAGAGTTTAAGGAAGAGAGTGTGCAAACTGTGATTTATCCTGGTTCGGTCCAATCTGTGATGGCTTACGTCTAGTCCCCAGGCTCCTCCTGAGATTTTCAAATCCACTATCTTCTTGTTTAATCCAGGCACAAGAAAAGCCTTTACAAAGTTCTCACCAAGATACTCCCCCTTACAACAAGTCTTACGGGCAGAGCAATCCCAAAGACCTTTCTCTCCTGCTTACCTATGCAAGTCTAACGAGCAGCAACGTTCTCTTCTGCTTACACCACTGTAAGTCTTATGAGCAGCAACGTTCTCTACTGCTTGCACCTTGTAAGTCTTACGAGTAGAAAGTCTTACCGGCGATTCTCTCTACACTTGCCCGTAAGGAAATCAACCCACTCAAGGTCCCTCTACCTTGAGATCAATTCAGAAATACAATTGAAAGGGTTTACAAACTCTCTCACAGAGTGGATATGATGAACACAGAAGTACAATACAAAAACTCTCTCAAATATACATGATGTGGAAAATAGTATAGAAGCTAGAGAAACAGAGAGTATGTGAGCGTTGGTGTCAGGATGTTGACATTTCGATGATGTACGCACACTTGGTCTCTTCTGTTATGGATGATCTTCTATTTATAGCTGATGAAGGTTGATGACCGTTTGAGCATTTCAACATATCCGTTGGAGTGTGACTGCTTCATTCGTCCGTTGCTTGATTTTGAAAAACTAGCCGTTACGTACGTTTGACGCTCCGCTCCGTAAATTCAACTTTTCTCTCTTCTCATCATATCTTCATTGTATTCCTGGAGAAATACATTAAACACTAATACAATGAAGTGTTAAAGTGATTAGAAGCAATAAGAATGAGTTATATGATCATTCCATTGATTTCCAGATTTTTCGAGACGTTGTTCTGTTTTCCTGGGAAGCATTACTCGAGTACGTACTCGAGTAAACATCAAGTTTCTTCACAGGTTACTCGAGTGGCTACTCGAGTGACCTTCCATTTTCTGCATAGCTTACTCGGGTAATGACTTGAAGTTCTCTCTTCATGCACAGTGCTTTACTCCAGTAGTGACTTGAAGTTTTCGTAGATAACTCTTCATGAACAGTGATTTACTCCAGTAGTGACTTGAAGTTTTCGTCAATAACTCTTTGTGAACAGTGATTTACTCCAGTAGCTACTCCAGTAATGCTTTTGCAACTTCATAGATTATTGGGGTAACACCTCGAGTAATCCTTTAAAAAACTTTTGATGAACTTCAGGTTTTTGCTTACCACAGTGAGTTACTCGAGTAGCTCCTCGAGTATCATTGGGAAAACTGGAAGGCAACTGGAAGTTTTCATATGGTTACTCGAGTACCGCCTCGAGTAACATTAGCAGTCGTACAAAATGCCGAGAGCAACTGGAAGTCTTTTACATGGTTACTCGAGTAGCGCCTCGAGTAACATTAGCAGGCCGAGAGCAACTTCACGTGATTTACCTGGTTACTCGAGTAGCTACTCGAGTAACGTCTTTTGTTATCAACTAGTTACTCGAGTGGTGCCTTCAAGTAAATTCTTGATTTTGACTCGAAACATGGCAAATTATATATCATCAGAAAGCCCTCATGATCTACATTCCAATGCAACAAGAATCAGCTCCAAACTCGTTGTGTACAGAAAGTTATGATCCAAAGATTATCTACTGTTCTTAGACAATCCTGAAATCACGAGCAGCAACTTCCAGAAGTCATAGCTCTTAGGATATAGCTTCAAATATGACAATGACAAATTATATATCCATGGAAAGCTCTTTGAGTCTTCTTTCATATGGCACCGGTTTCGTCTCAATCCGATATGTATTTTGAGAGTTATGTCTAAAATACCAAAACTATCCTGGAATATGGCGGTGATTCATCTGTCGACTTTCGAGGCTTATATCTCTCTCATCTGACCTTCTTTGAATGTGATCTTGGTGTCAAAAGTTCGTGTTGGAAGTCTAGTTTCCAATGCCACCGGTTTCAGTTTGATCCGACATGTGGTTGGAGAGATATCATCAAAATACCGAACCTCTGTTCTGCCGCGCGAAAACAGAGTGTCTTTACTTCAAGTTCCGCCTCGAGTAATTCATCAAATAACCCGGCAGATTACTCGAGTAAGGCCTCGAGTAAACACCTCAAAAATCAGACAATGCCATATTACTCGAGTGATTACTCGGGTAATCATCCCCAAAGGTACCATAGCTTCCGTATACATCATTTTAGCTTCGTATTGACCCATTCTAACTTCCATATGATCATAGGAACCTCCGGTATCACTTCTAGTAGCTTGGATCTTGATATTCTCATGTGATCTTGCAAGTTCTTCTTTCTTTAATCTCTTTCTTCTTCTTTCTTCAATCTCTTTCTTCTTATTTTGCCACTTGATGATCATTCTTCATAACCCAACTAGATATCTTCTTGAATTGATGATCGTTCTTCATAAACCAACTAGATATCTTCTTGAATATCTTCAATCTTTGCTTGATATTCCTATTAGTTCTTGCAATGCCTTCTTTCTTCAATCCCTTGTCTCTTGATTTTCATCTTGATGATCATTCTCCACATATGAGGCATCAACCCACAATCGGGTTTATGACTAATTTATAAAATATGCAACATTAAATATAGTAGTTAGTCAATGTAGAAGATAATTATATCATACAAACTTTTTGCTCATATTTAACATCTATATTTGACATCATCAAAACTATTCATATCTAACATTCTCCCCCTTTTTGATGATGACAAATCCTTCAAGAAAAATATGTATGAGTTATAAAAACTAAGTAAGAACAATATATTTAAGAACAATATATTTTTCTTGCCTTTCTCTCCCCCTATTTGACATCAGCAAAAAGTTTGAAGTATAAAGAAGAAAGACTTGTAGAGAAGTAAATATGAAATCAAATGAGAAATGTCATTCTCCCCATTAATCAAAATAAATGCATCAGGAAAACAAGTTTCTCTCCCCCGTTTTGAAAGTAGTTTCATTTATAATTTGATGTAAATGAAAAATAGTTTTCATGAAAACAAATTTGAAACAATTTGGAAAAGTTTTCAAGGAAACTTCCATAGTCAAGAATATGCAAAGTAAGCTCAAAATATAAAGAGAGGGTTTAGAAATGCTCATGTAGTTTTTGGAAAATGATGAAGTGCTCCATGAAGTTCGTTGCTTCCTTTTCTTGTTGTGTAGATCTATGATGTGTTCACCATACTTTTGAAGCGCAACTTTGATGAATCAAGTTCATAGGAGTGAACTATATATCTGGCTTAGTGGTAGACTCTGAAATGTGCTCAATAGGAAGCTCAGGAATAGCCTTCCTTAGAATGCTACCAAAATCATCCTGATTTGCGCCTTTTGTTGCTTTGAGGGTTGTAGCCAGTATTAAGTTATCTTTCCTCAAAGTTGATAGATTCTCCAATTGAGTTGAGCTTCTGTTCAGGATGCTCAATGCTCATTTGTATTGGCATATGTATTTATTGCTTTGAATATTGTAACCAATTTATCTCCCTTGAATGATTGTTAAAGCATATGTCATCATATATGTTCCTTTTAGTGTGCTGAGGAATGATCTTGTATAGAACAAATTCTCCTGTTATAAATAAAAACATTCTTGCAAGGAGAATGGTTAGTGCCATCAAGTATCAAATTCATTGCTCAAATCAAAGTCATCCTCTCTATATGGTATATTGAAAATTAAGATCATGAAAGGAAGATATATAAATAACTCATCATCAAAACTCATCAAATTAGAGTGAATGCATATGAGTATGATTTTCTGTAAATAAAGGAGATGAGCTTTTTAAGACATAAAACACGTATGAATATGAAGCTCCCCCTTAATGAATGCATGGATTAAAAGAAAATCGTTATGAGGAACATAGTTGATAACTCTCCTGGATTTGTAAAAAAAAAACATTGAAAATTTTGTAGAGAGAATGAGTATGAAAATATGAAGATTAGAGAAAAATCAAGTTGAAAATGATGATGCTATTCAGGGTTTTAAGGTTGTAACCCTGTATCCCTCGAGTAGTTACTCGAGTATTTCACTCAACCATCACTCGAGTGCTCATCCGAGTGATGCAACTCAGAGAATTTTAATTAATAATACAATACCTCACTCGAGTAATATCGTAATCACTCGAGCCATAATCCTCTGAAGTCTATTGTTGCATCGTTGGATACTCACTATATGGTGATGTGATTAGTACTGAGAGATTCTGAAGTGAAGTCTTCTGTAAGCACTTTAGAATACCAAGATGAGCTTAGAATAAGGCCTTGAGGTTTTGGTTGATCAAACCACAAAGTTGTCTAATCTTGCCATTCACAGAGGTGATGAACTCAGTATTGTTCGTAGCAAGCTCTGTGTGATTGTTGAAGCTCTTCCCTCAATTAGCCCTAAACAGATGGACCAAAGAATGAAGGACCAGGGAGACCAGCTCTAGCAAAATGTTGTATCTCATCTATTCTTGAGGTCTCAGCTCTCATCCTCTATGTTTCTTGTGTTGACTTGGAGTGAGTTTCAGATTTACTTGGAATAATTGCGAATTACTTGAAGGTATACTTGAAGTAATTGCAGATTACTTGAAGTAACTTCTGATTACTTGGAGTAAGTCCTGTAGAAGTATATATATCTTTGAAAGACATGATTTATCCGACGTTCCTCTCCTTCTCACTAATAATATAGGCCATTGTGTGATAATCCTTTCATGAAGCGATTGAATTGGCCTTGCTCACCATAGCTCTAGTATAGATATATCATATAATTTTGTGAAAACATAGAGCTAGGATTGTAGTTTGAGAATCCTCATAGGCTCACCAAGCTTGATGATTATGTGCATCTCAGCATCTTCCTCTAAGCATCTTTTGATCACCTTGGAAAGAAGGTGAGTAGACAACAAAGATTCATATTGGCTATACTTGTTCTTGGCCTTGAGTTGCTTTGAGATGAATCTCATCTAGGTTCACTTAAGAGATTTTCCTCTTCTTTCTCTTTCTCTGGCTGCATCACTAGCTAGTTACTTGCTTGTGGTGTCACTTGAATGATACCACAGATTTTGCTTCTACTCATATTGCAATACTGCCAGTTATGCCTTCTCTGTTAGCCTTTGATCTTTGTATCCAAAAGTAGAGCATTTTGATTAATTCCTGCAAAAGTATAAATAAATGCTCTTTGGTACCCAACTTTCTCTTGGGTCCATATAGTATTAGACATTATAACTCTTATGCTCTTATAATTGAATCATATGATATTTGAGCAAAGAGTATAATAATCAACAAAGACCAGAATATAATTTTACCCAATTAAATAAATTCAAGCAATTGAATCATAAAGGGTAACGCACAAATAATACCAAAAATGATGATTTTCAAAGATTAATGACAATTTGTAAATACACTTTATAAAAATATGTCATTGATAAGATTTTCATGCAAGGCATGTAAGTCAGATCAAAGAGAGTTGAAAATCTATTTATAATGATCAACTATTATGAAATGATAAATCATGAATGAAATCAAGTTTTTCAAGAATAATAATGAGATATGCAAATTGTTCAAATCTCAGATGTAGTCCTGAACTCAATGGAATCATAAAAGCATTGAAAATCCAACTCTAAGACCCATTTCTAGAGCTGGCCGAAATTCTCAAGTATTCTGGGAAAAATTGGGGTTTTTCGGTTTCGGCTCCGTAAACGCGTTTCTTTCCACTCCTAACCACTTTATTGACTATTCCATTAGGTTACAACTACCATTTAGTATCAATTTGGGCAGCATAACAGCCCCTACAACCCATTTCCATAAATTAAAACCAACGGCAATCCGGCGGAATTTCACCGATTAAATTGCCCACAGTAGCTAGAATAGTCAATATACAAGAGTTTGGAAGTTACCTCAAGCTCCTTCTGGCTTTTCCCCAATATAGCTAAAAAACCCTAACTTTCCTAACCAAGATCTGAGCTTCAACAACCTTCAACAACATAGAAGAGAAGCTTAAGAGTAGAGTTATACGCGTTAGGAGCTAAATCGCCGGAGAAATCGGCTTACCTTGCGAGATTTCTCCTTCCTTCTCTCTATTTTTCTCTCAACTCCTCTCTCCATATTCAGCTGTGCAGCACGTCGGAAATGAGAGCTGAAGATGATGAGAAGATGTTTTAATTCCATGCTTATGTCATCTTGCCTTTTGATGATGTCATAATTCCCAAAATTGGCATTTTCGGATTTTCTGCCCAATCTTTGAAAAATCATAACTAATTCTAGAAATATCGAAATGAGGTGATTTCAAAGCCAAATGAAAGGTATTTAAGTCCTTTTCATTTAAAAAATATGATCCATTACCAGAAATCACCACAAAATTCCAGAATTACACAAATTTCATCACTGCCCCAAAACAGAGTCCATTTTCGACCTCAAACGTTGGACAGTCATATCTCCCAGTTCCCAAAACGAAATGGCACAAATTATATGTCCATTTTGAAGCTTGGGATGTGAACTTTAAGACTGGAAAGGTTCATAATTTTCTGACATCATTTGCCTAGTAAAAACGTCCACACGAGACGACTGCCCAGACAGAATTCACACTGGACAGCATTTCCAATTTTTTGCAACCAATGTGTCCAATCCAATTTAAATCAATTCCAATGATTAAATACCACAACATGACACCATTTCCATCACAATATCCCATTCAATTCCTCCCTCTATTCTAAGTCAATTTGGATGTTAATCCACAATTGAACTCAAATACAGGGTTTTGGCATTGCTCATAACACAAGCGACTACAATCCACTTTATATTCTCTAAAAGGGTTCATTAATCACTAACCACGTCCACTTTTGTAGTCATTAAACCCTAATCACAATTTGGGATCTTGCTAAACCGGGGCTTAGCAATCCACTAATCTCAGGCTTATTCTCTAAGCTCAAGTCTCAAAATTTGGGGTATTACATTCCGCGTCTCTTCTTTTTCACTCAATTAATCCTAGCTATCCCTCTCGGTCCAGTAGCTCCCTTCACACTTTTTCTTCGGTCCATTCCTATTTTCTGGTCCAATGCTGCCCTTCATTAATTTAGCCTATAACTTGCGTCTCCCTTTTCTTTTCTTAATTTGCGCTTTTCTCCTTTAGGTCCAGCCCTCTTTTTTGAATCAACTCCCATTCAGTCAAGCCTATCTTTTATATTATGTGTTACTGCCTCCTATTCAATCAATTCACGTGGTCCCCTCCTAATTCGGTCGACTCTTCTCCAATTTATTGGTCAATGCCTCCTCATTTAATTCTTCAATTGCTCCATTAGTCCAGCCTACTTTCTCTTCATTCATACCTTTAATTTAGTCAGCTCCTGTATTTAATATTTTGGTCCAGCTCTGCCATTCTATTCAGCTCTTTATTTAATCAATTCCCTGTGCTTCCAATAGCCACGTCTCTCCTCTTTTCTAAACTCCCATCTTTCATTCAATAATCCATTTTGGTTTAGTAGCTAGTTCCTATTATAATTCAGCCACCACCTCCTTCATTAAACTCCAAAATAATATCTTTGACCTTGACAAAAGTTGTGCCACATTATCACCTACAAAATTAGATTTACAAAGGTAATATCTTATGCTCACAATTAAAGAATAATGGAAATGACAAATATTAATTAAAAATATAACAATTTAACCGATATAATTTCCAAATTATTCTTTCATTAAAATCTCACGTTAACACTTGATTATGCTCAAAATATTCAATTAAGTCCCAAAAAAGCCTAAGATTAATTACTAAAAATATATAAATATTGAGCTCTATCACAAGGTAAGTGTTTTTGCTTGATTTTCACCTTTAATTTCACCTTTCTAGCTCTTTAGGCCTTCACAAATGTTGTTCCCCTCACTAAGAGCTACAAGTTTTTGTTTCTCAGGAGGAGGTGTTTTGTGTAAGACCCATCTTACATACCCTTTTAGTTATGTATCGGAAGTGTTAAAGCATTACTCTTCAATTACTTGGGGGCTAATTACTCATGTTTACATAATGACATTTCTAAATGCTCAATATTTCATGTAACATATCTATGACCATAGTAAAAACAGAAACAGAGCTTTATTCATTCATACATGCTTCACATAATCAAGCAAAGCAATACTACACATCAGTACTTAAGCATACACATCATATACATGCAAGTTAAGTAAGTTTACTACCTTTTGGACTGTGTCCTCTTCTTGACCTCTTTTCTTCCAACCATTGAAGCTTCTTGGAAATTCTTCCATGCGTCTTTCTTGGCTTCTCATGGCCTTAGATATATAATCATATAATTAGTTCTAGGATAAATGAATTCTTAATGGGCTACATTAGTCCCATATACTTACTTTCACCCTTGGAGTTCAAACTAATTACATTTGGCCCTTTCTTAAATTAGCATGGTAGTTAAAAACTATTAATATTTTGACCAAACTTTGAAAATTCATGACTAATTCTATAGAATTCCAATTGGGGTGGTTCAAATTCCTACTTAAAGTGTTAAGTCTATTTTATGAGAAAAATATTACTCAGAGCCAATTCTAACCACAAAAGTCTAGAACTATGACTAAAGCCTCATGCCATAGAATCCATTTCAGATTGAATGCCTAACTTCAAAAAGTCAAAATCCTTAATGTACTAATCCAAATGGAACAAATCTCCTATCAAATTAAATTTTCATATGCATAATTTCATTCTCAAAATTTTTATGGCCATTGCACTACATTCTATTACTAAAAAACATAGCACATTTAGACTGCCATGCAAGAAACCCTAATTGGCAGCAAATTCTAGTTTTTGGATTTCAAATCCATTCTTTCTAAAATCATACCAACAACTGATTCCTACACAATTTTACCCAAGGAATCCATTGGAGACCTAAAAAACAGCAAGGTCACACTCCTTCTTTATGCCCTGTTTTGACTGAAAATTAGGGCATAAAACAACAATATACCAATTCACAATTTATTCACCAAACTAGATTCATATGCTTCCCAATCATCATATAACCACATGTATATGACCAAAGCATGATGAAACCCTAAAACTATAAATGACTAAAAATAGTGCAATAAGAACAAGTCCTAAAAATTCAACCAATCAACACAATATATTTGTCAAAATGAAGCTTATACTCATCTCTTTCACTTTCTAGGGCCTGTTCTTGGTTTCTCTAACTTTGGAACTTTGCGGATAGTACAAAACACCTCTTCTCCAGAAACTTAAACCATAGAAATGAAGCCCTTAGTAAGAGGAACAACTTTCATGAAGACCTCAAGAGCTAGAGAGGTCATCTTGAAGGTGAAAATCAAGAGAGAAGTCTCACCTTGCTTTTTTGCTCTTCTTTCTCTTTCCTTTATATTTTTGTGCTTCTTTTGCTCCATTTTTCTTGGTGTTGGCCAAAATATGAGAGTGTGAGAGAGAGTGAATATGTGTTTAATTTTATCTTCCCTTGCTTAGCCAAAAGAAAAGAAAGAAAATATGTGACCATACTTGCATAAGCTAAGGTCAATTAACCATGTGTGGTTAGTTTAAGTTGTATTAACTTTTCTTTCCTCTTTCCTCTTCTTCTTGGCAGAAAATGTGTGCTTCCCAAATGGAGAGGGATTGTGTACCCAATTATCTCACTTTATCTTGCCATTGGTCAATAATTATCCAAGTTGAAAAAGTTAACAAAACTTTGAACAATTGATCAAACTTTTCCTCCCTCTTTTGCCCTCAAGTTGGTCAGTTTTGTGACTTAAAGAGAGGAGTAAATTTTTTTTTTCACTTAATAATTATTTCTTACTTTTGAAGAGCAAATATTGGCCTTTCATTTTGTCTTCCAATTTTAACTTCAAGATCAAGTGCCCATATCTCTTTTGCCCTTGATTATAGCAATATTAATTCTTTTAATTCTCTTTCTTACTTCTTTCTAGACACTACTTCCCTTTTCCGTTTGATCTGGGTTAGGTTTATGTCATTCAGGCACATCCCAAAAGAATCAGGTACTTTCTTGCAAATAATTCACTCCCAAATTCAATTCTATTTTGAGTGTAGTTTCTAATATTCATTTTGTTCCTATTCATTCCTGGGATTCTTACTAAAACTAAACTTGATAGTCTACTTTATTTGTTCTTATTATCTATCCTCTAGTCCCAAATTTTAGGGTATTACAATTCTCCCACCGATCAATAAATTTCATCCTCGAAATTTGCTACTGGTCCAATTCTTAATAATACTTCAAAAGGACCTCTGTGGCAAGGATTTAATTTCTTTATTTCTATTCCCTACCAACACCTCAAATTCTAGAGGGTTTCTCATTCAATTTTATTTTTAATATATCTTATTTATTTATCCTGCATCTAAGCTTCTTCAATCTAATCTCTCAGACTACTTTTCTCTTTACTAGCACTATAGCTAGCAAGTAATATCTGACTTAACAAGTTCAGATTTCTAAACCCTTCTATCAGTTTCCATTCCTGTTTCACCATGATAGTCACTTGCACCGCTTTTCAATTCAAAACATCAGCGATGGCATTCGTGTCACTACTTTTCCATTCATCTACATTGTCTCTTATTTCATTTTTCTGATTTTTGAAATATTCAAAATTCCTGTGGTTGCACTATGTTTTTACAATCGATCCATATAAAATAGTGCTATTACATTTTCAGAGAAATCATAATCGCTGCCAACTCAAATTCATGAGTGGGGTAATTCGTCTTGTGAGGTTACAACCGTTAAGAGGCATATGCCACCAACTGTCCTGCTTCACTAGGACATATCCCAATCCTTTTTTTCTTTCTCATTTCTTTGCAGGCCATACTGGCCGCTTCAGCCACTCACCATGTAGATATTGTCCACTTTGGTGGCTAGCCGTAGCCCCACCCTCATAGTTTTACTTCTCTGGAGTCTTAGTTTCTTCTATCCAGAAAAAGCATCTATAGGGATACAAGTCATATTCTTTGTATACCACATAGGTCATATTCTTGGATAATATTCAATACTGGTGCGGGTTTCAACCTTTCATACAGCCCTATGAAATCCTCTAGTAGATATCATCCTCCTTAAGCAATTCTTTCTTTTAAGTAACCTTTTATCAGTGGCAAAGTGATTTCAAGAAAAATTTTGTATTCATCTGGTAAGACCCAGCAAACTGAGTATTTCTGCAACAGTTTCTGGCCTTTTCCAGTTCCGTATTGCTTCCACTATTCTGGGTTACACGAGGATCCCTCCTATAAGACAACATAGTTAGAACTGACTACTACAGACTAGTCATAAATTCTATTGAAAAAGTTTGTTCAAAGATTTAGTTCATACAATTCACAAATACAGTAGGTGTATTGGTCCATTCAAAATTCAATTTTCAAAAATACATAGGAACCAGACAACATTTCTAAAAGGTTATAAATTCTAAATTCATTCCAAACTCCAACCCTTGTTATTCAACCCATTCATACCCTTATGTAATGTTCATGAAGTATGCAAAACAAACTATCTATTCCTAAGCGTTCACATTTATTCTTAGGACTTAACCAGTCCAATTTTATACAGATGGTAAATCAGGTCTAACAACCTGTTTTAGGCCTCAACCTAATATTATTCTCATACCATCTGAATGCGTTTAGCCAGCCTATGGATACACTGGTCCAACAAGACTTAGGACTTTATATGAAATGCCTCTACCGACCTATAGGCACACTAGTCCAACAGGACTTAGGGCTTCACATTAAATGCATATCAGGTCTGATGGCCTAAGGACACACTAGCCCAGTAGGTCTTACTGCCTACCATATATTCATAACACGAATATACTCGATGGCAAATACATACATGTAGCACCATTACATTAGATATGAGAGCAAGATTTGCTATCCTTTATACTGTCAAGCCTATTTTTCCTCCCACAAAAAGTACTAGAGCACCCCATAGTGATACACTAAGTTGTATAAACCCATCTGTCATAGAAACCCTTTCTAATATAGGACTCGTTACAATGTACAATACTTGAGAACTGACACCCTGTTAGCTCTAATCTACGATTCTTTACTTAGTGCTTCACTCAGTCCTTGACTGGTTAGCCTCTCTAGTTAGAACCCTCCTTAGGTAGCTATCTCTCCGATTCGCCGTCTCTGTATGAAATTACCATTGTAACGGGAACAAATCCTTAGGAGAACCATAACACATCCCATTTTTAGTCATCAATGTTCCCTGTATGTAATTGATACAATTAATAGAATAAAATTGTGAATTGTGATGTACATGAATTTTTACAAAAATGTAGGGGTAAAATTATAATTTTTCAATAAAATAAGAGTTAAATTATTTTCCTAAATAATTGAAGCCAATGTCAGTTTATTATGGAAAATAAAGGAAAAAATAAATATTTGGTGGTTAATTGTGCCATGTGTCATTATCTTAAAGCCAAACAAAAAGATGAAGGAAAAAGTAAGCTCATGGTAAATTAGATATAAAATATATCATTTTTGACAATTAGGTAAAGTAATAGAAGAGGCCAAATTGGTTCATTTGAAACCCTTAGTTGGCTCATTTTGGGCTCAAAAGAGAGGAAGAGTAAGTCCAATTGATTAGAGATAAAGCCAAGTAAAACATGTGCATAAACCTAATAAAATATATTATCTTAGGAGAGATAGAAATGATATTTTAAGAGTGTTTCTCTTTCCACTTGGGCTTGAGTTTCGGCCGAAGCAAAGAGAGAGAGAGAGAGAGAGACCTTGAGGAAGACAAGCACAAAGAAGGATAGCTAGTATTCAATTCCTTCCCTTGGTAAAAGGTGGAAACCTCAGAGTTGGTAGAAGAGGTATGCTGATAAAAGGTGGAAACCTCTTGAGTTTTAGGTTAAAGATCATGTATTTATTAAGGTTTCGCTTATTACCAGTATCGGTGAGCATTAAAGGTGTAAGCCCTACATTGGTCCTTTTGAAATCTTGTCTAAGATTAGGTCAGTATTGTACCTAATCACTTTATCCCCAAGCTTGAACAGGCTGCATGATGTCTTCCATATCTCACAGTTGAAGAAATATCAACCTGACCCAGAACATGTGATTGAATATGAAGAGCTAGACATGCGGGATGATCTTATGTATGAGGTCACACCTGACTAAGTTATTGATCAATAGGAGAAACAACTAAGATGTAGGAATATCCCACTCATAAAAGTGGTATGGAAGGGGTTATCTCCTAGAGAATCTACTTGGGAAGATGAGGAAGACATGCAAAAGTATTACCCGGAATTCATGACTCAGTATGTGTAGCAAAATGTTGGGGATGAAATTATTCAAGAGGGGGAGAGCTGTAACATTCCATTTTTTGTCACCAATATTCCCTTTATGTAATTAATACAGTTAATAGAATAAAATGGTGAATTGTGATGTACATGAACTTTTACAAAAATGTAGGGCCAAAATTATAATTTGCCAATAAAATAAGAGTTAAATTATTTTCCCAAATAATTGAAGCCAATTTTGGTTTATTATGGAAAATAAAGGGAAAAATAAATATTTGGTGGTTAATGGTGCCATGTGTCATTATCTTAAAGCCAAACAAAAAGATGAAGCAAAAAGTAAGCATATGGTAAATTAGATATAAAATATATCATTTTGGCAATTGGGTGAAGTACGGAAGAGGCCAAATTGGTTCATTTGGAACCCTTCGTTGGTATAATTTTGGGCTCAAAAGAGAGGAAGAGTAAGTCCAATTGGTTAGAGATAAAGCCAAGTAAAACAATTGTGCATAAACCTAATAAAATATAATATCATAGGAGAGATGTAAATGATATTATAAGAGTGTTTCTCTTTCCACTTGGACTTGAGTTTCAGTTGAAGCAAAAACAGAGAGAGAGAGAGAGAGAGAGAGAGCTTGAGGAAGACAAGCACAAAGAAGGATAACTAGTATGTAAGAGCACAAATTCAAGGTAAGTTAGTGAAATCTTTATGTTTGAGCCTTCTGATCTTTTAATTTGATAGGTGGTACATAATTTTTGGACAAGTATATTAAAAGATATGAATGTTTAAATTTTTACCTTATTTCTGGAAGGAAATCTAGAATAGTATGTGAATTTGTGGAATTCTATAATTTTGTGGTTGTATTATTAGTGGTTCATATGTTTCCTGCATAGAGGACTTATAGAGCTTTTCATAGAACTTTGAACCACTCCATTTGGATTTTTGTACATTAAGTTAGGATTTTTGAAATTTGAGCCAAGGAATAGAGCATTTCTTGGCCACGGCCCAAATGTTTCTGACCTCTCCTGGCCCCGGCCAAAGGATTTCTTGCCTGCAGCCAAGCCCCTATTTCAGCACTCTATTTTTTTTGAACGGTGTTGTTTGTTCTAGCCTTTCCTATCCCCATAGGCCATTGTTTAGGCTTTTAATGGCTACCTATGTGGCTCAAAAGATAACCAATAAAATATGTTTAGAATAATACATGAATGAGTAACAACTCAACTCTTGTACATTTGGAATTTTAAGACATATCAATAGCCCGAGCCAGAACCAAAGTTTAGGATAGATATTGGAACTGAAAAAGGATTCAGGTAGTAACACTTTCCTTCATATACTATGTACTAACATGTATGCAATTTGTATGGCATCTTCTGTAACATAACAGTGCCTAGGGCACATAACGTAGTTGTGATTAGGGATCCAGCGATTATCATAGGGATAAACTAGGGGATTCAAACAATTATTTGACCTTAGACATGAGTTAAGCTAGGGTCTAAACATGTCATTAGGCCATGGACATGAGTTAAGCCAGGGTTGCAAACACATCGTTCTGAAAATATGGAAAATAAAATAAGGGTATAATATTTTAGTATCAGAGCAGGAAATGATTCTAGAAGAGGCCAAACGATTCTGATAGAGTGGTGGTTCTAACAACAAGATAGTAACTAAAATTATAAATTGACAGTTTTTCCCTCCTCATAAATCAAGTTCCCTCAACTCTTAAACAAGCACATGGCTTTTGAATCTTTTTCAATGACCTGCTTCAGAAAGGTACTTCCCTCTTAAAAGTATTTCCATTTTGTATGAGCTCTGAAGTCAGTTCATGTGCAGTACTAGTATTTATGTTTCCTCATTGATGTTGAGTTTATGAATAAAGTGAGTCAGTGGCTACCTCATTTTTTATTTTTTTAACGGTTTCATTCAAAAGAGAAAAAAGACAACAATAGAGAAGCTGCTAGCAACGGTGAGTGAAGATTGGTAATACTGATGTTCTTCCATCTCATTGAAGTTGTGAAGAAGCTCGGATTCTCTTTGTTCCCAAGGGACGATGGACTAGGAATCTCTTCTTGGAGGAGGGAATTTAACTCTGTTCATAAACATGCCAATAAAGTTTTAGCCATGTTTGCATGTGTGAATGAGTCAGGGACAATTTTCTTAAATGAAAATAAATAAAAGGATTGAGTTACAAGAAAAATAAAATACATATAAGGTTGTTGATAAGGGTAGAAGGTGCCTTGACCCCTTAAGCCAGCCTATAAGGAGTGCGATATTTAGGTGTGGAGAAAATTCTAGGTGGGACATACCCACACCCAGCCCTTTTAATTGGAAATCATTAGGGTTGGGCTAGACTTGGACCGTATGCAAACAACACAAGTTAGTATCTTACATGACATGGTGTATTGCATATTTATTATTGCATTCTATATGTTTGATTGCCTATTGCTACTAAGATTTATTCAAATCGCACTCTTTTTCAAACTGGAAAAGCTTACACCTAAGGCTAGCTGCTCGGGGGGGAAGGCATCAGCTACCGGTGAATAGGTCACGTTGTAGGCAGAAGCTACTATTAGTTCTTTAGCACTGTACTTTTGTTTCTTTTTAGACACTCTATGCACTTTGTATGTATTTTTCAAACGTTACGGGGAATTCCTGTATTGTAAACTAGTATTTAGTGTCAGTATGTTTTCGCTATATTTGTATGCCTTACGGAACTATGAGCTTAATACTATGCAAATACCAAAATGTTAGGGATTTGACAAACCATACCCTAAAACTAACAGTTAGAGTTGGAAAATCCAAGGTTCTCTTTCTCTAGCAGATTTGTATTCTGCTTCTTTAATTCTGCCATCTCATTTGGGGTCATTCTATATGGACTTTTGATATCAGTCCAGTGCTAGGCAAAATTGAAAATTTTACTTCCTTAACTGGGAGTATTCTACTTATACCTTTCAATACATTGTCTGCCACCCATCAATTGACTCCTAGTATAGCCTCAAGTTAATGGAATAGCAAGCATATTCATTCTTTCTTTTATTTCATCAATCATTCTTTTTAAGGGAATATTCTATGATCAAGATCTTTCCCTATGCTAAATTAGCAGCTAACAACCTTCAAAAATTCCCACACAGTTAAAACATTCTAATGCCTTAAACAACTTAGGCCATATCATATGGCTAAAGAGTTAGTTCAACTACTGAGTTTGATTCTCATATTACGATTCTCGCAATCACAACTCAGAACCTCAACCTTATCGGGGTCAAAAATCATTCTACTTCAATCATACCTATACTTTACTTACATCTTTCAAAAGGATCGTAGGGAATTCACTGGCCACTGGTCTATTCTCTATCATCGTTCTTAGGCATGTAACCATAGTTCTTGGCTACTCTTTACTCATCATATTCTACTAACATTGGAGTAAAGTCAAATCCAACTACTTTGCCTTAGCAGCCTTTTCTTTCTTTGGGAGAGCATGTTGTCTTTATCACAGCAACATCAATCCCTATTCTCTTTATTTTGTCTACATTTCTATTCTATTAGAAGTCTAGCTCCCAAGTTTCATTAAGTATCTAAATTATTCATTCAATACCTCAATCAGGTAGCTAAGTCATTTATTACATCTAAATAAATGTCGAATGACTTCTTTCCTTTGGCCCATAACCTCGAGATATTTTCAATTATCATTTCAACATCACTAATCATATTATAATCCCTCGAACTGCTTGGGCCATTTCAATTTCTTAATGAATCAAAACTCAAAAGTTGACTCTTAGTTCACAATTCATTAGATCGTAATTCTTTGAATACTCACCCAATTTCAAGATTCATAACTAAATCTAGAACCTCAACATCAATTGGATCAAAACTAATTTTCCTCAATTATACCCAATAGGCATGCTAAAATCATCATGATTCATATCTTCTATTTTAACCTTCATGATATTCAGCTAATATCCTCAAATAATGGAAAGCATTGCTGATAGTTCTGAAGAAATAGGCTTTGTCGGCTTTGTGCCTTGGTAACCTCTTCAAAAATAACCAAGGATTGCATTATAGGGTGCAATCCCGGATCGTCTCTCGAAGAGCCTTTTATTAATTACATAGGAACTAAGTGCAATGATTGACATGAAATGAGTTAAAAATGGTTTTTAAGTTTTTATCTAACAACTAAATTGCAATTAAACTAAAATGCTTTTAAAACTAATATTTTTGGATTTTTGGAATAAAACTGATATGGAATGGAATGGGTTAGAAATGCAAATGATGAAGATGCTCTTGGAAATGGTTTTCAATGACTATTCTTGCTCAATTAAGATATTTGAGGAGTTAATTCACTAAGCTTCTAATATACCAAACCTTAATTACCATTGAGTCTAGTATCACAAGAGAGGAACCCCTACCCTTGAAATGCTATTAAGACCTCTTAGTGTAATGAGTTTCTCTAAGTTTTCTAATATATCAAACCCTAATTACCATTGAGTCTAATGCTTAAACTCATGAACCCATTTATTTAAGCATTATTAAAACCCCTTAAAGAGTGACTATGGAATAAGCAATGCATTTAGGTTCAACTACAATTCCAAGTCAATCAAACTATCCAACAATACCATGTTAAATAGATAGAAAGCAATAGAATCATAAGAAACATATATATAACCATATATATTGATGAGTACAAATCCTCATTACAAATTCCAAATCACAACAACTCAATCTATAGAATAAAACATAACTAAAATTATAGTCTCAATATATAAATGAATTCTTAAACCTAAGAAATCAAAAATACAATGAGCTATAGATAAAATAAACTCCCCTTTGAAGCACATATGAGCTCAAGTCATCTCCAATTCATCTCCAAGAGCACAAAATTACCTAACCAATCATGAGAATAACTTCAAGAAATATAATCACATTCTGATTCAAACACCCAGCCATAAAATCACATATTAAAAATGACAAATCAGCACTTAATCAATTGAGCAATTGGTGCTGGATTTTGAACCAAAACAGAGGAAATTAAGCCACGGGTTAGATAGTTCAGGAACAGGGGAGACCAACGGCTGTGATGATTTGGAAACAGAGGACACCGATAGCTGGGACAAGTCCAGAACAGATCCATAACCTGCGTGAGTACAGAAACAGAGGCAAGCTACAGCTCAGATGATGTTGGAAATAAAGAAGGCTGCCGGCGGTGAAGAAGGAAGATGATGACGGTGTGACGGTGGTGTGGTTGTGGAGGGATGATCCGATGATGCTCAACCTCAGCTTGTGCGGCGCAACTCCCTCCTTCCGTCTCTCAGCTCGTCTCCTCAGATCTAGTTCAAGGGCGTCGCCTGCGGTAATGGTGAAGAGAAGAGGCTTGTGCCACCGGCGACACAAGAAGGGGAAGGGAGGAAGAAGATGAAGGTCAAGGATGATCCGATGATGATGATCTGCGATCCAGGTTCCCGCTGGTCATCCCATGCTTATGCGGCGCTCAGCTCTATCTGTATCAGGTTTCAACATGTCCATTTCCCATGTCCATCGGGTTAGGTCCATGGGAATCGGATCCCTTGGTCAAAACGACGTGTTTTGACCCAGGGACCAAAATGAGAACTGTAAAACCTTTTTTTGAGGGACTAACTTGCACATTTTTGAAACTTTGGTGAGCCGAAGCAAACTTTCTGAACTTTTTGGGAAATTATCTGTAATTCTCACTGTCCCTTTTCTTCATTATTTTGTAATTTTTCCAAAATTTAAGGCCCCTTTCTGTGATTTTCCCCAATCTTCAAAATATTAATTTGACCTCCAAAATCCCTAATTTTCTTCCAAAACACCTGAAATGCAATATTAAGCATAAGGTAATATCAAAAGTTCAAGGGACAATATAAAAAATATATAATAATTAATGAATTTTGACCATTTTGCCCCTAATTCCCATTAATTCAAAATAATTATCCCTAACCAAAATTAATGCTTAATAATGCAATAATATCCTAGAAAATACATTAAAATCCCAAATTAATCATGGAAAATTCATATAAAAATATGGTTCAATCAAGCTCAGCATTAACCACAAGGTTCATACTTTCATGTATTAGAACCATAGTGCAACCATAGTCACATTTCGACCTAAACACTATTTTAGCTTAGATCGGATTCAATACAGAGAACTTAAAGAGCTTTGAATAGGGATTTAAACATGGAACTTGGAATATTTGTCAAATTTATAGAATTTATGTTAATTTATTTATTACAAATCATTCTAACAAGTTATCAAAAATTTAGAGGTGGATTAAAAGTTACTTTTCTTGACTATATCGAAATCAGAGCATACAGGTGTACTAAATTGTTGGAATAAAATATTAATTAAAAGTTTCAAGTGGAAGTTGGCTTTTATGTTTGTGGAAAGCCAAATAAAAATAGGCATGAACAAAGGATAGATATTGAGAATATTTAATTACTTTTTGGATATTTGATACTACCTCCAGTCTTTCATATAATATCTCCTCCATAGTGTAATTTATACTACAGACCAAGGTTATTAAACCTAGATCGGGCACTAAATTGGTCGAGGTACTGGATCAAGAGTCAGTAGATCAGATTGGAGTTAAACTTGAGCTAACCTAGGGCTAAATCGGTGAGGAAGTAAAGAATCCAAGGTTATTAATATGACATTTTGAAGAAAATTAAGAAAACTAAATAAAATTTAAAAAGATAAAAAAATAGTGAACCAGTTGAGTGGTTCATCACCTGGACAGGTTCGCTGGCCGATTATCCAATTTTTGGGTCGAATGGGACAGTTTGGATCAATAACACTGCTATAGACAATATTTTATGTTAAGGACTGGAGGTAGTAAAAAATATGCGGAAAAATTATAACTTCTTCCAATAATGATCAATTTATATTTAAATTATTATACCAATCTAAAAATAAAAATAAATTATAGTCATTGAAAAAATAATGAGTACATGCATACAAGATCACTTGATTTTTTATCAAGGAGAATGACAATAAAAAACACTACAAAAATATAAAATGAAAACTTGTTTTCAATCAAAATTTTTAAATTTATCACTAAAAATTCTGTATTTATAATAATTTAAAAGTTATCATTTTACATTAATCTTCTATAAAAACATTAAGGCACTGTAGAAATATACTCTTTTATGGTATCAAAGTTAAGTTATATTATTTCATATTATAAAATATATTTAAAACTAAGTTTATTTTAAGATTTTGATGGAGATCCAATGACTAACGGTGACCTACCTAGAACCAAGAAGAAGACTAATTAGTTTTTTAAAGTTATTATTATGTTTTATTTATTAGTTTTATTATTTAAAAGAGTCCTTTTGTATTTTCAAGATTATTATGAATATTTGATATATGTCTTTTAGATATTTCGAATTATCGAAAGAATATTTTAAATTTATTAGTAGTTTTCTTTTAGAATATTATTCCAGATATATGAGTTGTCAAATAGGGATCTTAAGGATATTATTAATATCTTATTATTATTCTTTATTTAATAATTTTTAGATTGCATCTTATCTTAAATATCTTAGAATATCTTTTTGTTTTAAATTTTTGAGTAGTATTAGGGTTAGAAAGTTTCTCTATTTAAGGGTTGAGTGATAGTTATTTATTTTCATATTATTGGAATAAGAAGTTTTCTTTTTGTAAGTTTAACTTGTGAGTGTGTATTGATGATAGAATATAGTTGGTTGCAAGAATTTGATAAACTTGGGGGCCTTTTTTTTATAGCTAAGGATTTATAGATAAATTCCTCTAGGGTTTTAGTTGATCAATTTCTATATTTTTTGGGTTTTATTGTACAAATCCCATATCGTTTGGTATTGGAGCTAGTAGAATGTCACACAAAAAGAATTTAGCTTATGTGCTGTTACTTATAGAGAATTTAACTCATTCGTGGATTCTATAAGAGAAGAATTTCAAAAGCTTAGTTTGAAAATGGACGATCGAATGATATTATCCAATTTTAAACATTCTAGATATAACCGTAGGAGTTCAAGGAGAGGAAAACATTCCTTTGATAAAGATGTTGGCTTTGGAGTCAAAATAAATATTCCTTCTTCCTAGGGAAACTTGATCCAGATGAATACCTTGAATGAGAACGATAGGTGGAGCAAAATTTTACACTTCATGATTTTCCTAAGGAAAAAAAAGGTAAAGTTGCCTACACTTGAATTCACTAATTATGCTAGTATTTGGTGGGATCGATTACAAATTAAAAGGTGAACCCTTTAGAAAGGCTAGATACAAACTTGGAAAAAGTTGAAGGCTACTATGAGAAAGAAATATGTTCCAAGTCATTATTACAGTGAGATGAAATGTAAGCTACAACACCTCTATCAAGGCTCCATCAGTGCTGAAGAGTATGACCATGAGATGAACTCTCATTGATGATAGCTAGAATAGAAGAAGATGAGGAGACCATCATGAATCGATATATAGATGGCTTACATCCTAAAATTTGAGATGAGGTGGACATGTACCTCTTAATAGATAAAGATAAAATGGTAGATAAAGGCTCCAAAATTGCAAAGAGATTGAAGGCTAGACATGCTAGTTTGAGTTTCTTATCGAAGTGGGAAGACTCCCAACCCAGAGAAGAATTTTGATGCTGCTAAAATTTAATTAAGCATCACAAGTGTATGGATGACCATGCGTTAAATTTCCTAAGTTCACTTAAGTTGAGCAAATCAAGGGTAAGAGTGATTAATGATAAATCTAAAGATAAGAAAAGAAAAATTAATAAATTAGTGCTTCAAGGATTTCTATTGAGTAAAACAACCTAGAGTGACCAATCTATTCTTTAAGTTTTGGTGCATGTCATTAGCCAAATAAATGCACTTAATATTTGTTTGTTAATCTAGAGTATTAGTAGCTATAAGTATGTCTTGATCACTTATACCCCTCTCTTAAAGTGAACCTGTTATTCCTAACAAATTTATTCAAGAGGCAATAAATACTCAAATTCACTCTAATATGACTATATGTGTAACACCCCAAATTTTATTCACCAATAAGTCTTGTACTTATTTGTGGCATTTAATGAAATGGGATGGTGAATATTCATAATTATAGGAATGAAACAATAAAAATTTGAAATGTGAACAGTGCTACCAGTAAAATTTCCTGCGAGGAAGTGAGTTTGTCATGTGGTTTTGGATGACCAAATGATGACCAAAAATTGTGAAAGTTTAGAGAATGAAAGTAGACATCCTAATCTTTAATTTGACATGTCATGAGGATTATTTGGAGCTGTACACAAGAAGTTATGAATTTTTGAAGTTAGCCTAGTGAAACTGGACAACATTCATGGCAGCGTTCAAAAACAAAAATTTTGGGATGTGTGAGCTTTTAGTTAGTTAAAGGCTATATTTTTCCTAAAACTAGACTCAATAAGAGTCATATGGTCTTCGGAATTACTCCAATTGAGGTTTTACAAATAAAGTTATGATTTTTCTAAGTTTGATCAGAAAATTTGCCAAAATTGCCAATTGTTGCGAATTTGGAAAAAAGGAATGTAATGGCAATTATGTAAATTGTGGAATAAAGAAAATAGGAGGGGAAATAATTATTTTGAGTGAAAATGCCAAGTGTCATTATTTTAAGGCAAGGGATTTAATTATAATTGCTAAAGTTGGAGCACATGTTTAAATTGTAATAAAATATTTTATGTTGACCAAAGGAATGAGATAATTGTAGAAAACCCAATTGTTGCATGAAGGACCCATCTAGGAGTGAACTTAGGCCAAGTAAAGAGGGGGAATTAGTTCAACTATAAGGGAAATATGACACAAGAATTAATAACGGATAAGGTCAAATAAAAGTTGTCATAAAATTTATGACACAAAAATACTTTTAAAGAAATAGAAAGGTGATGTTTTAATGGCTTCATCCCCTTTTCCCATTTCATTTCACGAGCAAGCATAAGAAATGAGAGAGAGAGAGAGTCATAAGGAGCTTGAGAGAACTAGGGTTTCAAGAGAGCTCAAGGAAGCACAAATTCTAGGTAGGACTTGTCCCTAGTGATTTAGCTTCCCAATTTGTGTACTTCCCTCCCTAAGCTCTTGTTCTTCTTGGAATCTATGTTTAACAAGCTAATATTCAATGTCTAAGAGCAAGAAGGTGATGCCCTAGAGAGAGAAAGTTGAGAATCAAGAGGTAATCTCAAGAACTTTATTCCTCTTGGTTAATATGTTGTTGTTGCTATTGGCTTCATTGTGGTTGTTTCTCATGATTTTGTAAAATTTGGGATGTGAAACTCTAAAGGGTTATGCTACCCAAATTTCCTCAAATCATGTTCAATTAGTGTTTAACTGATTAATCAAGTGATTAGGAGAGAAAAGGAAGAAGCTTTAAAGGTTAAATCTCAAAATCACAACTTCCCCTTTATCTTAGAGAAGTTTTGCCCAGATCTGGTGTGGGGGTATAGAAATGGAATTTGAGCAATTTGATGGTTCCATAGTGCTCAGGAGGGAAAATTGTGTAGGGTTGATGTTGAACACTTTGTGAGAAAAGTCCTAGAATGTGAAGTTGCAAAAATAGCGCTAAAACCCTAAATTGAGGCTGTCAAGGGTAAAACTATCATTTGGCAGTGATTTTGTGAAAATTGAGGTCAAAAATGGATTCCTTAGGCAAAAATATATAAGAATAGCCTGAGTTAAAATTTCTGAAAAAGTATGGTCAGACCAGGTCACCAGGGGAATTATGGTAATTTCACAAATTAGACTAATATAAAAAAAACAATTTGGAAGAGTCTAAAATAGTACATGGATGAGTTTTAACCTAATTCTTATACATTTGGATTTTTAGGACCCAACCGTTGAGCCAAGCTGTTGACATGAAATTCAAGGAACCAGTTTTCTATTATAAAAAGGGGCATAAGGTAGTAACTCTATCTTTCATATATTATGTCAATGTTTATATGCTTTATGTATGCCATTTACTGTAATATGTATGATGCATAGTACCTATGGGTACACCGAATATAGTGCTTAAAGGGTACACCAAACATGACCAAACATAGTACCTACGGGTACATCGAACATGACTGAACATAGTGCCTATAGGCATATTGAACATAGTGCCTACGACTACATTGAACATGACTGAATATAGTGCCTATGGGTACATTGGTATGCCCAGTTGGTGGCCATGAGCCCAGCTAAGGTACAAAACGAGTAGGGCTTGCAATAGTGGTTGGCTCTGAACGTTTCCGACTGAACTAAACTGCACTGTGGGTTAGTATAATATTGTTGTATATGGTACATGACATATTTATTATTGAATTTTCTATGATAGATTGTCGGTTAATACTGAGATTCGTTTGAATCTCACCCTTTTCAAAAATTAAATATTCCAGCAGAAGCTAGCAGCTCCAAGGGCAAAGCAGTAAATAATGCCAACTGAGGTGTGTGGGTCAAGAAACCAGAGTTATTGGTTATTATTATTTTAATTAGATATTTTGGGAAAATTACATATATAATATCAAACCCTGTGGGAGGACTCCAGTATGTAATCAAGTAACTTGTATTAATATATATCAGTATATTTACGCTATTCTTGTGTTGCCCACCAAACTATACGCATGCACTCTAGAAAATTAGAAAGAAGATTAAAGCCTTACAATATGGGTCAAGCATATATATTCCTATCCTATTGGCAAATTAGTATAAATTCTAATCCTACATTACGTAATCCTAAGGTCCAATTAAGATCATTTTCCCAAGAGTAATAAAAAATTCCCTAATTCATACTTAGTGGTGATCAAGCACTAAATTGACAAACAAAACAAGATTAAGTAAACAAAAATAAAATGAAGCAAAATTAAATGGTTCAAACATGCTCAAATCCAAGAATCAGTTAATAACTACTCTAGGTTCAAGAAAGTCTAGCCACATATGGCTTTAATCAAATAGATCTCAACAAAGAGAAATTTAGAGTCCAACATTGTAATGGAAATCAAAGACAAGAAGGAAGTAAAAACAACAACACAACTCCAAACAAAGAAGACTCTTTAGTCTAGTTGTTGAAGTGAAGAAGGAACATTGATGCCTTCTCTAGTGTCCATTCTGATTCTCGCTCAATGGGCAAGACGGTGATGTTTCCAACTCTAGGCAACTACCTTTGCTTCCTTTATGATCTTGGCTGCCTATGCGTTCAGATTTTCTACAAATAAGAGAGGACGATAAAGATTACCAAATTAAAAAAAATGTCACTACCTCCTCCTTTCTTCTCAACGATCCAAGTCTTTACCAATAGTGTCACCTCCTCTGGTTCCTTCTCGCCTCAATTGTAAAAGATGGTGGTCAAGATATGTGGCTCCTCTCTCCTCTTTATTCCCAATTGTTACTTAGTTACTACTCATTACCTTTTTGTTTTCATTAGTTATGCATTTCAAACTTGTCACAAAAGGAAAGAAAATATATAATAATAATAATAACAACAACAACTACTACCGACTCTTTCTTTATTTTTCTTTTTTTTAAGAACTTCTCATTATTATTATTCTTTCCTAAACTTAAAATCTCTTGCTCTAAGTTGAAATCCCACTAATGATGAACCCAAATTGATATCTCAAAAACTTAAGACAATATCTTTAATTTAGCATTGATGACTTCCCAAATATATCAAAGTATATCTTATATCTATAAAAATGGGAAGTCATTACACCCCCACACTTGCATCAAATCTTGTCCTCAAGATTTTATATTCTAAAACAACAAAATTTAAGAAAACCATGGAAGCAAAATTTTTAATGCAAGCACTACAAAATTAAGTCAATTCAAACTTTCAAGAACCAAACTTTCTCAGAAATCTTTTCCACCTTCCAAAAATATAAGCAACAAGGCAGTCAATTTGACCAAGGTAATTCACAATAGAATATCCAAGTGTTTGCATTGTATTCTCAAAATTTTTAAAGGCTTGTGTTTCACTCAACCCTACTTATTGTAACTCATCTACCATAGGCTTGTTCCTAATCTCAATCTCCACTATATTAGCCCATTACACACACAAATCAAAAGGACTTTGATATTAGAAAAATACTTTAGTTAGGGCCCAACAATATTATGAATAATGACAGGATATTCGTATGCTTTATACTCTTATTTTTCTTTATTTTAATCTTGAGCCATTGTAGGTCCCCTTTTTATGTGACCCTGCACATGGGTGATGTTCCATTGGTTACTCAGTTACTCTAATAGGCAACTCAAGAGGCTTTCAGCCCAACTCATAACTCTCTAACTTAACTGTTTGACACGAGTGCCAACATTAGTAATGAAGTGTCCTTGATTACTAAGCAAGTCTAGAGATATCAGCAGAGTTGTTGATATTTTTCTTATTCCTTATTTTTTTAGGCCCTTTAATCTCCCTCTTTTTTACTTAGTACTTACTAGAGTAAAGAATAAAAACGACTGCCTAAATCATCTTTATGCATGCAAAGGAACTCTTTCGCTTCAAATAGATTCAATATAATTTGTAGAGATGAAATCACAATAGATGTACTCCCTCTTGGAAGAATGAATATTCTGGCTCAAATTCTTCACAGGTTCTTTGACATCCTAAAGTAAAGTACCTAAGGAAAATCTCTACCTGTTTACTCACATTTAAAGATCATAGAATCAAATCCATTCCTTGTCAAGTTCAAATCAACCCATTGTGACCATACTCACAAATAAAATTCAAACTTCCAAACGAAAATCAATTTTTTCATTTCTGAAAAAAAATTGAGGACAAGTCATGTAAAATAAAGGTACCTATACCCACACTTAAATGTCACATTGTTCTTAATGTGAACAAGTACCAATAAGTAATGAAAGTGAAGAGCAATCACATCTGTTAGTACAAGAGTTTCACCCAAGAGGGGGGATGAATTGGGTGATACCAAAAAATTCATTGCGTATGTAAAAATTAAATGTAAATTTGAAGCAGTTAAGAGCTAGAAGAAATATGACCGAAGTATACATTGGTAGTTATACTAGTTCGGTTACAACCACTTTGACCTATGTCCAATCCTCAGAGCTTCTCTGAGAGTTTTACTATATCTTCCAAGATTAAGTGGGTTTTTGGCACCTCAGTACACAGTAAGTTCCTTCATTGGACAATCGCTCCCCCTTACACGTTGTAAACCAATCCCCAACTCAAGGTTCCATAACATTAAGTTGTCTCAATAACAAATATTGAGTTTGTAATGAAAATCTCTCGCACATAGCAAATATATAATCACTGAAGTACAAATAGTGAATATAAGAAACATAGCACTAAGAATGTGTTGATCAGTGTATGTTCGTATGTTCTCAGTTGTTGTGTTTTGTTCTTCATTGAATGCTCCATATATATAGATGAAATGTAATGTCCATTGGAAGTATTTCAAACATGTCCATTAGAGTCACGCAGCTTCGTTTGACTGTTCTATGAATTTGAAAACTAGCTGTTTGTGGTAGGTGAGTGTTTTGGACGTTGCGGACGATATGTTTCACTTTTCTCTTAATGTATGATCTCTTCATTGTTTCTCTGCAAATATACTTAGGAAACTAATACAATAAAAGATTTGTCTTATAGATAACAAATCATTGAACAATGGATTAAAATCATACTTTCTGTACTGCATTACTCGAGTGCCTACTCAAGTGATCATGCTTTATTACTCGAGTAAGCCTTTTGAAAAACTTGGTAGAGAGTTAAGTCCACGAATGTGACCTGATACTGGAGTGGCTACTAGAGTGATTGTTATCCATTACTCGAGTAGTCCTTAGAGTAATCTCATTAAAAATATGCCAGAGAGTAAGTCAACGTTGTCTAACCAGATTACTTGGGTAATCCATTTAGTAACTCATTTTACAAAACTGTACAGATTTGCTTACTCAAGTGATCCCTCGAGTAAGTGTTTCTTTTCTTCTCTTATTACTTGAGTGATCCCTCGAGTAATGCTTGCATTTCACATATCATTACTCGAGTAATCCCTTAAGTAAAGTTATCCAAATCTTGGTCGAGAGTAACTTCTCCTTTACTTTCCTGCTTACTTGAGTGATCCCTCGTGTAATGCTTTCTTTTCATTTCATATTACTCGAGTGATCCCTTGAGTAATGTTTCAAATAACTTTATAGATTACTCGAGTGATCTCTCTGAGTAATGCCATGCAACTTTTGACAGAAAGCTTCTGGAACAATTTCTCACACATTACTCAAGTGATCCCTCAAGTATTGAAGATCATTACCCGAGAGCTTACTCGAGTAATGCCTTTAAAAATCTCAGTGTTATTTTCTCCTGTTTTCTGTCTTCACTTCATTTTCATTACTTGAGTACCTACTCGAGTAATGCTTTTGCTTACCACCAAGAACTTAGTTACTTTGTTCAAACCTTTTATTTAAAACTTTTGTAATATTAATCTAATCTTTGTTATCATCAAAACATATAGGATCTAACACACTCAAGTGCAAGGTAACACCAATTTTAGAGATTTCAAATTTCTACTAATTAAACAGCTCAAGTGCTAACAACCATTCAATAGTGAAGACAAACATTTATCACATGCATATCTAACTATAAATTGCACTCATTCCTAGCAACATGTCATCACAACCAAATAAAACAAATCAAAGAAAAGTATAAGGAAACTCTCTTATCTGTACTTGACTTGCACTTTCAATTACTCTTGATCTTTGCTACCAAAGTGGAATACATCATCAGGGGCTACTAAAGGTCCTAAAAAATCAAAACAAAATTTCAAACCAAAACATTGTATTGCCTTCCAAGAAGCACTAAATTTATAGTCTTTAGCCAAACTATGTCAGAAACTTAGGGAGGTTATAAAAGTGATGAGCGATTGCCTGTCGGTCCACTTCACCACCATGATAGTGCTTCAGTCTTTGCCCATTGACTTTAAAGTAGTTTCAGGTTTTCTCATTTTTAATTTTAATTACACCCTTTAATGACTAGAAACCATTCTAAAAGGACCAAACCATCTTGATTTAAGCATCCTATTAAATAACTGAAGTCTTGAGTTGAAGAGAAGCACCAACTACCCTGGCTTAAAAGAGACCTTCATGATATACTTGTCATGCTAATTCTTTGTACTTTCTTTATATAGTCTTGCACTATCATATGCTTGAAGTCTTAAACATTCCAACACTCATTCAATTAAAAAACCTTTTAACTCCATCTTGCTTGTGGTCCATATTCAGCTTCTGGATTGCCTACTATGCTTTATACTCCAATTCAAGTGGCAAATGACATGTTTTTCTGAAAACCAAATGGTAGCGTAAGGTGACATGCCAATTGGAGTATGAAAAGATTTCCTATAAGCCCTTAAAGCATCATCAAGCTTGTTCGACCAATCTTTTCTAGTCGGACCCACAATTTCTCAAGAATCCTCTTAATCTCCCTGTTAGCCAACTCACACGAGCCATTAGTTTAAGAATGGTAGGTAAGTAACATCTAGTGTTATATTCCATATTTTTCCAAGAGAGCCTTGAAATTTTTGTTGTTGAAGTAGATACCTTCATTGGTAATGATTACTCTAAGGGTGCCAAATCTGTCAAGATATACTTCTTCAAGAATCAAATCATTATGTAGCTTGGCAAGTCATTTCTTCAGCCTATTAACTCATATATTCCATAGCAACAAGTATGTACTTATTTCCTCTTGAAGATGGGAAATGACCCATAAAATTCATCCCCCAGACATTGAATAATTACACCTCAAAGATTATAGATTAAGGCATCTCAAGCCTTAGAAATATTACCTATTCTTTAACATCTATCAATCTTGGAAACATACTGGTGGGCATCTTTAAACAAAGAAGGCCAATAAAAACCAACTTCAAGCATTTTAGATGTGGTTCTTTGCCTACCATAATGTCCTCCATATGTAGGTGTATGACATGCATTCAAAATTTCCTCTTATTTTACCTCAAGCACATACTTTCTAATAATCAAATCAGCACATCTCTTAAAAAGAAATAGTTCTTCCCAAATATAGTAAGTAACATTATGCAAAAATTTCTTTCTTTGATAGAAATTCAAATCATGAGGTAATACTTCATACACAAGATAGTTCATAATATCAGCATACCATGCCAAACCTGAACCACTTAAGCAAATAATTGTTCATCAGGGAAACGTTCATTTACCAATGAATCATTCACATGATCAGAAATGCTTGCAATCCTAGATAAATGATTAGCAACCTGATTTTCAATTCCTTTCCTATAAACTATATGCACATCAAATTTCTGTAGGAACAAAAATCCATCTAATCAATCTAGGTTTAGACTCTTTCTTTCCTAACAAATATTTAATGGCAGCATGATTAGTGTGAATTAGAACCTTAGCACCTATCAAATATACCCAAAACTTTTCAAAAGCAAACATTATAGCAAGTGTTTCTTTTTTAGTGGTTGAGTAATTTCCTGAGATGCAACTAGGGTCCTACCGCATAGTAGGGGATGGAAGATCTTCACACGACTTTATCCCAACACAACTCTAACATCATAGTCACTAGCATTACATATTACTTCAAAAGGTAGTGACCAATCAGGAGCTACAATGATAGGAGCTGAAGTCAATCTTCTCTTCAATTCTTCAAAAGCCTTCATACACTCCTTATTAAAGTAGAAAGAAGTATCATTCTCCAGTAACTATGAAAATGGCTTTGAAATCTTGGGAAAATCTTTAATGAATTGACTATAGAATTTAGTATAGCCCAAGAAACTTCTCACAACTTTGACATTAAAAGGAGGAGGAAGCTACTCAATCACATAAGTCTTGACTCTATCAACCTCTAAAAATTTTTTAGAAACATTATAGCCAAAAACTATTCCTTTAGTCACCATGAAATGACACTTCTCCCAGTTAAGTACTAAGTTCGTCTCCTCACATCGCTTTAACACCTTATCCAGATTTATCAAATACTCTTCAAATGACTCAATAAATATCGATAAGTCATCTATAAATGTTTCCACTATCTCTTCTATCATATGAAAGAATGTACTTATCATGTATCTTTCAAAAGTGATAAGAGCATTGTATAGACCAAACAACATTCTTTTAAAGGTAAAAGTGCCATAAGGATAGGTGAATCTATTTTCTCTTGGTCTTGGAGAGCAACAACAATTTGATTATACCCTGAATACCTAATAAGAAACAAAAAATTCTTTACCAGCCTATTGGTCTAACTTTTGGTCAATAAATGGAAGTGGGAAATGATATTTCTTGATAAAATCATTCTAATTTTTGTAATCCAAGTAAACATGCCAAACAATAACCGTGTGAGTGGGGATAAGCTCATCTTGCTCATTAGTAATCACTGTTATACACAATGTACTGGGCTGACCCACAAGCTATCAGAAATGGGGTAAATGATCCCAAATTTAACCACTTAATAACTTCCTTCTTGACCACTTCTTTCATTATATGATTGAATCTTCTCTGATTTTGAATAGATTTTTTATAACCATCTTCTAAGAGTATCTTATACATCATAATAGACAGGCTTACCTTTGATATATGCAATTTTCCAACCTAAATCTCTTTTTTAATCTTGGAGAACTTTCAATAACCATTCTATTTGATTTTTGATCTTCAAATAAAGAAGAAGAGATGATAATAGGATGTATCTCAGATTCACCCTGGTATGCATATTTAAGATATGGTGGTAAGGGCTTAAACTCTAGAATTGGTGCTTGTTCAATAGAAGGCTTCAAAGAAATAAATTGCCTTCATTTCATCTCTAACAACTCAAACTGCCTTGATTGATTACTATGGTATAGAGAAGCTTCGAGTAACTTCTTACATTCAACTATATTCCATTCTTCAATTTCATTAATCCTAAGTAACACAGCTTCTAATGGTTCTTTTATAGCAAGGGACTCTAAAGTCTCTTAAGTCACCTAATCAAATATGTCGACAAATGTCCTTAGGATACTTCAATGCCTTATTCATGTTGAATATAACTTCTTCATTATTCACCCTAACTTGATCTCTCCCTTTTCAATATCAATTAGAGTTCAAGCTATAACAAGGAAAGATTTGCCAATAATGAGTAGTAGATCTCTATCTTCAACACAATCTAAAAAAATAAAGTCAGCAAGGAAAATAAACTAGTTAACTTTAACCAAAACATCTTCAATGATACCCTTTGGTTAAGCTAAACTTTGATAAGCTAACTGAAGTATCACAGAAGTTCGATGAGCTTTACCTAGTTGCAATTTTCTAATTACAGATAATGGCATCAAGTTAATACTTGACCCTAGATCATATAATGCTCCTCCTTGAAACTTTTCTCCAATTTACAAGGTATGGAAAAGCTACCTAGATCTTTCTGTTAGAACCGGCTATCACCCAAGAGGGGGGTGAATTGGGTGTATAATAAAAACTTAAGAACTCTAGAAATCTTTTCGCATCTTAACAAAAGCGGTAAGTATGAAGGTTTATAAATCAACAATTAGATTAAATAATATATACTGGAAATATAAGAGCTTAGGGAAGAGAATATGCAAACTGAGATTTATCTTGGTTCAGTCCAATCTGTGATGGCCTACATCCAGTCCCAAGGCTCCTCCTGAGATTTTCAAATCCACTATCTTCTTGTTTAATCCGAGCACAAGAAAAGACTTTACAATTCCACAAGTTTAGCCGGGTACTTGTGAAACCTTTTACAAATCTCTTACTGAAATACTCCCCCGTACGGCAAGTCTTAGGAGCAGAGCAATCCTGAAGATCTTCCTCTCCTACTTATTCGTGCAAGTCTTACAAGCAGCAACGTTCTCTCCTGCTTACACCCCTGTAAGTCTTATGAGTAGTAACATTCTCTACTGCTTGCACCTTGTAAGTCTTACGAGCAGAATGTCTTACTGGAAATTCTCTTTATAGCTTCCCCATAAGGAAATAAACCCTCTCAAGGTCCCTCTACCTCAAGATCAATTCAGAAATACAGATCAAAGTGTTTACAAACTCTCTCACAAAGTGGATATAATGCTCACTGAAGTACAATACAAATAATCACTCTCTCAATGATAAGTAATATAGAAGCTGCAGAACAGAGAGTGTTTGGGTAGAAGTAGAGGATTCATGTTTCCATCATTTTTCTTGTAGTTGCTCATTGTCTCAGGTACCTATTGACTTTGAATGCTCTCTCATTTATAGTTGATGAAGATGATGACCGTTGTGAGCATTTGTCTGTTAGAGTCCCATTGCTTTGTTTGACTGTTGAGTACATTTGAATAACGAGCCACTATGAAATATCCGTTGCAGAGTAGAGCATCTCGTTGAAGAGCAGGATGATTCATTTTGAGCTGTACGTCACGTTGTGGAGCAGTATGAAGATGTTTGAATATTCGACAGTCTTTCGTGGTGTATCAGTTGCTTATCGTGGTAGGTAACCGCCATTCGGTGTGTAATGATGAAGTTTATTGTAATTGACTTTCTTATTTGAAACTTCAATCTGAATGTTTAATATCCTGTTTCATACTTGAAATATATGTTAGTTAACATTTAGAAACAATAACAAGTGAGAACACAATGATTCAATAACGTGTAGCCATATTTGGATTGTTTGTTGAGTGATGATATTTGCCATATGTAACCTCCATTCTTGAAGACGCAATCCAAATGTTTAATCTCCTGTTCTACACTTTAAATATATGTTAGTTAACATTTAGGAACAATAACAAGTGAAAATATAATGAATGTATAACATTTAACCATGTTTGAGTTGATTGCTGTGAGGCTCTGTTTCATTTCTGGATTCTACCAAGTTCTCACTCGAGTGCATTTGATATTTTCAAGTTCTAGCTTCCTCTCGGGCAAACACTTGCTGCTCTTCACTCGCACAAACTCAAGTGCAATTTTGGACATCAATTGAGTGCAACATCTCTCACTCGAGTGCACTTCTTGTTTTCACGTACATGCTTCTTCTCGAGTTAACACTTTTATGTCAACACTTGCATGACTCGAGTGCAATTCTGATCCTCACTCGAGTGTGTTGTTTAATGCTCGAGTGTTGCTAAATTTCTCCACACTTCAGCCGCTTCTGGACAACTCACATGACATTTTTCAAGAGTGCGTTTTTGCACTCATGAATAATGTGGGGCCATATTAGACAAAATTTATTTATTTGATTCTAATAATGTATCATAAGAAAGCTCTTGCCATATGTATTCCAATGCAAAAAGAATCAGCTCCAAAGTCCTTGTATTCTGCAAGTTAGGATCGAAAGAGTGTCTATCGCATTAGACTGCACAAGCGTCAACTTCCAGAAAGCATAGCTCCTAGAATATAACTTCAAATTAGGCAAATTACCTATCCATGAAATCCCTTTGAGTCTAGTTTCATATGGCACTGGTCTCGTCTCAATCTGATATGTGGTTTGTGAGTTATGTTCAAACTACCAAACCTGTCTTGAAAAGTAATGGTGATTTCAGTGTCATCTTCCACGGATCATATCTCCTTCATCTGAGCTTCTTTAAATATGATCTTCATGTACATTTTACGTGTTGTTAGTCTTCTTTCATATGCCACTAGTTTTGGGTCAATCCGATGTGTGGTTTGAGAGATATGGCCAAAATACCGGACCTCTGTGAGGCTGAACGTAAAACAGAGCTGATTAGAGTACTCTAACACTTGAGTGTGTTCTTGCTTCACTTGAGTGCTACAGTGCCACACTTGCTACAGTGAATCTGCACTTCTATTCTACACCTCGAGCACTACAGTGATTTGAATGCTACAATACCTGCATGCTACAGTGCCTTTCTCGAGCACTACGGTGCCTCACTCGAGTGATTGCTACAGTACCGCGCTACAGTGCCAAACAGTACCAACTGCAACAGTGCCAAACAGTGCCTCAAATTTCTGAAATCTCCAAAATTACTTCTAATAACTTGAATCTTGATATACTTGGTAGATCTTCCAAGTTCTTCTTTCTTCAATATCTTTCTTTTTGATTTTGCTCTTGATAATCATTCTCCATAATTCGAGTAGGCAGCTTCTTAACTATCTTCAGTTTCTTTCTTCTTCCTTTTGTTCATTCTTATCAATTCAATAACTTCTTTGTATATTTGATAATTTTGTCTTCTCATTCTTCCTCCATAATTTAACTTAATTAATCTACAAGATATTTCACATTAAACACAGTAATTAGTCAAAGAAATACATTATATAAACTTTTTTGCTCTTATCATTTCACATCTATATTTGACATCATCAAAACTAATCATAGCTAACACTTTCTGTTTATGGGGTAACTTGTTAAGAAGAATAGAACTATAGTCTTTAGTAAGAGCTATGGTTTTATAGTCACCAAACCTTCTTTTCTTACTCAACATCTCCTTTAGAAACTTCACATATTGAGGCATCTACACTAAAGCTTCAAGAAAAGGGATGTTAATGTGTAGTTTCTTGAAAATCCCCAAAAGCTTCTTGTATTGCTCATCTAAAGCTTTCTTTTGAAATCTAAGGAAATGGTAAAGGCGATACCCATTTAAGATTCTCATAAGTTGCCTTCTTCTTCACTTCATCCCTTTTAGACTCAATCTCAACTGTCTCTTAATTGACGTTTCCATTCACCTTATGTGTAGCCTCTTAATAATCTTCTATAGTAACCAAAGCAATTGCTTGATCATTAGAAGTTGAGGGTTTCTTTGTTGGTGTTGCAATCTCAAGTAGTTCTTTTCTACTTCTCAAAGTAAGAGCTTCGCATTCCTTTTTTCCATTTCTATGAGGATTAGGCATGATATTACTTGGCAATTCTCTTTGTTGTACAACATTCACAGCATTTGCAATTGTCTTATATATACCTCAAGATTCTTGATGGACGATTCTAAGCTTGCATAATTAGCTTCAAATCTTGCATTAGTAGTATTTGATCCTGAGTACTTTTTAATTGAAAATTCAAAAGCTGAGATATCATTGCCTATAGATCAGGTTCAGGCTCTTGGGAAGGAATGGCTTCCTTTACCACTTGATAGAACACAGGAGGTGACACTTGTTTGGCATTAGAAGTTGGTGATTTTTTAAGAGTTGCACCATATTTCTAAGAGAAGTTGGGATTTTAAGCTTGCATAATTAGCTTCAAATCTTGCATTAGTAGTATTTGATCCTGAGTACTTTTTAATTGAAAATTCAAAAGCTGAGATATCATTACCTATAGATCAGGTTTAGGCTCTTGGGAAGGAATGGCTTCCTTTACCACTTGATAGAACACAGGAGGTGACACTTGTTTGGCATTAGAAGTTGGTGATTTTTTAAGAGTTGCACCATATTTCTAAGAGAAGTTGGGATTTTCACGCCACCCAGAATTGTAAGTGTTTAAGTATAGATCTGTTCTAGTTATTACCATAGAGTTTCCTATATAGTCACTGGCTCCATCTATTGAGATACGACACATTGTCCATTATCATGGCCATCTCCACAATAATCACAAGGATCATAAATAGCATTTACTCCCATGTGTTTACCATAGATCGGTTTACTTAGGTTTCTACATGATCATACCTCTTATTGACTATATTTAACATTGCCATCAACTGTGAAGAAGGGTCCTCAATAATTTTATCAACTAACTTCACTGGCCTTCTTTCATTATTGTTTTGTTGATAAGTCATCTAAACATTTCCAAAACATGATTCATTGGTTGCTTTGCAATTTCCCTATTTGTGACAGCATTCAATTCTGATTTAGATTCAGGAGCCAGCCAAGTATTGAAGATTTAAAGCAAGAGGTTATGTTACCCTCTTCTAAGTTGTTGAGTCATTCTTTTGGTTTTCCCTTATAGGGAATAAGGAAAAAGCCAAAGGCAGATCACATCGTTTGGAACTCCATTATGCTTGAATGAGTTTCAAACATCAAGAACTTGTATCAGATGCTGATTTAGATCTTCTGAATCATTTCCTACATACTAACCCTGTAGTTAAAGCATCTTAATCATAATATGCTTCATTTTGAAATTGTTGCCTTGGAACTCAGGCACTTTGATTCCTGACTAATACCCTTAAAATGTCAAATCATTGATGTACAAATGATCATTTTTATCGTAATCAATTTCTTCAATTTCAATTTGAATACCTTCCTCCTTTTGGTTTTGAGGTGTTATATCTTCCAAAAGCTCTTGGATGTTCCTTGTTTTATAAGGTGTCTTAGTTGCTTTGGATCTACGAGTCATATACCAAAGTACCTATAAAACAAACAAATCTTAAAGTATCACACTAACAAAAAAACTTGCTTAAACTAAAACTACTGAAGGATTTCTAATGCTAATCACCAATTGCCTTGATTCCTTGGCAATGATGCCAAAAGCTTGATAGTGCTAAAATTTAATTAAGCACCATAAGTATATGGGCTATAAAATAGTAAAATGGCAAATCAAGGTCATCCCATAGAGATTCAAGATAACTGATGGCCAGGCATTAAATTTCTAAAGTTCACTTAAGTTGAGCAAATCAAGAGTAAGAGAGATTAATGATCAATCTAAAGATAAGAAAAGAAAAATAATAAATTAGTGTTTCAAGGATTTCAATTAAGGAAAACAACCTAGAGCGGCCAATCCCTTCTTTAAGTTTTAGAGCATGTCATTACCTAAATAAATGCACTTAATATTAGTTTGCTAATCTAGAGTATTAGTAGCTATAAGTATCTCCCGATCACTTACACCCCTCTCTCAACTCGAACTTGTCATTTCCTAACATATTTATTCAAGAGGCAATAAATACTCAAATTCACTCTAATATGACTATATGAGTCCAATAGGTATATTCCTATCCTATTGGGATATTAGAATAAATTCTAATCACATATTACTTAATTCTAAGGTCCAATTAAGATCCCTTTCCTAAGAGTAATCAAAATTCCAGAATTCATACTTAGTGGTGATCAAACGCTAAACAGACAAACAAAATAAGATTATGGAATAAAAAATAACATTATGCAAAATTAAATGGTTTAAACATGCTCTAATCCAAGAATCAGTTCATAGCTAATCTAGGTTCAAGAAAGTCTAGCCATACATGGCTTTAATCAAATAGATCTCAACAAAGAGACATTTAAAGTTCAATATCGTAATGGAAATCAAAGAGAAGAAGTAAGGTAAAACAACAACACCACTCAAAAGAAGAAGGCTTTTTAGTCCAGTTGTTGAAGTAAAGAAGGAACAGTGACACCTCCTTTAGTCTCTATTCTAATTTTGGCTCAATTGGGAAGACGATGACGGTCCCAACCCAAAGCAGCTACCTTTGCTTCCTTTCTAATCTTGGCTGTCTTTGCGTTCAGCTTCTCTACAGATAAGAGAGGATGATCAATATTACAAAAAAATGCCCTACCTCCTCCTCCTTTCTTCTCAATAATCCAAATCTCTACCAACAGTGCCGCCTCCTTTGGTTCCTTCTCACCTCAATTGCAAAAGATGGTGGACAAGATATGCGGCCCCTCTGTCCTCTTTATTCCCAATTATTACTTAGTTGCTACTCATCACTTTTTTTGCTTTCATTAATTATCCATTCCAAACCTATCACAAAAGAAAAGAAAATATATGAAAACGATAACAACAACAACAACAACTACTACTACTAGTACTATCACATATCTTTCTTTTTTGTTTTTTTAAAACTTCTCATTATTATTATTCTTTCCTAAACTTAAAAACTTGTACTATAAGTTGAAATCCCATAAATGATTCATCCAAATTGATATCTCAAAATTGCAGGAAAATATCTTTGATTTAGCTTTAATAACTTTATCAAATATATCAAAATATATCTCAAATCTATTGAAATGGGAAGTCATCAAATTTAAACTCATAATTAAGCTAAGGGAGGAGCCAAAATTAAAGAGCATCATCATTAAAGGTAACTCTGACACTAAATCATCTTCTTCTAAATCTAATGGTATTCATTTCTTTAGGCGTCAAGAAGTTGGGTAGGTGAAATCTCAATACCTACACATGAAGGCCATGATCCATCTTGAAAACAATGGTAATGAAAGTAGGTGCTCAAGTGAAAGTAATGATGATGATATTCCTCTATTAGAAGATTGTTCTGATGAAGATGGTGAGATAATGTCAGCTCCATAGGGTAAATGACTAACTATAATGTATGATCTACATGTGCATCCAAAAGAAGATATCCTGAAAAAGAGCAATGCACTAGTGCAAAAATTGCTTTTTAGACCTATTAAAAATAACATTTTAGACCAGTTCTGGAATAGGTATAGATACAACTGGGCTAAAAATTCGAACACTTTTTAGCCTTGTTTTAGAGATGAGGTCTAAAAAATCATACTTTTTAGACCTAACGTGGGGCACATAAGGTATAAATATAGACTTTTTAGACATGATATTCCCCATATTAGGTCTACATATTTTAATTTTTAGATCTAATCTCCTCCACAACTTGTCTAAAAAGTGACATTTTTAAAAAAAATAAATATGGCCTTTTTTATTGGAATGATTCTAAAATAATCCCAATCCAAAATATAAGTGCCCTCATTTTTCTTTTTTTAACTATCACATATCTTTAAGTAAGCTATGACAACTATGAGTAAATCATGAAAAACCACAACTCACAAGATAAAAACTTGACAATAATTCATGTAAAAATATCTCAATCTTGGTCACAATCCCAAAACAAACATATATGGCTTAAATCTTCTATACAATCCCACAAAGCTTTAATGGAGAAAACCACACATTAATATGTTACCCAAATCTCCTCCTCCTCAATCTTCTTCCATGTTATATATGCTCTATGATAGTATACTTTGAGCACTAGTATACTTTAAGCTCATGCTCGTGTGGTCAATAGACAAGAAGTTTTGCTTCATCCAAGTCCCTCCTTATTTGGTGTTTAGATGATCCATAAAAGTCTTGGAGCCAATTTATATTTAGCCACTTACAAACCTACATCTAAAAATTGAGCCACATAAAAAAATATGGGTAGAAACACACCATTCACTGTCATAAATATCATTTATAAATGGTACCTGCTTCTTTCAAATATTATGTGAGAAGTGTGACACCGTACTTATAAAATGTTTAGATGAGTTCTAGTCATGTAATGTTTACAAACCTGAGACATTGTTCTATTTAAGTTATTAAAGTCTTGACTTAATACAAGGTTCAAACTTGTACTTCAGTAGGTTTTTCAAAAACTTTTGAAAATACTTGAAGTGTGTCTCAACCAATTTGCAAATTCATTACCCCTCATCAGTTTCAAATGCCTTTAATTTAAAATATAGAGCGTTCTTTGGCATTAGCTCGTGTAATGGTGGTTAACTTATGGGCTATTAGTATTTGGTTGATTGAATCTAATTCACTTATCGTGTTAGGATTCTAGCATGTTTGATGATATACTAACACATTAATTACAATTGATGCAGTTAGTGCTACAATTACTTGTACTACTATAGCGACTTCTAGTTAGTTACATTTATAAATTTTACAGTTATCTAAAATGAAAGATAGCCAAAGGGTCTCTAATTAATTAGCATTTGCTTCACCCATCCATATTACTTTCTTGCCCTTGGAGATGGACACCTTTACTGTAAATCATTGGTTGGAATGGGTGAGATTCAAAAGAATCCCAGTAGTAACACAAACTACTCATATAATATGTAGAATACTAAGCATGTAAAGCAAATAATCAAACAGAGCACTTACAGTATGCAGTAAATAAAGGGTCTAACTAGTCCCTTATCATAGAACCACAACGCTTGGTGATCATAATATGGTAGCCTAGGGCATCTGCCCCATACAAGATATACAGTCTAGGGTAACCTCTTATGTTGTAGCCCAAGGTAACTCCCTATGCAACCTGTACTTATGGGTCTTACCACTTAGGGACTAATTGTCTCGTATATAAGTAGATGATAGGGAATTCATATAAAGTAACACATATGATATAAGGGATAAGGTACTACTTGTAAGCCTTTCCAAACTCTGTTATTGTTCCCAACCTCATGGGTGACCTGGGAAAATATCAAATCCAATAAATTGGAATTCATGAATGAATAAGTTATTACTATTTTAATTCTTTGATAGCTCAAGACACTTTTGTTAGTTATTGTAACATCCTAAATTTTGGGATTTGAAACTTGAGAATAAGACTAGATTAGGGAAACTGCTAAGCCCAGTTCGGGAAGAGTCCCAAGAATGTCCAAGAGCCATAATAAATTTTAAAGGCTAATTTGGGAACTAAAATATGGGATTTTGTTCCAAATAGTCAAAGGAAAATACCTGATTCCTTCATCTAAAGTCAAATAGGATCTAGAGCCAAGCTTGTATCCAAAAAGAGAAGGAATGGCATCTTGGAAGAGGAAAAACAAAATAAAAGAAAGAGTTAGTGGCAATATACTTAATGTTTCCATGATCAAGGTCAAAAAAGACATTTACCCTTTGACCTTGAGGTTTAGATTGGAAACCAAAATGAAGGGCTAGGATTTGCTCTTGAAAAACAAGAGCAATAATGAAGATGAAGAAGCAATTAATTTATTTCCCTTGACCATTTTGTCCAAGGCATAAGAGGAAGAAGGAAAGGGAATTTAATTAATACACTTCTTCACTTTTACATTTGAAAAGTCAACAATTGTGGCTAAGACATAAAGGAAGTAAGAAGAGAGAATTGGCCAATATTCTTCCTTCATTTTTTGTGAAGTACTTTCATCAATACTGAGAGGAAAGAAAGAGAATGTGAATTAAAGCAATTGTATGTTCATTGACCAAGCCAAAAAAAATAAAATAAGGGAAGAAAAGTGAACAATTGTGGCTAGGCTTGAAAAGCAAGAAAACAAGAGCAACTTGGTCAATCTTTTTCCTCCTTTTTGAAGAGCATTTTGGTCAACAATTTCTCTCCATTTAGGTGGCACATTTTCATTCAAAAAGAGGAAGAGAAGAGGAAAGAGAAAAAGCTTATACAAAATGGAAGTAATTATATATGGTTAGTTAACCATCAACTTTTACAAGAAGACTAAATTGTGGCCACATGTTAAGTTTTCCTCTCTTACTTCTCTAACCCAACTTTTGGCCAAGTGTTTAAGTGGCTAAGGAAGAGAATTTTTAGACCATATCTCACTCTCTCTTACTTACACAAAGTCAGCCAAGAGCTTGATGAAAGAGAAAAAGGAAGAGCAACTTTAAAGGTGAGCTTTCTACTGGGATTTTGACCTTCTAAATCACTCCTATGTATCAAATGATCTTTATAAACCTTGTTCCTCTTGATGAGAGCTTCATTTCTATGCTTTTATATTTTCAAGAGGAGGTGCTTTGAGTCTTCTAGCAAGAGCCAAAGTTAGAGAATCAAGAAAAGAGCTCAAGGAAGACAAGATGTGAGTATAAGCTTTAATTTGAACCCTATATCTTATAGTTTAGTTGAGTATTATGGATTTTATGTACTACCCTAATTTTGGTGGTTATGAAGTTCTTAGGGTTTCATATAGATATGATGATATAAATAGTGATTTATGGTGTATAATGATGATTCTAGGCTATTATTGTGGTAAAATTGTAAACTTGATGATTGTTGCTTTAGATGTGAACTTTTGGCCAGACCTGGTAGGAAAGGAAGGAGTATGATTTTGGTGTTTTTGAGGATTCCATTGTGTTCTACATGAAAAATTGTGTGGAAATAGGTCCTTACTACAAATTTTAATTGGTAGGAATGAAAAACCAAAATTTGGATTTAAAGTACTTGTGTTTAATTATTGCCAGTCTTAAACCAGATTGCTTATGGGATGAATTTGATTAGTCAAATATTGTCTGATGGCTGTGATATGTTCCAAATAATAATAGACACTATGAGCTTTAATTTGATATACATTATGTTAATTTGGATCAATAGTTTGGGAAATATTAATTGTTAGAGTTTGAGGTTTGAAATTGGATTAGATTCTGGAACAATGTGGCAACTCATAGAATTTTGTATTTTTGTTGTTATAAGTGGTAATGACTAATATTTGTCCTTTATAGAGGACTTAGAGAGCTTCAAATAAGACTTTGGACCACTACATTTGGAATTTTGTCGATTAAGTTATGATTTTTCAAATTTGACTAATCAAAACTGGTAGATTAGGTTTAACTTGTGAATTTATAGAATTTGACTTAAGTTAAGATAAGAGGGATCATAGGAAATAGAGAGATAGCCTAGGGAGCTAAGGGGTCACCTTGGACACCTAAGTCCTAGGAGTCAAGAGACACCTAATGTGTCTTGAAATAGACACTGTGTGGTGCAGTACAAGAGTCTTATAGATGACCAACATGACGAAATTAAAGGACAATATTAAGTATGGGTTAGAAACATTATACAATACATTATACTGATAACATTGAACTAAGTAATGACCCAGCTTGTAACTCTATATTAAGGACATGATAGTTATCCAGGATCTAAGAACTGCCCGAGCTTGAAGAAATAATTGGACACCCTTCAGGGAAAATGACCAAGTGGTAACTCTTTCTTTCATATGTTATGAGATATGTTGTATATTTGTAGTATCATCATAAGTTTTGGAAGAATTTCCAGTTGTGAGGTGGTTGTTTGGGGCCTATTGCACAGGTGGACACCTGGGCCAAAAAAATTACTATTATGCACGAATGGAATCCCGGGGCCTATTACGTGGGTGGACACTCGGGGCCAAGTGATTTATATGGCTAGTACTATGGTAATGTGATATACAGCATGATGTGTTTTGAATGCTGATTGCTATTTTTGTGTTATATGATGACTGTATGGCATGCTTTGTGTTCTTATATATATGTGATTGAATGCCTGTTACTACTGAGATTCTTTTGAATCTCACTCTTTTCCTATAGCAACTATTGCACAGGCTAGTAGGTCAAGGGGTAAGAAGGTAAACTCGGACAACTAGAGGATAAAGCTAAGAGATTTTATTTCCTATTGGTTGTCTCGTTTGGTACTGTATATGATGTGTATAATTTGGTAGACATAACGATAGTACTATGGTAGAACCAGTAGTAATTGATGTTTAGGTAACTTAGTTGAATAACACCTCCGCACGGTAATGGAGCATTAACCCATCTTTGAAATGTAACACTTAAGCAGAGAAATGCTCACATACTTTGATAAAAGGGAATTAGGAAATGATGAGTTATGAAGAAGTTACAAACCACTTTACGATAGTTTTTAAAAAAAGGTTTTAAATTATTTAGAAAAATACGCTCAACTATAGGTTCAAGTCCTATCTTGAGATTGAGAATTGAAAGAGTCTTGAAAAGAATCTCGCTTAATGGTTCGAATTCAATACGTAACACTCATCAGATAGATTACAAAAATAAGGTGTTATAGTTATCCTTAGGGTTAGTGCACTAGGCCAAATGATAAGTCTATGTATTTACCCTTAGAATTCACATTTATTACATCCTACCCACATTATCTTAAATTCGCATATTCTCCAAAAGCTGGGAGAATTTTCAACAAACTTTAAAAATTCATATCTTTTCTTAGGAATGTCCAATTGCAGTGGTTCAAAGTTCTATATTACACTTATTAAGTCTCTTATTAGGGAAAAATATATCCCTAAACTAGTTTCATGCATAGGATTCCAGAACTACAATTCAATTCACATTGTTGCAGAAGCATTCCAGTTTTGAATGTCTAAATTCAAAAGTTTATAACTCTTTGTATAGATCCAAATGGCATAAATAACATATCAAATTAAAGCTTGACATGTCTAATTTTGTTCTAAAAAATATCACATTCATTGGATAACATTTGGTTATCCAAAAACATGTCACATTCCAACTGACTTGCAGGAAACCTAAATTAGTAGTATAGTGTTAACTTCCAGTTTTTATTTTTTTATTCTAATGATCCAGAATTTATAGCCAGAGGCTATTCTGACACATTTTTTCGTGTATAATCTGTTGTGACGTCAAATTTACCTGCTTTTCCTTTGATTTGCTTGCCTTGGCTGTAGATTAGTCATTGGAAAGAGTAATATTCATATGAATCTCAGTAGTAACAATTCACTTATATGACATATAATTTCACAAAGTATGTAAGAAATCATCACATAACAAATTTCACAGCAGCAATCATTTTTGACATACTTCATATTCGTAGCATTCGTAACATTTATAACAATTCTTGACATTCATGATAGTCATAATAGTTCTTGACATTTGTAACATTCATAACAATTGATGATATGCATATACATATAAAGCATTATACATAATATAAGAGAAAGAGTCACTACCTCGTTCTTTTCACTCTTGTTGTGGTACTAATTGCTTATGCTCAAGGCAGATATCAAATCCTATAAGTCAAAATTAAGGAGTACTAGTTATTGCTTATTTCAATTCTTTAATAACTCTAAAGTACTTGGGATTGGTTATCATTTGATTCCTTTAAGTAGTTACTAAAATCTCAAACAATTGCCTAAAAGGGTTAGGGAGAGCTAGACCAGAAACCACATTTTAAAAGTTTGAAGTGCTGAAATTGGGTGTTGGCCACGGCTAAGAAATTCTTTGGCTGCGGCCAAAAACAGGTCAGAAGCTTTTTGGCTACAGCCAAGAAAATTCCTGTTTCTTGGTTGAAATTCAAAAAATTATAACTAAATCTACAAAAATTGAAATAAAGTGCTTCTTAGTTGAATAAATTGAGACAAGTAGTCATCGAGAGTCTCCTCACAGCCTTGCTATATAGACAAAAATTCTAATTCTCTTTCAAGCCTAATTGACTTGGGAAAGTACTTGTCATTAAATTTCTCCTAAAACAACACCCAGGTCACAGGCACATTTCGGGTTCACAAGGATAAGGCAATATTCCGCCACCACTTGTCAGAGTCTACCTCTAGCTTATAGATAGCTAGTCTCGGTTTTACCTCGAATGGGCATTTTATTACTTAAAATATCTTTTAATCGAACTAGCTAGTCCTTAGCTGCTTGGCAGTCAAATCTTCCCTTAAACACCAGGGTATATGCTTACAGAACTTGGAGACCTAGAACTATAGATCTCTTTCATTGTGAGCTAGCACCCCATAAGATTCCTACTTCAACTTAGGATATTGTTGTGACTCCTTGGTTGAGCTGGCCCTTCCTCAGGTTCTTCATGATTCATCTCATCATGTACTGATTGTTCTTTGTCCTCATTTTTTTGCTTTCATTTCATAAAACTCATCCCTTAATTCGAATATCATGGTATGCTGCTTAGTCAGCATGCCAAACATATGTTGGATGGGATCATGTGGGTTGTGATTTATCTCCTCTACTTGTAGATCCACACATCTAACTTTCGGTTGGACCATTGTTTCTTTTCACTATTACAAAGACCCATAATATTAATTTCATATTAAACATGTACATATATTCCTTAACACTCATGCACTAACAAACAATAGGAACATATATATCTGTATCTTACAACTAGTCACATTTATGATAGAAGGCTTGGTATTTACACCAAAAGAAGACTATATTACTTTGTCTTAACCATACGGATCATACTATGACAACAAAATTTACATATATTTCAACACATCATTAGACAAAAGGTCCAAGAAAGAAGAAAACTCATAAGGACCCCACTTGACTATATCGTTCTTCCTTCAGACCCAAAAAACTATATCAGGAAAGTAGGCTAAGGTAGTCTTAACCCATACTTCATCAGACATCCACAACTCATACATATCTTGCTTACTATATAACAATTCTACATCAAATAGAAACATATTATATTGTGATCGGGTGGTACTATACTCCTTATAACTACTGAGGTACAACACCTTCATATACCTCCACAGTTCATCATTAGGATAGGGATTTAAAGCTAGTTTGACCTCCAGAGCCCTAGAGTCAGTGGTAGAATCGATATCCTGCACTATCCCTTTGTCTACTAAGTCATCCTTATCGCTAACAGAAGGTTCTCTTCTCAGACTAGGCTCTTTCTTAACTATTATCAAGATAGGGACTCTTTTCCTAGAAGTACACAACAACTTAGCACCTTCGTCCTATACATTACCATATGCCCCCTTCCGGGATACACTTCTCTTCCGACACCTGATTGACTGACGAGAGGGTTTTTTCTACTTGATCCACTCTCACCGTCTATGATTGCTACACAAAGCCACTAGTCATTGTTAGCAATCATTAGTCAAATAAAGAATTCTAGCAATATCCTAACATCACAAGAAATTATGCTCTGATGCCAAAAATGTAACCCCTTCCTTAAAAGCCTTGAAAATAGTTCGAAAATGTGTCATAAAGTTAAATTCGAAACTAGAGAATACTTTACAGCTCACTTAAGGTCCCAACTTTAAGATAGGGTTCGATCTTATACTAAAGTTGGTTTTCAAAAACTTTTCAAAACATGCTTAATGAGGTCTCATTTTCACTTTTCAAAACTGTTCAACTTGTTCAATTCTGTTCCGTTCATTAATATAGGATAACTTATCAAAATTTTCCAATGAACTTTCAGGTTATATTCATTAACTAATAGGGTTTATAGGGCATGATCGCCCGTCTTTAGTTTCCTTACCAGGGTTACAAACAAATATTCAGGTCTATACTCGGTACGACCACCTTTACTATATTGTACTTACATTTACATCAAGTATATTATATAGCTTTTTTTAAAAGTTTGATAACCAATAAAACCTTAATCTTTTATTGGTGTGCCTTAGCCACCCTTGATTACCTACTTTTCCATTGATATGCTTGCACTAGCTGTAGATTAGTCATCAGAAAAAGTGAGATTTATATGAATCTCTGTAACACCCATGTTTTGAAAGCATATAGATGGCATAAGTGTAGTAATATCTTTAAAAAGGAGACCAGTAATCTTTTGTAAACAGCGGATGTCCTAATTTCAAGCAGAGTGTGGAGCTGTACTTGAATGGGTTTTCAAAAATCTTTTCAAAAATCATTTTCAGATTGGGTCTCATATGATTTATTTTAAGCCATCCGTTTTAGGTTCATTTCTTCATATCAGAGTGTTTACTAATAAGTTCTCTGCTGAATCCCAAGCAACTATGATTAATTAACGGCCCTAGGTGGACGGCTATCCACTACTGGTACAAATGTCGTTATGCGTTCGCTTATATACAGGCGCTTACATACATGTCAGTACGAGACTGATCGCACTTAAATACAAATTACATACAATCTCCAAAATAGATAACTAACAAAAAACTAGACTCTAAGTCCTTTGCTTTATTCGCCCGTATTTACCTTCTTGCCTGAGGAACTACTTGCCTGAGCTGAAAATTTGTTTTGGAAAAATAGGGTGAGATTCAATGAATCTCAGTAGTAACAGATATCACTCATATAAAATGCACATATATCATGCCATGTCAACCAAAGTTACAGTACAATCAACATATTCAACATTCAGAGATAAATTCACAATATGCATAAAGCATAAAGTTACCAATTCAAGGACAACCGTCCCTTGCCACAGCGCTGGGAAATTCTACTGGGCCTTAGCCCTTCTCATCTGAATGTTTTAAATTCACAATGGTACAAACATGCATATAACATATCACATAGTATGTGAGGGATAAGTTACTACTTGACAATTTTTCCAAATCTTGATCTTGATTGACGTGCTTTGAACATCCTGGGCAAGTGTCAAGTCCTATAAATTATAATTTATGGGCAATGAGTTTTTCTTAGTCCAACTCTTTATAAATTATTCTCTTATGTTGGTTACCATTAGGGTCACTACATTAGGCCCAATATGAAGCTAATGAGCTCAAGCTACTCCAAATGCTTAACTTAACTCTTAAATGTCCAATTTTATTACAAAAACTCTTTGCTTTGAATTTTCGCACAATTACCAAAAACTGGCAGATTTTTCACTGAACTTTGAAAAATCATAACTAATTCTAGAAAAATCGAATTGGGGTGATCCAAAATTCTATATAACCCTTATTAAGTCTATTTTAAGTGAAAAATACTTTAAGTAGCCGAAAGACTGCGCACACTTTCCAGTTTTTCTTTTTCTCCCTGCTGCCAGAAAATCTGACCAGTTTTAATGGTCTACTTCAAACATTCATAACTCCTAGTATACTTATCGAAATACTTCATAATAACTATCAAATTAAAGGTCTATAAGTATACTTTAATTCTGGAAAATATCATAATCAACAGATGAAATTTGGACAGTGAAATTTTCACCACAACAAAACTGCCAGACAAAAACGCACACTGGCAACTTTGTTGCACAAGTAGACTTAATTTCCAATTTTTGAATCTTTAAACTAGTCTGTCAAAAATTATAACCAGAGCCTATTCCCACACAATTTTTCATGTAGAATCCAATGGAAAACTCAAAAATACCAAAATCAAATTATTTCTACCAGATTTAGCCCCCAACCGAAATCTGCCTCCCAAAACAACAAAAATTCCACTTTGTGATTTTAACTACCAACAAGTCTAATACTTCTCCAAACATCATATATCACCTTATATATATGATTAAAACATCTTCCTTCTTCAAAAACACCCCTTGAATGAAATACCTGGGTGGTTGAAGAGCTAAGAAAAACTCAATGAAATCACAAAGTATTCGGTTCAAAAGAAAGCCTACGCTTACCTCTTCGCGTTTCTACAAGTGGTTCAGTATTCCGGCGGCACTCTGGTAGACTAATTGGCACAAAACACCTCAGATGAGAAATCTAAGACCATAGAATTGAAGCTTATAGTGAGTAGAGGAAGTTTCCTGAAGGACTTACCGGACAATAACGGTGATTCAGGGTTGAAATCGGCTCCGGTAGTCAAGAAAACTCACTATTCACTCCTCCTTCTCTCTTTTTGTGTTCTTAAGCTTAAGAAATCTGATTTCTCTTTCTTTTTCCATGCTTGCACTAAATTTTTCCATTTAATTAGGTATGGATGGTTGTGATTTAATCACATAAAATGATCTCATCTCATCTTGCCACGTGTCACAAGTTTAATGCTTAAGAGTGCCACGTGTCATGCAACCATTGGTCTTCCACTTTTCTCTTTCTTCGGTGGGTGATAAATGGTCAGGGGAAGGAAAGGCCTGACAATTTCCCCAGACTCCTGGTTTCGGTGCTCGACTCGTAAAGTAAGCGACCTGGCCGGAGACTGGTGAATTCCCCGGACTCAGACGCTAGATGGCGTACTCCGGAGATGACAACACGAAAGGCTTAAAGTGGGTGTAATGATGTGTAATGATGAGGGACACATGTCACGTCCTCATTTGGCCAACACAAAAACATGTTTTTACTATGTAATAATTTCGGGACACTTGTCATTTCCTTATTTGGCCAACACGAAAGATGTGTCATCATGAGTCATAATGAGCTGTCATTACATACTTTACTGAAGTTCTTTTTAATAAAGTTGCTCCATCGGTGCATTACCCAGAATTCCATGTGGGATCCACGTGCGACTGTGGCACGCATATCGAGGCACATCACAAAATGCCCAAATTCCTCCGATTTCGCAATTGATGCCCCTGAACCCTGCAGCCACCGATGAATTTTCTCTGACTTCTTACACTTGTATTTTTACAATATTGACTTCTCGATTTTTGTGAATGACACAATGGATATCTGGGAATTCCAAAAGTAACTCTACCTTTAATTGTAAATATCGATATTTATTTTTCTACTATTTCCATATTTACACGTTTTTAGTATTGCAAAATTTGGTATATTATAATCTCAGATGTAACAGTTCACTTATATGACATATAATTTCACAAAGCATGTAAGCAATCATCACAAAAGAGCATTCATAGCAGCAATCATTCTTGACATTCTTGACATTCGTAACATTCATAATAATTCTTGACATTCGTAACATTCATAACAATTCTTGACATCCATAACATTCATAACAATTCTTGACATTCTTGATATCGTGACATTTGAAACAATTCTTGACATTTATAACATTCATAATAGTTCTTGACATTCTTGATATTTGTAACAATTGATGATATGCGCATACATATAAAGCATTATACATGATATAGAGAAAGAGTCACTACCTTGTTGTAATGTCCCAAAATTCGTAACGTATGAGGATGAACTCTTTCAGGGAATTAAGTGTCAATTATGATATAAATTAGTAGTAGTTAGTGCCAAACCCAGTATTTATACTCAATTATGGTGTCATAGCTTAAATTTAATTAAAGTAAAGGGGAGGGTGCATGGCATGTAAAATGGAATCAAAAGATGTGTTAAGTGTTAATCCAGTGGGAATTGCCATAGTTAGGGGTAAAGCTGGAAATTAATTAATGAAGAAATTAATTAAGAGTTAGAAATTAGGAGTGTGATTAAATGGCTAATGGAATTAGTTAGTATAATCATATAGTTACATGATTTATAGTGAGCCATAGAATTTTGGACACTAGGCATGATTTGGATGAAGGGAGATGAGTTGAAATGTCAAATACTCAACTTTTAATTCATTTTCCCTCCCTCTCTCCTCTTTAAATTTGTAAGGCATGGGAAGGTTGAAAAATCTGATTTCATCACCTTTTCTCTCTCTTCTCAAGTTCTCTCAAGGTTAACCAAAGAAGGAGGAGGAAAGAGAAAGAATCAAGGTGAAGTTGAGCCATTTTGACCTTGTAGATGACCTTGTATGCTCAAAGCCTCTTCTCTAAACTTATTCCTCTTAATAAAAGCTTCATTTCTATGGTTTTAGATTTTCAAGAGGAGGCATTTTGTGAATTCAAGAAAAGCTAGTGGTTGGAGAATCAAAGAACAAGCTAGTAGAAGAGAAAGAGGTGAGCAAAAGTAACCTTTTGACATATATGTTATGGTTATTGGTTGAGTATTGAAACTTGTGGACTTTTGCCCTATTTTTGTGTATATAGTATGTTAGTGAGTTATGGTGTTTTGTTGACTGGGTTGGTGTCTTGTGGTGTCCATTGCCTAAATGGAATGAATTTGAGTCTTAAATATGAAGTTTGGAAGTTTTGAGTTTTGTGTTGAATCATTGCCCCCAAAATAGAACTTGGGAAAGGAGTGAGAATTTGATTGTTTTGAGGTTTCCATTATATTTTTTGTGAAAAACTATCTGGGGAGTATCCCCGGTTGTGAATTTTGAAACTTTGGAAACATTGGTTGAAAACTAGAAAAAACTGGAAATTCTGTTAAGTGTAAAAGGCTGTGCAACATAACTTGTTTGTATGGTGTTTTGAATAAGTAAATGGTTTAAAAGTTATGAAATCTGGCAATTTTGTAGTAGACATGGTAAGCTTTAAAATGATATAAATTTTGTTCGTTTTGATGTATGTACGAAAAGTTATGGTTATTGGAAATTAGTCAGGAACCAGGCCAGTTCTTGGCCGCGGTCAGGCATCTTGGCCATAGCCAAAGAGTTTCTGTCCAATTCTTAGAACCGGCCCAAAAGTTTCTGACTTGATTTTGGCTACGGCAAATGGATCTTAGCCACGGCCAACCCCTTGAAAACTACATTTTGGAACTTTTGAAAGATGGTCTTTGGTCAAGTTTTTCCCAACCCTTTAGGCATCTATTTGGACTTTTAGTAGCCACCTAAAAGTCTCAAATGATAACCAACCTTAAGTGTTTTAGGGTTAGGAATGGGTATAGCAAATAACTTATCATTCTTGATTATGATTTATAGGACTTGACGTTTGCCCTGAGCATGTGAAATCGATACCTAAGCAGGAAAGGAAAGAATAATGTAGTGACTCTTTCTCTTATATCATGTATAATACTTGTATGTTTATGTTTACCATTGAATTGTGAAGAATTGGAAGTTGAATTATGAAGAAAGTGGTAGCTGAATACAGCAAAAGCTGTTGTGACAATCATCAATCATAATCGTGAATACAATAAAAGTTGTAGTACTGTCGTGGAAGTGAATATGGCTAATGTTGTTGTTGTTTATGCCTAAAAGTCCCAGTTACTGCAGGCAGAGTCACCAGTGGGTATACGGGTGAGGGTAGGCTGTGTTTATCATTGTATTATGAAGAACGCTAAAGCTGTTGTAATGCCATGGAATTGGATACGGCAAAAAGCTGTTGTATTTATTCCAAAAAGTTCCAGTTGCCACCGGTGGGTGTACGAGTGAGTGTAAGCTAGCCGAAATTCCTAGTAGAATTTACGGGTGAGGTCGTTACATGATGTTTATGCCGTTGTGATTGCAGTAAAGGCTGTTGTTTTGTGACGTAAGACACGCATTAATGTGGAAGTTGCTGAGGTTGCTATTTTAAATTGCGGCTGAGAATATTATTGTGTTATCATTATTGTGAATTGCTATTGGGAGTGTTATTGTACACTGTTGTTTATACTCCTTATATGCTTTGCTTATTATACATTTTATTAGTGAAATTTTTGCTACTGAGATTCCCATTAATCTCACTCTTTCAACTACTAACCTACAGCTAGAGCAGGCGGATCAAAGTTAAAGCTGGTATACAAGGATGGTTAGAGTTCGTGCCTAGGACACTAGTTTTGTGTTGGTTATCAAATGTTGGATTATTTGTATATGTAGATGTAGATCGATGTAGTAGGTTTGTGTAATTGCCAGTAATCCCCATTTAAAAATGGTCGAATATGCCCTGCAGGCTCTTATAGTTAAAGATTGAACCCGAGTATTGTTAGGAATTTTGTTATACTTTGATATGTATGAATGAAACGGAACTGCACAGGCCAAATATATTCAAAATGTGAATATGAGACCATATCAAATAGGTTTCGAAAAAGTTATTTGAAAACCCACTTTATCATAGGACCGCATCCTATCTTGCGGTTAGGACTTTCAATAAGTTTTAAATTATCAGTTGGTCCCCAATTTAACATAATGGCTCATTTTCAAACCATATTAATGGCTGTGAAGGTAGGAGTTACACTTGTTCTTTTTGCTATTGTTCTGGTATCGATTTCTTATGATCAAGGCAGATATCAAATCCTATAAGTCAGAATTAAGGACGACGAGTTATTTCCTATTTCAATTCTTTAATAATTCTAAAGTACTTAGGATTGGTTATCATTTGAGTCCTTTAAGTAGTTACTAAAAGCTCAAACAATTTCCTAAAAGTTTTAGGGAGATCTAAACCAAAAATCACCTTTAAAAGTTCAAAGTGCTAAAATTGAGTGTTGGCCATAGCTAAGAAATTCTTTGGCTGCAACAAAAAACAATTCAGAAGCTTTTTGGCTGCGGCCAAGAAAATTCCTGTTTCTTGGTTGAAATTCAAAACATTATAACTAAATATACAAAATTTGAAATAAAGTGCTTCTAAGTCAAACTTAAAGTTTTTTAAGTCCTCTATATAGGAAAAATAATAACCACTACCACTTGTAAACACAGAAATACAAAAATCCACGAATTCCCACCCCTATTCACAAATAAATTCCAGTTCAACCTCAAACTTTGAAAATACATAACTTCCAGTATACAATGCCAAATGACACCAATTTTAATGTCAATTTAAAGCTTGAAATGTCTACTATTATGCTGGAAAGTTTCACAATTTTTTGACATCATTTACTTTTTTAAAAGTGTCATGCAAACTGACAGCCCTACATAGAACCTTCATTAACAATACTTTCAGTTTTGCAAAATATGTTTCCAATGGTCTAGAATTTACAACCAGGGCTACTCCCCACATAGCTTTTTCATGTAGAACACAATGGAAACCTTAAAACAACCAAATTCCCACTCCTTTACTATGTCCTTATTTTAGGCAAAAATTAAACACAATATCCCAGAATTTCCAAACTTTCCATTCAAGTCTTAAACTAGTTTCATATGTTCAAATACACCATAAGACACCATTTATACCATCAAAACATCATAAACTCTCAAAACCCTAATATACTCAATAATAGGGCAAGTTACACAAGCCAAATTTCTTAACCAAACATCACAATATATACATCAAAAGATTGCTCTTGCTCTCCTCTAACTCCTCCTCTTGGTTGTTCTTTGATTTTCAGGCTTTAGCTTTTCCTTGAGCACTCAAAACAGCTCCTCTTGAAAAAATGAAGCAATATAAATGAAGCTTTCATCATGAGGAACAAGATTAAGGAAGAGGTTTTTAGCATTAGAAAGCAAGGTCAAAATCCAAGAAATAGAGCTCACCTTCACATGAATCTTCTTTCTCTTTCCTCTTCTACCTTAGCTGACCTTGAGAGCTTAAGAGAGAGAGAGAGTGAGATGTGTTAAAATGATCTAACTTAATCCCCCTCTTAAACTTTAATCCCACACAATTTTGCATGGAGAATACATATTTAACCTCAAATTTACCAAAAGTCTAGTAGAATGGAACCTTGAATCACCATAAGTTGGTTTCTTGCAATTTCAACCACAAGACTTATCAAATATCATCTCTAAACCTTATTTAACATCATGTTCATGCTCTTAACATTATCAAAACCTTAAGTTTATTATTTCCATAAAACAGGGCAACACCATCATTTATCAAAAACCTTACCAAATCTCAAGATACTATGCTCAAATCATAGCTTAAGCTTACCTCTTTCCCTTGCTATGGCTCTTTCTTGGTTCCTCTAACTTTTCCACTTTCTTGAAATCTCTGAATACCTCTCCTTAAGAAACTAAAAATTATAAAAATGTTGCTCTTAGTGAGAGGGACAAGGTTTGTGAAGGCACTCTGAGCAAAAATGATGATTTAGAAGGTGAAAATGGATCAAGAACACTCACATTCTTCTTCTTACTTCTCCAAGTTTGGTTTCTCTTTCTTTTTTCTTTTTTTCTTGCTTGGCGAACTTTAGTGTATGTGTTGATGAGAGAGTTATGTTGATTGATTATTTATCTTCATTCTCTTAATTAGTTGGCTGAAATTAGAGTGAGTGGAGAGAGATAATGTGTCAACTTGTTGTGGCTTCTTGTAAAAGCAAGATGATTAATTAAAGGATTGTTTAGTCTAATGGATTGTCTTCACTCATCCCTTCCTTCACTTGCCTTGATCGAATTTAGAGGATGAGAGAGTATTGAGAATTAATTGATTTCATGTGTGTAAGAGTACTTGGCTAGAAAGATAGCCATGCATCCTAATGTAAACTAAGATGAATGTTTGACCAACTTCCCCGTCTTTCTTTGTCCTAACCATCCCTTCTTGAATAAAAGGTGAAGGAATTCTTTAATTAAACTCTCTTTCTTCTTCCTTGTGTCTTGACCAAATTATCTAGGTAAAGAGGAGGACCAACTCATTAAACATTTGTGTATGGGTTCAAGTTTGATCATGTCCTTCTTGCAATGTGGTTTGAAACTTTGACCAACTGCTTCCTTCTTCTAATTGTAAACTTTGGCCGTCCCTTATCATCTTAAGGGGAGGATGTTGTTTTACTTTTTAATCTTCATGATTAGTTTGCCTTTTTATTGGCAATATTGATCCTTCATTTTTGTTTCCTGTCCTATCCTTAAAATCAATTTATAAATCTCCTTTTTACCCTTGCTTAATGCAACATTAATGAAATTGCCATTAGGTATTTTTTTTCATTTTATTTTTTTCCTTCTAAAACGCCATTCTCTCTTTTTTTAGATCCATGTTAGACTTTATATCTTATTTGAATTTGGATAAAGGAATTGGGAACTTTACTTTAATCAATTGGAACTAAATCCTTTACATGATTCCCAAAGCAGTCTCTAACATTATTTACACTTTCTTTTTGGTCATTTAGCCCTTGAATAAATTTTGGGATATTACAATTCTCCCCCGTAAAATAAATTTCATCCCCAAAATTTGTTACATGTCTTAAGGCATAAATTCTGGGTATCATCTCTTCATGTCTTCCTTTACTTCCCAAGTTGCCTCCCTAGGGGACATTCCCTTACAGACCACCATCAAGAATGGTATGTTTCGATGTCTGAGCCGTCTTTCTTATCAATCAATAACTCGTTCAGGCTTGACCTCACACATAGAATTGTTTTGCACATCAATACCTTCATACTCAATAACATGTTCGGGGTTTAGTTGATACTTCTTCAATTGTGAGACATTAAAGACATCATGAAGTCTGCTCAAGTTCAAGGGTAAGGCTATTTGATACTCCACTAGCCTAATTCATGCCAGTACTCAAAAGGACCAATGTACCAGGGGTTTAACTTCTTTCTTTTTATTGCCCTACTAATTCTAGTAGCAGGCAATACCTACAAAAATACATGATCCCTGGCTTCAAATTCCAGAGCTCTTTTCCTCTTGTCGGCGTAGTTTTTCTATCTACTCTATCTGTAAGAACCCATTTTTTATGGTCTTTATTTGCTCCGTGTTTTGATCTACCAGGTCTGGCCTATATAATCTTCACTCAGATTATTCAGTCCAACAGAGGTGTGATTGGTACTTCCTTCCATACTGTGCTTCATACAAAGCCATTTGGATGCTTGTATGATAGCTGTTGTTGTAGGCAAACTCAGTAAGTAGAAGGAAATAATCCCAACTTCCCTTGAAATCCATTACACATGCTCTTAACATATCTTCCATCATCTGTATGGTTCTCTCTATCTGTCCATCTCTTTGTAGGTGATAGGTCGTACTAAATTTGAACTTTGTACCCAGAGCTTTATGTAGAGATTTCCATAATCTTGATGTAAAGTGAGGATCTCTGATAGAAATAATGCTCTTCGATGTACCATGGAGTCTGTGTAATACCCCGAATTTTGAGACTTGAGCTTAGAGAATAAGCCTGAGATTAGTGGATTGCTAAGCCCCGGTTTAGCAAGATCCCAAATTGTGATTAGGGGTTAATGACTACAAAAGTGGACGTGGTTAGTGATTAATGAACCCTTTTAGAGAATATAAAGTGGATTGTAGTCGCTTGTGTTATGAGCAACGCCAAAACCCTGTATTTGAGTTCAATTGTGGATTAACATCCAAATTAACTTAGAATAGAGGGAATAATTGAATGGGGTATTGTGATGGAAATGGTGTCATGTTGTGGTATTTAATCATTGGAATTGATTTAAATTGGATTGGACACATTGGTTGCAAAACTAGAAATGTTGTCCAGTGTGAATTCTGTTTGGGCAGTCTTCTCGTGTGGACGTTTTTAATAGGCAAATGATGTCAGATAATTATGAAAATTTCCAGTCTTAAATTTCACACCCAAAGCTTCAAAATGGACATATAATTTATGCCATTTCACGTTGGGAACTAGGAGATATGACTGTCCAAAGTTTGAGGTCGAAAATGAACTCTGTTTTGGGGCAGTGATGACATTTGTGTAATTCTGGGATTTTGTGGTGATTTCTAGTATTGGTAAATATTTTTCCTATAAAGAGGACTTAAATACCTTTCATTTGGCTTTGGAATCACCTCATTTCGATGTTTCTAGAATTAGTTATGATTTTTCAAAGTTTGGGCAGAAAATCTGCCAGAAAATCCGAAAATGGTAATTATGACATCATCTCAATAAAAGATGACATCATCATAAGATATGTTATTAAACGGTTTTTCCCTTCTTCCTCCTCATTTCTGACGCTGAGAACAGCTGAAATAGAGAGAGAGCATATGGGATCTTTAGAGAGAGAAAGAGGAAGAAATCTCGTAAGGTAAGCCGATTTCTCCGACGATCTAGCTCCTAACGCGTATAACTCCGATCCTAAGCTACTCCTTTATGTTCTTTAAGGTTTGGAAGCTCCTCTTTTGGTGCTTTGAAGTTAGGGTTTTCAGCCACAAGAAGGAAAAGCTAGTGGGAGCTTGAGGTAACTTCCAAACTCTTGTGTATTGACTATTCTGGCTGCTGTGGATAATTTAATCGGTGAAATTTCGCCGGATTGTCATTAGTTTCAAAAATGGAAAATGGGTGTGTGGGGCTGTTATGCTGCCCAAATTGATACTAAATGGTAGTTCTAGCCTAATGGAATAGTCAATAAAGTGGTTAGGAGTAGAAAAGAACGCGTTTACGGAGCCGAAATCGCAAAACCCCGATTTTTCCCGGAAAACCCATATATTTCGGTCTGGGCTATAAATGGGTCTTAGAGTTGGATTTTCAATGATTTGATGATTCCATTGAGTTCAGGAGCGAAAATTAGGTGGAGTTACAGTTGGTCACTTTTTCAAAAAAGGCCGAAAAAGCATAATTACAAAAACGCCCTCGAAACCCTAAAAGTGGGGCTGTCAAGGGTAATTTTGTAATTGACATTGAATTTGATAATTCCGAGTCCGGAAATGGATTCCTTGGGCGAAAATATGTCAGAATAGCCCATGTCAAAATTTCAAGAAAAGTACAGCCGGACCGGGTACGGCGGGGCCGGGCTGGGTCCCCGGGGGTATTTTAGTAAATTTTCAATATAGCCTCATATAACCCCCAGAAACACTATGGAAGTGTCTAAATGGTACATTTGACATTGTAGGATCGAATGTGAAGCCCCGAGTTGCTGGCACGCAAATCGAGGAGAAAAGACGGGAGGTAGGGGACTTGCCTTACTTGCATGTATTTGATATCTTTGCTTGTGTAGTGATGTATGTGATTGCTTTACTTGATTGTATAGAGCATATTTGAATAAATGAAACTCTGTTTCTGTTTTACTGTGGCCATAGTTTTGTTACATGAAATATTGAGCATGCAGAAATGTCATTATGGGTCATGCATCTAGATAAAGCTAACATGTCATACACATAGCATCTATCATGCATGCATTATGGTATCTGTTTCCTACTGAGATTCTCTCGAATCTCACTCTCCCCTACCAACAATTTAGACAGGGCAAGTGGCTCGTGGAGGGAGCGGCTAGGACTCCTCCGAGATGAGATTTTGTAATCCCCATTTGAAGAATTGTTATGGGCAATTGTACCCTATGTATCTTTAGTGAAGGTATGTACCAGAGATTGTCGGGATGATTAAGTTGTGCACTCTGATATTTATATGAATGTGATTTATCTTCGCGTAGTAATTGTATTCGAAATGTGAATATGAGACCAAGTTTATAAATGATTTCAAAAAGTATTCGTGAAAACCCCGTCATGTGATGGGTTAGTAAATGTTATTTGATTATTATTGGTCTCTATTTCATTTTAATCGCGTATTTCGGATATAATTACGGAGGGGGTTACATTTTGGTATCAGAGCTGCCGTTCCTGGCAAGTAAAGGATTTGCTAGGATAATGGTAGTAGTTGCTGCCTTAAGTCATAGAGAATGGCTTTGTTTGTTGTGGTATACACATTATGGTCCCTGCTGGTTGTGGATATATGTGATTTGTGGACTGTGTATACATTATTTGATTATCGGGGAGTGGTGAATCATTGTGGAATCGAAAGATATAATGGTTTGCCTGAGAAATAGATGTGTAGATTCAGAGGTGGAGGTAATCAGACCCATAATCTGATTAGAGAACTAAGGAAAATGATTTCCTAGATGTGTGATATTGAGGTTCTAGGTTGATCATGGCTCCAACATAGATGTTGGGTAGGTAACCCAAGGTGGTATGATGTTACATGTAGTGATATCATGTTGAGCTTGTGTGTATAAAGGCCTTAAGACCTAGGGGGCTGAGGTGCCTTAGGCTGGCAGAGATATTTGAATTTGAGTTTGAGTTGATGATGCTCCGTGAAACGAGGGAAGTGGTTTCCCAATTCAATTGAGGTTAAGACTTTGAGAACTAAATTGAATTGTGATCCAAGGATCAGAATCAATAGCTGGGCTAATTCTTAGGAGTTTGACTTAACCTGGATGGTCCGTGGTACCAGGATGTGGTACTATATTGGCATTGAGATGTGTATCAGGTATCCTGAGGTTGCTAGTGTTAATCTAGCACAGGGAAAAGTGATTCTGCAAAGAATTTGAATTTGAAAGAGTTACCTACGAGGATTCGGAGTGGAGAAGGCAACCTACGGGGAGTTCTGATCGGAGAGGGCTACCTACGGCGACGTCTGATCGGAGCGGCTATTTGTGTGTTTATTACCTGCGGCCCACTGGGGGTGTGTATGGCACACAGTGGGAGGACCGTGCCTTTGGGGCGGTGTTGATACGGGGGATATGTGAGTCCTGGGTGAAATGTGAGTAACCCAGCTGCCTGCCAGGCTCAGTGTAAGGGCCGGCCAGCGGAGCCCTGGTACGTAGTTGACTAGGGGGGTGGGCACTCTGAAGGGGTGTGACAATATATTAAAAAAAAAATTTTGTGACAGCCGCCGTGACGACAAACCCTAGTGTGCAGCTGCCATGACGACGAACCTTAGTGTGCACTCGCCATGACGTTGAATCGTAGAATAGAGCTCTGGGAATGTTGGGAGTATGGGATCTCAACGAAGTGCTGGTTGTGGCTTTGAATGATTCAAGTTGAATCGGGCCAAGGTCTGACGCAGATGAATATATGTTGTGAATGTTATCAGTTGTGGTGGGAGATTCCTATGGGACTTCTGTTAAATCAGCTTGACATTGTTAAAGCACAGATGAGGAGATTGACCTCAGAGTGTGCAGCGGAAGCGTGAGAATGTGATATGTTTGGGAATTGTGTTGAGCAGAAGCTCGAGGTTACCGTGAGAATGATGTGTTAATCATGGCTTCGGGAGGTAAAACTTCAAAGTCCAGATTATTTTGTGAAAAAGGGGTCTTGAAGGATCCTAGTTTGGTGAAAAGAATTTGTGGTGGGTGGAATTATTAAAATGCCTGGTTCCAGCTTGTTGCAATTGTGCATTGTGAGTCTCTCACCTGCGGCCGCATGGGGTGATTCCTATGGCGGAGGACCATTCCGCTAGGGCGGTAGTTACGGGGGATTGACTATTTGTGAGCCGCGAGGCTATGTATATGCACTGCCATGCCAATAGTCCCTGAGTCGCTAGCAATGGTTCGGGTAAAGACTGTGTGTCTTCCCGGCAGTAAAAGGGGATGAGGGTGGAGTGTGATTGTGAATCTGTGATAGTTGTGAACAAGCTGGGATTGAGGTGTGTCGTAGGAGAGCATAGCTAGTTTAGCTGATGGCGAATTCGACTATATGATTGGGGGTTCTCAATTCTGAGGGCACTTACCTCGGCATGGCCAGCAGGCTAGCCACCACGTTGGTTGCACTGGTGTTGACCTGAGGCCAAATGGCGGTGCATAAAATTAGAGTCTGCAATGTACGTTTGATAAGGAAGTGGATTTTCTTGTGAGTCCTGGGTGAAAGGTGAGTAATCCAGCTGCCTGCCAGTTCCGGTTGGGGGACGGCCATCGTAGCCCTGGTACGTAGTTGACCAGGGGGGTGGGCACTCTGAAGGGGTGTGACAATGATATTGTGTTGATACCCAAAAGTCCCGGTTACCACTAGCGGAGTCACTGGTGGGTGTACGGGTGAGGGCGACACCATGAAAGTTGATACAGATGTTATATTGTTGTGAATTCCCAAAAGTCCCGGTTACCACTAGTGGAGTTACTGGTGGGTGTACGGGTGAGGGTAAAGCTGTGAAAGTGGATATAGCGGAAGCTGAATGTTTGTGTATACAGCTGAGGCTGTCATTTGATGTATTGAGGTTGTGGTGTTTTGGGGTTACTCCCGGAAGGAGTAACTAGTTTGAGTTAAGCAGAGTGGTGGCCTATGCCGCCCAACTGCCAAGATCTTATGATATGGCTCATAAGTTAGAGCCTCCAGATATCGAGATGCACTAGCCACTCATGAATTAGGGGGCTTGCGATGATTGTGGTTATGTTATGATGGTTTTGTGGCAATCGTATGTGGAAGCGATTGCATCTGTTTCGCAAAAAAATATGGTGATTTGGTTTGCATGGCAATCGTGAAATGGGCCGATTGCAGTTTGGGGCAATTGAGTTGCATTCATTATTTGAGATTCTTGCGAGAATCGGATTTGTGGAGTATCATTTGTGTGTGGGTGGTCTAGAGGAGACTGTCCAAATATGAAATGAATTGTGAAACGGAAGCTGTCGTGAAGAAGCATCCGTAGTTTTTGGATTAAGCGGTATGACAAATTTCGAGGACGAAATTTATTGAACGGGGGGAGAAATGTAATACCCCGAATTTTGAGACTTGAGCTTAGAGAATAAGCCTGAGATTAGTGGATTGCTAAGCCCCGGTTTAGCAAGATCCCAAATTGTGATTAGGGGTTAATGACTACAAAAGTGGACGTGGTTAGTGATTAATGAACCCTTTTAGAGAATATAAAGTGGATTGTAGTCGCTTGTGTTATGAGCAACGCCAAAACCCTGTATTTGAGTTCAATTGTGGATTAACATCCAAATTAACTTAGAATAGAGGGAATAATTGAATGGGGTATTGTGATGGAAATGGTGTCATGTTGTGGTATTTAATCATTGGAATTGATTTAAATTGGATTGGACACATTAGTTGCAAAACTAGAAATGTTGTCCAGTGTGAATTCTGTCTGGGCAGTCTTCTCGTGTGGACGTTTTTAATAGGAAAATGATGTCAGATAATTATGAACATTTCCAGTCTTAAAGTTCACATCCAAAGCTTCAAAATGGACATATAATTTATGCCATTTCATGTTGGGAACTAGGAGATATGACTGTCCAAAGTTTGAGGTCGAAAATGAACTCTGTTTTGGGGCAGTGATGACATTTGTGTAATTCTGGGATTTTGTGGTGATTTCTAGTATTGGTAAATATTTTTCCTATAAAGAGGACTTAAATACCTTTCATTTGGCTTTGGAATCACCTCATTTCGATGTTTCTAGAATTAGTTATGATTTTTCAAAGTTTGGGCAGAAAATCTGCCAGAAAATCCGAAAATGGTAATTATGACATCATCTCAATAAAAGATGACATCATCATAAGATATGTTATTAAACGGTTTTTCCCTTCTTCCTCCTCATTTCTGACGCTGAGAACAGCTGAAATAGAGAGAGAGCATATGGGATCTTTAGAGAGAGAAAGAGGAAGAAATCTCGTAAGGTAAGCCGATTTCTCCGACGATCTAGCTCCTAACGCGTATAACTCCGATCCTAAGCTACTCCTTTATGTTCTTTAAGGTTTGGAAGCTCCTCTTTTGGTGCTTTGAAGTTAGGGTTTTCAGCCACAAGAAGTAAAAGCTAGTGGGAGCTTGAGGTAACTTCCAAACTCTTGTGTATTGACTATTCTGGCTGCTGTGGACAATTTAATCGGTGAAATTTCGCCGGATTGTCATTGGTTTCAAAAATGGAAAATGGGTGTGTGGGGCTGTTATGCTGCCCAAATTGATACTAAATGGTAGTTCTAGCCTAATGGAATAGTCAATAAAGTGGTTAGGAGTAGAAAAGAACGCGTTTACGGAGCCGAAATCGCAAAACCCCGATTTTTCCCGGAAAACCCATATATTTCGGTCTGGGCTATAAATGGGTCTTAGAGTTGGATTTTCAATGATTTGATGATTCCATTGAGTTCAGGAGCGAAAATTAGGTGGAGTTACAGTTGGTCACTTTTTCAAAAAAGGCCGAAAAAGCATAATTACAAAAACGCCCTCGAAACCCTAAAAGTGGGGCTGTCAAGGGTAATTTTGTAATTGACATTGAATTTGATAATTCCGAATCCGGAAATGGATTCCTTGGGCGAAAATATGTCAGAATAGCCCATGTCAAAATTCCAAGAAAAGTACAGCCGGACCGGGTACGGCGGGGCCGGGCTGGGTCCCCGGGGGTATTTTAGTAAATTTTCAATATAGCCTCATATAACCCCCAGAAACACTATAGAAGTGTCTAAATGGTATATTTGACATTGTAGGATCGAATGTGAAGCCCCGAGTTGCTGGCACGCAAATCGAGGAGAAAAGACTGGAGGTAGGGGACTTACCTTACTTGCATGTATTTGATATCTTTGCTTGTGTAGTGATGTATGTGATTGCTTTACTTGATTGTCTAGAGCATATTTGAATAAATGAAACTCTGTTTCTGTTTTACTGTGGCCATAGTTTTGTTACATGAAATATTGAGCATGCAGAAATGTCATTATGGGTCATGCATCTAGATAAAGCTAACATGTCATACACATAGCATCTATCATGCATGCATTATGGTATCTGTTTCCTACTGAGATTCTCTCGAATCTCACTCTCCCCTACCAACAATTTAGACAGGGCAAGTGGCTCGTGGAGGGAGCGGCTAGGACTCCTCCGAGATGAGATTGTGTAATCCCCATTTGAAGAATTGTTATGGGCAATTGTACCCTATGTATCTTTAGTGAAGGTATGTACCAGAGATTGTCGGGATGATTAAGTTGTGCACTCTGATATTTATATGAATGTGATTTATCTTCGCGTAGTAATTGTATTCGAAATGTGAATATGAGACCAAGTTTATAAATGAATTCAAAAAGTATTCGTGAAATCCCCGTCATGTGATGGGTTAGTAAATGTTATTTGATTATTATTGGCTCTATTTCATTTTAATCGCGTATTTCGGATATAATTACGGAGGGGGTTACAGTCTGATTATCTCCCTTATGTATATCTCTGTTAATTTATTGGGGGAATAACTAGTGTTGATGGGTGTGAAGTGAACCAACTTTATAAAATGATCAACAATTACCCAAATCGCAATATAGTTCCTAATTTTGGGTAATCCTACCACCAGGTATATGGTAACACTTTCCTATTTTTACTCAGGAATCTCAAAACTTTATAGAATTCTTGCTGGTCATTGATGTTTGACCTTCACCTTTTGGGAAGAGAGACATCATGCAACGTACTTGGTCATATCGCTTTTTAGTCCTGGTCACCAATATGCGGACTTAAGATTATGATATATCTTGATCGCTCCTTAATGGAGAGTATATTTGCTCTCATGTGCCTCATCTAGGATTTTTCGCCTTAGATCAGCCTTTGGTGGAACATATACTTGCTTCTTGTATCTGACTAATCCACTTGGCGAAAATCATAATGCTGAGTTTCACTTCATCTGATCATATCTCGGACAGACATTGTTCGCCCATCCTGCATCTGGGCTTCTTCAATTTCAGCCCTCAGACTACTTCTTTACTAACATTAACGTTAGCAAGTAGTACTTGATCAAATACATTCCAGTTAAAGGACACTTGATTGGACAAGTTCAGATCTCTTAATTCTTCTAACAGTTTATATTTTTGTATCATCATAACTGCCACTTGCACCATGTAACGTCATCCTTTTCACAGCCCTTAGATAAGTTTTAACTGATAATGACTTTAAATAAGAGACTAGTAATCATTTGTAAACAGTTGAGATCCCAACTCCAATACAGAGTTTGAACCTGCACTTTCAGCTTTCATGTATTAATACCATAGAGCAACCTGAGTTATATTTTGATCGAATCACTATTTCAGCTTAGATAAGATTCCATTTTAACCTCCACCTTCAGTATCATAGGATTAAATCCCCTAGGAACATTATATGGCATAATCATCACCCACCATATAGCACCGTATATCATACCTATATGCCTTTGAATACAATTAATCTAACTAGGATTATTATCAGTCATAGAGAAATCTCAAGGCAATCACTACTCCTCAAGTCTCCATAACCTTACCAACCTTATTTTCTAAGGGGTCACCTATCCTGGGATTACTCTTGCCTAACCACAATAAACCATAAAGTTCCATTGGAATCAGGGTCATATGCCAATTTGGCATTAGATTCACCGAAGCTCATACTTTCTCTACTGGGTATACATCACTGATCCTTCATTTCATCTCTATATACATCTCTACCCCTTCCTTTGGCAAGGGAATCTATAGTTAACTAGTTCACCGATAATGGCTCTACCCTTCCTCTATACCAGTATACCAATTAGTGGTCAGGGAAAATTCTATTTTTCTGGGTTCATCTATCTCCTTTAACTCATTCTAGTCACTGGATTACTAGCAAGGTATCATTATACCTATTCATAATAATAGAGTACATTAGCCTAGTGCCAGAATCTCCGTTCTGATACCAACAAATATAACACCTTAATTTCTAAGTCCTTTAGATGAGTTTAAACAGATAATGACTTCAAATTAGAGACTACTACTCATTCTAACATATTTAAAGTCCCAACTTCAACACAGGACTTGAACCTGCACTTGAATGAGATATTAGAAAACTTTCAAAAATTCTCTAAGTGTAGTCTCAAGTGGTTTACGATATCATTACTTTACAACTCATTAGTTTTTGGTTCTATTATTCATATCAAAGTTGTTAGATATGATTAGTTTTGATGATGTCAAGTATAAATGCCAAATATTAAGAGCAAAAAATTTGTATAATGTATTTATCTCCTACATTGACTAACTGCTACATTTAATATCAAATATCTTGTAGATTAGTCAAGCAAAGAAATAAGATATTTAGTTGGGCTATGAAGAAAGATTATCAGGAGGAAAACAAGAAGGAAGGGATTGAAGAAAGAAGAACTTGCAATATCTAATGAGAATATCAAGATTCAAGCTCTTAGAAGTGATACCGGAGGTTTCTATGATCAAATGGAGGTTAGAAAGGGTTAATTCGAAGCTAAGATATCTTATATCGAAGTTATGGAACTTCAATATGGTAATCATTTAAGTAATGGCTCTCTACTAAATTTTAGAAGGAATCACTCAAGTGATTGGTTTGATTACTCGAGTGACTACTCGAGAGATGAGCATTCTATTGTGCTTAGCATGATAAAGGTTTGGTATTTTGGCCATATCTCTCTAACCATAAGTCGGATTGAGATGAAATTAGTTTCATATCAAACTATACTTCTAACACATCAAACTCACATTCAAAGGAGTTGAGATATATATGAGTTTTAAGAAATGACATATAAATCATAGTCACATTCCATAATAGATTTGGTATTTTGGACATAACTCTCAAACTAAATGTTGGATGGAGATAAAACTAGTAGCATATGAAACTAAACTTAAAGAGCTTTCTATGGATATGTCATGGGTTATATTTATAGTTATATTTGAGCAGTATGACTTTTAGAAGTTGACACTCGTGAATTCATACACTATCTAGTGTAGTAGTCACTATTTAGATCATAACTTTTAGAATACAATGAGTTTGGAGTTGATTCTTATTGCATTAGAATGTAGATGGCGAGAACTTTCTGATGATAGGTCATTTTCCATATTTGGATTCAAAATGAATGGATCACTAGAATGATCACTTAAGATCACTTGAGTGATGACTTAAGATTACCTGAGTGATGACTTAAGATCACTCGAGTGATGAAGTTGGAAAAAACCTTCAATATGTTTCGTAACTTCGGAAAACCATAGGAATGATTGTGTAACTCACTCTCCTTACTTCTAATCACTTGAACACTTCATTATTTTAGTGTTTAATGTATTTCTCCAAGAATACAATGAAGAGATTATGTGAAGAGATAAAAGGTGACTTTATAGAAGCGGAGCATCCACCGAACATAATGGCTAGTTTTTCAAATACGAAGAATGGTCGAATGAAGTAATGGGACTCTAACGGATAAATGCTTACAACATTTATCTACTACAATTCAACTATAAATATGGAAGCATTCAAAGAAGATATATACACACAACAATAATGAAAAATATGCTAAGAGCATGAGCATCCACTCCTACCTGAATACTCTTTGTTTGTCTACCTTTGATATCATTTACCTTAGAGAGAGAGAGATTATTTGTATTGTGCTTTAGTGTTCATCTTATTCACTTCTAAGAGAGAAGATTGATTGTAATCTTTTATCACCAAGGATGTATCCTTACAGTGTGTAAGGGGGAGTAACTCGGTTGTAACCTTACGGTGTGTAAGGGGGAGTAACTCTGTAAGAGATTTGTGAAAGGCTTCACAAGTGCTTGGCTAAACTTGTGGGTTGTAAAGGATTTTCTTATAGCAAGATTAAACAAGAAAATAGTGTAATATCCCGAATTCTGAGAATTGAGGCTAGAGAATAAGCCTGAGATTAGTGGATTGCTAAGCCCCGATTTAGCAAGATCCCAAATTGTGATCAAGGGTTAATGACTCCAAAAGTGGATGTCATTAGTGATAAATGAACCCTTTTGGAGATCATGGTGTGATTTGGCACCCGATGAGATTCGTATGTGTTCTGAGCAGCGCCGAAACCCTGTATTTGAGTTCAATTATGGATTAACATCTAAATTGAATGAAAATAAGGGGAAGGGCGTATATATGGTGTGAATGAATGAGAAAATGTATTTGGTGGTGATTCAAGAGGAATTACCGTAATCAGGGGCAAAACGGTAAAGTTACCGACCAATTGGTCAGTTACCGAAGAGAAAACTCATTGGTAACTTCAAGATCAATGGTTAGGATTGATTTGTGCAAAAGATCAAGAGGTGGAATCATGTGTGTGTGTGCCTATGTGAACTCATGAGAGATGTGATAAGGGTGTGACACTTGGCACAATTTGAGCCCTTAGATTTTGGTCAAATTGTCAAAGCTTTTCCTCCCTTCTCTCCTCTCTATTTGGTCGTCCAAGTGGCCTTCATTTTCCCAAAAATCTGATCTCTTCTTCATCTCATCCCTCTCTCTCCAAAACCTCCATTTTCGCCAAGCTTGGGAAGGAAAGAGGAAGAGAAAGGTGATGTTTTGGCCTTGTTCTTGTCCTCTAATGTTCAAACACTCTTTATTAATGTTGTTCATAGTGATGAGAGCTTCATCTCTATAGTTTTAGATTCTTGATTGAAGGTGTTTGATGACTTGAGGAAATTTGGAAAGATGAAGAATCAAAGAATTGGTTTGGGAAAGAAGAAGAGGTGAGTATTTGAAGCATTTTGACCTAAGTTTTGTGATTTGTGGATGAGTATTGTGAATTTTGGTTTTTGCCCTGATTTTGGTGGAATTGTGAAATGCATGAATTGTCATGTGTTTTGTGTTGTAAATGGTGAATTGTGGTTAAATTGATACCATAATGTGTTTTGGTGTCATTGGAATTGATTTGAGAACTTGGAATGAAAAGAATGGCAATGTGGTATTTGTGTTGTGATTTGTGATGACATGTTGTGAATGTTGGTAAAACATGTCAATATAATGTCAATTTGGTTGATTTGGTATTTCCAATGGATTCCTTGTGAAATTTTGTGTGAGAATGATGTTTGATATGGAAATGAAACCATTGGAAGCCAAATTGCAAACACTGGAATTCTGTCTTTTGAGGTTCTGTTCTGGGTAGTCAGTTTGTGTGAGCGTTTTGAATGGGCAAATGGTCTCTAACAATTATGAAACTTTCCAGTCTTGAAGTTCACATCTTAAGCTTCAAAATGGACATATAAATTATGCCATTTCGTTTTGTGAACTGGGATTTATGTTTGCCTAACGTTTGAGGACGAAACTGGATTCTGTTTTGGAGCAATGTTGGATTTTGTGTAAATCTGGATTTGTGTAGTGATTTCTGGTAATGAGACATATTTTTCCCATAAAGGGGACTTGAATATCTTTCAATGGGCTTTGGAATCACCTTGTTTCAAGTTTTCTAGAGCAAGTTATGAATTTTTGAAGTTTCCTTGGCTGCAGCCCAAATTCTGGCTCCAGCGCAAAACTTTCTGTGTGTGTCCTGGCCGCAGCCAGAAATTCTTGGCTGCAGCCAAAATGTTTCTGTGACGTTTTTAGCCATTTTTGGCTGCAGCCAGAGAATTATTGGCTGCAGCCAGAACCCAATTTTCAGCAATTTGTGATTTTGAAAGGTGATTTCCAACCTAGTACGTCCCAATCCTTTAGGCTTTCGTTGAACTTATTTTAGCCACCTAAAGGGTGTGAATGGTAACCAACTTTAAGTGATATAAAAGTAAGGATTTGGAATTGAGATTGACCCTATATCCTTGATTTGGTTTATAGGGTTCAGTATTCGTTTGGATCGCGAGTAAGCGGAGCTGGAGCATACGTGGAAAGAAAAGTGTAGGGAACTTACCTCTCTTGCATGCTTTGATATTTGTGTTTGTGTATTGATGCATGTATTGCTTTGCTGGATTATGTGAAACATGTATGAATGATTGTAGCTCTGTTTCTAGTTATGCTATGGCCATGAGTATATTGTTGAAACATTGAGCACGCAGATATATCATTGTGTGAATATGAGTTATGTATTGCAAGCATGTCATGCATTAAACACATATCATACATGCATATAGGTATCTGTTTCCTACTGAGATTCTCTCGAATCTCACCCTCCCCTACCAACATTTTAGACAGGGTAGGTGGATCGAGGATGGAGGCAAGCAACCAGGGGTGACGAGGCTTCCTTCGGGATATTTGAGTTGGTAGTTGGTTATCAGAGTTGGGAGTATTATGTATATTTGGATTTAGATTTGGATATGTACGGATTGGAATATGTTTGGATATGATATTTGTAGATGTATTTAAGAGGATTTGTGTAATCCCCATGTTGAAATTGTAAAGGGCGAATGTGCCCTATGAATTCTATGTAAAGGTATGAACCCGGGGGTTGCCGGGAAGTTATTGTTATACACTCTGATATTTGTTTAAATATGATATTCCGCGTGATGTAATGGTATTCGAAATTGAATATGAGACCAGGTTAATTAGATTTCGAAAGTGATTTGTGAAAACCCTATCATGAAGATGGGAATTTAAATAAGTTTTGTTCTTATTGGTCTCTAATTTCATGTTTATTTTGTATTTCGGATATAATTACGGAAGGGGGTTACAAATAGTATATTGGAAATCTTAGGAGGAGCTTCGGGACTGGACGTAGGTAATTATAGATTAGATCGAAGTAGGGTAAATAACAATTTACATACTCTCTTCCTTAAGCTCTTATATTTCCAGCATATATTAACTATTGATTTATAATTAATTACTTTCATACTTATTGGTCTCGTTAAGATGCAAAATTTTTTTTAAAGTTCTTAAGTAACTATTAAACACCCAATTCACCCCCTCTTGAGTGTCGGCCAGTGTAATATCCCAAAAAGTGATTAAGGGCTAATGACTTTAAAAGTGGATATAATTATTGTTGAATAAACACTTTTGGAGAATGTGTGATGGGAATTTGGATATTTTCATGATTCCAATGGATTCCTTGTGAAAATTTATGTGGGAATGATGTTTGGTATGAAAATGGAACCAATGGAAGCAAAGATGCAAAATCTAAAATTCTGTCCAGTGAAACTCTATTCTGGGCAGTCTTCTCGTGTGGATGTTTTGACTAAGCAAATGATGTCATAAAATTATGAAACTTTCCAGTCTTAAAGATAACATCCCAAGCTTCAAAATGGACATATAATTTGTGCCATTTCGTTTTGGGAACTGGGAGATATGACTGTCCAAAGGTTGAGGTCGAAAATGGACTCTGTTCTGGGGCAGTGATGAAATTTGTGTAATTCTGGAATTTTGTGGTGATTTCTAATAATGGTCCATATTTTTTCTATAAAGAGGACTTAAATACGTTTCATTTGGCTTTGGAATCACCTCATTTCAATTTTTCTAGAATTAGTTATGATTTTTCAAAGTTTGGGCAGAAAATCTGCCAGAAAATCCGAAAATGGGAATTATGACATCATCTCATTAAAAGATGATGTCAGCATGGAATTACATATGTTATCATCTTCCTCAGCTCATTTCTGTCGCACACAGCAGCTGAATGAGGAGTGAGAACGTTGAGGTTTGTAGAGAGAGAAAGGAGAAGAAAAATCACAAGGTAAGCCGATTTCTCCGACGATTTAGCTCCTAACGCGTATAACTCCGATCCTAAGCTACTCCTCTTTGTTCTTTAAGGTTTGGAAGCTCAAAATCTGTTGTTGAGCACTTAGGGTTTTCAGCAATATTTGGGAAAAGCTTGTGGGAGCTTGAGGTAACTTCCAAACTTTCGTATATTGCTTATTCTGGCTGCTGTGGGCAATTTAATCGGTGAAATTTCACCGGATTGCCATTGGTTTTAAAGTTTGGAAATTATATGGCCTAGGGGTTATGCTGCCCAAATTGGGTCTTAATGTTAGTTGTAACCTAATGTAATGGTTAATAAAGTGGTTAGGAGTAGAAAGGAACGCGTTTACGGAGCCGAAACCGAAAAACCCCAATTTTTCCCGGAGAACATGTATATTTCGGCCAAGGCTGTAAATGGGTCTTAGAGTTGGATTTTCAATCATTTGATGATTCCATTGGATTCAGTGGGCGAAAATAGGTGGGGTTACAGTTGGGCACTTTTTCAAAAAAAGGCCGAGAAAGCATAATTACGGAAACACCCCTAAAACCCTAAAAGTAGGGCTGCCAAGGGCAATTTCGTAATTTGACATTGAATTTGATAATTCTGGGTACAGAAATGGATTCCTTGGGCGGAAATATGTTAGGATAGCCCAGATTAGAATTTCGGGAAAAGTGCAACCGGACCGGGTACGGCGGGCCCGGGCCGGGTCCCCGGGGGTATTTTTGTAAATTTTCATTATAGACTCATATAACCCCAAGTAACACTATGGAAGTGTCTAAATGGTGCATTTGGAATTGTAGGATTCGATATTTGCCGCCCTCGTGAGCCAACTGCGCTGAAGGACGTCAGGAAAGGACAAGGTAGTGACTCTCTCTCTTATACTATGTGTAATGCTCTGTATGTGTGTGTTATCATTGTTCTGTGATGAATCTTTGATGCTGCTGCGGTTACAGCTGGTGATAGCTGTCGTTTACAGCGCAAGCTGTCGTTTACAGCGCAAGCTGTCGTTATTGTGATTACAGCGTAAGCTGTCGTGATGGTGATTACAGCGTAAGCTGTCGTGATGAAGATTACAGCGAGAGCTGTCGTATTGTGTATACAGCCGTGAGTGCTATCGTTTGTGGTGAAAACCATGTATCTTTGAGATTGATGTTGCTGTTGTTGCTGGTTGTGATTTATATACATGCTTGGTATTTATACATTGTATGAGTGGTTTGTTACTACTGAGATTCTCTCGAATCTCATTCTTTCCTATGACTAACCTTTCAGACAGGGCATGTGGCTCAAAGGAGAAGAGGCCGACCCAGAGCACTTAGGACCCTTAGGGGTATGTTGATTTTGGAAATGTTGGTTATTTCTTTTGAATTCGGGATTACTATATAATCTGAAATATGAATAGTATATTCGATTTTGGATGTAATCCCCTAGTGGATACTTAAACCTCAGGTTATATATGTATAGAATCCGGGAGTGCCGGGGAATTGGTTTTACACTCTGTCATACGTGAATGTAGATAAACTGCACAGGTGATTATATTCGAATTTTGAAATGGAGACCAGGAACAGGAAAGAGATTTTGAATGATTTTGTGAAAACCCTACCACAAAGTAGGAGATTGAAACGAGTTTAAGTTATCCGAAGGTCTCTAATCTACTTTAATTATTTAATATCGAATTATAGTTACATGATTAAAGGCAGGGTGTTACATTTTGGTATCAGAGCTGTAGTTCCTGGCAAGGGTAGAGTTTGCTAGGATAGCTCCCTTAGTTGATCTTAGTGATAGTAGATGATTGGTGAATGGTTGTGGTATATACACATAGATTCTCTGCTATTGTGGATGCATAGGAGATTGGTGGACTATGTGTATACATTATCTGTGGTATTGACATGGAGAGGATGGGTTGGTTAAGGACCAGAGGGGTAGGATTAATGAATTAAGAGAGAATGGAGCGGAATGAAGACCAAGCTCAATCCACTCAGGAAGAGACTCGAAATGAAGAGACTGCTGAAGAGTCATGTGGGGTACCAGCTCGAAATGAAGAGACTGCTGAAGAGTCATATGGGGTACCAGCTAGAAAAGAAAGAGATCTCTAATACTGGGTTTCGTTGTTTTGCAAGCACCTACCTCCAGTATTCAGAGGGAGATTTGATCCCCAAGCAACTGAAGACTAACTGAATCAGCTGGAAAAGATATTTGAAGTGCTTGAATGCTCGACGGAGGTAAAATCATAGTTGGCTGTGTGTGAGTTAGGGGGGATGCAAATCGATGGTAGCGGAATATCACCCCAACGTTGCAAAGCAAAAATATGCCATTGACTTGGGAATTGTTTCAACAAGAATTCAATGAGAAGTATTTTCCCAAATCAGTGCGACTCGAGAAAGAGACTGAGTTCTTATCAATCAAGCAGGGTGTCACGGAGATCTTTGATGATTGCTAGTCTCATTTTATCCGGCTAGCTAGGCATTCCTTTTATCTACGGCGAAGAGATGATAAGGAATGGAGTTTGGATATGCTAATTCATGAGTGCGGCGTGAATTGAGCAAGTAGTTAGTCACCTATTAATTCATGGGGTTTAACAAAACGATAAAAGAGTATATAAGCATTGAGAATCATTTAAAAGATTCATATCCTGCCAAGGGTACCAGTAGCTGCAGTGAACCCAGTAAGCATAATGCTTCTCATAAGTTGAAGAATTAGGGGTTCTCATCCAAAGGTGATGGTATGAAGCCCTATCAGCCTAGGAATCGTGAACCATAGAAAGCCTTCACGGGGTGGATATGTCTTTGTTGCAACCAGGTACATCAAGGCCGAACGTGCGAGGGGCGAGTGATATGTTATAATTGTCAACAACCTGGAGCATTGCTAGTGAATGCAACCGGTCGCCGGTTGAGCGAAGGTCTAGGACTCAGAGCAGAGTGTTTGCTATGATACACGAAGAAGCTCAGAGGTTCCCCGACCAGATCCAAAATAAACTCTTTCTCGATGATAGGTTATTAGAAATTTTGTTTAATTCGGGTGCAAGTTATTTTTTCTCATTGTGATGATTGTGTGAAGCGCCCGGAACTGTGTGTATAAACTGCTAGTTGAACTAGTTGTGACGATGTTAATGATTGTTAAGGCTACGATTCCTGATGCTTGTGGGAAGTGTGTGAGAATTATGGAAAGGCATGTGCCTATAGTTGTTTTGCTGTGTTTGCGAGGTTACCAATTGGAAGTCCTATGGGATCTTAATTGGTTGACGACAAGAAATGTACTTGCTGTGCATATGAATTCGATAAACCACATCCGTCGACTGTCGTTAGGTTGGTTCATGATGATTTTCGTTGGTGACATTTGGATATACTGTATAAGTAGCCATAGATTGTGGTCTCATGGTTGGGACAGGAAGTAGAATGTATGAGTAGTTTCTAGACTCTCGTTACAACAATATTTCTAATTAGAGATGAGTAATGGAAAGAGCTATCTACGGAGGATTCAGATCGGAAAGGGCTATCTACGGAAAGTTCTGATAGGAGAGGGCTACCTATGGAGAGTTTGATCGGAGAGGGCTACCTATGGGGAAATCTGATCGCAAAGGGCTACCTACGGAGAGTATAGTACCGTAGTGTGGAGCCACCGTGACGACAAACCCTAGCGTGAAGCCGCCGTGACGACAACCCTTGGAGTGCAGCCGCCTTGATGACGAACCGTGGAATGCAGCCGTCGTGATGTTGAATTGTAGATTAGCACTATGGAAGCATTGGTTCTCCATGATATGGTATTGTAATGACTCCCACAGGGAATGGGTTTTCCTGAGATAAGAAGTCATATGGCTCTGTATGATTCAAGTTGAAACGGGCCAAAGTCAGGCACAGATAAATCTGGATTGTGAGGGCTGTCAAGTGTAGTGGGAGGTTCCTGTGGGACTCCTACTAAATTAATCTAACAGTGTTAAGGCATAGATGAGGGAAAAGACCTCAGAGTGTGCAGCGGAAGCATGGTGAATGTAATGCGCTTGAGAATTATGTTGAGCAGAAGCTTGAACTTGCAGTAAGAATGATGTGTCAATCATGGCTTCGGGAAGTAAAACTTCGATGCCAATTTATCTGGTAAAGGGGTCTTGAAGGATCCTAGTTTGGTGAAAAGAATTTGTGGTGGTTGGAATTATTAAAATGCCTGGTTCCAGCTTGTTGCAATTGTGCATTGTGAGTCTCTCACCTGCGGCCGCATAGGGTGATTCCTATGGCGGAGGACCGTTCCGCTGGGGCGGTAGTTACGGGGGATTGACTATTTGTGAGCCGCGAGGCTATGTATATGCACTGCCACGCCAATAGTCCCTGAGTCGCTAGCAACGGTTCGGGTAAAGACTGTGTGTCTTCCCGGCGGTAAAAGGGGATGAGGGTGGAGTGTGATTGTGAATCTGTGATAGTTGTGAACAAGCTGGGATTAGGGTGTGGTCGTATGGCAGAGCAGAGCTAGTTCAGCTGATGGTGAATTCGACAACATGATCGGGGGTTGTCACTTGTGGGGGCGCTTACCCCGACATGGCCAGCATGGCTAGCCACTAGGCTGGTTGCACCGGTGTTGACCCTAGGCCGAAAGGCGGTGCGTAAAATTAGAATCTGCGATGCATATTGGATATGGGAGTTGCGTGAATGCTGGAAGGGCCATGTGTATTTGTGCAAGCGGCGAGAGCTGAGATATTCTTGTAAATAATGGTAAGTTGTGTGATTGTGAATCTTGTGATGTTAGTTATGCATCAATGTGAAATCTGCTGCAAATGTTGTGGGATACCCAAAAGTCCTGGTTGGATGAGGGTAATGCTGTGAAAGTTAATACAGCAAAAGATGAAGTGTATATGAGTACAGCTAAGGCTGTCGGTTTTGTGTAATGAATTTGTGATGCTTGAGTTATTCCTGCAAGAAGGGTGACTAGATTGGGCAGGGTGGTGGCATATGCCTCCTAACTGCTATGGTTGTATGAGATGTGCTAGTTCACTTTTTAACTGAGGGTTTGCAGTAGTTACATTACGTAACGATAATGTTTTGTGGCAATCAACATGAGGCGATTGCATTTGTTAACCATTGTATGGTGATTATGAGCATTCCGAGTGTTTTTGTGGGAAATTGAGCACTGCACAATAAGTTCGTTTGAGATTCTTGTGAGAATCAAAGTGTGAAGTATTGTTTGTGTGGGTGGTCTAAAAGAGACTGTCCCAATAAGAAATGAATTGTAAAACGGAAGCCATCATGAAGGGGCATCCAAAGTTGTGGTTTAAGTTGTGTAGCAAATTTCGAGGACGAAATTTATTTTACGGGGGGAGAAATGTAATATCCCAAAAAGTGATTAAGGGCTAATGACTTTAAAAGTGGATATAATTATTGTTGAATAAACACTTTTGGAGAATGTGTGATGGGAATTTGGATATTTTCATGATTCCAATGGATTCCTTGTGAAAATTTATGTGGGAATGATGTTTGGTATGAAAATGGAACCAATGGAAGCAAAGATGCAAAATCTAAAATTCTGTCCAGTGAAACTCTATTCTGGGCAGTCTTCTCGTGTGGATGTTTTGACTAAGCAAATGATGTCATAAAATTATGAAACTTTCCAGTCTTAAAGATAACATCCCAAGCTTCAAAATGGACATATAATTTGTGCCATTTCGTTTTGGGAACTGGGAGATATGACTGTCCAAAGGTTGAGGTCGAAAATGGACTCTGTTCTGGGGCAGTGATGAAATTTGTGTAATTCTGGAATTTTGTGGTGATTTCTAATAATGGTCCATATTTTTTCTATAAAGAGGACTTAAATACGTTTCATTTGGCTTTGGAATCACCTCATTTCAATTTTTCTAGAATTAGTTATGATTTTTCAAAGTTTGGGCAGAAAATCTGCCAGAAAATCCGAAAATGGGAATTATGACATCATCTCATTAAAAGATGATGTCAGCATGGAATTACATATGTTATCATCTTCCTCAGCTCATTTCTGTCGCACACAGCAGCTGAATGAGGAGTGAGAACGTTGAGGTTTGTAGAGAGAGAAAGGAGAAGAAAAATCACAAGGTAAGCCGATTTCTCCGACGATTTAGCTCCTAACGCGTATAACTCCGATCCTAAGCTACTCCTCTTTGTTCTTTAAGGTTTGGAAGCTCAAAATCTGTTGTTGAGCACTTAGGGTTTTCAGCAATATTTGGGAAAAGCTTGTGGGAGCTTGAGGTAACTTCCAAACTTTCGTATATTGCTTATTCTGGCTGCTGTGGGCAATTTAATCGGTGAAATTTCACCGGATTGCCATTGGTTTTAAAGTTTGGAAATTATATGGCCTAGGGGTTATGCTGCCCAAATTGGGTCTTAATGTTAGTTGTAACCTAATGTAATGGTTAATAAAGTGGTTAGGAGTAGAAAGGAACGCGTTTACGGAGCCGAAACCGAAAAACCCCAATTTTTCCCGGAGAACATGTATATTTCGGCCAAGGCTGTAAATGGGTCTTAGAGTTGGATTTTCAATCATTTGATGATTCCATTGGATTCAGTGGGCGAAAATAGGTGGGGTTACAGTTGGGCACTTTTTCAAAAAAAGGCCGAGAAAGCATAATTACGGAAACACCCCTAAAACCCTAAAAGTAGGGCTGCCAAGGGCAATTTCGTAATTTGACATTGAATTTGATAATTCTGGGTACAGAAATGGATTCCTTGGGCGGAAATATGTTAGGATAGCCCAGATTAGAATTTCGGGAAAAGTGCAACCGGACCGGGTACGGCGGGCCCGGGCCGGGTCCCCGGGGGTATTTTTGTAAATTTTCATTATAGACTCATATAACCCCAAGTAACACTATGGAAGTGTCTAAATGGTGCATTTGGAATTGTAGGATTCGATATTTGCCGCCCTCGTGAGCCAACTGCGCTGAAGGACGTCAGGAAAGGACAAGGTAGTGACTCTCTCTCTTATACTATGTGTAATGCTCTGTATGTGTGTGTTATCATTGTTCTGTGATGAATCTTTGATGCTGCTGCGGTTACAGCTGGTGATAGCTGTCGTTTACAGCGCAAGCTGTCGTTTACAGCGCAAGCTGTCGTTATTGTGATTACAGCGTAAGCTGTCGTGATGGTGATTACAGCGTAAGCTGTCGTGATGAAGATTACAGCGAGAGCTGTCGTATTGTGTATACAGCCGTGAGTGCTATCGTTTGTGGTGAAAACCATGTATCTTTGAGATTGATGTTGCTGTTGTTGCTGGTTGTGATTTATATACATGCTTGGTATTTATACATTGTATGAGTGGTTTGTTACTACTGAGATTCTCTCGAATCTCATTCTTTCCTATGACTAACCTTTCAGACAGGGCATGTGGCTCAAAGGAGAAGAGGCCGACCCAGAGCACTTAGGACCCTTAGGGGTATGTTGATTTTGGAAATGTTGGTTATTTCTTTTGAATTCGGGATTACTATATAATCTGAAATATGAATAGTATATTCGATTTTGGATGTAATCCCCTAGTGGATACTTAAACCTCAGGTTATATATGTATAGAATCCGGGAGTGCCGGGGAATTGGTTTTACACTCTGTCATACGTGAATGTAGATAAACTGCACAGGTGATTATATTCGAATTTTGAAATGGAGACCAGGAACAGGAAAGAGATTTTGAATGATTTTGTGAAAACCCTACCACAAAGTAGGAGATTGAAACGAGTTTAAGTTATCCGAAGGTCTCTAATCTACTTTAATTATTTAATATCGAATTATAGTTACATGATTAAAGGCAGGGTGTTACAGCCAGTACTAACATTTGGCATCAGAACTAGGCTCTTATTTAATGGAATTAGTTATCTCAAGAGTTATCAGTGGCTGATTTTAGGTGTTATATGCTTTCAGAAGGTTTTGATTATATAGTTCCACCTCTTTTAAAAGATATTGATTTTTCTTTTTCAAAAGCTAGAATGACTAGTTTTATCAAAGTATTTGATTTTGATATGTGGGACATTTTTACAAATGCCTTTGATTTCAAACTGAGAAAGGATTGGACAAAAAGGGAAAAGAAAATGTTTTTATTAAACATTAGAGTGATGAAAATTCTGTATAGTGCTTTAACCGAAAATGATTTTAAGAAAATTAGATTTTGTTCTACTGCTAAAGATAATTGGGACACTCTTGATTCTATGTATACTTCTAACAAGTGTGTTGAAGTTAAAAGTATTGATAGTTCATGTGAAACTACAAGCTCGCATCTATAGTGCATGAACAATTGAAAGTTGATCATGAAAAAGGAGAAATCCTAGAACATTTACATACAGTCAACATGGATAGACAAAAAGAAGAGAATTCCCAAAAAGAGCTCGCTAAAAGAGACATGAAAAATCACTCTCCGAAGCTCAAGATGAACTTATGGTAAAAAGTTCCAATTCCTCTTGTGATTTTTGTAAAACTGATTTTCAGAGTCTACATAAGATTGTTTTTCAGCTAGTTGTTGATTCTATTGAGAAAAGCAAACATGTTTTTAAATATGCTGGAAAGGTTGTTGGGAAGAAAGAATGTTCAAATAAAATCCATTTGAGTTTTTACTATCATGATCGACATAATATTTGTATGATATAGCATAATGCATATCTTCATACAATTTGTAATTATTGTGGCAAATCCAGCATATTTCTCGCACATGTTATATTAGAAGATATTCCTATGTGAGAAATAAATATGTTTGGGTTTTGAAAGAACAAGTAAAATTGAATGATAACAGTCAAGGACCCAAGCATATGTGGGTACCAAAATGTCCAACTAGAACTTTATGTATGCAGGACAATCTGAAAAGAAATGGATATAAGGGTATAGAGAAGATGAAGAAGAAGCCAAGATGTTTTCATACACTAATTAAAAAGGTTCATACCTCAAAAGAGAACTCTCAGAACATCCATTGCTAGAGCTGCAGAGCATAACCATAGAAAGAAGCAATAAATAAAAGGAGTATGTTTCACCTCAAGGAAGGGCTACCATAATGTACCATTCAACCATATTGAGGAGAACAAGAGGAGGAGGATCTCTCATATACAAAGAAAGATGCAGTGGGTATGCAAAGGCAATCCTCCAAGCATTTAATGTAAAATTAAACAATAGTAAAACCTCCTACACTATCATCTTTAATATTTATTGAGGTTTATACCTTGTTACCTTAGGAATGACCATTACACATATGTTCTTGTAACCCCCTCCGTAATTATATCGGAAATACGCGATTAAAATGAAATAGAGACCAATAATAATCAAATAACATTTACTAACCCATCACATGACGGGGTTTTCATAAATACTTTTTGAAATCATTTATAAACTTGGTCTCATATTCACATTTCGAATACAATTACTACACGAAGATAAATCACATTCATATAAATATCAGAGTGCACAACTTAATCATCCCGACAATCTCTGGTACATACCTTCACTAAAGATACATAGGGTACAATTGCCCATTACAATTCTTCAAATGGGGATTACACAATCTCATCTCGGAGGAGTCCTAGCCGCTCCCTCCACGAGCCACTTGCCCTGTCTAAATTGTTGGTAGGGGAGAGTGAGATTCGAGAGAATCTCAGTAGGAAACAGATACCATAATGCATGCATGATAGATGCTATGTGTATGACATGTTAGCTTTATCTAGATGCATGCCCCATAATGACATTTCTACATGCTCAATATTTCATGTAACAAAACTATGGCCACAGCAAAACAGAAACAGAGCTTCATTTATTCAAATATGCTCTACACAATCAAGTAAAGCAATCACATACATCACTACACAAGCAAAGATATCAAATACATGCAAGTAAGGTAAGTCCCCTACCTCCATTCTTTTATCCTCGATTTGCGTGCCAGCAACTCGGGGCTTCACATTCGATCCTACAATGTCAAATGTACCATTTAGACACTTCCATAGTGTTTCTGGGGGTTATATGAATTTATCTTGAAAAATTACTAAAATACCCCCGGGGACCTGGCCCCATCATACCCGGTCCGGCTGTACTTTTCTCGAAATTCTAACCTGGGCTATCCTGACATATTTTTGCCCAAGGAATCCATTTCCAAACTTGGAATTATCAAATTCAATGTCAATTACAAAATTACCCTTGACAGCCCCACTTTTAGGGTTTCGAGGGCGTTTTCGTAATTATGCTTTTTCGGCCTTTTTTGAAAAAGTGACCAACTGTAACCCCACCTAATTTTCGCTCCTGAACTCAATGGAATCATCAAATCATTGAAAATCCAACTCTAAGACCCATTTATAGCCCAGACCGAAATATATGGATTTTCCGGGAAAAATCGGGGTTTTGCGATTTCGGCTCCGTAAACGCGTTTCTTTCCACTCGTAACCACTTTATTGACTATTCCATTAGGTTACAACTACCATTTAGTATCAATTTGGGCAGCATAACAGCCCCACACACCCATTTTCCATTTTTGAAACCAATGACAATCCGGCGAAATTTCACCGATTAAATTGTCCACAGCAGCCAGAATAATCAATACACAAGAGTTTGGAAGTTACCTCAAGCTCCCACTAGCTTTTCCTTCTTGTGGCTGAAAACACTAACTTCAAAGTACCAAAAGAGGAGCTTCCAAACCTTAAAGAACATAAAGGAGTAGCTTAGGATCGGAGTTATACGCGTTAGGAGCTAGATCGTCGGAGAAATCGGCTTACCTTACGAGATTTCTTCCTCTTTCTCTCTCTAAAGATCCCATATGCTCTCTCTCTATTTCAGCTGTTCTCAGCGTCAGAAATGAGGAGGAAGAAGGGAAAAAACCGTTTTAATTCCATGCTTATGTCATCTTGCCTTTTGATGATGTCATAATTCCCAAAATTGGCATTTTCGGATTTTCTGGCAGATTTTCTGCCCAATATTTGAAAAATCATAACTAATTCTAGAAAACTCGAAATGAGGTGATCCCAAAGCCAAATGAAAGGTATTTAAGTCCTCTTCATTGGAAAAATATGATCCATTACTAGAAATCACCACACAATTCCAGAATTATACAAATTTCATCACTGCCCCAAAACAGAGTCCATTTTCGACCTCAAACTTTGGACAGTCATATCTCCCAGTTCCCAAAACGAAATGGCACAAATTATATGTCAATTTGGAAGCTTGGGATGTGAACTTCAAGACTAGAAAGTTTCATAATTTTCTGACTTCATTTGCCTAGTAAAAACATCCACACGAGAAGACTGCCCAGACAGAATTCACACTGGACAGCATTTCCAATTTTTTGCAACCAATGTGTCCAATCCAATTTAAATCAATTCCAATGATTAAATACCACAACATGACACCATTTCCATCACAATATCCCATTCAATTCCTCCCTCTATTCTAAGTCAATTTGGATGTTAATCCATAATTGAACTCAAATACAGGGTTTTGGCGTTGCTCATAACACAAGTGACTACAATCCACTTTATATTCTCTAAAAGGGTTCATTAATCACTAACCACGTCCACTTTTGTAGTCATTAACCCCTAATCACAATTTGGGATCTTGCTAAACCGGGGCTTAGCAATCCACTAATCTCAGGCTTATTCTCTAGCCTCGAGTCTCGAAATTCGGGGTATTACAGTTCTCACAATCTTTAGAAAATTCATTCATAAAGAATCACAATGTTCAATAGCTTAACACTTTATGTATATACCCATACTTCAAGAGAAAATATTTTTATGCATGTAGTCATGTTTAATTCACTATGCTCAATTTATTTGAATTGACTATATTCTTAGGGCATGCGAATTATGATTCCTACAAGCTAACCATAAGTGGATCCAAATAAACTTGGATACCGAAAGAAGAAAAAGATCTATATGCTTTTGTAGGAAGAAGAAAAGAATGCTCTGTTTACGATAATTAAAATAGGAGTAAATAGAGGGTACATGAACTCTGAGTGAGAACTCAAGTTCATATCAAGTTATGGAATTAAACTTGGGTTCTAGACATATACTCAAGCTCACAAACTTGTAGTTTTAAAGTGAAATTCGAGTTCAAAAAGGAAATTGAAGAAAAGATTCATTCAAAAAGCATGGGTTACCCAAGTGATCTTGGAGGACTTGAGTGCAAAGATATAAGGAGATGGAAACTAATTAGAGTGTCTACAAGTTATACTTAACCCAGGTACGCTGTATCAGTGTAGGAAATTTTTTACAGAACTTAAGTGTCGAGACTTTATATCAGTCATTTTAAAACTCAAATGTTATACTCATTCTTCCTAACTCAATTCGAGTGGTAAATACGTGCTCCTTACTGTATACCATTAGTGATCAATCATTTATGGTTTTTAAAATGTTTTCAGATTATTAAATGTACCGGAAATAGAGTTGTGCGTAATCTTTCTATAGATTGGAGTTTGAAATACACATTTTAAAAACTTGCTTAGATTTCAATCCATCTTATTAGTACATACACATGATTTGAAAATTAGTCATATTTTATCTACATTCAAATCGGTTTCAAAATTGGAAGTTAATATTTTTGTATATTGAAAGTCATAAATGCGTCAAATTCATCCACCTGAGTATTTCCCCGTCGTTGACATATTGATCCTAAATATGCTATCCAATGCTTGAACTCTTTAATCTTTATTCTCTAACATGTTAGACCTTATGTCTAACAAGTTAACTATATATGTTAGTTTCAAGTGTATTTCCTAGAAAAGAATTCAATATGTGAAAGCCTTGTACCTAATGCACAAATTTTTATTGGCCAAGTTATTCCAAGCATTATGAATGTTCATTAATGCATTAAATCTTAGTGTATTAACCATTATAGTGGAATAACTTACTTGGATAAAATTCTAGCACGCTAGTCATTTGGACTAACAAGCTTGTGCTTCGTATTTAATAAATCCATATATATGTTCTTGTTGATATCAACTATCTTTGGATAACCAGTGTCTTGTATTTGAATCATTGGTTTGAATATTCTAAACTTGAAGGATCAAGATAGTTTGTGGGCCAGAACCAAATTCAATAAACTTATATATGTCTATTGAGCTAATCCTTTGGTTATCTATATGACTCTTGCTCTTTGGAAAATCCTCCAACATGTTAACTCTGATGATCAACATGTCTAGTCGAACTTCAAAATAAAGCTTTCTGATATATATATATATATACATATTTTATAACTATTGACTTCCACCATTTTTAACATGAATATTGATTATTAACATGTTTCAAAAGTTAGTATTGCATGTATTGAAAATCTTAAATTCGTAATGCATATTTTTTATTTGAAAGAACATTTGAGATTTTGAAACAAATTTGCGTATTTCATTCTTGAAAACTTTATTTCATTCATAATTTATCATTTCATAAAAGTTGGTTATTATGGATAGACTTTCTACTCTCTTGATCTAACTTACATGGATTGTATGAAAATATTATGAATGGAATATTTTCTATATAAAGTTTATTTACAAATTGTCATTGATCTTTGAAAATCATCACTATTGGTATAATTTGTTCATTAGCCTTTATGATTTATTGGCTTGAATTTATTTAATTGGGCAAAATTTTATTTTGGTCTTTGTTGGTTTATTGTACTCTTTGCTCAAATATCATATGGCTTAATTAAATAAGAGCATAAGAGTTGTTATGTCTAATATTACGTGAACCCAAGAAAAGCTGGGTACCAAAAGAGCATGTATTTATACTTTTATAGGAGTTGATCAAGATGCTCTGCTTTTGGAAACAAAGAATTGAGGCTAATAGAGTAAACATGATTGGCAGTGTTGCAGTGTGAGTAGAAATAGAATATATGGTATCACTCGAGCGATCATTTGAGTGACACCCCATCACTAGCAAGTAACTAGCTAGTGATATAGTCAGAGAAGTAGAAAAGGGAGGAAGATCTCTTAAATAGGCCTAGCTATGATTTATTTCAAAACAACTCAAGGCCAAGAATAGGTCTAGCCATTATGAGCCTTTATTGCCTATCCTTATTGTCTCAAGGTGATCAGACATCTCTACTATGATATGGAACCAACAGAAATGTTTGGAGGAAGACACTAACATTGAAGAGGTGTTGAAAACAACAATCAGAAATTAGAAGGTCACCATCTTTACCTTAAAGATTAATGAGTGGATAAGGTATCAACAACCTCCCACTAGACCTTTGAAAGAATATGATAAACCTAAGATGTACAGAATCATCAGGCTGGGTGAACCTAAGTTGATTCTCAACTATAATCCTAGCTTTATGTCTAATCTTCACAAAATTATATGGTACATCTAAACTAGAGCTAAGGTGAACAAAGCCAATAACTTCACTCACTTCATCGAGAAGAGTTATCACACATTGGCCTATATTATCATCAAGGAGGAAAGGAACACTGGAGAAATAATGTCTTTCAAAGAACAAGAGGTACATACATACTTCTACAAAGCATACTCCAATTCCATACCCTTATTCGTTATCTCTATTCCTCAAGAATAACAAGATATAGTACCTATAGCCAAATAAGCCCTTTGTGAGGACTCTTATAGTTGAGAAGCTGCATATCCAAAGGGTGAATATACACTTGTCACTAGTGGGCGGTACTAGCTAGAGATAGAGAACAAAACTTAAGGTATCCTGAGATGATGAAGTACAATCCTCAACTAGAGCTAGGTCAACTAGAGCCTCTTTCATTGGATCCACCATTCAAACAAACTAAGCTTCACTTGTTGTTATCAATGAGAAGCATTAAGGTTGTAGATGATAGAGTTAAGAAGTTATGTGCTATGATGAATTAGAACTTCCAAATGTTGTTTACTCAACACAAGATGTGTAGAGGATAGGAATTGAGACTTCAAGGATATATGAGACATGACACTTTGCTAGAGCTAGTCTCCTTGGTCCTTCATTCTTTAGTCTATCTATCTAGGACTATCTAAGAGAGACGCCTTAACAATCACAGAGAGCTTACTATGAACAATACTGAGTTCATCACTTATGTGAATAGAAAGATTAGACAACTCTGTGATTTGATCGACCAAAACTTCAAAACCTTATTCTGAGCTCAACTTGGTATACTTAAATGCTCACAAAGACTACACTTTAGAATACCTCAATGCTGATGACATCATTAAATAGTGAGTAGCCAATGATGCATCAATGGACTTCAGAGAACTATGCCTTGAGTGATTACGACATTGCTCGAGTGAGGTATTACATTCTTAATGAAAATTCTCTAAGTTGCATTACTCAAGTAAGCACTCAAGTAATGGTCTAGTAGAATCACTCGAGTGACTAGTCTAGTAATACAAGGTTACAGCCTTAAAACCCTGAATAACATTGTCATTTTCAAAACTTGATTTCTCTCCAAATCTTCAAATCTTCATACTCATTTTCTCTACAAAATTTCCAATGGTCTTACAAATTTTTAGAGAGTTATTAACTGTATTCCTCATAACAATATTCTTTTAAGCCATGGATTCATTAAAGGGGAGCTACACATATGATTTATATATTAAAGTTCATCTCCTCTTATTTCAAGAAATTCTTTTTAGCATACCCATTTGTATTCACTATCTTTTGATTAGTTTTGATGATAAGTTACTCTTATATTTTTCCTTTCATGATTTTAATTTTAACATATCATATAGAAAGGAACATTTTGTTATTTGGTTGAATTAACCATTCTGTTTGTAAGAAAAATTTAAATTTGTGACAGGAGAATTTTTTTTGTAAAAAAAACAATCCTCAACATACTACAAGAAGAATATATCAACTTTGAGGACATATGCTTTAACATTTAATTAAGGAAAATATATTGGCTGCAACATTCAAAGCAACAAATACATATTCCAATAGAAATAAGCATAAGCATGATGCTATAGAAATATGGAATAGAAGCTCAATCAATAGGTGAACCCTGAAGACAACATGAATATATATCAGAGTTGCACAGCAAAAGTGTGGTGAATACAATATCATGGAACTAGCATTGCAAGGAAAAAGACTTTATGAATCTACCATCAGCTTGCCAAATCTAAATGAGCATTTCTAAACCCTCTATCTTTATATTTTGAGAATACATTTCATATATTTAATTTCAATTTGCCTTGATTATGAAAGTTTTCTTGAAACCCTCTCCAAATCCATTCTTCACTTGCATCACATTAAAAATGAAAATAATTTCAAATAGGGGGAGAGAAAATTGTTTTCTTGACATATTCATTAATGAAAAGAAAGACTTTTCTAATTTGCTTTTGAATTTACTTCTTCACAAGCATCTCTTCTTTATACTTCAAACTTTTTGCTGATGTCAAATAGGGGGAGAGAAAGGCAAGAAAAATATGTTGCATTTAATTTGCTTTTATAATTCACACATATTTTTCTTAAAGGATTTGCTATCATCAAAAAGGGGGAGAATGTTAGATATGATTAGTTTTGATGATATCAAATATAGATGCCAAATATTAAGAACAAAAAGTTTGTGTAATGTGTTTATCTCCTTTATTGACTAACTGCTATATTTAATGTGAAAAATCTTATAGATTAGTCATGCAAATAAAGATGATATCTAGTTGGGTTATGAAAAAATATTATTAAGAGGAAAAACAAGAAGAAAGAAATTGAAGAAATAAGAACTTGAAAGATCTAATGAGAATATAAAGATTCAAGCTCTTAGAAGTGATACCAGAGGTTTCTATGATCAAATGGAGTTTGGGAATAGTCAATTTGAAGCTAAGAAAACTTATATGGAAGTTATGGAATTTCCACAAGGTAATTACTTGAGTAATAGCTCTCTGCCAAGTTTTGGAAGGCATTACTCTAGCGATTACTTGAGCGATTACCATGATCACTCAAGTGATCACTTGCGTGATGAGCATTCTGTTGTGCTATGCTTTCGCTCAGTATAGTAGAGGTTCGGTATTTTAGCCATATCTCTCTAACAGCATGTCTGATTGAGTTAAAACTAGTTTCATATGAAACTAGACTCCCAACACGTCTAATACACACCACACTCACATTCAAAGCAGTTTGGATAAGAGAGATATGAGTTTTGGAAAATGACACATAAATCACTGTCATATTCCAAAACAGGTTTGGCATTTTGGATATAACTCTCAAACTACATGTCGGATTGAGATGAAACTAGCTGCATATGAAACTATACTTAAATTACTTTCTATGGATATTTCATGGGTCATATTTGGATTTATATTCGAAGTGGTATGACTTCTTAAAGTTGACCCTTATGAATTCAGCCATTGTCTTATGCAGTATCACTATTTAGATCGTAACTCGGTTGTAACCTTACAGTGTGTAAGAGGGAGTAACTCTGTGAGAGATTTTAAAAGGCTTCACATGTGCCCAGCTAAACTTGTGGGTTGTAAAGGCTTTTCTTACGCTCGGATTAAATAAGAAATGGTGGATTGGAAATCTCAGGAGGAGCTTGGGGACTGGACGTAGGTTATCGTGGATTGAACCAAACCAGGATAAATCACATTTTACATACTCTCTTTTTTAAGCTTTTATATTTCGAGCATATATTAACTATTGATTTATGATTCATTACTTTCATACTTATTGCTCTCATTAAGATGCAGAAATATTTTCAAAGTTCTTAAGTAACTATCAAACACCCAATTCACCCCCTTTTGGGTGTCGGCCAATTCTAACAAGAGTAAGCATTAAAGTGTTCTCTACTGAAAACCCACCATGTATTTGCTAACGAATGGGCACCAAGTGTAATACCCCAAATTTTGAGACTTGAGGATAGAGAATAAGCCTGAGATTAGTGGATTGCTAAGCCCCGGTTTAGCAAGATCCCAAATTGTGATTAGGGGTTAATGACTATAAAAGTGGACGTGGTTAGTGATTAATGAACCCTTTTAGAGAATATAAAGCGGATTGTAGTCGCTTGTGTTATGAGCAACGCCAAAACCCTGTATTTGAGTTCAATTGTGGATTAACATCCAAATTAACTTAGAATAGAGGGAATAATTGAATGGGGTATTGTGATGGAAATGGTGTCATGTTGTGGTATTTAATCATTGGAATTGATTTAAATTGGATTGGACACATTGGTTGCAAAACTAGAAATGTTGTCCAGTGTGAATTCTGTCTGGGCAGTCTTCTCGTGTGGACGTTTTTAATAGGCAAGTGATGTCAGAAAATTATGAACCTTTCCAGTCTTAAATTTCACATCCAAAGCTTCACAATGGACAAATAATATGTCCCATTTCATGTTGGGCACTAGGAGATATGACTGTCCAAAGTTTGAGGTCGAAAATGGACTCTGTTTTGGGGCAGTGATGACATTTGTGTAATTCTGGAATTTTGTGGTGATTTCTAGTATTGGTAAATATTTTTCCTATAACGAGGACTTAAATACCTTTCATTTGGCTTTGGGATCACCTCATTTCGATTTTTCTAGAATTAGTTATGAGTTTTCAAAGATTGGGCAGAAAATCTGCCAGAAAATCCGAAAATGCCAATTTTGGGAATTATGACATCAGCATAATAAAACATGACATCATCCTAATATTAAAGCACCTTTTCTTCATCTTCCTTCCTCCAAACCGACGCCATTCTGCAACAGAAATAAAGAAAAAGGGTTGAGAGGCTTTTGGGAGAAAAGGAGAAGAGAACTCGCAAGGTAAGCCGATTTCTCCGACGATCTAGCTCCTAACGCGTATAACTCCGATCCTAAGCTACTCCTTTATGTTCTTTAAGGTTTGGAAGCTCCTCTTTTGGTGTTTTGAAGTTAGGGTTTTCAGCCACAAGAAGGAAAAGCTAGTGGGAGCTTGAGGTAACTTCCAAACTCTTGCATATTGACTATTCTGGCTGTTATAGACAATTTAATCGGTGAAATTTCGCCGGATTGTCTTTGGTTCTAAAAATGGAAAATGGGTTTGTGGGGCTGTTATGCTGCCCAAATTGATACTAAATGGTAGTTATAACCTAATGGAATAGTCAATAAAGTGGTTAGGAGTAGAAAGGAACGCGTTTATGGAGCCGAAACCGAAAAACCCCAATTTTTCACGGAGTACATGTATATTTCGGCTAAGGCTATAAATGGGTCTTAGAGTTGGATTTTCAATGATTTGATGATTCCATTGAGTTCAGGAGCAAAAATTAGGTGGGGTTACAGTTGGGCACTTTTTCAGAAAAGGCCGAAAAAGCATAATTACGAAAACGCCCCTAAAACCCTTAAAGTAGGGCTGTCAAGGGTAATTTTGTAATTGACATTGAATTTGATAATTCCGAGTCTGGAAATGGATTCCTTGGGCGAAAATATGTCAGAATAGCCCATGTCAAAATTTCAAGAAAAGTACAGCCGGACCGGGTACGGCGGGGCCGGGCCGGGTCCCCGGGGGTATTTTAGTAAATTTTCAATATAGCCTCATATAACCCCCAGAAACACTATGGAAGTGTCTAAATAGTACATTTGACATTGTAGGATCGAATGTGAAGCCCCGAGTTGCTGGCACGCAAATCGAGGAGAAAAGACTGGAGGTAGGGGACTTACCTTACTTGCATGTATTTGATATCTTTGCTTGTGTAGTGATGTATGTGATTGCTTTATTTGATTGTGTAGAGCATATTTGAATAAATGAAGCTCTGTTTCTGTTTTGCTGTGGCCATAGTTTTGTTACATGAAACATTGAGTATGCAAAAATATCATTATGGGGTATGCATCTAGATAAAGCTAACATGTCATACACATAGCATCTATCATGCATGCATTATGGTATCTGTTTCCTACTGAGATTCCCCAGAATCTTACCCTCCCCTATCAACATTTTAGACAGGGAAGGAAGATTGAGGATGACGCAAGCATCCAAGGATGAAGAGGACTCGTTTCTGGGTGAGAGTTTAGTAGTTGGTTATCAATGCGTAATTGGGATTATATATTTGTATATTTGGATCAATATTGAGCATGTATTCGAGTAGGTTGTGTAATCCCTAGGGGTGGAGTTGTATGGGCTAGTGTGCCCTATGATTATTGAGCGAAGATATGAGACCCGTGATTTCCGGGAAGTTATATTGCGTACTCTGACAATCGTATAAATGTAATTTATCTTCGCATAGTAATTATATTCGGAGTGTAAATATGAGACCGTGTGTTAGAATGATTTCGAAATGTATTTGTGAAAACCCCGTCTGGTTGATGGGATTATAAAGGTTGTTTTGTCTTATTGGTCTCTATTTCATGTTAATCACGTAATCCGGATATTAATTACGGCAGTGGGTTACATTTTGGTATCAGAGCTGCAGTTCCTGGCAAACATGGGAATTTGCTAGGATAATGGCAGTAGTTGCTGCCTTAAGTCATAGGAGATAACTTTGTTTATTGTGGTATACACATTATGGTCCCTGCTATTTATGGATATATGAGTTTAAGGGCTATGTGTATACATGAATTGTGTTGTGGATATGGTGAGTCAGTATGATTCACCCGAGGATTTGAGGTGTAGACCTAAGGGTGGAGGTAATCAGACCCATCGTCTGATTAGAGAACTAAGGAAAATGATTTCCTAGATGTGTGATATTGAGATTCTAGGTATCGTGACTAACCTAGATATTGGGTGAGAAACCCTAGGTGGTATGATGTTACATGTAGTGATGTCATACAGAGCTTATGGGTGTAAAGGCCTTAAGACGTAGGGGACAGGTGTGCCTTAGGCTGGCAGAGATATCTGAATTTGTGTAGGAGTTAAAGCTGCTCCGTGGAAATGATGAATTTGAGTTGGAGGTGATGATGCTCCGTGAAACGAGGGAAGTGGTTTCCCGATTCAATTGAGGTTAAGACTTTGAGAACTAAATTGAATTGTGCTTCAAGGGTCAGACTCAATAGCTGGGTTGATTCTTAGGAGTTTGACTTGACCTAGATGGTCCGTGGTACCAGGATGTGGTACTAGATTGGAATTGAAATGTGTGTCAGGTATCCTGAGGTTGCTAGTATTCATCTAGCACAGGGAAAAGTGATTCTGCGGAGAATTTGAATTTGAAAGAGTTATCTACGAGGATTCGGAGTGGAGAAGGCAACCTACGGGGAGTTCTGATCGGAGAGGGCTACCTACGGTGACGTCTGATCGGAGAGGCTATTTGTGTGTTTATCACCTGCGGCCCACTGGGGGTGTGTATGGCACACAGTGGGAGGACCGTGCCTTCGGGGCGGTGGAGATATGGGGGATATGTGAGTCCTGGGTGAAATGTGAGTAACCCAGCTGCCTGCCAGGCTCAGTGTAAGGGCCGGCCAGTGGAGCCCTGGTACGTAGTTGACCAGGGGGTGGGCACTCTGAAGGGGTGTGACAATATAAAAAAAAATTTGTGACAGCCGCCGTGACGACAAACCCTAGTGTGCAGCTACCGTGACGACGAACCTTAGTGTGTGAGGCCGTGATGTTGAATCGTATAATAGAGCTCTGGGAACGTTGGGAGTATGGGATCTCAACGAAGTGCTGGTTGTGGCTTTGATTGATTCAAGTTGAATCGGGCCAAGGTCTGACGCAGATGAATATATGTTGTGAATGTTATCAGTTCTGGTGGGAGATTCCTATGGGACTTCTGTTAAATCAGCTTGACATTGTTAAAGCACCGATGAGGAGATTGACCTCAGAGTGTGCAGCGGAAGCATGAGAATGTGATATGTTTGAGAATTGTGTTGAGCATAAGCTCGAGGTTACCGTGAGAATGATGTGTTAACCATGGCTTCGGGAGGTAAAACTTCGAAGTCCAGATTATTTTGTGAGAAGGGGTCTTGAAGGATCCCAGTACGAAAGAGTTTGCTGTGAGAAAGGCATTTGTAGATGAATATACCCGGTTCCAGCTTGTCGTGATTGTGTATTGTGAGTCTCTCACCTGCAGCCGCATGGGGTGATTCCTATGGCGGGGGACCATTCCACTGGAGCAGTAGTTACGGGGGATTGACTAATTGTGAGCCGCGAGGCTATGTATATGCACTGCCACGCCAATAGTCCCTGAGTCGCTAGCAACGGTTCGGGTAAAGACTGTGTGTCTTCCCGGCGGTAAAAGGGGATGAGGGTGGAGTGTGATTGTGAATCTGTGATAGTTGTGAACAAGCTGGGATTGAGGTGTGTCGTAGTAGAGCAGGGCTAGTTCAGCTGATGGCTAATTCGACTACATGATCGGGGGTTCTCGTTTGTGAGGGCAATTACCCCGGCATGGCCAGCATGGCTAGCCACCAGGCTGGTTGCACCGGTGTTGACCTAAGGCCGAAAGGCGGTGCGTAAAATTAGAGTCTGCAATGTACGTTTGATAAGGAAGTGGATTTTCTTGTGAGTCCTGGGTGAAAGGTGAGTAACCCAGCTGCCTGCCAGTCCCGGTCAGGGGACGACCATCGTAGCCCTGGTACGTAGTTGACCAGGGGGTGGGCACTCTGAAGGGGTGTGACAATAATATTGTGTTGATACCCAAAAGTCCCGGTTACCACTAGCAGAGTCACTGGTGGGTGTACGGGTGAGGGCGACACCATGAAAGTTGATACAGAATTAATATTATGTTGATACCCAAAAGTCTCGGTTACCACTAGCGGAGTCACTGGTGGGTGTACGGGTGAGGGCGACACCATGAAAGTTGATACAGAAGTAATATTGTGTTGATACCCAAAAGTCCCGGTTACCACTGGCGGAGTCACTGGTGGGTGTACGGGTGAGGGCGACACCATGAAAGTTGATACAGAAGTAATATTGTGTTGATACCCAAAAGTCCCGGTTACCACTAGCGGAGTCACTGGTGGGTGTACGGGTGAGGGTGACACCATGAAAGTTGATACAGATGTGATATTGTTGTGAATTCCCAAAAGTCTCGGTTACCACTAGTGGAGTTACTGGTGGGTGTACGGGTGAGGGTAAAGCTGTGAAAGGGGATATAGCAGAAGCTGAATGTTTGTGTATACAGATAAGGCTGTCGTTTGATGTATTGAGGTTGTGGTGTTTACTCCCGGAAGGGGTAGCCAGATTGAGTTGAGCTGAGTGGTGGCCTATACTGCCTAACTGCCGAAATCTTATGATATGGCTCATGATTTAGAGCCTCCGGATATTGAGATGCACTAGCCACTCATGAATTGGAGGGCTTGCGACGATTGTGATTATGTGAAGATGGTTTCGGTAGCAATCGTATATGGAAACGATTGCATTTGTTTAATAATCGTGAGGTGATTATGTTTGTGTGGCAATCGTGAAATGGGCCATTGCAGTTTTATGGCAACGATGTTGCATTTGTGTTCGTGCTGAAGATATGGCGCTATTACTAGTAAGAGGTGATAGCAAGATTGTATGGTGATTATGAGAATCCCGAGTATTTGTATGGGCAACTGTGCATGACACATTAGTTTGTTTAAGATTCTTCCGAGAATCAGATTTGTGGTGCACCAATTGTCTGTGTGGTCTAAAAGGGATCGTCCAATGTGAAATGAATTGTGAAACGGAAGCTGTCGTGAAGAAGCATCCGTAGTTTTTGGATTAAGTGGTATGACAAATTTCGAGGACGAAATTTATTGAACGGGGGGAGAAATGTAATACCCCGAATTTTGAGACTTGAGGATAGAGAATAAGCCTGAGATTAGTGGATTGCTAAGCCCCGGTTTAGCAAGATCCCAAATTGTGATTAGGGGTTAATGACTATAAAAGTGGACGTGGTTAGTGATTAATGAACCCTTTTAGAGAATATAAAGCGGATTGTAGTCGCTTGTGTTATGAGCAACGCCAAAACCCTGTATTTGAGTTCAATTGTGGATTAACATCCAAATTAACTTAGAATAGAGGGAATAATTGAATGGGGTATTGTGATGGAAATGGTGTCATGTTGTGGTATTTAATCATTGGAATTGATTTAAATTGGATTGGACACATTGGTTGCAAAACTAGAAATGTTGTCCAGTGTGAATTCTGTCTGGGCAGTCTTCTCGTGTGGACGTGTTTAATAGGAAAATGATGTCAGCAAATTATGAAACTTTCCAGTCTTAAAGTTCACATCCAAAGCTTCAAAATGGACATATAATATGTGCCATTTCATGTTGGGAACTAGGAGATATGACTGTCCAAAGTTTGAGGTCGAAAATGGACTCTGTTTTGGGGCAGTGATGACATTTGTGTAATTCTGGAATTTTTTGGTGATTTCTAGTTTTGGTAAATATTTTTCCTATAAAGAGGACTTAAATACCTTTCATTTGGCTTTGGGATCACCTCATTTCGATTTTTCTAGAATTAGTTATGAGTTTTCAAAGATTGGGCAGAAAATCTGCCAGAAAATCCGAAAATGCCAATTTTGGGAATTATGACATCAGCATAATAAAACATGACATCATCCTAATATTAAAGCACCTTTTCTTCATCTTCCTTCCTCCAAACCGACGCCATTCTGCAACAGAAATAAAGAAAAAGGGTTGAGAGGCTTTTGGGAGAAAAGGAGAAGAGAACTCGCAAGGTAAGCCGATTTCTCCGACGATCTAACTCCTAACGCGTATAACTCCGATCCTAAGCTACTCCTTTATGTTCTTTAAGGTTTGGAAGCTCCTCTTTTGGTGTTTTGAAGTTAGGGTTTTCAGCCACAAGAAGGAAAAGCTAGTGGGAGCTTGAGGTAACTTCCAAACTCTTGCATATTGACTATTCTGGCTGTTATAGACAATTTAATCAGTGAAATTTCGCCGGATTGTCTTTGGTTCTAAAAATGGAAAATGGGTTTGTGGGGCTGTTATGCTGCCCAAATTGATACTAAATGGTAGTTATAACCTAATGGAATAGTCAATAAAGTGGTTAGGAGTAGAAAGGAACGCGTTTACGGAGCCGAAACCGAAAAACCCCAATTTTTCACGGAGTACATGTATATTTCGGCTAAGGCTATAAATGGGTCTTAGAGTTGGATTTTCAATGATTTGATGATTCCATTGAGTTCAGGAGCAAAAATTAGGTGGGGTTACAGTTGGGCACTTTTTCAGAAAAGGCCGAAAAAGCATAATTACGAAAACGTCCCTAAAACCCTTAAAGTAGGGCTGTCAAGGGTAATTTTGTAATTGACATTGAATTTGATAATTCCGAGTCCGGAAATGGATTCCTTGGGCGAAAATATGTCAGAATAGCCCATGTCAAAATTTCAAGAAAAGTACAGCCGGACCGGGTACGGCGGGGCCGGGCCGGGTCCCCGGGGGTATTTTAGTAAATTTTCAATATAGCCTCATATAACCCCCAGAAACACTATGGAAGTGTCTAAATAGTACATTTGACATTGTAGGATCTAATGTGAAGCCCCGAGTTGCTGGCACGCAAATCGAGGAGAAAAGACCGGAGGTAGGGGACTTACCTTACTTGCATGTATTTGATATCTTTGCTTGTGTAGTGATGTATGTGATTGCTTTATTTGATTGTGTAGAGCATATTTGAATAAATGAAGCTCTGTTTCTGTTTTGCTGTGGCCATAGTTTTGTTACATGAAACATTGAGTATGCAGAAATATCATTATGGGGTATGCATCTAGATAAAGCTAACATGTCATACACATAGCATCTATCATGCATGCATTATGGTATCTGTTTCCTACTGAGATTCCCCAGAATCTCACCCTCCCCTATCAACATTTTAGACAGGGAAGGAAGATTGAGGATGACGCAAGCATCCAAGGATGAAGAGGACTCGTTTCTGGGTGAGAGTTTAGTAGTTGGTTATCAATGCGTAATTGGGATTATATATTTGTATATTTGGATCAATATTGAGCATGTATTCGAGTAGGTTGTGTAATCCCTAGGGGTGGAGTTGTATGGGCTAGTGTGCCCTATGATTATTGAGCGAAGATATGAGACCAGGGATTTCCGGGAAGTTATATTGCGTACTCTGACAATCGTATAAATGTAATTTATCTTCGCATAGTAATTATATTCGGAGTGTAAATATAAGACCGTGTGTTAGAATGATTTCGAAATGTATTTGTGAAAACCCCGTCTGGTTGATGGGATTATAAAGGTTGTTTTGTCTTATTGGTCTCTATTTCATGTTAATCGCGTAATCCGGATATTAATTACGGCAGGGGGTTACACCAAGCGTACTGTTACTATAACCCCTACCTTCAAAGCTATGAATATAGTTTGGAAACGTGTCATAACACTACTACAAAATATTGATTCTACTACCCCAAAGGACGTCCCTTGTTAAAAAAGGGAAGTAAGAAACATAGGTGGTGGCATTTTTGTAATTCTGGGTGGGAACTAGGTAGCTTTTGGCATCCCAAATGCAAATTGGGACGCCTAAAGACACCCTTTAATCGTCCCTTTTTGAATTTGGGATGTCTAGAGTAATTCAATTTTTTTAACTTTAGATGTCCTAAATTCAATTTGGGACATTTAAAGTGGGACTTTAGACGTCCTCTTTTCAATTTCAATTTGGGACGTTTAAAGTAATTTAAAAATTTACTCACAAGTTGTATTTAATATAAGGGATGCTTTCCTTCCTCTCTCTCTCTCTCTCTCGCTCCCGTAACATTTTTCAACTTCATTGAGAGGAGTTGCAGAGAGAACCCATATTCTATAGATTGAAATGGCTTCTTCTTTTGGTGTTCTTGCCATCCTCCCCGTTCTCATCATGCCCTTCAGTGCCCTTATCTATGATAACAACTCTCTCTTTAGCACTTCTCAAATCTAATATGCCTATTTATTTATTGTTATTATTATATAATTTCCTCTCTTTTTCCACAATCAGATATGGTACAGTGTATGTGGAGATGAAAAAAATGGATTTTTGAACTCTAAAGTTTGACTAAAAGAAGATTGAACAAAGCTAGCAAAGTGGTGGAAGTGTGGTGATGCTAGAAAAGGAAATTCTGAAGCCAAAAAGAGAATGCAGAAAGCTAGCATTTGTGTTCAACAAAACTATTGTAAAGGGTTCCTGTCTGGAATTTGTGTTTGCTTCCGTAATTGATGTCCTCAGTATCTGCAAAAAACTTGAAATTTAAATAACTTTACATGTCCCTTTTTAAAAAAGGGACATCTAAAGTATTAGTGTAACACTTTAAACATCCCTTTTTAAAATAGGGACGTCTCAAGTCTACACTTTAGACATCTAAAGTGTAGACTTTAGACGTCCCTATTTTAAAAAAGGGACATCTAAAGTATCAGTGTAACACTTTAAATGTCCCTTTTTAAAATAGGGATGTTCAAAGTCTTGCCTTTAAGCATCCCTTTATTTACGGACATTATTTCTTTTTTTTACTATGTCGCTGACATAGACATCCCCCCTATTTTCAAACTTTAAAAGGCCTAGAAAAGGGACATCTAAACTGTTTTTTTGTAGTAGTGTAAAGTAAACAGGAGAGCAACGGATAATTTAAAACTCATTAGAGGTCCTGACTTCAAGATAGGATTCGGTCATATGATAAAGTAGGTTTTCCAAAACTTTTCAAAACCTGTTTAATAAGGTCTCACTTCCACTTTTCGAATCTATTTGGTCTATTTGGTTCTGTTCCATTCATAAATATCAGAGTGCTCAACAAAATTTCCCAACGGATTTCCATGTTATATTCAAACTAGTAGGGTTTACAGGGCATAATCACCCGTTTTTGTTCCCATACCGGGGATTACAAACAATATACAAGTCTATGGTAGATTCAACTACCTCTCCTACATTGATCTTGCATTGACATCATATACAACATATACAATCATCCCAAAAATTGATAACCAAAACAAAGTTCTATTCTCCTAGCCATGAGCACTATCCGCCCTTAGTTACCTGCTTCTCCTTCGATCCGCTTGCCCTGGTTATAGGTTAGTAATTGGAAAGAGTGAAATATATATGAATCTCAGTAGTAAGATTTCACTCATATGATATATAATTAACAAAGCATGTAAGTAAATATCACAAATTAGCAATCACCATAGCATTCACAATAGCATCCATATTCATGACATTCGTCACATTTGTGACATTCACGACAGCTTTCACAGCTGTATATGATAACTTTCATAGCTATATACAGCAGCTTTCAAAGCTGTATACACATTCGTGTCATTCTAAACAATTCAATGATAAGCACAAATATACAAGCATTACACATTATATAAGATAAAGAGTCACTACCTTGTTCTTTTTATTCGTGCTAAGGCAAAGGTTTCTTTCACTTAGAGTAGATGTTGAATCCTATAAATCAGAATTATGGACAATGAGTTAGTCCTTACTTCAATTCCTAAATAACTATAAAACACTTGGGGTTGATTATCATTTGGATCATTTAGGTGGCTATGAGAAGCTCAAATAAAAACTTGAAAGGATTGGGAAGATCTACACCTATTACCGTCGTTCAAAAATGTTAAGTGTAGAAATTGAGGGTTGGCCACATCTAAGAAATGCTCTGGTTACAGCTAAGATATGGCCAAAAACATTTTGGCTATTTTAGCCGTGGCTAAAAACAAGTCAGAAGCTTTTGGGCCCCAGCCAAGAAAATTCCTATTTCTTGGCTGAATTTTCAAAAAGAATAACTAAATCCAAAAAAAATCAAAATAGAGTGATTCCAAGTCCTACTTGAAGCTTTTTGAGTCCTCTATACATGAAAAATATGAATCATTGCCATCTACAACCATAAAAATACATAATTCAACTCATTTCCATATTGTTCCAGAATTGATTCCAGTTTCAACCTCAAAATTTAGAAATGTATAACTTCTAGTACAAAAACCAGAATGACACCCATATTATGTTAATTAAAACTTTACACATCCTCTATTCAACTAGAAAGTTTCAGAATTTTTAGATACCATTTACTCGTTCAAAATTGCCATGCAAACTTGCTACCTAGCAAAGAGTTTTTGTTGGCAAAACTTCCAATTTTTTAACATATGTTTCCAATAGTCACAATTCACAACCGGGGCTACTCCCCACACAATTTTTCACATAGAATCTAATGGAGATATCAAAACAACAAAATTCACATTCCTTCCACATGTTTTGTTTTGACATAATTTACACACAATTCTCACAATTTCCAAACTTTCTATTCAAGACTCAAATCAAGTTCATTTATCAAAACCACAATAAAAGACATCATTACAACAATCAAGCATCCCAAACTCTCTATATGCCAATATACATGAAAATTAGGGCAATTTACACAAGCCAAAATATTCAACCAATGATCACAAATATACATGCAAAAAGTTGCTTTTGCTCTCCTCTACCTTTTTCTATAGCTCGTTCTTTGATTCTCCAACCACTATTTTTTCTTGAGTGCACAAAACGCCTCCTCTTGAAAATCTAAAACCATATAAATGAAGCTCTCATCAAAAGGAACAAGGTTAAAGAAGAGGTTTTGAACGATAGAGGTTATATTCATGGTTAAATCTCAAGAAAAGAAATAATCTTTGGCTTGAACCTTCTTTCTCTTTCCTCCTCTTGAGCAAGCCAACCTAAGAGAGCTTGAGAGAGAGATAGATGATGATGATGATAATCAGATTTTCAGCCTCCCATGCCTCCTTGACCGAAATGAGAAGAGAAAGAGAGGGTTTGGAAATTAATTGTTTGACTTCTCACTTTCCTTGCTTTATTCAAATAGTGCTAAGTGTCAACACCCTATGGCTCTATCAAAACAAGTAACCATTTAGTTACCCTAACCAATTCCATTAGTCATTTAGTCACACCTCTTGTTCTTTTAACTATTAGTCAATTTTCTCTTTGGTTGCTGACTAATTGGTCTATAAATTTCTTTCTTCTCGTTTTTCTCCTGACTATGGCAATGTCTATTGGATTACTACTTAACACTCTATTTACTTCCAATTTCTCCTTCCATGCGTCATTCCCATTGCTTTTAATCTAATTTAAGCTTTGTCACCATAATTAAGCTTAAATACTGGGTTTGGCAATTTCTACTACTACTTTGGGTCATAATTCATACTCTATTCTCCAAAGGTGTTTGTCTAACATTAATTATATTTACTTTTAAAGTCATGAGCCCTTAGACATATTTTAGGGCATTACCTTATTCTAGTTTGATGATCACATTACAATACTAGCATTCGGGGTCACGGTTAATAAGTCTACAACTACTCTAGTACTAGTCTTCGTGTGTAGTTGTACATATCATATACAATCTAGAAATAGATAACCAATGGAATATAAATCCTTGAGTCTTGCTCTATACTCGCCCGTGATTACCTTCTTGCCCTTAGAACTACTTGCCCGTGCTATAAAATTAATTATTTGGAAAGAGGTGAGATTCAAAAGAATCTCAATAGTAATAGCAATCACTTATATGATATGTAAATGCACAGAGCATGTTCAACAATCATCGTATAAGCATACCCAATCATCACATCAAACAGATTCATCAATATGCAGCCATAACATCATACATAGGACCTACCCAGCCAATACCATAATGCTTGGCAATTCAGGCTTCCTGCCTTGGGACTACCCATCCCTGCAATGCCAATGATTAAAGTATACATCTAAAGCAATACATATGTTATAAGAAAAAGAGTTACTACCTGACAGCCTTTCCAACTTCTATTCTTGTCCCCAGTTTCTTGGGCGTCCCGAGAAGATGTCAAATCCTATAAGTTGAAATTCATGAACAGACAAGTAATTACTTGAGTTGGTTTTCTTTAAAGTTAGTGCATTGTGTCTATCGTGTAGTTAAAGCACCTATACTAGCCCCAAGTGCTTAACTCTAGCCTTAGAGTTCAACTTTATTACAATTTACCACATATACTAACATATACTTCTACCCTTAGATTTCAATCTTATTACAATTTACCCAAGTACTAGTACATGTCTCTTAACCTTGGACATCAAAGTATTTACAATCTTTCTCCAAGTACATTCTATGCTTGCAAGTCAATCCAATTTACCATTTTTCGCATATCAAGCCAATACTGCCAAAATTTTTGTTATCTTTGAAAAATCTTAACTTAATCTACAAATGTCCAATTGAAGGGGTTCAAAGTCCTATGTGACCCTCCTTAAGTCTATTTTAAGGAAAAAATGCCCTTACTACCATTTACATGCACACTATTCTAGAATTACTAATTAATCCATACTGCCACTAACATTATTCTAGATTCATTGCCTAACTTCAATCAATCATAACTCACAATGTACTAATCCAATCGCCTTGTATTATATAACAATTTAAACTTTATCTTGTCTACTATTATTCTGGAAAATATCATGTTCATTGTAAATCATTTCCGCATTCAAAAACCAGTCACATTTCAACTATCTTGTAGGAACCCTAAACTAGCAGTACTATGTTAAATTCCAATTTTCAAAATTTCATTCCAATAATCCATAATTCATAGACAGAGGCTATTTCTAACCAAATTTTCATGTACAATCCATTGGTGATATCAAAATTTCCAAAATCTCACTTCTTCTACATGCCCTGTTCTGACAGAAAATGACCTTCTAACACAACAATCAATCAATTTTGCAAATTTCTCACTAAACTAGTCTTATATGCTTCTTAAACATCATACAACATCATGTATATGGACATGGAATCATGAAACCCTAAGAACCCATATTCACCAAATTTAGGGCAGCAAAGAGAATTTCACAAAACTCAGCCAATCAACACAATATGGAGTTCAAATTGAAGCTTAGTCTCTCCTTTATCACTTTCCGAAGCTAGTTCTTTGATTCTCCAACTTTGGCTTTTCCTTGGTAGCTCAAAACACCTCCTCTTGAAATACAAAAACCATAGCATTGAAGCTTAGAGAGAGGAACAATATTTGTGAAGGGACTTTAGGCTAGAAAGGTCATTTACAAGGTGAAAATTGAGCTCAAACCCTTACCTTGACACTTTGTTCTTCAATGTTCTCCTTTCACTTTCCTTTTTTATTTTTCCTTCCTTTCTCTATTTTCTCTTGCCTTGGCTGATTTTATGAGTGAGTGAGAAAGTGAGATAGTGTTTTATTAATTAATTCTCAGCCACTTCTATTACTTGGCCGAAAATGAGCCCAAGGAAATGAGAAAAGGTGATGTGTACAATTTCTATGGTCTCAATGCAAAAAGTGGCTAGTTAATTAACCAAAGATTGTTTGGTTAACTCAAACTTTACTCTTCCTTCTCTCCTCTTAGGTTGATCATCCTTTTTGGATAAAAGATGAGGGAAAGTTGTTGACCAATTCCTTTCTTGATATATTGCTTTTCTTTTTTTTTTTCCTTGTCAACATCCCAAGTTGAATCAAAATCGAAGACTTGTTGATTTTTCTTTCTCCCTTCTTTCCTTTCTTTTTGGCTTGGTCAAGGGTCATACAATTGTTTTAATTTAATTCTCTTTCTTTCCCTTGGGCTTAACCAAATTACTTCAACAAAAGGGAGGAAAGAATGATGACCTAAACCTATAAGTGTATAAATGCAAGTTTGACTAAAGTCTTCTTGCGAAAGGGGTTTACACTTTGACCAAACCCTTCTTTCTTCCTTTTTTTCCCCTTTGGATGTTTTTAACCATGTGTGAGGAGGTTTAAATTTATCTTTTATCCTTATAATTACTATTGCTTTTCAAGTTGAAATCTTAGCCATTTATTTTACTTTCCAATTTTAAACTCAGATCAAATGGCAATTGTCTCTTTTGTCCCTGCTCATGGCAATATTAATTGTTTTGCCATTAGTTCTTTTCTTTTGTATATCTTCCATCTTCCAAGATACCATTCCTTCTTTTTTTTGGATCCAAGTTAGGCCTTAGATTATATTTGACTTTAGATAAAGGACTTAGGTACTTTCCTTAAACTAATTGGGACTAAATCCTATACTTTATTCCAAATTAGTTTCTAAAAGTCATTTAGCTCTTGGACATTCTTAGGACTCTGGCTAAGCCGGGAATTAGCAGTGTGCTTGATTTAGGCTTATTATCAAGCTTCTAGTCCCAAAACTCAGGATATTATAATTCTTCCCCCATTCAATAAATTTCGTACTCGAAATTTTGAACATCGTATAGATTTAACTATACCTTAAGGAATTACTTCTTATCACTTAGTCTATCTCTTTCCTAAGTAAGCTCACAAAGTGTGCAATGCAATTTATCATATTATTAACGAAGATCCCAAATAGCCTTCAGCAATGATTAGAATACATTCTCAGGACTCAGTAGTCCAATACCACAATACTCTTCAACAACTACAGCGCTACGCATATAGGTCTTACAACCCAAGGCCTTTGCCCTATATAAGAAGCATATTGGGTCTTACTGCCGTCCCCACCTCATACAAATTTGTTCAATAGGTCTTATCGCCTTAAGCCTCTGCTTGTCAATCTGTTGGCTTAAGGACACACCGATACAAAAGGTCTTATGACCTTAAGACACGCAGTTCAACATCTATATTGAATGCATATCAAGTCTTATACCGTTAGGACATACAGTCTACTAGGTACTCTGAATAAGTTCCAGGCTCCAACTCTTACTATTCAAGCCATTCATACACTTATTAATATTCATGAAGCATGTCAAATAAACCATCCAACTATAATCAATCAATCGACATTCAGAAATTACAGGACATACTATCCATCATCTCCTATCTATGTAGCCTGTGAGGTCTTATTGTCTAGGGAATTACCCTTATGCCATAGACACATCAGGACTTATGGCCTCAAGTGTCTACCCATCTGCCACCAGATATTCATTAGGTCTTTTAGCCCAGGATAACTCCCCATACAAGGTGCACTTAAGGGCATTTTGCCTCAAGCCTACCAAGATCAAGTCATGTAGTCAGGGTAACTCCCTATGCTACCGCCTAGAGTAACTCCCTATACAACTTGTACCATGGGTCTTACCACCATAGAACTAATCTTAGGCTTTACAACCTCTTTAGAACACTACTAAGAATCTCATGTATCGAGTCTCTCTCTGAAATCTCAAATTTTGGATTGCACATTACGTCTTATGACCCTACTCAAAGTACACATCAGGTCTTACGGCCTAAGAACAAACTGGCCAAATAAGTCTTACTACCTACCGAATATTCATAATGTGGATATACTTGATGGTAAACACATACATGCAAAACCATTACATAAGTTACAAGAGCAAGAGTTCCTTGACTTTCTCTATCTCATTGGGCCTATTCTTCCTTAGTTTCCTTTCTCATCTTTCTTTCAACAAACAGTACTGGAGCACCCCATGGCGATATACTGGGTAATATAAACCCTTCTTTCTAGGACACTCATCTAATATTAAACTCATTACAATACACCACCTTTGAGAGTCAATGTCCTGGTAGCTCTATTCTATGGTTCAACATCATTACGGTTCCACTCTATCGTTCCACATCATGGTGGTGTTAGAGCTCAATATTTATATATTTTTATTAATTAATCTTAGGCTTTTGTGGGACTTAATTCAATATTTTGGTCATGATCACGTGATAATGTGAGATTATAGAGAAAGAATAATTTAGATATTATAATAGTGAAATTGTTATATTTTTAATTCAAATGTATTATTCCCATTATTTTTTAATTGTGAGAAAAGGATTTTACCTTTGTGAATATAATGTTGTAGGTGATGATGTGGCATAACTTGAGTGGTTAATGTCAAATATGTTATTTTGGAGCTTAATGAAGGACAAAAGTGGAACATCACAAGTGCAAAATTTATTTTCATATTTTTTCTTAGAGGAGGTTAAATGATTAAGGGTCTTGTTTGGTTGTTGCAATTTTGTGTCTAATGCCGAAACAGATTTTTATCTCTTATCCAAGCATACCTTTAACTCATTTAACGTAGTGAATCAAAAAAAGAAAAGGAGTGCTGACCATTGGTAAATGAGAGTGGCGGATGTGAAGAATTAGAAAGCAAAAAATTGAGTGTGGAGCAAAAGGAATCAATTGAATATGAGAGCTAAACCGATGTGAATAATTGAGAAGCTAGCTGGACCATGGGGAAATAATTGAGAAGAGTGGACCGAATTGGAGATGAAGGGAGGAACTGAAATTGTTGAATGAGAAAAGAGGAGTTGACCAATGGAAAGAAAGATGAATTAATTGAAGAAGCAAGATGGACCGAATCGAATTACGGTTGAGAAATATAAGAGAAGCAAGTAGACTGATTTGGAGAAGGCAAGTAGGAGTGAGCCATTTTTGTAGACTGAATTAAAGATATTGAATCGAATGAAAAGGCTGAACCAAGGAAGGAAGACAAAATATGAAAGGAGGCACCACCGAATGAAATAGAAGAGGAGTATGTATTACAGCCAGGGTGTGAAAAGTGTGGACACTGGAGGAATGAAATAATAGAGTGTGTGGCAGCTGTGGAAGAAGGAAAAAGGAAGAGACCTTGACAGAATGTAAAGGAAAAAGAGGAAGAGCCTGGAGCTGCATTTGAAGAGGGCTGTTCGGTAAGCAATTCCTATGGCTATTCTCCTCTCATTTCATCAAGCTTCCTTTTCCATGAGAACTTAAACTTTGGTGATTTCCTTTAGTTGGGTAATGGTTTGAGTTTCTAAAATTTAATGGAATCCCTTAAGCTTTTTTTCTAGTTCATAATTATAGGACTGGGTTAAGTATATGATTATGATCTAGATTGTTCTATGCCAAGTTAATAAACTTGGTGGTTGAGCTAGGATTTGATTAATTAAGCTTTGTATGATTCAACTTAGGAGTAGGTTGAGTTGTTTATTCCAACTTGATTAAGTAGATTGTAAATGACTAAACTGAATACTTTGAACTTTTGTAATGGTAATTCTGTAATGACCCAATTTGAGATTAAGGGCTAATGACTTCGAAATTAATTGAAATTAGTGTAATTAAACACTTTTAGAGAAATATGATGTGAATTTGATATAAATGTACTTGTTGATGATTTATTATACATAGTGAAAATCAGGGGCAAAATGGTAAAATTGGAAATTTATCGACCAATTGATCAGTTACCAAAGAAGAAACTCATTGGTGATTAAGATCAATGGTTGAGATTTATTGTGTATGGGTCAGAATTGTATGCTTTGTATCTATGTGAGCTCATGGAAGAGTGAGCAAGATGGTGACAAGTGGCATTATATGGGCCAAAGGATCATACCCATTGTCAACTACTCACCTTTTCCCTCTCTTCTCTCTCCTATGCAATTTTGGAGTATGGACCAAGGGAAAATTCTGCACTCTTCATCATCATTATCATCTCTCATTATCTCTCTCTCCCCATCCTCCATTTCCGACGACCCAAGGAAGAAAGAGAAAGAGAAAACTTGAATTTTAGGTAAGTAATGGTTCTCATATACTCCAACACTCTTCATTAATTTTGCTCATAGTGTTAAGAGCTTCATCTTGATAGTTTAAGAAATTTGGAAAGTGGTGACTTTGGTATTGGAACAAATTTGGAAGTTGAGAATCAAGGTTTTGGCTTTAGCAAATTGAAAAGGTGAGCATTTGGATCATTTTGGTATATTTGTTGTGAGTTTTGGTTCATTTTGTAAATTCTGGAATTTTGCCCTGAATATGGTGATAATTTGGGATGTAGGAATTTGATAGAGTATTATGGTTGAATTGGTAGGCAATTTTGTGTTTTTGAGTTATTGGGATTGGTTTGAAATAGGAAGTGAAAGTTTGGTGATTAAGTGTTTTGGGTGTAATGTAGAGACTCAAGAGTAAAATTGTTGTTAGGATGTGATTTTGGGTGTTTTGACGTTACCAATAGGTTCCTTATGAGATTTTAAGTAGGAATAAGCTTTGTGGTGAGTTTGGGAACATTGGGATCAGTTTTGGCAAATCTGGGAATTTTTGTCAATTGCTGCGATCTGGCAATCCGATGAGCATCACTCGAGTGAGGGAGGTTTCACTCGAGTGCTGCAGTATAGTTTCCCTTTTCCTTATGCATTTCACTTGGTTTTCTGATAAAAAACAAGAGTTCACTTCTTAACCTATAGGTGATATTGTGATCACTCGAGTGAGAATGGGTTCACTTGAGTGAAGGTGTAAGTTCATGTTAAGGGCTGCGTCTCAGGTTGTCACTCGCTGGCCAATTTTCAAGGGTGTGTTCTGACACTCGCAAGTGTAGTCTTTTCACCCGAGTGCCATGGGTTATGCTTGAGTGAGATTTTTCCTCTAAAGTTAGCTGTGCTCTCGGGTTCTCACTTTTGGTATTGCTGTAACCCCCTGCCGTAATTAATATTCGAAATATGAGATTAGAGTGAAATAGAGACCAATAACAATTTTATAAATCCATCTACCTGACGGGGTTTTCATAAATATATTTCGAAATCATTTATAACCTGGTCTCATATTCACATTCCAAATATAATTACTACATAGATAAATCACATCATTACAATCAGAGTGCACAATAATAATCCCGGCAATCCCAGGTTCCATACATTAACTCAAAGCCTTACAGGGCGCAAACTTCCTTTTACAAATTCTCATATGGGGATTACAAAAATCTATCTTAAATACATACTCATATCCTCAATCATACACAAATATCCAATATATAATACTCCCCACTATGATAAATAACTACCAACTAATGACAGCCCAAAGGAGTCCTCATCGCCCTTGGATGCTTGCCCAATCCTCAATCCACGTACCCTGCCTGCATGGTTAGTAGGGGAGGGTGAGATTCGAGAGAATCTCAGTAGGAAACAAATACCAGTATGCATGCAAGATAAGTGTTTAGTGCATGACATGCACGCAATACATAAGCCATGCTCACACAATGACATATCTGTATGCTTAATGTTTCAACAACATACTCATGGCCATAGCATACATAGAAACAGAGCTATAATCATTTATATATGTTTCACATAATCAAGCAAAGCAATACATGCACTAAAAATAGCTCAGAAATATTTAGGCCGCGGCCCAGAATCCTTCTGGCCAATGCCAAGAAAATCCTGTTTTTTGGCTGAAATTCCAAAAATCAAAACTAATTCCAAACAAATCAAAATAAGGTGCTTCCAAAGCCAAATGAACTTTATTCAAGTCCTCTACAGAGGAAAAATATTGGCCATTACCAAAAATCACCAAAAAAAATGCAGAATCACACAAAATCCACTACTGCCCTAAAACAGTATTCAGTTTCAATCCCAAACTTTGGACAGTCATATCTCCCAGTTTCCAAAACAAAATGGCACAAATTGTATGTCTATTTTGAAGGTTGAGATGTGAAATTTAAGACTGAAAAGTTTCATAATTTTTTGAAATCATTTTCCCAGTAAAAAAGTCCAGACGAACAGACTACCCAAAACAGACTTTCAAAAGACAGAATTCCAGATTTTGCATCTTCGCTTCCAATGGTCCCATTTTCATACCAAACATCATTCCCACACAAATTTTCACAAGGAATCTATTGGAAACACAAAATCAACCAAATTCACATCACATTGAAATGTGATACCATGCCACAACATGTCACACAATGTCAAAATACAATGCACCACATTGTAATCCTTTCCAACCAAAGTTCCAAACAAATACACATGGTCATAAAACAAACCATTTGCAACACACTACACAATGCAATTCCTCCATTTCAAAATCACATAAAATCAGGGAAAAATTCAAAATTCACAAAGCTCATCCACAAATCACAAAACTTAGATCAAAAGGCTTTAAATACTCACCTCTTCCCCTTCCCAAGGCTAAATCCTTGATTCTTTATCTTTCTACTTTTGCTCAAGCTCTCAAACAACTCCAATCAAGAATCTAAAACCATAGAGATGAAGCTCTCATCACTATGAACAATTTCATAGAAGGTGATTACAACATTAGAGGCCAATTAACAAGCTAAATCCTTACCTTTCCATTTCTCTTTCCTTCCCCAAGCTTGGCGTGAATGGAGAATGAAGGAGAGAGATGAGAGGATGATGAAGATCAGCATTTTTGGGATTCCAAAACCAACCAAATAGAGAGGAGAAGAGAGAGGGAATGTTTGAAATCTTGACCCAAGATCCAAGGGTCCAAATTGTGCCATGTGTCACCTTCTTGTTCCATCAACCATGAGTTCACATAGGCACACCACATGGGATTCCACCCTTTGATCTATTACACAATTCAATCCCAACGATTGATCTTTGAGTTACCAATGAGCTTCCTCTTCGGTAACCGATCAATTGGTCAGTAACTTTACCGTTTTGCCCCTGATTATAGCAATTCCTCTTGAATCACCACCAAATATATTTTCTCATTCATTTACACCAAACATATGCCCTCCCCCTTATTTTCATTCAATTTAGATGTTAATCCATAATTGAACTCAAATGCAGGGTTTGGGTTCAAATCTCAACACATACGAATCACATTCGAATCTTAAAACACATCAGATTCTCCAAAAGGGTTATTTATCACTAACCGCATCCACTTTTGGAGTTATTATCACTTAATCATAATTTGGGATCTTGCTAAACCGGGGCTTAGCAATCCACTTATTTCAGGCTTATTCTATAGCCTCGACTCTCAAAATTCAGGGTATTACAGTTGCACTTCGGGAGACTCGAGTGAATTGGGAGTCGTCACTCAAGTGTTAAACCTCATGCTCGAGTACTATGAGCACTTTCTGGCCATTTTTATTGCTCACTATCAAACACTTATGAGTGAGAGCCATTCTAACTTGAGTGCAAGTCTTTGATTACTCGAGTGAGGTCATCTTCACTCGAGTGAGTCAACTAAAAATCAGTGTTCTGCTTCCAAAAAAGGGGCCTTTAGGGTAGTTTCTCCCAACCCTTTTGGCATATGTATAGGCCTTTAATAGTCAACTAGAGAGAGTTCAAATGAATACCAACTTAGATTATTATGGAAATATGTATTTGGAAAAGAAATTGATTAGTTGTCCCTAATTTGGTTATAGGATTCAACTTCTGCCGCCCTCGTGAGTCCAGGGTGCCGAAGAACATCAGGAAAAAATAAGGTAGTGACTCTTTTTCTTATACCATATGTGATACATTGTATGTGTTTTATATCATTGATTTGTGATGGTTTCAAATGCTACAATGTTGTATATATGTGTATGCACCACCATGCTAATAGTCCCTGAGTCACTAACAACGGTTCAGGTAAGGGCTGCGTACCTTCTCGATGATAAAAAGGGATGAGGATGGGGTGGGATATTTGTGATTTTGCAGGCCAAAAGGCTATTTGTATGCATTGTTATACCAACAGTCCCTAAGTCGCTAACAACAGTTCGGGTTAGGACGGTGTGCCTTCCCGGCGGTAAAAGGGGATGAGGGTGGAGTGTGATTTGTGCTGTTGTCGCTATGTGGTGATATGCTTACATGCTATGTGATTACATGTAGTATGAGTGGTTTGTTACTACTGTGATTCTCTTGAATGTCATTCTTTTCATTGACTAACATTTCAAACAGGGCAAGTGGCTCCAAAGAAAAGTGAACAACCAGGAGTGGTTAGGACCTTGTAGGGACATTTGATTCAGACCATGTTGGTTATTCATTTTGGATAGGGATTACTGTATGTTATTTTTGAGTTGTAAATAGTTTGATAATATGGTGATGTAATCCCCTATTTTGGAAAGCTATACATATATGATATATATATACATGTACCCCCAGGGTTACCGGGATTTTAGTTGGGTACTCTGATATTTATGAATGTGATTTTACTGCACAGGTAATTGTATTCTAATGTGAATGTGAGACCAGATTAATTATATTTTTTTAAACTATTTTTTTGGATACCCCATGTTAGAGATAAGGGATTGTAAATATTGTTTTTGTCTTATTGGTCTCTATTTCACTTGAATTCCATAACACGGATATAATTACAGTGAGGGGGTTACAAATTACAAGCTAGAATTGGAAGTTGATTATACATTTCCTTGAGTCTGAATTATTTGGTGGTATTCATTTAATTGCTTGGGTAGAATGACTTAAATAATTATTGCAAGTATGGAGCTAGTGGTAACTTAGTTCCATCCTCTTGACTCATATTGTCGAATTCGTATCATTAGCAAGCAAGGAAGACTAAAGCCTCAATTCAAGGGAATCCTATTTTATCATTATACTAGTTAATTGAATTTATCTTGTTATTAGTGTTAATTTCAATTTTGTTTGCTTCTTTGTTTTAAAAACCAAAAAAAATACAAAAATATTGTTTTAACTTAGTTTACTTCATAGTTTTAAAATCAAATTCTCAACATGATTACTCACAACTTTAAGGCATTTATCACTTTACCACTTAGAAACACTAAAATTAATATTCTTACAAGAACGACCTAGGTTGAGCTACTACGCTACATTTTCAAACCTATTTTTATTTTGAGAACTCACACGACATGGGTTCATCAAATTGGTGCCGTTGCTGAGGAGGATGATTGCCAAGGTTTTAGCAGTTAAGTGTTTTTTTTACTTGTCATAGCATGTCTTAGCTTGGTTGTTAGTGTGTTTTTGAGTTTGTCTTAGATAGTTGTTAATTATTGAAGTTTTTGGTAGTGGTTTAGGTCATTTTTCATATTCATAGTTGTTTTGCATTCCATTTGCATCTTTCAAAAAATTAAAAAGAAATTTACATTTTGTTGGTTTTCTATCATGTTCTTAATGGCCATTGTGTGGTTTACTATTCTTTTATTGTGAGCAACTTTGCATTCTTCATCTTTGGGAAGCTCTTGGTAATACTACCAAAATGGAATATCCTCTTTCAAAAAGCTTTAAAGACATACAACATCAATTAGAGCTTGTTCAAGCCAAGTTGGAAAGTCTAGAAAGAGGTTTCAATTGTCAAGAATATGATTCATCCTTCCACAATCTACATCATGAACCATATCTCCAACAATTTTTTTCACTACACTAACCTTTCCATAGTCCTTCATTCCTACCACAACCCCCATATAGACCTCAACATGACTTTTGTTCCCTACTCTACAACCTAAATTTTGACCCTATCCCTTCACCATAAGGGCCACCCTATGAACCATCCCCTTTACACCATCTACCTTATTACTTACCATACCAACTCTCATTCCAATCATTTCACCCACCACTTTATGAACCTTCCCCACCATCCTACATTGAACCTCCACTCCTATTTCATAACCCACAACATGGATTCCCTAACAAGTACCTTAACAAGAAAGTATGAGACACTCCAAGAGCCATACCTCCAATTTCTTATTTTTCAAGGACCAATTGATAGCTCTAAGGAGAGAGAAGAGCAATTGAAAGATATTAATGAATTCTTCAAGGCATACAATGATCACATGTTATGGGTAAATATAGGAGGTGAAGTTGTAACCCATTAGCCTCAAGACCTATAAAAGGAGGAACAAGGGACCCAAAATCAAGAGCTTTATACTACTTCACATGTGGAGAGTTCTCAACCTTCAATGATTCAATCAAATGCATCCATCTAAGTACAAGAAGTGAAGCTAGTACAAAAGAGCAATGAAGAGTCTTCCTTACCCTTTGGTAACAATCTTATCTTTACAAAAGTTGACTCTCCTACTACTTTGATTGATGAAGTAAATCATGATTTGAGTAATAATAAGGTGGATGAGGAGATAATTGTTAAATTCCCTCTAATGCTTGAACATGTAATTGCTTAACCTGTTGATTCTAATAGTGATTGGGTGAGATTATGCCTTGTAATGATTCTACTTCTTTGCATGATACTTTGAGTGATGATTTGCATGATAATGATGATAATAGTGCTGAAATTACATGTTCTTGTGAAAAAAATACAATGTTTATGGATTGTACTGATGAGAAATATCCTAAAGTTGTTGAAATACATAGAAGTAGAGATTACCATTCTCTAGAACTTAGTGATATGTATGCCATGCATGATATTGAGAATCAAACTCCTTTATCTTTCTCTTCTTCTCCCTCTCCTACTTGTGAAAGTGTCTTTGTGCACTCCAATTCTATATTGGATTCTGCACTTTCTAATTCACACAAGAGTGAATATAAAGATGTTAAATCACAATTGATCACCAATTCTAAGGTCAATATTTGTTTGCAAGAGTTTAATGTGCACATATTTTATGATGACAAGCATGTACCTATTATTTCAATTATCAGTGCTTTTGATTTAGCAAGTGAGATTCACCTTGATTCACTTGAATTGCTTGGACCTAGTTTTGTGCTTTATGATGATCTTACTTCTTTACTAGATGATGTCAAGCATATTCATGACTCCTATTCCCAAATCTTATCATGTGATTTACCTCCTGATTTATTAGGATTTGATGGTGCCAATGATTCTATTGACTTGGATTGTGCTATAGATGATAGAGTAGTGCTTGATTATGTTACTACCACTCCTGAAATGCAAATTGATTCTTTGATACCTAGTGTTGCTTGCTGTATACCACTAGTTGATTTTATTGGTTGTGAGAAGCACTTGTTATCGAATGCACCTGACTTTAGTCTTCTCACATTACATACACCATTATGTCATTCCATTGGTCCTAATGGTTGCCATGGATTTAAGTATTTTGATTCATATGGCATCCTTGGAGTAGGTACTGCTGTTGTTTTGGTTAATGCTTTGCAGGCTAATTCTCTTGGTGGTTGCCCTCATTCTTATTATCTTCGCATTTGGGAAACTCCACTCCTACTTGGGTTTGAACTATTAAGGAGCAAAATACTGAGCTTCCTTTTGATTTTCCTATCTAGCTACAAGCCACCATGATTACACTGTAGTCTCTTCCCTTATCTTGTTCCTTGTTTTATTTGATGATATATGCTATTGAAAAAGTGTAGGGGAGGGACTTCTCAGTAGTCAAAAGTAGTTTGTTAGATTGCATTTTTAAATTGAATAAACACCATTTTGAATCATACTAATAAACTCCATTTTAAATCATGCTCTTGTGCTTAGCCTTATCCTACACTACTCTTCTCTCCATATCCTTATGCCTAATTTTTTAGAACTATTTCCAGTTATGTCTTGTCTTCTCTCTTTCCTTGTGATGATGATGTGTTGTGCTTCAATCTTGAATTGGACTTTACAACATTCACTTCACCCAAGAGATAAGTTCGTCTTGGTTCTTTATTTTTGTACATTACATTGAGGGCAATGTAAGGATTGAGTATGGGGGAGTATGTTTATTCTCATGATAGATTTCACTATTATATCATATGCCTCTGTCTACTACTTGTGTCCTCTATTGTTTTTGGTCCAATTCACTGAGATTTTTGAGGTCTTTAGTCATGATCAAGTATCTTGATTACTCTTAGTTGGATTCATGGTTGAAACTTGATTTAAATTAGTGAATTGCCATAAAATTCAAGTGTCTTAATGATGCATGGTTTAATTTTGATGAGTTTGTTAGGAAACAAAAAGTCTAGTAGGAAGGTGTTTTGGGCCTAATTGTTCATTTCATTGTGTGATTTATCCACTTAGATTATAGCTCTCTAGAACTTGTTGTGTTTCTTGCTTGAGGCTATGTTTTGCAATGGTATAGATAAAGATGACATTGGCATTCATTTCTAAACCTTCTAACCTAAACGCAAACCGTTCATCATTTACTTTTGTTTACCCTTTTGAGCCTTTCACTTTTTTTCTATTTCATTACACAAATGCTATGTTTGCATCCTTTATCAAGTTCTTCCTAGCACTATTGAAAAAAACAAGAAAAAAAAGAGAGAGTACTATTATATATTAGAAAAGGAAAAGAGAAAGAATTATGCCATGTAAAAAGTCAAAAGAAAATAGAAAAGAAGAAAAAGAGAAAAAGTGTGAATTAAAAATGAAGGGAAAATTCAAAGAAAGAAATAAAGTTATAATGGTAGAATATGTGAATTAAGTTAGTTCTATAGTGCTAAGTGATCGAGTAAATTATTTGGTATAAGTATAGTGTTTGTTATATTTTCCATCATTTGGCCTATTCAATATTGCAACCCTACAAAGTCCTTTGGATTTATTTATGCCATTGTTGCAAGTAGTGGAGAGCCTAGAAATACTACAAGCCTATGATGGAGTGTGGTTAAAGTGGTTGTGAGTGAAAACTACCCTATATGAGAGAAGAGTACAAACACTTATCCTAGTTAAGGTTTCCAATTAAGCTTATTATAATTAAACCTTGCATTACTTTAGCTACTTCAATTTTTGGTATATTCATCGAATTTGAATTGAAGGATACCTTGTTATTTGGCTAAGTGTGATTCTTGAAGCTTTATCTTGCCTACTCTTTCAACTTTCATCCCTCTTTGCCTAGTGTTCTTGAGTTTAATGTTTTTCTCTGGAGTGCAAAAGCTTAAGTATGGGGGAATTGATAGAGCTCAATATTTTTATATTTTTATTAATTAATCTTAGGCTTTTGTGGGACTTAATTGAATATTTTGTGCATGATCAAGTGATAATGTGAGATTGTAGTGAAAGAAAAATTTGGGAATTATATTAGTTAAATTGTTATATTTTTAATTGATATTTATTATTTCCATTATTTTTTAATTGTGAGCAAAAGATGTTACCTTTGTGTATATAATTTTGTAGGTGATGATGTGGCACAGCTTGAGTAGTTAATGTCAAAGATGTTATTTTGGAGCTTAATGAAGGACAAAAGTGGAAAATCACAAGTACATAATTTATTTTCACATTTTTTCTAAGAGGAGGTTAAATGAGTAAGGGTCTTGTTTGGTTGTTGCAATTTTGTGTCTAATGCCGAAACATATTTTTATCTCTTATCCAAGCACACCTTTAACTCATTTAACCTAGTGAATTGAAGAAAGAAAAGGAGTGGGGACCATTGATAAATGAGAGTGGCGGCTGTAAAGAATTAGGAAGCAAAAAAGCGAGTGTGAAGCAAAAGGAATCATATGAATATGAGAGCTGAACCAATGAGAATAATTGAGAAGCTTGCTGGACCATAAGGGAATAATTCAGAAGAGTGGACCGAATTGAAGATGAAGGGAGCAGCTAAAATTGTTGAATGAGAAAAGAGGAGTTAACCGATGGAAACAAAGCTGAATTAATTAAAAAAGCAAGATGGACCGAACCAAATTGTAGCTGAGAAATAGAAGAGAAGCAAGTAGACCGAATTGAAAAAGGAGATAAGGGGTGAGCCATTTTTGTTCACTAAATTAAAGATGCTGAACCGAATGAAAAGGCTGAACCAATGAAGGAAGATCGAATGTGAAAGGAGGCAGCACCGAATGAAATAGAAGAGGAGTATGTATTGCAGCTAGGGTGTGAAAAGGGTGGACACTGGAGGAATGAAATAATGGAGCGTGCGGCGGCTGTGGAAGAAGGAAAAAGGAAGAGACCTTGACTGAATGTAAAGGAAAAAGAGGAAGAGGCTGGAGCTGCATTTGAAAAGGGTTGTTTGGTAAGCAATTCCCATGGCTATTCTCCTCTTATTTCATCAAGCTTCCTTTTCCATGAGAAGCTAAACTTTGGTTATTTCCTTGAGTTGAGTAATGGTTTGAGCTTCTAAACTTCAATGGAATCCCTTAAGTTCTCTTTATAGTTCATAATTATAAGAATCGGTTAAGTGTGTGATTATGATCTAGATTGTTCTATGCCAAGTTAATAAACTTGGTGGTTGAGCTAGGATTTGATTAATTAAACTTTGTATGATTCAAATTAGGAGTAGGTTGAGTTGTTTATTCCAACTTGGTTAAGTGGATTGTAAATGACTAAACTGAATGCTTTGAACTTTTGCGATGGTAATTACAAGCTAGAATTAGAAGTTGATTATTCATCTCCTTGAGTCTAAATTATTTGGTGGTATTCATTTAATTGCTTCGGTAGGATGACTTAAATAATTATTGCAAGTATAAAGCTAGTGGTAACTTAGTTCCAGCCTCTTGACTCATATTGTGGAATTCATATCATTAGCAAGCAAGGAAGACTAAAACCTCAATTCAAGGGAATTCCATTTTATCATTATACTAGTTAATTGAATTTATCTTGTTATTAGTGTTAATTTCAATTCTGTTTGCTTCTTTGTTTTAAAAACCAAAAAAATAATACAAAAATATTGTTTTAGCTTAGTTTACTTCATAGTTTTAAAATCAAATTCTCAACATGATTACTCACAACTTTAATGTATTTATCACTTTACTACTTAGAAACTTGAAAATTAATCTTCTCACAAGAATGACCTAGGTTGAGCTACTACGCTACATTTTCAAACCTACTTTTATTTTGAGAACTCACATGACATGGGTTCATCAGGTGGTTCCACTCTACGGTACTTCACTTGGTGCTTTGATCAATCAACCCTGACAATCAGGCCCTTCGATCAAAACTCTCTGTAGGTAGCCCTTTCCAATCAGAACACTGTTGGTAGCCCTCTCCATTCAGAACTTGTAATGTCCCAAATTTTGGGCCTAGAGACTTAAGGATAAGCCTATATTAGGCAGACTACTAAGCCCAGTTTGGGAAGAGTCCCAAGAATCTCGAGAGATAGAAAGACTCTTAGGGACTATATGATTTAGCTTTCCAGGAAGAGAATGGTTCTCCAGATGATACGAGGGCTCAAAGGTTGTAGTTAGTTAGAGAAATTGACCGATATATGTACTTAAGTATATGAGGCACCCTTAGGGGTCAGAAGGCCACTTGGCTCCATTTTGAATGCAAGCACAATTATTTGTGGGCCATATGGAACTCTAGACTGAGTGATTTGGCTCCTCAGGGTAGATAACAAGTCTCTGAATTATATAAGGGACTCAGTGGGTATGATTAGATAGATAAAATATGTCAATGGAGGTGTGTATATGAAAATTTTAGGGCAGGTACATATACCCTGCATTTTTACAAAGGAAGAAGAGATATAGGCCATGTAGGTCCCACATGAAGACACACCGACACACACACTCGGCAATCCCCTGAGGCAACATATATGGTACATTCTGTAAGACATAGGCCTGTGTGTCGCGGTCTGAGTCCTACACTAATAAAGTAGCATTATTAAAGTAACTTTATTAAAATAGCTTGAATAAAGTAAGTAATGATGAGTAATGATGATACTTACTTTTGTGCTGAATAAATAAGATGACACATGTCCCTTCATCATGAGATATACTATTTGGCTTTTATGTTGGCTCTTCAAGAAAGTGCCATGTGTCCCTTATCATTACACTTGCATTTTTAACTTTTGAGTTGCACTCTAGAAAGGTGCCACCTAGCATCTGAGTCAGGGAAATTGATCGGTCTTCAGTCTGATCATATACTTGACTTACTTGGACACCGAACCTAAGAGGCAGGAGAATTCATCAGGCCTCTCTTCCCCATACCCAAAAAGAATGGCTAAGGGGAGAGGAAAAGAAAGAGGATGATGTTAGGTGGACACTTGTCACTCTATGGCTTAATCACAAGACACATGGCACCTTAGGATTCAAACACTTGGACAAGTGTAGAATTAAATCCAAGACTCCCTAGCCTCCTCTTTAATTTCATTCAGCACCTTAAAATGACAGGGGAAATAGGGAAATTCATATGAAAATGAAAGAGGAGAGAAGGTGGGGAATTAAAAAAAGGGCTTGAAATCGCATTTCTCACTAGTAAAGAAAAGGGCTTTTAGACCAGCATAATTAGATCGGTTATATCGGATAAGGTCTTAAAAATATGACCGGTGGCATTTTTGTAATTATAATAAACTTTTAAGACCGGTTATATTAAAATAAGGTCTAAAAAAATACTTTTTAGACCGATTCCAAAAACAACCAATCTTAAAATATAAATAATTAAAAAATATAAATATATGTAATATATTTTCTAGACTAGTTCTAAGTATAACAGGTCTAATATATTATCTGAATTAAAGGCAATTAAAAAAATAATATCTTTATTGTTTTTAAGACCGGTTGTAAAGAAAAACCAGTCTCAAATATTAAAACTTTAAGACTAGTTGTTAATAAGAATTGGTCTTAAATAGTTTCATTTTTTAAGACTGGTTGTTTTGTAAAATCCGGTCTAAAATATTAATTTTAAGACCGGTTTTGTAGAACAACCAGTCTTAAAACTTACCTAAATTTCAGCTCATGTTTAATTTCAACTCTGAAATCTGATATTCAAGTACAAACCCTTCCCTCGGTTCGCATCATCTCCTCCATCTTTAACCTTTACCACCATCGACGCAGATGTACGATTGAATACATTATCGTAAGGCTTGGTGTTTGTTCCCTCCAATTTGTTTCTTTATTAACCTCATTTTCTTGCCTCCCTTGGGTTTCTTTATTAAACTCCTCCTTCCCACGTCTTTCCTTCGTTCTTTACCAATGCCGCCGGTTGACACAGGGGTACTGTGGATTGCATTCCCTCATTGTCGTTGCTTGCCTCCCCTAGTTTGTTCCTCAAGCACGAAATCCAAGTATTTATGACTCAATCAGACAAGTTTTGTAATCAATTTCTTTTTAATTAATTAAGGTTGCATTATTGTTGTTGGCTTGTTTCCTTCACATGCAATTAGGGGATTGAATTTCTGGTGGACTAAATTGCATGATCTCTAATTTAACTTTAAGTTCCACTTGGTTTTGTCATTGCTGGTGGATTGAATTGCCATTATCTCTAATTAGGAGATTCACATAGAGTTTTGTCATTGCTAAAGTATACAGTTGGAAGTGCTGTATGTTTGAAAAAGGAAGTGCTGTAAGTTGATTACCAACTTGTGTAATGGAATTAATTATCGACTTGTCTTTGAATTATCACTTTAATAGTAGTTTTTTATTGCTCAAGTGCTGTATGTTTGAAAAAGGAAGTGCTATATATTAATTATCAACTTGTGCATTGTAATTAATTATTTGTTCATGTCTACATAACTTAGGAATTACTTTTGAATGATGCCTTTGTAGAGTGTGCCTTGTTATGCTATTAAGTATTGTAAAGTCTTATTAGGATAGCATGAGAACCCTAATTATTTATTGTCCTTAAACCATCACAGTCTTTGTAATATCCTGAATTTTGAGATTTGAGGCCAGAGAATGAGCCTGAAATAAGTGGACTGCTAAGCCCTGATTTAGCTGGAGCCCAAATTTATTCCCTAATGATTCTTATATCTTAGGGGTATTAAAGATAGTAAAATGGTGAATTTTGGAGAAAGTAATTATGTTTATGGTGAAACGGAAAGTTGGGCAATTTGTTGGTTGTGTGCATTATGGTTCAAAACTGAATGTGTAGATGTCATGAGAATTTGGTTGTTTTAGTGATTCCAATGAATTCCTTGTGAAAATTTGTGTGGGGAGAGTATTTGTTGTGAAATTGGAACCATTGCAAACAATTGTGCAAAAATTGGAATTCTGTCCATTGAAACTCTATGTTGGGCAGTTTGTTTGTGTGGACATTTTGAATAGCCAAATGCTGTCAAAAAATTTTGAAACTTTCCAGTCTTAAAGTTCACATACCAAGCTTCAAAATAGACATATAATTCATGTCATTTCGTTGTGTCCTGGGAGTTATGATTTGCCAAATTTGGGACCAAAATTGGACTTTGTTTTGGAGCAGTGTTGCCTTTTATGTAATTCTATATTTCTTTGGTGATTTCTAGTAATGGCTCATATTTTTCCTATAAGGAGGACTTAAATAGCTTTCATTTGGCTTTGGGATCACCTCATTTCGATTTTTCTACAATTAGTTGATTTTTCAAAGTTTGGGCAGAAAATATGCCACAAAATCCGAAAATGGGAATTATGACATCATCAAAATAAAAGATGACATCAGCATGGAATTAAAACATTTTCTCATCATCTTCAACTCCCATTTCCATCATTTTGCAACTGAAAGAGAGAGAGGAAGTTGTGAGCTTTTAGAGAGAGAATAAAAGAGAAATATCACAAGGTAGGTCGATTTCTTCGTGAATTCATACCTAATGTGTATAATCCTTCTCCTAAGTTATTCCTCTATGTGAATTAAGGTCTTGAAGCAACGAATTTAATTGTTCAAAGAGGCTAGGGTTCAGCCATAAGCAGGATAAGCCAAAAGGAGATTAAGGTAACCTCTGAAACTTCAATCTTTGATTGTTCTGGCTGATGTGAGTAGTTTAATCAGTGAAATTCCAATTGATTTGCTTTGATTTCAAATTTGGTCAAGGGCTTGGCCTTAGGGTTATGCTACCAAAATTGATACTAAATGGTAGTTCTAACCTAATGTAATGGTTCATAAAGTGGTTAGGAGTAAAAAGAAACACATCTACGGAGCCGAAACCGAAAAACTCTAATTTTTCTAGAGATGGATTTTCAATGATTTGATGATTCCATTAAGTTCAGGAGAAAAAATTAGGTGGGGTTACAGTTGGTCACTTTTTTGGAAAAAGGCCGAAAAAACATAATTACGAAAATGCCCCTGAAACCCTTAAAGTAGGGCTGCCAATGGTAAATTTGTACTTTGACAATAAATTTGATAATTCTGACTCTAGAAATGGATTCCTTGGGCGAAAATAAGTCAAGATAGCCTATGATAGAATTTCGGGAAAAGTACAGCCGAACCTGATACGGTGGTGCCGGGCCGGGTCCTCGGGGGCATTTTTGTAATTTTTCAATATAGCCTCATCTAACCCCCATAAACACTTTGGAAGTGTCTACATGGTACATTTGGAATTGTAGGACCTAGTTGAGGGCCCGAGTTGCTAGCATTCAAATCGAGGATAAAAGACTGGAGGTAGGAGACTTACCTTACTTGCATGTATTTGATATCTTTGCTTGTGTAGTGATATATGTGATTGCTTTTACTTGATTGTGTAAAGAATATTTGAATAAATGAAGCTATGTTTCTGTTTTACTGTGGCCATAATTTTGTTACATGAAATATTGAGCATGCAGAAATGTCATTATGGGACATATATCTAGTTAAAGCTAACATATCATACACATAGCATCTATCATGAATGCATTATAGTATCTGTTTCCTACTGAGATTCTCTTGAATCTCACCCTCCCCTACCAACAATTTAGACAGGGCAAGTGGCTCGTGGAGGGAACGGCTAGAACTCCTTCAAGATGAGAGTTGGTAGGTGGTTATCAATATGAGTGGTGATGACTGTATATGATTTGGTTGAGTATGTGGTTATGAATTCAAGATGAGATTTTGTAATCCCCTGAATCAGATTTTGTATACCCTTTTAATAAAGGTATGAACCCGGGGTTTGTCGGGAATTATTTTGTGTACTTTGATATATAATGAATGTGATTTATCTGTGAAGTAATTGTATTCAAAGTGTGAATCTCAGACCCGGGGGAATTGGATTTTGAAAGGTATTTGTGAAAACCCTATCGGGAAGATGAGATTTTAAATAAGTTTCGAATACTGTTGGTCTCTAATTCATTTTAATTGCATATTTTAGATATAATTACGGAGGGGGGTTACAGTCTCTACAAATTTTCCTCAAACAATCACTGTCCTTAAATAGTGTCCTTAAAGTGAGGGTACTCTGGATCCAACTAATGTTAATACAGTGAGCCTGTCAATGCTCCGAGCTAGGAACAAAGTGATTCGTGTAACCAGCCCATACGAATGGGTAAAAGAGGCACCCGATTGGGAGGCATTCTCCTCAATCGGAATACTGGGGAAAAGATTCCGATTGAGTTTGGTAGATATTGGAAAACAGTCGGGCCTAATGCAAGTTAGTATAGGAGTTTTGTCAACCTCCTAGTACGTAACAAGCCTAGCATCTTCATAGAGGAGTGGAGAAATGTGGATAAACGTGTGAAGTAACATATTTGGTAAACTATCTAGCTCACTTACGACATTCCTGCTAATGAAATCTTGTATAAGAAGACAATGACGTATTGTTATGAATGCTAGAGGAAGTTTAAGACAAGTCTAGCAAACAATTATGTTCATATTGTAGTAAAAGAAGTTCAACCTCATCCTAATCCGTGCGACAAGTATTCTTATATTGACAAATACATTTGGCAAGAATTTAGACAGCTTCAGACTACTCCAGAAGCATTGGTGAGTTAACTTATTTTACATTTGATTTACTTATGAATTGTGAATTGTCTTTATTGATTGTAACCTTAATTTTGATTTCTTATTCACAGGCAAAAAGGGAAAAGGCCTAAGAGAGTGGTAGAAAGAATGATTACCCCCATACAATGTCTTGTGGAGGTTATGCAAAGGTGGAAAAAGACTTGTTGGTAGCCAAACGGAAGATATTGGAAGAAGCAGCTCAATCCAATCCTTCTATTCTTCTTTCTCAAACATCTCCAATACATTGTAAAAAGAAGTGGTTGTTCACTTACCAAAAAAGGAGCGAGTCTTATACGAGTGAACAATCTCATATAGTTGGTGAAAAAATTATAAGTATTGTTGTTGTTATTAATTATTTAGTAAACAAATTTCATTACTAACATTTGTCATCGTTTAGGTTGGATGAGAGGAATGACATCCTGACGGTAGCTATAGGAAAACTTGAGCATCTCGACTATGTTAGCGGGGTTTGAGGAGGGGTAGGCATAAGGGATTACTTTGGAGCAGCCCCCCACCATTCCTCAAGTGTGGTGACTAGGGAGGAGATGGAGCATATGTTGACCACTGTGAGGGCGGAACTAAGGGCCGAGGTCGAAGCATCATTTGCTGCATGATTTGAGGAAAGGTTCAGTAAGATAAAAGAGGAATGGATTCTCATGGCTAGCACAAGACAAGATACCAGTTCTCCCTAGGAACATTCCCTAAACCCTAAATAGAGTACTAAAGGGAGTTGTATTGGTAAGTCATCATATGGTCTTAGAAAAGGAATTGGTAAGCCTTGTGACCAATTTATGGAGGATTCTATGACACGACTAGTTGCAAGGGGTAGCATGCATAACTTGGGATCAACTGTTTACCACCAACAAATAAAAGATGATCAAGTCAGAATGGCAGTTGAAGATGTGATTGATACAGATGCACCTCTCCCTATACCTGCTGATGACTTTAAGATTGTGATCGATGTCCTCAGCTATTTCATCTTGTGGCCAAAGAACCTTGTTTCTCATCGAGTTGAGGAAGCCCTGATCACAACCTCGCCACCTGCACCTCCCTTCACTCAAGAAGCTTCACAGCCTCCGTTGAATGTCATATAGCAAGTGATTTTGATGGCATATGATACGTCCTTTCAAACATGAGATTTGCCTACTGATTCAACTGTTGGCAAGTCAGGTGTGCAATGCTATCTTGAGAGGGATGATTTAATGTCCCTGGTAGCTCCTCAACAACAGCTTATAGTTTCAATTGTCCAACTATTTTTAATGTAAGTGTCTTCTTCAATTAAAAGTAAATATTTTACAAATTACGCTTGTAATTAAACTTTGATTTGTGTGCTTGTATTATTGTAGATACATGAATCATAGGTTGGTTTTCTCTAGCAAAAATGATAAATTTGGATTTCAATGGCCAGTTCAACTGCACGACAAAGGGACCGCTGCTATTATCGGACATACATACTTATCAGAGAGGCTTAGTGAAACCCCAATTGAGTGTTTATTAGCTCCATGTGTGTATGGGTAAGAAACAAATATATATTTCATAATATATATAATCCTTTATATTTGCTTAATAAATAGTCATCCTTTTTTTTAGGGATCATTAGCAATTGGTTCTTCTATGCAAGAAGAGTTATATAGTCATCCTCTTATGCTTCCTCCACCTCAAACAAGGAAATGAATTGAAGAAGACCATGAATCGTAAGTTTTCTTGTATTGCCTATTATTGGCAATTGATGAAATTTGTGCAAAATAAGAAACCTTTGTGATTTTGATGATAGGGTTATGAGGACATTCCTACACGCTGGTCGTTTTAAGCATGTTCATGATATAAAATACCTTACATGGATTATGCCAAAGGTTAGTACATAGTGGTTTTGTTTTAAGAATGTATTCAATAAGGCATTATACTTGTTTTAATGATATCATGTTATTTTTTAGAGCCGTAGGCAACCACCGGGGTCCAACTTATATGGGTTGTATGTTTTGAGACACATTAATAACATTATCACTTTAGGCATGACAAAATTTACTCGAGAGGTAAATATATATTTCAAAAAATTTGTATTACTTTTATTCTTTTTTAAGTTAGCAAGTTAATGTTTTGTCTTGCTTTGGTCTTATAGATGTTTGATCTTGCTGACCCCTTTCCGAATGAAGATATTGATTTCATCCGTAATTGTTGTGTGGAATTCATTTATCAGCTTTTACAACAAGAGTGACTTTTTGCAAAACTGAGGAATTTTCTGTATATACTGAGAAATTTTTCTTCCCTCAGCTTTTCTGCAAAACTTGTTTGTTGTGTTTGTGATTATGTGACATCATACATTTTTCCATGTGAACTTGGTTGAGACATCCATTAGCCTATGTTATGTTACATTTTTTGATTATGTGACATTATGCATTTATCCATATGAACTTGGTTGAGACATCCATTAGCCTATGTTATGTTACAAGTTCCCAATAAGAAAGCTAAAGAAAAAGGAAATGGTAAGTGGAAGGAAAATGAGCTGACCTTATGGCAACATTTATTTTGTTACAATTTAGTTGTTAATTGCATAACAAATTCCATATATATATATGGCATGTATAAATTGAATATGAGAATTTGTCACTTAAATCTCAACTTTGCACTTAATAAGTAAGGCCTTGGAAGTAGCTTCAGGATATGTGTTCTGGTATACAAACATAAACAAAGACAATAGAAAAAAAATCATAAAGCAAAATTTTAACACCGGTTGTATAAATAACCAGTCTTAAATATATTTTTAAGACCGGTTTTATATTCAACCGGTCTTAAAAGTTATATTTTAAGACAAGTTGTCAAAACAACCGGTCTTAAAACTAAAACTTTTAAGACCGAGTTTAAGGACAACCAGTCTTAAAAGTGTTATCGTATCTCTTAAAATGAGGTATTTTAAGACTGGTGGTTATGGCAAATGGTCTTAAAATAATGTATTTTTAACATCGATTTATATTACAACTGGTCTTAAAATGTTTTCTTTAAGATCGGTTGCTTAATTGGTCTAAAAATTATCAAACTTTTAAGACTGGATGTATCATGACCTTATCCTGAACTGGTCTAAAAATTCATTTTGAATCGGTCATAAAAGTCATTTTTGTACTAGTGTCTAGCTCTTGAGGGCTTCTCTAATATTGTTCCTCTTAGTGAGAGCAAAATTTCTATAGTTTTGAATTTTTGATCTGAGGTGTTTGGTACAATCAACAAGGTGGAGGTGCTGCCAAAATCAAGAACTGGATATAAAATCATGCAAAGGTGCGTATAAGCTTCAAATTTGAGCTAAATATCTTGAGGTTTTACAAGTTTTGTCATGTTTTTGGGATTGTCATGATTTTGGCCAAGAGAGAGGTTTAAGGATTATGATGATCCTATGATTATGAATTTGACGTTAGGCAAGGTTTAATGATGATATATAATGAGTCTTATAGTTAAAATTGCTAGAAATCACTTTGTGGTGATTTAGGGTCAGATTTAGTCAAGCATAAATCTGAGGGAAGGAATGTCATTTTGCTAATTTTAAGGTTAGAAATGGATTCTATACACAAAATTGTGTAGGAATAGGTTGTGAACATAATTTAAGAAATGTTAATTGAAAACCCAAAAATTGAAACTTAAGGTAAGGTTCTGCCAGTCTACATTTTTTGGGAGACAATCTGGTTGTAATGTGTTTTTAAATGGCCTAATTCTATCTAATGGCCATGAAACTTTCCAGATTCATAGTAGACATCATAATATTTAATTTTATATATAATACATGTCATCTAGGTTAGTAGATTGTTAGATATGAATTTTTGAAGTTGAGCATTGAATCTGGAATGATTTCTCTAGTAGTGAGGATTGATTGGAGTTTCTGAAATAGTGTGCATATAAGTGATAGTAGGAGGTATTTTTAACTTAAATTAGACTTAAAGAGCTTTACCTAGGACTTTGAACCACCCTATTTGAAGTTTCCTATATAAGATATGATTTTTCAAAGTTAGGTGACAAATCTAGCAGATTAGAGTGACCCATGAATTTGTGGCATTTGATGTAATTTGAGACAAGGATGGGTCCAAAGATAAGAGACATGTCCAAGAGTCTAATGTATCCACATAGGATATTGATTTGTTATTACTCTAATGTTGTGGTTATATATCTAGGGCCATGAGATGACAAAGAAGAGGAATGTGAGAATCTTCAAGCAACTTCAATATTGGAAGAAAAGGTATAAGAGGAGGACTCAAAGTCAAAGGGTAGTATAACTTACCTAACTTACATTTAATTGATATGTATACTTATGCACTGATATATGTGATTGCTTTGCTGAATTCTGTGAAGCATATTTGAATGATTGAAGCTCTATTTCTATTTATATTATGGCCATGAGTATGTTATATGAAGCAATGAGCATGCAGATATGTCATTATATTATAATAAATTCATGTAAGGCAAGCATATCATGCATTAAGCATTTATTTTGCATACTAAATGGTATTGTTTGCTACTAAGATTCCCCCAAATATCACCCCCATAAACAACCATATAGGCATGTGAGCATAGAAGAGGGATGCAAAATGATGTGCTAGAAGAAGAAGTTGTAGTGAAGAGTTAAGGATTTATACTCGCTAATCTGTATGTAAATATTAATGTTTGAAGTGGTTAATTGTATAAATGGTATTGTTTGAAGTGTTTGAAGAGTTAAGGATTTATACAATTTAACCGCATGACGGATGAATATTTTCCCCAAGTACAATAAATGAACTAGGAATGGGTAATTGCATGGTACAAGCCCATTAGTTAACAAACATTATGCAAATAAGAGCATATTAAGAACTTTGATATAAATGAATAGAGCAGAGAATCACTCTGATTAAATTGAAAGAAAAGATAAGATTCAATGAGTACTAATAAAGTTGCAAAACCACTAAAAGATGCTTCCGAAAGATTTTGAAATTTTCAGAAAACCCCACACAATTACAAGTTCGAATCTTGTCTCGAAGTTAGGACTTGAAACTATCTTACGAAGGTGGTTCGGACTTATTGTGTAAAAACTCATCTGATTGGGTTAGATAATAAGGTATTACAGAACTCTCCATAAGTAGTCCTCTCTGATTAAAACTCTTAAAAGGTAGCTCTCTTCGGTTGACCGTCTCTAAATGGAAGTACCATTGTAACAAGAAAGCCAGATTTTTAAAAGTCCTTCTTCTCTAGCAGTTTTGTAATTGGCTTTATTTAATTTTTAAATCTCATCTGCAGTCATTCTGTATGGACTTTTGATATCAATCCCACTCCAGGCATAATTCTACTTCTCTTGTTGGTGTGATCTACCCACGTCATACAAGGAATCTATAAGCCAGTAGTACATTATATTCTTTGTCTCGACTATGAGACCATAACTCGCGGCTACCCTAGTTGTATCTACCACTTAATCCCACAGGGAACAAACTCTCAATCAATTTCTCTAAGGAAATATTCTATGATTAATATCTTTTCGTATGCTAGACTTAGCAGCTAGCAACATTTAAAAACCCATTTCTATAAGATTTCTTATCTATAGAAATCTTATTCCTAGATTCAACGGTTTATTGCTAACCTAAATACTCTAATCAGGCACCTCAAGGATATCCTGGGTACTTCAACTAGCCCCAAATTCTATTAAGTATGTACATATCATTGAGTAGTACTTTATCTTTAACCCAACTCATCTCATAGGAGCTTTTACACTATTGTGCTCCCAAATCATTTCTATATCATTGGGTAATTGTAATCATGTTCTAATACCTTGAACCGCTATAGGCCATTTCAAACTCCGAAGAAACCAGAACTCACAAGTTGATTCCTAGGTTACAATTTGCTTGGTAACCACTCCCTAGATGTTAGATCGACATCCAACTTTCAGGTTCATCACTAAATCTAGAACCTCAACATCACATAGGTCAAAAAATTATTTTCTTGGGTTCCTCAATCATAGCCAATATACATGTTAAAATCATCATGATTCATAGCTTCTATTCTAACTTTCATAATGTTCAAGCAACATCCTTAAATATTCCCAAAGTGTTCCTAACAGTTCAGCACTAATATAAGGTTCATACTTTCATGTATCAATACAATAGTGCAACCTGAGTCACATTTCAACCTAAACACTATTTCAGCTTAGATCAAATTCAAGCATAACCTCCACCTTTAGTATCATAGGATCAAATCCCTTAAGCTCATTATACGGCATAATCATCGCCCACTATATAGCACCATATATCATACCTACATGCCTTTGAATACAATTTACCTAACTAGGATGATCATCAATCATGGAGAAATCTTAAGGAAATCACTATTTTTCAAGTCTCCATAACCTTACCAACTGAACTTCCTAAGGGGTAACCAATCCTAAGATTACTCTAGCCTAAGCACACTTAACCACAGAGTTCTGTTGCAATCTGAGTCAAATGCCAATTTAGAATTAGATTTACTGGAGCTCATATCTTTCTCTACTCGGTAAACATTACTACTACTCTGTTTCATTCTTTATATGCAACTCTACCCCTTCATTTAACAAGGGAATCTACAGTCAACCTGTTTACCAATATATGGCACTACCCTTCCTCTATACTAGTCTGCCAATTAGTGGTAGGGGAAATTCTATTTCTTTGGGTTCATCTATCTCCCATAACTCATTCTAGTCAAGAGGTCACAAGCAAGGTATCATTATACCTATTCACAACAACAAAGTACATTATCTTAGTGCCAGAATCTCTGCTCTGACACGAATAAATTTAACACCATAAATTTGAAGCCCTATAGATGAGTTTAAACAGATAATAACTCAAACCAGAGACTAATATGCATTCTAACACAATTGAAGTAACAACTTCAATATAGGACTCGAACCTGCACTTGAGTAGAATTTTCGAAAACTTTAAAAAATTCTTTAAGTGTAGTCTCAAGTAGTTTGTGATATCATTACAACTCATCAGTTCTCAGTTCCATTATTAATATTAGAGTAAGCATTAAAGTGTTTTCTACTAAAAACCCATATTGCATTTGTTAACTAATGGCCACTAAGCATATTATTACTCAATACTAGTTCAATTATCACATCACAGTACTATCGTTTGGGGTTACGGTTAATAAGTCTACAAATGCTACTAGTACAAGTGTTACTATGTAGTTATACACATCATATTCAATCAAAAAATAGATAACCAACCCCTGTTCTTGTTCCCTGTCTCTCGGGTATCCCAGGCAGATGTCAAATCCTATAAGTTGAAATTCATCAAAGGACGAGTTATTACTTATCCAAGTTCTTTGATAACTCAAGATACTTGAGTTAGTTATGTTTAAGGTTAGTGCATTGTGCCTATTGTGTAGTTAATGCACCTATACTAGCTCTAAGTACTTTACTCTAGCCTTAGATACTAGTACATGTCTCTTAACCTTGGATATCAACTTATTTACAATCTTGCTCCAAGTACATTCTACGCTTGCAAGTCAATCCTATTTACAAATTTACTCTAATTTACCATTTTTTGCATATCAAGCCTATGCTGCCAGAATTTTCACCTATCTTTGACAAATCATATCTTAATCTACAAATGCTTAATTGAGGTGGTTCAATGTCCTATGTGACTCTCTTTAAGTTTATTTTAAGGAAAAATACCCCTTAATGCCATTTACATGCACACTATTCCATAATTCCCAATTAATCCTCTCTGACACTAACATTACTCTAGATTCAATGCCTAACTTCAATAAATCATAACTCACAGTGTACTAATCCAATTTCCTCATATTTTATATCAATTTAAACCTTATCATGTCTAATATTATTCTAGAAAATATCATTTTCATTGAATATCATTTTCTCAATAAAAAACCTGTCTCATTTCAACTGTCTTAAAGGAGCCCTAAACTAGCAGCACTATGTTAAATTCCAATTTTCAAAATTTCATTCCAATCGTCCATAATTCATAGACAGAAACAATTCCTACATAGTTTTTCATGAAGAATCCATTAGTGACATCAAATTTACCCAAATTTCACTCCTACATGTCTTGTTTTGACTAGAAATGACCTTTCAATACAACTATCAACCAAGTTTGCAATTTTCTCACTAAATTAGTCTTATATGCTTCTTCAACATTATATAACATCATAGATATTGACAAGGCACCATGAAACCTTAAGAACCCAAATTGACCAAATTTAGGGCGGTAAGGACAATTCAATAAAAATCAACTAATAAACACAATATAGAGTTCAAATTGAAGCTTAGTCTCACCTTTATCACTTTCCCAAGCTAGTTCTTTGATTCTCCAACTTTGGCTCTTCCTTGGTAGCTCAAAACACCTCCTCTTGAAATACAAAAAACATAGGATTGAAGCTCTTAGAGAGAGAAATAATGATTATGAAGGGACTTTGGGCTAGAAAGGTGATTTATGAGGTCAAAAGTGAGCTCAAACTCTTACCTTGACACTTTATTCTTCAATGTTCTCCTTTCTCTTTCCTTTTTTGTTTTTCCTTATTTTCTTTATTTTCTCTTGCCTTGGCCGACTTTATGAGTGAGTGAGGAAGTGAGATAGTGTTTTATTTATTAATCCATAGCCACTTCCATTGCTTGGTAAAAAATGAGCCCAAGGAAATACGACAAGGTGATGTGTCCAATTTCTATGGTCATGCAAAAAGTGGCTAGTGAATTAACTAAAGTTGGTTTAGTTAATTCAAACTTCACTCTTCCTTCTCTCCTCTTAGCTTGACGATCCTTTTTTGATAAAAGAGGAGGGAAAGTTGTTGACCAATTCCTTTCTTGACATATTGCTTTTCTTTTCTTTTCTTTCCAACATCCCAAGTTAAATCAAAATCTAAGACTTGTTGACTTTGCTTGCTCCCTTCTTTCCTTTCTTTTTGGCTTGGTCAAGGGTCATACAATTGCTTTAATTTAATTCTCTTTCTTTCCTTTGGGCTTGACCGAATTCCTTCAATAAAAGGGAGGAAGGAATGTTTACCAAAACCTATAACTGTATAAGTGCAAGTTTGATCAAAGTCTTCTTGTTTAAAAGGTTGACACTTTGACCAAACCCTTCTTTCTTCCTTCTTTACCCCTTTTGATGTTTTTTTACCATGTGTGATGTAGTACCCTCATCTCATTTTCCATATTTGTAGAGTGCTTGTGCGCAGTTTGGTGAGCAATATAGGAATAGTGTAAAAATACCGATATATAGTACATCATTACATTGAGGAATTCCCCAAAGGATTGGTAATATATACATTTCACCCAAAATATTCAAAATTGAAGACTACATATTACCACATTCTTCTTCTCAAGAAATATTCCAGTCAGTTTCTTGTAGCTTTGTCCTTGCCTTTCGAGCCGTTGGCACCTACTGTGACATTTTTATTAAGAAAAAGGGGTGAGATTCCAAGGAATCTCAGTAGAAACATATTACCATTCACATAATATGCGATAAGTAAATATGATATGCACCATGTATGCACCAATTAATGAACAATATAAACACATAGTCAAGTATACATGAGTAGGGCCCCAACCCCACTAATCGTACACCTGTTGGATTCTCATCCAATCCCCCAGGTGTAAATGCACTTTTGGTACTAAGTGCCCCCTCTAGGTGTAATATCCCAATTTAGGATTAAGGGCTAATGACTCTGATATTGATTATAATTTGTGTAATTAAGCACTTTTAGAGAAATATGATGTAAATTTGATATATGTGCATTTGGTGATTAAAGATCAATGGTTGAGATTTGTTGTATATGGGTCGGGATCCTGTGCATTAAGCTTGTGTGAGCTTATTATGGAAGGGACAAGATGGTGACATGTGGCATTGTGTGGACCATAGGATGTGTCACAAAAGGACAAAACATAACTTTTTCTCTCCCTTCTCTCTTCTATGCGGTTTGTGTGTATGGCTAGGGGGAGTGTGCTTCATCATCATCATCTCTTCCATTTCTCATTTTCTCTCTCTTCCTTCCCCATTTTCACTGAACTCAAGCAAGGAAAGAGAAAGTGAAAGCTTTGATTTTGGGTGAGTAATGGTCCTTCTTTGTTAAAATCCTCTTCTCTAATGTTGTGCACCTCATTGAGAGCTTCATTGTGGTGATTTCAGAATCTTGAATAGTGTTGATTTGGGTTTTGGATGAAATTGAAAGTTGGAGAATCAAGATTCTGGATTTGTCAAAGTGAAGAGGTAGGCATTTGATGCATTTTGATATATATGTTATGAGTTTTGGATAAGTTTGATGAATTTTGGAAATTTGCCCTGATTTATGCCCATTTTGGAATGTGTGAATTTCATAGTGATTAATGTTTAGATTAGTTCATTGTGAAGTTCTTTGGGTTTTTGATATGGTTTTGATATTGGAAGTGTTTGAGTGAATTTGGGAATTTTGTGTGTCATAGAGACCAAAGGACATAGATTGTGTTTAGAATGGTATTTGGGTGTTTTGGAAGTTGCCAATATGTTCTTTAGGCATGAGTAAGTGTGTATGAGCTTTGTGAGAAGTTTGGAAACCATTGGGATTAGTTTTGACCATCTGGGAAATTTCTGTCATGTGCTGCGATCTGGGCATTATGATAGCATCACTCGAGTGAGGGAAGATCATGCTCCATTGCTACCTATATTTTCCCTTTTCTACTTCAAGTTTTGCCTGGGTTCTATGAGTGGAGCTCGAGTGCACTTCTGTCACTGCGAGTGAAATTGGTGATTACTCGAGTGAGAAAGGGATTGCTCGAGTGATAGTGTGAGTCCAGAGTTAGGTTCAGTCTTAGGTTTTCACTTGCTAGACAATGCTCAAGAGTGTGATCTGACACTCACGAGTGCAGGCCTCTCACCCGAACACTGGGGGGTATGCTCGAGTGTCCCTTTTATGTTGCTTGTGCTCTCGGGTTCTCACTTCTTGTCTTGCACTTTCAGTGACTCAAGTGAGTTTGGAGTCATCACTCAAGTGCAAAGCTATGTGCTAGAGTGTGGTGAGCACTTTCTTGCCATGATGGTTCTTCACTGTCAAACACTTGCGAGTGAGAGCCGTTCTCACTCGGGCACGAGTAGGGTAGTTTCTCTTAACCCTTTAGGCATATGTTTAAGCCTCTATTAGCTACCTAAAGAGTCCTAAATGATAACCAACTCAGAGTATTATGGAATAAGTGTTTGGAAAAGAAATTGATGGCTATCCTTAATTTGGTATAGGATTTGATATCTGCCAGATGCGTGAGCCCACTATGACAAAGAATGTCAAGAAAGATTCAGGTAGTGACTCCTCTCTTATACTTTGTGTAAATCTATTATATGTTTGCCTATCATGCATTTTATGCTGCTGCTTTGAGATGCATTAAGATACATTGTGGAGCTTTGTGCATTGGGATATGTTGTGCATTGAGATACCTTATGCTTTGTGATGCTGCTGGCATAGTGATACCGCGTGAGCGGGCATAATATCCACAGCGAAAGTTGTCATTGTGATTACTGCGAAAGCAGGCATAGTGCATTGTAATATAGCCGTGAGTGCTGTTGTCTGTGGCGCGAACCATAGATCACTGTGTTGCTGATAATACTGGTGAACATGATACATTACATGCCTTGTGTTTATATATTTTATGAGTGATTTGTTACTACTGGGATTCTTTTGAATCTAACTCTTTCCAAATGACTAACCTTTCAGACAGGTCATGTTGCTCGAAAGGGAAGCGGCCAACTAGGAGTGATTAGGGCTTTAGGGACATTTTGTATTTTGGATGTTGGTTATTTAGTTGGCATTTTGGGATTACTGTATGTATATGAGTTGTATATAGCAAATTTTGGATATGTAATCCCCATCTTGGGAAACCTTTAAACCCATTCTATATGCAAGTAACCCGAGGTTGCCGGGATTTTGGTTACGCACTTTGATATTTATTATGTGATATAACTGCACAGGTAATTGTATTCGAAAGGGAATGTGAGACCAGATGAAACCTATTTTAAATGTTTTGTTGGGCACCCATCTCTTAGAGATGAGTGATTATAAATGTGATTTTTATATTATTGGTCTCTATTTCACTTAAATTTCATAATCCGGATATAATTACCGTGAGGGGGTTACACTAGGCATATCATGTAGATTAATAAAAGCACAAACAAATGTAATCACACAATAATATAGACTAAGGCATGAAGTATGAAAGATGATGTCCCTACCTTAAAGCTCTTTCACTCTATATCACTTGACTTGTAAAACGTGCCAACCTTAGGCTCCCAACTCAGTCATAAAATATCAAATAGATAAGAATTAGGTTAAAACCCATTCATGTGCCATTTTAGACACTTCCATTGTGTTTATAGTGTTATATTAGCCTATGGTGAAAATTTACCAAAATGCTCCTGGGACCCCAGCCTGGCCCTGCGGTACCTGGTCCGTCTGTACTTTTCCTAAAATTTTGACTAGGACTATTCTGACATATTTCTACCCAAGGAATCTATTTCAGGACTCAAAATTACTAAATTCACTGCCAAAAAATGAAATTGCCCTTCTCAGCCCCACTTTATGGGTTTCAGGGGTGTTTTCATAATTACGCTTTTTCAGGATTTTCCGATAAAGTGGCCAACTATAACCCCACCTAATTTTCCCTCCTGAAGTCAATGGAATCATCAAATCATTGAAAATCAAACTTCTAGTCTCTGGTTCAGCCCTGACTAAAATACTCACAACTTTAAGGAAAATTAGGGTTTTGTGATTTCGGCTCCGTAAACCTGTTCCTTTCTACTCCTAACCACTTTATTGACTATTCCTTTAGGTTACAACTATCATTTAGCACCAATTTGGGCAGCATAACCCCTAAGGAAACCCATTTCTAAAAGTTACAAATAAAGACAAATCCGTCAAAATTTCCTCGATTGCATTGTGTACAGTAGTCAGAATAGTCAATATACGAAGGTTTGGAAGTTACCTCAAGCTCCCACTAGATTTTCCTCTTCTTCGATGAAACCTTAGGTCCTTGAATAAGAGATTTTAGGCTTCCAAAACCTGAATTGACATAGAAGAGTAGCTTAGGATCAGAGTTGGACGCGTTAGGAACCGATTTACTGAAGAAATCGACCTACCGTACATGTTCTCTTCTACGTTCTCTCTATAGAAAATAGTTGCACTTCCTATCTCTTATTTCAGCTGGTTCACTTCTGTTTAGGCTAGAGGAAGGAGATGGAGAATTATTTTATAATACTTTATGCCTTTATTTAATTATTTAGGCAAAATTCCAAAATTCAATTTTTATGTACACAAGCCTATATACATGCAACCTTGTCCATTAAGCCCAACTAAGATTTCTTTCCTCATGCTACATGTAGGAGACACCTAAGGGTACCTCCCTTCAGTCTCAATTGACTTCATAACTTGTTCCGATTATGTATACACGTAAAGTCTCAATTTTGGCCAAATATGCATTTTTGCGCAAATTTTCCATAAATTCATAGTTAATTTATCCAAAATATTCTAAATATATTTCCCCCCTTTATTTTCCTTAATTAATTGAAATTAACTTCAATTAATTGAAAAATAATTTATCTAGCACTTGTTTGGCAAAATTACAAGTTTGCCATTACATTTTCCTCTATTTTCGGATTTTCTAGTAGTTTTCTGTCCAAACTTTGAAAAATAATAACTAAATTTGCATATATCATATCAAAGTGATTACAAAGGCTATGGAACCCTTATTAAGTCTATTTGTAAGAAAAAATATAGAATTTTACCAATTAGAAGAACACCATTCCAAGATTTTTAGTTTTTATAAGTTGTTCAAGAAACTTTCCAATTTTTTTTGGGCTAACTTCAAAAATTCATAACTCTTTTTATATAGCTTCAAATGATTCATATGAACTATCAAATTAAAGCTTAAAATGTTTACTTTCACCCTTATAAAATTTCATAATTTGTTCTCATCATTTGGTCTTCATAACCTCATGACAATCGCACTGCCTTACAGGAAGTTTCACTGGAAGTATAATCATTTTCTCTAAAATTTCCCAATTTTTTTTCTTTAATACCTAAAACATAAAATAAATAGTAGGGAATATATTTAGGGCATCTGCTAAAATGGGGCTTAGCAGTTCACTTAATTTAGGTTTATTCCCAAGCCTCCAATCCCAAAATTTGGGATATTACATTTCTCCCCCCATTCAATAAATTTTATCCTCGAAATTTGAACGTTTACAACTTGGGGATTAATCTTTGTCACTCAATCCATCCCTATGTTACGTGTACCTATAAAGCATGCACCACATGTTACCTGATATGTATGGATAAGCTACTTATCTACTTACATATTTATCATGTTCTGTACTCATAGGTCACCCAACCCATTATTATACTGATTGTCTATTAGGACGCTCAGTATATTATCCTAGGTCCCATTGCCTTGTTGGAACCCTACCCCAATATACTTAGCCTTATAACGTATCTTATTCTATTATCACGTGCAGGCTCACAAGTCATGCAAAACTATAGTTATATTCAATCTATCCCTTTTATCTACAAGCTCATCGAGCATGCAACACAATCACCATATCTGCCACCTGTATTGTTTTTACGAGTCAATATGTCAGCGATAACATTAGCTAGCCCTGGATAACATTTATATTCTAGGTCCTAATCTTTCAACAACCCTATCCACTTGCATTGTGTCATATTTCACTCTTTTTGATCATATACATATTTCAATATTTGTGGTCGAAATACAACTCTACTGTAATACCCCGAATTTTAAGACTTGAGGCTAGAGAATAAGCCTGAGATTAGTGGACTGCTAAGCCCTGGTTTAGCATGATCCTAAATTGTGATTAAGAGATAATGACTCCAAAAGTGGAAGTGGTTAGTGATAAATGAACCCTTTTGGAGAATCCAATGTGATTTGAGTTTTGAATGTGATTCGTATGTGTTGTGAGCAGCGCCGAAACCCTGTATTTAAGTTCAATTATGGATTAACCTCTAAATTGACTTAAAATAGAGGGGAGGGCACATTGTGAAAGAAAATTAATGAGAAAATGTATTTGATGGTGATTCAAGAGGAATTGCCATAATCAGGGGTAAAACGGTAAAGTTACCGACCAATTGGTCAGTTACCGAAGAGGAAACTCATTGGTAACTTCAAGATCAATGGTTAGGATTGATTTGTGCAAGAGATCAAGGGGTGGAATCACATGTGTGTGAGCTTATGTGAGCTCATGTGAGGTTTGTCAAGATGGTGACATTTGGCACTTTGTGAGCCCTTGGATGAGGTCAAAGTGTCAAACCTCATTTTCCCTCTCTCCTCTCTTTATTTGGTCGGTTTTGGCTCCCAAAAGCTGAATACTCACTTCATCATCTTCATCTTCATCTCTCTCTCTCTTGTTCTCCATTTTCGCCAAGCACAAGGGGAGGAAAGAGAAAACTAGAGGTGAGATTTTGGTTGGTTTATGGTCTTCTTTAGCTTAAACACTCTTCTTTAATGTTGTTCATAGTGATGAGAGCTTCATCTCTATGGTTTTAGATTCTTGATTGGAGGTGTTTGATGGCTTGAGGAAATTTGGAATGATGAAGAATCAAGGAATTGGTTTGGGAAAGAGGAAGAGGTGAGTATTTGAAGCCTTTTGATCTAAGTTTTGTGATTTGTGGATGAGTTTAGTGAATTTTGAATTTTGCCCTGATTTTCTTGTGATTTTGGATTGGATGAATTGGGTTGTGTTTTATGTTGAAAATGGTGCCATGTTGTGGTATTTGGTCATTGGAATTGGTTTGGGAACTTGGAATGAAAAGAATGGCAATGTGGTGTTTGTGTTGTGATTTGTGATGACATGTTGTGATTGTTGGTAAAACATGTCTATATAATGTGAATTTGGTTGTTTTGGTGTTTCCAATGGATTCCTTATGCAAATTTATGTGGAAATGGTATTTGGCGTGAATTTGGGAACCATTGGAATCATTGGTGCAAAACTAGAAATTCTGTCCAGTGTAAATTCTGTCTGGGCAGTCTTGTTGTGTGGACGTTTTGACTGGGCAAATGAAGTCATAAAATTATGAAACTTTCCAGTCTTAAATTTCACATCCCAAGCTTTAAAATGGACACATAATTTGTGCCATTTCGTTTTTTCTTCTGTGAGTTATAGCCGTCCAAAGTTTGAGGTCGAAAATGAACACTATTTTGGGATAGTCTTTAGTTTTGGGGAATTATGTATTTATGTGGTGATTTCCAGTATTGGCCAATATTTTTCCTGTGTAGAGGACTTGAATCGATTTTATTTGGCTTTGGAATCACCTCATTTTGATTTTTTTGGAATTAGTTATGATTTTTGGAATTTCAGCCAAGAAACTGGATTTTCTTGGCCGCGGGCAGCGGATACTGGGCCGCGGCCCAAATGTTTCTGGGCAGATTTTGGCCGCGGCCAGTGGATTTGTGGGCCGCGGCCAACCCCCAAAAATCAGCATTTTGGACTTTTAAAAGGTGATCTTTGGTCAAGTGTTTCCCAAGCCTTTAGGCATATGTTTAGGCTTTGATTAGCCACCTAAAGGTCGTGAATGATAACCAACTTAAGTGTTTGAGAGTTAAAGAATTGGAAAAGGGATTAACCCTATGTCCTTGTTTGGTTATAGGGTTTAGTGTTCACCCTGATCGTGAGCAGCCAGAGCTGGAGCATATGTGGAAAGAGTGTAGGGAACTTACCTCTTTTGCCTGTATATGATATTGTGTTAATGTGTTGATGCATGTTATTGCTTTGCTTGATTATGTGGAACATATATGATGTTTGAAGCTCTGTTTCTATTTATGCTGTGGCCATGAGTGTGTTGTTGAAACATTGAGCATGCAGATGTGTCATGGTATGGACATGTGATATGTATTGAAAGCATTTCATGAATTATATACTTATCATACATGCATTTTGGTATTTGTTTCCTACTGAGATTCTCTCGAATCTCACCCTCCCCTATCAACATTGTAGACAGGGAAGGAAGAGCGAGGATGGTGCAGGCATTCAAGGACGGTGAAGACTCCTTAGAGTATTTGAGTTTGGTAGTTGGTTATCATAGATGTAGGGATAATTATATATGATATGGATGTATATTTGAGTATGTATTCGGATATGTACTTGAGATGTGTATTTGAGAAGACTTTGTGTAATCCCCATATGAGGGCTTGTAGGGGTGAATATGCCCTGTAAGGCTTTGAGTTAATAAATGGAACCCGGGAGTTGCCGGGATGATATTGTTGTATACTCTGATATTTGTATAAATGTGATATTCCGCGTGATGTAATTGTATTCGAAATTGAATATGAGACCAGGTAAATTAGATTTCGAAAGTTATCTGTAAAACCCTATCGTGAAGATGGGATTTTAAATAAGTTTTGTTTCTTATTGGTCTCTATTTCATTTTAATTGCGTATTTCGGATATAATTACGGGAGGGGGTTACATCTACCGTTATGCTATAAAGGCAACGTTCCCATATTCAATACAAACATTATTATCATCAACTCAAGATTATGGATGGAATAGTTCAATTACCAAAGCTTCAGCTGATGAGATGAATACTCCCTTACCAGGCTCACATCAATTCACATCTCAATCCACGACTACTTGAATCTAGGATTCAATACCCTTCCCAATCCATGCCAACTGGCATCAATAAAGACAACAAAGGTCTACTATGGATCTGGGGTTTTTAATGTTGGTACTTTAATAAATTTTTGTCATAAGCTCTCCGAAGCTCCTCTCACAGTCATTATCCCACGCATAATGTAAAGTTCCAAGGAATTTTGATAAAGGCCCCTTATACTAATGAACAAGACTCAAAACATTGCACATTACAACCACAGTTCCTAGCCTTCTAATTTAGTACTACTTCTACTTTATCAAGGTCCATCAGGATCCCTCGCTATGTTACTACGTGGCCTAGAAATGTCACCTCTGAAAGCCATAACTTGTATTTACTCAAGATGGCATAGAGTTGCTTTTCCCTTACAATGTTCAATACCGTCCGTAATTATTACTCATGTTTCATTTTAATTCGTGTGTTTACAAATATGTTATCGATAGAACTACCATGAATTAGACTAGGTACGAATGAAAAATTCAATTCATGTAGTCTATGAACATAGTAGGTACATTTGTCATCAATCAAACAATTTTGAGGATTACTATGAAGCCATACAGCCAGGCCTTGGTAGACAATCAAGTCTATTGTTGTTTCATATCCCACAACGTTCATTATACCACTCAAACCTACTTTGACTGTGTCAACCATGCTACCCGTGAGTGTAGGCATAATCTATTCATATGGGAATCTATATACTTACCAATTCCATTTCCATTTCTAGGGTAGCCCTTTTCATATTCTCTGAAACATATTCCAGAGAATTCGTCAGCCTACCAGGCCGCCAAACCATGATTCCCAACATCCTTTACTCATACCTTCTAACACACAATCTACCATCCACTAATCAACTCCTAGTAAAGCTCAAGTTAGTGGAATAATAGGTAAATCAATTCTTTCATTCATCAGGGTAGTCTGCTCTCATTGTACAAGGAAACTAAGAGCTACTTGTACATTCTATTCTCTGTCTCAACCCTGAGACCCTATTTCATGGCTACTTTTATTCTATCAAGAACTATTCTCATTCAATAAGAGAATATTCTATTATCAAGATATTTCCTTATGCTAGATTAGCAACTAGTAACCTTGAGAAACTACATATACATTTCGATTTATTTTTGTACCAATTTCTAGTACCTCAGACTATCTAGGTCAAATCAAATTTCTAAAGAACCAGTTCAACTATTGAGTCTAATTCTTAGATCATAATGTAACTCTTATAACCACATCATTAGCTGAGCCAATAAATCTCTTTCCCCAATTCCATGGATTACCACTATCACAACACAATTTTGAGTAAATTCGCCACCTAAGGACATACTAGTCCATTAGCTCTTACGGCCTCTAGAAATGCAGATCCATTAAAACATATTTGGCATGAAATATTATACAGCCTAGGGTCTCTAATCCAACATTTAGGTTCATCATAAAATCTATAACTCCAACATCACACGAATCAAAAACCATTTTCCTCAAATATACCCAATAGGTTCGCTATGAATCAGGATCAATAGCGCCGACTCTAACCTTCACAGTATTTGAGTAATATCCTCAAAACATTACTGAAGGGTCAACACTATCCATAAGGTTCAACTTCCATCATGGAATAGAATAATAGTAGAAACAACTTACATTTCAACCTAAGCAATATTTCAGCTTAGGTCAAATTCAAGTATATTCTTAACCTTCAGTATCATTAGATTGAATCCTTCGGGATCAACATACGGCATAATCACTACTAATCATTGCTCATATATCATTATATATCATTCTTAGCTATGTTATATGCCTCAAACAACTCTGAGCCATTTCAGCATTCTTCGAACTTAAGGCTCAACATTGGTTCTTGATTTACAATTCATTCTTTAATTTCATTCTAGATCTATAACCTTAAAATCAATTGAGTCAAAGATCGTTCTACCTCAATCATACCCAATATACATACTAAAAATCATCATATAGTACTGTATGTCTTAACTAACTAATATAATCACTTAGCATGGAGAAACCTCAAAATGATTACTATACCTCGAGTTTCCATAACCTCATCAAGTGAACTTTTTAGAGTAGTAATTACTGCAACAGAAATGGTTTAATTCAAATTTATACTTACATCGTCAACATCTCCATGCTTCTAAACATCAGTTAAATTATCTAATTAAGATGATCTTTAGTCATGGAGAAACCTTAAGACAATTACTATTTCTCAAGTCTCCATGACCTTGCCAACCTAACTTCTTAAGGGGTCACCCGTCCTAAGATTTCTCTAGATTAAGCATGCTTAACTTTCACGTACCCATACCAAAATACAGATACTGGCTCTATCTTCTTCTGACAGCCTGTACTCTAAGACTGCCCTTATCTCACAAGTCATGATGACTATCTCTAGCTGTCAAAATGCTATGTGAGGATTGCACCGTGGCCTTGGCCGTACTTGCCTCCTTAGGTTTCAAAATATCTTGGGTCCGGTATTTCACCACTTAATGCCCTTCGGATATTCGCTGATCTCCTAGGGCTAGCTCATAAACTAGAGTATTTAACTCCTTTGGTACTCACTTCCGTTCATTTTTCCTATCATTGTATAATCAAGACCATATCAGTATACTATATTGTTGCCAGAACCGCCACTCTACCAAACCACTTTAGGCTCCTCTATAACCGCTTTTAGCTCTGATACCAAAATGTAGTACCCTTATCTCATTTTCCATATTTTCAGAGTGCTTACGAGCAGTTTGGTGAGTAATATAGGAATAACATAAAGATACTGATATATAGTACATGATTACATTGAGTAACTCCCCATAGGGTTAGTAATATATACATTTCATCCAAGATATTCAAAATTAAAGACTATATGTAACCACAGTCTTCATCTCAGGAAGCGTCCCCATCAGTTTCTCATAGCTTCATCCTTCCCTTTCTAACCGTTGGCACCCACTAAGACATTTTTATTTAGAAAATGGGGTGAGGTTCCAGGAAATCTCAGTAGAAATATATTATCGTTCATATAACATGTGATAAGTATATATGATATGCACCATGTATATACCAATTGATGAACAATATAAAGATATCGTTATGTATACATGATTAAGGCCCCAGCCCTAGTAATTGTACATGTAACCCCCTTCCGTAATTATATCCGAAATACTCAATTAAAATAAAATAGAGACTAATAGGAAACAAAACTTATTTAAAATCCCATCCTCATGACAGGGTTTTCACAGATAACTTTCGAAATATAATTTACCTGGTCTCATATTCAATTTCGAATGCAATTACATTATGCGGAATATCACATTTATACAAATATCAGAGTGTACAACAATAACTTCCCGGAAACTCCCGGGTTCATATCTTTACTTAGAATTCATAGGGCACATTCGCCCTTTACAATTCCTCAAACGGGGATTACACAAATCTCAACTCCATACATGCATACTCAATACTCATCCAATATACAAGTACAATATCCAAATATACATCCCAACTATGATAACCAACTACCAAAATCTATAACCCGAAGTAGTCCTCGTCGCCTTTGCCTGTTTGCTCCATCCTCGATCCACCTACCCTGTCTAAAATGTTGGTAGGGGAGGGTGAGATTCGAGAGAATCTCAGTAGGAAACAGATACCTATATGCATGTATGGTATGTGTTTAATGCATGACATGCTTGCAATACATACCTCATGTTCACACAATGACATATCTGCGTGCTCAATGTTTCAACAATATACTCATGGCCATAGCATAACTAGAAACAGAGCTACAATCTTTCATACATGTTTCACATAATCCAGCAAAGCAATACATGCATCAATACACAAACACAAATATCAAAAGTTCCCTACACTTTTCTTTCCACGTATGCTCCAGCTCCGCTTACTCGCGATCCAAATGAATACTGAACCCTATAAACCAAATCAAGGATATAGGGTCAATCTCAATTCCAAATCCTTACTTTTATATCACTTAAAGTTGGTTACCATTCATACCCTTTAGGTGGCTAAAATAAGCTGAACGAAAGTCTAAAGGATTGGGACATACTAGGTTGGAAATCACCTTTCAAAATCTCAAAATGCTGAAAATGGGGGTTGGCTGCAGCCAAGAACCCTCTGGCTGCAGCCAAAACACGCACAGAAGGTTTTTGGCTGCAGCCAAGAATTTCTGGCTGCGGCCAAAACGTGCACAGAAACTTTTATGCTGCAGCCAGGATTTTTCTGCTGCAGCCAAGGCAACTTCAAAAATTCATAACTAATTCCAAACAAATCGAAATAAGGTGATCTCAAAGCCAAATGAAATATTTTTAAGTCCTCTTCATAGAAAAAATATGGCTCATTATCAGAAATCACCACACAAATCCAGATTTACACAAAATCCAACATTGCTCCAAAACAGAATCCAGTTTCGACCTCAAACTTTAGGCAAACATAAATCCCAGTTCACAAAACGAAATTACACAATTTATATGTCCATTTTGAAGCTTGGGATGTGAAATTCAAGGCTGGAAAGTTTCAGAATTTTCTAACATCATTTGCCCATTCGAAATGGCAACACAAACAGACTGCCCAGACAGAATTTCCAGTTTTTCAACCATTGTGTCCAATCCAATTCAAACCAATTCCAATGATTAAATACCACAACATGACACTATTTTCAACACAAAACAACATCCAATTCCACCATTCACATTCCACACGAAAATACCATAAAATCAGGGCAAAATTCACAATTCACAGTACTCAACCATAATTCACAAAACTTAGATCAAAAGGCTTCAAATACTTACCTCTTCCTCTTTCCCAAACCAATTTCTTGATTCTTCATCTTTCCAAATTTCCTCAAGCCATCAAACACTTCCAATCAAGAATCTAAAACCATAGAGATGAAGCTCTCATCACTATGAATAAGATTATAGAAGGACATTAGAGCATTAGAGGACCACAAACCAACCAAAATCTCACATATAGCTTTCTCTTTCCTCCCTTTGTGCTTGGCGTCCATGGAGGCATAAGAGAGAGAGAGAGATGAGTTGATGAAGAATAGAATCAGATGTTGGCCTTTCAATGCATATTTGGCCGACCTAATAGAGAAAAGAGAGAGGAAAGAGTGTTGAACCTTTGTCTAAGATCCAAGGGTCTACAATTTGCCACTTGTCAAGATCTTGTTCCATCAACCATGAGTTCACATGAGCACAACCACATGGGATTCCACCCTTGATCTAATACACAAATCAATCTCAACCATTGATCTTGAAGTTACCAATGATTTTCCTCTTCGGTAACCGATCAATTGGTCGATAACTTTACCGTTTAGCCCCTGATTTCGGTAATTCTCATTGAATCACCACCAAACACTTCATATCGTTTCATTTAGCCACAATATGCGCCTTCCCTCTATTTTAAGTCAATTTAGATGTTAATCCATAATTGAACTTAAATACAGGGTTTCGGCATTGCTCACAACGCATATGAATCACATCGGGTGCCAACTCACCCCATAATCTCCAAAAGGGTTTATTTATCACTAATCACTTCCGCTTTTGGAGTCATTATCTCTTAATCACAATTTGGAATCTTGCTAAACCGGGGCTTAGCAATCCACTAATATCAGGCTTATTCTCTAGCCTCGAATCTCAAAATTCGGGGTATTACATTTCTCCCCCCGTTCAATAAATTTCGTCCTCGAAATTTGTCGAACCACTTAATCCACAAACTACGGATGCTTCTTCACAACAGCTTTCGTTTCACAATTCATTTCATATTGGAATAGTCCCCTCTAGACCACCCAGACAACTGGTGCACCACAATTTTGATTCTCGTAAGAATCCTAGACAATGAATGCAACTCAGTTGCCACAAACTGCAATCGGCCCATTTCACGATTGGCACACCATACTGTTATCACATAACATATTCACTGGAGGCTCTAAATCATAAGCCATAACATCTCAGTAGTTAGGCGGCATAGGCCACCACCCTGCTTAACTCAATTTAGTGATTCCATCTTGGAATAACTTAACAACATCACAAACTCATTTCACAAACAACAGCTTCAGCCATATACACAAGCACTTAAGCCTTCGCTGTATCCACTTTCACAGCATTACCCTCACCCGTACACCCACCAGTAACTCTACCAGTGGTGGTCGAGACTGTTGGGCATTCACAACAATATCACATTGCCGTATCAAATTTCACGGCGTTACCCTCACCCATCCAGGACTTTTGGGTCACAATCACAATGTCCACGACAGATTCACATTAATGCGTGACGATTGTCACAAGACGATAGCACCCACGGCTATATACACAATGATACGTAGCTTTCGCCACTTGCACACATATCATATTGCAAGAATGCCTCGGCTTCCACCGCTTGCACAAATACGACAACTTCTCACTGTCTCACAAATACAAATCGCCCTTTCAGCATTCATATCATAGTTCACATTTACAATAACACACATCGCAGATTCTAATTTTACGCACCGCCTTTCGGCCTGGGGTTAACAATGATACAACCAACGTGGTGGCTAGCCAGGTTGGCCATGCCGGGATAGTGCCCTCAGAATAGAGAACCCCCGGTCATGTAGTCGAATTAGCCATCAGCTGAATTAGCTCTGCTCTACTAGACAACTATACCTCAGTCCCAGCTTATCCACAATTGTCACAGATTCACAATCACACTCCACTCTCATCCCTTTTCTCCGCCGGGAAGACACACAGTCTTTACCCGAGCCGTTGTTAGCTCATCAGGGACTATCGACGTGGCAGTGCACACACATAGCCATTCAGGCTCACAATAGTAGATCTACAATCACACCCTACCCTCATCCCCTTTCTCCGCCAGGAAGATACACAGTCTTTACCCGAACCGTTGTTAGCTACTCAGGGACTATTGGAGTAGCGGTGCTCACAAATAGCCTTTTGGCTTCCATATCACACTCCACCCTCATCCCCTTTCTCCGCCGGGAAGACACACATTCTTTACCCGAACCATTGCTAGCTACTCAGGGACTATTGGCATGGCAGTGCATACACATAGCCTTATAGCTCATAGAGCTATCCGGCTTTCGCAATTGGCCCGTCGGCCTTCACAAATAGCCTGTCCCCCGTATCACCACCGCCCCGAAGGCACGGTCCTCCGACATAGGAATCACCCCATGCGGCTGCAGGTGAGAGACTCACAAATATCAATCACATCCTGAGCCTATGCCTACCAGGCGCAGCCCACCAAACCAACCTGATCCGGCCCAACCGGGGAGATGGACTCACAGTGCACAATCGTAACAAGCTGGAACTAGGCATATTAACAGCTTCACCTTCAACATCCCGAATTCTTTTCAATTACTGGGATCCTTTAAGATCCCTTCTCACAATACAACTTGACCCTGAAGTTTTACCTTCCGAAGCCGTAATTATCTTATCATTCTCACAGCCACTTGAGCTTCTGCTCAACACAATTCTTAAACATATTACCTTCATCACGCTTCTGCTGAACCCTCTGAGGCCTTTCTCCTCATTTGTGCTTTCACAATGTCAAGTTGATTTAACAGGAGTCCCATAGGAATCTCCCACTACAACTGACAACATTCACAACATATATTCATCTGTGCCAGACCTTGGCCCGATTCAACTTGAAGCATTCAGAGCCATATGACTTCTTATCTCAAGAATACCCATTCACTGTGGGATTCATTACAATACACCATCATTGAGAGCCAACACTGCCACAGTGCTAATCTACGATTCAACATCATGGCGGCTGCACTCCACGGTTCGTCGTCAAGGCGGCTGCACGCTAGGGTTGTCGTCACGATGGCTCCATACTACGGTACAATACTCTCTGTAGGTAGCCCTTTGCGATCAGATTTCCTCATAGGTAGCCCTTTCCTATCAGAACTCTCCGCAGGTAGCCCTTTCCAATTTGAATCCTTCGTAGATAGCTCTTTTCAGTTGGTTGTCTCAAAATGAAGGTATCATTGTAACAAGAACTCAGAAGCCATTTACACATTCCATTCTTTGTCTCAACCTTGAGACCATATCTCTTAACTATTCATGGTGCTATCAAAACCATCCTCAGATCATTTTGAATTCCTAAGAATCAACCCAGCTATGGAGTCTGATCTTTGGATCACAACTCATCTACCTAAACCTCAACCTTAGTTGAACCGGGAAATCACTTCCCTCATTTCCACGGAGCATCACAACTCCTATACAAATCCAGATATCTCTGCCAGCCTAAGGCACACTGGTCCCCTAAGTCTTAAGGCCTTTACACAAACAAGCTAAATATGATATCACTACATGTAACATCATACCACCTTAGGTTACTTACCCAACATCTAGGTTAGACATAACACCTAGAAGCTGAATATCACATTCCTGGGAAGCCATTTCATCCATTCTCAAATCAGATGATGGGTCTGATTACCTCCACCTCTGAATCTACACATCTATTTCTCAGGCAAACCATTATATCTTTTGATTCCATAATGATTCACCACTCCCTGATAATCAAATAATGTATACACAGTCCACAAATCACATATATCCACAACCAGCAGGGACCTAAATGTGTATACCACAAACAAACAAAGTCATTCTCTATGACTTAAGGCAACAACTATTGCCATTATCCTAGCAAATCCTTTACTTGCTAGGAACTGCAGCTCTGATACCAAAATGTAACCCCCTTCCGTAATTATATCCGAAATACTCAATTAAAATAAAATAGAGATCAATAGGAAACAAAACTTATTTAAAATCCCATCCTCACGACAGGGTTTTCACAGATAACTTTCGAAATATAATTTACCTGGTCTCATATTCAATTTCAAATGCAATTACATTATGCGAAATATCACATTTATACAAATATCAGAGTGTACAACAATAACTTCCCGACAACTCCCGGGTTCATACCTTTACTTAGAATTCATAGGGCACATTCGCCCTTTACAATTCCTCAAACAGGGATTACACAAATCTCAACTGCATACATGCATACTCAATACTCATCCAATATACAAGTACAATATCCAAATATACATCCCAACTATGATAACCAACTACCAAAATCTATAACCCGAAGTAGTCCTCGTCGCCTTTGCCTGTTTGCTCCATCCTCGATCCACCTACCCTGTCTAAAATGTTGGTAGGGGAGGGTGAGATTCGAGAGAATCTCAGTAGGAAACAGATACCTATATGCATGTATGGTATGTGTTTAATGCATGACATGCTTGCAATACATACCTCATGTTCACACAATGACATATCTGCGTGCTCAATGTTTCAACAATATACTCATGGCCATAGCATAACTAGAAACAGAGCTACAATCTTTCATACATGTTTCACATAATCCAGCAAAGCAATACATGCATCAATACACAAACACGAATATCAAAGCATGCAAGAGAGGTAAGTTCCCTACACTTTTCTTTCCACGTATGCTCCAGCTCCGCTTACTCGCGATCCAAATGAATACTGAACCCTATAAACCAAATCAAGGATATAGGGTCAATCTCAATTCCAAATCCTTACTTTTATATCACTTAAAGTTGGTTACCATTCATACCCTTTAGGTGGCTAAAATAAGCTGAACGAAAGCCTAAAGGATTGGGACGTACTAGGTTGGAAATCACCTTTCAAAATCTCAAAATGCTGAAAATGGGGGTTGGCTGCAGCCAAGAACACTCTGGCTATAGGCAGAACACGCACAGAAGGTTTTTGGCTGCAGCCAAGAATTTCTGGCTGCGGCCAAAACGTGCACAGAAACTTTTACGCTGCGGCCAGGATTTTTCTGCTGCAGCCAAGGCAACTTCAAAAATTCATAACTAATTCCACAAAAATCGAAATGAGGTGATCCCAAAGCCAAATGAAATATTTTTAAGTCCTCTTCATAGGAAAAATATGGCTCTTTACCAGAAATCACCACACAAATCCAGATTTACACAAAATCCAACATTGCTCCAAAGCAGAATCCAGTTTCGACCTCAAACTTTAGGCAAACATAAATCCAAGTTCACAAAACGAAATGACACAATTTATATGTCCATTTTGAAGCTTGGGATGTGAAATTCAAGGCTGGAAAGTTTCAGAATTTTCTAACATCATTTGCCCATTCGAAACGGCAACACAAACAGACTGCCCAGACAGAATTCTTACTGGACAGAATTTCCAGTTTTTCAACCATTGTGTCCAATCCAATTCAAACCAATTCCAATGATTAAATACCACAACATGACACTATTTTCAACACAAAAAAACATCCAATTCCACCATTCACATTCCACACGAAAATACCATAAAATCAGGGCAAAATTCACAATTCACAGTACTCAACCATAATTCACAAAACTTAGATCAAAAGGCTTCAAATACTCACCTCTTCCTCTTTCCCAAACCAATTTCTTGATTCTTCATCTTTCCAAATTTCCTCAAGCCATCAAACACCTCCAATCAAGAATCTAAAACCATAGAGATGAAGCTCTCATCACTATGAATAAGATTATAGAAGGACATTAGAGCATTAGAGGACCACAAACCAACCAAAATCTCACATATAGCTTTCTCTTTCCTTCCTTTGTGCTTGGTGTCCATGGAGGCATAAGAGAGAGAGAGAGATGAGTTGATGAAGAATAGAATCAGATTTTGGCCTTTCAATGCATATTTGGCCGACCTAATAGAGAAAAGAGAGAGGAAAGAGTGTTGAACCTTTGACTAAGATCCAAGGGTCTACAATTTGCCACTTGTCAAGATCTTATTCCATCAACCATGAGTTCACATGAGCACAACGACATGGGATTCCACCCTTGATCTAATACACAAATCAATCTCAACCATTTATCTTGAAGTTACCAATGATTTTCCTCTTCGGTAACCTATCAATTGGTCGATAACTTTACCGTTTAGCCCCTGATTTCGGTAATTCTCATTGAATCACCACCAAACACTTCATATCGTTTCATTTAGTCACAATATGCGCCTTCCCTCTATTTTATGTCAATTTAGATGTTAATCCATAATTGAACTTAAATACAGGGTTTCGGCGTTGCTCACAACGCATATGAATCACATCGGGTGCCAACTCACCCCATAATCTCCAAAAGGGTTTATTTATCACTAATCACTTCCGCTTTTGGAGTCATTATCTCTTAATCACAATTTGGAATCTTGCTAAACCGGGGCTTAGCAATCCACTAATCTCAAGCTTATTCTCTAGCCTCGAATCTCAAAATTCGGGGTATTACAATACACCAGTTGGATTCTTATCCAATCCCCCAGGTGTAAGTGCACTTCTGGTACTAATTGCCCCTATAGATATACCATGTTGATTAATAAAAGCACAAACAATGGTAACCATACAATCATGTAGACTAAGGCATGAAGTATGAAGGATGATGTCCCTACCTCAAAGCTCTTTCACTCCATATCATGTGCCTTGTAAACGTGCCAACCTCAGTCTGCCAACTTAGTGCTAAAATATCAAATGTACAAGAATTAGGTTAAAACTTATTCATGTACCATTTTAGACACTTTTCATGGTGTTTATAGTGTTATATTAGCCTATGGTGAAAATTTACCAAAATACTCCCGGGACCTCGGCATAACCGCGCTGTACCCAATCCTACTGTGCTTTTCCTTAAATTTTGACTAGGGCTATTCTAACATATTTCTGCCCAAGGAATCCATTTACAAACTCAAAATTACTAAATTTACTATCAAAAGATGAAATTGACCTTGGCAGCCCCACTTTAAGGGTTTCAGAGGCGTTTTCAGAATTATGCTTTTTCGGGGTTTTTGGAAAAAGTGCCTGTTAGATATGATTAGTTTTGATGATGTCAAATATAGATATGAAATGATAAGAGCAAAAAGTTTATATAATGTATTTCTTTGACTAACTACTATATTTAATGTTACATATTTTGTAGATTAGTCAAGCAAAGAATGAAGAAGATTGAATTAATGAAAATGAACAAGAGGAAGAAGAAGGAAGAAATTGAAGATAGTCAAGGAGATGCTTACTTTGGTTATGGAGAATTATTATTAAGAGGAAAACCAAGAAGAAAGATATTGAAGAATGAAGAACTTGGAAGATCTATCATGAATATCAAGATTCAAGTTGTTAGATGTGATATTGGAGGTTTCTATAATGATACCGGAGGTTTCTATGATCAAATGATGGTTGGAATAGGTTAATACGAAGCTAAGATGACTCATATATGAGTTTTGGCACATCCAGAGGTGTTATGCTCGAGCACGAGGTGTTTCACTCGAGCACAGGAAGAACTCACTCGAGCACAGATGAATTCACTCGAGCACGGGGTGAACACTCTGTTCTACTCTGTTTTACGTTCAACCTGAGCGAGGTCTGGTATTTTGGTCAGATCTCTCAAACCACACATCAGATTGACCCAAAACCGGTGGCATATGAAAGAAGACTCCCAACACGTAAAATGGACACTAGGATCACATTAAAAGAAGATCAAATAAAGGAGATATGAATCATGGAAAATGAAACTGAAATCATCGTCACTTTTTGACACAGGTTCGGTATTTTGAGAGTAACTTACAAACTACACATCGGATTGAGACGAGACCAGTGCCAAATGAAAGTAGACTCATAGAGCTTTCCATGGATAGAATACAAGGAGTTTGGAGCTGATTCTTTTTGCATTGGAATGCATATGACAAGAGCTTTCTTATGATACATCATTTGAATCAAATGAACAAAATTTTTCTAAAGTGGCCCCACATCACCCGCAAGTGTAAAAACTGACTCTCTGGAAAAGTTGTGCGAGTGATGTCCAGAAGCAACTGAAACGCGAAGAAATTTGCAACACTCGAGCACTAGGATTCATGCTCGAGCATTGGATGATTTCTCACTCGAGCACATGCAAGTTTTGTCATGGAAGTGATAACCCGAGAAGAAGATTGTACGTGAAAGCCTGAAACTCACTCGAGTATGACTGGTTGTGCTCGAGTGATTCGAGAATTCACTCGAGCATATGCGAGTGAAGTGCAGCGAACGCTTGCCCGAGAGGAAGTCAAAACGTGAAATTATCAACTGCACTCGAGTGAGCCATATTGCACTCGAAGTGAGGTCCTGACAGAATGCAGAAACGAAACAGAGCCTCATAGCCATCAATCCAAACGTGGTTAAATGTTATACAATCATTATGTTTTCACTTTTTATTGTTCCTAAACATTAACTAACATATATTTCAAGTGTAAAACAGGAGATTAAATATTTGTGTTGTATCTTCAAGAACAGAGGTCATGGCGAATATCTTCATTCAACATGATAAGTCACATAAGCCAGAAATTCATCTTTTGACCAATGATCCAACATACCCATGACTAATATTTCATCATATTAGTGATTAAGTATTTTGCAGTGTGAAACAAGAAAATTAACATTGAGATTACATATTTAAATATAAGAGTCAACTGTGGCGGGCGGCATCATTACACACTGAGCATTAGCTACCTACCACGACAAACGTTTGACCTACCATAAGAGATTGTCTGGAAACCCAAACGTATTCATCCCGCTCCACAACGTTACTACAGCTCAAAATGAATCTTCCTGCTGTTCAACAAAACGCTCCACTTTGCAACAGACAGTAGCTCGTTTTCAAATATGCTTAACGCTCAAATGAAGCAATGGGACTCCAACGAATGAATGCTCACAATAGTCATCATATTCATCAACTATAAATGAGAGAGCATTCAACGTCGATGGGGAACTCAGATAGACAGAGAAAACAGAGCAACGACACCAACATGCGAATAACATGAATCCTCTGCTTCTACCCAAACACTCTCTGTTTTCCAGTTTCTATATTACTTATCGTTGAGAAAGTAATTATTTGTATTGTACTTCAGTGAGATTATACCCACTCTGTGAGAAAGTCTGTAAACACCTTCAACTATATTTCTGAGTTGATCTCAAGGTAGAGGGACCTTGAGAGGGATGATTTTCTTACAGAGAAGCTGTAGAGAGAATTGCCAGTAAGACATTCTGCTCGTAAGACTTACAAGGTGCAAGTAGTAGAGAATGTTGCTGCTCATAAGACTTACAGGGGTGTAAGGAGGAGGGAACGTTGCTGCTCGTAAGACTTGCATGAGTAAGTAGGAGAGGAAGATCTTCGGGATTGCTCTGTTCGTAAGACTTGCCGTAAGGGGGAGTATCTTGGTGAGAGATTTGTAAAAGGTTTCACAAGTACCCAGCTAAACTTGTGGGATTGTAAAGGCTTTTCTTGTGCTTGGATTAAACAAGAAGATAGTGGATTTGAAAATCTCAGGAGGAGCCTGGGGACTGGACGTAGGCTATCACAGATTGGACCGAACCAGGATAAATCACAGTTTGCATATTCTCTTCCCTAAGCTCTTATATTTCCAGCATATATTATTTAATCTAACTGTTGATTTATAAACCTTCATACTTACCACTTTCGTTAAGATACGAAAAGATTTCTAAAAGTTCTTAAGTTTTTATTATACACCCAATTCACCCCCCCTCTTGGGTGATAGCCGGTTCTAACATTTGGTATCAGAGCCCGGGCTCTTGTTTAAAGGACTTAACCGTCTCAAGAGTTACAATGGCTAATTTTAGGTGTTTTATACTTTCAGAAGGTTTTGATTATACAATCCCACCGTTTTTGAAAGATATTGATTTTTGGTTTTGGAAAGCTAGAATGACTAGTTTTATAAAAGCTTTTGATTTTGATATGTGGAATGTTTTTACAAATGTTTTTTATTTCAAACCAAGAAAGGATTGGATAGAAAGTGAAAAGAAAATGTTTTCGTTGAATATTAGAGCAATGAAAATTCTGTATAGTGCTTTAGCCGAAAATGATTTTGAGAAAATTAGATTTTGTTCTAATGCTAAACATATTTAGGACACTCTTGATTCTACGTATGCTTCTAACAATTCTGTTGAAGTTGAAAGTGTTGACAGTTCGTGTGAAACTACACGCTACGCATCTACTGTGCATGAACAATTGGAAGTTGATGATGAAGATGGAAAAATCATAGAACACTTCCATACAGTCAACATGGATAAACAAGAAGAAGAGGATTCCCGAAAAGAGCTCAGTATAGACGAACATGAAAAATCACTCTCCAGAGCTCAAGATAAACTTAAGGTAAAAAGTTCTAATTCTTCGTGTGATTTTTGTAAAACTGATTTTCAAAGTCTACAAAAGTTTGTTTCTCAACCAATTGTTGATTCTATTGAGAAAAGAAAAAATGTTTTCAAATATGCTGGAAAGTTTGTTCGGAAGAAAGAATATTCAAATAAAATCCATTCGAATTTCTACTCTCATGATCGACATAATACTTGCATGATATTCCATAATGCATATCTTGATACAATTTGCAATTATTGTGGTAAATCCGGTCATATTTCTCACACATGCTATATTAGAAGAAATTCCCATATGAGAAATAACTATATTTGGCTACCGAAGAAACATGTAAGGGTTAATACTAACAATCAAGGACCCAAGTATATGTGGGTACCAAAATGTCTATCTAGTACTTTATGTGTGCAGACTGATTATAAGAAGAATGGTCATAAGGGTACGGAGAAGATAAAGAAGAAGCCAAGAGTTTCTCATGCGCCAATAAAGAGGTTCATACCATTTATATCAAAAAGGAGGATCTCTCAAGCATCAAATAAAAGACTCCTGGAGTCTATATATTTTAAGAGAAGGTTGCCAGCACCCAAAGCAAGATATTCAAAGTATCAACATCATAGAAAGGTGCAATGGGTAAGCAAAAGCAATCCTCCAAATATCTAAGGCAAAGGTACACAATGATAAAACCTCCTATGCTGTTGTTTGTAATATTTGTTGAGGTTTTATATTTTGGAACCTTAGGAATGAGCATTGCAAATAATTTTGAAATTATGTTTTTGCATCTCTTAAAAAAACCATTTAATAGACTTATTTATAAAGGTATTGTAATGCTCAAAAGGTTAATTCTTTATGCATGTATAATGATTTGAAAAGAAAATATTTCTCTTATGCATAAAGACATGTTTAATTCATTATGCTCAATTGTCTCAAATTAACTATATTCTTAGAGCATTTGAATTATAATTCTTTCAAGCTAACCATAAGTGGATCCAAGTAGAATTGGATACCCAAGGAAGAAAAATGGTTATATGATTTTTGCAGGAACAATTTGAAAAAGAAGCATGACATTCTAGTGCAAGGCATGTTAACACTCGAATACTGGTTGATCACTCGAGTATAGATTTAAATCCTATGCTCTACTTCTAGTTTGTAAAACAGGGGTTAACAAAGTATGTAGAAACTCTACAGACACTCTCGTGTTCATCAAGAATAATGTCACACACTCGAGTGAGACGTGAGCACACTCGAGTGTATAGAGAACTCACCTGAAAGTGCAACAAGAACTCATGAAAGCCACATATACAAATGCATAAATTAGCTTCAAAACATGGATTACTCAAGTGATCTTGGAGGACTTGAGTACAAAGATACAAGGAGATGGAAATTAACTTGGGTGTCTACAAGTTACACTCAAGCCAGGTACGCTGTATCAGTAATTTCAAAACTCAACCATCATACTCATTCTTTCCAACTCATTTTGAGTGGCTAATTCTTGCTCATTACTATATACCATTAGCAATCAATGATTTATGGTTTTTCAAAATATTTTCATATTGCTAAATATATTGAAATAGAATTATGCATAATTTTTCTATGCATTTGAAATTTGAAATGCACTTTTCATAAATTTACTTGGATTTCAAATTCATCTTGTTATAAAAATGCATACACATTATTTGAAAATTATTCATATCTTGTTTGCATTCGAATCGGTTTCAAAATTGGAAGTTCATTTTTTTATACTGAAAGTCAGAATGCTTCAAATTCATTTATCAAAGTGTTTTCCCATCGTTGACGTATTGATCTTAATTGTGCTATTCAATACTTGAACTCTTCAATCTTTATTTCTTAACATACTAGACCTTACGTCTAACAAGTTAACTATCTATATGAGTTTCAAGTATATTTCCTAGAAAAGAATTCTGTATGTGAAAGCCTTGTGCCTAATGCATAAATCATTAGTTGGCTATGTTATTCCAAGCATTATAAATGTTCATTAGTGCATTGAATCTTAATGCATTAACCATTATTGTGGAATAACTTACCGGGATAATATTCTAGAACTCTAGTCATTTAGATCAATGAGTATGTGCTTCATCATCCATAAATTCTTATACTCATATTGTTGCTCAAATGCATTGCCATTTGTCTTCATCCATTTTTTTTGAGTAACTAGAATCTTGCACTTTAAGTCTTGCTGCCTTGAATATTTATCCATTTTAAGACGCAACTCTAAGAGGCAAGGTTATCTCTTGATCAATACTAAAGTCATCATGCTTATATATGTCAAGATAAGCCATTTTGGCTAATTCATTTTTCATATGACTTTTGTTCTTGAGAAAATTCTCCAACATGTTAACTCTTATAATTAACATGTTATCTTAGCTGAATTCCTTAGTGAAGCTTTCTGATATATATTTTATAACTGTGGACTTCCATTGTTTTTGACATAAGCATTGATATTTAACAAGCTTTATAAATGAGTTTTCATGCATTCAAAATCTTAATGTCATAATGCATATTTATGATTCGGAAGAACATATGAGATTTTGAAATAATTGGCATATCCCATTATCATTTTTGGAAAACTTGATTTCATTCATGATTTATCGTTTTTACAAAAGTTGATCATTAAGGATAGATTTACTACTCTCTTTGATCTGTTTTACATCGATTGCATGAAAATCTTCTCAATGATATATTTTCTATATAAAGTGTATTTAAAAATTGTCATTGATCATCATTATTCCTGGTATCACTTGTTCGTTATGCTTTATAATGACTTGATTGGGTAAAGAATTATATTTTGATCTTTGTTGATTTATCGTACTCTTTGCTCAAATATCATATGCTTAATTGTATAAGAGCATAAGAGTTGCTATGTCTAATATTGTACGGACCCAAAAGAAAATGGGTACCAAAGAGCATATAATTATATAAGTTTGCAGGAATTGACCAAAATGCTCTACTTTCACATACAAAGATCAGAGGCTAACAGAAAAGGCATGACTGATAGTGTTGCAGCGTGAGTTGAAGCAGAATATGTGATATTACTCAAATGACACTCCATCACTAGCAAATAACTAGCTAGTAATACAATCAAAGAAAGAGAAAGAGAAGGAAGATCTCTTAGTAGACCCAGCGGAGATTATTTCAAGCAGCACAGAGCCAAGAATAAGTTTATTCAATATGAATCTTTGTTGCCTACCCACCTTCCTTATCGTTTCAAGGTGATCAGACATTTTCACTATGATATAGAGCCAACAGAGATATTCAAAGGAAGATACTGAGATGCACAGAATCATCAAGCTTGATGAGCCTATGAGGATTCTTAACTACTATCCTAGCTCTATGTCTAATCTTTACTGGATTATCTGCTATACCTACACTAGAGCTATGGTGAACAAGGCCAATAACTTTACTTACTTCATTGAGAAGAATTACCACATAATGGCCTATATTATAAGCAAGGAGGAGAGAAATACTGGAAAGATCATGTCTGTCAGAGAACAAGAGGTCTATATATACTTCTACAAGACTCACTCTAAGTTAACACAAGCGGCATAGAGGATGAGAGCTAAGACTTCAAGAATAAATGAGAGACAATACTTTGCTAGAGTTGGTTTCCTTGATCCTTTATTCTTTGGTCCATTTGTCTAAGGCTTTCTGAAGAGAGGAGCTTCAACAATCACACAGAGCTTGCTACAAACATACTGAGTTCATTCTATGAATGACAAGATTAGACAACTCTGTGACTTGAACAACTAGAATCCCAAGGCCTTATTCTGAGCTCATCTTGGTATCCTAAAGTGGTCACAGAAGACTACACTTCAAAATCCCTCAGTACCAGTCACATCATCCAATATTGACTAGGACATGATGCATCAATGAACTACAGAGGATTATGACTCGAGTGATTACGATATTACTCGAGTGAGGTATTGTATTCTTGCTTAACTAAAAATCCTTGAGTTGTATCACTTGAGTATACAATCGAGTAATGATTGAGTTGAATCACTCAAGTAACCACTCAGGTGATATTGGGTTGTATCTCTTAAAACCTTTTATTAGCAATTGCCATTTAATTTCTCTCTAAATCTTTCAAAATCATTTTCTCTATAAAGTTTCCAATGGTTTCTCAAATCCAGGAGAATTATTAACTGTTTTCCTAATGAAAATGTTTAAAACCATGCATCAATTAAGGGGGAGCTTCACATTCATATGTGTTTTATATCTTGAAAGCTTATCTCCTATTTGAAAGAAAATTCTTTTAATATACTCATCTATATTCACCATGTCTTGATTAGTTTTGATGATGAGTTATTCTTATATTGTTCTTTTCATGATCTTAATTTTAATATATCATATGGAAAGGAATAGTTTGTTACTTGATTGAATTAACAATTCTCTTTGCAAAGAAAGATTTAAATTTATAACAGGAGAATTTGTTTTGTGCAATAGCATTCCTCAACATACTACAAGAAGACTATCAATCTTGAGGATGTTTCTAACAAGGAATATATATTGGCTACAACATTCAAAGCAATATAACTGAGCATTGAATATGCTAAACAGAAGCTCAACTCATTTAGAGAATCCTGGCAACAACATGAATATATATTGAGTTGCATAATAGAAGTGTGGTGTACATCATCATGAACTAGCATTGCCAAAGGATAAAGCAATGGACTTTATGGAGCGCTTCATCATTTTTCCAAATCTACATAAGCATTTCTAAACCTTCACTCTTCACATTTCAAGAATACATTTCATAATTTCATTTATCTTGATTATAGAAGTTTTCTTGAAAACCTCTCCAAATCTTTTTTAGTTCCCTCTCATTAAAAATTTTTTTGTACTTTCACATAGAGGGAGTGTAAATTGTTTTCTTGGTTCATACATTTTGATTAAAGTAATTTCTACTCTATTTACTTCTTCACAAGCTTTACTTCATTATATATTTCAAACTTTTTGCTGATGTCAAATAGGGGGAGAAAAATATAAGAAAAATATGTATGTTGCATTATATATAATGTGTATGTTGCACTTTGCATTATATATGTATGTTGCACTTCATTCAGACATATTTTTCTTAAAGGATTTGTCATCATCAAAAAGGGGGAGAATGTTAGATATGATTAGTTTTGATGATGTCAAATATAGATATGAAATGATAAGAGCAAAAAGTTTATATAATGTATTTCTTTGACTAACTACTATATTTAATGTTACATATTTTGTAGATTAGTCAAGCAAAGAATGAAGAAGATTGAATTAATGAAAATGAACAAGAGGAAGAAGAAGGAAGAAATTGAAGATAGTCAAGGAGATGCTTACTTTGGTTATGGAGAATTATTATTAAGAGGAAAACCAAGAAGAAAGATATTGAAGAATGAAGAACTTGGAAGATCTATCATGAATATCAAGATTCAAGTTGTTAGATGTGATATTGGAGGTTTCTATAATGATACCGGAGGTTTCTATGATCAAATGATGGTTGGAATAGGTTAATACGAAGTTAAGATGACTCATATATGAGTTTTGGCACATCCAGAGGTGTTATGCTCGAGCACGAGGTATTTCACTCGAGCACAGGAAGAACTCACTCGAGCACAGATGAATTCACTCGAGCACGGGGTGAACACTCTGTTCTACTCTGTTTTATGTTCAGGCTGAGCGAGGTCTGGTATTTTGGTCATATCTCTCAAACCACACATCGGATTGACCCGAAACTGGTGGCATATGAAAGAAGACTCCCAACACGTAAAATGGACACTAGGATCACATTGAAAGAAGATCAAATGAAGGAGATATGAATCGTGGAAAATGAAACTGAAATCACCGTCACTTTTTGACACAGGTTCGGTATTTTGAGAGTAACTTACAAACTACATATCGGATTGAGACGAGACCAGTGCCAAATGAAAGTAGACTCATAGAGCTTTCCATGGATAGAATACAAGAAGTTTGGAGCGGATTCTTTTTGCATTGGAATGCATATGGCAAGAGCTTTCTTATGATACATCATTTGAATCAAATGAACAAAATTTTTCTAAAGTGGCCCCATATCACCCGCGAGTGTAAAAACTGACTCTCTGGAAAAGTTGTGCGAGTGATGTCCAGAAGCAACTGAAACACGAAGAAATTTGCAACACTCGAGCACTAGGATTCATGCTCGAGCATTGGATGATTTCTCACTTGAGCACATGCAAGTTTTGTCATGGAAGTGATAACCCGAGAAGAAGATTGTACGTGAAAGCCTGAAACTCACTCGAGCATGACTGGTTGTGCTCGAGTGATTCGAGAATTCACTCGAGCAGATGCGAGTGAAGTGCGATGAGTGCTTGCCCGAGAGGAAGTCAAAACGTGAAATTATCAACTGCACTCGAGTGAGCCATATTGCACTCGAAGTGAGGTCCTGACATAATGCAGAAACGAAACAGAGCCTCATAGCCATCAATCCAAACGTGGTTAAATGTTATACAATCATTATGTTTTCACTTTTTATTGTTCCTAAACATTAACTAACATATATTTCAAGTGTAAAACAGGAGATTAAATATTTGTGTTGTATCTTCAAGAACAGAGGTCACAGCGAATATCTTCATTCAACATGATGAGTCACAGAAGCCAGAAATTCATCTTTTGACCAATGATCCAACATACCCATGACTAATATTTCATCATATTAGTGATTAAGTATTTTGCGGTGTGAAACAAGAAAATTAACATTGAGATTACATATTAAAATGTAAGAGTCAACTGTGGCGGGCGGCATCATTACACACTGAGCATCAGCTACCTACCACGACAAACGTTTGACCCACCATGAGAGATTGTCTGGAAACTCAAACGTATTCATCCCGCTCCACAACGTTACTACAACTCAAAATGAATCTTCCTGCTGTTCAACAAAACGCTCCACTTTGCAATGGACAGTAGCTCGTTTTCAAATATGCTCAACGTTCAAATGAAGCAATGGGACTCCAACGGATGAATGCTCACAACGGTCATCATATTCATCAACTATAAATGAGAGAGCATTCAACGTCGATGGGGAACTGAGATAGACAGAGAAAACAGAGCAATGACACCAACATGCGAATAACATGAATCCTCTGCTTCTACCCAAACACTCTCTATTTTCCAGTTTCTATATTACTTATCGTTGAGAGAGTGATTATTTGTATTGTACTTCAGTGAGATTATACCCACTCTGTGAGAGAGTCTGTAAACACCTTCAACTATATTTCTGAGTTGATCTCAAGGTAGAGGGACCTTGAGAGGGATGATTTTCTTACGGAGAAGCTGTAGAGAGAATTGCCAGTAAGACATTCTGCTCGTAAGACTTACAAGGTGCAAGTAGTAGAGAACGTTGCTGCTCATAAGACTTACAGGGGTGTAAGCAGGAGAGAACGTTGCTGCTCGTAAGACTTGCATGAGTAAGCAGGAGAGGAAGATCTTCGGGATTGCTCTGCTCGTAAGACTTGCCGTAAGGGGGAGTATCTTGGTGAGAGATTTGTAAAAGGTTTCACAAGTACCCGGCTAAACTTGTGGGATTGTAAAGGCTTTTCTTGTGCCCGGATTAAACAAGAAGATAGTGGATTTGAAAATCTCAGGAGGAGCCTGGGGACTGGACGTAGGCCATCACAGATTGGACCGAACCAGGATAAATCACAGTTTGCATATTCTCTTCTCTAAGCTCTTATATTTCCAGCATATATTATTTAATCTAACTGTTGATTTATAAACCTTCATACTTACCACTTTCTTTAAGATACGAAAAGATTTCTAAAAGTTCTTAAGTTTTTATTATACACCCAATTCACCCCCCTCTTGGGTGATAGCCGGTTCTAACAGTGCCAACTATAACCCCAACTAATTTTCTCTTTTGAACTTAATAGAATCACCAAATCATTGAAAATCAAACTCCTAGCCCTTGGCTAAAATACTCACAACTCCAGGAAAAATCGAGGTTTTGCGATTTCGGCTTCGTAAACATGTTCCTTTCTACTCCTAACCACTTTATTGACTATTCTTTTAAGTTAAAACTACCATTTAATACCAATTTGGTCAGCATAACCCCTAAGGAAACCCATTTCCAAAAATTACAAACAAAGACAATATGGTGAAATTTCATCGATTAAATTGTCTACAACAGCCAGAATTGTCAATATGTGAAAGTTTGGAAGTTACCTCAAGCTCCCACTAACTTTTCCTGTTCTTGGCTGAAATCCTACTTCCTTAACCAAGAGAATTTAAGCTTCTGAAACCTGAATTGACATAAAAGAGTAGCTTAGGATCGGAGTTATACTCATTAGGAACCGATTTACCAAAGAAATCGACCTACCATACAAGTTTTCTTCTCCTTTCTCTCTCTAGAAAATGGTTGCCTTCCTCTTATTTCTGCTGGTTCACATATGTTTAGGCTAGAGGAAGGAGATGGAGAATTATTTTATAGTACTTTATGCCTTTATTAAATCATTTAGGCCAAATTCCAAAAGTCAATTTTTTTTTATACACAAGCCTATGTACATGCAACCTTGTCCATTAAGCCCAACTAATATTTCTTTACTCTTGCTATAAGTAGGAGACACTTAAGGGTCCCTCCCTTCGGTATCAATTGGCTTGACAACTTGTTCTGATTATGTATACATGTAACGTCTCAACTTTGGTCAAATATGCATTTTTGCTCAAATTTTCCATAAATTCATGTTTAATTTGACCAAAATATTATAAATATATTTTTCCCTTTACTTTCCTTAATTAATTGAAATTAACTTCAACTAATAGGAAAATAATTTATTTAGCACTTGTTTGGCAAAATTACAAGTTTGTCATTACATATTCCTCTATTTTTGGATTTTCTGGCAGTTTTCTGTCCAAACTTTGAAACATCATAACTAAATTTGTACATATCATATCAAAGTGATTCTAAAGGCTATGGAACTCTTATTGAGTCTATTTTTAATGAAAAATATAGAATTTTACCCATTGGAAGAACATCATTCCCAGATTTTTAGTTTTTGGAAGCTATTCAAGAAACTTTCTAGTTTTCTGGGCTAAATTCAAAAATTCATAATTGTTTATATATAGCTTCAAATGATTCATATGACCTATCAAATTAAAGTTTATAATGTCTACTTTCACCTTATAAAATTTCGTAATTTGTTCTCATCATTTGGTCTTCTAAAACCTCATGAAAATCTCACTGCCTCACATGAAATTTCACTGGAAGCATAATCATTTTCTCCAAAATTCCCCTTTTTATTTTCTTTAATATACAAAAGATATAAGAAATATTAGGGAATAGATTTGGGGCACCTGCTAAACTAGGGCTTAGTAGTTCACTTAGTTTAGGTTTATTCCCAAGCCTCCAATCCAAAAATTCAGGATATTACATATGAAGAGGTTTAAATTTGCTTTAATTTTTATCATCATGATTACTCTTGCTTTTCAAGAGCAAATCCTAGCACTATATTTTACTTTCCAATTTTAACCTCAAGATCAAATAGTAATTGTCTCTTTTGCCATTGCTCTGGCAATATTGATTGTTTTGCCATTAGTTCATTTCTATTTTTTGTCTTCCTTTTTCCAAGATGCCATTCCCTCTCTTTTTGGATCCAAGTTAGGCCTTAGATCATATTTGACTTTAGATAAAGGAATTAAGTACTTTCCTTCAACTAAATAGGACTAAATCCCATACTTTATTCCAAATTAGTTTCTAAAAGTCATTATGCTTATTGAACATTCTTGGGATACTTTATAAACTGGGGCTTAGCAATCACTTGATTTAGGCTTATTCTCAAGCGTCTAGTCCCAAAACTTGGGATATTACAAGCACCATAACATGTCAAAAACCTAACCAAAACTTAAGATACTAGGCTCAAATTGCAGCTTAAGCTTACCTCTTTCACTTGTTAGGGCTTGTTCTTAGTTTCTCTAACTTTTACACTTTTTTGGTAGCTCAAAACTCCTCTCCTTGAGAAAAAAAAACCGTAGAAATATAGCTCTTAGTGAGAGGAATAATGTTTGTAAGGTGTTCTAAGCTAGAATAGTGATTTAAAGGATGAAAATGGATTAAGAAACCTTACATTGCTTATTTGTTCTTCAACATACTCCTTTATCTTTCCTTTTTCTTTTTCCTCTTATTTTTCTCTTTTTGGCTGACTTCTTGATTGTAAATGAGAGAGTGAAATGTTTAATTTATTAATCCACATCTCTTTTAAAGTCTTGTCTGAAAATTTAAGTGAGTTAGGAGTGTGTGGTTAGATGTCAAAATCCTATAGTGTCTTACAAAAGTGAGTGAGTTAATTAAGCAAAGGATAGTTTGGTTTTGATTGAGATTTACTCTTTCCTTCTCTCTTTTTGGGTCTTAATTTAAGGGCCTAATGGAAAAGAAATTATGTTAACTTGCCCCTTCCTTTCTCTTAGGATGCCTTTAACCAACCTTTCTTAAGGAAAGGCGAAGAGCGATTTTAATTGGACTCTTTCTCTTTCATTCCTTTTTGGTTTGGTCAATGGATATGGATTTGCTTTAAGTTATATTTTCTCTCTTTCCTTCAGGGGTCTTGACCAAAATCCCCAATCAAAGAGAAGGTAAGTTTACTGACCAATTTCCCTCATGCACTCTTACTTTTTAGTCATCTTTTCAAGTTGAACAAGGTTGAAAACATATTGACTTTTCTTTCTCTATTATTTTCTTTAGCTCAACTGAATTTAGAGGAAAAGAAAGTATGGAGAATTAATTGATTTCATGCGTGGAGATGTGCTTGGCTAGAAAGATGGCCATGTAGCCTAATGTAGACTAAGTTGAATGTTTGACCAACTTTCTTCTTTTTTCTTTGTCCTAATGCTCCCTTCTTAAATAAAAAGGAGAGAGATTATTTTAATTAAACTCTCTTTCTTATTCCTTGCATCTTGATCGAATTATCTAAGGGAAGAGGAGAAAAATGTGTTGACCAATTGATCATATATGCATGGGTTCAAGTTTGACCTTGGTTTTCCTTAAAAGAGGTTTGACACTTTAACCAACTCTTCCTTTCTTCCTTTTTGCCCCTTGGCCGAATTGGCTCTTTTAAGAGGAGAAAGTTAATGTGCTTTTTCATCTTTATCATTACTCTACTTTTCCATTAGCAAATCCTTGCCCTTCATATTTGTTTCTAATCATAACCTCAAGGTCACATTGTAAATGTCTCTTTTTCCCTTAATTATGGCCACATTATTTAGTTTGCCATTAGGTTTTTTATTTAGTTTCCCTTTTCCTCTTCCATATGCCATTCTCTTTCTTTTTAGGTCTAAGTTAGGCTTTATATCATATTTGACAGAACATAAAGCAATTGAATACTTTCCTTTAACTAATTCGAACCATAGCTTATACTTTATTCCTAAAGTGGTCTCTATCACTATTTACATGTGCTTTTGGGCCATTTAGCCCTTGAATACATTTTGGGATGTTACAATTCTCCCCCCGTACAATAAATTTTGTCCCTAAAATTTGTTACATGTCTTCAGGCATAAATTCTGGGTAACGTCTCTTCATGTGTTCTTTTGCTTCTTAGGTTGCCTCCCTTGGAGGTAGTCTCTTCAAGACCACCTTCATGAATGTTATGCTTCGATGTCTAAGCCATCTTTCTTGTCGAACAATGATTCATTCCATCTCTACCTCATAGGTAGAATTCTCTTGCACCTCAATATCTTCATACTCGATCACATGTTCAGGGTCAGATCGGTACTTCTTCAATTGTAAGTCATAAAAGACATCGTGAAGTCTGCTTAGGTTTAAGGGTAGGGTTATTTGATACTCCAATAGCCCAATTCTTGCTAATATCTCAAATGGTCTATGTACCAAGGGCTCAACTTCTTTCTTTTTATTGCCCTGCCAATACCAGTGATAGGTGATATCTTCAAAAATACATGATTCCCAACTTTGAATTCTAGAGATATTCTCCTCTTGTCGTATAGCTTTCTATCTACTCTAAGCTACAAGAAGCCTCTTCTTGATAATCTTTATTTGCTCTATTGTTTGATATAATAGACCGGGCCCATATGGTCTTCATTCAAACAGTTTTGTCCAGTAGAGGGGTGATTGGCACTTCCTTCCATATATTGCTTCATACAGAGCCATTTGGATGCTTGCACGATAGCTGTTGTGTTAGGCATCAGCTAGTGGAAGGAAGTGATCCTAACTTGCCATGAAATCCATTACACATGCTCTCAACATATCTTCCAGCGTCTGTATAGTTCTTTCTGTGTATTCATCTGTGTGTGGATGATAAGCCGTACTAAACTTTAACTTTATACCCAGAGTTTCATGTTGAGCTTTCAAAAATCTTAATGTAAAGCAAGGATCTCAATCAGAAATAATGCTTTTCGGTGTACTAAGAGTCTGATTAATGTTGAGTTTCATTTTCGTATGTATATCTTTGCTAATTTTTTAGGAGAATAGCTGGCATTGATGGGGATGAAGTGAGCTAACTTTGTTAAACGATTGACAATTTGTTGGTATTAACAAGCATATCGGAAGAATTTAAAATTGCAAGAGTTTACTAATCCCAATTGTGGATTTATCAACAACGTTTAAATAGGGTAGTAAGAATCGTACCTTTTATGTGTTTTATACTTTTCAATCTCTAGGAGCCAACACTTCAGATTAGCTCCATCTACCAGTATCTACACGAATATGACTCCAACACTTCAGATTAGCTCCTCCAATGTCTCCCTTGGGTTTTCTTGCAGCTCCTTATGTCTCATTCATCCTAGGATTATCCTGCCCCTTCGTTTTTATAACTAACAAGGGCTATATTGGATCTTCAAAATTATTCTTAATTAATTTTGAAATCAATTTACACTTAATTTTTTTTTATGAGCTAATTAAATAAATTCGGTTTAATTAAATATTTTCAACAGTTTTAATTTAACCTATTTATTTAATCTGAAGAAAGAGCCAACAGAATTAGATTTAATTTACCTTTTATAAATTAAATATGAGATATTATATCTCTATCAATGTTGGTCATTTAATTTATCAAATAAAATTAAATATGAAAGTAACACTACATAATAATAATATTACTATTCTTTTCACGAAAATCAAGAGTAATCATGAGTAATTATAAATAATGGGAGAGATTAAATTGCCTAGTTATCTAGCACCAATTATTTAAGGGTACATATTTTAGTTTTGCCTATTTAAGATATATAAGAATAAATTTCCTTTTCATCTAACTTCATTTTAATCTATATATGTTGTTATAGTTACCATTGGAGTTTGTGTGTTGTTTGTTCTCACATCAACACCGTCTATTGGTTTGATTCCTTGGGTCACAAGCCATACAGAGAAACAAAATCTATCTTCAACATGTAAGTTCATTTGTTTGTATTTCATTGATTCTTGACTTAAATGAATTTTTCTAATGTTTGTTGATTTTCATTTTAATGAAAGTGTGGCCCAGACATAGAGAGTACTAGGCGAGACACGCGAGGGTAAAATTATTTAGAGACTTGAAGTGGTTTGATCCAAAAGTAAGTAGTTTCAATTCAAGTTTATTCATTGACGGTCACTTTAGATATGCCTTTATTCATTTTAACCATTTGCTTTTGATTTATAATACCCTCGACAACCAAAGAGCACTGAGTGAGGATAATATGCTATACTTTATATGTATAACATCATTTAGAGTAGAATTACAGGTGATTTTCAGCAGGCAATCGATTCTTGATTATCAAATGATAATATTTTTGGTGTTGTATTTGAATTGTTAATTAATTCATTTACTTGATTGATTTATCTAAGCTTATTTTCCAATTACAGATTTTTGATGGTGAAGGTGCCTACTTACATGAAGACATTAATTTGATTCGAGACTTTTTGGCTGGAAATCTTCTTCAACACATAGATCAGTAAAGTTTATTTTTATTAGTTAGTAGTTGGGTAGACAACTTTTTGACACTTTTGTGGTAATTATTGAACATTGTACTAGTAGGAGTTAACACTTTTAATTAGCTAGTGCTGGATGTTCCCTTACTATTTGTAAGGACATTTTGGTTTATGAAGAATTGTTCAATCCTGTTTATATAGGTTTTAATTGCTGGGCAGTGAAAAATCTAAACGATTTTTTTTAAAAAAAAACAAGAACCTTTGCAACTTCTCTTTTTGAAAAAAGGGACTCCATAAGTGGGTCACTTACGTCGTCCCCTTTTTAATGGACATTGTTCCTAGATTATACTACATCCCTTACATAGGCGTTCCCTTGTGAAAGGACTTAGAAAGGGCCTAAAAACGGACGTTAAAAGTGCTTTTTATAGTAGTGACTGTCAAGTCCTTTATAATCTTTTATGTATAATATGCAATCATAGGGGCTTGCATGAATCTTTTTATGCTTCACACTAAGGGGTCACAAAATTTTCTTTGCACCATAATAGTACTTTGGCAGAGAATTTCCATTAGGAAGCATGTTATTTGCAAACTCAAGTAGCTTTGAAAACATTGAATTCGCTCCACCTATGTCGTGCTTTCAACCTTACCAAATACACCATAGCATTCAATTCTTGGTATTTTTCATAGCTTGGGTAAGAGGGCTTCTCATCATATTGCACATGTCACCATACGAACTTGCCTGCTCAAAGATGCCTACTCCAACATTACAGATCATGTCCTCCATCATATCACAAGTATCTATAGCATCATACTAATGATGAAATGCCTCTTCCCACTGTTGAGATTTAGTCAACCTTTCCTCTTCTTCACCATGGATACCCATACTATATAACTCTTCATAAAACCCTCATAAATTAAGTGTGTGTATGTTTCCATAGGAATTAGTCACCTACTATTCAGACATTTTATAAAAGGGAAAGGGCAAAATGTAAGGCTTTTCCTTACATACCACTTATCAATAATATTAATCAGAGTAGCAATGCATGGTTTAGCGGTTACATAGGAATAACATAGATATACTGATAAAATGTACATGCTTATCTTACAGAATTTCCTCCACAAGGTGTGTTTATAATAATTATAGACCTTAAATCATAATAAGGGCTTTAGATAACCAACATCTTCAATTGATCTTGACCGGAACCCTCAATGAATTACCGATAAATTCGATCATGCTTTCAGAGTTATTTTCTTATATTGCAAACTTTTTACATTTATGGAAATTGTGAGATTCAAAAGAATCTCAGTAGCAATAGACAATCAATAATAGAAAATGCAATAATTAATAAGCCATGTACCACATATAATAGTATTATAATAGTACGCAATTCAGTTCAGTTCAGTATAGTTCAATTAAGTTGGAAACATTTAGAGCTAACCACTATTGCAATACCTACTCGTTCTGTATCTCAGCTAGGTGTAGGGCCACCAATTGGGTGTATCAGTATACCCATAGGTACTATGTTCAATCTACCCGTAGGCACTATGTTCAGTTATGCTCAGTGTACCTATAGGCAATATGCTCAGTCATGTTTGGTGTACCAGTAGGCACTATGTTCAGTCATGTTCAGTGTACCCGTAGGCACTATATTCAATCATGTTCAGTGTACCTGTAGGTACTATGTTTAGTATATCCGTAGACATTAGTTAAGTCATAGTTAATGTTCCCATATGCACTATGCTCAGTTATGTTTAGTGTACCCATAAGCACTATGTTATGTCATGCTCAATGTACTTATAGGCACTATGTTCATTGATGTTCAACGTAGCCGTAGGCACTATGCTCAGTCTTATTAGGGTAAATGGCATAATCAAAGCACATAATAATTGACATAATGTATGAAAGATAGAGTTACTACCTTAAACCTCTTTTTAACTAGTAACACATTCCTCAAACTTCATGTCAACGACTCAAGCTATTAATCCAATCCTAAAATTCCAAATATACAAGAATTAGATTAAAATCTATTCATGTACTATTTTAGACACTTCTAAAGTGTTTTTGTTGGTTATATTAGTCTAATATGTAAAATTACCAAGATGACCCTGGGAACCTGGTCCAACCCCGATTTACCGGATCCGACCTGGCTCTGATGCCAAAAATGTAAGGCTCTTCCTTATATACCACTTATCATCAATATTAATCAGAGTAACAGTGCGCCGTTTAGGGGTATACAGGAATAGCGTTGATATACTAATAAAATGTACATGCTTATCTTGTAGTAGTTCTTACAGACCTTAAATCATAGTAGGGGCTTCAGATAACCAAGCCCTTCACTTGATCTTGACCAGAACCCACAATGAATTGTCAGTAAATTCGATCGTGCTATCAAAGCCATTTTCTTCTACTGTAAACTTTTTACATTTTTTAAAAGGGTGAGATTCAAATGAATCTCAGTAGCAACAGACAATTGATCATAGAAATTGAAATAATAAATATGCCATGAACTACATACAGTATTAATATAATAACATACAATTTAGTTCAGTTCAGTGTAGTTCAGTTCATTCAAAAACATTCAGAGCCAACCACTGTTGCAATACCTACTCATTCCTTTTCTCAGCTGGCCTCTAGGCCACCAATTAGGCATATCAGTGTACCCATAGGCACTATGTTCAGTGTACCCATAGGCACTACATTCAGTCATTCTCAATATACCCGTAGGTACTACTCTCAGTCATGGTCAGTGTTCCTGTTGTAATGCCCGAAAATTTGATTAAGGGATAATGACTCCAAAAGTGAATGTAATTAATGTTACACAAACACTTTCAGAGAATACAATGTGAATTATGATATAAATAAGCGATATCCAGTGTCTAAACCCTGTATTTAAGCTTAATTATGGTATTAAAACCTAAATTGAATTAAAGGTAAGGGGAGGGAACATGGAATGAAAAAATGGAAGTAAATAATATGTTAAGTAGTAATCCAAAAGGAGTTGCCATAGTTAGGGGCAAAATGGGAAGAAAGAAATTTATTGGCCAACTAGTCAACAATCGAAAAGGGATTCCATTAATAACTTAAAGATTAAGTGGTGTGACTAATAGCCAAGTGAAATAAGAGAGAATAATCACATGGGTGTAAGCACATGTAAGAAGCCACAAGATTTGGACACATGGCATCATAAAAAAACTATTGATTAAAGTCAAAATTTTCAACTCATTTTCTCTTCCCTCTCTCTTAAAGTTGGCTAGGGCATGGAAGGAGTGGGAAAAATCTGATCTCATTATCATTTTCTCTCTCTTTTTCAAGACTCCATGGACGTCTAGTGTGGAGGAGGAAAGAGAAAGAAGAATTCAAGGTAAGTAAGCTCCATTTGACCTTATAATTACCTTTAATGCCAAAAACCTCTTCTCTAATCTTAATCATCTTGATGAGAGCTTCATTTCTATGGTTTTAAATTTTCAAGCGGACATGTTTTGTGAGCTCAAGAAAAGTTCGTGGTTGAGGAATTAAAGAACAAGTAAGAGATAGTAAAAGAGGTGAGTAAAATCTACCTTTTGATATATATGTCGTGACTATTGGTTGAGATACTTGAATTCTGGATTTTTGCCCTATTTTTCATGTAATTAGGATTTTAGAGGATTCATGGGGTTTTGATTATTGAAATGGTGTCTTGTGTTATGTTTTAGACAATGGAATTGGTTTGGAGTCTTGAATATGAAATGTTGGCAATTGTAAGATTGATGTTGAAATGTGGTCAAAACAGAACATGAGAAAGTAATATGAATATAGGTGTTTTGATGTTTCCATTGGATTCCTTGTGGAAAATTGTATTGGAGTAGTGTTGGTTGTGAATTTTGAACCTTTAGAAACATATGTGCAAAAACTGGAAATTCTGGAAAATTTTATCACGTTAAAATTTTGTACAGGGGATAAACTTTACATAGTGTTTTGAAATAGCAAATGGTGTCAAAATATTATGAAATTTTTTAGTTTTGTAGTAAAGTTTGTGTCATTTTGATAAGTATGCACAAAGTTATGATTGTTTGAAAATAGCAAAGAAACAGGCAGTTGTTGGCCGCTGCTAAGATTTTTTGCCGCAGGCAAAAACCTTTTAACCAATTATTGGCTGCGGCTAAAAGGGTCTTGGTAGCGGCCCAAATATTACTAACTTGTTCTTGGCTACTACCAAAGAGGAGTTGGCCGTAGCCCAAAAGTTTCTAGCCTGATTTTGGCTATGGCTAGTGATTCTTGGCTGTAGTCCAAATCTTTCTGACTATCTCTTGGCTATGGCCAACCCCTCAAAATCTGTCTTTTTGAACTTTTGAAAGATGGTCTTTGGTCTTGTCTTTCCTAACTCTTTAGGCATCTGTTTGGGCTTCTAGTAGCCACCTAAAGGTCTCAAATGATAACTAGTCCTAAGTGTTTTGGAATTAAGAATTAGAATAGGGAACAACTCGTCATCCTTGATTATAACTTATAGGATTGAACATTTGCCCTGTGCGTGATAAACCGGTTCTAGAGCATGAGTGGAAAGAACAAGGGAGTGACTATTTCTCTTCTATTATGTGTAATACATTGTATGTATGTCTTATCATTGAATTGTGTTGACTGTAAATGCTGCGGTATATGTTGCTGTGAATGATTTGTGTATACAGCCATGAGTGCTGTTGTTTGTGACGCAAGTCATGCATCATGTGGATATAGTCGTAAGAGCTGTTGTTTGTGACGCAAGTCATACATCATGTGAATATAGCTGCAAGTGTTGTCATTTGTGACACAAGTTATGCATCATGTGGATACAGCGTGACAGCTGTCATTTGTGATGTAAATCACGGATCATGCAAATACAGCTGTTAGAGCTATCATTTGTTATGAAAGTTATGTATCATAGGGATTGTTGCTGCTTTGTGATTTTCTTACATGCCATGCTATTATATGTTATATAAGTGAATTGTTACTACTGGGATTCTTTTGAATCTTACTCTTTCCAATGGCTAACCTACAGCCAGGGTTAGTAGATCGAAGGAGAAACAACTGATTAATGGCAGCTAGAGTTCCCAGCTAGGAGAATTGTACTTTTTTAGTTAGTTACCATATTTTTGGGATTATTGTATATAATATAAATATTGTGAATTTGGTTTGTGTGATGTAATCCCTAGTATGGGAAATTGAAATGGGCAAGTATGCCCTGCAAACCCTTTAGTGAATGGATGAAATCCGAGTATTGTCGGGAATTTTTGTTAGTAGAAACAACTGATTAAGGGCAGCTAGAGTTCCCAGCTAGGAGAATTATACTTAGTTAGTTACTATATTTTTGGGATTATTGTACATATTATAAATATTGTAAATTTGGTTTGTGTGATGAAACCCGAGTATTGTCGGGAATTTTTGCTTACACTTTGATATGTATTAATGAAACTGAACTGCACAAGCCAAATATATTTGAAATGTGAATATGAGACTGTAGTGAACAGGTCCTGGGAAAAGTTTTTGAAAACCTACTTTATCACAAGACTGAACCCTGTATTGAAGTTAGGCCTTTTAATAAGATTTGAATTATCCGTTAGTCTCTAATTTATCATAATGACATATTTTCGAACTATAATCATGGTTTTAAGGTAGGGGTTACACCCATTGGCACTATGTTCAGTCATGCTCAGTGTACAAATTGGCACTATGCTCAGTCAAGTTTAATGTACTCATAGGCCCTATGGTCAGTCATGTTTAGTATACCCGTAGGTACTATACTCAGTCATGTTCAGTGTACCCATCAGCACTATGCTCAGTCATGTTTAGTGTACCCATAGGCACTATGTTCGATCATGTTTAGTATACCTGTGGCACTATGTTCGGTCATATTACGATAAATGGCATACACAAAGGACATGATCATTGACATAATGTATGAAAGATAGAGTTACTACCTTAAGCCCCTTTATAACTCGTAACACGTTCCTCGAACTTCCAAATGTACAAGAATTAGGTTAAAACCCATTCATGTACTATATTAGACACTGCCAAAGTGTTTTTATTGGTTATATTAGTCTAATCTTTAAAATAGGAAAATACCCCTGGGAACCCGATTTGGCCCCGATTTTCCCAATCCGACCTGGCTCAGATACCAAAATGTAAGCCTCTTCCTTACTTGCCACTTATCATTGATATTAATCAAAGTAGCAATGCATGGTTTAGCGGGTACACAATAATAGCATAGATATACTGATAAAATGTACATAATTATCTTACAAAATTTCCTATATAGGGTGTGTTTATAGTAATTACATATCTTAAATCATAATAGGGCTTCAGATAACAACTGTCTTTGCTTGATCTTGACCAGAACCCTTAATGAATTGTTGGTAAATGCGATCGTGGTTTCAGAGCCATTTTTTGTTGCTGCAAACTTTTTACATTTATAGAAAGGGTGAGATTCAAATGAATCTCAGTAGCAACAGACAATCGATCATAGAAAATGCAATAATAAATATGCCATGTACCATATACAACAATATTATAATAATATGCTAGTTAGTTTAGTTCAGTGTAGTTTGGCTCAGTCAGAAACATTCAGAGCCAACCACTGTTGCAGTCGTTACCCATTTCATACTTCAGCTGGGCTTGTGGCCACTAACCGGGTGTATTAGTGTACCCGTAGGCACTATGTTCAGTCATGTTTAGTGTACTTGTAGGTACTATGCTCAGTCATGTTCAATGTACAATAGGCACTATGTTCAATCATGTTCAGTGTACCTGTAGGCTCTATGCTCAGTCATGTTCAGTGTACCCGTAGCCACTATGCTCAGTCATATTATGGTAAATGGCATACACAAAGCACATAATCATTGACATAATGTATGAAAGATAGAGTTACTACCTTCAACCCCATTTTAACTTGTAACACGTTCCTCAAACTTCATGTGAATGGCTCAGGCTATTAATTTGGTCCTAATATTCCAAATGTACAAGAATTGGGTTAAAACTCATTCATATTCTTTTTTAGACACTTCTAAAGTGTTTTTGTTGGTTATATTAGTCTAATATGCAAAATTACTAACATGCCCTTTGGAACTCAGTCCAACCCTAATTTACCCAGTCCGACTGTAATGTTCCAAAAATTTGACCTATCTACTCTTACTAATTTTCGTCCAAGGAATCCATTTTTTACCTCAATTTTCATAAAATCATTGCCAAATAATAGTTGTACCATTCATAATTTCACTTTCTAGGGCTTTTCTGAAAAAGTGTTTAACCTCAACCCCACTTAATTTTCCGTATTGAAGAAAATGGAATCATCATATTATTGAAAATCCAGCTCCTTCCCACTATTCTAGCTCTGGCCAAAACATATATGTTTAAAGGGAAAATTGAATTTTTGAATTCTAACACCAAAAGTTTGCTCATTTTCACTTCTAATCATTTGATTGACTATTTACACACTTAATACCTAAGATTTGAGGAAATTTGGGTAGCATAACCCCTTAGGGTTTCCCTTTCCCAAGTTTACAAATAAACTAATCAAACCACCAATCAACACAAAACCATCAACAACAACATCAAAGATTTGAGGTTTGTAAAGTTACCTTTGGATTTCTCTTCCTCTCTTTCTCTAGCCAAAACCTCCCCCTCCTCAATCCTTGATATTTTTCTTGCTAAACATGTCAATCCATAGAGAAGAGGAGCTTAGGGAAGGAATTACACTAATTGAAAGCTAAATCGAGAAATATCAAGACCTACCATTGATTTTTCCTCCTTCTTTTCTCTAACCTCTAAGCTCACTCACTATCTCTATCTCTCTTCTCTATGCTTAGCCATAGAAAGATGAAGGGAAATATGAAGCAAAAGCTTCTTATATATCTCGTACTTTCTCTAATTTTTATTTTCCAAAAATTTGACTTTTATAACCTAATTGGTACTTAAGCTTATCTTCATGTAATTAGTGTCATATGATCTCATTAAACTTAAACTAATTCTCTTCCCTTTTAGTCAGTCCAAGTTCATGTCCCAAGCCCATAGGAGAAGAAAAATAAGCTGATGTTAATTTATCCCATACTTAAAACATTTGCTATCACATTTTTTTTTCATTTTTGGATTAGTGGCAATTCTGGCAGATTTTCTGCCCAAACTTTGAAAAATCACAACTTTATTAGTAGACATCAAATTGGAGTGATTCCAAAAGCTATGAAACCCGTATTGAGTATGGTTTCACGGAAAAATGTACCATTTAGCCAACTAGAAGCTAAAGATTCCCCGAATTTCAATCTTTGGACACTGTTCAGGAAAATAGCCAGTTTTCCTAGGCTAAATTCAAAAACTCATAACTTCTTGTGTACAACTCCAAATAATTCCCATGATCTATCAAATTAAAGCTTAGGATGTCTAATTTTATCCTATAAAATTGTACAATTTTTGGTTATCATTTGGTCATCCAAAACCACATGACAAACTCACTGCCTCACAGGAAATTTCACTGGCAGCACTGTTCACCTTTCAAATTTTTAGTGTTTAATTCCTATGATCATGAATTTTCACCATTCCATTTCATTAAATGCCATAATTAAGTATAAGACATATTGGTGAATAAAATTTAGAGTTAAGCAAAAAAAAAACCTCCTCTAAACATCAGTATGTAATGCATTTCTTTTCACAAATTCCAAAAACTCCCTAACCCCATTACAATACTCAGTGCTTTTCGGTTTACAATTTATCCAACTACAGTCCATATTTGACATCCTACGTTCTGAGTTAAAGAATATGACTTTGTATAAATCTTAAAAATGGTTTAGATGAAGAGTATTTAATTAAAATAATTTAACAAAATACCTAGAAGAATGAATAAGACCACACTGAAGATATTTAGGTTAGGAAAATATGAAAAAGAAACTGGAGTAGGGTTCCTCTTTGTAGGCTCGCGGTATCAGGAAACTGTAAAAGTATTTATGTCACAAAATGGAAAATGAAGGAGCAAGTTCTAGGCTTAAAGTAGAAGTTCATATATTAAAGGAGAGTGCGATTGAAATGATGATTGATTACAAGTCAGATTGAAGGTGAATAAGCTCACACAAAGAAATGCAATGAATTGTGACTTTTCTAGGTCTTATGTTCGAAAATGTATATTAGGCGCATGTTAATTTTTAAACTAGTTATATGTGTAAGCAGGTCTATATTATAATTTTCTAGACTGAACATATTGAAACCAGTCTAATTGTTTTCCTATCAAGACCGAACATAAATATAATTGTTCTAGAAAATATTATTTTGAACTAATTCGTGACCGATCAAAATTTGTAACGATATTTACAAAAAAGCCATTAATCATACTTTCTAAACCGCCTCTGCCAATAAAGGTCTAGATTTGGTGGTCTTAAATGTCTTTTTTCTAGTAGTGAAAGTAAGAATTCGTATTTATCCAAAAGAAGGAGAATTAGCAAGAGTGCACAAGCAGTTGACTATGCAACACCTAACTAGAACTTGGAATACAAGCCAGCTCAAGGGTTGTAGGCTGGCCCATATGAGCCCACAGGTTATATGGTGCTGGTTCGATTATAGTTCGTGAGCTAGCCCACTAACCTATAGATTATTCTTACTTTTTTGTATCTTTGACTAACGAAAGCATCAAAACATCTGAAGCAACATCTAAAGCATCAAAACATTAATAGTATCTTCCTTTTTATCAGGCTCATATCCATCTACCACATCCCATAAATAATGAAAAATTCAATTAATAAGTTCTTAAGAATAGAAATTTTTAAGATGAAGAATTTAATTAACTAATCAGTAAATACTAATAGCAACAAAATATAGGTGCATAACCTATCATTAAAGATTTAATAAATTTTTAAGAAGCAGAAACTTGCCCAATACAAAACAAACAAGGAGAGGTAAAGAAGGAAGAAAAAACCTAAAGGCACTAGATCTCTCTTATTCATTTACAAATCAAATTAAGTGACTCGTATGAAAAACCCTAAGTATAGTAAACTAAAGTAGTTGCTATATCTTATATATACCTCTGATTCTTTCCCTGAGACTGAGAATCAAACCCAAAGAAGCAGGGAAGGAGAGATGAGAACCTAGGACAAGACGAGATTAAGGGAATGTCAGGCAAGAAGTGAGGAGTCGACAATGCCTGTCATTGGAGTCTCTGAGATACTGGCGTCTCTTGTCTGATGGTGAGAGGGAAGGAGTGCATAGAGGAGGATGCATTAATTGAGCCAATTTATTGGGTTAGAGGGATGAGGAAAAGAGATGTCAAGACTTGAGGCCCTCATAGCTACTAACATCTGACGCCTCACAGCTATTCCACATGACTAACACTAAAGAGCCTTTTGGGGTTTCAATTTTTCACACACACACATGACGCCTTATAGCCACACCACTTGACTAACACTGACACACACAGGTCTATTTTTTTTGAAAAAGATATATACTGCGAACAAACCTACAAACCCACGGGCTGGCGTGTACTGTCCTGTGGGTTATATAGTATAGGTCGCACACGACCAGCAAAATGCCAACCTTAACCTTGTCCTAACCTATAGGCTAGTTGGTTGAGCTCGTTTTACTAGCTCTAACCCCATCTCCCCTAGGGAATCATATGCAGTATTTGACTTGCAGCAATATATTAAAGTAAAGAACATATAAGACATTATTTTTTCCTTTTCACAACTAAATATTATACTTTAAACCAAAAAAAAAGAAAATTAATTTTATGTTGGGAGAATCTACAAGATTCAAGTTCTCTAAATTTTAATGACACCCATATGGCTATGTAACAAGATATCACTTTTTCAAATGTATATTAATAGCATATATAGAAGGGGAACTAAGAAGTGATATCAATTTTCTCTCTCGTATCAGAAATCTACATGTTGTATTCAATAGACAACATCTTCTCAACCATCGTGCAATTTTTCAAGTTCACAAATATATATCAAGTCAACTAAGCTTGAAACATACCCCAAGCCTAAAGAATTGATGAATTTAATAGAAAAGAACAATGTCTTTATATGTCTAAGCAATATAAATTAAAACCAACAAGCCATTGAAGACAAAATGCTATTACCTATTCTATCATAGTCTTGCATCATATTTTGCTGATATTGAAGCTACCCATAGTAATAGAAAAACATTTTTGTAGAAGATGACCCTATCTTCTCACCAAATTTTCTTTTTGAACTCGGTAATATTCAATGTGGTAAGTTTCTATATGAATCTTGGAATCCAATGAAGATCAGGAATTGCTAGTAGAGTAACATAACTATGCAATCAAACATGAGGATAAAAGCCTCCAAAGTAGCACCTTGAGCATCTGCTTCCTTCTTCCATTACTTGAATATACCATCAAAGGCCTCACTTTCATTCTTTTCTCTAAATTGGATAGATATTTCCCTTGAGAATGATCAAAAATAGAAGCAGGACTGATTAAAGCCTATTCATCCAAATCATCATTATAAAAAAAATAAAAGTAGTTTATAAATGCACTTATTACTATATCATGAGCTTTCCATAACTTAAACATTCAATGACTAAAGAAAAAAAAATTGTTTGGCATTTATAGCATAGGAATTAGGAACTCCTTTATTACCAATACTGCCTTCAATCGATTGGGTAAGGGAGTTATTCTTATGCGTCCCAATAAAGATAATTGAGGATTAGAGTATGCCCTTTGTGTGTGTGTGTGTATGTTCCTAACACTACTATAGATTTATGGATATATAACGCTTAATATATAACGATCACAGTGAATAAATTTCATGCATGTCAGGGTGGAGGTCACACAAGAATGTATAACACTTAAAAGTGATGGTTAATTATGTGCACAGTCATATATTGCATTGCGAAATTCCAGAAAACACAAAAAAATGATTGTAGTTCATAATGATGGTTCTTTCAATACAACTATCATGTAACACTAATAAATAATTCATCTTTCAACCTCTAATATCATTGAAGACAAAACATAATAAACTTAAGAAGCAACTGTCATTTAATAATTTTATAACCCTTCTTAACATCCATTAGACCTGCTTCTATTTAATTTAAACTCGCCTATTCCTTCTTATTCTTACAATACTTTTCTTTATCAGCTTCCTACTTTTCTCCTTCATCATGTTAAGATCCTAAGGAACTCCTCCGTCGCTACTACCCCCTTCTTCACCACTACCAACTCCTCCTCCTCCCCCTTCTTTTGAAATGGCGGCTCTAATGCAACTATTCGTAGGCCTTGACCACCACATAAGGCATCTCATGACATACGCCAACAACCTGAATAGGAAGTTGAACCTCATACTTCAGCATAATAAGGTTGAATATGACTTACATCAAACCCTTTATCTCCTTCCTCTGATAATAATAATGAGGAGGAAGAGGAGTATGAGGAGGATGATAGTGGTGGTGATGACTGAACACCACTAATGTATTTTCAAAATATTAAAAAAAAGAAGTAAACCTAAAAAAAACTTCATACTTCTCAGTTATTAATTAATAATTGTAAAGTATTATTGTAACAAATAACATCACATACTCAATGGTTCTAACTTAATAAATGTTAATTAAAGCTTTAGAAACCTTTCTGCTTCCTTGTAGCTGACTCTAAGTGCCTCATCATTATACAATCATGAATGCATAGATAAATAACATTTTTTAATAAAACAACTATCACGTAACTTATGAAGCGAGAAAAAGAGAATGGTTGTGCGCATACTAATCCTCTTCAACTTCTAATGCACGCTTCAATTCCAATCTATTTAAACTCCCTATTTTTATACATTTTCTTTATCCACTTCTTCTATTATCCTTATCACCATGGTGAAGCAACATGCTAGAGAAATGCTAGAGAATCATCTTACCCAACTTCAACCTCCTTCTCCTTCCCACATAAACCTCTGCCAACTTCTCTTCATCCTCCTCCCCAACCTCCACACCTTCCTCATGCCCCTTCTTCCTAACCTACTCCTCCTCCTGCTTCTCTTCTTCCTCCTTCCTAACCTCCACCCTTGCCTGCTTCCCTTCCTCCTCCTGCCCAGCCTTTACCTCTGCTTCCAGCCCATAATTGGTGCCATTACCACCTCTACTACAGGCTTGTTCTTATATTCTCAAATGATTCATATCACTCCTTTAAGGATGATGGGTAGGTTTTATTTATTTCCTTTTTTTAGTTTTTTTATAAAAATATATTAATGTAATTATGGCTCCAATATGTACAAAAAGAAACATACCTTATGGTTGTTATTAAAGAACTATGATAAATCAAATAAATAACATACCTCATGGTAAACTAAAAATAACCCTTATAAAGGTAAACATCTGGAAAGTTTTTTTCATGTTGGATGAGGCATGGGGAGACAAGTAGTGGGGTGGTTGAACATCTAGAAAGTTTTGCATCACCTCATTTTGACACAAGTACATTTGACGCCGATTGTCTTGATGATATGGCCAAGGTGTTATAAGATGACCTTAGGGATTGTCCTAAAATGTTGGAAACTTTAAAGGGAGATATGGTTAAGCCATTGTATGAGGGGTGAACTGACTTTACCTTATTGAGTAATGTGTTAATGTTGTATAATTTTAAGTTGAGAAATAGGTGGTCTGATATGAACTTCATATAATTGATCAACGCTTTGATCTAATGCTACCAACCAAAAACATGCTTCCACCTAAGACATATGTTGTAAAAAAGATATTGTGCTCCATCGGTCTTTGCTTTGAGAATATACATGCTTGCCACAGTAATTGTGTCTTATTCAGGAATAAATATACTCACTAATTCATTATCCAATATGTGAGGAGCCCCACTACCAATAAAATGGGAAGAGTACAAATAATGTGTTATAGTATTTCCTTATTATACCTAGATTTAAATGCTTGTATAGTAGTCATTAAGATGTAAAAAATTTGAGGTCACATATAGATGAAAGGAAATATAATGACATGTTTCAACATCCTGTTGATTTTGTAATATACCAAACTTTATAACCATTAGAGTTTGTAAATGTAAATCAATTAAACGAAATGAATACTGGTGCTTATGTATATAAATATGGAGCTATTTTTGGGATTCCTAGAGACACATGGTGTCATTTACTTCAGTTAAGAAGTTAGGGCTACTAATTATGAGTGTAAGTATTCAAGGGAAATTTAATGGTATCTATAGGACACTTGGTGCCATTTAGGCGACACAGGGGGCTTATGGAGTCAGTTGACGGGCCACGATATACATGCCGCAGTCCTGAGTAAAAACCCGAGCAAGATCCTAAGTAAATATTAATAAAGTAACTTTATTAAAGTAGATTTAAAAAAGTAAGTAATGATGACTAATGATGGTTTTACTTTATGGTTGGCACCAATAAGAGAGTGACACTTGTCCTTCATCATGGCACTCACCTTTTCTACTTTTGTGTTGACACCTCTAGAAAATTCCACCTAGAACTTAAGTTAAGGGAATCCACTAGTCCCCAGCCTGATCACCTGATTAACTTCCCGAACACCAAACTCGGGTGTAAGGGGAATCAACTGGTCCCTAGCCCAATCACCTGATTACTTCCCAAAAATGAAACCTAGGAGTCAAGTGAATTCATCAGGCCCTTCTTTCCCTAGACCCTCAAGGACACCTAGGAGAGAGATAAAGAAGATGATGCAAGGTGGACACATGTCACCTTATGATTTAATCACATGACACTTGTTACACCATGGAACTACGTGATCAAAGTAAGGTATACTTGTCAAAAATCCAACTCTTCCCTCCCTCTTTAAACATTTTGACCAACACTAGAAAGAGGAAAGAAAATATGAAAAATCAAAGTGAAATGGAAAGAAGAGAGAAGGAAGAGGAATAGTAAAAATTTCAGAGTGTCAGAGTCGATTTTAACCGATAAGCCCTTCAGAAAAGTTGTTTTACTCACAGAGAGCTTTCTTTTTATCATCTTAGTTTTCTCATTAGAGGTGTTTAGTGTTCTTTAGGTAGTCCGAGTACTACCAGAATTTTGAACCGATTATAGAAATGAAAAGAGGTAAGCCTAAGCTTCATTTTGAACTAAATATGTTGAGGTTCCATTAAGTTTTTTTTAACTTCCTTGACTACTAGGGTTTTGGTCAAGAGGGGTTTTAGGGTTCTAGTGTTGATTTAAGCATGAATATGATGATATATGGTAATTCATGATGATATTTGACTAGTTAGTAGTTTAAATTTCAAATCTTGCTTGTTGTAGATTTGTGTGTTAGTTCGGCCAGAAGCAAAAGACAAGGAGGGAGTGGGGTTTTGTTTCTTTTGACATCACCAATAGATTCTATACGAAAAGTGATGTGGGAATAGCCCTAGTTATGAGTTCGGGTTGATTAGGCCAAAGACTCTAAAATTTGGAATTTGAGTTGCTTGTGAAATGGTGCGGCCAGAGTTGTGTTTTGACTAGTAGATTGTTTGTGATAGAAATTTTAATAGTCAAACCTTGTCTGGTGATTATGATGTTTTCTAAATTGTAGGTTGAAATGATAAGCTTTAAATTAATACATATTATGAGGAAATTGGATTAGTAGATTAGGAGTTATGAATTTTTGATGTTAGGCATTAAAAGCTGGAATAATTTTGTGGCAGTATGATTTAATCATAGTTCTGGAATTTCATACTTGGAATGGGCTCAAGGAGATTTTGTCCTTTAAAATAGACTTAACAAGTGACACATAGAACTTTAAACCACCTGAATTGGATATTCCTAGAAAAATATATGAATTTTCAAAGTTTATTGAAAATTCTAGCAGCTTTTAGCCAATATACTAATTTGAGAAAGTAAGGAACAAATGTAATAAACTTGAGCTTCAAGTGTAGGACTAAGCCCATAAAGCTAGTGTTGACACATTGACACCTTATTTGACACCATACACTAGACTTAAAGATAAGCAATATAAGAGTTATAAGTTATCAAGATTTGGAACAAGTAATAATTCACTGTTTGTAAATTCTAACTTATAGGATTTGACATTTGCTCAAGTTGCCTTTGAGATTGGGAACAAGAATATAGTTTGGAAAGGCGGTCAGGTAGTAACTTATCCCTTATATCATATGTGCTACTATGTATGTATTCACTGTCATCTACTTATGTATGAGAGAGTTAGTCCCTAGGCGGTAAGACCAGTAAGTACAAGTTGCATAGGGAGTTACCCTGGGTTGTAGCATATAGGGTTACCTTAGACTTTATATCTTGTACGGGGTAGATGCCTTGGGCTACTACTTCCTGATTACCAAGCATAATGGTTCTGTGATGAGTGATCGGTTAGGCCCTTTGTTTGCTGTATACTGTAAGTGTTATTGCTTTCATGATTTGGTTTACATGCTTAGTATTATGCATATCATATGAGTGATCTATGCACTATTGGGACTATTTTGAATCTCTACTTTTCTAATCAATGATCTACAATATAGGTGACCAGCTTTAAGGGCAAAAAGGTAATACGGACGGGCAAAGCAAATGCTGATTAATTAAAGTTCTTCTGGTTATCTTTATTTTGGATGACTATAATATTTGTGAAAGTAACTAAGTAGAGGTAGTTGTAGAAGTACTAGTAACAGTAACACTAACCGCACTAATTGTAATTGGTACATTAACATATCATCAAGCATGTTAGTATCCTAAAGTGATAAGTGAATTAGAATCAGGCAGCCAATCGCTAAAAGCCCATAGGTTAACCACCATTACATAGGCTATTGCCAAAGAACAGTATGATTTTTTAATAAAAGGTTTTGAGATTGAATTTACAAACTGGTTTGAGATCACACTTAAAGTATTTTCAAAAGCTTTTGAAAAACCCACTCAAATGCAAGTTCGAACCCTGTATTGAAGTTGGGACTTTAATAAACCACATTAGAACAAAGTCTCAGGTTTGTAACATTACATGAGCAGGACTCATCTAAATGTTTTTTAAAGTATGGTATTACTTTTATTGGTATCAGAGCTGTTGATCTTGGCAAGAAGCTAACGTACCCTCTCTTTATAGGTATACCGACACACTAACTAGGAACTATGAGTGATAAAAGAAGACAGAGAAGTAGATCACCCCTTTTTGTTAACCAACCTTTAAAGGATAGGCATATATTGGAAGGATAGCAGATACTTAGGTTTAGAACACCACCTGGGGATAATGATGGTGATCACTCTGAGAAAAAGAGTTAGAACCTCAGTATAGGTGATGTTAGACTTACCCCTAATAGTGATTCTTCCATCGATGACACTAATAATTTAGAGGTGGAAGACATAGAGCACTACTAGATTCTAATGCTAGCTCCAGAGCTTTATCTATCGAGCTAGCATATAATCTGCATCCTGACCATAAGTTGTAGGAGTGTATTAATTAGATATACTGGAAAACCTCCAATGAATAACCCTCCCCACCAGCTAAATTCCTAGCATTCTTAGATAAGGTGAAGAAATTATATTGGGATCGAGACTTGTATGGGCTATGGATACCTAACGGTACATAGGTTAGGACCACCATATACTTCTTCCCTAACACTACTTTCTGGACTAGCAAGAAGAATTGTCTTTTAGATCATGGACCTTTCAAGTTCTTTCATTTTCTTAGGCATAGGATTGAGTATGTGTGGCAATATATGTGATAAGTATAGTACTAATAGGCACTTGGCTTGTAATGATAAAGTACTGAATGCTGCTTTTGGATGTAAATATGACTATTTATAGTAATATATGTATATTCTTGTTTGTACTGATATGGTAATATTTAAGTTTAAGGAATATATACATAGATATAAACAAGCCAAATACAATATTAATGGTATAATCTCTTTTTAATAGTAAGAAGAAACAATGGTTTGACTGAGTAGCAAACTAGTAGAAGAAGAGGTGAACCACAACCCACCTAATCCCATTTAGCAAAATCTTGGCATGCTGACATAGCATCATGCCATGATTCATAAACTTAAAGACGAGCTTCGGGAAGTGAAAGCTATGCAAAATAAGGATAGGGATCAATCAGTCAACAATAAAACAAACAAAGAGGAACCAAAGATAGAGGAAGAGCAGACCTAACCTAATGAATTGCAACAACAGGTTGAACTGAATCAAGGATCCCATGGGGTACCAGCCTGAGATGAGAGAGACTTACAGTCTTGGGTTTTAAAGTTCTACAAGCACCAACCCCCCATATTTAGAGGGAGATTTGACCCCCAGGTGGCTGAGGACTAGGTGATTTGACTAGAAAAGATCTTTGAGGTACTGGAATGTCCTACAGAGGTAAAAGCTCGACTAGCCATCTACAAGTTGGAAGGGGATGCTAATAGGTGGTGGAGAAACACAGCTATGATTCTGTGGGATAGAAACATTCTTGTTACTTTGGAATTGTTTCAAGAGAAATTCAATGAGAAGTATTTCCCTAATTTGTCAGAATTGAAACGAAGCAGAATTCTTATTCCTTCAACAAGATAGCGAGGAGACTTTTAATAAGGGGGTTGAAGCATGAGATCAAAGAGAAGTTAGTCTCCAGACAGTTCCAGGAGTTAAGTTAGGCTATGGAAGAATGCTGGATTACTAAAAGAAACTTGAAGAGCATGTACTTGGCTAAGAATGTTAATAGCCGTAATGAACCCAATTGGGGAAACACTTCCCAGAAACGGAAGGGTTAGGGGTCTTCATCCAAGGGCAACAACAAGAAACCAATTGGTCTAAGAATAATGGAAACCAGAGACCCCCTGCACCTCCACTATGCTCTCGATGTGGTAGGATGTACCCTAGCAAGATGTGCAATGGAATGATAATCCGTTATACCTGTCAACACCCGAGGCACTATACTAGTGAGTACAAATAGCAGAGAATAGAGCCAAGCCCAAGATTCAAGGAAAAGCTTTGTTATGACTCATGAGGAGGGTCAAAAATCCCCCAAAATAATTCAAGGTACAATCCTCCTTAATGGCACTACATTGCTAACTTTGTTTGATTCTGGTACTAGTTATTCATTTATTGCCTCTTAATGTGCAAGACAGTTAAGGTTGACTGTGCATAAACTACTCTATGATTTGTTGGTGTTGACATTGATGGGTTCAGGATTATTACTATGGATGCTTATATGATTTATGTAATAGACATAGAGGGCTATGAGTTTAGAGTAGATCTGATTTGTCTGCCATTCCATAAACTTGAGGTTATCCTAGGCATTGACTGGCTAATAGTGAATAATTAATTATTGGACTGTGGGAACAAGAGCATCATATATCCCAAAGCATAGAAGGGTGCGATACTAATGCTTGTCTGAACTCTTTCTATAGCTAAAGCTAAGAAATATTTGCAGAAGGGTTGCCAAAGGTACTTCTTTTTCTTCTCCGTGCTAGCAAAAGTGGAAACCATACTTGAGAACATACTTATGGTAAACAAATTCCCTGAGATATTTCTAGAAGACATTAGTAAATTAGCTTTAAAAAGGAAAGTAGAGTTCACAATTAAGATAATGCCTAGTGCCAGATCCATATCTAAAGCTCCTTACCAAATGGCATTAAATGTAATGGCAGAACTAAAGAAGCAAATCAAAGAACTATCATAGAAACGGTTTATATGGCCCAATATTTCACCATGGGAGCTCTAGTATTGTTCGTTAAGAAGCAGGACGGGAGCCCACCGTTATGTATTGATTTTTTAGAGCAAAACAAGGTGACTGTTAAGGATAAATATCCATCACCAGGATTGATGATCTTCTTAATCAGCTATTTGGTTCTATGTGTAACCCCCTGACTTTAAACACGTAATTATAATTCAATAACACATATTTAAATTGGATTAGAGACCAATGGATGCTTTAACCTCGTTTTAAACTTTCTGTCTCACAGTAAAATTTTTACAAAACTTTCAAAACTCTTTTTCCCATCCAGGTCTCAATTTCAATATTCGAATATAATTACCTGTGCAGTTAATATACATTCAATCATATCAGAGTGTATAACCACATCCCCGGCAACTCCCGGGTTCTATGCATAAAACCTGAAGGTTTATAAGTATACACTAGGGGATTACGCAACCAAAATCGAATGTAGTGTTCCTGATTCAGAATATACAGTAATCCCGAGTTCAAAATACATAACCAACGTTTCCAATTCAACTATATACCCCTAAGGGTCCTAATTGCTCCGGGTTGGCCGCTTCTCCCTTGAGCCACACGCCCTGTCTGAAATGTTAGTCATAGGAAAGAATGAGATTCGAGAGAATCTCAGTAGTAACAAACCACTCACACAATACATAAACACAAAGCATGTACATAAATCACAAACAGCAACAGCAGCAGCAATTCACAGATACATGGTTTTCACCACAAACGACAGCACTCTTGGCTGTATTCATAATACGACAGCTCTTGCTGTAATCAACATCACGACAGCTTACGCTGTAATCAGTAATCAACATCACGACAGCTTACGCTGTAATCACAATAATGACAGCTTACGCTGTAAACGACAGCTTGCGCTGTAAACGATAGCTTGTGCTGTAAACGACAGCTATCACCAGCTGTAACCGCAGCAGCATCAGAAATCATCATAAAACAGTGATACAACACACATACAGTGCATTACACAAAGTATAAGAGAGAAAGAGTCACTACCTTGTCCTTTCCTGACGTCCTTCGGCGCAGTTGGCTCCCGAGGGCGGCAAATATCGAATCCTACAATTCCAAATGCACCATTTAGACACTTCCATAGTGTTACTTGGGGTTATATGAGTCTATAATGAAAATTTACAAAAATACCCCCGGGGACCCGGCCCGGGCCCGCTGTACCCGGTCCGGCTGTACTTTTCCCGAAATTCTAATATGGGCTTTCCTAACATATTTCCGCCCAAGGAATCCATTTCCGGACTCGGAATTATCAAATTCAATGTAAAATTACAAATTTACCCTTGGCAGCCCTACTTCGAGGGGTTCAGGGGCGTTTTCGTAATTATGCTTTTTCGGCCTTTTCCGAAAAGTGACCAACTGTAACCCCACCTATTTTTGCCCACTGAATCCAATGGAATCATCAAATCATTGAAAATCCAACTCTAAGACCCATTTACAGCCTTGGCCGAAATATACATCTTCTCCGGGAAAAATTGGGGTTTTACGATTTCGGCTCCGTAAATGCGTTCCTTTCTACTCCTAACCACTTTATTCACTATTACATTAGGTTATAACTACCATTTGAATCAAAATTGGGCAGCATAACCCTTAGGAAACTCAATTTCCAAAATTTAAAACCAATGGCAATCCGGCGAAATTTCACCGATTAAATTGCCCACAACAGCCAGAATAAGCAATATACGAAAGTTTGGAAGTTACCTCAAGCTCCCTCTGGCTTTTCCCAAATTTGGCTGAACCCTAGCCTCTTTGAAACACCAAATTTTGAGCTTCACAACCTTAAAGAATAAAGAGGAGTAGCTTAGAGTCAGAATTATACGCGTTAGGAGCTAGATCGTCAGAGAAATCGGCTTACCTTGCGAGATTTCTTCCTCTTTTTCTCTCTTTTCTCCAAGCTCTCTTCACATCTTTTTTTTCTCTGAAATGGGTCGGGAATGGCTGATCAAGATGATGGAAATGCTTTTAATTCCATGTTGATGTCACCTTACCACATGATGATGTCATAATTTCTAATTTCACATTTTCGGATTTTCTGGCAGATTTTCTGCCCAACTTTGAAAAATCATAACTAATTCTGGAAAAATCGAAATGAGGTGATTCCAAAGCCAAATGAAATATATTTAAGTCCTCTTCATAGCAAAAATATTGGCCATCACTGAAAATCACCACAAAATTCCCAGAATTTCAATCTCTGCATACTGTTCCAGAAAATAATTAATTTCGCTGGGCAAACTTCAAAAATCCAAAACGCTTAGGTCACAAATCAAAATGATACAAATTATATGTTCATTTTGAAGCTTGACATGTGAACTTTAATACTGGAAAATTTCAGAATTTTTAGACAATATTTGCCTATTTAAAACGTCCATACAAATTGGCTGCCCTGTACAGAGTTTCAATGGACAGAGTTTTCAACTTTTGCACGATTGTTCCCAATGGTTCCAATTTCACAATAAACACTCTCCCCACACGAATTTTCACAAGGAAGCCATTGGAATCATTAAAATATCCAAATTCCCATCACACATTCTCCAAAAGTGTTTATTCAACAATAATTATATCCACTTTTAAAGTCATTAGCCCTTAATCACTTTTTGGGATATTACATTTCTCCCCCCGTAAAATAAATTTCGTCCTCGAAATTTGTCACACAACTTGACCCATAAACTCTGGATAACGTCTTCGCATATCCGCCTCCGCTTCCCAAGTTGCTTCCCTCTGAGTCATTCCCTTCCAGATCACCTTCACAAAGGGAATGCTTCGGTGTCTGAGCCGTCGTTCTTCTCTATCAATGATCTGTTCTGGCTCTATCGCATATGTGAAGTTGTCTTGCAACTCGACTTCTTCGTATTCGACAATGTGAGATGGATCTGGTTGATACTTCTTCAGTTGGGAAACATGAAACACATCGTGGAGTCTGCTCAAGTTTGGGGGTAGGGCTACTTGATAAGCAACAGGCCCAATCCTCTCAAGGATTTCAAAAGGACCTATATATCTTGGGCTCAACTTCTTTCGTTTGATTGCTCGCCCAATGCCGGTGACAGGAGATACTCTCAGAAGCACATGGTCACCAACTTCAAACTCTAGAGGCCGTCTTCTCTTGTCAGCGTAGCTTTTCTGTCGACTCTGCGTTGCAAGCAACCTCTTACGAATAATCCAAATCTGTGCTGAGGTTTGATCAACCAAATCTGGCCCATAAAGCTTCCTTTCGGATAACTCGTTCCAGCACAAAGGTGATTGACACCGTCTTCCATACAACGCTTCATACGGAGCCATTTGGATGGTCGCATGATAGCTATTGTTATAGGCAAACTCAGCCAGTGGAAGGAAACGATCCCAACTTCCTTTAAAGTCGAGAACACAAGCTCGCAACATATCTTCCAGCGTCTGAATTGTTCTCTCAGATTGTCCATCCGTTTGAGGATGATAAGCCGTACTGAACCTCAGTTGAGTACCTAAGGCTTCATGCAATGCTTTCCAGAATCTCGAAGTGAATCGGGGATCTCGATCGGAAATGATATTCTTCGGTACACCATGGAGTTTCACAATTTCTCGAATATAAATCTCTGCTAGCTTATCCGGAGAGTAACCAGCATCGATTGGTATGAAGTGGGCTGACTTTGTTAATCGGTCCACAATTACCCAGATCGCATCAAAATTCCTGATCCTGGGCAATCCCACAACCAGATCCATGGTCACACTTTCCCATTTCCATTCCGGAATCTCAGGACTCTGAAGTAAACCAGGCGGTCTCTGGTGCTTGATTTTCACTTTCTGACAAGTGAGACACCTTGCAACATATTTGGTCACGTCACTCTTCAAACCCGGCCACCAATACACTGATTTCAGATTCTGATACATCTTGGTCATACCAGGATGAAGAGTATATCGGCTCTTGTGTGCCTCATCCAGAATCTTCTGCCTCAACTCTGCCTTAAGTGGAACGCAGACTCTTTTCTAGTAACGAACAAATCCACGAGGCGATATGTCATAGCCTGAAACTTCTCCCTGTTCGATTCGAGTCAGATTACGCTGTATCCAGTCATCTTGACTCTGAGCTTCTTCAATTTCCGCCCTTAGATCACTCTCATCTTGAGAAACAGTGTAATTGGCACAGATGATCTGGTTTGTCAAATTTAAATCACGGAAATCTTCAATCAATTTCCTTTCTTGTATCATCATAGCTGCAACGAGCACAGTCTTTCGGCTAAGAGCATCAGCGACTACATTTGCCTTACCCGGATGATATTTTATTTCCAGGTCGTAGTCCTTAAGCAATTCCATCCAACGGCGCTGTCTCATATTCAGTTCTTTTTTATCATACAGATATTTGAGACTCTTATGGTCGCAGTACAATTCCACAGTCACACCATACAGGTAATGACGCCAAATCTTCAAAGCAAATACAATGGCCGCAAGCTCCAGATCATGAGTGGGATAGTTCAATTCATGAGGTCTGAGCTGTCGAGAGGCGTAGGCCACCACACGTCCCTGCTACATAAGGACACACCCTAATCCCTGCCCACTGGCATCAGAATACACAACGTATGTCAAACTGGGATCGGATAAAATCAACACAGGTGCCGTCGTCAACCTCTCCTTCAGCTCCACAAAATAGTTTTCACATTTCTCATCCCACACAAACGGCTGATCCTTTCTTGTGAGCTTGGTCATCGGCAACGCAATACGGGAGAAATTTTGGATAAATCTTCGATAATAACCAGCAAGACCCAGAAAACTGCGTATTTCCGCCACAGATTCTGGCCTCTTCCAGTCCAGTACTGCTTCCACTTTACTGGGATCCACAGAGACCCCTTCTTGCGAGATAACATGGCCTAAGAATTTCACTTCTGATAGCCAGAACTCGTACTTGCTCAATTTAGCATATAGTTGTTTCTCACGCAATGTAGTCAATACAACTCTCAAATGATGCTCATGCTCCTCCATACTCTTGCAATATATCAGAATGTCATCGATAAACACAACAACAAACTGATCCAAATATTGTCGAAAGATACGGTTCATGTAATCCATGAAAACCGCAGGCGCATTGGTTAGCCCAAATGGCATCACCAAGAACTCATAGTGACCGTACCTGGTCCAAAACGCAGTCTTCGGAACATCTTCTACTTTCACTCGTAGCTGATGATACCCTGACCTTAGATCAATCTTCGAAAATACACACGAACCAGATAGTTGATCTAAAAGGTCATCGATTCGGGGAAGAGGGTACTTGTTCTTAATAGTAACTTTATTTAGTTCTCTGTAGTCGATACACAATCGAAGACTCCCGTCTTTCTTCTTTACAAACAACACTGGAGCTCCCCAAGGCGACACACTGGGTCTAATGAACCCTTTTTCAAGCAAGTCTTCTATTTGTTTCTTTAACTCCGCCATTTCATTTGGGGCCATTCGATATGGGGCCTTGGATATAGAGCCAGCTCCAGGCACAATGTCGATTGGAAATTGAACTTCCCTTTCTGGAGGTAATCCGCTCAAATCATCCGGAAACACCTCAGGAAATTCATTTACCATGGGTATATTATTCAAGGTTTCGCCAGTTTCCCCTTGCACAGAGAAAAACACCACATAACCCTGGCAACCCTTTTCAAGATACTTTTCAGCTTTGGCTGCAGCAAGGAAATTCATACTAGAATCCACAACTTTAGCCCTCTGAGAAATAGGATATACTATCCTCTTGTTCCCACAATCAAGTCATACATTATTTGCCGTTAACCAATTAAAACCCAAAATAACTTCCAATTGGTAAAGCGGCAAACATATAAGATCTACAACAGATTGGTGCCCTTCCACAGTTATGACACAACTCAAACAAGCTTCTGTTGTTAAGGCCTTAACACCCATTGGAGTTGACACTACTAATTCAAATGGTAACTTATGTACATGCATTCCCAGGCGCTTCACGCAATCATAGGCGATGAAGGAGTGACTTGCACCCGAATCATACAAAACTTGCAACAGATGGCCATTAAGAAGAATATTACCTTGTATCAGCTCAGGAGATTTACAGGTCTCTTCGTGGGTCATAGCAAATACTCGGCCCTGTGTCTTCGGTCTTTGGTCTGGTCGTGGCTCTTTGCAGTCAGCAGCAGTATGGCCCACACGCTTACAATTGTAACATATTATTTTGCCATCACATGTTTTACCCTGGTGTGGTTGATTACAGCGACGACAAATCCACGGTGCAAAATATGTTCTTTGCTTATCATGGCTCCCAGATTGGTAGGGCTTCTTACCACTTCCGGATGAAGATCCTTGCCCCTTCCGCTTCTGTGAGGTAGCACCCTTACTAGGTTCATTGCGGTGGCTAATAGCTCTGGCAGGATACAATTCTCTCAAGTTGTTCTCTGTAATTCTGCACTGTTCAACCGCCTTGTTGACCTTAGTAAATTGGTGAGTAGCTAGGCATTTCCTCAACTCTCGCCTCAGACCGCGAATGAGCATATCAGAACTCCATTCTTCGTCATCCTTGTACCTGAGGTAAGAGGAGTACCGAGCCAATAGAACAAAACGGGACAAGTAATCATCGAAGCTCTCTGTATCCCCTTGTCTGATATTCAGAAACTCCGTCTCCTTCTCGAGTCTCACTGATTTGGGAAAATACTTCTCGTTGAACTCTTGTTGAAACAGTTCCCAAGTCAATGGCATTTCTTTGCTCTTCAATGTTAGGGCGATATTCCGCCACCAACGGTCTGCATCCCCTTCGAGCTTGTAAACAGCCAGCCGTGGCTTCACCTCATCCGGACAACCAAGAACCTCAAATATTTTCTCCAACCTGTTCATCCAATCTTCGGCTGCCTGAGGGTCAAACCTTCCTCTGAACGCCGGAGGCAGATGCTTGCAGAATCTGGTGACCCAAAACTGAAGGTCTCTGTCCTCTCTAAGCGGCATCCCATATGATTCTTGATTTAGAATAGCATGAGGTGGGGATTCTAGTGGTCGTGCTGATCCTTCTGTAGTGTCCTCATGTCGAGTTTCTTCTTGAGTTTCCTCTGGAGTGGACTGAACCGGACCTTCCTTGTTCTTCGCCTTCTCTGCTCTGAGCTCTTCTCTCAGCTCAGTTATCATATCCCGCTGATCTTTGATTAGACCCATTAATTCCTGCATTGCATCCGGTGGGTTATCCTTGACGACCTCCACCTCTGGGTCTACACGCGGAATATTGGGGCGTCCTCTAGTTTTCTTCATTCTACAAACAACTTGCCCCATTAATTTAGCAGAGATAGTATGCACATATAGTCACAAAACTCATATATATATCCATGTCAATAAAACATACATGTGCATACACAACAATCATTCACAGATATCCCTACTACTATCTAAGGGGTCTATCCTAGCAACCTCTACCCTTGCCAGGAACTACAGCTCTGATAGCAAAATGTAACCCCCTGACTTTAAACACGTAATTATAATTCGATAACACATATTTAAATCGGATTAGAGACCATTGGATGCTTTAACATCGTTTTAAACTTTCTGTCTCACAGTAAAATTTTTACAAAACTTTCAAAACTCTTTTTCCCATCCAGGTCTCAATTTCAATATTCGAATATAATTACCTGTGCAGTTAATATACATTCAATCATATCAGAGTGTATAACCGCATCCCCGGCAACTCCCGGGTTCTATGCAAAAAACCTAAAGGTTTATAAGTATACACTAGGGGATTACGCAACCAAAATCGAATGTAGTGTTCCTGATTCAGAATATACAGTAACCCGAGTTCAAAATACATAACCAACGTTTCCAATTCAACTATATACCCCTAAGGGTCCTAATTGCTCCGGGTTGGCCACTTCTCCCTTGAGCCACACGCCCTGTCTGAAATGTTAGTCATAGGAAAGAATGAGATTCGAGAAAATCTCAGTAGTAACAAACCACTCACACAATGCACAAACACAAAGCATGTACATAAATCACAAACAGCAACAGCAGCAGCAATTCACAGATACATGGTTTTCACCACAAACGACAGCACTCTTGGCTGTATTCATAATACGACAGCTCTTGCTGTAATCAACATCACGACAGCTTACGCTGTAATCAGTAATCAACATCACGACAGCTTACGCTGTAATCACAATAACGACAGCTTACGCTGTAAACGACAGCTTGCGCTGTAAATGACAGCTTGCGCTGTAAAAGATAGCTATCACCAGCTGTAACCACAGCAGCATCAGAAATCATCATAAAACAGTGATACAACACACATACAGTGCATTACACAAAGTATAAGAGAGAGAGAGTCACTACCTTGTCCTTTCCTGACGTCCTTCGGCGCAGTTGGCTCCCGAGGGCGGCAAATATCGAATCCTACAATTCCAAATGCACCATTTAGACACTTCCATAGTGTTACTTGGGGTTATATGAGTCTATAATGAAAATTTACAAAAATACCCCCGGGGACCCGGCCCGGGCCCGCTGTACCCGGTCCGGCTGTACTTTTCCCGAAATTCTAATATGGGCTTTCCTAACATATTTCCGCCCAAGGAATCCATTTCCGGACTCGGAATTATCAAATTCAATGTAAAATTACAAATTTACCCTTGGCAGCCCTACTTCGAGGGGTTCAGGGGCGTTTTCGTAATTATGCTTTTTCGGCCTTTTCCGAAAAAGTGACCAACTGTAACCCCACCTATTTTCGCCCACTGAATCCAATGGAATCATCAAATCATTGAAAATCCAACTCTAAGACCTATTTACAGCCTTGGCAGAAATATACATGTTCTCCGGGAAAAATTGGGGTTTTACGATTTCGGCTCCGTAAACGCGTTCCTTTCTACTCCTAACCACTTTATTCACTATTACATTAGGTTATAACTACCATTTGAACCAAAATTGGGCAGCATAACCCTTAGGAAACTCAATTTTCAAAATTTAAAACCAATGGCAATCCGGCGAAATTTCACCGATTAAATTGCCCACAGCAGCCAGAATAAGCAATATACGAAAGTTTGGAAGTTACCTCAAGCTCCCTCTGGCTTTTCCCAAATTTGGCTGAACCCTAGCCTCTTTGAGACACCAAATTTTGAGCTTCACAACCTTAAAGAATAAAGAGGAGTAGCTTAGAGTCTGAATTATACGCGTTAGGAGCTAGATCGTCAGAGAAATCGGCTTACCTTGCGAGATTTCTTCCTCTTTTTCTCTCTTTTCTCCAAGCTCTCTTCACGTCTTTTTTTTCTCTGAAATGGGTCGGGAATGGGTGATCAAGATGATGGAATTGCTTTTAATTCCATGTTGATGTCACCTTACCACATGATGATGTCATAATTTCTAATTTCACAATTTCGGATTTTCTGGCAGATTTTCTGCCCAACTTTGAAAAATCATAACTAATTCTGGAAAAATTGAAATGAGGTGATTCCAAAGCCAAATGAAAGATATTTAAGTGTTCTTCATAGGAAAAATATTTTCCATTACTGAAAATCACCACAAAATTCCCAGAATTTCAATCTTTCCATACTGTTCCAGAAAATAATTAATTTCGTTGGGCAAACTTCAAAAATCCAAAACTCTTAGGTCACAAATCAAAATGATACAAATTATATGTTCATTTTGAAGCTTGACATGTGAACTTTAATACTGCAAAATGTCAGAATTTTTAGACACCATTTGCCTATTTAAAACGTCCATACAAATTGGCTGCCCTGTACAGAGTTTCAATGGACAGAGTTTTCAACTTTTGCACGATTGTTCCCAATGGTTCCAATTTCACAATAAACACTCTCCCCACACGAATTTTCACAAGGAAGCCATTGGAATCATTAAAATATCCAAATTCCCATCACACATTCTCCAAAAGTGTTTTTTCAACAATAATTATATCCACTTTTAAAGTCATTAGCCCTTAATCACTTTTTGGGATATTACACTATGTATTCTTAAAGATTGACTTACGTTCAGGCTGCCATCAGCTGTGAGTAAGAGCTGAGGATGTGCTGAAGAGAGCTTTTAGAACTAGATATAGGCACTATAAGTTTTTAGTGATGCCCTTTGGATTGACTAATGCACCTGCATTATTTATGGACTACATGAACCAGATTTTTCATCAATATCTAGATCAATTTATAGTATTCTTCATCAACTATATTCTGATATACTCTAAGATTAGAGAAGAACACGGATAACACTTGAGGATAGTGCTGGGCATTCTAAAAGAAAAGTAACTCTTTGCCAAGCTGACTAAATATGAATTTTGGCTTTCAGAAGTCAAATTTCTAGGTCACGTAATTTGACAAGAAGGAGTCTCTATAGATCCTTGCAAGATAGAAGCAGTACTAAACTATAAGAGGCCAAAAACTGTAACTAAAATATGCAATTTTCTGGGTCTTGCCGGTTACTATAAGAGATTCATATAGAATTTCTCCTAGATCACCATATTGTTGATGAAGCTCAATAGAATGAATCAAACATGTGTGGGATGACAGATGTGAGAAGAAATTCACAGAGCTGAAGGAGAGGTTGACATCGCACCAATATTGATTATCCTAAATCCTAGTGAGACCTATGTTGCCTATAGTGATACTAGTAAGCAGGGATTGGGGTGTGTCCTTATGTAGCAAGGCAGAGTGGCAGTATATGCCTCTCAACAGTTGAAGCCTAATAAGATGAACGATTCCATTCATTTGTTGGAGCTTGTGGTAATTGTGTTTGCATTAAAAATATGGCGACACTACCTGTATGGTACTACTATAGAATTGTACTGCGACCACAAAAGGCTCAATTACTTATATGATCAGAAAGAATTGAACATATGATAACGTTGATGGATGGAGTTGCTAAAGGATTATAATCTAAAGATTAAATATAATCCAGGGAAAGAAAATGTCATTGCCAATGCTTTTAGTAGAAAGGTAGTATAGGTAGCAGTCATGATAGTGCACGAACAAATGCTGCTGGTAGCATTTAGAGATATGAACTTGTCTAATCAAGTATTAATGAACATGAATGTACCAAATGAAATGCTCATTGCTAAGTACAGTATCATCTAGGAGGAAAATGATCTGAGAGCAGAAATTGAAGAAGCTCAAATGCAAGATAGACAAGCAAGGTCTATCTGAGAGATGATCACATGAGGTGAAACTCAGGACTATGATTTTCACCTAGCAAATTAGTCAGATATAAGAAGCAAATATATGTTCTACTAAAGGCTTATCTAAGGTGAAGAATTTTAGATAAGACACATAAGAGTCGATACACCCTCTAACCCGGAATGATTGAGATGTATCACAATCTGAAGTCAATGTATTGGTGGCTAGGGCTAAAAAGTGATGTGACCAAATATGTGGCACGGTGTCTTAGTTGTTATAAGGTGAAGATTAAATATCAACAACCACCAGGACTTCCACAAAGCTAAGAAATACTTGAGTGGATGTGGGAAAGAGATACCATAGATCTGGTGGTAGGATTACCCAGAATCAAAACTGATATGATGAGGGTAATGGATCGGCTAAAAAACAAGTTTGAAGACATGAATGAGATGGATTGATCAATGGTAGGACCTTAAGAGAACCTGTCTCTTACAACCCTAGCCATAAAGACACCATAAGGATGATCAAACCTTGATACAGTCAGAGTATTTGCACAAGAATACAAGGATGCAAGCAAAGCTCAAACAAGAGTAATAAAACTCTCAATTATCATTCATGCCTAAAAGACTTAGTACAAAACGCAGCCTTTATATATAGGCTACAAAAGAACACTCTAGAGTTGAAAACCTCGTCATAAATGCAATAAATGATGCCTTAGTGATGATTGAATGTCTTGGTTGGCACCACTCAAGCCAAAAGGAATTAGAAAATGACTTATTCTTTAAGACTAAGTTAGCTACCTAAAAATAGGAAACTAAAACAAAGTCTTTAAGAGCAATCTTTGACCAAAAGGACTTATTTAATGCAAATAAAAAAAGAAGCTAATAAAAAAAGTTAAATTAGATTTGATGCATAAAGAACCCTTCTAGATGCTTCTTGAATTGTCTTGGGCTTTACTTATGATTCCCTTCCAAGGTACATGATCATCACATTGTATTTTAAGTGAATTCTTCAATCTAGACACCATATGGGCCTTGTACATCATCTTCTTGGGCTTCTAGCAATGTGATCACCATTCTTGGGCTCTTGTTGGGCATATTAAGGTATGCCTCTTCCAAATAAATGGGCTCCAATTCTTTAAGCTCTCTTATCTAACAATTCAGTGCCTCCTTCATAGCTTTAGTCTTTGCTCTTGTTATTGGGCTTCAAATGCTTTTTAATCGATCTTTTGGGACATTGGACTTCCATACTTGAGCTTGGGCTTCCATCTTCATGCCTTTCTCTTCCTTTGGAACTTTATACCATACTCTTCCATCATTCCCTCCTTGCTCAAAAGGATTCATCCTAGAATTTGCAACATCAATGAGAGATACGTTAGGCACATTTAATATAGCACTAACATTACCATAGGAGCTTAGTAGATCTATTTTGTAAGTATTGTCATTTATGTGCTCCAAGACTTGGAAAGCGCTATCTCCTTTTAGTTGCAATTTAGATATCAGTTGTTCTAGAAACCTCTCCTTTCGTAGGTACACCCAAACCCAATCTCCATGCTAAGAAACAACCTTTTCTGCGACCTTTGTTAGCTTGCCTAGTATATTGTTCATTCTTCATCTCAATGTTGGCTCTCACTGTAGCATGCAATCCCTGCACAAATTATGCCTTTTCCTTGCTTTCAATGTTAGCTTGTTCACTAGAAGGCAATGGTAAGATATCCAATGGAGATAAGGGATTAAGCCAAAAACAATCTCATATGGAGAGAAGGAAGTAGAGGAATGAAAAGTCCTATTGTATGCAAATTCTATATGAGGCAAACAATTTACCCAATTTTTCAAGTTATTCTGAAGTATTACACACAACAAAGTAGTGAGTGTTTTATTTACTACCACAATTTGCCCATCTGTTTAGGGATGTGCCATAGTAGAAAACAATAACTTTGTTCCTAGCTTACTCCATAAAGTTCTCAAAAAATGGTTAAGAAACTTTACATCCTTGTCACTCAAAATTGTTTTTAGGCAATCCATGCAATCTAACAATTTCCTTGAAGAACAAATCAGCAATGTGTACAACATCATTTGTTTTTAAACATGCAATGAAATAAGCCATTTTACTAAACCTATTAAATACAATAAAGATGTTATTCTTGCCTGATTATGACCTAAGTAAACCCAACACAAAATCCATAAAAATATCCACCCAAGATTGGGAAGGCACAGGTAATGGGGAATACAATCTATGGGCTTGAACCTTAGACTTTGCATGCTTACATGTCACACATTTAGCACAAATAGAAATTACATCTTTCCTTATATGAGGCCAATAAAAGTATTCATACAAAAGAGCTAATGTCTTAACAACTCTAAAGTGACCCATCAAACCACCACTATGAGTTTCCTTTACAAGCAGTTCACGCATAGAACAATTAGGAATGCACAATTTATCTTTCTTGAAAAGAAACCCATAATGTCTATAAAAGTCATGCAAACCATGCTTTTTATAAGAAAACCATATCTTAAGAAAATCACAATCAGAGTCATACAATCCTTTCAACAATTCAAATCCAAGTAATCTAGCATGAAGTGAGGTGAGTCCTCATAGAAAGAGCATCAGTAACATCATTATCTTTACCTTGTTTATGCTTAATCACATATCGAAAGGTCTCATTGAACTCTAACCAGCGAGCATGCCTCTTGTTAAGCTTACCTTGAGACTTTAGAAAGTTCAAACTTTCATGGTCAAAATGAATGATAAACTCTTAAGGCCTCAAATAATGCTGCCAAGTTTCCAAAGTTCTTTTCCTCAAAGCATAGAGTTCCTTATCATAAGTAGAGTAATGTAAGGAAGCTCCACTAAATTTTTCACTAAAGTAAGTGATAAGCCTAGATTCTTGCATCAAAACTGTAAGATCAAGCGTTTCACCCAAGAGGGGGGGTGAATTGGGTGATACTGAAATTTCTTTTCGAAAATATAAAACTTTGACAAAAGAATTAAAACAGTAATGAGTAAGGAGAAATATCACCGAAGTGTACACCTGGAGTTATACTGGTTCGGTCACAACCACTTTGACCTACGTCCAGTCCTCAGAGCTTCTCTGAGAGTTTCACTATAACTTCCAAGATTCAGTGGGTTCTTGGCACCACAGTACAAGCAAGTTCCTTCACACCTGGACACTCGCTCCCCCTTACAGGTTGTAATCCAATCCCAACTCAAGGTTCCACAACCTTAAGTTATCTCAATAACAAATATTGAGTTTGAATGAAATATCTCTCACAAAGAGTAAATGATAATCACTGAAGCATATGAATACAATTTCAACGTGAAAACAGAGCAATGAACTTAATGAATCGTTTGTGTGAATGCTTAGTTGTTCTTCTCTGTTTGAAGGTTCCCATATATATAGATATGATGGTGATGACCGTTGGAACGTTTTCCTTTCGTCCGTTGGTGAGTGCGCAGCCACTGTTGACTTTTCAAGTTTTTGAAAAATATCCGTTGGCGGTGGTTGGCATTTGAACGTTTGATTTGACTTTCATCTCTTGAAGTGATTCCTTCATTGTTTATCTGTAAATAGACTAAGAGTACTAATACAATGAAAGGTTAATCATATAGGAAACAAATCAATGAACGTTTGAATGATTTCTAAATTTCTGGGTATGCTTACTCGAGTAGCTCCTCGAGTAACACATGAAGTTTACTCGAGTAGCGCCTCGAGTAACATCGTGAACTCACTATTTGTTTGAAATTTAATGAAGACAAACAAGATTACTCGGGTAGTGCATGGAGTAAACTAAATTTCAAACCTTTGTGAACAGTTACTTACTCGGGTAATGCCTCCAGTAAAGCTTTATCAATTTCATAGATTACTCGATTACCACCTCGAGTATTGTTGGCAGGATTTCAAGGCCGAGAGCAATTACCTCATTACTCGAGTAGCTCCTCGAGTAATGCACACATTTTTGCACAGGTTACTCGGGTAACACCTCGAGTAACTTGATTTACTCTGATAATACCTTGAAGTTTCCTTTGAAAATATTTGTGCTTTACTGGGGTACATACTCGAGGAATCCACTTAAGATAAAACATTAGAAACTTGAATACTCGAGTAAGCACTCGAGGAAGATGATAAAAATAAAAACAAGTTAATCGGATACCAACCTCAAGTTTTAACTTACCTCAGGCTGTTACTCGAGTACCTCCTCGAGTAACATTGGCAGTGGTACAAAGTGCCGAGAGTTACACATTTTCAAATACACGGTTACTCGAGTAGCTCCTCGAGTATCATGGAAAACCTGAAGTCTGACTGGAAGTTTCTGATCTGGTTACTCGAGTAGCTCCTCGAGTAACATTAGCAGTGGTACAAAATGCCGAGAGGTACATACGGTTACTCGGGTAGCTCCTCGAGTAACATTTTGCTAACTTGAAGGCCACTGGAAGTTTTCACATGGTTACTCGAGTACCTCCTCGAGTAACATTAGCAGGCCGAGAGCAACCTTGAAATTTTACCTGGTTACTCGAGTAGCGCCTCGAGTAATGGTGGCAGGTTACTGGAAGTTCTCCTCTGTTACTTCAAGTTTTGTCTCATTACTCGAGTAGTGCCTCGAGTAATGCCTTGAAAGCTTTGCTACCTCAGCATTTTCTCTTGTCCAAACTTCATTACTTCCATGCTTACTTCAAGTAATCTTATTCCTGTCATTACCTAGTTCAAACTTGATTATTAAGCATTTCCTTTTCAAACCATTCTTTTGTTATCATCAAAACATGAGATCCAACATTCTCCCCCTTTTTGATGATGACAAAACTTGGTGATTTTGAACATGGTTTTTCAAATTGGATTCTTAATTAATTATTTCTTATTAAGTTGATTATACCTTGCATACATAACAACTTCATTAGTCCAAAACATATATCATAATTCACAGACTTAAAAGAAATCAAATGAAGGCATAATTTAAATATACTTGCATTGAACTTAAATTTCAAATTTACAAAAAGTTCATACTGAATTCAAAAAGCTCCCTAATGTCCCATGTACACCCATATACCCATGAAAAACAAAGACAAATCCACAAAATCACTCTCAAGTTCTTCTCCCCCTTTTTGGCTTCATCATTCAAGAGGAGGGTTAGAAGGCTTCACCATAGAGATGGGCTTTACAGGAAGGACCAATCCACCATCTGAACTAGATGAATCAAAGGAACTGGATGATTCTGGTTCAGGAAGATTAAGAGGTGGGATATGGATGTCATCTCTAGGCAGGAAAGGAGAAGGTTGAAATACAACCATAGTGGTCTCAGCCTCTGGAGGAGTGTCTAACACAGGAGTGAGATGTTCAGAGGAGAAGGAAGATGATACTTCCTCTGTTTGGGTAGGAGAGGGGATAGGTTTAGGAGTAGTCTCTGGCTGTGGCTTCTGAGGTGAATCATCAATGGTAATATGTGTAGTCTCATGGGTTTCAGGATCATCCACTGTGAATAAGATATCTTTTCCTTGGGGCTCAAGTGGATCAGAAACTAAAGGGGTAAAGGGTTCAGCCTCTGGAATAGGAATATCAGTAGGAGGGTTCTCTGGAGGTGGTGGTGCAGATGAGGATGGACCGGCAGAAGGTCCGGGACCCAATGAGTCCAAGCGTGCCAGTATCAGTCTCAAGGTCTCTCCCTGGGCACGTTGCTCTTCAAGCAACTCCTCATGTTTCCTATCCATTCTCTCAACCAACTCCTCATGCCTTTTGTCAATTTTCTCAACCAGTTCTCCCATCTTGAAGTTGGTATTGGTAATCAATTCAGCATTAGTATTGGCTATGTCCACATGGAAGCCTCTGAGGATGTTCTCCATGAAGTGCTGGAGAGTGGCATTCAGGAAAGATGGTGAGGATGTGGTAGCAGCTGGAGCCGATGACTGAGTGTCATCCATTCTACTGGTTTCAGTCTCAGTAGCCTTTCTCTTCTTCTTGGACCCAGACTCCAGTGGGCCTTTGAGAGGAATGTCTATGTTTAGCTTGCCAATTTGGTTCCTCCCCACTGGGGTCACTCTCTCAATAGGCTCCTTACTATCCAAATACCAAATTTTGTTCTCTTTTAGGATAAGAGACACAATTTGAGGATATGGCATTGGAGTGGTTCCCTTTCCATCCACCTTGTATCTCTTCATTTCTGAGAATATGTATTCTCCCAGATCCTTTTCTTCTTTCAATAGTAGTGAAGCAAACCACCTATAGTCCCTGTCTGAAAAATGGGTATAGTTGTTGGCTTTGTTCACTAGGGACCTAGAGTAGATGTACCATAGGACCCTGTGATGATCACACATATCACTCGGTTTGAAATTGAGGGGGCCAACTAACTCTCCGGGCTTAAGGATAGTGAATATCTGGTTAGGCTCAAGTTCAGAATAGATATCATCCGGGGGATTCTCAATTCCTAACCATAAATTGATCCTAGAGGGAGATATAAGGATTTTCTGTCCTCTCACTGTGGTAGTCATTTCTTCCTCAACTGAGGTTCGGTCAGGCTCATCTATGATCTCAAGGTTGCAGTAAAAATGGGTGATTACCTTTGTGCAAAAAGGCAATCTCACAGATAACCAAGGCATAAATGGAGTAAGATAAGGACTAAGGTCAAACTTCACTACCTCTTGTAGAAGCTTCAGATCAACATAGTGTGTTTTGCACACCTTCCTTCTGGAGAATTGTGTCAGATACTTGGGAGACTCCACCAGTTTCCCCACATTGAATCCTTTGGGAGGGGTAGTGATCTCTGCCTCTGGAATCTTAGATTTCTTTGATGATTGACCCTTCTCCAATTGGTCAATGATCCCAGCCATTGCCTTAGCCACATTTTTGTCATATTTTGGCTTCTTGGGAATTTTTGGAGTAAAAGAGGGTGTGGATGAGTCTGAGTGTGAAGGTGAGGGAGTTTTGACACCTTTGCTTCTTCCAGTGGATGTACTCTTTTTGGACTGAGCCCTAGTCACAATAGGCTCTTTGATTACCACCCCTTTGGCCTTTGGTTGAGCTTGAGGTTGAAGAGGGATTTTGGCTTTTGATCTTGGGGTCAATTTTCTTCTTTTTCCCTTGGGATGAGATGAAGGAGGATCAGAATGTTGCTCGGATTCAGAGGAATCTAAGGGAGTAATATTTTTGGTTCTCATCTTCCTGAAGAATTGAGAAACTGAAATTTTCAAAAAAAAATAAGGTAACTGTCGCAAGTTTAGGTCAGAGGGATTTTGAACAAAATAGGAAGTTTTTGGACTTGAAACCAGTTGGGTTTTGACGGAAATGAGGCAAGGAATCGATTGGGAAAAGTTTTTGAAAGGGTGTATAGTGATTTACTCGAGGAGATTTTGTGGAAATGACCAAGTTTGCGCAAGATAAAGACCTAAATCCCGACTTTACTCGAGGCCTTACTCGAGTAACGTTCATCATTACTCGAGGCCTTCCTCGGGTGTTCATGTAGAAATATTCAAAAATAATTCATTTAAATTGCGTACCTGGCATGAATAATATTGTAATTATCCATGGGTGTTCCCTCGATCATTTATAATCCATTCTGAGCAGATTTGAGTCATTTTTCTACAATTTGAGAATCTGGACTCCGTCATTACTCGAGGCCTTACTCGAGTAACCTTCAAGTTTACTCGAGGCTTGCCTCGGGTAACCTGTCTTTTGAACTTCTGACCTTTCATTTCCTCAAAACTGAACCGTTAGATTTAAATATCAAGTTACTTGATCCATTACTTCCAGTTTTGGGGGCCATTACTCGAGTACATACTCGAGTAAAATGCCATTTTACCTCAAGTTACTCCTCGGGTAAATCTTTTCTGTCACCCATTACTTCAAGTCGGTACTCCAGTAAATGTGTCCTCTGTTTACCTCTGTTTTTATTCCTCAAAACAGAATTTCAACCTTCCTGCAAAACACATTTCTATATACTCCGAAGCTTAAGTTAGTAATCATTAAAACATTATTAAATGACTTCATCTAATATTATGAAATGCTGAAATTACTTATAACTCATTGGGATTTACCATTCCCAATTCTCTTCTAATGTATAGAAATTGATCTTTTGCAAGGGGTTTTGTGAAGATATCAGCTAGTTGAAGATGAGTAGGAATGAATATCACTTTCACATCCTTCTTTTGGACATGATCTCTGATGAAGTGATGTCTGACATCGATATGCTTGGTTCTAGAGTGTTGAACTGGATTCTTTGCCAAGCTTATCGTACTTGTATTGTCACAATAGATTGGTATTTCTTTGAGGTAAATACCAAGATCTTGTAGTTGTTGTTTTAACCATATCACTTGTGCACAACAACTTGAGACTGCAACATATTCGGCTTCCGTTGACGAAAGAGACACTGTATTTTGTTTCTTGCTGAACCACGAAACAAGAGATCCTCCAAGGAATTGTCCTTGTCCACTGGTGCTCTTTCTGTCTGTCTTATATCCTCCATGATCAGAGTCCGAATATGCAATTAGATACTCACTTCTTCCTTTGGGATACCACAGACCCAATTCTGGTGTGTCAGCAAGGTATCTAAAGATTCGTTTGACAGTTTCAGCATGTGATTCCTTTGGTGCCGATTGATATCTTGCACATATGCCGACACTAAATTGGATGTCTGGTCTGCTTGCCGTGAGATAGAGTAATGATCCAATCATTCCTCTATATTTTGTGATATTGTAGTCTTTCCCTTTGACATCAGCATCAAGTAACGTTGTTGAGCTCATAGGCGTATCTGAGCCATTTGCTTCATCCATTCCATACTTCTTCAATAGCTCTTTTAAATACTTTGTTTGAGATATGAAGATCCCATTCTTTCTTTGTTTGATTTGCAAACCAAGAAAGAAATTTAATTCTCCCATCATTGACATCTCAAACTCTCCCTGCATAATCTCAGAAAATTCCTTACACAGAGATTCATTAGTAGCACCGAAAACAATATCATCAACATATATTTGTACAATTAAAATATCATCACGTTTTCGATTTATAAATAATGTTGTATCAACTTTTCCTCGTACAAAACCTTGATCGATGAGAAACTTACTAAGCCTTTCATACCAGGCTCTAGGAGCTTGTTTTAAACCATACAAAGCCTTTTTAAGTTTGAAAACATGGTCCGGTTTAGTGACATCTTCAAAACCAGGAGGTTGTTCCACATACACTTCTTCCATGATGTAACCATTTAGAAAGGCACTCTTAACATCCATTTGATAGAGTTTGAATCCTTTGATGCATGCAAAGGCTAAGAGTACACGTATAGCTTCCAATCTAGCAACTGGAGCATACGTTTCCTCATAATCAATTCCTTCTTCCTGATTATAGCCTTTGGCCACCAATCTTGCCTTGTTTCTGACAATAATTGCAGATTCATCAAGTTTGTTTTTGAATACCCATTTAGTACCAATGATCGTATGATCTTTGGGTCGGGGCACCAAATCCCAGACTTGATTCCTTTCAAATTGATTTAATTCTTCTTGCATTGCTATGACCCAATCATTGTCTGATAGGGCTTCATCAATGTTAGAAGGTTCAATCTCAGAAATAAATGCAGAAAAACTTACTTCATTGAAAACTCTATTTCTGGTTTTGATCCCTTCATTCACATCTCCTATGACTTGATCTAAGGGATGACTTCTATTGTATTTCCAGGCTTTAGGTTGACCTAGGGATTGCTCTTCATCTTTAGTTTCATCAACCTCTGGAATGAGAGACTTAGAGATAGATTGACCATTTTCTTGATTTAAAACAGCTTCCTGTTCTTCATCAATGGTTTTGTCAGAGGTTTCAAATTCATCAAATACAACATGAATTGATTCTTCAACAACACAAGTTCTTTTATTGAAAATTCTATATGCTTTACTTCGGTTAGAATATCCTAAGAAAATTCCTTCATCAGTTTTAGAATCAAATTTTCCTAAGTTATCTTTACCATTATTATGAATGAAACACTTACAACCGAAGATGTGTAGATGACCAATGTTTGGCTTCCTTCCTTTGTATAGCTCATATGGTGTCTTTCCAAGTTTCGTTCTGATATAGGCTCTATTTGAAATATAGCATGCTGTACTCATAGCATCAGCCCAGAAAACTTGAGACATGTTCTTTTCATTTAACATTGTTCTAGCCATTTCAGTAAGTACTCTATTCTTGCGTTCCACAACTCCATTTTGTTGAGGCGTCCTTGGAGCAGAGAAGTTGTGATCAATGCCATTAGTATCACAATATTCTTCAAAGGCTTGATTCTCAAATTCTCCACCATGATCAGTCCTAATACCTGCAATAGACATACCTTTCTCATTTTGCACTTTCTTGGCAAAAACAATAAATTCTTCAAAGGTTTCATCTTTTGATGATAGAAAAATAACCCATGTAAATCTAGAAAAATCATCAACAATGACCAATGAATACAAGTTGCCACCAAGACTCTTTACTCTTGCTGGACCAACCAAATCCATATGCAATAATTGTAATGGTCTATTTGTTGAAATCTCATTTTTCAATTTGAAGGATGATTTAGTTTGTTTACCCTTTTGACATGCGTCACAAATCAAATCGTTTTTGAAATTTACTTTGGGTAATCCAAGAACTAAATCCTTTTTGAGTAGTTTACCTAGTTGATGCATATTGACATGAGCCAATCTCTTATGCCATAACCAACTTTCATCGGTATTACTCAGAAAACAATTTTCAGATTCATTTCTACTAATATCTAGAGTATAGCAGTTACCTTCCCTTTTTGCTCTGAGCTTAGCCTTGATATTTTTCTTATCAAGCTGTAAGTCATTCTTGTTGATAATTAGACATTCCTCTGAATCAAATATTATCCAGTTGTCTTTATCTGCACTTTGACTTACGCTCAGCAAATTATGACACAAGCCTTCAACGTAATATACATCTTTGATTTGTATGCCTTTGTCATTCTTGATTTCACCAATTCCTGCTATTTTTCCGGATTGATTTCCTCCAAATTTTACCTTTCCACCTTCCTTGGGTTGTAATGTGGTAAAACTTTCGAAATCTCCGGTCATATGTCTAGAGCATCCACTGTCTATGAACCATTTGTTATTTTTGGATGCTTTAAGACATACCTGCAATCAAATGACTAAGTTTTAGGTACCCACTTCTTTTTGGGTCCTTTTGGGTTAGTATAAATAATTTTCTGAATATATGTCCCTTTAGGTACCCATTTGTAGGTTCCTATGTTTACTTTCTTTTTATGAATGCATGAGGAGGTATAATGACCTTTTCTATTACAGTAATTACAAAAAGCAAAAGGATTTGATATATGTACAGAATGCTGGAAATAATTCAAATATGACTTACCTCCTGCTTTCTTTCTACCTTTCCTTTTATCTGATTTTGGATCATATCCAATACCAGATCGGTCATTTACAAATCGTTGTTCTTTTAAAATCACACTTAGCATCTCACTTCCTTTGGTAAACTTTTCAAGAGTTTTTGTGAGATCATTGTTTTTCTCTTTCAAAGAAGAACAATTTTCACAATTCTTTTCTGAACTTTCTTTAAGTTTAATTTCAAGAGCTTTGTTTTTCTTTTTGAAAACAATTAGTTCTTTAACTACTTTGATGAATTCAGAATGTAAAGCATTATATTCAGATAATAATTCATCATAGGTAGGGTCAGAATCATTTACCTCTTCTTCTGTCTCTTCTTGAGCGACAAGACATATGTTGGCTACTTCTTCCTCATCACTTTCTTCGTCTGAGGAACTATCTCCCCATATAGCAGATACAAAGGCCTTCTTTTTGTTAAAGAATTTGCCTTTTCTCTTTTCTTTGCTCTTTTGATTGAGCTCTGGACATTCTGATTTGATATGTCCTGGTTTACCACATTCATAACAAATGATATGGTCTTTGTTGCTAGTTCCTCCTTTTTGAAAGTGTTTGTAGCCTTGACCTTTCTTGTAGAACTTTCTGAATCGTTTTATGATTAAGCCCATTTCATCATCATCAAACTCCTCAACTTCATCTTGATTTTCTTCTTTTGCTTTTAGAGCTAGACCTTTCTTTCTTTTGTCACTGATGTCGTCTAGTTCCCGTTTGAACTTTAACTTGCTTTCATATTCAGAAAGGCTTCCAAATAGAGAAGCAACTGATCTCATTGATTCTCCTTTTGCCTCTTCTATCGCAGTGACTTTGGCCTCCCACTCTTTAGAAAGAATATTCAAAATCTTTCGTACTTGGATATTCTGATCATATACTTTTCCAAGTGCTGCAAGTTGATTAACAAGATGAGTATACCTAAGTTCGAATTCAGAAATTGACTCACCTGATTTCATTCGAAGTAGGTCGAATTCTGTGATCAAGGTGTTGATTCGATTCTCCTTTATTCCCGAAGTTCCTTCATGAGCTATTTCCAGAGCTTCCCACATTTCCTTTGCTGTTGGGAGTGTGCAGATTCTGAAGTATTCATTTTGACTCAAGGAGCTTTGTAACATCAGAATTGCCTTGCTATTGAGAGTGATAAGTTTCTTGTCATTCTCATCATATTCCGCTGGCGTCTTTGGAATTTTCTGAGAATCTACAGTTTTTGTAGGTTGATAGTTTCCACTCTCGATTACATCCCATAGCCCATATTCAGTAGCCATCACGAACACTCTGAATTTAGCTTTCCAGAAAGAAAAGTGTTCTCCATTAAAACCGGGAGGTCTAGTGATGGATGCTCCGTCGGGAAGAATTCCTTCACCCATGCTTGCCATTGGATCCTTCTTAGGTTGTTATACCTTAACAAGAAGACCTATGCTCTGATACCAAATGTAAGATCAAGCGTTTCACCCAAGAGGGGGGGTGAATTGGGTGATACTGAAATTTCTTTTCGAAAATATAAAACTTTGACAAAAGAATTAAAACAGTAATGAGTAAGGAGAAATATCACCGAAGTGTACACCTGGAGTTATACTGGTTCGGTCACAACCACTTTGACCTACGTCCAGTCCTCAGAGCTTCTCTGAGAGTTTCACTATAACTTCCAAGATTCAGTGGGTTCTTGGCACCACAGTACAAGCAAGTTCCTTCACACCTGGACACTCGCTCCCCCTTACAGGTTGTAATCCAATCCCAACTCAAGGTTCCACAACCTTAAGTTATCTCAATAACAAATATTGAGTTTGAATGAAATATCTCTCACAAAGAGTAAATGATAATCACTGAAGCATATGAATACAATTTCAACGTGAAAACAGAGCAATGAACTTAATGAATCGTTTGTGTGAATGCTTAGTTGTTCTTCTCTGTTTGAAGGTTCCCATATATATAGATATGATGGTGATGACCGTTGGAACGTTTTCCTTTCGTCCGTTGGTGAGTGCGCAGCCACTGTTGACTTTTCAAGTTTTTGAAAAATATCCGTTGGCGGTGGTTGGCATTTGAACGTTTGATTTGACTTTCATCTCTTGAAGTGATTCCTTCATTGTTTATCTGTAAATAGACTAAGAGTACTAATACAATGAAAGGTTAATCATATAGGAAACAAATCAATGAACGTTTGAATGATTTCTAAATTTCTGGGTATGCTTACTCGAGTAGCTCCTCGAGTAACACATGAAGTTTACTCGAGTAGCGCCTCGAGTAACATCGTGAACTCACTATTTGTTTGAAATTTAATGAAGACAAACAAGATTACTCGGGTAGTGCATGGAGTAAACTAAATTTCAAACCTTTGTGAACAGTTACTTACTCGGGTAATGCCTCCAGTAAAGCTTTATCAATTTCATAGATTACTCGATTACCACCTCGAGTATTGTTGGCAGGATTTCAAGGCCGAGAGCAATTACCTCATTACTCGAGTAGCTCCTCGAGTAATGCACACATTTTTGCACAGGTTACTCGGGTAACACCTCGAGTAACTTGATTTACTCTGATAATACCTTGAAGTTTCCTTTGAAAATATTTGTGCTTTACTGGGGTACATACTCGAGGAATCCACTTAAGATAAAACATTAGAAACTTGAATACTCGAGTAAGCACTCGAGGAAGATGATAAAAATAAAAACAAGTTAATCGGATACCAACCTCAAGTTTTAACTTACCTCAGGCTGTTACTCGAGTACCTCCTCGAGTAACATTGGCAGTGGTACAAAGTGCCGAGAGTTACACATTTTCAAATACACGGTTACTCGAGTAGCTCCTCGAGTATCATGGAAAACCTGAAGTCTGACTGGAAGTTTCTGATCTGGTTACTCGAGTAGCTCCTCGAGTAACATTAGCAGTGGTACAAAATGCCGAGAGGTACATACGGTTACTCGGGTAGCTCCTCGAGTAACATTTTGCTAACTTGAAGGCCACTGGAAGTTTTCACATGGTTACTCGAGTACCTCCTCGAGTAACATTAGCAGGCCGAGAGCAACCTTGAAATTTTACCTGGTTACTCGAGTAGCGCCTCGAGTAATGGTGGCAGGTTACTGGAAGTTCTCCTCTGTTACTTCAAGTTTTGTCTCATTACTCGAGTAGTGCCTCGAGTAATGCCTTGAAAGCTTTGCTACCTCAGCATTTTCTCTTGTCCAAACTTCATTACTTCCATGCTTACTTCAAGTAATCTTATTCCTGTCATTACCTAGTTCAAACTTGATTATTAAGCATTTCCTTTTCAAACCATTCTTTTGTTATCATCAAAACATGAGATCCAACAAAAACAACACCAATGCCAATTCCAGAAGCATTACATTCAACTTCTTTGTTGAAATCATGTAAACATAATAATGGTGCATTAGTTAATTTCAATTTCAAGGTGGAAAAAGCATTTTCTTGTGCTTTGCCCCATTTAAAGGTCACATGCTTCTTCACAAGCTTATTTAGAGGTGCGACAATGGTGGAAAAATCTTTAACAAACCTCCTATAGAAACTTGCTAATCCATGAAAGCTACTGACTTCATTAGCATTTATTGGGGTTGGCCAATCTCTAATAGCTTTTACCTTTTCTTTATCTATACAGATCCCTTGGGCAATAACAACAAATCCAAGAAACAAAACAGAATCCATGCAAAAAGAACACTTTTGAAAATTAGCGTATAGGCTATTCTCCCTAAGAGTTTGAAAAACCACATGCAAGTGCATAACATGGTCATATAATGTTCTACTATATACAAGAATATCATCAAAGTAGACAACCATAAAATTTCCAATAAATGAACAAAAAACATGATTCATTAAGCTCATGAAAGTACTAGGGGTATTAGTCTACGCACATCCGCCATGAACCATCTTTCTTTGGCATTAGGAGTACTAGGACAACACATGGGCTCAAACTTTCCCTTACGAAACCTTTTCTCATAAGCGCATCTACTTGACATTGAATTTACCTAGTTTCTTCAGGATTGGCTCTATAAGCAGGTCTATTAGATAGGGAAGCTCCAGGAATTAAATCAATCCTATGCTCAATTCCTCTCAAGGAAGGAAGCCCATCAGATATCTCATCAGGGAATAAATCACCAAATTCTTGCAATAAAGACACAACACTAGAAGGTAAAGAGGGTTTAAGTTCGTTAGTAGAAAAGTAAGCATCCTTACATACAAGTACCAAGACTTGCTCTCTCAATAATGCTCTCTTAACCTCACTTTTTCCTGAAAAAAAACTCTCTTTATTTTCTTCACATTTCTCTTTTTCTTTCGTTTTCTTTTCTTTCACTCTATTTTTTTTCTTTTGTACACTCTTTTTTTTCACGCAATTCATCTCTTTTTTTGCATTCTTGCTCAATCCTCACTTGATCCTCATAAGCTTTTTTAGGCTTAAGTGGTTTTAGTACAATGAGTTTCCCATTAAAGAGTACTAAATAACAATTTTTGTAACAATCATGTTGCGCCCTACTATCAAATTGCCATGGTCTTCTAAGTAAAATATGTCCGTAAGCATTGGGACAACATCACATAAAACTTCAACATGATAATTCCCAATAGAGAAAGAAACCAAAACTTGCTTTGTGACTTTAGCTTCCGCACTATTATTCAACCATTGCAACTTATAAGGTTTATGATACTTCATAATAGGCAAGTCTAACTTCTTAACAAATAAGGTACTAGCAATATTGGTGACACTACCACTATCAATAACCATGCTATATACCTTATTTTTTATAAAGCAACTAGTGTGGAAGATGAGCACTCGCTGCTCTTGCTCATTATCTTCCTTTAGTTGTATGTTAAGGGCTCTCCTAGCCACCAATACTTCCCCTTTAACAGGTTCAGCTTCATCAATCTCCAATTTAGAATCAGTCACCAAAATTGGCATGTCATCATCACTTTCACTACCAGAATGCACACTGTCATACTCGCCATTATCTTTAAGAATCATGGCTCTTTGTTGGAATATTGGGAAGCAAAATGTAACACCTCAAACCAAAGGCCTTTTCCATTACATTTAAAGTATTGAAGAGAAGAAGTTTTATTAGAAGAAAAATTTTTAGAGCCATACTTTTTACCAACATCAGTTTTCATTTTGGATTCCTCATTGGCTTTAGGCATAAATTTGATGTCATTCTTACCCTTAAAATCCTTCCACTTAGAGGTTACTTTAGAGTCCTTCCAACCATAAGAAGAGGATTTGGAACATTTTTCTTTAAACCACTCTTCAATTTTAATGGCTTTATGAACTAACTTCTCTTTATCAACAAAAGTGTACATCTCTACTTTGTCTCTTATTTCAAGCCTCAAACCATCAATAATTCTGGTCATGCTTGCTTTTTCAACTTCTTGTACTCTAGCACGCAACTTAAGAAGGTCAAGCTCATATACATATTTATCCACAGTCATAGAACCTTTGCTATATAACCATAACTTTCTATTTAGCTCTCGGTAGTAATAACTTGGGACATACTTGTTGCGCATAAGTTTCATGAGCTTCTCCCATATACAAGGTGGACCTTTGCCCTTAAGGTGCCTCTTGAGCTATAAATCTTCCCACCAAACAACAACATAGTCAGAAAATTGGAATAAAGCTAATTTTCCTTATTTTTTTTAGGGTAATCATTCATTCGAAAGATCTGCTTAAACTTTATCTCCCAATTGAGGTATGCATCCGGATTTGTATTCCCCTTAAAGGTAGGGTACTTGATCTTTAGATCATATGCATCCATGTCATGTTTAGAATGTCTTCATTTAGAATGTCTTCTTTCGTCCTTTGAGGATAAAGATTCATAGCGACTCACCTCCTCCTCACGTCTAGATGCTTTTGTTGCCTTTAACTCCTCCATGTCTATCTTGAGTTTGAAGAACTCAGCTTGTATGGCCTTCATGAATAACTTGAGATCTGTTGTGAATTCTTCTCTTTTGGTTTCCTGATCACTCATTTTTAATTTCAAATGTTATTTTGATCAAAAATGGGGGAAAATAGTAATGTGGAACCTTACCAATCTATTCATATGTTTCACTTAGAAGTTATGTAGTCACACATGTTTTACAAGAACATGGCTTTTAACTTGATGCAATACTCTTGCCTTTTATTACTCAAGCTTGCCTCCTATATTATTCTTGATAGAAACTCAACAAAATCAAGAGACAATGTTAGTATTTGGTAATCTTCAAAACCAGAAATTGTAAGAACTAGGAATATGTGAGAAATGAGAGAAATATGTGATGAAAGAAATGGGAAGGATAAAAAACCTGAATAATGATGGAAAGAAAGAAGGACAATAACAAGGGACAAGGGAAAAAGAGAAAGGGAAAGGAAATCAAAATAGGAAATAAGGAAGAATTAAGAATCTTTTTTTGTGACTTGCAATGGAAGCTCTCAAATTAGGAAATTTGCCTTCAATCTTCCAATTTCCAAAGCCTGTGGCTCTTTCTTTTCTTTTCTTTTATTTTTTTGGAATTCTTTTCTGTTTTTCTGCTCAGTGTTTTTTTCTTTTTTTTCCAGCACAACACTTTTTTTATTTTTTTTTGCACAAATTTTTTTTGTAATTGAAGAACTAACAAAGTCACACAACAAACATAAAATATATCGGTGGAATAGGAGAGAAGAGAATATGAAAACACAAGAAGGAAGGAAGACAATGAAAATAAAGGAAGATGGAAAACAAAAGCAAAGAAGGAAAAATAAAAGGATAAAACATGAAATCTAGCAAACCCACCCTGATAACACTTGATATGATGAGGGTAATGGATTGGCTAGAAAACAAGTATGAAGACATGAACGGGACGGATTGATCAAAGGTAGGACCTTAAGAGAACCTATCTCTTACAACCCTAGCCATAAAGACACCATCAGGATGATCAGTCCTTGATACAGTCAGAGTATTCATACAAGAATACAAGGATGCAAGCAAAGCTCACACAAGAGAAATAAAACTCTCAATTATCATTCAAGTCTAAAAATCTTAGTATAAAACGCAGCCTTCATATATAGGCCACAAAAGAACACTCTAGAGTTGAAAACCTAGTCATAAATGCAATAAATGATGCCTTAATGATGATTGATTGTCTTGGTTGGCACCATTCAAGCCTAAAGGAATTAGAAAATGACTTATTCTTTAAGACTAAGTCAGCTACCTAAAAATAAGAAACTAAAACAAAGTCTTCAAAAGCAATCTTTGACCAAAAGGCCTTATTTAATGCAAATAAAAAAGGAAGCTAATAAAAAAAATTAATTGGATTTGATGGATAAGGAACCCTTCTAGATTCTTTTTGAGTTATCTTGGATGTCACTTATGATCCCCTTCCAAAGTGCATGCTCATCACATGGTAGTTTAAGTGAATTCTTTAATCTGGAGACCACATAGGCCTTATGCATCATCTTTTTAGGCTTCTAGCAATGTGATCACCATACTTGGGCTCTTGTTGGGCATATTAAAGGATACCTCTTCCAAATAAATGGACTCCAACTCTTCAAGCTCTCTTATCAAACAATCCAGGGCCTCATTCATAGCTTTAGTCCTTGCTCTTGTCATTGGGCCTCTAATGCTTTATAATGGATCTTTTGGGACATTGGACTTCCATACTTGAGCTTGGGCTTCCATCTTCATGCCTTTCTCTTCCTTTAGAGCTTCATGCCATGCTCCTCCATCAAAAACCTATTACGAGATTTGGGTAATTATCAACCATTTAACAAAGTTGGCACACTTTAGTCCCATCAATCTAGTTACTCTCCTGAGAAATTGGCAGAAATATACATAAGGGAGATAATCAAACTTTATGGCAAGCCGAAGAGAATTATCTCAGATAGAGATCCTTGATTTACATCAAGATTCTTGAAAGCTCTACTTGAAGCTAGGTATAAAGTTAAGATTTAATACGGCCTATCATCCACATACAGATGGACAGTCAAGAGGACTATATAGATACTAGAAGACATGTTGAGAGCATGTGCACTGGATTTTAAAGGAAGTTGGAACCAATTCCTTCCATTAGCTGAGTTTGCTTACAACAATAGCCATCATGCAAGCATTTAGATGGCTCCGTATGAAGTGTTGTATAGAAGGAAGTGTCAATCACCTCTTTGCTAGATATAATTGTTAAAACAAAGACAATATGGGTTAGATCTGGTAGATCAAACTACAGAAAAAATTAAGATTATCCAGAAGAGGCTCTTAGCGGCGAAAAATAGAAAGAAAAGATACACTAATTAAAGGAGAAGAGCTCTAGAATTTGAAGTTTTGGATCATGTATTCCTGATGGTATCTCCAGCTACTAGAATTAGTAAATCCATAAAGAGAAAGAAGTTAAGCTCTCAGTACATTGGTCCTTTCAAGATACTAACAAAGGTTGGGCCAGTGGCATACCAAATAGCCCAAACCCTGAACCTGAGCAGACTCCACGACATGTTCTATGTCTCACAGTTGAAAAAGTACTAACCAGACCCTAAATATGTTATAGAGTTTGAAAATGTGGATATGTAAGATTATCTTACTTATGAGGCTGAGCCAAAACAAATCATTGATAGACAAGAACATCAGCTTAAACGTCGTAGCATAACATTCATAAAGGTGGTATGAAAGAGACTATCTCCAAGAGAGGCAACCTGGGAAGCTGAACAAGATTTGAAGAAATGTTACCCATAATTTATGCCTCAAGATGTGTAACAAATTTTGAGGACAAAATTTATTTTACAGGGGGAGAATTGTAATACACCAAACTTTATAACTATTAGAGTTTGTAAATGTAAGTCAGTTAAATGAAATGAATACCAGTGCTTATATATATAAATATGGAGCTATTTTTGGAATTCCCAGGCACACATGGTGTGATTTACTAAAGTTAAGAAGTCAGGGTTACTAATTACGCGTATAAGTAGCCAAAGGAAATTTAATAGTGTCTATAGGATACATGGCACCATTTAGGGACATAGGGTACTCATGACTTCATTTGACGGGCCTCGATATGCGTGCCGTAGTCCCGAGTGAAAATTCAAGTAGGATCCTGAGTAAGTACCGATAAAGTAGCTTTATTAAAGTAACTTTATTAAAGTAGCTTTAAAAAAGTAAGTAATGATGACTAATGATGGTTTTACTTTATGGTTGGCACCAATAAGAGAGTGACACTCTTCCCTTATCATGATACTCACATTTCCACTTTTTTGTTGGCACCTCCAAAAAATGCCACCTAGTGCTTGACTCAAGGGAATCCACTGATCCCCACCCCAATCACCTGGTTAACTTCCTAAAACCGAACCCGGGAGTCAGGGGAATTCATCAGGCACCTCTTTCCCCATACCTTAAAGGATACCTAGGAGGGAGAGAGAGAGAGAGAAGTTGATGCTAGGTGGACACATGTGACCTTATGATTTAATCACAAGACACTTGTCACAATATGGCACCATTTGATCAAAGTAAGGGATACTTGTCAAAAATCCAACTCTTCCCTCCCTCTTTAAATATTTTGGCCTGCACTAGAAAGAGGAAAGAAAATCTAAAACATCAAAGTGAAATTGAAGGATGAGAGAAGAAAGAGGAATAGTAAAAATTTTAGAATTCTAAAGCTGACTTCGACCCCATAACACTGTTTTTGATCGGTAAGCCCTTCAGAAAAGTTGTTCTACTCACTAAGACCTTTCTTTCTATGGTCTCATTTTTCACATGAGAGGTGTTTGGTGTTGTTTAATTAGTTGGAGTACTACCAGAATTCCAAACCGATTGTAGAAGCACAAAGAGGTAAGCCTAAGCTTTGTTTTGAATTGAATATGTTGAGGTTTCATTAAGGGTTTTTTAAACTTCCTTGGCTACTAGGGTTTTGGTCAAGAGGGGTTTGTAGGATCTAACATTGATTTAAGCTTGAATATGATGATATATGGTGATTTATGATGATATTTGACTAGTTGGTAGTTTAAATTTCAAATCTTGCTTGTTGTTGATTTGGGTATTGGTTCTGCCAGAACTAGAACACAAGGAGGGAGGGGGATTTTGGCATTTTTGATATCACCAATGGATTCTACACAACAAATGTTATGGGAATAGCCTTAGTTATGAATTTGGGTAGATTAGATTAAAGGCTCTAAAATTTGGAATTTGAGATGCTTGCGAAATGGTACTGGCAGAGTTGTGTTTTGACTGGCAGATTGTTTGTGATGGAAATTTATTAGTCAAACCTTGCATTGTGATTATGATATTTTCCAGATAACAATTAAACTTGATAAGCTTTAAATTGATGTATAATATGAGGAAATTGGATTAGAATATAAGGAATTATGAATTTTTGAAGTTAGGTTTTAAAATCTAGAATAATTTTGTGGCAGTATGAGTTAATCAGTAGTTCTTGAATTCTGTGCATAGAATGGTATGGAGGAGATATTTTTCCTTTAAAATAGACTTAACAAGTGACACATAGAACTTTAAACCACTCTTGAATTGGTATTCCTAGAAAAATATATAAATTTTCAAAGTTTATTGAAATCTACCAGCTTTTAGCCAACATGCGAATTAAAGAAAGGGCCAAATGTAAGAAACATGAACTTTAAGTGTAGGACTAAGCCCATAAAGCTAGTGTTGACATATTGATACCTTATGTGACACCATACACTAGACTTAAAGATAAGCAATATAAGAGTTATAAGTTATCAAGATTTGAAACAAGTAATAATTTACCATCCATAAATCCTAACTCATAAGGTTTGACATTTTCCTAGGTCATCCTTAAGACTATGAACAAGAAGTTTAGAAAAGCTGCCAGGTAGTACCCTATCCCTTATATCATATCTACTATTGTGTATGTATTCCCTACCATCTGGTTATGTCTAGGACAGTTAGTCCCTAAGTGGTCAGACCTGTAAGTACAAGTTGCATAGGCAGTTACCCTGGGTTGTAGTATAGGGGGTTTCCCTAGACTGTTTATCTTGTATGGGGTAGAAGCCCTGGGCTGTCGTTTCTTAATCACCAAGCGCTATGTATCTGTGATAATGGACCAGTTAGGCCCTTTGTTTACTGCATACTGTGAGTATTATTGCTTTGATGATTTGTTTTATATGCTTAGTATTTTGCGTATTGTAATGTCCCAAAATATGTGTAAGGGCTCAATGATTTCAAAAGAGAATGTAACGAATGGTAGAAAAAAACTTTTGCGAAATAAAGTGTAAATTATGACTCTAATTATCAATATAAAATGACCAAACCCATTATTTAAATTTAATTATGATAACAAAGTCTAAATTGTGACTAAAAGGAAAGGGAATGGCATATGGAAAGGAAAGAAAGAAAAAAATGAGATGAGACACCAAAAGGTAATTTAACTAAAATTGCCATAATCAAGGGCAAAAAGGGAAAAAAGAGATTATTCATCAATTAGTCAGCAATTTCCTCTCCTCTTGGAAAAAGAAACTGGTTATTAATTAAAAGAATAAAAGGGAAGACTAAATGGCTAACTAAATTAGTTAGAGTAACTAAGTAGTCACATACTTTTGGTGGAGCCACAAGGTGTTGGCACTTGCCACCATTTGAGCTAAGTAATTATGTGATTGGATAAAGTCAAGCATTTAACTCTCCCTCTCTCCTCTCAATTTCATTCAAATGTCTAGGAGGGATTGAAGATAATTCATTTCATCATATTTTTCTCTCTCTTAAAACCCTCAAGACGTCCAAGCCCAAGGAAGAAGAAAGAGAAAGAAGTTAGGGTCAAGGTGAGTTCTTTCTCTTAGGTTTTGCCTTCTTAACAACTTCTATTGCTCAAAACTTCTTCCCAAATATTGTTCCTCTTGATTAAAGCTTTATTTCTATCATTTTAGCTTTTCAAAAGGAGGTGTTTTGTGCACTTAAGGAAGAACTAAAGGTTAAGAATCAGAGGAAAACCCAGAGAAAGTGCTAGAGGTGTGTAAGAGCTACCTTTTGCTATATATATTGTGATGATTGGTTAAGAACTTTGGCTTGTATAATTTTGCCATATTTTTGAGTTAAATTATGGTTTTGAAGTTTCATGGTATTTTGTTTGTACAAATGGTGTCTTATAGTGTGTATTGGGCATATGAAACTAGTTGAGGCTTAAATGGGAAATTTGGTAACTGTTGGATTTTGTGTATAATTTCTATCAAATCAGGAAATACAAAAGGAGTGGTGATTTGGTTGTTTTGAGTTTTCCATTGAGTTCTACATGAAAAACTATGTTGGAATAGCTCTGGTTCTAAATTTTGAACCATTGGAAATATATATTGCAAAACTGAAAATGCTGCCAATATAGGTTCTGTGCATGGCAGTCGGATTACATGACGTTTTTAAGTAAGTAATGATGTCTAAAATTTGTGAAACTTTCCAATATAATAGTACACATGTTATACTTTAAATTTATATAAAATGGTTGTCATTTAGATGTATGTACTAGAAGTTATGCATTTTCACAGTTTGATGTTGAAACTGGAATTTATTTTGGAACAATATGTAAATTCATGGAATTATGTGTTTTTGTGAATGTGGATGGCAGTGGTTAATATTTTTCCTGTATAGAGGATTTGAAAAGATTCAAGTAGGACTTGGAACTATTCCAATTCAATTTTTATAGAGTAAGTTATGATTTTCTTGAAATTCAGCCAAGAAACAAAAAAATTTCTTAGCAGCGGGCAGAAGTTCTTAGCTAACCAAAAAGTTTCTGTCCTGTTCTAGACCGCTACCAAAGGTTCTTGGCCACAGCCAGAGAATTCCTTGGCCACGGCCAACACCCAATTTCAAGAATATATATATATATATATCTTCCTGTTGTTTGTTAGTATATGAGTTTTAAGGAATATATGTCTATGTGCAATATGATATTGATGTTGTGATTCCTTTGTTATAGTAAAAAGAAAAAATGGTTCGACTAAAAGTTAGACGTGTAGAACTAGAGGTTGAAGAGATAAATCACAACCTACCTGATCCCATACAACTGAAGCTTAGCATGCTGATGGAGCAGTGAAATATGATTTATGAACTAAGGGAATAACTTCATGAGGTAAAAGAAAAACAAAATGAGGATAGAGAACTATCAGTACATAATGAGACAAATCATGAGGAGATAGGGGAAGGGCTGACTCAACCTAAGGAGTCACAAAAACATACCGAGCTAAACCAGTAACTCATGGGGTGCAAGCCCGTTATAAAAGAGATCTATAGTTCTGGGTCTCAAAGTTCTATAAGCCTTTGCCCCTATGTTTAGGGGAAGATTTGACCCCTAAGCAATTGAGGACTGACTATTCTGACTAGAAAAGATATTTAAAGTGTTAGAATGCCTATTGTGGTAAAGGCATGACTGGCTATTTATAAGCTAGAAGGATACACTGACAGATAGTGGAAGAACACCATCATGACACTACGAACTCAAAATGTGCTTTCGACTTGGGAGTTGTTACAAGAAGAGTTCAATGAAAAATACTTTCCCAAGTCTATTAGGCTTGAAAAATAATCATAATTTATGTCTACACAGCAAGGCGGTGAAGAGACTTTTGATGACTACCTACCTCAGTTTATTCAACTAGCCCGTTACTTTTCCTACTTGGGACACAAAGATGATGAGGAGTGGATTTCTGACATATTGATCTGAAGTCTAAGGCATGAGATGAAGAAAGGTTAGTCTCTCAATAGTTCATAGTATTTAATAAAGCTATGGAAGAGTGCCGGATTACAAAAAACAACCTGAGGGATCTGTATCTAGTTAAGAGTATTAGTAGCCACAGTGAACTCAGTAAGGGAAACTCTTCCTAGAAGCGGAAAGGTCAAGAGTTCTCATCCAAGGGCAGCAGTAAGAAACCATATCGGCCTGAGGATTGTGGGAACCAGAAACCCCCAATGCCACGGCCATGCCCTTAATATGGTAGGATACATGTCTGTAATACATGTGCAGGACAAATAATTTGCTATAATTGTCAAAAAATGAGACACATTACTAGTGATTGCAAGCAGCAGCCAGTAGAGCCAAGGCACAGGATTCAGAGCAGGGTGTTTGCCATAACACATGAAAGGGTCTGGAAGTCTCCCAAATGGATTCAAGGTAAAATCCTTCTCAAGGGTAGTTTACTACAAGCTTTGTTTGATTCGGGTGCTAGTAATTCCTTTATTGCCTATAACTATATGAAGTTCCTAGGACTGTATATTCATAAACTGCCATTTGACTTAGTTGTGTCGATACATATGGGTGTCAAAACCATGGCTACTGATGCTTGTTTGAACTATTTGATAAATGTTGAAGGACATGAGTATACGATTGATTTAATTTGTTTACTTCTCTAACAACAAGAAGTTATAATGGGATTTGATTGATTGACAGTGAATAATATGTTGCTGCATTACGAAAGTAAGAGGATAGTTTAACCTACCCCGTGAAAGGATGATAATATAAATGTTAGTCTGAGTTTCTTCTCAATGGCTGAAATGCCTAAAGAGGGGGTGCCAAGGGTACACAGTATTCTTTTTCATTCATGCGGAGATAGAAAAACACTCTAGAGAATATACCTGTGGTAAGGGAATTTCCTGAACTATTTATGGACAATCTTAACGATTGCCTCCGGAAAGGGAAGTGGAATTTACAATCAAGATAATGCCTCAATCTGGATCCATATCAAAAGCCACATATAGAATAACTCCAAGCGAGACAGTAAAGCTAAAGAAGCAAATTGAAGAGTTACTTGGTAAAGCATTCATTCAACCCAGAGTTTCTCCGTGGGGAGCTCCAGTGCTATTTTTTAAGAAGAAGGACGGAAGCATGAGGCTATGTATCGATTATAGAGAGCTGAACAAGGTAACTATCAAGAATAAGTATCCACTTCTGAGAATTGCTGATCTTCTAGATCAACTATCTAGTTCTTGTGTATTTTTGAAGATAGATCTAAGGTCGGGTTATCATCAGCTGCAAGTGAAAGGAAAAGATGTATCGAAGACTACATATGGGCACTATGAGTTCTTAGTGATGCCCTTTAGCTTAACTAATACACCTATCGTATTCATAAACTACATGAATCATATTTTTCATCAGTATCTAGATCAATTTATGGTAGTTTTTATCGACAACATTCTGATATACTCTAAAAGTAACAAAGAGCATAAGAATCACCTGAGAATAGTGTTGAGAATTTTTGAGAAAAGTAACTATGCCAAACTGAGCAAAAGTGAGTTTTGGCTTTTGGAAGTAAAATTTCTGCCCCATGTCATCTCACAAAAAGTGGTCTCAGTTAATCCTAGTAAAGTGGAAGTAGTACTGGACTGAAAGAGGCCAGAAACTGTGGCAAAGATACACAGTTTTCTGGGTATTGCGTGTTATTACTGAACATTTATTCAGAATTTCCCCTGAATCACCTTGCCGATGACTAAGTTCACATGAAAGGATAAACCATTTGAGTGGGATGACTGATGTGGGAAGAGCTTCACTGAGTTGAAGAAGAGGTTGACAACAACACCAGTATTGATTATCCTAAATGCCAGATTGACTCATGTAGTCTATAGTGATGCTAGTAAGCAGGGATTGGGATGTGTCCTCATGCAGTAGGGTAGAGTGGTGGCCTACGCCTCTTGACAGCTGAAGTATCATAAGATAAACTATCCCACTCATGATCTAGAGCTTGCTGTAATTGTGTTTGCATTGAAAATATGGTGACACTACCTATATGGTGTAATGGTAGAACTATACTATGACCATAAGAGTCTCAAGTATTTGTATGACAAAAAAGAATCGAATATACGATAGCACAGGTGGATGGAGTTACTGAAAGATTACAACCTAGAGATTAAGCATCATCTAGGTAAAGCTAATGTTGTTGTTGATGCGCTTAGTCGGAAGGCGGTGCAAGTGGCAGCCATGATGATACAAGAAGGGAAATTGGTAGAAGATTTTTTGGATCTAAATTGATTGAACCAAATCTTATGTATTAGCAATGGTGTTATCTAAGGGGAAAGTGATTTGACGACTGAGATTAAAGAATCTCAAATCCAAGATGAATGGGTACAGTCCATCCGAACCATGATTGAACAAGGAGGGACTCGATACTAAGATCTTTCACCTAGTGGACTAGTTTGATACAAGCAGAGAATCTATGTTCTACTAAAGGCTGACCTGAGGTAGAAAATCCTGGATAAGACTCACAAGAGTCGGTATACTCTTTACCCAAGAATGACCAAGATGTACTATGGTTTGAATTCTATGTACTGGTGCCCAGAATTAACGAGTGATGTGACCAAATATGTGGCACGGTGTATACCTATTAGAAAGTAAAGATTGAACATCAGAGGCTACCGAGACTACTTCAGAAACCTAAGATTTCATATTAGAAGTGGGAAAGCATGACCATGGACTTGGTGGTAGGATTACCCAGAATTAGAAATTATGATGAGATCTGGGTGATTGTTGGTGGATTCACAAAGTCGGCATATTTTATACTGATTAACACTAGCTACTCTCCCGACAAACTGGCAGATATACATTAGAGAGATAGTAAGGCTCCATGATACACAAAAAAGCATTATTTTAGATAGAGATCCTCGTTTTACTTCAAGCTTTTGGAAAGATCTACATAAAGCTCTGGGTACATAATTGAAGTTCAATATGGCCTATTATCCATAGATAAATGGACAGTTAGAAGGAACCATTAGATGCTGGAAGACTGTGTATTAGACTTTAAAGGGAATTGGGATCACTTTCTTCCACTTGCTGAATTTGCTACAATGATAGCTATAATACAAACATACATATGGCTCCGTATGAGGCACTATATAGGAGAAAGTGCCAATCACCCTTGTGCTAGACAAAGTTGTCTGAAAGAAGGTTGTATGGACCGGATCTGGTTGATCAGACCACAGAGCAGATCAAAATTATCAAAAAGAGGCTTTTAGCAGTGTAGAGTAGACAGAAAAGCTACGCTGATAGAAGGAGAAGACCTATAGAATTTGAAGTTTAAGATCATGTGTTCTTAAGAGTATCTCCAGTCACTAGAATCAATAAAGCAATCAAGAGAAAGAAGTTGAGCCCACGGTATATTGGTCTATTTGAGATTCTTGTGAGAATCAGACATGTGACATAAAGAATAGCCCTACCCCCAAACTTGAGCAGACTCCATGACGTATTTCATATCTCACAATTAAAGAAGTACCAACCAGACCCTACGTATATTATCGAGTAAGAAGATGTCAACATGAAAGATAATTTCACTTGTGGGGTAGAGCTGGAATGAATCATTGATCGACAAGAAAGATGGCTTCGGCACCTAAGTATACCATTTGTGAAGGTGGTCTGGAAGGGACTATCTCTAAGGGAAGCAAACTAAGAAGCAGAAGCAAACATGAAGAGGTGTTATTTGGAATTTATGCCTCAAGATGTGTGACAAATTTTGGGGACAAAATTTATTGTACGGGGGGAGAATTGTAATGTCTCAAAATATGTGTAAGGGCTCAATGACTTCAAAAAGAATGGAACGAATGGTAGAAAAACACTTTTGGGCAATAAAGTGTAAATTATGACTCGAATTATCAGTAGAAAATTCCCAAACCCATTATTTAAATTTAATTATAATAACAATGTCTAAATTGTGACTAAAAGGAAAGGGAATGGCATATGGAAAGGAAACAAAGAAAAAAAAGAGATGAGACACCAAATGGCAATTTAATTAAAATTGCCATAATCAAGGGCAAAAAGGGAAGAAAGAAATTATTGGTCAATTAGTCAGTAATTTCCTCTCCTCTTGGAAGAAGAAAATGGTTATTAATTAAAAGAACAAAAGGGAAGGCTAAATGGCTAACTAAATTAGTTAAAGTAGCTAAGTAGTGACTTACTTTTGGTGGAGGCACAAGGTGTTGACACTTGGCACCATTTGAGCCAAGTAGTTGTGATTAGATAAAGTCAAGCATTTAACTCTCCCTCTCTCCTCTCAATTTCATACAAGTGTCTAGGAGGGGTTTAAGATAAGTCATTTCATCAAAGTTTTCTCTCTCTCTAAGCCCTCAAGGTATCCAAGAACAAGGAAGAAGAAAGAGAAAGAAGCTAGGGTCAAGGTGAGTTATTTCTTTTAGATTTTGACCTTGTTAAATTGCTCAAAACTTCTTCCCAAACATTATTCCTCTTGATTAAAGCTTAATTTCTACGGTTTAGTTTTTTTAAGAAGAGGTGTTTTATGTACTCAAGGAAGAACTAAAGGTTGAGAATCAAAGAACAACACAGAGAAAGTGCTAGAGGTGAGTAAGAGCTACCTTTTGGTATATATATTGTGATGATTGGTTGAGAACTTTGGCTTGTGTAATTTTGCCATATTTTTGAGTTAAATTAGGGTTTTGAAGTTGCATGGTGTTTTGTTTGTACAAATGGTGTCTTATGGTGTGTATTGGGCATTTGAAACTAGTTTGAGGCTTAAATAGGAAATTTGGTAATTGTTGGATTTTGTGTCTAATTTCTGCTAAATCAGGACATATAAAATGAGTGGCAATTTAGTTTTTTTTCAGGTTTCCATTAAGTTCTACACACACAAAAATGTGTGGGAATTGTAATGCCCTAAAATGTGATCAAGGGCTAATGACTCCAAAAGTGCATATAGTTATTGTTCATCAAACACTTTCAGAGAGTTCAATGCGAATTGTGAACTGGATGTGTTTTAATTAATGCCCAAACCCTATATTTAAGCTCAATTGTAGATTAACACCTAAATTGAAATTAAATGGAGGGAGGGTGCATATATGGTGAAATGGAAAGATAAAATGTGTTTAGTACTAATTCAGAAGGAATTGCTATAGTCAGTGGCATAATGAGAAAAAGAATGGGTACTAACCAAATAGTCAACAACCGAAGAAGGAACTCTTTAATAACATAAGATATTAAGAAGTGTGACAATTGTCTAAGTGATATAGAGGGAAACATTCCATGTTTGCTTGTGCATGGAAAGAGTTAAGATGAGGCTCAAGATCTGGACACTTGGCAACATGTAAGCCATAGGATTATGGTCAAAAATTCAACACAAACTCTTCCCTATCTCTCACATTTAGGTCAACCAAAAGGGAGCTTAGGAGGCCAAAATTTTTTTGCATTCTCTCTCATTCCAGCACCATTTTTATTCAACCAAGAAGAGGAAAGAGAAAGCAAAATGTGAGATTTTGGCTTGTTTGATAACCTCTTTAGCTCAAATGCTTCTATAATGTTGTTCTTGGTGATGAGAGCTTCATCTCTATAGTTTTAGACTTTTGAATGAAGGTGTTTGAGTGCTTGAAGAAATTTGAAAGTGGATGAATCAAGGAGCTAGCTTTGCAAAGAGGAAGAGGTGAGTAATAGTTGCTAATTTTGAAGCCATTGGACATATTGGTTGAAAATTTGAAATTATGTCCATTGAAACTCTATGCTGAGCGTTTTGTTTGCATGGATATTTTGAATGAGAAAATGGTGTCTAAAAATTCTGAAACTTTTTAGTCTTAAATTTCACATGCCAAGCTTCAAAATGGACATATAATTTATATCATTTAGATTTGTAACCTAGGAGTTATGATTTTCCAAATTTTGGGGTTGAAACTGGAGGCTATTCTAGAGCAGTATGGGATTTCATGTAATTATGTATTTTGGTGGTTATGAAAAGAATTGATTCATATTTTTCCTATAAATAGGACTTAAATAGCTTTCCATTAGCTTTAGAATCACCCCATTTCCATTTTTCTAGAATTAGTTATAATATTTTGAAGTTTCCTTGGCTACAGCCCAAACTTTTCTGGGCAGTCTTTGGCCTCAACCAGAAAATCTTAGAGAGTTTTTGGCTGTAGCCAAAAGATCTTGGCTACAGCAAAAAACTCTCTGTGCTGTTTTTTACCGTAACTATATATTTCTTGGTTGCAGTCAACCCCTATTTTAAGAACTTTGTGATTTTGAAAAGTGATTTCTAACCTAGTATTTCCCAATCATTTTAGGTTATTGTTAGAGACTTTCATAGATACCTAAAGGCCTCAAATGATAACTAACCTTAAGCATTTGAAATTAAGAATTTGGAAAAGGTAATAACACTATGTCCTTGGTTTTGGTTTTAGGATTCAATATTTGCCTTATATAAGATCAACCGATGCCAGAGCACAACCGAAAAGAACAAGGTAGTAAATCTTTCTCTTATACTGCACATGATACATTATATATATGTGATGTCATTGGATTGTGTATTGCCAATGCTGTGAAGCTTGTTGCTGTGTGTATGCATTAAAGTTATGTGTATATTGTGATATTGGTCACGCATCATGTGCATATGCCTTTGAGTTGTATCGCCACGCCAAGAGTCCTCTAGTAGCTAAAAACGGTTCTAGTGAGGGTTGTGTGCATCCCAGGAGGTGAAAGAGGATGAAGGTGGGGTGTGACAATGAATTCGTTGTGTATATGAAAGCCGAAAGGCTATGTGACAGCCCAAAGGCTATGTGATTGTTGCGAAGATTATGTGTATGTCGTTAAGGCTATGTGTATACTGTGATCGTTGATATTATGTTGATTGATGATTTGCTTGTATGCTATGAGATTATATATTGTATGAGTGATTTCTTACTATTGGGATTCTTTTGAATCTCATTCTTCCAATTGACTAACCTACAAATAAGGCAAGTGGTTTGAAGGAGAAGCAGGCAACCAAGGGTAGATAGTTCCTTATTTTAGTTGTTGGTTGGTTGTCATATTTGGGATTACTGTACATTTGTAAATGTTATTTTGGATATGGATATGTAATCCCTTGAATGGGAAATGGTAAGGGGCGGAAATGCCCCGTAAACCCTTTATTTAATATATGGAAACCTGGGGGTTGCCGGGAATTTTGGTTTAAACTCTGATATGTATGAATACAACTTAACTGCACCAGTTAATTATATTCAAAATGTGAGTATGAGACCAAATCGAACAGGTTTTGAAAGAAATTTTGAAAGCCCACTGTATTTCAGGGTGGGTCCTTGTCTTGAAGCGAGAATTTAAACAGATTTTGTATTAATCATCGGTCCCTATTTTAACTTAATTATACATTTTTGAATTATAATTATGGATTATAAGGTAAGGGTTTAGGGGTTACAGGAATAGCCCTGGTTGTAAATTTTGGACCATTGGCAATACATGTTCTAAAACTGAAAATGCTACCAATATAGGTTATATGCATGGCAGTCGGATTACATGACGTTTTTAAGTAAATGATGTCTAAAAATTTTGAAACTTTCCAGTTTAATAGTATACATGTCAAGCTTTAAATTGATATAAAATGGTTGTCATTTGGATGTATGTACTGGAAGTTATGCATTTTCAAATTTTGAGGTTGAAACTGGAATTTATTTGGAATAGTATGAAAAATCATGGAATTATGTGTTCCTGTGGATGTAGATAGTATTGGTTAATATTTTTCATGTATAGAGGATTTGAAAAGATTTAAGTAGGACATGGAACCACTCCAATTCAATTTTTAGAGATTAAGTTATGATTTTTAGAATTTCAGCCAACAAACAGAAAAAATTTCTTAGCCGAGGCCAGAAGTTCTTAGGTGCAGCCAAAAAGTTTCTGACCTATTCTTAGCCATAGCCAAATATTTCTTAGCACCAGCCAGAGAATTCCTTGGCCGCGGCCAACATCTAATTTCAACATTTTCTATTTTTGAAAGGTGGTGTCTAGTCTAGCTTTCTATAACCCTCTTAGGCTTCTATTTGAGCTTTTAATAGCTATTTAAAGGACTCAAATGAATAACCTACAGTAGGGGCAAGCGACCCAAGGGGCAAGTAGGTAAAGAAGGATAGCTAGAGCTCGCAGACAAAGGTTTTTATTGGTTATCTAGTTTTGAGAAACTATACATGATGTATATATAAGTACACTGTAAGACTAGTACTCTTAGTAATAGTAATGGTACCAATTGTATACCCAGATATTAGTCCGTAACCATGGTAAATGAACTAAAATAGGGTGACTATACACTGTGAACCCTTTAGTTAATGAACCTAACTAGAACATCTGCCAAGAATTTTGATAAGTAATTTGATATTAATAATTGGAAACAAAACCAAATGAGTCAAATAGATTTGAAAAGCAAAAAATGAGACCACATTGAAAACATTTTGAAAAGTTTCTTAAAACCCACTTAAGTACAGGACCGAACCCTGTATCTAAGTCAGGATCCTGAATGGGTTGAAAATGGTTCCTGGTCTTTGGTTTGACTTTATTACACATTTTGAACTATTTTCAACACTTTGACATAATGGTGTTACATATATTATATGAGTAATCTATGTACTACTGGGATTCTTTTGAATTTTACCCTTTCCAACCAATGATCTACAGTAAAGGTGACCAGCTCCAAGGGCAAAAAGGTAATATGAACGGACGAAGTGAATGATGATTAATTAAAGTTCCTTTGGTTATCTTTATGTTGGATGACTCTAATATTTGTGAATGTAACTATGTAGAAATAGCTGTAAAAGTACCAGTAACACTAACACTAACCACACTAGTTGTAATCAGTACATTAACATATTATCAAGCACATTACTATCCTAAAGCGATAAGTGAATTAGAATTGAGCAACCAATTGCTAAAAGCCCATAGGTTAACCACCATTATGCTGGCTATTGCCAAAGAATGCTATATATTTTTTATAAAAGGTTTTGAAACTGATGAGTAGTAATGAAGTTACAAACCAGTTTGAGATCACACTTAAAGTATTTTCAAAAGTTTTCGAAAAACCTACTCAGATGCAAGATTGAACCTTGTATTGAAGTCAGGACTTTAACAAACCATATTAGAACAAAGTCTCAGGTTTGTAACATTACATTAGCAAAACTCATCCAAATGTTTTCTAAAGTACGGTATATCAGATTCTCCTTAATAAAAGAAGTTTGACATGAACTATCCCAAATTCACTAAAGATGATAGGAACCTATACTTGCATTGGCTATTAATGGGATAAGCCTTTTTGGGATGAAAAGCAGTACCCATAATGTAACACCTAGCCTTTCAACTCATTCAGATAAGTTACTTAATAATTATTTCAAACCACTATGACATGTTTGGTCCTGTGAAGTAAATACTCCTAAAAATAGTTGGAAAACTTAACCCAAACACAAAGGTTGAACCTATAAAATGAATAGGCTTTTCTAAAAAATTTAAAACTTTCTAAAACAGTTTATCAATGGCTCAAACTCTTCGTTAAAGACTCATCATTTCTTAGACTATATTTGGTAGTATTAGAGTTCTTTGATATCACATTTTATTTATCATTTGTTAAGTTATGGGCTTGATTTATATGTGTGCTCATCACTATTTCATTAAAAAGCATAGTAGTAAACTGATACCACTACTATGCGTACTGATACCATTACTATGCTTGGTGATACTACTACTTTGTGTACTGATACTACTATATACATCAATATTCATATATATATATATATATAATAGTAGCCATATAAGCTAACCAAAAGCCTAAATATCCAAAGAGAAGATTATATAGATGACCAACAAAATAAAGCTGTCCCAGCTTCACCACCTTCTCATAAATCAGTGATAACCATGCCTTTACCTTATGAGTTGCTTGCCTTTATTGTATGTCATTTTAAGGAAAGGGGTGAGATTCTTGAGAATCCTAGTAGTAACAATGGACCATCATAAAATATGCAAGTTCATGAAAAGCATGCAAAAACAAACCAGCCAATAAGCATTCAACATGTTTAGCATTCACTATGCAGCATAATCTTCATTTATCATAGGAATTGCACACCAGGTCTTATAGCCTAAGGACATATAGTTTAGTAACAATGCAAAATGCATACTGGGACTTACAGCCTCAGGACAAACATAATCGATGGTATAAACAAACATGCAGAACAATTGCATAATATATGAGAGAAAGAGTTACTACATGTTGACCTTTCCTTTACTTTACCTCCACCAAAATCCTTTCCAGTTTGCTTTCTTTTTTAGCTCAGGAAAATGTCAAATCATATAATTTTAAACTTCATATAGAGATGGGTTATTGCTTATTCTAATCTTATTAACATAATTAAAAATTATGTTCTCCTTGACCCGCTCATGAATCCTATCCTTTTAATTTGAAATAGTTGGTTATCATTGATAATATTTTATACTTATATTATTATATATCTACTAGTTATAATTTATCAAAAAGGTTGTTAAATTAAACTTGAAGCAAAATATGCCTTTGATTTTTCAAGGAACTTTGAAAAATCATAGCTTAATCTAGGGAACTCCAAATGAGATTATTCAAGTCCCTATTTAAAGTCTGTAGGCCTACTTCAAAGGAAAGATAATTACAATATCAAATTATTAAAGTAACCTTGCATATTTGGAATAAATGTTTACTGCCCAAATCTGGAAAATAGAATTTTCCCATTTTCTCTGTCTAAATTTGAAAAATTAATATCTTTCATTTTAGACATCCAATTAACATGTTCTATGACTTATTGCAAAGCCTAAGATGTGTACTAACTCTTCACCAAATTTAACAGGTAGAGACAATCATTTTCCCTATCAAAACCTCACATGAATCTGATTGTACCACTGATCCTCTAGAATTAACACTCTACCATATAACCTCATTTCAAACACATATTTAACTCTATGAAATTCAAAGAAAACAACTCAAACTCACCTAAAAAATAAAGCCTTTTCTGCAAAAATTGCATCCATGTTGCACTCTGTAATATCCCGAATTTTGAGGCTTGAGCTTAGAGAATAAGCCTGAGATTAGTGGATTGCTAAGCCCCGGTTTAGCAAGATCCCAAATTGTGATTAGGGTTTAATGACTACAAAAGTGGACGTGGTTAGTGATTAATGAACCCTTTTAGAGAATATAAAGAGGATTGTAGTCGCTTGTGTTATGAGCAACGCCAAAACCCTGTATTTGAGTTCAATTGTGGATTAACATCCAAATTGACTTAGAATAGAGGGAAGAATTGAATGGTGTATTGTGATGGAAATGGTGTCATGTTGTGGTATTTAATCATTGGAATTGTTTTAAATTGGATTGGACACATTGGTTGCAAAACTGGAAATGCTGTCCAGTGAAACTCTATTCTGGGCTGTCAGTTTGTGTGAACGTTTTGAATGACCAAATGGTGTCTAAAAATTATGAAACTTACCAGTCTTATAGTTCATATCTCAAGCTTCAAAATGGACATATAATTTGTGCCATTTCATGTTGGGAACTGAGAGATATGACTGTCCAAAGTTTGAGGTCGAAAATGGACTCTGTTTTGGGGCAGTGATGACATTTGTGTAATTCTGGAATTTTTTGGTGATTTTTAGTATTGGTAAATATTTTTCCTATAAAGAGGACTTCAATACCTTTCATTTGGCTTTGGAATCACCTCATTTCGATTTTTCTAGAATTAGTTATGATTTTTCAAAGTTTGGGCAGAAAATCTGCCAGAAAATCCGAAAATGGGAATTATGACATCATCTCAATACAAGATGACATCAGCATGGAATTAAAAGCATTTCCACCATCTTCATCAGCCATTTCACGACACCATTCCAGAAAAAAAGACGTGAGAGAGAGCTTGGAGAAAATAGAGAGAAGGAAGGAGAAGTCTCACAAGGTAGGTCGATTTCTTCGGTGAATTCGTACCTAACGTGTATAATCTTTCTCCTAAGCTATTCCTCTATGTGAATTAAGGTTTTGAAGCAAAGAATTTCATGGTTCAAAGAGGCCAGGGTTCAGCCAAATTTGGAAAAAGCTAGTGGGAGCTTGAGGTAACTTCCAAACTTTCGTATATTGCTTATTCTGGTTGCTGTGGGCAATTTAATCGGTGAAATTTCGCCGGATTGCCATTGGTTGTAAAAATGGAAAATGGGTTTCCCTAGGGGTTATGCTGCCCAAATTGATACTAAATGGTAGTTGTGACCTAATGGAATAGTCAATAAAGTGGTTAGGAGTGGAAAGAAACACGTTTACGGAGCCGAAACCGAAAAACCCCAATTTTCCCCTTAAAACCCATATATTTCGGCCAGCATTGTAAATGGGTCTTGGAGTTGGATTTTCAATGATTTGATGATTCCATTGGATTCAGTGGGCGAAAATAGGTGGGGTTACAGTTGGGCACTTTTTCGGAAAAGGCCGAGAAAGCATAATTACGGAAACGCCCCTAAAACCCTAAAAGTAGGGCTGCCAAGGGTAATTTCGTAATTTGACATTGAATTTGATAATTCCGAGTCGGGAAATGGATTCCTTGGGCGAAAATATGTAAGAATAGCCCATGTCAAAGTTTCAAGAAAAGTACAGCCGGACCGGGTACGGCGGGGCCGGGCCGGGTCCCCGGGGGTATTTTAGTAAATTTTCAATATAGCCTCATATAACCCCCAGAAACACTATGGAAGTGTCTAAATGGTACATTTGACATTGTAGGATCGAATGTGAAGCCCCGAGTTGCTGGCACGCAAATCGAGGAGAAAAGACTGGAGGTAGGGGACTTACCTTACTTGCATGTATTTGATATCTTTGCTTGTGTAGTGATGTATGTGATTGCTTTACTTGATTGTGTAGAGCATATTTGAATAAATGAAGCTCTGTTTCTGTTTTGCTGTGGCCATAGTTTTGTTACATGAAACTTTGAGCATACAGAAATGTCATTATGTGGCATGCATCTAGATAAAGCTAACATGTCATACACATAGCATCTATCATGCATGCATTATGGTATCTGTTTCCTACTGAGATTCTCTCGAATCTCACCCTCCCCTACCAACAATTTAGACAGGGTAGGTGGATCGAGGATGGAGTAAGCAATCAAAGGCGACAGAACTCGTTCGGGTTGTAATCTTGTGATAGGTGGTTATCAATGCATGTTTAGGATGAGTATATTTGGTTATGTGTTTGAAATGAGTTGTTGGATATTTGTATATGTATGAGAAAGATTTGTGTAATCCCCATATGAGGGCTTGTATGGGCGAATGTGCCCTATAAAGCTCGAGTTAATATATGGAACCCGGGAGTTGCCGGGATTACATTGTGTACTCTGATTTGTTATGAATGTGATATTCCGCGTAGTAATTGTATTCGAAAAGTGATTATGAGACCAAGTTTATAAATGATTTCGAAAGGAAATTGTGAAAACCCCGTCATGTGATGGGTTAGTAAAATGTAGTTTTGTTTCTTATTGGTCTCTATTTCACTTTAATTGCGTATTTCGGATATTAATTACGGCAGGGGGTTACATTTTGGTATCAGAGCTGCAGTTCCTGGCAAAAATGGGAATTTGCTAGGATAGTGGCAGTAGTTGCTGCCTTAAGTCATAGAGAATGACTTTGTTTGTTGTGGTATACACATTAAGGTCCCTGCTGGTTGTGGCTATATGTGATCTGTGGACTGTGTATACATTATTTGATTATCGGGGAGTGGTGAATCATTGTGGAATCGAATGATATAATGGTTTACCTGAGCAATAGATGTGTAGATTCAGAGGTGGAGGTAATCAGACCCATCATCTGATTAGAGAACTAAGGAAAATGATTTCCTAGATGTGTGATATTGAGGTTCTAGGTTGATCATGGCTCCAACCTAGATGTTGGGTAGGTAACCCAAGGTGGTATGATGTTACATGTAGTGACGTCATACAGAGCTTGTGGGTGTAAAGGCCTTAAGACCTAGGGGACCGGTGTGCCTTAGGCTGGCAGAGATATTTGAATTTGAGTTGGAGTTGATGATGCTCCGTGAAACGAGGGAAGTGGTTTCCTGATTCAATGGAGGTTAAGACTTTGAGAACTAGATTGAATTGTGCTCCAAGGGTCAGACTCAATAGCTGGGCTGATTCTTAGGAGTTTGACTTGACCTAGATGGTCCGTGGTACCAGGATGTGGTACTAGATTGGAATTGAAATATGTGTCAGGTATCCTGAGGTTGCTAGTGTTCATCTAGCACAGGGAAAAGTGATTCTAAGAAGAATTTGAATTTGAAAGAGTTATCTATAAGGATTCGGAGTGGAGAGGGCAACCTACGGGGAGTTCTGATCGGAGAGGGCTACCTACGGTGACACCTGATCGGTTAGGCTATATGTGAGTCCTGGGTGAAATGTGAGTAACCCAGCTGCCTGCCAGGCTCAGTGTAAGGGCCGGCCAGCGGAGCCCTGGTACGTAGTTGACCAGGGGGTGGGCACTCTGAAGGGGTGTGACAATATAAAAAAAAATTGTGACAGCCACCGTGACGACAAACCCTAGTGTGCAGCTGCCGTGACGACGAACCTTAGTGTGCACTCGCCATGACGTTGAATCGTAGAATAGAGCTCTGGGAACGTTGGGAGTATGGGATCTCAACGAAGTGCTGGTTATGGCTTTGAATGATTCAAGTTGAATCGGGCCAAGGTCTGACGCAGATGAATATATGTTGTGAATGTTGTCAGTTGTGGTGGGAGATTCTTATGGGACTCCTGTTAAATCAACTTGACATTGTTAAAGCACAGATAAGGAGATTGACCTCAAAGTGTGCAGCGGAAGCGTGATGAATGTGATATGTTTGAGAATTGTGTTGAGCAGAAGCTCGAATTTGCAGAAAGTACAATGCGTTAGTGATGGCTTCGGGAGGTAAAACTTCGGGGTCAAGTTGTATTGTGAAAAGGGGTCTTGAAGGATCCCAGTACGTGAAAAGAGTTTGAGATATTGAAGGTGAAGTTGTTAATATGCCTGGTTCCAGCTTGTTGCAATTGTACATTGTGAGTCTCTCACCTGCTGCCGCATGGGGTGATTCCTATGTCGGAGGACCGTGCCTTTGGGGCGGTGGTTATACGGGGGACAGGCTATTTGTGAAGGCCGACGGGCCATTTGTGAAAGCCAGATAGCTATATGAGCTATAAGGCTATGTGTATGCACTGCCACGCCAATAGTCCCTGAGTAGCTAGCAACGGTTCGGGTAAAGACTGTGTGTCTTCTCGGCGGAGAAAGGGGATGAGGGTGGAGTGTGATGTTGAAGCCGAAAGGCTATTTGTGAGCACCGCTATGCCAACAGTCCCTGAGTAGCTAACAACGGTTCGGGTAAAGACTGTGTGTCTTTCCGGCCGAGAAAGGGGATGAGGGTAGGGTGTGATAATGGATTTTCTTGTGAGTCCTGGGTGAAATATGAGTAACCCAGCCACTGTCGAGGGGCATCCCCAGCGGGGGGTAAAACCGGGGTGGGCACCACCGGCACGGGGCATCCCTAGAGGGGGTAAAACCGGGGTGGGTGTGACAATAATTGAGTAACCTAGCCACCGTCGCGGGGCATCCCCAGCGGGGGTAAAACCGGGGTGGACACCACCGGCACGGGGCATCCCTAGAGGGGGTAAAACCGGGGTGGTTGTGACAATAAAATTGTGAGTCCGGTAACCCACGGGCATCCATCGGACGGGTGTGATGTGGGAGCCAGCCACGCAGCGGAAGCATGGGCACCAATTAAGGGGGGTGTGACAATAAAAGGCGCCTGGATAGAAGAGACTGAGACTCTAGGTGGGCCATTACGGTCAGGTACTTTGGATAAAAGAAATTGAGATTCCGAAGTGACCAGATGATGTGATATTGTGTTGATACCCAAAAGTCCCGGTTACCACTAGCGGAGTCACTGGTGGGTGTACGGGTGAGGGCGACACCATGAAAGTTGATACAGATGTGATATTGTTGTGAATTCCCAAAAGTCCCGGTTACCACTAGTGGAGTTACTGGTGGGTGTACGGGTGAGGGTAAAGCTATGAAAGTGGATATAGCAGAAGCTGAATGTTTGTGTATACAGCTGAGGCTGTCGTTTGATGTATTGAGGTTGTGGTGTTTACTCCCGGAAGGGGTAACCAGATTGAGTTGAGCAGAGTGGTGGCCTATGCTGCCTAACTGCCAAAATCTTATGAGATGGCTCATGATTTAGAGCCTCCAGGTATTGTGGTTATGTGATCATAAAGTGTTGTGGCAATCGTATATGGAGGTGATTGCAATTGTTGGCAAATGTATAGTGATTGTGTTTGTGCGGCAATCGTGAAATGGGCCGATTGCAGTTTGTGGCAACTGAGTTGCATTCATTGTTGGAGATTCTTGCGAGAATCGAATCTGTGGAGTACCGTTTGTGTGGGTGGTCTAGAAGGGACCATCTAATGTGAAATGAATTGTGAAACGGTAGCTGTTGTGAAGAAGCATCCGTAGTTTGTGGATTAAGTGGTTCGACAAATTTCGAGGACGAAATTTATTGAACAGAGGGAGAAATGTAATATCCCGAATTTTGAGGCTTGAGCTTAGAGAATAAGCCTGAGATTAGTGGATTGCTAAGCCCCGGTTTAGCAAGATCCCAAATTGTGATTAGGGTTTAATGACTACAAAAGTGGACGTGGTTAGTGATTAATGAACCCTTTTAGAGAATATAAAGAGGATTGTAGTCGCTTGTGTTATGAGCAACGCCAAAACCCTGTATTTGAGTTCAATTGTGGATTAACATCCAAATTGACTTAGAATAGAGGGAAGAATTGAATGGTGTATTGTGATGGAAATGGTGTCATGTTGTGGTATTTAATCATTGGAATTGTTTTAAATTGGATTGGACACATTGGTTGCAAAACTGGAAATGCTGTCCAGTGAAACTCTATTCTGGGCTGTCAGTTTGTGTGAACGTTTTGAATGACCAAATGGTGTCTAAAAATTATGAAACTTACCAGTCTTATAGTTCATATCTCAAGCTTCAAAATGGACATATAATTTGTGCCATTTCATGTTGGGAACTGAGAGATATGACTGTCCAAAGTTTGAGGTCGAAAATGGACTCTGTTTTGGGGCAGTGATGACATTTGTGTAATTCTGGAATTTTTTGGTGATTTTTAGTATTGGTAAATATTTTTCCTATAAAGAGGACTTCAATACCTTTCATTTGGCTTTGGAATCACCTCATTTCGATTTTTCTAGAATTAGTTATGATTTTTCAAAGTTTGGGCAGAAAATCTGCCAGAAAATCCGAAAATGGGAATTATGACATCATCTCAATACAAGATGACATCAGCATGGAATTAAAAGCATTTCCACCATCTTCATCAGCCATTTCACGACACCATTCCAGAAAAAAAGACGTGAGAGAGAGCTTGGAGAAAATAGAGAGAAGGAAGGAGAAGTCTCACAAGGTAGGTCGATTTCTTCGGTGAATTCGTACCTAACGTGTATAATCTTTCTCCTAAGCTATTCCTCTATGTGAATTAAGGTTTTGAAGCAAAGAATTTCATGGTTCAAAGAGGCCAGGGTTCAGCCAAATTTGGAAAAAGCTAGTGGGAGCTTGAGGTAACTTCCAAACTTTCGTATATTGCTTATTCTGGTTGCTGTGGGCAATTTAATCGGTGAAATTTCGCCGGATTGCCATTGGTTGTAAAAATGGAAAATGGGTTTCCCTAGGGGTTATGCTGCCCAAATTGATACTAAATGGTAGTTGTGACCTAATGGAATAGTCAATAAAGTGGTTAGGAGTGGAAAGAAACACGTTTACGGAGCCGAAACCGAAAAACCCCAATTTTCCCCTTAAAACCCATATATTTCGGCCAGCATTGTAAATGGGTCTTGGAGTTGGATTTTCAATGATTTGATGATTCCATTGGATTCAGTGGGCGAAAATAGGTGGGGTTACAGTTGGGCACTTTTTCGGAAAAGGCCGAGAAAGCATAATTACGGAAACGCCCCTAAAACCCTAAAAGTAGGGCTGCCAAGGGTAATTTCGTAATTTGACATTGAATTTGATAATTCCGAGTCGGGAAATGGATTCCTTGGGCGAAAATATGTAAGAATAGCCCATGTCAAAGTTTCAAGAAAAGTACAGCCGGACCGGGTACGGCGGGGCCGGGCCGGGTCCCCGGGGGTATTTTAGTAAATTTTCAATATAGCCTCATATAACCCCCAGAAACACTATGGAAGTGTCTAAATGGTACATTTGACATTGTAGGATCGAATGTGAAGCCCCGAGTTGCTGGCACGCAAATCGAGGAGAAAAGACTGGAGGTAGGGGACTTACCTTACTTGCATGTATTTGATATCTTTGCTTGTGTAGTGATGTATGTGATTGCTTTACTTGATTGTGTAGAGCATATTTGAATAAATGAAGCTCTGTTTCTGTTTTGCTGTGGCCATAGTTTTGTTACATGAAACTTTGAGCATACAGAAATGTCATTATGTGGCATGCATCTAGATAAAGCTAACATGTCATACACATAGCATCTATCATGCATGCATTATGGTATCTGTTTCCTACTGAGATTCTCTCGAATCTCACCCTCCCCTACCAACAATTTAGACAGGGTAGGTGGATCGAGGATGGAGTAAGCAATCAAAGGCGACAGAACTCGTTCGGGTTGTAATCTTGTGATAGGTGGTTATCAATGCATGTTTAGGATGAGTATATTTGGTTATGTGTTTGAAATGAGTTGTTGGATATTTGTATATGTATGAGAAAGATTTGTGTAATCCCCATATGAGGGCTTGTATGGGCGAATGTGCCCTATAAAGCTCGAGTTAATATATGGAACCCGGGAGTTGCCGGGATTACATTGTGTACTCTGATTTGTTATGAATGTGATATTCCGCGTAGTAATTGTATTCGAAAAGTGATTATGAGACCAAGTTTATAAATGATTTCGAAAGGAAATTGTGAAAACCCCGTCATGTGATGGGTTAGTAAAATGTAGTTTTGTTTCTTATTGGTCTCTATTTCACTTTAATTGCGTATTTCGGATATTAATTACGGCAGGGGGTTACACACTCTGTTTTTCGGTTTAGAAGATAGAGGAAAAAGAAGATATGCAAACTCAAAATCATGGCTAAACATTTAGAAATTTGACCTCTTTTTAACCCATATTGCAAACTCTATTTTGTTGCATAAATTACAGAACCAAAGAACCTCAAATCAAACCTTAAATTTAACATGCAATTGCACAACTCTACCTTTCATAGTGACAGCAACTTCCTCCCAACAATAGTCAACTTTTGCAACAAATTAACCCCAATAATAGCAAGAACCTTCCAAAATGAAGTTTGAAGAGGGTTTAGAAGACTCACCTAAGTAGAATTCTATAATGTCATGTGGATTCTAATCACTCCTTCCTCTTTTTCGGCAATCACTCAAGCTCCCACTCTCTAGGCTCTCTTCCTTGCTCTCTCTCTCTCAGCTCACTCATTTTTTTCTCAGCTAAAAGTGTGTGTGTGTTGAGTGAAGCAAAGGATTAGTGAATAAAAGGGAGGGCTTAATGTAGTAAAGGTGATAAAAGACCTTTTTGCCCTTCTACGAATCCTTTATTTGCAATTTTGGTCCTTTTCTAAATTCAATGAAAACACTAACTAAGTTTTCGAAATTAATCCTTAATTAAATATATGGATTTTCTTCCTCAATCAGCTTCTTCACCTAATAAAATAATTTCCCTTAAATTTCTAGGCTAAAAATTAACATCTAACTAGTTTTCCTTGAATTTTTGGAAAAAACAGACTTTTTAATTCCCAAAAATTAACTTTAAAATTATTTAAGTCATTTTTGGGGAATTAACTTATAGAGCATCCCATCTTGGCTCTGATACCAAGATGGGGGAGTGCCCCGAAAGTTGGAGGAAAGAGGAGAGAGAAGGGAGTGAAGTAGGAAGAAGACAAACTTCTTAAAACATGATTAAAATGAAATAAACATGCAGAGGGGATGTTTTGGAATGAACTTAAAGGTGAATGAACTAAAAGACGGTAGAACCTATTGAACTCAGCTCATAGAATCTGCCTCTCAATTCATCAGAGGAAGGGAAAGGATATGATGCAAGTAGATAAAAACTAAATAGTTTATTGAATATAAGTACTTACTAGTATAAGGGATATAAGGAAGGAGGAAGGAGGAGGATGTAACTATGTCTCTCTAAGATCTTTTCTCTCTAAACCTCTGGAACTAAAACTTGTCCCAGCTAGTGAGAGTGGCTTGTCTTAAATATATAGACTTTGTTACTGTTTGAATAGTGTTTTAACTTTTAACCTATTAGTGACTAGTACTGTTTGAACAGTTTCAGTTATAACCCTATTTACACAGTACTGTCGACATTACAATGACACTATACATTTTAGTGCTACAGTGCTTGTTTAATCACAACAAAAAATTAAAGCAAATAAAAATGCTAAGTCTTTGGGTATGCTAAGCCCTTGTCCAAATTGACAACAAATTCTTGTTCGTCATCCTCTTAATTGTCTGAGGCTGATGAAGAGACTAGTTGACTAGTCGAAGGAGTTTGATCCCATTGTTGAAGGATTTGCAGCATTGAATTGAGTTGGTTGATCAAGTTAGTCTTGTCTGTAGTTGTTGCCAGGATTGATTGGATCCTTGATTTTTGATTCAAGAATTTACTTTGTTTGATCATGTAGAGATGTTGAGGATTTTCCTTAAACCATCGTTCTACTGCTTTTGTGTTGATCTGAGTGATATTGAATCTTGCTCACCACCTTACAAAAAGAAGTCTTTGGAATACTGGTAGGAGTGTTGATCCTTCATTTGTTGGAGAAAATCTATATTACCAGGAGAAAATATAGGATGTAGATAATTTTGAAAGGAATAAAGATAAATTGGAAAAAGATCCTCACCAATGTTAAACTTTTGTTTAATAAGTCAAAGGCTTGTATTACCTTTAGTGGAAGAATTTCTAGTATTGGATCAAAAAGCCTCCACTAATGTAAAAACCATTAAGGAAAGTGGTACTTGGTTTTTGTTTTGAAATAAATAAACCAAGTATGTTTAAAAAGTTCATTTTGATCCCAAAAGATATTGGACTATGTATCAACATAATCCCAATAATTATATCCTTCAGTATCATATTCTATCCCAAAAATTTTTGGTTTATGTAAATCTTGTCCCCACTGGGAAGGGCTGAGAACTTTCAAAATTTGAAGAGTAGAGTGAGTTATTAATGATTATCCTTTTTGTCCTTCTTTTGATCCATCTCGATAGACTCAAAATGAACCAAAATTATGTAACAGCCCACAGACAGTAGCTGGCAGGGCCTATACAGCCACATAGTACCAGGCAGGAATTGTCCCCTCATCTTAGGGATTTATTTCTCCTACCTAAGGACTCAAGGCCATGACCAAAGGATAAGTTATGCCTTAAGAGCCACTTGGCAGCCATGTGCGCCTTGGCTAATAACTTATTTATCCTAAATTTGGATTTTAGGATCTAACAATAGCTTGAGCTAGACGCAAAGTATAGGACCGATAGACAGGCAAGGGAAAGGCGATCTAGGTAGTGAACTTACCTCTCCTACATATATTTGATTTTTGTGCTTGTGTATTAATGCACGTGATTGCTTTGCTTGATTATGTGAAGCATAAATGAATGATTGAAGCTTTGTTTCTATTTATGCTATGGCTATAGGTATATTGTCTAAACCATTGAGCACGCTGATATGTCATTGTGTTAGAATGAGTTATGTAATGCAAGCATGTCATACATTAAGCACTTATCTTGCATGCATGTTAGTACTGTTTACTATTGAGATTCTCTAAAATCTCACCCTCCTCAAACCAACCATTTAGACAGGTGATCATAAGAGGTGTGATGATAACAGAAAAGAGGACTGCACATAGAGAAATGTTGTAGTGGAACGAAGATAGAAGGATGCCTGAGTTTTATTAAATGGGTTTAGACACCCTATTAGTCCTGTGCGGATAAGTTATTTGTAATTATTATGTATGAACCCCTATGGGGAATTTCTATAATCATATACATATTATCAATCTATTCATACTATTCATGTATGGCTACTAAACTGCGCCTTGCTACTCTAGTTAATATCGGTGTTAAGTGGTATGTAAGGCGAGGCCTTACATTTTGGTATCAGAGAAAGCAATTATGACAACATGATAGTATATTAATAAGGTCTTGATTATATAGTAAACGGAGATATGCACATAATGGGGCACGAGAGCATTGAATTTCCCCTTTTCCTATGAGGCAGTATCAGAGAAATGGAGAATACCTTAGGGGTATCCAATATTACCATGCTAGTCTAAGGGCGGTATAAGGATGTCACTGACATCGAGGGAGCAGATCCAAATGACAACTTGGTGGAATTCAGGAAGCATAAATCTGATACGTGTTCAAGTACATGTATCAGCACTGATATACCATCTAGAAACATTTACACCATGGTTTTATTTTATGATGGAAGTTGTAACCTTATGAATAGTATTGAACCTTCAATAATGTTTTAAGGATATTACCTAGATACTGTAAAGGTTAGAATAGGCACTATTAATCATGATTTTAGCATGCCTATTGGGTATAACTGAGGAAAATGATTTTCGATATGTGTAATATTGAGGTTTTGGATTTCATGATGAACCTAAAGTTGGGTTAGAGATAGAGTACTCCCAATAATATACCGTGCCTATATAGTGTCTACAAGTATATTGATATGCCCAGAGAGAGGACTGAGGTACCTTATATTGCCAAGGTGTATGGGTGTTATGGAGACATTTTTGATATCAAAGCATGTTAAAGATGTGACTAATCAATCCATGATCGGGGGTTCTCATAATATGATATGTGGTGAAGTATTAGCTCTTACCTCGACATAGCCAGGCTGGTTGCGTCGCACTGGTTGTTTGCAGTCAAAAGGCTAGGCGTAAAATATGTGTTCTGAGGCAATGTGGTCAACAATATTATATCAAGTACAGTGATACGGACCTGTGTCGTTAGTAGTAAGGCGACCTTTCTAATGTGCAAGGACATAATCTATGTGGTATGTGATCTGTGTGTGGTATAATCTATGCGTTATGCAATCTCTGTGTGGTATGCAATTTCTGTGTGGTGCAATCTAAGTGGTAGGTGATCTTTGTATGGTATAATCTGTGTGTTATCTAATCTCTGTGGGATGCGATATGTGAGATGCAAAGTATGTGGTAGGTCATCTGTGTAGTTTGTAGTGAATAGTAGGGCATAATGGTAGCAGGGGAGCTATGTACGTGAATTCTGGTTACATGCTTCATGGACATCATTTAAGTATATTGAATAATAAGGGAAGGACTAAGTAAAAAGAAGAGATTCCCAAATTGTAGACATTCTAATTTTGAGGATGAAATTAATTTAACAGGGGGAGAACTATAACACCCCAAATTTTATTCACCAATAATTTAATGGAATAAATGGTGCATATTCATGATTATAGGAATTAAACACTAAAAATTTGAAATGTGAATAGTACTACTAGTGAAATTTCCTACGAGGCAATGAGTTTTTCATATGGTTTTAGATGACCAAATGATGACAAAAAATTTTAAGATTTTATAGGATAAAAATAGACATCTTAAGCTTTAATTTGATAGGTAATGGGTAATTGTTTGACTTGTATAATAAAACATATGGATTTTTTAATTTAACTTAGTGAAACTAGCTAGCATATATGGCAGTGTCCAAAAACAATAATTCTAGGAAGTTTGAAATTCTAGTTGGTTAAAGATTATATTTTTCTTTGAAACTAGACTTAATAAGGGTTTCATAGCCTTTGGATCACCCAATTGAAATTCTACAAATAAAGATATGAATTTTCAAGGTCTGATAAAAATTCTGCCCAGATTTCCAACAAATGTGAAAATGGAAAAAAAATGTAAGGGCAAAATGGTCATTTGACCAATAAAGCAAGCAACCATTTATTTTACCCTTTAATTGGGACAAAATTTAGGTGAAGTAGGAAGCAAGAAAGGAAAATACTTGGCTAGGAATAATTCAAGAAGGAAAATTTGTGGCCAAGTAATTAAGCACATGGTAGAATTTCTATAAAATATTATATTTGTGTAAATAGTTGGGATAATTGGAGGAAACTAACTTGGGTGTATTATGGGACCCTTAGGATGTCATTTATGGGCCAAGGACAGGAAGGAAATTTTGTTCAATAGTAATGGAAGGGATTATGACACACTTAGTAGAAGATAAGCCCAAAGTACAAGTGTTGTCATAAATTGGATTTATTAATAAAACTAATTAAGGAAAATGAGAGAGATATTTTAAAACACTCGGTTCTTCTTTCTCTTTCTCATTTCCGTCTAAGCCTTACAAAGAGAGAGAGAGAGAGCTTAAGAAAATAGAGAGAAGGAGGAGCTCAAGGAGGAAAATCAAAGGTAAGTACTTGTGATTTCAAGTGTTCTTGTCTTCTAACTTGTGTAAAACCTATTTTAATCTCTTCTTCTCCATGGATATTATGCTTAGCATGCACGATTCCAAGGGAGGAGAGAGAGGGGAAGATGTTCTAAGGAGAGAAAGCTTGAGAAATCAAAGGTAACTTCAAGAATCTCAATCCTTTTGGTAGTATGATATTGTTGTTATGGTTCTTGACTTGATTTATGGATTGATTGGTTGTTCTGTAAATTTGGGATGTTGAAACCTTGAGGGGTTATGCTACCCAAATTTACTTAAATCATGTCTAATAAGAGTCTAAGAGGTTTAATAAGTAGTTAGGAGGGAGAAGGAAGGAGCTTTAAGGATTAGATCATGAAAATCACATTTTGCCTTTTATTAGCATAAGTTTCGGCCAACACCAAAAGTAAGGGAAGGAGTTGGAATTTCATTAATTTGAGGGTTCTATTGTGTTTAGGAGGGAAAATTATGTAGGGTTGATGTTGATCCTGTTGTGAGAAAAGGCCTAGAAAATGAAATGACAAAAAATACCCTTAAAACCTTAAATTTGGGGCTGCAAGGGTATAATGGTAATTTGGGAATGAATTTGACAAAACCAATATCAAAAATGGATTCCTTGGGCGAAAATATATAGGATAAGCCTGAGTCAAAATTTATGGAAAAGTACAATTAGCCGAGGTAAAAAGGGATTTAAACCTTGACCCTAAGGGCATTTTGGTAATTTTGTGGTTGTAGACAAAGATAACCAACACAATAAGTTTAGAATTAATTTGAGTGACTAATAACTCATTTATCCTAAATTTGGATCTTAGGATTGAACAATAGCTTGAGCCGGACACAGAGTATTGGACAGATACACAGGCAAGGGAAGGGCCATCCAACTAGTGAACTTACCTCTCCTGCATGTATTTGATATTTTTGCTTGTGTATTGATGCATGTGATTTCTTTTCTTGATTATGTGAAACACATATGAATGATTGAATCTCTATTTCTATTTATGCTATGACCATAAGTATATTGTCTGAAACATTGAGCACGCAGATATGACATTATGTTAGCATGAGCTATGTAAAGAAGCATGGCATGTATTAAATACTTATCTTGCATGAATATTTATATTTTTTAATACTACTAAGATTTTCTCGAATCTCGACCTCCCCCGACTAACCATTTAGACAAGTGATCACAAGAGGAGTGCTAATAATAGAAAAAAGGATTGCACGCAGAGAAATGCTGTAATGGAACGAAGATGGAAGGATGCCCAAGTTTCATTAAATGTGTTTAGATGCCCTAGTAGCCCTGTATGGCTACATTATTCGTAATTATTATATACAAAGCCCCATGGGGAATTTCTGCAATCATGTACATATTATCAGCATATGCATGTTATTCCTGTGTTCCCACCGAATTGTTCCTTGCTACTCTGGTTAATATCGGTGTTAAGCAGTATGTAAGTTAGGGCCTTACAAATTAAATCATAATATTATTTAGTTTTTCTCAAATCTATAAGCCTGAAATGAAATCCAGAGGAGAAAATATTGAGAGCTGCTTGGTTTGGATTTGGGTGGAAGAACTTTGGTTCCACCTAAACAATATGCCTTACATAGTTTCTTTGTGAAAATAACGCATGTCCATGTTGGCGTATGTTTGGGTTTGGCTAACATTTACTTTGGATAAAGAAGCCACAATATCTGTTGCTTTTGAGTTGGAGGAGCAGAGAATTTTGGCTGAACCTATAGCTTGGAAGGTGCTTGATTCAGTAAATCATACTCCTGTTTGGTTATATCTCCTTAAGGAATTGGAGGAAGAGTTGTCCCTTTCACCAATACTTGTCCCTAAATTGTTTGTGGAAGCTTCTTTTGGGCCTGAGCCTGTGCATAAGACTATAATGTCTTGTTTGTTAAAGAGGCTTTCGTTTGAGATTTCTGGATAAAAGACCCAAATGGAGTAGATGTCTCCATTTGAGATTGTTTCTGCTTCTTTTAGAATCCTTGTGTTTGAGACCCTTATTGCTATAGAAGTTGCTACAAATTGCCTCTAGTTGATCACTAGAGATTGTTTGACTTTGGGCATCTTGCATGATACCCTTAATTTATCATCAGGTTCTTTCTTTTTTTTGGGCATTTGGGGGTGTTTGTATTAAGAACAGTTTTCTCTTAGATCTACCTACCCTGTAAAAACTCTCTGGTGAGAAAATGTGGTAAGGAGTTTGAAGTGCCTTTGATAAATTTAATGTTAAAATCAAAGACACTTAAAATAGCTTGCTATCAGGTAAAAATTTGTTTTGATGCAAGGTTTTTAACATCTTTTTGTAAAACGTCTATTGCCGATTTACAATCAATGCGGACTAAAAACCTTTGGTTTAAAAGATCAGATTGAAATTTGGAAATGCATGGAACAATTGCCAAAATTTCATTTTTAATCATGGAATAATTTTGTTGTGCATTATTCCAGTATTTAGATGTAAAAGATATAATTTTCTCTTTACCATCTATACACTATTTGAGAATGCCATCATAAAAAATGTTAGAGGCATCAGTTTCAACAATTTTGTAAGCAGAGGGATCAGGAAGGCTAAGACAAGGAAGCTCCCTAACCTAAAGCTTGATCTGATTAACAATGTTTGAATGAGCATCTGTCCACAGAGGAGGACTTGCTTTGAGACATTGGTGAAGCAGTTTAATAAAATATCTAAGATGAGGAATAAACTCAGAAACGTAGTTTAAAAATCCCAAAAATCATTGAAGTTGTGTTTTATCAATGATTTGATAGAGAAATTTATCAACAAATTGAATTGCTCTTTCAATCTGCGTTATGGATACCTGGTAAATCTAATGACCAAGAAACCTAACTTTAGTTTGAAAAAGACTAATTTTTGGTCTAGAAACTACTAAACCATTTGTTTTTACAACTTTAATAAATTTGTCAAGATGTTTGAAATGTTGATCTATCGAATGAGAAAAAATCAACATATCATCAATATAAACAATGATGAATTGACTATAATCATTGAAGATCTCATTCAAGATCCTCTGGAATTCAGAGGGAGCATTTTTTAATCCAAAAGGCATAACGTTCCACTCATACTGACCAAAAGGCACAGTAAAAGCAGTTTTATACCTATCATTTTCAGAAATTTGAATCTACCAAAATCCTGATTTCATGTCAAATTTTGAAAAGATTTTTGCACAATCCGAACACTTTAGTAAATCAGATTTGTTTAGGATTGGATACCTAATCCATTACAACGCTTCATTTAAAGGCTTGTAATTGATGACAAGTCTAGGAGCTCTATACTCTATCTTTGCATTCTTATTTACATAAAAAGAAGCACAAGACCATGGGCTTTGAGATTTACGGATCAATTTTTTGTTCAGAAGTCCTTGAATTTCCTTTTTATAGGTTTCAAGAAGTTCTGTAGTCATTTGAATAGGTGGCACCTTAGTTGGTATTTGTTTTGTAGAAAAACTTGTTTCATAAGGCAAATCAACCACGTGTCTTTTTGCATTCCAAAGCGCATTTGGTAAATCTGAATAGATAGTTTTATGAATTTTTTCAAGACAAGTTTGAATTTTTTGTTTAACTTGTGTTTGACACAATTGTGTTTCTATATGTTTAAAATAAATATCTTCCTTCAAAAAATTAATTTGTTGTTGTTTTGAAAAAAGGAGATTTAATTCTTTAACTCTAGGTTTTTGAGTAAAAGGAGACAAATTTTTTTACCCAAATGTTGTTTTGAAATTCCATTTTCATCAGTCATATATGGGAATAATAGCCTTGCAAATGACACCCCAAGAATAATTTGGGTTCCCATATCTTTAACCAATACAAATGTGGTTTTAATCTTTAAACCTTCGTTTTCAATAACAACATTTGAAACTTTGTACCTGACGTCTAGACGTGAGCCATTAACGCCATGAAACCTTTCGGTTGTTTTCGCAAAATATTTTGTAGGAATGATTCCTTCTTTAAAACAATTAGATTAGCTCATGTGTCAAACAAAATAGTTTGTTCTAAAACAAAATCATTATTAATAATGATCTTGGCATGAACATAAAATTTTTGAATTGTTGTTTCTGAAATTAGGTTTAAAATGGTCCAGAAAGATCTTCATCTTCCTAATCAGATGGTGTTTTTTACTGCCTATTGGTTTGGGTATTAGATGCAAGCTGGATATCCTAGATTTAGGATATTATAGTTGCAGGGGTGTCTTGTTGGAGTTTAATGAGGCAAACTTCAGTTTTAATGTTATTTACCTCATACTAAAGATTTTGGAGGGTTTTTTGTTTAACAAAATGTTTAAAACTTCTGTTAAATCGTACTTGTTAAAAAGTACATATGGTTTGGAATTTGATGAACTTGGGGTTTGATTGAGAATTTCTCTTAGTTTGAACAAATACTCTCCTTTATCAGAATCTAGAAGTATATTAATGATATCAAGAAGTAAATCTTATTCCTTCGAGATAACATTAATTTTTGAAGATGAGTTTTCTAAAAAATCTTCATTTTGGATTTTATTAAGATCTTTAGAAGAACTAGATTCAGACTTAGAAGTTTCAATCAAAATATTATTTATTTGTTCAAGAAGAGGTTGCTCATTTTTTAAATTTTTCCTAGTTTCTGAGCCAGATGACAATATTTGGAAATATGACAAGGTTTACCACATTTAAAACAAGTGATTTTCTATTGTTTGGGAAAATCAATTTTTGGTTTGGAATGAAATTCAAGTTTAATTCTACAAGGACATTTATTATGTTTATGTTTTCAGTAAATGTTTTTTCTTTTTGTGGTACTATTTTCAGTGAGGTTTGGATTGCTGCAAGTAGAAAATCTGAATTGTACGTTCACAGAAAGTTCCTAATTCTTTCCGACTTGTAGCCTTTTCTTTGACTAGTTGATATTGGATTTTGTCATCCTGACAAATTTTAAGGGAAGTTTTTTGAACATAAGTGATCAGTTGACCATATGTCAAGTGCTCATAAGGGATGTTGCCATCATTTTCTCTAACTTTATTATCTAAAGATGTAGGTAATCCAGCTAGGAATTTTTCTTTCCAATATGGTTGATTGGCATCATCTTTGGTGAGTACTTTCACCAGTAATGTATCTCTATACCATCTGAAATCAGATAGAGTTCTGCACTTAAGATTTGAAAGGAGGTCTGCTGAATGATCTCTCCATATAGAAGGATCACTAACAAAATGTTTAATAATTGTAAAAATAAGAGTGTTTATAGAATCAGGAATGGATTAGCCATTAAATGTAATGGGTTTTCCATTGATTCAGTTTTAACAAATATAAAAATGGAATTTTTATCTTTAGAGGAAAGATAATTATCCCATCATCCTTTGAGTTGTCCATTAAAACCAAAAATAAAAGGTTAGTGATCATTTCATCTAAAAAATCATTTTGAGTTTGGTACATTGTGCTTACCATTGTCATTTGTTGAAGAATTTAAAGGATGTTTGATTCGATCTGACCATCTATGTTCCATTCATAGAAGTTGTTAGCATTAAAAGTTTTGTAGTTTTGGTTTATTCTCTCTTCAACCAAAATATCTAGAGGGCTAGCTCTATGGTAATAGAGTTTCGAAGGCTATTTCTAGTGTTATTGGTTGATTTGAAGTTGGGAGTCATTTGGCTCAGAATGGTTGGAGTTATTTTCTGAGGTTTGGGAAACTTGTTCAAAATTCATAACATCTTTAGATCTTGATGATGAAGATTTAGGTGTTTAGGGATAGTTGTGGTTTGAAGTTGGCTGATTTGTCATTCAACTTTCTTTAGTAAATCAAACCGAGTTTTGGTTTTAAAATTTGTCCTAATTTTTGGGTTTATTTGAAAAGATTTAAAAATTGGTGTTTCAATCCTAGGTTCAGGTTTGTTTGAAGGAATTGGTGTTTGAACAAAATAATCACCCAATACCTAAAGATACTGGTTAGTGTAGTTGTTTTGTTCAACAATATTTCTAATATCCCGAGAGTCAATAGGGTTTTCTATGTTTTTGAATTTGAAAGGTGCATCGAAGATAGGTTGACATTTTTCATCTACTGTTTGTGGTATCTGCATAGGTTTTAGAGGAAGAGACTCAGAAGAAATAATTTCACCTTCAGAAGTTTTCCATTGTTTTTTCATCATATTAATTGTTTGAAGGAATGGATAGTCCAAATTTTGATCTTGAGCATATACTTCAAACCAATCAAAAAATGGAATATTCATTTGAATTTTTTCAAGGAATCTGGAGAATTTTTCTTGAACATTTTTTTCTAAACAAAACTTTGAAATTTTGTAAAATCCAATTTCTCTAAAGGGTATATTTCTCAGAGTAAAATTTCTTTTGCAAAGTTTGTTTGTCAATTTGAAAAATATTTTCTAAAATGGTTATAACATAAGATTCTCCTAATGATTAATAGGTCAGAGACTCAATTTATCTTAGGTCTTCGTCCTTTTCATAACTTGCTTAAGGAATATTTGAAGCGTTGTCAATTCCTTGGGTTGAAACATTAGAAGCTGGTTGTGTAGCTACCGATGGTGCAGTAGGTGCTATCATGTATATGACATATGGTGTTTGTGGTAGTGAATAACAAGAGTTCCTTGATGACTCTTTTCTAACAGATCTATAGTCTTCATATATTGAAGGCTTAGTTTTGATAGTTTGAGTGTAAGATTTTCTAGGTCTATCAAAAGATAATTTGACAGTCCTATCAGATGTTTAGATGATTTTACTTTTCTGAGGCATGGGTTTAGGAATAGGTTGTGTTTCCATTGTCCAGTCATCAGGTAAGTCTACATCTTTCCATATAACTGTTTTGGGAATGGCAAAATTTGCATTGGTATGGTCAGTTGAAAAGACTATTGTTTAGTCGTTATCTAGCGGGATTTGTACCATCGAGATGAATGAGTTTAAGACCTTGTATTGTATCCTATATATTAGGGCAACAGGTATAAATCCTAGTTTTATATTCAAACCGTTTAATTTGATTTTAAGTTTAAGAGCTTCAAGGACATGTTCATCGTTTAAATCTACCTTCCTATCTGGATAGCAGTAAAGTAGACAGGTCCATTATGAAGACCAACCTCTGCAGCCGCTAGCAGAGAGTCAGTAAAGGCTAGTGTCTGGTATTCGCAAGGCATACTAGATCAGATACGTTTAATCCTTTACAAATAAGGGGTTTAAGGGCAACTTGAACACATCCAAGGTGTAAAAAGTTATAATCCTTTTTATGTTGTTCAATTGATTTTCGTGAGAGAAGGAAAAAATCTTCCTTTTTGATTGAATAGGAATTGATTTTTCAACTGTTCTGATTATATAATCAGATTTGGAGAACTACTTCTTGTCCTGAGTTTGATAAAGTGAGTTTGATGCGATTAGAGATAAAGTCAAATCATCAATTTTCTAGTTTATGGTTTGATAAGAAATTTCTTCTTTAAAAATCTGTTTGGTTGATGAAATTGATTTCTCATTGTTTAGCGTAAAGTTTGATGGAGTAAGAGAAGAACTACTACTACCATGTTTGAAAGAAAATAAACGAAGAAGAGAGATATAATTTAAATTGCAAAATTTAAATTGATAGAATTTAAATGGCAGAATGAAAGGTCGCTGAATGAAAAGTGGAGAAGATAAATAAGCTGAAGAAAGTTTAAAGAAAGTAACCTAAAGAAAGATTTAAATAAAATCAGTAAATAATTCTCCCTTGACTTACTATCATTACCTTCTGGATCAATAATGGTACATTAATTAAAAACGTATTAGTTTTTATAGATTAAAATGTCTTGTTAAGAAATTAGCAATATTTCTCAGATCTAACTCTAGCCAACGCATAGTACCTAAAATATGTGCTTATCATACACTACTTCTTGGGGCACAAAGCATGCCTCAATACACAAGACTTATGGCCACCTCAACACATGGATGGACTCATGTATGATAAACAAGAACTATATACAGAATGACTAAGTTACTGCATGCTATTAAGTATATATCTTTAAATCATACTAATCCGCTAACAAAAATTTTAATGCCATAAAAATAGATCCAGATGTAAGAATCATATCCCTACTTCACCTTCAGGCTCTGATACCAAGATTGTGTTACTCAGATCTAAGTCTCCCCTATCTTGGTATCAGAGCCAGATTGTTAAGTAGGGATGTGATACTTATATCTGAATCTATTTTTATGGCATTAAAATTTTTGTTTGTGGATTAGTATGATTTAAAGATCTATACTCGATAGCATATAGTGACTCAGTCATTCTGTATGTAGTTCTTGTTTATCACACATGAGTCCATCCATGGGTTGAGGGATCTATAAGTCCCATGTGTTGAAGCAGGCATTATGCCCCATGCAGTAGTGTATGATAATCACAGATTTTATATACTATGCATTGGCTAGAGCTATATCTGATAAATTTACTAATTTCTTAACAAGACATTTTAATCTATAAAAACTAATACATTTTTAATTAGTGTATCACTACGGATCCATAAGGTAATGATAATAAGGCAAGGGAGAATTAAATACTAGTTTTATTTAAATCTTTCTTTAGTTTACTTTCTTTAAGCTTTCTTCAACTTATTTATCTTCTAAACTTTTCATTCAGCAACCTTTCATTCTGCCATTTAAATTCTGTCGATTAAATTTTGTAATTTAAATTATGTCTTCTTTTCTTCATTCTTTTTCTTTCAAACATGGTAGTAATAGTTCTCATTCTACTCCATCAAACTCTATGCTAAACAATGAGGAATCAAATTCATCAACCAAATAGATTTTTAAAGAAGAAATTTCTTTTCAAAACATAAACCAGAAAATTGATGATTGGACTTTACCTCCAATCGCATCAAACACACTTTATCAAACTCAGGACAAGAAGTGGTTCTCCAAATCTGATTATATAATCAGAACATTTGAAGAATCAATTCCTGTTTAACTAAAAAAGGAAGATTTTTTCCTTCTCTCGCGCAAATCAATTGAAAAACACCAAGAGGATTATAAATTTTTTTATATCGGATGTGTTCAAGTTGCCTTTAAACCCATTATTCATAAAGGATTAAATGTATCTTATCTAGTATGTGTTACAGATACCAGACACTATGCCTTTGCTGACTCTCTGCTAGCGGTTGCAGAGGTTGGTCTTCATAATGGACCTGTCTACTTTTACTGCTATCCAGATAGGATGGTAGATTTAAGGAATGAACATGTCTTTGAATCTCTTAAACTTAAAATCAAATTAAACGGTTTGAATATGAAACTAGGATCTATACTTATTACCCTAATATATAGGATACAGTACAAGATCTTAAACTCATCCATCTCGAAGAAACAAATCCCTATAGATAATGGCCAATCAATAGTCTTTTTAATTGACCATGCCAATGCAAATTTGACCATTCCCAAAACAATTATGTGGAAAGATGTAGACTTACCTGATGACTGGACAATGGAAACACAACCTATTCCTAAACCCATGCCTCAGAAAAGTAAAATCATCCAAACATCTAACGGGACTGTCAAATTATCTTTTGATAGACCTAGAAAATCTTACACTCAAACTATCAGAACTAAGCCTTTAATATATAAAGACTACAGATCTATTAGAATAGAGTCATCAAGGTACTCTTGTTCTTCACTACCGCAAACACTATCTGTCATATACATGGCAACACCTACTGCACCATCAGTGGCAATACCTACTGCACCATCTGTAGCAACACAACGAACTACTAATGTTTAAATTCAAGGAATTGACAACACTTCAAATATTCCTCAAGCAAGTTATAAAAAAGATGAAGACTAAAGATCAATTGAGTCTCCATCCTATTCATCATTAGGGGAACCTTACGTTATAAACTTTTTGGAACATATTTTCCAAATTGACAAACAAACTTTTCAAAAGGAATTTTACTCTGAGAAATATACCCTTCAGAGGAATTGCTTTTTACAAAATTTCAAAGGATCTATTAGAAATGAAATTCAAGAAAAATTCTCCAGATTCCTTGAAAAGTACAAATGAATATTGTTAGATCCTATATGTTTTGATGATAACAAAGATTGGATCACTAAAATAAAAGGATTTTATAACAAACAAATGAATTTGAACTAAGTGGCAAAGCATTACTTGAAGTAAGCACTTGAAGTAATAAACAATTTTTTTGAAGGCTCACTCGAGTAGCCACTCGAGTAAGAGAAGCCATTACTCGAATATCCACTCAAGTAAGCAAGAAAAATTTCATCCAGTGAAGCACTGCCAAAATTTGGAAGAATTTATTCAAGGGAGTACTCGAGTAATTTGCAAAGTTATATAGACCATTATTCGAGTAGCTACTCGAGTAACGTTATTCTCACAGGCATCACTCGAGTAGCCACTCAAGTAACTAGGCCAAAAATCTTCCAGTGACTCTCGGCCAAGAAATGATACATATCACTCAAGTAATCAGTGAGAAAAAGCCATTACTCGAGGGACCATCCGAGTAATCTGCAGAATTATTTGAAGCATTACTCGAGTAACCAGAAAGCAAAGTCTCGGCCAAGAAATTCATGCAATTACTCGATGGAGTAATCGAGTAATCTGCTGGGTTATTTGAAGGCCACTCGAGGGACCACTCGAGTAAGGAATGAAGAAAAAATGAAGGCCACTCGAGTAGCCACTCGAGTAACCAGATTACCACATTCAGCACCCGAGTAAATTGTAAAGGTAAAGATATGGCCACTCGACTAACCACTCGAGTAATCAAGTATTTTTAAGGTTTGCAATATATCACTCCATGTCTTACCCGAGTGATATCTGATGTAAAATGTTGATTTGCTCACTGCCATATTTTTGACAAGTTTACTCGAGGGAACACTCGAGTAACAAACTTGATCACTCAAGTAGCCACTCAAGTAAGGTAGTCTATAAATTAAGTTTTTTATCGAATATCTTTTGATTTGTTATCTATATGATTAACTCTTCATTTTATTAGTATCTTAAGTACATTTGCAGAGAAATAATGAAGAGATCATGCAAGAAGTGAAAAGTCAAACAAAAGTCCGAGCGTTCACCTACTCTACCTACTGAAAATGGATAGTTTTCAAATTCGAAGAATAGTCAACTGTTGCTGCGCGACTTTAATGGACAAGTTTGAATTGCTTCTAACGGACACTACAAATCATCTATATATATATGTAGCATTCAAAGAAAAGAAAAACAAGACACAAACTGAGATTATGTAACCCCCTTCCGTAATTATATCCGAAATATGAAATAAAAATGAAATTAGAGACCAATAAGAACAAAACTTATTTAAATTCTCATCTTCACGATAGGGTTTTCACAAATCACTTTCGAAATCTAATTAACCTGGTCTCATATTCAATTTTGAATACAATTACATCATGCGGAATATCACATTTAAACAAATATCAGAGTGTACAACAATATCATCCCGGCAACTCCCGGGTTCATATCTTTACATAGAATTCATAGGGCACATCCACCCTTTATAATTCTTCGAATGGGGATTACACAGTTCTCCTCAAATACAAATACAAATACCCAAATGCTCATTCCAAATGCATAATCAAATATTCTCATTCAACATATAACCAAGTATACATTCCACAATATATACAACTCCAAATCCAAATACGAATATCCAAATATACATCCCAACTATGATAACCAACTACCAAAATCTATAACCCGAACGAGTCCCGTTGCCCTTGGTTGCTTGCTGCATCCTCGATCCACCTACCCTATCTAAAATGTTGGTAGGGGAGGGTGAGATTCGAGAGAATCTTAGTAGGAAACAAATACCAAAATGCATGTATGATAAGTGTATAATGCATGACATGCTTGCAATACATATCATATGCCCATACCATGACACAACTGCATGCTCAATGTTTCAACAACACACTCATGGCCATAGCATAAATAGAAACAGAGCTTCAAACATCATATATGTTCCACATAATCAAGCAAAGCAATAACATGCATCAACACATTAACACAATATCATATACAGGCATGGAGGTAAGTTCCCTACACTCTTTCCACGTATGCTCTAGCTCCGCTTACTTGCGATCAGAACGAATACCAAACCACGTCCAGAGCGAATATCAACCCTATAACCAAGGCAAGGACATAGGGTTATTCTCTATTCCAAAACCTTACTTTCATATCACTTAAAGTTGGTTACCATTCACACCCTTTAGGTGGCTAAAATAAGCTCAACGAAAGCCTAAAGGATTGGGTCGTACTAGGTTTGAAATCACCTTTCAAAATCTTAAAATGCTGAAAATGGGGGTTGGCTGCAGCCAAGAACCCTCTGGCTGCAGCCAAAACACGCACAAAAGGTTTTTGGCTGCAGCCAAGAATTTCTGGCTGCGGCCAAAACGTGCACAGAAACTTTTGCGCTGCAGCCAGGATTTTCTGCTGCAGCCAAGGAAACTTTGAAAATTCATAACTAATTCCACAAAAATCGAAATGAGGTGATCCCAAAGCCAAATGAAATCTAATCAAGTCCTCTACACAGGAAAAATATTGGAATTTACTAGAAATCACCACAAAAATACAGAATTCCCCAAAACTCAAGACTGTCCCAAAACAGGTTCCATTTTCGACCTCAAAGTTTGGACAGCTATAACCCCCAGTTCCCAAAACGAAATGGCACAAAGTTTATGTCCATTTTGAAGCTTAGGAAGTGAACTTCAAAACTGGAAAGTTTCATAATTTTCTAACTTCATTTTCCCAGTCAAAACGTCCACACAAAAAAACTGCTCAGACAGAATTCACACTGGACAGAATTTCCAGTTTTGCAACCAATGATTCCAATCCAATTCAAATCAATTCCAATGATTAAATACCACAACATTACACCATTTCCAACATAAAACACAACCCAATTCATCCAATCCAAAATCACAAGAAAATCAGGGCAAAATTCGAAATTCACTAAACTGATCCACAATTCACAAAACTTAGATCAAAAGGAAGCAAATGCTCACCTCTTCCTCTTTCCCAAACCAATTTCTTGATTCTTCATCTTTCCACTTTTGCACAAGCAACAAAACACCTCCTCTCACAAATCTAAAACCATAGAGATGAAGCTCTCATCACTATGAACAACTTTATAGAAGATGAATTGAGCATTAGAGGCCAACAAACAAGCTAAATCTCACCTTGATTCTTTCTCTTTCCTCCTCCACTTTGGGCGTTCATGGAAGCTAAGGAGAGAGATGAAGAAGATGAAGAGGGTCAGATTTTGGCCCTCATTTGACCATTTGGACGTTCAAATAAGGGAGGAGAGGAGAGAGGGAAGAGTTGACAAATTGACCCCATCCAAAGGTCCAAAACTTGCCAAGTGTCAACATCTCAACACACCTCCCATGAGCTCACATGAGCACACCACATGAGATTCCACCCTTTGATCTATTACACAAATCAATCTCAACCATTGATCTTGAAGTTACCAATGAGTTTCCTCTTCGGTAATCGATCAATTGGTCGGTAACTTTACCGTTTTGCCCCTAATTATGGCAATTCCTCTTGAATCACCACCAACACTTCACATCTTTTCATTTAGCCACAATATGCGCCTTCCCTCTATTTTAAGTCAATTTAGATGTTAATCCATAATTGAGCTTAAATACAGGGTTTCGGCGCTGCTCAGAACACATACGAATCACATCGGGTGCCAAATCACACCATAATCTCCAAAAGGGTTCATTTATCACTAATGACATCCACTTTTGGAGTCATTAACCCTTAATCACAATTTGGGATTTTGCTAAACCGGGGCTTAGCAGTCCACTTATCTCAGGCTTATTCTCTAGCCTCGAATCTCAAAATTCGGGGTATTACAGATTACACTGATAAACACATTCTTAGTACTTTGTTTACTTATACTCATTCATTGTACTTTAGTGATTAAATATTTGCTCTGTGAGAGTTTTTCATTACAAACTAAATATTTGTTATTGAGACAACTTAAGGTAATGGAACCTTGAGTTGGGGATTTAATTACAACATGTAAGGGAGAGCGCGTGTCCAGGTGAAGGAACTTACTGTGTACTGAGGTGCTAAGAATCCACTAAATCTTAGAGAATATAGTGAAACTTTCAGAGACGCTTTGAGGATTGGACGTAGGTCAAAGTGGTTGTAGCCGAACCAGTATAACTCCCAGTGTACACTTCGGTGATATTTCTCCTTGCTCTTAACTACTTTTAATATTCCGTCAATTTTCTTATGCACAACGAAATTTCTGGGATCACCCAATTCACCCCCTTCTTGGGTGAAACGCTTGCACTAACATTTGGTATCAGAGTATAGGTCTTCTTGTTAAGGTTTAACAACCTAAGAAGGATCCAATAACAAGCATGGGTGAAGGCATTCTTCCCAACGGAGCTTCTATCACAAGACCTCTGGGATTCAATGGCGAACACTTCTCATTCTGTAAAGTAAAGTTCAGAGTCTTCGTAATGGCTACTGAATATAGGCTATGGGATGTGATCAAGAGTGGAAACTACAAACCTAAAAAGATTGTAGATTCATAGAGAGTTCCCAAGACACCAGTAGAATATGATGAGAATGACAAGAAAATCATTAAACTAAATAGCAAAGCAATTTTAATGATTCAAAGTGCCTTGAGTCAAAATGAGTACTTCAGAATCTGCACACTTCCAACAGCTAAAGAAATATGGGAAGCCTTGGAAATAGCTCACAAAGGAACTTTAGGAATAAAAGAAAATCGGATCAATACTCTGGTTACTAAGTTTGATCTACTTTGTATGAAATCAGGTGAGTCGATAGCTGAATTTGAACTTAGATATACTCACCTTGTTAATCAATTTGCAGCACTTGGAAAAGTCTGTGATCAACATACCCAAGTATGAAAGATTTTAAATATTCTTTTAAAAGACTGGGAAGCAAAAGTCACTGCAATTGAGGAAGCAAAAGGTGAATCAATGCGATCGGTTGCTTCTCTATTCGGAAGCCTTTCTGAATATGAAAGCAAATTAAAATTCAAATGAGAACTAAATGATATTGATCACAAGAAGAAAAGAGGTCTAGCACTGAAAGTAAAAGAGAAAGAACAAGATGAAGATGAAGAGCTTGACGATGATGAAATGTGCCTAATCATAAAATGATTCAGAAAGTTTTACAAGAAAGGCCAAGAATTCAAAAACTTTCAGAAAGGAGGAATAAGCAATAAAGAGCACATCATCTGCTATGAATGTCAAAAGCCAAGACATTTCAAATTAGAATGTCAAGAACTAATTCAGAAGAATAAAGAAAAGAGAAAAGGCAAATTCTACAACAAGAAGAAAGCCTTCGTATCTACCATATGGGGAGATAGTTCTTCCAACGATGAAAGCGATGAAGAGGAAATAGCCAATATTTGTCTAGTTGCTCAAGAGCAAACAAAAGAAAAGGTAATTGATTTTGATCCTACCTATGTTGAACTACTTTCCGAATATAATTCTTTACATTCTGAATTCATCAAAGTAGTTAAATAACTAGTTTTTTTCAAAAAGAAAAACAAAGCTCTTGAAGTATAACTTAAAGAGAATTTTGAAAAGGATTGTGAAAGTTGTACTTCTTTGAAAAAGAAAAACACTGATCTTACTAAATCTCTTGAAAAATTCACTAAAGGAAGTGAAATGCTAAATGTAATTTTAAAAGCTCAACGATTTGTGAAAGATCGATCTGGAATTGGATATGATCCAAAATCAGACATAAGGAAAGGAATAAAGAAAACTGGAGGTAAATCATACTTGAATTATTTACAGCATTCTGTGCATACATCAATCATTTTGTACATTGTAATTGTTGTAATAGAAAAGGTTATTATACTTCATCATGCATTCATAGGAAGAAAGGAAATATAGGAAACTACAAATGGGTACCAAAGGTTCATATGTTCCAAAAAAATTTTGTACTAACCCAAAAGGACCCAAAAAGATGTGGGTACCTAAGACTTAATTGTATTTGATTGCAGATATGTCTTAAAGAATCCAAAAACAACAAGTGGTACATAGATAGTGGATGCTCTAGACATATGACCGGTAATTTCGAAAGTTTTACCACATTGCAACCTAAGGAAGATGGAAAGGTAAAATTTGGAGGAAATCAATCCGGAAAAATAGCAGGAATTGGTGAAATCAAAAACAACAAAGGAATACAAGTCAAAGATGTATATTACGTTAAAGGCTTGTGTCATAATTTGCTAAGCGTAAGTCAAAGTGTAGATAAAGACAACTGGATAATATTTGATTCAGTGGAATGTCTGATTGTCAACAGGAAAGACTTACAACTTGATAAGAAAAATATCAAGGCAAAGCTCAGAGCAAAAAGGGAAGGTAACTACTATACACTTGATATCAATAGAAATAATTCTGAAAATTGTTTTCTATGTAATGTCGATGAAAGTTGGTTATGGCATAAGAGACTAGCTCATGTCAACATGCACCAACTAGGCAAACTACTCAAAAAGGATTTAGTTCTTGGATTACCCAAAGTAAATTTTAAAAACGATTTGATTTGTGACGCATGTCAAAAGGGTAAACAAACTAAATCATCTTTCAAATCAAAAAATCAGATTACAACAAATCGACCACTTCAATTGATATATATATGGATTTAGTTGGTCCAGCAAGAGTTAAAAGCCTTGGTGGCAACTTATATTCATTAGTCATTATTGATGATTTCTCTAGATTTACATGGACTATTTTTCTGTCATCAAAGGATGAAACCTTTGTAGAATTCATTATTTTTGCCAAGAAAGTGCAAAATGAGAAAGGTATGACCATTGCAGGTATTAGGACAGATCACGGTGGAGAATTTGAAAATCAAGCCTTTGAAGAATATTGTGATACTAATGGCATTGATCACAATTTTTCTACTCCAAGGACACCATAACAAAACGGAGTCGTGGAATGTAAGAATAGAGTGCTCACTGAAATAGCTAGAGCAATACTGAATGAAAAGAACGTATCTCAAGTTTTCTGGGTCGATGCAATGAGCACAGCATGCAATATTTCAAATAGAGCCTATATTAGAACAAAACTTGGAAAGACACCATATGAGCTATACAAAGGAAGGAAGCCAAATCTTGGTCATTTACACGTCTTTGATTGTAAGTGCTTTATTCATAATAATGGTAAAGATAACTTAGTAAAATGTGATTCTAGAACAGATGAAGGAATTTTCCTAGTCTATTCTAACTGAAGTAAAGCATATAAAATTTTCAATAAAAGAATATGTGTTGTTGAAGAGTCAATTCACGTTGTATTTGATGAATTTGAATCCTCTGACAAAACCATTGATGATGAGCATGAAGTTGTTTTAAATCAAGAAAATGAACAATCTATTTCTAAATCTCTTATTCCAGAAGTTTATCAAACCAAGGAAGAAGATCAGTCACTAGGTCAACCTAAAGCCTGGAAATACAATAGGAGTCATCCCCTAGATCAAGTCATAGGAGATGTGAATGAAGGAGGTAAAACTAGAAATAGAATTTTCAATAAAGTAAGTTTTTCTACATTCATTTCTGACATTGAACCTTCTAACATTGATGAAGCCCTATCAAACAATGATTGGGTTATAGCAATGCAAGAAGAACTAAACCAATTTGAAAGAAATCAAGTTTGTGATTTGGTACCCTGACCTAAGGATCATCCAATTATTTGCACTAAATGGGTATTCAAGAACAAACTTGATGAATCCGCAATAATTGTCATAAACAAGGCAAGATTGGTGGCCAAAGGCTATAATTAGGAAGAAGGAATTGATTATGAGGGAATGTATGCTCTAGTGGCTAGATTGGAAGCTATACGAGTACTCTTAGCCTTTACATGCATCAAAGGATTCAAACTCTATCAAATGGATGTAAAGAGTGAATTTCTAAATGGCTACATCATGGAGGAAGTATATATAGAACAACCTCCAGGTTTTAAAGATGTAACCCAACCTGACCATGTTTTCAAACTTAAAAAGGCTTTATATAGTTTAAAACAAGCTCCTAGAGCATGGTACGAGAGGCTCAGTAAATTTCTCATTGATCAAGTTTTTGTATGAGGAAAATTTGATACAACCCTTTTTACAAAATGAAAACATGATGATATATTAATTGTGCAAATATATGTTGATGATATAGTTTTCGGTGCTACTAACGAAACTATGTGCAAAGAATTTTCTTAGATAATGCAGGGGGAGTTTGAGATGTCAATGATGGAAGAATTGAATCTCTTTCTCGATTTACAAATCAAATAAAGAAAGAATGGAATTTTCATATCTCAAACGAAATATTTGAAAGAGCTATTGAAGAAGTTTGGATTGGATGAAGCAAATGGAAGGGACATACCCATAAGCTCAACCACACTGCTTGATGCGGATGTCAAGGGAAAAGATTACAACATCACAAAATATAGAGAAATGATTGGATCATTACTCTATCTCACTGCAAGCTGGCCTGACATTCAATTCAGTGTGGGTATGTGTGCAAGATATCAATCAGCACCAAAAGAGTCACATGCTGAAACCGTCAAACGAATATTCCGATACCTTATTGACATGCTAGAATTGGGTCTCTGGTATCCTAAAGGAAGAAGTGAATATCTAGTTGCATACTCAGACTCTGATCATGGAGGATACAAGATGAACAGAAAGAGTACAAGTGGACAAGGCAAGTTTCTTGGAGGTTCACTTGTATCATGGTTTAGTAAGAAACAAACTACAGTGTCTCTTTTGTCAATGGAAGCTGAGTATGTTGCAGTATCAAGTTGTTGTTCACAAGTAATATGGCTAAAACAACAACTTCAGGATCTCGGTATTTATTTGAAAGAAACACCAATATACTGTGACAACACTAGCATGATAAGCTAGGCAAAAAATCCTGTTCAATATTCTAGAACCAAGCATATTGATGTTAGACATCACTCCATCAGAGATCATGTCTAAAAGAAAGATGTTAAAGTAATATTCATTCCAACTCATCTTCAACTAGCTGATATCTTCATAAAACCTCTTGTAAAAGATCATTTTTTATATATTAGACGAGAATTAGGAATGGTAAATCCCAATGAGTTGTAAGTTATTTAGTGTTTACAAAATGTTAGATGATATTATTTATTGATGTTTTGATGATTACCAACTTAAACATCGGAGTTTCTAGCAATTTGTTTTTGCAGGATCATAATATTCTGTTTTAGAGTATGAATAGCAGAGGTTAACAGAGGACAACATTACTGGAGTGACAACTTCAAGTAATGAGCATCACTGGAGTGACAACTTAAAGTACTGGATGCATTACTCGAGTAGCCACTCGAGTAATGAACTTGGAAATATGCCAGTGAAGCATTAATTTCAAATGAAATGGCATAATGGTTGAAAATAAACAGTCAGAAGGTAAAGAGATAGCTTACCCGAGGTAGGCCTCGAGTGATATTCAATGTAACTCGAGTAAGGCCTCGAGTGAACCTGGATGTAAATTTCAAATCAATTGATTTTTAGTTCAAATCTGTTCTAAAGAGTCATCTAATGATCAAGGGAATATACATGGATAATTACAATATTATTCATGCTAGGTATGCGCTCAAATTTGCTGTATTTTAAATTTTTTATATGATCACTCGAGTAGCTACCCGAGTGATGATGATGATCACTCGAGTAAGCCCTCGAGTGATATCGGGTTCTAGGTTATTTCTACTCGATACTCGGTCATTTCTCATAAAATCTCCTCGAGTGATTCTTCTGTGCTCTCATAAAAACTTTTCAAGGAATCTTTTTCTTCCTATTACTGTCAAAACCCAGTGATTCACAGCTTCAAAAACCTCTTAGATAGCTCTGAATCGCTTCCCGAAACTCGCGACTTTCGTCCCTGTTTTTCCTGAAGCTTCTCATTCTCTAAAATCACAATGGTGAGGACAAAATCTCCCAACCTTAGCAGTCCTTATGAGTCTTCTGAGCCATATCAACCCTCTGATTCATATTCCTCTCCTACTACCAAAAAGAGGAAAATTTCTCCCAAACCAAAATCCAAAGCCAAACTGCAAACCAAGCCAAAGGTAAAAGGAGTTTTGATTAAGGAGCCCATTACTACAAGAGCTCAATCCAATAAGAGTTCACCTCCTGGAAGAGGGAAAACTACAAAAGAACCATCTCCTCCTTCCTCTAATTCATCCGATACACCAACCTTTTCTCCTAAGCCTCTGAAGAAGCCCAAGGTTGATGAGAAGCTTACCAAAGTCATGGTAGGCATGCATGAGGAAGCTTTCCAGTCTAAGGAAACAAAGAAAGGGCAAACTTCAAAACAAACTGAAGAGAAGGATAAAGAAATCACATTTCCTCTAAAGGGATTCAATGTGAAAAAGCTTGAGGAATCACAGAAGTACCTGAGTCATTTTACAAGAAGGAATGTGTGCAAGATGCACTATATTGACTACAAGGTGCTTCAAGAGGTATTGAAATTTGATCTTAGTCCCTACCTTGATTCCTATATGCCCTGGTTATCTGTCAAGCTACCTTTTTGGATAGAAGTAGTGAGACATTTCTATTGTAACCTCGAACCTATTAATGATCCCATTAAGAAGTCTGTGGCAGAAGAAACGACTTCTGAGGTTAGAGGTCAAAGAATTCTAATCTCACCCTCCAGAATTAATACCGATTAGGAATAAAAAAACCTCTTGATGATGATTACCCTAACCTTTCTTCAAACCAAATACTTTTTATCCTTAGACCTGGTGAGATTGTGGGATCTCTGAACTTTAATCCAAGTGATATGAGTGATTTCCATAGAGTTCTATGGTATATCTACTCTAAAGCCATGGTAAATAAATCTAACAACTTCACTCATTTTATTGGGAGGGACTTCAGAAAATTTGCCTCAGTGATCTTCAAAGAGCAAAAAGACTTAGGAGAGAATATATTCAGTGAAATCAAGAGGTATAGATACGAGGGAAAACCAACTACTCCAATGCCTTATCCTCAACTCATTTCCTTATTTCTCAAGAAGAACAAGATTTGGTATTTGGAGAGTATGGAACTAGTAGAGAGGTTAGCACCAGTGGGAAGGAATCAAATTGGAAAATTGAATATTGAGATTCCTCTGAAGACACCTCTAGAAGCAAGTCCCAAGAAAAAGAAGAAGATGTTAGATCTCATGTTTTGATGATAACAAAAGAATGGTTTGAAAAGGAAATGATTAATAATCAAGCTTGAACTAAGTAATGACAGGAACAAGCTTTACTTGAGGTTAGCATGGAAGTATTGAAGATTAGCCAAGAGAAAATGCTGAGGAACTTGATCAGAAGTACAGTTTCTAAGGCATTACTCGAGTCGCTACTCGAGTAATGAGACAAAACTTGAAGTAACCAAGGAAAACTTCCAGTAACCTGCCACCATTACTCGAGGAGCTACTCGAGTAACCAGGTAAAATTTTAAGGTTGCTCTCGGCCTGCTAATGTTACTCGAGGAGGTACTCGAGTAACCAAGTGAAAACTTCCAGTTGCCTTCAAGTTTTCTCAATGATACTCGAGGAGCTACTCGAGTACCTGTGTTTCCTAAAATGTGGACCTCTCGGCATTTTATACCACTGCTAATGTTACTCGAGGAGCTACTCGAGTAACCCTGTGAAAACTTCCAGTTGCCTTCAAGTTTTCCCCATGATACTCGAGGAGCTACTTGAGTAACTCTGTTCTCAAAATATGTAACTCTCGGCACTTTGTACCACTGCCAATGTTACTCGAGGAGCTACTCGAGTAACAGACTAAGGTAAGTGAAAACTTGAGGTTGGTACCCGATTAACCTGATCTCTCTTTGTTTCATCTTCCTCGAGTACTTTCTCTAGTATACAAGTTTTTTCATGGTTTATTTTAAGTGGATTCCTTGAGTAAGTACCCCAGTATGCACAAATATTTTCAAAGTAAACTTCAAGTCATTACCAGAGTAAATCATGCTCAAAAGTCTTAGTTACTCGAGGAGCTACCCGAGTAACCTATGCAAAAATAAATGCATTACTCGAGTCCCTACTCGAGTAACAAGGTAATTGCTCTCGGCCTTGAAATCCTGCCAACATTACTGGAGTAGAGCATCGAGTAATCAAAAGGTTGTTTAAAGGATTACTCGAGGTGTTACCCCAGTAATCTATGAAGTTGGAAAAGCATTACTGGAGTAGCTACCCGAGTAAATAACTATTCCCAAAGGTTTGAAATTTAGTTTACTCCATGCACTACCCGAGTAATCTTGTTTTTCTTCATTGACTTTCAATTAATCAAGGAGCTACTCGAGTAAGCATACCCAGAAATTTAGAAATCATTCAAACTTTCATTATATTGTTTCCTATATGATTAACCTTTCATTGTATTAGTATTCTTAGTCTATTTACAGATAAACAATGAAGAAATCATATCAAGAGATGAAAGTTAAAAGAAACGTTCAAATGCCAACCACCGCCAACGGATATTTTTCAAAAACTTGAAAAGTCAATAGTGGCTGCGCACTCATCAACGGACGAAAGGAAACGTTCCAACGGTCATCACCAACATACCTATATATATGGGAACCTTCAAACAGAGAAGAACAACCAAGCACACATACGAACGTATCATTAATTTCATTGCTCTGTTTTCACGTTGAAATTGTATTTCTATGCTTCAGTGATTATCATTTACTCTGTAAGAGAGATATTTCATTCAAACTCAATATTTGTTATTGAGATAACTTAAGGTTGTGGAACCTTGAGTTGGGATTGAATTACAACCTGTAAGGGGGAGCGAGTGTCCAGGTGTAAGGAACTTGCTTGTACTGAGGTGCCAAGAACCCACTGAATCTTGGAAGCTATAGTGAAATTCTCAGAGAAGTTCTGAGGACTGGACGTAGGTCAAAGTGGTTGTGACCGAACCAGTATAACTCCCGGTGTACACTTCGGTGATATTTCTCCTTACTCATTACTGTTTTAATTCTTTTGTCAAAGTTTTATATTTTCGAAAGAAATTTCAGTATCACCCAATTCACCCCCCTCTTGGGTGAAACGCTTGATCTAACAGAAGATTGACACAACAACAAGCTGAATGGATGACACACAGTCTTCTGCTCCAGCCAACACATCTTCTCCATCCTTCTTTGGTGTCACAATACAAATGTTCATAGAGAACATTCTGAGGAGCTTCCATATTGATATTGCGAATACCAATGCAGAGTTTGTTACCTACATGAATGAGAAGATAGGGCAACTTGTGGAAAAGATGGATAAGAGGCATGAAGAGTTGCTAATTGAACAATGTGCCCAGGGTGAGCTTCTAAGATCCATTGTTGCTAGACTTGATGCTATTTCATCTGGATCCTCTACTCCTGGTCCTTCTGGTATTCTTGAGCCCATACCTACCTCTGAACCTGGACCCTCTATCCCTACTGAGCATAGATCATTTGAGAGTGGACCGAGCAATATCCTATTCTCTATGCCAGATCCTAAAACATCTGAGCCAATCCACATCACCTTTGATGAACCATCTCAGCCTGTTCAATTTGAGCTCATACCTACTCCCATTACATCCCCTACACACACTGAGGAGGTACTTGAGTCTTCACTAGTTGCTACAGAGGAAAAAGAAATTACTTCTCTGGTTCTTTATCCTTCATCTCCTCCGATGAATCCTCTAGATGATCTTCAGACACCGCCAGTGAACCTCCCTGAACCTGAATCATAATCTTCAGATCCTTCAAGTTCTGATGGTTCATATGAGTCATTAGCTTTTCCTGTCACTCCCATCTCAGCCGCCAAGCCACCTACTCCTCCTCATGATTGATTCCACCTTTGTGATGAAGACAAAATGGGGGAGAAGAACTTGAGTGATTTTGTGAAGAATGGCTGAGTCTTTATATTGGGATTTGGGTGTATGGGGTTGTAGGGTTTTTTTTTTTGTTTCTTTTTGTTCTTGATCGATTTTAATGATTTTAAGTTTGATTATATATTGAATTCTTCATTATGCAATTTGTTCCTTTATGACATTTCATTGAAATTATATTGCATTTTGGAACTAATGAGTTTTTGATTATGTATGCAAGTTGAACCAGTAAATAAGAACAAAAACTTTGAAAAGACCTTTAATAAACTATTTCAAAAGAATTTTCAAAGTTAAATTGAACAAAATATGAAAAGTATTTGAGAAGCATATGTTTGAAAACTCAATTTCAAAAACTTTGTTCAAGATCACAAAGTTTTGTCATTATCAAAAAGGGGAAGAATGTTAGATCCCATATGTTTTGATGATAACAAAGATTGGATGAATAATATGAAAGGATTTGATAACAAACAAATGAATTTGAACTAGGTGGCAAAGCATTACTTGAAGTAAGCACTGAAAGTAATAAACAAGTTTTGTGAAGGCTCACTTGAGTAGCCACTCGAGCAAGAGAAGCCATTACTCAAGTAAGAAAGAAAACTTTCATCCATGAAGCATTACCAAAATTTGGAAGAATTTACTCGATGGAGTACTAGAGTAATTTGTAAAGTTATATAGACTATTACTCAAGTAGCCACTCGAGTAACGTTATTCTCACAAGCATCACTCGAGTAACCAGGCCAAAAATCTTCCAGTGACTCTCGACCATGAAATACAACATATCACTCGAGTAGCCACTCGAGTAATCAGTGAGAAAAAGCCATTACTTGAGGGACTACCCGAGTAATCTGCAGAATTATTTGAAACATTACTCGAGTAGCCACTCGAGTAACCAGAAAGCAAAGTCTCGGCCAAGAAATTGATGCAATTACTCGAGGGAGTAATCAAGTAATCTACCGGTTTATTTTAAGGCCGCTCGAGGACCACTCGAGTAAGGAATGAAGAAATATGAAGGCCACTCGAGTAGCCACTGGAGTAACCAGATTACCATAGTCAGCACCCGAGTAAACTGTGAAGGTAAAGACATGGCCACTCGAGTAGCCACTCAAGTAATCAGGTATTTTCAAGGTTTGTATTATATCACTCCATGTCTTACCCGAGTGATATCTGATGTAAAATGTTGATTTGCTCACTGCCATATTTTTGACAAGTTTACTCGAGGGACCACTCAAGTAACAAACTTGATCACTTGAGTAGCCACTCGAGTAAGGCAGTTCAAAAATTAAGTTTTTCATCGAATATCTTTTCATTTGTTATATATATGATTAACTCTTCATTTCATTAGTATCCTATGCACATTTACAGAGAAACAAGGAAGAGATCATGCAAGAAGTGAAAAGTCAAACAAAAAAGAGATCATGCAAGAAGTGAAAAGTCAAACAAAAGTATGAACGTTCACCTACCGCTACCTACCGCAAACGGATACTTTTCAAATTCGAAGAATAGTTAACCGTTGCTGCGCGACTCTATGGACAAGTTTGAATTGCTTCTAACAGACACTACAAATCATCTATATATATGGAGCATTCAAAGAAAAGAAAAACAAGACACGAACTGGTATTACACTGATCAACACATTCTTAGTGCTTTGTTTACTTATACTCATTCATTATACTTCAGTGATTACATATTTGCTCTGTGAGAGAGCTTTTCATTATGAACTCAATATTTGTTATTGAGACAACTTAAGGTAGTGGAACCTTGAGTTAGGGATTTGATTACAATGTGCAAGGGGGAGCGAATGTCTAGGTGAAGGAACTTACTGTGTACTAAGGTGCCACGAACCCACTGAATCTTGGAGAATATAGTAAAACTCTCAGAGACGATCTGAGGACTAGACGTTGGTCAAAGTGGTTGTGGTCGAACCAGTATAACTCCAGGTGTACAATTCGGTGATATTTCTCCTTGCTCTTAACTGGTTTTAATATTCCCTCAATTTTCTTATATGCAACGAAATTTCTGGGATCGCCTAATTCACCCCCTTCTTGGGTGAAACGCTTGCACTAACAAATATTCCATTTTTTGATTAGTTTGAAGCATATGCTCAAGATCAAAAATTGGAATATCCATTTCTTTAACCAATTAATATGACGAAACAAGAATGGAAAACTTCTGGGGGTGAAATTATTTCTTTTGAGTGTCTTCCACCAAAACCCATGCAGATACCATAAATAGTATATGACAAATGTCAACATATTCTGGCTGTACCTTTTAAATTCAAAAATATTGAAAACCCCATTGACTCAAGGGTTATTCGAAATATTGTTGAACAAAACTATTACACTAACCAATATCTTCAGGTATTGGGTGATTATTTTGTTCAAACATCAATTCCTTCAAACAAAATTAAACCCAATATTAAGACACCGCTTTTCAAACCATTTCAAATAAATCCAAAAATTAAGATAGATTTTGTAAACCAAAACTCGGTCTGATTGACTAAAAAAAGTTGAACAACAAATCAACCAACTTCAAACAACAACTGTCCCTGAAACACCTCAATCTTCATAATCTAAATCCAAAGATATTATGAATTTTGAACAAGTATCCCAAACTGAGGAAACTGACTCTAACCACGCCGAACCAAACACACTCTCAACTTCAAATCAACAAACAACACTGGAAATGGCCTACAAAACTCTATTACCATAGGACCAGCCCTCAAGACATTCTAGTTGAAGAGAGAATAAACCAAAACTTCAAATCTTTTGATGCTAACAACATCTATGAATGGAACATAGATGGTTAAAGTGAATCAAACATCCTTCAAATTCTTTAACACATAACAATGGTAAGCATAGCGTACAAAACTCAAAATGATTTTTCAAATGAAATGATCATTAACCTTTTGGTTTCTGGCTTTACTAGACAACTCAAAGGATGGTGGCATAATTATCTTTCCCCTGAAGATAAGAATTTCATTTTTATATCTGTTAAAATTGAATCTGATAGAACACCCATTACAGCTAATGACCAACCCATTCTTGATTCTGTAAACCCTCTTATTTTTACAATTATTAAACATTTTGTTGGTGATCCTTCCATATGGAGAGATCGTTTAGTATAACTCCTCTTAAGTCTTAAGTGCAGAACTCTATCTCTGATTTTAGATGATACAAAGATACATTCCTAGCGAGAATACTAACCAAAGATGATGCTAATAAACCATATTGGAAAGAAAAATTCCTAGCTAGATTACCTACATCTTTAGGTAATAACGTTAGAGAAAAATTTAGAAACCAACATAATGGCAGCATCCTTTATGAGCACTTGACATATGGTCAATTGATCTCGTATTTGTCAGGATGACAAAAGCCAACATCAACTAGCCAAAGAAAAGGCTACAAGTCAGAAAGAATTGGGAACCTTTTGTGAACAATTTGGATTTCCTGCTTTCAAATAATCTAAACCTCACTGAAAACCATACTATAAAAAGAAAAAACATGTTTACCAAAAACATAAACATAATATATGTCCTCATAGACTTGTTTTAAATGTGATAAACTGTATCATATTTCCAAATATTGTCATCTGACTCGAAAACTAGGAAAAATTTAAAATATTGAGCAACCTTTTCTTGAACAAATAAACAATCTTTTTATTAAATCTTCTAGCTCTAAATCTAGTTCTTTTGAAGATCTTAATAAAATCCAAAATGAAGATCTTTCAGAAAACTCATCTATAGAAATTAATGTTATCTCAAAGGAACAAGATTGTTTATATATAACCTTCCTCCATGGCTCTACATAAAGCACAAGTACTCTATGTTATCCATGCTAATCTTAGGGCACAAATAACCAGGAATGACATAGATGTCTACTTGCTATACTAACTGAAGACTTGAAGAGCTTGTGGGATGATGGGGTCATATTGTTTGATGCTCATGAGGAAGAAATGTTCAATTTGAGAGCCATGCTCTTTGTCACTAGCAATGACTTTACTCAATATTGTATTTTGTTAGGATATAGCATTAAAGGCTAACTCGGATGTCCAATTTATAAAGAGGGTACGCATTCAATTAGATTGAAACATGGCATGAAGAATTCCTATATGGGACATCGAAGATGGTTGCTTTGGGAGCATCCTCTAGTAGTTAAAAAATATTTTAATAAGAAATTAGAAATGGGTAGGGCAACTCAACCTATAATTAGTAAACAGTTATGTCAAAAGGTGGAAGACATAAAATGTCCATTTGGCAAACCTTTTACAATGGATATTGGGACTAGCGGGTTGAAGAAGAGGTCAATTTCCTTTGACTTACCTTATTGGAGGACAATGGATGTGAAACATTTTCTTAACATTATACACATTGAGAAAATGTGTGCGAAAGTATTGTTGGCACATTACTCCATATGCTAGGGAAGACCAAAGATGGCATAAATGCTAGGCTAGACATGGTTGAGATAGGAATAAAGGAAGAATTAGCACCAGAAGAAAGGGGAGCCCACACATTTCTTCATCCCGTAATTCACACTCTATGAAAGAAAGAAAGAAAATTAGTTTTTGTCAATTTCTTGCTTCAGTCAAGGTACCAGAGGGTTACTTTTCAAACATCCAAAGACCTATGTCAGCAAAGGATTTGAAACTGATGGGATTAAACTCTCATGACTGTCATTTCTTGATGGATAACTTTATTCCAGTGGATATACAGGGTATCTTGCCTTATGAGATATGAGCTCAACAATTAAATTTCTTTTTTAATTTAATTTACAGTAAAGTGATGGACCCTAAATAATTGTTGAAGTTGCAAAACTGAATCATACACACATTATATGAGCTTAAGATATATTTTCCTCTAGCATTCTTTGACATCATGGTCTACCTAACAACTCACTTGGTTAGAGAGGCACAACTTTATGGTCCAGCCTATTTAAGGTTGATGTACCTAGTTAAACATTTAATGGAGATAATGAAAGGGTTTTAAAAAATCAGAGTCATCTAGGAAGCTTGCAATTTTTTAATGATATATCTGTGAAGAGGTTGCTAAATTTTCTGCTATATACTTAAAACATGTAAGAGATAGTGGGCTTCCTGTATCTCAGTGTGAGGGAAGAAGGACTGATAGGGAATGAATCATAGGCAGGAACGTTGTCACCATCTTAGACCAACAGTTAGAGCAAGCACACCTATATATGCTGCACAATTCTGAGGAGGTTGACAAGTATATGCACAGCTGTATGCATCGAATTTAGAGGGATAATCCCTACACAGGAGAAAGATGGTGTGCTCAACAACACAAAAAATTTTTTATATGTTTTAAAGGTTAAGTCCTTAGCAAGTGCAGAGCTGATCCAAAATTAGTTTTTAGCAAATTGAAGTTCTTAGTATACTGTTCAAGCAATCAAGTGACATCTTTTCAAGATATATCATTAATGGGATCACCTTCTACACCAAAAAGCAAAATGCTAGAAGCAAAATACAAAATATTGACATAACTCTTATAGCTAACACCAAACATATATCAAGCTTTAAAGATAGAAATCCTATCTATGCGATGATGTCATACTTTAGGGTGATTGAGCACAGCTAGTAGTTAAATTATATCGGCATCTAGGTTCCTATATTTGGTGGCATGTGCATTGACAATATCATGGCTTGAGAATTGATGACTTAGGCTTGATACAATTGAATTTGAATAAGGAAGGTTATAAAGAAGAGCCTTCCACTTTTGTCTCTAAGGATAAACAAGTGTTCTATGTCCTTGATCCTTCTAAACATGGATGGTCTATTGTTTTGTTGACAAATAAATAGATTGATGAGGAGATGGGGGATAGAGTTGAGGAAGATCCATTCACTGGGAGGTTACTTGAACCATTAAATTTCTATGAAGATGATTTTTTTTGGTGGGCACGATCACAATGAAGAAATTTGGTTTTCAAAGAAGGGAAAATTATTATTTGACAAGAAGAGAAGAATTCAAGCAAAAAAAAGTAACTCAAAAAGCTAAGACTAGGAAAAGAAAAAGAGACACTTAATTTTTGTGTTTTGACTGTGTATTGTTGTTTTCCTACTGCTGGGCTAGATTAATTTCTAAGTTTTACTGGATGGTCTATTGTATTGTTGTTTATTTATATTGTTTATGAAAGCAGGTAAAATCAATAGTAGTACCCCCTAATTGTTTTTTCAATAAATGTTGCAAATATTTTATGGTTATCAGCTTGAAACTATAATATATGTTTCCAAAATACCTAAAGGTTTTTCACAATAGCCATAATATATGTAACAATGGAGCAATACATGACGGGTGTTGTATTTGAACTGTTATAAAGTTAAAGTTTCACCTCTATATAAATGTCTATCTATTTCTCTATTTCATTCATTAGTACACTTGTCTTACATTAAATGTAAACCATAAACCCACCAAGCTTAGAACCCCACTACTCTAGTCATCTTTTCTGGTCATCAACCATCATTTTTAGTCAACCACACCATCTACAAAGCCTTATCCGTCCTTCTCAATAATAGCTGTGCGAGTTGCTATGAAAGCCCAAACATGTGTTTTCGTTCATTACCGTACTTGTCTTAGAGTTTATTGTAATCAGTTGGAACGCCACTTCTCTAGTTGAATTTTTCAGTATTCGTTAGATATTTTCAGTAGAGCCACACAATCCAAGGCGTTGACCATACTTGTTAACAACAGCTACATGAGTTGCTTCACTTGCCCTAACTCATGTTTTTTTTCTTCAGCCCTAGCTTGGTAACATTTCTTTGTGTGATCTATTCTAATTTTATGGAAGTATGATTGCTCTTCTTCATACTGTATTTTGCATTATTATTCAGTTTTTGTTTTGTAGCTAGGTTTTGATATCAATCATGCTCATGTTTTTTTGGAAAAATCAACTACTCTATTTGAAGGTTATCTCCTGTCACAAGAACAATCAATTACTTTATTCCTCTCATGTTTGCCGTACTTGTACTTATGTTTTCACAATGTTGAGTATGTGGCAAATAGCCCCAAGCAACATATAATTGCTACAGGCAACATGTATAACATGCAGGGGAGAACACGATTCACAACTATCTTTACAGGCTACATGTATAACATATAGAGGGAGAACACAATTCACAACTCGTCTCTCCCTTAGAATCATGTAGCCCAGATAGCTAAAGGCTACGATGGATCTTAAGTATACTCTTCTAGTAGCCACCATATATGCTAGTAGGAGGAGTTGTGGTTGGCTTTGGTGCGTGCCTAACTACCTTATTGTCATGTCATTTAAGACAAAAAAGGTATACCATTGTCTTATAATACATATGTATTAGATAGAGTTTCTGCTTTTGTTTTGCTTGTTTGACTTGACTGTATAGCTATGCAATTTTGGATTCATCAATACATTACTAGCTTTAGTGGCTAGTCTTAATAGAACTCACAATTGTGAAAGGGCTTAAGGGGTATGCAACCTTGAGTAAGACTTGATATAGAAGGAGGATCAAATGTTACAATAGAATGCCATATGCCACCAAAAGAGAATGAGCAGATGGCATACTATAGTATGATTTAATCCCTCCTTCTTTATTAAGTCTTACTCGATAATGCTGTATAAATCATACCCCTTAAGCCATTTCAATAGAGATTTCTATTAAGCCTCGCCACAAAGCCATGAATATCTTGATCTATCCCAAATTGTATGGCTATACTTGATATGTGAGCTTCTATTCTATTATATATATACAAATTTGTGTACACTTTTGTTTTGTATGCATATATAGGATATTTAAAGGAGAATCCCCATTTTTTAAAAAATAAATTGGTTAACAAAGCAACGGTTATTACATAAAACCGTTATATATGTATACATTATATATGATGGCGGTTTCATTAAACTTGTTAGCATTTATAGCAAATAAATAACGGTTGTGTTATAACGACCATTATGTATGCTAAACTTTATATAACAGTTATTGTGAAAGCACCGTTATGATGTTACAGAGTTTATAATGATTATTTACATGAGACCGTTATTTATTATGCCAGCATTATGGTATATATAACGGCTGTTTACGTGAGCCCATTTTATTATCTTTACATCATTCTACACAGCATGGCCTCACCACAGCTCAATACATAATAGGTGTTATATTACAACCATTACAATAAATACTTAATAAATCACAGTTGGAACCATAATTTATCTGCATGGAGCGTATATAGAGTCCACATATATGATGGTTTGCAACTGTTATGTATGAAAGATAATAACCGTCATATATTGCGATTTCTATAGTAGTTAAACAAGTCTAGTTTTGCATTCCTTACACTAGTAGAAAAATCACTTTAAAGACCGGTTAAAAACAACATTTTAGACCTATTCTGGATGCGGTCTTTGATATAGCAATCTTAAAAGTCTGCTACTTTTTAGACCGGTTAAAGAATCGGTATTAAAAAAAAGTTTTAAGATTGGTTATTTATAAAACCATTGTAAAAATAATTATTTTTAAACCGGTTATCGAAGAAACCAGTCTAAAAAGTTCAACCTTTTAGATTGGTTCTCAAAAAAACAAGTCTAAAAAGTTCTAATTTTTAGATCTGTTCTTTAAAAAACACGTCTTAAAGTAATACTTTTAAGACCGGTTTTATAAATAACTAGTCTTAAAGTATTACTTTTAAGACCGGTTTTTCATAAAACCGGTCTAAAACGTACTTTTTAGATCGGTTTTGGAAAGAACCGGTCTAAAAAGTTTTTTTTTAAAAAAAAAGAATTGCTCCGTTTAAAACATTTACCCAGCCAGCAAGCCAGCCATTTTCCCTGTTAAAGCATTTCACTGAGCAAGCAGCCATTTCAACGACATAGATAGAATTAAAGACAGAATAAACTCACAATCAAAGGCAGAATCATAAAATTATGGCCCAAATTGAATACTTCATATACTATCTTCTCAAGCAACCCAAACTAATTGAAATGGAAACAAAGTTCATCATCATCATCAACACTTATTCATTATGGCCAAAACTCTTTATACGTACTCTTCTCTGGCTGATGATCACTAGCTGGCTTTGGAGCATCTACACCAAGATACCTTATATGCTTCATTTTCCTATGACAACATCAAAAAAAGTAGTTTTAATTTATATATACAAATAACAATAAACATAATTCAAATATAGTTCATGATAATTATTTTAGCTAACTAACCTTAAAAGTAGTTTATAAAGAGATATCCTCCCATATTCCTTCATGATCATCGTTTCTTGTGCCGTGTTCATTATCTGCTTCATCTTCTTCGTTCTATTCTGGTAGACCCTAGAAAAAGAAGGAGTATCAAGAAGATCATTCATTGAATGACTTTCCTGATTAATATCAACGACCCTTTTTCCTTAGAGAGCTACAAACCACATTTTATTTGCCTGATCAGTAATATAGAATAGTTGTTTCACTTGATATGCCATAATAAAAGGTTTATCTCCAAAACTTCTTCTAATCAGATCAACCAATGTAAATCCCAACTGATCAATCATCACACCATTGTTGACATCAACCCACTTGCATTTGAAAATGTGAAATTTAATTTTAACATAATTAACTACCCAAATCTCTTCAATAACCCCATAATAAGGTATTGCTGCCAATTTAAGGTTCTTATCTTTCAAACTAGAGAAGTGCATAGATTCAGCTACTAACATAACCCCACTATTCTAAACGGTACTCCTATTATCAAGGGACTTCGTGTAAAACATATAACCATTCATCACAAATGAAGTCCAACTTATGACATCAACCTCAGGACCATGTGTTAACCATTTAATTGTATCAGAAACACATTCTTCTCCTTCAACCTTTTGTTTAAACCAATGTGCAAAAATTTTGTTATGCTCCCTAATTAACCTTTATTCAGTCATTCGACTATTCCCTTTCTGTACAATTTCTTTATGAGCATTAATGTAATCTTGAACTTCATCAACATTATTCAAGATGTACAAGTAGACTTGTTGCAATTCATCAGGATCCACACTCTTTACTGAAGCACTGCATTTACTGCCTTTTTCATCATGATGTTCAGGAAGTCTAATGTGTCCTACATTTGACAAGTAATATTGACAAAACTCTATGGCTTCTTCAAAGACATATTTCTGAACAATATATGCTTCAGGTCAGTTAGGGTTCTTCATATACCCTCTTAGGATTTTCATAGTTCTTTCAATTGGGTACATCTATGTAAATAGATAGGGCCACACAACTTGATCTCCCTGACTATATGAACAATTAGATGTACCATGATGTCAAAAAAAGAAGGAAGAAAAAGCTTCTCAAGCTGGCATAAGATCAGATATCCTTCATTTTCAAGTTCATCCAATATTTCCGTCTCAATGACTTTACTACAAATAGTATTGAAGAAGAAACAAAGTCTAGTCAAGATATGTTGAAGATCATATTCGGCAATGCCTCGAATAGCTACTGGGAGTAGTTGTTGCATTAAGACATGACAATCATGAGACTTTAGCCCTACTAACTTTAAGTCTTTCATCGACACAAGCTTCCTAACATTTTAAGAATACCCTGAAGGAACTTTGATGCCATGTAAACACTCACAAAAGCTTCTTTTCTCATCCTTAGACAAAGTATAAGTAACTGGAGGACAAAAAGTTCTCTTACCATATATTTGTGGAAGCAAGTCTTCTCGTATCCCCATTTCTTGCAAATCTAATGTTGCCTTCACTCCATCCTTAGAACTACCTTATATGTTAAGCAGTATCCCAATAATACTATCACATACATTTTTCTCCACATGCATGAAATCAATACAGTATCTCACATCAAGATTGGGCTAATATGGAAGATTGAAGAAGACAAACCTCTTTTTCCATTTACTTTTTTCATTACTATTGTTTGTAGTCTTACCAAAGATAACATTCATAGTTTTCACCTTTTCATAAACTTGTTCCCCAATCAATGCCGTCGGAGCATCTTCAAACTCTTGTCCACCAAAAAAAAGCTTTCTTTAATCTACGATACGAGTGGCCTCATCTAAGAAATCTCCTATGGCCAAAATACATTGTCTTTCTTCTATTTTGAAGTTGATGGTAGCATGTTCCTTCTTCACAAATCGGACATGCTTTATAACCTTTAACACTATATCCTGAGAAGTTTTCATATGCAGGGAAGTCATTTACAGTACAAAAGATCATGGCTCACATTTTAAAATCCTCCTTCTTGTTCGCAAAAAAAAACATCAATACCTTCATCCCACAACTCTTTCAAGTCTTCGATCAAGGGTTCTAGGTAAACATCTATGTCATTTCTAGGTTGTTTTGGTCCCAAAATCAATATAGACAACATGATGTACTTTCATTTCATGCATAATAGAGGAGATAAGTTATAAATTATCAACAGAACAAACCATGACCTATATATACTACTCAGGCTACCAAAATAATTCATGCCATCTATGCTAAGCCCAAACCTAATGTTCCTAGGCTCTTCACCGAAGGCAAGAAATAATTGATCAATTTTCTTCCATTGAGAATAATCAACCGGATGTCGAAGCTTTCCATCGGATATCCTCTCATCCACATGCCATCTCAAATTTTTTGCATCATTTTCATTAGCAAACAAGCGCTTAAACCTTAGTATGATTGGAGGATACCACAACACTTTTGCAGGGGCGTTATTTGATTTGTACCTTAAGGTTTCACATGTCGACACTGTTTTTCCTCTTCATGCTCTTTTCTATACAATATACAATCATTAGGGCATGCATAGATCTTTTTATCTGTCATCCCTAGTGAACACAGTATTTTCTTAGCATCGTAGTATTAAGAAAGCAACACATTGTTATCTGAAAGCATATCCTTAAAAGGCTCAAGTATTTCTGAAAAAATCTTGTGGCTACATCCATGTCGTGCTTTCAAGCATACCAATTTCAATACTACTTTCAACAATTCATATTTTTTACACCCCGGGTACAACGGTGTCTCAGCATCACTGCACATATTACCATATTTATGTGATTGCTCAAACGCCTTTTCTTCTACATCATGAAGAATATCCTCTATCCGATCATCTGTATCTATATCATTATCATCAAAGGTCACTCCCCCTGTTGAGATGAACTTGGCATTTCTAATTCTTCACTATGCCATACCCATACTATATAACACTTACAAAATCCTTCATAGATTAAATGTGTATATATATCTACAGCACTCAGTCACTTCTCATTCAAACATACTAGACAAGGGCAATAAAACTTCCCACTACCAGTACCGGTATTTCTACTAGCAAAGTCTAAAAAACCCATTACTCCATTATCATATTCAACACTCATTCATTTACCGTTTATCGTTTATCCAACTATGATCCATATATATCTCAACACTTATAGCACCCTATTCTAACAGCAAAAGGATAGACAAAAAACAACAACCATAGAGTTTTTCAGATTTCAACGAATTTTAACATGCATTATTTGAAACTAGTATTGTTTCAACAAACCAATAACACTGACAATCAAACAATCACACTAAATTAAAATAAAACTTAGAATGGTATTACTCCAAGCCAAATATCACAAGTCAGAGCATGATATTTACTTTCAGTTTAAAACAAGAAAAATGTATATGTAGTAATAAAGTCATCCCAGAGTTTTCCCTTTCACCTTAATTACTTTTTTCTGCAATTATTTTGTGTCTAACTATATTGTCAGAGTTAATATTGTTGAGAATAAGCAAATACAAGCTAAAAGTTTAGGGCTTTTAATTAATAGAACACTAACCTGATTGAAGACCAAGGAGTGAGATTCTACCCAAAGTCACGGTGGATTTCACTGAGGTTAAAATGAAGTCCTCAAATTCATGGCATTGACAAAGGGAAGTCACGACAGAGTAGAATGGTCACTACAGAGAATAGAGGTGGCGGTGGAGGAGAGTGACGATGATTAAAGAATAGCGACGACAAACACAGTAATGACAGTGGTAATAACGGATGAGAGTTGAGCAAATGAGGAACGGGGAGCGATGGACGAGTTCAAAACAAGTAGGGACAGAGCTCACAGAGAAATGGCGAAAAGAGAAGAAAGGGTTCATAGAATGCGGGATCTGGGCGCGGGAGTAAAAATACGGGTGAAAAAGCTCACATTTTAGACCAGTTTTTGATAAAAACCGGTCTTAAAAGGGGGAAATATTTTTTTAATTTTTCACATTAAAACCAGTCTTGAATGTGAACCTTTTAAGATCATTTTTAATTAAAACTGGTCTTAAAAGTTTTAATTAAAACATGTCTTAAAAGGTTCTAATTTTTAATTTTTAAATTATTTTGATATTTTAAGAATGGTTTTATTTATAATCGGTCTAAATAATTTTAAGACCGATTTTTTTTTAGAACTGGTCTTAAATGTGGCCATCTAAAAAGGGAATTTTGTACTAGTGGTTGCTCTAGATAAATCCAGAATTTCAAATAAACAAAGTTTGGTGCCACATTTTGAGTAGCTTTTTGTCCAAAAATAGCCAAAACAAGTGTAGAGACTAAGTTTAGCTTTACTGCAAATATGAGGAAGAAAAGATAAACATTTTCTAAGAGTCCCAATATCTTCCTAGTAAAAAATTAAAACTCTTAAGTCATAAGCAGCTAACTACGAGAAACTTTTTCAGTTAACCCTCTTATCTAGGCAATAATTTTTCAACACAGGTTGCGCTACCAAAATCCACATAATAAGAAATCGATAAGAAATATAGAGTAAAAGTTAAGAGAATGGGGGTGAAAAGAGAGAAAGCTTATTTTGAGAAATTTGGTGGAAAGGAAACTTTTGGTGTCGAAAAAGGCATGCAAGTGTCAAAATTCTAGTAGCTGGAGACCTTCTGAAGGTAGGAGTACAACCAATATTTCGTCGATATCTCTAAAGACCCGTATTTTCTCTTCAATTTATTAATTATATGATCCGACTCTAGGGCTCACAACTCTTCCAAACAAAAATCACAAAGAGGAGGAGGGGGCTAATAAAACCTCAAGAAATTCTTTTGCATTGAGCTTCTAAGGAGTCAAATGAGTGATTTCCATCATAGTTTGAGTCAGCATCGCAAGCTTGAGAGACTTAAGAGCTCGATCTGTGATTTAGGGCTAGGAGGGAGGCAGATTTGGCTGGGATTCAAGTTGGAACTTTTATCGTCTACTTTTAAAAAATGGACGTTAAAAGTCCTGATTTTAATGTTCGCTTGGAAAACATACATTAAAAAAAGGACTTTTAACGTCCGTTTTATAGAAATAGATGTTAGAAGTTTTGCTTTTAATGTTTGTTTTGAAAAATAGACGTCAAATGGTATTTTTAACCTCTATTCTTTCAAAACAGACATTAAAAATAAGGCAAAATATTTTTAACCTCTATTTTTAAAAACCGGACATTAATTGGTGATGTTAAATCTCTATTTCGTACTAGTGCATAATGGCTAGTCATATCTTGTTAGGCTGCCCATGGCAATATGATAAAATAACTCAACATAATTGTTACAAAAATCAGTTATCCTTTCAACATAATGGCAACAAAGTGACATTGGTTGCTCTCAAGCAAATTCAATCTCATGAAGACCAACTACATATAATGAGATATCTCAAAAAGAGAGAAAAAGAGTATAGCAAAGACTCAAGGATGAATCCTTTCAAAGGAGCATTCAAAAAGAGGAGAAAAAATTGTAACAAAGATTCGAGGATAAATCCTTTTAAAGGGCCGGGGAATTGATTGAACCATATTTTTACATGATTTTTCATAACTAAATTGGAATTTTTAATGCATTTCCCAGAACATTATTGCATGATTAAGCACTAATTTTAATTAGTGACATTTGTATTGAGTTAAGTGTAATTAGGGACAAATTGGTCACAATTGGTTAATTATTCATGCAAATGATTTCTTAGATTTTTGATTCTATATTGTGCTTAATCTTCCATTGCAGGTTTTTGGGAAGAAATTGGTGATTTCGAAGGGTTAGAATTAATATTTTGAGGTCTGGGAAAATTGCAGAAAAGGTCCCAAAAATTTCTAGAAATTACAAGTGAATGAAGTAAAGGGACTGGAGAAAAATACATAAAATTACCCAAAAGTTCTGACAATTTCAGTTCTGCCTTACAGAAGTTTCAAAACTTTCACTATAGTCCCTCCTCAAAACTTTTCAAACTTACAACTAAGTCCCTAATCAAAACCTCATAATTGACCAAAGCCTTCTCCCTTATGGAAGAAGGCAAGGACCTGACATTTTTAGCTAGATAAGCAAAAGAAAGTGAGAGAGCTGTAAGTGGATACAGAGTGGAGCACTAGAAAAAGGACCTTATCACCTTTATCAATCATCATTACTTTCATCTTTTCCTTCTTTAAAAAACATCCAAAAATCTCATCATTAGACTATCATCATCTTCTTCTTCTTCCTCTTCTTTCAGAGGAGGCCCATTTCACCACCAAGGCTACTAGTGAGCTTCAGCCTCCCTCTCTCACATCCCAACTTTCACCACCTTCCTTCCTCACACCTCTAGTACTGGCGACCACCCTTTCCTAACACCATGGAGTTAAGCTATACTGATAAAGAGCTGAGAGGTGTGAGAGTGAGGGAGAGAGAGAGGAGAAAGTCCACTTCCATCTTCCCTTCACCACGCTGACACTAAGCCGAGCTCCTCCTCTGTTATCTACTACATGGAGGGTTGTGAAGAGAGAACCAGAAAGCTTTAGGCCACAAACTATCACAACCAGAGCTTCAATTATCGCTCTTCCATTCTCCACCAAGATTGCAACTAGAGGAGCACTAAATCATCACAAAGTCTTGCTCCTTCTTGATGTGTATGGCAAGATCCCAAAATAGAGACACAAACCAGATAAAATGAGCTACAGTACTATACAAGCATTAGACCAGACCTTATCAGGACTTTCTCATACTGGCAGAAAGAGAGCTAGGAGCAGGAGGTCCGATAGTCATAGTTCCAAGCCACTATCAATAACCACCCTCTATTCTAGAATCTCTATTAGTCAACACCAACAACCACCATCATCGAATCACAATTAACCACCATCATCGTCACCTCCTCTGTTCATCACCATCAGAGGCAGAGACCTGGAAGCTAAGATCACAGCACCACAGACCACAACTATGAGAGAGAGCTTCAACCAAAGCTCCTATTGTCACTACCACTAACAAGCACCTCCATAGAACCACCACTTTCTTCCTCATCACTGGCATCTTGCTTCCTACCAAGGAAAGCCATGGATTTGAGTTTAAGCTACAGGAGAAAAGAGCAGAGAACTTCATTGACCATTATCATTATCATCTTGACCTGTGACTTACCTTTGTTCTCCACCAAGCACTATCGCTGGTGTTAGTTCTGTGTTTGTAAATTTCTTGCGAAGATTTGAATGTTCCACTGAGCATTTGCAGATTCCGGTGACACTTTCTAGATTCTGGCAAAGTTCCCAGTTCCTAGGTGAAAATTCCAAATTCCGATGCATACTTGAGGTTCAGAACTTAACCGGGGGAGTTTATTTTGTTCAATCTAATTTTCTATTTATATTTGAATCTCTGAGTTTGTATTGTTAACTTTGTGGATTGTGTTTGTGTTATTGGATTTGTATTTGTTTGATTTATTTTGTATGTACATATTTTTCTTATGATTTGAATTAATTTGAGAAGCATGCTTGTTTGTACATTCATATTAGAGAAAATAATTGCATTAATAAAATACCAAAAATAATACATATGCATTTAATTAAATTACATTTTCTTTTATTTATTGATTTAAAAAATCAAAACCCCATTTCCCCTTGTTTTATTACATTTGCATAGCATTTAGATTACTTAGGATTCAATAAAAGGCTCCTCAAGAAAAGAGAATGATCCTAGGTTTGCCTATATGCAATCCTTGGTTAATTTTTTATTATGGACTCCAAGGCCAATGTACGAAAAAAATGTCCTAATCAAAATGGCGTCATTACCGGGGAGCTCAGAATTGGATCCCTACGTAATCTAATTGTCAAATTCAATTTTGACAAGGGGTTTCTCATATGAAGCTTGTTAGTTTTACATTTTCTTGATTTTTATTACATGTCTTTTAGGATTTGTGCTTTGTTTGTTTCCTTTACTTTAAAAAAAATTCAAATTAGTATTTGTGCTTTTAGAAAACTTGTGTGAACTTGTTTTCTTTACTTTGAAAGAAAAAATCAACTTCATTGAGATTTTGTGATTTTGGCTGCCAATAATTCTTTGGAAGTGCATGGTAATTGCTAGTTGTTATTGGAATTCTATGTCGGTAGAGAGTTTTAAAAAAACTGAGAGTGTTTTCTAAGCAACTATTGCTTGTATAACTGCAAGGCTGAGCTACATCAGAATTTTTTTTTGCCTTGTTAAGTGCCAATTTGGTTATTGCTGAATGCTATTGTTGTTGCATTTGACTTGTTCTGGGTTGCTGATGCTATGTGATAAACCCCCTGATTGTGAAACTTCAAATAAATAAATAAATAATAATTAATTAAAAAAATAAAGATTCTAAAAAAATCCTTAAAAAATTTTGCATTAGTGTTTGTGCATTTAGGTGGCTTGCACAGCATTCTTCCATGTCGTGACTTGGTAGCTTCTGTGTGGTATTGTTGCATTAAATTTGACATGATTTTGAGTTCAATTGTTTGAATTCACCTTGTCTTTAAGTAAATTCATAGCATACTTGCATCTTGTGTCATTTTGAAACTTCTCTTTCTTTTTCATTTGCATTTGTTTTTTTATTAGAAAAAAGAGAGAGGAAGACATTTTTAAATTTTCCCTCTTTTTCACTTGCATTTGTTCATTCCTAAATTCTTTTTCTTAGTTTTTATAGTTTATAGTTAGATAATCATTTTATTATTCATTGGGAATTTATTGAATTGAATTTCTTATGGCTTAGTTGAATGGTAATCAAGATTTATCCTTTCTATCTCACTCTTTTGTAGGAGACTCAATTGAAAAGAAAGAGTCTATCTCTGAAAGCACCCATTCCATACAACAAACATTACGGCTTCTTCAAGCTAAATTTGGATGTCAAGATAGAAGTCAAATTAGCTAAGAATGTCATGGTCCATTCCACCCTCTATACCATGCACCCTACCATCAACCTTCATTCCAACTTAATCACCCACCCTATATGTCATACCCTGAGCCTTCTCCACTATCATGAACCTTATTCTAATCGTCCACCATACAACCATATGTCATATCAGGAACCTCCTTCTTTATTTCACCCTACTTCCAGACCATGTCATCCATATCTTGAGTTTCTCTACCCACCATTTTAGCCATCTTATAGACCTCGTTCTGAACCATGTGTGCCAAAACCAGAACTTACTATTAGTAAAGTCATTAGAGAATTCCAAAATCTAATGAATCAAACTATAAATAAGGAGCGGTCACATAAGGACACCTTTGCCCATCGCATGGCTTCTCTAATGAAAGTAATGGAACTAGAAGATAAAGAGCGTGCAAGATTGGCCAAGGACATTGAATGTCTCACTTAACCATGATAGGAAGTAGAGCGATTAAATGAGGAGTTGGAGAAAGAATTGGAGTAGCTTACACAAAAGCCTTCTAAGTGCAACACTGTATAAGAGACTCATCTTCTATTTAGTATATGTGAGCCAACTACTTGAGCCAAGAAAGTCAAGAAGGTTCGTTTTCAACTTTTAGAGGAGTCTTTATCTCCTATGGAAGAGGAACAAGGAGTCCAAACTCAAGAGCCAAATTCCATTTCACAAATGGAAGATTCCAAACCTTCGGTGACTACTTCCATATAAGCACAAGAAGTGAAGCAATTTCAAAAAAGCATTGAAGAGTCTTCCTTACCATTTGGTAATGATTCTATCCTAATAGAAGTAGACTCTCCTACTTCTTTAACTAATAAAGCAATTAATCAATTAAGTGATGATAGGTGGATGAAGAAATCACTTTTTCAATCCCCTCAAATGTTTGAAAATGTAATTGCTTAACCCATAGGTTCAAGTAGTAGTGATTCGATTATACTTGTTGATAAATGTCTTCCTACTTCTTTGTGTGATGCTTTAACTATTGAAAATGCTTCTCTTTATAGTACGAGGGTTGATTGTGATAAATTGAATGATATATTTTCATATTGTTGTGCAAAAGTTCAAATATGTGTAGATTGTTATCATGAAAAATGCCACTTACTTTTTGAGTTTTGAAAGAAAGCATTTAGTAAAGTGGTTGATTCTACCATTAATCTTGATACACATCCTTGTATTATTGATGATTGTACGCATAACAATTGTAGAAATGTTGAATCTTGTATGGATGCTAATGTAGTTGGTGCGAGTGCGAAAGATCATTGCCTAAACAAAGATCTTTTTCTTGATTCCAATGAATTGCATATTAGTTTAATAAGGGAAGATTCTAATGTTTTGATTGATAATTTTGCAAATGAAAAGGAATCTTTCCATATAATTCTTTCTTGTGATTTCCACCTGATATAGAAAAGGAAAATGATTCTTTTGAAAATTCAAAAGTTTTTTGTGCCAATGACCTGAAATATTCTTTCTTCTTCAACTCTTTTTCCTTCCACCTCTTATGATTGCAATGATGATGTGGTGTACCCTAATACTAAGTTGGATTCCGCACCTTCCACTTTACAGAACAAGTGGATTTCAGGAATTGACTAATTGTCTCACTCTTACTTATGGGAGTGCTACTGATTTCCTTAGATGTGATAATTATTTGGAGAGTTTAGTTCCTTAAATGTCTTTACTTCACTTGAAATTACTCCTTGTTTCTATTCTTGGATGGAATACTACTATTTACTTGTCTTCTTTGTAGGTACATTCTTAGAATGGTCATCGAATGAGCCAATATCCACTATACATTCTTGGAACTCTTTGGATTGATCTTGAGCCACCTTCACCAAGGAAATTCAATGCAGGAGAAGTTTTCAATGACAAATGCATGATTCTCATAGAGGATGAGAATTTCTCCTTCAAGAGACTTAAGATACTCTAACATAGGTTGTCTCTTTCCTCACTTGCTTTTATTCTCAATCCTATTATTCTTTAAGTTTAATTGTTTTATGTGCAAGATAAGTGTGGGGGAGGAACACAATCTAGTGGAAAAGTAGAAGTCACATTATTTAGCAAGTACAATAAGAATCCCCTTTGTATGCTTTACATCTTTTTTGATACCACCCTACTTAATTACCATTGTGCCTTGAATTTCAACTTGTTTTACACATTGAGCACAATGTGTTGATTAAGTGTAGGGGAGGGAAATACATTTTTAAATCCCAATGGTTGTTTTTAAATGAGAAAATACCTTAAATTAGAATTTTTTCAAGAATTTCAAAAAAAATCAAGAATGACATGCTTTGATGCATGTCCTAAGTGATAAAGGGTCATATTTGCTAGTTTGGAAATGTGAATTGCAGGAAATAACTTTCATGTGATCTAGTGTTTTGGCAATTTTTAAAACCTTTTTTGCTTTTCAAGCAAATAGGAAAAGAAATGAACCCACAATTGGCTTTTCACTCGCTCTTTGTTTCGGAAAAAAGAAGAAGAGAGTTTATTATCATTATTGCATTTAAGATTTGAGCATTATTATAGTTAATTGCAATGTTTTAATTAATTGTTTTGTAAGGATAGCACTTGGAATATTTAAGTAGATATTTTGTGGTTAGCTTCCTATGCAATTGATTGTGTTGGAAGGAGCATTAGAGAAAAACCTTATTGGAAGATTATTTGGACCTTGAATTCTTTCCATGTGTGCATGTTCACTTAAACTTTCACCTTATAGAACTTGTTTTCACTCTTTTTCAAAACAACATTTGCATTAGTGTGATAAAAATGAAAGAGGCATTTAATTTCTTTTACCCAAACACAAACCCTCATTCATCACTATTTGGTTGCTCATTTTGAGCCTTTCCCAAGTTATATGCATGTCATTTATTCGTAGTGTTCATGTATTCTAAAATCAAAGTGAATTGCCAATATAAAGTTGAACAATGTATATATTGAAATTCCATGTATATAAGAAACAGAAAAAAAAGATAAAAAAAGAAAAGAAAAGCAAAAGAAATACCAAGAAGGCTTTTATTCATGAATTTGGAAAAGAATTGGCAAAAGTCTTCAAGTATTTAGGTGCTTTGAGCTTATTAATTAACTTTGACTTGCATATCAACTATTTTTCCCTAATTTATTCATTCCATTTAGCCTTCATCCTTCTTACAAGTCTTTTAGGTCCTCTTAATTCATTGTATTAATTGATATTAGTAGTCGAGATATTAGAGTTGTTACAAACCTATAGTAAGGTGTTGATTAACTGAACTAGAGTGAAATTATCCCAATGAGGTGAGATGAGTGAAACACTAATACCTTAAGAGTCTCTTTTACTTCATTCTAATATTTTGGATTGTGTAGTTAGCTAATTTCTTTGCATCACTTGATTATGACTAGTGTTGACTTGAGGAATTTGATTAGTTAATCCATGGTTTGCTAATTATGAAATTGCTCATCGTTTGAATGCATTGATGATTCAAATTTAGAAAATTGTACTTAATTGCCTTTGTTCAGGAGTATAAAGGTATATATGTGGGGGAATTGATTGAACCATATTTTTGCATGATTTTTCATAACTAAATTGGGATTTTAAATGCCTTTCCTGGGATAGTATTGCATGATTATGCAATAATTTTAATTAGTGACATTTGTATTGAATTAAGTGTAATTAGGGGCAAAATGGTCACAATTGGTTAATAATTCATGCAAATGATTTCTTGGACTTTTAATGCTATATTGTGCTTAATCTTCTATTGCAAGTGTTTTGGGAAGAAATTGGTGATTTCGAAGGGTCAGAATTAATATTTTGAGGTATGGGAAAAATTACAGAAAAGGTCCTTAAAAGTTCTAGAAATTACAAGTGAATAAAGTAAAGGGGCCAGAGAAAAATAAATAAAATTACCCAAAAGTTTTGACAATTTCAGTTCTGGCTCACAGAAGTTTCAAAACTTTCACTATAGTCCCTCCTCAAAACTTTTTAAACTTGCAATTAAGTCCCTAGTCAAAACCTCATATTTGACCGAAGCCTTCTCCTTTCTGGAAGGAGCTAGGGACCTAACATTTTTAGCTGGATAAGCGGAGGAAAGTGAGAGAGCTAAAAGTGAATACAGAATGGAGTATTAGAAAAAGGACCTTATCTCCTTCATCAATCATTATTACCTTCATCTTTTCCTTCTTTAAAAACCATCCGAAAATCTCATCATCAGATCATCAACTTCTTTTTCTTCTTCTTCTTCTTCTCTCCTTTTATAGGAGGCACCTTTCACTACTAAGGCCCCCAGCAAGCTTCAGCCTCCCTCTCTCACATCTCATCTTTCACCACCTTCCTTCCTTACATAACCTGCACCCGCGACCACCCTCTCCAAACACCATGGAATTGACTAAGATGCATGAGATGGAAAGAGAGATAGGAGAGAGTCCACTGCCGTCTTTGTAATATCTTGAATTGTAGTTAAGGCTTAATAATTTCAAAGTGATGTAATTAATGTTAATTAAACACATTTGAAGTAAATAATGTGATTTATGATGCAAAGGTGTTTGTTGATGGTTTAGTAAGCATTATGTCCATCAGGGGCAAAATGGTAAATTTACAGATCGATTGGTCAGTTACCGAAGAGGAGACTCATTGGTAATTGAGACCAATGGTTAGGATTGTGTTTAAGAAATTGGTTGTGCTTGTGCATGTGTTATATGAATTTATATAAGGATGAGATTTTGCCATGTGTCTAAATCAGAGCCATTGGATTGAAGTCAAAAAGTCAAATATTCTTCCCTCTCTCTTTCCTTATCAAATTCGGCTGTATGTATGTATGTGTGAACGGAAAAGAATTGCATCATCATCCTCTCACTCTCTCATCTCTCTTCTCACTTCCATTTTCGTCCCAAGCTAACCAAGAAAGAGAAAGAGAAAAGCTTGGTTTTAGGTAAGTGAATGCCTTTAAATGGTCATCTTATGTTTATTAAAGTTGTTCAAGGTGTTGAGGGCTTTCTTGCCATGACTTTAGAATTTTGAAAGAAGGTTCTTTGAAGTTTGCACAAGCTTGAAAGATACAGAATCAAGAAGTTAATCATTGGAAGTTGAAGAGGTGTGTATTTATAGTATTTTGGTATAATTGTTTTGATCATTGGTGAGTCTTGAGAATTTTGGATATTTGCCCTGATTTTAGCCTAATTATGAAATGTATAAAGTAGCTAGTATTTTGTGATGAGATAGATGATAAATAATGTCTTGGTGTCAATGGTTGTGGTTTGGATTTAAAAAGGGAAAGTTGAACCTTAGGTGATCTTGGTTGTAATATGGTTAGAAGAGTAGTATGTGTCATTAAGGTAAGATTTGGTTGATTTGAATTTACCAATAGGTTCCTTGTGGAATTTTAGAGGGGAATGGGTTTTGGTATAAAGGTTAGGGCCATTGGAACAAGTTTTGGTAAATCTGGAAAAGTGTATCAGTTGCTGTGATCTGGCTTCTGATAAGCTTCACTCGAGTGAGGAAGGGTCTCACTCAAGTGCAGTATGAAATTCTGGGTATTTGGGTTAATTCTTCAGGTAGAAATCGTGAGTGCACTTCTGTGTCAGCAAGTGTTATAGGTCATCACTCGAGTGTAGCTCCCTATGCTCGAGTGAGGGTGTAGGATTAAGACTCTGGAATTTATAATTGCTCTCTAGTAGTCTCTCATGGTGCCTCACTTTTTGGTGCTCGAGTACATTTGTGGTTATCACTCGAGTACAGCTTCCTGTGCTCGAGTGAGTGTGAGAAATATTTTGAAGTTTGCTCTGAGGCAAGCACTTCCTCTATCTCACTCGTTGGGACTCAAACACGGGTGAGGGCAATACTCGAGTAAGACTTCCTTCACTCAAGTGAGACAGTCCAAAGATTAGTGTTCTTTATCCAAAAAAGGTACCTTCAGGGTAGTTTCTCCCAACCATTTTGGGTATATGTCTAGGCCACTAATAGCCACTTAAAGAGTCTAAATTATAACCAACTTAAAGTACTATGGACTTAAGAACTTGGAAAAGAGATTGATGGATTGTCCCTAATTTGGTTTATAGGATTTGACATCTGCCGTCCTCATGAGCCTATTGTGCTAGCTAATGTCAGGAAAGAACAAGGTAGTGATACTTTCCCTTATACTGTATGTGATATGTTGTATGTTTGATTTATCATTATTTGTGGGTCTATCACCTGCGGCCCATTGGTGGTGATGGTGGGATGATCGTACCTTTAGGGTGGTGGAATCCAGGGGATGAGACTATGTGAAAGCCGAAAGGCTATTTAAGGAAGCCGAAAGCCTATTTATAAGTCTATTACATGCGGCCCATCGGTGGTGACGGTGGGAGGATCATACCTTCAAGGCGGTGGAATCCGTAAAATGAGACTATATGGTTATGTGCATATGCAGCCTGCGTGTTGTGTATTATGCCGTGATATTACTTGATGATTTTCTTACATACTATATGATTACATGTTGTATGAGTGAATTGTTACTACTGGGATTCTTTTGAATCATATTCTTTCCATAGACTAACATTTCAGATAGGGCAAGTGGCTCTAAGGAGAAGAGCACGACCTGGAGCGGTTAGAACCCTATATGGACATTTAGTTCGGGGCATGTTGGTTATTCATTTTGGATAGGGATTATTGCATAACATTTTTGAGTTGTAAATAGTTTTAAACACATGACGGTGTAATCCCCTAACTGGGAACTGGAACCCTATAGTTCTATGAATAGATGAAATTTGGGGGTTGCCGGGAATTTGGTTATACACTCTGATATGTATGAATTTATATTAACTGCGTAAGTAATTATATTCGAAATTCGAAATTGAACCAGGATAGGGAAGTGTTTTTGAAAATTTTGTGAAAACCCTACGGTAAGGTAGGCAGTCAAAGTGAGTTTTAAATTACCCGACGGTCTCTAATCCAATTTAAGTATGTGATATCGAATTATAATTACACTAATCAAGGCAGGGGGTTACATTTTGGTATCAGAGCTGTAGTTCCTGGCAATGGTGGAATTGCTAGGATAGATCCCTTAATTGATTGTAGGGATAGAAGATCATCTGTGAATGATTGTTGTGTATGCACATGTATGTTCTATTAATAGGAATATGTATAAAACTTGTGAATATGTGTTTATACTATCTCTATTATATTAATGGGGCAAGTTGTTTGTAGAATGAAGAAAACGAGAGGACACCCCAATGTTCCGCGTGTGGACCTCGAATAGAGAGAGGAGCTGATAAAAGATTAGCCTGACATGATCACTGAGCTAAGAAAAGAGCTCAGAATAGAGAGAGGAAAGAATAAAGAAGACCGGGGTCAGTCCACACAGGAAGAAAACTAAGAGGAAACTCATAGAGAAGAAAATGCAGAAGGGTCAGCACGGCCGCTCGAGTCACCTCCTCATGCCGGACCAAAACAGGAATCATATAGGGTTCCAATTAAAGAGGAAAGAGATATGCAATTCTAGGTCTTAAGATTCTACAAACATGTGCCTCCGGCGTTCGAGGGAGGTTTGATCCCCAAGCAGCCGAAGATTGGATGAACAGGCTGAAAAAGATATTTGAGGTCCTTGGGTGCCCGGATGAGGTGAAGCCGCGCCTGGCAGTTTACAAGCTTGAGGGGGATGCAGATCATTAGTGGTAGAACATTGCCCTAACGCTGAAAAGCAAAAGTGTATCGTTGACTTGGGAATTGTTTCAATAAGAGTTCAATGAGAAATACTTTCCCAAATCGGTGCCACTCGAGAAGGAAATGGAATTTCTAAATATTAAACAAGGCGACACAGAGACCTTTGATGACTACTTGTCCCATTTCATCCGTCTGTCTCGGTATTCTTCCTATCTTCAGAAGACGGATAATGAAGAGTTGAGTGCGGACATGCTTATCCGTGGTCTGCGACGAGAGCTGAGGAAGAGGTTAGCTACACACTTGTTCACTAACTTTAATAAGGCGGTGGAAGAGTGTAGAATCACATAAAATAGTTTAAGAGAATTGTATCCTTCCAAAGCTACTGACCACCGCAGTGAACCCAATAAGGGTAATACCTCCCAGAAGTGGAAGGGCTAAGGATTCTCTTCATCCCGGGGTACTGGTAAGAAGCCTTATCAGCCCAGAGATCGTGAGTCACAAAAATCTTAAACAGAGTGGGTATGTCCCTATCGTAATAAACCACACTATAGTAGAAATTATCGGGGCTAGATGATTTGTTTCAATTGTAAGCAATGGGGCATCTTTCTAGAGAATGTCGGCGGCCGTAGGCAGATTAAAAGCTGAGAACTCAGGGCTGAGTGTTTGCCATGACTCATGAAGAAGCTCAGAAATCTCCTGACATAATACAAGGTAAAGTCCTTCTAAATGGAAACTGGCTAAAAGTGTTATTTGATTCAGGTACAAGTCACTCTTTCATTGCTTATGATTGCGTGAGGCATTTGGGTATGCATGTACATAAGTTGCCATTCGATCTAGTTGTGTCGATGCCAATGGGTGTCAAGGCTGTGACTACTGAAGCCTGTTTAAATTGTGTCATAGCTATAGAAGGGCTTGAGTCCATTGTGGATCTGATTTGTCTGCCTCTAAATCAATTAGAAGTTATTTTGGGCTTTTATTGGTTAACAATAAATAATATATTACTTGATTTTGGGAACAAAAGGATCATGTATCCTGTGCCTCAAAGGGGTCAAAATGTAAATGAAGTGAATGGTAGCTTGAATTTCCTTTCAACAGCTAAGGCTGAGAAATGTCTAGAAAAAGGTTGCCAGGGATATATGGTATTCTTCTCGCTACAAGGAGAGACTAGTGAAACTCTGTACAATATACCCGTGGTAAATGAATTCCCTGAGGTATTTCTGGTTGATCTGAGCGATTGCCTCCGGAAAGGGAAGTTCAATTTCCAATTGAAATTATGCCTAGAGTTGGTTCTATTTCAAAAGCCCCATATCGTATGGCCCCAAATGAAATGGTGGAGTTAAAGAAGCAGATTGAAGACTTGCTTAAGAAAGGGTTCATTAAACCCAGTGTGTCACCTTGGGGAGCTCCAGTGTTATTCGTTAAAAAGAAAGATGGGAGTCTACATTTGTGTATTGATTACAGAGAATTGAATAAGATTACTGTCAAGAACAAGTACCCACTCCCAAGAATTGATGACCTTTTAGATCAACTATATGGTTCGTGTGTGTTTTTGAAGATTGATCTAAGGTCGGGGTATCATCAGCTGCGAGTAAAGGCAAAAGATGTTCCAAAGAATGCTTTCCAGACCAGATATGGTCACTATAAGTTCTTGGTGATGCCATTTGGGCTAACCAATGCACCTGCGATATTCATGGATTACATGAATCGTATCTTTCGATAATAACTGGATCAGTTTGTTGTTGTGTTTATTGATGACATTCTGAAATTTTCTAAAAGAAAGGAAGAATATGAGCATCATCTGAGAATCGTATTGAATACATTGCGTGGAAAGCAGCTCTATGACAAGTTGAATAAGTGCGAGTTTTGGCTATCAAAAGTGAAATTCTTAGGCCATGTTATCTTACAAGAAGGGGTCTCTGTGGATCCTAGTAAAGTGGAAACAGTACTGGACTGGAAGAGGCCAGAAACTATTGCTGAGGTACGCAGTTTTTTGGGTCTTGCTGGTTACTACCGGAGATTCATCCAGAATTTCTCTCATATTGCTTTGCCAATGACCAAGCTCACGAGGAAGGATCAACTGTTTATGTGGGATGAAAAATATGAAAATTGCTTTGTGGAGTTGAAAGAAAGGTTGACTACGGCACCTGTGTTGATTATACCTAATCCCAGCTTGACTTATGTTGTGTATAGTGATGCAAGTAAGCAAGGATTAGGGTGTATCCTTATGCAGCAAGGACGTGTGGTGGCCTATGCATCTCGACAGCTCAAACCTTATGAAATGAACTATCCCACCCATAATCTGGAGCTTACGGCAATTGTGTTTGCTTTGAAAATTTGGCAACATTATTTGTATGGGGTGGCGGTAGAACTATACTGCGACCACAAGAGTCTCAAGTATTTGTATAACCAGAAAGAGTTGAACATGAGATAGCATCGTTGGATGGAGTTGCTTAAAGACTACAACCTAGAAATTAAATATCATCCGGGTAAGGCAAATGTAGTCGCTGATGCTCTTAGTCGAAAGACTGTGCTTGTGGCAGCTATGATGATTTTAGAGGGGAAATTGATTGAAGATTTTCGTGATTTGAATTTGACCAACCAGATCATCTGTGCCAATCATACTATTTCTCAAGAGGAAAGTGATTTGAGAGTTGAAATTGAAGAGGCTCAGAGGCAAGATGATTGGATACAGTGCAACATAGTTCGGATTGAACGGGGAGAAGCTCCGGGCTATGACTTTTTGCCTAGTAGATTGGTTCGCTATCAGAAGAGAATCTGTGTTCCACTAAAGGTGGAGTTGAGGCAGAAGATTCTGGATGAGGCGCACAAGAGTCGATATACTCTTCATCCTGGTATTACCAAAATGTACCAAAATATGAAATCTATGTATTGGTGGCCAGGTTTGAAGAGTGATGTAACCAAATATGTAGCAAGGTGTCTCACTGGTCAGAAGGTAAAGATCTAACACCAGAGACCGCCTGGTTTACTTCAGAATCCTGAGATTCCGGAATGGAAATGGGAAAGTGTAACCATGGACCTTGTGGTGAGATTGCCCAGGATTAGGAATTATGACGTGATCTGGGTTGTTATGGATCGAGTAACGAAGTCAGCACACTTCATACCGATCAATGCTAGTTACTCTTCGGACAAGCTAGCAGAGATTTACATTTGTGAGATTGTGAAACTTCATGGTACACTGAAGAATATAATTTCCGACTGAGATCCCCGATTCACTTTGAGATTCTGGAGGGCGTTGCATGAAGCCCTGGGTACTCAATTGAGATTTAGCACGGCTTATCATCTTCAGACGGATGGACAGTCAGAGAGGACTATTCAGACGCTGGAGGATATGTTGTGAGCATGTGTTCTCGACTTCAAAGGGAGTTGGGATCGCTTCCTTCCACTTACTAAGTTTGCCTACAACAATAGTTATCACACAAGCATCCAGATTGCTCCGTACAAAGTACTGTATGGAAGGAGGTGCCAATCGCCTTTGTGTTGGAACGAGTTATCAGAAAGGAAACTGTATGGACCGGATCTTGTTGATCAAACCCTGGAACAAATTTGGATTATTCTGAAGAGGTTGCTTGCAGCTCAGAGTCGATAGAAGAGCTACGCTGACAAGAGAAGACGACCTCTAGAGTTCGAAGTTTGTGACCATGTGTTTCTGAGAGGATCTCCTATCACTGGTGTTAGGAAAGCAATTAAACAAAAGAAGTTGAGCCCGAGATATATAGGTCCTTTTGAAATTCTTGCAAGGATTGGACCTGTTGTCAATCGAGTGGCCCTACCCACGAACTTTAGTAGGCTCCATGACGTGTTTCACGTTTGCCAACTGAAGAAGTACCAACCAGATCCCTCTCACATTATTGAGTATGAAGTTGAGATAAAAGATAACTTTAAGTATGTGATAGAGCCAGAGCAGATCATTGATTGAGAGGAACGACGGCTCCGACATCGGAGCATTCCGTATGTAAAGGTAATCTGGAAGGGAATGACTCAAAGAGAGGCGACTTGGGAAGCGGAAGAAAATATGCAAAAACGGTATCCAGAGTTTATGGCTCAAGTGGTGTAAAAATTTCGAGGACGAAATTTAATTTTTTAGGGGAGAATTGTAATATCCTGAATTGTAATTAAGGCTTAATAACTTCAAAGTAAATGTTAATTTAACACTTTTGAAGTAAATAATGTGATTTATTATGCAAAGGTGTTTGTTGATGGTTTAGTAAGAATTATGTCCATAAGGGGCAAAACAGTAAATTTACCGATCATTGGTCAGTTACCGAAGAGGAGACTTATTGGTAATTGAGACCAATGGTTAGGATTGTGTTTAAGAAATTGGTTGTGCTTGTGCATGTGTTATATGAATTTATAGAAGGAAGGATGAGATTTTGCCATGTGTCTAAATGAGAGCTATTGGATTGAGGTCAAAAAGTCAAATATTTTTCCCTCTCTCTTTCCTTGTCAAAGTTAGCTGTGTCAGTATATGTGTGAAGGGAAAAGAATTGCATCATCATCCTCTCACTCTCTCATCTCTCTCCTCACTTCCATTTCTGTCCCAAGCTAACCAAGAAAGAGAAAGAGAAAAGCTTGGTTTTAGGTAAGTGAATGCCTTCAAATGGTCATCTTATGTTTATTAAAGTTGTTCAAGGTGTTGAGGGATTTCTTTCCATGATTTTAGAATTTTGAAAGAAGGTACTTTAAAGTTTGCATAAGCTTGAAAGCTAGAGAATCAAGAAGTTAATCATTGGAAGTTGAAGAGGTGTGTATTTATGGTATTTTGGTATAATTGTTTTGATCATTGGTTGAGTCTTGAGAACTTTGGATATTTGCCCTGATTTTAGCCTAATTATGAAATGTATGAAGTAGCTAGTGTTTTGTGATGAGATAGATGCTAAATAGTGTCTTGCTGTCAATGGTTGTGGTTTGGATTTAAAAAGGGAAAGTTGATCCTTAGGTGATCTTGGTTGTAATATGGTTAGAAGAGTAGGATGTGTCATTAAGCTAAGATTTTGGTTGATTTGAGTTTACCAATAGGTTCCTTGTGGAATTTTAGAGGGGAATGAGTTTTGGTATAAAGGTTAGGACCATTAGAACAAGTTTTGGTAAATCTGGAAAAGTGTATCAGTTGCTGTGATATGGCTTCTGATAAGCTTCACTCGAGTGAGGAAGGGTCTCACTCGAGTGCAGTATGAAATTCTAGGTATGTTGGTTAAGTCTTCAGGCAAAAATCGTGACTGCACTTCTGTGTCCGCAAGTGTTATAGGTCATCACTTGAGTACAGCTCCCTGTGCTCGAGTGAGGGTGTAGGTTTAAGACTCTGGAATTTATAATTGCTCTCGGGTAGTCACTCGTGGTGCCTCACTTTTTGGTGCTCAAGTACATTTGTAGTTATCACTCGAGTACAGCTTCCTGTGCTCGAGTGAGTGTGAGAGATATTTTGAAGTTTGCTCTCAGGCAAGCACTTCCTCTGTCTCACACGCTGGGACTTGAGCACAGGTGAGGGCAATACTCGAGTGAGACTTCCTTCACTCGAGTGAGGTAGCCCAAAGATTAGTGTTCTTCATCCAAAAAAGGACCTTCAGAGTAGTTTCTCCCAACCCTTTTGGGTATATGTCTAGGCCACTAATAGCCACTTAAAGAGTCTAAATGATAACCAACTTAAAGTACTATGGACTTAAGAACTTGGAAAAGAGATTGATGGATTGTCCTTAATTTGGTTTATAGGATTTGACATCTGCTGTCCTCGTGAGCTCACTGTGCCAGCGAACGTCAGGATGGAACAAGGTAGTGAATCTTTCCCTTATACTGAATGTCATATGTTGTATGTTTGATTTATCATTATTTGTGGGTCTATCACCTGCAGCCCATCGGTGGTGACGGTGGGAGGATCGTACCATCGGGACCATGGAATCCGGGGGATGAGACTATGTGATAGCCGAAAGTCTATTTGTGGAAGCCGAAAGGCCATTTATGAGTCTATTACCTGCGGTCCATCGGTGGTGATGGTGGGAGTATCGTACCTCCAAAGCGGTGGAATCCGTAGAATAAGACTATATGATTATGTGCATATGCAGCCTACGTGTTGTGTATTATGTCGTGATGTTACTTGATGATTTTCTTACATACTATATGATTACATATTGTATGAGTGAATTGTTACTACTAGGATTCTTTTAAATCTCATTCTTTCCATTGACTAACATTTCAGACAGGGCAAGTGGCTCCAAGGAGAAGCGCACGACCTGGAGCAGTTAGAACCCTATAGGGACATTTAGTTTGGGCCATGTTGGCTATTCATTTTGGATAGGTATTACTGTATGACATTTTTCAGTTGTAAATAGTTTTAAACACATGACGGTGTAATCCCCTAACTGGGAACTGGAACCCTATAGTTCTATGAATAGATGAAACCCGGGGGTTACCAGGAATTTGGTTATACACTCTGATATGTATGAATGTATATTAACTGCACAGGTAATTATATTCGAAATTCGAAATTGAACCAGGATGGGGAAGTGTTTTTGAAAATTTTGTGAAAACCCTACGGTAAGGTAGGCAGTCAAAGTGAGTTTTAAATTACCCGACGGTCGCTAATCCAATTTAAGTATGTGATATCGAATTATAATTACACTAATCAAGGCAAGGGGTTACAATCTTCCCTTCACCATGCTGCCACCAAGCCAGAGCTCTTCCTTTATTGTCCACCAGATCAAGGGTCGTGAAGAGAAAACTAGAAAGCTTCAAGCCGCAAACCAACACCACCAGAGCTTCAACCAAAGCTCCTTCTTTCTCTACCAAGACTAAAACTAGAGGAACACTGAAGCATCACAAAGTCTTACTCCTTCTTCACGTGTGTGGTGAGCTCCCAGAATAGAGACACAAACTAGAGAAAATGAGCCACAGTACCACAAAAGCATTGGAACAAACCTTACTTCTAAACTTTCTAATATTACCGGAATGAGAGCTAGGAGCAAAAGGTCTAATAGTCATATTGTAACCCCCTGCCTTGATAGACGTAATTATGATTCGATATGCATAATTAAAATGGATTGGGGATCTACGGATGTTTTAAACTCATTTCGACTCCCTTCCTTAAAGTAGGGTTTTTTCAAAAATTTTCAAAGCATTCTCCCTATCCTGGTTTCAAGTTTAAATATCGAATATAATTACCTGTGTAGTTAATCTACATTCATACATATCAGAGTGCATAATACAATCCCTGGCAAACCCCGGGTTCCACATTTTCTCTAAAGAGTATACAAATTTCCTTATAGGGGATTACACAATATCATCCTTGATATATTTATCCAGATACACATCCCATATCCAAAGACAAATTCAAATTATACAATACTCTTAATCTATGATAACCAACTACTAACTAATGCTCCTAGCTAGGAACTTAATCCGCCCTTAGATTCTTGCTTCTTCTCAAGCCGTTTGCCTTGTCTGAAAGGTTAGTCAATGGAAAAGAATGAGATTCAAGAGAATCCAAGTAGTACCAAACCATTCATACCACAAATAATCACATAGCATACAAGTAAATCATCACACAGTAGCAGCAGTACAAATCACACTAGACCCTCATCCCCTTTTACCGCCGGGAAGGTACCTAGTCCTAACCCAAACTGTTGTTAACGACTTAAGGACTATTGGAATGGCAGTGCACACATCTAGCCTTATGGCTCATATAGCCATTCGGCTTTCACAAATGGCCCGTCGACCCTCACAAATAGCCTTTCAGCTTTCACATAATCACAAATATCACACCCCATCCTCATCCCCTTTTACAGCCAGGAAGGTACACAACCCAAACCCAAACTGTTGTTAGCGACTTAGGGACTATTGGTATGGCGGTGATTACACATTTCCACAATCATTGCAGCATTCGAATCCATCACAAATCAATGATATAACACACATACAATGCATCACATATGGTATAAGAGAAAGAGTCACTACCTTATTCTTTCCACATGTGCTCTGGCACAAACAAATCACGATCAGGGAAAATACCAAATCCTAACAATCAAGTCAAGGACATAGGGTTATTCCCTTTTCAATTCCTCAACTTCCAAACATCAAAGTTGGTTATCATTTAAGACCTTTAGGTGGCTACTATAAGCCTAAACATATGCCTAAAGGCTTGGGAAACACTTGACCAAAGATCACCTTTTAAAAGTCCAAAATGCTAATTTTTGGGGGTTGGCCGCGGCTCACAAATCTACTGGCCGCAGCCAAAAAGTGGTCAGAAACATTTGGGCCATGGCCCATAACCTCTGGCCACGGCCAAGAAAATTCTGTTTCTTGGCTAAATTTTCAAAAATCATAACTAATTCAAGAAAACTCAAAATAAGGTGATTCCAAAGCCAAATGAAAGCTATTTAAGTCCTTTTTCTAGAAAAAATATTGGCCATTACTGGGAATCACCACAAAAATACAGAATTGCACAAAACTAAAAACTGTTAAAAAACAGAGTTCAGTTTCAACTCCAAATTTTGGAACACTATAACTCCCAGTTTACAAAACGAAATGACACACTTTATATGTCCATTTTGAAGCTTGGGATGTGAAATTTAAAACTGGAAAGTTTCATAATTTCTAACATCATTTTCCTATTTAAAACGCCAACACAAACAGACTGCCCATAATAGACTTTCAATGACAGCATTTCCAGTTTTGGCATATTTGCTTCCATTGATCCCAATTTCATACCAAACTCCATTCCCACACAAATTTTCACAAAGAATCTGTTGAAAACACCAAAACAACCAAATTCAAATCAAATTGACATGTTTCCACAATAATCTCAACATGTCAACACAATTCACATTTCAAAACCTAACATTGTAACTTTTCCATTTCCAATGCCAATCCAATTCCAATGACCAAAGACACAATTTAACACCACATACTACACAACACACCAACCAATTCAAGCATTCAAATTAGACCAAAAATCAGGGCAAAAATTCAAAATTCTCAAAACCAAACGAATGACCACAACAATTATACCAAAAGGTATCAAATACTCACCTCAACTTCTTCTCAAAGCTATTTCTTTGATTCTCCTACTTTCAAATTCCCACAAGTTCTCAAACTCCACTAATCAAAAATCTGAAACCATAGGAATATAGCTCTCAACCCCTTGAACAATATTAATGAAGGTGAGTTGAGCATTTAGGGACAATTCCTCACCTAAAAATCAAGCTCTTTCTTTCTCTTTCTTCCTTGGCTAGGCGAACATGGAGGTTGAAGTGAGAGAGTATGAGATGTTGATGATGATGGTATATTTAGTTTTCTCTTCCCTCTTTAGCCTATAATTAATCGACCCATGAAGAGAGGAAAGAGGGAAATTAAGTTGAAGATTTGACTTTAATCCCAAGGTTCATATGGTGGCACTTGGCAACATCTTGCACTACTCCTATGAGCACACACAAACACACATGCAATTGATTGCTCCTTCTAGATCTCTTTCACAAATCAATCATAACAATTGATCTTTAAGTTACCAATGAGTTTCCTCTTCGGTAACTGATCAATTAGTCGATAATTTTACCGTTTTGCCCTTGATTATGGCAATTCCTTCCAAATCACCACCAAATACATTCTTCTCATTCCTTTATACCATTCACACACCCTCCCCTCTATTTTCATTCAATTTAGATGTAAATCCACAATTGAACTTGAATACAGGGTTTGGGCTCTACCTATAACACATTCAAATCATAATCCCTATCATATCCTCTAAAAGTATTGGTTTAACTTTAATTACCTTTACTCTTGAAGTCATTAATCCTTAATCATATTTTAGGGTATTACACATAGTTCCAAGAAACCGCCGGTGACCACCCTCTCTTCCAGCATCTTTTTTTGAAACACTACCAACAACCATTATCAAATCATGACCGACTACCACCATCATCTCCTCCTCTATCCGTCACCACCGGAAGCAGAAACTTAGGAACTGAGATCATAGGGCCGTAGACTATAGCTATGAGAGAGATCTTCGACCAAAGTTCCAATCATCACTTCTACTAGCAACCATCTCCTTTCACCTCGGCAAAACTATTGCTTTTTTCCTCATTGCTGGTGTCTTGTTTCCCACCAGAGAAAGCCACAAATTTGGATTTGATCTTCTGAAGAAAAGAGCAGAGACCTTCACTGACCATTAGCATCATCATCTTGACTGATAACTCACCTTTGTTCTTTACTAAAGACCATCACTAGCATTAGTTCTGTGTTTGTAACTTTCCAGTGGAGCTTTGAATTTTCCGGCGAGCATTTACAGATTTCGATATCTTGAGTTTCAAGGCTTAACTAGGGGAGTTTATTTTGTTCAATCTAATTTCTCTATTTATATTTAAATCTCTGAGTTTGTATTGTTAACTTTGTGGATTGAATTTATGTGATTGGATTTTTATTTGTTGGACTTATATATGTATGTACATATTTTTCTTATGATTTGAATTAATTTGAGAGGCATGCTTGTTTATGCATTCATATTAGAGAAAATAATTGCATTAATAAAATACCAAAAATAATAATTATGCATTTAATTAAATTACATTTTTTTTTATTAATTTAAAAATAAAAACCCCATTTCCCCTTGCTTTATTGCATTTGTATAGCGTTTAGATTACTAAGGATTCAATAAAAGGCTCTTCGAGAAGAGAGAACGATTTTAGGTTTGTCTATACACAATCCTTGGTTAATTTTTGATTAATGACTCCAAGGCTAACGTATGCAAAAAATGTCCTAATCATGAATGATGGAGATCCAATGACTAAAGGTGACCCACCAAGAACCAAGAAGAAGATTAATTAGTTTTTTTAGTTGTGTTTATGTTTTATTAATTAATTTTATCATTTAAAAGAGTCATTTTTTATTTTCTAGATTATTATGTAGATTTGATATACCTTTTAGATATTTCAAATTACCCTAAGAATCTTTTAAATTTATTAGCATTTTTCTTTTAGAATATTATTCTAGATATATATGAATTGCCAAATAGGCATCCCAAGGATATTATTAATATCTTAGTATTGTCCTTGAGTTAATTATTTGTAGATAGTATCTTTTCCTTAATATCCTAGAATATATTTTCTTGAAAAAAACAAATTTTGAGTCGTATTATGGTTAGAAAGCTTCTCTATTGAAGGGTCGAGTTGTACTAAGTTATTTTCATATTACTAGGATAAGTTTTCTTTTTGCAAGTTTAATTTGTGAGTTTTTATTGGGGATAGAATGTAGTTGGTTGCAAGAATTTTATAAACTCTTGTGGGGCCTATTTATAGCTAAGAATCTAGAGATAAGTTCCTCTAAGGTCTTAGTTGATCATTTTTTATATTTTTTAGGATTTCTTTTACAAATCCCACATTAGAATTCAACAATTAATACACTAATGACATATTAAGATCCCTATTCGAGGGGAAGAAAAGAACTAAACTTATGTCAAATTAATTACGTTAAGTAGGTCCAAGGAGACAATAAACCTCTGTCACATGTTTTTATTGTCCACCTCAGAGATTAACCCTGTTAGCCTACTTAATTTCTAGGAAAAAAACACAGAAAAAAACAAAGTGGAGATGGGGGAAAAAAGAAAGCCCATCACAGCAAGGATTGAAAATTCCCTCCAAAAAGCATTACACGTGGATGCAAACCAATGCCACCATTCCCATGCCATGAATATCCACCAACAATTCTTATAATATTTGTTACTATGACGTTCATAGACATGCACTTGAGGCTATCGATTATAATGGCTTGCACTTTCAATCAATTGTGTAATATACCAAATTTCATAAAAGTGAAAACATGTAAAATATGGAAATAGTGGCTTAAATTAAATATTGGTATTTATAAATAAAAACTGAGCCATTCTCATAATTTCCATATAATCATGGTCTCATTCACCGGAATCGAGAAGTCAGGATTGTAAAATACGAGTGTAAGTAGTCAGAGGAAAATTCATCGGAGGCTACAGGGCACAAAGCACTACTACAAAAAGGTTGAAAGGTGGCGCACATATTGTGGCCCTTCCTTAATAAAGTGCCACAGCTGCTCATTTATTATTTTTTTAAAGTTTTATGTTTTTTTTTTATACCTGCTGTGGCGCCTGAAAGGATAGGCGCCACAGCTGGTATGGTTAAGTGTGGCGCCTGTCTGGCCAGGCGCCACACTTGACCTGTAGAACCAGCTGTGGCGCCTGGCCCTCCAGGCGCCACACTAGGGGCTGGATCAGGGGTGGCGCCTGCCTGGTCAGGCGCCACCCCTGATGCTTTTTCAAAAAAAACAAAAAATTGTTGTTCGGGTGCATGCCTATTCAATCTTTTAACATAAAAAAAAAAAATTTGTTCAGGGGTGGCGCCTATCTGGTCAGGCGCCACCCCTGATGCTTTTTCAATAAAAAAAAAAAATTGTTGTTCGGGTGCATGCCTATTCAATCTTTTAACATAAAAAAAAAAATTTGTTCAGGGGTGGCGCCTATCTGGTCAGGCGCCACCCCTGATCCTATTAAAAAAAAAATATTTTTGTTGTCACGGGTGCCTGACCTTTTTTAAGCAAAAAAAAAAAAAAATTTGTTCAGGGGTGGCGCCTGTCTGGTCAGGCGCCACCCCTGACCTGTTTTTAAAAAAAAAAAATAAAATTTAGGATTTTCTATCCCTTCCCAGCCAATTAGAACCCACCCCGCCCCACCCCCTTATCCTTAATGTTTCCCGCCTCTCTCCCCCCATTCTCTTTTCATTTCCCGCGTGCCGACATTCACCTCCCTCTCTTTACCTTTTTCTCATATCTTTAATCATTCACTCTCTCATTTTCACTTTCAGTATCTGCGTGCTCTCCCTTTCCTTCCATTTTCTTTTCTTCACTTCTTAAAATGACATTCACACGAGCACACGTCTTTGTTTTATCCCAACTGCCAACCCCACTCCTGTCCCTTTTATTCCCTTTTCTTTGTATTGTCTACAAGTTTTTGGTCCCCACTTCATTTGGTAGCTCAAATTTCTTCCTTCCCTCACTGAAGATTGCGTCACCAACGGCAATTACGTGGTCCCCCACTCCACTGTACTGATCAACCTGTAAGTTCAACTTGCGTTTTGTTTTTATTAATTTTTTTTTTCAAGTGAAACTGTGAAAGTTAATTTTCATGATTCCTCTAGCGTTAGACTTATTATGATGGAGATATATTAATAAAGTCATCGTAGAGTTATAAAAATGATTAGTACCATAACTTCTTTGTTTTTAATGAGCTGCGCTGAACCTAAAAGAGTTTGAATTAATGTTGATAATATTTTATTTTAAAAAAAAAAGTATAGTTCACCTCCATAGTAATTGCACTATGTGAGCTTTTAAATTTTACCCTTAAATAGTTAAATTTACTTTTGCACCGTATAGGAAATGTTGCTTTTGGTAAAGGATAAGTCATTTGTTGGCATATGCAAGCAAGAGAATAATTTTGCTTCTAAATTGTAGACAATAATTGAAAAGGTGATTTGCAGTACGTATAGGAAATGTTGCTTCTAAATTGGTTCAACTTTATGTCACTTTATGTTGACAATAATTTTGTTGTTGCAAGAGAATAACAACAAAATGTCACTTTCAACTTTAGCAATTATTGTCATAAAAAAAAAAAAGGAAGAATCGAAAATGATGCAGATGATTTCATTTAACACCTATATATATATATATATAATGTACAAATGTGTGTGTTGTTTGTAGGCGTGTGTGTATTGTAGGCGTGTGTGTACATATATATTCCCATTACTAGAGACTTATCCGATCCCTATTGTAGGCGTGTGTACTGTGTTTTAGCTCTCACTAGTTCAAAAGAATTAATGCAACAAGTTACAAGCTCACTAGTTCTAAGAAATTAATGCAACAAGTTACAAGAATAATGAAAGAATTGAATTAAATGTTATATATAACCATAAATTTGAACGACAGTAATTAATATACAAGTGACTTGAAATTAGATAATCAAATTAACTTTTAATAATACTGTTATTTCTTTTAAAACTGCTTCAAATTATTTGTTTTCCAAAAATCAAAATCATTTATTTAACATTATTTCACGTATTTAATATATATTTGTGTTAGTGCAATATATTTTGGAGAGGTAAGAAAATAATTTTTTGTATTATTTTATTAAACTATAATAGAGAAAATCCCATTTAAACCCAATGAAAATAGGAAAAATTGAAATCAGGATAATAAATTGAATAATTCGTTAATTGAGTCATTAACTTATTTAATAATTTTAAAATATGGATAAAAAGAGTTTAATATATCAATATATATCAACGTTAATATTTAATAAAATAAAATATAATTTGTCTATATTGTTTAACTTTAAATATATTAACTAAAACCGTAAGGGGAAAAACATATAATAAGGAGAAAATTAATATTGGGATTATGCTTTCTTTTTCATTTTATATTATTTTCTTTATTTTTTTTTCTGAATCATATTTTTTGATTTAAGCTAATCATATTTGATTTTATTATATTTTGATGTTTATTACACATATTATTATTTAAAAAAATAACTTAGAACCTCAAATATCTTATTGATTTGTTTATGTTTAATTTGTGTTTGTAGTTTCAGTTCATCAGTCTATTGAAGCTTCTATTTACGGTATGTTTTTTAAATTTTGAGCTTACAAATGTGATTTTAGTTAAATTTAATAGTTATAATTTGTAGGTGTTCTAATGATTGTTATTGATTAATTGCATAAGCAAAATAATTCTTTATATATTCTTAACACTTGTATTTTATTTATCGACTTGTAATGTTTTCTAATTTAACTATGATATATTGTGGCAAATATGGTTTCTTTTGTTATAAGTTGTAAAAAATTATTATAATGCCTGGGAATAATTAATGAATTATTTGACAATTTAAACATTCAGTTTAAGACTTAGAAAGCTTCAATTATAAAGATTCATGTGGTGTATGTTATTTTAAATTAAAATTGGTAAGAGAATATAAAAGTAATTAGTAAATGCAATAGTCATACAACATCTAACCACGTACTTTTTTAAAAAAATAGATTGAAGCCCATAGATGGATCGTAAATGGATGTCATCTAATCGATGTTCAAGGGAATATATAGATGGGGTGAAGGATTTTATTAGATTTGCAACTGAGCACACAAAAGATCCTGGCAAAATCTTATGTCCTTGCTTATCCTGTTGTTTTGGAAAGCGGATTAGTCAACTTGATTTGCTAGATCATCTAGTGTGTTATGGTATTGATCAAACATATATACGATGGACAAGGCATGGTGAGACCAACGATGCATATAGTGATCGGGTGCATACCACGGGTGGTGCCTCGGATGAATTTGATCAAAGCATGTTTGATGAAGATGATGGTCTTGAAGAAATGGTAAATATGGTTGAAGGGGTGCTTCATAACTGCCCTAACGAATTTGAGAAGTTGAAAGGTGATGCTGAGAAACCATTATATGTCGGAAGTACTAAATACACAAGATTGCTAGCAGTGTTGAAGTTGTATAACTTTAAAGCTCGCTACGGATTGAGTGATTCGGGTTTCACCGCATTGCTTGAACTGTTGCAAGATATGCTTCCAGAAGAAAATGTACTTCCTACCAAGACATACGAGGCAAAGCGAATTCTTTGCTCTACAACCGGTATGGGATATGAGAAGATACATGCGTGTCCTAACGATTGCGTATTATTTCGAAATCAGTATGCAACGTTGGAGAAGTGCCCTAAATGCAACGCATCTCGATATAGGAAGAAGAAAGGAAAAAGTCCTTTGAAGGTGCTATGGTATTTTCCCATTGTTCCGAGATTCAGGCGACTGTATAGTAATGCAGAGACTGCTAAGCAGTTGACATGGCATGCAGATGAAAGGATTAAAGACACGAAGCTTAGGCACCCTGTAGACGCTCCTCAATGGAAAAAAATTGATCATGAGTACCCTGACTTTGCTGATGAAGTCAGGAACCTTCGCCTTGCACTGTCAACTGATGGAATTAATCCGCACGGTGTTCAGAGTAGCACACATAGCACGTGGCCGGTGATATTGATGATTTATAACCTTCCTCCACACTTAATCATGAAACGCAAGTTTATGATGTTGTCCATGTTAATTTCTGGGCCAAGGCAACCTGGGAATGATATAGATGTATACTTGGCTCCTTTAATTGATGACTTGAAGCTGCTTTGGGATGAAGGCGTTAGTGTGTATGACGGGTACATGGAAGAAAGTTTCACTTTGAAAGCCATGTTGTTTGGCACAATTAATGATTTCCCTGCTTATGGAAATTTGTCAGGATACAGCGTCAAAGGATATGGTGCATGCCCTATATGTGAAGATGACACTCATTCAATGCGACTTCATCATTGTAAGAAAAATGTTTACATGGGGCATCGAAGATTCTTACCATCACAACATCGTTGGAGGAAGTGGAAAAAGCCTTTCAATGGTGATGCAGAAGAAGGTAGCCCGCCGAAGATGTTGACCGGTTCCCAGGTGTATTCCAAGGTAAAAGACTTGGAGAACAATTTTGGCAAACCTTTTGCGAAACAAATCGAGACAAGCGGTTGGAAGAAAAAGTCTATTTTCTTTGAACTTCCATATTGGAAGTCTTTATATGTGAGGAATTTTCTTGATGTGATGCACATAGAAAAAAATATCTGTGATAGTCTAATTGGCACGTTTCTTAATATCCAAGGAAAAAGCAAGGACAATGTCAATTCGAGGTTGGATTTAGTGAACTTGGGAATTAGAGAAGAGTTGGCACCGATTGAGCAAGGGTTTCGTACCTATCTACCGCCAGCGGCATACACTCTGTCGAGGAAAGAGAAGAAATTGTTTTGTGAGTTTCTGCAAGGAATTAAAGTCCCCGAGGGCTACTCTTCAAATATAAAGAACCTTGTATCGGTAAAAGAGTTGAAGTTAAAGAACCTTAAATCTCATGATTGTCATGTGCTCATGCAAAATTTCCTACCGGTTGGTATACGATCCATTCTTCCCAAAAAATTAAGGAACACTATCACGAAACTTTGCGTGTTTTTCAAGTTGATCTGCAGTAAAGTGGTTGATTCAACCAGGTTACAAGATTTGCAAAGGCTGATTGTGTGTACTCTGTGTGAACTTGAAATGTATTTTCCGCCTTCTTTTTTTGACATTATGGTACATCTAACTGTACACTTGGTCAAAGAAACTCAATTGTGCGGTCCAGTGTACTTGAGATGGATGTACCCAAATGAACGATTCATGAAAATATTAAAGGGGTATGTGAAAAATAGATACCGTCCAGAGGGTTGTATCGCTGAAAGTTACATGGTTGAAGAAGCAAGTGACTTCTGTGCTGATTTTCTATCAAATGTTGACCCTGTAGGGATCCCCAAGTCCCGTCATGATGGCCGAAGATCAGGGAAAGGAACAACGGGGAGTGATGTAATAACGATATCAGTGACTGAACGGGATCAAGCCCACTTGTATGTCCTACATAACACTGATGAGGTCGAACCGTATGTAGAAGAACACAAGGATGCTCTCCGATTGGTACATGGTGATGGGAATGAAAATTTATTAACAACAGAACACAATAAACAATTTGCAGGCTGGTTGAAAAATCGTATTAACTATGAGATGGAGAGGAATCCTGATTCAGTTTCCGAAAAATTAAAGTGCCTGTCGAAGGGACCGAGCTTACATGTATTATCTTACAATGGTTATGCAATCAACGGTTACACATTTTATACACAAGACCATGATAAACAGAGCACGATGCAGAATAGTGGGGTAACACTTGTTGCTGATTCTTGGCATAGATCCAGTGCTAAAGATACACACCCTATCTATGCATCAATGTCATACTTTGGTGTCATTGAACGCATATGGGAGTTAGATTACTCTATGTTCAGGGTCCCTGTCTTCAAATGTCAGTGGGTTAACAACAACAGTGGATTGCGGATAGATGACTTAGGCTTTGTGCAAGTGGACCTTTCTAAGGTTTGGTATGAAGATGATCCTTTTATTTTAGCAGCACAGGCAGAACAAGCATTTTACATTCCTGATCCTGCTAAGAAGAATTGGTCTATTGTACTTCCATCCAACAAGAATCGTCAAGCAGAAGTTGATTTTGAAAGTAATGAATATTTGAACATCAATAATGATGATCCTTCGTTTGAGGATTTGTGGTCAGCAGAGATTGATATAGATGGAGATGCAGATGAAGATGAAGATGGAGATGGACCCCTATACGTGAGACATGATCATAAAGAGGGAACTTGGGTCAAGAGGAACACAATTCTCAATCCAACACGAATTCTGAAGAATAAAATTTTAAATCAGACAAGAAAAAGGAAAAGATAATGATTGCCTTGACTCATTTACTTGTACGTATGTTTTTATAAATTTCAAAATAATTTGCTTTCGTTGACATACAAGACCATTGTGCACTGATGTTTTGATTTGGTTTATTTCACTTGCAGGAGTATGGACTCACCACATCATGACATTGATGACGTTCCCAGTCCCGTACCTGATGACATTGATGACGTTCCCAGGCACATTGGTAGACAGAGATTTGAGGTGAACGTCAGACGTGGCAGGACAGTTATGGCGAGGTTGATCAGACTGAGAAGTAACGGGATCAAGTTACAAGTAGAGTGGAATGAACTTGGGAATCCGTTTGGGGAGAACAGTACCTCGTTAAATAACTTCATCGGGACTACGGTTCGAGACAGAGTCCCTATTACCGTTCAAAATTGGAAAATGGTAAAGAAAAGTTATGAGGATGGGATCTGGGCTGAAATACAGGTAACACCTTAATTATATATTTATTCGGTTTGCTTTGTTTCACTTCATTTCAATCTTACATATGATATATGTTTTTTGACTTGTTTACAGAGTGTTTTTATTATTGATGATGATCGGAAGAACTTCGTAATGAGAAAAGCCGGAAAAATTTTGTGAAAGTTTCGTTCTGATCTCGTCAAATATTTCTTGAGGGATGATAATGATGATATCATTACTACACCGCCTTATCCATTGTACGAAGGAATCATCACTCAAGCAATGTGGGATGAGTTTATCAAAACACATACAACTCCTGATTTCCTGGTAAGGGGATTTGTTTATTTTTCCCTATTACGTGTAATGTACGTATTTGTAAGTAACATTTATATATTTATATGAATCATTTTGATCTAACTAGGAGTTGAGCGAGAAGAATCGAGCTAACGCGACCAACATGCCATACCGATACACACAAGGACCTGTTTCATACGGAAATTTACAAAAACAAATGGTACGAACTGATGATTATTTCATTCATAATAAAAATTGTATGAATATCATTTAAATTCGACTATCTTCGATGTGCAGATACAAGAATCAGGCTCAGATATTACACAGGTTCCACGACATGAGGTGTGGATCAAGGGTGTCACAAATAAGAAAGGTGAAATTCGTAGTGAGGAAGCAAGAAGAGTAGCCGAATATTGTGTAAGTATTCAATTATATTATGCGTTCAATAAATAATTGACTTTACTTAAATGAACTCCATTTATAATAACTAATTTTCATTGTAATTCTTTTTGGGAAAGCGACAAATGACACAGGAGGATCCTGCGTTGGCGACCTATGTTGGTCGGGACGATTTATTGAGCAGAGCGTTACCAGTACCCGAGTATGATGGTCGTGTTCGGGGTACTGGTTTTGCAGTCACCCCATCAGCATACTTCGGACGTCAGAAGCGCTCGAGTAGAAGTGATGTTTCCCACCTAAGCGACGAGATGTCTAGCTTTAAGCATCAAATGCAAGAACTTCAACAACAAATGCGCTACAAGGAACAACGAGAAGAACAATTCACCGAACAAATGCGTTTGCTGCAAGAACATAATGCGTTGTTAACAACGCAAATACAACAGTTGGTCCAGGGTAGGCCAACACCAAATGTTCCGTTCTGTGATAGCCCAAGTTTTAGAGATAGCTGCAATTCCATGCCTAAAGTCCCTTTTCCTTCGGTAATTAATTTCTTTTCTACTTAACTTTATGTTAAATTATAATTAAGCGAATTTATCATATTAACTCTATTTTCCGTAGGGCGAATTTCAATGCAAGCTATATGTCGAGCAAGCATCCAAGCACGCGGTTGCAGTAGGTGTTGCCTACAACACTGGTGAGGACATACTGCACAATTCACCGTTGCCCGATAACACACTCCGGGTTAGGGTTGACGTCTGCACGAACGAAGACGCCCTCTTACCGATCCCGTCTCAAGATGAGCAAAATAAGGTGGCGGATGTTGTAGGTGGCTATGTTGCTTGGCCAATAGGTCTTATCGAGCCATGTGGAAAGGTCGTTCATTCAAAATTCCCTGCACTTTTCCTTCGAACTTTCATCTCGAACTGTGATTTAATTTTCTGATTTGCGCAGGGTAAGATTTCAAAGTCTTCGACAACACAACCCAAGTCAAAAGCATCGGCCAGCCAACAGAGCAGAAGAAGACATACCTCATATCTCGATCAATTAATATTGATTGCACCACAATTGATCGGTGAGGGAGTAGTGGCATTACGTATTCCAAGACATATCTACAATGTTGGTGGTCTAGTTGATTATATTACTGCCGAGGTCGTGCAGGAAATATGTGCTCGTGATTGGGTTAGTGCTTCGGCTATCAACATCTGGATAAGGTACTTCACTATCATCGTTTATCACTATTATTAATATATCTCGTTCCATTTCTTTTGTTTCTCATGACACTGTATGTTTTATACCAGGCATTTGGACCAGGACGTTTTAATGGATACACAGAGGGTCCAATTCGCATTTGTCAACCCTTTTCTCGTTGGTAATCATGAGGGTAAAATAGATGTGACTGCGCAGTCTAATGGGCTGAAAGATTACTTTAGCAAGAAAGCGACAGCAAATACATTATTTTTAGTGCCGTATAATGCGGGGTAAGTTATTATTGGTACAATTTTTCTTTTTATTGTTTAACTTCTATCGTAACATGATTGTTCAAAAAATATTTTTAAAATATATTTTAGGCGCCATTGGATATTGATCGTTATCAATCCAGCGGAACCTTCAGGCCCTCGCATTTATTATGTGGATCCTCTGAAAAATGGTCTTCCACAAGACCGTTTTGATATGTTGCTATTGATCAGTAGGTAGGTATACGTGCCTATAAATAAATATTTGCGAACATGATTGAATAACCAAAAGTAATCACTTTCTGTTTCTTTTATTAGCGCATTGACTGCGTATCGGTCGTCTGTCGGGTTAAACTATTCTAAAGTTACTGACCCTAGCCTTAGCTATCCTTGGAAGAAGATACAGGTATTGATATTTGACTTTAATTTACTTAGACTTTGTTAGTAAACAATTTTTATTCATGAACAGAGTTAAATATTGCATTTAATTATTGCAGTGCCCTTTCCAACCTAATGACAATGATTGTGGGTACTATATCATGAAATTTATGAAGGATGTTATTATGCATGATCAACCATTTATTCCTCAAAAAGTAAGTCATTTAGTTGCACTTCATATTATGTTGTAATGAAATTGAATTAGTGCCTGACAGTTATGTTTTACTGATTTTAATTCGTTCTAACTTGTGTCTGATTGTATATATCTGTAGTATTATGAAGATCAACGTTGTGACGCTTTGACAGACCATCAGGTTAATGAAGTGATCGAGGAATGGTGTGAATATGTGTTTAGGCAAATCCCTAGGTAGCTATATTTACTATTAAATTCACTAGCTGGTTTTTTTTTGTGTTGTTTCTAATTGCCAATATAATTGTTGTGTCATGCATGTTTGTTCAAGTTGAATTTGTTGTATTATATTTCATTCAGCTAGGTTTACAGTATATTATATTTAACAATTTTCATTACTACTATACTTTAGCTAATCAATCATTTGTTGGTATCATTTTAAAGTTATCTATTATTGTTCTTATTAAACCTTGCAGACAAATATTATATATGCATGAGGAAAAAATATGCTAAAAAAAAAACCAATACGAAAAACCCAAAAAATATGCTAAATAAACCAGAACGAAAAATTTAAAAAAAAAAAAAAAAAAAAACCTACTGTGGCGCCTGGCCAGCCAGGCGCCACAGAAGGTACAACGAAAAAAATTAAAAAAAAAAGGACCTCCTGTGGCGCCTGGCCAGCCAGGCGCCACAGGAGGTCTAGGCCTTCTGTGGTGCCTGGCTGGCCAGGCGCCACAGCAGGCCCAACCAGCTGTGGCGCCTGGCCAGTAGGTGAACCAGCTGTGGCGCCTGGCCGGCCAGGCGCCACAGGAAGTAAGCTTTCTGTGGCGCCTGGCCAGCCAGGCGCCACAGGAAGTAATTTTAAAAAAAAAAAAATTTTAAAATCTGTGGCGCTTCTAAGCGCCACAGCTTTTTTTAGTGGCGTTAAGATAGGTGGCATTTCGCAAGCGCCACAGCTAATGTAATTATAAGCGCCACAGATTTGGTTTTTTGTAGTAGTGAAGGCACCTTTCTTGAGAATTGGAGGGACTCAGGCTTGCCACAGTGCCTCGATATGGGTGACACGGTCCCGAGTGGAATCCCGTGTATGAACCATAAAGTAACTTTATTAAAGTAACTTTAATAAAGTAAGTAATGATGGATCATGATGACATACTTTTTGTATTGGCAAGTTAAGAGCATGAAAAGTGTCCTTTAATGATGACTAAGTACAAAGTTGCTTTTGTGTTGGCCAAATGAGGAGGTGACAAGTGTCCCTCATCATTACACTCACTTTATGCATTTTTTGTTGGCATCTCCAAAGAGTGCCACGTGTCACCTGTGTCAGGGAAATCCGCCAGTCTCCAGTTTAGTCACCCGACTAACTTTCTCAAATACTACACTAGGAGTCTGGGGAAATTGTCAGTTCCCTTCCTTCTCTTGACCTTTGTGGTACCATGTTAGAGAGAGAAAGAAAGGATGTATTGGATGGATGACACATGGCAATCAAGAGCCATAAGCTTGTGACACTTGGCAAGATAATGTGAGATCATTTTATTAGATTAAATCACAACTTTCCCTTCCCTTTTATGACACAATTCGACCAGCCCTTAGAGGAAAGAAAAGAAATCAAAGAAAAGAGAAACAAGAGAGAAGGAAGGGGAATGGTAATTTTTCCTGAACACTGGAGTCGATTCCAAACTCGAAACGCTGTTATTGTCTGGTAAGTCCTTCAGGAAACCTCTTCTACACATTGTAAGCTTTAATATTGTGGTCATAGATCTCTCATATGAGGTGTTTTGTTCCTATTAGCTAGTTGGAGTGTCATCAGAATTTTGAACCACTTGTAAAAACGCGAAGAGGTAAGCCTTGACTCCTTTTTGAACCAATTGCTTCGTGTTTTTGTTGAGTATTTCTTGACTCTTGTGCCAACCTTGACTTTTAGCCAAGAGGAGTTTGGGAGTAAGAAGATGTTTTTAATCATGGTTAAGGTGATATATGACGCTTTTTGAAGTATTAAGATTGTTGGTAGTTAAAAACATAGTTGGATTTTTGTTGTTTTAGGAGGCATATTTCGGTCAGGACCAAAACTGGGTGAGGGAGTGTGATTTTGGTATTTTTGAGGTTCTATTGGATTCTACTCAAAAAAGGGTGTAGGAATAGGTCCTAGTTATAATTTTGATCGATTTAGAAAGAGAAATCAAAAGATTGAAACTTTATTGTAGTTGCTGCCAAAATTTCATTTTTAGAGGCAGTCTAGTTGTGTTGCTTTTTTGAATGGCTAAACTTTATCCATTGACCCTAAGATTTTCCAGATTTAAATTAAACACAAAGACCTTTAATTTGATAGGTAATGGTAAAAAATGGATAAGTAAACAAAATGTTTTGGTAGATTGAAGTTGAGTAAAAATTCTAGTCAGAATTTATAGCACCAAGGAAAAACGTAAAAACTGGTAATTTTGTGTAGACAGAAGACTGCAGTAATATTGTCTCCTTAAAATAGACTTTATAATAGTCATATATAATTTTGAATCACCCTATTTGGAGTTTTATAGAATTAGTTATGATTTTTCAAAGTTCAGTGAAAAATCTGCCGGCTTTTGGTAATTGTGCGAAAATTGAAAGTAAAGAGTTTTCATAGTAGAATTGGGCCTTTAAGGGTTAAGTTAAGCATCTGGAGTAGCTTGGGCCCATTAGCCACACATTAGGCCTAATGTAGTAACCTTAATAATAACCAACATAAAAGAATGATTTATGAAAGAATTTGACTAAGTAATAACACTTCGCCTGTAAGTTATAATTTATAGGATTTGACATTTGTCCGGAATGCCTGAAGCATGTCAATCGAGGCCATGATTTAGAAAAACTGTTAGGTAGTAACTTACCCCTCACGTACTATTAGAAATGTTATATGCATGTTTGTACCATCGTGAATTTAATCATTCAGATGAGAAGGGCTCAAGCCCAGTAGAATTTCCTAGTGCTATTGCAAGGGACGGTTGTCCTTGCATTGGTAACTTTATGCCTTCCGCATATTGTGAATTTATCTCTGAATGTTGAATATGTTGCTTGTATTGAAACTTTGGTTGACATGGCATGTTATATGTATAGATCTTATATGAGTGATGTATGTTACTACTAAGATTCTTCGAATCTCACCCAATTTTTCTAAATCAAATTTCCAGCTTGGGCAGGTAGTTCCTCAGGCAAGAAGGTAACCACGGGTGAATGAAGCAAAGAACTTAGACTTTCATTTTCTCCTTTGTTATCTATTTTCTGTTTGGGAATTGTAATTAATCTGTATCTAAGTGAAGTTAGTCCTGTACTGGCAAGACAGTAGACATGTAAGTAAGCGCTTGTATATAAGCTAACGCATAGTGACATCTGAACCGGTAGTGGACAGCCATCCATCAAAGGTCATTAGTTAATCATAGTAGTTTAAGTTCCCGTAGATAACATTTTGGAAAAAAATTTGGATATGAGGAAATGAATCTAAAATGGATGGCTTAAAATGAATCATAAAATAATGTGAAACTGAATTTGAAAACAACTTTAGAAAAGATTTTTGAAAACCTACTCAAGTACAGCTCCACACTCTACTTAAAGTTTGGACTCAATCTATTTACGAAATATTGTTGATCTCTCTTTTTAAAGATATTACTGCATTTAAGCCATCCATATGCTTTAAAAATGAAGGTATCATATTTGTTGGTATCAGAGCATAAGTTCTTGGCAATAAAATATAGTTCTTTACTCAGATAAGTGTACTAACTCCTGAATAGTGGCCTTGTGAAATAGGATGGAAATTAGTAGAGAAAGCCAGAGAAGTATGTCAAAACCGTCTGTTTACCAGCCTCTTCTTGATCATCGTATACTTGAGGGTAGACTTTATGTAGTCATCAATAATGATAAAGGCTAGGTAGGCTAGTCCCGGTATAGAGCCATCAGTTGGCGATACCACTGACCCTGAGGGAGAAGGGATCTTGTCGGACACTAACTCTAATATTGAGTCTAGAGCCCTGGTGACTTAGTTAGCCTTTGACCCATACCCAGATCATAAGCTGTGGAAGTAACTTAAGGGTCTATACGTGAGGGCCTTTAATGGTGCCCATTCCTGTGTAACTCAGTATGTAGCATTTTTAAGCTTGGTAAAGGAGCTATATGACATAGGGATGAGAATGGGCTAAGGATGACTGATGAAGTATGGATCCAAACCACACTAGCCTATTTTCCTAACTTCACTTCTTGGATCAAGAAAAAGAATGAGATTGTTTTTTGGGGTCCTTTTGACTTCTCTGCTTTTTGTGACCACATGTATGCCTATGTACTAGTTAATAAGAACTAGCGATAGTATGGTAGGGCAAGCTTCTTTAGCATGGTTACCCAATATTTTTTATGTATATATATGATTGGTTTACAGTAATAAAACAAACTTCTTTTGATGTAAATGCCAAGTCACTTTGACCCAAATATAGATATTACTGTAATAGACCTATGTATCTATTGTGTGTTGGTATTTAAAATCTTAAGAAGTACATACATATATATACATATATCTGTTCGATATGCTATTAATATGGTATTCCTTCTTAATTGTGAGAAGGAATAATGGTAAAGTCTAGACCAAGGAAAACACCTGTAATACCAAAAGTTGAGGAAGTCAGAAACCACCTAACCCTATGCAGTAAGTTCTTAGAATACTGGCTCAATAGCAAACTATGATCCAGGAATTGTGAGAGCAAATCCAAGAAATAAGATAGGAATGTAATGAAGAGGAGGCACCAACAAAAGACACTGAGGTAAATGAAGGTACTGAGGTGGATCCGGAAGAGGAACTATCTGGGATTGGTGAACGATTATAAACCTTTGAATCTAATTAAGGGATTCCTATTGTCCTGGTCTAAGAAGAGGAAACTCTCCAATCCTGGATGCCAAATTCATTAAGTACCACCCTTCAGCATTCAAGGAGAATTTGATCTACAAACTGCTGAGGAATGGTTGACACAACTAGAGAAAACATTTGAGGTGCTGGGTGCCTTACTAAAATAAGAGCTAGAATGGCTATATATAAGTAGGAGGAAGATGCAGACTGCTGGTGGAAAAATACCACAATAATAATGAAGGCCTGAAACATTCTATTGACCTAGGAGTTGTTCCAAAATGAGTTCAATGAGAAATATTTTCTGAGGTCTGTGAGGCTCAAAAAAGAGAAAGAATTTTGGCTATACGATAGGGTGATAATGAGACATTTGATGAGTACCTATCCTAATTTACTTGGTTGTCCCATTACTCCTCTTATTTAAAATCAAAAGATGATGAGGAATAGAGCTCTGATGTTAATTAGGGGACTGAAGCCTGAGATGGAGGAGAAACTAGTTGCCCTACAATTCACCAAATTCAACAAACCAGTGGAAGCATACCGGTTGAAAGAGAGTAACTTGAGGAGAATGCATTGAACAAAAATGTGAGCAACTGAGGTGGATCTAGTCAGGGAAATACTCCTTAGAAATGTAAGGGCAAGGATTCTTTTCAAAGGAAAATAATAAGAAGTACTTTTAACTTGAGAAGAAAGGCTACCAAGGTCCTCAACCACTGTAACTATGTCCTCATTGCGGTAGGACACATTCGGGTTCAACCTGTGAAGGGAAGGTGATTTGTCATGCTTGTAGGAAGCCTGGACACTTTATGAAGGATTGTCCACAACGTGGAGTTGAGATCAGGCTGTAGAACCAGGGTAGAGTTTTTGCAATGACACATGAGGAGTCCCAAAAATCATCAAAAATTATCCAAGGTAGTATCCTCCTCCATGGTAATACTTTGCATGCATTGGTTGACTCGGGTGCTAGTAATTCTTTCATTTCATATAATTGTGGTAGATGATTAGGGCTAAGAAACTATAAATTGCCATATGACTTGAATGTATCGACGCATATGGGTACTAAAACTGTGATTGCTGATGTCTGTTTAAATTGTATTATGAATGTTGAGGGGCATGAATCTGTAATAGATCTAATCTATTTGCCAATCCAACAACTGGAAGTCATATTGGGTTTGAACTGGTTGACGGTGAATAATGTGTTACTAGACTATGGTAGTAAGATGGTAGTATTTCCAAAACCACAGACGAAACTTGATGCTAGTCTAAACTTAAATCTTCTTTCTGTGGCCGAAATTGAGAAATACCTAGTGAAAGGATGTCAAGGGTATATGGTATTTTTCTCCGTACAACAAGAGACAAATTTAATTCTTGAAAATATACCTATCATGAACTAATGCCCTAAGGTATTCCTAGAACTCATTAGTGGGTTGCCTCCCAAAAGAGAAGTAGAGTTTGCTATTGAAATCAAACTAGGAGCTGGATTTGTATCCAAATCACCTTATAGAATGGCACTAAACAAAATGTTAGAATAGATGAAACAAATTGAAGAACTTCTGGAGAAAGGGTTCATCCAACCCAGTGTTTCACTATGGGGAGCACCAGTATTGTTTGTCAGAAAGAAAGATGGAAGCTTGAGACTATGTATTGATTACAGAGAATTGAACAAGGTGACCGGCAAGAACAAGTATCCGCTTTACCAAATCGATGATCTCCATGATCAATTGTCTGGATCTAGTGTGTTCTTGAAGATTGATCTGAGATCAGGTTATCATCAGCTGCAAGTAAAAGCCGAAGATATCCCGTAAATAGCTTTCAGGACCAGAAATAGGCACTGTGAATTTTTAGTGATCCCTTTGGCCTGACTAACGCACCTGCTGTGTTTATGGATTACATGAACTAGATCTTTCATCAGAACTTAGATTAGTTTGTGGTAGTTTTCATCAACGACATCTTGATCTATTCCAAAAATAGAGAAGAGCATGAGGAGCATCTAAGCATTATGCTGGGTAATTTGAAAGAAAAACAACTCTTTGTTAAGCTTAGTAAATGTGAATTTTGGCTATCAAAAGTTAAATTTTTGGGTCATGTGATTTCAGAAGAAGGGGTTTATGTTGATCCTAGCAAAGGAGAAGTAGTGTTGAACTAGAAGAGGCTAGAAACTGTTACAGAAATAAGCAGTTTTCTGGGTCTTGTCAATTTCTATCGCAGTTTCATATAGTCTTCCAAAATTGCCTTACCATTGATAAATCTTACAAGAAAGAACTAGTCATTTGTGTGGGATGAACTATGTGAAAAGGCTTCATATAGCTGAAGGAGAGATTGACGACCATACTAGTATTAATTATCCTAGATCCAAGTGAAACCTACATGGTGTATAGCAATGCTAGTAATCAGGGATTGGGATGTGTCCTTATACAACGGGGCAGAGTGGTGGCGAATGCCTTTCATAGCTGAAGTCTCATGAATTGAATTACCCCACTCATGATCTGAAACTTGCAGCAATTGTGTTTGCTTTGAAGATATGGCGGCATTACCTGTATGATATCACAGTAGAATTATACTGTGACCACTAGAGTCTCAAGTACTTATATGACCAAAAAGAACTTAATATGCGGCAGCAGAGATGGATGGAGTTGTTGAAGATTATAACCTAGAGATCAAATATCATCCAGATAAGGCAAATGTCGTTGCTGATACATTGAGTAGAAAGGTGGTGCAAGTAGCAGCTATGATGATATGAGAACAAAAATTGTTAGAAGAATTTAGAGATTTGAATCTATCAAACCAAATATGAATGAATCAAATGAAACACTCCTTTCTAGCTACGGTATCAGCCAAGAGGAGAATGATTTGAGGACAGAAATTGAAGAAGCTCATATGCAAGATAGAATAGCAATGTATATCCAAGACATGATTAGATAGGGTGTACCTTAGAATCATGACTTTTCGCCAAGCAGGTTAGTCAGATTTCATAAATGAATTTATGTTCCCCTAAGGGCTGATTTAAGGAAGAAAATCCTAGATTAGGCATATAAGAGCATATATACTTTCCATCCAGGGGTGACTAAAATGTATCATAACTTGAAGTTTGTATACTGGTGGCCAGGGTTGAAGATTGATGTGACCAAGTATGTTGCACGGTGTCTTACCTATTAGAAAGTCAAAATTGAACACAAGCGACCTCCAAGACTTCTACAAAGCCCCGAAATTCCAAAATGGAAGTGGTAAAGCGTTACCATTAATCTAGTTGTAGGATTACTCAGGATCAAAAACTATGATGCAATATGGGTAATTATTGATCGGTTTACGAAGTTGGCTCATTTCCTACACATCAAAGCCTGTTAATCTCCAGAGAAGCTAACAGAAATGTATATAAAAGAGATAATCCGATTGCATGGTATGCCAAAGAATATTATCTCTTATAGGGATCCTCACTTCACATCCTGATTCTGGAAAGCTCTACATGAATCATTAGGTATGAAGTTGAGATTCAATACGGCCTATCACCCACAAACCGATGGCCAATCAGAATGAACCATCTAAACACTAGAAGACATGTTGTGAGTATGTGTTATGGATTTTAAAGGGAATTGGGAACGATTCCTTCTACTCGATGAGCTTGCTTACAACAATAGCTATCATTGGAGTATCCAAATGGCTTCGTATGAAGCACTATATGGAAGGAAATGCTAGTAACCTCTTTGCTTTGACCAAATTATCGAAGAGACCATTATATGGACCAGATATAGTTGATAAGACTACAGAACAAATCAAGATTATCATAAAGAGGCTCCTTATAGAGTAGAGAAGACTAAAAGTTATGCTGACAAAAGAAGACCTCTCAAGTTTAGAGTCGAGGATCATATGTTCTTAAAGGTGTCACCTATCACCGGTGTTGGCAGAGCAATAAAGAGAAAGAAGCTGAGCCCACAGTATATTTGTCCTTTTGAGAATCTTGCAACAATTAAACCAGTAGCATACAGAATAGCCCTACCCCCGAACATGAGTATACTACATGATGTATTTCACGTCTCTCAGTTAAAGAAGAACCAACCAGACCCTGAGCATGTGATCAAGTATGAAGATCTTGAGGTATGAGAGAATAATACCTCTGAAGTGAGCCAGAGTGAATCATTGACCGACAAGAGAAACGGCTTAGAAATTGAAGCATACCGTTCATGAAGGCAATCTGGAAGGGTTTGTCTCCAAGAGAGGCAACATGGGAAGCAGAAGAGGATATGAAGAAACGTTACCCAGAATTTATGCCATCAGATGAGTAACAAATTTCGGGGATGAAATTTATTGTACAGGGGGAGAATTATAATATACAAAATTTCATAACCGTGAAAACATGTAAAATATGGAAATAGTGGAATAAATTAAATATTGATATTTATAAAGGCAGATCCATTCTTAGAATTTCTAGATATTCATTTTGTCATTCACGAGAATCGAAAATCAGGATTATAAAATACAAGTGTAAGTAGTCAGAGGAAAATTCGTTGGTGGTTGCAGGGCACAGAGGAGAAATTCTTGAGAATTGGAGGGACTCGGGCATCATGTGGCGTGCCTAGATATGCATGCCACGATGCCAAATTGAAATCCTAAAAATGCATCGATAAAGCAACTTTATTAAAGTAACTTTAATAAAGTAAGTAATGATGGCTTATGATGATATACTTTTTGTGTTGGCAAGTTGAGAGTTTGACAAGTGTCCTTTAATAATGACAAAGTACAAAGTTGCATTTGTGTTAGCCAACTGAGGAGGTGACAAGTGTCTCTCATCATTGCACTTACTTTATGCCTTTTTTGTTGGCATCTCTGGAGAGCGCCATGTGTCACCTGTGTTAGGGAAATCCACCGGTCTTCGGTCTTGTCACCTGACTAACTTTCTCAAACACTGCGTCCATAGTCCAAGGAAATTATCAGTTCCCTTCCTTCCCCTGACCTTTGTGGCGCCATGTGGGGGGGGGGAGAGAGAGAGGATGCATTGGATGGATGACACATGGCAATCAAGAGCTACAAGTTTGTGACACTTGGCAAGATCAAGTAAGATCACTTTATTAGATTATTAAATCACAAATTTCCCTTCCCTTTTATGACACAATTCGGCCAAGCCTGAGAGGAAAGAGAAAAGAGGGAAAAAATTCAAAGAAAAGAGAAAGAAGAGAGAAGGAAGAGGAATAGTAATTTTTCCTAAACACCGGAACCGATTCCGACCTTGAAACTCCATTATCGTCTAGTAAGTCCTTCAGGAAACCATTTCTACTCACTTTAAGCTTCAATTCTATAGTCTCAGATTTCTCATATGAGGTGTTTTGTGTCCATTAGCTAGCTGGAGTTCCGCCAGAACTTCTAACCACTTGTAGAAATGCGAAGAGGTAAGCCTCGACTCCATTTTGAACCGATTACTTCACGTTTTTGTTGAGTATTTCTTGACTCTTGTGCAAACCTTGATTTTCAGCCAAGAGGATTTTTGGGAGTAAGAAGATGTTTTTAATCATGGTTAAGGTGATACATGATGCTTGTTGACACATTAGGCTTGTTGGTAGTTAAAAACACAAAGTTGGATTTTTGTTGTTTTGGGAGGCATATTTCGGTCAGGACCAAAACTCGGTGAGGGAGTGTGATTTTTGTAGTTTTAATTTGAGGGTTCCATTGGATTCTACTCGCAAAATGGTGTGGGAATAGGTCCTAGTTATAATTTTGATCAATTTAGAAAGACAAATCAAAAGATTGAAACTTTGTTGTAGTTGCTGCCAGAAGTTTGTTTTTGGAGGCAGTCTGGTTGTGTTGCATTTTTTAATAGCTAAACTTTATCTATTGACCCTGAGATTTTTCATATTAAAGTACACATAATGACCTTTAATTTGATAGGTAATGGGTAAAAAATGGATAAGTACACAAAACGTTATGGTAGATTGAAGTTGAGTAAAAATTCTGGTAGCAAGGGAAAACATAAAAACTGGGATTTTTGTGTGGACAGAAGATTGTGGGAAGTATTTTACCCTTAAAATAGACTTAATAAGGGTCACATAAATTTTGAATCACCCCAATTGGAGTTTTCTAGAATTATTTATGATTTTTCAAAGTTCAGTGAAACATCTACCACTTTTGGTAATTGTGTAAAATTTCAAAGTAAAGTGTTTATGTAATAGAATTGGGCCTTTAAGGGTTAAGTTAAGCATTTGGAGTAGCTTGGGCCCATTAACTACACATTTGGCCTAATGTAGTGACCCTAATGATAACCAACATAAGAGAATGATTTATGAAAGAATTGGACTAAGTAATAACACTTCGCCTGTAAATTATAATTTATAGGATTTGATATTTGTTCTGGATGCCTAAAGCACATCAGCCGAGGTCAAGATTTGAAAAAATTGTCACGTAGTAACTTATTCCTCACATACTATGTGATATGTCATATGCATGTTTGTACCATCATGAATTTAAGCATTCAGATGAGAAGGGCTCAGGCACAGTAGAATTTCCCAGCATTGTGGCAAGGGATGGTTGTCCTTGAATTGGTAACTTTATGCTTTCCGCATATCATGAATTTATCTTTGAATGTTGAATATGTTGCTTGTATTAAAACTTTGGTTGACATAGCATGTTATATGTATGCATCTTATATGAGTGATGCTTGTTACTATAGAGATTCTTTGAATCTCACCCTATTTTCCCAAAACAAATTTTTAGCTCGAGCATCCTCAAGCAAGAAGGCAACCACAGGCGAATGAAGCGAAAAACTTAGACTTTAATTTTCCATTGGTTATGTATTTATTTTTTTTGGGAATTGTAATTAATCTGTATTTAAGTGATGTCAGTTCTGTACTGGCAAGTTAGTAGACATGTAAGTAAGCACTTGTATATAAGTTAACGCATAGTGATATATGAATCGGTAGTGGATAGCCATCCATTTAGGGCTGTTAGTTAATCATAGTAGTTTAAGTTCCCTCAGAGAACGTTTTGTAAAAACTCTTATATGAGGAAATGAACCTAAAATGGATGGCTTAAAATGAATTGTAAAATAATATGGGATCGAATTTGAAAATGACTTTCGAAAAGATTTTTGAAAACCGACTCAAGTACAGCTCCATACTCTGCTTGAAGTAGGGACTCCCGCTATTTACAAAATATTGTCGATCTCTCTTTTTAAAGATATTACAGCACTTAAGTTGTCCATACGGTTCGAAAATGAGAGCGTCACAAATTATTAAATAAAAAAAGGAAAAATAAAACATAATTTCAAAAGAAAAATTCTAATCATCCATCAACATACTGGGATTGCATTAGACTCATAAGCGATGTGAGCTCAGACATAAAGCAATGAATGGATTGTCTTCCTCCTTGGTTGAAAGGCCTCTTTCCGCAGCTCCTCTCATTTTTCCGGAATTTTAGTGGGTTTTTCTGGATTTAATGGAGAAATACATACTCTAAAAGTATCATATCATCTTAACATTGTCCAATGAAAACATAATAACTCATATCATTCAATCTTAGTGTGCTGATGACTTGTATGAAAAGAATCACATTTTAATTTGTTTTTAAGGGAACAAACATCTTAATATGTAAAAAAGTAAAGAAAAATGATCAACCAATATTTTTATTAAAAACAAGATAAAATTTGAATTTTTTCATATCAACCATTAGCCAATTAGGATTAAAATGACTTGAGTTGTTGTGTTTTTATTGGACAAAGTTCAGATAACGTGACACTCATAGAGTATGTTAGTATTTCTCTATTTAATGGGGATTTTGGCTAAAGTGGACAATTAAAACATGCGGGAGAGGTTTGTTGGCCACTTGGACCTACTTGAGCCAAGTTTAGTCTAGAAGAAAAATAGCAGAGAAATGATATCTCTGATTATTTTTCTCTCAGTTTAGCTCTGCATACATTGGATTGGTTCTGATGGCAGAATTAAATGTTATTAATTATAATTTTATTAATTATGTTGATTAAGTTGGGCTTAATGCCTTTTGTGTTGGCTATGCCAATGAATTACTATCTAGTGATGTTTCTTCAAAGTCGCACGCTCATGTATTAAGATATACAGATATATATATATATATATAACTTAGGTTATTTTTTTAAAATTACCTTATAAATTTCTTATAAGCACGGAAAATCTCCTTAATTTGTGGTAGGCGCAGAATGTATTGAGAAAGACAAAGCATCTCAATATATCACTTTTCAATGCTTTGAATTTGATCAATGAATATTTAGACTTTTGAGAAAACATATATCAAAATTAGGAATATTTTCCAAATTTAATGTCTAAATCCTATTTATAATAATTCTCTTCGTAATAGCAAACTATTATAGAATATCATGCTGCAACGTATGTAGAATTTATTAATTAGACACAAAATTAGTTAATATGTAAAAAGTTTGCCGACACCCACGTTCTTGATCTCTTCTGTTGCATCATCAATTTGGCATGGTGTAGGCTGTATAATTTGGGGCTGAGAATTTGATGCCACATTAACAGATAGCCCCACCGAGAAAGAAGGATTCTCTTTTACCAAATATTATTGTTCTTTATTTATATGTGTTTATTATGCAAAGTATTAGTCGGTAAAGAAAGAAATATTTAACGTAATATTCTAGTTTTTTCTTTTGAAAATAAGAAAATAAATATTATTAAATAAAATGTTGGAATTTTTACTCCACCCTTGGTGGATTAGGATCCAAACCTGATTTAAGAGGGGCTATCATGAAGAGACACAAGTTATAAAGAGAGGTATTCTTTGTAGTTTAAATGTTATATCTATTGCCATATAACTGTACGTTTAAGGATTGCATCTATTCCTATGTGACCGTATGTACACTATATATATAGGGTGTAAGATTAAGCGAGCAGGCTAATGAAGATATACACACCGAATATTACTATTCTCCCTCTAAAAGATTCTCTCATAAGAATGTTCTCTTCTCTTCCTCTCTTTGGTGTATTTGCTGTGTAATGTGATTGGGGTCCGCATCGGTGCTCTGGTTTCGTGTGGGTATTTCAGCTAGTCAATCGGATTCCCAGTAAGCCAAAAAATTCTCACATAAAAATATGCTAGACTTGGTATAAATGAGAAGGAATGATAGTTTGAGACCAATAAGATAATTTAATTTCTTTTTAAGATTAACAAATTGCAAAATTTTAATTCATGACCTTTGGTTCTTTTATGCAATAACACAAGTAGAAAATTATCTGCAGCGCTTGAGTGTTTAATTTTGGAATGTCTCTATTAATTTGATCACTGCATGTATGAGAAAGGCAAGGTTTTCAATACACACAAATTAAATGTGGGAAAATGAATTAAAATTCTCTAAGCTTGAGATGTTCAATTGCAGATATTTTAGTTTCGAATCCCTACACTCATATAATGTCTTACTCCCTTGAATTACCAAACATGTATGAAGAACTTCCACGTGTTACAAAGAAAACTTCGAGCTCATTCTGATCATTGGTAGAGAACAAGAATTGAACTTGATTATATCTAAGTATTAATTAGTAGCTGTGTGATCTAGACCATGCGTTGAGATCTCTCACACTGGAGATTAGAGACATGCTATACGATCATTCAGTAGTGGAGTTACACCAGACTTTGAGGGACGTTATTCGATGTGCCCATTACTTGGCTTGTTGAATGTCATATTGGCTGATTCGAGATGGTTTTGGTACCGAATGTACCAAATGGCTGTTTGGGAATGTTTTTAAAAGATAAGCACGGCTTTTGCTAAACTTTTTGTGTTCCTACTAGGTTTCATCTCTAGTTCATATTTTCAAGCATTTGCTTGCCTTCTTATCTTTAAAAGAAATGTAGAGCAGTCAGCTAGCCATTAATTAAGGGTCTGTTTGGATTAACGGTGATAAAAGTGGGGTTTCTTTGTTAATATGACTGTTGGAAACTCAAGTTAGGATAAAAATTAGGTAGTGAAGTGTGATTTAATTGCATTGACTTTTTGCGAAAAAGTTAGTTTAAGCAAACTGAAAGTTGATTGATATTTAACAAGTGAGAATAACATAAACCAAACATGGTACTCTTTGGCCAAAAAAAAGGTATTGGTACTCTGTTTGTATAAAATTGCAAAGTTTCGATGCTCATCACGCATAGAAATTTATCAAGCTATTCTCACCAATCATTTTTTTTAAAAATGTTTTAGGAGAAATTAATGAAGCAAGGTAGACCCCGTATTATCTTTTTCCTCTTGCATGTTCCCTCCCTCCCTCCCTCCCTTTCTCTCTCTGCGGTGGTAATGAACTTTTTCTCTGAAGCAACCCCAAACCTGCTTCACTCTTAAAGCACAATGGGACCATAAGCACATTTATATAAACGCTATGTCAAACAGGTACTAACTGATTGGTTGTATGTTCAAATCTTACTTGGAGAGAAGTAAGGAGTTGATTTGATCGTTAAGAATAGGTAACTTGTTACCCATGTCTTTGTTTCTTTACACTAGCCTATATCTCTCTTATTCTTCACCAAAGGTAATTTCTTAAGGAGAGAAAAGTGACTTTATTTGCGTACCAAAAATATAAAATCTCCGCACACACAAAAGGAAAATTAATATATAAGTACCAATAATTTTAACTCATTTTAATTAGACCTTTGTAAAATTTTTCTCTTTAATGGGTCCTCATAGGTTCCTCAATTATAGGCATTGATCCATACACGCTCATCATTTGTTAATTTGTAAGAGAAACGACGCTAGTAACTGTTGATAGCAAGTTATTTAGTCAGCATCTATATCAACTTTAATTAACAGAGTATTAGTATATGGACTGATGTCCATAGCTGAAGAAGTTGTAAGGACCCAAGAAAAAGGAAAAAAAAACAAGTTACAGGAAACTGATTAGAAGAATATAAATAACAAGGACTGACAAATTACATACATACATATATATATATTTAACTGAGAATCTTAACACACAATTGCCTGCCTTAGTGTTGGACATGCATGTTTGGAATCGTTTGACTTTAATTTATAGAGGTTTTAATTTCTTCACATGGAGCGATGGGCAACAAATAAGTCATACAAGAAAAGAAAAGAAAGAAGCTGCGCTTTTATTCTTTTAGCCGCAAATATTAAAGATATTTCAGATTGAACTTGGGCTTCCATTGGATGAAGCATGAAAAGCATATATGCTTCTCATCTGTGTTCAAACTATACCTTCTATTTCTGTTTAATGATTTATTACTTATAGTTGGAATGAATAATGTAATGTATAATGTAATCAAGAAGACAAAAGCAGCATGAATTTCGAACTAATATTTTAATGAAACTTATTATATATTATTTGACAGTTTTGTTACACAAATATATATACATATATATAATTTTTAAAATTTTAATCATAAAGTATATGTGTATCTTCAATCTTTTGTTTCACCTCAAGTAGTTTGGATTGTGAATAATCTCTTTCAACCAAATTGATTTACGTGATATCTCTAAAATATAAAATACTCTATTCAGTGCCTAATGTAGGAGCTAAATAACTAATTTTCATATATTAAAAAAAATTAGTTGAGGTAAGTATTTGCAAAATTGTGTGTTGATTGAAGTTTCATTTAGGACCCAAGTAAATCTCTAATTAGCTCATACATTTTGGTTCAGATGGAGAACGATTTTATCTCTTATAGAGGATGAGATAATCATCCAAAATAATTAATTCTAAATTTTTAAATTTAAATTTATAATTTTCATTCTGAATTTAGGATATTAATAAACTAATAATGAAATCCAAAGCAATCTCATGTTTTTTAATCTACTGGAAATTACAATATAGTATTCTTTTTAAAAAATAAATAAACGCCGTTCTTTATTTTTGCTTCTGGGTCCATTGATGATAAAAAAAGTAACAAGAAAAAGAGGACTCTGAATGAATAATGTAAAGCGAAGCAAATATCTAGTTAAAGCGAGGTTAAGCTGAGACGAGGGTTTTGTTTTGGTAGTTTGAGTTTGATGCGAAGGATGAGAATTGCTCTTTCTAGATTAAAGCTAATTAGTTTACTCAATATCTATATATGAATATGCATAGGTCTACAATATTATTAATGGAGCATCTGATGCATTTGTAAAGAAAAATAATTAAATATATATTTTTGCCCACTAGCTGGCTAACTTTATTAAGCTATATATAAACAAGTGCATAATGTACGTTGAAATCCAAGCCAAATTATTAGCTCCTCATCAGAAGTTGTTAGTATATTATTAAGAAGATGGGAGCTAATCTTTCACACTTGGATAATGTCAACGTTGCATATCGAAGATCATCTTCACTATCATCATCACCACACTACTCATCTGCAGTTTCTCGTGTCATCACCTTTCATTCCACTGCCAAATGGAAGGCTCACTTTGATGCCTCCAAATCAACCAACAAGCTAGTAAGTTTTGAAAATATACTTTATATCTTTATATATATAATCAGTTCGTTGAAATATTAATTACTACTATTATTATAATATAACTTCTTAATTTGCTGATGTTGAAGATGGTGCTCGACTTCTCGGCCACGTGGTGCGGACCCTGCAAAATGATGGATCCGATTATCAAAGACTTTGCTGCAAAATATGCCGATGTTGAGTTCATCAAGATTGATGTGGATGAGTTATTGGTATATATATATCATGCTAAACTTTTGAGTACTTAATTCATACTCTAGTAGTTAGTTATGAAAAGAACCACCAGTTTTTATAAACTTGCCTAATAGCATGACTCTCAAAACAAATCAAATATATTTTATCAATTAGTCATATTGCTTAAGAGGGCAGCCTAATGCATAAAGCTCCCACCAAATGGAATTTGGGGAAAGATAGGTTCACGCAGCCTTATCTCCATAAGTAGAGAGAATGTTCCAAGGATTTGAACCTATAACTTCCAGATCACATAACAATAGCCTTACTGTTACTCTATGAGTCTCAGAGAAATGTTAAGGTTGTTGTAATATGATCTAAATGTTACAGGTTCAAATGCTAGAAATTGCCTCATCACTCACTGCGACAAGTTGTGCACTCCCATCCCTGCTTAGACTCCACCTAGTAGGAGCCTTTGCCTTGTGTACGAGCCGACCTTTACTCATAGGTTATAACTAGTACTAGTAATAAAGTTTAAGGAAGAACCTCATTATACACGCTGTTTATGCCTTGTATTATATATATATATATATATATTCACATGAGCAAATGGAAAGTGCAGGAAGTAGCATCAGAGTTCAAAGTGCAAGCATTGCCAACATTCATACTGATCAAGAAAGGAAAGGTTGTGGACAAGACGGTGGGAGCCAGGAAGGAAGAGCTGCAGAGGCTCATAGAGAAAAACAGGAAATGATATTATGAGACGAAACATCTTCATAACTCTCCCTATCTCTCTCTACATACAAGTACACGTGTGTGTACATGTCTGTGTGTGTCTTGAACTGAAGCTATGTATGTCGTAATAAATAAGTCAGCTTGACAAGAGAGAGATATCTATCTGCTATATGAAATTAAGGTGTGAACTTTTATTGGTTGCTAGTAATAAGTGGGGATGGACTGTGCAAGAGTACTGTAGATCAACAGTTCATATATAAAGGAAAAAAATAGGGAAAAAAGGTGAAATAAGTTGGTGGCCTTTGTCTGCGCTGCTATGAAGATGACGTACTCATGTACATGCATTAAATATATTATTCAGGGTTTATGTTTTTAAGATGCAGATCTTGTGGGTTACATATGGAGCCAATTCTCCCTTTTATCATTATTTTTAGTCCAATTCAATATGCCTGTATTATATTTGTCTGCCACAACTACTATAATAACAAGTTATATCCTACTAAGTGGGGCTGACTATATATATTACACAACACTATTGTGCCCTGCTAATAACCAAATCTTTAGATAAATTGTTAACCAAAAAGATCCATTTAATGAGTTAGTTGAGTATTCTCTTCAATCTTTCTTTATCCTTTTTAGAGAACACTATTATTCTCTCTACTGTAAGAAAGAACTTTTTGTTTTGTACAGTAATGCATTATGCGATGTCTTTTGCAAATTGTTGATAAAATATCATCAGCTCAGGTGAGGAAGAAAAGTTGCTGTGAAAGCATTGCTCACGTTTGTTATAGAGACAAAGTTTCAGAGAGAATGGGAAAGGAATATTTGATAATTTGAATATGAGAAAGGGACATAGGCCTTTCATAAAACCAATTTCCATCCGTGAAAATTAAAAGGGGAGAAAGACATATAAGGACCGCCGACAGGGGAATTCCAAAAATACTTCCTCGAAATTACTTAATTTTTATGAAGTCATTAGGGACTATTTGGAATTACGGTATTTTTCGTGAAATAATCTAATTGCCCTCAATGAAATTAGTTGTCCTTGCCTAAGTTACTCTTGTCACTTAATAAATTAAAGTTGTGACTTGTTAAATTGCTTTTTTTTTAATTTTCATAATTCAAATTAAGAGTATTTAGTTAATTTTACTACAAGATTTAATTTCAAACTACTCCCCATATATTTACGGTGATTAGGCCATTTTGGTGTCCTAAATTGGGATCTGCACATTTGGGTTATTTTGGTATCTTTCTTCTTATAAAAGAATTCAGAAAAACATAAATAAATAAATTAAACTAATATCTTTTATAAACAAGAGATATTAGTTTGTCTTAAACTATAAAGTGAACGTTCGTACTTGAAATTATGTTTCTTCTAAAGAAGGTGGCATTTATTTTTCACTATTTTGACGGAAGGCTCATTCTAATGTTTGAATGAGGTGATATTTCCAATAAAAGAGTTATTATAACCTAGCAAACATACCTAGATAAACCCCTTTCTTAAAACTCTACCAAACATGCTTTAATTTAGCATATAAGCATCAGGTTTAATTAATTTTTTATTCCCCTTTGGGGGATACTGGCCATCAAGATCTTCTTGAGCAAGCCATTCTAAAAGGTAAATGGATCAATGTCAATATAAAGTTGCTTTAATTTTATCACCAACTGATCACTCATCATTTACCTCTCCTAACACACACATGTATACTATCTTTTGTACTGTCTTTATTATTTACGTTAGTTTTGCCTTTACGAAAACCATTTCATGAGAATCAATTATAGGAGATTAAACAAGGTAACTTTTGTATTTTACATAATTTCTATCTTTAATTAATAGGGGCAACTCAACATTTTGCAATGGATTTCAAAAAAAAAAATTCGCAAAATTCATCATATAAATTTTACAACAAAAAGCTTTCTGTCACAATTTGTTTAGTTCGTTTCTACAAGCTGATTTAGTTCTAAATTTAAAGGCTAGTTGAGGGATTTAATATTGATTAGCCATATTAAAGAAATTCTTTATCAAGGGAATAATATCCAATGCAAATTATTAAAAGATGTACTTTCCAACGCACATTTTTTTTACCGATAACCAACTTAATAATTTTAAATTAGTGCAAATTAATTGTTGAACTCCTACATTTATAACCTGTGGGAGTAGTTTATTATTGTATGTGATATCTCTCAAGATCAATTTGCTTGTGGATCTTGCACATCTTTCCCGTAATTAAATTTCTTTCGAAAAGAAGCACTTATCATTAGAAATCACAATAATGATCATATACAAGGAAGAGCTGGTGTGCTGTCTATTGAAGAGAAAAGGATAGAAAGTTATTTGAGGTGGTTCATGTATGTATGTATAAAGAAGGCCTATTGGAGGCACTGATGAGGAGAGCGGATTAGACTCTAAAGATGGATAGAAGAAGACCGAAAAGGTGCTCAATGAAGTTATTGAATAGGGTCTTTTAGTTAACAGTTTGTTCTAAGATTTAGTTGTTGATAAAACAAAATAGCATCATATGATCTACATAGTTAACCGACCGCATTTAGTGGAATAAGGATTGCTTTTGTTGTCGTCGTCGTCGTCGTCGTCGTTGTTGTTGTTGTTGTTGTTGTTGTTGTATCATTACACATTAAACGCGCATGCATGCATGTAGAGTATGCTATTTTTATTCTTTTGCGTCCTATATTATGCTTTCATATGAAAAGAAACCATTATCACAAAGTAGATTCGCCTGTGATAAAAGCCTAAATTCAAATTGTGTGTGTGGAAGAATACAATGCCTTCCCTACCATGCAATTGTGATCATATCATGCTCCCTGATGAATATATTTCAGTTATTTTGATAATGGACAACTTCACATGCTAGATAGCTAGAAGAATTCAATTCCCTCCCAACGATGCAATTTTACATAGGCTACGACTTCTTGTTATTATTATTAAATTTTTAAATTTATACAAACTTGGAAAAAAAATTTATACAAACAATACAACCACCAGTCCTTAATATAGGATCAACTTTGTAGTTCAAAGTGGATCTTATATTTACTCTAGAGGTAGTATTATATCATTCATTAATTGGTTATTCCACTAACATAACATAATAATGGGGTACAGAATTTTAAAATTGTGTTCCAATAGCCTCATGAAATGTTTGGGATATATGTAAGTAACCTCCTTACTGTTATGGAAAAAAAAGGGTTAAGATGTAAAGATACCCATACACTTTTTTTATATATGCGTTTGACACCATGTACATTACTTGAATGCAAAAATGTCCATAAACATCTTTAAATGGGGCAAAAATGCTAGCTCCATTAACCAAGACAAACATTTGTTAACTTTTTATTTTGTGAGCCTTACACTAATTAGTTTTAAATAGGGACAAAAATACCCATATTAATTTATCAAAAATGCGTCTGACACCATCTATATTAAAACTTTGGATGCAAGAATGCCAATGAAGATTTGAAAGTGGTGCAAAAGTAGAATAACAGTTAACTACCTCAAACGACTGTTAATTTATCTTGGTGGGGCCCACACTCATATCCACATAGATCCATAAATTTGCCACGTCTTCTTGTTGTATCATCAACTTCCAGTCACTTCGACAATCTCATCTCAGCCTTTCCAAGCCATTGAATGACAGTTTCGTCTCTACATACAATTTTTGATTTGGGTGTTTCTTAGTTTTTCATATCTAATGATTTGTATTTCATATATATTTTTCTATATCTAACATCTTAGTCTAGGACGCTCATTTGGAAGTGTTGGACTTTGGGTCCAAGTCCGCCCTTGATGGGCCGGACTATTTGATTAGGAAATAAATAGCCTAATCAAATAAGAATAAAATCAGCATAAGATGCAGATTTGGGAATATTTAGCAATAATTATGGATTTGTTAAAAGAGGAACAAATCACCATAATTAGGGAATTAATTGAGAGACAATTAATTCCTGTCTTAGAGGGCAAGAAGGAGTGCACACGTTTCCTAATTAGTGGCCTCCATAAACCACTATAAATAGGGTGTGCCTCCTCAATTGCAACTCGCCCCGCCATTGAGTTTTCTGGCAATTCCCTTCTCTCCTACCATCTTTCTGGTTCTGGTGATCTGCTGTGCAAATCACAATTAGGCTCTAGTAGTCTAATAATTGTGTGGGCACAAGTATGGAGTATTGAAGCTTTGACCCGGATCCGAACATGGATTCGTCCAGGTACGCCTAATCTCCTTATTAGTTGAATATTTTTTCCTACATTGGCATCAGAGCCATTTGATCCTTGAGGCTGTGATTATTCTATGTGAATAAACATGTGTTATAATTTTTTAATTATATCCCATCATGATTTTTATTTCCGCTGTGCAATCATATATATGAGATTATATGATGATAAAATTATATGTTGCTTCAATTTTTCCAACGAATGCGTACAACAATATATATATATATTTTTGGGTGCCAATATGAAATTATTTTCGCTGCACAAAAATGATACTCCCAATTAGTTCGAAAGCCTCACGCATGTATATATATATTTGTTTCATATGATTGTATACAATGCTTTGTGTTTCTGCCTCCATATGTATATATATGCGTATCTGTATGTAACCAAAAATGTGAATATATATATACATATATTGCTTCTACATATTTTAAAGCTCCAGATATGATATATTTCGCTGGGTGTTATGAATATATGTTGAATGCGTGCTAGTCGAAGATTCTCTGCTCCTCTGAGTATTATATATACATATGCGCATGTGTGTATATATTGCATGGCGCAATTCCTTCGTCTTCTCTTCACTTCTTCGTTCTTTTTCAAGTTGGGTGTTTTTGGAACCTATGTGGATTCAAAAACGAAAAGACTTGACCCCTCAAAGGTTAGAAGAGCCTTTGAAACACAGAGGACACACATCCGCGTCGGTTTACGCAATGCCGTCAATGTCGAGAAAAATGGGGTGTTCGAAACTTGGTGTTTTTGCCCAAAGTAAGGACATGGATGTGTAGAGCTCGAAGAGACGATTCCAACGATGCTTAGAACACGTCAAACGGAGTCCAGATGAGGGAGAAACAAAGGAAAGAAGTTTGCGGGTCGTTAGTCGCCGCCGCAACTTCACTCATGATTTGATCAATGAAACAGAGGTTTTAAGATCAAATAAATGCCATGGACTTGTAGTTCGCCGAACTACGATTCCAACGACACCAAGAACGCGAAAAACGGAGCTAAAACGAGGGAGATATGGCCTCCCGAAGTTGGCGGGTCGCGATGACCCGTCGGAGTTCCAACCGGGTCGGTTTGACCCGGCTGGAGGTTGAAGACGATGACGTGGCAGTCAACGCCACGTCATCGGTCAAACCATGACACGTGGCGCCAATGAACGGCCGCCACGTCAGCGTTGAATGCCATGTCAGCGTCGGTCAACGAGGCCACATCATCTGTTGACTGCCACGTTGATCGAGACACGTCACTGACACGTCATCGGTGACGTGTCACGGTTGACTGGTCAACGGTCAAACATTCATCCGTTGACTGTTGACCAAAAAAAAGGGCGAGGACAGATGGCGCGTGGGGCCCACTGGGGTCTCCGTCTGACACGTGGCAAGCACTGTCGGAGAGAGGACGGCGCGTGGATTCTTGGGAGCCGGCGCGTGTCGCCTGCAGACGGTCGCAAGGCGGCGCGTGTGAGTCACGCACCTCCACTGAGAGTGGCCAACAATGGAATTTTCCAATTTTTCAGGATTTTTCCATCCAGACACCTTCTAGGGGCACGTGAGAGCGCGTGGGACCTCCGATTGAGATGTGGTTGGTTCCTAAAAATCTCTAAATTCGAGAGCTTCAATTTGATATATAATTTGCATATATTTGAAGCACGTTTGGATATGATTTGAGTCAAAAAGGTGCTTATGTGCACTTAGAGATTCCCGAAAACGTTGGAATTGAATCAATGATTGGTTCTATTGTTTTTGGGGATGGGTTGGTTTATTTTTTTAAGAGTTTTTTCAGTTGCAACATAAGGTTAAATACTGAAAGATTCTTTAAAAGTAAGGGATTATTCAAATGAGTTTTTGAATATAAAATCCTATCCAACCTTGACTCAAACTCTTAGAGATAAAAACCTGAAAAATTGCAGCAACTTAAAATTATTTAATGATTATTGAATAATAATAAGTCTTCCCATGCTTCTAACCATATTGATCCACTTGGATTGAAGCAATGACTTCTAAAAGTCAACCTTTTATCACATATGTTGTGACAAAGGACAAGAGAGATAGAGATGTGAGAATCATCTCATCAAGTGGGAGGTATGCTGCAAATACATCCAAACGAGTGGATGTAGACATGGCAAAGAGGAGCTGGACATTGTAGCTAGAAGCTACATGAGTTAATATGGTCAGAAGGGCCTATGAGAAGGAGAACCTAGTTAAGAGACCATGATATGAGGCTTAAATTTTTTTGAATGTTCTTGTTTTTCCATTGAATTTAAGATTAAATTCTCTGTTAGTTTATAGAATTGAAATCAGTATATTCTCTTCTTGCTTTTTTGAACATTCATGCTAGTTAGATGATATTGTGTTATTATCTTGTTAATATAACTGCTCTTTGATTGAGTGGGAGTTTTCTGGAATACGTCTAGAAATCCAAAGGGGAAAGTGTTCAAATGAAGACTGTGGTTAAAAGGGTGATGAGCTAACTAGTATGATTGGGATGGGAGTCAACATAGTTGTCTCCTGAACATGAAACTAGTGAACTTATTATCTAATTATCCTTTGTCTTATTTAAACAAATAAGATTTGTATACCATAATCGTCTGAGTGACCAATTATGACCAAGTCTATTTGACTGAGCTTATGAAAACAAGCTCAATAGAGATATCTGTGGAGTTAGAAATTCTCAAATCTCTTTCATTCAAGAAGAGTGAGATTTCAGGGACATCCTACCAACTAGTCTTTAGCATTTAGAGGCTGAAGCAACTGAAGGATACAAGAGGTTTATGCTATCAAGCATAGAAAGAACAACATTGCTTAAACTTATATTGGTTTGAGCAATATAACTTTATCCAAGCCGTGTGGATATTGTTGGAAGATAGTGAAATAAGTGATCTTCTTCCATAAAGTTAAAACTAAGTTAAGTTTTAACATAGTGTACTAAGTCCTAACATGTTGTTTAGGCAACACTTGAGGCAAATGTCAAACTGAGAAGTTGAGACAAGCTAAATGCCAAGTTCTTTCTAACAAACAACAAGTGTATGTTGTGATAAGACATCTCCCAGTGAGTGGGAGGAAGCTATGTCTCTCAATGATGGGAGTGAGCCATGTCTTCCAGTGAGTGGGCGTATATGAAAGTAAAGATTGCCTCTGATATGCATATTGTAACCTTCAGTAATGTGATTCACCACATTGAACTTGAATGTGAAAGACTGAAGGATTCAAGATCCATCAGTCAAACGAACTTAGCTAAAGAGTGGGAGGATTCATCCTCCATGCCTAAGGGCAAGAAACCTATGAGGTAAACTTGATCTAGAAGAGGTCAATGGTTTCTGTAAAGATAAGATGCTACATTGATAAACCTTTAAGGGTTGTAAAAGTAGCAATCCACATGAGTTGTGGATGTTTCACAGAAGCATATGGCTTCATGTCAAAAGCAAAGCTATAAAGAGATAGAATCAAGGGATTGAAAACTCTGTATAGATAAACCACCCTGATTCACTCCATGCAATTGCAACTGAAAGAATCACATCTTTGCTATCTCTTTAGTTAATGATCGATGGGACTATGATTCTCAAATCCCTTGTTGGATTTTGATGTTTCTTTTCTAGGGATAAAAGATTCCATTTCTTGCCAGATATACACCTTGATCAAAGGGAATGATCAAACTAGCAAAAGAGTATTTGCTAAATAACGTGTGCTACAGGGTTAATACCCTTATGAACAAGTTGAAAACTTATTCTACCTGGCAAGAAAGACAAAGAAACATTTTTTTGAGAAAATCCACTACAATTGGCAAATTATGACGTTAGTGAACCAATGAACGTGAGGGCAAAACACAAAGAGCTTGGTGTTTCGTTAACGTTATGGACGTTTACTCGAAATACAGTAATGTTTACTTGATTTTTAGTAAGTGTGAAGCTGTTAGATAATGGCTGAACTAGTCAGGAATCAGTTAAACTAAAAGGTAAAGACCTTTTTTGAACTAACAAGGGTTAAAGACACCCATGTGATTAGTTCAAGCTGCTTTGTGTACAAGAAAGGAATTGTTAGGCAACTATCAATACCTAGAACCCTTCAACATACTAGAGTTGTTGAAATAGAGAAATAGACCTCTCCTTGATTTGGTTATGAACATAATGGCATCAATGAGGCTATCAGCCATATGTTGATAGGTAGACTCATAGCTATTATATTCACACTTAACTAAATGCCCTCTATGTCAGTCACGACCTTACCCTATGAATCGTAGATAGCCTTAGACCAGGGCCAAGTTCGTTAAGACCATAAGGGTTATCAACTTTATATTCACACTTCTTCCTATGAGTAAGGAAGATTAGGGCTAAGGTATACAAGGTATCTCTTTGTGAGATGACATGAGAATTTGACATGACACGTCTTCATTAGTGAAAATGATGGCGGTTCAGTGACTGAGAGAAAACTGTGGGACACAACGTTCATAAAACCAAGATTTTCTAGCAGGAAATGAGCATTAATCACAATAAATCTCTTTAAGAGGTTCACATGTGACAAGGAATAATCAAGTGTTCCTAAGTTCACTGATCCGAGTGGGAGGATTGAGACCATTTTCACAATGAAAGAGGTAAGAGGTAAGTTACGAGAGAATTACCTCACTCATACATAGGAAAAGAATCCTATGAAATCCACCTCGGAGCAAAATTGTCATCTAGCGAATGACTATAAGGGATAGATTTCCTAATGGATTGAATGCTCTCTTCATCATCTAGAAGGTGATGATAAGTACCTATAAGTGCCTGAAAGACACTAGAAGGACCTGCTATGATGAATTGCAAAGCTAAGATGAATTGCAAAGTGTCATGCAGGAGGATTTGGATTCTCATTGAGCCAAGTATATGTTTTAGGCAATTTATAGCCTAACCAAGAGGCGATTGGGAACAAGTAGATTCTCAAATCTGTTGAGGGCATATAAAACCTAAAACATTTAGTGGCTAAGGGGTAATACAATAGAAAGTTGTCCATTGTGCGTTTTAACTCTGAACTTTGGCTATGACAACAAGCTTAGTCTTGAAAATTGCATCAAGATGATGTAAAGACCACCTTCCAATTTGGAATTTTGGAAATTGGATGATAAACTCTACATGAAGCAGCTTAAGGGCTTCGTAGAAACAATCACCTAAATAGTAGTATATGAGGTTTTTACAAGGTGAAAGCCTCACCAACTTCGAAATAATCGAAGAACACTACATAAGTTCCAAACGGTCTAGTGATGATTCTTTGTGAAGTCATCCTTTGTCAAGTGACAAATGAAACAATTGTCAAGGGAGTCAAAGGAATAAAGGATAAGAGAATCCTTAAATTCTGAGTTGAGAAAGTCATGGGTTGAACAAATATCTTGATCGACAAGATAAATGGAGTTGCACAAGAAAGATACAGTCTTTTCCACCTAAGACATGTACAAGTGTGATCCTTAGACATCTTAGGATGTCAAAGTGCGAACCCATGAACACCCCTGAAGTCAAGGGCATAAACCTAAAGAGGTTACATGTCCTATGAGGAATCCAACATAAGAAAGGTGGATAGAGTCCCATGTGAGACTATAGTTGGTAATATGAATGTACACATTGGTGTACATAAGACCAAATATTTTTTGTCAGACTTGGAAGTTGCTTTTTGGTCCTGCTGTGAAATGGGTTATGAGAATAACCATGGATTAAGTTGTCAAGACAACAACTTTCCTTTTTGAAAGGATACTCTAATACAAGACCTAGGCAAATAGTGATGGAGTAAGGAAATATACATAGTATTTTTCCTGTTATCCATGGAAATAGAACACACGGTGTGTTCTGCCATCATTTAAAGTGCCATATGGCTAAAGTAATTCCTATGAGAGATTGGGAATAAATGGTGGATAGAAGGATCCAAACAATAAAGTCTTATGATGAGGATCCTAAGTATCACAGCAAGGCAAAACATACCTATTGATACATCTCTATGAGAGATATGCTTTCAAAGAGGGAAAGCGATAGTTCAATGACCTTCTACTAACAGAATGTTGGTAGATCCCCTTATTGAGCCCATAGCTTGATTTTCATTGAGTTAGTGAAAATCTAGGGGCGCAAATAAAATATAAGGTCGTGAACTTCTTTTATATGAAGATAAAAGAAATGGTATGTATGTTATGAGTAAATACATAAAGGTATACAATTTTGTATGTCGTACAGGTCAAAAGAGGTTGGTTCACTCACACGAACAACCGTCTTCCCATGTTTTACGGGGGCATGGGAAGGTAAGACGAGCAAATGATCACCATGAGATGGTTGAGAAGAATCTTTGCGTTTGAGTCGCCTCAGTTAGACTGAGATGAGATCTACATGTGTGCATATACACAGAAAATGGATCGAAGCATAAATATAGACCTGTAGCCAGGCAAAGAACTCTTTTTCACAAACGAGATTGTAAAAGAGATATTGTGAAAAAGGAAGTTCTGGTTCGAATGTTGAGTACATTTTGGAACTAATGTCTGTACGGTGAAAGATAAAGAAATCGACGTACACCTCAAACCATTCACCGTAGCATGCATTTCATACTGCATGTGCTTGAGAGTTAAACTGCAACATAGGATGTGGGTGAAAGATCCCTAGTTCACCACAGTGTGAGTCCCAAGAAGGAAGAATACTTCCACGATGCCCTTAAGACTTAGGCGGCATCATGAAAGCTTGGTTTGGTGACAGCTACTTTAGCTGAAGCTCCATGATCACACTCGATTCGGTCAGATGAGTGAAAACTAGTAAAGCGACCAAGTCAAGATGGACTGATGTTTAGTCAAAAAGGAAGATTTACTCCTAGATACATAAGATGTACTAATATCTGTGGTCGACCCCTTACTAGCTCTATGTGTAGCTAGTAAGTGCGGATACTATGTACGTGGAAGGCAATCTGAGTTAATCAACATATTAACTCGAGAGGGATTAGATATGCCATGAGTAATATGTATGGAAGAATCTGGGGCATATGAGGCAATGAACATATAACTTATGGTTAAATATAAAGGGTGTCCTTGGATGCTGGTCCGATATAAAAGATTTCTAGTATCGCAAGCACCAAATCTGAAAAACGTTTTTGCCCACGCAGTCACGGTAGACGCCAAGTATGAAACAAGAAAGAGTAACGCACGCACGATGGGAGGCCCATCAAGTGCGAGTGGGAGATGTTGGACTTTGGGTCCAAGTCCGCCCTTGATGGGCCGGACTATTTGATTAGGAAATAAATAGCCTAATCAAATAAGAATAAAATCAGCATAAGATGCAGATTTGGGAATATTTAGCAATAATTATGGATTTGTTAAAAGAGGAACAAATCACCATAATTAGGGAATTAATTGAGAGACAATTAATTCCTGTCTTGGAGGGCAAGAAGGAGTGCACACGTTTCCTAATTAGTGGCCTCCATAAACCACTATAAATAGGGTGTGCCTCCTCAATTGCAACTCGCCCCGCCATTGAGTTTTCTGGCAATTCCCTTCTCTCCTACCATCTTTCTGGTTCTGGTGATCTGCTGTGCAAATCACAATTAGGCTCTAGTAGTCTAATAATTGTGTGGGCACAAGTATGGAGTATTGGAGCTTTGACCCGGATCCGAACATGGATTCGTCCAGGTACGCCTAATCTCCTTATTAGTTGAATATTTTTTCCTACAGGAAGAATTAGAGATCATACTCTTACCAAACATTACCAGGAGGTTCAGTTCACAAGTTTTGAAGGACGTTCAAGCTACTGAGGAGGGATCAACTTCTATCCCAACATGATGCGGGTTTGATATTTTTCATGGCTTGGCTTGGCTTATGTATTCCACACAAAAAAAAAATAGAGTGAAGAGAGAGAACGTTACATAGTAAAAGATGAGGATGAGGGGGACAGCTAGACACTACTGGGATCCACAGCAAAAAAAGATAACGGGTGTTGTGGGTAGTTAACGGTTGTGGCATTTTTGGACTCTTTTGTAATCTACATATATAAGCATTTTTGCACCTAAGATTTTAATATGGTGTTAGATGTACTTTTAACAAATTAATATGGGTATTTTTTCCCTTTACCCTAGTTAAAAATAATAGTTTGGGGCCCCCAAAATCAAAATTTAATGGACTTTTACCTTGGTTAATGGAGCTAGCAACGCAATTTTTCCTCATTCAGATGTGTTCATGGGCATTTTTGCACCAAAGTAAAGTATATGGTGCCAGGCGCATATGTACAGAAAAAGTGCATATGTATTTTTACACCTTAGCCAGGAGAAGAAGAAGAAGAACCTCCCTACTGTTAATTTGTTTGATATTTCATAAAATACGGCTTTCTACCTCTAAACGTAGGAGTTATTTGAAGCGTTTCATATTTTAAGGAAATCAACACTCATTTTTACAAATAAATAACTTAGCTACTTGCTTTTGCTATAAACTTAACCAAGCTATAAACTTAACCAATATTTTAAATCTTTACAAAGTAGTTATCTAACTCATATATTTAAGAAGTAGAGACTATAACATGATAGGAATATTTTTTATAAAGTTTAGGGTATAGTAAATATCATTGTTGATCTTTACAATTTAATCGAGTTTTAGTTTTGATTCTTATAGTTTCAAATTGACGGTTTTTGTCCCCAAAGTTTCATAAGGATAGTTATTCTAAGTAGAGGGAGTATAGAGAACATTTGTTAATTAACTTAGACCAAATTTTTATCAAACTATAGGGACAAAAACTAATGACTTGAAACTACATAAATCAAAACCGAAATTTGATCAAACTATAAGGATAACAATGGTACTAACCCTAAAGTTTAATGTATCTATCAAAAACTCAAAATTTAAGATAAGTTCTGTGCACAGGAAATTATAAAGTTTAATGTAGTTTAAGGCCTGACTCAGTTTGCGCTGGCATTTTTTTTCATATCTTATGTATATTATAGAGTCATAACTTTCATTATTATTAATTCTCACTCATTGTCGGTGGTGCCGATGAATACTATGCTAAACTTGATCTTGCGCCAGGAAGATTGATTCCTATCAAGAAAAGAAGCTATACGTTTCTCACCCAACTTACTAAAGGAGAGAATAACCACCATTCTTTCCTTTGGGGTTTTCTTTTTGCTAAAAAAATATTATTGTCATTTTGTGCGGTCCACATTGATTGGTCAAACTTTTGTTACAAGAGTGATATATAAAGATTTATTTATTTACTTGTTTATTTATTATAAAAGCAAATTCCCATATTATCTGGATAAAGATCAAAAGTAAAAGTAAAAGTAAAAGTAAAGGAAAAAGCAAAACACATGGGCCCGAATCATGAGTGGTACATTTTTTTACGAGGAAAACTTCATTCAAACGAATCCTCTCAATATCTTTTTTCTCATTTTCTTCGTTGAATTCTGTAATGGTTTGAATTTAATATTTTAATTGTAAAACTATTATCATCATGTTATATAAATTAATTGTTTTCTATATTTCAGGTATGAATTGTTAAAATCAAATGTTAACCATTTAAATTTATTTGTATATAATATTATAGTAATATGTTATCAAATATTAAATATCAACCCTCTATTTTTTAATCTAAAGGAGGAGATAAGATTCTACGAGAAAAAAGAGAGAGAAATTTTAAGAGGATCCGATCCGACCTTCAAAAGGTAATATCTTACTCTTGACTTACAAAGCAAAAAAAAAAAAAAACATTGGTATGAGGCGAAAGACAACTTTTTTAGAATATGTGAATATCGAATTTTGACCCAAAAATAGTCTAATTAATGTAAAGTTTTTAAAGACTGGTCCGTAATTAATGCAATTTTTATGAAATTATCTGAATATCCTTAGTATAAAAAATAAAATGAAAATAATACTTTAACTTCTAACAGTTATAACTTATCAAATGACAATAAAAATTAAGACAGTGAAAACTATTTAATTTTAGTGAAATTTCTTGTTCAATAATGATAACAATAGTTAACAAATAACAACTTTACCTTATCAAATAACAATTATAATCAAGACAGGGATAAGTAATTTTACCCTGGAAAATTAAGTTATTCGAAAAACTTAATTTCAGACGAATTTTTAAGAATTTTATAGAAATGAAGCCATTTTGGTACTCTCCATTGACATTGCAAGTGGAAAGATTTCTTATACGCACACACACCATGTCATTTCATTTCATATATAATTTAACGTCAAAGCATCAGCTAGTGCTTCAGGGCTCTAACAAGTAGTGAGCCTCAAAATCTTCGACAAGAAGACAACGAAGACAGCGAATTATGCATGAAGCCGTTAAAGCACCACCAAAAGAAAAGTTATGTGCAATCCAATCAAACAAATAAGAAGAGTATATATGAAAAGTCTAATCTTTTCTGAGACAAAATTCAAACGGAGTGCCTTTTGTGACTATTTAAATAATTTCTGGAGATATATATTTCCTGTGAAAAGTCATATATTGTCTGTTTCATGGTACCCCTTATAAAATATGAAGGATCTACGAAATATTGAAACGACAAATTAAAGTACACCTTATGTTTGTCGTCATCAGACCAATATATACAACATATAAATAGTTAGCATATTTCATGCGTTGATTTAATTAAATTCTCACTCTGTTCTTATTTATATATCATTTTTATTTATTTACACAAATTAACAAACTTAGTTAAAATAGTTACAACAACTAGACTTATCTTATTAGTGGAATCGGCCATTGGATTGCATACAATGCTATTTAGATAGATTGTTAACAAAAAGATACCATTCAATATATTTTTTATAATAGTTAATGTTCTTAAAAGTAATCCATCTTTTCTAAATTATTTGTCCTCGTCAAACCAATATATAGTTAGCATATTTCATCCGTTGATTTAATTAAATGCTTACTCTGTTCTTATTTATATATCACCCTTAGTTTAATTACACAAATTAAGAAAGTTAATTTGTAACACCATACTCTAGGACAGTCAACTAGAAGTGTTTACCTGATTTTGAATTACTAAGGACTCATTTGTACCCTGGGAAGCTGAACTTTTAAAACTTTTCTTAACAATTTAGCGAATCATCCTTTGAAAGAAATGGATTTTCCAAAACTTGAAAGAAAAAAAAAATCAATACCAACTATTATAGTGTCCAAACCCAATGGGTCATTTCCAGATTAAAACTCTTTGGAAACCTTTCGATAGACAAATAAGACCCGGCTTCCTTCTAATTCCCTTGACCCCTTAAATTATAAGGTCTTATATCATAAGCATATAAATTTCAAAACTATTTGATCAAAACACTAACTATACTTGCTCTTTTTTACAAAATTTAGAACTTGTAGCTTTGGCACGTAAGCATCTTAGTGCCTCGCTTATACAATTGCCCTGATATATAAATAAGATTATATCGTTGTCCTTAACTAAGCATTTAATGACCCAATTTGGTATTAAGGGTTAATGACTCTAATATTGATTGTAATTAGTGTAATTAAACACTTTTATAGAAATGTGATGTAAATTTGATATAAGTGTATTTAGAGATTAAAGATCAATGGTTGAGATTTGTTCCATATGGGTCGGAATCCTGTGCATTAAGCTTGTGTGAGCTCATAGTGGGACTGGACAATATGTTGCCAAGTGGCATTGTGTGGACCATGGGATGAAGCTAAGTGACAAAAATCCACTTTTCACTCTCCCTTCTCTCTCTTTTTCGGTGGAAGTATGGGCACAAGGGAAAAGAAACATCATCATCATTTTCATCATCTCACCATTTATCTCTCCTTCTCCCATTTCCGGTGACCTTGAAGCAAGGGAAGAGGAAAAGAAAAGCTTGATCTTTGGTAAGTAATGGTCCTCCTAAGCTCAAATCCTCTTCACTAATTTTGTTTATAGTGTTAAGAGCTCCATTGTGGTGATTTCAGAATCTTGAAAGGTGGTGATTTGAGTGTTGGATGAAATTGAAAGTTGGAGAATCAAGATTCTGGATTTGGCAAAGTGAAGAGGTAAGCATTTGATGCTTTTTGATATATATGTTATGAGTTTTGGATAAGTTTGAGAAATTATGGAAATTTGGCCTAGTTTATGGTCATTTTAGAATGTGTGAATTTCATAGTGATTGATGTTTGGATTAGTTCATTGTGAGATTGTTTGGGTATTTGATAAGGTTTTGAAGTTGGAAGTATATTGATTAGAATTGGGTATTGCGTGTCATAGAGACCCAAAGGTATAGATTGTGATTTAAATGATATTTAGGGTGTTTTGGAGGTTACCAATGGGTTCCCTATGTCATTTTGAGTGAGTATGAACTTTGTGCGGAGTTTGGGAACCATTGGGTGTGATTTTGACCAATCTGGGAAATTTGGTCAGTTGCTGCGATCTGGTAATCTGATAGCCTCACTCAAGTGAGGGAGGAACTTACTCGAGTGTTGTCGTGTGTTTTCCCTTTCTGTGTTATGTTTTGCTTGGGTTCTCATTAAGAGGGCTCGAGTGCACTTCCTTCACTGCGAGTGATATTGGTGATCACTCGAGTGAGTATGGGATCACTCGAGTAATGGCGTGTATTCAAATGTTAGGGTTGCTCTTGGGATGTCATTCATTGGTTGATGTCCAAGAGTATGTTCTGACACTCACAAGTGAAACCTTCTCACCCAAGCACTAGGGGGCATGCTCGAGTGAGCTTTTCCCTCTGATGATTGCATGTTCTCTCGGGTTGTCACTTTTTGTGTTGCACTTTCGGGGACTCGAGTGAATTTAGAGTCATCACCCGAGTGCAAAGCCTTATGCTCGAGTGATGTTAGCACTTTCTGGCCGAAGTATCTGCTTACTGTCAAACACTCACGAGTGAGAGCCGTTCACACTCAAGCATGAGTCTTTCATCACACGAGTGAGCCAACTCAAAATCACTGTTTTGCCTTTTGAAAAAGAGGTCTTCAAGGTAGTTCTTCCAACCCTTTAGGCATATGTTTAGGCCTCTATTAGCCACCTAAAGAGTCCTAAATGATAACCAACTTAGAGCATTATGGAAATATGCATTTGGAAAAAAGATTAATCAATTGTCCCTAAATTGGTATAGAATTTGATATCTGTCAGACGCGTGAGCCCACTGTGCCAAAGAACGTCAGGAAAGATACAGGTAGTGACTTCTCTCTTATACTTTATGTAAATGTATTGTATGTTTGCCTATCATGCATTGTGTGCTGCTACTACTGCTTTGAGATGCATTGAGATGCCTTGTGGAGCTTTGTGCATCGTGGATCATTGTGCCTTGTGATACGTTGTGCTTTGAGATACTTTGTGCTTTATGATGCTGTTGCATAGTGATTACCGTGGAAGTGGGCATTGTGATTACAGCGAAAGCTGGCATAGTGATTACTGTGAAAGCAGGCATAGTGTTTGTAGCGAAAGCTGTCATTATGATTACCGTGTAAGCAGACATAGTGCATTGTGATACAGCCATGAGTGCTGTTGTCTGTGGCGCGAGCCATGGATCATTGTGTTGCTGATGATGCTGGTGAACATGATAACAGTACATGCCTTATGTTTATATATTGTGTGAGTGATTTGTTACTACTGGTATTCTTTAGAATCTCACTCTTTCTAATGACTAACATTTTCAGACAGGGAAGTGGCTCGAAAGGGAAGTGGCCAACCAGGAGTGGTTAGGGTTAGTAGGGACATATTGCATTTTGGATGTTGATTATCTAGTTGGTTTTTAGGATTATTGTATGTATATGATTGTAAATATGGATTTTTGGATATGAAATCCCCATTTTGGGAAACTTTAAACCCATTGTATATATACAAATGACCCGGGGTTGTCGGGATTTTTGTTACACACTCTGATATTTATTATGTGATATAACTGCACAGGTAATTGTATTCGAAAGTAAATGTGAGACCAGATGAATTTTGCTTTTAAACGTTTTGTTTGGATACCCTATCACTTAGAGATGAGTGATTTTAAATGTGATTTTGTTTTATTGGTCTTTATTTCACTTAAAGTTCGTAATCCATATATAATTATCATGAGGGGGTTACAAAGCATGTGTTTATAACTACAACTATTAATATCTATGTATAGATATACTCTTGCCATCATAGGAGATGGCACTTACCTTTAGGCTATTACAACCTTAACTCTCCTCCTTATGGAGGCATTTACATGCCAAAATATATAAATATGTATCTATATACATACATAACACTTCATCTAAACAGTAGTATATACAAACAAAAATTCATAAACATAAGTAAATAACAAAAGTTAAACTTCCTTAGCTTCAACCACCTTCAGCCCCATCCAATCACTATGCCCCTGTTGTTAGAAGTACATGTCCTTACAATATAGCAAGGAAGAAAGGGGTGAGATTTGAGGAAATATCAGTAGTAATAGATTTCTTCATCATCATCATGCAAGATCACGCCTAAGCATGGAAAATAAGCCATAGAGAACACTATATTACAATACTGTATCATCAATGATGCCCACACATCATACAAATAATTTACCCAGTCGCTAACTGGTGCGAATTCATAATTGAATGAATAATTAACTGGTGCACATAGCCATGATAAATAATCATATGCAAGGCAACTTATATGTTCTCATGTACAATCAAAGCCATAACCCTAGGTACCATGTCTCACATAAGGCGTGATTTTATCCCTAGGGTCGTGGCTTTGAGAAATGGGGAGGCGAGAGGAATGCACAAGCGGGGTGTGGATATCCTTTGGGCTCCTGACTACCCAGAAGTGGGCTAAACTAAGAGTGCCATGAAGTCACATGCCCAACTACCCAATGGGCTGGACTGGGATGGGTGCCCCAATTACCCAGGTGGGTTGGACTGGGGCGTGACAAAGATGGTATGTGTTATGGCTAATTCTATTTGTCCTCCTTTTCATCTTCCTCCTTTATAGCCTCCACTGCCTCCTCTGCCACCTTTAGTGAAGCTACTTTTGTAGCACATCCATACGAGGGTGGATCATATCAACAAAGCCTTGGAAGACTCTTGGCAATCCTCTACACTATCAACAACAAGTGCAACCTTGTACTCAATGCCAATGATATCGAGTACAATCTATCGGATGACCTCTGTTACCATTCCTTTTCTTCCTCCTCTGCCTCCGATGATGCGGAGGAAGATTGAAGGTTTTTTTTATTATGTAAAAGGTTTGTTTAATCAATGTAAAATATTATTATCAGCAAAAATATTTTTTTTTTATAATCTTGGTCTTGATCTTATTCATGTCTCTTGCATCTTTGAATTTGTTCCGTTGTTGTTTCTATCTTTGGGTTGATAAGTTAATTTAATGATAGAATATATATACTTTTTTAGTAAATTAAATTATAATATAATGTGATTATATTCAAATCGGTTGTAGTGGCACAAGGTCTAAATATGTTAATATAAAATTTCACTTAAGTCTTTACCATTCTAAATGTCATTTATTTTTCTAATGTTCACTTTTTATTTAGACTGGATACAATGTGCATCCAGTCTCATAAATATTATTATGTTTTCAAATACGACCGGTCTAAATTCATCACATTTGAATTTCCAACACCTATCATCATGTCTTCTCAGTATCATCTGAACTTTCTGGCCATCTGTCTCATTTATAAATAAAAAGGTGCCCTTAGCTCCTAAGGTCAAATTCAAAAGCTACTTTCTACTTTTCTCTTTCTTGTTTGTGCAGCAACACATCTACTGATAGCAAGATCAAAGAGGCAGTATTCCCCCTCTCCTCCTCTAGAGGTAGCCACTGGTGATTCCTCCTTATAGCCCCCTCCACCTTCAATCTTGGAGTAAATTGCTGAGGCCATCTTTCACCTCTAGGGCACCATTTTAGAGGTTATGGTGAAACAAGATTGCTTCTCTGAATGGCTGGATGAGGTGGCAATGGTGTTGAATGACATCACTGACTATTTGGACTAGGCACGACCATTATCTAGGAATGATGATGATCTTCTAAAGGCGTGGGTTTCAGTAACCCCCATTGTTATAATATTTTGATGTAGTTGTAATTTTGTAGCCGATTATCATCATATAGTAGTATAATGTTTTGATGTAATGATTTTGATTTCATTCATGTATATTGCCACCTTTGGTGATGATTAATGAAAAAGTCTCTATCTTTTATGTTGATCTTTTGATAGTTCTTGTTGATGATTATCTATCTCGTGTTATTAACTAATCTCTTGTTGATGAAAAAGTTTCAACCTTTAAGGAAAAAGTTCTTGTTTCTAAAATTTTATTTCTCTATTCTAAAAATTACATTTTATACTAGTTGATTTGAAAGACGGTGTCGTTAGGAATTAAAAATGGTTTTTTACATATTGACACTAGTGATTAATGATAACTAGTCTAGAAAAGGTTGCTTTAGTATATATACTCACTCTCATGCTTCATCTTTATCTATAGCCTCTCTCAGTCCTACATGTGCACTCTTACTCTCTTCGTCACCTCCAGCCATCATGATTTCTCTCTCTTCGCCATTAGAATGGCTTGGTATTCATCTCTGTCATCACCGTTTTGCTTTTATGTTCGGAAAAAATCATTGCTTTTTGCAAATTCCTAATAGATGCTTTGCTCTCATGTTCTATTAATACGTGTTCTCTTTCATTGTCTTTTCTTGCATAGAAGTTTTAATTGTTGTCTTTCATTGTCTATTACAAAACCCTGATACTCCTTTTCCTTCTTTCTTGAAACCCTGATTGAAAGTTCAGTTTTTTTCCTTACATTCATATGAATGAAAGTGTTATGCTTGACTAATATTTTCTTAGGTTGTTGCAAAAAATATTTAATTTGTTCCTTGGTCAAAATGTGATGCACTCATGAACATATGTAGTACGTTACATGTGCAGTAATTCTATTATGTACAACATATATTCATGAGTGACATATTATTTGGAGCAAGGAGTAAAGTTGAGTGGGAATGAGTGCCAAACATACCGTATATTCATTAGTGTGAAGAGTTTAGAAGAGGCTAGGATATTTTAATTTGTTGCTTGCTCCAAATGCAATTTAGTTTGTCAACATATATAGTGCATTACCTATGCAGTAATTTTGTTATGTAGTGCACATGTTGTTGAGTTAGATTACATTTGCATACATAGCACATATCCTAGATGAGCACCAATCAGACTACATATTCATGAGCGTAAAGAGTTAATGAAGAGGCCAGTATTGTTTCATTTTCTTGATTACTCCAAATACAATGCAGTTAATGAACATATTACTAATATAAAAAGTACTTTTTATGTCTATCATTAATGTCCTTTTTTAGAAAAATGGAGCTCAAAACATATGTAGTGGCATTTTCACAATTTTCTGAATGCTTTTGGCATCCGTTATTTGAGAAAAGACACAAATTAATGCCATTTGGCATCCCTTTTTGTAAAAGGGACGCAAAAAGCCTTAGGGTTTGGTGTCCCCTTTACAAAAATAGGCACCAAAGTTTTCTTTTAACGTCCTTTTTTGATAGAAAGGATGCCAAAATTACCCCTATATCTAAATCTAAATTTCATTTGATGATAAATGAACCAAAGCTCTGTATGCTCACTTAGGATACCTTTCTTTCTCTGTCACTTTCTCTCTATCGCTCCTCAAACGTCCTCTGTCGCAGCTCCTCCTCTATCATAGGATCATCCTTTACGCGACTCCTCCGTCTTCTTGTCTTCTCTCTGTCTCTGTCTTTTAGTCACAGCTCCTTCTCTGTAATGGGTTCTCCTTTATCGCTACTCCCTCGTCTACTCGTCTCATCTCTATCTCTATCTCTCAATCGTGAGTCTTTCTTGGAACTTCTATTTACTCATCTCATCTCTATCTCTGTCTCTCAATCATAGGTCCACCCCTCTGTGCACTCCTATTGAACACTCTTGTAATCTAAGGTACTCTACTTTGCTTCTGATGCTTTCTCTTTTTCCCCCTGACAGTAAATTATAGTTCATACTTTAGCTGGATTTTATGCAGATTGATTATATACTAATCAACACTTTAGTTTTAATATTGACAATGATACATTTAGTAGAGTAAGGAGTTTGATATAATTGTTTGATTTTGATTTCACTTAAGGTGTTTGATAAAATGTCTAAGAGAAAAATTGATTGGAATGTTGTTGAAATTGCTAGATAGCTAAGGCTTATGCTATAAGAAGGATAAAATGGGCTTGGAAATTGTTTTGTATTAGTTATAAGTTTGATTTAGAAAAGAATGTTAACTTCAGAGGCGTTATGAATGCTTAAGCATGTATCTTTGTTGGGAATTATTATGGAGAGTTTGTAAAGAAGAAAATTGTTAGATGAACTAAAGTTGCTCAAGCTTTATGTATAAATTGAAAGAAAGGGTCAATTATTGTTTGAATATGTGTACATATGTGTGTGCTTGTATGTGGTTATGGTGGTGGTTAAGTCTTGTTAAATTGAACTTTGAAGCATGTTCAAAAATAAAGGAAAAGTAGAGAATGCTTTCTTAAGAGTTTAGGGAATGAATTTGATTATTTGGTTTTGTTGAAAATTGCCTATTTACTCCCATTGAATTTCCAATATTGTGAGTAAGAATTGTTTCTTAGAGCTGCAATATTGTGATACTTTTCTCTTTATTATCTTTTGTTAGTTAGTTTTATTTGAAATAAGTTGAAATGGGTTGTTATTGAAATTTTTGGATGTCTTACTATAAGGGGAAATGCTACCAATTTTTTTTTTCAAAATGAGTAGCAGGCAATCCCTTCCTTAACTCATATTGACATGTTCTTTCTTGACAATTGTTTTAAACTTTAGTGTTGCTGGAAATGGCTTAGGTAGTAATAAAATGGATCATAATTGGATGAATACACTGAGAACTAGTGAAGAATATGACAATGGGGTGGAAGAGTTTATTGAATTTTCTAAAAGGAATGTGTCAAGCAAAAATGGGATGTATTTTTGTCCTTGTGTCATTTATTTAAATGAAAGTTGACAGGCTATTGATGATATAAGGGATTACTTACTTTGTGACAGAATAAATCTTCAGTACACAAGGTTGATATGACATGGTGAGGAAGTAACCGACTCTGCATTCCAAAAGAAGGAAGTTGTGGATGCCGTAGATGGTGATAGATGGAGAAAATGATTCATGATGTTGAGGCAGAATTCTTTGCATAATCGTGTATATATGATAGCCTGTAGAGTGATGCAGAGACACTATCATACCCTAAGAGTAAGTATACACGCTTGACATGTACTTTACAATTGGTTAACTTAAAGGCAACTTGTCAATGGACCAATAGTAGTTACATATTATTGCTTGAATTGTTCTATGATATGTTTTCGCACAAAAATATACTCCCAAATCATGTATATGAGGTTAGGAAAATCTTGTCCACCATGTGTATGGAGTATAAACGATACATGCTTGCCCTAATGACTGCATATTATACACACAAAAAAGAGTATGAAAGTCTTAGTGAGTCTTCGAAATGTAAAACTTCATGATACAAAGTGAAAAAAGATGGTGGCGGTGGTGATGAGAAAACTAAAAGGTAACCTTTAAAAGGTATTGTAGTATCTTCCAATAATACCGCGGTTTAAACGTTTGTTTATGAATGCAACAAAAGCAAATAAGTTTGATAAATATATATTTTACAATTAAATAGGTATAGATTTTAGGACATAATTGATTAAATTTATTAATATTTTATGCCTATTTAATTATCTTCTATATATTTACTATCTTTTAATTAAGTTCAGGATATTTGGCAAAAAAAAAAAAAGTTCAGGATAAAAAGAAATCTTTATATAAAATCTATCCATATTCTATTTTTATTTTACAAGAAATATGATGAAATTGAGGAAGGGAAAACTTAGAAGAGAAGATATATATATATAAAGGAGCTGTACATTGTGAAGATAATGAAAGGGAAAATAATGATAATGTGTATAGATATATACATATATATTTATATATCACATAAGACTTCAGACGCATGAGCTGGCGAGTGAAAGCATATATCTATATAGGAAGATATTGATTGAAGAAGACTAATAGGAGATATATTTAAAAGCAAGAGATTTGGAATCAGATACACATAGATGTAGACCCCACGTAAAGGAAGGACAAAATCAAATATTGTGATATGTGGAGAGATTTCGAGTTCTCATTATGTAAAGTGAAAAAAAAAGGATTTAGATAGGGAATTGAATGACAATAGCCACGCCATGTTATATATGAGAGAGAGCGAACAAACAGATTAGCAGCAACAGATATCGAGCGGAAAAGATCAAGGAATTAGAGAGAGCACGATCCTGAGGGTGAATAGTATGGTTTTTTCTACGATAGCAGCGAGCAATCTAAAGGTGTTTGGCAGTGATATTCTTCTATGACAACAATGAAGAATTCATCCCTCTCATCATTCGTTCTCCTAGCCTCCTATAACAGATGATTTACCTCCTCTCTTTTCCTTTATTCTTTGAATTGGAATCTGAATATTATTTTACTGTTATGGATTTTATTTTAGCCATGAGTAGCTAATTTTCTTTTTAGACCTAGGAAGACTATAAACTCACTAGTAAATTATAATTTATTTTCATGATTTATGAGTTATGATTTATGTTTAGTTTGGTTACTTTATCTTGCTTTATTATGTCTGTTTGATGATTGGGCACCATTAGATGTGAATTTGAGCATTAGGATTTACCTTGAAGAAGGGAATTTTAATTAGGCTCTGTGATTAAGTAATATGGGATAAAATTATGATTTAATTTGCGATTAGGATAGACATATACCTAATTGCCTCATATAATTATTGAAGAGTGTGTTTAAGTTATCTTGCCTTTTGAGTAATTAGGTTAGACATAACAATATACTTAAGAGAGGATTGTGAGCGGATAGACATGCACTTATAACTATTTATACTCGAGATTAACAAAATTAACATTTTAGACTAAGTAATTAAGTGGAAATAAGATTTGGGGCGCTAGTGAGGGATTAGTGACTCTAGGTTGTATTTGGCATTGATAGTTTTCTTTAATTAATTTCCTTTGCATTTACTCATAACTAGATTCGTTTAACTTAAAAAGAAATTGAAATTTTAATATCTAAAAATTAATTGATTGATTCCTCATTGGATGATATTTTACTTATCACTTTATTACTTGGCATAACCTGTATAGTTGTAGTGCGCATCAAAGTTAAGATGGCATTCTAATAAGAGAATATTTGATGGAAAATATCTTTGACACTTGACTAACTCTACACAATAGAAGAAAATAGATGAAATGTTCCTTCAATTTGGTAGTAAGGCAAGAAACCGTTGGCTTGAGCTTTGTACGGATGGAATCAATCCGTATTGAACTCTTAGTAACACACATAGTGTATGATCGGTTCTCCTAGCGATATTCAACTTATCTCCCTGTTTGTGTATGAAACACACGTATGTGATGCTTTTTATGATAATTTATGGACTAAAACAACCAGGGAAAGATATCAATGTCTACTTGGCGCCTTTGATTGATGACATGAAGAAGTAGTGAGAGGAAGGCATAGATGTGCTTGATGCATATAAGCATGAATCCTTTAAGCTACGTGTAATGACTTTCACCACGATAAATGAATTTCCTGCATATGAAAATTTGTCAAGGTACAGTGTGATGGGGTTTAAAGCATGTTCAATATGTCAAGCAGACATATAGTTCCATCAACTTAAGCACGGAAGAAAAATGGTCTTCTTGGTCACAAGAGATTTATAGTCAGGTCGAACAAATCAATGTCATGTTCAGTAAGAAACAGAGGATTACGGGTGAAAAGAACATATAGAAGAAGAGGTTAATTTTCTTTGATCTTCTATATTGGCTAGTCTTGATGTGAGACATAGTATTGATGTGATGCATGTAGAGAAAAATGTTTGTGATAGCCTTATCAATATGCTTTTGCACATTCCCGGAAAACTAAGGATGGTGTATTGTGAGACTAGACTTGGTTAAAATGGGAATAAGAAAATGATTACATTCACAACTAAGAGATTATGGTAAGAAGGCGTACATGGAGCCAGTAGCACAAGCATAGTCAAAAGCCAAGAAAAAAAATTTATGTGGGTGTTTGCATGGCATTAAGGTTCCACAAGGGTATTCATAGTGTTTTATACTTTTATTCGACTAAGAAAGAGAATGATTGTATCATAACTATTCATTTTCATATAAAGTGTTGTGCTTTCATTTCTTTATTAAAAAGTTGATAACATAATAGTCATATGTCATCGTCTCACTTTCCAATAAGTTTCTAGTTTTCTACTCCTACATGTTTTTGCCTTCATCTCGACTCACAAGCCATTTTGAATTATTTGATGGTCATCTCACTTTCCAATAAGTTTTTACTTTTTCCCTCCTACAAGTTCTTGCTTGCATATCAACTCCCAAGCCATTTTGAATTATTTGAAGGACCAATCAAGCTATTTTAAATTGAAAAACTCATAAATGTTATTATATTATTCCATGACGCGAGATGTTATACTATGTGATATTTTATTTTTCTACTATAAAGTTTAATTTTTTTATTCTTCTTAATTTTTTAAATTATTAATGTTTTAAATTTTATTCATATGATTTGGAAGAATATTTTACTAAAAGATAAAGAAGAAAGAAAAGTTTCACGTGTATTTTAATGAAAAAGATTAAATATTTTTTCATAATTAAAATATAAATATTTTAAACACTTTGATTAAATTATATTATTTTAATATATTATCACTAATTGGAGCTCAAGTTGGCCTTACTTTGACTCACTAACTCTTGAATCACTACCCCGACTAGACCGGCTCATTGATGCGTATCTTAGTTAAAAGAAAACAAATATATAATGCTTATTGCAAATACAAATGTCGCTTCAATTATTAAAATCAAAACAATGTAATAGAATGATGATAAATATAAGTGGTTACACACATAAAAAAAAGAATAAGACAAGCCTAAATATTGCTTTTTTTAAGCAAATCTATCAATAGTAAATCTAATTAGCAAGATTTTACAAATTGAAAATGGATTAAGGGCAATTTTGCCCTAGAAGTGGGGCAATTTTATCTTGAAAGTTTTTTAAGGGGAAATTTTGCCCCGGACGTATAACAAATGAGCAATTTTGCCCTGGCTATTATCCCATTTAATTTTAACCATTAGTTAATCAAATATGCAAAGCTAATAGTCCATGTGTCATCTACTTAATTTTTTTTTCTAAAGTTAGATTTAAAACTTTGCAGGCAAATTTGCATATTAACAAAAATCACGTGGATGACATGTAGACTGTCAGCTCAACATATTTGGTAAACTAAAGGTAAAAATTAACTAGGATAACGACCAAGGAATTGCTCCCTTTTTGACACTTATGGGGCAAAATCCCCCCTCCAAGACTTCCAGGACAAAATTACCCCATAACCCTATTGCAAACTATTTACCATGATGCCTCATGTACTCGTTCTTGGTACATGCAATTTCAGAGGTCCTTATTCTTTTTAATATTTTGTTGGTTATCAAAGGAGCTACGCCTAATAACTATACAGCTATTCCACTAGAAGGCATTTACCCTCACAATCATCTCACACAATCGCTTCAACAATATCCAGTAGAGTTTGCCACTCTTGTCTATGCCTATGTATCTTAAGACTCAGTGCTGCTAGTGCATTCACATAGCGATTTCCTTCTCTATAAATGTTCAGACCTGGCAGTCCTTTGTTACCACCTCTCTGATTTTATTGAGTATGCTTTGACATCCAAGTAGAGTCTTCTCATAATTGATAGCTTCGACTACCTTCTTGGCATTACTCTCAACCTTTATTCTTCTGAAATCCATTAACCAGCATATGATCAAGCCTTCTAAAATAGCTCTTGTTTCCACTATTGCTAGGATACATTCACTAAGCTTTAATTAAAAACCCTTCATCCATTTTCTAGTATCTCCTCGCATCACGCCCCCACACCCAGTTCCTCTTTGACTTGACCACTTACCATCAACATTACCTGCACCAGCCCTTCAGTAGAGGTTGCCAAGAAATCATTGCTATTTTTTCCTGAGTTGGTTGTAAAGAATCACCTACCCATTTGTTTTTATACTCCTTAAGATAGCTCTAGATTTGGTCTAGAGTATTGAAAGGTACTTCAAAATATGGATCATGGATCTGACCATTTCTCTACCTTTAACAACATCAGCATCTAATAGCAAACTGTTCTGGCCATGACTTCTCTTTAACATATATATAACTGAACATTTGATTATTTCTGAGCCAATGAGACCAATTATCAATAAATAATTTGGCCCAATTCTTCCCAGGCACCAGCATCTTCCAAGTCCTTTTAACATAGGGACAACCACGCAATACATGAAGTTTATCCTCTCGCCTGAGATGACATATATAGGCCCCATTTGAGCCATCCTATCTACTTGTAATGCTTTTAATGGCAAGCCTATTTTGGGTTATAATCCACATGAAGACCCATATCCATTCTAGGGCTTGCAGTTTCCATACCGTTTTCCACATACTTCTTTCCTGACTATTCAAAGCATTAAGAAGCCAATTGTATGTACTGGCAAAGGTGAAGTTACCACTTGCGGATAGGCTCTATATCGGCTGCTCCTGCTATATTTGCTTCATTCCTTCTCATATTCACCTTTAAACTATCAACTAATTTCACTACTTCCTTTTAAAGTTTTGAGTCACCCCTTTTTGCAACCAATAGGTCTTCAACACTCTTATCGCTTCCATATCTGCTAATTGAACTTGCACCCATAAGCTTTCAGGTTTTTGATGACTCCTCATTTATAATAGAATTTGAGATATATTTTGGTATATTTTGGGAGTCATTAATGCTAAAATAAAGAGATTTATTGGATATTTTGATAGGATATCAATTTGGTTCATTATTTAGGGGATTTTATTGTAAATATTTTAATTTTAAATTAAATACGAATATTTAGGATTAGATAAAAGATTAAATAAATAATAATATTTCAAAGTTAGAAGAAAAAATGTAACAAAGTGTACCAGCCTATTATTGTTATTATTATCTTTTTATGTTATTTTGTTTTTGTTATAGTTATGAAGATCAAAGCGGTACTGTTTAGCAAAGCTTGAATCATCAAACCTAAAGACCTAAAATGAGGAGCTACAACACATGATTTTAGGAGCCTCCATTGATTGTTGAGGATTGTTTATTGAACTAAAGAGAGGGGGGAGAGGTATTTTGGGTTTGTTCATTGTTTTCACAGGAGGATGAGAGGACTGTGGAGGCATGAATCAAGTACCAGAGGTGTGATTGAGACTAGAGGAAGAGGACACCATTGGAGCTGTACCATAGCTATAAAGGGACACTAGGTTTATTGTTCATTCTCACCTTTAATGCAAGCTAAGAGCTGAACAAGAGAATAGGACTAAAGGCCCAAAGTTTGAAAAGGATTCTTCTCTTTCTTCAATTGGATAGCAACATTGCTTTCACTTTTTTATTTTCACTACATAGATTATCTCTTCTACCCTTTTCCTTTATCATGTTGATTCTGGAATGGTTTGATGATGAAATGAATTTGATTGTAGTTATGAGTAGTTAGTTTGCATTAGAATTATTTCAAACCATTACAAGGATTGAGACTTGTTATTACTCTTTATTTTACTTGTTAATGACAATTATGTGTTAATTTTATCTTGTGTCTAATGCTTAATGTGAGTGGCCACCACTTAGATTGATTTGTTTAATTAAATTGAGCTTGAGAAAGTTAATTGTTAAACTTAGGTAAAATTATGCTAGACTTGAAGTTTAGGGATTAAATGGATGGTTTGTTAGCAACATAGAGATATAGTTACTAACCTAGCATTGCCAACTTAAGGTTGTTGCTTAATGAATATTTTCTATTAACTGTAGCAAGAGATTGTGCATGTTAATTGAGGATACACATTTGGTTTTGACTCAAGAAAGCTAAATCAAATACTTTTAAACCACAGAATAACACATTAAGTCATTTAATCTCTAATGGAATGGTAATTACTTAAGTCTCATGAATTGCAATGGTGAGAAATAATCCTATCCTCCTCTTGTCTTGAATTAGAGTTTTAATTTAGTTTTAGCCAAATTATTTTCATTCTTGATACAATTGAATTTAGAAATACAAAACTTTTCAAATGGTTTACTCATCCTAATTGAGAGCATAATTGTGACAATTATTTCGTTTTTGCCTTAGTCCTCGTAGGAACGACAACTTTTTGTACTACTTGCAACCTGTACGCTTATAGTAAGCTAGAATACAAATAGTTATGTCCTCATTCTCCAAAGTAATTTCATAAAAAATGAATCAATAATCACCACTAAGGATTTTATGGCAGCTCTACCCTTATTCTTTTATATGTAGAGTTATCTTTATGACACTGCATGCCTTTTCCTTGCTCCATCTTGATCCCCCAAATGAAATTCCTTTGGACATGCTCAATGTCCTTGATAACTCCCTGAGTTATTCTATCATGTTCATGTTGCATAGGGTATAAAGCCATAGAACTTGTAATCGATTAATCAAGAGTCAAGCAACCTACGAGAGACATATAGGCACTTGCCATCCACTAAGCCTCTTACGAACAAGTTCCACGTTCATCTTGAAATTATATTTCTACCATCTTGAGAATGATATGTCTGCACCAAGGTATCTAGTTTAGCTCAGGAACTTGCTGGAAGTTGCTTCTGCTGTAGATGTCCCTCCTCTCATGTTAGTTAACATTGGGTGAGAAGTAGATATAGGACTTGTCCTAACTAACTTTATGACCTGACATGAGACCAAAGTCTTGCAAACATTGATTAATAATGTCTATCTAGTTAGTTGTAGCTTCTTCCAAAAGAACAAGATTGTCAACAAACATCACATATGATAGGATGGGATCTTTACGCCTGCTCTCAAGCCTCTCCATTTTTTCTCTCTCACTTTATCAAGAATCATTTGAGTGAGTTTTTCCATTCCAAGCACAAAGAGATAAGGGAATATGGGGTCCCCTTGCTGTAACCCTCTTGATGTACATAAGTCCTCCAATTTCTCACCAATCTAGAGAATATTAGTTGTTGAGGTGTCAATATAGTTCGTAATTTTATCTACCATAGAAGCATAACATTGTATTTAATTAAGCACTTTCTTCATATAGCTTTAACTAATTCAATTGTAAGCTTTTTCAAGATCGATTTTGACTGCCATGAACCCTTTTTTACCTGTCTTTTTCATCGACTGTATCATCTTATTAACAATAATGATATTGTCATTAATGTTCCTTTCTAGGAAAAAGCTAACTTGAAAGGGGGAGAATATAAGCTTTGCCATAATCTTTTTTAGTCTCTTGGCTAGGATTTTTGAAATGCATTTGTAAATGACATTACATAATGATATTGGTTTCAAATGTGTCACCTTTTCAAGGTTATCCACCTTAGGAATCAAGGTGATTAGCATATTATTATTGTCTTTGATTTTCTCAGGACCCATATTGCTATAATACATCTAATCACACCTTCCACAATAAAGTCCCAATTTCTTTGGAAGAATATGGCTGCATATCCATTAGGACTAAGTGTTTTTAGTCCTTCAATATCAAACATGGCCCTTCTTATTTCCTCATGAGAAACATCTTCATATATTGCATCCCATTCATCTTGCTGAATTGTCACCTAAGAATGTCGAGTCTGGGCCCAGTAATAATCAACTTCTCAAAAAAGGTTCTTGAAATAGGAATCAACTGCATTTTCAACTTCTTTTTCCCTTGCTACCCATGTGCCATCATCACTCTTCAAGGTATTAACTATATCTTTTCTTTCTTCTAATAGTAGTTTTTGTATAAGAGAATGAAATGTTTCGGTTGCCATCGAATTTTAAGTGCAGTTTGTGGAATGATAAGATATCTTCCCTATCTAAGAGTTCTTTTAATTCCTCATTTAACTCTTTTTCGAGGTTTTACAAATACAAATTGTTTAAGTCTTGTAATACGCTTTGTATACCTCTTAGCCTTCTCAACAATTCCTTCTTTTTCTTTCTAATATGCCCAAAAACTGCTTTGTTCCAATCCACCAGCCTTGGTTTCAATTGTTCCAGCTCACTCTATGCATCATCATAATTTGAATAGTTACTATGAAGGAATTTCTTAAATTCATTATGCTTCAACCACACCGCTTCTGTAAAATCCTTTCCTCATGTGAAGCACATAAATATAGATATTTTAACAGGGAAACAAATTAGAATGAAATATAACGAAATTATAAATTGTATATATAACAGACATTCTAAATAGTGCAAAGGTTTACATATGACCACAGAAGCCACAAGCCAGTGCACTCAATGAGGCAAACATCTTGACCCTTATGATGCAATAAATATGGCATAAAGCTCAATAGATAAAGAAGATATTTTAATTGAACTCGTAAAAGGTCATTATAGAGACCACACCAACATGCTCTATGCTTGTGTCAGTTTATGGTTGATAAACCACTGCAAATATACATTAGAAAGACCACTTCAAGAGCTCTAAGAGAATTGGCAGCATAGTAGGGATATGACATATTTCAATAGAACTATCCTTTTGAAAGTGGGCAAGTACTAGATAAGTAACAACCAATTTAGCGAATTACATTCATAGCATTTGAAACATAATCATAAATTTGATTGAACTCATATTAAGGGGAAAAAGTTCTAATCTCAGTGGTGCATTATATGCATAGCATATTAACATAATCCATTTTTAAAACACAATTATAAATTTGATTGAACTCAAATGAAGAGGTTTGAGAACTTATTGATCTCACTCATGCATGAGAGTCTCAATTAAAGTTGGGAATGCCTTTCTCATATCTTGTATAACAAGAGGTTGTATGTCATTGTCATCTATTTCCTTCAGCTAAAAAAAACTATCCAAGGCATGAAATGCCATATACAGTTCTCACTTTACCAAGGCAGGAAATGCATAACAAGGCACTTTACAGGAAAAACAATTCAGCACTATCCAGGTAATTCTCATATACAGTGCTCACTTTACCAAGGCATGCAATGCCATATTGTAGAATGCATAACAAGGCACTTTGCACATAATTTTATCACAGAGGGAATAAACAAAATCTTGAATTTAGAATGCATAACAAGGCACAGAGATATTGTAATACTATAAAGTAACATCATGAATTCACAATACAACCAACTTAGCAATTCCTATCTCCAAAAATAAATCTAGTTCCCCAAAAATGAATTCAATATCAAAGCTATGAATTGAGGTAAGTAAATAATTCCTTCCAGACAAACCCAATTTCAAACACTATCATATAATATTTCTTTTCTGGGTTAATATGACGAATTGTGAAACTCCCATCTTAGGTTCTTAGATAGAAGTAAGCTACTCAATTTAAATGGATTACAAAAGTAAAGAAATGGTCAACGGAACGAGAAAGGGAAAAAGAACTACTAGATGAGAAATTCACCTGTTTGTCCTGTACAGCATTTGCTATCCTTTTCTTCACTTCTATAAACCACAAGAATAACTAAAGAAGCATTCCAAAGATGAAAATAGGAGGATAATTATAGAGAATGAGGAAACAGAGAGGAAGTACAAGGTTAGGAAGTAAGGAAATAGAAATGATCCAAAAGATGGAGAAGTTGTTCTCTTGATAGCATTCTATGTGATTGTGTGAGGTCACGAAAGATAGGGGTCGTGATAACTCTAGTGGGGAAGAGGGCAAAGGTCGCAATTAGGGTCATAGAATAAGCTGGAGGTCGCGTCTGCAGTCAGGGCGGGGGCTCGACCATGTGATTACAGATCAGACTAGGGCTAAGAGGTAGATTATAGAGGGAAAAAGAGGCAGAGGCATGACTGGGAAAGGAGAGGCGATCAGGATTGAAACAGATCTGGGTTGGGAATATTATGTAATTTTCAACGAATGCTTTTTATAAACAGCCATAAAAAGTACTAGTTTCAATGACTGTTTTCGAAACCAGTCGTTGAAAATTTTCACTTTCAATGATTCGTTTTCTAGGAAATAGTTGTTGAAAGTGGATTCATATTTACAATAGTTGCCACCATCTTTTTTTTGCTAGTTTTTTCCAAAAATGAACGTTAATTGGTGTCGTTAAATCAACTATTTATGGTAGTATGGTGATAGCATTGAACAAAAACAGAGCTTTAATTATTCATATATGTTTCACACAATCAAGCAAAGCAATTACACATATCCATACATATGAAGTATATGCAGGTTAGGTAAGTTTAAAACCTTTCCGTATTTATGCCGCCCTCTTGTTCCCTTTTCTTCCAACCATTTTAGTTGCGTGAAGAATCTTCTATTGCCACTTCTTTGACATCTCATGGCCATAGAAACATAACCAAATTGTTAGAGCCATGACAGTAAGTCATTATTCATGACTTGTCTTTCTTACATAATCTTTAGAAATCTTGTGTTATGTCAAATAAATATCCAACATAAGACATGTTGGTCTCTAAAATATGTGTCTAACCCTTATGGTTTTACTAACTATAATTTCCTTCAAAAATTACAAATCCACAGGTTATCCCTAATATACCAGATTTCATTGGTCAAATTTGAAAATTCATAACTTAATCTATAAAACTGCAAATGAGGTGGTTCAAAGTTCTATGTGAATCTCTCTAAGTCCTCTTTAAGGAAAAATATCACTTACTACCAATTATAGGCACAAATGTTCAGAAGTCCTTGAGCAACAACACTGTCTCAAGATTCTTTCCAGATTCAATGCCTAAACTTTAACAAATCATAACTCACAATCTACAAACCCAAATTGTTCATTCTATACCTCATTTTAAAGCTTAGGATGTTGACTAACGTCCTGTAAAATATTATAATCATTGGACAACATTTGTTATGTCAAAATCAAGCCACAAGCAACCTGACTCGAATATGGTAGCAACTAACTCTAACAATATCAAATTCCAAATTTAAGGGTTTTCAATTCAACCCTTCTAAAATCATTTCCATAAGCTATTCCCACACAGTTTTGCCCATGGAATACATTGGAAACCTCAAAATTAACAAAATCACATTCCTTCCTAAGGTTCTGTACCTAGCCAAAACTTACCATAGGTTACACAAAATGACTTTTTGTAAATTTAATCATAACACTTACTCTATATCATTTTTACCATTCCTAAACCTCATTAATCATCATGTTCATGATCTCAAGAACATCAAAACCCTAAAATCACCTCTCAACAAGAACATGGCAGCACTACAACATCATGAAAGCTTTGCCAATACTCAAGAATATTATACTTAAATCAGAGCTTAAGCTTACCTCTAGCTGGTGCTACAACCCGTTCTTGATTTTGCCAACACCTCTACCTTGTAGACAGCACCAAACTCCTACTTTCAAGAACCCCAAAACATAGAAATATTACTCTCACTGAGAGGAACAAGTTTTGTGAGGCTCGATCTGCCAGAAATGTGATTTCAAGGGTCAAAATCGCTCAAGAACACTTTCTCTTTCCTTAGTTCTTCAAGATTATGTTTTTCTTTTTCTTTTTTTCTTCTCACTATTTTCCCTTTATTTTTGCCTACCTTGGATGAAATTTAAGAAGCTCAGGAGTTGTTAGGATGTTTGGACAAGTGTCCCAAGTGTTGAAGTCACAGGGTGCCCAGTGCTCCTTAAAATTTGGCCTACCTAACCACCAGGGAATTCATCTAGCCTGCCTGAGAAGTGTCAGGGGAATGGACATGTGTCAAGACATAATCATTCTCTTCTCTCTTTCCTCTTAGCTGACTTTAATGCTAGGGGAGGGAAGTTCGGTGATTTCATTCGGCTTTCATGAATGGTGTAGGGGAAAGTTAGACATGTGGTCGGATCAGGGACCGGTGAGCTGTCCCAACTAATTGCACATGTGATTCTTATATGCTAGGTAGAACTTTCTCATTGGGCCAACTTAAAAGTGAATACTAGGTGTCATCACCACATCATTCCACCCCAAAAGCTACTTTATTAAAGTCTTCTTGATTTAGGGTCACGTGTCCCCTATACCTCATGATTTTACCACACATATGCCTGAATGTCCTAAACAAATGACATCAAGCTGGTGTCTCTTCAATAACGTAAGGTACATGCACCTGCCCTGACAATTCCATATACATACCTACACCAACATATTTTACCCGACTAATTAGTCACATATGTTTATGTCTTGAAGAATGTGCAATATATGTGCCTGTGTGGCATAAGATGGTGCCAAAGGCCTTAAAGATTGCCACATGTGAGCCTGTGTGTCTTATGGCACACCATGTATACATAAACACTGATGACTTTCATTTGACTACCTATACACAAGGCAACTTCTCATTGTGCCACCTTAAAAGCTACTTTATGGATGTGGGAACCTAGATGGTGCCACATATGCCTCTGGGTGCCACCAAATGGTGCCAAGTATGCCTAAGTGCCCATACACTAGCATCTTATGCCTAAATACTTATACACACTGAGCCTTATGTAATCAAGAGACTTAGTCCTAACTCAGAGGGCTGAATTATATAGTCACATGAAACTCATTCTATCTTTGGGACTCTTACCAAACTGGGCTTAGTAGTCTTCTTGACTTAGGCTTATTTTCAAGCTTCTAAGCCTAAATTCAGAATATTATAGACAGTGAGATCCACACCATGTTAAGAGAAAGGTTAATGTGAGTCTTGTAAGATCAAGCGTTTCACCCAAGAGGGGGGGTGAATTGGGTGATACTGAAATTTCTTTCAAAAATATAAAACTTTGACAAAAGAATTAAAACAGTAATGAGTAAGGAGAAATATCACCGAAGTGTACACCGGGAGTTATACTGGTTCGGTCACAACCACTTTGACCTACGTCCAGTCCTCAGAGCTTCTCTGAGAGTTTCACTATAACTTCCAAGATTCAGTGGGTTCTTGGCACCACAGTACAAGCAAGTTCCTTCACACCTGGACACTCGCTCCCCCTTACAGGTTGTAATCCAATCCCAACTCAAGGTTCCACAACCTTAAGTTATCTCAATAACAAATATTGAGTTTGAATGAAATATCTCTCTCAAAGAGTAAGTGATAATCACTGAAGCATATGAATACAATTTCAACGTAAAAACAGAGCAATGAACTCAATGAATCGTTTGTGTGGATGCTTAGTTGTTCTTCTCTGTTTGAAGGTTCCCATATATATAGATATGATAGTGATGACCGTTGGAACGTTTTCCTTTCGTCCGTTGGTGAGTGCGCAGCCACTGTTGACTTTTCAAGTTTTTGAAAAATATCCGTTGGCGGTGGTTGGCGTTTGAACGTTTGATTTGACTTTCATCTCTTGATATGATTTCTTCATTGTTTCTCTGTAAATAGACTAAGAATACTAATACAATGAAAGGTTAATCATATAGGAAACAAATCAATGAACGTTTGAATGATTTCTAAATTTCTGGGTATGCTTACTCGAGTAGCTCCTCGAGTAACCCTTGAAGTTTACTCGAGTAGCTCCTCGAGTAACATCGGGAAATCATTTATCAACTGCAAGTTAATGAACAAGTATAAGATTACTCGGGTAGTGCATGGAGTAAACTAAATTTCAAACCTTTGGAATAGTTATTTACTCGGGTAGCTACTCGAGTAATGCACTCACAACTTTATGAGTTACTCGGGTAACACCTCGAGTAATCCTTTGAAAAACTTTTGATTACTCGATGCTCTACTCCAATAATGTTGGCAGGATCAAAATGCCGAGAGCACTTACCTCATTACTCGAGTATCTCCTCGAGTAATGCACTCAATCTTGCATAAGTTACTCGGGTAGCACCTCGAGTAACTGAGACATTTGAAGATAACTTACCCTGGTCATGACTTGAAGTTTCCTTTGAAAATATTTGTGCTTACTGGGGTACATACTCGAGGAATCCACTTAAAATAAAACATTAGAAACTTGAATACTCGAGTAAGCACTCGAGGAAGACGAAATAAACAATTCAAGTTAATCGGATACCAACCTCAAGTTTTAACTTACCTCAGGCTGTTACTCGAGTACCTCCTCGAGTAACATTGGCAGTGGTACAAAGTGCCGAGAGTTACACATTTTCAATACACGGTTACTCGAGTAGCTCCTCGAGTATCATGGAAAATTTGAAGGTGAACTGGAAGTTTCTGACCTGGTTACTCGAGTAGCTCCTCGAGTAACATTAGCAGTGGTACAAAATGCCGAGAGGTACAAACGGTTACTCGAGTAGCTCCTCAAGTAACATTCTGCTAACTTGACGGCAACTGGAAGTTTTCACATGGTTACTCGAGTACCTCCTCGAGTAACATTAGCAGGCCGAGAGCAACCTTGAAATTTTACCTTGTTACTCGAGTAACGCCTCGAGTAATGGTGGCAGGTAACTGGAAGTTTTGCCTGGTTACTTCAAGTTTTGGGTTATTACTCGAGTAGCTCCTCGAGTAATGCCTTAGAAAATGCACTTCAAATTAAGTTCCTTAGCATTTTCTCTTGGCCAATCTTCACTACTTCCATGCTTTCCTCAAGTAAAGCTTATTCATGTCATTACTTAGTTCAAGCTTGATATTTAAACATTTCCTTTTCAAACCATTCTTTTGTTATCATCAAAACATGAGATCTAACAAGTCTTTCTCTTGAGAGGGAAGTCCCTCTTAGATCCCTAGAGTTAGGGTTAGTTGTTAATCACCCTTAAATGAGGGATGATCATTGTTAAACCCAATTGGGTTATAGTTTGTATGAGCATGTTGCTCTTATGTAGTTAATACAATATTCTTCATCTTCTTCAGTATGTTTCTCTAATTAATGTTGTTTACAAAATACATCTTTTCTTGTCAGAAGACAAGTAAATTAAATGAATAAAATATGGATACAATCATAGTAAATTAAAAGAAAAATATAAGAAACAAACTTTATCACTTACAGGTAGATTGACTTCAATTCAATTTATGCCAGATTCGATGAATATCTTTCAGATGTGATATTCTCATATCCCAGTAGGAGTGAGGAATAAAATAGATAAAATTCAAAGGAACTTCATCTGGAATGATGAAGAAGGGAGAAGGAAGGTGCATGCGATATACTAGGAGACATTATGTACTTCCAAAGTGTAAGAATTTCCAACATATCTTGAATGCGACTAATCACATGAAACCAAAGAATAGGAAAAAGTAATTGTTTCATAGGAAGAGACATATAGTTTATGGGTATCATGTCACATTATCCTGAACCCTTATACATTCACATATATACAAGATTCCATGTGCCTCTCTCTCAACCAATGTACCCCTTCCTCATTAGAGGATGTATTGTATTGATTCAACAAGTTAATAGATGGCTTTAAGCCATCTAAAAGGATAGAAGAATAAATCATGGCCACATGATAATAGAAGAGCTATTAAATTAATATTTTTTGAAGAGATGGATGAGAAATATTATTAAAACAAGTTAATAGATGGCTTAAAACCATCTAACCTCCTCTTTCCCTTATCATTTTAGGCTGGAAAAAGAAAGAAATAGCAAAGAATGAAGATGAAGAGAATAGGGAGAGGAAGAAGAAGACGATGAGAAAAATTCAAGAGAATATAAGTCAGTTTGATGTCTAATATTCTATCTCTTCTAGTTTCTTAGTTCAACACCACTTCTAATCTCTAAATCCTCTTTTTGTTTTCATGTTTTAGAAAGAAGAGAAAGTGGAGTCTAGGGTTCCAAAAAAGGATTTTCTAAGAATCAAAACTTGGACTTAGGTAAGTGTATATTTATTGTGTTGTTGAATATTGCTATTGTTGATGATGGCTTTAGTTGATCATGGAATTTTTGAAATTTTGGAAAGTGACAAAAACAAGGGGAGGTTTTGTCAAATTTATAAGAAATATAGAAAGCTTGATTCAAAATCAATTCTTGATTATGGAGCTTGTTACAACTAGAATTATGGTAGTTTATGGAATGAAATGATGAAAAATCAAAATCTCTTTCTCCACATATAATTTTGGTCACATCATGGCATAAAGAAGGGATTGTACTTTAATGATTTTGATGCTTCCATTGAGTTTAAAATGAAAAATGATGCAGGATACAAATGAGAAACCAAGTTTGGAAGCATTTGACACTAAAATGGAATTTTTGGTGTAATAGCCCTTATGCCATTGTCTTAAGTAATTGAAGGGGAAGGAAATTTCATTTGATTCATTTGAGCTTGAAAATAGAATCTATATGAGAAAATCATGGGGCAATAAGTAAAGAAAACAAATTTAGAAGCCAAGAACAACAAAGTGAATTGACATGTTTGTATGCTTATGTGATTATGTTTGAAACATGGCATAGGCCTATGTGATTACATGTAATGCATGATATTTTTAATAAACATGTCATTATATTATGATGTTATAAAGTTGCAAGCATGTTATGATGCCAAGCTTTTCCATGTATGTTTGAGTAGTGGTAAATGTTTGATACTAGGATTCTTTAATTTGAATCTCACCACCGCCCCCATAATTAACCATGCAAGGTTACAAGTTTCCAAAGGATAAACTAAAGTAAGAGGCAAGGGTAAGAAAGGAGAAATGATTTTTCTATGGTATTACTTTGCTAGAAGTTAGAAAATGTAAAACTAATTCCATGAGTTATGTGAATTTAATATGAGCCCTTGGCATGTAATATTGATATAATGAGATGGATAGTTATTGTTAGTGTAAGCATTTCACCCCAGAGGGAGGTGAATTGGGTGATACCAGAAATTTTGTTGCATATATAAAAATTGATTGGAAATTTACAGCAGTTAAGAGCTAGGAAAAATATCACCGAAGTGTACACCGGGAGTTATACTGGTTCGGCCACAACTACTTTGACCTACATCCATTCCTCAAAACTTCTCTAAGAGCTTCACTATATCTTCCAAGATTTAGTGGGTTCTTGGCACCTCAGTACACAGCAAGTTCCTTCACTGGACATTCACTCCTCCTTACATTTTAATGTATGATCTCTTTATTGTTTTTCTGCAAATATACTTAGGAAACTAATACAATGAAAGATAAGTCTTATAGATAACAAATTATTGAACAATAGATTAAAATCATGCTTTCTGTACTGTATTACTTGAGTGGCTACTCAAGTGATTATGCTTCATTACTTGAGTAGTCCCTCAAGTAACTTCACTAAAATAAGCCAGAGAGTAAGTTAACGTTGTCTGACCAGATTACTCGGTTAAACCATCGAGTAATCCATTTTATAAAACTTTTAGACTTTATTACTTGAGTGATCCCTCAGGTAATGCTTTGCAATTCTTCTCTCATTACTCGAGTTGTCCCTCGAGTAAAGGCATCAAATTCTTGGCCTAGAGTAACTTCTTCTCTACTTACTTGATTACTCGAGTGATCCCTCATGTAAGGCTTCAAATAACTTTACAGATTACTTGAGTGATCCCTCTAGTAATGTTACTCATTTCTTGGCCAAGAGCTGCTGGATGATTTCTTCTCTGATTACTCATGTAATCCCTTAAGTAATGTCTCAAATAACTCTGCATATTACTCGAGTGATCCCTTCTAGTAATCCTATGCAATTTTTAACAGAGAGCTATTGGAACAATTTCTTACACATTACTCGAGTAATCCCTCGAGTAATTAAGATCATTACCCGAGGGCTCACTCGAGTTATGCCTTCAAAAATCTCATAGTATTCCTTTCTCATGTACTCTTTCTTTCACAACATCTCTATTACTCGAGTAATGGTCTTGCCCACCACCAAGAACTTAGTTACTTTGTTCAAAACTTTTATTTGAAAATTTTGTAATATTAATCCAATCTTTGTTATCATCAAAACATATGAGATATAATATTCTCCCCCTTTTTGATAATGACAAAACTTGGTGATTTTGAACAAAGTTTTTGAGATTGAATTTTCAATCATATGCTTCTTGATAACATTTCATTTGAAATATTTTCTTTAATTTAAGCTTAAGCACTTTTTTGAAATGACTTTGAGAAGATCATTTTGAATTCAAATCTAATGATTTTGAGAAATTTAGTATTTGAAATCTTTTTGAATCCAATTTTAATGATGTTAAAATCAAATGCTCATAATTTTGTAAATATGTTCTAATTTTTTTACCTTGCATACATAAGCAACAATTCATTAGTCCACAATGTAATATAACTTCAATTGAAATTGTAGGATGAATTCATGATACCATTATAATCAAACTTCAAACAAAAAAGTAATAAAGCTAATAAAGCTCCCTTAAACCCTATACACCCATGTCCATAAGAATTCTTTTACAAATCACATCACGTCATTTTTCACAAAATCACCTAAGTTTTTTCAAAATTACCCAAGTTCTTCTCCCCCTTTTTGTCTTCATCTCAAGGGTAGGATCAATTAAGAGAAGAAGTAGGACCAGATGGCTTGATTACAGAGATGGGTTTGATAGGAAGAGGTGTGAAGCCAGAGCCATGTGAGTCATCTGAACTGGAAGAGTCTGAAGAAGAGCTAGAAGGTTCAGGGTCAGGAAGTACCAAAGGAGGAACCAAAATGAGATCCTTTTGAAGACTTTGTAAGACTGGGACCTGAGAAGAAATATCCACTTCCACAGTTCTTTCAGGTGATTAATGATCACTAGAGGAGACAACTACCTCCTCAGTGCTTGTTGGGGATGCAATAGGTGTGGGCATTGGCTCAGGCTAAACTGGCTAGGCTGGAGGAACTAAGTCATCAATGGTGATGTGAATGGTCTCGGATGTTTCTGGGTCAGACATAGAGAATAAGAGGTTTCTAGAAATGTTGATAGGCAAGTTAGGAAGAGGGAAAGAAGAAGGTCCAGGCTCAGAAGGTCTAGGATCACAAGGTGATACAGGCATATATGGACCAGGAGTGAATAAACTAGGTGCCAGAGAATCAAGTTTGGCATGAAGTGATCTCAGAAGCTTACCCTGGGCTCATTGTTCTGCCAACATCTCCTCATTCCTCTTATCCATATGCTCTACAAGTTCTCTTATCTTGAAATTCATGCAGGTTATCAATTCAGCATTTGTATTTGCAATGTCGATTTGGAAACCTCTAAGGATATTCTCCATAAAAGTCTGCAATGTGGCACCAAAAAATGAAGTAGGAGATATGGATGCTGGAGTAGAAGACTGTGTCTCATCCAAACGGCTTGTTGCAGTCTCAGTCTTCTTCTTCTTTTTAGGACTTAACTCAAGTGGGCTTTTCAGGGGTAGTGCAATATATAACTTCCCAATTTGGTTTCTTCACATTGGAACCAAACTCTCAATTGGTTCACTCTTCTCCAAATACCAAATCTTGTTTTTTTGAGAAACAGGGATATAAGCTGAGGATAAGGCATTGGAGTGGTGGATTTTCCTTCAAATCTATATCTTTTGATTTCAGCAAAGATATATTCTCTCAAGTCCTTTTTCTCTTTGAGAAGAAATGAGGAAAATTTTCTGTAATCCCTCTCTATGAAATGAGTGTAATTATGTTCTTTATTCAATATGGCTCTAGAATAGATATACCATAGGATACTGTGAAGATCACACATATCACTTGGATTGAAACTGAGGGGTCCTACTATCTCACCATGCCCTAAAATAGAAAAACCTTGGTTTGAATCAAGATTAGGATAATTATTCTTAGGTGGGTCCTCTATTCCTAACCAGGTGTTGATTTTGGAGGGTGAGATTAGGATTTCTTGCCCTCTAACCTTATAGAACATTTCTTCTTCCAAAGAGTTTTTAAGTGGATCATTGACAGGTTCTAAATTACAATAGAAATGTCTCACTATCTTTGAGCAAAATGGAAGTTTAACTAAAAGCCAAGGCATATAGAACTCAAGATACAGATTAAGGTTGAATTTCAATACCTCTTGAAGAACATTGAGGTCAATGAAGTGCATCTTGCACACTTTTATCCTTGAAAAGTGATCTTTGAACTTTTGAGACTCCTCAATCTTCTTAACATTGAATCCCTTTGGAGGGAATATAATTTCTTCTTCCCTAACATCTAGTTCCTTTGAAGATTGCCCTTGCTTCCCTTCTCTAGATTTGTAAGCCTCATCTAGTATACTTGCTATGGCTTGGCCAAGTTTTCTATCAAACTTTTCCTTTTTCGAGGCTTCTCAGAGAAAGATGGAGTGTCAGAGGAATCAGAAGGAGGTGGAGAAGGTGCCTTAGTCTCTTTGCCTTTACCAGGAGGAACATCCTTCTTAGATTGAGCTCTTATGGTACTGGGTTCCTTGATCACGACCCCCTTAAACTTTGGGTTTGGCCTGCGGCTTGGATTTAGCTTTTGATCTAGAGTGAGTTTTTATCGTTTGGCTGGAGGAGATGGAGTAAATTCATGTGATTTCTGAGGATTACAAGATTCGGAAGGAGTATAGGGAGTGGTGGTTTTGGTACTAACCATTTTGATTGAGAGATCAAGATTTTCTAGAAACTTTTCTCCCAGAAGTCGAAGGTTTAGATTAGATGATTTTAAGTGATTTGAAGAGGTTTTTGACAAGAAATTTTGATGGGTGTTGTCAAAAATGGAGTGAAGAAGTGTTTGTGAACAGATTTTCTGAAAGGTTACTTGGAGAATTTCTTGAAGTAATTTTTTGAAAATGACAAGACGCACAGTAATATAACACACACGCCCGACATTACTCAAGGTCTCCCTCAAGTAGTCTTAGGCCATTACTAGAGGGCTCCCTGGAGAAAAACTTTCTGAAAAATTTAAATCAAAGCAATTTAAACGTGTACCTGACATAAGTAATATTGTAATTACTTATGTATATTCCATCAATCATTTGATGGCATTTTAAGATAGATTTGAATGGAAATTGGATTAATTTTTATCTCCACTCATGATTACTCGAGGCCTTACTCGAGTAATGTTGATAGTTTACTCAAGGGCTCCCTTGAGTAATCTATCTCTTCATTTCCTTTCTGTTTATTTCCAACCGTTAATTATGCCATTTTCTTTTGAATTCCTCTTGAATTAATGCTTCATTATTACATTTTCCGGGTCATTACTCAAGTGGTTACTCGAGTAATCCTTATAATTACTTTAAGGTATTACTGAGGTAATGAAGTTTACTTGAAGTTGTCCCTTCAGTAATATTGTCCTCTATTAACCTCTGCTTTTCATGCCTCATAACAGAGTATCAAATTCCTGCAAAAACAATTACTAGTAACTCCGATGTTTAAGTTAGTAATGATCAAAACATCAATAAATAACATAATCTAACTTTTTGTAAACACTAAATAACTTACAATTCATTGGGATTTACCATTCCCAGTTCTCTTCTAATAAATAGAAATTGATCTTTTGCTAGGGGTTTTGTAAAAATATCAGCTAGTTGAAGATGAGTTGGAATGAATATCACTTTGACATCTTTCTTTTGGACATGATCTCTGATGAAGTGATGTCTAATATCAATATGCTTGGTTCTAGAATGTTGAACTGGATTATTTGCCAAGCTTAACGTACTAGTGTTGTCACAGTATATAGGTATCTCCTTCAAATAAATACCAAGATCTTGTAATTGTTACTTCAGCCATAACACTATGCACAACAATTTGATGTTGCAACATACTCAGCTTCTGTTGTCCAAAGAGACACTGTATTTATTTTCTTGCTAAACCATGACACGAGTGAACCTCCAAGAAAATGGCTTTGTCGATAGGTACTCTTTCTGTCTGTCTTCTATCCTCCATGATTAGAGTCTAAGTATGCAACTAGATATTCACCTCTTCCTTTAGGATACCTGAGTCCTAATTCTGTCATGTCAGCAAGGTATCTAAAGATTCGTTTGACAGTTTCAGCATGTGATTCCTTTAGTGCTGATTGATATCTTGCACTCATACAAACACTAAATTGGATGTCGGGTTTGCTTGTAGTGAGATAGAGTAATGATCTAATCATTCTTCTATATCTTGTGATGTTGTAATCTTTTCCTTTGACATTAGCATCAAGCAACGTTGTTGAGCTCATAGGCGTGCCCATCCTATTTGCTTCATCCATTCCATACTTCTTCAATAACTCTTTCAAATACTTCGTTTGAGATATGAAAATTCCATTCTTTCTTTTTTTGATTTGCAAACCGAGAAAGAAATTCAATCCTCCAATTATTAATATCTCAAACTCCCCATGCTTTATTTCAGAAAATTCCTTGCACAAGGTTTCGTTGGTAGCACCAAAAACTATATCATCAATATATATTTTGTACATTTAAAATATCATCTCATTTTCGTTTTGTAAAAAGTTTTGTATAAACTTTTCCTCGTACAAAACCTTGATCGATGAGAAATTTACTGAGTCTTTCGTACCATGCTCTAGGAGCATGTTTTAAACCATATAAAGATTTTCTCAGTTTGAAAACATGGTCGGGTTTGGTTACATCTTCAAAACCTAGAGGTTGATCTTCATACACTTCTTCCATGATGTAGCCATTTAGAAATGCACTTTTCACATCCATTTGATAGAGTTTGAATCCTTTGATGCATGCAAAGGCTAAGAGTACTCATATAGCTTCCAATCTAGCCACTAGAGCATATGTTTCCTCATAATCAATTCCTTCTTCTTGATTATAGCCTTTGGCCATAAATCTTGCCTTGTTTCTGAGAATGATTACGGATTCATCAAGTTTGTTCTTGAATACCCATTTAGTACCAATAATAAGATTATCCTTAGGTTGAGGTACCAAATCCCAAACTTGATTTCTTTCAAATTGGTTTAGTTTATCTTGCATTGCTATTACCCAATCATTGTCTAGTAGGGCTTCGTCAATATTAGAAGGTCAATCTCATAAATAAAGGCAGAAAAACTAACTTTATTGAAAATTTTATTCCTAGCTTTGACTCCTTCATTCACATCTTCTATAACTTGCTCTAGGGGATGACTTTTATTGTATTTTCAGGCTTTAGGTTGTCCTAGTGACTGATCTTCTTCCTTGGTTTGATCAACCTCTGGGATGAAAGATTTAGGATTAGGTTGACATTTTCTTGATTTAAAATAACTTCTTGCTCATTGCAATAATTTTGTCAGGGGATTCAAATTCATCGAATACAACATGAATTGATTCTTTAACAACACATGTTCGTTTATTAAAAAATCTGTATGCTTTGCTCCGGTTACAATAGCCTAGGAATATTCCTTCATCAGTCTTAGAATCAAATTTTTCTAGATTATCTTTACTATTATTATGAATGAAGCACTTACAACCGAAGATATGTAGATGAGCAAGGTTTGGCTTTATTCCTTTGTATAATTCGTATCGTGTCTGTAACCCCCTCATGTAATTATATCCGGATTATGAAATTTAAGTGAAATAGAGACCAATAAGACAAAATTGACATTTATAATCCCTTATCTAAGAGATGGGCTGTCTAGAAAAATAGTTCAAAAACATAATTCATCTAGTCCCACATTCACTATGGGATACAATTACCTGTGCAGTTATATCACATTGATAAATATCAGAGTGCGTAAATAAAATCACGGCAACCCCGGGTTACATATATATATACAATGGGTTTAGAGTTTCCCAAAATGGGGATTACATATCCAAAATCATATTTACATCTCATATACAAATGGTAATCCCAAACCAAAAACAGATAACCAACCCCCAACCAAATGTCTCTAAGAGATCATAACCACTCCTGGTTGTCCGCTTCCCTTTTGAGCCACTCACCTTGTCTGAAATGCTAGTCATTGGAAAGAGTGAGATTCTAAAGAATCCCAGTAGTAACAAATCACTCATACAATATATAAACACAAAGCATGTAAGTTCATCATGTTCAACAGCAATACTATGAGTCATGGCTCGCGCCACAACTGACAGCACTCACAGTTGTAATCATAATGCACTATGCCTACTTCCGCGGTAATCACTATGCCAACTTTCGATGTAATCTCAATGCCAGCGTTCACTGTAAACACTATGCCAGCTTTCAGGGTAATCACTATGTAGCAGCATCATAAAGCACAACGCACCACAAAGCGTCTCAATGCATCACAAAGCAGCAGCAACGACCACATAATGCATGATAGGCATACATACAATACATTTACACAAATTATAAGAGAGGAGTCACTACTTGTATCTTTCCTGACGTTCTTCGGAACAGTGGGCACATGATCTGACAGATGTCAAATCCTATAACCAAATTAAGAAAAACCCATCAATCTCTTTTCCAAATACATATTTCCATAATACTCTAGGCTGGTTATCATTTAGGACTCTTTAGATGGCTATTAGAGGCCTACACATATGCTAAAAGGATTGGAAGAAACTACCCTGAAAACCCCTTTTCGGAAGCATAACATTTATTTTTAGTTGACTCACTCGAGTGAAGATGACCTCACTTGAGTGATGAGAGACTTGAACTCGAGTGAGAACGGCTCTTACTTACGAGTGTTTGACAGTGAGCAACTACCTCAGCCATAAGTGCTCACAACACTCGAGCATATGGCTTTGCACTAGGGTGATGACTCCAAATCCATTCGAGTCCCCGAAAGTGCAACACAGAAAGTGCTTACCCGAGAGCACATTCAACCTTAGAGGGAAAAGCTCACTCGAGCATGACCCTTAGCACTCAGGTGAGAAGCCCATACTTGCGAGTGTTAGAACATACTCTTGAACATTGACCAGTGAGTGAGGACCTAAGAGCAACCCTAACCATAAACTTACTCCATCACTTGAGTGATCCCTTGCTCACTCGAGTGATCACCAACATCACTCACGGTTTAAAAAGTGCACTCAAGCTTCCTTCATGAAAACCCAGGCAAAACACAAAGGAGAAAGGAAAAACACATGACAGCACTCGAGTATGATCTCCCCTCACTCGAGTGATGCTATTAGATTGCCCTGATCACAGCAACTGACAGAATCTCCTAGATTGGACAAAATTGCTCCCAATGGTTCCTAAACTCCACATAAAGCTCATTACCACTTAAAATTGCCTAAGGAACACATTGGTAACATCCAAAAACCATTTTAGCCACAATCTAACTCTTGGGTCTCTATAACAAACAACTCCTAATTTCAATTAACACAATTCCAAAATTCAAAACTATATCTAATACTCAAATCACTTCACAATGAACCAATTCCAACATCATCTACTATGAAATTCATACATTCAAAAATGGACATAAACCAGGGCAAATTCCAGAATTTCTCAAAATTATCCAAAAATCACAACAAATATATCATAAAGTACCAAATGCTTACCTCTTCACTTTGCCAAAGTCAAATGCTTGATTCTCAAACTTCCAATTTGCTCCAACAACCAAATCATAACTTTTCAAAATTCTGAAACCACCAAGATGGAGCTCTTAACACTATGAACAAGCTTAATAAAGAGGATTAGAGCATATAGGAACTATTACTTACCCAAAATCCAAGCTTTCCCTTTCTCTTTCTTTGCTTGATCACCAAAAATGGAGAAGGAGAGAGATTATGAGAGATGAGGAAGATGATGATGATGAAGCATTTTTCCCTTTTTCCCATACTTCCCACCAAATAAGAGAGAGAAGAGAGAGGAAAAAGTGAGTTTTTTGTCTTTTAGCATAATCCATTTGCCCACAACATGACACTTGTCTTTATCTTGCTCACTCTCTTCATGAGCTCACATAAGCTTCAAGCATAGGATTCTAACCCATAGCCAATAGATCTCAACCCTTGATCCCTAATCACCAAATGAGTTTCCTCTTTACTAACTGACCATTTGGTCAGTCAATTTTCAATTTTATCATTTTGCCCCTGGTTTTCACTATGATTATTAAATCATCACTATGAACATTTATATCAAATTCGCATCACATTTAATCAAAAGTGTTTATTTACACTAATTACAATCAATTTCAAAGTCATTAGCCCTTAATCTCAAATTGGGTCATAACAGTGTCTTTCCAAGTTTTGTTCTGATATAGGCTCTATTTGAAATGTAGCATGCTGTGCTCATTGCATCGACCCAGAAAACTTGAGACACATTCTTTTCATTTTGTATTGCTCTAGCCATTTCAGTGAGTGCTCTATTCTTTGGTTCCACACTCCATTTTATTGAGGTGTAACTGGTGGAAAAATAGCTTTTTAGACCGGTTAAAAATGACTTTTTGGACCGGTTCAGGATGAGGTCTTGATACAGCTGGTCTGCAAAGTCTATTACCTTTTAGCAATTAAGCAACCGGTCTTAAAAATCACTTTGTTAGACCGTTGCTTGAAGACCAAATCTAAAAAATCCAAACTTTTTAGACCGGTTGTTCAAAAACTGGTCTAAAAATTTTTTTAAGACCACAAGTTTCAAGACTTTTAAGACTTGTTATTATAATAACCGATTTAAAAAGTCTTTTTAGACCTGATATCCCCTATAACTGGTCTAAAAAGTTCCATTATTTAAAAAAAATAAATATGCCTTTTTTTTGGATTAGAAGGATTTTAAAATCATCCCAATCCAAAAAAAAAGTGCCCTATTTTTTCTACTATCATATTATTCTAAGTAAACTATGATAACCGTAAATAAATGATGAAAAACAACAACTTCAAAGATAAAAAATTGACAATAATTAATTAAAAATATCTCAATCTTGCAATTAAAGTGTGAACAAATTTAATAAAACAACTATTCATCATACGAAGGTTCATAAACTACATACATGAATTAGCTAGCAACTTATGAAATAGAAAAACTCAACTGAAATACAAAATTTGGGATGGTCAACTGCTCGCGAGGGGCATATCTGAAGAGCTACAGAAGCCTATCAACATATACCACTCTCTTCCAAACCTAAAATTCACTTGTCAATTGCAAAAATACACGTGGTTCTTAAAAATATAACAGTAAAACCACTCCCATCTATGATAGGAATGACTTAAATTACAATGGACAAGATGATTTCCATTTCCAAGACACATCTACATTCAATACAGTGTAAAGAAAATTCAGCAGTAAGAAAAAATAGGGTAAAGCAAATAAATGAGTGAGTGAATGTAGTTTTACTTGAGTTACAAAAGCATGTAATGGAATAGTAATATAGCTGCATAAGCATATATAGCACCATTTGACTCGGAATAAAAAAAGTTGCAAAACATAAATGATAAGCATCAACCAAAAGAGTCCTAACTAATGTAAGCTCATGCCATATATCACACAGCCATTAATATACCATAGCTAATAAAAGCATGAAAAATTTGAACTATCATGGCCAAAAGCACAGAGATACTGACATGACTGTGAAAGTCAAAATTCCTTCTAGCTAACAATCAAATAATGGGAAGCAATAATTACTATTGTAGATGGATGCACTTTCGTAGATGGGTGAATATAAACATCACCACTAATGCTGGCACCACTGGTTCCATCTCCTTTTGCTAATAGGTAGGGGGATGTTTGATGGAATTGGGCAAGATACAAGGAAGAACTTTTTAAAGACATTCTGCAAGCATTGGATAAAAAATCAAAAGAATTCCAAATGAAAAAAAATGCTATCCAGGCAACACAATCCTCTATTGGTAAGGCTTACCTAGGAGTTTTAATTGAAATTTTTTTCTAGAAGTCCTTGGTTTCATATACGTACAACTGTTTCTTCCTTGCAAGTGGTGAGAGGATGTCTTGATCCAATGTTACAAAATCTGATGGGAGACTCCTGAAAAAATACTTTTGTGAATCAGATACAAAATAGATTATACAATTATAGCACTATGATTGATATGCTATAATCAAAATGAGTTTTTGGAGTTTCATAAAATCTTCTGACCAACTCAGAAGAAAGATGAATTTTTTTAACACACATTATAACTACTTGCCTTGTGTCTGGTTGCATTGCTTCTAAGCTGGAGACACGTCTCAGATTAGCTGCAAATAAAATAGTGAACAGAGTTAAAAAAAAGAACATAAGGACTAATTCCAGTAATTATCAATAGACCTAGTCACAAATAAAAGAAGTGAAAAAATGAGTTTGTCATTACTTCACCAAGTAAAGTCTCAAATTCCAGCATCAAATCATCCAGGAATTCAAATCTAAGTAAAAGGACTAATAAAGTACATGGCAAATCACCCCTAGGATATTTCCCTTACCTCTGTTTTTCTAAAGAGTAGAAACAACCTGGATAGCAGTAAAGACATCTGATGTGAATATATACACATCGCAATTTATTCGGTCACTAACCTATATTCAGGTAAGCCATCGGAGTAAGATGGGGAACAACATCAAGGGAAGGAAACATTGAAACACTAAGTCAGTAGTTAAAGGATATGTAAGCTTATGAATTTACAAATGTTTCGGGCTTCTCAGTATAACGCAAGGACTTATTAGTCATTAGATCAGCTACCAAATCTCCAAACTCATGGGCCATCTCAGCTGAAACCTTCAAGGGGATCATTATCCATATTCACGAGAAATATGTTATTTGGAACGCATTCTAAAAGTATACAAAAATTAGTTAGTAGCTGACTAAAAATTCGAATATCATCATCTATTCATATTCGAATTTATAATTAAGCCAGATAGCCAGACAAACTATAGAAGCCAACAAGAAGTAAACTGTGCTTAACCAATTTTTCAGTCTCTTTTGCATAAGCTCAAACTATCTATTTCAAACTTGGAACCAACTTTCCGTTTGTACAAAACACCAAACTAGCTGTTGCCCAGAAGTACAGCAACATACTTGTCCCTTCTAACACTTCCTCAACTACACAGTAGGAACAAAAACACGAGATACCCAAGCTAAGATAATACTGATCATTACCAAATCCATGATCCAGAAAATCTCTTCCTACTACACTTTCCAAGACTGATGATTTCTATAAACTTTGATTTTCAACATACAAGCACAAAATCAAAACATCCATTTTCAAAATATTAAAGAACAACCACACAAGATTGGAGATTTAAAAAGAAAAATGAAAGAACTTGAAAACTTGGTATAGACCTGGCCACCAACCATAGCAACAGAGGGGAGAGCCTTATAGAGGGACAAACCCTTACCACCATGGTAACAAATTATGTCAGGAAAAAAATAAGGATCTTAAATAATTAAATGAAGACAAATAATGAGATCTGAGAAGAGAATGAGGGATCTAAGAAAATATTATCATATCAAAGCAATGATGGATGTTAATACAAAAAACGCGTCCAAAAATTTCAAACTCAAAACAAAAGGCAAACAAATAAGAAGCAATAAGTACTGACGTAAACTCATAATAGTTTATTTCTTTCCCTTGCTTCTCTTAACAACCTAACAAATCTAGAGCAGAATGGAGAGAAAACTAGAAAATAGATAAGAACTTACCTCTTTACAATTCTATATGGGAGAGCGATTTTAGTTTGCAAGTTCAGAGGAGGCAGAACGCAAAATGTCGTACGGGAGTCAGAGTTTAGGGATGGAACTTTAAGACCAGCTATGATAAAAAAACCTATCTTAAAATATCTTTTAGACTAGTTCTAATGCAGAACCGGTCTAAAAAATTTAATCTTTTAGACCTTTTATTTTATACAACAGGTCTAAAAGGTTGTATATATTTTATTTTTTTAATTCCTTATATATTTAGACCAATTACAGAGATAACCGGTCTAGAAAATATATAATTTTAGACCGGTTTGTCTGAAATCATGTCTAAATAATATCTTTTAGACTGATATTAAGAGAACTGGTCTCAAAAGTTCTTTATAATTACAAAATTGTCACCAGTCATACTTTTTTGACCTTATCCTCTATAACCGGTCTAAATGTGCCAGTCTTAAACACCTATTTTCTACTAGTATGTCCTTAGAGCGGAGAAATTGTGATTAATACCATTAGTATCACAATATTCTTCAAAAGCTTGATTTTCAAATTCTCCACCGTGATCTGTCCTAATACCTATAATAGACATACCTTTCTCATTTTGTACTTTCTTAGCTAAAACAATAAATTCTTTAAAGATTTCATCCTTCGATGATAGAAAAATAGTCCATGTAAATCTAGAGAAATCATCAACAATGACCAATGAATATAAGTTGCCACCAATACTTTTAACTCTTGCTGGTCCAACTAAAATTGAAGTGGTATATTGGTTGTGATCTCATTTTTCAATTTGAAAGATGATTTAGTTTGTTTACCCTTCTGACATGCATCACAAATAAAATCATTTTTGAAATTTACTTTGGGTAATCTAAGAACTAAATCCTTGTTAAGTAACTTGCCTTGTTGGTGCATATTGACAAGAGCTAGTCTCTTATGCCATAGCCAACTTTCATCGGCATTACTTAGAAAACAGTTTTCAGGAATATTTCTGCTTATATCAAGAGTATAGCAATTACCTTCCCTTTTTGCTCTGAGCTTTGCTTTGAGATTTTTCTTATCTAATTGTAAGTTTTTTTTTGTTTACAATTAGACATTCCTCTAAGTCAAATATTACCCAGTTGTCTTTATCTGCACTTTGACTCATGCTCAGCAAGTTATGGCACAAGCCTTTAACGTAATATACGTCTTTGACTTGTATGCCCTTATCATTTTTGATTTCACCAATTCCTGCTATCTTTCTAGATTGATTTCCTCCAAATTTTACCTTTCTACCTTCTTTAGGTTGTATCATAGTAAAACTTTCAAAATCACCAGTCATATGTCTGGAGCATCCACTGTTTATGTACCACTTGTTTTTGGATGCTTTTAAGACATATCTCTTCTTCTTCTGACTCTTCTTGAGCGACAAAATAGATATTGGCTACTTCCTCATCATTGCTATCTTCGTCAGATGAACTGTCTCCCTATATGGCAGATATAAAGGCTTTCTTCTTGTTGTAGAACTTGCATTTTCTCTTTTCTTTATTTTTCTGAGTCAGTTCTCGACATTCTGATTTGATATGTCCTGGCTTTCCATATTCATAGTAAATGATGTGTTCTTTACTGCTTTTTCCTCCTTTCTAAAAGTTTTTTAATCCTTGGCCTTTCTTATAAAACTTTCTGAATCATTTTATCATTAGGCCCATTTCGTCATCATTAAACTCTTCTCCTCATCTTGATTTTCTTCTTTTGCTTTTAGTGCTAGGCCTCTCTTCTTTTTGTAACTAATATCTTCTAGATCTCATTTGAACTTTAATTTACTTTCATATTTAGAAAGACTTCTGAATAGAGAAGTAACCGATCGCATTGATTCGCCTTTTTTTTCCTCAATAGCGGTGACTTTGGCCTCCTAGTCTTTAGAAAGAATATTTAGAATCTTTCATGCTTGGGTATATTGATCATAGACTTTCCTGAGTACTGCAAGTTGATTAACAAGATAAGTATATCTAAGTTCAAATTCAGATATTGACTTACCTGATTTCATTCAAAGTAAATCAAATTCATTAACTAGAGTGTTGATCCGGTTTTCCTTTATTCCTGAAGTTCTTTCGTGAGTTATTTCCAAGGCTTCCCATATTTCCTTAGCAGTTGAAAGCTTGCATATCCTAAAATACTCATTTTGACTCAAAGCACTTTGGATATTAGAATTGTCTTACTGTTGAAAGTGATGAGTTTCTTGTCATTCTCATCATATTCTACTGGCATTTTAGGAATTTTTTGTGAATCTACAACTTTTATAGGTTGATAGTTTCCACTTTTAATGATAGTTTTCACTTTCAATCACGTCCCATAAGCCATATTCTGTAGCCATTACGAATACTCTGAACTTGGCTTTCCAGAAAGAGAAGTGTTTGCCACTGAAACCTAATAGTCTAGTCATAGAAGCTCCGTTGGGAATAATTCCTTCCCCCATGCTTGCCATTGGATCCTTCTTAGGTTGTTATACCTGAACAAGAAAACTTACACTCTGATACCAAATGTTAGTGCAAGCGTTTCACCCAAGAGGGGGGTGAATTGGGTGATACCAGAAATTTCATTATGTATATAAAAATTGATTGGAAATTTAAAGTACTTAAGAGCTAGGAGAAATATCAACGAAGTGTATACTGAGAGTTATACTAGTTCGGCCACAACCACTTTGACCTATATCCAGTCCTCAAAACTTCTCTGAGAGTTTAACTATATCTTCCAAGATTCAATGGGTTCTTGGGACCTCAGTACATAGCAAGTTCCTTCACTGGACACTCGCTCCCCCTTACACATTATAAACCAATCCCCAACTCAAGGTTCTACAACCTTAAGTTGTCTCAGTAACAAATATTGAGTTTGTAATGAAAAACTCTCTCATAGAGCAATGTATAATCACTGAAGTACAAATAATGAATATAAAAAATAGAGCACAAAGAATATATTGATTGATGTGAGTTTGTGTTCTCAGTTGTTGTGTTCTATTCTTCGTTGAATGCTCCATGTATATAGATGAGTTGTGATGTCTGTTGGAAGGATTTCAAACATTTCCGTTAGAGTCACGCAGCTTCGTTTGACCGTTTTTAAAATTTGAAAGCTAGTCATTTTACTACTACAAAAAGGTCTAAAAGTGGCACACATTTTGTGGCCCTTCTTTAAAGAAGTGTCACAACTTCCTTGCTTTTATTTTTTTTCTATCTTATTTTTTTTTAAATTTTGGGTACCAGCTATGGCGCCTGGTGGACTAGAAGCCACAGCTGGTGGGGCCAAGTATGGCGCCTACCTTGGAAGGCGCCACACCTGACCCCACTTGACCAGCTGTGGAGCCTGGGTTGCCCAGGCGCCACAGTTGGTGCTGGGCTATGTGTGGCACCTGCCAAGGTAGGCTGACCAGCTGTGGCTCCTGAACAACTAGGCGCCACAACTAATTTTTGCCTAAGTGTAGCGCCTGCAAATATATATGTGCCACGCTTGGCCTTCAGCTAATAAAATTATTTTTTACCTATTAAGTGGATTACACTATCCACTCCCCACCAATCACAATTTCCCCCCACCCATACCCTTATCTTTTTTTCCATTCTGGCATATTGGCCCACCTACCGTGCCATCCTTCTCTTTTATTTTGACTCCATCCCACTTTAATTATTCCCTCTCTCACTTTCCCTTTCTTATCTTTACTACTTCTTGCCGTGACGACCGTCGGCCCCCTTCCTCTATTTTCTATCATCTTCACACTTAAAAACACACCCACACACGCACACGTCTTCATCATCGAATCTACTTCTTTGTTTTGTTCCAACTGTCATCCCCAGTCCTGTCCCAATTGTTCCCTTTTCTTTATACTAGCTTCCACTTTTGATCCCCACTTCAGTTGGTCCCAACAATTCAAATTTCCTCCTCCTCCTCCTCACTCAAGATTGCTTCACCAACGAGCAACGTGGTCCCCCACTCCACTGCACCGATCAATTAAGCTGTAAGTTCAGCGTGCTTCTTTTTTTTTAATTGGCATATAATTTCTATGATTTTTTATTTCAAATTAATATCTATGTTCTAACTGAGTACATAATGAATTTAAAATTAAAGTTACATTATAAGAAAAAAAAAGTAAAGTTATCTCATTAAGATATCTATATATCCTATTTCTATTATTCCTACAAACTCTTAAAGGAATATAATTTAAATTTTATAAAAAAGGAGGATAATAATAAAAATATTATTTAGATTTAGTAATAACCCTAGAAAGCCCAATATTTTTGTGATGGTCATTTAAGCTTGTGCACTTTGGTAAATGTGATGATCCTTATCAGTGTTGATATTTCAATCGGTGTGGTACTTTTTTATTCTCTCATATTTTTCCATCAATTCTGTTAGTGTATTTTCTTATATATTTTTATTTTTATAAATAATTTTGATTCCAATTTTTGAATTTCCAAAAAAATTAATCATTTTTTATTTTTAATAGAGAAAATATTTTTATACTCCAATTATTTTTGATTTTTTTAGTTTTTATTTTTATTTCATCTCCCATTCATTTAACAGCATTAAATTAAATATTTTAATAATATTTCTAGAAAATATCTATATCTATATATTATTCTTTTTTATCTGCCCAGCAAGAGGTAACCTTTTATTAGAAAGTACACCACGCACCCAAGACATGATTTTCATATTGACATCAATTTCAGGTCAAGGTTTTTCCATTCACATGAACACGGTATACTTGCTATTACCAGCTCCCAACATATATTATTCTTTAATACTGATAGTAACACCGTTAAATTCCATTTTGTGTTTAAATAACTCCATTAATTTCATTAAGTAACACCGTTTTATTTTTATATTTCCATTATAATTGAATTTTATTTTATCTCTATATAAATCTTGCCATTCATAGTAACGCACGTGTGTGTGTGTGTGTGATTATATATTACACTCTCTGACCCAAATTTTTACTCAGTGAAATAATAAGCATCACCCATCAACATGGGTTTAGCCAAACCTAATCAATCCTGGGCTTTTGATTTAAATTAAACCAACACTAACAAATAATTTTAAAAAAAACCAATAAGGGTTGGGTTTAATGTATGTATGTATGTATGCATGTATGCATGCATCATATTTATGACTACCCAATAATAATTGGCAATGTAGCTAGTCAAAAATATTTTTTTTATATTCTCAATATTGACCTGAAAAAAATTTAATTAATGTTGGGATTATATATGCTTTCCTTTTTGTTTTATTTTATTTTCTTTCTTTTTTCTGAATCATATTTTTTGATTTAAGCTAATCATATTTTATTTATTATATATTGATGTTTTGTACACATTATTATTATTAAAAAAATAACTTACAACCACTAATATTTTATTGACTTTTTTTATGTTTGATTTGTGTTTGTAGTTTCAGCTCATCAGTCTATTGAAACTTCTATTTACGGTATGTTTTTTAAATTTTGAGCTTACAAATATGATTTAGTTGAATTTAATAATAGTTAGTTATAATTTGTAGGTATTCCAATAGTTAGTTATTTATATATTCTTAACACTTGTATTTTATTTGTTGACTTGTAATGTTTTCTAATTTATCTATGATATGTTGTGGAAAATATGGTTTCTTTCGTTATGAGTTGTGAAAAATTATTATAATGCCTGGGAATAATTAGTGGATTATTTGTCAATTAAAACATAGGGTTTAAGACTTAGAAAGCTTCAATTTTGAAGATTTCATGTTGGGAATTTATTTTAAAATTGGTAAGAGAATATCAAAGTAATTAGTAAATGCAATAGTCATACAACTAATCACGTACTTTTTAAAAAAATATATTGAAGGCATAGATGGATCGTAAATGGATATCATCTAATCGGTGTTCAAGGGAATATATGTAATACCCTGAATTTTGATATTTGAGGCTAGAGAATAAACCTAAAATAAGTGGATTGTTAAGCCCCAGTTTAGCAAGATCCCAAATTGTGATTAAGGGTTAATGACTCCAAAAGTGGAGGTGATTATTGATAAATGAACCCTTTTAGAGAATCCAATGTGATTTGAGTTTCAGATGTGATTCTTATCTGTTATGAGCAATGCCAAAACCCTGTATTTGACTTCAATTATGGATTAACATCTAAATTGAATAAAAATAAGGGGAAGGGCATACTTATGGTGTAAATGAATGAGAAAAAGAATTTGGTGGTGATTTAGTGTGAATTGACGTAATCAGTGGCAAAACGATAAAGTTACCGACCAATTGATCGGTTACCGAAGAGGAAACTCATTGGTAACTTCAAGATCAATGGTTAGGATTGATTCGTATTTAGATCAAAAGGTGGAATCCCATGTGCATGTGCCTATGTGAACTCATGGTTGATGGAGCAAGAGGGTGACACATGGCAAGATGTGGACCCTTGGATCTTGGGTCAAATGGTCAAAACACTCATTCCTCTCTCCTCTCTTCATTAAGGTCAGTTTTAGGCTCCCAAAATCTGACCTCTCTTCATCTTCAACATTTCTCATCTCTCTCCTCAAGCTCCCATAGACGTCCAAGTGTAAAGGAATAAAGAGAAATGGAAAGGTAAGCTTTTAGCCTTTATATGTGCTCTAATGCTCTAATCACCTTCTATAAAGTTGTTCATAGTGATGAGAGCTCCATCTCTATGGTTTTAGATTCTTGATTGGAGGTGTTTGATTGCTTGAGGAAAAGTGGAAATATGAAGAATCAAGGAATTGGTTTGGGAAAGAGGAAGAGGTGAGTATTTGAAGCCTTTTGATCTAAGTTTTGTGAATTATGGTTAAGTATAGAGAATTGTGATATTTGCCCTGATTTTTTGTGATTTTTGAAATGTATGAATTGCCTTGTGTTTGAGTGGCAATTGGTGTCTTGATGTGTTATAGAGCAATTGGAATTGCTTTGAGAACTTGGAATGAAAGGAATGGTAATGTGTGTTTGTGTTGTGATTGTGTGATGACATGTTGTGCCATTGGTAAAACATGTCAAAGTAATGTGAATTTGGTTGTTTTGGTGGTTCCAATGGATTCCTTGTGAAAATTTGTGTAGGAATGGTGTTTGATATGAAAATGGGACCATTGGAAGCCAATTGTGCAAAACTTGAAAATTTGTCAATTGGAAGTCTGTTTTGGGTAGTCTGTTCGTGTGGACGTTTTGACTAGAAAAATGATGTTAGAAAATTATGAAACTTTCCAGTTTTAAATTTCTCATCCCTAGCTTCAAAATGGACATATAATTTGTGCCATTTCATTTTGGAAACTGGGAGATATGACTGTCCAAAGTTTGAGATCGAAAATGAACTTTGTTTTAGGACAGTCTTGAATTTTGGGGAATTCTGTATTTTTGTGGTGATTTCCAGTAATGGCCTACATTTTTCCTATGTAGAGGACTTGAATATCTTTCATTTGGCTTTGGAATCACCTCATTTTTATTTTTTTAGAATTAGTGATGATTTTTGGAAGTTCAGCCAAGAAACAGAATTTTCTTGGCCGCGGCCCAAATGTTTCTGAGCAGTTTTTGGCCACGGCCAGTGGATTTTTGGGCCACGGCCAAACCCTAAAAATCAGTATTTTGGACTTTTAAAAGGTGATCTTTGGTCAAGTGTTTCCCAAGCCTTTAGGCATATGTTTAGCCTTTGATTAGCCACCTAAAAGTCATGAATGGTAACCAACTTTAAGTGATATGAAAGTAAGGTTTTGGAATAGAGAATAACCCTATATCCTGGCTTTGGTTATAGGGTTGATATTCGCCCTGATCGTGGTTCGGTATTCGCTCTGATCGCAAGTAAGCGAAGCTGGATCATACGTGGAAAGAGTGTAGGGAACTTACCTCTCCTGCATGCTCTGATATTTGTGTTAGTGTGTTAATGCATGTTATTGCTTTGCTTGATTATGTGATACATGTATGAATGATTTTAAGCTATGTTTCAATTTATGCTATGGCCATGAGTATGTTGTTTGAAGCATTAAGCTTACAGATTTGTCAATGTGTGAACATAAATTATGTGATGCAAGCATGTCATGCATTAAATACATATGTTGCATGCATATTGGTAACTGTTTTCCCTACTCAGATTCTTTAGAATCTCTCCCTCCCCTATCAACATTTTAGACAAGGAAGGAAGAGCGAGGATGGTGCAAGCATTCAAGGACGGTGAAGACTCCTTGGAGTATTTGAGTTTGGTAGTTTGTTGTCATAGATGTTGGGATAATTATATATGATATGGATGTATATTTGAGTATGTATTCGGATATGTATTTGAGAAGACTTTGTGTAATCCCCATATAAGGGCTTGTAGGGGTGAATATGCCCTGTAAGGCTTTGAGTTAATGTATGGAACCCGGGATTGCCAGGATTATTGTTATGCACTCTGATTTGTTATGAATGTGATATTCCGCGTAGTAATTGTATTCGAAAAGTGAATATGAGACCAAGTTATTAGGATTTCAAAATCCATTTGTGAAAACCCTATCGTGAAGAAGGGATTTTAAAATAGTTTTGTTTATTATTGGTCTCTATTTCACTTTAATCGCGTATTTCGGATATAATTACGGAAGGGGGTTACAATATATAGATGGGGTGAAATATTTTATTATATTTGCAATCGAGCACACAAAAGATCCTGACAAAATCCTATGTCATTGCTTATCTTGTTGTTTTGGAAAGCGGATTAGTGCACTTGATTTGCTAGATCATTTAGTGTGTTACGGTATTGATCAAACATATATATGATGGACAAGGTATGGTGAGACAAACGATGCATGTAGTGATCGGGTGCATTCCACGAGTGGTGCTTCAGATGAATTTGATCAAAGCATGTTTGATAAAGATGATGGTCTTGAAGAAATGCTAAATATGGTTGAAGGGGTGCTTCATAACCGCCCTAACGAATTTGAGAAGTTGAAAGGTGATGTTGAGAAACCATTATATGCTGGTAGAACTAAATACACAAGATTGCTAGCAGTGTTGAAGTTATACAACTTTAAAGCTCACTATAGATTGAGTGATTCGGGTTTCACCGCACTGCTTGAATTGTTGCAAGATATGCTTCCAGAAGCAAAAGTACTTCCTATAAAGACATACGAGGCAAAGCAAATTCTTTGCTCTACAACCGGTATGGGATATGAGAAGATATATGCATGTCCTAACGATTGCGTATTATTTTGAAATGAGTATGCAACGTTGGAGAAGTGCCCTAAATGCAACACATCTCGATATAGGAAGAAGAAAGGAAAAAGTCTTTCAAATGTCCTATGGTATTTTCCCATTAATCTGAGATTTAAGTGACTGTACAGTAATGCAGAGATTGCTAAACAGTTGACATGGCATGCAAATGAAAGAATTAAAAACATGAAGCTTAGGCACCCTGCAGATGCTCCTCAATCAAAAAAAAATTGATTATGAGTACCCTGACTTTGCTGATGAAGTAAGGAACCTTCACCTTGCACTATCAACTGATGGAATTAATCCGCATGGTGTTCAAAGTAGTACACATAGCACGTGGCCAGTGATATTGATGATTTATAACCTTCGTCCACACTTGTTCATGAAACGTAAGTTTATGATGTTGTCCATGTTAATTTTTGGGCCAAGGCAACCTGGGAATGATATAGATGTATACTTGGCTCCTTTAATTGATGACTTGAAGCTGCTTTAGGAGGAAGGCGTCAGTGTGTATGACGGGTACATGGAAGAAAGTTTTACTTTGAAAGCCATGTTGTTTGGCACAGTTAATGATTTCCCTACTCATGGTAATTTGTCAGGATATAGCATCAAAGGATATGGTGTATGCCCTATATGTGAAGATGACACTCATTCAGTGCGACTTCATCATTGTAAGAAAAATGTTTACATAGGGCATCAAATATTCTTACCATCACAACATCATTGGAGGAAGTGAAAAAATCCTTTCAATGGTGACTCAGAAGAAGGTAGCCCACTGAAGATATTGACCAGTTCCCAGGTCTATTCCAAGGTAAAAGACTTGGATAACAATTTTGGCAAGCCTTTTGCAAAACAAATCGAGACAAGTGGTTGGAAGAAAAAGTCTATTTTCTTTGAACTTCCATATTGGAAGTCTTTATATGTGAGACATTTTCTTGATGTGATGCACATAGAAAAAAATATCTGTGATAGTCTAATTGGCACGTTGCTCAATATCCAAGGAAAAAGCAAGGATAGTGTCAATTCGAGGTTGGATTTGGTGAACTTGGCAATTATAGAAGAGTTGGCATCGATTGATTAAGGGCATCGTACCTACCTACTGCCAGCGGCATATACTCTGTCGAGGAAAGAGAAGAAATTGTTTTGTGAGTTTCTGCAAGGAATTAAAGTTTCCGAGGGCTACTCTTCAAATATAAAGAACCTTGTATCAGTGAAAGAGTTGAAGCAAAAGAACCTCAAGTCTCATGATTGCCATGTGCTCTTGTAGAATTTCCTACTGGTTGGTATACGATCCATTTTACCCAAAAATTTAAGAAACACCATCACTAAACTGTGCATGTTTTTCAAGTTGATCTGCAGTAAATTGGTAGATTTAACTAAGTTACAAGATTTGCAAATGTTGATTGTGTGTACTCTTTGTGAACTTCAAATGTATTTTCCACCTTCTTTTTTTGACATTATGATACATCTAACCATACACTTGGTGAAAGAAAATCAATTATGTGGTCTAATGTACTTGAGATGGATGTACCCGAATTAGCGATTCATGAAAATATTAAAAGGGTATGTGAAAAATAGATATCACCTAGAGGGTTGTATCGCTGAAAGGTACATGGTTGAAGAAGCAAGTGACTTTTGTGCTGATTTTCTATCAAATGTTGACCCTGTAGGGATCCCCAAGTCCCGTCATGATGGGCAAAGATCAGGGAAAGGAATAAGTGCGAGGGATGTAATAATGATATTTGTGACTGAGGTCGAACCATATGTAAAAGAACACAAGGATGCTCTTCGATTGGTACATGGTAATAGGAAATGAAAATTTGTTAACAAAAGAACACAATAAACAATTTTTAGGCTGGTTGAAAAATCACATTAATGATGAGATGGAGCGGAATCCTGATTAGGTTTCTGAAAAATTGAAGTGGCTGTCAAAGGGACCAAGCTTAAATGTATTATCTTACAATGGTTATGCAATCAACGGTTACACATTCTATACACAAGACCATAATACACAAAGCACGATGCAGAATAGTAGGGCAACACTTGTTACTGATTCTTGGCATAGATCCAGTGCTAAAGACATACACCCTATCTATGCATCAATGTCATACTTTGGTGTCATTGAACTCATATGGGAGTTAGATTACTCTATGTTCAGGGTCCCTGTCTTCAAATGTAAGTAGGTTAACAACAATAATGGATTGTGGATAGATGACTAAGGCTTTGTTCAAGTAGACCTTTCTAAGGTTTGGTATGAAGATGATCCTTTTATTTTAGCAACACAAGCAGAACAAGCATTTTTCATTCTGGATCCTGCTAAAAGAAATTGGTCTATTGTACTCCCATCCAACAAGAATCATCAAGAACAAGTTGATTTTGAAAGTAATGAAAATTTGAACATCAATGATGATTATCCTTCTTTGAGAATTTGTGGTTAGTGGAGATTGGTATAGATAGAGATGCAGATGAAGATAAAGATGGAGATGGAGATGGAAATGGACCCGTATACGTGAGACCTGATCATAAAGAGGGAACCTGGGTCATGAGAAACACAATTCTCAATCCAACATGAATTTTGAAGAATAAAATTTTAAATCAAACTAGAAAAAAGAAAAGATAATGAGTGCTTTGACTTGTTTTACTTGTATATACGTTTTTATAAATTTCAAAATAATTTGCTTTCATTGACATGGTTGACATTGTACATCGATGTTTTGTTTTGGTTTATTTCACTTTTAGGAGTATAGACTCACCACACGATGAAACCGATGATGTTCCCAACAATATTGGTAGACAAAGATTTGAGGATAACATAAGATGTGGCAACATAGTTATGGAAAGGTTGATTAAATTGAGAAGTAAGGGAATCAAGTTACAACTGAAGTGGAATGAAAAGGGAAACCCATTCGGTGAGAACACGACCTCATTAAATAACTTGATTAGGACTAAAGTTCGAGACAGAGTCTCTATTATAGTTCAAAACTGGAAAATGGCAAGAAAAAATTATAAAGACGACATCTAGGATGAAGTACAGGTAACACATTAATTATATTATTGTTCAGTTTGCTTTTTTTCACTTAATTTCAATTTTACATATTATATATGCTTTTTCTTTATTGTTACAGAGCATTTTTATTATTGATGATGATTGGAAGACCTTCGTGCTAAGAAAAGCCAGAAAACTTATGAGAAAGTTTCGTTCCATTCTTGTCAAATATTTCTTGAGGGATGTTAATGAGATTATCATTACTACACCGCCGAAATTGTACAAAGGAATCATTACTTAAGAAATGTGGGATGAGTTTATCAGAACACATACAACTCAGGAATTCCTAGTAATATAATATGTTTGACTTTCCCTATTACTTGTAATAGACGTATTTGTAATTAACATTTATATACTAATAAGACTTATTTTGATCTAATAAGAGTTGAGCGAGAAAAATCGAGCTAACATGACAAACATGGCATACTGGTACACACAAGGACCTGTTTCATATGACAGTTAGAAAAAAACCTGGTACAAATTAATGATTATTTCATTTGTAGATAAATTATATCAATATCATTTAACTTCAACTAAATTTGCTGTGCAGATAGAAGAATCAAGTTCAAATATTACACAGGTTTCACAACATGATCTGTGGGTAGCCAGTGTCACAAATAAGAAAGGTGAAATTTGTAGTGAGGAAGCAAGAAGAGTAGCTAAATATTTTGTAAGTACTGGATTATGCGTATAATAAATAATTGGCTTTACTTAAATTAACTTGATTTATAATAACTAATATTGTTGTAATTCTTTTTGTGATAGCGACAAATGACACAGGAGGATCCTGCGTTGGCGACCTATGTTGGTTAGGATGATTTGTTGAGCAAAGCGCTTGGAGTACCCTAGTATGATGGTCATGTTTGGGGTACTAGTTTTGCTGTCACCCAATCAGCATACTTCAGACGTCAGAAGCACCCTAATAGAAGTGATGTTTCCCAAATGTGTGACGAGATGAGTAGTTTCAAGCATCAAATGCAAGAACTTCAAGAACAAATGCACTATAAGGAACAACGAGAAGAATAATTCTTAGAATAAATGCGTTTGATGCAAGAATAGAATGCGCTTTTAACAGCGCAAATACAACAGTTAGAGCAGTGTAGGCCAACACAAAATGTTCCCCTTCTATGATAGCCCAAGTGTCAGAGATAGTTGCACTTCCATGCCTAAAGTCCCTTTTCCTTTGGTAATTAATTTCTTCTCTAATTAACTTTATGTTACATTATAATTTAGCTAAATATAACATATTAACTCTATTTTCTATAGGACGAATTGCAATGCAAGTTATATGCTGATCAAGCTTCCAAGCACGTGGTTGCAGTGGATGCTGCCTGCAACACAGATAAGGATACACTACACAATTCACCGTTACCCGACAACATACTCCGAGTGAGGGTCGACGTCTACACGAATGAAGACGACCTCTTACCGATCCCTTCTCGGTATGAGCAAATAATGGTGAAAGATGTTGTAGGTGGCTATGTTGCTTGGCCAATAGGTCTTATCAAGCCATATGAAAAGGTCATTCATTTACAATTCCCTGCACTCTTCATTCGTACTTCCATCTAAAACTGTGATTGCATTTTCTGATTTTCGCAGGGTGGACAGTCTAGAGAGAAACAAATCCAACCTTATGGTAAGATCTCAAAGTGTTAGACAACATAACCCAAGTCAAAAGCATCGGATAGCCAACAGAGTAGAAGAAGACCAACCTTATATCACGATCAATTAGTATCGATTACACCACAATTGATCAATGGAAGAGGACTAGAAATACGTCTTGAAAGACATATCTATAATGTTGGCGGTCTAGTTGATTATGTTACTGCCGAGGTCGTGTACGACATATGTACTTGTGATTGGGTTAGTGCTTCAGCTATCAACTTCTGGATAAGGTACTTGACCATTATCGTTTATCACTGTTATTAATATTTTTCATTCTTTTTCTTTTGTTTTTCATGACACTATTTGTTTTATACCACGTACTTATACAATAAGATCTTAATGGATACAAATATAGTCCAATTCGCATTTATCAACCCTTATCTAGTTGGCTACCATGGGGGTAAAGTAGATATAAATGTGCAGTCTAATGATCTAAAAGATTATTTTAGAAAGAGAGCGACACCAACTACACTATTTTTAGTGCCATACAATGTAGGGTACGTTATTAGAGGTACAATTTTTGTTTTTATTGTTTAACTTCTATCATACCATGAATGTTGAAACAAATTTTAAAATATTTTAGGCGCCATTGGATATTGATAGTTATCAATCCAGTAGAACCTTCAGGCCCTCGCATTTACTATGTGGATCCTCTAAAAGATGGTCTTCCACAAAACCGTTCTGATATGTTTTTATTGTTCAATAGGTAAGCGTACATGCATATGTGTAAATATTTGCATGTGATTGAATAACCAAAAGTAATCAGTTTCATTTGTTTTGTTAGCGCATTGACTACGTATCAAGCCTCTATCTCTTTAAGCTATTCTAAAGCTGCTGACCCTCACCTTAGCTATCCTTGGAAGAAGATACTGGTACTGATATATGAATTTACTCAAACTTTGTTGTAAACAATTTTTATTCATAAACAGAGTTAAATATTGCGTTATATTTTTGCAGTGCGCTTTCCAACCTAATGACAATAATTGTGGGTATTACATCATGAAATTTATGAAGGATGTAATTATGCATGATTAGGCATTTATTCCTCAAAAAGAAAATCATTTAATTGCACTTCATATTGTGTTTTAATTAAATTTAATTAGTGCGTGATAATTATGTTTTGCTGATTTTAATGCATTTTAATTTATGGCTAATTGTATATATGTGTAGTATTATGAAGATCAATATTGTGACACTATGACTGATCATCAACTTAATGAAGTGATCAAGGAATGGTGTGAATATGTGGTTAGGCAAATCTCTGGGTAGCAATACTATTTAATTCATCACTAGTTGCTGGCCTTTGTTGTGTTGTTTCTTGGCAATTGATGTGTCATGCATGCATGTATTCAAGTTGAATTTTTTGTATAATTCATTCACGTACAATATATTGTATAATTATTTTATGTACTACTTTAACTAATTAATCATTTGTTTGTATCATTTTAAAGTTATTTATCATTGTTGTTTGTTTTTCTTCATTTTACTGTACTATAAATATAGATACAAAATGTTTATTAGACTATCAGTGTGCAATACTGTAATTATGGGAGATATGAACAAAAAATATTCAAAAAAATAGTTCCTGAGGCGCTCCTTTAAACAAGGGCCACAGGAACTACCCAAACAAAATAAAAAATAAAAAGAAAAGGAAAAAAAAAAGAAAAAAAGGGAGGTCCCTCCTGTGGCGCTTGCGTGAGGTAAGCGTTTCAGACGTTGCGGATGATATATTTGACTTCTCTCTTAATGTATGATCTCTTCATTTTTTTCTCTATAAATATACTTAGTAAACTAATACAATGAAAGATAAGTCTTATATATAACAAATCATTGAATAATGGATTAAAATCATGCTTTCTATACTGCATTATGTAATATCCTGAATTGTAATTAAGGGCTAATGACTTCAAAGTGGTGTAATTAATATTAAGTATGCACTTTTGAAGTATGTAATGTGAATTGTGATATGAAACGTGTTTGATAATGGTTTAGTATATATTGTGATAATCAAGGGCAGGATGGTAAATTGTCAACCAAACGGTCCCTTACCGAAGAGGAAACTCCTTGGTAATTTAAGAATCATGGCTAGGATTAAGTAATTGAGAAGGTAGAATTGTGTATGAATGAGTTCATGAGTGTGTGTGGAAGGAGAATCTAGGATCATGACAAGTAGCATCTTGAGGACTATGGATGAAGTCAACATTTCAAAACTCATTTTTCTCTTCCCTCTCACTTGTAAAGTCGGTTGGTTGCATGGGAATGAGAAAAAAATTTGCATCTTCATCATTTTCATCTCCTCTCTTATTTAACATCCATTTTTGTTGAGCAAAGGAAGGAAAGAGAAAGTGTTAGGGTGAGTTTTGGCTAGCTAGATGCCTCTTAATGCTCAAATGTTCTTCATTAAAGTTATACATGGTGTTGAGAGCTTCCTTGCTATGATTTCATATTGGTGAAAGGTAGTGTTTTAGTGTTGGAGGGAATTTGGAAGTTGAGAAATCAAGGAACTCATATTGGGAAGGAGAAAGAGGTAAGAAAGAGCTCTCTATTAATCTAAGTTTTGTGATCATAGGTTGAGTTTTGAGAATTCATGATTTGCCCTGATTTTAGTATAATTTAAAATGCATGAATTTGGATGATGTTTGGTGTATGATTAGATGGCATATTGTGTTTTTAAGCCATTGTGATTAGTTGGGATTTGAATGGGGATGGATGGTGAATTTGGTAGTTATGGTGTAATATAGGTCAAAACCCAAAATTCTTGATAGAACTGGAATTTGATTGTTTTGAGGTTACTAATAAGTTCATTGTGGAATTTTGTGTGGGAATGAACTTTGGTATAAGTTTGGAAACCATTGGAATTAGATTTGGTAAATCTGGAAACGTGTATTAGCTACTACGAATCTAGTTTCTGATAGCCTTACTCGAGTGAGGTAGAAGCTCACTCGAGTGCAGCATCATGTTCCTTCCTTTTCTCTTTGAATTTCGGTTAAGTGTTTAGGTAGGAAGTAATGGTGCACTTCCTTGCCTGCAAGTGATATGTGTCATCACTCGAGTAAACTTGGTCTCACTCGAGTGCGGGAGTCAGTTGTACCTTAGGGTTGCTCTCAGGTAGTCACTCTTGGTTCCTTACTCGATGGGACTTAGGTGAGAGTGTGTTGTCACTCGGGTGTTAGGGCCAGTGCTCTAGTAAACTGGTCACTCCAGGATGTGTGGTACTATCAGGTACTCACTTCCTGTGTTTCACTCGCTAGGGCTCGAGTGTGAGTGAGGGCATCACTCGAGTGAGGTCTCCTTCACTCGAGTGATTCAACCAGAAATCAGTTCTTTTGCTCCCAAAAAGGAATCTTTAGTCGAGTGTTCCTAACCCTTTAGGCATATGTCAAGGCTTCTATTGGTCACCTAAAGAGTTCAAATGATAGCCAACTTAAAGTAAAATGAGGATAAGAATTTGGAATAAAGAATAACCTGTCGTCCTTGATTTTGGTTATAGGCATTGACATTTGCCCTGGTCGTGAACGAGTTATGACAGAGCAAGTCAGGAAAGAACAAGGTAGTGACTCTTTCCCTTCTACTATATGTGATACATTGTATGTTTGATTTATCATTGTTTGTGGGGTCTATCACCTGCGGCCCATCGGTAGTGACGGTGGGAGGATCGTACCTTCAGGGCGGTGGAATCTTGGGGATGAGACTATGTGAAAGCCGAAAGGCTATTGTGAGTCTATTACCTGCGACCTATCAGTGGTGACGGTGGGAGGATTGTACCTTCAGGGCAGTGGAATCTGGGGAATGAGACTATGTGATTATGTGCATATGCAGCTTGCGTGTTGTGTATTATGCCATGATGCTGCTTGATGAATTTCTTACATACTATGTGATTACATGTTGTACGTGTGAATTATTACTACTGGGATTCTTTTGAATCTCATTCTTTCCATTGACTAACCTTTCAGACAGGGCAAGTGGTTCCGAAAGGAAAAGGACGACTAGGAGCGGCTAGAACCTTATAGGGATATTTATGTTTTTGGAATGTTGGCTATCTACTTTGGATGTAGGTAATATTTGAATTATGGCATATAATCCCCTAGCTGGGAATTATAAACCTGATAGTTTGTATATACTTGACCCGGGGGTTACCGGGATTTCTATTTTACACTCTGATATGTTTAAATGTGATTCAATTGCACAGGGTGATTATATTCGGGAAATTTGAGACCAAGGAAAGTAGAAATTTCAAAAATATTTGTGGAAACTCGTCCGTAAGAAAGGGATTGGAAATGAGTTTTGTCATTATTGGTCTCTATTTCATTTTTATCACAAATTTTGAATTATAATTACGAAGGGGGTTACACATTATTTGAGTATACTCGAGTGATTATGCTTCATTACTCGAGTAGTCCCTCAAGTAACTTCATTAAAAATAAGTCAGAGAGTAAGTCAACATTGACTAACCAGATTACTCAGGTAAACCATCAAGTAATTCATTTTATAAAACTTTCAGACTTGATTACTCAAGTGATCCCTCAAGTAATTCTTTCTTTTCTTCTCTGATTACTTGAGTGATCCCTCGTGTAATACTTTGCAATTCTTCTCTCATTACTCAAGTTGTCCCTCGAGTAAAGGCATCTAATTCTTGGCCGAGAGTAACTTCTTCTTTGCTTTCCTAATTACTCGAGTGATCCCTCGAGTAATGTTACTCATTTCTTGGCCGAGAGCTACTAGATGATTTCTTCTCTGATTGCTCAAGTCATCCCTCAAGTAATGTCTCAAATAACTCTGCAGATTACTCGAGTGATCCCTTCGAGTAATCTCATGCAATTTTTGACAGAGAGATATTGGAACAATTTCTTACATATTACTCAAGTGATCCCTCGGGTAATGAAGATCATTACCCGAGGGCTCACTTGAGTAATGCCTTAAAAATCTCGCAGTGTTCCTTTCTCCAGTACTCTGCCTTTCACTTCATCTCTATTACTCGAGTAACTACTGGAGTAATGGTCTTACCTGCCACCAAGAACTTAGTTACTTTGTTCAAACCTTTTATTTAAAACTTTTGTAATATTAATCCAATCTTTGTTATCATCAAAACATATAGGATCTAACAGTTACAATATGGAGTCATATACCAGCCTTGGATCTGTGAATTTAACATTCATGTTAATGACTGCCTAGTTTAGACTCTTTTTATAGCATAGTAGCTATTTTGATGCATAATGGATAGTAAACAAGCCCAGTGCTCATGAGAAGTTTCATGTATGAAGTAGGCACATATAGATTTCCAACACATCCTTAATCAGGTATGTTAGATGAGAATAGCATGAGTTATGAATTGTTAAAGTCAAGGTATAGGATTTGGCCGAAAATCAGAGAAAGGATGGAAAATGAGCTAACCGTAAGAATTTGATGATAATCAAATTATAATGATATTTTTCCCAAATGAGGGACTTCAAGAGCTTTCAATATAATTTTAGAGCACGCCCTCAAAAGAGTTTTTTATAATCAGTTACGATTTTTCAAAATTGAACCAAAAGTCTGGAGGTACCAATGAATATTAACCTTGGATCAAAATGCCAATTTTTAATTTATGGACATTAAATTTACAGTTCACCTGAACTGTAATGCTTTTAAAGGCATAATAAAGGTGTTAAAATGATGGATGTTATATTTTGGTATCATAGCAGGGGTTCTGGTATTAGATAGAATGCTTTACTTGTGATTGATGTTGCAAGGTTATATGGGGAACAGCGGTGGGATACCAAATGACGGCTTGTGGAGTAAGATATGGAAGTGAAAGGGTCCTAAAATAATGGAAGTATTCTTAGGGTTAGTTGCCCATAATAGGCTTTTGATAGCAGATAGAAGGAGTTGTATGATGGGTGGCGCTGACTTATGTTACAAGTGCAAAAATGTAACTGAAAGATTTAATGCATGTCTTGAGAGATTATGTGGTAGCAAGGAAGCTGTGGGAGCAGCTGGGTGGACGAGCTGTTGTACCATATTTCTTTCAGCAACAAGGAAGAGATTGGCTTCAATGATCAATACGTTACATAAGTTGTCTTCTTTCTCCGAGTAGCATGTATGACTTATATTAACATTTAAAAATCTCAAGATCATAGAAAGAACTTAAAATTTTACTTAAAGGGGTGAATAGTTCATTATGCAAAGTAAAAGATCAATTAACATTTTAATGATTAGGTGGCTGCTCAATATATATTAGCTATTTTAATTGTTGTCTTTCTATGGCATGTGTGTGGCATATCAGAATATACTAGGGGCAATAAGGTGTGACACCTTACTTTGCATATATATATATATATATATATAAGATCAACATAAAAAACTTTGGAACCATTTTAATCCATTTCAAATTCTTGTATTAACAAACATCTCAAATCTTAAAACTAGTTCCAAGGTTATTATTCATTTGATAACCTTTTTAAAATCGGTAAAGATAAAAAATCATAGCTAGTTTTATAAAAATTGAATTGAAACAGTTCAAGTCTCTAATCATAGCTAGTTTTAGGAAACACTAGTGGAAAAATCCCTTTTTAGACCGCCACATTTAGACTGGTTTTGGCAGATAAGGTCTTAAAAATTTGTGCGGTGGCAGTTTTGTTATTATATTGAACTTCTAAGACCGATTCTACAAAAAACCGGTCTTAAAAAATTTATTTAGACCGGTTATAAATAGAACCGGTCTTAAAATGTTAAAATTATTAAGAATTTAAAATGTTTTAATATTTAAGACCGGCTTTTATATAAACTGGTCTTAAATGTTAAAACATTTTAAATTCTTAAAATTTTAACATTTAAGACCAGTTTGAACAAAAACCGGTCTTAAATGTAAAACATTTAAGACCGTTTTTTATATCAACCGGTCTTAAATGTGTTAAATTTAAGACCAGTTTTTAAAAAAACCGATCTTAAATTTGAAATTTCACTCTTTTAATACCGATTTTATTGAAAACCGGTCTAAAAGGTAAGATTTTTCGGCCATATTTTTACTCCCGCACCCATATCGGGTGCTCTATGAACCCTTTTTTCTCTTTTCGCCATTTCTTTGTGAGCTCTATCCGTGCTTGTTCTGAATTCGTCCATGGCGTCCTATCCCACATTTGCTCAACTCTCTTCCGTCATTACCGCTATCGTTGCTATGTTCGTCGTTGTTGTACTTTGATTATCATTAGTCTTCTCCACCACCACCTCTATTCTCTGCAGTGACCATTCTCCTCTGCCTTGACTTCCCTTTGTCAGTGCTGTGAATTTGAGGACTTCATTTTAACCTTTGTCGACGCCACTGTGACTTTGGGTTGAAGCTCACTCCTTGGTCTTCAATCAGGTTAGTGTTCGATCTATTATTTAGTTATACGTTGTTCAATAATTAATAATGTTCTATGAAAAAATGGTTCTTATTGTTGTTTTGAGCACTTAAATGTAATCTGGAAAAAAATTAAATCTGCACATTCTTGTTAGATATATGCTCTGACTTTTAATTACATCCCTGTGATATTTGGCTTGGAGTAATACCACTCTATGTTCTATTTTAATTTAGTGTGATTGTTTGTTTATTGTCAGTGTTATTGGTTTGTTAAAACAATACTAGTATTAAATGGTGCATGTTAATTTCGTTGAAATCTCTAAAACTCTATTGTTGTTGCTTTTTTGTCTATCCTTTTGTTGTTGGATATAGGGTGCTAGAAGTGTTGAGATATATATGGATCATAGTAGGATAAACGCTAAATGAACGAATGTTGAATATGATAATAGGGTGAGGGGTTTTTTAGACTTCGCTAGAAGAAATGGCGATGATGATAGTGGGAAGTTTTATTGCACTTATGTAGTATGTTTGAATAAGAAGTGACTAAGTACTGCAGATATATATACACATTTAATTTGTGAAAGATTTTGTAAGAGTTATACAGTGTGGGTATGGCATGGTGAAAAATTAGAAATGGCAAGTTCATCTCAATAGGGAGAGTGAACTTTGATGATAATGACACGAATACGGATGATCGGATAGAGGATATTATTTGTGATGTAGGAGAAGAGACTTTTGAGCAATCACATGTATATGGTAATATGTGCAGTGATGCTGAGACGTCGTTGTACCCAGGGTGTAAAAACTACCAATTGTTGAAGCAGTATTGAAATTGGCAAGCTTGAAAGCACGGCACGGATGGTGCGACAAGAGTTTTTCAGAAATGCTTGAGGGCTTTTAAGGACATGCTTCCAGATGATAATGTGTTGCCTTCTCGATATTATGATGCTAAGAAAATATTGTGCCCACTAGGGATGAAGTATAAAAAGATCCATGCATGCCCTAATGATTGTATATTGTATATAAAAGAGCATGAAGAAGAACAACAGTGTCCAATATGTGAAACCCCGAGGTACAAAACAAATAACATTCCTGCAAAAGTATTGTGGTACCTTCCAATCATACCAAGGTTCAAGCGCTTGTTTGCTAATGGAAACGATGCAAGAAATTTGAGATGGCATGTGGATGAGAGGATATCTGATGGAAAGCTTCGACATCCGGCTGATTCTTCTCAATGGAAGAAAATCGATCAATTATTTCCTGCCTTCGGTTAAGAGCATAGGAACCTTAGGCTTGGGCTTAGCACGAATGGCATGAATCCTTTTGGTAGCCTGAGCAGTATACATAGTTCATGGCCTATTTTGTTGGTAATTTATAACTTATCTCCTCTGTTATGCATGAAACGAAAGTACATCATATTGTCTATATTGATTTCGGGACCAAAACAACCTAGAAATGACATAGATGTTTACCTGCAACCCTTGATCAAAGACTTGAAAGAGTTGTGGATGAAGGCGTTGATATTTTTAACGCGAACAAGAAGGAGGTTTTTGATATGTGAGCCATGATCGTTTGTACTATAAATGACTTCCCTGCATATGAAAACTTGTCAGGATATAGTGTTAAAGGCCATAAAGCATATCCGATTTGTGAAGAAGGAACATGCTACCATCAAATTCAACATGGAAGAAAGACTGTTTATCTTGGTCATAGGAGATTTCTTAGACGAGGCCACCTGTATCACAGATTAAAGAAAGTTTTTTTTGGTGGATAAGAGTTTGAAGATGCTCCGAAGGCATTGACTGGGGAGCAAGTTTATGAAAAGGTGAAAAATATGAATGTTATCTTTGGTAAGACTATAAAGAATAGTAATGAGAAAAGTAAATGGAAGAAAATGTCTGTCTTCTTCAATCTTCCATATTTGCCGAAGCTTGATGTGAGACACTGTATTGATTTCATGCATGTGGAGAAAAATGTTTGTGATAGTATTGTTGGGACATTGCTTAAAATACAAGGTAGTTCTAAGGATGGCGTGAAGGTAAGATTAGATTTACAAGAAATGGGGATACGAGAAGACTTGCATCCAAACCCATATGGTAAGAGAACTTTTTGTCCTCCAACTAATCATACTTTGTCGAAGGATGAGAAAAGAAGCTTTTTTGAGTGCTTACATGGCATCAAAGTTCCTTCAAGGTATTCTTCAAATGTTAGGAAGCTTGTGTCGATGAAAGACTTGAAGTTAGTGGGGCTAAAATCTCATGATTGTCATGTCTTAATGCAACAACTGCTCCCAGTAGCTATTCAAGGAATTGTAGAATATGATCTTCAACATATTTTGACTAGACTTTATTTCTTCTTCAATGCTAGTTGTAGTAAAGTCATTGAGACAGAAAAATTGGATGAACTGGAAAATTAAGGATATCTGATCTTGTGCCAGCTTGAGAAGCTTTTTCTTCCTTCTTTTTTTGACATCATGGTACATCTAATTGTTCATCTAGTCAGGGAGATCAAGTTGTGTAGTCCTATCTATTTACGATGGATGTACCCAATTTAAAGAATTATGAAAATCCTAAAAGGGTATGTGAAGAACCCTAACCGGCCTGAAACATCTATTATTCAAAAATATGTTTCTGAAGAAGCCATGGAGTTTTGTCAAGATTACTTGTCAAATGTAGGACACATTGAACTTCCTGAACGTCATGACGAAGAAGGCGGTAGATGCGGGGATTCAGTAAAGAGTATGGATCCTGATGAATTGCAACAAGTCCACTTGTACATCTTGAATAATGTTGATGAAGTTCAAGATTACATTAATGCTCATAAATAAATTGTACGTAAAGGAAATAGTCAAATGGCTGAACAAAGGTTAATTAAAGAGCAAAACAAAACTTTTGCACATTGGTTCAAACAAAAGGTTGACGGTGAAGTATGTGTTTCTTATACAATTAAATGGTTAACACGTGGTCCTGAGACTGATGTCATAAGTTGGACTTCATTTGTGATCAATGGTTATACGTTTTTCACGAAGTCCCTTGATGATAGGAGCACTGTCCAGAATAGTGGGGTTATATTAGTAGCTGAATCTATGCACTTCTCTAGTTCAACAGATAAGAATCCTAGATTGGCAGTAATACCTTATTATAGGGTTATTGAAGAGATTTAGGTGGTTGATTATGTTAAAGTTAAACTTCCCATTTTCAAATGCAAGTGGGTTGATGTCAATAATGGTGTGATGATTGATCAGTTGGGATTTATATTGGTTGATTTGAAGAGTAGAAGTTTTGGAGATGAACCTTTTATTATGGCATATCAAGCGAAACAAGTGTTCTATGTTACTGATCAGGCAAATAAAATGTGGTCTGTAACTCTCTAAGGAAAAAGGGTCGTTGATATTAATCAGGAAAGTCATTCAATGAATGATCTTCTTGAGACTCCTTCTTTTTCTAGCGTTTTACCAAAATTGAACGAAGAAGATGAAGCAGAAAATGAACGCAGTACAAGAAACGATCATCATAAAGGGATATGGGAGGATATCCCTTTATAAAATTACATTGAAGGTTAGTTAGCTAAACTAATTATCATGAACTATATTTGAATTATGTATATTGTTATTGGTGTATATATAAAACTACTTTTTTTGTTGTCGTCACAGGAAAATGAAGGATATGAGGTGTACATCTTAGTGTAGATTCTCTGAAGCCAAGCCAGCTAGTGATCATCAGCCTGAGAAGAGTGTGTATAAAGTATTTTGGCCATAATGAATAACAGCATTGTCATTAATGTAATTTAATCTTTGATGTATGTATGTATGTAAGTGAAAAGATAAGGAACTTGGTCAAAACAGCATTGTCATGGTTGTATGATTTCCTTGCATTATGATTCTGTCTATGATTGTGAGTTTATTATTCATGGTTGTTTTCCTTGCTTCTGTTTCGTCCAGCACTATTTAATCACAAGGGAGTTGAGTTTTAATATGTTCCAATGAGTTTTGAGTCTCTCACATGTCATTAAGATGTTAGTTATAATCTGTAAGAGAAGAATTTATTTGAATGTTGTTGAACTGGCTGCTGCTTGCTATTTGCTAAGTGAAATGTTTTAACAGGAGAAATGACATGCTGGGTAAATGTTTTAAACGAAAATTAAAAAAAATTACTTTTAAGACTGGTTCTCTCCAAAACCGATCTAAAAAGTACATTTAAGACCGGTTTTGGAGAGAACCGGCTTTAAAAATAATACTTTAAGACCAGTTTACTATAAAATCGGTCTTAAAAGTAATACTTTTAAGACCGGTTTTGTAGAAAACCGGTCTTAAATTTTCAACTTTTTAGACCGGTTTTTCAGAAAATTGGTCTAAAATTTGAACCTTTTAGACCGGTTCCTCTGATAACCAGTCTAAAAATATTTATTTTAAGACCGGTCTTAAAACATTTTTTTAATAACGGTTTCATAACCGGTCTAAAAAGTAGCAGATTTTTAAAACTGGCTGTATCAAGACCGGATCCAGAACCGGTCTAAAATATCTTTTTTAACCGGTTTTAAAAGTGATTTTTCCACTAGTGAAATAAATATAAATTGGTCCAATTTCTTAAACAATTATTCTAGAAAGCAACGCAGAGATAGATGTACTATTCATTTGGTCAAATAGGATTTTCAGATTTTTTATTCTAACTTTACAAATTCATAACTCCCGCCATATACATCCAATTTCTACAAAGTAAGACGTGTTTTACTACTTATGTGTGTATTAATTATGCATTTTTTACTATAAAACTTAGTAAGTTTATTGACAACTTACATTTTTCCTTTTTCTTTTTATATTTCTTTGTTTTTAGAGCTCTCTTTTTCTCTTATTTAACAAAGTTCATAGCATATTCTAGTCAAATTATATGTGGGGACTTGTCTTCCCTTCTTTGAGCATCTTTTGACTTTAAGGAGCTTGATAGTTCTTGCTTTGAGATAGTACAAGACACAAGCCATTGATTTTTGGATGGACCATCTAGGCTGTATGGGAATGGGGCTATAAATCAGCTATTATAACTACGAAAGATAGGAATGAAATTGACTAAATTGTGCTTCGGAATTCACAATGTGCATTAACAAAGGTAAGTGAGAATATCTTGATTTTGCATTTGCATCTGTTTGAATGATTTATGAAGTTATGGTTCAATTATTTAATCTTTCAATGTCAATGATGGGAAAATTTGGCTCATCATATGTCTGGTTTAGTACTTGGCAATATTGGGTCGCTTTGGGATTCGCTTTCTTTTCATGGTAGGTAAACTTGCAAGGAGCACAAATCACTTCATAAAAGAACGAGAAAGATGAACTCCTATTCACTAGCAGTAAGGTATTCTTTTTTTAATTTTCATATACAAGTCATTTTCTCACCACTGAATGAGTTTGTGAGATGTTAATGAGAAGGAAAAGTTTTTCCAACATTTCGTAGTTGATCAACAGATAGGAATGTATTTCTTTTCAGTTAAATTGCATATATAATAAATTCCCGTGTAAATGGAGTGAATTTTTTAAAAAAATTAGATAATTAACTAAATCTATCAATCAATGAGTTGTTACAATTATCAAAGAAATATGAATCAGCTATAGCTATCAACTTCACTAAAAATCTTTTTCAGTTCACGCTTTTGCAATGTGGAGAGCTGTGAAGGAAAGATGATATCAAAATTAATTCGGAGGTTTCCTTTTTTGCCAGGTTTTCTTGCCGAGGGCATGCCTTCGTCTTGGACCACAATCTCAGTGTCTGGTTTCACAATATCTGTCACAGAAACTTCAATTTCTCTTCCATCCAACATTGTAACTTCGATTGTTTTCCCTGTGAGAGCCTCTAAAAGGGAAATCTTATGAGTAATTATCAAATCATTTTCTTCCCTTTTGAAAATCGGATGAGGTTTCTCTTCCACCACAATAACTAGATCAGTTGCAGCAGATTTTCTTCGCACTTGGTTTCCTTGTCCTGGGAAAGTTATTACTGTGTCCTTCTTCCAACCAGGCTCTACGTCTATCTTCAATATTTCTTCAACCATCTTTGTTCTTCTGCAAATATATTTAACATAAATATTATAATATATCCCATGTTGATTCGTTAGGCATTGATGAATTAAAGGTGTATAAAAGGTAAGGTACGTCCCTTCAGTGACTTGAGTTATTTTAATAAAAAGACAACCTCAGCCTTTATGTATATCTCTAAAATTTGACATGGTATCAGAGCTATTCAATCAATGAGATACCAGAGGAGGAGAAAAAAGAATATTGTGGCACAAGTACTCCAGGTGAAAAGTTGAAGTCAGTCATTTTGGGGCAACATCAAAATCCCACGTTTGAATGGTTAAGCATTGAATTAAGTGTATATAAAAGATGTGGTATGTTAATTGATTAAAATCATTTTAATAGAAAGGCAACCTCAATCAAAAAGAAAATAGTAACACTTACTTGAACAGGGTCGATGGGTGATCAAGAAGAATATAGTAAAAAAATGAAAATTGACAAACAATTGTGCACCTACAACTAAAAAAAGTAGAAGCGCAGGAAAAAAACCAGAAGATATGACTTGAAGCCTCCGAGGCAAAACATATAGTGCCCCAATTCATCATAGTTCCGCAAAACCAAAAGGGTTAAAAGTTAGTGCAGAATTTTAGTATTTGTCTACCTACATATTAAAACCTTGTTAGTGCAGAATTTTAGTATTTGTCTACCTGCATATTAAAGCCTTGTAACTCACTTAACCTACTTTTCTTATAGCAGACATAGAGATATATATACACTAAAATTATAGAAGATAGCTATCTACGATACGTACCCACGAGAATCAAAAACAGTCCTTGAGTTTCTGAATCTGATTCTGCAACCCTTGTAAAGCTCTTCGAGGCTTAAAGGCAGTTTATTGTATTCGTAATTTACGCTGCTGGTTGCTGGATTCATGTCTTGAAGAGAGAAGAAAAGAATGAAACCAAGAAATTACTTTTGTTGCTCTTCGTGTGACTTTATTCACTGAAACAACAATTTCTATTGCCTAAATTTAATCCGATATGTTCGCAAGGATTTCTCAGAATATAATAACCCGGAGATAATTATGACCACTTAAAGTAAAGATCCGTATAATGATTCGTAAGATCTTTTTAACAATCTAATTTAATTAATCCCTTCCAATTTCATCGCCATAGTTTCTTTCAAACAAATACAAAGGATCTATTTTCTTATATCTTTTTGAATTGTTGGACTTTCAATAAAATTCAAATGAATATTTTATCGGATGATATATTCAAGATATTTCCTACCAAGATGATAAATTAACGATATGATATAAGAGGATACTCTTATAATCTTTTTTTCTCCTTTGCTTCTCAAAATGTCATTTCTACCTTTTAAATTTAAAATAAATTTTTTAGATTTAATATTTTATAAATTAATTATTATAATACTTTATAAATTAATTTTTTTTATTTTATCTGTATTGCAGTTATAAATCTTGTAGATCATATTTTAATAGTTTAAATTAATTTATTTATAAATTTTATAAAATATTGAATCTAAACTATTCATTATTTTAATTTGATAGTGGATATAAGATTATAACAGAAAGAGAAAATGGATATGATAGAGGTAGGATAGGGTACACCACTATATCTGATTAATATCGTAACAAAATATTTGACTGTGACGTCGTATTGGAACGTGATTGATCTGCGCAAACAGATGGCAATGAATTAATACGGAAAAAAAATCTGTAATTATATTAGACGTGTTCAAATTATTATTCTTTTTGGCCGACGAGAAATATTTTTTGCCAGAACCATAAATTATTATTTAGAATCAACAAAATATTTATCGAATAATGTGTTGCTTGATTATTTACAATCAATCACGACAAAATTTAGATAGTAATTAATGTGATTCTTGAGGAACCGGAGGGAGTAATACCAAGTCTCGAGCCCATTAATGTGTTGCTTGATTAACGCAAATGTCAGAAAATTTATTTTAAATATATTTAGCATTAAAAAAAATAGAGATATATTTAGTAAGGGTTAAGGTCCATTTTTTCTATGAAAGTTATTAAACTCGGAAGTTGGTTTTTGAGAAATGTCACCTCGGAAGTTTTTAAATTATAGCAATTTTTTGCGACCACTATCTAGGCTAAGTTTAACCATTAGTTGATCAAATATGCTGAGCTAGTCCACATGCTATCTGTATCATTTTTGTTAATATACAAATTTACCCCGAAAGTTAAGTTCACTCAGGAGCAATGTTGCCACGGATTTTTTTTTTATTCAATACTGGCCCTAAAGTTTCTAAATTGTAGTGATGTTGTCTTAACCATTATAAAGGTTAAGTTTAACTATTATTTAACTAAATATACTAAGCTCGTAGCATAAACAACATTGAATAAGAAGCTACAAAAGGAGAAAGTGATCACGCTCACTAGAAAGTAATGAAGAAAAAGCAGGTACCTATTTGGTTTTCTCTTCATCGTACAATATACTTTTATTTCTTTGATTTTCTTTTATCATTTAGATGGGGTGCATTTTTTAAAAATATTCCTTATTAATAAATCTAACTTGGAAAGAAAATGAAATGGATGATACATGAACTTGCCAGATAAGCATATTCAGCCAACAAATGGGTAAACTTAACTTGGATAATAGTTGGGGTGGAATTGCTATGATTTGGAATATTCTAGGGCACCTTTGCAACTAAACTCAAAAACAAAAAATGGCATGGATGTCATGTGAACTACTAACTCACCATATTTGATCAATTAACAGTCAAACTTAACCTGGATAATAGCTGGGATGAAATTGCTAGGATTTGAAAACTTTCAGGGTGAAATTGGTAAAAAAAACTTTCAGGGCAAAATTTTGATTTTCTTGACAACATCAAAAGTGAAAATGGACCTTAACCCTATTTAGTAAAAACATAAGCCATGAACCAACAAGTTGCTGGTTGAGGTGGTAAGAGGCTTTACCCCCTTAAGGAGAAAACAAGTTCAAATCCTTATAAGCGCGCTTATTGGGAGATGTGAGAACTTTTTACCCTTTAAGTTTGGAGAGAAAATGTTGGAGATGAGGGAGCCTCTTATAAGAGTCCAGAATCGAAGTATGCTTTGCATGACCCATTAAAAGGAATTGGACGCCCAATGACAAGAGCAAAGAAACGTGCCATGAAGGAGGCCTTACAAGGAGTTATTTTGGACCTTCAAGCTAAGGAGAAGCTGTATAAGGCCTAAGATGTACAACTGAGAGATATCATTTATTTATGCACTAAAGAGTTTAGGCTAGCAACCAATGGAGCCCAAATTGAAGATAGCTTCCAAATGGACCAAGAAGGTCTAAAGGGCCTGCAAAGGCTTAAATAGGTGGGCTTGGTTACAAGTGAGCCCAAGTCGCAAGTTGCAGTCATTAGTCCATTTATTGCTTATTATTTTAGTATTTAAGTTGTAATGGGCTGGACGTACATAATTGATTAAGAGCCCATGAATGAAATTTATTTCTTTTTAAAGAGTCTTAGGTGCCATTAATTAATTAAGGCATATTAGGGTATTATTAAATTATCTTTAGGAATTAGCTTTAAAAAACCCACTTATCCTACAATATCCATTAGATTCATTTAAATATACCTATATCTGATTTAAATGGATTCTAATCACCATATCCTCTAAATATCTATTCTTTTATCATATCCTTTAAGTCATTTAAAGGATATTAAATTATTCATTTAGCTAAACAATTCTGATGTTCAGATATTCAACCATTATCTCACCAATATCTGATGTCTTTCCATCCAATCGCTAAAGTAACGTCCCAAATCAGCCATGATCACTAAAGTGACATTTTTTACCTCCTCCATACCTAACCATATTGGGCTTTTGAGCTTTTAGGGTTTTAGCTTATGTTGAGTCTTATTTCCTATTTAAAGCCAAGCATTGTACGTTTAGTTTTCATATTTCAATAAAAGAATTATTCAAGTAGCTTGCTTCCTTGTATTTGTGTGAGGATACTATCAAGCATAAGAGGTTGATCGACTATTGTGTTATACTTGGAGCTCTTGGGCTGTGTTTTCTTTGGGTTCTGAGTTTCATATACCCAGTGTTCTCTGGAACCGGTGTAGGTTATTAGTTTCTAGATCGTTTCTGTGTTGCTCTTTGTTGTTATAATTCACTTCTGTATCTGCTAACCTTTCCTGTAATTTTTTACTTTTGGGTTTTCTAGGGCAGGTTCCTAGTGGGTCTACATAAGAAAAACCCTTGATCTACAAAAAAAATCATAAGCCATGAGGATCTGTTTTTTTCCCCCTAAAGTCCACAAAACACACTCGTGAGTTTTTTTAATTAATTTTGTCTTTTTGATAAGATCCAATTTAGTGTTATCTCACTACTACAAAAAGATTGAAAGGTGGCGCATATTTTGTGGCACTTCTTTAAAGAAGTGCCACAGCTGCCCATTTTTGTTTTTTTGTTTTTTTAATTTTTGGGACCAGCTGTGGCGCTTGGTCCACCAGGCGCCACAGCTGGTGGGGACAATTGTGGCGCCTGGCAAGGCAGGCGCCACAATTGGCCAGCTGTGGCGCCTGGTGGACTAGGCGCCACAGCTGGTCACACCCAAAGGTGGCGCCTGCCTTGCCAGGCGCCACAATTGGGTCCTAAAAAAAAAATTAAATAGAAAAAAAAAGGGGCAGCTGTGGCACTTCTTTAAAGAAGTGCCACAATTGGCTGAATAATGAATTTTTTCAACTCTCCCGCCAATCAGATTTCCCTCCTTTAACTTTACTTTTTATCTTTTCCCTCCCTTTTTCCTTTTTATTCCCTCTTCCTTAGCTCATGTTGACGCCTCTCCCCCGTAAAAGATATCACTTTCTCTTGCACAACAAAAACACACACTCGTCTTCTTCATTAAATTCTCTTGTCCCTTTTTCCATTTTGTTTCGTCTGTCCCCACTTTTGTTCCTAGTTGTTCCCTTTTCTTCATACTCTCTGTCTCTCTTCCTCTTTTGAACCCCACTACAGTTGATCCCTACTCCACTCCACAGCTCACATTTGCTCATCCTCGTCACTCAAGCTAGCGTCACCAACGTAAGAAGAAGATTGTTTCATTCTAGCTTGCTTTGTTTAAATTTTTTTAGTAATCTTTTAATTTACTTAATCAGTTGTTGATGTACTGTGTTCACATATCAAGTTCTTGTATTGTGATATTTTTTATGTTAGCTTTGGAGAGTATTAATGTAAGAACATTATTGTTGAGGAAATGACAATAAATATATTGTTGTGTAAGAAAATTATTGTTGGGGAACTTGAATTTTAAATGTGAAAATTATATATATATATATATAATAGGTTGAAATATAAAATAGAAAGATTGAAAATTTGAGAGATGATAAATATGAAAGCAACTCATTATAAAATAAAGCTTCACAATCAGGAAGCAAAAAAAAGGGCCACAGGAAAGAAAAGAAAAAGAAAACGCAAAAAAAAAAAAAAAAAAAGGCCTTCTGTGGCGCCTGGTCAGCCAGGCGCCACAGGAGGGATGCCTCCTGTGGCGCCTGGCTGCCCAGGCGCCACAGGAAGGTAGCCTCCTGTGGCGCCTGGCTGACCAGGCGCCACAGAAGGCCTTTTTTTTTTTTTTTTTTTGCGTTTTCTTTTTCTTTTCTTTCCTGTGGCCCTTTTTTTTGCTTCCTGATTGTGAAGCTTTATTTTATAATGAGTTGCTTTCATATTTATCATCTCTCAAATTTTCAATCTTTCTATTTTATATTTCAACCTATTATATATATATATATATAATTTTCACATTTATATAATTAAATATACATATAATATTATTTTTATTTAATTATTATGTTATCGGTCCGACCACCGGTCTGACCGGTTCGACCATGTGACCCATGACCCGATAGCCTTTCCGGTTCGACGTTCGGTCCGGCTTTTAAAACATTGGTAGGAATGTGTGCAAGGTATCAATCCAATCCTAAGGTATCTCATGCAGAGACAGTAAAAAGAATTTTCAAATATCTAGGAGATACTTTAGAGCTTGGTCTTTGGTATCCGAAAAGAGGGAACGAGTATTTAATGGCATATTCAGATTCAGATCACGGTGGATATAAAACTGACAGAAAGAGTACCAGTGGTCAATGTCAATTTCTCGGGGGCTCTCTAGTGTCATGGTTCAGCAAGAAGCAGAATACAATTTCATTATCTTCAACTGAAGCTGAATATATAGCTGTGGCAAGTTGCTGTTCTCAAGTGCTATGGTTAAAACAACAACTTCAAGATTTGGGAATTTATTTAAAAGAAATTCCAATTTATTGTGATAACACTAGCACGATAAGCTTGGCAAAGAATCCTGTACAACATTCAAGGACCAAGCATATAGACATTCGACATCACTTCATTCGAGATCATGTTCAAAAGAGAGATGTCAAAGTGGAATTCATACCAACTCATCTTCAACTTGCGGATATTTTCACAAAACCAATTGCAAAAGATCAATTCCGATATATTCGAAGAGAATTGGGAATGGTTAATCCCAATGAGTTGTAAGTTTTCTTGTTAAAAAGTTTAATTAAATGTTTCTTTTGATGATAACCATACTGACTTTAGCATCGGAGTGTTCAAAATTTGTTTTTGCAGGACTGTCACTCGAGCACTGAGGGTGCTGCTCGAGTGATGAGCTGTGTCACTCGAGCACAAGCAGCTCTGCTCGAGCACAGCACTATTAAAAATGCTCTGCTTTATGACATGAAAAACAGAGGTTAACAGAGGAGATGAGAATATCAAGAGACTATATCAAAAGCAATAGTGAGAATTGAACTCACTCGCGAGTGAGGAATGTTAGATCCCAAGTTTTGATGATAACAATAATTCAAGTATGTGTAAAACATGTTTTTAGAAGGTTAAGAAAAGATTCCAAATTACCAAATGCATATTTGAAGTTTGCTGATATCTGCTGTGAAATTGCACTTGAGTGCTCGAGCATGAAATCTGCACTCGAGCACAAATCACTTCTGTACTCGAGCAGGTGTGAGAGAAAGCCAGGAAGTAAGTACCCGAGAGGGATTCTCCCTTTATATTCAATGGATCACTTGAAGCACAAGGGATGCACTCGAGCAGTGAAGTCATTCTCACTCGAGCACGTATGAGAGTGAGGGCATGCGAGTGCTTGGCCGAGAGCAAGTAATGGCATGCTTCCTCTCCTCACTCGAGCAAGGCATGCGAGTGCTTGGCCGAGAGCAAGTTAAGGTATGCTTCCATCATTCACTCGAGAAAGGCACTGCGAGTACTTGGCCGAGAGTCTTGAAGTTCAGAAAAGTACAAGTGTGCTCGAGCACACTCATCCATGCTTGGAGTGACTCGTCCATGCTTGCGAGTAATATTTTCATCCCTCTCCAATTCATATGCGAGTGCTTGTTCAAGAGAGCATATTCCTTGAGAATATGCTTCTCACTCGAGCAGAGGTAAGTGTGCTCGAGTGAGGGCCAAAATCACTCGCGAGTGAAAATTCTATCCCTCTGGAATTCTGCTGCGAGTGATGGTTTAGAGAGCATATTCCTTGAGAATATGCTTCTCACTCGAGCAGAGGTAAGTGTGCTCGAGTGAGGGTCCATATCACTCGCGAGTACAAATTCTCACTCTTGTCAAAATGGTATGCGAGTGATGACCCGAGAAGACATTCCCTGTGTAAAGTACAAAGATCACTCGAGCAGAGATTTTGTGCTCGAGTGAGACCTCTCTTCACCCGCAAGTGAAGATATTTTCTCTCTATTCTTCCATACAAGCACAACCCGATAACAGAGGCTTATGAAGGAAAATAGGAGATCACTCGAGGTGAGACTTTCATGCTCGAGTGATGCCCTGTTTAACCACAGAAAATGCTAAGTATCACAACGTTCATTACGAATATAGTTTATTGTTATTAATTCATATCATCATTACTTTTTATCTTTTTTTAACATTGTTTTGAATGTTTTAAGAGGATGATACAGGAATATGAACGTTTGAATTAAGCCACATGAGAAAAGTGATACAACGGCAGACAAGATGATTATAAACACGCTGGCACCTACCGCACTCAGTTTATTCCATTTCAACATGCACGTGCCTGCCAATATTTTCAAAAGACCCGCTCCTCCAACATTGAGTGTTCAAACGGGCAAAAACTGAGGAGGCTCTATATATACAGAAATTCAAGGAGAACAAATATAGACATACACATACGCAGAGAACGAAGTAGCACAAGAATTCACAAGCTCATATCAATTCTCTGTTCTTCATCTAATTTCTCTGTATACACTTTTGATCTTCAGTGTTTATCCATTTACTCTGTAAGAGAGTCTTCATACAAACTCAAAATACTATATTTGTGTGATCTCAAGATATTGGGATCTTGAGAGGGTAGTTATTCCTTACGAGAGAAGCAGTTGAGAGAAATCCTTGTAGTGTCTTTCACTCATAAGCCTTATAAGATACAAGCAGGAGAGAACGTTGTTGTTCATAAGACTTACAGTGGTGTAAGCGGAAGAAAACGTTGCTGCTCATAAGTTTTGTATACATAAGCAAGTGAGAAGAGTCATAGGTTGTTTCTCTGCACATAAGACTTGTCGTAAGGGGGAGAGAAGTTTCTTGTTGAGAGAATATTTCTGCTCGTAGTCCATTCAAGGACAATTGTTGTTTTGTGGCGTTCTGAGAGCCCATTGAATCTTGGAGATATTGTGAAAAGCTCAGTAGGTCTTGATCTCTGAGGACTGGACGTAGGCATTGTTGTTAGGCCGAACCAGTATAACTCTCTGTGTTTAAATCTTTTCTACTCTACTCTATTCACTATATTTACATATCACTATCTCAAACGAAAAATTTATAACATCACCCAATTCACCCCCCTCTTGGGTGAAGCTTGCCTCTTACATTTGGTATCAGAGCCACGTCTTCTCCGAAGAGCCTAACAGCTTGAGAAGGATCCGATAAATGGCAACAATGGGTGAAAATATCCTTCCAGACGGTGCTTCAATCACTAGACCTCCTGGTTTTGCTGGAGAACATTTTTCGTTCTGGAAAGCCAAATTCAGAGTGTTTGTGATGGCCAACGAATACGGATTATGGAATGTTATACAAGATGGTGACTATGTTCCAGTGAAGAAAATCGAAGATAGAGCAGTTAAAAAGAGTCCAGATGAATTTGACGAAAATGACAAGAGGTTAGTAACATTAAATAGCAAAGCCATTTTAATGATACAGAGTGCTCTTAGTCAAAAAGAATATTTTCGTATATGTACTCTACCTACTGCCAAAGATATGTGGGATGCCCTTGAAATTGCTCACGAAGGTACATCTGGAATCAAAGAAAATAGGATCAATACTTTAATTATAGAGTATGATTTATTTCGTATGAAATCTGGAGAAAGTATATCAGAATTTGAACTAAGGTATACTCATCTTGTTAATCAATTATCTGCTCTTGGAAAGTCGTTTGATCAAAATTCCCAGGTAAGAAAAATTCTTAATATTCTTACGAAAGAATGGGAAGCAAAAGTGACAGCCATCGAAGAAGCCAAAGGAGAGTCTATGAGATCCGTAGCTGCTCTCTTTGGTAGTCTTTCCGAATATGAAGGTAAGTTAAGATTCAAAAAGGAACTTGAAGAAGTCGATGATAGAAAGAAAAAGGGAGTTGCATTTAAAGCTAGTAAAGAAGAAGAAGAAACTTCCGAGAATGAAGATATTCCTAGTGATGATGAAATGGGAATGATCGTGAGAAAGTTCAAGAAATTCTACCGAAGAGGACAAAGGAATTTCAAGAATTATCAAGGCGGACCAAGCAAGAAAGAAAACAAAGAACACCAAATAGTATGCTATGAATGTGGAAAACCAGGACACATCAAATCTGAATGCTTCAGAAACAAAGACAAAAAGAAGCAGAAAAAGAAAGCATATATATCATCTATTTGGGGTGATAGTTCGTCAGACGAAGAAAATGACAACGACGAAGTAGCTAATCTATGTTTGGTAGCTAAGGAAGAAGAATCAGACTCTGAGGTAAGTGACTCTGAACCCTCTTATAATGAATTGTTATCTGAATATAATGCATTGCATACAGAGTTTATTAAAGTTGCTAAAGAAATGGTTAGTTATAAGAAGAAAGTAAAAGAATTAGAAAGTAATGTCATATCATCACATGAAATGTGTAAGGAGAAAGATAAGAAAATAGAAGACTTAACAAAGATTGTTGAAAAATTTACTAAAGGAAGTGAAACTCTCAAGGTTATCTTAAGCTCTCAGAAAGTTTCCTTTGATAAATCTGGAATTGGATATAATGCTGTGCATGATAAGAATAAGAAGAGTAGTAGAGACTATCTTAAATATTTTAGGAATTCTGTGCATACATCAAATCCATTTGTGTCATGCAATTTTTGTAATAGGAAAGGACATTATACTTCATCGTGTTATTTCAAAAAGGGAAAAGTTGTTGGAACATATAAATGGGTTCCGAAAGGGACACATTTTCCAAGTACTAACCACAAAGGACCCAAGAAAGTGTGGGTACCTAAAACTTGATCATCTTATTCTAGGTATGTCTCAAAGCATCTCGAGCGAACAAATGGTATATTGATAGTGGATGTTCGAGACACATGACTGGTGACAAAAATAAGTTCACCATGTTTGAACCTAGAGAAGGAGGAAAGGTGACTTTTGGAGGAAATCAATCCGGACGTATTGCTGGAATTGGTGAAGTGGGAAGAACATATGGCTTTCAAATCAACGGAGTATATTATGTTGAAGGTTTATGCCACAATCTCTTAAGCGTGAGCCAAAGCACTGACAAAGATAACTGGGTGATTTTCGACTCGAAAGAATGCTTGATAGTCAATAAGAAAGATCTACCTCTAAACAAAGAAACTATCAAGGCAAAAATCCGAGCTCAAAGGGACGGTAATTGTTATACAATTGACTTTAATTCAAATTCTTCTGAAAATTGTTTTCTGAGTCGATCAGAGGAAAGTTGGTTATGGCATAAGCGTTTGGCTCATGTCAATATGAATCAACTTGACAAATTGATCAGAAAAGATTTAGTTGTTGGCCTTCCGAAGCTAAAATTCAAAGATAACATGATTTGTGAAGCATGTCAAAAAGGCAAACAAACTAAATCTTCTTTTAAAACAAAATATGAAATTCCTACTTCAAAACCTTTACAATTACTTCATATGGATTTGGTAGGACCTGCAAGAGTAAAAAGTTTTGGAGGAAATTTATATACGTTAGTAATTGTAGATGATTTTACTAGATTTGCTTGGACTATATTCATTGCCTCAAAAGATGAAACTTTTGCTGAATTTATTATGTTTGCCAAAAAGGTTCAAAATGAGAAAGGTATTTCTATTGTCTCTATTAGAACAGATCATGGAGGAGAATTTGATAATCAATTATTTGAAGATTACTGCAACAACGAGGGGATAGATCACAACTTCTCTGCTCCTAGAACACCTCAACAAAATGGAGTAGTGGAAAGGAAGAACAGAGTGCTTACAGAAATGGCAAGAGCTTTACTTAATGAAAAAGAAATGTCACAAGTGTTCTGGGCAGATGCAATGAGTACTGCATGCTATATTTCAAACAGAGCATATATTCGTAAATCTCTTGGAAAGACACCATATGAACTCTACAAAGGAAGAAAGCCAAATATTGCTCATCTTCATATCTTCGGGTGTAAGTGTTTCATTCACAACAATGGTAAGGAAAATCTAGGTATATTTGATTCTAAGTCTGATGAAGGTATTTTTCTAGGATATTCAAATAGAAGTAAAGCTTATAGAGTTTTCAATAAAAGAACATGTACTATTGAAGAATCTATTCATGTTGTGTTTGATGAAATTGAATCTCAGACAAAAATCAATGATGAAGAAGAAATGGATTCAATCAAGAAAAATAAATCTATTTCAAAACAGGTTGTTTTTGAAACAAATGATCTTCAAAATTTGGAAGATGTTAATGATCTTGATCAACCTAAAGCATGGAGACATGTGAAGGATCATCCCATTGATCAAGTTATAGGAGATATTCATGAAGGTGTCAAAACCAGAAATAGAATCCTCAATGAGGTAACATTTTCTGCTTTTATTTCTGAGATTGAACCTTCTAATATAGAAGAAGCTTTATCTGATAATGATTGGGTGATTGCTATGCAAGAAGAATTAAATCAATTTCAAAGAAATCAAGTTTGGGATTTGGTTCCTCGACCTAAAGACCATACGGTTATAGGAACCAAATGGGTTTTCAAAAACAAACTTGATGAATCAGCAATCATTGTGAGAAATAAAGCAAGATTGGTAGCCAAAGGCTATAATCAAGAAGAAGGTATTGATTATGAGGAAACATATGCTCCAGTGGCAAGATTGGAAGCAATACGAGTACTCTTAGCCTTTGCTTGCATCAAAAATTTTAAACTTTATCAAATGGATGTAAAAAGTGCTTTTCTAAATGGTTATATTATGGAGGAAGTATACGTCGAATAGCCTCCTGGTTTTGAAGATGAAACGAAACCCGATTATGTCTTCAAACTTAAGAAAGCATTATATGGTTTGAAACAAGCTCCCAGAGCTTGGTATGAAAGACTAAGCAAATTTCTTCTTGATCAAGGTTTTGTCAGAGGTAAAGTTGATACAACTTTATTCATCAAACATAACAAAAATGATATTCTAATAGTTCAAATTTATGTTGATGATATTATCTTTGGTGCTACTAACGAATCTATGTGTCAAGATTTCTCTAAGATTATGCAGGGAGAATTTGAAATGTCCATGATGGGAGAATTGAACTTCTTTCTTGGACTTCAGATCAAACAAAAGAAGAATGGCATATTTATATCTCAGACAAAGTATTTGAAAGAATTGCTGAAGAAATATGGTCTAGATAATGCTAACGGAGCTGATACTCCAATGAGTTCTACAACATTGTTGGATGCTGATGTAAAGGGACCTAGCTTCAACATTACAAAATATAGAGGAATGATTGGTTCATTACTCTATCTTACAGCAAGCAGGCCAGATATTCAGTTCAGTGTAGGAATGTGTGCAAGGTATCAATCCAATCCTAAAGTATCTCATGCAGAGACAGTAAAAAGAATTTTCAAATATCTAGGAGATACTTCAGAGCTTGGACTTTGGTTTCCAAAGAGAGGGAACGCGTATTTAATAGCATATTCAGATTCAGATCACAGTGGATATAAAACTGACAGAAAGAGTACCAGTGGACAATGTCAATTCCTCGGAGGTTCTCTAGTATCATGGTTCAGCAAGAAGCAGAACACAGTTTCATTATCTTCGACTGAAGCTGAATATATAGCTGTGGCAAGTTGCTGTTCTCAAGTGCTATGGTTAAAACAACAACTTCAAGATTTGGGAATTTATTTAAAAGAAATCCCAATCTATTGTGATAATACTAGCACAATAAGCTTGGCAAAGAATCTTGTACAACATTCAAGAACCAAGCATATAGACATTCGACATCATTTCATTCGAGATCATGTTCAAAAGAAAGATGTCAAAGTAGAATTCATACCAACTCATCTTCAACTTGCGGATATTTTCACAAAACCAATTGCAAAAGAACAATTTCTCTATATCCGAAGAGAATTGGGAATGGTTAATCCCAATGAGCTGTAAGTTTTCTTGTTAAAATGTCTAATTAAGTGTTTTGTTTTGATGATAACCATACTGACTTTAGCATCGGAGAGGTCAAAATTGTTTTTGCAGGATTCTCACTCGAAGCACAGAGGGTGCTGCTCGAGTGATGAGCTGTGTCACTCGAAGCACAAAAAGGACTGCTCGAGCACAGCACTATTTTTGATACTCTGCTTCCTAACATGGAAAACAGAGGTTAACAGAGGAGTTATTAATACCAAGGGAATATATTATAAACTACAGTGAGAATTGAGCTCACTCGCGAGTGAGGAAGTCTCACTCGAGCATGGTATGAACATGCTTGAGGTGAGAAATGCCTGCTCGAGTGAGGAAGAAGAATTTATTTGCAAAAATGATCAAACTCATGGTTACTCAAATGATCTTGGAGGATTTGAGTACAAAGGTGCAAAATATGTCAAGGAATCCACAATCCAGGTATGTTCTACTTGTTTCCTTATTTTTCCAGAACATCACTCGAGCACAGATAGAACACTCGCGAGCACAATATGAACATCACTCGAGCACTAGGGTTCATGCTCGAGCACTGTCACTTATATCAGTTGCTGGGGAGCTCAGAACGTTGCACTTCCTCCTCTCACTCGAAGTGCTCTCTCACTCGAAAGACACAACTCTTCATCTTCAACCGTTTTCTCATCATTCAATCACGTCCTCCTGATTCAAATCGACGTTACAACCTCTCAATCTTCTATAAGAAGTGATTCTTGTCTTCTGCATTCTTCACTTGTGCCCTAATCTCTCTTGTATTTTTTTTTTCTTTCAAAAACAAAAAGTTCTTGTTTCTCTTCCACTTTTCCAATGGCAAGAAAAAAGTTACCCTCTATTCCTCAAAAGTCTCATTCTCCTTCTTCCACTCACTCTGCTGCCAGTGAGTCCGGAACCCCTGAACTTACTCCTCCATCTCCCAAAAACTCTCCCTCACCTTCACCTCCTCCTAAGCCCAAAACCAAGAAGAGGACTCCGAAAACACATCCAAAGCCTAAAGTTCCAAAGAAAGACCAACCTCCTCAAAAGAAACCAAAGGGTGTGGTCTTCAAGGAACCCTTAATCAAGGAACCTATAATCACCTGGTCTCAATCCAAAGAGGTACAAGGGAAGGGAAAGAAGAAGGATTCAGAGCAACCCCAATCATCCTCTTCTTCTGGAGATACCTTCAGTAAACAACTCAGGGAAGCAATAGAAAAATCCAAATTGGACAAGATAGTTGGGAAAATCACATCTCAGGCCGGTGTTTCAAGTTCACATCAAGTCAAGCACCCAAGTGCTTCTGCTTCTGGAGCACCTACTGCCTCCCAAGCACCAGTGGATGACCAACTCACTAGTCCTCCTGAGGGATTCAATGTGACAGAGCTTAAGGCTTTACCACAGAAGGTATATGATGATGAATTCAAACATAGACATTTCTGCCCAGTAGTATATGTTGATTTGGATTATCTGAAAAAGAATAGTCATTTGGACTTGTATCCTTACCTTCAGTACTATGCTCCCTGGCTAAATATTCATATGCCATATTCCCCCACTGTTGTGAAAACATTTTACAGCAATATGAAAGTTCATAATATTATGTCTATATCTGGTGATCTAATTGAAGAAGTTGTATCTACAACCATTAGAGGGAAATTCATTATGATTTCTGCCAAAATCATTAATGATTTGCTTGGTTATGTTGCACCTCCTACTGATCCACCCACATTCTCTGCCAATGAAACTTTTAACATTTTGAGACCAAAAGACCCAATTGGCCCCCTCACATTCAAGCCTATTGATATGCCTGATAATCACAGAATCCTTCATTACATTTACTCCCAGAGCATAATCAATAAATCCAAAAACTTTACCCACTTTGCACAAAAGGATTACTATCTATTGGCTTCATTGGTGGCTGGGCAACAAAGGAATGTAGGGGAGATCATTTTTAGTGAGATGAGAAGGTTTCGATTTTCTTCAACAAGATCCACAACCATACCATACCCTCAACTTGTTTCCTTCATCTTGATGAAAAACAAAATCTGGTACTTGGAAGGAAAAGAAAGGGTTCTCATCTCAAGGTTTGGAAAGACTCAATTAACTCACATGGGTATCAATCTTCCGGTGAGTCGGACCAAAGCCACATCAAAAAGGGAAGCCACTCCATCCAGAGGAGATGAGGCACAATCATCTGCACAAGGCCCTATTCCTCCTCCTTCATTTCTCAATGCCTCTCTGTCCAATTATCTGACTGAGGTAATTAATCATGCTGTGTCAAGTTTGAAGAAGGAGCTAGTGACTGAGTATGAGAAGCTTGTGGAGAAGATGGAAACACAAGTCGTTAAATTGGTAGATCAGGCCAATCTTAACTTTGAACTGATGTTCAAAACACAAGATGAGATGTCACAGAGGATCACTAATATGGAGACTTTCCTGCATTCACATTTTCCCTCCTCATCTTCCGGGGTGCCTCCAGAGACCACTCATACTTCACCTCCTCATCCAGAGACTCATGTCCTATTCACTGATCCTGAATCCAATGTTGATGTCACATTTAATCCTGACCAGCCCATTGACCCTCTCTCTGCCATGATATCTTTTGTTCCACCTCCAGATACCCCTTCTGATGTTGACAAAACGGGGGAGAAGGATGTGTGATGTATTCTGAGCTTTCTGTAGGCTGTAGGGTGTATATGGGTGTTTGGGTAGTTCTCTGTATTGGGTAGGATTTGATATGTAGGTCATTTTACTATTTTGAAGTTATATTCTGAAATTATCTTGTTGTTCAAGTTTGTTGCAATTAATGACATGTTTCAAGTTTTTAAATTCTTGTTAAGTTATTTACCTCATACTATACTTATCTTGGCTATTAAGTGTCTAAAGGAAACATTGTAGGAAAACTTGATATGCATTTTGGAAACTTTGAAGAAATTTCAAAACTTTTCAATTTCATACAATTTCTTTTAAACCTTCATCACAAAGAGTTTTGTCATCATCAAAAAGGGGGAGAATGTTAGATCCCAAGTTTTGATGATAACAATAATTCAAGTATGTGTAAAACATGTTTTTAGAAGGTTAAGAAAAGATTCCAAATTACCAAATGCATATTTGAAGTTTGCTGATATCTGCTGTGAAATTGCACTTGAGTGCTCGAGCATGAAATCTGCACTCGAGCACAAATCACTTCTGTACTCGAGCAGGTGTGAGAGAAAGCCAGGAAGTGAGTACCCGAGAGGGATTCTCCCTTTATATTCAATGGATCACTTGAAGCACAAGGGATGCACTCGAGCAGTGAAGTCATTCTCACTCGAGCACGTATGCGAGTGAGGGCATGCGAGTGCTTGGCCGAGAGCAAGTTAAGGTATGCTTCCATCATTCACTCGAGAAAGGCACTGCGAGTACTTGGCCGAGAGTCTTGAAGTTCAGAAAAGTACAAGTGTGCTCGAGCACACTCATCCATGCTTGGAGTGACTCGTCCATGCTTGCGAGTAATATTTTCATCCCTCTCCAATTCATATGCGAGTGCTTGTTCAAGAGAGCATATTCCTTGAGAATATGCTTCTCACTCGAGCAGAGGTAAGTGTGCTCGAGTGAGGGCCAAAATCACTCGCGAGTGAAAATTCTATCCCTCTGGAATTCTGGTGCGAGTGATGGTTTAGAGAGCATATTCCTTGAGAATATGCTTCTCACTCGAGCAGAGGTAAGTGTGCTCGAGTGAGGGTCCATATCACTCACGAGTACAAATTCTCACTCTTGTCAAAATGGTATGCGAGTGATGACCCGAGAAGACATTCCCTGTGTAAAGTACAAAGATCACTCGAGCAGAGATTTTGTGCTCGAGTGAGACCTCTCTTCACTCGCAAGTGAAGATATTTTCTCTCTATTCTTCCATACAAGCACAACCCGATAACAGAGGCTTATGAAGGAAAATAGGAGATCACTCGAGGTGAGACTTTCATGCTCGAGTGATGCCCTGTTTAACCATAGAAAATGCTAAGTATCACAACGTTCATTACGAATATAGTTTATTGTTATTAATTCATATCATCATTACTTTTTATCTTTGTTTAACATTGTTTTGAATGTTTTAAGAGGATGATACAGGAATATGAACGTTTGAATTAAGCCACATGAGAAAAGTGATACAACGGCAGACAAGATGATTATAAACACGCTGGCACCTACCGCACTCAGTTTATTCCATTTCAACATGCACGTGCCTGCCAATATTTTCAAAAGACCCGCTCCTCCAACATTGAGTGTTCAAACGGGCAAAAACTGAGGAGGCTCTATATATACAGAAATTCAAGGAGAACAAATATAGACATACACATACGCAGAGAACGAAGTAGCACAAGAATTCACAAGCTCATATCAATTCTCTGTTCTTCATCTAATTTCTCTGTATACACTTTTGATCTTCAGTGTTTATCCATTTACTCTGTAAGAGAGTCTTCATACAAACTCAAAATACTATATTTGTGTGATCTCAAGATATTGGGATCTTGAGAGGGTAGTTATTCCTTACGAGAGAAGCAGTTGAGAGAAATCCTTGTAGTGTCTTTCACTCATAAGCCTTATAAGATACAAGCAGGAGAGAACGTTGTTGTTCATAAGACTTACAGTGGTGTAAGCGGAAGAAAACGTTGCTGCTCATAAGTTTTGTATACATAAGCAAGTGAGAAGAGTCATAGGTTGTTTCTCTGCACATAAGACTTGTCGTAAGGGGGAGAGAAGTTTCTTGTTGAGAGAATATTTCTGCTCGTAGTCCATTCAAGGACAATTGTTGTTTTGTGGCGTTCTGAGAGCCCATTGAATCTTGGAGATATTGTGAAAAGCTCAGTAGGTCTTGATCTCTGAGGACTGGACGTAGGCATTGTTGTTAGGCCGAACCAGTATAACTCTCCGTGTTTAAATCTTTTCTACTCTACTCTATTCACTATATTTACATATCACTATCTCAAACGAAAAATTTATAACATCACCCAATTCACCCCCCTCTTGGATGAAGCTTGCCTCTTACAAGGAACTCTCACTCGAGCATGATATGAACATGCTTGAGGTGAGGAGTGCCTGCTCGAGTGAAGAAGAAGAATTTCTTCTCAAAAGCTATCCAAATCATGGTTACTCAAATGATCTTGGAGGATTTGAGTACAAAGATACAAAAATATGTCAAGAAATCCACAATCCAGGTACGTTTTACATGTTTCTTTATTTTTCCAGAAGATCACTCGAGCACAGATAGAACACACTCGAGCACAGTATGAACATCACTCGAGCACTAGGGTTCATGCTCGAGCACTGTCACTTATATCAGTTATGGGGGAGATCAAAAATGCCAAGTCTCACAACATTCATTCCGAATATGGTTTATTGTTATTTATTCATATCATCATTACTTATTATCATTGTTTAATATTACTTTGAATGTATTATAAGTGTGATACAGGAAAATGAACGTTTGAAATTAGCTGTTACGGAGAAAGTCAAATAGCGGCAGACAATATGATTACAAACACGTTCGCACCTACCGCATTAACAATATTCAAACATGCGCGTGTTCTTCTACATTTGCAAAAGTCCCGCTCCTCAAATGTTGATTTTAAAAACGGGCAAAAACTGAAGCAACTATATATACAGAGATTCAAGGAGAACATAAACAAGAACGTAGCACAAGAATTCACAAGCTTATACACGAGTCTCTGCTATTCATCATTTTCTCTGTATACACATTGATCTTCAGTGTTTATTCATTTGCTCTGTAAGAGAGTCTTCATACAATTCAAATTCTATGTTTATATGATCTTAAGGTATTGGGACCTTGAGAGGGTAGTTTTTTTTCCTTACGAGAGAAGCAGTTGAGAGAATTCCTTGTTGTGTCTTCCACTCATAAGCTTTATAAGATACAAGCAGGAGAGAACGTTGCTGCTCGTAAGACTTACAGTGGTGTAAGCAGGAGAGAACGTTGCTGCTCATAAGTCTTGTATACATAAGCAAGTGAGAAGGGTCATAGGTTGTTTTTCTGCACGTAAGACTTGTCGTAAGGGGGAGAGAAGTTTCTTGTTGAGAGAATATTTCTGCTCGTAGTCCGTTCAAGGACGATTGTTGTTTTGTGGCATTCTGAGAGCCCATTGAATCTTGGAGGTATAGTGAAAATCTCAGTAGGTCTTGATCTCTGAGGACTGGACGTAGGCCTGGTTGTTAGGCCGAACCAGTATAACTCTCTGTGTTCAAATCTTCTCAACTCTACTCTATCCACTATATTTTTCATATCACCACATCAAGCGAAAAATTTTTAACATCACCCAATTCACCCCCTCTTGGGTGAAGCTTGCCTCTTACACTTTTATATCAACTATCCAGTTCGTGTGTATTCTCAAAAATTGATCTAAGATCAGGGTATCATTAGCTACGAGTGAAAGCAGAAGATGTTCCAAAGACTGCTTTTCAGACCAGGCATGGTCATTATGAGTTCTTGGTGATGCCATTTGGGCTAACCAATACACCTGCGATTTTCATGGATTACATGAACCGTATGTTTCGACAATATCTGGATCAATTCGTTGTGGTATTCATTGATGATATTCTGATATACTCTAAGAGTAGAGAAGAGCATGAGCATCATTTGAGAATTGTATTGAATACATTGCGTGAGAAGCAGCTCTATGCCAAATTGAGTAAATGCGAGTTTTGCCTATCAGAAGTAAAATTCCTAGGCCATGTTATCTCACAAGAAGGGGTCTCTGTAGATCCTAGTAAAGCGGAAGTAGTACTGGACTGGAAAAGGCCAGAATCTGTGACAGAGGTACGTAGTTTTCTGGGTCTTGCTGGTTACTATCGGAGATTCATTCAGAATTTTTAGACACCATTTGCCTATTTAAAACATCCATACAAATCGGCTGCCCTGTACAGAGTTTCAATGGACAGAGTTTTCAACTTTTGGACAATTGTTCCCAATGGTTCCAATTTCACAATAAACACTCTCCCCACACGAATTTTCACAAGGAAGCCATTGAAATCATTAAAATATCCAAATTCCCATCACACATTCTCCAAAAGTGTTTATTCAACAATAATTACATCCACTTTTGAAGTCATTAGCCCTTAATCACTTTTTGGGATATTATAGTCACTAACTCATTTTGGGATTTCAAAATATAGATAAAATGACTTTAATACCCTCCCCTCTTAAAAGAATTCCATTTACTTTGTAACTTAGATATTTCAATATATATCAATGTTAATATTTAATAAAATAAAATATAATTTGCCTATATAGTTTAACTTTAAATATATTAACTAGAACCGTAAGGAAAAAAAGCATACAACAAGGAGTTCATTTTATTCAATTGAATTTTTTCCCAAAAATTTTATAATATATATCAATATGAAAAATATTTTTTAATAAATATATTATCTATAAATTTTACTATATTTGTTTCATATATAAAGTTTTCTTAAAGTTCTATATTCCAATATGTAAAGCATTTTATGAAAGTTTAAGTGAACTTAATTCACCTAATAAAAAATGAAATTTTAAGTATATTTAATATCTTGTTAACTAGCATATTAACAGTGGAAACTATTTTTTTTACAATATGTGTGTCTAGTTCAGTTCCCTCTTTATGTATGTATGTATGTATGTATGTATGTATGTATGTATGTATGTATGTATGTATGTATGTATGTATGTATGTATGTATGTTAACAGTGGAAACTATTTTTTTACAATATGTGTCTAGTTCAATTCCCTCTTTATGTATGTATGTATGTATGTATGTATGTATGTATCGTATTTATAACTACCCAAGAATAATTGGCAATGAAGCTAGTCAAAAATATTTTTTTATATTCTCAACATTGAGCTGAAAAAAATTTAATTAGTGTTGGGATTATGCTTTCCTTTTTGTTTTATTTTATTTTCTTTCTTTTTTTTCAGAATCACATTTTTTGATTTAAGCTAATCATATTTTATTATATATTGATATTTTGAACATATTATTATTATTAAAAAAAAAAGTTACAACCACTAATATTTTATTGATTTTTTTATGTTTAATTTGTGTTTGTAGTTTTAGCTCATCAGTCTATTGAAACTTTTATTTACGGTATGTTTTTTAAATTTTGAGCTTACAAATGTGATTTTAGTTGAATTTAATAATAGTTAGTTGTAATTTGTAGGTGTTCTAATGATTGTTATGGATTAGTTACATAAGTAAAATAATTATTTATATATTCTTAACACTTGTATTTTATTTATTGACTTGTAATGTTTTCTAATTTACCTATAATATGTTGTGGCAAATATGGTTTCTTTCATTATAAGCTGTGAAAAATTATTATAATACTATGGGAATAATTAATGGATTATTTATCAATTAAAACATAGAGTTTAAGACTTAGAAAGCTTCAATTTTGAAGATTTCATGTTGTGAATTTTATTTTAAAATTGGTAAGAGAATATAAAAGTAATTAGTAAATGCAATAGTCATACAACTAACCACGTACGATTTTTTAAAAATAGATTGAAGGTATAGATGGATCGTAAATGGATGTCATCTAATCGGTGTTCAAGGGAATACATAGATAGGGTGAAAGATTTTTTTACATTTGCAATCGAGCACACAAAATATCCTGACAAAATCTTGTATCCTTGCTTATATTGTTGTTTTGGAAAGCGGATTAGTCCACTTGATTTGCTAGATCATTTAGTGTGTTATGGTATTGATCAAACATATATACGATGGACAAGGCATGGTGAGACGAACGATGCATGTAGTGATCGGGTGCATACCACGAGTGGTGCTTCAGATGAATTTGATCAAAGCATGTTTGATGAAGATGATGTTCTTGAAGAAATGCTAAATGTGGTTGAAAGGGTGCTTCATAAATGCCCTAACGAATTTGAGAAGTTGAAAATTGATGCAAATAAACTATTGTATGCTGGTAGTACTAATACACAGGATTGCTAGAAGTGTTGAAGTTGTAAAACTTTATAGCTCGCTATGGATTGAGTGATTCGGGTTTCACCGCACTACTTGAACTGTTGCAAGAAATGCTTCCAGAAGAAAATGTACTTCCTACCAAGACATACGAGGCAAAGCGAATTCTTTGCTCTACAATCGATATGGGATATGAGAAGATACATTCATGTCCTAACGATTGTGTATTATTTCAAAATCAATATACAATGTTGGACAAGTGCCCTAAATGTAACTCATCTCGATATAGGAAGAAGAAAGGAAAAAGTCGTTTGAAGGTCCTATGGTATTTTCCCATTATTCTGAGATCCAAGTGACTGTACAGTAATGCAAAGATTGCTAAACAGTTGACATGGCATACAGATGAAAGGATTAAAGACATGAAGCTTAGGCACCCTGCAGATGCTCCTCAATGGAAAAAAAATTGATCATGAGTACCCTGACTTTGCATATGAAGTAAGGAACCTTCACCTTGCACTATCAACTAATGTAATTAATCCGCATGGTATTCAAAGTAGTACACATAGCATATGGCCAGTGATATTGATGGTTTATAACCTTCCTTCATACTTGATCATGAAATGTAAATTTATGATGTTGTCCATGTTAATTTCTGGCCAAGGCAACCTGGGAATGATATAGATGTATACTTGGCTCCTTTAATTGATGACTTGAAGCTGCTTTAGGAGGAAGGCGTCAGTGTGTATGACGGGTACATGGAAGAAAGTTTTACTTTGAAAGCCATATTGTTTGGCACAGTTAATGATTTCCCTGCTTATGGTAATTTGTCAGGATACAGCATCAAAGGATATGGTGTATGCCCTATATGTGAAGATGACACTCATTTAGTGCGACTTCATCATTGTAAGAAAAATGTTTACATGGGGCATCTAAGATTCTTACCATCACAACATCATTAGAGGAAGTGCAAAAAGCCTTTCAATGTTGACTCAGAAGAAAGTAGCCCACTGAAGATGTTGACTTGTGCCCAGGTGTATTCCAAGGTAAAAGACTTGGATCACAATTTTGGCAAGCCTTTCACAAAACAAATCAAGACAAGTGGTTGGAAGAAAAAGTCCATTTTCTTTGAACTTCCATATTGGAAGTCTTTATATGTGAGACATTTTCTTGATGTGATGCACTTAGAAAAAAATATATGTGATAGTCTAATTGGCACGTTGCTCAATATCCAAGGAAAAAGCAAGGATAGTGTCAATTCGAGGTTGGCTTTGGTGAACTTAGGAATTGATCGTTGAAGGAGTACTGGAAATACATTTTGAAAGACATATCTACAGTGTTAGCGGTCTAGTTGATTATGTTAATGGCGATGTCATGCACAACATATGTACTCGTGATTGGGTTAGTGCGTTGGCTATCAACATCTGGATAAGGTAATTTACCATCATCGTTTATCATTGTTATTAATATTTCTCATTCTATTTCTTTTGTTTTTCATGACATTGTTTATTTTATGCCAGGCATTTGTACCATGACATCTTAATATATACAAATAGGGTGCAATTCGTATTTGTCAATACTTATCTCGTTGGCCATCATGGGGGTAAAGTAGATATAAATATATAGTCTAATGATCTGAAAGATTACTTTAGAAAGAAAGGGACACCAACTATGCTATTTTTAGTGCCATACAATACGGGGTAAGTTATTAGTGGTATAATTATTTAACTTTTATCATAACATGATTGTTGAAACAAATATTTTAAAATATTTTAGGCCCCATTGGATATTGATAGTTATCAATCCAACAGAACCTTTAGGCCCTCGGATTTACTATGTGGATCCTCTAAAAAATGGTCTTCCACAAAACTGTTCTGATATGTTACTATTGTTCAATAGGTAAGCGTACGCGTGTATGTGTAAATATTTGCATATGTGATTGAATAACCAAAAGTAATAAGTTTCTATTTGTTTTGTTAGTGCATTGATTGCGTATCAGTCCTCTGTATCCTTAAGCTATTCTAAATCTTCTAACCCTCACCTTAGCTATCCTTGGAAGAAGATACTAGAACTGATATATGAATTTACTCAAACTTTGTTAGTAAAAAATTTTTATCCATAAACAGAGTTAAATATTGCATTATATTTTTGCAGTTCCCTTTCCAACCCAATGACAATGATTGTGGGTATTACATCATGAAATTTATGAAGGATGTAATTGCGCATGATTAGCTATTTATTCCTCAAAAAGTAAGTCATTTAGTTGTAATTCATATTGTGTATTAATTAAATTTAATTAGTGCCTAATAGTTACATTTTACTAATTTTAATTCATTTTAATTTGTGGTTGATTGTATATATGTGTAGTATTATGAAGATCAACATTGTGACACTTTGAATGACCATCAACTTAATGAAGTGATCGAGGAATGGTGCGAATATGTATCTAGGAAAATCTCTGGGTAGCTATACTATTTAATTCACTAGCTGGTCTTTGTTGTGTTATTTCTTACCAATTGTTGTGTCATATATTCAAGTTGAATTTGTTGTATTTCATTCACAATATATTGTATAACTATTTTTAGTACTACTTTAGTTAATTAATCATCTGTTTGTATCATTTTAAAGTTATCTCTCATTGTTGTTATTTGCTTTTCTTCATTTTACTATGGATATATATAGAAAATGTTTAAACCATGCAGTGTAATATTGCAATTATGGGAGATATGAACAAAAAATACGGCAAAAAAAAAGTTCTTGTGGCGCTTCTTTAAACAAGGGCCACAGGAAAATTTAAAAAAACAGGTCTGACCTTCCTTTGGCGCTTCCTTAAGGAAGGGCCACAGAAGGGCATAGTTTCCTATGGCCCTTGCATCAGCAAGCGCCACAGGACACCCCCCTCATGTGACACTTCCTCCAAAAAGCACCACAGGAGGGTATTTTTTAAAGAAAAATAAAATAAAATGTTGAAGCGCCACAACTTTTTTTTGTGGTCTCCAGATATATGGCACTTCTCTAGCGCTATAGCTAATGCAATTATAAGCACCACAGCTTTGCTTTTTTATAGTAGTGTCATCAAAATATGTTCTACTACAGTCTCAAGCCATAGGGATTGGTGATTTATTTTAGTGCTAGCAGAACTAACAAATGACTTATTCTTATCCATTGAACCTCCTTCATAGGATTATTAATCACAAAGGTTGGGTTGCTGTCATTATTAATTTTGAAGTGGCTTTAGTCCCATTCCCCTCGGCTATTTTAATTCTTCCCAGGGTTTTGTGAGCTGATCAATTGGTCAACTCTTTGACCTCACAAAATCGATTGAGATTACTCCACACTTTTTAAGCTCACTTATTCACATTTATCTCAAAAGATTTTCAGTTACAGCATTGTTCTTTTACAATGGCTATTGTAATTTGGCAATCTCAAATCATCGACACTAAATGTTGGTTTTTACACTAAAACATTTGCTAAGAAGTTTTTAACATCTAAGCCTCCAATTTCAGCCAATTCCAAAGTAATAAAAACTCTGATTTGCATAATATTTAATTTTGGCTACTAATGGATTTTCTCACAATTCAATAAACATATGTGTATCTTAATATAATGGGAATCCACTTTATATGATACTAACATTTATGGCACCCTCAAATATTTCAATCTCCACATAGGGCTACATATTTATGTCTGCTCAATCTTCATACAGCACATAAGCTATATCACAAGGGTTAAAATTCATTAATGCAACAAATTCTCTTAAATTTGTGCATATATATATATACACGGATTGAGCTGTAAAGTCACCTCAAACAAAGTGTTAGTATCATAAGGAATATTCACAATGGTTTTAAAAAACCAAACTTTAGAGATATTTCTCAGCAGTATATATAATCACTATTCCCTTATGATTTCAACACCAAAAACCATATTTGCTTCATCTATGCTTTCATATTAAAATTTAAAGTAACAACATTATAATATGTAATATTCAATATTCACAATAGTCATGCATATTTATACCACTATACATATATACTCGCAAATCATAAAAATTAAAGCACATTTATCTCTACAATAGATAAATGATTAAATATTCATGTCAACATCATAAACTTGTTTCAAGCCACACAAAAAATTTCCTATTTCATAAAATTTACTCTCTATAGCAAATAACAAAGCCTCTACTAAATTTTAAATTACAACTTGGCATTTTTCAAATAATGCTAGCAACAATTTTGCAACTTTAAAGTTTATAAGGTACCCCCGCACTTTTAAAAATCTCAATTATATTTCACAATATTGATAACAAATTCTACTTAAATTAGAATCTCACCACGTAATCCCCTTCCATTAAATTAGAATTATCTCTCATCTAATATTTGTCACTAAACATAATAAATTATCATATTTTTCAAAATACCAAACAAATATTAATACCCAATACATTTTTTCTTGTGAGCTTCTATATATCAACACAACCAATGTGACAATATAAAATATAAGCGCAAAATATCTCTTGGTATTTCTACCAATTAGATTATAAGTCCACAAAACTTACCAAAATAATATTATTCACATTTCACAGCATAAAGTTCTCCACTTAAAAATATATGATTCCCAAGAAATCATATACAATCCACTTTGATACAAACCTGAATATAATATTAAGCAAGGGTTTAAGAACCGGACCGGATTGGATGGTTCAACCGGTCGGACCGTCGGCCAGTGAAGAGGGCGGGCCGGTCTCCATCGTTGGGCCGTTTTCATGGGAAAACCGTTTTGGACAACTTTTTGATGGCTGTTGGGCTGGGAGTCGTTATTAGGCTGGAATCCAGAACGGGTTTTTAAAAACCGGCCGGCACGATAACTTGTGTTACGAAAAAAAAGAACATATTTTTTTTATTTCATGAGGAAATTGGCCAATTGTCTTAAAAAAAACTAAAACTCAAAAAGTGAAAGTGGTTCCCACTTCCCACTTCTAGATCCAACAAACCGCCCTCCCCCCGGCGCGATTATGTGCCCTAGTCCGATTGGAAATGCAGAGTCCGACCATTGTCATCCGCCGCGTGAGGTTGTCGTCATCCGCTATCTTGCTGGTCATCCTTCGTGTTAGTGGGTTTTGGTTCTTGCTGTTGTCTGTCCTTTACCGTGAAGCTTTATGCGCCGTGGCATTGTCTTGAGCGATCATGGTGTTCCGTCATGTATGTTATTAGCGTCGTGGTGGACAGCCACTTGCACCGTCATCCTTTATCATGGGTGGCTGCTGTACTGTGATTCTTCATCTCTCCATCACATCAAAACTCATAAATTGCCTCCCTCACAGCGTCACCAATAAAGCTCAGTAATCTGTATGCTTTGTTCTTTGCTCCAATATTGTGTTTTTCTCAATTAGCTTATTGTGTCGATTCATTCGGTTGTTTAAATTGAAATGTATAGCTTTTTCCTTTTTGTTCTCAATGTAAGTTTGAATGTTCTTGTCAGATTCTAATGGAATTATCACTTGTGGGCTGTGTCTAAATCTTATAAGTTGTATATGTTTACAATGCTCTTCTTTTTTCACATAACACAGAGTATAATGAAACTGATGAACAGATGAAGTTATACGTTTGGGTTGTGGCTGAAACGTTTTACAATGCTTTGTCTCCATGTTCACAAGAGCATCTTTACTAATGAATTGCTGAAACAATGTCTAAACCAGGCCGTAAGCCTCTATAAATTTAATGAAAGACCAAGGTTCTGTACATCAAGATAACCAAGTTCATTGATGAATTCACTAATGAATTGCTGAAACGATGTATCATGATTTTGAAGTTTAATTTTATTTCACCTTAAGAAGTTCAATTTTAATTTAGAATTATGATGGAATAGTCTGTGGCATGGTGATTGCTTTTGTATGTTACTTTATCGATTTTGGTTAATTTTGTAATCAGGTATCTACATCTTTAATCTCGAAAAAACATGGGAGAAGCTTCAACTTGCTGCCAGGGTTATTGTTGCCATTGAGAATGCTGAAGATATTATTGTTCAGTCTGCTAGACCTTATGGTCAAAGAGCTATTCTGAAGTTTGCTTAATACACTGCTGCCCGTGCAATAGGTCAATTTTTGGTTTACTATGACATTCTTGTTGTGACTTATGAGTTTTGTTACTGATAATGCAGCTAATTATAAAGCTGCTAGGAAATTATTGGCTGAAAAGTATCCATCTATTTATTGGTCTCCATGTGCTGCACATTGCTTAAACCTGATTTTGTCAGACATTGGAAAAATGGAGATTGTCACACGTTTTTCTACACGTGCATCTTTGATTTCAAAATTCATTTACATCCATGGATTTTTGTTGGCTTGGCTAAGAAAAAGAGCAGGGAGGATGAAGTCATCCATCCGGGAGCAACACAATTTACTACCACTTTTATTGTTTTAAAAAGTATTATGGAGCACAAGCATGACTTACGAGCCTTGGTAACCCCAGTAAGTCATTTATTGGCTCTAGATACTCAAGAGACCATAGGGCAAGAGATGTGATTGCGGTTGTATTGGATAGGGTATTTTGCAATGTTGTGAAAACCGAACCGGACCGGACGGTCGGACCGGTTGGACCGGTGCCCGGGAGGGCTTTCGGCTCGTTTAGCATGGTTCAACCGTTTCACCATTTGGACCGTTTCAGGCCGCTTCAGACCGGTTGTTGGGCCGGAAACCGGGGTTGAACCGGGAACCGGAGTGTTTGAACTGGGAACCGTTTATTAGTCTTATTGACATATTATTGTGATATTTTTAATGAACTCACTGTATTAAAACTTGGGATTTAGGAAAGATGATACATATAAGCTTTTGTATGTGTTTATTTTTAAGTAATGTTAAAATTTCATATTTTTTTATATTTATATAATTAAATATACATATAATATTATTTTTATTTAATTATTATGTTATCGGTCCGACCACCGGTCCGACCACCGGTCCGACCGGTTCGACCATGTGACCCATGACCCGATAGCCTTTCCGGTTCGACGTCCGGTCCGGATTTTAAAACATTGGTATTTTGGAATGATTGTCTGGCCATTGTTGAAGTTGTTAAACCTCTTATATGACTTCTAAGAATTGTAGATTCTGAAGATAGGCCTTCACTAGGATATATTTATGAAGGGATGCACAGGGCAAGGAAAACTATCAAATGTACTTTCAATCGAACAAAAAAATTGTACAAGCCATTCACGAGTATTATTAAGTATAGGTGGGATTCTCAGCTTTGTCAAGATCTTCATGCAGCAGCTTATATCTTAAATCCTGCTTTTCTTTATGATAAGGCTAACTTCTCTCAAAAGCAAGAGGTTATGCAAGGATATCTTTCTATCATCAGTAGGAAAGTCATATCTAACAAGACCAATTTTTTGCAAGATCAGTGTACCTTCAATAATCCCATGGCTCTTGAATCTACAAAATCAATGTGACCTGGTAAAATTCCTTACTTCTTAATTCTTATACAATTATATTATACTATACGAATCTGGCTTTAATTTTTTTTTTCTATTTGATGATGTTCATTTAAACATGATAGATGAATGGTAGCGGTATTTTAGAGGCAATTGTCCCAATGTTAAAAAGTTGGCTATTCAATTGTTGAGTCAAACTGCTTCTTCTTTCGATTGCGAAAGGAATTGGAGTGTCTTTGAAAGGATACAACCCAAGAAAAGAAATAGATTGGAACATAAAAGGCTAAATGATCTTGTCTTTATTCATTGCAATTTTCGTTTGTGGAATAGGTATATTTTTCTAACCTTTTCACTATACAATTTACACTTTGCTTAATTTTGTATTGGTAAAAAAAATTAATTAAATGGCTTCTAATAAGTATACCAATATTTCATTTTCATCTATTTTTTTAGGTTTCTTAACAAGAAAAGAGGCTTTGATCCCATTGATAATGAAAGTAGTGATAAAATTGAATATTGGATAATGGAAGAAGTTGATATATTCTCCTCCACTTTCAACACTTTCCGCTGAAGAGATAGAAGAAGATATCATTTATGATGATATCACATTGCCAATACCAAAAATTACCATCAATGATTAAGGTTAGATATTTTAAATTGTAGAGTTAGACATGTTACTTTTTTTATGTTACTAATTTTTATAATTTGTTTGTTCCACACTATTTTATAAAAATGCCTTTGAAGAACAAGGCAATGAGGTTCATCATCAAATTCAGGCTGGAATTGGAAGTTCTGGGATTGGAGTTGGAGGTCTTGATTTTGGGTCATTTCCTCAAGTAGATGGTGACATTTTTGGTCCAAATGCTTTTCAAGAAACTCATGCTTGGATCAATCAAGAGCCACCAAATACCAATGTTTAACAAGTCATGAAATAATCATTATTATTTGTTCTTTTTGTTTGGTTAATGCTTGACTTAAATGTTTTTTCTTAAATGGTGTTTTGTGACTTTACTAACTTCATATGAAATTAGACTAAAGACTAATTGTTGTAATATTTGTGTGTGTGTATAATATTTTTAAATTTAATTATTACATCACCGGTCCAACTAAACGGCTCAACTGTTCCAACCGGTTGAACCTTGACCCACTGACCTTTCCGGCTTGATGTCCGGTTCGGCTTTTAAAACATTGATATTAAGTCCTCCCGTTTTTTTTACAAACAATCAATCTAACCAAAGGAAAAATAAACAACATTAATGTATCAACGCTCATAAACTCCTCATTAAGATTTTACTGTAACCAAAATATCTAACGGTAATATGTTTGACTTTTCAACAATGTGTTCCATCCTCAATATTTATAAAATTGCATACTTATGATGCCGCCTACTCCAAATTCCTTCACTTTTGAAATACCCAATTAATGGCATTCACTTAAAAAAAAAACAGTCACATTTATGGGCAGTAATTTCATCAAAAAGTAAATTGTAATAAAGCTGATAACCAAAATTTAAGAATTACCATATAAATATGGACAAAGAGAATAAAAAAGGCCTATTCACGTATTAAACATATTTTCTAAACTTGCCATGTACAGTGACAGACAATAACGACACAACACAACACGTCTCAATAGGAATCCAATATACAAGCTTTAAATAACACATTTCCATAACTGTCTCCCAAATGATTTTTAGCATGATGAATTCTCAGTCATGTAAAGAGTTAATTCGGTCATTATGTTGGGCAAGGAGACTACAGTCAGTCTTTGATAAAAGGATGATGGGTTTATAAGGAGGTTACAAATCATAAAACCAATATAACGTAATCATTGACTGAACGCAAAAAAGCCTCTAACGTAAATAAGTCCGGGTGGAAATAACTCACAACGTAATAATACCTTTATTTTGACCCATAAAACTCGGCCAATAAGAAAAAAAAAAGTGTCTGCAACGCAATCAAGTTTCATTAGCAACAATTCTAATTCTAAATATTTATATGTATCTATCAAAGCTCACAAATTAACCACCATGTCATTAAATATGGATTTTAAGATACATACCTTGTAGTCTCATCCAAATCCAATTCTCATGTATTTTCTCCATTATCTCTTCATAATGGTAATTCCTTCTCTTCTAGGGTCCTCTGATCTCCAAGCAGTTCTAGCTACCACTATCATAGTATTCATGCCGGGACAAATAAAATATGGTGCCTATGAGGTCTTAAGTGAGTCTGGTTAAAGAGGCCAATTTGACACTCAGTGTTCATAACCACCATATAGCCCACCTGAGCATATAACATATGCCGACCACTGCCCCAACACACTCTTATCTGGTAACCACGTGTACCACCAGTAAGGATCAACACTCTAGGTTGTCGTGCCCAGACACCATTGTGAGTTAAAACTCAACTTTCATATCATCTTGGGTCTCCATAATCACCAAGGGTTCATGTGCCGACAAGTTTAGAACCCAATTTTGGCCAGCTTCTCAAAATTGAATTGACATTCTAAAGGCCTCATAACTTTACTAAGTACAAGCACATGGCTATAAAAACAAGTTTTAACTCCTTGGAAACGTATAAATGCGGGACGTCCTCTTATGCAATTCAAATTTCTAAACACAAGTGTCAAACAAAAACTAATAATATTTTTAAAGATGCAATGTCAAAATATTTAAACTACCATTAGATTTTTAATGCATCCCATGAGTCTGACATATGTATAGCTTAAATCAAAATCCCATGCCGTGAATAACTCTTTACGGTTTTTCCCCGTTAAATCCAAAAGTTGAGATTTTGACAACTCAATTTTGATTGTCGCTGAGTGACTGTCGGTGGATTATCAGTGCCATGGACGAGGACGGCGAAAGAAACGTGAACTTTGAGGAGTTCAAGAAGATGATGACTTGATCTTAGGGTCACATCGAAACGTAATCTCAAAGTATTAAGTGGAGATTGCCAGGGTTTATTACTGGCAGAAACAATATTGCTTCAAATTTCCGATATTGCATAGTGTTATTTTCAAAATTTATAATTTTTTAAGGGTTATACTTACATCAAGTTCCATATATTAAAAATAAAATGCATATCTCATATGAATGATATAAGAAATTTGGCCGTAATATTTTTTTTCCTTTTTTTAATTGTACCCGTTGATTGTACATAAATTTTAAGAAAATCAATACAAATTTTATAATGAAAATACCCTATCCAATACAACCGCAATCACATCTCTTGCCCTATGGTCTCTTGAGTATCTAGAGCCAATAAATGACTTACTGGGGTTACCAAGGCTCGTAAGTCATGCTTGTGCTCCATAATACTTTTTAAAACAATAAAAGTGGTAGTAAATTGTGTTGCTCCCGGATGGATGACTTCATCCTCCCTGCTCTTTTTCTTAGCCAAGCCAACAAAAATCCATGGATGTAAATGAATTTTGAAATCAAAGATGCACGTGTAGAAAAACGTGTGACAATCTCCATTTTTCCAATGTCTGACAAAATCAGGTTTAAGCAATGTGCAGCACATGGAGACCAATAAATAGATGGATACTTTTCAGCCAATAATTTCCTAGCAGCTTTATAATTAGCTGCATTATCAGTAACAAAACTCATAAGTCACAACAAGAATGTCATAGTAAACCAAAAATTGACCTATTGCACGGGCAGCAGTGTATTAAGCAAACTTCAGAATAGCTCTTTGACCATAAGGTCTAGCAGACTGAACAATAATATCTTCAGCATTCTCAATGGCAACAATAACCCTGGCAGCAAGTTGAAGCTTCTCCCATGTTTTTTCGAGATTAAAGATGTAGATACCTGATTACAAAATTAACCAAAATCGATAAAGTAACATACAAAAGCAATCACCATGCCACAGACTATTCCATCATAATTCTAAATTAAAATTGAACTTCTTAAGGTGAAATAAAATTAAACTTCAAAATCATGATACATCGTTTCAGCAATTCATTAGTGAATTCATCAATGAACTTGGTTATCTTGATGTACAGAACCTTGGTCTTTCATTAAATTTATAGAGGCTTACGGCCTGGTTTAGACATTGTTTCAGCAATTCATTAGTAAAGATGCTCTTGTGAACATGGAGACAAAGCATTGTAAAACGTTTCAGCCACAACCCAAACGTATAACTTCATCTGTTCATCAGTTTCATTATACTCTGTGTTATGTGAAAAAAGAAGAGCATTGTAAACATATACAACTTATAAGATTTAGACACAGCCCACAAGTGATAATTCCATTAGAATCTGACAAGAACATTCAAACTTACATTGAGAACAAAAAGGAAAAAGCTATACATTTCAATTTAAACAACCGAATGAATCGACACAATAAGCTAATTGAGAAAAACACAATATTGGAGCAAAGAACAAAGCATACAGATTACTGAGCTTTATTGGTGACGCTGTGAGGGAGGCAATTTATGAGTTTTGATGTGATGGAGAGATGAAGAATCACAGTACAGCAGCCACCCATGATAAAGGATGACGGTGCAAGTGGCTGTCCACCACGACGCTAATAACATACATGACGGAACACCATGATCGCTCAAGACAATGCCACGGCGCATAAAGCTTCACGGTAAAGGACAGACAACAGCAAGAACCAAAACCCACTAACACGAAGGATGACCAGCAAGATAGCGGATGACGACAACCTCACGCGGCGGATGACAATGGTCGGACTCTGCATTTCCAATCGGACTAGGGCACATAATCGCGCCGGGGGGAGGGCGGTTTGTTGGATCTAGAAGTAGGAAGTGGGAACCACTTTCACTTTTTGAGTTTTAGTTTTTTTTAAGACAATTGGCCAATTTCCTCATGAAATAAAAAAAATATGGCCTTTTTTTTCGTAACACAAGTTATCGAGCCGGCCGGTTTTTAAAAACCCGTTCTGGATTCCAGCCTAATAACGACTCCCAGCCCAACAGCCATCAAAAAGTTGTCCAAAACGGTTTTCCCATGAAAACGGCCCAACGATGGAGACCGGCCCGCCCTCTTCACTGGCCGACGGTCCGACCGGTTGAACCATCCAATCCGGTCCGGTTCTTAAACCCTTGCTTAATATTATATTCAGGTTTGTATCAAAGTGGATTGTATATGATTTCTTGGGAATCATATATTTTTAAGTGGAGAACTTTATGCTGTGAAATGTGAATAATATTATTTTGGTAAGTTTTGTGGACTTATAATCTAATTGGTAGAAATACCAAGAGATATTTTGCGCTTATATTTTATATTGTCACATTGGTTGTGTTGATATATAGAAGCTCACAAGAAAAAATGTATTGGGTATTAATATTTGTTTGGTATTTTGAAAAATATGATAATTTATTATGTTTAGTGACAAATATTAGATGAGAGATAATTCTAATTTAATGGAAGGGGATTACGTGGTGAGATTCTAATTTAAGTAGAATTTGTTATCAATATTGTGAAATATAATTGAGATTTTTAAAAGTGCGGGGGTACCTTATAAACTTTAAAGTTGCAAAATTGTTGCTAGCATTATTTGAAAAATGCCAAGTTGTAATTTAAAATTTAGTAGAGGCTTTGTTATTTGCTATAGAGAGTAAATTTTATGAAATAGGAAATTTTTTGTGTGGCTTGAAACAAGTTTATGATGTTGACATGAATATTTAATCATTTATCTATTGTAGAGATAAATGTGCTTTAATTTTTATGATTTGCGAGTATATATGTATAGTGGTATAAATATGCATGACTATTGTGAATATTGAATATTACATATTATAATGTTGTTACTTTAAATTTTAATATGAAAGCATAGATGAAGCAAATATGGTTTTTGGTGTTGAAATCATAAGGGAATAGTGATTATATATACTGCTGAGAAATATCTCTAAAGTTTGGTTTTTTAAAACCATTGTGAATATTCCTTATGATACTAACACTTTGTTTGAGGCGACTTTACAGCTCAATCCGTGTATATATATATATGCACAAATTTAAGAGAATTTGTTGCATTAATGAATTTTAACCCTTGTGATATAGCTTATGTGCTGTATGAAGATTGAGCAGACATAAATATGTAGCCCTATGTGGAGATTGAAATATTTGAGGGTGCCATAAATGTTAGTATCATATAAAGTGGATTCCCATTATATTAAGATACACATATGTTTATTGAATTGTGAGAAAATCCATTAGTAGCCAAAATTAAATATTATGCAAATCAGAGTTTTTATTACTTTGGAATTGGCTGAAATTGGAGGCTTAGATGTTAAAAACTTCTTAGCAAATGTTTTAGTGTAAAAACCAACATTTAGTGTCGATGATTTGAGATTGCCAAATTACAATAGCCATTGTAAAAGAACAATGCTGTAACTGAAAATCTTTTGAGATAAATGTGAATAAGTGAGCTTAAAAAGTGTGGAGTAATCTCAATCGATTTTGTGAGGTCAAAGAGTTGACCAATTGATCAGCTCACAAAACCCTGGGAAGAATTAAAATAGCCGAGGGGAATGGGACTAAAGCCACTTCAAAATTAATAATGACAGCAACCCAACCTTTGTGATTAATAATCCTATGAAGGAGGTTCAATGGATAAGAATAAGTCATTTGTTAGTTCTGCTAGCACTAAAATAAATCACCAATCCCTATGGCTTGAGACTGTAGTAGAACATATTTTGATGACACTACTATAAAAAAGCAAAGCTGTGGTGCTTATAATTGCATTAGCTATAGCGCTAGAGAAGTGCCATATATCTGGAGACCACAAAAAAAAGTTGTGGCGCTTCAACATTTTATTTTATTTTTCTTTAAAAAATACCCTCCTGTGGTGCTTTTTGGAGGAAGTGTCACATGAGGGGGGTGTCCTGTGGCGCTTGCTGATGCAAGGGCCATAGGAAACTATGCCCTTCTGTGGCCCTTCCTTAAGGAAGCGCCAAAGGAAGGTCAGACCTGTTTTTTTAAATTTTCCTGTGGCCCTTGTTTAAAGAAGCGCCACAAGAACTTTTTTTTTGCCGTATTTTTTGTTCATATCTCCCATAATTGCAATATTACACTGCATGGTTTAAACATTTTCTATATATATCCATAGTAAAATGAAGAAAAGCAAATAACAACAATGAGAGATAACTTTAAAATGATACAAACAGATGATTAATTAACTAAAGTAGTACTAAAAATAGTTATACAATATATTGTGAATGAAATACAACAAATTCAACTTGAATATATGACACAACAATTGGTAAGAAATAACACAACAAAGACCAGCTAGTGAATTAAATAGTATAGCTACCCAGAGATTTTCCTAGATACATATTCGCACCATTCCTCGATCACTTCATTAAGTTGATGGTCATTCAAAGTGTCACAATGTTGATCTTCATAATACTACACATATATACAATCAACCACAAATTAAAATGAATTAAAATTAGTAAAATGTAACTATTAGGCACTAATTAAATTTAATTAATACACAATATGAATTACAACTAAATGACTTACTTTTTGAGGAATAAATAGCTAATCATGCGCAATTACATCCTTCATAAATTTCATGATGTAATACCCACAATCATTGTCATTGGGTTGGAAAGGGAACTGCAAAAATATAATGCAATATTTAACTCTGTTTATGGATAAAAATTTTTTACTAACAAAGTTTGAGTAAATTCATATATCAGTTCTAGTATCTTCTTCCAAGGATAGCTAAGGTGAGGGTTAGAAGATTTAGAATAGCTTAAGGATACAGAGGACTGATACGCAATCAATGCACTAACAAAACAAATAGAAACTTATTACTTTTGGTTATTCAATCACATATGCAAATATTTACACATACACGCGTACGCTTACCTATTGAACAATAGTAACATATCAGAACAGTTTTGTGGAAGACCATTTTTTAGAGGATCCACATAGTAAATCCGAGGGCCTAAAGGTTCTGTTGGATTGATAACTATCAATATCCAATGGGGCCTAAAATATTTTAAAATATTTGTTTCAACAATCATGTTATGATAAAAGTTAAATAATTATACCACTAATAACTTACCCCGTATTGTATGGCACTAAAAATAGCATAGTTGGTGTCCCTTTCTTTCTAAAGTAATCTTTCAGATCATTAGACTATATATTTATATCTACTTTACCCCCATGATGGCCAACGAGATAAGTATTGACAAATACGAATTGCACCCTATTTGTATATATTAAGATGTCATGGTACAAATGCCTGGCATAAAATAAACAATGTCATGAAAAACAAAAGAAATAGAATGAGAAATATTAATAACAATGATAAACGATGATGGTAAATTACCTTATCCAGATGTTGATAGCCAACGCACTAACCCAATCACGAGTACATATGTTGTGCATGACATCGCCATTAACATAATCAACTAGACCGCTAACACTGTAGATATGTCTTTCAAAATGTATTTCCAGTACTCCTTCAACGATCAATTCCTAAGTTCACCAAAGCCAACCTCGAATTGACACTATCCTTGCTTTTTCCTTGGATATTGAGCAACGTGCCAATTAGACTATCACATATATTTTTTTCTAAGTGCATCACATCAAGAAAATGTCTCACATATAAAGACTTCCAATATGGAAGTTCAAAGAAAATGGACTTTTTCTTCCAACCACTTGTCTTGATTTGTTTTGTGAAAGGCTTGCCAAAATTGTGATCCAAGTCTTTTACCTTGGAATACACCTGGGCACAAGTCAACATCTTCAGTGGGCTACTTTCTTCTGAGTCAACATTGAAAGGCTTTTTGCACTTCCTCTAATGATGTTGTGATGGTAAGAATCTTAGATGCCCCATGTAAACATTTTTCTTACAATGATGAAGTCGCACTAAATGAGTGTCATCTTCACATATAGGGCATACACCATATCCTTTGATGCTGTATCCTGACAAATTACCATAAGCAGGGAAATCATTAACTGTGCCAAACAATATGGCTTTCAAAGTAAAACTTTCTTCCATGTACCCGTCATACACACTGACGCCTTCCTCCTAAAGCAGCTTCAAGTCATCAATTAAAGGAGCCAAGTATACATCTATATCATTCCCAGGTTGCCTTGGCCAGAAATTAACATGGACAACATCATAAATTTACATTTCATGATCAAGTATGAAGGAAGGTTATAAACCATCAATATCACTGGCCATATGCTATGTGTACTACTTTGAATACCATGCGGATTAATTACATTAGTTGATAGTGCAAGGTGAAGGTTCCTTACTTCATATGCAAAGTCAGGGTACTCATGATCAATTTTTTTTCCATTGAGGAGCATCTGCAGGGTGCCTAAGCTTCGTGTCTTTAATCCTTTCATCTGTATGCCATGTCAACTGTTTAGCAATCTTTGCATTACTGTACAGTCACTTGGATCTCAGAATAATGGGAAAATACCATAGGACCTTCAAACGACTTTTTCCTTTCTTCTTCCTATATCGAGATGAGTTACATTTAGGGCACTTGTCCAACATTGTATATTGATTTTGAAATAATACACAATCATTAGGACATGAATGTATCTTCTCATATCCCATATCGATTGTAGAGCAAAGAATTCGCTTTGCCTCGTATGTCTTGGTAGGAAGTACATTTTCTTCTGGAAGCATTTCTTGCAACAGTTCAAGTAGTGCGGTGAAACCCGAATCACTCAATCCATAGCGAGCTATAAAGTTTTACAACTTCAACACTTCTAGCAATCCTGTGTATTAGTACTACCAGCATACAATAGTTTATTTGCATCAATTTTCAACTTCTCAAATTCGTTAGGGCATTTATGAAGCACCCTTTCAACCACATTTAGCATTTCTTCAAGAACATCATCTTCATCAAACATGCTTTGATCAAATTCATCTGAAGCACCACTCGTGGTATGCACCCGATCACTACATGCATCGTTCGTCTCACCATGCCTTGTCCATCGTATATATGTTTGATCAATACCATAACACACTAAATGATCTAGCAAATCAAGTGGACTAATCCGCTTTCCAAAACAACAATATAAGCAAGGATACAAGATTTTGTCAGGATATTTTGTGTGCTCGATTGCAAATGTAAAAAAATCTTTCACCCTATCTATGTATTCCCTTGAACACCGATTAGATGACATCCATTTACGATCCATCTATACCTTCAATCTATTTTTAAAAAATCGTACGTGGTTAGTTGTATGACTATTGCATTTACTAATTACTTTTATATTCTCTTACCAATTTTAAAATAAAATTCACAACATGAAATCTTCAAAATTGAAGCTTTCTAAGTCTTAAACTCTATGTTTTAATTGATAAATAATCCATTAATTATTCCCATAGTATTATAATAATTTTTCACAGCTTATAATGAAAGAAACCATATTTGCCACAACATATTATAGGTAAATTAGAAAACATTACAAGTCAATAAATAAAATACAAGTGTTAAGAATATATAAATAATTATTTTACTTATGCAACTAATCCATAACAATCATTAGAACACCTACAAATTACAACTAACTATTATTAAATTCAACTAAAATCACATTTGTAAGCTCAAAATTTAAAAAACATACCGTAAATAAAAGTTTCAATAGACTGATGAGCTAAAACTACAAACACAAATTAAACATAAAAAAATCAATAAAATATTAGTGGTTGTAACTTTTTTTTTTAATAATAATAATATGTTCAAAATATCAATATATAATAAAATATGATTAGCTTAAATCAAAAAATGTGATTCTGAAAAAAAAGAAAGAAAATAAAATAAAACAAAAAGGAAAGCATAATCCCAACACTAATTAAATTTTTTTCAGCTCAATGTTGAGAATATAAAAAAATATTTTTGACTAGCTTCATTGCCAATTATTCTTGGGTAGTTATAAATACGATACATACATACATACATACATACATACATACATACATACATACATACATACATACATACATAAAGAGGGAATTGAACTAGACACACATATTGTAAAAAAATAGTTTCCACTGTTAACATACATACATACATACATACATACATACATACATACATACATAAAGAGGGAATTGAACTAGACACACATATTGTAAAAAAAATAGTTTCCACTGTTAATATGCTAGTTAACAAGATATTAAATATACTTAAAATTTCATTTTTTATTAGGTGAATTAAGTTCACTTAAACTTTCATAAAATGCTTTACATATTGGAATATAGAACTTTAAGAAAACTTTATATATGAAACAAATATAGTAAAATTTATAGATAATATATTTATTAAAAAATATTTTTCATATTGATATATATTATAAAATTTTTGGGAAAAAATTCAATTGAATAAAATGAACTCCTTGTTGTATGCTTTTTTCCCTTACGGTTCTAGTTAATATATTTAAAGTTAAACTATATAGGCAAATTATATTTTATTTTATTAAATATTAACATTGATATATATTGAAATATCTAAGTTACAAAGTAAATGGAATTCTTTTAAGAGGGGAGGGTATTAAAGTCATTTTATCTATATTTTGAAATCCCAAAATGAGTTAGTGACTATAATATCCCAAAAAGTGATTAAGGGCTAATGACTTCAAAAGTGGATGTAATTATTGTTGAATAAACACTTTTGGAGAATGTGTGATGGGAATTTGGATATTTTAATGATTTCAATGGCTTCCTTGTGAAAATTCGTGTGGGGAGAGTGTTTATTGTGAAATTGGAACCATTGGGAACAATTGTCCAAAAGTTGAAAACTCTGTCCATTGAAACTCTGTACAGGGCAGCCGATTTGTATGGATGTTTTAAATAGGCAAATGGTGTCTAAAAATTCTGAATGAATCTCCGATAGTAACCAGCAAGACCCAGAAAACTACGTACCTCTGTCACAGATTCTGGCCTTTTCCAGTCCAGTACTACTTCCGCTTTACTAGGATCTACAGAGACCCCTTCTTGTGAGATAACATGGCCTAGGAATTTTACTTCTGATAGGCAAAACTCGCATTTACTCAATTTGGCATAGAGCTGCTTCTCACGCAATGTATTCAATACAATTCTCAAATGATGCTCATGCTCTTCTCTACTCTTAGAGTATATCAGAATATCATCAATGAATACCACAACGAATTGATCCAGATATTGTCGAAACATAAGGTTCATGTAATCCATGAAAATCGCAGGTGTATTGGTTAGCCCAAATGGCATCACCAAGAACTCATAATGACCATGCCTGGTCTGAAAAGCAGTCTTTGGAACATCTTCTGCTTTCACTCGTAGCTGATGATACCCTGATCTTAGATCAATTTTTGAGAATACACACGAACTGGATAGTTGATATAAAAGTGTAAGAGGCAAGCTTCACCCAAGAGGGGGTGAATTGGGTGATGTTAAAAATTTTTCGCTTGATGTGGTGATATGAAAAATATAGTGGATAGAGTAGAGTTGAGAAGATTTGAACACAGAGAGTTATACTGGTTCGGCCTAACAACCAGGCCTACGTCCAGTCCTCAGAGATCAAGACCTACTGAGATTTTCACTATACCTCCAAGATTCAATGGGCTCTCAGAATGCCACAAAACAACAATCATCCTTGAACGGACTACGAGCAGAAATATTCTCTCAACAAGAAACTTCTCTCCCCCTTACGACAAGTCTTACGTGCAGAAAAACAACCTATGACCCTTCTCACTTGCTTATGTATACAAGACTTATGAGCAGCAACATTCTCTCCTGCTTACACCACTGTAAGTCTTACGAGCAGCAACGTTCTCTCCTGCTTGTATCTTATAAAGCTTATGAGTGGAAGACACAACAAGGAATTCTCTCAACTGCTTCTCTCCTAAGGAAAAAAAACTACCCTCTCAAGGTCCCAATACCTTGAGATCATATAAACATAGAATTTGAATTGTATGAAGACTCTCTTACAGAGCAAATGAATAAACACTGAAGATCAATGTGTATACAGAGAAAATGATGAATAGCAGAGACTCGTGTATAAGCTTGTGAATTCTTGTGCTACGTTCTTGTTTATGTTCTCCTTGAATCTCTGTATATATAGTTGCTTCAGTTTTTGCCCGTTTTTAAAATCAAAATTTGAGGAGCGGGACTTTCGCAAATGTAGAAGAACACGCGCATGTTTGAATATTGTTAATGCGGTAGGTGCGAACGTGTTTGTAATCATGTTGTCTGCCGCTATTTGACTTTCTCCGTAACAGCTAATTTCAAACGTTCATTTTCCTGTATCACACTTATAATACATTCAAAGTAATATTAAACAATGATAATAAGTAATGATGATATGAATAAATAACAATAAACCATATTCGGAATGAATGTTGTGAGACTTGGCATTTTTGGTATTCAAACAGGGCATCACTCGAGCATGAAAGGCTCACTTCGAGTGATCTCCTATTTTCCTTCATATGCTTCTGTTATCGGGTTATGCTTGCATAGAATTTCAGAGAGACAGAATCTTCACTCGCGGGTGAAGAGGGGTCTCACTCGAGCACAACTTTCTCTGCTCGAGTGATCTTGCATTTTCCACTGGGAGTGTCTTCTCGGGTCATCACTCGCACACCATTTTGACAAGAGTGAGAATTTGTACTCGCAGGTGATATGGTCCCTCACTCGAGCACACACACTCCTGCTCGAGTGAGACGCATATTCTCCAGGAATATGCTCTCAATACCATCACTCGCATCAGGATTTCAGAGGGATAAAATTATCACTCGCAGGTGATGTGGGCCCTCACTCGAGCACACAGACTCCTGCTCGAGTGAGAAGAATATTCTCAAGAATTATACCTTTTAAACAAGCACTCGCATCAGATTTGGAGAGGGATAGAATTTTCACTCGCAAGCATTGATGTGTCACTCGAGCATATAAGGGTGTGCTCGAGCACACTTGCACTTCTCTGAACTTCATGACTCTCGGCTAAGCACTCGCAGTACCTTGCTCGAGCACAAAATGCTCATGCTCGAGCATTGATGTCTCTGCTCGAGTGAATGAAGGAAGCACACTATTACTTGCTCTTGGCCAAGCACTCGCAGACCCTCACTCGCATGTGCTCGAGTGAGAATTACTTCTCTACTCGAGTGCACACCTTGGTGCTCGAGTGATCCAGTGAACATAACAAAGGAATGTCTCTCGGGTGCACACTTTCTGGCTTTCACTCGCACCTGCTCGAGCACAGAGGAGATCTATGCTCGAGTGCAAAATCCATGCTCGAGCACTCTAGTGCAATTTCACAGCAGATATCAGACAACTTCCTCTATGCATTTGGTAACTTTGTAAACTTTTCTTAATCTCCTAAAAACATGATTTACACATGATTGTCTTTTTGTTATCATCAAAACTTGGGATCTAACATTCTCCCCCTTTTTGATGATGACAAAACCTTTGTGATGAAAATTTAAGTAAAATTGATTGAGATTGAAAATCTTTGAAATTCTTCAATGTTTCCAAATGCATATCAAGTTTTGACTTCAAGTTTAAATTTTCCTGCAATGTTTCCTCTGGACACTTAACAACCAAGATAAGCATAGTATGAGGTATATAACTTTAACAATTTGAAACATCATTTAAACTTGATAATAACTTGAAATTTAAAAGAAAAACTTCATTAATATTAACTTCAATTCAAATAACATAATAACATCAAATAACATCAAATCCTACCCAATACAGAAATCTACCCAAACACCCAAATACACCCTACAGAAGCTCAGAAAACATCACACATCCTTATCCCCCATTTTGTCAACATCAGAAGGGGGCTGAGGAGGTGGAACAAAGGACACCATGGCAGTGAGAGGGTCAATGGGCTGATCAGGAGGAGATGTTGGCTGTGGTACAGAAGATGAGGGAGGTAGTGAAGGCGACCGATCAAAAGTAACATCTACATTAGACTCTGGATCGGTGAATAGTACATGAGTCTGTGGATGAAGTGGTGAGGTATGAGTGGTCTCAGGAGGCACCCCGGAAGATGAAGAGGGAAAATGTGAGTGCAGGAAGGTCTCCATATTAGTGATCCTCTGTGACATCTCATCCTGAGTTTTGAACATCAGTTCAAAGTTAAGATTGGCCTTGTCTACTAATTTAATGACTTATGCTTCCATCTTCTCCACAAGATTTTCATACTCAGTCACTAACTCCTTCTTCAAACTTGATACACTTGATTAATTGCCTCAGAAACATGGTTTGAAAGAGAGGCATTGAGAAAGGAAGGAGGAGGAATAGGACCTTGAGTAGATGATTGTTCCTCATCACCTCTGGATGGAGTGGCTTCCCTCTTGGATGTGGCTTTGGTCCGACTCACCCGAAGTCCAAATACCAAATTTTGTTTTTCATCAAAATGAAAGAAACAAGCTGAGGGTATGGTATGGTTGTGGATCTTGTTGAAGAAAATCGAAACCTTCTCATCTCGTTAAAAATAATCTCCCCCACATTCCTTTGTTGCTCAGCAACCAAAGAAGCCAACAAATAATAATCCTTTTGAGCAAAGTGGGTAAAATTTTTGGACTTATTGACTATGCTCCGGGAATATATATAATGAAGAACTCTGTGAATATCAGGCATATCAATAGGTTTGAAAATGAGGGGGCCAATGGGGTCTTTTGGTCTAAGAATTTTAAAAACTTCATTGGCAGAGAAAGAGGGTGGATCAGGAGGAGGTGCAACATAACCAAGTAAGTCATTTATGATCTTGGCAGAAATCATAATAAATTTTCCTCTAACAGTAGTAGACTCTGCTTCTTCAATCAACTCACCAGATCTAGACTTAATATTATGAGACTTCATGTTACAATAAAAGGTTTTCACAACAGTGGGAGAATATGGCAAATGGATATCTAGCCAGGGAGCATAGTATTGAAGGTAAGGGTACAAGTCCAAATGACAATTCTTTTTCAAATAATCCAGATCCACATATACTACAGGGCAGAAATGTCTATGTTTAAATTCATCATCATATACCTTCTTAGGCAAGGCCTTAAGTTCATCAACATTGAATCCCTCAGGAGGACTGGTGAGTTGGTCATCCACTGGTGCTTGAGAGGCAGAAGGTGCTCCTGAAGCAGAGGCACTTGGTTGCCTATCTTGATGTGAACTTGAAACACCGGCTTGAGAAGCAATCTTCCCAACTATCTTGTCAAGTTTGGATTTCTCTATTGCTTCCCGGAGTTGTGTACCAAATGTATCACCAGAAGAAGAAGATGATTCGGGTTGCTCTATCTCCTTTTTCTTCCCCTTTCCTTGAACCTCTTTGGATTGAGACCGGGTGATTATAGGTTCCTTGAACACCACTTCCTTTGGTTTCTTTTGAGGAGGTTGGTCTTTCTTTGAAACTTGAGGCTTTGGGTGAGGTTTCTTAGCTGGGGTCCTCCTTTTGGTCTTAGGTTTAGGAGGAGGTGATGGTGATGAAGAGATTTTGGGAGAGGGAGGTGTTGGATCTGGGGTACCAGATGCACTGGCAGCAGAGTGAGTAGGAGAAGGAGAATGAGATCTTTGAGGAATAGAGGGTAGTTTAGTTCTTGCCATTGTAGAGAAAGTGGAAGAGAAAAACAAGAACTTAGAGAGTTTTTGAGAGTGATAGAGAGGTTAGGGTACCGAATGTAACAAACAAAGAGTAAGATTCACCTTTTATAGAAAATAGAAAGGTTGTAACGGCGATTTGAGGTAGAGGGACGCGATTGAATAGAGAGTAACGGTTGAAGGTGAAGAGATGTGACCTTTGAGTGAGAGAGCACCTTGAGTGAGAGCAAGGAGTGCGACGTTCTGAGCTCCCCCGTAACTGATATAAGTGACAGTGCTCGAGCATGAACCCTAGTGCTCGAGTGATGTTCATACTGTGCTCGAGTGTGTTCTATCTGTGCTCGAGTGATCTTCTGGAAAAATAAAGAAACATGTAAAACGTACCTGGATTGTGGATTTCTTGACATATTTTTGTATCTTTGTACTCAAATCCTCCAAGATCATTTGAGTAACCATGATTTGGATAGCTTTTGAGAAGAAATTCTTCTTCTTCACTTGAGCAGGCACTCCTCACCTCAAGCATGTTCATATCATGCTCGAGTGAGAGTTCCTCACTCGCGAGTGAGTTCAATTCTCACTATTGCTTTTGATATAGTCTCTTGATATTCTCATCTCCTCTGTTAACCTCTGTTTTTCATGTCATAAAGCAGAGCATTTTTAATAGTGCTGTGCTCGAGCAGAGCTGCTTGTGCTCGAGTGACACAGCTCATCACTCGAGCAGCACCCTCAGTGCTCGAGTGACAGTCCTGCAAAAACAAATTTTGAACACTCCGATGCTAAAGTCAGTATGGTTATCATCAAAAGAAACATTTAATTAAACTTTTTAACAAGAAAACTTACAACTCATTGGGATTAACCATTCCCAATTCTCTTCGAATATATCGGAATTGATCTTTTGCAATTGGTTTTGTGAAAATATCCGCAAGTTGAAGATGAGTTGGTATGAATTCCACTTTGACATCTCTCTTTTGAACATGATCTCGAATGAAGTGATGTCGAATGTCTATATGCTTGGTCCTTGAATGTTGTACAGGATTCTTTGCCAAGCTTATCGTGCTAGTGTTATCACAATAAATTGGAATTTCTTTTAAATAAATTCCCAAATCTTGAAGTTGTTGTTTTAACCATAGCACTTGAGAACAGCAACTTGCCACAGCTATATATTCAGCTTCAGTTGAAGATAATGAAATTGTATTCTACTTCTTGCTGAACCATGACACTAGAGAGCCCCCGAGAAATTGACATTGACCACTGGTACTCTTTCTGTCAGTTTTATATCCACCGTGATCTGAATCTGAATATGCCATTAAATACTCGTTCCCTCTTTTCGGATACCAAAGACCAAGCTCTGAAGTATCTCCTAGATATTTGAAAATTCTTTTTACTGTCTCTGCATGAGATACCTTAGGATTGGATTGATACCTTGCACACATTCCTACACTGAACTGAATATCTGGCCTGCTTGCTGTGAGATAGAGTAACGAACCAATCATTCCTCTATACTTTGTGATGTTGAAGCTAGGTCCCTTTACATTACCATCCAACAACGTTGTAGAACTCATTGGAGTATCAGCTCCGTTAGCATTATCTAATCCATATTTCTTCAGCAACTCTTTCAAATACTTTGTCTGAGATATAAATATACTATTCTTCTTTTGTTTGATCTGAAGTCCAAGAAAGAAGTTCAATTCTCCCATCATGGACATTTCAAATTCTCCCTGCATAATCTTAGAAAATTCTTGACACATAGATTCATTAGTAGCACCAAAAATAATATCATCAACATAGATTTGAACAATTAGAATATCATTTTTGTTATGTTTGATGAATAAAGTTGTATCAACTTTACCTCTGACAAAACCTTGATCAAGAAGAAATTTGCTTAGTCTTTCATACCAAGCTCTGGGTGCTTGTTTCAAACCATATAATGCTTTCTTAAGTTTGAAGACATGATCAGGTTTTGTTTCATCTTCAAAACTAGGAGGCTGTTCTACATAAACTTCCTCCATAATATAACCATTTAGAAAAGCGCTTTTCACATCCATTTGATAAAGTTTAAAACTTTTGATGCAAGCAAAAGCTAGGAGTACTCGTATTGCTTCCAATCTTGCCACTGGAGCATATGTTTCCTCATAATCAATACCTTCTTCTTGATTATAGCCCTTGGCTACCAATCTTGCTTTATTTCTCACAATGATTGCTGATTCATCAAGTTTGTTTTTGAAAACCCATTTAGTCCCTATAACCGTATGATCTTTAGGTAGAGGAACTAAATCCCAAACTTGATTTCTTTGAAATTGATTTAGTTCTTCTTGCATAGCAATCACCCAATCATTGTCAGACAAAGCTTCTTCTATATTAGAAGGCTCAATTTCAGAAATAAAAGCATAAAAAGTTACCTCATTGAGAATTTTATTTCTGGTTTTGACACCTTCATGAATATCTCCTATAACCTGATCAATTGGATGATCCTCATATGTCTCCATGCTTTAGGTTGAGCATGATCATCGACATCTTCTAAATTTTGAAAATCATTTGTTTCAAAATCATCCTGCTTTGAAATAGATTTGTTTTTCTTGATTGAATCCATTTCTTCTTCATAATTAAGTTTTGTCTGAGATTCAATTTCATCAAACACAACATGAATAGATTCTTCAACAGTACATGTTCTTTTATTGAAAACTCTATAAGCCTTACTTCTATTAGAATATCCTAGAAATATACCTTCATCAGACTTTGAATCAAATTTACCTAAGTTTTCTTTACCATTGTTGTGAATGAAACACTTACACCTGAAGATATGAAGATGAGCAATATTTGGCTTTCTTCCTTTGTACAGTTCATATGGCTTCTTTCCAAGTGATTTGCGGATATATGCTCGGTTTGAAATATGGCATGCAGTACTCATTGCATCTGCCCAGAACACTTATGACATTTCTTTTTCATTAAGTAATGCTCTTGCCATTTCTGTAAGAACTCTGTTCTTCCTTTCCAATACTCCATTTTGTTGAGGTGTTCTAGGGGCTGAGAAGTTGTGATCTATTCCTTCGTTGTTGCAGTAATCTTCAAACAATTGATTATCAAATTCTCCTCCATGATCTGTTCTAATAGAGACAATAGAAATACCTTTCTCATTTTGAACCTTTTTGGCAAACATAATAAATTCAGCAAAAGTTTCATCTTTTGAGGCAATAAATATAGTCCATGCAAATCTTGTAAAATCATCAACAATTACTAACGTATATAAATTTCCTCCAAAACTTTTTACTCTTGCAGGTCCTACCAAATCCATATGAAGTAATTGTAAAGGTTTTGAAGTAGAAATTTCATATTTTGTTTTAAAAGAAGATTTAGTTTGTTTGCCTTTTTGACATGCTTCACAAATCATGTTGTCTTTGAATTTGAGTTTGGGAAGACCAACAACTAAATCTTTTCTAATCAATTTGTCAAGTTGGTTCATATTGACATGAGCCAAATGCTTATGCCATAACCAACTTTCCTCTGATCGACTAAGAAAACAATTTTCAGAAGAATTTGAATTTAAATCAATAGTATAACAATTAACGTCCCTTTAAGCTCGGATCTTTGTCTTGATAGTTTCTTTGTTTAGGGGTAGATCTTTCTTGCTTACTATCAAGCATTCTTTTGAGTCAAAAATCACCCAGTTATCTTTGTCAGTGCTTTGACTTACACTTAAGAGATTGTGGCATAATCCTTCAACATAATATACTTCATTGATTTGAACGCCATCGGTTCTTCCCACTTCACCAATTCTAGCAATACGTCCAGATTGATTTCCTCCAAATGTTACCTTTCCTCCTTCTCTAGTTTCAAGCATGGTGAACTTATTTTTGTCACCAGTCATGTGTCTCGAACATCCACTGTCAATATACCATTTGTTCGCTCGAGATGCTTTGAGACATACCTAGAATAAGATGATCAAGTTTTAGGTACCCATACTTTCTTGGGTCCTTTGAGGTTAGTATTTGAAGTATGTGTCCCTTTCGGAACCCATTTATATGTTCCAACAACCTATCCCTTTTTGAAATAACACGATGAAGTATAATGTCCTTTCCTATTACAATAATTGCATGATCCAAATGGATTCGATGTATGCACAGTATTCCTGAAATATTTAAGATAGTCTCTACTATTCTTCTTATATCTTTTATTCTTATCATGCACAGAATTATATCCAATTCCAGATTTATCAAATGAAACTTTCTGAGAATTTAAAATAACTTTGAGAGTTTCACTTCCTTTAGTAAATTTTTCAACAATCTTTGTTAAATCTTCTATTTTCTTATCTTTCTCTTTACACATTTCATATGATGATATGACATTACTTTCTAATTCTTTTACTTTCTTCTTATAACTAACCATTTCTTTAGCAACTTTGATGAACTCTGTATGCAATGCATTTTATTCAGATAACAATTCATCATAAGAGGGTTCAGAATCACTTACCTCAGAGTCTGATTCTTCTTCCTTAGCTACCAAGCATAGATTTGCTACTTTGTCGCTGTCACTTTCTTCGTCTGACGAACTATCACCCCAAATAGATGATATATATGCTTTCTTTTTCATCTTCTTTTTGTCTTTGTTTCTGAAACATTCAGATTTGATATGTCCTGGTTTCCCACATTCATAGCATACTATTTGTTGTTCTTTATTTTCTTTCTTGCTTGGTCCACCTTGATAGTTCTTGAAATTCCTTTGACCTCTTCTGTAGAATTTCTTGAATTTTCTCACGATCATTCCCATTTCATCATCATTAGGGACATCTTCATTCTCGGTAGTTTCTTCTTCTTCTTTGATAACTTTAAGTGCAACTCCCTTTTTCTTTTTATCATTGACTTCTTCAAGTTCCTTTTTGAATCTCAATTTACCTTCATATTCAGAAAGACTTCCAAAGAGAGCAGCTACGGATCTCATAGATTCTCCTTTATCTTCTTCGATGGCTGTCACCTTTGCTTCCCACTCTTTCGTAAGAATATTAAGAATCTTTCTTACCTGGGAATTTTGATCAAACGACTTTCCAAGAGCAGATAATTGATTAACAAGATGAGTATACCTTAGTTCAAATTCTGATATACTTTCTCCAGATTTCATACGAAATAAATCATATTCTGTAATTAAAGTATTGATTCTATTTTCTTTGATTCCAGATGTACCTTCATGAGCAATTTCAAGAGCATCCTACATATCTTTGGCAGTTGGTAGAGTACATATACGAAAATATTCTTTTTGACTAAGAGCACTCTGTATCATTAAAATGGCTTTACTATTTAATGTCACTAACCTTTTGTCATTCTCATCAAACTCATCTGGGCTCTTTTTAACTGCTCTATCTTCGATTTTCTTCATTGGAACATAGTCACCATCTTGTATAACATTCCATAATCCGTACTCGTTGGCCATCACGAACACTCTGAATTTAGCTTTCCAGAATGAAAAATGTTCTCCAGCAAAACCAGGAGGTCTAGTGATTGAAGCTCCGTCTGGAAGGATATTTTCACCCATTGTTGCCATTTGTCGGATCCTTCTCAAGCAGTTAGGCCTTTTAGAGAAGACGAGGCTTTGATACCAAATGTAAGAGGCAAGCTTCACCCAAGAGGGGGGTGAATTGGGTGATGTTATAAATTTTTCGCTTGATGTGGTGATATGAAAAATATAGTGGATAGAGTAGAGTTGAGAAGATTTGAACACAGAGAGTTATACTGGTTCGGCCTAACAACCAGGCCTACGTCCAGTCCTCAGAGATCAAGACCTACTGAGATTTTCACTATACCTCCAAGATTCAATGGGCTCTCAGAATGCCACAAAACAACAATCGTCCTTGAACGGACTATGAGCAGAAATATTCTCTCAACAAGAAACTTCTCTCCCCCTTACGACAAGTCTTACGTGCAGAAAAACAACCTATGACCTTTCTTACTTGTTTATGTATACAAGACTTATGAGTAGCAACGTTCTCTCCTGCTTACACCACTGTAAGTCTTACGAGCAGCAACGTTCTCTCCTGCTTGTATCTTATAAGGCTTATGAGTGGAAGACACAACAAGGAATTCTCTTAACTGCTTCTCTCGTAAGGAAAAAAAACTACCCTCTCAAGGTCCCAATACCTTGAGATCATATAAACATAGAATTTGAATTGTATGAAGACTCTCTTACAGAGCAAATGAATAAACACTGAAGATCAATGTGTATACAGAGAAAATGATGAATAGCAGAGACTCGTGTATAAGCTTGTGAATTCTTGTGCTACGTTCTTGTTTACGTTCTCCTTGAATCTCTGTATATATAGTTGCTTCAGTTTTTTCCCGTTTGGAAAATCAACATTTGAGGAGCGGGACTTTTGCAACTGTAGAAGAACACGCGCATGTTTGAATATTGTTAATGCGGTAGGTGCGAACGTGTTTGTAATCATGTTGTCTACCGCTGTTTGACTTTCTCCGTAACAACTGATTTCAAACGTTCATTTTCCTGTATCACACTTATAATACATTCAAAGTAATATTAAACAATGATAATAAGTAATGATGATATGAATAAATAACAATAAACCATATTCGGAATGAACGTTGTGAGACTTGGCATTTTTGGTGTTCAAATAGGGCATCACTCGAGCATGAAAGGCTCACTTTGAGTGATCTCCTATTTTCCTTCATATACTTCTGTTATTGGGTTATGCTTGTATAGAATTTCAGAGAGACAGAATCTTCACTCGCGGGTGAAGAGGGGTCTCACTCAAGCACAACTTTCTCTGCTCGAGTGATCTTGCATTTTCCACTGGGAGTGTCTTCTCGGGTCATCACTCGCACACCATTTTGACAAGAGTGAGAATTTGTACTCGTAGGTGATATGGTCCCTCACTCGAGCACACACACTCCTGCTCGAGTGAGACGCATATTCTCCAGGAATATGCTCTCAATACCATCACTCGTATCAGGATTTCAGAGGGATAAAATTATCACTCGCAGGTGATGTGGGCTCTCACTCGAGCACACAGACTCCTGCTCGAGTGAGAAGAATATTCTCAAGAATTATACCTTTTAAACAAGCACTCGCATCAGATTTAGAGAGGGATAGAATTTTCACTCGCAAGCATTGATGTATCACTCGAGCATATAAGGGTGTGCTCGAGCACACTTGCACTTCATGACTCTTGGCCAAGCACTCGCAGTACCTTGCTCGAGCACAAAATGCTCATGCTCGAGCATTGATGTCTCTGCTCGAGTGAATGAAGGAAGCATACTATTACTTGCTCTCGGCCAAGCACTCGCAGACCCTCACTCGCATGTGCTCGAGTAAGAATTACTTCTCTGCTCGAGTGCACACCTTGGTGCTCGAGTGATCCAGTGAACATAACAAAGGAATGTCTCTCGGGTGCATACTTTCTGGCTTTCACTCGCACCTGCTCGAGCACAGAGGAGATCTATGCTCGAGTGTAAAATCCATGCTCGAGCACTCCAGTGCAATTTCACAGCAGATATCAGACAACTTCCTCTATGCATTTGGTAACTTTGTAAACTTTTCTTAATCTCCTAAAAACATGATTTACACATGATTGTCTTTTTGTTATCATCAAAACTTGGGATCTAACAAAAAGGTCATCGATTCAGGGAAGAGGGTACTTGTTCTTGATAGTAATCTTATTTATTTCTCTATAATCGATATATAGACGAAGTCTCCCGTCTTTCTTTTTCACAAACAACACTGGAGCTCCCCAAGGCGACACACTGGGTCTAATAAACCCTTTTTCCAGCATGTCTTCTATTTGTTTATTTAACTCCGCCATTTCGTTTGGGGCATACAGTATGGGGCCTTAGATATAGAACTAGCTCTAGGCACAATGTCAATGGGAAACTGGACTTCCCTTTCTGGAGGTAATCAACTAAGATCATCCAAAAATACCTCAGGGAATCCATTTACCATGGGTATACTACTCACAATTTCACTAATCTCCCCTTGCACAGAGAAGAATACCATATACCCCTGGCAACCCTTTTCAAGATATTTTTCAGCTTTAGCCGTAGAAAGGAAATTCATACTACCATTTACAACTTCGACCCTCTAAGAAGCAGGATATACTATCCTCCTATTCCTACAATCAAGCATCACATTATTTACCGTTAACCAATCAAAACCTAAAATGACTTCCAATTGGAAAAGCGGCAGACAAATCAAATCCACAATAGATTGGTATCCTTCTATAGTTATGACACAATTCAGACAAGCTTCTTTAGTCAAGGCCTTAACACCCATCAGAGTTGACACTATCAGATCAAATGGTAATTTATGCACATGCAATCCTAGGCGCTTCACGCAATCATAGGCAATGAAGGAGTGACTTGCACCCGAGTCAAACAAAACTTGCAATAAATTGCCATTAAGAAGAATTTTACCCTGTATCAACTTAGGAGATTTACGGGCCTCCTCGTGGGTTATAGCGAATATTCGGCCTTGAGTTTTCAGCCTCTGGTCTGGTCGTGGCTCTTTCCATTCAACAGTAGTATGCCCCACACATTTACAATCGAAGCATATTATTCGACCCTCACAAGTCTTACCATGATGTGATTGATTATTTGATAATTCCAAGTTCAGAAATGGATTCCTTGGGCCAAAATATGTTAGGATAGCCCATATTAGAATTTCGGGAAAAGTGCAACTGGACCGGATACGGCGGGCCCGGGCCGGGTCCCTAGGGGCATTTTTGTAAATTTTCATTATAGACTCATATAACCCCTAGAAACACTATAGAAGTGTCTAAATGGTGCATTTGGAATTATAGGATTCGATATTTGCTCTGTTCGTGATCCATCTGCGCTAGAGCACAATCAGAAAGAACAAGGTAGTGACTCTTCTCTTATGATATGTGTAAAGTATTGTATGTATGTTTGTCATGCATTGTGATACATTATGATACTTTGAGATCGCAGTGAAAGCTGACGCATAGTGATTACAGCGTAAGCTGTTGCATTGAGATAGCAGCGAAAGCTAACGCATAGTATTTATAGTCATGAGTGCTGTCGTTTGTGGCGTGAGCCATATATCATTGTGATGCTGCTTAACATGATCATATATGCTATGCATTTATACACTGTATGAGTGATTTGTTACTACAAAGATTCTTTTGAATCTCATTCTTTCCATTGACTAACATGTCAGACAGGGCAAGTGGCTCTAAGGATAAACAAACCACCAGGAGCGGCTAGGATCTTGTAGAGATGTGTTGTTAGGTTGTTGGTTATCTATTTTGGACTTGGATTACTGTTTATTTTTGAAATGTAGATATTACTTGATGTTGGTCATGTAATCACCTAGTTGGAAGTTACAACCCTTAGTTTATACATGTATGAAACCCGGGAGTTGCCAGGAATTTGGCTATACACTTTGATATGTATGAATGTGATTGAACTACGTAGAGTAATTAGATTCAGAAGAAGAATCTGAGACCATGTTGAACGAATTTTAAAAAAGAGATTTGAGAAAAACGTATCCATCGGTCTCTAATTCCTTTAAATTACACATTTTCAAATCTTAATTACGGTTATCAAGGTAGGGGATTACATTTTATAATTTGTATCATTTTGATTTGTGAACTAAGAGTTATGAACTTTTGAAGTTTGCCTAGCGAAATTAATTATTTTCTGGAACAGTATGCAAAGATTGAAATTCTGGGAATTTTGTGATTCCATCCAGAAAAAGTCTATATTTTTCCTTAAAACTAGACTCAATAAGGGTTCTATAAGCTTTGGAATCACTCCATTTTGAAGCTTGACATGTGAACTTTAAGATTGGAAAGTTTTAGAATTTTTAGACACTATTTCCCTATTTAAAACATCCATACAAATCAGCTGCCCTGTACAGAGTTTCAATGGACAGAGTTTTCAACTTTTGCACAATTGTTCCCAATGGTTCCAATTTCACAATAAACACTTTCCCCACACGAATTTTCACAAGGAAGCCATTGGAATCATTAAAATATCCAAATTTCTATCACCCATTCTCTAAAAGTGTTTATTCAACAATAATTACATCCACTTTTGAAGTCATTAGCCCTTAATCACTTTTTGGGATATTACAGTGACTCAATTAAGGAATTGTTCAATTTACCATCATAATTTCCATTTTTTATATCTTAATTGGCTTTAATTTATATGGGATTTTATCTATTATAATTTATTAAGATAATACAAAAAATTATTTTGTTACCTCTATAAAATGGAACACAAATATATGCAACATATATATATACACGTGCATGTCATTAAAAAAAGCATATCATAGAATATAATCAACACATATATATATACAAGTGCGTGTGATAAAAAAATAAACATAATAACTTGAAAAAAAAGAAGCACGCTGCACTTACAGATTAATTGATCAGTGCAGTGGAGTGAAGGACTACGTTGCCCGTTAGTGACACAATCTTGAGTGAGGAGGAGGAGGAAATTTAAGCAGTTGGGACCAACTGGAGTGGGGACCAAAAGTGGAAGAGGGTTCGAAGAAAAGGGAACAATTGGGACAGGAGTGAGGTTGACAATTGGAGCAAAACAAAGATGTAGATTCGATGATAAAGACGTGTGCATGTGTGTGTGTGTGTGTGTGTGGGTGTGTTTTTAAGAACAGGAAATGGAGGGATGGGGGGTGATGGAGGATGAAAGGAATAAAGGATAGAGATAAGAAAGGGAAAGCTTAATGGAGGAAATAGGAGGGAATAATTAAAGTGAGAAATTCATGGTCCAAAAGAAAAGGTGGGGGCAGGTGGGGGACCAATGGAGGGAAATGAAAAAGATAAGGGGGGCAGGATTAGCTGGAGATCTAGTATGGGGATTGTGTTATCTTGCCACGTGTGGTACTTGCCAAGGCAAGGGCCGCACTAGCCCCCATGTGGAGGCTAGTGTGGCGTGCTGACCAGCTGTGGCGCCTGGCTGGCCAAGTGCCACAGCTGGTGGGCAAAAAAAATTTTAAAAAAAAGGAAATTGTGGCACTTTTCACCCTTTTATAGTAGTGTGAGGCTAAGTGAAAGCCCTTAATGATTTTATAATCCTATCAGATGGTCTGTTCATTGTAGGTACATTTCATGAAATCACCTCTATGAATGTGCAATAGGGCCACTTCCATGAGATCATGGCGAAATCTGTAAAGTATTAGTTATACACTAGGCATTCGTATAGCCATCTTAATGTGCAAAAACACATTAACAGCAAAATGTGGGGGTATAATTTCACTTCTAATACCTCTAGTGGGGGTATAATTTCACTTCTAATACCTCTAGTATATGAGTAAGAGGTGTAAGTTCATAGTGTATAGGACCACTAACATCTCTGTGTATTAAGTGTTATTAGTCTAGGTCTAGTTCATAATGCAAAAGACCACTAGATACAATGGTTATACCCGTGTATGCAACTCAGCTAAAGGCATTCCTTTTGACACATGTAGGGGATTATTGGAAATAATGAGCAGATGTGTCACAAGGAACAAGTCCCTCTTTGCTTGAGATTTGTGGGGAGTCCAAGTAATAGTGGTCTTGGGCTAAGAGGAGGAATGAGATCACACAATGATGGTCTACCGAAGGCAAACATATATAGTCTAAATCCGACGATATCTCCCTACCCCATGTGTGAGTTGAAATATAGACTGGGCACTTTTTAGTGGGATATTTGTGTGGAATCCAAAATTTATTTTGGAATAAATGAGTTTATAAAAAATGTTAATTGCAAGCAATGGATGTTGGAGCTTTTAAAATTTAAAAACAGATTTCTTGGATCACTTGAAATACTTATAACGTGAAGATTTTGCTAGCTATTTACTTGCTTTAATTTGCAATGTCTATAACAACCTTGCTTTTAGCATTTTTATGGCATTTTAATGATAATAAAACCTTTATTTTATTGTCTTTATTTGGCTGCCCAAACATTCATGTATATGAGGCAGTGTTTGCAAGAGAATAATATATCTTTCTCTTGAGCCTTCGAACACTTCTCTCTTCCTCTGATTTTTGCCTACTGAATTCTATTATATTTCAATATTCTATTCACCATGTTATTTAGACAGGATGGATTAGTTTATTCTAGGGAGTGCCACTTCTTATCTACTGGCAGTTGCAGAATAGCTCTTAAGGACAATGTCCTTGGATACAACTCGGACTAGTCAATTTCTTTGCAAGTGCTATCTCAATAAGATTTGCATAGCATCATGAAAGAGTTGGAAGAACCATGGGATTGCATGAGAATTTAGGTGCCCAAGCCAACACACTCCTCCCCCAACTTCCTCAACACCAAATGCATCTCCACCACAGATATCACTCCATTCTTGTCTAAGTCATATAGATCGAAAGCCTCCTGGAGCTCCTTGGTGGCATTGGCGATGTACTTGGCTCCAGCATCATGGAACTTGGTGAAGTCCTTGAGGTCAATGAAGCCATCGCCATTCTTGTTCATTACGCTCATTATCTGGTCGACCTCCTTTGACGTCGTTTTACTGCCCCAAATCTAAAGCATCTCCTTGAGCTTGCCAAAGGAGATCTTTTCATCGCCATTCTCGTCGAACTTGTTGAAAACCTTGCGCACCTCATTCTCCATAAGGAATCACAGAATCTGAACATCGCTAAGTGAAATAGAGTTCCAAAACTTGCATGTTTGAATCATATAAATCAATTCAATATATCTGTGTGTGTATATTTATTGCAGGTAAAAAAAAGTTAGATCAATTAAATGAAATGAAATCAATCAACATTAAATGAGAATCAAATTTTAAATATACACTAATGTACATTAAAAAACATATACACTAATGTCAATGAAATTTGAAAATATATATGCCTAAAAATATGTAATTGATAGTGTAGGAATAATAAATAGAGAGGATATTGACTGGCGTACCGGGGGGTGAATCCATGTTCAGATCCTGGTCAAAGCTCCAATACTTCATAATGGTGCCTACACAATTATTAGACTGTTAGAGCCTAATTAGGATTGGCACAGCAAATCACCAGAACAAGAAAGATGGTAGGAGAGAAGAGATTGCTAGAAAACTCAATGGCAGGGATGAGGAATAACTGAAGGAGGCACCTCTTATTTATAGTGGTTTAAGGTGGCAACTAATTAGGAAATGATGTCCACCCTTCTTGCCTTCCAAGTTAGTAATCAGGAGAATTAATTCTTAATTAATTTCCTGAATTATGATGACTTGTTTCTCAATTAACAATATCATAATTAATACTAACTTATTCCCTAATCTACAATTGATGCTAATTTGATTCTTATTTGATTAGGCTACTTGTATCCTAATCAAATAGTCTAGCCCATCAAGGGCAAACTTAGACCCAAAGTCCAACATCTCCCACTCGCACTTGATGGGCCTCCCATCGTGTGTCCATTACTCTTTCCTATTTCATACTTGGCGTCTGCCATGACCATGTAGGCAAAAGTGTCTTCAAGATTTGGTGCTTGTGATGCTAGAAATCGCTCATATAAGATCAACATCCAAGAACACCCTTTATATATATCTATAAGATATATATTCATTGCCTCAGATGCGTCAGATTCTCCCATATATATTACTCATGGCATATGTAATTCCTCTCAAGTTAATATGTTGATTAACTAAGATTGCCTTTCATGCAGATAGTATCAGCACTTACAAGCTATACATAGAGCTAGTAAGGGGTCGAACACAGACACTAGCACATCTTATGTATCTAGGAGTAAATCTTCCTTTTTGGACTAAACATCAGTCTATTTTGACTTGGTCACTTTCTTAGTTTTCACTCATCTAACCGAATCTTGTGTGATCATAGAGCTTCAGCTAAAGTAGCTGTCACCAAAACAAACTTTCATGATGCTGCCTAAGTCTTAAGGGCATCATGGAAGGATTCTTCCTTCATGGGACTCGCATTGTAGTGAACTAGATCTTTCACCTACATCCCATATTGCAGTCTAACTTCAAGCACATGTAGTATGAATTGCATGCTACGGTGAATGATTTGTGTTGTACATTGATTTCTTTCTCTTTCACCGTACAGACATTAGTTCCAAAATGTACTTAACATCTAAATCAGAACTTTCTTTTTCACAATATCTCTTTTACAATCTCATATTTGAAAAAGAGTTCTTTACTTGGCTACAGGTCTGTATTCATGCTTCGATCCATTTTCTCTGTATACACACACATGTAGATCTCATCTCAGTTTTAACTGAGGTGACTCAAATGTAAAGATTCTTCTTAACTATCTCATGGTAATCATTTACTCATCTTATCCTCCCAAGCCCCTGCAAAACATGGGAAGATGGTTGTTCGTGTGAGTGAACCAACTTCTTCGGACATGTACGACATACAAAATTGTATACCTTATATGTATTTACTCATAACATATATACTATTTCTTTTATCTTTATATAAAAGAAGTTCACGACCTTATATTTTATTTGCTCCCCAAGATTTTCACTAACTCAACGAATATCAAGCTACGGGCTCAGTAAGGGGATCTATCAACATTCCATCAGCAGAATGTCATTGAACTATCGTTTTCCTTCTTTGAAAGCATATCTCTAATAGAGATATATCAGATGTATGTTTCGCCTTGCTGTGATACTTAGGATCTTCATCATAAGATGTTATCGTTTGGATCCTTCTATCCACCATTCATTCCCAATCACTCATAGGAACTACTTTAGCCATATGGCACCTTGAATGATGGTAGAACATGTTTTGTGTTCTAATACTATAGATAACAGAAAATGCATTGTATATTTCTTTACTCCATTATCATTTGCCTAGGCCTTGTAATGGAGTATCCTTTCAAAGGAAAATTGACACCTTGACAACTTAATCCATGTTATTCCAATAATTTATTTCATAGCAGGACCAAAAATAGCTTCCAAGTCTGACTAAATACATTTGGTCTTATATACACCAATGTGTACATTCATATTACCAACCATATTCTTACTATGGGACTCTATCCACTTTTTCTATTTTGGATTCCTCATAGGACATGTAACCTCTCTAGGTTTATGCCCTTGAGTTCAAGGGTGTCCATGGTTTTGTAGTTTGCCATCCTAAGATGTCTAAGGATCACACTTGTTCATGTATTAGGTGGTGAAGACTGTATCTTCCTTATACAATCTCTGTTTACCTTATTATTTAAGATATTATTTGTTCAACCCAAGATTTTTCAACTCAGAATTTAAAAATTCTTTGATCCTTTATTCTTTTAACTCCCTTGACACTTGTTTCAGGGAAACATATGTCATTTGACAAATGATGACTTCACAAAGAATCATCTCAAGACCGTTTAGTATTTATGTAGTATTCTTCGATTATCTCAAAGTTGGTGGGCTTTTCACCTTATAAAACCTTATATACTACTACATGGGTGATTGTTTCCATGAAGCCCTCAAGCTACTTCATGTAGAGTTCATCATCCAATTTCAGGATTTCCAAATTGGAAAGCAGTCTTCACATCATCTTGATGTAATTTCAATACTAAGCTTGTTGTCACAGCCAAAGTTCAGAGTTAAAATACACAACAGACAACCTTCCATTGTAATACCCCTTAGCCACTAAATGTTTTAGGTTTTACATGCCCCCAACAGATTTAAAAACCTACTTGTTCCCAATCGCCTCTTGGCTAGGTGATAAATTGCCCAAACATGTACTTAACTAGTTTCAAAAAGAATCCATATCCTCCTGCATGACATTTTGCAATTCTGCTTAGCAGGTCCTAGTATCTTTTAGACACTTATAGGTAGTCATTATCACCTTTTAAAAGATTAAGAGAGCATTCAATCCATTAGGGAATCTATCCCCTTATAGTATTTGCTGGAGGACAATTTACTCTGAGGTGGGTTTCATAGGATTCTTTTCCTATGTATGGGTGAGGTAATCCTCTCATAACTTACCTCTTACCTCTTTCATTGTGAAAATGGTCTCAACCCTTCCACTCAAATCAGTGAACTTAGGAACACTTGGTTATTCCTTGTTTCTGTGAAACTCTTATAGAGATTCAGTATGATTAATGCTCATGTCTTACTAGGACACTTGAGTTTTATGAAGGTTGTGTCCCTTGGTTTTCTCTCAGTCACTGAACCCCCATCATTTTCACTAACGAAGTCGTGTCTTGTCAAATTCTCAGGTCATCTCACAAAGGGATACCTTGTATACCTTGGCCCTAATCTTCCTTACTCATAGGAAGAATTATGGATATGAGTTTTATGGTACTAGGTCGTAACGTGCTTAGGCCTGATCTAAGGCCTATCCATGATTCATAGGGTAAGGTCATGACTGACATAAAGGGCATTTGATTAAGTATGAAGATAATAGCTGTGAGTTTACATAGCAATATATGGCTAATAGTTTAACTTATGCCATTATTTACTCAACCATCTTAAGGATAGGTCTATCTCTATGTTTCAACAACTCTATTATGTTGAAGGGTTCTACGTATTAATATTTGCCTAACAATCTCTTTCTTGTACACAAAGCAGCTTGAACTAGTTACGTGGGTGTTCTTAACCCTTGTTAGTTCAAGAAGGTCTTATCTTTTAAGTTTAACTGATTCCTAACTAGATTAAGCCATTATCTGACAGCTTCACAATTACCAAAAATTAAGTAAACATAACTGTATTTCAAGTAAATGTCCATGGCAATAATGAAACACCAAGATTTGTGTTTTGCCATCACATTTATTGGTTCACAAACATCATATTTTACCAATTGCAGAGGATATCTTCTCAAAATGTTTCTTTGTCTTTCTTGCCAGGTAGACTAAGTTCTCAACTTACTCATAAGGGTATTAACCCTATAGCATACATTATTTAGCAAATTTTCTTTTGCTAGTTTGATCATTTCTTTTGATTAATGTATGCATGTGGCAAGAAAATGGATTTATTATCCCCAAAAAGAAACATCAAAATCCAACAAAGGATTTGAGAGTTACAGTCCCATCAATCCTTAAGTAAAGAGATAGCAAAAATGTGATTTTGTCAGTTGCAATTGCATAGAGTGAATCATGGTAGTTTATTTATGTAGAGTTAACATGCAACTTTCAATCCCTTGATTCTTTCTCTATCTTGCTTTGCATATGACATGAAGCCATATGCTTTTGTGAAACATGTACTACTCATGTGGATTGCTACTTCTACAACCCTTAAAGAATTATCAATGCAGCCTTTTATCTTTGTAGAAACCATTCACCTCCTCTAGATCAAGTTTATCTCATAGGTTTCTTGCCCTTAGGCTTAGAGGATGAATCCTGCCACTCTTTAGCTAAGCTTGTCAGACTGATGGATCTTGGATCGTTCAATCTTTCACACTCAAGTTTAATATGGCAAATCACATTGTCGAAGGTCATAATATGCATATCAAAAGTAGTATTTGCTTTCATATATGCCCACTCACTGAAAGACATGGCTTACTCACACACAGTAGACGACATAGCTTACTCCCACTCACTAGAAGACATCTTGCACAACATGCACTTGTTGTTTGTAAGAAAGAACTTGGCGTTTTATTTTTCTCAACTTCTTAGTTTGACATTTGCCTCAAGTGTTGACTATAACGACATGCTAGGACTTAGTATACTATGTTAAAACTTAACTTAGTTTTAACATTATGGAAGAAGATAATCAATTCCACTATCTTCCAACACTATCCAAATTGCTTTTATAAAGTTCCATTACTCGTACCATTATAAGTTTGAGCAATCTTGTTCTTTCTATGCTTGATAGCATAAACTTTTTGTATCCTTCGGTTGCTTCAGCCTCTAAATGCTTAAGATTAATTGGTAGGATATCCCTGACATCTCATTCTTTTTGAATGCAAGAGATTTGGGAGTTTCTAACTTCATAGATATCTCTATTGAGCTTATCTTTATAAGTTTAGTGAAATAGACTTGATCATAATTAGTCACTTAGACGATTATGGTATACAAATCATATTTGTCAAATAAGATAAAGGATAATTAGATAATAAGTTCACTAGTTTCATGTTCAAGAGACAACTATGTTGACGCCCATCCCAATCATGCTAATTAGCTCATCATTCCTTTAACCATGGTCTTTATTGAATACATTCCCCTTTGGATTTCTAGACACATTCTATAAACTCCCACTCAATCAAAGACAGTTATATTAACAAGATAATAACATAATATCATCTAATCAACATGAATGTTCATGAAAACAAGAGAATATGCTTAATTCAATTACAAAAACAAAGAATTTAATCATAAATTCAATGAAAGAAGAATATTGAAGATTTGTAAAAAAAATTTGCCTCATATTGATGTCTCTTAACTAGGTTCTCCCTCTCATAGGCCCTTCTGGCCATATGAACTCATGTAGTGTCTAGCTATAATGTCAAGCTCCTCTTAGCCATGTTTACATCCATTTACTTAGATGTATTTGCAGCATTCCTCCCACTTGATGAGAAGATTCTCACATCTCTATCTGTCTTGTCCTTTGTCACAACATTTGTGATAAAGGGTTGACTCTAGAAGTCACTGCTTCAATCCCAATTGAATCAATGTAGTTAGAAGCATATGAAGACTTATTATTATTCAATAATTTCACATTGCTACAATTTTCAGGTTTTATATCTAAGAATTTGAGTCAAGGTTAGATAGGGCCTTATGTTCAAAACTTATTTGAACAATTCCTTATTATTAAGAATCTTTCAATGTTAACCTTATGTTACAGCTGAAAATACTTTTAATAAGTAAACTATCTTAACCCAAGAACAACAGAATCAACATAGACTCAATTTCAAAATTTTTTGGGAATCTCTAAGTGCATATAAGCACCTTTTTTACTCAAATCAGATCCAAGCTTGCTTCAGATTATATATCAAATTGAAGCTCTTGATTTTAGCGATTTTTAAGAATAGACCGCAACTCAATCGGAGGTCTAATGAAGGCTACTCTCAGCGGAGGAGCATGTGTATCACAGGCCGCCTTGCAACATTCTGCCAATGACACGCGTCGACTTTTCCAACTCCACGTGTTGTCTTCTTTCTAACGGTGCTTGCCACGTGTCAAATAGTGACCCTTATGGGTCCTACGCACCACTTGTCATTTTTCTGGATTTTTTTATCATCAACGGTTAATCGTTGACCAGTCAACGTTGGCTGGTCAACCCTTGATCGCGACTGCTGATGTGTCACTGATATGGCGGGGTTAATGTGACTGGTCAACGGATGACATGGTTGACGTTGACCGATGATGACATATGACTGAATGCTGACATGGCACTCCTTTATTGGTGCCACGTGGTTTGGTTGACCAATGACATGGCCGTTGACTGCCACGTCATCATCTTCAACCTACAGCCAAGTCAACTCGACCCGGTTGAGGTCCGATGGGTCATCGTGACCCGCCAACTTCGGAAGGTCATATCTCCCTCGTTTTAGCTCCCTTTATTTCGCATTATTAGTGTCGTTAGAATTGTAGTTAAACGAACTACAAATCCATGGCTTTTATTTGATCTAAAAACGTCTTTTTCATTGATCAAATCGTGACTCAAATGGTAGTGGCAACAAGCAACTCGCTATCATCATTCCTTCATTTCTCCCTCATCCGAACTCCATTTGACGCGTTCTAAGTGTTGTTGGAATCGTCTCTTCGAGCTCTACACATCCATGGCCTTTCCTTGGGCATAAATACTCAATTTTAAACACCTAATTTTTTCTCGACATCGACGACGCTCCGTAACATGACTGGGATGTGTGTCCTCTATGTCTTAAAGGCATTTCTACCTTTTGAGGGGTTAAGTCTTTTGTTTTTGGTCCCTCATAGGTTCCAAAAATTCAACTTTTAAGAAATTGAAGAAGTGAGGAGAAGATGAAGAATGAAACTTTGTTAAAAAAACTTTAAACAGAAGAGCCAAGCGTCATTCATGCATATATGAACCAGACAACACACATTATATAATCTTATTTATATATAAAAGTACTGAGACGCAATAATGAGTTAACACGAATTTAAGAGTAAGTTAACACGATTTTGTAAGCTTAAAATAGTGAAATGGTAGACTTGGTGTGTAAACTGTCGACTGAGTTTACAACCGGCAAGAGTTTACCATTAACTCGACACAATTTTATAAGTTAAAAATGTAAAAATGGTAAGCTTGAAGAGTTAACTTGCAAGTGTGATGACAATGCTCTATACTACCTTCATCACCATAAGAAACTCTTCCATGAACAATTATGGTTTCAAAGCAAACCCTATTATCGTTCCCATTGGAAATAAAATCCCCAAGAGCTAATAATGACAAGAACTTAAAGGTTTATTCATTTTAATCAAACAAACTCCAGAGAGAGATATGTGGTTCCATCAAATCAAGAGGAAAAAGAAAGTCCAAGTGAGTTGCTTTTATAGGTGTTATCCGCTATCTATCTAACTAGTTAGTGGTATGCAAAGGATTAAATTGTTTATGAATAAAGACAAGGAAGTTTGAAATGAAAAATTTTATTTTGGGTGTGTTGAATTTGAAAGATTTTGCCCTACTGAAAGCCTTGCTTTGCCTTGGGTCTGAGAAGACAAGCCTCATAAAAAACCAACAATGAAGTAATCTGGTCTCGAAAATGATAAGTGAAACGTAAAGTCACAAGCATTTTATGAGAAGGGGTTCAAAGGAGAACATATATAAGCATAGGGCAAAAACAGAGGAAGAACTTGTTCTTGGAAGTAGACTAGGCACTATTACAGCCCAAACGAGAGAGAGATAGAGAGATAGAGAGATGAGCACCAACTCAGCCCCTGTAAGCCTAAAGCCCCAAACTGTGTCAACAATAGAGGGACTCCTATCAAAATTGAACAAACAATAAAGACTCAATAAACCAACGTGGCTTGATGCAAGTGGTAAGGGGCTTGTGTTCCCTTAAGTGCTCTAATCCCAGGTTCGATCCATGGGACAGTGTGTATGGAGAAAATTTATTTGAGAGGGTCTCCCCCATCTTAGGCCTGAGAGAAACTGAAGGATTAGTCATTAGGCTTGCTCTGGTGGATACCCTGTGTAGCAAAAAAATAAATAAAGACTCAATAAAAAGGAAAAAAATGACTGTAGGGACTTGATTTAAAATTGGGTGAAATTGTAAGGACTTGCATATTCACTTTCCCAAACTTTTAATATCTGGTTTGTTTGAAATTGGGTCGGTTCAAATTATCCGTAAAAGCTGTTTTACTGCTAATTATTTATTAATGACCTTTATTTATAGTAAGTCATAATTATATTTGCAAGCTTTGGGTTAAATTAAGGAAATCCGTAAAAAAGTCGTTATTTGAAAAATTTATCGGTCACAAAAACTTAAATTTTAGTATAAGTATTTTCTAGGTAGAAAAGCATATTAGGTTCATCACACCCACAACGCGTGAACAATGTGAGGATCGAATCGTAGATCAGGTGTCAGAAAGGGTACAACTAATGCCCCTAGTTCAAAGGGCCTTTGGCAGCCGCATTCCCAACTCTGTTAATGGGAAACAGTTAATTATGTCATGAATGAAGAGATTGAAGAAATGAAATTAGATGGAAAAAATTTACCCAAAAAAAGAAATTAAATGGAAAAATAATCCAGAATGGACCGACTTTCTGCTAGACATGGACAGGAAACAAATATACGGTGATTATTGTTCTTAAAGGCATTAATGTAAAATTAAAAAAAACACTATTTTAGTATATAGCTTATTATTGTTCTTGATGATAATCACTAGTGGAAAAATCACTTTTAAGATTGGTTAAAAATGATATTTTAATTTAGACCGGTTTTGGATCCGGTCTTGATACAGTCGGTCTTAAAAGTCTACTATTTTTTACACCGGTTAACAAAACCGGTCTTAAAAATCACTTTTTTAGATCGGTTGCTCGAAGACCAGGTCTAAAAAGTTCAGACTTGTTAGACCGGTTGTTTAAAAATCGGTCTAAAAACTTTTTTTTCAAGACTTTTAAGACCGGTTGTTTTAACAACCGGTCTTAAAAGTGATATTTTTTTAAAAAAAATAGGGTATTTTTTTTTGTAGTCAAATGTACAGATGAGTATAAGGGATTATAGTTAAAAATTGATTGCGGATACTTCCAAGAAAATTACCACCATCAGATTTCACCAAAACACCTTCCCTGTGAATCCTGCTGCTAAAATTTCTGAAAATCTGAATTCCTGTATCATTCACTAAGAACATCAAATAATGTAGAAAGATAATGAACAGCTCTTGTAACAAAATTCAGGCACACCCATAAGTTTAACTTTGTATTCATATTCAGTTTCTTAGTTGAAACTATGAAACTATTTTGGCACAACCATAAGGAAGAAGAAACCTATAGATGAAATTAAAAAAAGCAAACAGAGGAATTGTTTTAAGCGAGGCACTTTGCTCTGCACCTTCTTCTTCATCTTTCATCTATTGCCACCTTGCAGTAGATACTCAAAAATTAGTTTACAAATTAATTAAGCATTTAAAAGGAAAGTTTATTCAAATATCATAGCATCAACTACATCTTCTTCATGCATCTCTGGGTCAAAGCAAAGGAGCAAGCAGCTCATGGTAGCAAAGAAGTGAGGCTGCCAAGGTAGTTTGCGATGAAGGATGGATGTCACAGGGAAAGAGAAAAGTTGCAATGAAGGATATCAGAGCAAGCGAGGTTGTGGCGGCAACAAACTCATTCAGTGCAAGGGTGAGAGCACTGCAGCAACAAACATGAGAATGAGATCACTACTACAAAAAGATTGAAAGGTGGCGCACATTTTGTGGCATTTCTTTAAAGAAGTGCCACAACTGCCTTTTTTCTTTTTCTTTTTCTATTTCTATTTTATTTTTTTAAAATTTTGGGTACCAACTGTGGCGCCTGGTGGACTAGATGCCACAGCTGGTAGTCCCAACTATGGCGCCTGCCAAGGCAGACGCCACAACTGGGTGTATGCTTCCAGCTGTGGCGCCTGGAAAATCAGGCGCCACAGCTGGTTGTATAATAAATAAATAAAAATAAATAAAAAAATGGACCAGCTGTGGCACCTAGAATCCAGGCGCCACAGCTGATCCTATTAAATAAAAAAAAAATTTTGGTGTATGTATTAACAAAATAAAATAAAAAAAATAATTCCAGGCACCACAGCTGATCTATTAAACAAAAAAATATTTTTTTGGTGTAGTTATTACTTTAAAAAAATAAAAATAAATAAAAAATGAATAGCTGTGGTGCCTGGAATCCAGGCGCCATAGCTAATCTATAAAACAAAAAAAAAAATTTGGTGTAGTTATTACTTAAAAAAAATAAAAAAATAATAACAAATGACTAGGTGCCACAGCTGATCTATAAAACAAAAAAAAAAATTTGGTGTAGGTATTATCAAAATAAAAAATAAAAAATAAAAAAATATGACCAGCTGTGGCGCCTAGAATCCAGGCGCCACAGCTAATCCTATTAAATAAAAAAAAATTTTTTGACCTTTTTAATGGATTACACTATCCACTTCCCACCAATCACAATTCCCCCTGCTCCCACTCTTATCTTTTTTCCCCTTCTCGCGCAGTGGCCTCCTTCCTTCTCTTTTAATTTATTTTGACTCATCCCACTTTAATTATTCCCTCCTCTCTCACTTTCCCTTTTCATCTACACTACAGCTTCTTGCAGTGGACGACCGTCGCCCCTCTCCCTCCATTTCCTATCATCTTCACACTTAAAATCATATCCACATGCAAACACGTCTTCATTATCGAATCTACTTCTTTGTTTTGTTTCAACTGCCATCCCTACTCCTCCTCCTCCTCACTCAAGATTGTGACACCAACAGGCAACGTGGTCCCCCACTCCACTGCACTGATCAATTAAGCTTGTAAGTTCAACGTGCTTCTTCCTTTTTTTTTAATTGGCATATAATTTCTGCAATTTTTTATTTCAAATTGATATCTATGTTCTAATCTGTGTTTAAAAAGTGGAGAATATATATAATATTTCAAAAGAAGTTATCCAAAAAAATAATATTTCAAAAGAAAAGAAAAACCAAAAGTGGACCATGTCTCGTGATGCCTTTAGCATGTTGATAAAAGATATCTTTATATATCCGAAGTACTTGATTTCAGATTTGGCTTAAGCAATTTTAACATTTTTTGCCTGAAAAAATTTTTAATTTCAAAAAACCTTATTTTAGTAATTTAAAAGAAAATAGTCTAGTCCATACGCATGATTAAGAAAAATATAATATTTGTATCATAATATAAGTTTCTTTAGCTTAACTTTTTTACTAACAGTTTCTAGTTTAACACTGGCCTCAATATCTTCAATTTTAAAAATAAATCTGGACAATTAATATTATTTTGTAAATTAAAATAAAACAATTTCTTTAGCTAAATTTTCACTACTACAAAAAGGGTAAAAGGTGATGCACATTTTGTGGCACTTGTTTAAAGAAGTGCCACAGCTTCTCTTTTTTTTTTTTACCTCTATAATTTTTTTTTTAATTTTGGGTACCAGCTGTGGCGCCTAATAGATTAAGTACCACAATTGAGGAGGCCTAGTGTGGCGCTTGCCCAAGCAGGCGCCACACAAAAGCAGCTGTGGCGCCTAACCCACCAAACGCCACAGCTGCAACATTGAAATTTTTTTTTTAAAAGATGGACATGTGTGGCGCCTAAATAAATAGGCGCCACACATGATAATTTCTAATCAGCTGTGGCGCCTAAGCATTAGGGGCCACAGTTGATTAGAGGCAATGTGTGGCACCTAATTATTTAGGCGCCACACTTGCCCAGTTTTTTTTTAAAAAAAATTTAAATTCAAATGAATAGTGTATCTCTTAATTATTTCATTTCCCGCGTAGTGGTCCTGTGTCCGCCCCCATTCATTCTCTTTTTGACTACTACTCCATTTTAATTATTTAACTACTCACTCCTCCATTAAACTATTTTCTCTTTCTCATTTTCTTAGTGGATCCGTCGGCCCCCTCCCTCCATTTCCTATCATCTTCACACTAAAAAACACACCCACACGCTCACTCGTCACTCAAGCTAGCATCGCCAATGTGGTCTCCCACTCCCTGCACTGGTCAATTAATAGATTTGTAAGAAGAAGACTATTTCATTCTAGCTTGCTTTGTTTAAATTTTTTTTAGTCAAGATAAACCGTAATATAACGTTTGCCTTTTTGTTCCTAATTTAATAGGAAAGAATGAAAACCTAACTTGTTTCATTTGCCTTTTTGCTTTGTTTAAATTTTTTTGCTGACAAACTTGCGTTTTTTAGTAATCTTTTAATTTACTTAATTAGTTGTTGATGTACTGTGTTCACATATCAAGTTCTTGTATTGTGATATTTTTTATGTTAGCTTTGGAGAATATTAATGTAAGAATATTATTGTTGGGGAACTTGAATTTTAAATGTGAAAATTATATATATATATATATAATAGGTTGAAATATAAAATAGAAAGATTGACAATTTGTGGAGATGATAAACACGAAAGCCACTCATTTTATATAAAGCTTCACAATCAGGAAGCATAAAAAAGGGCCACTGGAAAAAAGAAGAAGAAGAAGAACAAAAAAAAAAGGGACCCTCCTGTGGCGCTTGTTTGAGGAAGCGCTACAGGAGGGGGGCCTCCTGTGGCGCTTACGTCAGCAAGCGCCACAGTAGGACCCCCCTGCTGTGGCGCTTGCTCAAGCAAGCGCCACAGGTGGCCCCCCTCCTGTGGCGCTTCCTCAAACAAGCGCCACAGGAGGGTATTTTTTAAAAAAAAAAATTTAAAATGTTGTGGCGCTTCCAAGCGCCACAGCTTTTTTTAGTGGCGTCCAGATATGTGACACTTCTCTAGCGCCACAGTTAATGCAATTATAAGCGCCACAGCTTTACTTTTTTGAAGTAGTGTTTTAAAATTTTTTTAAAAAAAATTACCCTCCTGTGGCGCTTGGTGGAGGAAGTGCCACAGGAGGGTAATTTTTTTTTAAAAAAAAATAAATGCTGTGGCGCTTTCAAGCGCCACAGCTTCTTTTAGTGGCGTCCAGATATGTGGCACTTCTCTAGCGCCACAATTAATGCAATTATAAGTGCCACAACTTTATTTTTTTGTAGTAGTGGATTGAACGAAGATGAACAAGCTCACAGAGTAATCGCACCAAGAAGAGAGGTTTTAGATTTAAAGAGCAAAATTTAGGCACGACAAAGAGGAGATTCAAAAACACATACTCGTCTTCTTCATTAAATTCTCTTGTCCCTTTTTCCATTTTTGTTTCGTCCGTCCCCACTTTTGTTCCTTGTTATTCCCTTTTCTTCATACTCTCTGTCTCTCTTCCTCTTTTAAACCCCACTCCAGTTGATCCCTACTCCACTCCACAGCTCACATTTGCTCATCCTCGTCACTCAAGCTAGCGTCACCAACGTAAGAAGAAGATTGTTTCATTCTAACTTGCTTTGCTTAAATTTTTTTTAGTACAGTCAAGGTAAACCGTAATATAACGTTTGCCTTTTTGCTTTGTTTAAATTTTTTGGCCGACAAACTTGCGTTTTTTAGTAATCTTTTAATTTACTCAATTAGTTGTTGATGTATTTTGTTCACATATCAAGTTCTTATATTGTGATATTTTTTATGTTAGCTTTGGAGAGTATTAATGTAAAAATATTATTGTTGGGGAAATGACAATAAATATATTGTTGTGTAAGAACATTATTGTTGGGGAACTTGAATTTTAAATGTGAAAATTATATATATATATATATATAATAGGTTGAAATATAAAATAGAAAGATTGACAATTTAAGAGATGATAAACATGAAAGCAACTCATTTTATATAAAGCTTCACAATCAGGAAGCATAAAAAAGGGCCACAGAAAAAAAAAGAAAAAGAAAAAGAAAAAAAAAGGGACCATCCTATGACACTTGTTAGAGGAAGTGCCACAGGAGGGGGGTCTCCTGTGGCGCTTGCTGACGTAACCGCCATAGTAAGACCCCCTCCTGTGGCCTTGCTAACACAAGCGCCATAGGTGACCCCCCTCCTGTAGCACTTCTTCTAACAAGCACCACAGGAGGGTATTTTTTTAAAAAAAAAATTAAAATGTTGTGTCGCTTCCAAGTGCCAGAGCTTTTTTTAGTGGCGTCCAGATATGTGGTACTTCTCTAGCGCCACAGTTAATACAATTATAAGTGCCACAGCTTTAGTTTTTTGTAGTAGTGTTATTATTAATAACCGGTCTTAAAAGTTTAAAATTTTTTATTTTTTAAATATTTTAATATTTTAAAACCATTTTTATTTATAACCGGTCTAAATAATTTTTTTAAGACCAGTTTTTTTGAGAACCGGTTTTAGAAGTTCTATATAATTACAAAACTGCCACTAGTCAAATTTTTTAGACCTTATCCGCTATAACCGGTCTAAATATGACGGTCTAAAAAGGAAATTTTGTACTAGTGAATGTTGAAGAAAAAACTTAAACGAAGATTGATTCAATGAGAATTAAATTTGAGTTACCAATATCATGTATATATGTCTCGCCATCATTATCTTGGTTAGCTATCATTTATTGCAAATTCAAAATATTTAATCAAATTTATTCTAAATACTCTACAATAAATATCAAACAAATTTTGCATTTTTAATTATTTTAGGGTAAAATACAACGAATATATATAGGGTTAATACTTATTATAATCCTTTGGCCACCCGTTGTCCCATGCTTTTTTTGATCCCCTTACTAGGTATTTGAGCAACCGATTAATTAATTCAAATCAAGGCTTTGCGATTAAGATACCTCTCTTTAGTCTTCTTGAACAAGATGAGATTTGAACTTAGTTCGCGTATTTTGTAGTGTAACTAATCCTGAACTAGACCAAGTACCCTTGGGTTATATATAGGGTTAATATCCTTGTTAGTCCTTTTAGTTTGAATGAATTTGGATTTTGGTCTCTGTAATTTTAAATAATTGGTTTCAGTCATATAGTTTCAAAAAGATTTAGTATGAGTTTCATGGCTTGTCCTTATACTTTTGGCCTCTATACCAAAACTCAAATCAAATCCTTATAAAATTATAGGGACCGAAATCAATAAGTAGTATGGGAGAGTAACCCCTCCTCTCCCCTTCCCATCCTTTTTTATTTTGCAGTTGTTATTGTTTAAAATAGTTAAAAAATTCATGTTAAGTAACCAGAAAAAAATATTTAAAATAATATTATTTGAACTTGGCTGGCCGGAGAGAACTCATTTTTATAGTTATAATTTTTATAAAAAAATTTAAATTTTTAGGGGCTTTAATCCCTGCCAGAAATTACCCCATTTGTGTATATATATTTATCACATTACGTCAATACAAAGATTTTTCTAGAGAATTATCCTCAGAATTTAATCCTACTCCATCTAATCGGTTAAAAAAAAAAAAAAAGTGCATCCCAAAGCTAGGACTAATGTTGTTCACCAAGTGACATGTTGCCAGTAAAAAATACAAAATAAACAGAGATTTTTTAAAAAATAAAAAATGAAATAAAAGTTATTTACTATCAACATAAAAATAAAAATTATTATGCTTTTGGTAATGGGTTTCTTCGTTCAAGGCTTAAAAGTTTTAACTTCTCCTAAGTGCTTCCTTCTCCTTACAATAAAATAATTTATTTATTATCTAGTGCTCAAAATCTTCTTTCACGTGAGGAAATTAATTCAGATATATTCTGATGAGCGAATGTATAACTATAAAGACTAATCCAAATATAATTAATCCATATAAAAGGACCCCATAAAATGAAAAATTACAAAAACATAATTAAAAATAAAATAAAATTATAGATAATTGCATATATTAATTATTTTTATGATAAAAAAAATGTAGAATCCGAAAACCACCGAGCTTTTTGAGGGAAGAAGCCAAAAGAATCAAACCACCGCAAAAGACTTTTGATCAGAAATTGCACGAACGTTGAACCCTAGCAACCTCAAAACCTAATACCACTTTGATTTCATTCCATGTGACTCTAAGAAGACCGAGTCATCATGTTCTTGAACTCCTCAAAATTCACATTACCATCGCCGTCTTCGTCCACGGCGCTGATCATCCTCCGGCAGTCACTCAGGGAACAGTTCTCCCCCAACTTCCTCATTACCGAGTGCAACTCAACCGCCGATATCACTCCGTTCTTGTCCAGGTCGTACAGATTGAAAGCATCCCGGAGCTCCTTGTCGGCGTCCGTGCTGGCTTTGGCTCCGGCACAGTGGAACTCGGCGAATTCCTTGAAGTTTATGAAGCCGTCGCCGTCCTTGTCCATCTCGGTCATCATATGGTTGACCTCCTCCGGCGTCGTTTTGGTTCCCAAAGTCTGAAGCGTCTCCATGAGCTCGTCTGAGGAGATTTTTCCGTCGCCATTCTTGTCCAACTTGTTGAAAATCTGGCGCACCTCGTTGTCCATGGCAAAGGGAAGGAAAATTTCAGAACCGTCTGAACCTTACAGAGCGAAAGGGAGTTTCAAAACTTCCGTATTTAAGCGAGTCAATTATCATACCAATCTCCAATCCAATACCCATATTATATAGAGAGGGGAAATAAAACAATAATAATTAATTTAAATCAATCTATCTGTTTTAAAATTACATCAATCAGCATTGAATGGGAATCAGATTTTAAAAGATCATGTACGCGGAGTAATTTGAAAATTTAAATCTAAATCTTAATAAATCTGTAATTAATAATTTTTAAATAGAAATTTATATCTTTGACAAGTTATCAAAATGTAAGTATCATTAATTCAATATGATGACATTTCCAAAATTATGAACAATGAATCTGATCACACTAACTTGGCCAAAAAAAAATAAAAATCTGATCACAATGAAAATTAAATACTATTTTTGCCAGAACAAAACATAAGTCGTTAGATCCTAGATTGAATTTGGAATCAATCAAAATAAAGCGGTCTGAATCTGAATATACATTGCAATAAATTAGTTTCCAAAATAAAAATGAATTAAAATTAAGTACATTGAATTAAGAAATGTTTATTTGATTTGATTAACAAATAAATAAATTAGATTGTTTAAAATTAATAACAAAAAATAATTGAATTGATTAATTATTAGTTTATGAGCATTATACATGCCTCCCTATCTATATATCTATCTAATTATGTTATATTATATCTATAAAATCAGTACACAAAAATGACCATTGCTTAAAATACCATATATAAGATGCTCAAATTCTATCCATCCGTGTAGGGAGAAATTCTTATGTGTGAATCTGGTTTGCCACATCATTTGTGGTCTGATTAGCTAAAATATAACAACTCGGCTACTATTAATCCTAGTTGGCTGCTCATATATTTCATCTTTTTATTTTTCTAAAAAAAATGAATCTCTTAATTAATATTTCACAAGTAATGAAGAAGTAAATCTTGTGAAATCTTTTAATTTTATTAATATGACGACTAATATGTAGGAGGAGCAAAATCAACTCATGAGCTATTACATTTTAATTGTTAGACCATAAATGACATGGCAAACCAGATTCATACACTAGTGCAAAATGCTATATTTGACATCGGTTAAAATTGTATTATCGCTCCAGCATATAGGGTGTAGTAAAAATTGGAGTAGCAAAAAATAGATATTATGGGGTTAGTTACAAAGGAGCTGACACCGTAAACAAATATATTACAGTGTCAGTTACAAATGACATGACACTGTAAAAGAATACAAAAAAAAAATCAAATTGGTTTACCCTAGACTTTGCCACATCACTACCTGGCCATTGCCATTCGGCAGGCCTCATCATTGCCATTTGTTCATGCCATCTTGTGTCCATGTCAGCGCCTTATTCAAGCCATAAATTGGATGCATTTTGTGGCAAAGGGAGGATTTGAACTCTTGAATTCACGCATGTATTGATATGCCTTTGCCAATTAAGCTATGACGAACTTGCAATATGTATTTACAAAATTATATATATAATATTTATTTTTAATTATTTCATGTAAGTATTAATAATTAATATATTATTTATTCAAAAATTTAAAAAAATAATATTTTATAAAATAATATTTATATTATATATTTTAATTTTGATTTGTATTTAATATTGATATTTTTTATTTATATATAATATTTGCAAAAATCACATATTTTAATAAAAAAATAAAAATAATATAATTTTTATATATTTATTTTACTATTGTATTCATATTATAATTTTTATAATATAATCTGTTGGAAATTACCAACAGAAAAAATTATGTCGCTAACTTCATTTGTTTAATAATGAAATGACCTATATTACGACGTCAATTAATAAGGACATGACATATAGTAAATAAATAAATGTATTACAGCATCAGACCAAAAATACAACTGATGTCATAATAGAAGATAATTATTTAAGCTATGAAATTTTGCTTTCATCTTCTCTTTTCTTTCTTATCTTTCATTAATGAAAAATAGAGTGAACATGCATGTAAAGTCTACAACAAAAGCTTGAGTTTTTGGGTGAGTTTGGTTTGGTTTCTTTGAGGTTTAGAGAATTAAACATGTTTTTTGAAAGATAAATCCAAAGAGAACTCATTACGAAGAGATATATGGTGTTCTTGAGGTTATATGGTAGAGTGTCAATTCATGAGAGTTTAACAGGTAGTCAGTTTTGAGTGAGGTTTTGTTAGGGTAAATGGTGTCCTCTGTCTGTGAAATTTGTTAAGGTGATATTACACCTCCTAAGCTTTAAAATGAGCCATAGAACACATTAACTAGATGTCTAGAATGAAAGTTATGATTTTTTCAAATTTAGACAAAAAACTGGGAAATTTCTTTTTTCTAGATTTTAGGTAGTGAGCAATTATACAAATTATGCGAGATTATTTTCATAATATGTCATTGTGGTTATTTTCTTTTTAAAATATACTTATAGAGCTTTAACATAAGTACTAGAACACAAATATTGGATGTGTATATTGTAAGTTATAAATTTTCAAAGTTTGGGCAGGAAAACTGGAATGTCCTGTCTCACCAAATTAAGGAACAGTTAGTATGAACGCTAGAATTGGGAAATTATGTCCATGACTTAATGTTGGATGTAATTTTTCCTTTGTAGAGGATTGAAAGAACTTAAGTAGAAACTTGTATCACCTCATTTGGAGTTTTTGAGCTTAAGTTATGATTTTTCAAAGTTTCTTGAAAAATTAGAGGCAGATTTTGAGTTAAGTCCGAAAATGACACATTTTTATGAAATAGTAATTAGTAATGGGTTTAAGAGTATTGGGATAATATTATGAGAGGGTCAAGAATAACATAATTCTAATTATGTTAATATTAGAATGAGCAAGGACCTATCTCTATATGAATTTCACAATTATAGGTTTTGGCAACCACTATCAAGCAAATGGGGAAGCAAAAACCTAAGAAGTTCAAGTAAAAGGAGGTAACTTAGGAAGAAGTAAAAAGTAGTAAAACTTACTCTTATATAGTTTGTGTTTAGTTGATTGCACGTTTATGTGCCATGTATACCTTTGAACATGTAATATCATTGCTTGAGTCTGTGCCATGGCCATTTGTATGTACTTGTAAGGTGTTGCTCTTATATTGGCTATTTACATGCTTAGTTTATTACCATTACACATTATATATTAAGTTATGTTTTACTATTTAGATTCCCCCAAATCTCACCGGCCCCTTCCTTCCATATACCAATAGTAGGTGCAAGTTCATCTATTGGGAAAGAGAAGCTACTGGAGGATTAGAAGAAGTGGAGGCTTGTGGAAGCATAGTTGTGTTATGCTTGTTACATCTATTGTTGTGTTATGTGGATATTATGATTTATACATGGGTATGTAAATTAGATACATATTAAGGATTGTATCTATCCTCCATAAGGAGGAGAAGGAGGGTTGTTCTCAAGCCCAAGGTAAGTTCCACGTGAAAATCATGGCAAGTGTGCATGAAAGTAGTTAGTAGATAGCTAGTCTATATGATTGTATGAGCCACGAACTGGTGAGTGCTTAAACATAGGGCAAAATAGAGAGTTATATTATGAAATTTTGTGGGAACATAGTACACATCCAGTGCTTTAAATGAAGTCATAATTCATAATTTTTCAATGTTTACATTAAAAGCTATTTTTTTTTTCAAAATTGACCTAGAAAATTTGAGAATTGTTGAAAAAATCACTGTACAGATTTTAGATATGAGAGTTTTTGGACTAAATGGAATAGTAGTTTATATTGAAGACCTTTCCATGAGCTAAAAATAGAACTTTGAACCACTAAGTTTGGAGATATATTGAATAAGTTATGAATTTCCAAAGTTTCAGGAAAATTCATTATTCAAGGAACCCAAGCTTTGATATTGAATTTTAAGTTTCTAGCCTAATCAAGGGTACTTTTGGGTCACATGTGGTTCTAAAATGGCTAAAATGCTTCGATAAGTGACCGTAAAGAGTGGTGTTACAGATGTTCCATTGCTTGTTGGTTAGTGCTTTTTTATTTAAATATTACTTTGTCCAAGGTTATATATGAATTTTTTGTTATATTTTAGAAAAATCATATTATGTTCAATCATGATTGGTTTGAATTAATCCTTAAACCATCACGATTGGAAAGATATATACCACTTGAAAGTAACATTTAATTATGTGCACCGTCATGTATTACGAGGCAGAATTTGTGAAAACACGAATATAACAGTTGTAGTTAATAACCGTCATTTATTTATTGACAAAACTAATGGTTCTTACGAAACAGCCATCATGTCATACTTTTAAACGATCCATCTTCCAACCTTACATCAGTAAAAACACAAAAATAGCAGTTATATTACATAGTCGTAAAGTATGAACGACAAAAATGACATTTCATGAGAAACAACTGTCATTTATAAAAATAACTCTTAAAAGACCACCGCCTCCTTCTCCAACTACATACTCTTTCCACAATTGCCAACTACCACTACTACAAAAAACTAAAGCTGTGGTGCTTATACTTGAACTAGCTCTAGTGCTTAAGAAGTGCCACATATCAGGACGCCACTAAAAGAAGCTGTGGTGCTTTCAAGCACCATAGCATAATATTTTTTTTTTTAAAAAAAGTGCTCTCCTGTAGCACTTTTTGGAGGAAGGGCCACAGGAGGGGGGTCTCCTATGGCTCTTGAGCAAGCACCACAGGAGACTCCCCTCTTATGGCCCTTCCTCCAAAAAGCACCATTGAAGGTGCCCTCTTCCTATGGCCCTTCCTGAAGGAAGCGTCACAGGAAGGTGGCTAGTTTTTTTTATTCTTCCTGCGGTTCTTTTTCAAGAAAGAATCACAGGAAGTAAATTTTTTTATATATCTTTTGTATTTTTAATTCATAACCCTATAAATTGCAATAATGGACTGCTTTAAACACTTTCTATATCCACAACAAAATGAAGAAAAGCAAACAACGACAATGCAATAACTTTAAAATGATACAAACAAATGACTAATTAACTAAATTAGTACTTAATATATTTACACAATATATTATAAATGTAATACAACAAATTCAACTTAAATAAACGACATAACAATTGGCAAGAAACAACATAAAGGCTAGCTAGTTAATTAAATAGTAGCTACTTAGAGGTTTACCTAAATACATATTCACACCATTCTTCGATCACTTCATTGACTTGATGGTCAGTCAAACTGTCGCAACGTTGATCTTCATAATACTACATATATATACAATCATGCGCAAATTAAAATGAATTAAATAACTAAAACTTAATTATCACGCACTAATTAAATTTAAAACACAATATGGATTACAACTAAATAACTTACTTTTTGAGAAATAAATGGCTAATCATGCGTAATTACATACTTCATAAATTTCATGATATAATACCCATAATCATGGTCATTGGGTTGGAAAGGGCACTGCAAAAATATAGTGAAATATTTAACTATGTTTTTGAATAAAAATTTTTAAGTAAAATATTTGAGTAAATTCATATATCAGTATCCATATCTTCTTCCAAGCATAGCTATAGTAAGGGTCGGCAACTTTGGAATAGCTTAAGGAGATAGAGGCTCAATACGCAGTCAATGCGCTAATAAAACAAATAGAAATTGATTACTTTTGGTTATTCAATCACATATGCAAATATTTACACATACGTAGGTACGCTTACCTATTGAACAATCGCAATATATCAAGACAGTCTTCTGGAAGACTTCCAATTAGAGGATCCACATAGTAAATGTGAGGGCCTAAAGGTGCTGCTGGATTGATAACAATCAATACCAATATTGCCTAAAATATTTTAAGAATTTTGTTTCAACAATCATGTTATGGTAAATGTTAAATAATAAAACAACATACACAGAAATTGTACCACTAATAACTTACCTCGCATTTTTCTTTTACTCTGTTGGCTAGCTAATGATTTCAACTTGGTTTATGTAACCCCCTTCTCATCAAGGTCGAGATTTAAGTTCAAAATACATAATTTCATTAATTAGAGATGACAGAATAAATTGAGACTTATAAAATTTTCATTTCCTGAAATAAGATTTACAACATGTTTCAAAAACCTGTTCAACACGGTCTCATATTCGTATTTCAAATACACAAATGGTTTGCACAGTTCGATTCTATTCATAAATATCAGAGTGTAATAAAATTTCTCAACACACTCGGGTTCCATTAATTATTTAAAGGGTTTACAGGGCACAAACGCCCATAATTTGTTTCTCATAACAAGGGGATTACACAAAACTACTCAATGTATTCAATATATTCATTAATTCCCAACAAAATATCCAAATGATTTATACATGATAACTAATTATCCAAAATAAAAACTCTTAGCACAGAGCTCTATCCGCCCTTCATCACCTGCTTCTCTTCGGAACTACTAGCCCTGTCTAAAATTTGTTTTATGGAAGAGTGAGATTCTAAAGAATCCCCATCGTAAACAATTCACTCATAGTATGCGCAACAACAAAGTATATAAGCAAATAATAACACCACAACAAAAACAATGTCATTTACAATGGCGATTACAACAGCAGTTACAATGGCAGGGTAGGTGTGACATATATCACCCCCTATGTCTGATCATGTTGAAGTACTCACGCTGCAATGCACAATGACATGCTTCACATCACATATTTCACCACAGCTAGGTTCCATATAAAACATTTCACATATTTCACAACAACAGTGTCCATATGACACGATTCACAATCACATAGCCACATTGGCATGTTTCTCAAAGTGGGAATTCGCAATTCCACAACACAGCCCCAGCAATTGCAATGGCAATACAACGGCAGGGGTAGGTGTGACACACATCACCACCTACAACTGCTCACGCTATAATACACTACAACACATTTCACATTCACATTTTCACAATGGCATCATGCCCACAACTTTTTTTCACAACATCAAGGTTTCATGCAGCATTTTTCACAACAACAACACAATGATAAGTTATACATACCAAGCATCATATACAATACAAGAGAAAAGTCACTACCTTGGTCTTTACGCGCTTGCTCAAGTGCTGGTCTCTCATGGGTAGGGCAAATATTAAATCCTATAATCATGATTAGGGACGAAGCATTATTCTCTATTCCAATACTTAATGACTTCAACACTTAGATTTTGTCACCATTAATGTCCTTTAGGAAGCTATAAATGCCTCTAACAAAAGCCCTAAAGGGTTGGAAAAACTATACCAAATATCCCCTTTTAGAAGTACAAGTGTTGATTTTTCACTATTGTACTCGAGTGAAAAAGGTCTCACTCAAGTGATGATGAACTTGCACCCGAGTCATGAAAGCATACTCGAGTAATAGCCTAATGCTCACCCGAGTTCTACAAAGTGAGGTTCAAGAAGTGATCACATGATAGCAAAAGAAACTTTCAAAGGAGAAGAGCACTCGAGCAGGGACCTTGGTACTCGAGTGACGGCTTAACACTTGCGAGTGTTAAAACACACTCTTGAAAATTGACCTCGAGTGATATCCCAAGACGTGAGTTCTGTTAGATATGAATAGTTTTGATGATGTCAAATATAGAGCAAAAAGTTTGTCTGATATAATTATCTTCTACATTGACTAACTACTATATTTAATGTTGTATATTTTGTAGATTAGTCAAAAACCTGATTGTGGGTTGATGTTATAATGCCTCATATGTGGAGAATGATCATCAAGAAGAAAATCAAGAAATAAGGGATTGAAGAAAGAAGGCATTGGAAGAACTAATAGGAATATCAAGCAAAGATTGAAGAAAATTGAAGATATTCAAGAAGATATCTAGTTGGTTTATGAAGAACGATCATCAATTGAAGAAGATATCTAGTTGGGTTATGAAGAATGATCATCAAGTGGCAAAACAAGAAGAAAGAGATTGAAGAAAGAAGAAGAAAGAGATTAAAGAAATAAGAACTTGCAAGATCATATGAGAATATCAAGATTCAAGCTATTAGAAGTGATATCGGAGGTTTCTATGGTCAAACGGAAGTTGGAATGGGTCAATACGAAGCTAAAATGATGTATACGGAAGTTATGGTGCCTCCGGGGATGAATTACTCGAGTAATAGGGCACTGCCTCATTTTGGAGGTGATTACTCGAGTAGCTACTTGAGTAATCTGCTGGGTTACTTGATGAATCACTCGAGGTGGCACTTGAAGTAATGGGCACTCTGTTTTCGTGTGGCAGAATAGAGGTTTGGTATTTTGATGATATCTCTCCAACCACATGTCGGATCGAACTGAAACTGGTGGCATATGAAACTAGACTTCCAACACGAACTTTGGATGCCAAGACCACATTCAAAGGAGTTCCGATGAGAGAGATATAAGCTTTGAAAGTTGACACATGAATCAGCATCATATTCCTAGACAGCTTTGGTATTTTGGACATAACTCCCAAACTACATATCGGATTGCAATGAAACCGGTGCCATATCAAAGACTCAAAGAGCTTTCCATGGATATATAATTTGTCACATTTAAAGCTATATCCTAAGAGCTATGACTTCTGGAAGTTGCTGCTCATGATGGTTCGTGAGTTCAGAAATGGTCTAAGAACAGTAGATACTCTTTGGATCATAACTTTTAGTACACAACGTGTTTGGAGCTAATTCTTATTGCATTGGAATGTAAATGATGAGAGCTTTCCGATGATATATAATTTGACATGTTTCAAATCAAAATAAAGAATTTACTTGAAGTAGCCACTCGAGTAACCTATGAAGAAAATTGTACCATACTCGAGTAGGTACTCGAGTAATCAGATAGAGAACTTCCAGTTGCTCTCGGTATTTTTAATCTTGCCAATGTTACTCGAGGATCCACTCGAGTAAAGCACTGTGATAACCAAAACTTGAAGGTAACACTCGATTACTCAATTAATCTGTAATGTTATTATCGCACTTCACTCGAGGCACCACCCGAGTATGCAGAGTTATTTAGAAGAGAACTTCAAGTCACTACCCGAGTATGTAGAGTTATTTAGAAGAGAACTTCAAGTCACTACCCGAGTTTGCAGAGTTATTTAGAAGAGAACTTCAAGTCACTACCCGAGTAAGCTATGCAAAAAATGGAAGGCCACTCGAGTAACTTGTGAAGAAACTTGATGTCCACTCAAGTGAGCACTCGAGTAATGCTTCCCAGGAAAATAGAACAACGTCCCGAAGATTCTCGAAATCAATGAAATGATCATATAACTCATTCTTCTTGCTTCTAATCACTCTAACACTTCATTGTATTAGTGTTTAATGTATTTCTCCAGGAATACAATGAAGATATGATGTGAAGAGTCAAAAGGTGAATTTACGGAAGCGGAGCATCAACGTTATAACGACTAGTTTTCAAATTGAAGAAGCCACATTCCAACGGATATATTGAAATGCTCAAACGGTCATCAACCTTCATCAGCTATAAATAGAAGAGCATTCAGAGTTCAGAATAACTAATGAAGACACTATAACGAGAAACATGCAAAGGTCATGAATCATTTACTCCAACCCAACTACTCTCTGTTCTTATCCATCTTCTATATCATGTATATTTGAGAGAGAGATTATTTTCATTGTGCTTCAGTATTCATCTATTCACTTCTGAGAGAGAAGATTGACTGTAATCTTTCATCATCAAAGTTGTATCCTTACGGGGTGTGTAAGGAGAGTAACTCGGTTGTAACCTTACGGTGTGTAAGGGGGAGTAACTCGATGAGAGATTTGTAAACGGCTTCACAAGTGCCCGGCTAAACTTGTGGGTTGTAAAGGCTTTTCTTGTGCCGGGATTAAACAAGAAGATAGTGGATTTGAAAATCTCAGGAGGAGCCTGGGGACTGGACGTAGGCCATCGCAGATTGGACCAAACCAGGATAAATCACAGTTTGCACACTCTCTTCCTTAAACTCTTATATTTCCAGCATATATAAACTGTTGATTTATGATTCATTATGTTCATATTTATTGCTTCCTCTAAGATGCAAAAATATTTTCAAAGTTCTTAAGATTTTTATCTTACACCCAATCACCCCCTTCTTGGGTGTCAGCCAGTTCTAATATTTGGTATCAGAGCTGGACTCTTGTTTAAAGGACTTAACCATCTCAAGAGCTTATAATGGCTGATTTTTGGTTTTATATTCTTTCTGAAGGTTTTGACTATACAATTCCACCTATGCTGAAAGATATTGATTTTTGGTTTTGGAAAGCTAAAATGACTAGTTTTATAAAAGCATCTGATTTTGATATGTGGAATGTTTTTACAAATGTCTTTGATTTCAAACCGAGAAAGAATTGGACAGAAAGAGAAAATAAAATGTTTTCGTTGAACATTAGAGCAATGAAAATTTTGTATAGTGCTTTAACTGAAAATGATTTTGAGAAAATTAGATTTTGCTTTACTGCTAGAGATGTTTGGGATACTCGTGATTCTATTTATACTTCTAACAATTGTGTTGAAGTTGAAAGCATTGACAGTTCATGCGAAACTATAAGTTGTATATCTACGGTGCATGAACAATTGGAAGTTAATGATGAAAAAGGAGAAATCATAGAACACTTCCATGATCCTGTCAACATAGAAGAACAAGAGGAAGATGATTCCCAAGAAGAACTCACTACCGATAAAGTTGATGGATCATCCTCTAGAGCTCAAGATGCACATATGGTAAACAATTCCAATTCTTCTGGAGTTATTTTGAAAACTGCTTTTCAAAGTTTGCATAAAATTGTTTCTCAACCAAGTATTGATTATATTCTAAAAAGAAAAAATGTTTTCAATCATGCTGGAAAGTTTATTGGAAAGAAAGAATGTTTAAATGAAATTTATTTAGGTTTTTACTCTCTTGACCGACACAAATACTTGCATAAAATCTCATAATGCATATCATCATATTATTTGTAATTATTGTGGTAAATCAGGTCATATTTCTCACACATGCTATATTAGAAGAAATTCTAATGTGAGGAATAAATTTATTTGGATTCCTAAAACGCAAGTGAGTTCAAATGCTAACGTTCAAGGACCCAAAGCAAAGTGGGTACCAAAATGTCCATATGGTGTTTCATGTGTGCAGATTGATCCTAGAAAAAATGGATAAAAGGGTACTGAGAAAATGAAGAAGATTCCAAGAGTTCCTACTGAACCTAAATGGAGATTCACATCAATTAGGAGAACTCTTGGATCACCCATTGCTGGAATTGCAAAGCTTAATCATAAAGAAAGGCAATGGAGAAAAGGAGTATGTAAGATCAAGCGTTTCACCCAAGAGGGGGGGTGAATTGGGTGATACTGAAATTTCTTTCAAAAATATAAAACTTTGACAAAAGAATTAAAACAGTAATGAGTAAGGAGAAATATCACCGAAGTGTACACCGGGAGTTATACTGGTTCGGTCACAACCACTTTGACCTACGTCCAGTCCTCAGAGCTTCTCTGAGAGTTTCACTATAACTTCCAAGATTCAGTGGGTTCTTGGCACCACAGTACAAGCAAGTTCCTTCACACCTGGACACTCGCTCCCCCTTACAGGTTGTAATCCAATCCCAACTCAAGGTTCCACAACCTTAAGTTATCTCAATAACAAATATTGAGTTTGAATGAAATATCTCTCTCAAAGAGTAAGTGATAATCACTGAAGCATATGAATACAATTTCAACGTAAAAACAGAGCAATGAACTCAATGAATCGTTTGTGTGGATGCTTAGTTGTTCTTCTCTGTTTGAAGGTTCCCATATATATAGATATGATGGGGATGACCGTTGGAACACTTCCTTTCGTCCGTTGGTGAGTGCGCAGCCACTGTTGACTTTTCAAGTTTTTGAAAAATATCCGTTGGCGGTGGTTGGCATTTGAACGTTTGATTTGACTTTCATCTCTTGATATGATTTCTTCATTGTTTCTCTGTAAATAGACTAAGAATACTAATACAATGAAAGGTTAATCATATAGGAAACAAATCAATGAACGTTTGAATGATTTCTAAATTTCTGGGTATGCTTACTCGAGTAGCTCCTCGAGTAACCCTTGAAGTTTACTCGAGTAGCTCCTCGAGTAACATCGGGAAATCATTTATCAACTGCAAGTTAATGAACAAGTATAAGATTACTCGGGTAGTGCATGGAGTAAACTAAATTTCAAACCTTTGGAATAGTTATTTACTCGGGTATCTACTCGAGTAATGCACTCACAACTTTATGAGTTACTCGGGTAACACCTCGAGTAATCCTTTGAAAAACTTTTGATTACTCGATGCTCTACTCCAATAATGTTGGCAGGATCAAAATGCCGAGAGCACTTACCTCATTACTCGAGTAGCTCCTCGAGTAATGCACTCAATCTTGCATAAGTTACTCGGGTAGCACCTCGAGTAACTGAGACATTTGAAGATAACTTACCCTGGTCATGACTTGAAGTTTCCTTTGAAAATACTGGGGTACATACTCGAGGAATCCACTTAAGATAAAACATTAGAAACTTGAATACTCGAGTAAGCACTCGAGGAAGACGAAATAAACAATTCAAGTTAATCGGATACCAACTTCAAGTTTTAACTTACCTCAGGCTGTTACTCGAGTACCTCCTCGAGTAACATTGGCAGTGGTACAAAGTGCCGAGAGTTACATATTTTCAAATACACGGTTACTCGAGTAGCTCCTCGAGTATCATGGAAAACTTGAAGGTGAACTGGAAGTTTCTGACCTGGTTACTCGAGTAGCTCCTCGAGTAACATTAGCAGTGGTACAAAATGCCGAGAGGTACAAACGGTTACTCGAGTAGCTCCTCGAGTAACATTCTGCTAACTTGAAGGCAACTGGAAGTTTTCACATGGTTACTCGAGTACCTCCTCGAGTAACATTGGCAGGCCGAGAGCAACCTTGAAATTTTACCTTGTTACTCGAGTAACGCCTCGAGTAATGGTGGCAGGTAACTGGAAGTTTTGCCTGGTTACTTCAAGTTTTGGCTCATTACTCGAGTAGCTCCTCGAGTAATGCCTTAGAAAATGCACTTCAAATTAAGTTCCTTAGCATTTTCTCTTGGCCAATCTTCACTACTTCCATGCTTTCCTCAAGTAAAGCTTATTCCTGTCATTACTTAGTTCAAGCTTGATATTTAAACATTTCCTTTTCAAACCATTCTTTTGTTATCATCAAAACATGAGATCTAACATTCTCCCCCTTTTTGATGATGACAAAACTTGGTGATTTTGAACATGGTTTTTCAAATTGAATTCTTAATTAATTATTTCTTATTAAGTTGATTAAACCTTGCATCCATAACAACTTCATTAGTCCAAGCATGTATCATAATTCACAAACTTAAATGAAATCAAATGAAGCATAATTTAAACACACTTGCATTGAACTTAAATTTCAAATTACAAAATAAGTTCATACTGAATTCAAAAAGCTCCCTAAAGTCCCATGTACACCCATATACCCATGAAAAGCAAAGACAAATCCACAAAATCACTCTCAAGTTCTTCTCCCCCTTTTTGGCTTCATCATTCAAGAGGAGGGTTAGAAGGCTTCACCATAGAGATGGGTTTTACTGGAAGGACCAACCCACCACCATCTGAACTGGATGAATCAAAGGAGCTAGATGACTCTGGTTCAGGAAGATTTAGAGGTGGAATTTGGATATCATCTCTAGGCAGGAGAGGAGAAGGTTGAAAGACAACCATAGTGGTCTGAGCTTCTGGAGATGTGTCAAAAGCTGGAGTGATATGTTCAGAGGAGAAAGAAGATGATACTTCCTCTGTTTGAGTAGGAGAGGGGATAGGTTTAGAAGCTGTCTCAGGATGTGGCTTCTGGGGTGAATCATCTATGACAATATGTGTAGTCTCATGAGTATCAGGATCATCCACTGTGAATAAGATATCTTTACCTTGAGGCTCAAGTGGATCAGAGACTAAAGGAGTAGATGGTTCATCCTCAGGAGTAGGGGTAGGAATAAGAATGTCTGAAGGCGGTTCTTCTGGAGGTGGTGGTGCAGATGATGAGGGACCGGTAGAAGGTCCAGGACCCAGAGAATCCAACCGTGCCAGTATCAGTCTCAGAGTTTCTCCCTGGGCACGTTGCTCTGCTAGTAGCTCCTCGTGCCTTCGATCCATTCTTTCAACCAACTCTCCCATTTTGGTGTTCATGTGGGTTATGAGTTCTGCATTGGTGTTGGCTATGTCCACATGAAACCCTCTGAGCATATTCTCCATAAAATGCTGGAGAGTGGCATTCAGGAAAGATGGTGAAGATGTGGTAGCGGCTGGAGCCGATGACTGAGTGTCATCCATTCTACTGGTTTCTGCCTCAGTAGCTTTTCTCTTCTTCTTGGACCCAGACTCTAGTGGGCCTTTAAGAGGGATGTCTATGTTTAGTTTACCAATCTGGTTCCTTCCGATCGGGGACAACCTCTCAATTGGCTCTTTGCTATCCAAGTACCATATTTTGTTCTCTTTTAGGATAAGAGACACAATTTGGGGATATGGCATTGGAGTAGTCCCTTTCCCATCCACCTTATACCTCTTCATCTCTGAGAATATATACTCTCCCAGATCCTTTTCTTCTTTCAAGAGGAGCGAAGCAAACCATCTATAGTCCCTATCCGAGAAATGGGTATAGTTGTTGGCTTTGTTCACTAGGGACCTAGAGTAAATGTACCATAGGACCCTGTGATGATCACACATATCACTCGGTTTAAAGTTGAGTGGGCCAACTAACTCTCCGGGCTTAAGGATAGTGAATATTTGGTTTGGCTCAAGCTCAGAATAGATATCATCCGGGGGATTCTCAATTCCTAACCATAAATTGATCCTAGAGGGAGATATAAGGATTTTCTGTCCTCTCACTGTGGTAGTCATTTCTTCCTCAACTGAGGTTCGGTCAGGCTCATCTATGATCTCAAGGTTGCAGTAAAAATGGGTGATTACCTTTGTGCAAAAAGGCAATCTGACAGACAACCAAGGCATAAATGGAGTAAGATAAGGACTAAGATCAAACTTCACTACCTCTTGAAGTAGCTTTAAATCAACATAGTGTGTCTTACACACCTTTCTTCTGGAGAATTGAGTTGAGTACTTCAGAGACTCCACCAATTTTCCCACATTAAATCCCTTTGGTGGACTAGTGATTTCTGCTTCAGGAATCTTGGACTTCTTAGAAGATTGACCCTTCTCCAATTGGTCAATGATCCCAGCCATTGCTTTAGCCACATTTTTGTCATATTTTGGCTTCTTGGGAGGTTTTGGAGTAAAAGAGGGTGTGGATGAGTCTGAGTGAGAAGGTGAGGGAGTTTTGACACCTTTACTCCTTCCTGTGGATGTGCTCTTTTTAGACTGAGCCCTAGTCACAATAGGCTCTTTGATTACCACCCCTTTGGCCTTTGGTTGAGCTTGAGGTTGAAGAGGGATTTTGGCTTTTGGTCTTGGGGTCAATTTTCTTCTTTTTCCCTTGGGATGAGATGAAGGAGGATCAGAGTGTTGCTCGGATTCAGAGGAATCTAAGGGAGTAAGATTTTTGGTTCTCATCTTCTTGAAGAATTGAGAAACTAAGATTTTCAGAAAAAAATAAGGTAACTGTCGCAAGTTTAGGGCACAGAGAATCTGAGAGAAATAGGAAGTTTTTGGACTTGAAATCAGTTGGGTTTTGACGGAAATGAAGCAAGGAATCGATTGGGAAAAATTTTTGAAAGGGTGTATAGTGATTTACTCGAGGAGATTTTGTGGAAATGACCAAGTTTGCGCAAGATAAAGACCTAAATCCCGACTTTACTCGAGGCCTTACTCGAGTAACATTCAAAGTTACTCGAGGCCTTCCTCGGGTAATCACACAGAAAAATTGTAAAATAATTCATTTAAATTGCGTACCTTGTATGAATAATATAGTAATTATCCATAGATGTTCCCTCGATCATTTATAACTCATGTTGATCAGATTTGCATCATTCCTTATCAATTTGAGAATCTGGACTCCGACTTTACTCGAGGCCTTACTCGAGTAATCTTCAAGTTTACTCGAGGCTTGCCTCGGGTAACCTGTCTTTTGAACTTCTGACTTTTCATTTCCTCAAAACTGAACTGTTAGATTTAAATTTCAAGTTACTCGATCCATTACTTCCAGTTTTGGGGGCCATTACTCGAGTACATACTCGAGTAACATGCTTCTTTACCTCAAGTTGCTCCTCGGGTATTGCTTCTGTCTTACCCATAACTTCAAGTTGGTACTCCAGTAAATGTGTCCTCTGATCACCTCTGTTTTCGTTTCCCAAAACAGAGTTTCTTTCTTCCTGCAAAACACATTTCTACATACTCCGATGCTTAAGTTAGTAATCATTAAAACATTATTAAATGACTTCATCTAATATTATGAAATGTTGAAATTCCTTATAACTCATTGGGATTTACCATTCCCAATTCTCTTCTAATGTATAGAAATTGATCTTTTGCAAGGGGTTTTGTGAAGATATCGGCTAATTGAAGATGAGTAGGAATGAATATCACTTTCACATCTTTCTTTTGGACATGATCTCTGATGAAGTGATGTCTGACATCGATATGCTTGGTTCTAGAGTGTTGAACTGGATTCTTTGCCAAGCTTATCGTACTAGTGTTGTCACAATAGATTGGTATCTCTTTGAGATAAATACCAAGGTCTTGTAGTTGTTGTTTTAACCATATCACTTGTGCACAACAACTTGAGACTGCAACATATTCGGCTTCCGTTGACGAAAGAGACACTGTATTTTGTTTCTTGCTGAACCACGAGACAAGAGATCCTCCAAGGAATTGTCCTTGTCCACTGGTGCTCTTTCTGTCTGTCTTATATCCTCCATGATCAGAGTCCGAATAAGCAACTAGATACTCACTTCTTCCTTTAGGATACCACAGACCCAATTCTGGTGTGTCAGCAAGATATCTAAAGATTCGTTTAACCGTTTCAGCATGTGATTCCTTTGGTGCCGATTGATATCTTGCACATATGCCAACACTAAATTGGATGTCTGGTCTACTTGCTGTGAGATAGAGTAATGATCCAATCATTCCTCTATATTTTGTGATATTGTAGTCTTTCCCTTTGACATCAGCATCAAGCAACGTTGTTGAGCTCATAGGTGTGTCAGAACCATTAGCTTCATCCATTCCATACTTCTTCAATAGCTCTTTTAAATACTTTGTTTGAGATATGAAGATTCCATTCTTTCTTTGTTTGATTTGCAAACCAAGAAAGAAATTCAATTCTCCCATCATTGACATCTCAAACTCTCCCTGCATAATCTCAGAAAATTCCTTACACAGAGATTCATTAGTGGCACCGAAAACAATATCATCAACATATATTTGAACAATTAAAATATCATCATGTTTTCGATTTATAAATAATGTTGTATCAACTTTTCCTCGTACAAAACCTTGATCGATGAGAAACTTACTAAGCCTTTCATACCAGGCTCTAGGAGCTTGTTTTAAACCATACAAAGCCTTTTTAAGTTTGAAAACATGGTCCGGTTTAGTGACATCTTCAAAACCAGGAGGTTGTTCTACATACACTTCTTCCATGATGTAACCATTTAGAAAAGCACTCTTAACATCCATTTGATAGAGTTTGAATCCTTTGATGCATGCAAAGGCTAAGAGTACGCGTATAGCTTCCAATCTAGCCACTGGAGCATACGTTTCCTCATAATCAATTCCTTCTTCCTGATTATAGCCTTTGGCCACCAATCTTGCCTTGTTTCTGACAATAATTGCAGATTCATCAAGTTTGTTTTTGAATACCCATTTAGTACCAATGATCGTATGATCTTTGGGTCGGGGCACCAAATCCCAGACTTGATTCCTTTCAAATTGATTTAATTCTTCTTGCATTGCTATGACCCAATCATTGTCTGATAGGGCTTCATCAATGTTAGAAGGTTCAATCTCAGAAATGAATGCAGAAAAACTTACTTCATTGAAAACTCTATTTCTGGTTTTGATCCCTTCATTCACATCTCCTATGACTTGATCTAAGGGATGACTTCTATTATATTTCCAGGCTTTAGGTTGACCTAGGGATTGCTCTTCATCCTTAGTTTCATCAACCTCTGGAATAAGAGACTTAGAGATAGATTGACCATTTTCTTGATTTAAAACAACTTCCTGTTCTTCATCAATGGTTTTGTCAGAGGTTTCAAATTCATCAAATACAACATGAATTGATTCTTCAACAACACAAGTTCTTTTATTGAAAATTCTATATGCTTTACTTCGGTTAGAATATCCTAAGAAAATTCCTTCATCAGTTTTAGAATCAAATTTTCCTAGGTTATCTTTACCATTATTATGAATGAAACACTTACAACCGAAGATGTGTAGATGAGCAATGTTTGGCTTCCTTCCTTTGTATAGCTCGTATGGTGTTTTTCCAAGTTTCGTTCTGATATAGGCTCTATTTGAAATATAGCATGCTGTACTCATAGCATCAGCCCAGAAAACTTGAGACATGTTCTTTTCATTTAACATTGTTCTAGCCATTTCGGTAAGCACTCTATTCTTGTGTTCCACAACTCCATTTTGTTGGGGCGTCCTTGGAGCAGAGAAATTGTGATCAATGCCATTAGTATCACAATATTCTTCAAAGGCTTGATTCTCAAATTCTCCACCATGATCAGTCCTAATACCTGCAATAGACATACCTTTCTCATTTTGCACTTTCTTGGCAAAAACAATAAATTCTACAAAGGTTTCATCTTTTGATGATAGAAAAATAACCCATGTAAATCTAGAAAAATCATCAACAATGACCAATGAATACAAGTTGCCACCAAGACTCTTTACTCTTGCTGGACCAACTAAATCCATATGCAATAATTGTAATGGTCTATTTGTTGAGATCTCATTTTTCAATTTGAAAGATGATTTAGTTTGTTTACCCTTTTGACATGCGTCACAAATTAAATCGTTTTTGAAATTAACTTTGGGTAATCCAAGAACTAAATCCTTTTTGAGTAGTTTACCTAGTTGATGCATATTGACATGAGCCAATCTCTTATGCCATAGCCAACTTTCATCGGTATTACTCAGAAAACAATTTTCAGATTCATTTCTACTAATATCTAGAGTATAGCAGTTACCTTCCCTTTTTGCTCTGAGCTTAGCCTTGATATTTTTCTTATCAAGCTGTAAGTCATTCTTGTTGATAATTAGACATTCCTCTGAATCAAATATTATCCAGTTATCTTTATCTGCACTTTGACTTACGCTCAGCAAATTATGACACAAGCCTTCAACGTAATATACATCTTTGATTTGTATGCCTTTGCCATTTTTGATTTCACCAATTCCTGCTATTTTTCCGGATTGATTTCCTCCAAATTTTACCTTTCCACCTTCCTTAGGTTGTAATGTGGTAAAACTTTCGAAATCTCCGGTCATATGTCTAGAGCATCCACTGTCTATGAACCACTTGTTATTTTTGGATGCTTTAAGACATACCTGTAATCAAATGACTAAGTTTTAGGTACCCATTTCTTTTTGGGTCCTTTTGGGTTAGTACAAATGATTTTATGAACATATGAACCTTTAGGTACCCATTTGTAGGTTCCTATGTTTCCTTTCTTCTTATGAATGCATGATGAGGTATAATGACCTTTTCTATTACAGTAATTACAAAATGCAAAAGGATTTGATATATGCACAGAATGCTGGAAATAATTCAAATATGACTTACCTCCTGCTTTCTTTCTACCTTTCCTTTTATCTGATTTTGGATCATATCCAATGCCAGATCGGTCATTTACAAATCGTTGTTCTTTTAAAATCACGCTTAGCATCTCACTTCCTTTGGTAAACTTTTCAAGAGTTTTTGTGAGATCAATGTTTTTCTTTTTCAAAGAAGAACAATTTTCACAATTCTTTTCTGAACTTTCTTTAAGCTCAATTTCAAGAGCTTTGTTTTTCTTTTTGAAAACAATTAGTTCTTTAACTACTTTGATGAATTCAGAATGTAAAGCATTATATTCAGATAATAATTCATCATAGGTAGGGTCAGAATCATTTACCTCTTCTTCTGTCTCTTCTTGAGCAACAAGACATATGTTGGCTACTTCTTCCTCATCACTGTCTTCGTCTGAGGAACTATCTCCCCATATAGCAGATACAAAGGCCTTCTTTTTGCTAAAGAATTTGCCTTTTCTCTTTTCTTTGCTCTTTTGATTGAGCTCTGGACATTCTGATTTGATATGTCCTGGTTTACCACATTCATAGCAGATGATATGGTCTTTGTTGCTAGTTCCTCCTTTTTGAAAGTGTTTGTAGCCTTGACCCTTCTTGTAGAACTTTCTGAATCGTTTTATGATTAAGCCCATTTCATCATCATCAAACTCCTCAACTTCATCTTGATTTTCTTCTTTTGCTTTTAGAGCTAGACCTTTCTTTCTTTTGTCACTGATGTCGTCTAGTTCCCGTTTGAACTTTAACTTGCTTTCATATTCAGAAAGACTTCCAAATAGAGAAGCAACTGATCTCATTGATTCTCCTTTTGCCTCTTCTATCGCAGTGACTTTGGCCTCCCACTCTTTAGAAAGAATATTCAAAATCTTTCGTACTTGGATATTTTGATCATATACTTTTCCAAGTGCTGCAAGTTGATTAACAAGATGAGTATATCTAAGTTCGAATTCAGAAATTGACTCACCTGATTTCATTCGAAGTAGATCGAATTCTGTGATCAAGGTGTTGATTCGATTCTCCTTTATTCCCGAAGTTCCTTCATGAGCTATTTCCAGAGCTTCCCACATTTCCTTTGCTGTTGGGAGTGTGCAGATTCTGAAATATTCATTTTGACTCAAGGAGCTTTGTAACATCAGAATTGCCTTGCTATTGAGAGTGATAAGTTTCTTGTCATTCTCATCATATTCCGCTGGCGTCTTTGGAATTTTCTGAGAATCTACAGTCTTTGTAGGTTGATAGTTTCCACTCTCGATTACATCCCATAGCCCATATTCAGTAGCCATCACGAACACTCTGAATTTAGCTTTCCAGAAAGAAAAGTGTTCTCCATTGAAACCGGGAGGTCTAGTGATGGATGCTCCGTCGGGAAGAATTCCTTCACCCATGCTTGCCATTGGATCCTTCTTAGGTTGTTATACCTTAACAAGAAGACCTACGCTCTGATACCAAATGTAAGATCAAGCGTTTCACCCAAGAGGGGGGGTGAATTGGGTGATACTGAAATTTCTTTCAAAAATATAAAACTTTGACAAAAGAATTAAAACAGTAATGAGTAAGGAGAAATATCACCGAAGTGTACACCGGGAGTTATACTGGTTCGGTCACAACCACTTTGACCTACGTCCAGTCCTCAGAGCTTTCTGAGAGTTTCACTATAACTTCCAAGATTCAGTGGGTTCTTGGCACCACAGTACAAGCAAGTTCCTTCACACCTGGACACTCGCTCCCCCTTACAGGTTGTAATCCAATCCCAACTCAAGGTTCCACAACCTTAAGTTATCTCAATAACAAATATTGAGTTTGAATGAAATATCTCTCTCAAAGAGTAAGTGATAATCACTGAAGCATATGAATACAATTTCAACGTAAAAACAGAGCAATGAACTCAATGAATCGTTTGTGTGGATGCTTAGTTGTTCTTCTCTGTTTGAAGGTTCCCATATATATAGATATGATGGGGATGACCGTTGGAACACTTCCTTTCGTCCGTTGGTGAGTGCGCAGCCACTGTTGACTTTTCAAGTTTTTGAAAAATATCCGTTGGCGGTGGTTGGCATTTGAACGTTTGATTTGACTTTCATCTCTTGATATGATTTCTTCATTGTTTCTCTGTAAATAGACTAAGAATACTAATACAATGAAAGGTTAATCATATAGGAAACAAATCAATGAACGTTTGAATGATTTCTAAATTTCTGGGTATGCTTACTCGAGTAGCTCCTCGAGTAACCCTTGAAGTTTACTCGAGTAGCTCCTCGAGTAACATCGGGAAATCATTTATCAACTGCAAGTTAATGAACAAGTATAAGATTACTCGGGTAGTGCATGGAGTAAACTAAATTTCAAACCTTTGGAATAGTTATTTACTCGGGTATCTACTCGAGTAATGCACTCACAACTTTATGAGTTACTCGGGTAACACCTCGAGTAATCCTTTGAAAAACTTTTGATTACTCGATGCTCTACTCCAATAATGTTGGCAGGATCAAAATGCCGAGAGCACTTACCTCATTACTCGAGTAGCTCCTCGAGTAATGCACTCAATCTTGCATAAGTTACTCGGGTAGCACCTCGAGTAACTGAGACATTTGAAGATAACTTACCCTGGTCATGACTTGAAGTTTCCTTTGAAAATACTGGGGTACATACTCGAGGAATCCACTTAAGATAAAACATTAGAAACTTGAATACTCGAGTAAGCACTCGAGGAAGACGAAATAAACAATTCAAGTTAATCGGATACCAACTTCAAGTTTTAACTTACCTCAGGCTGTTACTCGAGTACCTCCTCGAGTAACATTGGCAGTGGTACAAAGTGCCGAGAGTTACATATTTTCAAATACACGGTTACTCGAGTAGCTCCTCGAGTATCATGGAAAACTTGAAGGTGAATTGGAAGTTTCTGACCTGGTTACTCGAGTAGCTCCTCGAGTAACATTAGCAGTGGTACAAAATGCCGAGAGGTACAAACGGTTACTCGAGTAGCTCCTCGAGTAACATTCTGCTAACTTGAAGGCAACTGGAAGTTTTCACATGGTTACTCGAGTACCTCCTCGAGTAACATTGGCAGGCCGAGAGCAACCTTGAAATTTTACCTTGTTACTCGAGTAACGCCTCGAGTAATGGTGGCAGGTAACTGGAAGTTTTGCCTGGTTACTTCAAGTTTTGGCTCATTACTCGAGTAGCTCCTCGAGTAATGCCTTAGAAAATGCACTTCAAATTAAGTTCCTTAGCATTTTCTCTTGGCCAATCTTCACTACTTCCATGCTTTCCTCAAGTAAAGCTTATTCCTGTCATTACTTAGTTCAAGCTTGATATTTAAACATTTCCTTTTCAAACCATTCTTTTGTTATCATCAAAACATGAGATCTAACAGAGTATGTTCCACCTCAAGAATGGATTACCATAGAGTACCGTTCAACTATCTTGAGGAGAACAAGAAAAGGAGGATCTCTCAAGCATCAAGTAAAAGACTCCTAGAGTCTATGTATTTTAAGAGACGATTGCCAGCACCCAAACCAAGATATTCAAAGTATCAACATCATAAAAAGATGCAATGGGTAAGCAAAAACAATCCTCTAAATATCTAAGGCAAAGGTACACAATGATAAAACCTCCTATACTATTATCTGTAATATTTATTGAAGTTTTATATTTTGGAATCTTAGGAATGAGCATTGCAAATGATTTTGAAATTATATTTTCACATCCCTTAAAAAGCCATTTAATAGATTTATTTATAGAGGGATTGTAATGCTCAACAGGTTAATTCTTTATGCATGTATAATGATTTGAAAAGAAAATATTTCTCTTATGCATAAAGACATATTTGATTCATTATGCTCAATTGTATCAAATTGATTATATTCTTAGAGCATGTGAATTATGATTCCTATAAGGTAACCATGAGTGGATCCAAGTAAAATTGGATACCAAAGGAAGAAAAAGATCTATAAGGTTTTGTAGGAAGAAGAAAGGAAGAGCTTCATCTCAAGATTATGACTACATAAGATTTCACTCAAATCTTGGTGAAGTTGGACATTGAAGTTGCATTTTTGAATGTGCAAACAAAAGGAGGTATTACTTGAGGCAACACTGCAAGTGCCTAGCTAGCAATAAAGAAAGAAAAGATGCACAGTAAAGCATCACTCAAGTAACCAATCAAGTAATCATCATCACTGTGCGACAACTAGGAGTGAATGTTCAAATGATAACACCAACTGGAAGATTGGAAGGTAAAAGTCAAGGAATTATGCACAAATGAGCTTCAAAGGATAATCTCTCATGTAATTACGAGATTACTTGAGCACGGTATTATCTTCTTTATTCTTACCCGATATTATGCTTATTACTTATTTGGGTAATGAATAACTTGCTCATTATTGCATACCATTAGCAATCAATCATTTATGGGTTTCAAATTGTTTTTTAGATTGTTAAATGGACTGAAAGTGAAATTGTGAATAATCTTTCTATGTATTTGAGTTTTGAAATGCACATTTAAAAAAATGTACTTAGATTTCAAATTCATCTTATTTATAAAAATGCATAAACATTTGAAAATTATTCATAACTTGTTTGCATTTAAATTGGTTTCAAAATTGGAAGTTAATATTTATATATATTGAAAATCAGAAATGCTTCAAATTCATCCATCAGAGTATTTCCCCATTGTTGACATATTGATCATTGATCTTAAATGTGTTATCCAATGCTTGAACTCCTCAACCATTATTTTCTAACAAGTTAGACCTTATGTCTAACAAGTTAACTATCTATATGAGTTTCAAGTGTATTTCCTATAAAAGAATCCAATATGTGAAAGCTTTATGCCTAATGCATAAATCATTGGTTGGTCACGTTATTCCAAGTATTATGAATGTTCATATTAGTGCATTAAATCTTAATGCATTAACCATTATAATGGAATAACTTACTAGGATAATATTCTAGAACTTTAGTCATTTGGATCAATGAGTATGTGCTTCATCATCCATAAATTCTTATACTCATCTTGTTGCTCAAATGCATTACCATTTGTTTTCATCCATTTTTCGAGTTACTAGATCCTTCTATTCACATTCTTGAGTTGAATATCCCTATTCTTCAAGACACATCTCTAAGAGTCAAGTTTATCCCTTGGTCAATAGCAAAGTCATTGTGTTTATATACATCCTTGAAATTAAGCCTTTTTGGCTAATTCATTTTCAATATGACTTTTGCTCTTGGGAAGATTCTCAAACATGTTAAACTCCAATGTCTAACATGTTATCTTAGTTGTTCTCTAAAAAGGAAGCTTTCTGGTATATGTATATTTAAACTGTTGACTTTCACCATTTTCAACATAAACATTGATTATAAACATATTTCAAAGATGAGTTTTGCATATATTCAAAATCTCAATTTTACAATGCATTGTCATGATTTGAAATTAAATATGAGATTAGAATCAATTTGCATATTTCATTATCATTCTTGAAAAACTTGATGAAAACTTTTATGGATATATCTACTACTTTCTTTTGATCTCACTTACATGCCTTGCATGAAAATCTTATCAATGACATATCTTTTAAAGTGTATTTACAAATTGTTATTGATCTTTGAAATCATCATTCTTGGTATTATTTGTTCGGTGCCCTTTATGATTCAATTGCTTGAATTTATTTAATTGGGTAAAATTATATTCTGGTCTTTGTTGATTATTATACTCTTTGCTCAAATATCATATGATTCAATTATATAAGAGCATAAGAGTTATAATGTCTAATATTATATGGACCCAAGAGAAAGTTGGGTACCAAAGAGCATTTATTTATACTTTTGCAGGAGTTGATCAAAATGCTCTACTTTTGGATACAAAGATTAAAGGCTAACAGAGAAGGTATGACTGGCAGTATTGCAATGTGAGCAGAAGCAAAATCTATGGTATTGTTTAAGTGACACCATAAGTAAGTAGCTAGTGATGCAGCCAGAGAAAGAGAAAGAAGAGGAAAATCTCTTAAGTGTGCCTAGATGAGATTCATCTCAAAGCAACTCAGGGCCTAGAACAAATATAGCCAATATGAATCTTTGTTGCCTACCCACCTTCCTTATCGTTCCAAGGTGATCAAAAGATGTTTAGAGGAAGATGCTGAGATGCACAGAATCATCAAGCTTGATGAGCCTATGAGGATTCTCAACTACAATCCTAGCTCTATGTTTTCACAAAATTATATGATATATCTATACTAGAGCCATGGTAAGCAAGGCCAATTCAATCACTTCATGAAAGGATTATCACACAATGGCCAATATTATTAGTAAGAAGGAGAGGAACGTCGGAGAGATCATGTCTTTCAAAGAACAAGAGGTGCATATATACTTTTACAAGGCATATTCTAATGACATACCCTCATTTGGTATCTCTTTTCCTCAAGGCCAACAAGATATGGTACCTAGAGCCAAATAAGCCCCTTGTGAGGACTACTATGGTTAAGGAGCTAGATCACCTAGAGACTCTTTCATTGGTTCAACCATTCAAACATACTAAGCTTTATTTGATGTTACCAATGAAAAGCTCATCAAGGTTGTGAAGTTAGGAAGTTATGTGCTATATCAAAAAAACTTCCAAATATTGTTTACATAAGATTGGAACTTCAAGTAATATGAGATTACTTCAAGTAGACCTTCAAGTAATTCGCATTTACTCCAAGTTAACACAAGAGGCATATAGGATGAGAGCTGAGACTTCAAGAATAGATGAGATACAACATTTTGCTAGAGCTGGTCTCCCTGGTCCTTCATTCTTTGGTCCATCTATAATATCCCAAAAAGCGATTAAGGGCTAATGACTTCAACAGTGACTGTAATTATTGTTGAATAAATACTTTTGGAGAATGGGTGATGGGAATTTGGATGTTTTAATGATTCCAATTGCTTCCTTGTGAAAATTCGCGTGGGGAGAGTGTTTATTGTGAAATTGGAACCATTGGGAACAATTGTGCAAAAGTTGGAAACTTGCCCAATGAAACTCTGTACAGAGCAGTCGATTTGTATGGACGTTTTAAATAGGCAAATAGTGTCTACAAATTCTGAAATTTTCCAGTCTTAAATTTCACATGCCAAGCTACAAAATGGACATATAATTTGTGTCATTTCAATTTGTGAGCTAAGAGTTATGATTTTCCAAAGTTTGGGATGCAAACTGGAATCTGTTTTGGAGCAGTATGGACTTTTGTGCAATTCTGTATTTTTGAGGTTATTAAATGCAGTGATCCATATTTTTCCAATAACGAGGACTTAAATATCTTTCCATTGGCTTTGGGATCACCTCATTTTGATGTTTCTAGAATTAGTTATGATTTTTCAAAGTTTGGGCAGAAATCTGCTAGAATTTTGTAAAAATCCGAAATTGATGGAAATTTAGTAAATAATTAGAAAATAATATTATATTATATTAAATCATCGTCCACCTCCTCCATCAGCCCAAAACCGTGATATTCAGCTGTAACAAGAGAGAGAAGGAGGAGAACTTGTACGGTAAGTCGATTTCTTCGGTAAATCCTTACCTAACGTGTATAACTCCGCTCCTAAGCTATTCTTCTATATTCTTCAAGGTTTGTGGAGCACAAATTTGGGTGTTCTAAGGCTAGGGTTTTCAGCCACCTTGAGGAAAAGCTAGTGTGAGCTTGAGGTAACTTCCAAACTTTCGTATATTGCATATTCTGGCTGCTGTGGGCAATTTAATCGGTGAAATTTCGCCGGATTGCCATTGGTTTTAAAGTTTGGAAATGATATGGCCTAGGGGTTATGCTGCCCAAATTGGGTCTTAATGTTAGTTGTAACCTAATGTAATGATTAATAAAGTGGTTAGGAGTAGAAAGGAACACGTTTACGGAGCCGAAAACGAAAAACACCGATTCTTCCCAAAGTATGCCAAGATTTTGGCCAGGGCTAGATCTGAGGGTTAGAGTTGGATTTTCAATGATTTGATGGTTCCATTGAGTTCAGGAACGAAAATTAGGTGGGGTTACAGTTGGTCACTTTTTCGAAAAAGGCCGAAAAAGCATAATTACGAAAACGCCCCTGAAATCCTTAAAGTGAGGCTGCCAAGGGTAATGTTGTAATTTGACATTGAATTTAATAATTTCAAGTTTGGAAATGGATTCCTTGGGCGAAAATATGTCAGAATAGCCCATGTCAAAATTTCAGGAAAAGTACAGCCGGACTGGGTAAGGCCAGGCCGGGTCCCGGGGGCATTTTTGTAAATTTTTATAATAAGCTCATATAACCCCCAGAAATACTATGGATGTGTCTAAATTGTATTTTGGAATTCTAGGACTAAGTTGTGAGCCCAGTGGTTTTACGATACACACTAAAAGGTGGTATTTGAGATAGTACTCCCCAACCCTTTAGGCAAGTGTCTAGGCTTCTAGTAGCCACCTAAAGAGTCCAAGTGATAACTAACTTTAAGTGTTCTGAAGGTGAGAATTTGGAATAGAGAATAACCTGTCGTCCTTGACTTTGGTTTATAGGGTTCGACATTTGTCCTAATCGTAAGCAACCTGTGCCGGCGCACGTCAGGAAAGGACAAGGTAGTGACTCTTTTCCCTTATACTATATGTGATACATGGTATGTTTGTTTGATCATTGTCTGTGAGTCTATCACCTGCGGCCCATCGGTGTTGACGGTGGGAGGATCATACCTTCGGGGCGGTGGAATCCGGGGGATGAGACTATATGAAAGCCGTAAGGCTATATGAGAAAGCCGAAAGGTTATTTGTGAAACCTTCACCCGCGGCCCATCAGTGTTGACGGTGGGAGGACCGTGCCTTCGGGGCGGTGGAATACGGGGGATGAGATTATGTGATTATGTGCATATGTGGCAGCCTGCGTGCTGTGCTTTATGTTGTGATGCTGCTTGATGATTTTCTTGCATGCTTTGTGATTACATGTGGTATGAGTGATTTGTTACTACGGGATTCTTTTGAATCTCATTCTTTCCATTGACAAACCTTCAGACAGGGCAAGTGGCTCCAAGGGAAAGGAGACAACCAAGGGCGGATAAGGCTCCTTAGGGAGATTTATATTTTGGTGTTGGATATCATGCTTTGTTGGGAGATCACCGTATATCTTATAAATGTTGTTTTGGAGACAGTTGTGTAATCCCCTAATGGGAATTTATAAACCTTTAGTTTATGTATGAAACCCGAGGGTTGCCGGGATTTTGTTGTATACTCTGATATGTAAATGTGATGTAACTGCACAGGGTAATTATATTCGAGTTGTAGAATTTGAGACCAGGGTAAGGCAGAATCTTTGAAAATATTTGTGAAAACCCTTCCGTAAGGAAGGGATTGTAAATGAGTTTGATTATTATTGGTCTTTATTTCATTTTAAAATACGTATTTCGAATCATTATTACGAAGGGGGTTACATTTTTGGTATCAGAGGTGTAGTTCCTGGCAAGGGTAGAGTTGCTAGGATAGATCCCTTATTTGGCTTTAGGGATAAAAGATCATTTGTGAATAATTGTTGTGTATGCGCATATACATTCTATTGATATGGATATATATAGGACTTGTGAATATATGTGCACACTATTTCTGCTATATTAATGGGGTAAGTTATTTGTAGAATGAAGAAAACTAGAGGATGCCCCAATACTCAGCAAGTAGACCCTGAGGTGGAGGTGGTCAATGATAATCCACTGGACCCGATGCAAGAATTGATGGGTCTGATTAAAGATCAGAGGGACATGATTGCTGATCTGAGAGAGGAGCTAAGAGAAGAGTAGGCTAAAAGAAATGAGGGTCAGGGTCCGTCCACACAAGAGGAGACCCAGAAGGGGACTTATAGGGAAGAAACTGCGGAAGGGTCGGTACGACCACTTGAGTCACCTCCTCATGCTGGGCCAAACCAGGAATCATATGGAGTTCCAATTAAAGAGGAAAGAGATCTGCAATTTTGGGTTTCAAAATTCTGTAAGCACTTGCCTCCAGCGTTTAGAGGGAGGTTTGATCCCCAAGCAGCTGAAGATTGGTTGAACAGGCTAGAAAAGATATTTGAGGTCCTTGGGTGCCCGGACGAGGTAAAGCCACGTCTGGCAGTTTATAAGCTCGAGGGGGATGCAGATTGTTGGTGGCGGAACATTGCCTTAACGTTGAAAAGCAAAAATGTACTGTTGACTTGGGAATTGTTTCAACAAGAATTCAATGAGAAATACTTTCCCAAATTAGTGCGGCTCGAGAAGGAAACTGAATTTCTGAATATCAGACAAGGGGACATGGAGACCTTTGATGACTATCTGTCCCATTTTATCCGTTTGTCTCGGTATTCTTCTTATCTTCAGAAGGCAGATAATGAAGAGTTGAATGCAGACATGCTTATTCATGGTCTGCGATGTGAGCTGAGGAAGAGGTTAGCTACACACTTGTTCACGAACTTTAATAAGGTGGTGGAAGAGTGTAGAATCACAGAAAATAATTTGAGGGAATTGTATCCTGCCAAAGCTCCTGGTAATCGCAATGAACCCAGTAAGGGTAATACTTCCCAGAAGTGGAAGGGCCAGGGATCTTCTTCGTCCAGGGGTACTAGTAAGAAGCCCTACCAGCCTAGAGATCGGGAGCCCCAGAAATCTTTGACAGAATGGGTATGTCGCCATTGCAACAAGCCACACTACGGTAGAAATTGTCGGGGCGAAATGATCTGTTTTAATTGCAAGCAACCAGGCCATCTTTCTAGAGATTGTCGGCGGCCTCAGGCAGAGCAGCGATCGAGGACTCAGGGTTGAGTATTCGCCATGACTCATGAGGAATCCCGAAAGTCCCCCGATCTTTTTCAAGGTAAAATTCTCCTTGATGGTAATGTGTTACAAGCGTTGTTTGATTCGGGTGTGAGTCACTCTTTCATTGCTTATGATTGCGTGAAGCGCCTGGGTATGCATGTACATAAATTGCCCTTTGATTTAGTTGTGTCGACGCCAATGGGTGTCAGGCTATAGCTGTCGAAGCCTACCTAAATTGTGTCATAACTGTGGAGGGGCACCAATCCATTGTTGATTTGATTTGTCTGCCGCTCTATCAATTAGAAGTTATTTTGGGTTTCGATTGGTTGACGGAAAATAATGTGCTATTAGATTGTGGGAACAAGAGGATAGTTTATCCTGTTTCTCAAAGTGTTGAGGATGTGAATAGCAGTTTGAATTTCCTTTCAATGGCCAAAGCTGAGAAATATTTAGAGAAAGGTTGCCAGGGGTATATGGTGTTCTTTTCTATTCAAGGAGAGACCAAAGAAACTTTGAGCAGTATACCCGTGGTAAATGAATTCCCTGAGGTATTTCCTGATGACCTTAGTGGATTGCCTCCAGAAAGGGAAGTTCAATTCCCAATCGAGATTGTGCCTGGAGCTGGTTCTATTTCAAAGGCCCCATATTGTATGGCCCAAAATGAAATGGCGGAATTAAAGAAGCAGATTGAAGACTTGCTTGAGAAAGGGTTCATTAGACCCAGTGTGTCACCTTGGGGAGCTCCAGTGTTATTCGTCAAAAAGAAAGATGGAAGTCTACGTTTGTGTATTGATTACAGAGAATTGAATAAGATTACTGTTAAGAATAAGTACCCTCTCCCAAGAATCGATGACCTTTTAGATCAACTGTCTGGTTCGTGTGTGTTTTCAAAGATTGATCTAAGGTCAGGATATCATCAGCTGCGTGTGAAAGCAGAAGATGTTCCAAAAACTGCTTTTAGAACTAGGTATGGGCATTATGAGTTTCTGGTGATGCCATTTGGGCTAACCAATGCACCTGCGGTATTCATGGATTACATGAACCGTGTCTTTCGACAGTATCTAGATCAATTTGTTGTTGTGTTTATTGATGATATTTTGATATACTCCAAGAGTATGGAGGAGCATGAGCATCATTTGAGGATTGTGTTGAACATCTTGCGTGAGAAGCAACTCTATGCCAAATTGAGTAAATGCGAGTTTTGGTTGCCAGAAGTAAAATTCTTAGGCCATGTTATCTCATAAGAAGGGGTCTCTGTGGATCCCAGTAAGGTGGAAGCAGTACTGGACTGGAAGAGGCCAGAAACTATTGCTGAGGTACGTAGTTTTTTGGGTCTTGCTGGTTACTACCGGAGATTCATTCAGAATTTCTCCCGTATTGCTTTGCCAATGACCAAGCTCACGAGAAAAGATCAGCCTTTTGTGTTGGATGGGAAATGTGAAAATTGCTTTGTGGAGCTGAATGAGAGATTGACTACGGCACCTGTGTTGATTATACCTAATCCCAGCTTGACTTATGTTGTGTATAGTGATGCGAGTAAGCAGGGATTGGGGTGTGTCCTTATGCAGCAGGGACGTGTGGTGGCTTATGCCTCTCAACAGCTCAAACCTCATGAAATGAACTATCCCACCCATGATCTGGAGCTTGCGGCCATTGTGTTTGCTTTGAAAATTTGGCGGCATTATTTGTATGGTGTGACGGTAGAACTGTACTGCGACCACAAAAGTCTCAAGTATTTGTATGATAAAAAAGAGTTGAATATAAGACAACGTCGTTGGATGGAGTTGCTATGGAGTTGCTTAAGGACTACAACCTTGAAATCAAATATCATCCGGGTAAAGCAAATGTAGTCGCGGATGCTCTTAGTCGAAAGATGGTGCTTGTGGCAGCAATGATGATACAAGAAGGGAAATTGATAGCGGATTTTTGAGATTTGAACTTGTCGAATCAGATCAACTGTGCCAACTATACTGTTTCTTAAGGGGAAAGTGACTTGAAAGCTGAAATTGAAGAAGCTTAGAAGCAAGATCGCTGGATACAGCGCAACCTAGCTTGGATTGAACAGGGAGAAGCTCAAGGCTATGTTCTATCGCCTAGTGGATTGGTTCGCTATCAGAAGAGAATCTACGTTCCACTAAAGTTGGAGTTGAGACAGAAGATTCTGGATGAGGCGCATAAGAGTCGATATACTCTTCATCCTGGTATGACCAAAATGTACCATAATCTGAAGTATATGTATTGGTGGCCGGGCTTGAAGAGTGATGTGACAAAATATGTAGCGAGGTGTCTCACTTGCCAGAAGGTAAAAATTGAGCACCAGAGACCACCTGGTTTGCTTCAAAGTCCTGAGATTCCGGAATGGAAATGGGAAAGTGTGACCATGGACCTTGTTGTAGGATTGCCCAGAATCAGGAATTATGATGCGATCTGGGTGATTGTGGATCGGTTAACAAAGTCGGCACACTTCCTACCAATAAATGCTGGTTATTCTCCGGACAAACTAGCAGAGATTTACATTCGAGAAATTGTGAAGCTCCATGGTGTACTAAAGAACATCATTTCCGATCGAGATCCTCAATTTACTTCGAGATTCTGGAAAGCTTTGCATGGGGCATTGGGTACTCAGCTAAGATTCAGCACAGCTTATCATCCTCAGACGGATGGACAATCAGAGAGGACCATTTAGACATTAGAGGATATGTTACGAGCTTGTGTCCTCGACTTCAAAGGGAATTGGGATCGCTTTCTTCCACTTGCTGAATTCGCCTACAACAATAGTTATCATGCTAGTATTCAGATGGCACCGTATGAAGCGTTGTATGGGAGGAAGTGTCAATCACCCCTGTGTTGGAATGAGTTGTCCGAAAGGAAGCTTTATGGGCCAGATCTTATTGATCAAACCTCAGCATAGATTCAAGTCATTCGAAAGAGGCTCCTTGCAGCGTAGAGTCGACAAAAAAGCTACGCTGACAAGAGAAGAAGACCTTTAGAATTTGAGGTTGGTGATCATGTGTTTCTGAGGGTGTCACCAGTCACCGGCATCGGGAGAGCTATCAAGCGAAAGAAGCTGAGCCCAAGGTATATAGGTCCTTTTGAGATTCTTGCAAGAATTGGGCCTGTTGCTTATCGAGTAGCCCTACCCCCAAACTTGAGCAGACTCCATGATGTGTTTCACATTTCTCAACTGAAGAAGTACCAACCGGATCCATCTCAATTGTTGAGTATGAAGAAGTCGAGTTACAAGACAACTTCACCTATGCGGTGGAACCAGAATAGATTATTGATCGAGAAGAACGACAGCTCAGACATCGAAGCATTCCGTATGTGAAGGTGATCTGGAAAGGAATGACTCAGAGAGAACCAACGTGGGAAGCGGAAGCGGACATGCGTAGGCGATATCCGGGGTTTATGGCTCAAGTGGTATGACAAATTTCGAGGACGAAATTTATTCTACGGGGGGAGAAATGTAATATCCCAAAAAGTGATTAAGGGCTAATGACTTCAAAAGTGACTGTAATTATTGTTGAATAAACACTTTTGGAGAATGGGTGATGGGAATTTGGATGTTTTAATGATTCCAATTGCTTCCTTGTGAAAATTCGCGTGGGGAGAGTGTTTATTGTGAAATTGGAACCATTGGGAACAATTGTGAAAAAGTTGGAAACTTGCCCATTAAAACTCTGTACAGGGCAGTCGATTTGTATGGACATTTTAAATAGGCAAATGGTGTCTAAAAATTCTGAAATTTTCCAGTCTTAAATTTCACATGCCAAGCCACAAAATGGACATATAATTTATGTCATTTCAATTTGTGAGCTAAGAGTTATGATTTTCCAAAGTTTGGGATGCAAACTTGAATCTGTTTTGGAGCAGTATGGACTTTTGTGCAATTCTGTATTTTTGAGTTTATTAAATGCAGTGATCCATATTTTTCCAATAACGAGGACTTAAATAGCTTTCCATTGGCTTTGGGATCACCTCATTTTGATGTTTCTAGAATTAGTTATGATTTTTCAAAGTTTGGGCAGAAATCTGCTAGAATTTTGTAAAGATCCGAAATTGATGGAAATTTAGTAAATAATTAGAAAATAATATTATATTATATTAAATCATCGTCCACCTCCTCCATCAGCCCAAAACCGTGATATTCAGCTGTAACAAGAGAGAGAAGGAGGAGAACTTGTACGGTAAGTCGATTTCTTCGGTAAATCCTTACCTAACGCGTATAACTCCGCTCCTAAGCTATTCTTCTATATTCTTCAAGGTTTGTGGAGCACAAATTTGGGTGTTCTAAGGCTAGGGTTTTCAGCCACCTTGAGGAAAAGCTAGTGTGAGCTTGAGGTAACTTTCAAACTTTCGTATATTGCATATTCTGGCTGCTGTGGGCAATTTAATCGGTGAAATTTCGCCGGATTGCCATTGGTTTTAAAGTTTGGAAATGATATGGCCTAGGGGTTATGCTGCCCAAATTGGGTCTTAATGTTAGTTGTAACCTAATGTAATGATTAATAAAGTGGTTAGGAGTAGAAAGGAACACGTTTACGGAGCCGAAAACGAAAAACACCGATTCTTCCCAAAGTATGCCAAGATTTCGGCCAGGGCTAGATCTGAGGGTTAGAGTTGGATTTTCAATGATTTGATGGTTCCATTGAGTTCAGGAACAAAAATTAGGTGGGGTTACAGTTGGTCACTTTTTCGAAAAAGGCCGAAAAAGCATAATTACGAAAACGCCCCTAAAATCCTTAAAGTGAGGCTGCCAAGGGTAATGTTGTAATTTGACATTGAATTTGATAATTTCAAGTTTGGAAATGGATTCCTTGGGCAAAAATATGTCAGAATAGCCCATGTCAAAATTTCAGGAAAAGTACAGTCGGACTGGGTACGGCTAGGCCGGGTCCCGGGGGCATTTTTGTAAATTTTCATAATATGCTCATATAACCCCCAGAAATACTATGGAAGTGTCTAAATTGTATTTTGGAATTCTAGGACTAAGTTGTGAGCCCAGTGGTTAGCACGTTTTACGATGCACACTAAAAGGTGGTCTTTGAGATAGTACTCCCCAACCCTTTAGGCATGTGTCTAGGCTTCTAGTAGTCACCTAAAGAGTCCAAGTGATAACTAACTTTAAGTGTTCTGAAGGTGAAAATTTGGAATAGAGAATAACCTGTCGTCCTTGACTTTGGTTTATAGGGTTCGACATTTGTCCTAATCGCAAGCAACCTGTGCCGGCGCACGTCAGGAAAGAACAAGGTAGTGACTCTTTTCCCTTATACTATATGTGATACATGGTATGTTTGTTTGATCATTGTTTGTGAGTCTATCGCCTGTGGCCCATCGATGTTGACGGTGGGAGGATCGTACCTTCGGGGCGGTGGAATCCGGGGGATGAGACTATATGAAAGCCGTAAGGCTATATGTGAAAGCCGAAAGGCTATTTGTGAAACCTTCACCCGCGGCCCATTGGTGTTGACGGTGGGAGGACCTTGCCTTCGGGGCGGTGGAATACGGAGGATGAGATTATGTGATTATGTGCATATGTGGCAGCCTGCGTGCTGTGCTTTATGTTGTGATGCTGCTTGATGATTTTCTTGCATGCTTTGTGATTACATGTGGTATGAGTGATTTGTTACTACTGGGATTCTTTTGAATCTCATTCTTTCCATTGACAAACCTTCAGACAGGGCAAGTGGCTCCAAGGGAAAGGAGACGACCAAGGGCAGATAAGGCTCCTTAGGGAGATTTATATTTTGGTGTTGGATATCATGTTTTGTTGGGAGATCACCGTATATCTTATAAATGTTGTTTTGGAGACAGTTGTGTAATCCCCTAATGGGAATTTATAAACCTTTAGTTTATGTATGAAACCCGAGGGTTGCCGGGATTTTGTTGTATACTCTGATATGTAAATGTGATGTAACTGCACAGGGTAATTATATTCGAGTTGTAGAATTTGAGACCAGGGTAAGGCAGAATCTTTGAAAATATTTGTGAAAACCCTTCCGTAAGGAAGGGATTGTAAATGAGTTTGATTATTATTGGTCTTTATTTCATTTTAAAATACGTATTTCGAATCATTATTACGAAGGGGGTTACTTTTTCTGTCTAGGGCTATTTGAGGGAAGAGCTTCAACAATCACACAGAGCTTGCTACGAACGATACTGAGTTCATTACCTCTATGAATGGCGAGATTAGATAACTCTGTGACTTGATCAACCAGAATCTCAAGGCTTATTTTGAGCTCATCTTGGTATCCTAAAGTGCTCACAGAAGACTACACTTCAGAATCTTTTAGTACTGATCACATCATCAGACAGTGAGTATCCAACGATGCATCAACGGACTTCAGAGGATTATGGCTCGAGTGATTACGATATTACTCGAGTGAGGTATTGTATTCTTACTTAATTAAAATTCTCTAAGTTGCATCACTCGAGTAAGCACTTAAGTGATGGTTGAGTGGAATTACTCGAATAACTACTCAAGGGATACAGGTTTACAAGCTTAAAACCTTGACTAACATCATCATTTTCAAAACTTGATTTATGTTTAATCTTCATATTTTCATAATCATTCTCTCTACAAAATTTCCAATGATTTTACTAATCCAAGAGAATTATTAATTGTATTGCTTACAACGATTTTCTTTTAAACCATGCATTCATTAAGGAGGAGCTTCACATTCACATGTATTTTATATCTTAAAAGCTCATCTCATTTATTGAAAGAAAATCCTTTTAACTTACTCTTCTGAATTCACTATCTTTTAATTAGTTTTGATGATGAGTTACTCTTATATTTTCCTTTCATGATCTTAATTTTTAACATATCATATAGAAAGGATGGCTTTGGTTTATGCAATAAATTTGATACTTGATTGCACTAACCATTCTCCTTGCAAGAATTCTTTTATTTATAACAGGACAATTTGTTCTATGCAAGATCATTCCTCAACACACTAAAAGGAGCATATATGATGACATATGCTTTAACAATCAATCAAGGGAGATGTATTGGCTGTAATATTCAAAGCAATAAATACATATGCCAATACAAATGAGCATTAAGCATGTTGAATAGAAGCTCAACTTAATTGGAGAATCTTGGCAACAACATGAACATACATCAAAGTTGCATAGCAAGATGTTTGAAGAACACAACATCATAACTAGCATTGCTAAAGAATAGAGCAACGGCCTTCATGGAGCGCTTCATCATTTTCCAAAAACTACATGAGCATTTCTAAACCCTCTCTTTATATTTTGAGCTTACTTTGCCTATCCTTAATTATGAAAGTTTTTCTTGAAAACCTTTCCAAATTGTTTCAAATGTGTTTTCATGAAAACCATTTTTCATTTACATCAAATTATAAATGAAACTACTTTCAAAATGGGGGAGAGAAACTTGTTTTACTGATGCATTTATTTTGATTAATGGGGAGAATGACATTTCTCATTTGATTTCATATTTACTTATCTACAAGTCTTTCTTCTTTATACTTCAAACTTTTTGCTGATGTCAGATAGGGGGAGAGAAAGGCAAGAAAAATTTATTGTTCTTACTTTTTTTTTATAACTCATACATATTTTTCTTGAAGGATTTGTCATCATCAAAAAGGGGGAGAATGTTAGATATGAATAGTTTTGATGATGTCAAATATAGAGCAAAAAGTTTGTATGATATAATTATCTTCTACATTGACTAACTATTATATTTAATGTTTTATATTTTGTAGATTAGTCAAAAACCTGATTGTGGGTTGATGTTATAATGCCTCATATGTGGAGAATGATTATCAAGAAGAAAATCAAGAGACAAGGGATTGAAGAAAGAAGGCATTGCAAGAACTAATAGGAATATCAAGCAAAGATTGAAGAAAATTGAAGATATTCAAGAAGATATCTAGTTGGGTTATGAAGAATGATCATCAAGTGGCAAAACAAGAAGAAAGAGATTGAAGAAAGAAGAAGAAAGAGATTAAAGAAAGAAGAACTTGCAAGATCACATGAGAATATCAAGATTCAAGCTATTAGAAGTGATATCGGAGGTTTCTATGGTCAAACGGAAGTTGGAATGGGTCAATACGAAGCTAAAATGATGTATACGGAAGTTATGGTGCCTCTGGGGATGATTACTCGAGTAATTACTCGAGTAATAGGGCACTACCTCATTTTAGAGGTGATTACTCGAGTAGCTACTCAAGTAATCTGCTGGGTTACTTGATGAATCACTCGAGGCGGCACTTGAAGTAATGAGCACTCTGTTTTCGCGTGGCAGAACAGAGGTTTGGTAGTTTGATGATATCTCTCCAACCACATGTCAGAGCGAACTGAAACTGGTGGCATATGAAACTAGACTTCCAACACGAACTTTTGACACCAAGCTCACATTCAAAGGAGTTCAGATGAGAGAGATAGAGGCTTCGAAAGTTGACACATGAATCAGCGTCATATTCTGGACAGCTTTGGTATTTTGGACATAACTCCTAAACTACACATCGGATTGCAACGAAACTGGTGCCATATCAAAGTAGACTCAAGGCGCTTTCCATGGATATATAATTTGTCACATTTAAAGCTATATCCTAAGAGCTATGACTTCTGGAAGTTGCTGCTCGTGATGGTTCGTGAGTTCAGAAATGGTCTAAGAACAATAGATACTCTTTGGATCATAACTTTCAGTATACAACGTGTTTGGAGCTAATTCTTGTTGCGTTGGAATGTAAACGATGAGAGCTTTCCAATGATATATAATTTGCCATGTTTCAAATCAAAATCAAGAATTTACTTGAAGTAGCCACTCGAGTAACCTATGAAGAAAATTGTACCATACTCGAGTAGGTACTCGAGTAATCAGATAGAGAACTTCCAGTTGCTCTTGGCATTTTCAATCCTGCCAATGTTACTCGAGGAGCCACTCGAGTAAAGCACTGTGATAAGCAAAACTTGAAGGTAACACTCAATTACTCGATTAATCTGCAATGTTATTATCACACTTCACTCGAGGCACCACCCGAGTATGCAGAGTTATTTAGAAGAGAACTTCAAGTCACTACCCGAGTATGCAGAGTTATTTAGAAGAGAACTTCAAGTCACTACCTGAGTAAGCTATGCAGAAAATGGAAGGCCACTCGAGTAGCCACTCGAGTAACCTGTGAAGAAACTTGATGTCTACTTGAGTGAGCACTCGAGTAATGCTTCCCAAGAAAACAGAACAACGCCCCGAAGATTCTCGAAATCAATGAAATGATCATATAACTCATTCTTCTTGCTTCTAATCACTCTAACACTTCATTGTATTAGTGTTTAATGTATTTCTCCAGGAATACAATAAAGATATGATGTGAAGAGTCAAAAGGTGAATTTACGGAAGCGGAGCGTCAACATTATAACGACTAGTTTTCAAATTGAAGATGCCACATTCCAACGGATATATTGAAATGCTCAAACGGTCATCAACCTTCATCAACTATAAATAGAAGAGCATTCAGAGTTTAGAATAACTAACGATGACACTACAACGAGAAACATGCAAAGATCATGAATCATCTACTCCAACCCAACTACTCTCTGTTCTTATCCATCTTCTATATCATGTATATTTGAGAGAGAGATTATTTTCATTGTGCTTCAGTATTCATCTATTCACTTTTGAGAGAGAAGATTGACTGTTGACTATAATCTTTCATCATCAAAGTTGTATCCTTACGGGGTGTGTAAGGAGAGTAACTCAGTTGTAACCTTACGGTGTATAAGGGGGAGTAACTCAATGAGAGATTTGTAAACGGCTTCACAAGTGCCCAGCTAAACTTGTGGGTTGTAAAGGCGTTTCTTGTGCCTGGATTAAACAAGAAGATAGCAGATTTGAAAATCTCAGGAGAAGCCTGGGGACTGGACGTAGGCCATCGCAGATTGGACCGAACCAGGATAAATCACAGTTTGCACACTCTCTTCCTTAAACTCTTATATTTCCAGCATATATAAACTGTTGATTTATGATTCATTATTTTCATATTTATTGCTTCCTCTAAGATGCAAAAAGATTTTCAAAGTTTTTAAGATTTTTATTGCTTCCTCTAAGTTTGCACACCCAATTCACCCTTCTCTTAGGTGTCAGCCATTTCTAACAAGTTCATAGTGTCAAATACACCTGCACTCGAGGGAGACAAGGTTCACTCGAGTGAGAATGCACAACACTTGCAAGTGAGACAAAGACTTTTGCTTTTTGTACAGAAGTGCAATAGAAAAACTAAAGGAAAAAGAGAACAAGAAATGCTGCACTCGAGTGAGTCCCTAGATCACTTGAGTGATGCTTATCAGAAGCCAAAACATAACAGAGTTGACAGCATTTTCCAAATTTTAACCATATGTTTCCAATGATCTCAAATTCTAATCCGAGACTATTCCCACATAATTTTGCACAAGGAATCCAATAGAAATATCAAAACTACCAAATTCTTATTCCATTATCATGCTTTGTTTTAGGCAACATCCCACACAAAATCCCTAAAATTGCCAAACTAGCCATTTCAACCTCAAACCCATTTCGATCTATTCTAAACACATAGCAAGACACCATTTCCATGACCACATTATACCAAACTCTCTAAGACCCTAATTTCAAAAATAAGGCAAAATTCCCAGAAATTGAAAGCTTAAGCAAATGCCACAAAACCTATATAGAAGGGTTTCTCTTACTCAACTCTACAATTTTCTCAAAGGTGTTCCTTGCTTCTCCAACCACTAGATTTTCTTGAGTGCTCAAAACACCACCAATGTACAATCTAAAACCATAGAAATGGAGCCCTAAATCCAAAGAACAAGATTAAAGAAGAGAGTTTTTGCATTTTGGGTCATTCTCTTACCTTAATATCAAGCTTTTCTTTCTTTCTCCTACGCATCCACGGCTGCTGAAAATGAAGGTGAGAGTGAGAGAGAAGAGTGAGGAAGAAGATGAAGAAATGATCACTCTTCCATGCCCATGTCCATTCAGCAAAAATGAGTGAAAGAGAGAGAGAAGGAAATATTAAAATATTCTATTTTACTTTTCCCAACTATTCTAACCTTATATCAACTTGCCAAGTGTCCCACTTTCACTAGCTCTCATAAAGTAAGTAACTAATTAGTTACTCTAACCATTATATTAGCCATTTAGTCACATATCTCATTTCCTCTTAGTTAGTAATTAATTTCTCCATTAATCATTGACTAATGGGTCGATAATCTCCATTTATTCAATTTTTCCTCTGATTACGACCTATTAACTTAAATTGCCACATAACACATAATTAAATTCTTTTCCTTCTTCCATGCGCCATTTCCCTCATATTTACCCTAATTAATTTTTTTTCACATAATTATGGTAAAATACAAGGTGTTGGGCATTTCAAATAATTAATTCGGGACTTAAATCAACTTTAATTCATAAAATATTCTCAATAATTATCATTAGCCCTTAATCAAAATTTGGCGCATTATACGTTGTGTTGTCGAACACTTTGAAATCTTGCCATAAAGTTGGATTTGTTTTTCTTTAGACTGTCCACCCTACAAAAATCAGAAAATTAAATCATAGGTTTAGATGGAAGTACAAAGGAAAAGTAAAGGGAATTGTAAATGAACAACCCTTTCATATGGCTTGATAAGACCTATTGGTCAAGTAATATAGCACCCTACAACATCTTTCACCATTGTTTGCTCATCCTGAGACGAGATCGATAAGAGCACATCTTCATTCGTGCAGATGTCAACCCTTACTCAGAGTGTGTTGTCGGGCAACAGTGAATTGTGTAGTGTATCCTTATCAGTGTTGTAGGCAACACTCACTGCACCCGCATGTTTGGAAGATTGATCGACATATAACTTGCCACTTGTCTCAATTTATTTTACAAAAGGCTTGCCAAAATTGTTATCCAAGTCTTTTACCTTTAAAAAAACATGGACACCAGTCAATATCTTTGGTGGGATACCTTTTTCTGAGTTACCAATGAAAGCTTTTTGCACTTCCTCCAACAATGTTGTGATGGTAAGAATGTTCAATGTCCCATGTAAACATTTATCTTACAATAATCTAGTGACACTGAATAAGTGTCATCTTCACATATAGGGCATGCACCATATCCTTTAATGCTATATCCAAACAAATTACCATAAGCAGAGAAATCATTAATTGTCCCAAACAACATGGTTTTTAAAGTGAAACTTTCATCCCTATATCATCTATTAAAGGAGCCAAGTATACATCTATATCATTCCTAGGCTGCCTTGGCCCAGAAATTAATATCGACAATATCATAAACTTACGTTTCATGATCAAGTATGGAGAATAGTTATAAATAATCAATATCATCGACCACATGCTGTGTGTACTACTCTAAACACCGTGTGGATTAATTCCATCAGTTGACAGTTCAGGATGTAGGTTCCTTATTTCGTCTACAAAGTCAGGGTAGTCATGTTCAATTTTTTTTCCATTGAGGAGCATCTGTAGGGTGTCTAAGCTTCGTGTCTTTAATCTTTTTATCTGCACACCATGTCAACTGCTTAGCAATCTCTACATTACTGTAAAGTCATTTCAATCTCGAAATAATGGGAAAATACCATAAGACCTTCAAAGGCCTTTATCCTTTCTTCTTCCTATATTGATATGCGTTGCATTTAGGGCATTTCTCCAATGTTGCATAATGATTTTGAAATAATATGCAATCGTTAGGACATGCATGTATCTTCTCATACCCATACCGGTTATAGAGCAAAGAATTCATTTTGCCTCATATATCTTGGTAGGAAGTACATTTTCTTTTTGAAGGATATCTTGCAATAGTTCAAGCAGTGCGATGAAACTCGAATCACTCAATCCATAGCAAGCTATAAAGTTTTACAACTTCAACACTGCTAGCAATCTTGTGTATTAGTACTACCAGCATACAATGGTTTATTTGCATCACCTTTCAACTTCTCAAATTCGTTAGGGCATTTATGAAGCACCCCTTCAACCACATTTAGCATTTCTTCAAGACCATCATCTTCATCAAACATGCTTTGGTCAAATTTATTTGAAGCACCATTCATGGTATGCAGCTGATCACTACATGCATTGTTTATCTCATCATGCCTTGTCCATCGTGTATATGTTTGATCAATTTTATAACACACTAAGTGATCTAGCAAATCATGTGGACTAATCCGCTTTCTATATCAACACGATAAGCAAGAACATAAGATTTTGTCAGGATCTTTTGCATGCTTGATTGTAAATGTAATAAACTCTTTCACCCCATCTATATATTCCCTTGAACATCGATTAGATGACATCCATTTATGATCCATCTATACTTTCAATCTATTTTTTTAAAAGTATGTGGTTAGTTGTATGACTATGCATTCACTAATTACTTTTATATTATCTTACCAATTTTAAAATAAAAATGGCAACATAAAATCTTAAAAATTGAACCTTTCTAAGTCTTAAACCCTTTGTTTTAATTGACAAATAATCCATTAATTAATCCCACATCATCATAATAATTTTTCACAGCTCATAATGAAAGAAATCATATTTGTCAACACATATCATAAGTAAATTAGAAAATATTACAAGTGAACAAATAAAATGCAAGTGTTAAGTATATTTAAATAATTATTTTACATATACAACTTATCCATAACAATTACTTTAACACCTACAAATTATAACTAACTACATATCTTCACAAACAACCTATACAAAATAATATTTAATTTTATCTCATTCATTTTTTAGTATATAAAAATAAGATTAATTTTTTTAGATTTCATAATAAATTAAATATAAAATACATTTATCAAATGAAACTATTATTAACTTCTAATAAAATCACATTTGTAAGCTCGAAATTTAAAAAACTTACTGTAAATAGAAGTTTCAGTAGATTGATAAGCTGAAACTACAAACACAAATATGAAAAAAAAAATCAATAAATAATTAGTGGCCATAACTTAATTTTTTTCAATAATAATTATGTGTACAAAACATCAATATATAATAAAATAAAATATGATTAGCTTAAATCAAAAAATTTGATTTAGGCCAAAAAAAAAAAAAAAAAAAGAAATGAAAAGAAAATAAAAGAAAAAGGAAAGCATAAACACAACATCAATTAAATTATTTTCAATTCAATGTTGAGAATAAAAAAAATATTTCTGACTAGATTGAGAATTATTCTTGGGCCAGCCATAAAGATGTATGTATATATTGTAACCCCCTGCCTTAATTAGCGTAATTAAGATTCGATAATGCATAATAAAATAGATTAGAGACCGTCGGATAATTCAAAACTCATTTAAAACTCCTTCCTTATAGTAGGGACTTCACAAAATTTTCAAAACTTCTTTCCAATCTTGGTCTAAAGTTCAAACATCGAATATAATTACTTATGCAATTATACCACATTTAACATATCAGAGTGCATAACTTAATTCCCGGCAACCCCCAGGTTTCGTCTATATATAGAACTATAGGGTTTCAGTTCCCAATTAGGGGATTACACAACCATGTATTCAAAAATCATTTACAACTCAAAAATGTCATACAGTAATCCCTATCCAAAATGAATAACCAACATAGCTCGAATCAAATGTCCCTACAAGGTTCTAACCGCTCCGAGTCATTCGCTTTTCCTTGGAGCCACTTGCCCTGTCTAAAATGTTAATTAATGGAAAGAATAAGATTCAAGAGAATCCCAGTAGTAACAAATCATTTATACCACACATAACCACATAGCATGTAAGCAAATCACCACATAGTAGCAGCAGCACAAATCACACTCTACCCTCATCCCCTTTTACAGTCGGGAAGGCACACCGTCCTAACCCGAACCGTTGTTAGCGACTCAGGGACTGTTGGCGTGGCAGTGCATACACATAGCCTTATGGCTCACATACAGCCTTTTGGCCCATAAAGAGCCTTTCGGCTCACATTATCACAAATATCACACCCCATCCTTATCCCATTTTACCGCCGGAAAGGTACGCAACCCTTACCCGAACCGTTGTTAGCGACTCAGGGACTATTGGTATGGCGGTGCTTACACATTTCCATAGTCATTGCAGTATTCGAATCCATCACAAATCAATTATCTAACACACATACAATGCATCACATATGGTATAAGATAAAGAGTCACTACCTTGTTCCTTCCTAACGTTCCTGGCACAGTGGGCTCATGAGTTCGGCAAATGTCAAATCTTATAAACCAAATTAGGGACAATAGATCAATCTCTTTTCCAAGTTCTTAATTCCATAATACTTTAAGTTGGTATTCATGTAAACTCTTTAGGTGGCTATTAAATGCCTAAACATATGCCTAAAGGGTTAGGATAACTACCCCCAAAGATCACTTTTTTAGAAGAATAACACTGATTTTAGGCTGCCTCACTCGAGTGAAGAAGACCTCACTCGAGTGTTGCCCTCACTCGCACTCGAGTCCCAGCGAGTGAGACACAGAAAGTGTGTACCTGAGAGCACCAACACCTCCTAGAGTGGCTAGTGCACTCAAAAACTTACCTGGGCACTCGAGTGTTGACACCTAGTCACCCTAGTCCCATCGAGTGAGGTGCAAGAAGTGATGACCCAAGAGCAACTAAGGCTCAAACGTGACAAGTGCACTCGAGTACTTGCCCTAGCACTCGAGTGACTTCCCTATGATCGCGAGTGTCAATACGCACTCTCAACCATTTGCCTGCAAGTGAGAACCCGAGATACATACCCACAATGCTACATGCATATGCACTCGAGTGACATCCTATACACTCGAGTGATAACATATGCCACTCGTAGATAAACAAGTTCATTCGTGATTTCTGCTTGAGAACTTAACCCAAAACACCAAGAATTTCATACTGCAGTTGAGTGAGACCCTACCTCACTCGAGTGATGCTTATTAGAAGCTAGATCGCAGCAACTGATATAGTTTTCCAGGTTTACCAAAACTAGCTCTAATGGTTCCAGAACTTATACCAAAACTCATTTCCATATAAAATTCCCTAAGGAACCAATTGGTAATCTCAAAACACCTAAATTCCTTCCCAATCAACACATACCCTGGTTTTAGCCAAAATGCAACCCAAAACCCCCCAATAACCAATCTCACTCCCATAATTTCCAAATCACTTCTAATGGCCTAAGGTCATAGTTTTACCAATTATACCACCAAACACTAACCAATTCATATCTTTCAAAATCACAAGAAATCAGGGTAAAATTCTAGAATTTCTAAAACTCAATCAAAAATTATCACAAATATACCAAAATGCATCAAATGTTTACTTCTTCACTTTGCTAGAAATAAAACCTTGATTCTCCAACTTTCAAATTTGTGCAAACACTAAATCACCACTTTCAAAATTCTAAAAACATAGCAAAGAAGCTTTCAACCTCTTGAACAAGTTTAATGAAGAGGCTTTAAGCATAGGGAGACAATTACCTACTCAAAATCAATCTTTTTTCTTTCTCTTTCTTGCTTGAACTTCGGCAAAAATGGAAGGAAGGAGAGAGAAGGTGAGAGATGACGGTGAATGCATGAGGATCAGATTTTTCTCCACACACACACACTCTCATAACTGACTTGGAGGAGAGAGGGAAGAGAAAATGAGTTTGAAATTTTGACTTTTATCTAAGGGTCCTTATGATGACACTTAACAAAATCTTACTCTTCCTCTATGATTTCACATGCATCCATTAGCATAGTATTCCACCCCTAGGATCTTTAAATCCTAGCTATTGATCTCAAGTTACCTATGAGTTTTCTCTTTGGTAATTGACCAATCGGTTGGTAAATTTACCATTTTACCCCTGATTTACATAACATATACTAAACCATCATCATACACATTTTCATCACAATTCACCTCTTATACTTCAAAAGTGCTTAATTAACATTAATTACATCACTTTTGAGGTCATTAGCCCTTAATTACAATTCAGGATATTACATATATACACACACACACATACATACATACATATAAATAGGGAGCTAGACACACACACACTTAATTAAATATTTACTTTAATTTATCTTGAATATTATAATTTAATAAGATAATACAAAAAATTATTTTGCTACCTCTATAAAATAGAACATAAAAATTAGTCTGTTGTATGTGTTGTTTCATTATACTGTGAATCATAGGAAAGCAAACTAGATATTACACTATGTTTTTATATATATCAACAAGCAAGAATATATTCTCTAGTGTCAAATATGACAAAATTAAAACACAATGCCAAGACTTAAAAAGCACAAGAATAAATTAATTCAAGTTGCAGGACAGTCAAGTACTCTAAGTTTTATTCGCCCTATTAGGACAATAGAATTTGGTAATCGGGCTTAGCTATTATAGTTTTTTTCTTGGATAAAACTAAACCATCAGAAAGAACTTGCATAATATTTTCTAATCCTGATCTAGGCTTTGAATACCTTCAGATAGAGAACCTTATCTCTAGCTACTTGTCTAAACTTCTTTACAGATTCTATTATTACAGAGGGCCAATATAATAAATTTTCTAAATTGGTTGAAAAGACAATAAATTAAATATTTGAAACAAGATATTTATTACAATATATGTTCTTTTTTTACCCATCAACTATGAAAAAGCACAATACAAGAGCTAACAAAAATGCAAGCATATAAAATAACTTGAATTTGAGCAAAAAAAACCTGAAAAATAAAAAATGCATAAATAGTACTTACAAATTTACCAGCGCAATGAGTGGGGCACCACATACCTTGGTGAGTCTAGCTTGAGTGAGGAGGAGGAGGAAATGTGAACTATGGAGTGGAGTGGGGACCAACTTGAGTGGGGTCCAAAAGAGGAAGAGAGTAGGAAGAAAAGGGAACAATTGGGGAAAGGAGTGGGGACGACAATAGGAACAAAAAGAGCAAACGGGGAAAAGAGAGAGACTAAGAGAATTTGATGAAGAAGACTTTTGTATGTGTGCATTTTATGCAGCAAATTAAAACTTATGGAAAATGTTTTGGGGGGGGTGGCGCTGACGAATTGAAAGAGAGAGGGAAAGATAGAAAATTTAGAGGGAAAGCATGTGATTGGCTGGAAGTGGGTATCCTCTTATCCACTTCCAGCCTAATGTGGCGCTTGCCCACACTTGGTAAGCCACCAACAGCCAAGTGCCATAATTGGTCTTACGTGGTGCTTTCACAAGAAAGGCCACGTAAGCTACCTACCTAGCTATGCCACTTTAGAATTAAGCACCACAGCTAGTACACAGTCTTAAAAAAAAGGTTAAAAAACACAAAAAGAAGCTATGGAATTTTTTAAAACAAGAGTCACAAAATGTGCACTACTTTTCCTTCTTTTTGTAGTAGTGTACTCTTATTTTAATTATCTTTTCATAAATCTCTAATTAATTCTCACCTATTTAAACCCTTTTGATCAAAGCTCTTTCTTCACAAGTTCTTCCTCCTCTATAGTCATGATATTCTAGCTGGTGGTGAATTGAATTCATGATGATTGGATATGTGGAACTTGTGATTACAAGTTTTGCATATCCAATCATCACAAATTCCATGGACAAATATTTATAGCGACACACACGTTTAGCTCAAAAACATACCTCTTTCATTCTCTCTCTGAACTAGAAGGTCAACAAATTAACTAGAGAATAAAGAATCTTATGATGCATCAGTTCTTTCTTCTCTATAACTTTGTATTTTTTGTTTGTTTTCTTATATTATTTTTTCTTTTTTACAGTTTTTCTATAATATTGTGGTTGATTATGCAATTAACAGTAGACACCAATAAATTAAATAAAATTGTTAAATATGTAATGGATAAGATTTAAAAACTATCACTTATTAGAATATTATTTCAAATTGCTAACTATTATTAAGAATTAATCATCACCACTTATAAAATATATTAATCTTTAATACTAAAAGACGTGATTGCTTGATAATCTATGAAACCCTTTCTATATAAACATCCAAAAACTGAACTCCCGTACTTAGCTTCTTTACTTCCATTTTAACTTCTTAAAGGCAACTTCTGATTCACCTAAAAATCAAGCACCAATGCTAGTTAACTTCTGATTCTTGCAAAAATCCAAAAGATGAAGTCCCTTTACCAACAAGCATTGAAGGTATCATCGATGCAACCTATGAGCTCTAGTATATGGTCCAAGTTTACCAGCACATCAAGGACATATGGACCAGTCCTTGAAGGAACTTACATCTCTCGTTCGCTCTTTGAAATAGAAGGTGGACAAGTTACTGGACAAGGAAGAATCTGATGATGCATCATATTCTTAAAACATCTCCATAACTTACATCTCTCGTTCGCTCTTTGAAATAGAAGGTGAACTTACATCTCTTGTTTATTTACTTTGTATTTTATTTTATTTTATTGTTATAAAATGGTGGTTACATAATCAACCATCAAAATTAAGAAAGAAGTAATATACATTACTGCTGTCACTTATTAGAAACCATGCAAATACATAATAGTTGTAAATTGTAACCGCCATACATTGTCTCACAAGAATGACGATTCTTATGGTAAAACCGTCATAAAACTTAGATGAACAAACCAATAATTTGTCTTTGTACTTTATAACAACAGCAAAAACATAATGGTTTCTCTTAAATACCCACTACCACGCGTGACTGCTCCTCTTCAACTTCCAACATGTGCAATGATGGTTCGAACCCATCACTTCCAATCTATATAAACTCTCCATTTCCTTATGTTTACTGTACTATTTCTTTATTATCCTCCTCTGTTCTTTCAATTACCTAGATGAAATGCCATGCTGAAGACTTATAGAAAATCCATGGCATCATCATCCTCCTCCTCCTGCTTCACCTCCTTTTCCTCCTCTAAAACCTCCCCCAACTCCTTCTCCCCATTCTCCTCCTCCACAACCTCATATTCCTACTTATGCTGAAATATCCCAAATTTTGGGCCTAGAAGTTTGAAAATAAGTTTAAATCAAGCAAACTACTAAGCCTAGTTTAGCAAGAGTCCCAAGAATGTTTGAAAGATAGAATGATTTCTAGGGACTATGTGATTCAGCCTTTCGGGTAAAGAATGATTCTCTGGATTATTTAAGGGCTTAGTATGTGAAAGTAATCGGATAAATGTGTCGGTGCAGATGTGCATAGGAAACAGATATGGCACCATTAAGTTAGGTGACATAAGTGCATGTATTGCACCATGTGGGTCCTACATGTATAAAAGTAGCTTTTGAGTTGGTGCAATGATAAGTTGCCTTGTGTGTAAAAGTTGGATGAAATTTATTAGTGCCTATGTACACTTGGCAACATCTTAAGGCCTATGATACACTTGGATTGTCTTAATAGTTCCCTAAGCCATGTGGAACCATTCAGACACCCATAAGTACACGTGGTGTCATCTTAAGCTACATGTGCATAAAGTGGCTTTAATGAAGTAGCTTTTCGTAAAGTAGCTTTATGTAAAGTAGCTTTTTGATAAAGTAACTTTTGGGTTGGATGACCCATAGGGCACCACCTAATGTTTCTTTGGGTTAGCTTAGTGACAAGGTGCCACCTAGCTCTCTTATGAAACATATGACAACTAGTCAGATAAAATATACCGGTGTAGGTATACACATGGCATTTTCAGGGAAGACACATATATCCTGCATTTTTAAAGGAACACAGGCTTGCTGCTATTTTTCTTGAGAATACAGGCATACATGATGTCATTTTACGGCTCACGTAGATATTTGGCTTGTTTTTGAGGAACATAGGTTTAGGTGTCATGTTCAGGGGTACACTGATATATAGGGATACATTGGTATACATATGGCAAAATATTAAGAAACCATGGCAGATGTGGTGCCATCTAATGGCCTGTAGAGATACATGGTATAACATCCTAAATTTTATACACCAAAATTCCTTGTACTCTGTGGCATTTAATGGAATTAAATGGTAAATTAAAGAGCACATGAAATAACAAAACCAAGCAATTAGTGATTCCACACAACATGATTATACTGGGAAAACAAATTGTAAAATGTGGATTTGCTACCAATATGTTTTCCTATGTGGCAGTCTTGTTGTGTGATGGTTTTGGATAATCAAATGATGTCTAAATGAATGTGAAATTTTTCAGAATAAAATTATACTTTCAAGTTTTAATTTGATAGGCCATATAAGTCATTTGGAGCTGTACACAAAGAGTTATGTATTTTTTAAGTTAGCGAAGTGAAACTGGCTAATTTCTATAGCAGTGTCCAATAAGTGATAATTCTGGAATGTTATGTGTCAAGTTGGCTAAAGAAAATATTTTTCCTTAAATATAGACTTAATAAGGGTCACATAGCCTTTGGAACCACTGCAATTGGATATCTATAAATAAATATATGAATTTTCAAAATTTGATGAAAATTCTATTAGCTTTTAGGCAAGGTGAGAAAATAGGAAAAAATGTAAGGGCAAAATGGTCATTTGAACAATAAAGCTAGAAGCCATATGTTTTTTCATTTAATGGGGATGAATTTCGGCTAAAGAAGGGAGCAAGAAAGGAAAGCAAATACTTGGCTTACATTAATTCAAGAAGGAAACATTATGGCCAAGTAAATCAAGCACATGATTAATAGCCATTAAACAATACTATTTCATAAAGTAAGAAGTGATATTTTGAAGAGTCTCTTATCCCTTCTCTTTCTCATTATTTCGGCCAGCCAAGAGAAATAGAGAAAGGGGGAGTGTTTCAAGAAGCAAAGGCAAAGAAAAAGAGCAAGGTGCAAGAGCAAGATCAAGGTGAGTTGGTTGTAGTATTCACTTGTTCTTGTTTTCAATCTCTTGTACATCTATTCTAATCTCTTCTCCATCTTGGAAACCATGTTTAGCAAGCAAAATTAAGAGGGAAGAGAGAGAGAGAGAGGAAGTTGGCGCCTAGAGAGAGAAAGTAAGAGGATCAAAAGGTAAGCTCAAGAACCTAGTTCCTCTTATTGATTCAAGGTTGTTGTTGTTATTTTGGTTGATTATGGCTTTGTTTTGGATTGATTTATGATTTTGGAATGCCAAACCCTAAGGGGAGGTGCTGCCCAAATTTTGATTAATCATGATTAAGATAGTGATTATGAGGTTTAAAAAGGTTTTATGATGATTTTGGAAGTTAGTGTTCAAATCTGCCTGAATTCATTTTCCGAAGGCAAAGAATTTGCAACGTGTTTTTTATCAGTTAAACTTGGTCCAAATGCTAAGAAATTTTACAGGATTAAAGTAGATATCTTGGGGTTTAATTTGATAGGTAATATAAGCCATTTAGACCAGTGGATTAAAAGTTATGATTTTTCAAATTTTGACCTTGATTCTAGAATGAAATCTGTCACATTATGTGTTTGATGAATTTCTAGAAAATTATGGCTGTAATTGATACTCTATGAATTTTTTCACTAAAAGAGGACTTAAAGAGCTTTTTATAAAACCTAGAACCAACCCATTTGGATTTTTGCATAATTAATTATGAATTTCCAAAGTTTAGTAAACAAAACTGGCAGATTGGGCTAACCAATGAATTTATGGAAATTATGTTAAATTGTCATAAGTATTGAACCAAATATAAGAGACATAACCTAAAGGCCCATATAGCTATATTGGACATTCATTTTCATGGATCTAATAATATGGGTATTTATTTAGGGCCATGAGAAGTCAAGAAGGAGTATCTTCATTGGTTGGAAAAGAAAAGCTACAAGAGGAGGACTCAAGACAAGGTGTAGTGAACTTACCTTATTTGCATGTATTTGATATTTCTTCTTGTGTGGTGTTGTACATGGTTGCTTTAATTGATTGTGTAGGGCATATTTGAATAATGAAGCTCTTTTTCTATTTATATTATGGATATAGATATGTTGCATGAAATATTAAGCATGCAAAAATATCATTATGGGGCATGCATCTAGTTAAAGCTAACATGTCATGCATATAGCATATATCTTGCATGCATTATGGTAATTGTTTACTTATGAGATTCCCCGAATCTCACCCTTACCCAACCAAACACTTAGATAGGCGGGCACAGGAGGTGTGCTGAGAATAGGGAAGAGGACTGCACGAGGACAATATAGAAGATTCCAATTCAGTCCAGGAAAAGTAGTTGGTTATCTATAAGCTTTAATTATATTTCAAGTCTGTAAGCATTATATACAATCTTATGGGAAATTTTTGTAATCAAGCATTTTTTTATTAGTATATTTATTCTATTCCTGTATGCCTACCGAACTATGCACAAAAACTCTAAAAATGTGGAAATAAGATAAGGGTGTAACATATGGCGTATTTCAAAGGTATAAGTATACACATGGCACAATCTTGAACACACAAGGACACGTGGGGCCAAACTGAGTAAACTCTACATAAGGTAGCTTTATTAAAGTAACTTTTGGGTTGGCACTATGAGATACTAACAACTCGGCCCCTTCAACTTTTTTCTTTTAGGGTAGATGCATGAGATGGCGCTACCTAGCCCTTAGGTGCCATATGTCTAAAAGGTCTAGATAACTCGCCGGTCTCCAGTCTTGCCACATGTCCGACTTCCCAGAACACTAATCATGAAAGATGGGAGAAATCGTTAGATCTCCTTCTCCTAACCATAGAGGATGTCCAAGACATATAAGAGAGAGGGAGGAGGCTAGATTTCAAGAAAAGAGTCTGGCACCCTAGGGAAAAAGTAGTCTTGGCACCCTAGAAATTTAATGAATTCCCAACACCTCCAAGCTTCTTAAATTTTGTCCAAGAAGAGGAAAAATAGGGGGAAATGAGGAGAAAATGAAAAAGGAGAGAAGGAAGGGTGGTCTTGAAGAATCAAAGTGTTCCCAAGTAATTTTCACCCACAAATCATATTTCTGGCTGATCGAGCCTTCATGAATCATTTTCTACTCGTAGAGGGCTATGTTTTTTGTTTTCTTGAATAGAGGAGTTTAATGCTGCCTCTACATAGTGGATGCTACCAGAATCAAGAATAGGTTGAAGCATCATACAGTGGTAAGCGTAAGCTCTCATTTCGTGCTAGTATCTTGGGGTTTTATTAAGTTTTTTTGAGGTTATTATAATATTTAGAATTTTGAGCCTAGGAATTTGAGGAAAATCCTATATTAGGTAGACGACTAAGCCCAGTTTGGGAAGAGTCCCAAGAATGATGAGAGGTAGAGTGACTCTCAAGAACTGTAATACTTAACCTTTCAGGTAGCAAGTGACTCTTCGAATAGTATGAAGGCCCGGTATGTGAAATTCATTGGGTAGAATATATCAGTATATGTGTACAAGGGGACACTTGGCACTATCGCATGGGACACAGGGGTTCAAGGAGCTATTTGGCAAGCCTCGATATACGTGTTGTAGTCATGAGGAAAACCCGAGTAAGATCCCGAGTAAACACCAATAAAGTAACTTTATTAAAATAGCTTTAATAAAGTAAGTAATGGTGATTAATGATGACTAATGATGATTTCACTTTATAGTTGAGACCACAAGGGGGTGACACTTGTCCCTCATCATTATAAAAGTAGTTTTAATAAAGTAAGTAATGATGATTAATGATGATTTCGCTTTATGGTTGGTACTACAACAAGGTGACACTTGTCCTTTATTATTACACTTGCCTTTTTAACCTTTGTGTTGGCATGTTCATAAGGCGCCACATGTCACCTTTGTAAAGAAAATCCATTAGTCCCCGGTTTAGTCATATGATTAACTTCCTAAGTACTGAACATGGAAGTCAGGGGAATTCATTAGACTCTCCCTTCCCTTGACTAAAAGGTTGGCCAGAGGCCTAGAAGAGAGAGAAAACAAGAATAAAGAGGACACTTGGCACCATAGGATTTAAACTAGGATACATGGCATTGTAAGATTGCAACAGATAGTGAATTAAAACTCGAACACTCCCAATACCCTAAAATTTTGGCCATCCTATAGGAAAGCAAGAGAAACATCATAAGAAATGATAGAGGAGAAAAGGTGGATGAATAATGATGTGTTTTTAAGCTCCAGAGCCGATTTCACCTTTGATTTGGGTTTTCTAGCTCCCAGAATCTTCTCTAACATTATTCCTCTTAGTGAGAGCAACAATTCAATGGTTTCGGATTCTTATTAAGAGGTGTTTAGTGCCATCTACAAGGTGGAGGTGCCGCTAGAATTCCAAACCGATTGTAGAATCTTAAAGAGGTAAGCCTAATCTTCATTTCGAACCTTGTGGTTTTATTGAGATTTCATGGACCCTTAGGCTACCCTAATGATTCAGCCAAGAGAGATTTTTGGGGAATTATGTTGTTTTAATCATGTATAAGATGATTAATGATGGTGGTAGACTAGTTAGTGGCTAATAAGGCAAACTAGGTTGTTGTTAGTTTAGATCTATGATTCAACCAGAACCAAAAACTAGGGAAGGAGTGTGATTTTAGTTTTTTTTATATAACTATTGGATTCTACATGAAAATTGTGTGGGAATAGCCCTTGGTTATAATCTTGAAAGAATAGGAATGAAAAACCAAAAGTTGGAATTTTGGTAAAGTGCTGCTATATTTCATTTTTTGAAGGCAGTCTGCTTGTGACAAGTTTTTAACTAACCAAATGATATCCAACGGCTATGGAACTTTACATATTTCAAGTAGACATGATAAGCTTTAAAATGATATAAAATATGAAGCAATTGGATTAGTTTATTAGAAGTTATGAATTTTTGAAGTTAGACCTCTAAAACTAGAAAGATTCTATGATAGTAAGGATTAAATTGGATTTCTCCATCTGTGTCTGCAAGTGGCAGTGGGAAGCATTTTTCTATTAAAATGGAATTAATAAGTAAGACATAGAACTTTGAACCACCTAAATGGAGTTTCCTAGAAAAATATATGAATTTTCAAAGTTGGTTGAAAATTCTGTCAGCTTTTAGTAATTGTGTGAAAATAGGAAAGTAATGGCATTTGAGGTAATTTGGGACAAGTATAGATCTAAAGATAAGGGACATGTCTTAGAGGCTAATATAACCATATTGGACAATCATTTGTCATGGCTCTATTGGTGTGATTATGTATCTAGGACCATGAGATGACAAGAAAGAGGAAATGGAAGGTTTCCTGGGCAACTTTGGTGGTTGGTAGAACAATGAACAATAGAAGAACTTAAAGACATAAGGTAGTGAACTGACCATACTTTTATATACTTGATATTTATGCTTATGTATTGATGTGTATGATTGCTTTTCTTGATTATGTGAGACATTTATGAATGATTGAAGCTCTGTTTCCAAGTATGCTATGGCCATGAGTATGATGTGTGAAATATTGAGCATGCAGATATGCCATTATGTTAGCATGAATCTATGTAAGGCAAGCATGTCATACACTAGCATTTGTCTTGCATGCATTGTTGGTATTATTTGCTACTGAGATTCCCCTAAATCTCACCCTCCCTCAAACAACAATATAGGCAGCTAAACATAGAAGAAGACCGCAGGACACTGTGCCAGAAGAAGAAGTTTGTGATGAAGAAGAGAATAATTATTTACGCGCTATTCCATTGTGTAATTTACATTAGAAGTGATTAGTTGTATATCTGTATGATGGATGAATTTTGTAAGAGCGATAATTGAACTAAGAATAGATAACGCACAATACGAACCCGTTAGTTAAAGGATTTAATACACAAAGAACTAACTCTGATAATGATGAATGGAAGAATTGATAAGTTAAAGTGAAAAGTAACCCTATTAATAAGTTAATCTGGTAAATATGGCTTTATCAAATGAATAGTGATCTCGAGAAGAGAAATGAAAGTTTGGGTTTGGGGGCCTAAGTAAGGTTTCCCTAAGCAAGAAATGCTTCCACAGCACATAGTAAAGGGGTCTAGGGACTGATGTTGTAATATTCCAAATTTTGGGACCAAAATCTTGAGAGTAAGACTAACTCAAGCTGACTGCTAAGCCCTAGTTTGCAAAAGTCTCAAGAATGTCCAAGAGACAGAATGTCTTTTAGGGACTAATTTGGTAAGAACAAAATATGGATTTGGTTCCAAAGAGCTAAAGGTAATACCCAATTCTTTTATCTCAAGGAAAATATGATATAAAACCTAATTTGGATCCAAAAAGAGAGGGAATGGTGTATGAAAGAATGAAAGAAGAGAATTAAAATGAAAAAGAAAAGAACTAATGTCAATTCAATTAATATTGCCATGATCAAGGGCAAAAGAGGCAATTGCCTTTTGATCTTGAGGTTAAAATTGGAACCCAAGATTAAGGGCTAGGATTTGCTCTTGAAAAGAAGAGTAATTATCAATCTCAAAAAGTAAATTAATTCCCTCCCAAATTCATGAAATTTTCGGTCCAAGACAAGCCAAAGGGAGGAGGAAATAGTTTTAAGTGAACTAAACTTCATTTAGTTACCCTAACAAAATCACTCTTCAAGACAACCATAAACCCAATTGACCATGGGTTAATAACCTTGGTACTTTTCTTGGCAAGACCATTGGACACCTCATCTTTCCCTCCTCACCCTCTCTCATTTTCGTCCAAGCAAGAAAGAAGGGAAGGAAAGGATGCCAACAAGATACTTGTCATCCAAAGAGCTAATCATAGAAACACATGTCACCTTGTGAGCAAGACAAGCAAAATTGTTATTTAATCTTGACCCTTGAACTCATGAATTTTTGCCACCACCAAGAAGAGGGAGAACATGACTCAAAAAGACTTCATTCCTCTCCATTTGCATCATTTTGGATGGCCAAAACAAGAGCAAGAGAGAGAAAAAGGATCTTGAGGTTCAAGAAGTAGAAGTAACCTTCTCTCAAGATTTTCACTTTCTTACTCATCTTTCTAGCCAAAAATGTCTTTTGAACAATGTTCCTTTTGGTCTAAGCTTTATTTCCATGGTTTTAGCTTTTGAAGAAGAGGTGCTTTGAAGCATTTAATAAGACCCAAAGTGGTTGAATCAAAGAATAAAGCCTAGAAGAAGCAAGAGGTGAGTAAGGGCTTCCTTTTGAACCATATATTGTGTGGTTTGGTGGAGCTTTATAGAATAGGTATTTTTACCCTAATTTTTAGTTATATGATTATTCTTAGTATTCATGGTGGTTTGGTCTTGTAAATAGTGTTGAATAAGGTTTAGAAATGAGAAATCACAAATTTGGGACTTAAGAGTAGTGCTACCAGATTTCATTTTCTGGAAGGTAGCGATGTTGTGAAGTATTTTTTATCAGCCAAACTTGGTCCAAATTCTATGAAATTTCATAGGATGAAAGTAGACATCTTAAGCTACACTTTGATAGGTAGAATGTAATTTTAGGACTAGTGGATTGAAAGTTATGATTTTTCATAATTGGACCCTATTTCTGGCCCCAATTATGGAATAGTTAAGGTTTGACGAATTTCTGGAAATTTTGTGGCTTCAGTTTCTTATAAATGGTATTTATTTTAAAATAAACTTAAAGATGTTTACAATGTACTTGGAATTAGTCAATTTGGATTTTTCTAGAATTAATTATGATGTTTGAAAATTGGGCATTGAATCTGTAAGTTGTTCTGTGGCAGACTGATGGTGATATATTTTTGTCTACCCAAATGAATTCCAATATCTATGAAATTTTTTAGAAATAAAGTATACCTAATAAGCTTTAATTTAATGGGTAATTTGTACTAATTGAATAAGTATGTGAAAAGGTATGATTATTGGAAGTTGGGCATTAATTTTGGGCATAATTTTTTTACAGAAGTGAATAATTAAAAATTCTGGAAATATATGCGTGTAACTGGCAATGCTAACTATTTTTCCCTTAGAGTGGACTTAGTAAGGATCCCATTGAGTTTTGAATCAACCCAATTGGAATTTTGTAGAATTAGTTATGATTTTCCAAAATACAGTGAAAAATCTACCAGCTTTATGTCTTATGCAAATTTAAGACTTAATGGTACAAATGTAATAATTAGGAATTCCAAGGGTTAGGATTAGGCTTTTAAAATTGTTGAAGGCCCATGTAGCCATATTGGACATTCATTTGTCATGACTCTAATAATATAGCTATTTATCTAGGGCCATGAGAAGATAAAGAAAAGACAATGGAAGCAACTTTAGTGGTTGGAAGAAAAGGTATAAAAGGGGACTCGAATACAAAAGGTAATGAACTTACCCTACTTGCGTGTATTGATATGTATTCTTGTGTGTTGATATGAATGATGATTGCTTTGCTTGTCTGTGTGTAGCATAGTTGAATGATTAAAGCTCTATTTTCTATTAATGTTATGGCCATATGTAAGAAATGTGACGCATTAAACTTGCAGGTATGTCATTATGTTAACATGAGCCTATGTAAGCCAAGTATATCATGCACTAGTATTTATCTTACAAGCATTGTTTGGTATTGTTGGCTACTGAGATTCCCCTGAATCTCACCCTCCCTCAACCAACCATATCAGCACATGAGCATAGAAGAGGAGTGTAGGACGATGTGCCAGGTGAAGTTGCATAGAAGAATTGAAGATTATTACGTGCTAATTGCCATGTATAAAATAATGTTAGAAGTGATTAATTGTATAATCTGCATAACAAATGAATTGTTTCATAAGCACGAAATTGAACTAGGAATGGATAATCACATAGTACGAGCCCATTAGTTAAGTAAGCAGAGGACTTGATAAGCTGAGAAAAACCTTGATAATAATCAATGGTAGAATTGAAAAGTTAATGTGAATCGTAACCCCATGAATAAAGTTAATTAATTTGGTAAATATGGTTTTACCGAATGAACAGTGCCCCAAGAATAATTGTGAAAGTTTTTAGCTGGGAGCTTATTTATTGATTCTCTTGAGCTGTAATAAATAAAGATATTACTTCCGATGCATAATAAAGGGGCATAAGGAAAGGGTGTTACAGGTGTTACAATTATCATGTCACCCTTGGGTTTCAGCTAAAAGGTAAAATTGGGGTGTGATGATCATATGAACATGGAAATGGTGTTAAAAGAGGCCTAAATATGATAGGAAGGAAGTTTAACAAGTCTTGTGATTAAATTTGTTAAAATCACTTTGTAGTGGCCTATGGTATATTTTGGCCAGACCCGATTATTAGGGAAAGACTATGATTTTGATTCATCTAATGTGTTCAGTATAAAAAATTGTATGTGATTAAGGTGAGAAAGTGTTTCTGGAAGCAACGGAATCGAAAAATGGATTTTGGCCTAAAAGACCCTAGGTTTCAGCCATGTTGGGTTCTTAGGGAAGGAGATTGGTTTTGATAAATTTGAGGTTAGAAACGGATTATTCTACATGAAAAATTGCATAGGAATAGCTTGTTGGACTGATTTTAGAAAGATTGGATTGAAAATCTAATCATTGGAATTAAGAGTATGTAAGAGAATAAGTCCTTTGTAATGGCTTGAATTCATGGCTCTATTGAGTTAAATACATGATGTGGTAATGTATATAGGGCCATGGGATATCAAGGAAGAGGAATTGGACAACTTCAATGGTTGGAACAAAATGTAGCAAGAGGAGGACATAAAGACAAAAGATAGTGAACTTACCTGACTTGCATGTAGTTGATACGTATGCTACAGTCATGTTTTCTTTGCTTGATTGTGTATAGCATATATGAATTATTGAAGCTCTATTTCTATTTGTGCTATGGTCATAAGTATAATATGTGAAGCATTGAGCATGCAAATATGTCATTATGTTATCATAAATGTAGGTAAGGCAAGCATGTCATGCACTAAGCATTTATCTTACATGCATAATTGGTATTGTTTGCTACTGAGATTCTCCCGAATGTCACCCTCCCTCACCCAACCATATAGGTATGTTGAGCTTAGAAGGGAGTGCATGAAGATAAGTAAAAATATGTGGTGATGAATTGAAGAATGATTCATAATAACGTGTTATGTATAATGTGATTAATTGTATAAACATGCCAAAGTGTACGAGGCTATTAAGTTTGTCGTCCATGGCATGTATGTATGTAAACAAGAAGAAATGAGTGAGTTTGCATGTTTGAATAGTTGAGAATGGAAAGTAATTCTGGAGCTATCAAATTGTAAGTAGAATTTGAAAGGCTAAATGAATGAGTTAGATCTTAATATTTGGTAAACTTAAAGTACAGTTTTTATCAAATGAATAGTAACCCAAGAAAATAAAATATCAAGTTTTGTTCTAGGGGCTTGAACTATTGTTTCACTTGAGCCATAGCGCTTTCGAATGCATAATAAAGGGGTATAAATATTAGGTATTACACATGCTCCCTAACCTCCAACTCTACCTATGCCTCCGCCTCCGCTTCCACCTCAGCCTCAAGGAAAGGCAATGATGCATCATGCAGAACGCATTGACCATGATGTAAAGAGGCTAGCTGAATATTTGTAGAGTATGAATAGGAAGGCCAATCTCATACTCATTAAGAATGAGATTGGCCATCATGACCCTGACATACTCTCAAATGATTCAGCCACTCCTCTAATGACAAGCAGAGTGATGATATGAGGTTTGCTACTGCAAATTTATGGAAATTTTAATTTTTTCAAATTAAAGAAAACAAAGGTTCCTAAATCGTAGTGGACCTCATATCATCTATCAGGCAACTAGTCACCAAAAGGTGATATTTTTTGGTTTTATTTTTATAAATATATAAAAATGTAATTATTTGGGCACTAGTTGCCGAAAAAAGTTAAAAAAATAATAACATATCTAACAGTTATTAACTAAAAACCATGTTAAATGAATATGTTAAAAATAGTAACATACCTCACAGTTGTTAACAATGAACCATAATATATATAATCAAATAAATAAAAATGTATTGATACAACTGTTATTTAAAGTCTTCGGCATGACCACCCAAAAAACCCTACCCTTCCTTTTCTATTTAAGCATCTAAAGTAGAACACACTTGACATTTAGTCTAGTTGAAAGAAACCCACCAATGTCGCAATATATTGAGGACATATATAATAATTCCGAACCATCATATATATCGATGCTAGATATGCTCGGTGCAAGATACCTAACAGTTCCAAAATGTAATATATTAAGGGCATATATAATGGTTATTTGATAATAACCATAATGTATTAGTTTTATTTTTTATTATTATTTTATTTAGTTTTATTGTTAATATTTCTTATATAAATCACAATATAATCATTGATAATAATAACATGATAATGATATTAAAAAAAATTATTTATAGTATTTAAAATTTAATACATTATACATAAACATCATACAATTTAAGAAAAAATAATCACTTAAACACTTTAGAACATTATCTTGTAATTTTTTGAATTCTAAAAGAAAATCTATTCAAATAATTCTACAATATTTTCCAATGCCTCTATTATAGATCATCAATCACGTATCAATACTCTAGAGTCCTAGTCACACATCCTTTAACTGCAAAAGCATTATATAAATATGAATATTAGAATATATATGGTAAAAATTGGCAAATATTAAAACTTGAGCAATCTTGGATCTGATTCAACAAATATGATTTCAACATTCCTGCTAAAGTTAAGGAATATGAGAGGGAGAACATTCAAGTATATCATGATTCAGTAAGCTGCTAAAAATTAGGAGAAAAAATTGTATTGATTTTAGTCTATATAATCTAGTGTAATCAGAATTATTTTTATTACAATAAAACAATATAAGAAATTCGGCATTTTACCTCATTATTTTTTTGTGCTCTATACTTTTCTTCAATGTTTTCCCCCTGTTTTTATCTTCAAACCAACAGAAAGCGTCAGAAATTAAATATCACTTTTTTGTCTGTGATTCTTCTTCCTAAATAATTCGTCGATGTTAAGCCTCAACTAGTGAGCTATTGTTATATAAAAAAAGTTAATTAAAAAAAATGAAAAATTACTTGAGGAAGAATTACAAGAGGAAGGAGCTGCAGAGTGAAGATCCATGTTAGTGGTGAAGGATGGCTGCAGTAGAGCAAAACCTATGGAAAGAAGAGTATGAGACCCATTGGGGAAGCTAAAAAATGTTTAAGAAGGAGTTCGAAGAATTGCATCAAATAATTTTGTTTTTCAAAATCCGCATCCTTATATTTGATATTTTCCAGGATCCCACCTTTTTAGATGAAATAATACTTAACGGTTCTTTGTGAAAAATAGTACTGTATTTTCCATAATATTAATTAATATATCAATAAAAAATATATTGATATATTGTTAGATTACTTAATGATTCTTTGTGAAGAACGGTAATTTATTGTCAAATGATTTGTTTATGTTATAGGATACTTAACGGTTTTTAATAAAGAACTATAATATATTGTTAAATAATTTTTTTTCATAATACTACTGTTTTATATTATATAATACCTAATGCTTTTTTTAAGAATTGTCATGTATTAAAAGAAAGTAAACACTTAAGTGTGATGAGAGAGGGTGCAAACAACGAAAAGGTGGGATGGTGATGGAGTAGGAGGGGAACGACGATCACACTTTAAGGGGTTCAAGAGCAAGGGTGTTTACGGAGCAAAGGCATCAGACTTGAGGAAAGGAGTGCAGGAAGAAGGAAGTGGAGGGATGTGTTTCTTGTATAAGGAGAAACTGCAAAGTCTAAGCAACTTAGGTTTTCTAGACTTCAATATGTCGGTATGGATGCCATGAATGGTTGGAAGGAATACTTTTCTAAGATGGGTGGTAAGCAAGTGGAAATGATGTGGAGTCGTCTAAGGACAGTGAGAGTGAAGATGATAGTGGAGGGGAATCAGCGTTGTGGATGGTTGGCGATAAATTCCCTTCTCTAACAGCATTGCCTGAGGAATATTCAGCTTGGTGCAAAATGTACATGAATTCTCTGATTGTGATGTTACTGGGTAAGACGATGAATATTAGCTTCATGAGGCAGTGAATGGAACGTATGTGGGTTTCGAATAGACCAATGCGGGTAATGCCCCTAAGTAATGGATACTTCATAGTGTCCTTCTCAACTCTCGAAGATAGGGACGATACCCTTCAAGAAGGTCCATGGATTATTGCCAATCATTACTTGTCAACGCTATGTTGGTGTCCAAACTTTAATCCTTGGAAGGTGGATCATCAAAAAAGGATTGCAGTATGGATATGACTTCCAAAACCATCCTACGAAACTTTACAATGTGGAATCATTAAGAAGACTCAACAATTTGGAAGGGAAGACTCTTAAGATTGACAAAACAACTGCATTTTCTGAGAAGGAGGGTTTTACCAGAATTTGTGTGGAAGTCGATATAGAGAAACCTCTTCTACCTGCTTTTGATCACTTTGGAGAGGATAAAAATGTTGAATATGAAAGGCTTCATCTAATTTACTTTAATTGTGTTAAGTTTGGGCATCATGTGAATCACTGCTCCTTGCAGGCTTCTAGTAAAGATCAGGATCATGTTAATTCTAGAGGACAAGAAATAGGTTCTTCTTTGGTGATACTACTGGTAGTAAACTCAGAGAATGCAATGGCCAGGTCTCTTGTAGCTGCCTCCAACAACATGCCACCTAGGCGCGAGATTTTTAGGCTACAAATGATCATGAAGTTGGACTTTAGCAAATATGCTTCTATTCTAGATTCTAAGGGATTGCCAATAGTTTATATGCTAAAAAAAGTGAAGAAAAATAAGGAAAAGAATCAGGAGAAAATTCAAGAGGATATTAAACGGTCATTGGAGCATCATACTGAGAAGGGTAAGGGAGGAAGTTTTGAGTGAGTTTTGAGCAAGGAGGTGAAGAAGAATAAGGGAGGGAATAATGAGCAAGTTTTGCATGTAGAAGAAGAGAAATAGGGTGGGAGCCGTAAATTTGGCTCCAAGGTTGGTAATATAATGGAACATAAGTAGGCCTAAGTAGGCTTATAGAAGAAAGTTGGTGCTAAGAGTAAATCTTAGGTCTAAGTAGGCCCCTTAATACCCACATCTGGGTTACCATGAATTTTCTCATTTGGAATTCTAAGGGGACAGATGCACACTTATTCCCTTCTTTTGTCTATGATCTGTCTAGTTTTCATAGTTAGACTTTGTGGCTTTGTTAGAAACTGGATGTAGTAGTGCTATAGTTGATAAAATCATCAACAAGTTACACTTTTAGAATAAAGTAACTGTCAATGCAAATGGATTTCAAGAAGGTATATGGTATCTCTGGTCTGAAAAATTTATAAGGGCGGAGGTTGCTTATAAAACCTCTCAATTTATTCACTTACGGATAGAGACTCATAAGGTGGACTCTAGTAGTTAACCATTGTTTATGCAAGTCCTATACCCTCTAAAAGATAGGAGCTCTGACATGATATTTGAACTCTAAGTTTAGGTATCTAGGACTGTGGTACATAGGAGGTGTAACCCCCTTCCAACCAAGGCCGAGATTAAGTTCATAAATACATGATTATGTGGAATTAGAGACCGATGATTTGGTACTTATTAAAATTTCTTTTACCCAAATCATAGTTTTCAAAAACCTTTCTAAAACCTGATCAACAATAGTTTCATATTCACATACAATTACACAAATGGCCTGTATAGTATGATTTCATTTATAAATATTAGAGTACAATGTAAATTCCCAGCATACTTGAGATCCATTAATCAAATAAGGGTTTTACAAGGCACTAATGCCCATAATCCATTTCCCATAACAAGGGGATTACATAAAACTATCGAATATCCATATACAATTGCTTCCCCAACAAAATATCCAAAATACAAAAGCATGATAACCAATTTATCCAAAATAAAACTCCTATCCTAGAGCTCTATCCGCCCTTTATCACCTGCTTCTCTTTCGAACCTCCAGCCCTGTCTGAAATTTATGTTAGGAGAGTGAGATTCTAAGGAATCCCCATAATGTCAAATCACTCATAGTATGCACAACCACAAAGTATGGAAGCAAATCATCACATAACACATAGCAACTACAACGGCAGTTATACCAGCAAGGGCAGGTATGATGTGCATCACCCTTACGTTTGCTCACGTTGAAGTGCTCACGCTGTATTGCACATTCACATGTTCATATCACATATATCACCACTGCTGGGATCCATATAAAATATTTCACATACACACAGCCATACTGGCCGGATAATCAAACAAGAATTCACAATTCCATAATGCAGCCTCGACAATTACAATGGCAGGGGTAGGTGTGATAACCATCACCCCTACGGCCGATAACACATACATAAGTTCACAATGGCCTCATGGCAAAGAATTTTCATAACACAATAATGATAAGTCATGCATACTAAGCATCATACACAACATGAGAAAAAAGTCACTACCTTGGTCCTTCCATGTATGCTCTAGCACTGGTCTCTCCCGAATAGGTTAAATATCGAATCCTATAATTTCATAATTAGGGACGAAGTGTTATACTCTTATTCCAATACTCAAATGACTTCATATCACTTAAATTAGTTATCATTTATGTTCTTTTGGAAGCTACAAATACCTCTAACAAAAGTCCTAAAGGGTTGGAAGAACTATCCCAAAGATTCCCTTTTAGAAGCACAAGTACTAGTTTCCCACTGTTGCACTCGAGTGAATAAGACCTCATTAGAGTGATGATGGACTTGCACTCGAGTCCTGGAAGCAATACTCGAGTGATAGCCAAATGCTCACTCAAATTCTAGGAAGTGAGGTGCAGAAAGTGCTTACCTGAGAGTAGAAAGGAAAGACATAAACTAGAATTGCTCGCTACAGTCGAGCATAAACCAAATCACTCAAGTGGTTGCCTAATACTCACTCGAGTACCACAAAGTAAGGGTCAGTAAGTGCTCTCCCGAGATCACAAGCAACTTTGATAAGGGAACATTACATGAGCAGGGCTCTTTGCACTCGAGTGATAGCTTAACATCCACGAGTGCTAAATCACACTCTTGAAACTTGGCCGCGAGTGACAACCCGAGACACAAGCTCATGATGTCAAATATACCTTCACTCGAGTGAGAACCCACAACACTCCCAAGTGAGACAATACTCTTGCCTTTTCAACATGGAAGTGTAGGTTAAAAGCTAAAGGAAAAATGAAGATACAAAGCTACACTCGAGTGACACCCAGGAGTACTTGAGTGAGGCTTATCAAAAACCAAAAATGCAGCAAAGTTGACAGCACTTCCCAAATTTTACCCAAGTAATTCCAATGATCCCAAATACTAAACCAAAGCTACTCCCACATAAAATTGCACAAGGAATCCAATGGAACCATCGAAACTACCACATTCCTATTCCATTATCATGCTTTGGTATTAGGCCACATAGAACACTAAATTCCAAAACATCACTAACTTCACATTTTAACCTCGAACCAATTTTATCTATTCAAAACTCATCTCAAGACACCACATTCATACCATATCATGCCAAATTACCAAGGACCCTAATTTTTGAAAATAAGGCCAAATATTCCAAAATTTCAAAGCTTCATCATTTGGCAAAAAACATAGATAGAAAGGTTTGTCTTACTCACCTCTACAACTCTCCCAAAAAAGTTCCTTGATTCTCCAACTCTTAGATTTCCTTGAGTGCTCAAATCAACACCAATGGACAATCTAGAACCATCAAAATGAAGCCCTCAATCCAAGGAACAATATTAAGGAAGTGAGTTTTTCTATTAGAGGTCATTAGGAGGGTCAAATGGCTTACCTTTTACCAATAACTTCTTTCTTTCAACAATGGTGGCATGAAAATGGGAGAGAAAATGAGATAAAAAAGGGAGGTTGAAGATGAAATGATCACACTCCCTCCTAGCCCATGCTTGTCAGTCAAATGGGAGGGAAAGAGAGAGAGAAACTAATTATTTTATTGCAATTTGACTTTCTTACACCCTCTCTCATCCAATCAACTTGCCACTTGTCAGAATTTCATTGGCTTTGAAAACGTAAGTAACTAATTAGTTACTCTAACCAATCCATTAGCCATTTAGTCACAAATCTCATTTCTCTTAGTTAGTAATTAATTTCTTCATTAATTCTGACTAATTACCCGATAATTTTCCATTCTTTCATATTTCCTACTGATTTTGGCATATTTACCGAAATTGCCACAAAACACATAATAATTCAACTTTAAATACAAAAATTATTCTCAATAATCATTATTAGCCCTTAATCAAAATTTTGGGGCATTACAGGAGGAGACTTTAATGCTACTTTGCTAGCTAATAAATGTATTTCCTAGGGAGGGGGTAGTGGTGTAAGTAGAAATTTTTGCCAGCTTATTGTAGACACATGCCTAAATGATCTCGGGTATGTGGGGCTTCATTTACATGGCAATATTTTGAGAGTGCGAGTAGGATAGACCAGGTCCTTGCTACTACTGAGTGGATTAAGAAGTTTTCAAATACCTCAGTCACACACATACCGTAGTCAAGTCGAATCACTGATTGCTTCTTCTTCGATTGGATGGCATACGATACTTAGCTAGATAGGATTGCCCATTTCGATTCATTTCCATGTGGGTTTTGCACTATTAGTTTGATGAGTTTGAGTGGAAAAACTAGTCAGATTATGTTGCTTGGAAAGAGAATGTTGAGAAGTTCACAAATACATGTGTTTATTGGAATAAGTATGTGTTTGGATGAAAAACTATGAGGAAAAGAATGACTCACTAATTGACTAGAGGGTATTACAAGAATTGAAGCTAAGTATGGACTTACAAAGAAACTTGAAGAGCTGTAAGCTCAATTATGGCTCAAGCTTAAGTCAATTTTACTCTAGGAATTATTGCTATAGACTCAAAAGGCCAGGTGTGAATGGGTCATACATGGAATAGAAACACGTGTTACTTTCAAACTTATGCTAATGGTAGAAGAAAGAGAAATTTCATTGGGCCCTTGAAAGATTGTAAATTTAATTGGTTTTATGATGTGGCAAAAATCAAACAAATGGCTTCTAATTATTTTAGATCCCAATTTTTTTATGATGGTGCATGGCAAGAGCCTTTCTTTTGTAGCATCTTATACCTATGTGTGAAGGAGCAGGAGTTGAGAAGCATGTGTCGAGAGGTCGAAGATACTAAGATCAAAGAAGCTTTATTTAGCATAGGTACACTCAAAGCTCTAGGCCCGGATGGTCTAAATGCTTTGTTTTACCAAAGTCAATGGAATCATGTAGAGCCTTCTTTATGTAGGTTTATTAAATCTTTATAGGTAGATCTAACTGAAATTGCAATTATAAATGGAACTCTTCTTGTGCTTTTTCCTAAAAGGAATCCCTCCAAAAAAAATAAAAGATTTAAGGCCTATCATTTGTGTTAAGTAGTGTTCAAAACTTTTGCTAAGATTATTCCCAGTAGACTCAAACCGGTTATACCACATATCATTTCTCCTACCAATGTAGCTTTATATCTGGCCGTCACAGTTCAGATAATATTATTGTAGCGTAGGAGGTTATTCCTTAATGTGAAGCATGACAAGGAAGAAGGGTTATGTGGCTGTTAAAATTGATCTTGAAAAAGCCTATGACAGGGTAAATTGGGAATTTTTGCATAGATGTTTGTATAAGCTTAATATTTCTGAGAACCTTGTTGAAGTTATCCACTGTTGTGTTTTGACACCCTTTATACAACTTTTATGGAATGGTAAAAAAGATAAGTAGTTAGCCGCGTGTAGAAGAGTACGCTAAGGGGACCTACTTTCTCCTTACTTTTCTGTATTATGCATGGAAAAACTAGCTCATCTATTCCAGAAGAGAGTAACTTCTAGAGATTGGACACCCATTCATTTAAGTAAGAATGTTCCTCCTATTTCTGATTACTTTTTTTGCTGATGATATTATTTTGTTTGCTAAAGCTTCGCTTGACCAAGTTGAGAAGGTATGAAACTGCCTAGATGAATTTTATGCTAGTTTAGGACTTACAGTAAGTGTAACAAAAATGCATGTGTAGTTTTTTAAAAACATTAACCATAACAGAAGAAGGGAGCTAAGTGAAGTGTTGGGTTTTCAAATTGCAGTGGACCCTGGCAAGTACTTAGGCATTCCACTACATTAAGCAAATGTCAAAAGAAATCTTTAATGTAGTTTTGGGTAAAGCAAGGCATCATCTAGCTAATTGAAATGTTCATTCCTTGTTATTAGTAGGATGTGTTACTTTAGTGGGGTCGGTCACGTCAGCAATTCAAAGTTATATTATGCAAACATCGGTGCTTCCTCTATCTACTTGTGCAAGTATTGAAAAAAGTAATTGGAGTTTTGTGTGGGGATCAACTCCTAAGTAGTGAAAAACACATTTGGTACCTTTAGACACAATATGTAAGCCTTGGAAGAATGGTGGACTGGGTCTCAAGTATATAAGAGTCTAAAATCAAGCTTACTTGATGAACCTTGGATGGGGACTTATTCATAAGAGAGATGACCTTTCTGCCTATATTGAGAAGAATACAAGATACCCCTAGCATCTTTTATACAAACATTTCTCAGCTTGAGCTATTGAGAGAAAGCTCATGTCAAATTTTGGGTTGATATCCTTTTGTAGAGTATGATATACAATTCTCTTATTCCTATAATTTAATTGCACATTATTTGCCGTCAAGTAATTAAGTCCTATTATCACAACAAGTTTTTGAAACTACAAATAGATTAGATCTATCACAGAATCATTTTTCTCAACATTAACCATACAATTCAAATAGGAGCGCACTGTAATAGTTCGTGCTCCTATAGGCGTGGACACAGCCAAATCATATAGTAGTTTTAAATTTTTAGCCCTAATCTGCTAGCATAGTCAAAAGTAATAAAGGAATAGCTAGCACCAAAGTCAAACAAAGCTTGAACTACTTTTCCATTAAGTTGAATTGTACCTTGAATCATCTCAGGCGATTTTAGCGCCTCTTATGTGTCATAGCAAACACTCTGCCTTGCTTCCTTAGTCTAGGCTCTGCTAGTCACTGACTATAATCTCCAGCAAAATGACTCAGCTTCTTACAAAAATAGCAAACTAACGGTCCAGCAGTGCAAGGTCTACCTACATGTGGCTTGCCACAGTGAGGGCATGGTTGTGGCTCTGGAGATCTTTGGAAACCATGATTTTCATACTGGTGAAATATTTTATTATCTCTATTGGGCAAGATCCCATAGTTCTTTCTCTTGTGAGAAGAACTCTCACGGCTCATATTTCCTCAGTTATCCGTGTTTCCAGCTGAGTAAAGATTCATTAAATTACTTTTTATGATTCAACATACCTCCATGGTATGGTTAAACTCAGTGAATTGCTTGGAAACTAGCTTCTCCTTTACAATCCCCATATAAGCATATCAGAACTCTAGCTTTCATCAACTTTGTGCCTCAAGTACGAAGAGTAATGAGACAGGCAAATAAATCTGGACAAATATTCATCAAAAGTTACATGTCCTGCCTATTTTATAGCTAAGAATTCTGCCTCTTTCTTAATTCTAATAGACCGCAGAAAGTACTTATTATTGCATTTTTCTTGGAATAACTCCCAAGTAATAGGAATATTCCTAGCCTGTAAGATTATCTTTGTATTATTCCACTATTGATTAGCATCTCCTTCCATATTATATATAGCTATTTAAGCCTTCATTTCTATAGGACATTCCATCACTCGAAAAATCTTCTCCAACTAAACAATCTAGTCTTCTGCCCTCTAAAGGTCAAACTTCCCTTCAAAAAATAGAGGCTAATACTTACAAAACCTCGTTATTCAATATTACAAGTTCTTAATTTCTCTTACTTGCCTATCCTAATCAACAGGAGGTCTTTCTTCCTGCACCACATCATTATTTCTTCTTTCTCTGTCTTGATTTTGTCGAGTTTATACTTCTCTCAACTCCTTGCTAAGCCCTTGGATTATAGCCTATTGGTCATTTAACCTATCCAAAATTTGTTGCAATGGATCTTACAAATTCCTTTCTTCACCAGTTGATAATCCTAATCTTCCTCCATGAAGGTTAATTATGATTGTAACCCCCCTCATGCAATTACATCTGGTTTATGAAATTCAAGGGAAATAGAGACCTATAAAACAAAAACAACATTCATAATCCCTCATCTTCACGATAGGGTATCCTGAAAAACAGTTTAAAAGATATTCAGCCTGGTCTCATATTCACCTTCGAATATAATTATTTGAGAAATCAAATCACATTCATAAATATCAGAGTGCATAGCTAAAATCCCGGCAACCCCGGGTTACATGTATATATATAATGGGTTCAAAGTTCCCAAAATGGGGACTACATATCCAAAATTATTATTTACATCTCATATACAAATGGTAATCCCAAACCAAAAACAGATAACCAACCCTCAACCAAATGTCTCTAAGAGATCCTAACCACTCCTAGTTGTCCGCTTCCCTTTTGAGTCACTTACTCTGTTTGAAATGTTAGTTATTGGAAAGAATAAGATTCTAAAGAATCCCAGTAGTAACAAATCACTCATACAATATATAAACACAAAGCATGTAAGTTCATCATGTTCAGCAGCAACACTATGAGTCATAGCTCGCGCCACAACCGACAGCACTCACGGCTGTATCATAATGCTCTATGCCCGATTTCACGATAAACACTATGCCAGCTTTCGCTATAATCTGAATACCAACTTTCACTGTAAACACTATGCCCGCTTTCACGGTAATCACCATGTAGCAGCATCATAAAGCACAAAGCACCACAAAGCTCTACAAAAGCGTCTCAATGTATCACAAAGCAGCAGCAACAACAACACAATGCATGATAGGCATACATACAATACATTTACACAAAGTATAAGAGAGGAGTCACTACCTGTATCTTTCCTGAAGTTCTTCGGCATAGTGGGCTCACGAGTCTTACAAATGTCAAATCCTATAACCAAATTAGGAACAACCCATCAATCTCTTTTGCAAATACATATTTCTATTATACTCTAAGTTGGCTATCATTTAGGACTCTTTAGGTGGCTATAAGAGGCCTACACATATACTAAAAGTATTGGAAGAAACTACCCTGAAGACCCATTTTCGGAAGCAGAACATTGATTTTTAGCTGACTCACTCGAGTGAAGATGACCTCACTCGAGTGATGAGAGACTTGCACTCGAGTGAGAACGGCTCTCACTCGTGAGTATATGACATGAGCAACTACCTCGGCCAAAAAGTGCTCACAACACTTTAGCATAAGGCTTTACACTCGTGTGATGACTCCAAATCCACTTGAGTCTCCGAAAGTGCAATACAAAAATTGACAACCTGAGAGCACATGCAACATCAGAGGGAAAAGCTCACTCGAGGACCACCCTTGGCACTCGGGTGAGAAGCCCACACTTGCGAGTGTCAAAACACACTCCTGAACATTGACCGGCAACCCTAACCATGAACTCACACCTTCACTTGAGTGAACCAATGCTCACTCGAGTGATCATGAACATCACTCGCATGTTAGGAAGTACACTCGAGCTTCCTTTATGGAAACCCAGGCAAAACACAAAGAGAAAGGGAAAATATATGGTAGCACTCAAGTGAGTTCCCCCTCACTCGAGTAATGCTATCAGATTGCCCAGATCGCAGCAACTAATAAAAATTCCCTAATTGGTTAAAATTGCTCCCAATGGTTCCCAAACTCCACACAAAGCTCATACCCACATAACATTGCCTAAAGAACACATTGGTAACCTCCAAAACATCCAAAAATCATTATAACTATAATCTAACTCTTGGGTCTCTATAACACACAATCCCTAATTCCAATCAACACACTTCCAAAATTCAAAACCACAGCCAACACTTAAATAACTTCAAAATGAACTAATTCCAACATCATCCACTATAAAATTCATACATCCATAAATTGGCATAAAACCAGGGCAAATTCCATATTTTACCAAACTTATCCAAAAATCCCAACAAATATACCATAAAGCATCAAATTCTTACCTCTTTACTTTGCCAAACTAGAACCTTGATTCCTAAATTTCCAATTTGCTCTAACACCCAAACTACCATCTTTTAAAATTCTGAAACCACCAAAATAGAGATCTTAACACTATGAACAAGTTTAATAAAGAGGATCAGAGCATAGAAGAACTATTACTCACCCAAAATTCATGCTTTCTCTTTCTCTTTACACCTTGATCACCAAAAACATGGAGAAGAAGGAGAGATAATATGAGAGATGAGGAAGATGATGATGATGAAGCAAGTATCTCTTTCCCTTTCCCAAAGCTTAACCGAATAGGAGAGAGAAAAGTGAGTTTTTGACTTTTAGCATCATCCTATGGTCCATATTATGCCACTTGTCAACATCTTATTCACACCCTCTATGAGATCACATAAGCTTAAAGCATAGGATTCCGACCCATAGCTAATAGATCTCAACCCATGATCTCTAATCACTAAATGAGTTTCCTCTTTGGTAACTAACCAATTGGTCGGTAACTTTCCAATTTTACCATTTTGCCCCTGGTTCTACTATGATTATTAAATCATCACTATGAACATTTATATCAAATTCGCATCACATTCATCCAAAAGTGTTTAATTACACTAATTACAATCAATTTCAAAGTCATTAGCCCTTAACCTCAAATTGGGTCATTACAATGATTCCTTTTCACTATTAAGAAAAGGATTTATCATTAATATCACATTTGATATAGATATTTCTTAAATTTTAATACTAACGCAAGATAAGAACATACCAATCCACCTAAACTACAGTAAACTGAATTTATCATTCATCACAATAACATCACACAAACAGTTTATCTTACATAACTATATCATCTACCTAACATTATCATATACAAATCATCTTATATGATTAAAAAATTCAAATATATCAAAAGGGCCATGCTCCATGAGCTCATTCTTCTTCCAAATCCAAAAGGCATTGTTAAGGAAGAAATGCAAAATAATGCGGATCCAATTTTCATCAGATAAGCTCAACCAATTTACAGCACTATCCCAATACAACTTGGGTATCCTACCTAAGAGTACTATGTAGCGTCCCAGTATACTATCTTGAGTGTAAAAAGCCTCCAGGTATATCGCCTCTCTATACCCCAAAAGCCCAGGGTGAGGTTTCATCTCATATTCTAAAACAAGATAAAAAATCCTATAGTTAGAAACAAAGTCAAGGGCTACCTCCTCCAACTCCCTATTCTCATTATCTTCCATAGGGAATTCCTCACTTGACACCAAGTTAATTACTTCAAAGGCTCTAACTGGATTCCTTGGATAACTTCTCCTAACTACATGTCTTTGGGTTGATGCATTATACACTAACCCGCCTCTTCCCCTAGAAGGTTGGTTGACAGATGATATAGATCTACTTCCTTTATTTCCCCTATGACTTATGATATCTAAACTCAATATTACCAACACTTGTCACTAACCAATCACTATAATATATATATATATATATTCATATGAGCATAGCATCCTAACTATGGCCAAAACCTCTGGTTTGATACCATAAAAATGTAACACCTTACTTTTATGGTTATGGGCTTGATTCATACATGTGCCTATCATTGTATCATTAATTAAGCATAATAATAATACTGATACCACTACTATGTATATCTACATTCATATACACACATACAAAACAGTAGCCATATAAGACTAACCAAAAGCCTAAGTATAAAAGAAAATATTATACAGACAAATAATAAAATAAAGCTATCCCAGCTTTACCACCTTCTCAGGTATTAATAATAACCACACCTTTGCCTTTTGAGATGCCTACCTTTGTTGTATGTCATTTTAAGGAAAGGGGTGAGATTCCAGAGAATCCCAGTAGTAACAACAGACCATCATAATATATGCAAGTTCACGAAGCATGCAAAACAGCCTAACCAATAAGTATTCAGCAGTCACTATGCAACACAATCATCATTCATCATTGAAACACACATCCCAATACTTACACAAATTGCACACTATAACCCCCTACCTTAGTAGCCGTCATTATAGTTTGGAAATGCGCCATTATGTTAAATTAGAGACCAACCAATAATTTAAAACTTATTGGAAAAACCAACTCCAAGACAGGATGCGATCCTATAATAAAGTAGGCTTTCAAAAAAAATTTCAAAACCTATTTGAAACGGTCTCATATTCACATTTCAAATATATTTGGCCTGTGCAGTTTGGTTTCATTAATACATATCATAGTGTAACAAAACTTCCCAACAAAACTTGAGTTTCATTCATTTATTGAAGGGTTTACAGGGCATATTTGCCCATTTCCAGTTTCCCACAAAGGGGATTACATAATGCTATTCAATATTTACAACATATACAATAATCCCAAAAATATGACAACCAACTACCAAAGTTAACACTCCTAGCTAGAAGCCCTAGCTACCCTTCGTCACTTGTTTCTCCTTCAAACCACTTACCCTGGCTATAGGTTAGTCAATTGAAAAAATGAGATTCAAAAGAATCCCAGTAGTAACGATTCACTCATAACATGTACAATCACAAAGCATGTAAGCAAATCACAAACAACAATGCAATAACGACAGTCACGATAGAGTACAACAATGGCAGGACAACAACGGCATTCACAACGGTAGTGATATACATGACTTTTATCACATTCACAATAGCATTTTCCGTAATCATGGCATGATAGCTTTCGTTGTATTCACAAGGGCATTCTTATAACAGCTTTCTTATATTCAAACAGCATAAACAACAACATTCCTGCTTATCACAATTCAATGATAAGACATGCATACAATGCGCTATATATAATATAAGAGAAAGGGCCACTAACTTGTTCTTTCCATTCTTGCTCGAACACTAGTTTCTTATGTTTAGGGCAAATGTCAAATCCTATAAATCATAATAAGGATGAAGAGTTATTACATATTCCAATTCTTTAATAACTCATAATACTTGGGTTGGTTATCACTATGGTCATTTAATCAAGTCAACTAAGGAGCTATAGTGGTCAATTAACCCAAAAGACCAATTTTCTAACCTTAGAGTTAATAGTTATTACCATGTGTTATCACCTTTGAATTTTCGCACACTTGAACCAAATGTGCCAGAATTTTCTCCAAGCTTTGAAAAATCACAACTAATTCTACAAAAATCAAAATAAAGTGACTCAAAGTCCTACTTGAAGATCTTTTATATAGGAAAAATATGAATCACTGCCATCTATAACCATAAGAATATAAAGTCAACAAATCTCCTTGCTGTTCCAGAATTGTTCCCAGTTTCAACTTCAAACTTTGAAAATGCATAACTCCTAGCACACACATCAAAATAACACCCATAAATATCAATTTAAAGCTTGCAATGTCTACTACAAAAATGGAAAGTTTCATAATTTTTTGACATCATTTATTTATCCAAAAACACCACACAATTAGGGTACCTCGCTAGAATCCTGTTTGGTAGAAAATCCAGTTTTGCATTTTGAGTTTCAATGACCCAAAATTCACAACACGGGCCTATACCCACATAACGTTTCATGTAGAACATAATGGTAACATCAAAATGAAGAAATTTTCACTCATTCCCCACATCTTATTTTGGCAAAAAAATCAACAAAATTCCAGAAATTACTAAACTCCCAAATTGAGCACCAAGCTTGTGTCATCTAGTTTCTAATCATCACAAAACACCAAATATATAACCAAAACACCATGACTTCTCCAAACCCTAACTTGGACAAAATTAGGGTAGAATTACATATGTCAAAATACTCATTCAACCTACAAAACCCATAGCTTAAATTGAAGCTAATACTCACCTCTTGTTTCTCCTTAGGTTCTTTCTTTAGTTCTTCAATTTTTACTCTTACAAGATGGCTCAAAACTCCTCCTTTCAAGAAATAAAAACCATAGGAATGATGCTCTTAGAGATAAGAACAAGGTTTATAAAGGCATTTAGAGCTAGAAATGAGATCTTAAAGGTATAAATCTCTTATCTTTCCTTCTTATTCCCCTTGGCTTGCAACTTTCGATCTAGCTCTTTCTCTCTCCTTTTCTTTTGACTTGGCTGACTTGAAATGAATGAATAAGATGAGAGAATGTTTTTTAATTAAACAGCCAAGCATTCATGTAGAACTTAAGTTGGTTTGAGTACATGTGTGTGAGAGAGCGAGCACTTTAATTGCAAGAGACATGTGCCAATAAACCTTTGTTTCATCTTTTCTCTTTCTTTCATGATGACATATGAATAAGTGGTCCTTTTCATTCAAATTATCTTCTTTTATTTGGCCTACAATTGTTGACCGAAAACAATGACCAAAAGCAGCTAAAAGAAGCCTTCTTCAATTATCTTAGTTTACCTCCTCACACATGTTACTTTTTAGTTGAAATTGTTGACCAAGTCTTCACCTTTTAATTGGTCAAATAATTGTTTCTCTTTCTTGCCTCATGTTATATGAAAATGGAGCCTAGGAAAAGAGATGATGATCTTTTGTAATATCTCTTTGAATAATAACATTAATTCACCAATTTGCATGAGATTATTGACCAAGTCTTCATCCTTTTATAACTTGGTCAAATTGCTTCCATATTTCATATTTAATAGCCAATATGTACTTTCTCTTCCATATGCCATTTTCCCCTTCTTCTCATGTTCAAATTAGTCCTTTAGTCATTTTTGACTTTAGGCAAAAAGACTAAGTAGTTATCTCAAGTTAATCAAAACTAAAGTCATAACAAAATTTCTAGAGGTAATTCTGTCATTAACCTCATTATCTATTCTGTACATTTAGCCCTTGAGTATATGTTGGGATATTGTACACACCAAGTCTTATAACTCAAGGACATACAATCCAATGACTACATAAAATGCACACTAGGACTTACAGCCTTAAGACACACAGTATAATTGTGACCCGCTTACTCTTAACATTTTTTGATGAGTTTTTACACAATATGTATACAGACCACTAAGATTGGTTTTAGTCTTGGGACAATTACATCTTTGATTGATTGGGATTTTCTAAAAAATTTTAAAATTCCTAAAGTAATTACTTAGTGGTCCCAACTTAATCATAACTCATTAGTTCTTAACTTTATTTATACTTAGTATCAGAGTTGCTTCTCTGCTTATAAACCCATCACAGATTGTTCATTAGCTAATGGGCCCTTGTCATACATTTGCCCAATCCTAACTCAGTTATTGCTATATAGGAAAATATTGATTTATTAGATACCACCACTAATAATACAATCATGTTTTTACATCTATATACATTGCATAAAGTGAGTGCTAAGGCTACTAAAACATTCTAAGTCTTAATAAGAATAATACATAGATACATAGATAACCAACAAAACTAAATTCCTTCATTTGCCTTCTTTACTTATCGATGCTTACTTATCTTCGTTTTATGTTTAATATAGGGAATTGTGACATTCGCGAGAATCACAATAGCAACTATAATCATTCATATCATATGCACATTCACAATGCATGCAACAAAAGCCATCATATCACAGTAATCATCACAATAGCATTCAGTAGCCAATACATAGCACAACACAAATACAAGACCTTCTAGTCCAATACCACAGCAATTGGTAAAACAGGTCTTATGGCCTAGGGCTTCTACCCCATACATGATGCATATCGAGACTTATTGCCATCATGGTTTTATCGCCTAGGGCCTCTGCCCTATGCAAACTTGCACTCTCGGGTCTTACTGCCTCAAGCCTCTGCCTGTCATAATCTGAATGCTCAATAAGATCGTATATTCATGAAACAAATGGTAAAAATATACTTGCAGAATAGTACATAGTATATGAGAGAAAGAGTTACTACCTAATCGTCTTTCCTGCTCTTCACCTTTATTAGCAACTTTCTTTTCTAGGCTCAGGCAAATGTCGAATCCTATAATTTAGAATTCACGAATAGATGGGTCATTTTCTATCCCGATATAATTGACATAATAAAGATTATATTCTTCTTTGACCCATCTCTGTTTTGTCCTTTACTTAACTTTATTGGTAATCTTTGACACTCTTGTGTTATGTCAAATGAGTATCTAACTTAAGACATATTATATGTCATTCTCCTTGGTATTTTAGGTATTTAATGTAGTCACAATTCACTCTAAATGCTACCAATCCACAGGTTAACCCTAATCTGCCAGATTTCATCAAGCAACTTTGAAAATTCATAACTTAATCTAGAAAATTTCAAATGAGGTGGTTCAATCCTATACGAAGCTCTTTGAACCCTATATAAGGAAAAAATATTAACCAAGATCAATTGAAGGTGCTAAGATTCCAAAATATGTGATCAACGTTTCTACCTCAGAATTCATTTCAAATTCAATACCCTAATTTTAACAATTCTTAACTTACACATTACTAATCCAAATAATGCTTTCTACACCTTATTTTAAAGCTTGAGTGTCTAATATTGACCTATAAAATATCACAATCATTGAATAAGATTTGATCAACCAAAATCAACCCATAAGAAATCTGACTTTCTTGAAAATGAATCTGGCAGCACTAACCTTAAACAACTATTAACTCCAAATTTAAGGTCTTCAATCTAATCCATCTAAAATCATAATCACAAACTATTTCTACACAATTTTGCCCATATAGTCCATTTCTAATATCAAATTTAACAAAATCCAGTTCCTTACCTATAAACCATGCAAGGGCCAAAACTTAGGGTTTCTTGGGTCAAAGTTCTATTTTCTATTTCAGCACTCCGCTCCTTGAATAGTTTTCTCACCTTTAACCCACACAATTTTTCATTCTAAACCCACTGGAAACCTAAAAATAAAAAAAATCACATTCTTTCCCTATTATCCAGGTCTGGCCAAAACTCAACCATAGGTTGCCACAAAGTGATTTTATCATTTTAATCCACAAAACTTACTCTATATCATTCCCGCCATACTTGAACCTCATTAATCATCAAGTTCATGTTAATAAAATCATCAAACCCTAAATTTACCTCTTGGCCAAAAATTATGGTTACATGATAACCTCATGAAAACTTAGTCAAATCTTAATATACTATACTCAAATTGAAGCTTATGCTTACCTTTATCAGATGCTGCAGCCTATTCTTGATTTTGGTAGCACCTACACCGTAAAGGTAGCACAAAAATCCTCTGTTCAAGAATCTAAAATCATAGAAACATAGCCCTTGATGAGAAGAACAAGATTCATGAAGGCTCTACGGGCTAGAAATGTGAATTCGGGGGTGAAATTTGTCAAGAACACTTTCTCTTCTTTATGTTCTTCAAGTTCTAGAACCTTCTCTCCTTTTTCTTTTTCTCACAAGTTTTCTCTCTATTTTTCCCCTTTGGTTGAATTTAAGGAGTTAAGGAGGTGTTAGGAATATTTAATTTCCCAGGATGCCAAGCGATCTCCTTGAAATTTGGCCTCCTCCCTCTATTTCATGCTTGACCAACCTCAAGTGTTAGGGAAAAGGAGGTCTAATGATTTTCCTTAACTTTCATATGTAATGTTAGGGGAGAATGGACATGTGGTCTGACCGAAGATTGATGAGTTTTCCTGGCTATTTTGAGCATATGATACATAAGGGCTAGGTGGCGCCACAACATTAGGCCAACCCAAAAGCAAAAAGTTGAAGGGTCTTAGGTAGGGCCTCTCACGGTTCCAACCTAAAAGCCACTTTATGTAAAGCTACTCTAATAAAGCTACTTCATCATTATAGGCTTCAGACGGTGTCACACATGTGTTTGCGCCACATAATTGCACCTTGTGTATATGTGTGGGCATAAGATAGTGCCACATATGTGCTTGTGCCTTATGGAATTGCTGAGTATGTGTCATGGAAAACGCTGAGTACTTGTGTATGTTGCTTAGATGGTACTATGCATGCCTGTGTGCCATAAAGATGATGCCATCTGTGTGTCTCTTAAGGAGATGCCAAGTGTCCTCATACACATTAATATATTGAATCCCTCAAATAATTATTAGAAATTAATCCTTAATACTTCAAGAAGAGTTTCTTCCTCAATTAGCTTCTTTACCTCATAAAATACCAATTCTAAAATTTCTTGGCTAAAAATTAACCTCTAAATATTTTTCTTTTGAATTTTTGGGAAAACAGATTTTTAATTCCCAAAACTTAACTTTAAAAATTATTTAAGCCTCTTTTGGGGAATTAAGCCTCTTCATAATTATGGGATGCAACTCAAACTTGAAACTCATGTAATGGAGGTGATTTAACTGATTAATGATTTGGGCATGCATCAGCAATTGGGTGATGGAGTTGTCAAGCAAATCAGGTCCTTGCTATCTTGAGACAAGACGATGAAACTTTGCCATGTTTCAAGAAATACAAATAAGGTTGCAGATTATCTAGCAAAAGAGGCTCTTAACATGATGCCAGGTCTTCACATGGAAACAAATCCCTTTCCTATTTTGGGTGCTTTGATCCAGCAGCATGTTGCAGTCCCCAGAAATGCTGGGTTGTTAAGGGGTTTTCTCTTCATTTTGTATCCAAAAGAAAAAAGAAAAACAAACCAACATGCATTGTGAAATAACTTTTTTTATAAAATCCCGCCTCTTTATATTTGACATTTTTAGAATCTTTCCTTATAATATATAACGGTTATCAATTTTAACCATCAAGTAATCTTAAAGAACACATAATGATTCTTTATGAAGAACTATCAAGCATTGAGAAATAAAATCTTTTAGAATCCCGCCTTCTTATATATGACAGTTTTCATGAATAACTGTTAAGTATTCTTAAAGAATCATAACTGCTCTTTATAAAGAACTGTCAATTATTGTCAAATAAAATTTTTCCAAAATTCCGCCTTTCCCATTTACTTAAGATATTAATAGATATTATGGATTAGCTTAATATCTTAACATATTATATTTATCTTAAAAGTATAACTATGAGAAACTATTAGATATAATTATATATTAACGTATTGTATTAACCTTAGAAGTAAATATGAGACATTATTATATATTATATCTAATAATATCTCTTTTTATAATAATATTTATGATTAATTATTATAACCATTATGTATTTGCTTTTACTGATATAATGTTGGAAGATGAATCATTTATAAGTGTTACATGACGGCTGTTTCGTAAAAACCGTCATATTTGTCACTAAATAAATGACGGTTATTAACTACAACCATTATTTGTGTTTTCACAAATTTTGCCTCTCAATACATGACGGTGCATGTAATACCCCAAATTTTGAGATTTGAGGCTAGAGAATAAACCTGAAATAAGTGGACTGCTAAGCCCTAATTTAGCAGGAGCCCAAATTTATTCCCTAATGATTCTTATATCATTGGGGTATTAAAGAAATTAAAATGGTGAATTTTGGAGAAAGTAATTATGTTTTTGGTGAAATAGCCTATGAGGTAGTGAGCTTGTCATGTGATTTTGTATGATCAAATGATGAGGAACAATTATGACATTTTGCAGGGTGAAAGTAGACATCCTATGATTTAATTTGATTGGTCATATGACTCAATTAGAGCTATATACAAAAAATTATGAATTTTTGAAGTCAGCACAAAAAAACTGTGCAATTTTTGGAACAGTAGGCAAAGATTAAAATTCTGGTAATTTTGTGATTCCAGATAGAAAAATTCTATATTTTTTCTTGAAACTAGACTCAATAAGGGTTTTATATTATAGGCTTTGGAATCACCTCGATTCGATTTTTCTAAAGTTAGTTATGATTTTTCAAAGATTGGACAGAAAATCTGCCAGAAAATCCAAAAATGTCAATTTTGGAATTATGACATCATCATAAGGCAAGATGACATAAGCATGGGAATAAAATATTTTATCATCACCTTCAGCTCACATTTCTGATGTTCTACACATATGCATATAGAGAGAGAAGGTGTGGAATTGTAGAGAAAGAAAGGAGAAGAAAACTCTCAAGGCAAGCTGATTCCTCCGTAATTTAGCTCCTAACACGTATACTCTACTCCTAAGCTGTCTTCTTGGTCTTTCACAAATTTTGCAGCTCAAATATGTGTTGAGAGTTAGGGTTTTGCAGCCATTCTTGGAAAAGGCAAAAGGAAGTAAAAGGTAACTTCCAAACTTTTGTATATTGCTTATTCTAGCTGTTGTGGGCAATTTAATCAGTGAAATTTCACCAGATTGCCATTGGTTTTAAAGTTTGGAAATGACATGGCCTAGCGGTTATGTTGCCCAAATTAGGTCTTAATGTTAGTTGTAACCTAATGTAATGGTTAATAAAGTGGTAAGAGTAAAAAGAAACATGTTTATGGAGCTGAAACCGAAAATCCCTAATTTTCCCCAGAGTACCTGTATATTTCAGTTATGGTTATAAATGGGTCTTAGAGTTGGATTTTCAATAATTTGATGGTTCCATTGAGTTTAGGAGCGAAAATTAGGTGGGGTTACAGTTGGTCACTTTTTCGGAAAAGGCCGAAAAAACATAATTATGATAATGCCCCTGAAACCCTTAAAGTGGGGCTGCCAAGGTTAAATTTTTAATTTGATTTGATAATTCTGAGTTTGAAAATGGATTCCTTAGGCAAAAATTATGTCAGGATAGCCCAGGATAGAATTTTGGGAAAAGTACAGCTGGATCAGGTATGGCGGGGCTAGGCCGGGTCCCTGGGGGCATTTTTGTAAATCTTCATAATAAGCTCATATAACCCCCAGAAACACTATGGAAGTGTCTAAATGATACATTTGGAATTGTAGGACCGAGTTGAGGGCCCGAGTTGCTGGCACGCAAATTAAAGAGAAAAGATTGGAGGTAGGGGACTTACCTTACTTGCATGTATTTGATATCTTTGCTTGTGTAGTGATGTATGTGATTGCTTTACTTGATTGTGTAGAGCATATTTGAATAAATGAAACTCTGTTTCTGTTTTGCTGTGGCTATACTTTTGTTACATGAACATTGAGCATGCAGAAATGTCATTATGAGGCATGCATCTAGTTAAAGCTAACATGTCATACACATAGCATCTATCATGCATGCATTATGGTATCTGTTTCCTACTGAGATTTTCTCGAATCTCACTATACCCTACCAATAATTTAGATAGGAGAAGACAAAAGATATGCTGAGAGCAAAGAAGAGAACTACACTAAAGGATTGCAGTGGCGGAGCGAAGTCAATAATATATCTCTGTTTCACTGGGACGGGTTTAGATACCCTAGAGCCCTATGAGGCTACAAGGTTTACAGCTTTTATGTATGAACCCCCAATGGGGAATTTATGTAATAATGTACTTATTATTAGTATATTTATGTTATTCCTGTGTTGCCTACTTAACCGCATATCATTAAGATATGGGTGTGACAGTGCACATATGTAACCATAATGATTTAACGTTATATATTATTGTGCGACATTTGCCTCGACATATAAGACGTTTATTCATTGTAATAGTTATTTATTAAGCATTATATATGCTAGAATCTATAATAGTGTTATATTACATTTACGTGTATGTGCATTGAAAATGCAATTTATACAATAGCTTGATTCTACATCATGAGAAAAATGTATTTTCATTCACGATAATCATGCTAATAAAACACAATATCCTTTCACCCTTCACTCTACCATTTTAGAGGACAATAATAGTTAATTTAAACTTATTTTTTTAATTTTTTTCTAAATTAAATTTTATTCTAGAAAATTACTCTACAAAATAATTCTTAAAAATAAAATATTGTTCATTTTATATGTAGTTGCTTATGCAAACTGGTTCGCTCATGTAACCTTGTCAGAGAAGTGCTCGAAAGACTAGGTGTTACAACCCTTTTCCTTAGAGAAGATACAGGCAGATGGCTACATTTGTGTTTTGTTAGTATCTTATTCCAGATCGGCTAGGAACGTATTATACTGATTTTCAATCATAGATATGGTTAAGTCGATTAAAGAAATTGGTTAAGTCACTAACATAGAGTTGGTCTAATAGTGTAAGGCCCTGCTAAATCATTTGGGTTTTGAGTTTGAGTCCCAAGGGAGACACCTATGTTGGAAGGGGTAGTCATGAACCCGAGTTACTGGATGATAATATAAAAAAAACAAAAAATTGGTTAAGTTAGTGATTAGTGATTTATAGTTATATTCCTTTGTTTTCCCCTCAAGATCACATATCACACACATATGTCCTTAAAGTTAGTGATTTATATACCTTTCTATCCTTTTTATAAGATCATATTTTTTGAATTGATTTAGTCTTTTTTATAAGATCTAATTTTGTGTTCTCTAAAAATTAAATGTATTTTTACCAATTTTAGCCTTAATTAATTATATTCTCTTTCCTCATCTTTTCCTCGTACAATTTTTTTTATCCTTTTCCTCATATATTTTCTTTCATCTTTTTCCTTATCACTATCTCTCTCTCTCTCTCTCACTTTCCCCTATAAATAATGGCACACTTAGAATAAAAAGTTCATTTCTTACATGTTTTTTACCTTTAATTAATTGATAAGGATTCTAGCTAGAAGGAGTCTATAAAATGTGTGTTGATTTTCATAAAATTTATGTACAATCAACTAGTATAATTAAAAAAAGAATATTTAGGTCAAGTTCCTTATGTCATTCATACGTGGATATGTATTTTATTTTTAATATACATAATTTGATGTAATTATAACCCTTAAAAAGTAAAAAATTTAGAAAATAAAATAAGGCAATATCAGAATTTTGAAGCAATATATTGTTTCTACCCATAATAAACCCTAGCGATCTCCACTTAATACCTTGAGATTTCATTTTGTTGTGACCCTAATACCGAGTCGTCATCTTCTTGAACTCCTCAAAATTCACATTTCCATTACCGTCCTCATTCATGACGCTGATCATCCACCAACAGTCACTCAGGAACACTCCTCCCCCAACTTCCTCAACACGAAGTGCAACCGATATCACTCCATTCTTGTCTTAGTCGTATAGATCAAAAGCCTCCCATGGATAGAGATGAAGAAGGAGAAAGATAAGTGATACCTAAGGATTCAGAGGGAGATACGAAGGAGAAGGTTTCAGTTTGATGACTGATGAGGAAGATTATACATTAATTATATGTTTTTTTTTTGCTTATTAATTTTAATCATGAAATATATAAGATATATCTAATTTGATATAATGAGATTTTTCTCTATATTTAGAATGAGAAGTAACTATAGGTGTATGGTGATTTGTAGTGGCTTTTTAGATGATATATGAGATCGAGGGTTAATTTTATTCATCGAATCCTAAACATGTTAAATGCTTTTTTATAATTATTATTCCTTATCGATTTTGAGGAAGTTATCTTTATTTATTTTACATTTTTCTCTTGGAAATTTTTTTAGATTAAGGGTTTCCCCCTCAGGACTTAAAAGGAAAACGGTTTTCACCTCTTCTAACAAGTGCCCTTCCTAGGATTTGAACTGGTGTTCTCCTCTGTACGAGGGTGAGGTACCTTAACCAAGAGCTTGTTGGTCTTTAAGAAAATTTTAAAATGAAGCTAAAAAAATAAGGTTTTTAGTCTTGAAAAATTTTAAGGGAAAATTAATTTGCAAGTCTTTACAATTTCACCTGATTATAAATCAGTTCCCTATAGTTTTTTTATTGAGTTCTTTTGTTTGCTCAGTTTTAGTAAGAGTCCCTCCATTATTGGCACCCTTAGTTTGGGCTGACAGAGGCTGAGTTGGTGCGCATCTCAAGCTCTTTGTCTCTCTTTCTCTCTCTCCTGCATTTTGGGTGCAACAGTACCTTCCTTTTCGAATGAACTTGATTACCAAACTTTTCCAGCCACAGCCTATTAACCTCTAGGATTTCATGTCATTTTAGTATATTTTCCTTGAGCTTCATACACCCTTTCATATATTTGAGCATATTTTGGATACTACATATAGGAAAATGTGCATTTGACTTTTACTTGCACATCATTATTCAATTGTGAATATTGTGATCATATTTTTAGTTAATTTTCTATGTTTTTAATGTGTATACACTAATCAAGTTATTATAGCCACTTTACTAATCATAGAAAAACTTGTTAGTGATGAGAGAAGCATGGTAAAATCAATTCAACAATGAGAAAACAGAGTTGAGACATAACTGAAGAGAGCCTAGACTATGATCATTTGAAATAAAACATAGAGAGCCAAAGTGCCCAGGCCCTTCTTGTAGCTCTTAGGTACTCCGATGCTTACAGCAAAACACTGCAATTTATTAAACCTAAAAATCATATGGTTTTGGCTATATCTTCTCCCTCACATTGACTTGGCCAACATTATAGACTTACTTGGAGCATATTGGAGCATGGGGCTATTAGGGTTTGGTACTTGAGTTAGAGATTGAGCTAGGAGTTAAAGATTTGAATAAATTTGAGCTTCTACTCTTATGTTTTCCTCTCCATCTTCCATTACCTTATGTCTTATTATTGCTCTATTTTATACCCATTTTCCCATGGGTTTTATGAACATGTATAGCTAGAGCTTTGATTCTAGGATTATTTTGAACCCTTGTATGGATTAAGTACTTATTTTCCCTTTATATTTATGATTAATGATTAGATTATGTTGATTTTACTATTTGCTTAATGCTTGTTTTTTATTAGCCACTTGTAACATCCCAAATTTCAGTCACCAAAATTTTGGCACACTTTGAATGGCCAAATAGTGACCACAAGAAATTGGGCCACAATAAGACATAAGAATTCAATTTTTGTCCAAGTATGAAAAGATGACATAAAAGCCAAATTGGCATATGTTAATTTGGCAATTAAATATTAATATGTAAAGTGATATTTTTGAAGATCATCATCTCTTCCCAAAAGGCAACATTTTCATCCAATATGAGAAAGGGAAAGAGAAAAATAATACTTGGCTCAAAATAAAGCATATGGAAGCATTTCTAGCCAAGTAAAATAAGTTGAAAAGTTTAAAAAAATTACATATGATTAATTAGCCATAAAATAATATTAAGTAAGGAGGTGGATGAGATATTTCAAGAGCATATTATTCTCTTCCCAAATGCATAATTCAGTCAAGTATTAAGGGTAAAGGATAGAGAAAAGAAACTGGACAGTTGATATCCAACCGAATGGCAATTTAATAATTTTTACACAAACAAAGGGCAAATTGGAAAATTGGCCAATTACCTCTCCTCTCTCTCTCTCTCTCTTTTAATTTCGTTCAGTCACTCAAAAAGAAGAGAAAAATCAGAAAAACACAAGAAAATGGAAAAGGAAAGAGAAAGGATGAATAGTGAAAGCTCTTGAGCTCTGAAGCCGATTTCACCTCCGATTCGACATTTCCAACTTCCAGAGTCTTCTCTAACGTTGTTCCCCTCATGGAGAGTAACATTTATATGTTTTTGGATTTTCAATCAGAGGTGTTTGATTCCATCTACACAAATGAGGTGCTATCAGAATCAAGAATAGATCACATATTTGAGTTCTAGTAAGTATAAGCTCTTATTTGAACCAAACATTTTGTGATTTAGTTGAGTAATTATTGAGATACTCAAACCTTAAATTTCATGCAGAAGGAGTCTTTTACGGTTTGATGCTCATATGATGATGATTATGATGTCAAAAGAGGTTTTATGATGATCTATGATTATTTTGGAAGCTTGTGTTTAAATTTATTTGAATTCATTTTCCAGAGGCAAAGAACTTGCAACATGTTTTTGATAGGCTAAACTTGGTTCAAATGCTATGAAATTTTATAGGATTAAAGTAGACATCCTGGACTTTAATTTGATAGGTATATAAGCCATTTGGACTAGTGGATTGAAAGTCATGATTTTTCAAAGTTTGGCCTTGATTCTGGAACGAAATCTGTAATAGCCTGAGTTTGAAAAATTTCTAGGAAATGTGTAGCTGTAATTGGGACTCTATGATATTTTTCATTGAAAGAGGACTTAAAGAGATTTTTATAGAACCTAGAATCAACCCATTTGGATTTTTGTATAATTAATTATGAATTTCCAAAATTTGGTTAACAAAACTGGAAGATTAGGTTAACCTACAAATTTATGGCAATTGTGTTAAAATTGTCATAAGTATTGGGCCAAATATAAGAGACATGTCCTAAAGGCCCATGTAGTCCTGTTGGATACTCATTTATCATCGCTCTAATGATATGATTATATATCTAGTGTCATAAGGTGACAAAGAGTAAGCATCTTCAATGGTTAGAGAAAGGTACAATAGGAGGACTCAAGACAAGATGTAGTGAACTTACATAACTTGCATGTATTTGATGTGTTTGCTATGTATTGATTTGCAGTATTTCTTTTCTTTATTATGTGAAGCATGTATCAATAAATGAAGCAATATTTCTATTTATGTTTATTGAGAATGCAGAAATGTCATTATGAGAACATGAGCCTATTTAAGGCAAGCATATCATGTACTAGCATTCATCTTGCATGCATTGTTAGTATTGTTTGCTATTAGGATTCTCTCAAATCTCACCCTCCTTAACCAACCATTTAGATAAGTGAAAATAGGAGGTGTGCTAGAACAAAGAAGAGAAGTTCATGAGGAAAATACAGAAGGTTCCAGTTCAATCTAAGAGAAGCAGTTGGTTATCTACAAGCTTTTATTATATTTTAAGTCTGTAAGCGTTATGTACAGTCCATGTAGGGAATTCCTGTAATATAACCATGTACATATTATCAGTATATTTATGTTTTTCTTGTGTGGCCACTGAAATGCGCATTGCTACTCTGGTTAATATTGGAATAAATAAGGGTGTTTACATTTTGGTATCAGAGCCCAAGCAGTTCTGGCAACAGAATGCTATATTAATATGGTCTTGATTATATAGTGACAGGACATATGCATATAAAGAGGGTATTTTTATGAACTAGCCCAGAAGAAATAGTGAATACTCGAGGGCATCTAGTATCATAGTACCAGTCTGAGGGTGGTATAAGGATGACATGGACACTAAGGGAAAGGGTTTTAGTAAGGCCAAAGTATGGGCCTCATCCTAGACAAAAAATCACTATTAGGCTAACCAGTGTTAGATAGATAAGCCACAAACAGATAAGACAGAGTTAGATCCGGTTGTAGATTAAGAGCTATGGGAGGACATCCAGAGTATATATCGGTGGGCTATCGATAAGCATGACACCCCTATAGATCAACCAATAGGGTAGTTGGATGGTCTAATCCCAGTATAGTTTGAGCAAGGTCTTCTTGATTTAGAGACCCGAATGACATTTGGATTCACACAGTGAAGTATGTCTTCCCGGATACTGTATTTTCGGGTTAGAGGTAAGAATGAGGTTTTAGAATAAGACTTGAATGACAGCTTGGTAGACTTTAGGGATCATATGATAAAGTACATGATCGAGTACATGTACCAGTATTGATATGCAATCCATACATAGTATTTTGATGCCTGAAGATAGTGGACATGATTTTTAAGACAAAGGCAGTCACAGGGTATCGATGGTCAGAAGCAGTTAGAGCCAGTATCTATATTTTGACACGGGTACATAAAGGTTAAGCGTGCTCAACCTGGGAAAATATCGGGATGGGTAACTCACTGGAAAGTCACATGAATATGTGCTGACATGTTATGAAAAAGGGTAGGCACACGATGTACAGTGGTTCAAAGGCTGTAAATTGTTACAGGCTTTCACTGACACTTGTAAACATCTATAACATGTTATTTTGGCGTATCTATGTACCCAAAGCTTTGAGAAATGACAGATATGCCCTTGTGACTATATGATATTTACCTCTTCCTTGTTTCCATATAGTGAAACTGTAATATCCTGGATTGTAATCAAGGATTAATGACTTCAAAGTAATGTAATTAATATTAATTGAGCACTTTTGAAGTAGATATCGTGCATTGTGATAATCAGGGGCAAAACGGTAAATTTACCGACCGACTGGTTAGTTACCGATGAGAACACTCCTTAGTAATCAAGATCATTGGCTAGGATTAAAAGAACAAGAAGTGGAATCTTGTGCATGCAAATCTATGTGAAATCATGGTAGGAAGAGTAAGATTTTGCCAAGTGTCATCATAAGGACCCTTGGATCAAAGTCAAATATTCTTCCCTTTCTCTTTCCTTGTCAAGGTCGGCTATATGTGTGTATGTGTGAAGGAAAAAAACTGCATCATCATCTTTCCTTTTCTCTCTCATTTAACTTCCATTTTCGTTGAGCTTGAGCAAGGAAGAGAAAGAGAAAAGCTTGAGTTGAGGTAAGTGAACATCTCCATATGCTCAAATGTTCTCTATTAATGTTATGCACAAAGATGAGAGCTTTAAACCTATGGTTTCAGAATTTTCATTGGTGGTGGTTGAGAGATTGAGAATTTTGGAAAGTTGAAGAATTGAAGAATTGACTTTAGGAAGAAGAAGAGGTAAGAATTAGAAGCACTTTGGTATGGTTGCTTTGATCATTGGTTGAGTCTTGAGGTCTTTGGAATTTGCCCTGATTTTTGGTAAATTTCGAAAAGCATGACTTGGTTAGTGTTTAGTGTGGAAATTAGTGTCATAGAGTGTCTTTATGCATTTGGAATCGGCTTGGAATTTTGGGTTGGAATGGATTGCAATGTGTGTGTTGATTGGAGATGTTAAGGTGACGTGGTGATTGTGGTAGAACATGCTCATGGATAATGAATATGGTCATTTTGATGGCTCCAATGTGTTCCTTGAGCCAAATTGTGTGAAAATAGTATGTGATTTGAAATTAGGGACCATTGGAAGCCAATTGGCAAAATCTGGAAAATCTGTCCAATGTAAGTCTATTCTGGACAGTCAGATGGTGTGGACGTTTTGACTGGGCAAATGATGTTGAAAAATTATGAAACTTTCCAGTTTTGAATTTTACTTCCCAAGCTTCAAAATGGACATAAAATTTGTGTCATTTCGCTTTTTGATCTGTGAGTTTGAACTGTCCAAAGTTTGGCATCAAAACTGGACCCTGTTTTGGTACAATGTTAGGTTTTTGGTAAATCTGGACTTTTGTGGTGATTTCTAGTTATGGCCAATATTTTTCCTTGAAATAGGACTTAAATAGATTTCATTTGGCTTTGGAATCACCTTATTTCGACTTTTCCTGAATTAGTTATGATTTTTGGAAGTTCAGCCAAGAAACTGGATTTTCTTGGGCCGCAGCCCGTGGATTCTGGGCTGTAGCCCAAATGTTTCTGAGCATCTCTGAGCAGTATTGGGCCACAACCCGTGGATTATGGGCCGCAGCCCAAATGTTTCTGAGTGTTTCTGGGCATTTTTGGGCCGCAGGCCATAAATTATGGGCCGCGGCCCACCCCAAAAATCAGTATTTTACACTTTTCAAAGGTGGTTTTCGGTATGGCCTTTCCCAACCCTTTGGGCATATGTTTAGGCCTCTAATAGCCACCTAAAGAGTATAAATGATAACCAACTTAAGTACTATGGAATTAAGAACTTGGAAAAGAGATTGATTTATTGTCCCTAATTTGGTTTATAGGATTCGACATTTGCCGTCCTCGTGAGCCCACTGAGCCAGCAAACGTCAGGAAGGAACGAGGTAGTAACTTTTCTTTCGTACCATATGTGATGCATTGTATGTGTGTATTATCATTGATTTGTGATAAACTCGTATGCTGCGACATTGTGAATATGTGTAAACACCGTCATACCAATAGTCCCTGAGTAGCTAACAACAGATCGGGCAAGGGTTGTATGCCTTCCTGGCGGAGAAAGGGGATGAGGGTGAGGTGTGGTATATGTGATTATGTGGGCTGAAAGGCTATTTGTGAAGGCCGACGGGCCATTTGTGAAAGCCAGATAGCTATATGAGCTATAAGGCTATATGTATGCACTGCCACGCCAATAGTCCTTGAGTAGCTAACAACGGTTCGGGTTAGGACAGTGTGCCTTCCCGGTGGAGAAAGGGGATGAGGGTGGAGTGTGATTTGTGCTGCTGCTGCGGTATGATAATTTGCTTACATGCTGTGTACTTATATGTGGTATAAATGTTTTGTTACTACTGGGATTCTCTTGAATCTTATTCTTTCCTTTAACTAACCTTTCAGACAGGGCGAGTGGCTCTAAGGAAAAGCGTACGACTCGGAGCAGTTAGAACCCTATAGGGACATTTACTTTTGGATGTGTTGGTTAAACTTGTTGGACAGGAATCTTGTAAATTATTTTTGGGCTGTATCTAGTAACAGATTATAGTTGTGTAATCCCCTATATGGGAAGTTTAAACCTTCTAGTGAATGAATGGAACCCGGGGGTTACCGGGATTGCTATTAGATATTCTGATATGAATAAATGTAAATTAACTGCACAGGTGATTATATTCGATAATTGAATTTGAGATCGGGGTAGGAAAGAATTTTTGAAATTTTTGTAAAGTCCCTACCATAAAAGGGAGTTTTAAACGAGTTTTGAACTATTCGACGGTCTCTAAACCAACTTAATTAAGTGATATCGAACTATAATTACGTGTTTAAAATCAGGGGGTTATATTTTGGTATCAGAGCTGTAGTTCCTGGCAAGGGTAGAGTTTGCTAGGATAAATCCCTTAGTTGGTTGTAGGGATAGAGGATTATCTGTGAATGATTGTTGTGTATGCACATGTATGTTTTATTGACATGGATATATATATGAGTTTTGTGACTATATGTGCATACTATCTCTGCTAAATTAATGGGGCAAGTTGTTTGTAGAATGAAGAAAACTAGAGGACGCCCCAGTATTCCGCGTGTAGACCCTGAGGTGGAGGTCGTCAATAATAACCCACCGGATTCAATACAGGAATTAATGGGTCTAATAAGAGATCAGCGTGATATGATAACTGAGCTAAGAGAAGAGCTCAGAGCAGAGAAAGCAAAGAACAAAGAGGACCCAGTTCAATCCACTCCGGTGGAAACTCAAGAAGAAACCCGTCATGAGGACACTGCTGAAGGGTCAGCACGACCCCTGGAGTCCCTACCTCACATTGTTCCAAATCAAGAATCACATGGGATGCCGCTTAGAGAGGAAAGAGACCTGCAGTTTTGGGTCACCAGATTCTGCAAGCATCTGCCTCCGGCGTTCAGAGGGAGGTTTGACCCTCAAGCAGCCGAAGATTGGATGAACAGGCTGGAGAAAATATTTGAGGTTCTTGTTGCCCGGATGAGGTGAAGCCACGACTGGCCGTTTATAAGCTCGAAGGGGATGCAGATCGTTGGTGGCGGAATATCACCCTAACATTGAAGAGCAAAGAAATGCCATTGACTTGGGAACTGTTTCAATAAGAATTCAACGAGAAGTATTTTCCCAAATCAGTGAGACTCGAGAAGGAGACGGAGTTTCTGAATATCAGACAAGGGGACACAGAGAGCTTCGATGATTACTTGTCCCGTTTTGTTCGTTTGGCTTGGTACTCCTCCTACCTCCGGTTCAAGGATGACGAAGAATGGAGTTCTGATATACTCATTCGCGGTCTAAGGCGAGAGTTGAGGAAACGCCTAACTACTCACCAATTTACCAAGTTCAACAAGGCGGTTGAACAGTGCAGGATTACAGAGAATAACTTGAGAGAATTGTATCCTGCCAGAGTTACTAGCCACTGCAATGAACCTAGTAAGGGTAATGTTTCCCATAAGCGGAAAGGCCAAGGATCATCTTCATTCAAGGGCGATGATAAGAAGCCCTATCAGCCTAGAGACCATGAACCTCAGAGATTTGCAACCGAGTGGAAATGTCTTCGCTGCAACAAATCACATTATAGCCAGAATTGTCGGGGAGAAATGATCTGTTTTAATTGTAAGCAGCCAGGACATCTTTCCAAAGATTGTCAACGACCACGAGTCGAGCAGAGACCGAAGACACAGGGCCGAGTGTTCGCGATGACCCACGAGGAGGCCCATAAATCTCCTGAGTTGATACAAGGTAAAATATCTATTAATGGCTATCTGTTGCAAGCATTGTTTGACTCAGGCGCAAGTTACTCCTTCATTGCTTATGATTGCGTGAAGCGCCTGGGATTGCATGTACATAAATTACCATTTGATTTGGTAGTGTCAACTCTGATGGGTGTTAAGGCCTTGACCACAGAAGCTTGTCTGAATTGTGTCATAACTGTGGAAGGGCGCCAATCTACTGTAGATTTGATCTGTCTGCCGCTTTACCAATTGGAAGTCATTCTGGGTTTTGATTGGTTAACGGCGAATAATGTGTTATTAGATTGTAGGAACAAAAGAATAGTGTATCCTGCTTCCCAGAGGGTTGAACCTGTAAATACCAGTATGAACTTCCTTTCTACGGCTAAAGCTGAACGATATCTTGAAAAAGGTTGCCAGGGGTATATGGTATTTTTCTCTGTACAAAAGGAAGTTAGTGAAACTTTGAGTGATATACCCGTGGTAAATGAATTCCCTGAGGTATTTCCAGATGATCTTAGTGGATTGCCTCCTGAGAGGGAAGTTCAGTTCCCAATTGACATTGTACCTGGAGCTAGTTCTATATCTAAGGCCCCATACCGCATGGCCCTAAACGAAATGGCGGAGTTAAAGAAACAAATAGAAGATTTGCTTGAGAAAGGGTTTATTAGACCCAGTGTGTCGCCTTGGGGAGCTCCAGTGTTATTTGTAAAGAAGAAAGATGGGAGTCTTCGCTTGTGTATCGACTACAGAGAGCTGAATAAAGTTACTATAAAAAACAAGTACCCTCTTCCCCGAATTGATAACCTTTTAGATCAACTCTCTGGTTCATATGTATTTTCGAAGATTGATCTAAGGTCAGGGTATCATCAGCTGCGAGTGAAAGCAGAAGATATTCCGAAAACTGCTTTCAGGACTTGATATGGTCATTATGAGTTTCTAGTAATGCCATTTGGGCTAACCAATGTGCCTGCGGATTTCATGGATTACATGAACCGTATCTTTCGGCAGTATTTGGATCAGTTTGTTGTTGTGTTTATCGATGACATTCTGATATACTCCAAGAGTAGGGAGGAGCATGAGCATCATCTGAGAATCGTATTGAATATATTGCGTGAAAAGCAACTCTATGCCAAACTAAGTAAGTGCGAGTTTTGGCTATCAGAAGTGAAATTCCTAGGCCATGTTATCTAGCAAGAAGGGGTCTCTGTGGATCCCAGTAAAGTGGAAGCAGTACTGAACTGGCAGAGGCCAGAATCTGTGGCGGAAGTACGCAGTTTTCTGGGTCTTGCTGGTTACTATCAGAGATTCATCCAGAATTTCTCCCGTATTGCATTGCCAATGACCAAGCTCACGAGAAAGGATCAGCCGTTTGTGTGGGATGAGAAATGTGAAAACTATTTTGTAGATCTGAAGGAGAGGTTGACGATGGCACCTGTATTGATTTTACCCGATCCCAGTTTAACATACGTTGTGTATTCTGATGCCAGTGGGCAGGGATTAGGGTGTGTCCTTATGCAGCAGGGACGTGTGGTGGCCTACGCCTCTCGACAGCTCAGGCCTCATGAATTGAACTATCCCACTCACGATCTGGAGCTTGCGGCCATTGTATTTGCTTTGAAGATTTGGCGTCATTACCTGTATGGTGTGACTGTGGAATTGTACTGCGACCACAAGAGTTTCAAATATCTGTATGATAAAAAAGAACTGAATATGAGACAGCGCCGCTGGATGGAATTGCTTAAGGACTATGACCTGGAAATAAAATATCATCCGGGTAAGGCAAATGTAGTCGCTGATGCTCTTAGTCGAAAGATCGTGCTTGTTGCAGCTATGATGATACAAGAAGGGAAATTGATTGAAGATTTTCGTGATTTGAATTTGACAAACCAGATCATCTGTGCCAACTATACTGTTTCCCAAGAGGAAAGTGATCTAAGAACTTAGATTGAAGAAGCTCAGGGGCAAGATGGCTGGATACAGCGCAATCTGGCTCGAATTGAATGGGGAGAAGTTCCGGGCTATGACCTATCGCCTCGTGGATTGGTTCGTTATCAGAAGAGAGTTTGTGTTCCACTTCAGGCGGAGTTGAATCAGAGGATTCTAGATGAGGCACACAAGAGTCGATATACTCTTCATCCTGGTATGACCAAAATGTACCATAACCTGAAATCTGTATATTGGTGGCCGGGTTTGAAGAGTGATGTGACGAAGTATGTGGTGAGGTGTCTCACATGCCAGAAGGTAAAGATTGAGCACTAGAGACCGCCTGGTTTACTGCAGAGTCCTGAGATTCCGGAATGGAAATGGGAAAGCGTGACCATGGATTTGGTTGTGGGATTGCCTAAGATCAGGAACTATGATGCGATCTGGGTAATTGTGGATCGGCTAACAAAGTCAGCCCACTTCATACCAATCAATGCTGGTTATTCTCCTGACAAACTAGCAGAGATTTATGTTAGTGAGATCGTGAAACTCCATGGCGTTCCGAAGAACATCATTTCCGACCGAGATCCATGATTTACTTCAAGATTCTAGAGAGTATTGCATGAAGCTTTAGGTACTCAACTGAGATTCAGTACGGCTTATCATCCTCAAACGGATGGACAATCTGAGAGAACAATTCAGACGCTGGAAGATATGTTGCGAGCTTGTGTTCTTTACTTTAAAGGAAGTTGGGATCGTTTCCTTCCACTGGATGAGTTCGCATACAACAATAGCTATCATGCGAGCATCTAAATGGCTCCGTATGAAGCATTGTATGGAAGACGGTGTCAATCACCATTATGCTGGAATGAGTTATCCGGAAGAAAGCTTTATGGGCCAGATTTGGTTGATCAAACTTCAGCACAGATTCAGATTATTCGTAAGAGGTTGCTTGCAGCACAGAGTCAACAGAAAAGCTACGCTGACAAGAGAAGACGGCCTCTAGAATTTGAGTTTGGAGATCATATTTTTCTAAGAGTATCACCAGTTACGGGTGTTGAGCGAGCGATCAAGAGAAAGAAGCTGAGCCAGAGATATATAGGACCTTTTGAAATCCTTGAGAGGATTGGACCTGTTGCTTACCGAGTAGCACTACCTCCGAGCTTGATCAGGCTCCATGATGTATTCCACGTTTCTCAACTGAAGAAGTACCAACCGGATCCGTCTCACATCATTGAATATGAGGATGTTGAGCTACAAGAAAATTTCACATATGCGGTGGAACTAGAGCAAGTTATTGATAGAGAAGAGCGACGGCTCAGACACCGAAGCAGTCCATATGTGAAGGTGATCTGGAAGGGAATGACTCAAAGAGAGGCAACTTGGGAAGCGGAGGAAGATATGCGAAGACGATATCTGGAGTTTATGGCTCAAGTTGTGTAACAATTTTGAGGACGAAATTTAATTTTCGGGGGGAGAATTGTAATATCCTGGATTGTAATCAAGGATTAATGACTTCAAAGTAATGTAATTAATGTTAATTGAGCACTTTAGAAGTAGATATCGTGCACTGTGATAATCAGGGGCAAAACGGTAAATTTACCGACCGACTGGTTAGTTACCGATGAGAACACTCCTTAGTAATCAAGATCAATGGCTAGGATTAAAAGAACAAGAAGTGGAATCTTGTGCATGCAAATCTATGTGAAATCATGGTAGGAAGAGTAAGATTTTGCCAAGTGTCATCATAAGGACCCTTAGATCAAAGTCAAATATTCTTCCCTTTCTCTTTCCTTGTCAAGGTCGGCTATATGTGTGTATGTGTGAAGGAAAAAAACTGCATCATCATCTTTCCTTTTCTCTCTCATTTAACTTCCATTTTCGTTGAGCTTGAGCAAGGAAGAGAAAGAGAAAAGCTTGAGTTGAGGTAAGTGAACATCTCCATATGCTCAAATGTTCTCTACTAATGTTATGCAAAAAGTTGAGATCTTTAAACCTATGGTTTCAGAATTTTCATTGGTGGTGGTTGAGAGATTGAGAATTTTGGAAAGTTGAAGAATTGAAGAATTGACTTTAGGAAGAAGAAGAGGTAAGAATTAGAAGCACTTTGGTATGGTTGCTTTGATCATTGGTTGAGTCTTGAGGACTTTGGAATTTGCCCTGATTTTTGGTAAATTTCGAAAAGCATGACTTGGTTAGTGTTTAGTGTGGAAATTAGTGTCATAGAGTGTCTTTGTGCATTTGGAATCGGCTTGGAATTTTGGGTTGGAATGGATTGCAATGTGTGTGTTGATTGGAGATGTTAAGGTGACATGTGGTGATTGTGGTAGAACATGCTCATGGATAATGAATATGGTCATTTTGATGGCTCTAATGTGTTCCTTGAGCCAAATTGTGTGAAAATAGTATGTGATTTGAAATTAGGGACCATTGGAAGCCAATTGGCAAAATCTGGAAAATCTGTCCAATGTAAGTCTGTTCTGGACAGTCAGATGGTGTGGACGTTTTGACTGGGCAAATGATGTTGAAAAATTATGAAACTTTCCAGTTTTGAATTTCACTTCCCAAGCTTCAAAATGGACATAAAATTTGTGTCATTTCGCTTTTTGAGCTGTGAGTTTGAACTGTCCAAAGTTTGGCATCAAAACTGGAACCTGTTTTGGTACAATGTTAGGTTTTTGGTAAATCTGGAATTTTGTGGTGATTTCTAGTTATGGCCAATATTTTTCCTTGAAATAGGACTTAAATAGCTTTCATTTGGCTTTGGAATCACCTTATTTCGACTTTTTCTATATTAGTTATGATTTTTGGAAGTTCAGCCAAGAAACTGGATTTTCTTGGGCCGCAGCCCGTGGATTCTGGGCCGCAGCCCAAATGTTTCTGAGCGTCTCTGAGCAGTTTTGGGCCACAGCCCATGGATTATGGGCCGCAGCCCAAATGTTTTTGAGTGTTTCTGGGCAGTTTTGGGCCGCAGCCCGTGGATTGTGGGCCGCGGCCCACCCCCAAAAATCAGTATTTTACACTTTTCAAAGGTGGTTTTCGGTATGGCCTTTCCCAACCCTTTGGGCATATGTTTAGGCCTCTAATAGCCACCTAAAGAGTCTAAATGATAACCAACTTAAGTACTATGGAATTAAGAACTTGGAAAAGAGATTGATTTATTGTCCCTAATTTGGTTTATAGGATTCGACATTTGCCGTCCTCGTGAGCCCACTGAGCCAGCAAACATCAGGAAGGAACGAGGTAGTAACTTTTCTTTCGTACCATATGTGATGCATTGTATGTGTGTATTATCATTGATTTGTGATAAACTCGTATGCTGCGACATTGTGAATATGTGTAAACACCGTCATACCAATAGTCCCTGAGTAGCTAACAACAGATCGGGCAAGGGTTGTATGCCTTCCCGGCGGAGAAAGGGGATGAGGGTGAGGTGTGGTATATGTGATTATGTGGGCTGAAAGGCTATTTGTGAAGGCCGACGGGCCATTTGTGAAAGCCAGATAGCTATATGAGCTATAAGGCTATGTGTATGCACTGCCACGCCAATAGTCCCTGAGTAGCTAACAACGGTTCGGGTTAGGACAGTGTGCCTTCCCGGCGGAAAAAGGGGATGAGGGTGGAGTGTGATTTGTGCTGCTACTGTGGTATGATGATTTGCTTACATGCTGTGTACTTATATGTGGTATAAATGTTTTGTTACTACTGGTATTCTCTTAAATCTCATTCTTTCCTTTAACTAACCTTTCAGACAGGGCGAGTGGCTCTAAGGAAAAGCGTACGACTCGGAGCAGTTAGAACCCTATAGGGACATTTACTTTTGGATGTGTTAGTTAAACCTGTTGGATAGGAATCTTGTAAATTATTTTTGGGCTGTATCTAGTAACAGATTATAGTTGTGTAATCCCCTATATGGGAAGTTTAAACCTTCTAGTGAATGAATGGAACCCGGGGGTTGCCGGGATTGCTATTAGATATTCTGATATGAATAAATGTAAATTAACTGCACAGGTGATTATATTCGATAATTGAATTTGAGACCGGAGTAGGAAAGAAGTTTTGAAAATTTTGTAAAGTCCCTACCATAAAAGGGAGTTTTAAACAAGTAGGCAGCAGAAGCATAGCGAATTTATATGTAACATTTGAGGACAACCAGAGAGGTTAAAATTCACATTAGTGTTAATCATCCCATATCATGATTAGACCTGTGTGGTCTACAATAACATAGCCTGTATAGCATACAATGATTTGCCCTGAGAAGTGAGGTAGCCGTTCAGAGCATGTTAAAGATGCAACTAATCAGTCTATGATTGGGTGGCTCTTACCCTGACATTGCCAGGTAGGTTGCACAGCACTGGTTACTTGCAGTGGAAATGCTAGGCATAAAACATGTGTACTGAGGTGGTGTGGCCAACAGTATTACACTATGTGTGGTGTATAGTGACATAAACCAGTATGGTTTATAGGGTATGACTTGTGTGGTCGATAGTAACACAACTAATATGGTTCGTGGTGAAACATGTAAATAGAGATTGGGATAAGCCCTAGTGTGGTGTATAGTGACATAAACCAGTATGGTTTACAAGGTATGACTTGTATGGTCGACAGTCACACAACTAATATGGTTCGTAGTGACAGATGCAAATAGAGATTGGGATGAGCCCTATGTAGTAGGGCAAAATGGTAGCTAATACTCTCCATACAATAGCTTCTCAAAATCAAATACCCACTCATGTTGGCAGTAAGCCCCAATGTACATGTTTGTATAGAGCAGTAATACCTAATGAGTTGTATGTTCTGAAGTTGTTAGTCTCGATATGTATTCAGCATAGATAATGAATTGTATATGCTTAGGCCATAATACCTTATGGACATGTATATCCTTAGGCCAATAGAATGTTATGTTTTTATTAATGGTGACAAGTAGAGGCTCGAGGCAGTAAGTACCGAGGTGCTTGTAAGCATAGGGGTGATTCCTTGGACTATAAGAATCAGTGTGCAAGATTGCATGGGGTAACGTCCTTAGGCTATAAGATCCTATATGCCAGTTATGTCATAATGGACCAATGCATCCAAACACCCTAAGACCTAGTGAACCAGTGTGTCTTAGTCTAGCAGATGTATTCAAAATTGTAACGGGCAATGACCTGAGGATTGGGGGTACAGACCCTCGGCTGTACAATCTTATATGCCAGTTGTTTATGTTGCATATTGATTATTGAATGTAAATGTTGAATGAGAAAATGCTGAATACTATCAGAAATCTAAGAATATGATTATTGCATTGTATGCTCGATGAACTTGCATAAGAAAGAAATAAATTGAATAATGACTTGTGTCGCATGCTTATTGAGCTTGTACATGAAAGGGATGGACTAAATGTCTAGAAGAATCCTCAAGGTGTAGACGTTCAAATTTAGAGGATGAAATTTATTGAATAAAGGGAAAAATGAAACATCCTAAATTTCAGTCACCAAAATTCCGTTGCCCTTTGGGGTATTAAAGGGAATGAAATGGTGAATATTAACATACTTGAAATGGTCAAACAGTGTAATTAGGGGCCACATGAATTTTGGGCCACGATAAGACATAAAATATAATTTGAGTTTTCATAAAAGCCCATTATTAGAACCCAAATTGGTTAATGGGAGAACACCGTTGTGTTGGGATTGGCAGCATAGCGGAAGAATTTAAAATTTTACCAATCCCAATTACAGATTTATCAACTGCATTTAAACCGAGTTAGAAAGAATCGTACCTTTTTGAATTTAGGATTTTCAATCTCTAGGAACCAACACCTCCGATCGGCTCTCTCTACCGGTATCCATACAAATACGACCTCAACACGGATTGTGTGCTAGCACCTCTAATGTCTCCCGTCTCCCTAGGCTTTCCTTGCGGCTCCTCAATTTCTCATCCGTGTACTAAATATACTACCCATTCATTTTTTTATAACTGATAAGGCTATTTTAGATTTTCATAATTAATCTTAATTAATTTTAAAATCAATTAACACTTAATTGCTTTGATGAGCTAATTAAATAAATTCGGTTTAATTAAATATGTCCAACAGTTTTTAATTAACCTATTTATTTAACCAAGATAAAGAGCCTATGGAATTAGGTTTAATTTAACTTTATAAATTAAATCTGAGATATTATATCTCCATCTTGTTAGTTATTAAATTTAATTTATCCTATAAACCTGAATTTAAAACTAACACAATATAATAATATTATCAAATATTATATATACATATACATATATATATATACCAACTTGGGGGAGTGTCCCCGAAAGGATATAAGAGAAAGGGAGAAGAAAAAGAACCTGAGAAGTAGAGACCGACACGGAGTCGTTAATGTATGAACATATGAATGCAGAAAATATGCAAGAATTTAAAGATATGTGAAGAACAAAAATTAAAAGTTATCACAATATTATTGAAATTAAAAAAAACGATTACAAAATATAAGAGGAAAGCAAGAAAACATACAAGGCTTATCAACCTAGAGGAGGGGGAGAATTGATCCTGAAAGCTCTAAGGATCGAGTGAGTAACAATTGAAATGAATTGCCATTTTTAGGCGTTTGCATCAATTCCTATTCATGGTAATTTATTTTTTCCCTTTCGGTACAATCACTTTAACTCAAAGTAAAAAATATTTTACTTTGGTAAAAGTATTTTTACTTTTGCTTTTACTTTAGGTCAAATCACTTTAACTCAAAGTAAGAAACATTTTACTAAGGTAAAAGTGCTTTTACTTTTGCTTTTACATAAAGTAAAAGAGATTACATCATCTTATCTGCAGAAAGTAATGATTCCTAAACTTTACGTCTAATCTTTACTAAAAGCAGAAAATTTGTGTCAGCAAGTCTTGGACTCTTATGCCGAAAGAATTTTCTTTGGAATCTATCTTCATCGAGGCTAATGATCTCGTCATCCGAATCATGGCCAAGGTATTGGGTCGGGTCTTCAGCTTCTTACCATATGAGGATTAGGCCGATTTGCTACCTTGAGGCTCGTCCGATTGGGTTTGGAAAAGCCCAAGAATTTCATGAAGTTGTCTAGTTAGAACTTCTTTATCAGTTGCTGAGGCCAAACAAGCTTGAATTTTTGCCTTCTTGTTGAGGAAAACACTAGATTCATAATCTCCTGCCATAAAGAATTTGGGATTTTGCCTAAAACATTTCTTGAGATTCGTTTCAGACACATTTTTTATGTTCTGAAACTTTGCCCACTATTTGACTGAGGAAGCTCTCTGCAACATGGGGAACATTTGTTGGTACTTGGAAACTCCAAGTTTGAAGCTCTATTTGAATACCTAGGTTAAACCAAATTTTGAAAAATAATGAAGATCTGTTGGGAAGGGATCTTCACTAAGATTGACACGACTTTTGAAATAATTGAAACCAATTTTCACTGTAGTATGAAGAATTTCTTGGATAGGACCAAAATAGTCCCACCATTGATTAAACTACAATGGAAATTGGTACTGTGTCATACGTGAAAATGAATAGCCAAGTATGGCTAAACTTTGAATTTTTGTACCAAAAGATACAATACCATGCATCTAGATAGTCCCAATAATTGAAACCAATTGGATCCACATTTTTTATGGAAAATTGTTTCCTTTTATTTAAATCTTGTCCTCGATCTTGAGGAGATAAAAATTTCCATATTCAAAATGTCGAATAGCCATAGATACTTTTATTATTTGGATGATCAGGGTTTAGAAAATGTCTTATTTCTGTAGACATTGTATCTACAAGAATAAGCTTATAAAATTTTTGAGTTTTTTCTAAAGATTTTGGGGCAAAAAAAACCCTTTTAGAAATATTTTGGTCGCCAGAGCAACTGGATTTTTGTCACAGAAACCTGGTTCTGTGTGGAAAAGGTTTAAGACCTTTTATGGTTTTAACACAAATATGGTTTGTGTTGGTTGAGAGTATAAGGCTAATTCTTTTGACGATGAACCAACCATAGTGACTTCTTTTGATTTGGCTTTGATTGCTAAGTTAAGAGCCTTAGGATTTAAAGTGAATGGGGTAAGAGCCTTAGAATCTTCTTCTTTGTCAATATAGGGCCATCTTATGGATGGCAATTTGGCCAATTTTTGATTAGCTTGTAAGGTTAAAAGTATTTCAATTGGGACTTCATAATGGGAAGGATCCATTATAATTTCAGAATTTTTTGAATAGGCTGTTCAGAAATTTTGGACCTTGAAGAGGATCTTTTTTGGTGGATCGATGATCCTTGGGTCAATGACCCTTTTGATAATTCATAAGGAAGATCAAGTATATGTCTTTTCTTTCCCAAAAAGCATTAGGAAAATCAGAACAAATTGTGTCTTGAATGTTTTTCGAAACATTTTGGATTTTCTGTTTAAGAAAATGTTTCTCTAATTGATTTTCAATTGTTTTATAAGAAATTTCTTCTTTTAGAAAATTCATTTGATTTTCCTTATACTCAACTAAGTTAACAAATTTTGTATAAGGAGGATATACAAATTTAAAGAAAACCCTTTTGCCCATTATCTGAGATTTTATACCTTCATCTGTTGTAAGATGACGTATTAGTTGTTGGATAAAAGGTGCACCAAGAATAACATCATGAGACAAAACTTTTGCTAAAATGAAAAGAGTTTTCATTTCAACACCATTATTTTCAACTACTGCATTTGAAAGCTTGTAGCTAATGTCTAATGGTGATATGTTTGGTCCACAAAGGTTTTCAGTGGTTTTTTCATAAAATTTTGTTGGAACCAGACCTTCTCTAATGCAACTTAATGCTGCTCCTGTATCAAATAAAGCTATTATTTCTAATACAAAAGTATTAGCAACAACAATTTTGACTGGAACGTGCCATTTTTGGATTGAAATTCTTGATATAAGATTTAAAAATTCAGGAGGTTCTGGATCCTTTTCACCTAGATCACTGGCTTCCTTGATTTCTATCTTTTCTTTATCAAGACTTTCTTCCTGAATTTTATTTAAAATAAGAGAATAGAATTCCTAAGTATTTTTCAGATTCCTTATCTCTTCTTTTAAATTATTTATCTCAATCTGAAGGTCAGAAAATGAAACATGTTTTGGATTCTTCTGAAATCTTTTTATTATTTATGAAAAATCATATTTTGTTTATGAAGAATTTTGCCAAGCCTTTTGGACTGGCTTTGAATTTGAAGAAGAGACTGAACTTTCTCTTGGTTTATTAAAAAACTTAACCTTTTCTTCATTGCTTGGAAGAGAGCTAATGATTTCAAAAACCAAATCTTCTTCAATAACATTTATTTGAAAAATGTCTTGCTTGAAACCAGTTAAGACTGATTCCTTGATTGAGTCATCAAGCACAGGGCTTCTTGTACTCTTAGCAAACTTATCAAGACAACTTATTTGAAAATCATCTTCATCAGATGAAGACGAAATATCATCTTGTTCAAGTTCATTAACTTCTTCAGAAGAGGATACTTCATATTCTTCTTCAAAAGAGGTTTCCTCAATCAAAAGATTGTTTAATTGTTGAAGAGTTGATTCTTCAAGTTGTAAGGCATTAATTCTTTTATTAAGCCTACAATATCTTGCCATGCGGCCTTCTTTACCACATCGAAAACAAACAATTTTTCCTTTGGGGAGATCCATAAGAGTTCTTGATTTGAATTCATTTTAAAATTTTCCAGGTTGATTAGTCATAGGCTTTTTCTAAGGTTTCTTATGATATCTTTTATAAAATTCTTTTACCTTGTAATCTTTGTCTTCATGTTTGTGTTTAAGTTTTTTATACTTTTTATAGGCAGGAAAGTCAAATTGTTCACAGAAAGATCCTAAATCTTTCTGATTTAAAGCTTTTTCTTTAGCAAGTTGATGTTTAATCCTATCTTCTTGATAAAGTTTTAAAGCAATTTTCTGGACAATTGCAATGAGCTGTCCATATGTTAAATTTTCGTAATGGATTTGACCATTACCAAATTAATTTCTAATTCTTTCCCTGACCATTTCTCCTAATGAACTAGGAAGGGTAGGTAAGAATTTTTCTTTCCAGATTGGATGATTTCCATCTTCTCTGGTATAGACTCTCATAAGGAAATTATCCCTATACCACCTAAAATTTGACAAGGTTTTACACCTTAAATTTGAAAGAAGATCTGCAGATTTATCTTTCCAGAGGGAAGGATCCCCAATGAAGTGTTTGATTATGTTAACTATAAGACAATTAACGGCATTTGATATTGGTGCCCCTTCACTAGTGATTGTTATTCCTTCTGAAGTGGTTTGTACTGCTTACAAGATTTGCATTTTTTGATTTTGAGTGAGATGGTAATCCCACCAACCTCTGAGTTGCCCAATAAAGCCAAAGATCAATATATGAACAACTTCTTCCTCTTGACAGTTGTTATATATAGCATAGGCGTTATTGACAATTGTCATTTGTTGGCAGATTTCCAAAATATTTGTCTCAGTTTGTCCATCTATGTTCCAAACATATATTTTATTTGCATTGAATTGGTTTATAACAATATCTTTTTCTTCTAGGCCTATATCCGGAGGAGTGGCTCTAGGGTAATATAATTTTGTTGGATTTTTTCAATTTGAATTTTCAATTTTGTTAATTTTAAGACAATCTTAACTAGAACTAGTTTGATTATCTTTCAAAACATTTATTGTGTTTGATTATCTTTCAAAACATTTATTGTTAATTTTGAGTTTAAAGAAGCAGTTTTGTCTTGAGAAGTTTCAGGAATTGTTATCTTTTTTAATTCTTCTTCAATTCTTTTTTGAAAACTTTCTTTTTTAATACTACTTGCAATATTTGCAGGGATAGTATATGGATTGAAAATTGGTTGTTTGCTAATGGAACTATAGGAAGGGATTTCATTAGTTTTAGCAACAGTTATTTTCTTTTTTAGGATTTGTTCTCCTAAAGTTTGAAGATAAGAATTTGTACAATTATTTTGTTCAATTATATTTTGAACATCTTTTGAATTTGTTTTCGTTTTAGGATTCTTATTTTTGAAAGGAGAAGCTATAACAGTGGTTTCACTAATTTTAATTCTAGGAATTTGGTAAGATTGTTTTGGTGGAAGATCATATTCAACTCTGTCTTCATTTTTTAAAATCCAAGAGGCGTTAACCCCTTCAAATGGCTTGAAAGGATAATCCTTTATACCCTCTTCTTCTACATAGGCATCAACCATAGAAAGAACGGAATATGAAGTTTATATTTTCTAAGCATTTTATAAAACCTTTATTGAATTGGATTTCACAATTCTTTGGTCTTATATCTTGTGAAAAACCATTCTCGTCTTTCTTTGTTTTCATTAGAATAGAAATCTTTTTGCAAAAGTTTTTTATCTAATTCAAATTGTTCCTCTATGACATTGATATTGGAATATGTTAGAGATTGGCAAGTTTGGGTTTCAACTTGTTCATCTTCAGGATTTTGGTAGACAAGTCTTACGACACTAGCTTATTGATTTAGACTTTGCATTACTGAAGGTGAAATTACAGGTACTTAGACAAAAGAACTACAAAAATGCCTAGAATGTTGTTCTAGAGCAGTCTTATAGCTTTCTTGAAGGGAAGGTATCCTAGGAACACTAAATGATCTTCTTCGATCAAAAGTGATTCTAACATCTCCATTTTCATTTTGCCTCATTCTGTAAGAATCAGGTGCAGGTTTTGGGATAACTAGGGCAATTTTAACTAAGTCTCAGTCATCAGGAAGGGTAACTTCTTCCCAATTTATTGTTTTTGGAACCGTAACATTTGCTATAGTAGCATATGTTAGGAACATGCATGTTTCTTTACCTTGGTTAAACATTTTAACGTTTGAGATAGAAGAATTCATGACTTTATATTGAATCCTATAAATTAAGGCAATTGGTGAAACTCTAGGTTTCATATTAAACCCATGTAATTTGAGGCTTAATTTCAAAACATCAATGATAGGATCATCATGAAAAGAAGCCGTAATATTTGGGAAACAATTGAAGTTGATTATTGGTCCATCATGGAGGCCAGCTTTAACTATTCTGTAAATTGATTCAAAGAAGATTTCATGTCTTCCATCTCTGACAGAGACCAAAGTGGAGACATCTAAACTTGCTTTGACTAAGGGTTTAATTGCAATCTGGTCACATCCAATGTGCATAAATGTGTATTTCTTTTGGTGTTTTAAAATTGATTTTTCTGACAAAAGACACATATCAGTTGGTCCTGATTTTAGAGGAACAGTTTCTTCAACTATTCTAATTATATAATCAGAAGATTTAAAGAATTTTTTATCCTCAAGTTTGTATAAATCATATATATATATGTATTTCAAAAATACATATATATATATAGTATTATTATCTTTTCACGAATTTTATATCATATACATATATGTAATAAATATAAAATTTGTCCACCCTAAATTAAACATTGTATTCATTGAATCTTAGACACATCTTAAATTTAATGAACTTAGACATTATAGCTCGTGTTGTGCTATTCTTGTGTGTGACCCTATAGGCCCATATGAAGTTAGTAGTGGGCCAATAATTGTACCAACCCATAATCACAAGCGGCCTCTTGTAAGACATTACGGCTACCCAATTCATATGAGAATCATTAACACGATGCAACTTGTCATACAACCATGTCACGTCCCTTTTGTCACACGATATTTTGATCAATGATGAGGCATGGATAATGTCATCCTCATATTCCTGACCACTGCTTTCTCGATTCCTGAGTAGTCTGACAATAAAAGTGGAAACTCCTTTCCATCTTTGTATGGCCATTCGTTTCTCAAACTCACCCATAGAGGAGCCTAATAATATCTCTCTACTAATGTGAGGGACAAATTCCATCTTGACCAATTACATTCCTCTCCATGAAAACCACCAAACTCGACTATAGCCTTTATCATCACCAAGTCAAAGGTGACTTTTGACTAGGTCAAAGCTTAGCGTGTGACCCTCTAACTTCACAGCCGTTAATATTGTTTGAAAACGTATCATAAAGCAAGTGAGAGACCAAAGAACAATTTAAAACATATTGTCATTCCCAACTTCAAGACAGAACTTGGGCCTATGGTAAAGTGGGTTTTCTCAAAACATTTCATAATATGTTTTAATTAGGTCTCATGCCCACATTTCAAAACTATTTGGCCTACTTGGTACCGTTCCATTCATTCATATTAGAGTACTTAACAAAATTCCCGATGACACTCGAGATTCAACTTTTAACGATAAGAGCCTACACGGCATTTTTGCCCATTTAAAATGGGAATTACAGACAATTACACAAACCTACTACATCAGTCTACATCTACATATACAATTATCCCAATATTTCATAACCAGTACAAAACTAATCTCCTAGCCACGAACTCTAACCATCCTTGTATACAGCTTCTCCTTTGATCCACCTGCCCTAACTGTAGGTTAGCAATAGAAAGAGTGAGATTCATAGGAATCTCAGTAGTAACAATTTCAATCATATGATATATAATAACAAGGCATGTAAGAAATTATCACAAAGTAATAACACAATAGCATTCACAATAATGATAACATTCTCAGTGACAAATTCTTAATAGCATTTTCAGTAGTTTCTGTATAGATTGTGACCCGCTAGTCACAAAACATCAGCTTTCGTTGTATTGACAATGGCATAAACAACAACACCTTTCGCCGTATTCACTTCCACAGTATAACAACAGCTTTCACAGTATTCACTTCAACTGCATTATGATAGATTTCGCCATATTTACTTCCACTGCATTACGATAGCTTTCGCTATGTTCATAACGGCATAAACATGTAATGACCTCACTCGTACATTCTACCGGGATTTTTGGTCAGCCTACCATCACCCGTAAATTCTATTGGGACTTTTGGCATAAGCTACAACAACATTCACATTCATCATAATTTCATAAAGGCATAACAGCAGCATTCACGTTCATCACAATATAATGATAAGCACAAACAAACAAAGCATTATACATGATATAAGAGAAAGAGTCACTACCTTGTTCGTTCCATTCTTGCTCAGACACTAGTTTCATACACTCAGGGCAGATGTCAACTCCTATAAATTACAATCAAGGATGACGAGTTATTTTCCATTCAATTCTTAACTCCAAGACGCTTAGGGTATGTTATAATTTGAAACTTTCAGGTGGCTACTAGGAACCCAAACAAATGCCTAAAGAATTGGGAAAAACTAGACCAAAGACCATCTTTTAAATGTTTAAAATACAGTTTTTGAGGGTTGGCCACGGCCAAGCCACTCTCTGGCTACAGCCAAGAGATGGTCAAAGAGATTTTGGTTGCAGCCAAGATCAGGTTAGAAACGTTTGGGCCATGGCCAAGAACTCTTTGGCTACAGCTAAGAATAGGTCAAAGAGTTTTGGGCTACAGCCAAAAACCTTTTAGGTGAAACCAAGAACTGCACAGATACTCTTTGGCGGCAGCCAAGATTCATGGCCAAGGCCAAGAACTAATCTGAATCTTGGCTAAATTCTAATGACAATAACTTTTCGTACACACATCGAAAAAACAAAAACTTTATATAATTAGAAAGCTTGTAATGTCTACTACAACACTGGAAAATTTCATAACTTTTTGACATCATTTACTCATTTAAAAAACCATGCAAACAAGCTCTCCCCTGCATAGCATTTTACACTTAACAGAATTTCCAGTTTTCAACCAATGTTTTCAAAGGTCCAAAATTCACATCGAGGGCTACTTCCACACACTATTTTGCATGGAAACTAATGGAAACATCAAAACCACCAAATTCTCACTCCTTTAATATGGTCTGTCTTTGGCACATTTCAACACAAAACTACAAAATTGCCAAACTCCACACTCAAGACTCTAATCAAGTGATTTATCCAACGAACACCACAAGACACCAAAAGAATCAATAAGACACCATGAACTTAATAACACCCTAATTACACAAAAATTATGGCAAATTCCACAAGCCAAGGTACTCAACCAATAACCACAATACATATATCAAAAGATAGCTTTTGCTCACCTCTTCCTCTTTCTCTAGTTATTTCTTTGCTTCTCCAACCACTAGCTTTTCTTGAGTTCAATAAATACCTCTTCTTGAAAATCTAAAATCATAGGAATAAAGCTTACATCAAGAGGAACAAGTTTAGAGAAGAGGTTTTTGTTAGACCTCATGTTTTGATGATAACAAAAGAATGGTTTGAAAATGGAAATGTTTAAATAATCAAGCTTGAAAAGAGTAATGACAGGAACAAGTCATACTTGAGGTAAGCATGGAAGTAGTGAAGATTGGCCAAGAGAAAATGCTGAGGAACTTGATCAGAAGTACAGTTTCTAAGACATTACTCGAGGCGCTACTCGAGTAATGAGACAAAACTTGAAGTAATGAAGGAAAACTTCCAGTAACCTGCCCCCATTACTCGAGGCGCTACTCGAGTAACCAGGTAAAATTTTGAGGTTGCTCTCGGCCTGCTAATGTTACTCGAGGAGGTACTCGAGTAACCAAGTGAAAACTTCCAGTTGTCTTCAAGTTTTCTCAATGATACTCGAGGAGCTACTCGAGTACCAGTGTTTGTGAAAATATGGACCTCTCGGCATTTTATACTACTGCTAATGTTACTCGAGGAGCTACTCGAGTAACCGTGTGAAAACTTCCAGTTGCCTTCAAGTTTTCCTCATGATACTCGAGGACCTACTCGAGTAACTTTGTTCCTAAAATGTGTAACTCTCGGCATTTTGTACCACTGCTAATGTTACTCGAGGAGCTACTAGAGTAAGCCTGTGAAAACTTCTAGTTGCCTTCAAGTTTTCCTCATGTTACTCGAGGAGCTACCCGAGTAACATACTAAAGTAAGTAAAAACTTGAGGTTGGTACCCGAGTAACCAATGCAAAAATGAGTGCATTACTCGAGTCCTACTCGAGTAACAAGGTAATTGCTCTCGGCCTTGAAATCCTGCCAACATTACTGGAGTAGAGCATCGAGTAATCAAAAGTTTTTTAAGGGGTTACTCGAGGTGTTACCCCAGTAATCTATGAAGTTGCAAAAGCTTTACTGGAGTAGCTACCCGAGTAAATATCTATTCCCAAAGGTCTGAAATTTAACTTACTCCATGCACTACCCGAGTAAACTTGTTTCTCTTCATTGACTTTCAACTAAACAAATGATTTCTTGATGTTACTCGAGGAGCTACTCGAGTAAACTTCAAAGGTTACTCGAGGAGCTACTCGAGTAAGCATACCCAGAATTTTAGAAATCATTCAAACTTTCATTATATTGTTTCCTATATGATTAACCTTTCATTGTATTAGTATTCTTAGTCTATTTATAGATAAACAATGAATAAATCATATCAAGAGATGGAAGTCAAAAGAAACGTTCAAATGCCAACCACCGCCAACGGATATTTTTCAAAAACTTGAAAAGTCAATAGTGGCTGCGCACACACCAACGGACGAAAGGAAGTGTTCCAACGGTCATCATCAACATACCTATATATATGGGAACCTTCAAACAGAGAAAGAACAACCAAGCACACATACGAACGTATCATTAAGTTCATTGCTCTGTTTTCACGTTGAAATTGTATTTCTATGCATCAGTGATTATCATTTACTCTGTAAGAGAGATATTTCATTCAAACTCAATATTTGTTATTGAGATAACTTAAGGTTGTGGAACCTTGAGTTGGGATTGGATTACAACCTGTAAGGGGGAGCGAGTGTCCAGGTGTAAGGAACTTGCTTGTACTGTGGTGCCAAGAACCCATTGAATCTTGGAAGCTATAGTGAAACTCTCAGAGAAGCTCTGAGGATTGGACGTAGGTCAAAGTGGTTGTGACTGAACCAGTATAACTTCCGGTGTACACTTCGGTGATATTTCTCCTTACTCATTACTGTTTTAATTCTTTTGTCAAAGTTTTATATTTTCGAAAGAAATTTTAGTATCACCCAATTCACCCCCCTCTTAGGTGAAACGCTTGATCTAACATTTGGTATCAGAGCGTAGGTCTTCTTGTTAAGGTTTAACAGCCTAAGAAGGATCCAATGGCAAGCATAGGTGAAGGAATTCTTCCCGACGGAGCGTCTATCACTAGACCCCCTGGTTTCAATGGAGAACACTTTTCTTTCTGGAAAGCTAAGTTCAGAGTGTTCGTGATGGTTACTGAATATGGGCTATGGGATGTAATTGAGAGTGGAAATTATCAACCTACAAAGACTGTAGATTCTCAGAAAATTCCAAAGACGCCAGCGGAATATGATGAGAATGACAAGAAACTTATCACTCTCAACGGCAAAGCAATTCTGATGTTACAAAGCTCTTTGAGTCAAAATGAATACTACAGAATTTGCATACTTCCAACAGCAAAGGAAATGTGGGAAGCTCTGGAAATAGCTCATGAAGGAACTTCGGGAATACAGGAGAATCGAATCAACACCTTGATCACTGAATTTGATCTACTTCGAATGAAATCAGGTGAGTCAATTTCTGAATTCGAACTTAGATATACTCATCTTGTTAATCAACTTGCAGCACTAGGTAAAGTCTATGATCAAAATACCCAAGTACGAAAGATTTTAAATATTCTTTCTAAAGAATGGGAGGCCAAAGTCACTGCGATAGAAGAGGCAAAAGGAGAATCAATGAGATCAGTTGCTTCTCTATTTGGAAGTCTTTCTGAATATGAAAGCAAATTAAAGTTCAAACGTGAACTAGACGACATCAGTGACAAAAGAAAGAAAGGTCTAGCACTAAAAGCGAAAGAGGAAAATCAAGATGAAGATGAGGAGTTTGATGATGAAGAAATGGGCTTAATCATAAAACGATTCAGAAAGTTCTACAAGAAAGGTCAAGGCTTCAAACACTTTCAAAAAGGAGGAACTAGCAGCAAAAACCATATCATTTGCTATGAATGTGGAAAACCAGGACATATCAAAGCAGAATGTCCAGAGCTCAATCAAAAGAGCAAAGAAAAGAGAAAAGGCAAATTCTTTAACAAAAAGAAGGCCTTTGTATCTGCTATATGGGGAGATAGTTCCTCTGACGAAGAAAGTGATGAAGAAGAAGTAGCCAATATATGTCTTGTTGCTCAAGAAGAGGTAAATGATTCTGAACCTACCTATGATGAATTACTCTCTGAATATAATGCTTTACATTCTGAATTCATCAAAGTAGTTAAAGAATTAATTGTTTTCAAAAAGAAAAACAAAGCTCTTGAAATTGAACTTAAAGAAAGTTCAGAAAAGAATTGTGAAAATTGTTCTTCGTTGAAAAAGAAAAACATTGATCTCACAAAAACTCTTGAAAAATTTACCAAAGGAAGTGAGATGCTAAGTGTAATTTTAAAAGAACAACGATTTGTAAATGACCGATCTGGTATTGGATATGATCCAAAAACAGATAAAAGGAAAGGTAAAAAGAAAGTAGGAGGTAAGCCATATTTAAATTATTTTCAGCATTCTGTGCATATATCAAATCCTTTTGCATTTTGTAATTACTGTAATAGAAAAGGTCATTATACCTCTTCATGCATTCATAAGAAGAAAAGAACAATAGGAACCTACAAATGGGTACCTAAAGGCACATATGTTCAGAAAATCATTTATACTAACCCAAAAGGACCCAAAAAGAAGTGGGTACCTAAGACTTAGTCACTTGATTGCAGGTATGTCTTAAAGCATCCAAAAATAACAAGTGGTTCATAGACAGTGGATGCTCTAGACATATGACCGGAGATTTCGAAAGTTTTACCACATTGCAACCTAAGGAAGGAGGAAAGGTAAAATTTGGAGGAAATCAATACGGAAAAATAGCAGGAATTGGTGAAATCAAAAATGACAAAGGCATACAAATCAAAGATGTATATTATGTTGAAGGCTTGTGTCATAATTTGCTGAGCGTAAGTCAAAGTGCAGATAAAGACAACTGGATAATATTTGATTCAGAGGAATGTCTAATTGTCAACAAGAAAGACTTACTACTTGATAAGAAGAATATCAAGGCTAAGCTCAGAGCAAAAAGGGAAGGTAACTGCTATACCTTAGATATTAGTAGAAATGAATCTGAAAACTGTTTTCTGAGTAATGTCGATGAAAGTTGGCTATGGCATAAAAGATTGGCTCATGTCAACATGCATCAACTAGGCAAACTACTCAAAAAGGATTTAGTTCTTGGATTACCCAAAGTAAATTTCAAAAACGATTTGATTTGTGACGCATGTCAAAAGGGTAAACAAACTAAATCATCTTTTAAATTGAAAAATGAGATCTCAACAAATAGACCATTACAATTATTGCATATGGATTTAGTTGGTCCAGCAAGAGTAAAGAGTCTTGGTGGCAATTTATATTCATTGGTCATTGTTGATGATTTCTCTAGATTTACATGGGTTATTTTTCTATCATCAAAAGATGAAACCTTTGAAGAATTTATTGTTTTTGCCAAGAAAGTGCAAAATGAGAAAGGTATGTCTATTGCAGGGATTAGGACTGATCATGGTGGAGAATTTGAGAATCAAGCCTTTGAAGAATATTGTGATACTAATGGCATTGATCACAATTTCTCTGCTCCAAGGACGCCCCAACAAAATGGAGTTGTGGAACGCAAGAATAGAGTGCTTACTGAAATGGCTAGAACAATGTTAAATGAAAAGAATATGTCTCAAGTTTTCTGGGCTGATGCTATGAGTACAGCATGCTATATTTCAAATAGAGCCTATATCAGAACGAAACTTGGAAAGACACCATACGATCTATACAAAGGAAGAAAGCCAAACATTGCTCATCTACACATCTTCGGTTGTAAGTGTTTCATTCATAATAATGGTAAAGATAACTTAGGAAAATTTGATTCTAAAACTGATGAAGGAATTTTCCTAAGATATTCTAATCGAAGTAAAGCATATAGAATTTTCAATAAAAGAACTTGTGTTATTGAAGAATCAATTCATATTGTATTTGATGAATTTGAATCCTCTAACAAAATCATTGATGAAGAACAGGAAGTTGTTTTAAATCAAGAAAATGGTCAATCTATTTCTACGTCTCTTATTCCAGAAGTTGATGAAACTAAGGAAGAAGAGCAATCTCTAGGTCAACCTAAAGCTTGGAAATACAATAGAAGTCATCCCTTAGATCAAGTCATAGTAGATGTGAATGAAGGGATCAAAACTAGAAATAGAGTTTTCAATGAAGTAAGTTTTTCTGCATTCATTTCTGAGATTGAACCTTCTAACATTGATGAAGCCCTGTCAGACAGTGATTGGGTTATAGCAATGCAAGAAGAACTAAATCAATTTGAGAGAAATCAAGTTTGGGATTTGGTGCCCCGACCTAAAGATCATATGATCATTGGTACTAAATGGGTATTCAAAAACAAACTCGATGAATCTGCAATTATTGCCAGAAACAAGGCAAGATTGGTGGCCAAAGGCTATAATCAGGAAGAAGGAATTGATTATGAGGAAACGTATGCTCCAGTGGCTAGATTGAAAGCTATACGTGTACTCTTAGCCTTTGCATGCATCAAAGGATTCAAACTCTATCAAATGGATGTTAAGAGTGCTTTTCTAAATGGTTACATCATGGAAGAAGTGTATGTAGAACAACCTCCAGGTTTTGAGGATGTCACTAAACCGGACTATGTTTTCAAACTTAAAAAGGCTTTGTATGGTTTAAAACAAGCTCCTAGAGCCTGGTATGAAAGGCTTAGTAAGTTTCTCATCGATCAAGGTTTTGTACGAGGAAAAGTTGATACAACATTATTTATAAATTGAAAACGTGATGATATTTTAATTGTTCAAATATATGTTGATGATATTGTTTTCGGTGCTACTAATGAATCTATGTGTAAGGAATCTTCTGAGATAATGCAGGGAGAGTTTGAGATGTCAATGATGGGAGAATTGAATTTCTTTCTTGGTTTGCAAATCAAACAAAGAAAGAATGGAATCTTCATATCTCAAACAAAGTACTTAAAAGAGCTTTTGAACAAGTATGGAATGGATGAAGCTAATGGCTCGGACACGCCTATGAGCTCAACAACGTTGCTTGATGCTGATGTCAAAGGGAAAGACTACAATATTACAAAATATAGAGGAATGATTGGATCATTACTCTATCTCACGGCAAGCAGACCAGACATCCAATTTAGTGTTGGCATATGTGCAAGATATCAATCGGCGCCAAAGGAATCACTTGCTGAAACAGTCAAACGAATCTTTAGATACCTTGCTGACACACCAGAATTGGGTCTATGGTATCCCAAAGGAAGAAGTGAATATCTAGTTGCATATTCAGATTCTGATCATGGAGGATACAAGACAGACAGAAAGAGCACCAGCGGACAAGGACAATTCCTTGGAGGATCTCTTGTATCATGGTTCAGCAAGAAACAAAATACAGTGTCTCTTTCGTCAACGGAAGCCGAATATGTTGCAGTCTCAAGTTGTTGTGCACAAGTGATATGGTTAAAACAACAACTACAAGATCTTGGTATTTATCTCAAGGAAATACCAATCTATTGTGACAATACTAGTACGATAAGCTTGGCAAAGAATCCAGTTCAACACTCTAGAACCAAGCATATCGATGTCAGACATCACTTCATCAGAGATCATGTTCAAAAGAAAGATGTGAAAGTGATATTCATTCCTACTCATCTTCAACTAGCAGATATCTTCACAAAACCCCTTGCAAAAGATCAATTTCTATTCATTAGAAGAGAATTGGGAATGGTAAATCCCAATGAGTTATAAGAAATTTCAGTATTTCATAATATTAGATGAAGTCATTTGATAATGTTTTGATCACTAACTTAAGCATCGTAGCATATAGAAACTTGTTTTGCAGGAAGAAAGAAACTTTGTTTTGAGAGATCAAAACAGAGATTAACAGAGGACAACTTTACTGGAGTATCAACTTGAAGTTATGGATATCACAGAAGTTTACCCGAGGAGCAACTTGAGGTAAAATAGCATGTTACTCGAGTATGTACTCGAGTAATGGTCCCCAAAACTGGAAGTAACGGATCAAGTTACTTGATTTTCAAACATAACGGTTCAGTTTTCAAAGAAATGAAGAGTCAGAAGTTGAGAAGCTGTTTACCCGAGGCAGGCCTCGAGTAAACTTGAAGCTTACTCGAGGAACGCCTCGAGTAATGTCGGAGTTCAGATTATCAAAGTGTTGAATAATGAATCAAATCTGACTCAAATAGACTATGAATGATCGAGGAAACATCCATGGATAATTACTATATTATTCATGCCAGGTACGCAATTTAAATGAATTATTTTTGAATTTTTTTGTATGATCACTCGAGGAAGGCCTCGAGTAAACTTGAAGATTACTCGAGTAAGGCCTCGAGTAATGTCGGGTGTTAGGTCTTTATCTTGCGCAAACTCGATCATTTCCATAAAATCTCCTCGAGTAAATCACTATACACCCTTTCAAAAACTTTTCTCAATCGCTTCCTTGCCTCATTTCCGTCAAAACCCAAGTAATTTCAGACCTAGAAACTTGCCATTTTGCTCTGAATCTCTTTGCCCTAATTCGCGCTAAGTGTCTCTGTTTTTTTTTTCAAAAAAAAATCTCAATTTTCAATCTTTCAGAAAGATGAGAACCAAGAATCTTACTCCCATTGATTCCTCTGATTCACAACAAAACCCTGATCTCCTTTCTCCTCCTCCAACAAAGAGAAGAAAGTTGACACCTAGACCAAAAGCCAAAATTCCTCTTCAACCTCAATCACAACCGAAAGCCAAAGGAGTTGTGATTAAAGAGCCCATTGTGACTAGGGCTCAATCCAAAAAGAGTTCATCTACTCGAAGAGGCAAGAGTGTCAAATCTCCCTCACCTCCTCACTCTGATTCCTCTACACCCTCTTTTACTCCAAAGCCTATCAAGAAGCCAAAATATGACAAAAATGTGGATAAGGCTATGGCTGGGATCATTGACCAAATGGAGAAGGGTCAATCTTCTAAGAAGTCCAAGATTCCAGAAGCAGAGATCACTTCCCCACCAAAGGGTTTCAATGTGGGCAAATTGGTGGAGTCTCCCAAGTACTTAACTCAATTCTCCAGAAGAAAAGTGTGTAAGACACACTACGTTGATCTGAAGTTATTTCAAGAGGTAGTGAAGCATGACTTAAGTCCTTATTTAGAACCTTTTATGCCTTGGCTATCTATTAGGTTACCATTTTGCACTAAAGTAATTACCCATTTTTACTGCAACTTAGAAATTATAGTTGAGCCTAACCGAACCTCAGTTGAGGAAGAGATGACCACCACAGTTAGAGGTCGAAAGATACTGATATCTCCCTCTAGAATTAATTTGTGGTTAGGAATTGAGAACCCCCCTGATGATATATACTCTGAACTTGAGCCAAATCAAATTTTTACCATTCTCAAACCCGGTGAGTTAGTTGGCCCCCTAAACTTTAAACCAAGTGATATGTGTGATCACCATAGGGTCCTTTGGTACATTTACTCTAGGTCCCTAGTAAATAAAGCCAACAACTACACCCATTTCTCTGATAGGGACTTTAGGTGGTTTGCTTCACTGCTTCTGAAGGAACAAAAAGATCTGGGAGAGTATATATTTTCAGAGATGAAAAGGTACAAGGTGGATGGAAAGGGTATTACTCCAATGCCATATCCTCAGATTGTGTCTCTAATCCTGAAAGAGAACAAAATATGGTATTTGGATAGCAAAGAGCCAATTGAGAGGTTGTCCCCGGTCGGAAGGAACCAAATTGGGAAACTGAACATCGACATCCCTCTCAAAGGCCCTCTGGAATCTGGGTCCAAGAAGAAGCGGAAGGCCACTGAGGCAGAGACCAGTAGGATGGATGACACTCAGTCATCGGCTCCAGCTGCTTCCACATCATCACCATCCTTCCTCAATGCCACTCTCCAGCACTTTATGGAGAATATGCTCAGAGGTTTCCATGTGGACATAGCCAACACAAATGCTGAGCTTATTACCCACATGAACACAAAAATGGGAGAATTGGTTGAGAGAATGGATAGAAGACATGAGGAGTTGCTAGCAGAGCAACGTGCCCAGGGAGAAACATTGAGACTGATATTGGCACGATTGGATTCCTTGGGTCCTGGACCTTCTGCCGGTCCCTCCTCTTCTGCACCACCACCTCCAGTAGACCCTCCTTCAGACATTCCCATTCCTATTCCTACTCCTGAGGCTGAACCATCTACCCCTCTGGTTTCAGATCCACTTGAGCCCCAAGGAAAAGACATCTTATTCACAGTGGATGATCCTGAAACCCATGAGACTACGCATATTATCATCGATGATTCACCTCCCAAGCCACAGCCAGACATTGCTCCTAAACCTATTCCCTCTCCTACCCAAACAGAGGAAATTTCACCCTCTTCCTCCTCTGAACATCTCACTCCAGTGATAGACACACCTCCAGAAGGAGACACCTTCACTATGGTTGTCTTCCAACCTTCTCATCCCGGAGATGACATCCATATCCCTCCACTTCATCTGCCTGATCCAGTACCCTCTAGCTCATTTGATTCTTTAGACTCAAATGATTCTCTGGTTCTTCCAGCAACACCCATCTCCATGGCCAAGCCTCCTAGCCCTCCACTTGATTGATAAAGCCAAAAAGGGGGAGAAGAGCTTGAGAATGATTTTGTGGATGTGTCCTAGCTTAATTTGGGATATTTGGTTGTATATGGGCTCTAGGGTGCATTTTGGTATTAGTTTTCTTGAACCTAAATTGTAATTTGAAATTCTTAAAGTTTAATGCAAGTATGTTTAAATTATGACTTCATTTGATATTATTTAAGTTTTGAATTATGATACATGTTTGGACTAATGAAGTTGTTATGTATGCAAGGTATATTCAACCTTAATAAGAAATAATTAATTAAGAATCCAATTTGAAAAACCATGTTCAAAATCACCAAGTTTTGTCATCATCAAAAAGGGGGAGAATGTTAGACCTCATGTTTTGATGATAACAAAAGAATGGTTTGAAAATGGAAATGTTTAAATAATCAAGCTTGAAAAGAGTAATGACAGGAACAAGTCATACTTGAGGTAAGCATGGAAGTAGTGAAGATTGGCCAAGAGAAAATGCTGAGGAACTTGATCAGAAGTACAGTTTCTAAGACATTACTCGAGGTGCTACTCGAGTAATGAGACAAAACTTGAAGTAATGAAGGAAAACTTCCAGTAACCTGGCCCCATTACTCGAGGCACTACTCGAGTAACCAGGTAAAATTTTGAGGTTGCTCTCGGCCTGCTAATGTTACTCGAGGAGGTACTCGAGTAACCAAGTGAAAACTTCCAGTTGTCTTCAAGTTTTCTCAATGATACTCGAGGAGCTACTCGAGTACCAGTGTTTGTGAAAATATGGACCTTTCGGCATTTTATACTACTGCTAATGTTACTCGAGGAGCTACTCGAGTAACCGTGTGAAAACTTCCAGTTGCCTTCAAGTTTTCCTCATGATACTCGAGGACCTACTCGAGTAACTTTGTTCCTAAAATGTGTAACTCTCGGCATTTTGTACCACTGCTAATGTTACTCGAGGAGCTACTCGAGTAAGCCTGTGAAAACTTCCAGTTGCCTTCAAGTTTTCCTCATGTTACTCGAGGAGCTACCCGAGTAACATACTAAAGTAAGTAAAAACTTGAGGTTGGTACCCGAGTAACCAATGCAAAAATGAGTGCATTACTCGAGTCCCTACTCGAGTAACAAGGTAATTGCTCTCGGCCTTGAAATCCTACCAACATTACTGGAGTAGAGCATCGAGTAATCAAAAGTTTTTTAAGGGGTTACTCGAGGTGTTACCCCAGTAATCTATGAAGTTGCAAAAGCTTTACTGGAGTAGCTACCCAAGTAAATATCTATTCCCAAAGGTCTGAAATTTAACTTACTCCATACACTACCCGAGTAAACTTGTTTCTCTTCATTGACTTTCAACTAAACAAATGATTTCTTGATGTTACTCGAGGAGCTACTCGAGTAAACTTCAAAGGTTACTCGAGGAGCTACTCGAGTAAGCATACCCAGAATTTTAGAAATCATTCAAACTTTTATTATATTGTTTCCTATATGATTAACCTTTCATTGTATTAGTATTCTTAGTCTATTTACAGATAAACAATGAATAAATCATATCAAGAGATGGAAGTCAAAAGAAACGTTCAAATGCCAACCACCGCCAACGGATATTTTTCAAAAACTTGAAAAGTCAATAGTGGCTACGCACTCACCAACGGACGAAAGGAAGTGTTCCAACGGTCATCATCAACATACCTATATATATGGGAACCTTCAAACAGAGAAAGAACAACCAAGCACACATACGAACGTATCATTAAGTTCATTGCTCTGTTTTCACGTTGAAATTGTATTTCTATGCATCAGTGATTATCATTTACTCTGTAAGAGAGATATTTCATTCAAACTCAATATTTGTTATTGAGATAACTTAAGGTTGTGGAACCTTGAGTTGGGATTGGATTACAACCTGTAAGGGGGAGCGAGTGTCCAGGTGTAAGGAACTTGCTTGTACTGTGGTGCCAAGAACCCATTGAATCTTGGAAGCTATAGTGAAACTCTCAGAGAAGCTCTGAGGACTGGACGTAGGTCAAAGTGGTTGTGACCGAACCAGTATAACTTCCGGTGTACACTTCGGTGATATTTCTCCTTACTCATTACTGTTTTAATTCTTTTGTCAAAGTTTTATATTTTCGAAAGAAATTTTAGTATCACCCAATTCACCCCCCCTCTTGGGTGAAACGCTTGATCTAACAGTTTTGAGCATAAAAGGTCATCTACAAGGTCAAAATGGCTCACAATCATCTTGATTCTTTCTCTTTCCTCCTCTTTCCATGGACAACCTTGAGCTAGAGAAAGGGTAAAAGATGATAAAAGATCAGATTTTTTCCACACACACACACATACTTGACCGACTTAAAGAGAGGGAGTGAGAGAAAGGGTTACAATTTTGACCTTTGATCTTTTAACTTATCCAATGGTCCTAATGGTGCTAAGTATCATAATCTTGTGCACTCTCATAAAGCATGCAACCATATGATTACTCTTACTAATTCTACTAGCCATTTAATCACACCCCTTACTCTTTTAGCTATTAGTAAGTTTCATCTTCGGTTGCTGACTAGTTGGCTGATAAATTTCTTTCTTCCCGTTTTGCCCCTAACTATGACAATTTCAATTGGATTATCACTTAACAAAGTATTTGACCCTTCCATCACATGCCATTCGCCTTCCCCCTCTCTTCTAATTCAATTTAAGCTTTGACATGTAATTAAGCTTAAATACAGGGTTTGGGCATTTTTTGCTGCTAATTCAGGTCATTCGAGTCAATACTCACACTGTATTCTCCAAAAATGTTTATCTAGCGTTCATTACATCCACTTTTGGATTCATGAGCCCTTATTCACATTTTAGGTCATTACAATTCTTCCCCCATATAATAAATTTCATCCTTGAAATTTGTTACACAGCTTGGGACATAAACCTCGATCGCCTCTTCATGACGACTTCCGTTTCTCAAATTGATTCTCACTGGGACAATCCCTTCTAGACCACCTGCTCAAATGGCATGCTACAAGTCTGATTCTCACAAGAATTTCAAATAGACCAATACATCGTGGTTCAATAACTTCTTTCAATTGATCGCTCTATCGATTCCCGTAACCAGAGGCGCTCTCAAGAATTCGTGATCTCTGACTTCACACCCTAGAGGTCTTCGTCTCACTCGGTCATGATTTAGATGAACTGCACTCGTTCATCCCGACATTGAGCCTCTCCAATCTCAGACATCAAGTCCCTTTCCCTTTAGGTAACACTATGACTAGTGTAATACCCAGACTTTTGAGACTTGAGCTTAAAGAATAAGCCTAAGATTAGTGGATTGCTAAGCCCCGATTTAGCAAGATCCCAAATTTTGATTAAGGGTTAATGACTCCAAAAGTGGATGTTTTTAGTGATAAATAACCCTTTTGGAGAATATGATGTGATTTGGCACTCGAATGTGATTCGTGTGTGTTGTGAGCAGTGCCGAAACCATGTATTTGAGTTCAATTATGGATTAACATCCAAATTGACTTAGAATATAGGGAAGAATTGAATGGGGTATTGTGTTGGAAATGGTGTCATAGTGTGTTTTGATGTCATTGAAATTGGTTTGGAACTTTGGAATGGAAAATTTGCAATGTTAGGTTTTGAAATGTGAATTGTGTTGACATATTGAGATTGTTGTGAAAACATGTCAATGAGATGTAAATTTGATTGATTTGGTGTTTCCAATGGATTCCTTGTGAAAATTTATGTGGGAATGATGGTTGGTATGAAAATGGAACCAATGGAAGCAAAGATGCAAAATCTGAAATCCTGTCCAGTGAAAGTTTGTATGAACGTTTTGAATGAACAAATTGTGTCTAAAAATTCTGAAAATTTCCAGGCTTATATTTCACATTCCAAACATTAAAATGGACATATATTTTGTGCCATTTCGTTTTGTGAGCTAGGAGATATGACTGTCCAACATTTGGGATGGAAACTGAACTCTGTTTTTGGGCAGTGATGAGTTTTATGTAATTCTGGAATTTTGTGGTAATTTTGGGTAATGGCCCATATTTTTCCTATAAATAGAACTTAAATACCTTTCATTTGGATTTGGAATCACCTCATATCAATTTTTCTAGAATTATTTATGATTTTTCAAAGTTTGGGCAGAAAATCCGAAAATGGGAATTATGACATCATCGAAATAAAAGATGACATCAACATGGAATAAATATTTTCTCATCATCTTCAGCTCTCATTTCTGACGTGCTGAACCAAGTAAAACTAGTGAGATAAAGTTGAGAGCTTTTAGAGAGAGAGAGAGAGGAGAAATCTTACAAGGTAAGCCGATTTCTCCGATGATCTAGCTCCTAACGCGTATAACCTTGCTCCTAAGCTTTTCTTTCATGTTCTTTAAGGTGTTGGAAGCTCAATTTTCATGGTTAAGAAGGGCTAGGGTTTCAGCCACTCTTGAGAAAAGCTAGTGGGAGCTTGAGGCAACTTCCAAACTCTTGTGTATTGACTATTCTGGCTGATGTGGACAAATTAATTGGTGAAATTTTGCCGGATTGTCATTGGTTTCAAAAATGGAAAATGGGTGTGTGGGGCTATTATGCTGCCCAAATTGGTACTAAATGGTAGTTGTAACCTAATGGAATAGTCAATAAAGTGGTTAGGAGTAGAAAAGAACGCTTTTACGGAGCCAAAACCGAAAAACCCCAATTTTCCCTAGAATACTTGAGAATTTCGGCCAGCTCTAGAAATAGGTCTTAGAGTTGGATTTTCAATGATTTAGGATTCCATTGAGTTCAGGAGCAAAAACTAGGTGGGGTTACAGTTGGGCACTTTTTCGGAAAAGGCCGAAAAAGCATAATTAAGAAAACGCCCCTGAAACCCTTAAAGTGGGGCTGCCAAGGGTAATTTTGTAATTAACATTGAATTTGATAATTTCAAGTTCACAAATGGATTCCTTGGGTGGAAATATGTTAGAATAGCCTATGTCAAAATTTCGGGAAAAGTACAGCCGGATTGGGTACGGTGGGGCCGGGTCGGGTCCCGGGGGCATTTTAGTAAATTTTCAATATAGCCTCATATAACCCCCATAAACACTATGGAAGTGTCTAAATAGTACATTTGACAATGTAGGATTGAATATGAAGCCCTGAGCTATTTGCACGTAGATTGAGGCACACGTTTCGAGGCATAAAAGGGTTAAGGTAGGGAACTTATCTCTCCTGCATGCTCTAATAACTGTATTAATGTGTTGATGCATGTTATTGCTTTGCTTGATTATATGGAACGTGTATGAATGATTTGAAGCTATGTTTCAATATATGTTATGGCCATATGTGTATCATTCGAAGCATTGAGCTTATAGATTTGTCATTATATGTGTGCATGAGTTATGTTATGCAAGCATGTCATGCATTAAACACTTATCTTGCCTGCATATTGATAATGTTTCCCTACTGAAATTCTCTCGAATCTCACCCTCCCCTACCAACAATTTAGAAAGGGCAAGTGGCTCGTGAAGGGAGCGGCTAGGACTCCTTCGAGATGAGAGTTGGTAGTTGGTTATCAATGAGTTGTGAAGACTGTATATGATTCGGTTGAATATAGGGTAATGAATTTGAGATGAGATTGTGTAATCCCCATTTAAAGAATTGTAATGGGCAATTGTGTCCTGTGTATCTGTAGCAAAGGTATGTACCCGGGATTGCCGGGATGATTATGTTGTGCACTCTGATATTTTATGAATGTGATTTATCTTCGCGTAGTAATTGTATTCGAAATGTGAATATAAGACCAAGTTTATAAATGATTTCGAAAGATATTTGTGAAAACCCATCATGTGATGGGTTAGTAAATGTTATTTGATTATTATTGGTCTCTATTTCATTTTAATAGCGTATTTTGGATATAATTGCGGAGAGGGATTCAACTGGCTCATACAATTGACTTATAGAGATTTAAATTCTAAAAATCCTTTATCATCACTACAACAATTTGCACCACCTTCTAACTACTCATACAATACTCGAGATTCTCATGGTCGCAATATAGTTATGCCATCACACTATACAGGACATATCAGAATATCTTTAACACAACCACAATCGTCACAAGCTCCGAATCAACGGTTAAGATAGTTCATTCCACAAGACTTCAGCTGTCAGGAGGTGTAGGCCACAATTGTGCCCTAACTAGATAGCCCTCTAAGAACAACTCAAAGTACCACAGACTCATAGCAAAATTGTAGCAAACTCACAACAGACTCTAATTTTACATACCGCTTCTTGGCCTCGGGTCAACACTAGTGCATCCAGTTTGGTGGCTAGCCAAGCTGGCCATGTCAGGGTAAATGCCCTCATAAGTGAAAACCCCCAATCATGTAGTCGAATTCACCATCAATTGAACTAGCTCTGCTCTACTGCATATAGCCACACCCCAATCCCAGCTTATTCACATCACGATACGCATCATAGTCTGCATCACAATACACAACAAAGTCAAGCTGAGATCGGGTATATTCAACACTGGTGCCATCGACAACTTCACCTTTAGCTCAGTGAAGCCCTTTACACATCATTCACATTATCCATCCCACCTAGACGGTCATCGGCAAGGCAATCTAGGAGAATTTTTGAATGAATCCTCCTGTAATAACCAACAAGACCCAAAAACTGCACATCTCAACAACAATTTCTGGCCTCTGCCAATCCAACACTACTTCTATACTAGGATCCACTGAGGCCCCTTCACACAAGATGACATGGCCTAGAAGTTTTATTTCCATGACCCAAAACTAGCACATTGTTCTTACCGCCTCGACCTTTTATTTAATACAATTCTCAAACACATCACCTTCACTATGCTTCCACTGTGAACTCTAAGGTCTATCTCCTCATATGTTCTTTAATAATGTCAGGTTGATTTAATAGGAGTCCCATAGGAACCTCCCACTACAACTGACGACACCCACAATCTGTGTTCCCTTATGTCCGTTCTTTGCCCATTTCAACTCAAATTATTCTGAGCCATTTCATATGGGCTTCCACTAGTAGTTTAATTTCAGCTATATTCAGAAACTCTACTACCCTTTTCAAGTTATTCTTCTCATGTTACACAAGGAATCTAAAAACCACTCATATATTCGATTTTCTGTCTCAACCGTGAGACCATATTCCATAACTACTCATTGTTCTATTGAGAACTATTCTCAGATGATACTCATGCTCTTCATCAATTTGCATTACTCTGACAGTATATCAAGATGTCGTCTACAAAAACCACTACGAATTGATCTAAGTATAGTCAGAATGTAAGATTCATCACATCAATAAATACAACGGGTGTATTACTTGCCGTCAACCAATTAAACCCAATATGACTTCTAATTGGCAAAGCTGTAATCATAACAGATCAACCATGGGCTTATGCCCTTCAATGATTATCATACAATCATACAGGCATCAGCAGTCATCGCTTTGACACTTATCATTGTTGTTATAACTAAATCAACTGGCAATTTATACACACACAATTCCAGGTACTTCACACAGTCACAAGCAATAAAGGAATGACTAGTACTTGAACATGTTCTGTGATTATACGCCCCACCACAACGAGGACATAACCATGTCACCAAAAGTATTTGGTACTCACGATCCTCATATCGGTAGGATTTCTTATTACTGCCCTTAGATGAGGATTCTAGCCCCTTCTGCTTCGAGGAAAAATTTCCCTTACTGAGCTCACTGCAACTACTGCCACCCTTAGCTGAGCACAGATCCCTCAGATTGTTCTTTGTAATTAGGCACTCCTCTACTGCTTTGTTGAATTTAGTGAACTGTTTTGAGATCAACCGTTTCCTTAATTCACACCTCAATCTTCAGATTATATATCAGAGCTCCACTCCTTATCATCCATACATCACAGGTATGAGGAGTAATGACCAGTCAGATAAATTGAGAAAGGTAATCATCAACCGTCTCTTCACCACCCTTCCTTTTTTATAGGAACTCTGACTCCTTCTTGAACCTCACTAACTCAAGAAAGTGCTGGTCATGGAAGTTCTCCTAGAACAACTCCTAGGACAGAGACACAATCTGGGCCCGCAACATCATAGCAAAGTTCCGCCCTAACTTGTCAGCAGCTCCATATAGCTTGTAGATGGCCAACTTCGTCCTCACCTTATTGGGCATTCTAATACCTCGAAGATCTTCTCTAACCGGACTAGCTAGCCTTTAGCCTCTTGGGGATCAAATCTTCCCCTGAACTATAGAACTCAATCATTTCGGGCTGGCACCTATATGACTCTTAGTTCAACTCAGTATGTGGTTCTGACTTCTGAGGTTGAATTGACCCTTCTGTTGTTTCTTCATCATTCATCTCTTTTGGTGTCGATTAAACTCTATCCTTATTATGTTTTTCCTGCACCTCTCATAGCTCATCCCTCATCTCATGGATTATATACTGCTGCTCCAACAATATACCCATCATCTATCATATGGGATCAGGTAGGTTGTAGATTATCTTTTCCACCTTCGGTTCTACCCATCAAATATATGGTCGAACCATTGTGTTATCTTCACTCCAACACAAATGATTCACAACATCAATATCACACTAGGTGTATACACATACTCCTTAAAACTCACATACCAACAATAACAGGAACATTCATGTGCATACAACAAACAATCATAGACTAACTATTATCACTAAAGCAATAACTATTGCAACTATCCTAGCAAAATCTACCCGTACCAAGAACTTCAGCTCTAATACAAAAAATGTAACCCCCTACTTTTACAGCTATTAATATGGTTTGAAAACGTGTCATAAAGCAAGCAAGAGACCAAAGAACAATTTAAAACTCATTCACATTCCCAACTTCAAGACAGGACTTGGGCCTATGGTAAAGTAGGTTTTCTCAAAAATTTTCACAATATGTTTTAATCAGGACTCATGCCCACATTTCAAAACTATTTGGCCTGCTCGCTATCATTCTATTCGTTCATATCAGAGTACTCAATGAAATTTGACACTCGGGATTCAACTTTTAACTATAAGAGCCTGCAGGGCATTTTTACCCATTTCAAATGGGGATTACGGATAATTACACAAACCTACTACATCGATCAACATCTACATACACATTTATCCCAATATTTGATAACCAACACAAAACTAATCTCCTAGCCCCAAATTCTTACCATCCTTGTATACAACTTCTCCTTTAATCCGCCTCCCTAGCTGTAGGTTAGCATTAGAAAGAGTGAGATTCTTAGGAATATCAGTAGCAACAATTTCAATCATATGATATCTAATAATAAGATATGTAAGCAATTATCACAAAGCAATAACACAACACCATTCACAATAACGATAACATTCTTAGCAACAAATTCTCAATCGCATTTTCAGCAGCTTCCTCAATGATCCGTGACCCGCTAGTCACAAAACGTTAGCTTTCGCGGTATCCACAACGGTATAAACAACAACACCTTTCACCGTATTCACTTCCACGGCATCACGACAGCTTTCGCCATATTCACTTTCATGGCATTACGACAGTTTTCGCTATGTTTATAATGGCATGAACATGACTGGGACTTTTGGCATAAGCAACAACAACATTCACGTTTATCATAATTTCACAACTACATAACAGCAATATTCACGTTCATCACAATTTAATGATAAGCACAAACACACAAAGTATTATACATGATATAAGGGAAAGAGTCACTACCTTGTTCTTTCCATTCATGCTCAGACACCAATTTTATACGATCAGGGTAGATGTCAATTCCTATAAATTACAAGCAAGTGTAACCCCCTGCCGTAATTAATATCCGGATTAAGCGATTAATGTGAAATAGAGACCAATAAGTCAAAACATCATTTATAATCCCATCAACCAGACGGGGTTTTCACAACCACGTTTCGAAATCATTTAAAACACGGTCTCATATTTACACTCCGAATATAATTACTATGCGAAGATAAATTACATTTATACAATTATCAGAGTACGCAATACAAATTCCCGACAATTCCGGGATCATATCTTCGCTCAATAAACATAGGGCACATTAGCCCATACAACTCAAATAACAGGGATTACACAATTTATCCGAATACATTCTCAATTACTGATCCATATAATCACATACAAAATCCCAATTACACATTGATAACCAACTCCTAAGCTCTCACCCAAAACGAGTCCTCTTCGTCCTTGGATGCTTGCTTATCCTCAATCTTCCTTCCCTGCCTAAAATGTTTATAGGGGAGGGTGAGATTCTGGGGAATCTCAGTAGGAAAACAAATACCAATATGCATGTAAGATAAGTATTTAATGCATGACATGCTTGCATCACAATAGCTCATGTTCACATAATGATATATCCGCATGCTCAATGCTCACATAACATACTCATGGCCATAGTATAAATAGAAACAGAGCTACAATCATTCTCATATGTTTCACATAATCACGCAAGGCAATAACATGCATCAATACACAAATACAATTATCAATACATGCAGGAAAGGTAAGTTCCCTACACTCTTTTCCACGTAAGCTCCAGCTCCAGCTCCAGTAAATCATCAAATCCTATAACCATAATCAAGGACATAGGATTAATCCCTTTTCCAATTCCTTTACATTTAGACACTCAAGTTGGTTATCATTATTGCCCTTTAAGTGCCCTCAAACACCTCAATCCATAGCTCTAAAGGGTTGGAAGACTATCCCCAAAGATCCCCTTTTGAACACTTAAACTTGATATTTTTCACTGCCTCACTCGAGCACAGAAGCTCTCACTCGAGCACAAGTACGGACATCACTCGAGCACAGATGCTCTCACTCGAGCACGCGTACGGACAACACCCGGGCACAAGAGAAAGTGAGACAGAAAGCACATGCCCGAGAGCACAACCCTCACCTGAGGCACAAGCTCACTCGAGCACAGATCCTCACTCGAGCACAAGGCCAAAAGCCTCACTCGAGCACCCGCGAGAGAAATCCAGGAAGTGAGAACCCAAGAGCACCCAAAGCTCTCCAAGACCGGGATCACTCAAGCACTCCACTCTCACCCGTGAGCACACCCGCGAGCACACACCTCTCACCCGCGAGCACACCCGCGAGCACACACCTCTCACCCGCGAGCACACACGGCTCACCCGAGCAGATGCCCTCCACCCGCGAGTGAGAAGGCACACTTCTTGCACCTTGACCGCGAGCATCCACCCGAGAGCAACCCTCTACTCTGGGCGTACACCTTCACCCGAGAATGCCATGCTCACTTCGAGCATGCTCTTCGCTCACTCGAGCACAAAGCGATGTGCTCGAGCAGAACCCATAGAAGACCCAGGCGCACTCGCAGCACACAGGGAAAACTCACGCATCACTCGAGCAGGTTCTTCCTCACTCGAGCAATGATCATCCCTCACTCGAGCACACCCCTGTCTGCTCGAGTGAATCTATCAGATTCCAGAGAACGCAGCAAAACTTACCACATTCCCTAACTCTTGCCCAATTGATCCAAAGGGATCCAAAACCTCTACCAAAGCTACTCCCACACAAAATCACTCACTGAATTCAATGGAATCCATAGAATTACCAAATTCTCATCCCATTAACTAGCTTTGGTTTAGGGCAACATAATCACCCATTTTCCAAATCATTAACCTTACACATTTCAATCCCCAATCCATTCTATCTATTCAAAACTCATACCAATATACCATTTCCAATGCCATATCATGCCAAACTACCCATTACCCATATTTTCACAATTAGGGCAATAATTCCAGAAATTCATAACATAATCATTTGGCATGAAACATAGATAGAAGGATTGGTTTCACATACCTTATCAACTTTCTCAAAGACACTCTTTGATTCTCCATACTTCATATTTTCGTGTAGCACAAATCAGCACCAAATGGCCACACTATACACACCAAAATGAAGCCCATCACTCAAGGATCAACATTGGAGAAGAGAGTTTGAGCTAAAGAGGTCATTTACTTACCTCAAAATTCCACTTTTCCTTTCTCTTTCCCAAGCACCTTCAGCGAAAATGGAGGAAGGAAGAGAAGAGAGAGAACACGAGAGAGAGAAGAGAGGAGATGAAGATGATGATGTTGTCCCACATCCAAGGGCCCACACTTTGCCACTTGTCACCACCCCACTCCAACTCTCATGAGCTCATATGCATGCACACACACATGATCATGCCTCTTGCTCCACCACACAATCAATCCTAGCCATTGATTATTTAATCACACATCTCATTTTCTCTTAGCTAGTAATTAATTTCTCTATTAATCACTAACTAATTCCCAACAATTTCACTATTTCATTTCCAATAATTATGGCTTATTAATTAATGTCGCCATAAAACACATAATTATTCTCAATAATTATCATTAGTCCTTAGATCGAAAATCGGGATGTTACATTTCTCCCCCCGTTCAATAAATTTCGTCCTCGAAATTTGTTCCACCACTAAGGACATAAACTCCGGACGCCTCCTACGACGGCTTCCGTTTCACATTCATTTCTCATTGGATAGTCCCTTCTAGACCACCCACACAAACGGTACTCCACAATTTCGATTCTCGCAAGAATCTTACACAATAAATGCAACCCAGTTGCAAAAATTTGCAATCGGCCCATTTCACGATTGCTATCCGAACATAATCATCACACTATCACAATCGTCGCAAGCCCTCCTCACTCATGAGTGGCTAGCGCATCTCAATATCCGGTGACTCTAATTCATGAGTCATGTCATAAGGTTTCAGCAGTTAGGTGGCATAGACCACCACTCTGCTACTCAATCTAGTTACCCCCTTCCGGGAGTAAACACCACATCCTCAATATCAAACGACAGCCTCAGCTGTATACACAAACATTCCGCTTCCGCACAAGTGCTTGTGTATCCACTTTCACAGCATTACCCTCACCCGTACACCCACCAATGATTCCACTAGTGGTAACCGAGACTTTCGGGTATTCACAACAATCACATTGCCGTATCAAATTCCACGGCATTACCCTCACCCATCCGGGACTTTTGGGCCTCAATCACAATTTCCACGACAGATTCACATTGATGCGTGACGATTGTCACAAGACGACAGCACCCACGGCTGTATGCACAATTATACGTAGCTTTCGCCACTTGCACACATATCACATTGCAAGAATACCTCGGCTTCCGCCGCTTGCACAAATACGACAACTTCCCGCTGTCTCACAAATACACTTTGCCCTTCCGGCATTCATATCACATCAACACATATCACATCATCAGGTCACTCCAGAATCTCAATCTCATCTATCCGAAGCACCCTACCACAATGGTCCACCTAGAATCTCAGTCTCATCTATCCAGGCGACCGGTTGAGAGTCTCAATCTCCCAATACCACCTTCATGCTCTTGCACCACACAAACAACTACAACGGCAGTCCAACGGCCGAGCTAGAGATGACCAGCGTCAAACCCTAAACGGCTCACGCTGACCTGCACACGCTGTAATTTGTCACATAGCTTTCATCACAATCCGCATCGCAGACTCTAATTTTACGCACCACCTTCCGGCCTTGGGTCAACACCGGTGCAACCAACGTGGTGACTAGCCAAGCTGGCCATGTTGGGGTAATTGCCCTCACTACAAGAATCCCCGAACATGTAGTCGAATTCGCCATCAGCTAAACTAGCTCTGCTCTACTACACAACAATACCTCAGTCCCAGCTTGATCACAGTTGTCACAAAGTACACAAATCACACTCCACTCTCATCCCCTTTCTCCGCCGAGAAGACACACAGTCTAACCCGAACCGTTGTTAGCTACTCAGGGACTATCGATGTGGCAGTGCACACATAGCCATTCAGGCTCACAATAGCAGATCCATAATCACACCCTACCCTCATCCCCTTTCTCCGCCGGGAAAACACACAGTCTTACCCGAACCGTTGTTAGCTACTCAGGGACTATTGGCGTAGCGGTGCTCACACATAGCCTTTCGGCTTCCACATCACACTCCACTCTCATCCCCTTTCTCCGCCGAGAAGACACACAGTCTTAACCCGAACTGTTGTTAGCTACTCAGGGACTATTGGCGTGGCAGTGTATACACATAGCCTTATAGCACATAGCTATCCGGCTTCACAAATGGCTCGTCAGCCTCACAAATAGCCCTACGGCTCACAATCAGCCTTTCGGCCTCATGTCACATAATCACACCCATCCCGCCGGCAGCCTCGATCGGCAACCCTACCAGACGGCTCCATTGGCAGCCTCAACCGGCAATCCGACCAACGGCACATAACTCCCTCGCAAAGGAGAACAGGTGGACTCATAATGCACAATTGCAACAAGCTGGAACCAGGCATGTCAACAACTTCACCTTCAACATCTCGAATTCTTTTCACATACTGAGATCCTTCAAGACCTCTTTTTACAACACTACTTGACCCGAAGTTTTACCTCCCGAAGTCATAGTTATCATATCATTCTCACAGCAACCCCGAGCTTCTGCTCAGCACTGTTCTCGCACATATTACATTCCCATGCTTCCGCTGCACACTCTGAGGTCATACTCCTCATCTGTGCATTCACAATGTCAAGTTGACTTAACAGGAGTCCCATAGGAATCTCCCACCACAACTAACAACATTCAAAACATATATTCATCTGTGTCAGACCTTGGCCCGATTCAACTCGAATCATTCAAAGCCACAACCAGCGCTTCGTTGAGATCCCATACTCCCAACATTCCTAGAGCTCTATTCTACGATTCAACGTCACGGCTATCGCTCTCCACGGTTCGTTATCACGGCAGCTGCACACTAGGGTTTGTCGTCATGGAGGCTTTCACAAATATAGTCACACCCCGGTTTTACCCCCCTCAAGGGATGCCCCGCGCCGGTGCCCACCCCGCTCACGTACATGGGGCTGCCAGGTGGCTGAGCTGGCTGGTCTCACCCCTCATGGGCTAACCCACCACCCAGGACTCACACATATCCCCCGTATTCCCACCGCCCCGAAGGCACGGTCCTCCCACTGTGTGCCATACACACCCCCAGTGGGCCGCAGGTGATAAATTCACAAACAGCCGCTCCGGTCAGACGTCACCGTAGGTAGCCCTCTCCGATCAAAAGTCCCCGTCGATAGCGCTCTCCGATCCGAATCCTCCGTAGATAACTTTCTCCCTGTGCTGGATTTACAACCAACACTCTCAGAATTCCTGATACACAATTCAATTCACTTCCTGTACCATACCCTGGTACCACAGACCATCAAGGTCAAATCCCATTCCTAAGAATCAACCCAGCTATTGAGTATAATCCTTAGATCACAATTCATCTATCCAAACATCAACCTTAGTTGAACTGGGAAATCGCTTCCCTCATTTCCACAGAGCCTCATCCACTCCAGCATGAACTCCAATATCTCTGCCAGCCTAAGGCACAAAAGCCTCCTAGGTCTTAAGGCCTTTTCACACACAAGATCAGTATGACATCACTACATGTAACATCATACCACCTAGGGTTACATACCCAACATCTAGGCTGGAACCCTGATACCTAAAACATCAATATCAAGCACCTCGGAAACCATTTTTCCTCGGTTCTCAAATCAGATGATGAGTTTGATCACAACCACCTCTGGGTTTACACCTCAAATTCTCGGACGAATCACTATATCTTTCGATTACACAATGATTCGCCACTCAAGAATAACCAACGATGTATACACATATTCCTCAAATCTCTTATGTCCACAATGACAAATCACACATGTGTATACACAATCACCATCACAAGACATCATCTACCACCAGGGTAGAGATCTCAGAGAGCTATCCTAGCAAATTCCCAAGTTTGCCAGGAACTATAGCTCTGATACCAAAATGTAACCCCCTGCCGTAATTAATATCCGGATTAAGCGATTAATGTGAAATAGAGACCAATAAGTCAAAACATCTTTTATAATCCCATCAACCAGACGGGGTTTTCACAACCACGTTTCGAAATCATTTAAAACACGGTCTCATATTTACACTCCGAATATAATTACTATGCGAAGATAAATTACATTTATACAATTATCAGAGTACGCAATACAAATTCCCGACAATTCCGGGATCATATCTTCGCTCAATAAACATAGGGCACATTAGCCCATACAACTCAAATAACAGGGATTACACAATTTATCCGAATACATTCTCAATTACTGATCCATATAATCACATACAAAATCCCAATTACACATTGATAACCAACTCCTAAGCTCTCACCCAAAACGAGTCCTCTTCATCCTTGGATGCTTGCTTATCCTCAATCTTCCTTCCCTGCCTAAAATGTTTATAGGGGAGGGTGAGATTCTGGGGAATCTCAGTAGGAAAACAAATACCAATATGCATGTAAGATAAGTATTTAATGCATGACATGCTTGCATCACAATAGCTCATGTTCACATAATGATATATCCGCATGCTCAATGCTCACATAACATACTCATGGCCATAGTATAAATAGAAACAGAGCTACAATCATTCTCATATGTTTCACATAATCATGCAAGGCAATAACATGCATCAATACACAAATACAATTATCAATACATGCAGGAAAGGTAAGTTCCCTACACTCTTTTCCACGTAAGCTCCAGCTCCAGCTCCAGTAAATCATCAAATCCTATAACCATAATCAAGGACATAGGATTAATCCCTTTTCCAATTCCTTTACATTTAGACACTCAAGTTGGTTATCATTATTGCCCTTTAAGTGCCCTCAAACACCTCAATCCATAGCTCTAAAGGGTTGGAAGACTATCCCCAAAGATCCCCTTTTGAACACTTAAACTTGATATTTTTCACTGCCTCACTCGAGCACAGAAGCTCTCACTCGAGCACAAGTACGGACATCACTCGAGCACAGATGCTCTCACTCGAGCACGCGTACGGACAACACCCGGGCACAAGAGAAAGTGAGACAGAAAGCACATGCCCGAGAGCACAACCCTCACCTGAGGCACAAGCTCACTCGAGCACAGATCCTCACTCGAGCACAAGGCCAAAAGCCTCACTCGAGCACCCGCGAGAGAAATCCAGGAAGTGAGAACCCGAGAGCACCCAAAGCTCTCCAAGACCGGGATCACTCAAGCACTCCACTCTCACCCGCGAGCACACCCGCGAGCACACACCTCTCACCCGCGAGCACACCCGCGAGCACACATCTCTCACCCGCGAGCACACACGGCTCACCCGAGCAGATGCCCTCCACCCGCGAGTGAGAAGGCACACTTCTTGCACCTTGACCGCGAGCATCCACCCGAGAGCAACCCTCTACTCTGGGCGTACACCTTCACCCGAGAATGCCATGCTCACTTCGAGCATGCTCTTCGCTCACTCGAGCACAAAGCGATGTGCTCGAGCAGAACCCATAGAAGACCCAGGCGCACTCGCAGCACACAGGGAAAACTCACGCATCACTCGAGCAGGTTCTTCCTCACTCGAGCAATGATCATCCCTCACTCGAGCACACCCCTGTCTGCTCGAGTGAATCTATCAGATTCCAGAGAACGCAGCAAAACTTACCACATTCCCTAACTCTTGCCCAATTGATCCAAAGGGATCCAAAACCTCTACCAAAGCTACTCCCACACAAAATCACTCACTGAATTCAATGGAATCCATAGAATTACCAAATTCTCATCCCATTAACTAGCTTTGGTTTAGGGCAACATAATCACCCATTTTCCAAATCATTAACCTTACACATTTCAATCCCCAATCCATTCTATCTATTCAAAACTCATACCAATATACCATTTCCAATGCCATATCATGCCAAACTACCCATTACCCATATTTTCACAATTAGGGCAATAATTCCAGAAATTCATAACATAATCATTTGGCATGAAACATAGATAGAAGGATTGGTTTCACATACCTTATCAACTTTCTCAAAGACACTCTTTGATTCTCCATACTTCATATTTTCGTGTAGCACAAATCAGCACCAAATGGCCACACTATACACACCAAAATGAAGCCCATCACTCAAGGATCAACATTGGAGAAGAGAGTTTGAGCTAAAGAGGTCATTTACTTACCTCAAAATTCCACTTTTCCTTTCTCTTTCCCAAGCACCTTCAGCGAAAATGGAGGAAGGAAGAGAAGAGAGAGAACACGAGAGAGAGAAGAGAGGAGATGAAGATGATGATGTTGTCCCACATCCAAGGGCCCACACTTTGCCACTTGTCACCACCCCACTCCAACTCTCATGAGCTCACATGCATGCACACACACATGATCATGCCTCTTGCTCCACCACACAATCAATCCTAGCCATTGATTATTTAATCACACATCTCATTTTCTCTTAGCTAGTAATTAATTTCTCTATTAATCACTAACTAATTCCCAACAATTTCACTATTTCATTTCCAATAATTATGGCTTATTAATTAATGTCGCCATAAAACACATAATTATTCTCAATAATTATCATTAGTCCTTAGATCGAAAATCGGGATGTTACAGCAAGGACAATGAGTTATTTTCCATTCAACTCTTAACTCCAAGACATTTAGAGTTGATTATCATTTGAAACCTTTAGGTGGCTACTAGAAGCCCAAACAGATACCTAAAGGATTGGGGAAAACTAGACCAAAGACTATCTTTTGAAAGTTTAAAATACAATTTTTAAGGGGTTGGCTACATCCAAACGACTCTCTAGCCGTGGCCAAGATCAGGTCAAAAACTTTTGGGCCACAGCCAAGAATAAGTCATAGAGTTTTAGGCCGCGGCCAAGAACTACATAGAAACTCTTTGGTTACAGCCAAGAACTGGCTTGATTCTTGGCTAACTTCCAATGACCATAACATTTTTCACACATATCAAAACGACACAAACTTTATATCATTGGAAAGCTTGCAATGTCTACTACAACACTGCCAAGTTTCATAACATTTTAACATCATTTACTCATTCAAAACACCATGAAAACAAGATCCCCTTCACAGCTTTTTACACTTAACATAATTTCAAGAATTTCTAATGTTCAACCAATATTTCCAAAGGTCCAAAATTCACATCAGGGGCTACTCCCCACACAATTTTTTCATGGAAACCAATATAAACATCAAAACCACCAAATTATCACTCCTTGAACATGTTCTATTTTTGGCACATTTCAGACTCTAATCAAGACTCTAATCAAGTGCATTTATTCAATGAACACTATAAGACACCAACATAATCAATAAGACACCATGAACTCACTAACCCCTAATTACATGAAAATTAGGTCAAATTCCACAAGCCAATGTACTCAACTAATAACCATAATATATATATATATATATATCAAAAGATAGCTTTTGCACACCACTTCCTTTTTCTCTAGTTGATTCGTTGCTTCTCCAACCACTAGCTTTTCTTGACTTCACAAAACACCTCCTCTTGAAAATCTAAAACTATAGGAATGAAGCTTACATCAAGAGGAACACGTTTGGAGATGAGGTTTTGAGCATAAAAGGTCATCTACAAGGCCAAAATGGCTTACCTTCATGTTGATTCTTTCTCTTTTCTTAAACTTAAATAAAGGGTTTGGGCACTTTCTGCTGTTAATTAGCGTCATTTAGGTCAATACTCAAACTGTATTTTCCAAAAGTGTTTATCTAACGTTCATTATATTAGTGCAAGTATTTCACCCAAGAGAGGAGTTGAATTGGGTGATAACAAATTTTTAAAAAATAATATTGAAACTTAAAATGATAAAAAAGAAAGTTCAGGAGTTAGAAAGATTTCACCGAAGTATACACCAGGAATTATACTGGTTCGGTTTAATCCACGATGACCTATGTCAAGTCCTTAGATAGAATATGAGCTTTCACTATATTCTCCAAGATTCAGTGGGTTCTTGGCACCTCAGTACAAAGTGATTTTTTCTTTACTCTATATACTTGCTCCCCCTTACATAACATAAGAAGATACCCACCTTAAGGTCCCACAACCTTAAGTTATCTCTCAATTCGGTGTATTGAGTTAATAAAGATTCTCTATCATAGAGTAAGTAATATGATCAATAAAGTATATTAATACTGAAAGAAAGCTAGAGCTCATAAATGAATATTCATCAATTTGGTAGTTTAATGTCTTAACCTCTGCTTTGAATGTACTTGTTATTTGTAGTTGAGTGACTTTAATGACCGTTGGAGACATTATGTTTGTCCGTTACTCACTGATCACTTCTTGGGACATTCTTTATGTTATTTAGATATAGCCATTATAGCAAAGAAAATGTGTTGGTAGTAGTTCGGTGTAGCATTTAATGTGTCTGCACAATATCTGCTTTTCTTGGAATTCAATAATCTAAAGAGTAAATTTCTTGAAACTTGCTTGAGCAGATGTTAATGATGAAAGAGAATAATAATAATAATAATAATAATAATAATAATAAGCAAGATTATTGATAATAATAAAGGATTCTTTGAATACATAGACTTTGATTTAATGCTCTATTTTCTTGAAATAGCTAGTATTCGAATATTCTTATGATTATCAGGTTAATTTGATCTTTTTATGTTACATACTATTCGAATACTTTCTTTACTATTCGGATAGTATTTGATATTTTATACTGAGTCTATTCAAATAGTTTGAACACCTATTCGAATAGTGCTTCATTTGAAAAGAATAAGGTTATCCTGATATAATAGTTGGCTATTCAAATACTTACTTGTAGTTTGAATAAAAGTCTTAACTTCAAGCATTCAATACTATTCGAATAATTTCTCATACTATTCTAATGGTCTTGATGTTGGTTTTGAAAAGCTATTTGGATAACAGTTACAGTATTTGAATAGTGACCTTACTATTAGAATAGTCATCCTATTATCCGAATAATAAGTTTAGAAATTCACTTTGAGAACACAACCACTATTTGGATAATGCTCAGGCTATTCGAATACTTTTGTTTTTCAATTATGATTAGAAAAATTCTAATAGTCATACTAATCGAATAATCAAAGATTATCCGAATACTATAGACATGTACCCATGTATCTCTATTTGAATAGCTTATGCACTATCATGATAATCTTCTGTCAATTTGAATAGTCTAAGAGCTATCAGTGTAATTGCTGGTTGAAAGCAAGTATTACTATTCGAATAGTAAACATACTATTCAAATAGTCTCTAGTAAAAATCTTATGAATAGAAGTGCAGAGACAAATTAGAATAGACATAGATTTGTTATCATCAAAACCCTGAATCTAACATTCTCCCCTTTTTTGATGATGACAAAACCTAGTAATATTAAGTAGAGCAAAGGTAAATATTAATGAAAAGAAAAGAAATACAAATCAAGGAAAAATTCCCTGGTTCAATAAATTCTCATAAGAAATCAAAACAACATATGATAAGATAAATAATCTATTTTTTTAGGAAACCAAAGAACTCAGTGCTCTAAAAATTATGGTGATTTATGGTGAGGGTGGTTGAGGATGGCTCTCCCTCTTTTTGTCATTATCAGAAAGGTTGGGAGGAAAAGGAAGAGAGAAATCCAAAGGAGGAGGAGCTTCTCAGATAGGAGTAGGAGGAGGAGTTGAGGTGGAGGCCAAAGGGGGATCACAAGGAGTATGGAATTGATTGGAAGGAGGAGCAATGGTAAATGAAAGAAAGGAAGGAAGGGTAACTACAGAAATAGGTTGAAGGGTAAGGAGGCTAGGTTTCTCTGAGGATTCAGGTGGAGCAATATTTTCAGGATTAGGCACTTCCTGAGTAGCAATATTTTCAGGATTAGGCACTTCCTGAGTGTCTCCAGAAGAGCTAGAGGTAGACTATGGAGTTGTTTGAGGAAAGGTAGCAAGCTGGATCACTGGCTCCAGGTGGTTTCTTGGATGGTAAAATGGACACTTAAAGGTTCAAGGGGTGCAGGAGAGGTGGTTGGTGGTGGCTAAGTTGGAGGGGCAATAGGTAGATCAGTATAGTGAGGAACTGCAGTGTAGAGGCCTTGGTGAGAAGAGAACCAGTAATACATGTTTCTAAACTGTCAAGTCTATGCCTAATTTCTTATATTTGTTAGAGATAATTGGTTTGAAGATTGTATAGAGACTTAAAGTTCTCATTCACCCCACCAACTACTGCTCAAACTTGACTATGAATATCTTCCAATAAGAGTTTATTAGACCTCATGATTTGCTCTACCATAGGTTTGAGAGCTACCTGAATGTAGAGTTGAATGGAGGTTCCAAAAAATGAGGGAGAAGGAGAGGCAGCTCTAGAAGAATGAGCCTCATAAGTCTTAATAAGCTCAACCTCCACTCTCTATCTTTTTGATCGAGGCTCCTCAGGCATATCCAGTGGTAAAGGGATTTTCATCTTTCTTATATAAGTCTTGCCAAATTTACCAGTCTTCCTTGTTCTCCCTTTAAGTACCAGATGTTATTCATTTTGAGAAATAGGGACATAAGTTGAGGGAAGAGAACAGGAGTGGTTTTGTTGGATCCCAATAAGTACCTATCAATTTCTTGGTATATGAATTTGCCAACATTCAGCTTTAATTTAGAAATCAGACAAGCCAAAAAGTTGAAGTCTCTATTTAAAAAGAAGTTGAAGTTCTAGAATTTGTTGACAAAGGATCTTGAATAGATATACCACAAGATTCTTTGTTCATCATTGAGGCACATAAAGGAAAACTTCTTCATTTTGTCTTACTGGTTTAATGATTTGCTGAATCTGATCGTCAGTGTACTTAGGGACTATCAAATTTATCTTCATCATATCCAAGATAAGAGTTGAGGATAGAGGGTGATAGTTGTACTTTCTTCCCTCTCACAGTTGTCTCCAATCTTTCTTCAATCAATTCCTTCTTATTGCCTTTGATTTTGACAAAGTATAAGTTGGAATAGAAGGTTTTTACTATAGAGGGACTATATGATAAATCAATCTGAAACCACCTCTGGTAGTATACTAAGAACCCATACAGATTGAAACCAAGATTGTCTCTTAAGTAAGCCAGATCCACATATACTACAAGACATATAGGCTGAGAAGAAAAGAGATCCTTGTACCTTTTTTTCTCATCTGGCTGAAGAAGAATCCTAGTATTGAAGTCTGTAGGAGGCCCAGCTATCTCTTCCTCTATCAAGCTTCGAGATACTTTAGGAATACTTGTTTAAGATGGAGCTTAAGGAGTCTTGCTAGGCCCAGCTTCAATATTCTGTACATTGCCTTTGACTACATTCCTCACAGTTTTATCCAAACTATCACTCTCGGTAGAAGAACCAAGTGAGGATGCACTTGCAGTATCTTTATCTTTGGATTTTGAAATGGTTGTAGTATCTTTGGATATAGACCTTGTCTCCATAGGCTCTCTGATTACCACGCCTTTAGCTTGAGAGGGTCCTTTAAAAGGAGCATCAGCTACCTTTGGTATAAACTTCTTTGGAGTTTTCTAAGTAAGAGACTTCTTTAAAGATGACTTAGGAGGTAGAGTAACTTCTACTTTCTCAACATTGGCTCTTTTCGTTCTCATTCTAGATTTTCTGATATATATTGAAAGGTTAGGTTTTATGAGAATCTGAGAGATTTTGTGGATTTAGATGAAGAAATGGTGAGGTTTTGAGTAGGTTTTGATCGCAAAGGAGAGTCAAAGATAGTGAGAAGAATTTGTATACAGAGAGAAAAAGGAGTGGTATTCGAATAATGAGCAGAGAATGAATTTAGTTTCCTTATATTTAGATTTAGGAGTATTCGGATAGTTACATGAGTATTCGAATAGTGTGGGAGCTATTCGGATACTCATGAAATTATTTAAATAATAAGAGAATAAATATGTGTACCTGTATTCTGATAGTTCTGGTAGTATTTGAATACCCCTATCTTTGATGACTACAACTATTCGAATAGTTGTCAGAGTATTCGAATAGTTTCTGTTCATCTATAGCACTAATTATCTGTATAGAAAGAGTTGTATTTGGATAATTTTAATTGGTCTGTTTACCCATGTACTTTATTCGAATAGTACACAAGTTATTTGGATAGTCCTCTGTCTCTTGCTCCTTGTTGTATTCCAATAATGACTTTGGTATTCAGATACACTTCATTCCTGTGGAATATCAAGAGTTTATTCTATTCGAATAGAAATTGTCACTATTCGAATAATCATTTTGCAGTTAGAATTAAAATTATCTGAATAGAGCTTTGATTAATCGAATATAAGAAAAAAATTATTCTATTTGAATAGTATTCAGAGTTTTCGATTAGTTTGTAAAAAATAATTACTACCTTTAATTTGATAGGTCATTTAAGTTATTTAGAGTTGTACATAAAGAGTTATGTATTTTTGAAGTTAGCCCAATGAAATTAGCAAGTTTCTCTGACAGCGTCCAAAATAGAAATTCTGAGAATTATTGGCTTCCAGTTGGCTAAAGGCTATATTTTCCTCAAAAATAGGCTTAATAAGGGTCACATAGCCTTTGGAACCATACCAATTGTACTCTGTATAATTAGATATGAATTTTCAAAGTTTGATGAAAATTCTATCAACTTGTGCGAAAATCACCAAATGTCTGGGCAAAATAGTCATTTAGCTAGATTTAATCAAAAGCCCATAGTTTTCCCTTTCTCATGTGCTCTTGGAAGTCTAAATGAGGAAGCAAGGGAATTTAAATATTGGTTTATATTATGCTTCAATATGGAGGAATTGATGCCAAGTAAAATTGAGTTGAAAAGTTAACAATTGTAGGAAAATTAAAAGTAATATTGAGAAGGTAGAATCGTGATAATTCAAGAAGCCAACTTGATAATTGGAGGGCCTTCATTTCATCATGTATGGGCAAGAAGCAAAGGGAAACTAATGATTAAATTCCAAATGCCAAGTTGAAGTCAGTAAATCAAGCAAAAAAGCTAAAGTTTGAAAAGTCAAAAACTGTAGGTAAAATATAATATTTGAGGAGGTAAACTTGTGATAAATCAAGAAGCATTTTAACTCCTCTAATGGGAAAATATTTCGGTTAAATAAGTGGAGGAAGAGAAAAGAATATTTATGGCCCAAAAATAAAAAGATGAAGGCAAGAAAAAGTCAACAAATAACATGTGTGGAAATAGCAATTAAATATAATATCTTAAGGAGGTGGAAATGGATATTTTAAGAGCTCATTATCCTCCTCCAAGGCCTTACATTTTAGCCAACACATGAACAAAGAGAGAGAAAGAGTGTTGAAGAGAAAGAACACAAAGAAAGGGCTCAAGTCATTCAAGAAGCCATCTAGGTGAGTTTGGGTGCAAAATTCATGTAGTTTTGTCTCTAAATTCATGGCAATCTCTCTCTAATCTCTATGCCATCTTGAATAGCCTATGTAGCAAGACAAATCAAGAGGAAAGGAGAAAGAGGTGGATTAAAACATTAGATATGTGGATCCATCAAATCAAGAGGAAAAAGAAAGTCCAAGTGGGTTACTTTTGTAGGTGTTATCCGCTATCTATCTAACTAGTTAGTGGTATGCAGAGGATTAAATTGTTTATGAATAAAGACAAGGAAGTTTGAAATGAAAACTTTTATTTTGAGTGTGTTTATTTTAAAGATTTTGGCCTACTGAAACCCTTTCTTTGCCTTGGGTCTGAGAAGACAAGACACATAAAAAACCAACAATGAAGTAATCTGGTCTGGAAACGATAAAGTGCAATGTAACATTGCAAGCATTTTATGTGATGGGGTTCAAAGGAGAATATATATAAGCATAGGGCAAAAACAAAGGAAGAGCTTGTTCTTGTAAGCAGACTAAGCAATGTTACAGCCGAAACATATGAGAGAGAGAAAGAGCTGAAGGAGACAGAGTGGATAATCGAGGGAGACAAGCTCAGGAAGATGTGCACCAACTCAGCCCTGTAAGCCCAAAGCCCCAAACTATGCCAATAACTGAGAGACTTCTACCAAAATTGAGCAAACAATAAAGACTCAATACAAAGAAAAAAACAAGACTATAGGGACCTGATTCAAGATTGGGTGAAATTGTAAGGACTTGCAAATTAAATTTCCCAAACTTTTGATATCTGGTTTTTTTTGAAATTGGGTCGGTTCAAATTATCCATAAAAACTGCTTTACAACTAATTATTTCTTGATTATCTTTATTTATAATAATTCATAATTATATTTTTGAGTTTTGGGGTTAAATTAAGGAAAGGGAGAATGACAGAAAAATACCATTTGAACTTCAAAATCCTACTGACAAGAATAGTAATGGGATTGACAACGCAAATCTTTGTCAAATGACTAATTTAGAATTTTGAAGTTCAAATGGTATTTTTCTATCATTCTCCCTTAAGGAAATCCGTAAAAAGTCATTATTTGAAAATTTTATTGGTCACAAAAACTTAAATTTTAGTACAAGTATTTTCTAGGTGGAAAAGTTTCATCACACTAGCGACGAGTTGAAGAATGTAGGGATCGAATTGCAGATCAGGTGCCACTAAGGGTATAACTAATGCCCGTAGATCAAAAGGTCATTAGCAGCCGCACTCCCAACTCTGTTAATGGGAAACATAGTTAATTATGTCATGAACGAAGAGATCAGATGAATGAAATTAAATGGGAAATATTTACCCAAAAAAAAAGAGAAATTAAATGGAAAAATAATCCAGAATGGACCGACTTCGACAGGAAACAAATAGGGAGAATCCCAAATAAATACCATATGAAATTTCAAAACCCCAAAGGGTCTGTTAACATTTGTAAAGGACATGAAGATGACAAGAATCAAATTGGGATTTTAAAATGTTGATGAATCTACCATTATGCCCTTAGTTTTTAATTTAAAAAAAAGAGAAAGATGAGCCCCCCAAGTTTAGGTGTCCATGGTTCTCCCCTGGTCTGAATTGTGGCGGGAAAAAATAGAGGTCTAGTGATAAAGACAAAGACGATAGTGTGGAGGTGGTTGTGGTGGTTGAGGAAAGAATAAGAGAGGGAGTAAGGACGGAGGTGGTCGATGGTGGTTGAGAAGCATTTGAAGGAGGAAGGAATTGGCTGGGTGTTGTGGGTTCAAAGAGGTTGTATTAGGAGAGAAGATTTATGCAGCTGGAGGAAGAATTTGGTTGAGGATATTGGAGAAAGCCAGGAGGCTGAGGAAGAAGAAGGTGAATAATAGAGGACGGTGAACAGTAATGAGATTGACAAAATCTGTAACACTAGCAACATGTGTAAAGGATTGACACCAATTGAATAATGAGATTGACAAAATGAGTAATGAAATTGACACAAATATTGGTGAATATTGACTTACATGTTTTCATCAACAAACACTTTTGTCAAAACCTTTACAATCATTATCAAAACCATTACTAAACTTGTCAATTATATTACGAATTTTGGTGAAATGCCACAAACGTTGGTGAATCCTGACTTACATGAGAGGTGAAGGTGGACGAAGGTGAAGGAGTGGTTGTTGCCTTCGACCTCTTCCAAGCTCATCCCACAGTGTGATAGCTCTATTCTAAACTCATAAATTTTGATATGGTATTAACGAAATGTAAGACAACTTCACATAATACATAATGAGATTGACAAGTTTAGTAATGATTTTGACAATAATTGTAAATGTTTTGACAAAAGAGTTTGCTAATGAAAATATGTAAGTCAGGATTTACCAACATTTGTGGCATTTCACCAACATTTGTAATGGGATTGACAAGTTTAGTAATGGTTTTGACAATAATTGTAAAGGTTTTGACAAAAGCGTTTGCTGCTGAAAACATGCAAGTTAGGATTTACCAACATTTGTGTTAATCTCATTACTCATTTTGTCAATCTCATTACTCAATTGGTGTCAATCCTATACACATATTGCCAGTACTTATAGATTTTTTCAATCTCATTACATATTTTATCAATCTCATTACACATTTTGTCAATCTCATTACTGTTCACCTTCTTCTTCCTTAGCCTCCTGGCTTTCTCCAGTATCCTCAGCCAAACTCTTCCTCTAGTTGCATAAATCTTCTCTCCTAGCGCAACCTCTCCAACCCACAACACCCAACCAATTCCTTCCTCCTTCAAATGCTTCTCAACCGCCATTGACCACCTCCATCCTTACTCCCTCTCTTCTTCTTTCCTCAACCACCATTGACCATGCACCTCCACACTATTGTCTTTGTCTTTATCATTGAACCTCCATTTTTTCTGGCGACAATTCAAACCAGGGGAGTGCCGCGGACACCTGAACCCGGGGGGGCTCATGTTTCTTTTTTTTAATTTAAAAACTAAGGGCATAGTGGTAATTCATCATTTTAAAATTCCAATTTGATCCCTGTCACCTTTATGTCCTTTATAAATGTTAACAAACCTTTGGAGGTTTTGAAATTTCCTATGGTATTTATCTGGGATTCTCCCAAACAAATATATAGTGATTGTTGTTCTTAAATATATTAATGTAAATGGAAAAAAACTGTTTCAGCATTTAGCTTATTATTGTTCTTGATGAAAATGTTGTGGCAAAAAAACTTAAACGTAGATTGATTGAATCAGAATTTAAATTTTAGTTATCAATATCATGTATATATGCCTCGCCATCATTATCTTGGTTAACTATCAATTATTGCAAATTCAAAATATTTAATCAAATTTATTCTAAATACTCTACAATAAATATCAAACAAATTTTATTATAACGAATACGTATGCAACGATTATATATAGGGTTAATATTTATTATAATCTTTTGACCACCCGGTGTCCCGTGCTTTTTTTGATCCTCTTACTAGATATTTGAGCATCTGATTAATTAATCCAGATCAAGGCTTTGCGGCTAAGATGCATTTCCTTAAAGACTTTTTGAATAAGGTGAGATTTAAACTTAGTTCGCGCATTTTGTGGTCTAACTAATCCTCTACTAGACCAAGTACCCTTAGGTTATATATATAGGATTAATATTATTACTAGTCCTTATAATTTGAAGAATTTTGGTTTTGGACCCAGTAATTTTAAATAATTATTTTTAGTCATATAGTTTCATAAAGATTTGTTATGAGTTTCACGACTTGTCATTATACTTTTAACAAGTTTTGGTTTTGGGCTCTATACTAGAACTCAAATTAAGTCCTTATGAAATTATAGGGATCAAACTAACGAGTTGAAATTACATGGCCAAAACTAAAATTCGATCAAATTGTGAAAACCAACCATGATATTAATTGATATACATATATATGGCAATATGGGAGAGTAACCCCTCTTCTTACCTTCCCATCATTTCAAATTTTATAATTGTTATTATTTAAAATAGTTTAAAAATTCATGTTAAGTAATCGAAAAAATAATATTTAAAATAATATTAAACTAGGCTGGAGAGAACTCATTCTTATGGTTATAATTTTTATAAAAGAAATTTAAATTTTTAGGGGCTTTAATCCCTGACCCTACTAGAGTCTACCCTATTTGGGTATGTATATTCATCACATTACAACAATAAAAAGATTTTTAAGGGGAATTATCCTTAGAATTTAATCCTACTCCAACTAATTGGTAAAAAAAAAAGTGCATCCCAAAGCTAGCTAGGACTAATGTAATGTTATGACTATTTGTGTCATGAAATCGGACTTAATGTAATGAAATATAATGTAATATAATGGAAACTAATGTAATAATGATTATATTAGTTTTTTTTATTTGTCATTAAAAAAAATGATGCATATACATAAAAACGTTTGGTTGGATTATATCGAACATAAAATATATATTAGAATAATATAGTAAAAGACAAAATTACCCTTGTCTATACATATATGTATAATGTACACATTGAGTTCATGATAATTTTTTTTTTTCATTTTGTGCAATGTACACATTGGGATCATAGTAATTTCATAATATTTAATGGTGGAAATATTATACAATGAACATGTTGGGTTCATGATAATTGTTTAATATTCAATGATAGGAAAAGTATTTAGTGGGATATTTTAATATTTTTTTAACAGTGGAATATAATTTTTTTAATTTTTAATGGGGAATATTTCTTAAATTTCTACATTATCAAATAATTTTTAATATTTAATGGTGGTAAGTAAAATTATTTAATATTTAACCGTATTTTATGAGTGGGTAATTTGGTCAATTTAAAAAATTATAGTTACAATAGTATCATTTTCACTTGATTACAAGATGTCTGTATTCTCAATCATCAATCCTAACAATGTAATCTTGATTACATTATTTAAGATTACAAATATAATCCTCTTTACATTACATAAACACAATCAAATAATGTAATCGGTTTGTTACATCAGGATTACATGTAATCCTCTCTCATGGAATCGAACCAACTAAGTTACAAGTGACCTGTTGCCAGTAAAAATACAAAATAAATAGATGTTTTAAAAAAATTAAAAAATGAAATAAAATTTATTTACTAACAACATAAAAATAAAGGCTTAAAAGTTTGGGAAAATCGCTAGTAAATACTAAATAGTGAAGTTAATTGCTATTTACCACCAGCAACCACAGGGTATTGAACTGTCATTAATATTGAACATAAAAAGACCAAAAAGCCCTTAGTTTATTTTGGAAAGCTGACACTATAGGAAGAAGCAAATGATAAAATTTATCACAGTGGCTTGTTGTGCTATCATGTTTGGAAGAGTGCGGTGATTTGAGTCTGCTGTTGTGGCCGTTGATTACTGTGGAGTCCGTCGGAGGTCAATCACTGTGGAGTCAGTCGATCACTCTGAAGCCCTTCTTCATATTTCAGTTTTTGATGGAGGTGATGATTTTTATATTGGTTGTGGAACTTAGTATTGTGCATTATTGTGTATGTGAGTAAGGAAATAGTAAATATAATTGTAGGTTCCCTAAATATTATGAGTTTGGCCATTGTTATGAAGTTTTTTATTTTTGTTGATGGGGATTTATGTATTGTGTATTGTGTATCGTGTATCGTGTATCGTGTATCATGTATCTTGTATTGCGTATTGGGTATTGTTGCCTGATTGTTGGAGGAAATAATAATATTGCAATAGAGATTCACATGTGATAGCCATTATGTGCAATTGATCTTCTATTTTTGGGCGATAGATCTTCCCATACGTAACCAATGGTCATCCACGATATGTGAAAAAGATGATTCATTATGTGCTAATGATATTCCGTTTTGTGTATATGATCTTCCATATATGGTATTGTTGCTCAATTGTTGCTGGAAGTAATAATTCTTTTCTTTGTTTGGGTAATATTGCTTGCTGGTTTTGATGAAACTGAGTTCAAAGGAATTATGTGGTGTTGTCTTTGCAGTGTTGAATGCTTTGGAAAAAAATCTTCAATGAAGCAGTTCGACTGTGCATGTTTTATTGCATATTAGTTTAGTATAGGTGAAACTATAATTACATATTGACTAGTTTATTATAGGTCAAACATATTGTAAAATTTAGATTAGTTGACATTAAAGACATATTTTTACAGGTCTAGAGTTAATGTGATAAATAAAGTACAAAAGGAAATATATTGCTTCTTCCACATAAGTGGGAAGATTGTCACTGATCAAGGGAGGACTCAATATGTGGGTGGGAGAGCAAATGGAAGAATGGTAAGAGAAGGAATGTCTCGCAATGAGCTTAGAAGAACAATATGTTCATGTCTTGGTATTAAAGGTAAAGTATTGCATTTAAGGTGCACACTGTCAACATTAGATGAAAATACCATTGTAGGCATTGAGGATGATGAATGAGTGCAACAAATAGTAAAATTTAATGACAAATGTGCACATTTATATATAGTTGAAGATGTTAGTGAGTTGATAGAAGAAGAACAACCAATGATAATTTCAGAAAGGTCAATTACATGAATATTTACTAGTGTTTTGAAGTGGTAGGGAAGAATGAGTTATTAACTGACAATAAATTTTGATGTGGGTTAGAGACCATGAAAGGATCGTATGGGTTATGTACTATTGGATTGTCATCAAGGAGGATATCAGAAGACCTTCCATACATAATTCAAAGTGCACATACACCTATCCCTGAGCATGGTGCTGAGAAGTGCAACGAAATTGCTTTCAGGTCCTCCAAAGAGGTTTACAAATGTTGTTGAGTTCAAAGATGCACTATACAAGTATAGTTTGGTACACAAATTTGCATACAAATATGTGAGCAATTGTGCAAGTAAGATGATAGTGAGGTGTAAAGTGGAGGCGTGTCCATGAAAAATTACAGCATACCAAGTGGGGGAGGAAGAGTGTAGCTTCTTACATGTGGTTACATTTGTGGAAAAACATAATCACTCAACACAGGAAAATTTGATCATACAACGCAAATCAACTGCCACCTTGACTACTTCCATAATCAAAGATGGATTGAGGGGTTGTTTAGAAAAGCCACCTCACGAGATAAGGCCTGAGGTTTATAGGGAATATGGTTTATCAATGTCTTATGATCAAGCGTGGAAAGGTAAAGAGAAAGCATTGGCAGAGATACAGGGAGAATCAGACAAATCATACATATTGCATCCTTGGTATTGCAGAAGACTAATGGAAGTAGACCCGAGGACAGTGGCAAAATGGGAAACGTTTGCTGACCATACATTTACTAGGTTATTCATCGCATATGAATGTTGTGTGGAAGGATTCTTGGTAGGATGCAGGCCAATTCTGTATGTTGATGGAACTCACCTCAGTGGGCCATACCGTGGGACCATGTTATCTGCATCATCACTTGTTGTAATTATAAATATTAATCTTGTATATATATAGTAGCACCACTCTCTATAAAAGAACTACTATATATATGACATAATATGAACATCTTTATGTTTCCACCATATGGTGTCAACATAATTTGCATTATTATAGTCACTTACATTAGGTGTGAAATATTGGGTGTTCAATAATGTTGGCAAAGATATAGTGCAAAGGGCAAATTGTTTGCATATCAAGGAAGATCAGTTGTACTCATGGAACAACAATTTAAGAATGCAAGGGAAGAGGATCTACACAGATGAAAGAGCTTTTGCACACCATGGAAGATCATTTACACATCATGGAACATTCTTTGCACCATGCACAAAACGGAAGATCAATTAAACAAAATGGAAGATCAATTGCACATAACGGAAGATCATTGGCACATAATAGATCATCCTTTGGACATATCGTGGAGAACCATTGGCCACGTATGAAAAAGATCCATCACACAAAACGGAAGATCAATTGCACAAAACAGAAGATTAATTGCACACAAAGGAAGATCATTGGCACATAATGGATCATCCTTTACATATATTGTGGATGACCATTGGGTACGTATGGAAAAGATCCATCACACAAAACGGAAGATCAATTGCACAAAACGGAAGATTAATTGCACAAAAAGGAAGATCATTGGCACATAATGGATCATCTTTTGCACATATCGTGGATGACTATTGGGCACGTATGGAAAAGATCCATCGCTCTTTTTACGGAAGATCAATTACACATCATGGAAGAGTAATTGCCCAACACGGAAGATAATTTGCACGTCATAGAAGATACATTGCACATATTGCGGATCATTGGGAATACAAGGAAAAGATCCATTGCACAAAACGGAAGATCAATTGCACACAATGGAAGATCAATTGCACATCATGGAAGATCCATTGCACACAACGGAAGCTCAATCGCACATCATGGAAGATCAATTGAACACAATGGAAGCTCAATCGCACATCATAGAAGATCAATTGTACACAACGGAAGTTGAATCGAATATCATGGAAAATCAATTGAACATGTTTTGCACGTATGGAAGACTTTATCAACATTTGGATGATCTAGTACGTAACGTGTACATTGCACAGCAACTTTTTATTTAACAAAGTCATATATATAGACATAGTTTACTTTGTTGCAAAACGAAATACAAACGTCCCTACTTTGTAGTTACAACATAAATGAAAAAAAACTACTTTGTCTTCTTCTTAGATCTCCAAACTTCAATGCTACGCATTATCACTTCCCGTTGTTTGTTCTTCACATGGGTAACTAGCCACTACACCACATCCACCCTCTTTTGATCCATGTCTTCCTAAACATAAAAGATTTAAGTTAGATCCAATTATATTGTAGCATTTAATGTAAAAATTTACTCACATTAGGCATTGTGAAACCATTCCACTCAGGCCTCCTAATATTTTCGCACATTTGCAGCCAAGATATCACATACATTCCACAATCCCATCTACACAGACATTATATGCAAGACAGTTACAACATCTGAGAGTTATATATGCAGCAGAAAGTATGAATGCAACCCAAATTAGACTTACAGGTCACAAATAACAAGCTTAGTGCACTGGATAGATGTGAGAAAGCAAGTTCAAGTACCAAGTTGGCGAAGTATGCTATGCACTAGTAAGCTCCAAACAAGTCAAGAGTTTAGAACTCTTACAAACTCAAAGAAATAATGAAGATAGCAATGAATAGGTAGAAATCACAGAAGAAGTGCCAAAAATTTTCAGAAAATCCCAAGTAGACAATCCATCTAGTGGAACTCAAGTGCCAAACTTGTATGTTTAGTATTGAGAATCAGTACGATCCTCTCATTTTGAAAGTAGAGTGATTGAGCTCAGCAATTAGGGATAATACAAGTCTCAAGTAAACATTTGATGATTCCATTGCTGACATCCTTTAGATAAATTGTATATTGCACCTGAATTGTGATTTTGCACTTTTGCAGTTTTAGGCTAAGAAGTGAGAACTAATGAATATTGCTTTATTTCAGTAAACTATTTCTTGGTACAAACAGATGTTATCCAGAACCACTAATGATGTAATTTATTTATGCAGAATATTCATTTTGGGGTGCATGAAAATTATTTCATGGGCACACCTTATGTTCCTATTTATATAAAACTTCCAATACGTATCTCCTATTTGCTGCTGTAATCTTTTTGTTTTTGTGTTAAACCTACATAATAATAGTTGTCCAATTTTTCCCCCAAAACAACAAACAACATATTCTCAGGTTTTGTTTTCAAGTCATTGACTGCTTTAGACCTTTCACATTCTAAGGTCTGCCTATAGGGAACTTTTCGACATTGTTAGAGAAATCAAGTTGAAGTTGCAGGTATTTTTAATTGCTCCAAGACATCTATCTAATTGCTTCAGTACGTATCCCTAACGTTGGATTAAAGATCGATCAAAGCTGTCTTTGGAAAAGGAAGTAACCTTACTTGAATGAGGGAGGCAGTAAGGTTAGAGGAGCAAGCGATGGTCACTTAAGGACTAGGAGGAAGCGGTGGTGACCACTGGAAGAGAAGCCAGAGACGACGCTGCCGAACGATACGAGCTTGACGGCTGGCTGAGGAGACGACCCAACGAGACGGCTGAGGAGACACTAAAGAATGCCGAAAATGGAAGAGGAAGAAGGGATTCGCTGAAGGTTTTGCCTGAAATTTCTCACCAAACAAATAAAGAAAAGGCAGAGATCAACACAGCCTTAATGTTGCAAAATGCTGAGCATCCGTGCATTTTCTCCAAACTCCTGTCTAAAATCGTCTTGTCAAACTAAGGGCTTTTTGGTCTTTTTATATTCAATATTAATAACAATTTAGTACCCTGTGGTTGTTAGCGGCAAATAGCAATTAACTTCACTATTTGGTATTTATTAGCAATTTTCCCTAAAAATTTTGACCTCTCCCAATGCTTCCTCCTCCTTACCATAAAATAATTTATTTATTATCTAGTGCTCAAAATATTCTTTCACGTTAGGAAATTAATTCAGATATATGCTGATGAGTGAGAGTTGGGAAAAAAATGCAAATATAATTAATTATTTTTATAATAAAAAAAATATAGAATCCGAAACCACTGTGAGCTTTTTGAGGGAAGAAGCCAAAAGAGTCAAACGACTGTAAAAAGCCTACTGATCAGAAATGGCCCGAACCCTACACCCTAGCAACCGCAAAACCTAATACCACTTTACTCTGATTTCATTCCATGGAATTCTAAGAAGACCGAGTCATCATCTTTTTGAACTCCTCAAAATTCACATTACCATCGCCATCTTCGTCCACGGCGCTGATCATCCTCCGGCAGTCACTCAGGGAACACTTCTCCCCCAACTTCCTCATCACCGAGTGCAACTCAACCGCCGATATCACTCCGTTCTTGTCCAGGTCGTACAGATGGAAAGCGTCCCGGAGCTCCTCGTCGTCGTCGGCACTGGCTTTGGCTCCGGCGCAGTGGAACTCGGCGAATTCCTTTAAGTCTATGAAGCCGTCGCCGTCCTTGTCCATCTCGTTCATCATATGGTTCACCTCCTCCGGCGTCGTTTTGGTTCCCAAAGTCTGTAGCATCTCCATGAGCTCGTCGGAGGAGATTTTTCCGTCGCCGTTCTTGTCGAACTTGTTAAAAATCGCTTGCACCTCGTTGTCCATGGCAAAGAGAAGGAAATTTTCAGAATCGTCTGAACCTTACAGAGCGAAAGAGAGTTTCAAAACTTCCGCATTTGAGCGAGTCAATTATCATACCAATCTCCAACCCAACACACACACACTCATAGGGGGGAAATAAAATAATAATAATAAATTTAAACCAATCTATTTTTAAATCAAATCAATCAGCATTAAATGGGAATCAGATTTTAAAAGATCTTGTGCGCGTGGTAATTTGAAAATTTAAATCTAAATCTTAATGAATCTGTAGTTAATACTTTTTAAATAGAAATTTATATTTATATCTTTGATAAGTTATTAAACTTTTGATAAGATATCTTGATTGAATAAGATAAGATTTATTGTATATTTTCAAAATTTAACTATCATTAATTCAATATGATAGCATTTCCAAAATTAAGAACAATGAATCTGATCACAATAAAAATTAAATACTATTTTCGCCCAAAACAAAACAAAAGTCGTGATATCCTATATTAAATTCGGAATCAATCAAGATAAAGCGGTTTGAATCTGATGCACAATATACATTATATTGCAATAAATTAGTTTCCAAAATAAAAATGAATTAAAATTAAGTACATTGACTTACAAAATGTTTATTTGATTTGATTAACAAATAAATAAATTAGATATTGATTATAAAAAAAATTAATAAATTAGATTTTTTAAAATAAATCACAATAAATTATTGAATTGATTAATTAATTATTACTTTATGAGCATTATACATCCCTCCCTATCTATATATCTATCTAATTACCTAATTAAATTATATCTATAAAGGTTAAGGGGCAAAACTAACCTTAAACTTTTTTTAAAAATACTCCCACCATCATAAACTTTTTTTTTGTGTAAAAGTAATCATAAACTTTTAAAAATGGTGCAAAAGTAACCATGAACTTTCAAAAAATGGGCAAAAGTGACACTACCGTTAACGGCCGTTTACTCAAAAGTTTTTAAGGGGCAAAAATATTCATAAACTATTCTCAAAAGTGCACTCACCACCAAAAACTTATTTTTTTTTTTTGTAAAAGTAACCATAAACTTTAAAAAATAGGACAAAAGTGAGGGTTCTCTTACTCTATTCAAATGTCATCTTTTGATTGTTTTAAGTCCAGGAAAATAGCACCTCTACTTGTCCACCATAATTTTTCCAAACCAAATATTGAAAAACTAATCTTCAATGAAGATAACGTCATTATCCTACTCTCACCGACATGCCGTAAATGGAATTGTTCATATCCATGATGTTGTAAACGCAGTTGTCAAAATTGTTGATGGGGAAGGATCTCAACAATTCCATTTACTGCACGTCGTGAGAGTAGGATAGCAATGTCATCTTCATTGAAGATGAGTTTTTCAATTTTTGGCTTGGAAAAATCATGGAGGACAAATCAATGTGTTTTTTTCTAGACTTAGAATAATCAAAAGATTACATTTGAATCCAGTAAGATAACCTTCACTTTTGCCCCATTTTTGAAAATTTATGGCTATTTTTGCACAAAAAAAAAAGTTTATGGTGGTGAATGCACTCTTGAGAAAAGTTTGTTGGTATTTTTGCCCCTTAAAAACTTTTGAATAAATGGTCGTTAACGGTAGTGTCACTTTTATTCCTTTTTTAAAAGTTCATGGTTACTTTTGTATTATTTTTAAAAGTTCATGGTTACTTTTATATCAGAAAAGAATTTATGGTGCTAGGTGCACTTTTGAGAAAAGTTTAAGGGTAATTTTACCCCTTAACCCTATCTATAAAATCAGTATACAAAAATGACCATTGTTAAATGGCAATGTATGCTGCCACTTAGGATGCTCAAATTCTAAATAAATCCTTATTTAAGAGCTCCATCTTATCTAAATTCTAAACCAACTCATTTTGTTTTAATTATACATTGTAGATGAGTCATCTAGAGAAATTCAAAATTTATTATCTTTAAAACCTGAACTTCTTAAGTTGGAAAGAAATTTCATTTTTTTTCTAAATTAAGATGCTTATATAAATATCATGAAATTTGGATTTTCTAAATGACTCATCTGCTATGTAACGCTTGTGGAATATGCAAGTATTTTTTCAAATCTATCCATCGGTGTGGGATCCACTGATTTCATTATGAAAGCCACGTGGGAAATATTACTCTACTCTGTTTTGTAAATGAGCCAATGAGGCACTTCTGTTGGCGGAACCAAAAAAAAAAACAGACACTTTGATCTATGCAGGGCCTAGAAGAAAAATGACTCAATCCACCAACTATTGATTTTAATTGCAACTTGGTGAATTGATCACTTGACCGGTTCAGACAGAACCGATGGCCCGTTGAATTGATCACTCCACTCGTCCAGTTAATCAACCTAAATTAGAAAGCAATTTATCTATGAGCAACTTACTTGGCCTATGTTAACCCGGTCGACCCAGCGCGTTGTATACAAAATAGTCGGATTGGACTTTATTTAATATTTTTCCTCTTGCTAAGGTCAATTGAGTTAAAAAAACACAGTCCGTCAGATTTATGGTATATTATTAGTTCCACTTTGTTAGATTATGTATTATTTATGCACGGATGTTCCATTGCTTGTTGGTTAGTGTTTTTTCATTTGAATGTTACTTTTTCCAAGGTTATATATGAAATTTTTGTATATTTTAGAAAGATCATATTATTTTAAACCATGATTGGTTTGAATTAACCCTTAACTAACGATTCTGTCACCAAAAAATTTTTGCAAGTTGGTCTTCTATGGGTTACGATTATGGCGGGTTAGGTTTTTCAAGAATATAATCTAAAAACTTATAACTGATAATAAAAATATGACTTTTTTTTCTTTTTTTTGGTAATAAACAGGGGCTAAGCCCATTAACTAATCAGAAATTCTTCGAGGGAGCATGCGTCCCTCACGATCTTCTTGCAGAACTTGTTCAACCAACATTGGTGGCCTCTTCCATACTGTTTTCCGATCAGGAAGCTTCAGACTTAAGTCCGCTAAAGCATCTGCTACACGATTAGCCTCCCGATATACATGATTGATATGCACTTGCCAATCTCTTTCCAGTAACTCTCTAATGTTTTGAAGATGCACTTGACACCCTGTCATGTTTAGTCTTTGGTTAATGGCTTCAACTACTCGCTGAGCGCTACTTTCAACTTCAATAAATCTGAATCCCAAGTCCCAACATAATAGCAACTCCTCAACTATAGCATACGCTTCAGTTGCATCAGAGACAAATTCCATCAGCTTTACTGAGAATCCTCCAAGCTATACCCCTTTGTTTCCTCTTATAACTCCTCCACAGCCTACTCCTGCTTGCACCGACCAGACACCATCAACATTTAGCTTGCATCACCCCCTCTGCGACAGCTTCCATGATATCATTTCTACTCTGTCACTCAGTGGACATAGATTATCCCCTCCCCACTTCTCTTTATAATATATGAGGCATTTTCTGATGCTTTATGCTGCATTATGTAGTAATCCCTCCTCCTGTTCATGAACCTATGCATTTCGCTATTTCCACAGGTTCCAACATCCAACTGCAAAACTTCTGGCCAGTCGCTTTCCTCTACAATTTTACATGATCCCAATAGGTTAGCTTTAAGCTAGTTATACTAGTTTGCAGAGAAAAACTTATTCCAGTTACTCTTTAGCACTAATCGTTTCTAGACAACAACTACATATGGGCAGTCTCTTAACACATGAGCATGATCTTCTACTGCTAATCTACACACTTCACACGTACCATCTGTGCCATCCCATGAGTCTAAAGACTTTTAGTAGGTAGTCATTTAAGTGCAACGAGCCACGTGAATATGCGGACCCTATCTGGTACTTGCAGTTGCCATATGTAATTCCACCTGGTTCTACTATGATCCCAAGGCTCATTGAGAAGCCATTTGTATGTGCGAGAGATCGTGAAGTTACCGTTGGCATACAGTTTACAAATAAAGCGTTCAACCTCTTCAGGTTCTTTCTCACTATCTCGATGCTCTTTGTATTTGTCATACAACTTCACTACTTCTTTCCAGAGCTTCGAATCTCCACTCTTAGCTATTAAAATGTCCTTTAGCCTTTCTTGCCTGCCATATTTTCCATAAAGGACTTGGACCCAAAGACTTTCAGGTTCATTATTCATTCGCCAGAGCAGCTTCATTAAGAATGCGTCATTCATTAAATCAAGTGATTTTATTCCCATGTTAGAGCAAGCGTTTCACCCAAGAAGGGGGTGAATTGGGTGATACTAAAAATTTCATTGCAAATATAAACCTTGATGGTGAATATAAAGCAGTAAATAGTAAGGAGAAATATCACTGAAGTGTACACCAGGAGTTATACTTGTTCGGCCACAACCACTTTGACCTAGGTCCAGTCCTTAGAGCTTCTCTGAGAGTTTCACTATAATTTTCAAGATTCAGTGGATTCTTGGCATCTCGGTACAAGCAAGTTCCTTCGCCTGGACACTCGCTCCCCCTTACAAGTTGTAATCCAATCCCAACTCAAGGTTCCACAACCTTAAGCTACCTCAATAACAAATATTGAGTTTGAATGAAATATCTCTCTTACAGAGTGAATAAGAATAACTGAAGTACAGAATTACAAGTATGTGTAAAAACAGAGTATTGAACGTGAACTTGATAATGCGTTCGTGTGTCACTACTACAAAAAGGGTAAAAGGTGGCACACATTTTGTGGCACTTCTTTAAACAAGTGCCACAGCTTCTCTCTTTTTTTTTTACCTCTATAATTTTTTTTTTAATTTTGGGTACCAGCTGTGGCGCCTAATAGATTAAGTGCCACAATTGAGGAGGCCTAGTGTGACGCCTGCCTACGCAGGTGCCACACTTGGGGCCATGAAAGCAGCTGTGGCGCCTAACCCACCAAGCGCCACAGCTACAGCATTGATTTTTTTTTTAAAAAAAAAATGGGCATGTGTAGCGCCTAAATAAATAGGCGCCACACATGATAATTTCTTCATCAGCTGTGGTGCCTAAGCATTAGGCGCCACAGCTGATGAAAGGCAATGTGTGGCGCCTAATTATTTAGGCACCATACTTGCCCACTTTTTTTTAAAAAAAATTCAAATTGATAGTGTATCTCTTAATTATTTCATTTCCCGCGTAGTGGTCCTGTGTCCGCCCCCTATTCCTTCTCTTTTTGACTACTACTCCACTTTAATTATTTAACTACTCTCTCCTCCATTAAACTACTTTCCTTTTCTCATCTTCTTAGTGGATCCGTTGGCCCCCTCCCTCCATTTCCTATCATCTTCACACTAAAAAACACACCCACACGCTCACTCGTCACTCAAGCTAGCATCACCAACGTGGTCTCCCACTCCCTACGTTGGTCAATTAATAGATTTGTAAGAAGAAGACTATTTCATTTTAGCTTGCTTTGTTTAAATTTTTTTTTAGTCAAGATAAACCGTAATATAACGTTTGCCTTTTTGTTCCTAATTTAATAGGAAAGAATGAAAACCTAGCTTGTTTTGTTTGCCTTTTTGCTTTGTTTAAATTTTTTTTCCGACAAGCTTGCGTTTTTTAGTAATCTTTTAATTTACTTAATTAGTTGTTGATGTACTGTGTTCACATATCAAGTTCTTGTATTGTGATATTTTTTATGTTAGCTTTGGAGAGTATTAATGTAAGAACATTATTGTTGGGGAACTTGAATTTTAAATGTGAAAATTATATATATATATATATAATAGGTTGAAATATAAAATAGAAAGATTGACAATTTGTGGAGATGATAAACATGAAAGCCACTCATTTTATATAAAACTTCACAATCAGGAAGCATAAAAAAGGGCCACAGGAAAAAAAAGAAGAAAAAGAAGAAAAAAGAAAAAAAAAAGAAAAAAAAAGGGACCCTCCTGTGGCGCTTGTTTGAGCAAGCGCCACAGGAGGGGGGCCTCTTGTGGCGCTTGCTCGAGCAAGCGCCACAGGAGGGGGGCCTCTTGTGGCGCTTGCTCCAGCAAGCGCCACAGCAGGGGGGTCCTACTGTGGCGCTTGCTCAAGCAAGCGCCACAGGAGGCCCCCCTCCTGTGGCGCTTCCTCCAACAAGCGCCACATGAAGGCGACCGATCAAAAGTAACATCTACATTAGACTCTGGATCGGTGAAAAGTACATGAGTCTGTGGATGAAGAGGTGAGGTATGAGTGGTCTCAGGAGGCACCCCGGAAGATGAAGAGGGAAAATGTGAGTGCAGGAAGGTCTCCATATTAGTGATCCTCTGTGACATCTCATCCTGAGTTTTGAACATCAGTTCAAAATTCAGATTGGCCTTGTCAACCAGATTGATGACTTGTGCTTCCATTTTCTCCACAAGCTTCTCATATTCACTCACTAACTCCTTCTTCAAACTTGATACAGCTTGATTAATTGCCTCAGTCATATGATTGGACAGAGAGGCATTAAGAAAGGAAGGAGGAGGAATAGGACCTTGAGCAGATGATTGTGCCTCATCACCTCTGGATGGAGTGGCTTCCCTCTTGGATGTGGCTTTGGTCTGACTCACCGGAAGATTGATACCCATGTGAGTTAACTGAGTCTTACCAAACCTTGAGATGAGTACCCTTTCAGTTCCTTCCAAATACCAAATTTTGTTTTTCATCAGAATGAAAGAAACAAGCTGAGGGTATGGTATGGTTGTGGATCTTGTTGAAGAAAATCGAAACCTTCTCATCTCATTAAAAATAATCTCCCCCACATTCCTTTGTTGCCCGGCAACCAAAGAAGCCAACAAATAATAATCCTTTTGAGCAAAGTGGGTAAAATTTTTGGACTTATTGACTATGCTCCGGGAATATATATAATGAAGGACTCTGTGAATATCAGGCATATCAATAGGTTTGAAAATGAGGGGGCCAATGGGATCTTTTGGTCTCAGAATTTTAAAAACTTCATTGGCAGAGAAAGAGGGTGGATCAGGAGGAGGTGCAACATAACCAAGTAAGTTATTTATGATCTTGGCAGAAATCATAATAAATTTTCCTCTAACAGTAGTAGATACTGCTTCTTCAATCAATTCACCAGATCTAGACTTAATATTATGAGACTTCATGTTGCAATAAAAGGTTTTCACAACAGTGGGAGAATATGGCAAATGGATATCTAGCTAGGGAGCATAGTATTGAAGATAAGGGTATAAATCCAAGTGACAATTCTTTTTCAAGTAATCCAGATCCACATATACCACAGGACAGAAATGTCTATGTTTAAATTCATCATCATATACCTTCTGAGGCAAGGCCTTAAGTTCATCAACATTGAATCCCTCAGGAGGACTGGTGAGTTGGTCATCCACTGGTGCTTGAGAGGCAGAAGGTGCTCCTGAAGCAGAGGCACTTGGTTGCCTATCTTGATGTGAACTTGAAACACCGGCTTGAGAAGCAATCTTCCCAACTATCTTGTCCAGTTTGGATTTCTCTATTGCTTCCCGGAGTTGTCTACTGAAGGTATCCCCAGAAGAAGAAGATGATTGGGGTTGTTCTGACTCCTTCTTCTTCCCCTTTCCTTGAACCTCTTTGGATTGAGACCGGGTGATTATAGGTTCCTTGAACACCACTCCCTTTGGTTTCTTTTGAGGAGGTTGATCTTTCTTTGAAACCTGAGGTTTTGGGTGAGGTTTCTTAGCTGAAGTCCTCTTTTTGGTTTTGGGCTTAGGAGGTGGTGACGGTGAGGAAGAGATTTTTGGAGAGGGAGGTGTTGGTTCAGGGGTACCAGATACACTGGCAGCAGAATGAGTAGGAGAAGGAGATTGAGATCTTTGAGGAATAGAAGGTATTTTGGTTCTTGCCATTGTAGAGAAAGTGGAAGAGAAGCAAAAACTCTTAGTTTTGAAGGAAAAGAAAACGGAGATTAGGGCAAGAATGAGAAATGCAGAGGGTAAGAATCACCTTTTATAGAGGATTGAAGAGTTGTAACGGTGATTTGAGGCAAATGGACGCGATTGATTGAAGAGAAACGGTTGAAGGTGAAGAGTTGTGACCTTCGAGTGAGCGAGCACCTCGGGTGAGAGCAGGAAGTGCGACGTTCTGAGCTCCCCCGTAACTGATATAAGTGACAATGCTCGAGCATGAACCCTAGTGCTCGAGTGATGTTCATACTGTGCTCGAGTGTGTTCTATCTGTGCTCGAGTGATGTTCTGGAAAATTAATAAAATGTGTAAAACGTACCTGGATTGTGAATTTCTTGACATATCTTGTGTCTTTGTACTCAAATCCTCCAAGATCATTTGAGTAACCATGATTTGGATAGCTTTTGAAAGGAAATTCTTCTTCTTCACTCGAGCAGGCACTCCTCACTTCAAGCATGTTCATATCATGCTCGAGTGAGAGTTCCTCACTCGCGAGTGAGTTCGATTCTCACTGTTACTTTTGATATAGTCTCTTGATATTCTCATCTCCTCTGTTAACCTCTGTTTTTCATGTCATAAAGCAGAGCATTTTTAATAGTGCTGTGCTCAAGCAGAGCTGCTTGTGCTCGAGTGACACAGCTCATCACTCGAGCAGCACCCTCAGTGCTTGAGTGACGGTCCTGCAAAAACAAATTTTGAACACTCCAATGCTAAAGTCAGTATGGTTATCATCAAAAGAAACATTTAATTAAAATATTTAACAAGAAAACTCACAACTCATTGGGATTAACCATTCCCAATTCTCTTCGAATATATAGGAATTGATCTTTTGCAATTGGCTTTGTGAAAATATCCGCAAGTTGAAGATGAGTTGGTATGAATTCCACTTTGACATCTCTCTTTTGAACATGATCTCGAATGAAGTGATGTCGAATGTCTATATGCTTGGTCCTTGAATGTTGTACAGGATTCTTTGCCAAGCTTATCGTGCTAGTGTTATCACAATAAATTGGAATTTCTTTTAAATAAATTCCCAAATCTTGAAGTTGTTGTTTTAACCATAGCACTTGAGAACAGCAACCTGCCACAGCTATATATTCAGCTTCAGTTGAAGATAATGAAACTGTGTTCTGCTTCTTGCTGAACCATGACACTAGAGAGCCTCCGAGAAATTGACATTGACCACTGGTACTCTTTCAGTCAGTTTTATATCCACCGTGATCTGAATCTGAATATGCCATTAAATACTCGTTCCCTCTTTTCGGATACCAAAGACCAAGCTCTGAAGTATCTCTTAGATATTTGAAAATTCTTTTTACTGTCTCTGCATGAGATACCTTAGGATTGGATTGATACCTTGCACACATTCCTACACTGAACTGAATATCTGGCCTGCTTGCTGTGAGATAGAGTAATGAACCAATCATTCCTCTATACTTTGTGATGTTGAAGCTAGGTCCCTTTACATCAGCATCCAACAACGTTGTAGAACTCATTGGAGTATCAGCTCAGTTAGCATTATCTAATCCATATTTCTTCAACAACTCTTTCAAATACTTTGTCTGAGATATAAATATGCCATTCTTCTTTTATTTGATCTGAAGTCCAAGAAAGAAGTTCAATTCTCCCATCATGGACATTTCAAATTCTCCCTGCATAATCTTAGAAAATTCTTGACACATAGATTCGTTAGTAGCACCAAAAATAATATCATCAACATAAATTTGAACAATTAGAACATCATTTTTGTTATGTTTGAAGAATAAAGTTGTATCAACTTTACCTCTGACAAAACCTTGATCAAGAAGAAATTTGCTTAGTCTTTCATACCAAGCTCTGGGTGCTTGTTTCAAACCATATAATGCTTTCTTAAGTTTAAAGACATGATCAGGTTTTGTTTCATCTTCAAAACCAGGAGGCTGTTCTACACATACTTCCTCCATAATATACCATTTAGAAAAGCGCTTTTCACATCCATTTGATAAAGTTTAAAACTTTTGATGCAAGCAAAGGCTAGGAGTACTCGTATTGCTTCCAATCTTGCCACTGGAGCATATGTTTCCTCATAATCAATACCTTCTTCTTGATTATAGCCCTTGGCTACCAATCTTGCTTTATTTCTCACAATGATTGCTGATTCATCAAGTTTGTTTTTGAAAACCCATTTAGTCCCTATAACCGTATGATCTTTAGGTCGAGGAACTAAATCCCAAACTTGATTTCTTTGAAATTGATTTAGTTCTTCTTGCATAGCAATCACCCAATCATTGTCAGACAAACCTTCTTCTATATTAGAAGGCTCAATTTCAGAAATAAAAGCAGAAAAAGTTACCTCATTGAGAATTCTATTTCTGGTTTTGACACCTTCATGAATATCTCCTATAACTTGATAAATTGGATGATCCTTCATATGTCTCCATGCTTTAGGTTGAGCATGATCATCGACATCTTCTAAATTTTGAAAATCATTTGTTTCAAAATCATCCTGCTTTGAAATAGATTTGTTTTTCTTGATTGAATCCATTTCTTCTTCATCATTAAGTTTTGTCTGAGATTCAATTTCATCAAACACAACATGGATAGATTCTTCAACAGTACATGTTCTTTTATTGAAAACTCTGTAAGCTTTACTTCTATTAGAATATCCTAGAAATATACCTTTATCAGACTTTGAATCAAATTTACCTAAATTTTCTTTACCATTGTTGTGAATGAAACACTTACACCCGAAGATATGAAGATGAGCAATATTTGGCTTTCTTCCCTTGTAGAGTTCATATGGTGTCTTTCCAAGAGATTTGCGAATATATGCTCGGTTTGAAATATAGCATGCAGTACTCATTGCATCTGCCCAGAACACTTGTGACATTTCTTTTTCATTAAGTAATGCTCTTGCCATTTCTGTAAGAACTCTGTTCTTCCTTTCCACTACTCCATTTTGTTGAGGTGTTCTAGGGGCTGAGAAGTTGTGATCTATTCCTTCGTTGTTGCAGTAATCTTCAAACAATTGATTATCAAATTCTCCTCCATGATCTGTTCTAATAGAGACAATAGAAATACCTTTCTCATTTTGAACCTTTTTGGCAAACATAATAAATTCAGCAAAAGTTTCATCTTTTGAGGAAATAAATATAGTCCATGCAAATCTTGTAAAATCATCAACAATTACTAACGTATATAAATTTCCTCTAAAACTTTTTACTCTTGCAGGTCCTACCAAATCCATATGACGTAATTGTAAAGGTTTTGAAGTAGAAATTTCATATTTTGTTTTAAAAGAAGATTTAGTTTGTTTACCTTTTTGACATGCTTCACATATCATGTTGTCTTTGAATTTGAGTTTGGGAAGACCAACAACTAAATCTTTTCTAATCAATTTGTCAAGTTGATTCATATTGACATGAGCCAAACGCTTATGCCATAACCAACTTTCCTCTGATCGACTAAGAAAACAATTTTCAGAAGAATTTGAATTTAAATCAATAGTATAACAATTACCGTCCCTTTGAGCTCGGATCTTTGCCTTGATAGTTTCTTTGTTTAGGGGTAGATCTTTCTTGCTTACTATCAAGCATTCTTTTGAGTCAAAAATCACCCAGTTATCTTTGCCAGTGCTTTGACTTACACTTAAGAGATTGTGGCATAATCCTTCAACATAATATACTCCGTTGATTTGAACGCCATCGGTTCTTCCCACTTCACCAATTCCAGCAATACGTCCAGATTGATTTCCTCCAAATGTTACCTTTCCTCCTTCTCTAGTTTCAAGCATGGTGAACTTATTTTTGTCACCAGTCATGTGTATCGAACATCCACTATCAATATACCATTTGTTCGCTTGAGATGCTTTGAGACATACCTAGAATACGATGATCAAGTTTTAGGTACCCACACTTTCTTGGGTCCTTTGTGGTTAGTATTTGAAGTATGTGTCCCTTTCAGAACCCATTTATATGTTCCAACAACCTGTCCCTTTTTGAAATAACACGATGAAGTATAATGTCCTTTCCTATTACAATAATTGCATGATGTAAATGGATTCGATGTATGCACAGAATTCCTGAAATATTTAAGATAATCTCTACTATTCTTCTTATATCTTTTATTCTTATCATGCACAGAATTATATCCAATTCCAGATTTATTAAATGAAACTTTCTGAGAATTTAAAATAACCTTGAGAGTTTCACTTCGTTTAGTAAACTTTTCAACAATCTTTGTTAAATCTTCTATTTTGTTATCTTTCTCTTTACACATTTCATATGATGATATGACATTACTTTCTAATTCTTTTACTTTCTTCTTATAACTAACCATTTCTTTAGCAACTTTGATGAACTCTGTATGCAATGCATTATATTCAGATAACAATTCATCATAAGAGGGTTCAGAATCACTTACCTCAGAGTCTGATTCTTCTTCCTTAGCTACCAAGCATAGATTTGCTACTTCGTCCTTGTCATTTTCTTCGTCTGACGAACTATCACCCCAAATAGATGATATATATGCTTTCTTTTTCAGCTTCTTTTTGTCTTTGTTTCTAAAACATTCAGATTTGATGTGTCCTGGTTTCCCACATTCATAGCATACTATTTGTTGTTCTTTATTTTCTTTCTTGCTTGGTCCACCTTGATAGTTCTTGAAATTCCTTTGACCTCTTCTGTAGAATTTCTTGAATTTTCTCACGATCATTCCCATTTCATTATCACTTGGGACATCTTCATTCTCGGAAGTTTCTTCTTCTTCTTTGATAGTTTTAAGTGCAACTCCCTTTTTCTTTTTATCATCGAATTCTTCAAGTTTCTTTTTGAATCTCAACTTACCTTCATATTCAGAAAGACTTCCAAAGAGAGCAGCTACGGATCTCATAGATTCTCCTTTAGCTTCTTCGATGGCTGTCACCTTTGCTTCCCACTCTTTCGTAAGAATATTAAGAATCTTTCTTACCTGGGAATTTTGATCAAACGACTTTCCAAGAGAAGATAATTGAGTAACAAGATGAGTATACCTTAGTTCAAATTCTGATATACTTTCTCCAGATTACATACGAAATAAATCATATTCTGTAATTAAAATATTGATTCTATTTTCTTTGATTCCAGATGTACCTTCGTGAGCAATTTCAAGAGCATCCCACATATCTTTGGCAGTTGGTAGAGTACATATACGAAAATATTCTTTTTGACTAAGAGCACTCTGTATCATTAGAATGGCTTTACTATTTAATGTCACTAACCTTTTGTCATTCTCGTCAAACTCATCTGGGCTCTTTTTAACTGCTCTATCTTCGATTTTCTTCATTAGAACATAGTCACCATCTTGTATAACATTCCATAATCCATACTCGTTGGCCATCACGAACACTCTGAATTTAGCTTTCCAGAACAAAAAATGTTCTCCAGCAAAACCAGGAGGTCTAGTGATTGAAGCTCCATCTGGAAGGATATTTTCACCCATTGTTGCCATTTGTCGGATCCTTCTCAAGCTGTTAGGCTCTTCGGAGAAGACAAGGCTCTGATACCAAATGTAAGAGGCAAGCTTCAACCAAGAGGGGGTGAATTGGGTGATGTTATAAATTTTTCGCTTGATGTGGTGATATGAAAAATATAGTAGACAGAGTAGAGTTGAGAAGATTTGAACACAGAGAGTTATACTGGTTCGGCCTAACAATCAGGCCTACGTCCAGTCCTCAGAGATCAAGACCTACTGAGATTTTCACTATACCTCCAAGATTCAATGGGCTCTCAGAATGCCACACAACAACAATCATCCATGAACGGACTACGAGCAGAAATATTCTATCAACAAGAAACTCCTCTCCCCCTTACGACAAGTCTTACGTGCAGAAAAACAACCTATGACCCTTCTCACTTGCTTATGTATACAAGACTTATGAGCAGCAACGTTCTCTCCTGCTTACACCACTGTAAGTCTTACGAGCAGCTACGTTCTCTTCTGCTTGTATCTTATAAGGCTTATGAGTGGAAGGTACAACAAGGAATTCTCTCAACTGCTTCTCTCGTAAGGAAAAACTACCCTCTCAAGGTCCCAATACCTTGATATCATATAAACATAGAATTTGAATTGTATGAAGACTCTCTTACAGAGCAAATGAATAAACACTGAAGATCAATGTGTATAAAGAGAAAATGATGAATAGTAGAGACTCGTGTATAAGCTTGTGAATTCTTGTGCTACGTTGTTTTTTTTTTTATTATCCTCGAATCTCTATATATATAGTTGCTTCAGTTTTTGCCCGTTTGGAAAATCAACATTTGAGGAGCGGGAATTTTGCAACTATTAAAGGACACGCGCATGTTTGAATATTCTGAATGCGGTAGGTGCGAACGTGTTTGTAATCATGTTTTCTGCCGCTGTTTGACTTTCTCCGTAACAGCTAATTTCAAACTTTCATCTTCCTGTATCACACTTATAATACATTCAGAGTAATGTTAAACAATGATAATAAGTAATGATGATATGAATAAATAACAATAAACCATATTTGGATTGAACGTTGTGAGACTTGGCATTTTTGGTGTTCTAACAGGGCATCACTCGAGCATGAAAGGCTCACTTCGAGTGGTCTCCTATTTTCCTTCATATGCTTCTGTTATCGGGTTGTGCTTGCATAGAATTTCAGAGAGATAGAATCTTCACTCGCGAGTGAAGTGGGATCTCACTCGAGCACAACTCCCTCTGCTCGAGTGATCTTGCATTTTCCACTGGGAGTGTCTTCTCGGATCATCACTCACACACCATTTTGACAAGAGTGAGAATTTGTACTCACGGGTGATGTGGTCCTTCACTCGAGCACACATACTCCTGCTCGAGTGAGACGCATATTCTCCAGGAATATGCTCTCAATACCAACACTCGCATCAGGATTTCAGAGGGATAAAATTATCACTCGCAGGTGATATGGGCCCTCACTCGAGCACACAGACTCCTGCTCGAGTGAGAAGAATATTCTCAAGTATTATACCTTTTAAACAAGCACTCGCATCAGATTTGGAGAGGGATAGAATTTTCACTCGCAGGTGCTGATGTTTCTCTCGAGCATATAAGGGTGTGCTCGAGCACACTTGCACTTCTCTGAACTTCATGACTCTCGGCCAAGCACTCGCAGTACCTTGCTCGAGCACAGAATGCTCATGCTCGAGCATTGATGTCTCTGCTCGAGTGAATGAAGGAAGCATGCTATTACTTGCTCTCGGCCAAGCACTCGCAGACCCTTGCTCGCATGTGCTTGAGTGAGAATGGCTTCTCTGCTCGAGTGGTAACTCCAGTGCTCGAGTGAGTCAGTGAACATAATAGTGGAATGTCTCTCGGGTGCACACTTTCTGGCTTTCACTCGTTTCTACTCGAGCACAGAAGAGATCTATGCTCGAGTGCAAAATCCATGCTCGAGCGATCCAGTGCAATTTCACAGCAGACATCAGAAAACTTCCTCTATGCATTTGGTAACTTTATAAACTTTTCTTAATCTCCTAAAAACAAGATTTGCACACGATTGTCTTTTTGTTATCATCAAAACTTGGGATCTAACATTCTCCCCCTTTTTGATGATGACAAAACCTTTGTGATGAAAATTTAAGGAAAATTGATTGAGATTGAAAATTTTTGAAATTCTTCAATGTTTCTGACTGAATATCAAGTTTTGGCTTCAAGTTTAAATTTTCCTGCAATGTTTCCTCTGGACACTTAACAACCAAGATAAGTATAGTATGAGATATATAACTTTAATAACAACTCAATAACTTGAAACATCATATAAATTTAATAATCAAATTCTTGAAACATGAAAAAAAAATCATTAATTTCAAAACTGAAACCAAGTACATAACATTAAATTAATAACTATAATCCTAAAATAACATCAACATCAAATCCTACCCAATACAGAAATCTACCTAAACACCTAAATACATCCCACAGAAGAAGATCAGAACTCAGAAAACATCACACATCCTTCTCCCCCGTTTTGTCAAAATCATAGGAGGCTGAGGAGGTGGAACAAAGGACACCGTGGCAGTGAGAGGATCAATGGGCTCATCAGGAGGAGATGTTGGCTGTGGTACAGAAGATGAGGGAGGTAATGAAGGCGACCGATCAAAAGTAACATCTACATTAGACACTGGATCGGTGAAAAGTACATGAGTTTGTGGATGAAGAGGTGAGGTATGAGTGGTCTCAGGAGGCACCCCGGAAGATGAAGAGGGAAAATGTGAGTGCAGGAAGGTCTCCATATTAGTGATCCTCTGTGACATCTCATCCTGAGTTTTGAACATCAGTTCAAAATTCAGATTGGCCTTGTCAACCAGATTGATGACTTGTGCTTCCATTTTCTCCACAAGCTTCTCATATTCACTCACTAACTCCTTCTTCAAACTTGATACAGCTTGATTAATTGCCTCAGTCATATGATTGGACAGAGAGGCATTAAGAAAGGAAGGAGGAGGAATAGGACCTTGAGCAGATGATTGTGCCTCATCACCTCTGGATGGAGTGGCTTCCCTCTTGGATGTGGCTTTGGTCTGACTCACCGGAAGATTGATACCCATGTGAGTTAACTGAGTCTTACCAAACCTTGAGATGAGTACCCTTTCAGTTCCTTCCAAATACCAAATTTTGTTTTTCATCAGAATGAAAGAAACAAGCTGAGGGTATGGTATGGTTGTGGATCTTGTTGAAGAAAATCGAAACCTTCTCATCTCGTTAAAAATAATCTCCCCCACATTCCTTTGTTGCCCGGCAACCAAAGAAGCTAACAAATAATAATCCTTTTGAGCAAAGTGGGTAAAATTTTTGGACTTATTGACTATGCTCCGGGAATATATATAATGAAGGACTCTGTGAATATCAGGCATATCAATAGGTTTGAAAATGAGGGGGCCAATGGGATCTTTTGGTCTCAGAATTTTAAAAACTTCATTGGCAGAGAAAGAGGGTGGATCAGGAGGAGGTGCAACATAACCAAGTAAGTCATTTATGATCTTGGCAAAAATCATAATAAATTTTCCTCTAACAGTAGTAGATACTGCTTCTTCAATCAATTCACCAGATCTAGACTTAATATTATGAGACTTCATGTTGCAATAAAAGGTTTTCACAACAGTGGGAGAATATGGCAAATGGATATCTAGCCAGGGAGCATAGTATTGAAGATAAGGGTATAAATCCAAGTGACAATTCTTTTTCAAGTAATCCAGATCCACATATACCACAGGACAGAAATGTCTATGTTTAAATTCATCATCATATACCTTCTGAGGCAAGGCCTTAAGTTCATCAACATTGAATTCCTCAGGAGGACTGGTGAGTTGGTCATCCACTGGTGCTTGAGAGGCAGAAGGTGCTCCTGAAGCAGAGGCACTTGGTTGCCTATCTTGATGTGAACTTGAAACACCGGCTTGAGAAGCAATCTTCCCAACTATCTTGTCCAGTTTGGATTTCTCTATTGCTTCCCGGAGTTGTCTACTGAAGGTATCCCCAGAAGAAGAAGATGATTGGGGTTGTTCTGACTCCTTCTTCTTCCCCTTTCCTTGAACCTCTTTGGATTGAGACCGGGTGATTATAGGTTCCTTGAACACCACTCCCTTTGGTTTCTTTTGAGGAGGTTGATCTTTCTTTGAAACCTGAGGTTTTGGGTGAGGTTTCTTAGCTGAAGTCCTCTTTTTGGTTTTGGGCTTAGGAGGTGGTGACGGTGAGGAAGAGATTTTTGGAGAGGGAGGTGTTGGTTCAGGGGTACCAGATACACTGGCAGCAGAATGAGTAGGAGAAGGAGATTGAGATCTTTGAGGAATAGAAGGTATTTTGGTTCTTGCCATTGTAGAGAAAGTGGAAGAGAAGCAAAAACTCTTAGTTTTGAAGGAAAAGAAAACGGAGATTAGGGCAAGAATGAGAAATGCAGAGGGTAAGAATCACCTTTTATAGAGGATTGAAGAGTTGTAACGGTGATTTGAGGCAAATGGACGCGATTGATTGAAGAGAAACGGTTGAAGGTGAAGAGTTGTGACCTTCGAGTGAGCGAGCACCTCGGGTGAGAGCAGGAAGTGCGACGTTCTGAGCTCCCCCATAACTGATATAAGTGACAATGCTCGAGCATGAACCCTAGTGCTCGAGTGATGTTCATACTGTGCTCGAGTGTGTTCTATCTGTGCTCGAGTGATGTTCTGGAAAATTAATAAAATGTGTAAAACGTACCTGGATTGTGAATTTCTTGACATATCTTGTGTCTTTGTACTCAAATCCTCCAAGATCATTTGAGTAACCATGATTTGGATAGCTTTTGAAAGGAAATTCTTCTTCTTCACTCGAGCAGGCACTCCTCACTTCAAGCATGTTCATATCATGCTCGAGTGAGAGTTCCTCACTCGCGAGTGAGTTCGATTCTCACTGTTACTTTTGATATAGTCTCTTGATATTCTCATCTCCTATGTTAACCTCTGTTTTTCATGTCATTGATGAACCCTTGTCGTGTGAGTTCACAAAATAAAACTAGGTTACAAAAATGTAGCATAGTAGCTCAACCTAGGTCGTTCTTGTGAGGAGATTAATTTCCAATTTTCTAAGTAGGAAAGTGATAAAAAACCTTAAAGTTGTGAGAAATCCTTTTGAGAATTTGATTTTAAAACTAATGAAGTAATCAAGCTAAAGCAATATTTTTGTATTTTTCGGTTTTCAAGACAAAGAAGCAAAAGGAATTGAAATTAACACTAATGATAAAGTAAAGTTAATAAACTAGAATAATGATGAAATGAGATTCCCTTGAGTTGGGGTTTTAGTCTTCCTTGCTTGCTAATAATATGAATTCCATAATGAGTCAAGAGGATGGAACTAAGATACCACTAGCTCCATACTTGCAATAATCATTTAACTCATTCAACCGAAGCAATTAAATGAATACTACCAATTAATAGTGACTCAAGGAGATGAATAACTAACTTCCAATTCTAGCTTGTAATTACCATTACAACAATTCAAAACATTCAGTTTAATCATTTAAATCCACTTAACCAAGTTGGAATAAACAATTCAACCTACTCATAATATGAATCATACAAAGCTTAATTAATCAACTCCTAGCTCAACAACCAAGTTTATTCACTTAGCATAACAATCTAGATCACAATTACATACTTAACCAAGCTACATAATTATGAACTAAAAAGAGAGCTTAAAGGAATTCCATTGAAGTTTAGAAGCTCAAACCATTACCCAACTCAAGGAAATCACCAAAGCTTAGCTACACATGGAGGAAGAGAAGGATGAAGCTTGATGAAATGAGAGGAAGATAGTCATTGAAATTGCAAACCGAACAGCTCCCTCCAAGTGCACTCACGCCTCCTCTTCTTTCACAGCCGCAACATACTCCTCTCATGCTTTTCAAATCCGCATCTTTCCCTTGGTCAAAGATTTCGGCTGCTCCCCCTTCTCCTTGCACAGCCGCAGCATACTCCTCTCATGCTTTTCAAATCTGCATCTTTCCCTTCGTCAAAGATTTCGGCTGCTCCCCCTTCTCCTTGCACAGCCGCAGCACCTTTCTTCTATTCCATTCTCTGCAGCCTCTTATTTGCGTGGTCTTTTCCCTTCTTCACACACGTCAGCCCTCCTCCATCCCTTTATTTCACACTTCCCCTTTTTATTCCATTAATCTCCAAACGGTCCAGCACATCTCAACTCGGTCAACACCCCTTTCTCAATTAATTCCATCGGTTCAACATCTACCAAATCAGTCAATAATTTCGGCTCCCCTCTCCTCTTCTTTAAACGACAGCAATTCTTTTCTCTATTTGGTCCATGCTCTTCTTAATTCATTCTCCAAATCAGTCCAAAACAGTGGCTCTCTCTTTATCAATTCAATTTGATGCTTTTGGTCAACAAATTCGGCTCAACTTAACCCTTCAATTTTGGTTCAGCAGCCCCTAAATAATTCAGCCGCCACTTGCTTTCTTTCTCTTTGCAATTCAAGTGTTTTTAGGTTAAAAGTGAGTTGTGCCTTGTTTGGATAAGAGATAAAAATGTGTTTTAACATTAGACACAAAATTGCAACCACCAAACAAGGCCCTTACTCATTCAACCTCGTCTTAGAAAAAATGTGAAAATAAATTCTGTACTTGTGATGTTCCACTTTTGTCCTTCATTAAGCTCCAAAATAACATCTTTTACCTTTACTACTCAAGTTGTGCCACATCATCACCTACAAAATTATATTCACAAAGGTAATATCTTTTGTTCACAATTAAAGAATAATGGGAATAGCAAATATTAATTAAAAATATAACAATTTAACCACTTTAATTCCCAAATTATTCTTTCACTAAAATCTCACTTTAACACTTGATTATGCCCAAAATATTCAATTAAGTCCCACAAAAGCCTAAGATTAATTAATAAAAATATATAAATATTGAGCTCTATCAGTCATAAAGCAGAGCATTTTTAATAGTGCTGTGCTCAAGCAGAGCTGCTTGTGCTCGAGTGACACAGCTCATCACTCGAGCAGCACCCTCAGTGCTCGAGTGACAGTCCTGCAAAAACAAATTTTGAACACTCCGATGCTAAAGTCAGTATGGTTATCATCAAAAGAAACATTTAATTAAAATATTTAACAAGAAAACTCACAACTCATTGGGATTAACCATTCCCAATTCTCTTCGAATATATAGGAATTGATCTTTTGCAATTGGCTTTGTGAAAATATCCGCAAGTTGAAGATGAGTTGGTATGAATTCCACTTTGACATCTCTCTTTTGAACATGATCTCGAATGAAGTGATGTCGAATGTCTATATGCTTGGTCCTTGAATATTGTACAGGATTCTTTGCCAAGCTTATCGTGCTAGTGTTATCACAATAAATTGGAATTTCTTTTAAATAAATTCCCAAATCTTGAAGTTGTTGTTTTAACCATAGCACTTGAGAACAGCAACCTGCCACAGCTATATATTCAGCTTCAGTTGAAGATAATGAAACTGTGTTCTGCTTCTTGCTGAACCATGACACTAGAGAGCCTCCGAGAAATTGACATTGACCACTGGTACTCTTTCAGTCAGTTTTATATCCACCATGATCTGAATCTAAATATGCCATTAAATACTCGTTCCCTCTTTTCGGATACCAAAGACCAAGCTCTGAAGTATCTCTTAGATATTTGAAAATTCTTTTTACTGTCTCTGCATGAGATACCTTAGGATTGGATTGATACCTTGCACACAATCCTACACTGAACTGAATATCTGGCCTGCTTGCTGTGAGATAGAGTAATGAACCAATCATTCCTCTATACTTTGTGATGTTGAAGCTAGGTCCCTTTACATCAGCATCCAACAACGTTGTAGAACTCATTGGAGTATCAGCTCCGTTAGCATTATCTAATCCATATTTCTTCAACAACTCTTTCAAATACTTTGTCTGAGATATAAATATGCCATTCTTCTTTTGTTTGATCTGAAGTCCAAGAAAGAAGTTCAATTCTCCCATCATGGACATTTCAAATTCTCCCTGCATAATCTTAGAAAATTCTTGACACATAGATTCGTTAGTAGCACCAAAAATAATATCATCAACATAAATTTGAACAATTAGAACATCATTTTTGTTATGTTTGAAGAATAAAGTTGTATCAACTTTACCTCTGACAAAACCTTGATCAAGAAGAAATTTGCTTAGTCTTTCATACCAAGCTCTGGGTGCTTGTTTCAAACCATATAATGCTTTCTTAAGTTTAAAGACATGATCAGGTTTTGTTTCATCTTCAAAACCAGGAGGCTGTTCTACACATACTTCCTCCATAATATACCATTTAGAAAAGCGCTTTTCACATCCATTTGATAAAGTTTAAAACTTTTGATGCAAGCAAAGGCTAGGAGTACTCGTATTGCTTCCAATCTTGCCACTGGAGCATATGTTTCCTCATAATCAATACCTTCTTCTTGATTATAGCCCTTGGCTACCAATCTTGCTTTATTTCTCACAATGATTGCTGATTCATCAAGTTTGTTTTTGAAAACCCATTTAGTCCCTATAACCGTATGATCTTTAGGTCGAGGAACTAAATCCCAAACTTGATTTCTTTGAAATTGATTTAGTTCTTCTTGCATAGCAATCACCCAATCATTGTCAGACAAACCTTCTTCTATATTAGAAGGCTCAATTTCAGAAATAAAAGCAGAAAAAGTTACCTCATTGAGAATTCTATTTCTGGTTTTGACACCTTCATGAATATCTCCTATAACTTGATAAATTGGATGATCCTTCATATGTCTCCATGCTTTAGGTTGAGCATGATCATCGACATCTTCTAAATTTTGAAAATCATTTGTTTCAAAATCATCCTGCTTTGAAATAGATTTGTTTTTCTTGATTGAATCCATTTCTTCTTCATCATTAAGTTTTGTCTGAGATTCAATTTCATCAAACACAACATGGATAGATTCTTCAACAGTACATGTTCTTTTATTGAAAACTCTGTAAGCTTTACTTCTATTAGAATATCCTAGAAATATACCTTCATCAGACTTTGAATCAAATTTACCTAAATTTTCTTTACCATTGTTGTGAATGAAACACTTACACCTGAAGATATGAAGATGAGCAATATTTGGCTTTCTTCCCTTGTAGAGTTCATATGGTGTCTTTCCAAAAAATTTGCGAATATATGCTCGGTTTGAAATATAGCATGCAATACTCATTGCATATGCCCAGAACACTTGTGACATATCTTTTTCATTAAGTAATGCTCTTGCCATTTCTGTAGGAACTCTGTTCTTCCTTTCCACTACTCCATTTTGTTGAGGTGTTCTAGGGGCTGAGAAGTTGTGATCTATTCCTTCGTTGTTGTAGTAATCTTCAAACAATTTATTATCAAATTCTCCTCCATGATCTGTTCTAATAGAGACAATAGAAATACCTTTCTCATTTTGAACCTTTTTGGCAAACATAATGAATTCAGCAAAAGTTTCATCTTTTGAGGCAATAAATATAGTCCATGCAAATCTTGTAAAATCATCAACAATTACTAACGTATATAAATTTCCTCCAAAACTTTTTACTCTTACAGGTCCTACCAAATCCATATGAAGTAATTGTAAAGGTTTTGAAGTAGAAATTTCATATTTTGTTTTAAAAGAAGATTTAGTTTGTTTGCCTTTTTTACATGCTTCACATATTATGTTGTCTTTGAATTTGAGTTTGGGAAGACCAACAACTAAATCTTTTCTAATCAATTTGTCAAGTTGATTCATATTGACATGAGCCAAACGCTTATGCCATAACCAACTTTCCTCTGATCGACTAAGAAAACAATTTTCAGAAGAATTTGAATTTAAATCAATAGTATAACAATTACCGTCCCTTTGAGCTCGAATCTTTGCCTTGATAGTTTCTTTGTTTAGGGGTAGATCTTTCTTGCTTACTATCAAGCATTCTTTTGAGTCAAAAATCACCCAGTTATCTTTGTCAGTGCTTTGACTTACGCTTAAGAGATTGTGGCATAATCCTTCAACATAATATACTCCGTTGATTTGAACGCCATCGGTTCTTCCCACTTCACCAATTCCAGCAATACGTCCAGATTGATTTCCTCCAAATGTTACCTTTCCTCCTTCTCTAGTTTCAAGCATGGTGAACTTATTTTTGTCACCAGTCATGTGTATCGAACATCCACTATCAATATACCATTTGTTCGCTCGAGATGCTTTGAGACATACCTAGAATAAGATGATCAAGTTTTAGGTACCAACACTTTCTTGGGTCCTTTATGGTTAGTATTTGAAGTATGTGTCCCTTTCGGAACCCATTTATATGTTCCAACAACTTGTCCCTTTTTGAAATAACACGATGAAGTATAATGTCCTTTCCTATTACAATAATTGCATGATGAAAATGGATTCGATGTATGCACAAAATTCCTGAAATATTTAAGATAATCTCTACTATTCTTCTTATATCTTTTATTCTTATCATGCACAGAATTATATCCAATTCCAGATTTATTAAATGAAACTTTCTGAGAATTTAAAATAACCTTGAGAGTTTCACTTCCTTTAGTAAACTTTTCAACAATCTTTGTTAAATCTTTTATTTTCTTATCTTTCTCTTTACACATTTCATATGATGATATGACATTACTTTCTAATTCTTTTACTTTCTTCTTATAACTAACCATTTCTTTAGCAACTTTGATGAACTCTGTATGCAATGCATTATATTCAGATAACAATTCATCATAAGAGGGTTCAGAATCACTTACCTCAGAGTCTGATTCTTCTTCCTTAGCTACCAAGCATAGATTTGCTACTTCGTCGTTGTCATTTTCTTCGTCTGACGAACTATCACCCCAAATAGATGATATATATGCTTTCTTTTTCAGCTTCTTTTTGTCTTTGTTTCTAAAACATTCAGATTTGATGTGTCCTGGTTTCCCACATTCATAGCATACTATTTATTGTTCTTTATTTTCTTGCTTGCTTGGTCCACCTTGATAGTTCTTGAAATTCCTTTGACCTCTTCTGTAGAATTTCTTGAATTTTCTCACGATCATTCCCATTTCATCATCACTAGGGACATCTTCATTCTCGGAAGTTTCTTCTTCTTCTTTGATAGTTTTAAGTGCAACTCCCTTTTTCTTTTTATCATCGAATTCTTCAAGTTCCTTTTTGAATCTCAACTTACCTTCATATTCAGAAAGACTTCCAAAGAGAGCAGCTACGGATCTCATAGATTCTCCTTTAGCTTCTTCGATGGCTGTCACCTTTGCTTCCCACTCTTTCGTAAGAATATTAAGAATCTTTCTTACCTGGGAATTTTGATCAAACGACTTTCTAAGAGCAGATAATTGATTAACAAGATGAGTATACCTTAGTTCAAATTCTGATATACTTTCTCCAGATTACATACGAAATAAATCATATTCTGTAATTAAAGTATTGATTCTATTTTCTTTGATTCCAGATGTACCTTCGTGAGCAATTTCAAGAGCATCCCACATATCTTTGGCAGTTGGTAGAGTACATATACGAAAATATTCTTTTTGACTAAGAGCACTCTGTATCATTAGAATGGCTTTACTATTTAATGTCACTAACCTTTTGTCATTCTCGTCAAACTCATCTGGGCTCTTTTTAACTGCTCTATCTTCAATTTTCTTCATTGGAACATAGTCACCATCTTGTATAACATTCCATAATCCGTACTCGTTGGCCATCACGAACACTCTGAATTTAGCTTTCCAGAACAAAAAATGTTCTCCAGCAAAACCAGGAGGTCTAGTGATTGAAGCTCCGTCTGGAAGGATATTTTCACCCATTGTTGCCATTTGTCGGATCCTTCTCAAGATGTTAGGCTCTTTGGAGAAGACAAGGCTCTGATACCAAATGTAAGAGGCAAGCTTCACCCAAGAGGGGGTGAATTGGGTGATGTTATAAATTTTTCGCTTGATGTGGTGATATGAAAAATATAGTAGACAGAGTAGAGTTGAGAAGATTTGAACACAGAGAGTTATACTGGTTCGGCCTAACAACCAGGCCTACGTCCAGTCCTCAGAGATCAAGACCTACTGAGATTTTCACTATACCTCCAAGATTCAATGGGCTCTCAGAATGCCACACAACAACAATTGTCCATGAACGGACTACGAGCAGAAATATTCTCTCAACAAGAAACTTCTCTCCCCCTTACGACAAGTCTTACGTGCAGAAAAACAACCTATGACCCTTCTCACTTGCTTATGTATACAAGACTTATGAGCAGCAACGTTCTCTCCTGCTTACACTACTGTAAGTCTTACGAGCAGCTACGTTCTCTTCTGCTTGTATCTTATAAGGCTTATGAGTGGAAGGTACAATAAGGAATTCTCTCAACTGCTTCTCTCGTAAGGAAAAACTACCCTCTCAAGGTCCTAATACCTTGAGATCATATAAACATAGAATTTGAATTGTATGAAGACTCTCTTACAGAGCAAATGAATAAACACTGAAGATCAATGTGTATACAGAGAAAATGATGAATAGTAGAGACTCGTGTATAAGCTTGTGAATTCTTGTGCTACGTTGTTTTTTTTTTATTATCCTCGAATCTCTATATATATAGTTGCTTCAGTTTTTGCCCGTTTGGAAAATCAACATTTGAGGAGCGGGACTTTTGCAACTATTGAAGGACACGCGCATGTTTGAATATTCTGAATGCGGTAGGTGCGAACGTGTTTGTAATCATGTTTTCTGCCGCTGTTTGACTTTCTCTGTAACAGCTAATTTCAAACGTTCATCTTCCTATATCACACTTATAATACATTCAGAGTAATGTTAAACAATGATAATAAGTAATGATGATATGAATAAATAACAATAAACCATATTCGGATTGAACGTTGTGAGACTTGGCATTTTTGGTGTTCTAACAGGGCATCACTCGAGCATGAAAGGCTCACTTCGAGTGATCTCCTATTTTCCTTCATATGCTTCTGTTATCGGGTTGTGCTTGCATAGAATTTCAGAGAGACAGAATCTTCACTCGCGAGTAAAGTGGGATCTCACTCGAGCACAACTCCCTCTGCTCGAGTGATCTTGCATTTTCCACTGGGAGTGCAAAATCCATGCTCGAGCACTCTAGTGCAATTTCACAGCAGACATCAGAAAACTTCCTCTATGCATTTGGTAACTTTGTAAACTTTTCTTAATCTCCTAAAAACATGATTTACACACGATTGTCTTTTTGTTATCATCAAAACTTGGGATCTAACAGTAGGCGTTATAACCTGCGGAATTGCTTATCTATTTTTGAGAAACGGTTATGTAAAGTTGATAAATTATAATGTAAATTGGGGAAAACAAAATAGCTTTAGGTCTTATTGGCAACCTAGTTGCAAAACGTGGCAGGACGTCTCGGGAAATGCTGAACAAATATTGGGAAACAGAAAATAGAAGTTGATAAACTCTTATCTAGCATTGTGGAACCACATTCAAGGTCAGGGGACATTTAGAAAAATTTGAGCATCTTCATTTGCGGAACTGCTTATGTTATGTTGCGAAACGCATATTGCAACCAGATGATCTATAACATAAAAATGGCAAAACCATAAGAGCTCAAGTGGGGAAACACTAAACTTTTTTAGGGTCATTTGTTAAGGAAACTGATAAATACTTATGTCATTAAATGCTTGTCAGCATGTGCCAAATCATAATAGCAAATGGATTAATACACAAAACATGGCCAAAACAAGTTGTGCCCTCCCATATGATAACAACAAAAAACATAATAACTCTGTACGTACAAAGTAGTAAGACACACTAAGAACGTTTTTTGGCGATCGATAATGTAGGGAGAATGACCTCCAATGCAGTGTCACGGCATAAATTCAACGGATGATTGACTAACCACCACATTATATTGCTCCTTAATTGCATACTCTTCTCCTGTAAATAAGTGACAAAGTAAATTTTGCTTCATTTGACTAAAAAAGTTCAAGGTTATAGTTGTAGAGGTATACATTTTGATAGTCCAAGACACAATCGGGATCCTATTGGCTCAACCAAATCATCACGTTCACACTACAGTCCTTACTATCGTCATATAGTTATTCAAAGATTGCATTAGTTCACATAATAGCAAAATCAATTATTTATTTGAATAATATGGCAAAACTAACAGATTATTTTGTTGGAGAATAGGAGGCCATACAATTTTACTCTTTACCTTCTTCCTGACCTTTTTTGGCTTTACTAGTACCATAATGTCAAGAAAACTATCCCTCTTGAGCCATAAACATAATACACAACAAGTTAATGACATGGTGTGAGAATTTTAGCCTGTGACAACATTATCCACTTGCAGTGAGCTAAACTTGCAATTAAGTTGACAACAAAAATGTAATCATCTTGCACGGCACCCTTCCTACTTGACATCTAGACAGTCATTTTAGGCTTCATCGAGTCCAACACGTAGAATTGCATATTCTTTGTCGCTAAAGCAACACAAAACCAGTGGCCACTCACAAGAGCCGGGCCTATAATCAAATCACATTCCCTAATATTGTACCCAACAGTTTTAGGAAACAATTGTTGCTGCACAGCAAAAACTTTCCACCCTATTGGGCTACCTAACAACTTTGTCTATTACAAAAAGAAAATCCAGTGTGATGTCAACATGATATTCCAACATGAAAACAGGTAAATGAGTGGGTCGACAGTTTAACTTACCATAAACCATGCATCAAATATATGATGCTTCGGTTGTCCTCCCTCCTCCTTAAACTCATACATTAAAAACTTATAGACAACTGACATAACCTGCAACTGAAGAAATAGGCTTTGTCGGCTTTTTGCCTTGGTAACCTCTTCAAAAATAACTAAGGATTGCAATATAGGGTGCAATCCCGGATCGTAATATAGGGTGCAATCCCGGATCGTCTCTCGTAGAACCTTTTATTAATTACCTAGAAACTAAATGCAATGATTGACATGAAATGAGTTAAAAATGGTTTTTAACTTTTTATCTAACAATTAAGTTGCAATTAAACTAAAATGCTTCTAAAACTAATATTTTTGGATTTTTGGAATAAAATTGATATGGAATGGAAATGGTTTAAAAATGCAAATGATGAAGATGCTCTTGGAAATGATTTTCAATGACTATCCTTGCTAAATTAAAATATTTGGGGAATTAATACATTAAGCCTCTAATATACCAAACCTCAATTACCATTGAGTCTAGCATCACAAGAGAGGAACCCCTACTCTTGAAATGCTATTAAGCCCTCTTAGTGTAATGAGTTTCTCTAAGTTTTCTAATATACCAAATCCCAATTACCATTGAGTCTAATGCTTAAACTCATGAACCCATTTATTTAAGTATTATTAAAACCCCTTAGAGAGCGATTATGGAATAAGCAATGTATTTATGTTCAACTACAATTCTATTTCAATCAAACCATCCAACAATACCATGTTAAATAGAGAGAAACAATAGAATCATAGATAAACATATATATAACCATATATATTGATGAGCACAAATCCTCATAATAAATTCCAAATCACAACAACTCAATCCATAGAAATCATAACTAAAATCATAGTTTCATTACATAAATAAATTCTTAAACCTAAGAAATCACAAATATAATGAACTATAGATAAAATAAACTCTCCTTTGAAGCACATATGAGTTCAAGTCATCACCAATTCATCCCCAAGAGCATAAAATTGCCTAACCAATCATGAGAATAACTTCAAGAAATATAATCCCATTCTGATTCAAACACCCAGCCATAAAATCTAAGAATAAATTAACCAATCAGCCTAAATCAATTTAATTCATGGGCTGGATTTGAATTAAAAACCAAACAGAACAAAGGAATAGGCATGGCTGTGTTGAGTTCAAGGCAGTATAGGATGCCACGGCCAGCTATGTATCCTGAATGGTTATGAAAGGATGAAAAGGGAATAACGACAATGGAGACAGTGAATTTCGGTGAGAGTGATGGTGAAGTGCGGTGGTAGATGTTGATGAGGTGATGGGGAATGGCGTAGGTGGAGATCGGACTTCCTCACTGCAACTCCCGATTCTCCCTCTCAGCTTTCACCCTCAACTCCCCAGCTCACAGTTGCGGCCCCCTCTGTTTTGTATATGTCTCTCAGCTCCTTCCGGTTCTCTCACAGTTCTGAAACTTTAAAACTGAGCCTCACCGGTGACCTGTGGTGGTGAAGACGCCACCGGCGAGAAAGGAAGAAGAAGATGAAGGTTGGACAATGATGACTCTATGTGATGCGATCCTCGATGATATCCCACTTGTGCGGCACTGTCTGTGATATATACGTTCATCTCCTCTTGGGTTTCTCCCATATCCAGAATGCATGTCTACCGGGTACCCATTTCGGTTTCTCAAATCAGTGAAATCACTCTTGTATCCTGTTTCTATTCCTTTATTTTGGGCCTGTTCCAGTCTATAAGAGGCAAGCTTCACCCAAGAGGGGGTGAATTGGGTGATGTTATAAATTTTTCACTTGAAGTGGTGATATGTAAATATAGTGGATAGAGTAGAGTAGAGAAGATTTAAACACAGAGAGTTATACTGGTTCGGCCTAACAACAATGCCAACGTCCAGTCCTCAGAGATCAAGACCTACTGAGCTTTTCACTATATTTCCAAGATTCACTGGGCTCTCAGAACGCCACAAAACAACAATTGTCCTTAAACGGACTACGAGCAGAAATATTCTCCCTAACAAGAAATTTCTCTCCCCCTTACGACAAGTCTTACGTGCAGAAAAACAACCTATGACTCTTCTCACTTGCTTATGTATACAAGACTTATGAGCAGTAACGTTCTCTCCTGCTTGTATCTTATAAGGCTTAAGAGTGGAAGACACAGTCAAGGAATTCTATCAACTGCTTCTCTCGTAAGGAAAAATAGCCCACTCAAGGTCCCAATACCTTGAGATCAAATACACATAGAATTTTGAATTGAATGAAGACTCTCTTACAGAGCAAATCAATGAACACTGAAGATCAATGTGTATACAGAGAAAAAATGATGAATAGCAGAAACTTGATATGAGTTTATGAATGCATGTGCTACGTTGTTATATTTTCTCCGTGAGTCTCTGTATATATATATAGTTGCTCCAGCTTTTGCCCATTTGGAAATTCTTCATTTGTGGAGCGGGACATTTGAAAGTATTGGCAGACACGTGCATGTTTGAATAATCTGAGTGCGGTAGGTGCCAGCGTGTTTATAATCATCTTGTCTGCCGTTATATTACTTTCTTCATGTGGTTTAATTCAAACGTTCATATTCCTGTATCATACTTTTAAAACATTCAAAACAATGTTAAACAATGATAAAAAGTAATGATGATATGAATTAATAACAATAAACCATATTCGTAATGAACGTTGTGATACTTAGCATTTTCTGTGGACAAACAGGGCATCACTCGAGCATGAAAGGCTCACCTCGAGTGATCTCCTATTTTCCTTCATATACCTCTGTTATCGGGTTGTGCTTGCATGAAATATCAGAGAGACAAAATCTTCACTCGCGGGTGAAGAGGGGTCTCACTCGAGCACAAAATCTCTGCTCGAGTGATCTTTGCAATTTACACAGGGAATGTCTTCTCGGGTCATCACTCGCATACCATTTTGACAAGAGTGAGAATTTGTACTCGCGGGTGATATGGACCCTCACTCGAGCACACTTACCTCTGCTCGAGTGAGACGCATATTCTCAAGGAATATGCTCTCAAAATCATCACTCGCATCAGAATTTCAGAGGGATAGAATTTTCACTCGCGAGTGATGTAGGCCCTCACTCGAGCACAAAGACTCCTGCTCGAGTGAGAAGAATATTCTCAAGAATTATACCTTTTGAACAAGCACTCGCAACTGATTTGGAGAGGGATAGAATTTTCACTCGCAAGCATTGATGTGTCACTCGAGCATGGATGGGTGTGCTCGAGCACACTTGTACTTCTCTGAACTTCAAGACTCTCGGCCAAGTACTCGCAGTCCCTTGCTCGAGCACAGAATGCTCATGCTCGAGCATTGATGTCTCTGCTCGAGTGAATGATGGAAGCATGCTATTTACTTGCTCTCGGCCAAGCACTCGCAGACCCTCACTTGCATGTGTGCTCGAGTGAGAATGACTTCTCTGCTCGAGTGCATACCTTCTGCTCGAGTGATCTAGTGAATACAAAGAGAGAATGCCTCTCGGGTACTCACTTCCTGGCTTTTTCTCGCACCTGCTCGAGCATATAAGAGATCTATGCTCGAGTGCAAAATCCTTGCTCGAGCACGCCAGTACAATTTCACAGCAGATATCAGCAAATCATCAAATATGCATTTGGTAACTTGGAAACTTTTCTTAATCTTCTAAAAACATGTTTTGCACATAATTGAATTATTGTTATCATCAAAACTTGGGATCTAACATTCTCCCCCTTTTTGATGATGACAAAACTCTTTGTGATGAAGATTTAAGAGAAATTGATTAAGATTGAAAATTTTGACATTTCTTCAAAGTTTCCAAATGCATATCAAGTTTAAGTTTCAAATTCAAGTTTTCCTGCAATGTTTCCTCTGGACACTTAACAGCCAAGGTAAGTATAGTATGAGGTATATGACTTAATAAGAACTTAATAACTTGAAACATTGAAATTTTGATAATAAAAAACTTGAACAATATCATTAACTTTGAACACAAGATAACATAAATTCAAAATGACAAAATGACAAAATGACATACAAATCAAATCCTACCCAATACAGAAATCTACCCAAACACCCATATACACCCTACAGAAGCTCAGATAACATCACACATCCTTCTCCCCCGTTTTGTCAACATCAGAAGGGGGGTCTGGAGGTGGAACAAAGGAAATCATGGCAGAGAGAGGGTCAATGGGCTGATCAGAGGGAGATGGTGGCTGTGGTACAGATGATGAGGGAGGTAGTGAAGGCGACCGATCAAATGTGACATCAACATTAGACTCAGGGTCAGTGAAAAGTACATGAGTCTGTGGATGAAGTGGTGAGGTATGAGTGGTCTCTGGAGGCACCCCGGAAGATGAAGAGGGAAAATATGACTGCAGGAAGGTCTCCATATTGGTGATCCTCTGTGACATCTCATCCTGAGTTTTGAACATCAGTTCAAAATTCAGATTGGCCTTGTCAACCAGATTGATGACTTGTGCTTCCATTTTCTCCACAAGCTTCTCATATTCAGTCACTAACTCCTTCTTCAAACTTGATACAGCTTGATTAATTACCTCAGACAGGTGATTGGATAAAGAGGCATTGAGAAATGAAGGAGGAGGAATAGGACCTTGTGCAGATGATTGTGCCTCATCTCCTCTGGATGGAGTGACTTCCCTCTTTGATGTGGCTTTGGTCCGACTCACCGGAAGATTGATACCCATGTGAGTTAACTGAGTCTTACCAAACCTTGAGATGAGAATCCTTTCTTTTCCATCCAAATACCAAATTTTGTTTTTCATCAAGATGAAGGAAACAAGTTGAGGGTAAGGAATGGTTGTGGATCTTGTTGAAGAGAATCTAAAACTTCTCATCTCATTAAAAATGATCTCCCCTACATTCCTTTGTTGCCCAGCAACCAAAGAAGCCAATAGATAGTAATCCTTTTGTGCAAAGTGGGTAAAGTTTTTGGATTTATTGACTATGCTCCGGGAATAAATGTAATGAAGGATTCTGTGATTATCAGGCATATCAATAGGCTTGAAAGTGAGGGGGCCGATTGGGTCTTTTGGTCTCAAGATTTTAAAAGTTTCATTGGCAGAGAAAGAGGGTGGATCAGTAGGAGGTGCAACATAACCAAGTAAATCATTAATGATTTTGGCAGAAATCATAATGAATTTCCCTCTAATGGTTGTAGATACAGCTTCTTCAATCAAATCACCAGATCTAGACATAATATTATGGGTTTTCATATTGCAATAAAATGTTTTCACAACAGTGGGGGAATATGGCAGATGAATATTTAGCCATGGAGCATAGTATTGAAGGTAAGGGTACAAGTCCAAATGACAATTCTTTTTCAGATAATCCAAATCAACATATACTACTGGGCAGAAATGTCTATGTTTGAATTCATCATCATATACCTTCTGTGGTAAAGCCTTAAGCTCTGCAACATTGAATCCCTCAGGAGGACTAGTAAGTTGGTCATCCACTGGTGCTTGGGAGGCAGAAGGTGCTCCTGAAGCAGAAGCACTTGAGTGCTTAACTTGATGTGAACTTGAAACACCGGCTTGAGATGTAATCTTCCCAACTATCTTGTCCAATTTGGATTTTTCTATTGCTTCCTTGAGTTGTTTACTGAAGGTATCCCCAGAAGAAGAAGATGATTTGGGTTGCTCTGAATCCTTCTTCTTTCCCTTTCCTTGTACCTCTTTGGATTGAGACCGAGTGATTATGGGTTCCTTGATTATGGGTTCCTTGAAGACCACACCCTTTGGTTTCTTTTGAGGAGGTTGGTCTTTCTTTGAGACTTGAGGCTTTGGGTGAGGTTTCTTAGCGGGAGTCCTCTTTTTGGTCTTAGGCTTAGGAGGAGGTGAAGGTGAGGGAGAGTTTTAGGGAGATGGAGGAGTAAGTTCAGGGGTTCCAGATTCACTGGCAGCAGAGTGAGTAGGAGAAGGAGAATGAGACTTTTGAGGAGTAGAAGGTAACTTTGTTCTTGCCATTGGGAAAGTGGAAGAGAAACAAGAACTCTTGTTTTTGAAAGAAATACAAGTGGAGATTAGGGCACAAGTGAAGAATGCAGAAGACAAAAATCACCTCTTATAGAAGATTGAAAGGTTGTAACGGCGATTTGAAGCAGAAAGACGTGATTGAATGATGATAAAACGGTTGAAGATGAAGAGTTGTGTCTTTCGAGTGAGAGAGCACTTCGAGTGAGAGGAGGAAGTGCGACGTTCTGAGCTCCCCAGTAACTGATATAAGTGACAGTGCTCGAGCATGAACCCTAGTGCTCGAGTGATGTTCATACTGTGCTCGAGTGTGTTCTAGTTGTGCTCGAGTGATCTTCTGGAAAAATAAAGAATCATGTAAAACGTACCTGGATTGTGGATTCCTTGACATATTTTGCATCGTTGTACTCAAATCCTCCAAAATCATTTGAGTAACCATGATTTGGATAGCTTTTGCAAAGAGATTCTTCTTCTTCACTCGAGCAGGCATTCCTCACCTCAAGCATGTTCATATCATGCTCGAGTGAGAATTCCTCACTCGCGAGTGAGTTTAATTCTCACTGTTGTTTATGATATATTCCCTTGGTGTTCTTAACTTCTCTGTTAACCTCTGTTTTAACTAACAGAGAACAGAGTATCATGAATAATGCTGTGCTCGAGCAGAGCTTCTTGTGCTCGAGTGACACAGCTCATCACTTGAGCAGCACCTTCTGTGCTCGAGTGAGACTCCTGCAAAAACAAATTTTGGCCACTCCGATGCTAAAGTCAGTATGGTTATCATCAAAATAATCATTTAATTAAACTTTTTAACAAGAAAACTTACAACTCATTAGGATTAACCATTCCCAATTCTCTTCGAATATAGAGAAATTGCTCTTTTGCAATTGGTTTCGTGAAAATATCCGCAAGTTGAAGATGAGTTGGTATGAATTCCACTTTGACATCTTTCTTTTGAACATGATCTCGAATGAAATGATGTCGAATGTCTATATGCTTGGTTCTTGAATGTTGTACAGGATTCTTTGCCAAGCTTATTGTGCTAGTATTATCACAATAGATTGGGATTTCTTTTAAATAAATTCCCAAATCTTGAAGTTGTTGTTTTAACCATAGCACTTGAGAACAGCAGCTTGCTACAGCTATATATTCATCTTCAGTCGAAGATAATGAAACTGTGTTCTGCTTCTTGCTGAACCATGACACTAGAGAACCTCCGAGAAATTGACATTGTCCACTGGTACTCTTTCTGTCAGTTTTATATCCACCGTGATCTGAATCTGAATATGCCATTAAATACTCGTTTCCTCTCTTTGGATACCAAAGTCCAAGCTCTGAAGTATCTCCTAGATATTTGAAAATTCTTTTTACTGTCTCTGCATGAGATACTTTAGGATTGGATTGATACCTTGCACACATTCCTACACTGAACTGAATATCTGGCCTACTTGCTGTAAGATAGAGTAATGAACCAATCATTCCTCTATACTTTGTGATGTTGAAGCTAGGTCCCTTTACATCAGCATCCAGCAATGTTGTAGAACTCATTGGAGTATCAGCTCCGTTAGCATTATCTAGTCCATATTTCTTCAGCAACACTTTCAAATACTTTGTCTGAGATATAAATATGCCATTCTTCTTTTGTTTGATCTGAAGTCCAAGAAAGAAGTTCAATTCTCCCATCATGGACATTTCAAATTCTCCCTGCATAATCTTAGAGAAATCTTGACACATAGATTCGTTAGTAGCACCAAAATTAATATCATCAACATAAATTTGAACTATTAGAATATCATTTTTGTTATGTTTGATGAATAGAGTTGTATCAACTTTACCTCTGACAAAACCTTGATCAAGAAGAAATTTGCTTAGTCTTTCATACCAAGCTCTGGGTGCTTGTTTCAAACCATATAATGCTTTCTTAAGTTTGAAGACATAGTCAGGTTTTGTTTCATCTTCAAAACCAGGAGGTTGTTCGACATATACTTCCTCCATAATATAACCATTTAGAAAAGCACTTTTTACATCCATTTGATAAAGTTTAAAACTTTTGATGCAAGCAAAAGCTAAGAGTACTCGTATTGCTTCCAATCTTGCCACTGGAGCATATGTTTCCTCATAATCAATACCTTCTTCTTGATTATAGCCTTTGGCAACCAATCTTGCTTTATTTCTCACAATGATTGCTGATTCATCAAGTTTGTTTTTGAAAACCCATTTGGTCCCTATAACCGTATGATCTTTAGGTCGAGGAACCAAATCCCAAACTTGATTTCTTTGAAATTGATTTAATTCTTCTTGCATAGCAATCACCCAATCATTGTCAGATAAAGCTTCTTCTATATTAGAAGGTTCAATTTTAGAAATAAAAGCAGAAAATGTTACCTCATTGAGGATTCTATTTCTGGTTTTGACACCTTCATGAATATCTCCTATAACTTGATCAATTGGATGATCCTTCATATGTCTCCATGCTTTAGGTTGATCATGATCATCAACATCTTCTAAATTTTGAAAATCATTTGTTTCAAAATCATCCTGCTTTGAAATAGATTTGTTTCTCTTGATTGAATCCATTTCTTCTTCTTCATTAAGTTTTGTCTGAGATTCAATTTCATCAAACACAACATGAATAGATTCTTCAATAGTACATGTTCTTTTATTGAAAATTCTATAAGCTTTACTTCTATTAGAATATCCTAGAAAAATACCTTGATCAGACTTTGAATCAAATTTACCTAAATTTTCCTTACCATTGTTGTGAATGAAACACTTACACCCGAAGATATGAAGATGAGCAATATTTGGCTTTCTTCCTTTGTAGAGTTCATATGGTGTCTTTCCAAGAGATTTGCGAATATATGCTCTGTTTGAAATATAGCATGCAGTACTCATTGCATCTGCCCAGAACACTTGTGACATTTCTTTTTCATTAAGTAAAGCTCTTGCCATTTCTGTAAGCACTCTGTTCTTCCTTTCTACTACTCCATTTTGTTGAGGTGTTCTAGGAGCTGAGAAGTTGTGATCTATCCCCTCGTTGTTGCAGTAATCTTCAAACAATTGATTATCAAATTCTCCTTCATGATCTGTTCTAATAGAGACAATAGAAATACCTTTCTCATTTTGAACCTTTTTGGCAAACATAATAAATTCAGCAAAAGTTTCATCTTTTGAGGTAATGAATATAGTCCAAGCAAATCTTGTAAAATCATCTACAATTACTAACGTATATAAATTTCCTCCAAAACTTTTTACTCTTGCAGGTCCTACCAAATCCATATGAAGTAATTGTAAAGGTTTTGAAGTAGAAATTTCATATTTTGTTTTAAAAGAAGATTTAGTTTGCTTGCCTTTTTGACATGCTTCACAAATCATGTTATCTTTGAATTTGAGTTTGGGAAGGCCAACAACTAAATCTTTTCTGATCAATTTGTCAAGTTGATTCATATTGACATGAGCCAAACGCTTATGCCATAACCAACTTTCCTCTGATCGACTAAGAAAACAATTTTCAGAAGAATTTGAATTTAAATCAATTGTATAACAATTACCGTCCCTTTGAGCTCGGATCTTTGCCTTGATAGTTTCTTTGTTTAGAAGTAAATCTTTCTTACTTACTATCAAGCATTCTTTCGAGTCAAAAATCACCCAGTTATCTTTGTCAGTGCTTTGGCTTACGCTTAAGAGATTGTGGCATAATCCTTCAACATAATATACTCCGTTGATTTGAAAGCCATCTGTTCTTCCCACTTCACCAATTCCAGCAATACGTCCGGATTGATTTCCTCCAAAAGTCACCTTTCCTCCTTCTCTAGGTTCAAACATGGTGAACTTATTTTTGTCACCAGTCATGTGTCTCGAACATCCACTATCAATATACCATTTGTTCGCTCGAGATGCTTTGAGACATACCTAGAATAAGATGATCAAGTTTTAGGTACCCACACTTTCTTGGGTCCTTTGTGGTTAGTATTTGGAATATGTGTCCCTTTCGGAACCCATTTATATGTTCCAACAACCTTTCCCTTTTTGAAACAACACGATGAAGTATAATGTCCTTTCCTATTACAAAAATTGCATGACACAAAAGGATTTGATGTATGCACAGAATTCCTGAAATATTTAAGATAGTCTCTACTACTCTTCTTATTCTTATCATGCACAACATTATATCCAATTCCAGATTTATCAAAGGAAACTTTCTGAGAACTTAAGATAACCTTGAGAGTTTCACTTCCTTTAGTAAATTTTTCAACAATCTTTGTTAACTCTTCTATTTTCTTATCTTTCTCTTTACACATTTCATATGATGATATGACATTACTTTCTAACTCTTTTACTTTCTTCTTGTAACTAACCATTTCTTTAGCAACTTTAATGAACTCTGTATGCAATGCATTATATTCAGATAACAATTCATTATAAGAGGGTTCAGAGTCACTTACATCAGAGTCTGATTCTTCTTCCTTAGCTACCAAGCATAGATTGGCTACTTCGTCGTTGTCATTTTCTTCGTCTGACGAACTATCACCCCAAATAGATGATATATATGCTTTCTTTTTCTGCTTCTTTTTGTCTTTGTTTCTGAAGCATTCAGATTTGATGTGTCCTGGTTTTCCATATTCATAGCATACTATTTGGTGTTCTTTGTTTTCTTTCTTGCTTGGTCCACCTTGATAATTCTTGAAATTCCTTTGTCCTCTTCTGTAGAATTTCTTGAACTTTCTCACGATCATTCCCATTTCATCATCACTAGGAACATCTTCATTCTCGGAGGTTTCTTCTTCTTCTTTGATAGTTTTAAATGCAACTCCCTTTTTCTTTTTATCATCGAATTCTTCAAGTTCCTTTTTGAATCTCAACTTACCTTCATATTCAGAAAGACTTCCAAAGAGAGCAGCTACGGATCTCATAGATTCTCCTTTAGCTTCTTCGATGGCTATCACCTTTGCTTCCCACTCTTTCGTAAGAATATTAAGAATCTTTCTTACCTGGGAATTTTGATCAAATGTCTTTCCAAGAGCAGATAATTGATTAACAAGATGAGTAGACCTTAGTTCAAATTCTGATATACTCTCTCCAGATTTCATACGAAATAAATCATATTCTGTAATCAAAGTATTGATTCTATTTTCTTTGATTCCAGATGTACCTTCGTGAGCAATTTCAAGAGCATCCCACATATCTTTGGCAGTAGGTAGAGTACATATATGAAAATATTCTTTTTGACTAAAAGCACTCTGTATCATTAAAATGGCTTTACTATTTAATGTTACTAACCTCTTGTCATTCTCGTCAAACTCATCCGGGCTCTTTTTAACTGCTCTATCTTCGATTTTCTTTATTGGAACATAGTCACCATCTTGTATAACATTCCACAATCCGTACTCGTTGGCCATCACGAACACTCTGAATTTGGCTTTCCAGAACGAAAAATGTTCTCCAGCAAAACCAGGAGGTCTAGTGATTGAAGCACCGTCTGGAAGGATATTTTCACAAATTGTTGCCATTTGTCGGATCCTTCTCAAGCTGTTAGGCTCTTCGGAGAAGACGAGGCTCTGATACCAAATGTAAGAGGCAAGCTTCACCCAAGAGGGGGTGAATTGGGTGATGTTATAAATTTTTCACTTGAAGTAGTGATATGTAAATATAGTGGATAGAGTAGAGTAGAGAAGATTTAAACACAGAGAGTTATACTGGTTCGGCCTAACAACAATGCCTACGTCCAGTCCTCAGAGATCAAGACCTACTGAGCTTTTCACTATATTTCCAAGATTCACTGGGCTCTCAGAACGCCACAAAACAGTAATTGTCCTTAAACGGACTACGAGCAGAAATATTCTCCCTAACAAGAAATTTCTCTCCCCCATACGACAAGTCTTACGTGCAGAAAAACAACCTATGACTCTTCTCACTTGCTTATGTATACAAGACTTATGAGCAGCAACGTTCTCTCCTGCTTACACCACTGTAAGTCTTACGAGCAGCAACGTTCTCTTCTGCTTGTATCTTATAAGGCTTAAGAGTGGCCACAGTCAAGGAATTCTATCAACTGCTTCTCTCGTAAGGAAAAATAGCCCACTCAAGGTCCCAATACCTTGAGGTCAAATACACATAGAATTTTGAATTGAATGAAGACTCTCTTACAGAGCAAATCAATGAACACTGAAGATCAATGTGTATACAGAGAAAAAATGATGAATAGCAGAAACTTGATATGAGTTTATGAATGCATGTGCTACGTTGTTATATTTTCTCCGTGAGTCTCTGTATATATATATAGTTGCTCCAGCTTTTGCCCGTTTGGAAATTCTTCTTTTGTGGAGCGGGACATTTGAAAGTATTGGCAGACACGTGCATGTTTGAATAATCTGAGTGCGGTAGGTGCCAGCATGTTTATAATCATCTTGTCTGCCGTTGTATTACTTTCCTCATGTGGTTTAATTCAAACGTTCATATTCCTGTATCATACTTTTAAAACATTCAAAACAATGTTAAACAATGATAAAAAGTAATGATGATATGAATTAATAACAATAAACCATATTCGTAATGAACGTTGTGATACTTAGCATTTTCTGTGGACAAACAGGGCATCACTCGAGCATGAAAGGCTCACCTCGAGTGATCTCCTATTTTCCTTCATATACCTCTGTTATCGGGTTGTGCTTGCATGAAATATCAGAGAGACAAAATCTTCACTCGCGGGTGAAGAGGGGTCTCACTCGAGCACAAAATCTCTGCTCGAGTGATCTTTGCAATTTACACAGGGAATGTCTTCTCGGGTCATCACTCGCATACCATTTTGACAAGAGTGAGAATTTGTACTCGCGGGTGATATGGACCCTCACTCGAGCACACTTACCTCTGCTCGAGTGAGACGCATATTCTCAAGGAATATGCTCTCAAAATCATCACTCGCATCAGAATTTCAGAGGGATAGAATTTTCACTCGCGAGTGATGTGGGCCCTCACTCGAGCACAAAGACTCCTGCTCGAGTGAGAAGAATATTCTCAAGAATTATACCTTTTGAACAAGCACTCGCAACTGATTTGGAGAGGGATAGAATTTTCACTCGCAAGCATTGATGTGTCACTCGAGCATGGATGGGTGTGCTCGAGCACACTTGTACTTCTCTGAACTTCAAGACTCTCGGCCAAGTACTCGCAGTCCCTTGCTCGAGCACAGAATGCTCATGCTCGAGCATTGATGTCTCTGCTCGAGTGAATGATGGAAGCATGCTATTTACTTGCTCTCGGCCAAGCACTCGCAGACCCTCACTTGCATGTGTGCTCGAGTGAGAATGACTTCTCTGCTCGAGTGCATACCTTCTGCTCGAGTGATCTAGTGAATACAAAGAGAGAATGCCTCTCGGGTACTCACTTCCTGGCTTTCTCTCGCACCTGCTCGAGCATAGAAGAGATCTATGCTCGAGTGCAAAATCCTTGCTCGAGCACTCCAGTGCAATTTCACAGCAGATATCAGCAAATCATCAAATATGCATTTGGTAACTTGGAAACTTTTCTTAATCTTCTAAAAACATGTTTTGCACATAATTGAATTATTGTTATCATCAAAACTTGGGATCTAACATTCTCCCCCTTTTTGATGATGACAAAACTCTTTGTGATGAAGATTTAAGAGAAATTGATTGAGATTGAAAATTTTGACATTTCTTATATTTCTCTGTTATATTTCTCTTCTCGGGTTACATCTGTTATATTTCTCTTCTCGGGTCCAGATGCGATTTCCCTTCTATTTCTTTCTTTTCTCGGGCTCTCCTAAAAACCCATCTCAGCTCTAGTCTGTATTTCAATTCTCCATTAAGTTCATATCTGACCTAAGGCCCAAAACGGTGAGTTTCATTTGTTCTTTCTTTGTCATTCCCTTATTTCAGGTCCTTAACAGTAATAAATTCTGTCCCCTTTCTGACATTTCCTAAATTTGAACCCAAACTGCCATTTCCATGCTTAAACCAATTTCTCCAAGCACCTACAATTCAAATAATTATTTCAATATCAAATCTTCTTAAAAATAAATGATTAAGAGTAATTACAATTTTTATGACAATTTTACCCTTTTTAATCCTAATTTAATATATTTACTCTTAATCTCAATTAAGCACAAAGGAAGCATTTTAAGCTCAATAAGTATGACAAAATCCTCAAATAAAGTATAAAAACATATGACAAAATTGGGATTTGTCAATTCCCCTACACTTAAACTTTTGCACTCCTGAGCAAAATATTAATCAATTCAAAACTAAACACAAATGAAAACTTCAAATGCTTAAGATTAGAGTCAATGAATTAATCAATCATCACTAATAATTAAGCTAACACAAGTCTTAACATGAGGTAATGCAAATAGACTAGATTAATGCACAATTAATCAAAGAAATGTACACAAGAGAACACTTAAGGGTTCAAGTGTTTAACTCATCTCACAAGTTTGGGAAATTTCGCTCAGTACCACCTAGACTAAGTCCTACCATATGCTTGTAGAAATTCCACTCTCTCCACCACTATTTAGCACATAGATTCATGAATCAAGGGGACTTTTAAAAGGGTTGTAATGATGCAAATGGTCTCATGGAAGGGATAATGAAACAACAAGTACCATGCATGCAAAAATATGTACAATGACATTCACTTTTTTTTTAATATTTTTTATGATATATTTTTTTTCTTTCTTTCCTTTTTTTCTCATGCTTTTTCTTCTAATTCTTTTTTTTCTTTTGTTTTTTTTTCTAGTTCTTGTTTTTTTATTATAATGCTTGTAAATGGCATTTCTTCATACCAATGATATTAATGGCAGTTCAATGATATTTGGATGCTAATCTAATGCAAATAGGATGCATACATAGTGCTTGTTGATAAATGATGGATTTTGGAATGTGAAAGGCTCAAAGGGGTTCACAATGGATTAGTATATAGGGTTTGGGTTTGGGATAAAGGGTGAAGAAATGAATGCCCCTATCATATTCATTAATTTAAATGCAAATGTGATTTTGAAAAAGAATTTAAACAAGTTCTAGAGGTACACTAGAATATATGGCAAACACACATTAATGAATGATAATTAGGCTCAAAATCCTTCCAATAAAGGTTTTCTTCTCAAATGCACATTCACAAAGATTAGTTGAATATTAGCCTAATCAAAATGCATTAACTCAACTAATCCAAATGCTAACTCTAAGAGTAATAGTAAATCAATTCATTAAAAATCAACTAAGAGCATAAGCAATTCCCATAAGTATTTAGACAAATTCCTAAAACAATGAGTGGCAAAACTTTAAGATTGTGGTTTGGATCAATTTTTTTTTTGAAAATGACACATTTTTGCAATAAGGCATAATGAAGCACACAAGACCTAAATCCTAATCTCTCCCCCACACTTAAATCTTACATTGTCCCCAATGCAAAACCTAAGGCAAAGGAATGATAAGAGCTCAAAGCCTAAAGGGGTGGAGAACAAAAGAAATCTACCTTGTACTACTAGATTATGTCTCCCCCCACACTTATCTTCCTCACACAACAATTAAGCTCAACAAATCATAGGAATCAGGAAGAAAATAAGTGAGGAAAGAGACAACTTGTGTTAGAGAATCTTGAGCCGTTTGAAGGAGAAGTTCTCATCCTTGATGAGAATCATGCATTTGTCATTGAAGACATCTTCTCCAGTATTGAATTTCCTTGGTGGAGGTGGCTCAGGATCAATCGGAAGAGATCCAAGGATATACGGTGGATGTTGGTTCCTCCGACGTCCTTTCCAAAAATGTGTCTGCAAAGAAGACAGACAACCAGCAGTATTCCATCCAAAAATAGAAACAGAGAGAGCTTTCAATTGAAATAAAGGCATGTTCAGTCCCAAACTCTCCAAGTAACTATCACATTCAAGGAAATAAACGGTACTCCCATCAATAGGTGTCAAACAAACTGTCAAATTCTCTTGTGTTTGCAAAGTGGAAGGTGCGGAATCCAACTTAGTGTTGGAGTACACCACATCATCATTGCAATCACAAGAGATGAAAGGGAAAAGAATGGAAGAAGAAGGAGAATTTTTCAAATCAGTACCACCCAAACCCTTTGAAGTTTCAAAAGAATCCTTTTCCTTTTCTATGTCGGGTGATAAATCACAAGAAAAAAGAATCATTTTCATTTGTAATATTATTAATCAAAACAGTTGAATTTTCCCTTATGATACTATCAAGCAATTTATTGGACTCAAAAGAAAGATCTTTTTCTAGGCAATGGTCTGTCTCATTCACAACAATCACATTAGCATCCACACAAGATTCAACATTTGCACAAGTGTCATGCTTAGAAACATCAATAGTACAAGGAGATGCATCAAGATGAACGGTAGAATCAACCACTTTTCTTAATGCTTTCTTTTGAAACTCAATAAGCAAGTGGCGTTTTTCATTATAACAATCTACACAAATATGATCTTCAGCACAAGAACATGAAGATATATCATCCAATTGAGCGAAATCATCCCTAGTATTATGAAGAGAAGCATTTTCAACAGTTAAAGCATCACACAAAAAAGAATGAGCATAGTCATGAATAGGTACAATCAAATCACTACTACTTAAACTAATGGGTGGAGCAATTACATTTTCAAACAGTTGAGGGGATTCAACAATGATTTCTTCATCCACCTCATCATCACTCAAATCGTGAATTGCTTTACTAGTTAAAGTAGTAAGAGAGTCCACTTCTATAAGGATAGGATCATTACCGAATGGTAAGGAAGACTCTTCAATACTATTTTGAACTTGCTCCACTTTATATGTTTGTGTGGGAATAGGCATCGGAGGTTTGAAGTCTTCCACTTGTTAAATGGCATTTGACCCTTGAGCTTGGACTCCTTATGCCTCTTCTTGTAGGTCATGGGGCCAAGGGGTTCCATCTTCACCTCTTGTTTTTCCCCATAGCATATGAGCAAAGTATGCTTTAAAAAACAAATCAATGTCTTTTAATTGCTCTTCTATCTCCCGAGAGCTTCCAATTGTGCCTTGATGGAAGAGTAACCGAAGGTATGGCTCTTGGAGTGCTTCATACTTCCTTGTCAATGCACTTGTTAGGGAATCCATATTGTGGGATGAGAAGAGGGCATCCAATCCATTAGGTTGAGGGGTAGGAGATTGTGGTGCAGGTTCATAGAATGAGGGAGAAGGTTGTTCATAGGGAGTTCTATATTGGATGGAAGTAGGGGAAAATGGGGGAAGATGAAATGGATATAAAGGGTTTTGATAGAGTGGAGTGGGTGATTCTTGATGGAATGGGTAAGGCGAAGAAGTATGGTTGAAGTGGGTTTGAGGTGGTTGAAAGGTGGATTCATGGTATGATCTATAGGGTGGGTGTGGTGGGTAATGAGATTGGAATGAAGGTTGTTGGTATGGTTCATGATATGGAAAGTGGAATGGACCATTACATTCTTCACCAATTGAACTATCTTGACATCCCATCTTGGCTTGAAGAAGCTGCAATGTTTGTTGAATAGCATGGATGCTTTCAGAGATGGACTCTTTCCTTTCAGTCGAATCTGCTACAGAAGAGTGAGAGTGAACGGATAAACCTTGATTACCATTAAACCAAGCCATGAAATCCAATGACAATAAATTCCAATGAATCACAAAGAGGATTATCTAACAAAAAACTATAAAAACTAAGGGGAAAAAAATCTAAGAGAATACAAATGCAAAAGAAAAAGGGGAAAAGGATTTCAAAATGACAAAAGATGCAATATGCTTTGAAAAACATACAAAACTACCTAAACTAACTAAAATGCAACCTAAAGGCTCAAGGTACCAATTAATCAAAGATTGACACTTAGCTACAAGGGAACCAATTACTTGGCTCCCCGGCAATGGCGCCACTTGAAGAATTAAGCTTTGTCGGCTTTTTGCCTTGGTAACCTCTTCAAAACTAACCAAGGATTGCAATATAGGGTGCAATCCCGGATTGTCTCTCGAAGAGCCTTTTATTAATTACCTAGAAACTAAGTGCAATGATTGACATGAAATGAGTTAAAAATGGTTTTTAACTTTTTATCTAACAACTAAGTTGCAATTAAACTAAAATGCTTCTAAAACTAATATTTTTGGATTTTTGGAATAAAATTGATATGGAATGGAAATGGTTTAAGAATGAAAATGATGAAGATGCTCTTGGAAATGATTTTCAATGACTATCCTTGCTAAATTAAAATATTTGGGAAATTAATACATTAAGCCTCTAATATACCAAGCCTCAATTACCATTGAGTCTAGCATCACAAGAGAGGAACCCCTACTCTTGAAATGCTATTAAGCCCTCTTAGTGTAATGAGTTTCTCTAAGTTTTCTAATATACCAAACCCCAATTACCATTGAGTCCAATGCTTAAACTCATGAACCCATTTATTTAAGTATTACTAAAACCCCTTAGAGAGCGATTATGGAATAAGCAATGTATTTAGGTTCAACTACAATTCTATTTCAATCAAACCATCCAACAATACCATGTTAAATAGAGAGAAACAATAGAATCATAGATAAACATATATATAACCATATATATTGATGAGCACAAATCCTCATTACAAATTCCAAATCACAACAACTCAATCCATAAAAATCATAACTAAAATCATAGTTTCATTACATAAATAAATTCTTAAACCTAAGAAATCACAAATATAATGAACTATAGATAAAATAAACTCTCCTTTGAAGCACATATGAGTTCAAGTCATCTCCAATTCATCCCCAAGAGCACAAAATTGCCTAACCAATCATGAGAATAACTTCAAGAAATATAATCCCATTCTGATTCAAACACCCAGCCATAAAATCTTAGAATAAATTAACCAATCAGCCTAAATCAATTTAATTTATGGGCTGGATTTGAATAAAAAACCAAACAGAACAGAGGAATAGGCACGGCTGTGTTGAGTTCAAGGCAGTATAGGAAGCCACGGCCAGCTATGTATCCTGAATGGTTATGAAAGGATGAAAAGGGAATAACGACAATGGAGACAGTGAATTTCGGTGAGAGTGATGGTGAAGTGCGGTGGTAGATGTTGATGAGGTGATGGGGAATGGCGTAGGTGGAGACCGGACTTCCTTACTGCAGCTCCCAATTCTCCCTCTCAGCTTTCGCCCTCAACTCCCTAGCTCACAGTTGCGGCCCCCTCTATTCTGTATATGTCTCTCAGCTCCTTCCGGTTCTCTCACAGTTCTGAAACTCTAAAACTGAGCCTCACCGGTGACCTGTGGTGGTGAAGACGCCACCGGCGAGAGAGGAAGAAGAAGATGAAGGTTGGACAATGATGACTCTAAGTGATGCGATCCTCGATGATATCCCACTTGTGCGGCGCTGTTTGTGATATATACCTTCATCTGCTCTCGGGTCTCTCCCATATCCAGAATGCATGTCCACCGAGTACCCATTTCTGTTTCTCAAATTAGTGAAATCACTCTCGGATCCTATTTCTATTCCTTTATTTTGGGCCTGTTCCAGTCGTCCTCTCTCAGTCAGGTTTGTGTGTGTCCATTTCCCATGTCCAACAGCTAACCAAGTCGGGTCTCCTGTTCTGTGTTTCGGATTCTTCAATTGAGCCTGGGTTGCATCTGTTATATTTCTCTTCTCGGGTCCAGATGCGATTTCCCTTCTATTTCTTTCTTTTCTCGGGCTCTCCTAAAAACCCATCTCAGCTCTATTCTGTATTTCAATTCTCCATTAAGTTCAGATCTGACCTAAGGCCCAAAACGGTGAGTTTCATTTGTTCTTTCTTTGTCATTCCCTGATTTCAGGTCCTTAACAGTAATAAATTCTGTCCCCTTTCTGACATTTCCTAAATTCGAACCCAAACTGCCATTTCCATGCTTAAACCAATTTCTCCAAGCACCTACAATTCAAATAATTATTTCAATATCAAATCTTCTTAAAAATAAATGATTAAGAGTAATTACAATTTTTATGACAATTTTACCTTTTTTAATCCTAATTTAATATATTTACTCTTAATCTCAATTAAGCACAAAGGAAGCATTTTAAGCTCAATAAGTATGACAAAATCCTCAAATAAAGTATAAAAACATATGATAAAATTGGGATTTGTCAGCAACCCCGAACATATAAGCTAGACTTAATTCTGGATTATCATCCATGACATAAGACTTACTATTATTGACAATGCATGGTACTTAAGAATATTTTGGTATACCCCTTCCATTTATACAGGTTCACATACATACCGTATTACTTATTCTTTGAATTGCCCCCAACGTATACACCTGATCCTGACTTAGTTCTTTATCCAAGATGTCAACCAACGGCCTGCAAATTTTTTCCATTAAATGCAAACGTCAAGGTGGTTAAGACTTAATATGTTGTTCATATGTAGTAATGATACACTAAAAAACAAAACTGTTATACTCACGTATCACGCTCTGGTCCTGTTGCCAAGCGAGAAATAATTTTGAAAAAAGTCTCATAATCATTAGTTGGCATCTTCTTCTTTCGACCCACATGCAACTCTACAAATGGAGCTGTAATCACCCCTTTTGCCCGCCTCCTTGATCTCCGTGGCTATTCAGCCCTCTCAACTATGGTACCTCTTCTTACGCCTTCTCCTTCTACTTGATCAGACACTAAAAGGTAGGATATATTTAATGGAGATAAGGATTTGTCATCCCCTTCATTACCTACTTTCCCGCTATCTCCTTCATCCCCCACCTTAACTCCCTCTATGTTAGCATCATAATTACCACCTTCTTCATCATCCTCATCATCATGCTCATCATCATCATCATCAGTAGCCTTAGGTTGCTCATCATCATCACCGGTGACTTCAGGCGTATGTCTACTGTTAGCATCTCCATTATTATCATCACTTGCTCCACCATCGTCATCCAAACCAGTACCATCCCCATCATCAACTATCACAATGGGGATGGTTGGTTGCACTTTTCCCTTCCACTCTCATGCATTTTGCACATTGGTTAACTCCTCGACCACAACATTGATAAGTCGATTACGGTGTTCATCAATAACTTCCATCCCTCAAGTCCTATGTCAATAACAGAATTTAATTTCTAATTTAATATGTTTAATCAAGAAAAACAGGTATTCCCTAAACAATACACATACCAGGTCTAAATAAGGCATTTGTTGTGCGTCCTTATTAGCCATCCTTACTTCACTGGCTCTCATTTGGTACAAAATTCCCATATTGCTCATCCTTTCGTTGTTGACCATTTTGTTGATCTTGTCCTTAGTCTAGAATTCAATAGGGTTGGTGGACTCATGGTGGACACTTTATTTCAAAGGGAAATTATCTGCAAAGAATAGCTACACCACCAAAAAAAATAACAGTGACAAGTGTAGACGTGAATAATACATTAATGAAAATGAAACAATTTTTATACCAGTAATAAGAATAGGCAGCCACCCACATTGTAGGTCCCTTCGTGTTCATTTTCTTCCTATACACTTTTATGTATTCGCTTATTTCCTTCCACAACTCTTTGATCATGTACGTTGCCCAGTCATATTTTTCAAATCCATCTATTGTGTAACATATGACTCTCAACATCCTATGACTTATGACTCTACTTGAGTATGGGCATAAAAAAACTCCTAAAGTGTACAAGACGAAGAAAAACTCAAAGTTGTCCCCACTTTTCCCAGATTTTATGTTCTTTAATATGTCAGTGTATTTCTTTTTCTCTGCTCACTCTTCAACCTCTCATACAATGGATTAGAGTCCTCCATATCTACCCTAACCTTGACCCCTTCACAACTAATACCAAGTAACTTCTCCACATCTTATGCTTCAATTTCTTGTGTCTTCCCCCTTATCCTGAATTGCTGTATTGGTAGGTCATATGCTTTAAGTATGGATACAAGCAAGTCATAGGGGAGTCTATCCAATTCCACCTTCAACAAGTTTCCAAAACCTATTCTCCTAACCCTCTCCTTCAAATTTTCATTTTCATTGACAAATTCCACCAACGATGTAAATCCTCGAAGTGAGCAGCGGGTATGAAAGGACACTCTAATTTTACTTTTCTTCTTTTCTGGCCTTACTTGCTTATCTCTTTCAGTGTACTCCTTTTCCTTATCATCCAGTAGCTCTCACCATGCCTTTCTTACAGCCTTGCTTTCTTCTGTCATCTTCTTCTTCTCCCCCAAGTTTGCCACATACTCATTTCTAAACAACATAAACCCACATTGTACTGGTTGACTCTTCACAGGTTTGCTATTTCCTCCTTTCGTCTTCACATTTGTGCTATTTGCTTGTCCACCCTTTACTTCCTTCCACCTTGGTGCTTTTGATTTTGATGTCTCCCTTTTTTGTAACGTCATCTTTTTCGACTTGCACATGAAGCATTTCACATTCATTAACATTGTTTGCTCATAATTTAAATGGCTCTTTCACACTCTCAATTCTTGTGAATCCTAATTCCCCTCATGAAAGTAGCACAGTCTAACAAGTCTTGATAAAAGGATTCACAACTTGTGAAAACAATTTTACTGCTTACTTCTCAAAATTAACCCATTCACAGAGCTTCACAACTTCTTATTAAGGTTTCCTAAGTTCTGATTATGTTTTCACAAGTACAATATCAAACATTCCCACATACCAACATTTTTTTCAATTTCATATTAACCATTCCTAAAAAACTTGTCCCGTTTTCCCACATTAAGATTAGGATTTCACAACCAAGCAACCAATTTTGATTAGGGAATTCTCAAACTTCCCCACATCATTAGACAATTTCCCAAGTTCTCATTATAGATTCACAAATTCTATAAATGGTTTCCTAACTTGGAAATTACACCTTCCCACATACCAACACGCTTTCACAGTGTCATATAAACAATTCCCAAGTTTATATTAGGTTTCACAGGTTAGCATAACCTTCTCACTACCATGGTTCACACTAATTGCAAATTTCCCAAGGGGTAACACAGTTGGCCAAGTTCTCATAAATTATTAACAACTTCAACATATGTTCCCACAGGTTTGAAATTACACATTCCCACAAACAAACATGTTGTCATAATGTTAGATTAAGAATTCCCATTTTCAGATTACATTTTATCAATTAAGGCCATACTAAATTTCCTACATTACAATATTGGTTCGCAATTTTTCCAAAACAGTTCACAACATATATATTGGTTTTCACATATTGCAGATAACACTTTCTAACAGGGTTTCACAATAGCAAATCAACCATTCCCACATTCAATGTACCTTTTCTCATGTTAGTTTTACCTAATCACATCCATGCATCAGAGTTTCACAATTTCAGATTAAGCATTTCCAAATTCAGATTAAGTTTTTCTCATGTTAGGTTTGGCACTTAACATCCACGTATCACAATTTCACAACTTGAGAATAAGCATTCCCAACTTTAATTTCAGTTTTCTCAGGTTATGATTACAATTTCACAACTACGCCTCATAAATTCTCAACTACCCATTATGCTAAATTTCCCACATCATCAGACAGTGTAACAAGTTCTTATACAAATTTTGCAACTTCACATAACATTATATCAACTTTCCAATCACACAATTTAATTTCCACATTCCAATAGGGTTTGACAATTATCCATTCCCAACTTTAAATTCGGTTTTCATAGTTTAGGTTAAGAATTTCACAACTATACATGTGACAGATTTGTAAACCCATTCACTTACAAAACTTTCATGCCCAGCTACAACTTCACATTGGAATAGCAATTTCGTAGCAACTCACCACCAATCTCTGTGCCAATCCAAGAAACAGCCAACTCCAGACCGCCATCGTCACCCGCCATCAGCCTGTGATGGACCAGCCGACTTCCCACCGACCGTCGATGCCTCTTTCGCACCACAAAAGGACACCCAACTCAGCCCAAATGACAGCTTTTATTGGTTTACGTTGTTGTTTTTTCTCATTTTTCAGCCACCGAAACAGTCGACCTCCTCTCTGCTTCAACGGAACAATGCGGCACACTCCCTAGCCCCGTCAACTCCTTCCTTCCTCCTCAAATCGACCCCACCCACTTCGGACCCACTCTCCACCACTCTTTTACTCCTCAAACACCATCCACTAACAACTGATGACCCATGCTCGATAAAACGCCTCCCTCTCTTCCTCTATTCTTTTCAAATTTGCCTAGAGGCAAACCCGTCTTTTGATCTCCAAATTGTAAATCCCTGATCAGTCACAAACCACCTCTGCAGGATTTTTGAATTTCGTTACACCTCTTTGTCTTTTTACACTTTTGAGGTCCCTTTTCAGGGATTTTTCCCAAGGTAAAATGGGTGAAAATGGATATAATGTTCAAGCTTCCTCAAAATTCAAAATTTTGTGATATGAAATAATAAAAATATTGTTGGAAAAAGAAAAAAGAATGAGTAAAATCTCGCAAGAAATTTTGAATCAGAATTCAAAAACTATAGCAATAATTAAAGAAATTCACGGAGGAAAAGTAATATTTCTAACGATCCATTTCGAATTAAAATCAGGCAAAAATTTAAAAGTTGTAGGAATTCCTCTGGTAGGGGAAAAAACTTTCACAGCTTTTTTACGCGCTTTTGGGACTGCGGGAAAGAAGGAAGGAGCAGCTTTTAACAGCGTTGACCGGAATAAGTAAGAGTTTTCCTACCGAAGGATCATAGGAATGAGGCGCAGGAATTAGGAGTAATAGATGGGTCATATTTTTGGTACACTTCTTCATTTTCTTCTTCACCATTAATCTTTGGTAAATTCTTCTATCGTCGCATTAACTGTTGGGATTGTTTGTAGGGATTCATGTTTAGTGCTGTGAAGACATAAGGAGAACTAGCAAAGGCTTGTTCTGTTTGTTCACATTGAAAGTCTAGGGCATGCGAATGTGCTAGAGCCTAGAAGGTTGTTATATATAGTTACTTTTACGTGGTTCCTAAAACTACGAACTGATAATTTAGCCATTTTGAATAGTTTATGGACAAACTTTTGAAAACTAACCATGGTAGGAAAAAACAACTCAACTCATCATGTAATACGCTACCATGGTTAAAAAAATGATCTCACACTATTAATTGATTTTTCACAACATTCTTGAATTAAAATAAATCACTTTGAAAGTTTTGTTGATCATAAATGCTACTTCATAGTACTCAGAATCCTAATGCTCAGGAACTGAAAATCACAGCACTCAAGTCTCATCAATAACCCATAAATTTATAATCATAGAAATAAATGCGAAAAATGTCCTAAAGATTGTAATATGCATAAATCATTAAATCAACATATAACTCAAAAGATAGAGGTGTTACACGTCGCTGGCATATAACATTACTCCTCCAAAGCCTCTCATGAAGTCCCTTCTCTAGTGTTTCCGCTAAGAAAAATGTAAGAGTAATCGAATGAGACCACCGCTTCATTAATCAGTTGCCCTACCTACCACATACACCAGCATAAGCTTGTGAGGTGTCATGTGAGACAGTTATAAAACATCAAAACCATATATACATTTATATATACATATATATATATATATATATAATTCAATCATGATATATCAAACCAGTCATAATTATAATTATAACAGTAAAGCCAATCATAATAATACACAGAACAACATAGAATCATAGTGCTCAAACTCAAACATCATCATGGTACCTATAGCCTCCCATCAATTATAACTCCCTTATACCCATCTTACTTCCGCCTACTGAACCCACGACCTAAGTTACTACTTACCACCCATATCATCATCAATGGTTGCTCAACATGCTCACCAATTATGTGATGTGGATTGGCCAAAGATCACAAAGCACACAACCAGACCGTGGACTTTCTCTTAAGAATGCTGCCCTTGGAGTGTCGCAGTCTCTCATAGAACTGGTGGGGCGAAGTAACCCCTCATAGAATAAGTGAGGCGGCGTAAGAATAAGTGAGGCGGCGTAACCTCGTAGAACAACTAGGTGTGACTGGGCCAGCCAAGCAAAGAGCTTTGAATAGTGACGTCACCATGTGGTAAACAAGTAACATACCTTAATCACATCCCAACATTTCCACAACTCACAAATCATAATTCATTAAGATTTCTTTTGGAGTTAAACACAAATATACATAGAATCCAATCTTGTTTTCATTTTGTTTTAGAAATTCTCATTCATTTCTTAATAATTGGATGTTATGTTTAATTTCATGTGATACATTACGTTGATTAAGCTGTTTTTGGCACAATAAAGTTATCCAATATAAATTTTTATTACAAGTTTACAACATATTAATTTGGTAATCTACGTCAGATAACGTTGGCAGTATAATCTTGTTCAAACTTACATAAATCTACGTATAGATATCTATACCTTTCATGAATTAACATTTAGACATTTTTATACCTTCCATTTTTTTGTTTTGATAGAGTTAAAAATATCATTTCACATTTAGTTTTACTTATTGAATTTCTAGATAAATTAATATAAATTTGATTTCATAATTTATTGAAGGCCAACGAAACAAATTCTCTATAATCATCCTATATATCATTACGTCCTCTACAATTCTTTGAACCAAATGGACGCTTTATATATGGGAGAATGGCCCAAAAATACCTTTGGGGCAAATTAATTGCTTATTGCTACCAAGCGTACAAGCGATCTTCCATTTTGTACAAACCATCTTCCGTATGTGCAAAAATCTTCCATATAAATGTGTAAAAAATCTTCCGTTGTGTGCAAAATATCATCCATTATGTGCAACAGATCTTCCATGGTAGCATTCAGCAATTAATTTCCCAAAAACATATTTATCAGCAATTCTCCCTTTATATATTCCTACCATCAATATTCATACAAAATGCAACAGTATTACTAATAGCAGGACAATATAATCAATTATACGTGTAAGTAAATAATTGAACTTTTCCTATGAAAAAACAATTTAAGAGAAAATGAATTAATCATCAACTTCTCCAAAAATCTTTTTTGGGTTCTCAAAAAAAAAAAAAAAACACACATTTAGTTTTTAATGACAAATCTTGTAAACCTTCGTTAAGGCTATGGCATAGAAGAGGAAATGAGGGGAGAAAGTGGTGTGGTAATAGGTAGGAAAAGATGGGGAATAGAACGATGACAATATATAAATAGCAATCTTACTTTTGTGGTGTGACCCACAAGTCGCCTTAGGGTCAAATTAAAACTAGATTAATAATACAATAAAGCAGTATTAACCTAGGTCAATTTCTATGTGAGGTCTACTTAACTAAGCCATGAGCTAACTAACTATGAAAAATACTAATTAAAAGGGAAAATTGATTTGATTTTTAACTACCAAAGCTACTTTGCAAGGCAAATGAAAACATTTCTAAAATACTTCTTTTTGGTATTTTCAATATATGAAATGGATGAAAGTGTGAGTAAGTTTGAAAAGAATGAAAATAGAATTAAAATATGCAAATCGGATGATATTCCCCTTAGAGTTTCGAACTATGCCATTCTAACTTCAAATGATAAAGGAGCTTTAATCACCAATCCAAACAATTAGCTTATGCAACTAGTCAAGCTTAACTTAATTAACTTGCGAATGGACAACTTCAACTAGAAGAGTCATCACAACATTAACAACCCTCAATTAACACCATTGCTTAAGATTAAACAATCAAGCACAATGAATTCACCAATCACATAAACTATATATGATGGACAAAGTATTCAATTTAATCATAAAACATTATATTAACTAAATCCAACATCCATAAAACCAAATTGAGGATTCAACAATACAAGTCAAGAGCTCAATCACATTATCTCAATATTCCAATCACAAACAACATTATAACTAAAATGTCTTAACTCTACATACACAAACTAATTACTCAACTAAAATAATCATTAAATATGACTAGAGTAGGAGAAAGACCTATGAAAAACGCCCTAAATGATGCTCTAATTAGCCCTGGCATAGTCCTCTACTCCTTGGGGAACGATGATTAGCTCCTCATTCTTGTAATGGAAACTCCCACGTACTGTTGACAGTCCCCAAGTTCAGCCATGGCAGCAATGGAGTGGAAGAAGGTAAAAAAGAATAGAAAAGTGATGAAAATGGTGAAAGGGATGAAGAAAGTGAGTGAAAATGTTGTTGAAAAGATGTAAATGGTGAAGAGTTGTATGGAGCTGAACGGGATCGAAAAACGGGGTCTCTCTCTTCTCAAATTGCGGCTGGAAGTGGCATTATCAGACCAGAAATGACATAAAACGCACAGTAACAGTTTCGTAGACTAAACTGCCATTTTCGAAATTTGGGGACTAAAGTTAAAATATTTTCGTGACTGAACCGTAATATCTGAAATTTGGGGACTAAATTGGTAATATCTTGGCAACTGAACTGTAATTTCTGAAAATTCTCCCAGATGACCAAAATACCCTCAAAATGTAATTCAAAAAACTGCAATACCATATATATATATATATATAATCATTAAGATAATGACAATTTTACCATTTTTATCACTCATTTATGCAATCACTCCAAATGAATATTAGTTCATCAATAATGCAGTTTTTACTCAATAAACACACTAAAATGAGTCAAATGATGCATGAATTACTATATTAATAAGAGAACATATCACTACTACAAAAAAGGGGTTTAGTGGCGTAGCTCTTATGACACTTTTTAAAAAAGCGCCAAAGATAATTATTTATTTAAAATTATTTTGATGCTTTGGCGCTTACAATTATAAGCGTCATAGTAGACGTTAACCTTATATGACGCTTTCATGTACAAGCGCTAAACAATGTCTTCAATTTGTTTAAAAAAAAAAAAACAATAAGAAGCTTTGGCGCTTTATGTGGAAGCGCCAAAGCTTCTTATATTTTCAAAAAAATAAAAAATAAAAATATAATAGGAAGCTTTGGCGCTTCCTTACTTCCTATATATTTTTTTTAAAATATATATATATATATATATATATATAAGAAGCTTTGGCGCTTTATGTGGAAGCGCCAAAGCTTCTTATATTTTCAAAAATATAAAAAATAAAAATATAATAGGAAGCTTTGGCGCTTCCTAAGGAAGCGCCAAAGCTTCCTATATATTTTTTTAAAAAAAAAAAATTGATCCACGCTGGTTTCATATATGACATAGTAAAGGAAACTATTACTTAAGAGTACATGTTTCCCATCAAAATCAATTTAATGTGTTTAGCTTTTCTTAATATATTATTTATTCTATAATAATTCTTATTATTATAGAATAAATAATATGATTACTATTTTGTAGGGAAAATTACTCATAAGTGTCAGGTAAAAAAATTAAAAATAAAAAAAGAAATATTATAATAGGAAGCTTTGGCGCTTTCTAAGGAAACGCCAAAGCTTCTTATAGGAAGCTTTGGCCTTCCTAAAGAAGCGCCAAAGCTTCTTATGTATTTTTTTTAAAAAAAAAGGTTCAGTCAGTTTCTTCGATTGTGTGTGTATCTAGCTATAAAGTAATTTTAAATTAAGTGTTTTTTTTTTCACTTGGGTCATTATATTATTATACATTTATCATTGTTAAAGGTTTAATAGTTACAATCAACGTAAAGTTATATGATATGTTTGTCATACTTTTTGCTCTTTCTTTTTATAGATCCAAATTATCTGCTTGAATATATTGTTGTCACTAGTATTAACTTACACTTATAATGAAGCGTAAAACTGAGTGAGCTCCATGAAGTTCATCAAATTTTTTTATAATGAAGCGTAAAAGTAGTATATACTTGACCATTGTTAGAAAAAGAATCAACACATAAAATATAGTTAAACTAACCAATTACATAAACACAGTGCCAAAACTTCATATTGAAAAAATAAAAAATAAAAAACACAATAGAAGCTTTGGGGCTTCCTAAAGAAGCGCCAAAGCTTCCATTTTTTTTTTAAAATTTTATTTTGAAAATGGGAAGCAACGACATTCTTTTATGAAACGCCAAAGCTTCCCCTGTTTACAAAATTTAAAAACCCCGCCATTGACATCCCGCCATTATCACTCTCCCGCTTATCACTTCCCATAACTTTGATCCATTACTCTCTCACTTTATTGGTCTACTAGCTTTTCTTATTCGTTATCCCCATTCCTTCCTCTCTTTGATGACAGCAAGTAGAAGTAGGAGATCCCTAACTTGTAAGCATTGTTTTTTTTAACATTTGATCCATGTTTTCTTTTTTTTTTCTTTTTGGTTAAAATTTGCAATGACTCTTATATGCTTGCTCATATTTTTTATTTTTTAAGTATTGATTTGAAGTTTCAACTTTGTCAACTTAAACTTTCTATATATTGTTATTTTTTTAATTTTAAAACTTACAAATTAATAATATTGTAGTAATTTTGTTGTAATACAAATCATTGTAGTTAATGTTTTGTATTTTTTACCATTATATTGTGATTTGTTTGTTTTATCAAAAAAATAAAATAATTAAAAAAATGATCATCATCATTTTATATTGTAATTTACCTACTAGATAAAATGTATAATCATTTACTTGCTAAAAAATTATATATGATTATCAGGCATTTATTTTTAGATTACACCGTAAAGAAAAAAAAAATATTTAAAAAAATTATTAAAAAAAAATATCCATAGGAGGCATTGCCTCCTTTGACGTTTATATAACAAACGCCAAAGGAGGCAATGCCTCCTTTGGCGTTTATATTACAAACGCCAAAGGAGGTGAACATCTCCTTTGGCATTTTTTTGATAAATGTCAAAGGAGGTGTCAACCCTCCTTTGGCGTTTATTTTATAAACGCCAAAGGAGGGTACCTCCTCCTTGCGTTTTTTTAGATTGAAAAGCGCTATAAGTATTTTTAATGGCGTCAAAAGCTTTGGCGTTTTTTAAACGCCAAAATATGTTTTAAAATAAGTGTTATTATACCAGTTTTTTGTAGTAGTGTATAATCGTGCTTTTCAAAAGCGTCGTCAATAAAATGTCTCTTAAAGCTCTTTTTTTTAAAAAAAAAATAGTGGTTGCTGTCGTAGGGAGACGATATAGAAGAAGATATCTCCATAGTCAAGGAAATTTATATAGTATAGCCAAAGCTTTAAATATAAATCCTTTTTTATATATACATAGATAAATCCTATGTGTATAGTCCACTTGTTCTTCATTTACTCCTAAGAACAAAAGTTGCAAGTATGGCAACTAACATATATCAAATGAAAAATACAAAGAGGAGGAATTATAAATTATAGATATAATCTCATAAAATAGATTTATGCCAAAAAAAAAAAAAAACTGCAACTATATTATTTTAAGAATTTATGTTTTTCAATATTTAACCAAGCATTATGTGTTTCAAATATTTTAAATCAATACAATCATTTACTTAATGAAGATTTTTAATTTAGTAGAAGATATTTAGTGATATCATAAAATCTTTATTATTGATTTGATATTTCAATCATGTTTTCAGTTATCTATCTTAACACTGTTAGTTTTAAATGATAATATTACGTGTTAGGCACTTAGGCATCAAAATGAAATCTTATTTGAAGTACTAGTTAAATGATTAAATGTGTAATTTTGCCTATCCTATAGGCCATATTTGGATATTTCTTTTGGGCTTGCCATATTATGATATGAAGATAGATTATATGAAGTCGGCAATATTTTTTTAACAAGTTTTTGTATATATGAACTGGAGATAGGTTATGTAACATCCTGAATTTTGGGCACCAAAAATCCTTTATACCTTTGAGGTATTAAAGGGAATAAAATGATGAATATTGGCACACTTAAAAGGGCCAAACAGTGCAATTGGTGACTACATGAATTTTCAGCCACAATAAGACATAAGATATGAATTGTGTCTTCATAAAAGCCCATTATTGATGCCCAAAATATAGAAAATGGAAGAGCACAATTTTTGGGCCCAGTTAATAGTGATTTTGGCCAAACACAGAGAAGAAAGAAGAAGACCCAATTTAATTATAAAAATGTAAGGACAAATTGGTCTTTTGACCAATGAAACAAAAGGCTTTTATTTTTCCCTTTCTCATGTGATATTTTCGTCCAACATAGAAAATAAAGGGGAAAATTTTCACTTGGACATTAAAGATGCCACATGGGAGCACTTTTGACCATATGGAAAAAGATGACATAAAAGTTAAATAATCATGTGATTTTTGGCAATTAAATTATATTGTTTAAGAAAATGGATGATGGTATTCCAAGAGGCTCATTAGCTCTCCCAAGAGCCAACATGTCATAAAAAAGAGAAGAAAAAGGGGAAATAAATACTTGGCCCAAATATGTCAAAGGATGAAGCAATATTGGCCAAGTAAAAATGAGAAGGAAAAGTCAAAGTAAACATGTGTTAAATTGACAATTGAAATAATATTAATTAAGAAGGTGTAAGAGGATATTTTTGAGAGATAATTATCCTCTTCCAAGAAACTATTTTTGTATGAATAAAGAGAGCCAAGAGAAAGTAATTCTAGCCAAGTAAAAAGGAGAGTGAAAAGTCAAAAATTGTGGCTAGCATAAAGGAAACAAGAAGAGAGAATTGGACAACATTTTTCCTTCCCTTTTGTGATGTATTTTCGGTCAATTATTAAGAGGGGAGGAAAGAAAAAATTCAGAACATATCTCTCTCACTCTCAAGCTCACAAAATCGGTTGAGAGCCAAAGGAAAGAGAAAAGAGAAGACAAGAACAAGGTGAGAGTTTCTATCTAGATTTTGACCTTGTAGATCACCTCTTATGCTCAAAACATCTTCATAAACATTGTTCCTCTTGTTGAGAGCTTCATTTCTTTGGTTCTAGAATTTCAAGGGGATGTTTTTTGAGTCCTCTAGCAAGAACCAAAGTTGTAGAATCAAAGAAAGGAGCCAAAGAGGAGCAAGAGGTGAGTATTGGCTTCATTTTGAGCTAATGGTTGTGTTGGTTGAATGAGTAATTTGGCATGTGTAATTCTACCCTACTTTCAGCCAAGTAAGGGTTTTGAGGAGTCATAGTGATTTGATTGTATTTATTGTGTTTTATGACAATTAGAAGACATGGAACTAGTTTGAGGCTTAAATTGGAAGTTTGGTAATTGTTAGAATTTATGTGGAATTTCTTCCAAAACAGGACATGTAGGAGGAGTAGAAATTTGGTAATTTTTATGTTACCATTGTGTTCTACACGAAAAACTGTGTGGGAATAGCCCATGGCTATAAATTCTGGACCATTGGAAATAAATACTTAAAACTGGAAATTCTGTCAATGTGAATTATGTGCATGGTAGTCTGATTGTGTGACATTTTTAAATATGTAAATGAAGTCCAAAAAATTATGAAACTTTATAGTATAATAGTAGACATGTTTGGCTTTAAATTGATATAAAATGGGTACCATTTGAAGGTGTGTGCTGGATGTTATGCATTTTCAAAGTTTGGTAAAAAAAACTGATGAATTCTAGGCACGGTAAACAATTAAATGAAATACTATATTTATATGCTTCCATAAATGTAATGGCTATATTTTTCCCTGAAAATAGACTTATTATGGGTCATATAGCCTTTGGAATCATCACAATTAGACATCTATACAATTAGATATGATTTTTCAAAGTGAAGTCATGTTTCTGGAATGTAATCTAAAACAAGGAGGTTTTGCTAATTTTTGACCAAAGTGTGATAATAGTGGCTAGTGTTGGGTATTGTTCTATGAAAGTACATTTAACAAGCTTCACTTAGGCTTTGGAATCAATCAATTTGGAATTTTCTAGAATTAACTGTGATTTTCCAAATTTGATTGAAAAATTGCCAGTTTTCTGGAAAACTAAGAAACTATACTGTGCAGAGTTGTATTGTGCAGAAATTGTTGAAACTGTGATAAATAACCAACAAAATGAGTTTAAAAGAGTTTTAGACTAGTACATAAATGGGTCTTGACTCAATTATTGTATATTTGGAATTTTAGGACTTGGCAGTAGCCCAAGTTGGATATAAGATTGGACAGATAGTGGAACAAGCCAAGAATCAGGGAAGAGTAATTAAGGTAGTGAACTTACGTCTTTTGCATGTATTCGATATTTGTGCTTGTGTATTGATGCATGTGATTGTTTTGCTTGATTATGTGAAATATATATGAACGATTGAAGCTCTGTTTCTGTTTATGCTAGGGTCATAAGTATGTTGTTTGAAATATTGAGCACGCAGATATGTCATTGTATTAGCATGAGTTATGTAACGCAAGCATGCCATACATTAAGCACACAGGATGTGTGCTGAGAACAAAGAAGAGAACCCCACAAGAGGAATGCAGTAGTAGAAAGAAGACGGAAAGGTGCCTGCGTCTCACTGGGACGGGTTTAGACACCCTGTAGCTTTGTGCGGCTACATTATTTGTAATTGTTATATACAACCCCTGTGGGGAATTTCTGTAGGTGAACACTTTTTATAAGTATATTTATGCTATTCATATGTGCCCACCGAACTATACAATTGCTACTTTGATTAATATCGAAAATAAGTGGTATGTAGGGTGGGGCCTTATAGATCACGAGTATCAAAGAAACAAAAGGATAGATTCCGCCGTAGATACCATATTGTTATGGAAAAGAAAAACGTATCCTAACTTATATTGAGATACGTTTTGCTGGGATCTTGTGTGTTTATAAATTTTGAAATCATTTATCAAATACAGAAATATTGTTTTCGGAGTTAAGTACAAATATACATAAAATCCAATATTGTTTCATTATATTTTAGAGATTCTCATTAATTTCTTAATAATTGAATGTAAAGGTTCAATTCCATGCGATGCATTTTTGGTGTGATGCATGATGTTGATTCAAATGTTTTTGGCACATACAATAAATTCTTTGGTGGTATCATCTTGATTCAAGCTTACATGAATCAACATAGAGATAAATCTATACCTTCCAAACAATCGTATACCTTCCAGTTTTTACTTTTATAGTGTTAAAAAGATTAATGATTTCTAGATGGCATACTAAACAAATGCTCTGTAATCATCTTTCCATTATTTCATTCCCTTTCATTCTTTGAAGTTTGAACCAAAAGGACTCTTTCCAATATCCTGCCATCATTATTCATACAAAATACAAAAGTATTACTAATAATAGGACAACATAATCACCTGTTCTGCACGTAATTAATTGAACTTTCTTGGTGTACTACAATTTGTAACGAATCCCATATTGGGAGGACCGCCTTGAAAGAGAGGCTTTATAACGTCTTGGGTTTCCAGACTCCAATAGTCTGGTTCTCCCAACGAATTAATCTTCAACTTCACTCAAGATCTTTTTGAGTTCATCCTTTTGTGATGCAGTAAGCTGCAATGAAGATGGAAAGATGATATCAAACTTAATTCTGATGTTTCCTTTTTTGCCTGGATTGCTTGCCGAGGGCATGCCTTCATCTTGGACCACAATCTCAGTGTCTGGTTTCACAATTTCTGTCACAGAAACTTCAATTTCTCTTCCATCCAATGTTGTAACTTTGATTGTTTTCCCCGTGAGAGCCTCAAAAAGTGATATCTTTTGGGTGGTCACCAAATCATTCCCTATCCTTTTGAAAATCTTGTGAGGTTTGTCTTCTAGCACAAATACCAAATCAGCAGGAGAAGGAGATCCTGGTTCTTGGTTTCCTTTTCCACGAAATGTTATCTTTGTGCCTTTCTTCCAACCAGGCTTCACTTTTACCTCCACTATTTCATCAACAGTGATCGTATTTCTGCAAATTAAAACAAACATGATTATAAACTCATACAATTTATATATATGGACACTACTACAAAAAGGTAAAGCTGTGGCGCTTATAATTGCATTAACTGTGGCGCTAGAGAAGTGCCACATATCTGGACGCCATTAAAAAAAGCTGTGGCGCTTGGAAGCGCCACAACATTTAAATTTTTTTTTTAAAAAAATACCCTCTTGTGGCGCTTGTTTGAGGAAGTGCCACAGGAGGAGGACCTCCTGTGGCGCTTGTTTGAGGAAGTGCCACAGGAGGAGGGCCTCCTATGGCGCTTGTGTCAGCAAGCGCCACAAGAGGGGGGTCCTATTGTGGCGCTTGCTTCAGCAAGCGCCACAGGAGACTCCCCTCCTGTGGCACTTCCTCAAACAAGCGCCACAGGAGGGTCTTTTTTTTCTTTTCTTTTCTTTTTTTCTTCTTCTTCTTCTTCTTTTTTTTTCCTGTGGCCATTTTTTATGCTTCCTGATTATGAAGCTTTATATAAAATGAGTGGCTTTCGTATTTATCATCTCCACAAATTGTCAATCTTTCTATTTTATATTTCAACCTATTATATATATATATATATAATTTTCACATTTAAAATTCAAGTTCCCCAACAATAATGTTCTTATATTAATACTCTCTAAAGCTAACTTAAAAAATATCACAATACAAGAACTTGATATGTGAACACAATACATCAACAACTAATTAAGTAAATTAAAAGATTACTAAAAAACGCAAACTTGTCGGCAAAAAAAATTAAACAAAGAAAAAAGACAAACGAAACAAAGCAAGCTAGAATGAAATAGTCTTCTTCTTAAAAATCTATTAATTGACCAGCGCAGGGAGTGAGAGACCACGTTGGTGACGCTAGCTTGAGTGACGAGTGAGCGTTTGAGTATGTTTTTTAGTGTGAAGATGATAGGAAATGGAGGGAGGGGGCCGACGGATCTACTAAGAAGATGAGAAAGGAAAAGTAATTTAATGGATGAGAGAGTAGTTGAATAATTAAAGTGGAGTAGTAGTCAAAAAGAGAAGGAATGGGGGAAGGACACAGAACTACTACGCGGGAAATGAAATAATTAAAAGATCTATCCATTTAAAATTTTCCCTCCCTTTTTTTTTTAAATAGGCAAGTGTGGCGCCTAATTAATTAGGCGCCACACATTGCCTATCAGCTGTGGTGCCTAAGCAATTAGGCGCCACAGCTGATATATATATCATGTGTGGCGCCTGGGCATTAGGCGCCACACATGATATATTATATATCATGTGTGGCGCCTGGGAATTAGGCGCCACAGCTGCTTGTGTGGTGCCAAATGTGGCGCCTGTGTAGACAGGCGTCACATTAGGTATCCCCAATTGTGGCTCCTAATCTATTAGGCGCCACAGCTGGTACCTAAAAAAATAAATTATACAGGCTAAAAATAAAAAAAAGGGAAGCTGTGGCACTTGTTTAAAGAAGTGCCACAAAATGTGCGCCACCTTTTATCTTTTTTGTAGTAGTGGGATGACCTCTAATACACATTAATTAATTACTAGGATCTGTTTTAAGTAGACTATTGAATAACAAGATAATACAAAACTAGGAATGGAAATAGGCTAGGCTAGACTAGGCTTTGTCTAAATAGGCCTGGACCTGCAATAGAGATTCAAAGCCTGAGCCTGTATGTAGGTTTTTTTAAAAAAAATCTGAGCCTGGGCCTTCAAAAGACCTGACAAGGCCTAAAGCCTGTTTAAAGGCCTACTTAAAATGTAGGACTTTAAATAACCTTTAAAGCCTATGCCTCCAAATTCATATATAACCCTTCATGCTTATATACAATCCTACGTTATGCCTTAAAAACCTAACATCTATTCTTGTTGTAATATTAAGGCTTACTAAGGAAAAGAAAATAATATCTAGTGACAACACTTGTCCGAGCAAATAGGAATAAGAAAAACTAATCATTTGTTGACTAATGAGATATATTTTGTTAAAATTGACTAAGTATAACCAATAACATGTAAAATTAGATTTTTACCTTTTTTGCTCTTCCTACGTAAATTGGGACAAACTCCTCTTATTAAGATTATAATATTTCATTTGACACTAAAATAAACTCATAACAATTATTATGCTTTAGTAGAGGGCACAAATTAGGGGAGAGAAAGTGAGTTAGTATTGTCATCTTGAGCAATCAAAGAGAAGAGAGGTGGGGGTGAATTATTTATGCGAAAGCAAGGGTTGAATATAATGACGATAAAATATAAAATTTATAAATAATTTATAAAATTATTTAGATAATATTATATATACTTATATAATAGTATAAATTTTGTTTAAAACACAAAGTTAAATAGGCCAGGGCTGTAGGCTTATAGGTTATGTCTTATAAAATAGGCCTAGCCTATTTATCTAAATAGGCATAGTAATATGCTTGAGCCTGAGCTTGGCCTATTTACTAAATAAGCTAGGCTAGACTTTTGTAGGCTAAGCCGTAGGCCCCTGTTAGAGGCCTAACTTATTTCCATCCATTTACAAAACCAATTTGAGTGTTCATTAAAATGATAAGCACCATGGTGCACATTGGTGCAATGAGATTTGTAGCATTAAAATACCGCTTCGATGATCTAAATTTATAATTTTCAATTATTAATTTTTAAGTAGAAAATATTTCTTTAAAAAACTGACATATTTTGTACCCAATAAATTAATTTTTTAAAACAATAAAAGTAAAATAAAAAATGAATTGATCTGCACCGGGCGTGCCTACCACACCGCTTAGCATTGAAACAATGTCATATTTTCATTCTATTGCAACTTCATCAAATTAATATTAACTCTTATTGGCATGCACAAGAGATAAGACGGTCATTATTAAAGTGAGGGGAAAGTAGGAGGAGGAATACTAAAACTTCCAAAAATTGTAAAAAATTACAATTTTTTAGAGTTTTCCTATTCTTTCATCCTAAGATAGGGTAAAGTACATTCATTGGTGCCCGGGAGAGGAGGCATTATTGACAGAGACTATGACCCTAAATTTCTAATTTTTCGGTGTTATAGATTTTTTAATATCATAAAGTTTATGAATACTTTGTGTTATATACATGTTTCTTAATCTCCGCCTCCGTAAAATTAAATACTCACTCCACCTTTGACAATCATAACAAAGATCATAAGACCAATACATATAGTGACCACCAAAGCGGAAAGTTTAAAAACGAAACCATATGATATAGAATATAACAAAACATAAAATTATAAAACCAGAAACAGAGAGGATAGATTGTTATATTATAACATACCCAAGAGCATCAATAACATTCCTTGAGATTCTGAATCTTTTTTCGCATCCTTTGTAAATATCCTCCAGGCTAAAAGCCAGTTTGAGTTCTGATGCTGAAGCTTTCGCCTTATTAAGCGCAATACGTTCAGCATGCTTCAGTACAACAGTTTCCAAAAAGTTGCGAGGACGCTGAGGATCAGAACCAAGATCCCAGGGAGCCAAACGCTTCCTCGTAGTAGTACTAGTAGCATCAGTAGTAGCAATATCATCAGTAGTATAAATATTATTCAGAGGAATTGGTTTGCCTTCATCATAAGCCTTTCGCTTTATAGGGTCTCTCAGAACCTCGAAAGCCTCTTTTATCTGTTTGAACTTTGCTTCTGCTTCTTGCATCTTCATAGGGCTTTGGTTATTCTTATCAGGGTGCCATATCTTGGCCAGTGATCTGTACGCCTTCTTCAACTCATCTTCGTTCGCTTTACTTGAAACTTGGAGAATCTTGTAGTAGTCCACGAAGTCGCACGACGACGCCATTTTTCTCTGAAAGATGATGAAGAAAGAAGAAACCCTAGATCCACTGTGAAAAAAGAGGGGGAAGTTTTTAGAAATCACAGTTCAATGGATTCTTGGGATAACACAGAGGTATATATAGATGTGGAAGAGATGTGTTTTATTGCCATTCTTGGAATACTATCTTTTATGTGCATATATAGGTCGATTATATATATATTTTGAAGGAATGTGTTCATATTCTGGCAAAAAGAAGGGATGTGTTTATATGTCGTCGTTTTCGGGATCCAGAATCTAAAATTATATTTATCGTAATCGTGTCTTTGTTTTAAGATAGTTACCTTATTTTAATGTTTATTTGTTTAATATTAATCTATAAATATAATATTTATTATTGAGTTATCAAAATAATTTTGAATTTAACCAGCTTGCAATCAATTTTATGCTTTACAATTTTATCTTAGTTCTTTGAATAAAAATTAAGAATTATTTATTTTCTATATCATTTTATATCTTTTGAGACATTCAATTAATTTTGAATAAATATTGTTTTGATAGAATGAATGAATATTTTTATCATATATATATATATATATATATCTATTAAAATAGTCACCAAATATATATGTTGTCTATCAATTTGATGTTTCAAAGATTTAACTTCTTTTCGTTATTTTTATGAGATTAGTTATATATCTAATTTGCAACAATAATAAAATCTCTATAAATTTAACCAAAGAAATTTATGTGCATGTATTGATGACATGATATATATTTGAAAATCTCTATATTTGCAACAATGACTCATTTATGTTATATAGTCGATTAAAGTAATAAGGTGCACATTCAATCATTCATCCAATAAAAGCAATTATTTATGTGTATTTATGATTTTCCAAAATTATTTTGTTTATATATATGGAGATGCATGTATTCAAATGATTCGTCCTATGATCATTGCACAAGAAATCATTTTCATGTATAATAAGAAAAAAATTAAAGAACCTTCCGAATCCAGTTTAAATATATCTTTATATGAATTTCATTTGACCAAGAGAAAACAATATGTGCTAGATTATTTGGAGTATGATTCCTAATCTTTTCTATGTGTAAATTTAGAAATATATCCTGAAGTTATTAAAGTTTTAAAAATTTTATAGATATCCTTAAAAAAAAGTTCACAGAAGATTTTTTTTGGAGAAAATAAAATTTTAATTAAATTTGCTAAAGTATACATTTCAAAACTACCAAAATAAACTAACAATAACCAATAGCTCTGTCTTCTAGACCTGGACACCTCAGTTGGGTTGCCAATATTTACCGTTTTGCCCCTAGAGCCACTTGCTTCTTCTGGAATATTTTTAAATTTGAAAAAGGGTGAGATTCAAATGAATCTCAGTAGTAACAGACAATCGATCATATAAAATGCAACAAATAATTATGCCAGGTATTATATAATGCAATAGAATAAATACACTGTAATAATTTTCATTGGTATGTGCACAATTCAGGGCCAACTATTGTTAGACCCTAAGCCAGGGCCAACTGCTGTTAGTCCCCAACTTCCATACCTCAGCCGGGCTTTCGACCACAGACTGGATAGTGTATCCTCTTGGTATTAAATTGTCATAACTGGATCCCCCTTTTTGGGGTCGTTGGGGTATTAGTCTTTCTCCCCTAGACGGTATTTGTGATTTTCCCAGACCAATTGAGAGTGCATTATACATATCATAGAAGATAGCATACACAAAACATATACATGTTCATATAGTGTATGAAGGATAGAGTTACTACCTTAGGTTTCCTTTTTCAGCTCACAACTATTGCTGAATTTTGTTTCGGCTCAGGCTAACTGTCCGGTCCTAAAATTTCAAGTTTTACAAGAATTGAGTTAATACATATTCATGTACTACTATAGACTGTTTCAAACTCATTTTGTTGGTCATCTTAGTTTAAAACTGCAAAATGACCAAAATGCCCCTGGAGACTTGGTCCAAGTCTCGTTGTTCCCGGTCCAACTATACTTTTCCAAAAATTATGACTCGAGCTAATCCTATACAGTTTTGCATGTATAATCCATTTTTTGACTTCAGAATTACCAAATTCACTACCAAAAGACATATTTTCTTTGGCAGCCCCTATTTAGGATTTTAGGTGTCATTTTGTCATTTCACATTCCAATACTTTTCACACTTCACACTTAACACACAATTTTCCCTTCTGAACACATTGGAACCATTAGAATAATGAAATTTTAGCTCCTTCCCTTAGTTTCAGTGCTAGCCGAAACATGCTCAAAGAAAAGGAAAAATTGAGATTTCATGATTTAACCCTTAAAACTCCTTCTTTTTCACTCCAAATCACATTATTAACCATTTAAATACCATTTGAACATGATTTGTAGAAATTTGGGTAGCATAACACCTTAGGGTTTCATCACCCCAAATTTACAAAAACAATCACAAATCAAGTCAAAAATCACAACAACAACATCATATAATCAAGACACTACTACAAAAAACGCTTTTAACGTCCCTTTTTTGGGCCTTTTAACATCTAAAAACAGAGGGACGTCTATATGAGCATTATAGAAAAAACTGTCAATAACGTCCCTAAAATAGGGGACGTCTTTTGGTCAGACTTTACACGTCCCCAGTCGTTACTAGGGACGTCTAAAGTGTTTATGAACCACTTTAGACGTCCCCAGTTTGCACTGGGGACTTCTAAAGTCCTAACTTTAGACGTCCCTAGTGCAAAGTGGGAACGTCTAAAGTGGTTCAGAAACACTTTAGAAGTCCCCAGTTTGCACTGGGGACATCTAAAGTTTTTTTTGTGGCCTTTTATATATACATCACTGTCCGGCAAATTTAAACTGCAGAAATTGGATAGAAGAAATATTGCATAAACCAGAATGGAAACAACAGCAGTTCAGCACTATCTAATAAACATGTTATCCAACAATCTAATAGTATGTACAACAACACAACTCTAATTCACACATTGGAAATTACTCGAGAGAGGTTGTCAAAAATCAGTGTTGTGCCTTCAAAAGGGGGTTTTTAGGGTAGTTTCTTCCAACCCTTTTTGGAGTTTTGTTAGGGGTATTTAATGACTCTAAAAGAGCAATAATGATAACCAAACTAAGTGTTAAGAAGTCATTGAGAATTGGAATAGAGGATTGACTCTTCGTCCCTAATTATGAATATAGGATTTGACATTTGCCCTACTCGGGAGATACCGGCGCTAGGACAAGCACGGAAGGATCAAGGTAGTGACTCTTCTCTCATATTGTGTATGATGTTTTGGTATGCATAACTTATCATTGCGTTTTGTGAAATGTGTGCCATGGTATATTACGACGTGAGCACTTTAGCGTGAGCCGTATAGGGATTGACGCTGGTCATCTCTAGGTCGGCCGTTGAACTGCCGTCGTAATCGACATGGATCTTTGTGAATCCGACCCGTGGGGGAGGCGTTTGTGAAACCAGCCGTGGGCTGTGTGTATCTTGCCTGTATGGCTTGCGTTATGAAATACTTTATATGGATCCCAGCTGTGGTGAATTATATTGTGTGGATTATTGTGATGCAATACAGCGTGAGCAATCGTCAGGGATGACATGTGTCATACTAACCATTGCCATTGAACTGCCGTTGTAGTTGCTTGTATGGATAATGATTTGATTTCATGCCTTATTATTGTACGTTATATGATTGATTTGACACTACGGGGATTCTTTAGAATCTCACTCTCCCAAAATTAAACATTTTAGACAGGGCTGAAGGATCGAAAGGCAAACGGGTGACGAAGAACGGGTAGAGCTCCGTGTTAGGAGTTCCTTTTTTGTTATTGGTTATCATTGTATATTATTGGATATTTTGTGGGAAGTATATGTATATTTTGGGATTTGTGATGTAGTTTTGTGTAATCCCCAAGTAAAGGGTATGAATTATGGGCTTTATGCCTTTGTATAAACCCTTATTAAATGAATGGAACCCGAGTGAGTTAGGAATTTACTTTGCACTCTGATATTTGTAAATGGAAACCACCTGTACAGGCCATATTTGTTTTGTATTATGAATATGGGACCATTTTGAATAAACTTTGAAAAAGTTTTTGCAAATCCGATTTTGGGCAAAAGATTACCTTAATAAGTCTCAATTTGAAATATAGTATCTAATTCTACATTAATTACGTGTTTAAGAACATAAATCTCAGCCTTAATCGTGAAGGGGGTTACACACACACACACACACACTCTCTCTCTCTCTCTCTCTCTATGCTTAGGTGTGAAATGAGGGAACAAAATATGAAGGAAGAGTTTTGTAAAATATCTCACCTTTTACCTAATTAATATTATAACAAAAATGAGATTTATGACAAGTCTTGTACTTGGCTTTATCTTCAACTAAATATGTCATAATACCTTCCATCACAATTGAACTAATTCCTCTTCCCTTTTCCTTGACCCATAATGACGTCCAAGGGTCCCTTTTTAACACCAAGTTGGGCCTTCATTCATTTACCCTAACTACATGTACATATATGTAGTATTGTATTCTAATTTCACATGTGCTCAACTTCATAAATTATAAATTAATCCTTTGCCTTAAGATATTGACACTTGGCATGTTTATGAGCCAAATAATTATTTTCCTCTTCTATTTCTTTATTCCACAATTTACACAATTGTTAACACATTTCATTTTCTAATTTCCAGAATAGTTGCCCATCTTGGCAGATTTTCTGCCATAATTTTGAAATATCATAACTGAATTTGTAGACATTGTTTTAGAATGATTCCAAAGGCTATAGAACCCTTATCGAGTCTAATTTGAAGAAAAATATAGCCTTTTGCTATCTGGAAGCACAAAATTTCTAGATTTTCAATCTTTGCATGCTGTTCTAGAAAATAATCAATTTCACTGGGCTAAACTCAAAAACTCATAATTCTTTGTATATAGCTTCAATTGATTCATATGACCTACCAAATTAAAGCTTATGATGGCTACTTTCACCCTATAAAACTTCATAATTTTTGATAATTATTTAGTCTTTCAAAAGCTCATGCAAGCTTACTGCCTCGTAGGACATTTCACTGGAAGCATAATCATTTTCTTTAAAATTCACCATTTTATTTTCTTTTATACCCCAAAAGATATAAGAAACATTAGAGAATAGATTTGGGGCACCTGCTAAATTAGGGCTTAGTAGTCTGCTTAATTTAGGCTTATTATAGATTTAGGGCAGCTGCTAAATCAGGGCTTAGTAGTCCGTTTAATTTAGGCTTATTCACAAGCCTCCAATCCCAAAATTCAGAATATTATAGTGCTATCAGTGAAATTTCCTATGAGGCAGTGAGTTTGTTATATGATTTTAGATGACCAAATGATGACCAAAATTGTAAAATCTTACAGGATGAAAGTAGACTTTCTAAGCCTTAATTTGATAGGTCATGGGAATTATTTGGTGTTGTACACAGGGAGTTATGAATTTTTGAAGTTAGCCTAGTGAAAATGGCCAACATTCGTGGCAGCGTTCAAAAACAAAAATGCTGGAAAGTGTGAGCTTCCAGTTGGCTAAAGGCTATATTTTTTCTTAAAACTAGACTCAATAAGGGTCTCATAGCCTTTGGAATCACTCCAATTGAAGTTCTAAAAATAAAGTGATGATTTTTCAAAGTTTGATATGAAAAACCACCAATTGTTGCGAAATTGATAAAAAAGATGTAATGGCAATTGTGTAAATTGTGGAATAATGAAATAGGAGGAAAAATAATTATTTGGCTCATAAGTATCCCAAGTGTCATCGATCCAAGCCAAGGATTAAATAATAATGATTAAAGTTTGGGCACATGTTTAATTAAGATTGAAATAATATAAACTTGTGAAAGTTAGTTGGGCTAATTGGAGGAACCAAATTTGGGTTTGGGAAGGACTTAAATGGTGTCTTTATGGACCATGGAAAGGGAAGGGAATTAGTTCCCATAGAAAGGGATGTTATTACACCAATTCACAAAGGGTAAGCCCAAAGTACATAAGCCATGCCATAAACCCCATTTTGTTTTTTGACAAAATTAATAAAGGGAAAGATGAAGATATTTCACTAAGTAGTTGGGTCATCTTTTACCTTTCATTTGCACGACCAAGAACAAGAGAGGAAGAGAAAGAGAAGAGCTTGGGAGTTTTAGAGAAAATTAAAGGAGGAGAAAATCTAAAGGTAAGTTTGTGATTTTAAGTGTTTAGCTCCTCTAACTTGTGAAATAGCTCTTCTAACCTCTTGATCTTCATGGAAATCATGGTGTAGTAAGCAAAATCTAAAGGAAGAGAGAGAGAAGGGGTGGTCAGTCTAGAGAGAAAAAGGCAAAGAAAACCAAGGTAACCTCAAAAACATCAAACCTCTTGGTTTATTGTTGTTGTTATTATTTTTCTTGGCTTGGTTTGTGGTTGGATTGTTGATTTTGTAAATTTGGAAAATGGAAACCCAAAGCAGTTATGCTGCCCAAAATTCCTCAAATCTTGTGTAGTATGTGTTTAGATGGTTTAATAAGGGGTTAGGGGTAGAAAGGAGTAAGTTTTAGGTGTTAAAACACAAAATTACATTTTCCCCTTTCTTGAGCAAATTTTTGGCCAAGAGCAGTTAGAGGGGTTAGGGTTAGAATTCCATGGTGTTCAGGAGAGAAAATTGTGTAGGGTTGATATTAAACACTTTGTGAGAAAAGTCCTAGAAAGTGAAATTACAAACATACCCCTAAAACTCTAAATAGGGGCTGTCAAGGGTAAAATTGACATTTGGCAGTGATTTATATAAACTGAGGTAAAAAATGGATTCTACACACAAAACTATGTAGGAAAAAGGGGCCTGGACCGGGTTCCCAGGGGTATTTTAGTAATTTTGTAGAATGGAACTAATATAACCAATAAAGTATATTGGAAGAGTCTAAAGTTATACATGAATGGGTATTAACCTAATTCTTGTAAACTTAGATTTTTAGAACTAAACTATTGAGCCTGAGCTGGATCGAATTGATTGCTAGATAGATGAGCTTTATCTATTAGGGATATGATTGCTCAAAGTGAAACTCAGGAATATAACTTGTCACCTAGTGGACTAGTCAAGTACAAGAAGCGGATTTATGTTCCACCACAATCAAAATTGAGACAGTAAACCCTAGAGGAGGCACATAAGAGTAAGTACACTCTGTATCCAAGAGCTACCAAAATGTATAATGACTTGAAGGCCCAGTACTGGTGTGCAAGGATGAAAAGAGATGTGACTAAGTTCATTGCTCATTATTTAACATGTCAGAAAGTGAAAGTTGAATATCAGTGACTGTAACCCCCTCACGGTAATTATATCCAGATTATGAAATTTAAGTGAAATAGAGACCAATAAAACAAAAATCACATTTAAAATCACTCATATCTAAGAGATGAGGTATCTAAACAAAACGTTTAAAACATGATTCATTTGGTCTCACATTCACTTTCGAATACAATTACTTGTGCAGTTATATCACATAATAAATATTAGAGTGTGTAACCAAAATCTCGGCAACCCCAGGTTACTTGTATATATACAATGGGTTTAAAGTTTCCCAAAATGGGGACTACATATCCAAAAATCCATATTTACAATCATATACATACAGTAATCCCAAAAACTAACTAGATAACCAACATCCAAAATGTAATATGTCCCTACTAGCCCTAACCACTCCAAGTTGGCCGCTTCCCTTTCGAGCCACTTGCCCTGTTTGAAAATGTTAGTCATTGGAAAGAGTGAGATTCTAAAGAATCCCAGTACTAACAAATCACTCATACAATATATAAACACAAGGCATGTACTGTTATCATGTTCACCAGCATCATCAGCAACACATTGATCCATGGCTCGCGCCACAGATGACAGCACTCACAGCTGTATCATAATGCACTATGCCCGCTTACGCAGTAATCACAATGACAGCTTCCGCTGCAAACACTATGCCCGCTTTCGCAGTAATCACTATGCCAGCTTTTGTTGTAATCACAATGCCCGCTTCTATGGTAATCACTATGCATCAACATTACAAAGCACAAAGTATCTCAAAGCACAACGTATCATAAGGCACAATGCTCCACAATACATCTCAAAGCAGTAGCAGCAGCACACAATGCATGATAGGCAAACATACAATAAATTTACACAAAGTATAAGACATAAGTCACTACCTGTATCTTTCCTGACGTTCTTTGGCACAGTGGGCTCACGAGTCTGACAGATATCAAATCCTATACCAATTTAGGGACAATTGATTAATCTCTTTTCCAAATGCATATTTCCATAATACTCTAAGTTCGTTATCATTTAGGACTCTTTAGGTGGCTAATAGAGGCCTAAACATATGCCTAAAGGATTGGCAGAACTACCCTGAAGACTTCTTTTTTGAAAGGTAAAATAGTGATTTTCAGCTGGTTCACTCGAGTGAAGATGACCTCACTCAAGTGATGAAAGACTCGTGCTCGAGTGAGAATGGCTCTCACTCACGAGTGTTTGACAGTGAGCAGCTACTTCGGCCAGAAAGTGCTCACATCACTCGAGCATAAGGCTTTACACTCAAGTGATAACTCCAAATCCACTTGATATTTCATGACGGGGTTATCGAAAGCGTTACTATGGATTTCATGACGGGGTTACCGAAAGTCAGAAACCACGACGCTACATGGGTGATAATTGATAGATTTATGAAGATAGCCCACTCCTGCCTATTAGTATTCACTATTCTCCTGACAAACTAGAAGAAATCTATATTAAGGAGACTGTTGAAAGAGGCAAGTTTCATCCAAGAGGGGGGTGAATTGGGTGATGTTATAAATTTTTCGCTTGATGTGGAGATATGAAAAATAAAGTAGATAGAGTAGAGTTGAGAAGATTAGAACACAGAGAGTTATACTGGTTCGGCCTAACAACCAGGCCTACGTCCAGTCCTCAGAGATCAAGATCTACTGAGAATTTCACTATACCTCCAAGATTCAATGGGCTCTCAGAATGCTACAAACAACAATTGTCCTTGAAAGGACTACGAGTAGAAATATTCTCTCACTAAGAAATTTCTCTCCCCCTTACGACAAGTCTTACATGCAGAAAAACAACCTATGACCTTTCCTACTTGCTTATGTATACAAGACTTATGAGCAGTAACATTCTCTCCTGCTTACACTACTATAAGTCTTACGAGTAGCAACGTTCTCTTCTGCTTGTATCTTATAAGTCTTATGAATGAAAGGTTTAACAAGGAATTCTCTCAATTACTTCTCTCGTAAGGAAATCTACCCTCTCAAGGTCCCAATACCTTGAGATCAAATGAAAATAGAATTTAAATTGTATGATAACTCTCTTACAGAGCAAATAAATGAACACTGAAGATCAATGTGTATACAGAGAAAATTGTGAATAACAGAGACTCGTGTATCTGCTTGTGAATTCTTGTGCTTCGTTGTTCTTGACTATTTCTGAATCTCTGTATATATAGATGTTCAGTTTTTGCCCATTTTAAGTAATCATCGTTGAGGAGCGGGGCTTGTAACTGTGGAATGACATGCGCATGTTTGAATATTATGAATGCGGTAGGTACGTGCGTGCTTGTAATGATGTTGTCTGCCGTTGTTTGACTTTTTTCATGTTAGTTTATTTCAAACGTTCATCCTCCTGTATCACACTTATAATACATTCAAAATAATGTTAAACAATGATAATAAGTAATGATGAGATGAATAAATAACATTAAACCATATTCGGATTGAACGTTGTGAGACTTGGTGTATTTGGTGATCTGGCAGAGCATCACTCGAGCATAGATGGGCTCACTCAAGTGATATCGAGATTTTACTCCTTGTTCTTCAGTTTTAAGTCTGTGCTCGTATAGGATTTCAGAGAGACAGAATTCTCACTCGCGAGTGATGTGGGGCCTTACTCGATCACAACTCCTTCTGCTAAAGTGGCCTTACCTTTTCCACTGGAAGTTTCTTCTCTGGACAACACTCGCATATCATTTTAGCAAGAGTGAGATTTTGCACTCGCAGGTGATGTGGGCCCTCACTTGAGCACACATACTCCTGCTCGAGTGAGAAGAATATTCTCAAGTAATATACCTTTAATATCAACACTCGCACCAGGATTTGAGAGGGATAGATTTTTCACTCGCAAGTGCTGTGGGCCCTCACTCGAGCACACATACTCCTGCTCGAGTGAGAAGAATATTCTCAAGTAATATACCATTAATATCAACACTCGCATTAGGATTTGAGAGAGATAGATTTTTCACTCGTAAGTGCTGATGTGTCACTCGAGCATATGAAGCTATGCTCGAGCATACTTGTGCTTTTATGATCTTCATGACTCTCGGCCAAGCACTCGCATACCTTCACTTGCTAGTGCTCGAGTACAGGACACTCATGCTCAAGCATTAAGGGAGAATGACAATACTTGCTCTCGGCCAAGCACTCGCAGACCTTCACTAGCATGTGCTCGAGTGAGAAAGGCTCCTCTGCTCAAGTGCTGTCTCTAGTGCTCGAGTGAATCATTGAAAATAACAGTGGCATGCCTCTCGGGTAAACACTTTCTGGCTATCACTCACACCTGCTCAAGCAAAAAATGATTCCATGCTCGAGTACTAGACTCATTCTAGAGCACATCAGTTCATTTTGACAGCAGACACAATAGAACATTGTTATATGCATTTGGTAACCTTGTAAACATTTCTTAAACTTATAAAAACATGATTTGTGCACAATTGACTTTTGTTATCATCAAAACTTGGGATCTAACATTCTCCCCCTTTTTGATGATGACAAAACCTTTGTGATGAAAGTTAAGAAAAATTGATTAAGATGGAAAATTTTTTGAAGTACTTCAATGTTTTCCAAATGCATATCAAGTTTTAGGTTCAAGTTCATGTTTTCCTGCAGTACTTCCTCTGGACACTTAACAACCAAGATAAGCATAGTATAAATCAAATAACTTGATAACTCACTTAACCAGAATAACTTGAAACATAGAAATAGTCATTAATATTAAACTTGATTAATAATCTTGATAACATAAAAACAAATAATCCCAAATACAAGCAAAACCTACCCCATACAGAAAATCTACCCAAACACCCAATACATCCCACAATAGCTCAGCTCTGAAACCATCACACATCCTTCTCCCCCATTTTGTCAACATCAGAAGGGGGCTGAGGAAAAGTGATATCAGATGGGACAAAGGGCACCATGGCAGTAGAAGGGTCAATAGGTGGAGATGATGGCTGTGGTACAGAGGTTGAAGGAGGTAGTGAAGGCGACCGATCATAGGTGATATCAATATTAGAATCTGGATCGGTGAAGAGAACATGTGTTTGTGGATGAGGAGGTGAGGTATGAGTGGTCTCAGGAGGCACTTCTAAAGATGCAGATGGGAAATGAGAGCGCAAGAAGGTCTCTATATCAGTTATCCTCTGTGACATCTCATCCTGAGTCTTGAACATCAAGTCAAAGTTGATATTGGCCTTATCTACCAACTTGATTACCTCTGACTCCATCTTTTCCACAAGCTTCTCATACTCAATCACTAATTCCTTCTTCAGACTGGATACTGCTTGATTGATTACCTCAGTCAAGTGGTTGGAAAGAGAAGCATTAAGGAAGGAAGGAGGAGGAATAGGACCTTGAGCAGATGATTGGGCCTCATCTCCTCTGGATGGAGTGACTTCCCTCTGAGATGTGGCTTTGGTTCGACTCACTGGAAGATTGATACCCATATGAGTTAACTGAGTCTTACCAAACCTCGAAATAAGCACCCTTTCAGTTCCTTCCAAATACCATACCTTGTTTTTCATTAAGATGAAGGATACAAGCTGAGGGTATGGTATGGTTTCGGATTTTGATGAAGAAAATTGAAATCTTCTCATCTCATTAAAGATAATCTCCCCAACATTCCTTTGTTGCCCGGTTAGGAAAGAGGACAACATATAATAGTCCTTTTGAGCAAAATGGGTAAAGTTTTTAGACTTATTGACTATGCTCCGGGAATATATATAGTGAAGGATTTTGTGAGAGTCAGGTATATCAATAGGTTTAAAATTGAGAGGACCTATTAGGTCTTTTAGTCTCAAAATCTGGAAGACTTCATTGGCAGAGAAAGAAGGTGGATCAGGGGGAGGTGCAACATATCCAAGTTGTTAGATCCCAAGTTTTGATGATAACAAAAAGACAATCGTGTGCAAATCATGTTTTTAGGAGATTAAGAAAAGTTTACAAAGTTACCAAATGCATAGAGGAAGTTTTCTGATGTCTGCTGTGAAATTGCACTAGAGTGCTCGAGCATGAATTTTGCACTCGAGCATATATCTCTTCTGTGCTCGAGCAGGTGCGAGTGAAAGCCAGAAAGTGTGCACCCGAGAGGCATTCCACTATTATGTTCACTGGATCACTCGAGCACTAAGGTGGGCACTCGAGCAGAGAAGCCACTCTCACTCGAGCACATGCGAGCAAGGGCCTGCGAGTGCTTAGCTGAGAACAAGTAATAGCATGCTTCCTTAATTCACTCGAGTAGAGACATCAATGCTCGAGCATGAGCATTTTGTACTCGAGCAAGGTACTGCGAGTGTTGGGCCGAGAGTCATGAACTTCAGAGAAGTGCAAGTGTGCTCGAGCACACCCTTATATGCTCGAGTGACACATCAATGCTTGCGAGTGAAAATTCTTTCCCTCTCCAAATCTGACGCGAGTGCCTGGTTAAAAGGTATATTACTTGGGAATATTCTTCTCACTCGAGCAGGAGTCTGTATGCTCGAGTGAAGGACCACATCACCTGCGAGTGATAATTTTATCCCTCTGAAATCCTGATGCGAGTGTTGGTATTGAGAGCATATTCCTGGAGAATATGCGTCTCACTCGAGCAGGAGTGTGTGTGCTCGAGTGAGGGACCATATCACCCGCGAGTACAAATTCTCACTCTTGTCAAAATGGTGTTCGAGTGATGACCCGAGAAGACATTCCCAGTGGAAAATGCAAGATCACTCGAGCAGAGGAAGTTATGCTCGAGTGAGACCCCACTTCACTCGCGAGTGAGGATTCTGTCTCTCTGAAATTCTATGCAAGCACAACCCGATAACAGAAGCATATGAAGGAAAATAGGAGATCACTCGAAGTGAGCCTTTCATGCTCGAGTGATGCCCTGTCAGATCATCAAAAATGCCAAGTCTCACAACGTTCAATCCGAATATGGTTTATTGTTATTTATTTATATCATCATTACTTATTATCATTGTTTAACATTACTTTGAATGTATTATAAGTGTGATACAGGAAGATGAACGTTTGAAATTAGCTGTTACGGAGAAAGTCAAACAGCGGCAGACAACATGATTACAAACACGTTCGCACCTACCGCATTCAGAATATTCAAACATACGCGTGTCCTTCAATAGTTGCAAAAGTCCCGCTCCTCAAATGTTGATTTCCCAAGCGGGCAAAAACTGAAGAACCTATATATACAGAGATTCAAAGATAATCAATACAATAACGTAGCACAAGAACCCACAAGCTTATACACGAGTCTCTGTTATTCATCATTTTCTCTGTATACACATTGATCTTAAGTGTTTATTCATTTGCTCTATAAGAGAGTCTTTATACAATTCAAATTCTATGTTTATTTGATCTCAAGGTATTGGGACCTTGAGAGGGTAGTTATCCTTACGAGAGAAGCAGTTGAGAGAATTCCTTGTTGTACCTTCCATTCATAAGTCTTATAAGATACAAGCAGAAGAGAACGTTGCTGCTCGTAAGACTTACAGTGGTGTAAGCAGGAGAGAATGTTGCTGCTCATACGTCTTGTATACATAAGCAAGTGAGAAGGTTCATAGGTTATTTTTCTGCACGTAAGACTTGTCGTAAGGGGGAGAGAAATTTCTTATTGAGAGAATATTTCTGCTCGTAGTCCGTTCAAGGACGATTGTTGTCTAGTAGCATTCTGAGAGCCCATTGAATCTTGGAGGTATAGTGAAATTCTCAGTAGGTCTTGATCTCTGAGGACTGGACGTAGGCCTGGTTGTTAGGCCGAACCAGTATAACTCTCTGTGTTCAAATCTTCTCAACTCTACTCTATCTACTATATTTTTCATATCATCACATCAAACGAAAAATTTATAACATCACCCAATTCACCCCCCTCTTGGGTGAAGCTTGCCTCTTACATTTGGTATCAGTGCCTCATCTTCTCCGAAGAGCCTAACAGCTTGAGAAGGATCCGACAAATGGCAACAATGGGTGAAAATATCCTTCCAGACAGAGCTTCAATCACTAGACCTCCTGGTTTTGCTGGAGAACATTTTTCGTTCTGGAAAGCTAAATTTAGAGTGTTCGTGATGGCCAACGAGTATGGATTATGGAATGTTATACAAGATGGTGATTATGTTCCAATGAAGAAAATCGAGGATAGAGCAGTTAGAAAGAGCCCAGATGAGTTTGATGAGAATGACAAAAGGTTAGTAACATTAAATAGTAAAGCCATTTTAATGATACAGAGTGCTCTTAGTCAAAAAGAGTATTTTCGAATATGTACTCTACCAACTGCCAAAGATATGTGGGATGCTTTTGAAATTGCTCACGAAGGTACATCTGGAATCAAAGAAAATAGAATCAATACTTTAATTACAGAATATGATTTATTTCGTATGAAATCTGGAGAAAGTATATCAGAGTTTGAGCTCAGGTATACTCATCTTGTTAATCAATTATCTACTCTTGGAAAGTCGTTTGATCAAAATTCCCAAGTAAGAAAGATTCTTAATATTCTTACGAAAGAGTGGGAAGCAAAGGTGATTGTAATATCCCAAAAAGTGATTAAGGGCTAATGACTTTAAAAGTGGATATAATTATTGTTGAATAAACACTTTTGGAGAATGTGTGATGGGAATTTGGATATTTTAATGATTCCAATGGCTTCCTTGTGAAAATTCATGTGGGGAGAGTGTTTATTGTGAAATTGGAACCATTGGGAACAATCGTGCAAAAGTTGAAAACTCTGTCAATTGAAACTCTGTACAGGGCAGCCAATTTTTATGGACGTTTTAAATAGGCAAATGGTGTCTCAAAATTCTGAAATTTTCCAGTATTAAAGTTCACATGTCAAGCTTCAAAATGAACATATAATTTGTATCATTTTGATTTGTGACCTAAGAGTTTTGTATTTTTGAAGTTTTCCCAGCGAAATTAATTATTTTCTGGAACAGTATGAAAAGATTGAAATTCTGGGAATTTTGTGGTGATTTGCAGTAATGGCCAATATTTTTCCTATGAAGAGGACTTAAATATCTTTCATTTGGCTTTGGAATCACCTCATTTCGAGTTTTCTAGAATTAGTTATGATTTTTCAAAGTTTGGGCAGAAAATCTGCCAGAAAATCCGAAAATGGGAATTATGACATCATCTCATTAAAAGATGATGTCAGCATGGATTATTAATCAAATTGCTCATCTTCTTCAGCCATTTCACGCCATTTCCAGCTGAAGATAGTGAGAGAAAGTTGAGAGCTCTTAGAGAGAGAAAGAGGAGAAATCTCGCAAGGTAAGCCGATTTCTCCGACGATCTAGCTCCTAACGCGTATAACCTTGTTCCTAAGCTTCTCTTCTATGTTATTTAAGGTGTTTGAGAAGAAAATTTGGTGTTCAAGGGGCTAGGGTTTTCAGCCACTCTTGAGAAAAGCTAGAAGGAGCTTGAGGTAACTTCCAAACTTTCGTATATTGCTTATTCTGGCTGCTGTGGGCAATTTAATCGGTGAAATTTCGCCGGATTGCCATTGGTTTTAAAGTTTGGAAATGATGTGGCCTAGGGGTTATGCTGCCCAAATTGGGTCTTAATGTTAGTTGTAACCTAATGTAATGGTTAATAAAGTGGTTAGGAGTAGAAAGGAACGCGTTTACGGAGCCGAAATCTTAAAACCCCAATTTTTCCCGGAGAACATGTATATTTCGGCCAAGGCTGTAAATGGGTCTTAGAGTTGGATTTTCAATGATTTGATGATTCCATTGGATTCAGTGGGCGAAAATAGGTGGGGTTACAGTTGGGCACTTTTTCAAAAAAGGCCGAGAAAGCATAATTACGGAAACACCCCTAAAACCCGAAAAGTAGGGCTGCCAAGGGCAATTTCGTAATTTGACATTTAATTTGATAATTCTGAGTACGGAAATGGATTCCTTGGGTGGAAATATGTTAGGATAGCCCAGATTAGAATTTTGAGAAAAGTGCAACCGGTCCAGGTATGGCGGGCCCAGGCCGGGTCCCCGGGGGTATTTTTGTAAATTTTCATTATAGACTCATATAACCCTAAGTAACACTATGGAAGTGTCTAAATAGTGCATTTGGAATTGTAGGATTCGATATTTGCCGCCCTCGTGAGCCAACTGCGCTGAAGGACGTCAGGAAAGGATCAGGTAGTGACTCTCTCTCTTATACTGTGTGTAATGCTCTGTATGTGTGTGTTATCACTATTCTGTGATGAATCTTTGATGTTGCTATGGTTACAGCTGGTGATAGCTGTCATTTACAGCGTAAGCTGTCGTTTACAGCGCAAGCTGTCGTTTACAGCGCAAGCTGTCGTTATTGTGATTACAGCGTAAGCTGTCGTGATTATGATTACAGCGAGAGCTGTCGTATTGTGTATACAGCCGTGAGTGCTGTCGTTTGTGGTGAAAACCATGTATCTCTGAGATTGCTGTTGCTGTTGCTGTTTGTGATTTATATACATGCTTGGTATTTATACATTGTATGAGTGGTTTGTTACTACTGAGATTCTCTCGAATCTCATTCCTTCCTATGACTAACCTTTCAGACAGGGCATGTGGCTCAAAGGAGAAGAGGCCGACCCGGAGCACTTAGGACCCTTAGGGGTATAGTTGATTTTGGAAATGTTGGTTATATCTTTTGAATTCGGGATTACTGTATAATCTGAAATATGAATAGTATATTCGATTTTGGATGTAATCCCCTAGTGGATACTTAAACCTCAGGTTATATATGTATAGAATCCGGGAGTTGCCGGGGAATTGGTTTTACACTCTGTCATACGTGAATGTAGATAAACTGCACAGGTGATTATATTCGAATTTTGAAATGGAGACCAGGAACAGGAAAGAGATTTTGAATGATTTTGTGAAAACCCTACCACAAAGTAGGAGATTGAAACGAGTTTAAGTTATCCGAAGGTCTCTAATCTACTCTAATTATTTAATATCGAATTATAATTACATGATTAAAGGCAGGGTGTTACAGTGATAGCCATCGAAGAAGCTAAAGGAGAATCTATGAGATCTGTAGTTGCTCTCTTTGGAAGTCTTTCTGAATATGAAGGTAAGTTGAGATTCAAGAAGGAACTTGAAGAATTCGATGATAAAAGGAAAAAGGGAGTTGCACTTAAAGCTATCAAAGAAGAAGAAGAATCTTCCGAGAATGAAGATATTCCTAATGATGATGAAATGGGAATGATCGTAAGAAAATTCAAGAAATTCTACAGAAGAGGTCAAAGGAATTTCAAGAACTATCAAGGTGGACCAAGCAAGAAAGAAAATAAAGAACAACAGATAGTATGCTATGAATGCGGAAAACCAGGACACATCAAATCTGAATGTTTCAGAAACAAAGACAAAAAGAAGCTGAAAAAGAAAGCATATATATCATCTATATGGGGTGATAGTTCGTCAGACGAAGAAAGTGACAACGACGAAGTAGCAAATCTATGCTTGGTAGCTAAGGAAGAAGAATCAAACTCTGAGGTAAGTGATTCTGAACCCTCTTATGATGAATTGTTATCTGAATATAATGCATTGCATACAGAGTTCATCAAAGTTGCTAAAGAAATGGTTAGTTATAAGAAGAAAGTAAAAGAATTAGAAAGTAATGTCATATCATCATATGAAATGTGTAAAGAGAAAGATAAGAAAATAGAAGATTTAACAAAAATTGTTGAAAAATTTACTAAAGGAAGTGAAACTCTCAAGGTTATTTTAAATTCTCAGAAAGTTTCATTTGATAAATCTGGAATTGGATATAATTCTGTGCATAATAAGAATAAAGGATATAAGAAGAATAGTAGAGACTATCTTAAATATTTCAGGAATTCTGTGCATACATCGAATCCATTTGTATCATGCAATTATTGTAATAGGAAAGGACATTATACTTCATCGTGTTATTTCAAAAAGGGACAGGTTGTTGGAACATATAAATGGGTTCCGAAAGGGACACATACTTCAAATACTAACCACAAAGGACCCAAGAAAGTGTGGGTACCTAAAACTTGAACATCTTATTCTAGGTATGTCTCAAAGCATCTCGAGCGAACAAATGGTATATTGATAGTGGATGTTCGAGGCACATGACTGGTGACAAAAGTAAGTTCACCATACTTGAAACTAGAGAAGGAGGAAAGGTAACATTTGGAGGAAATCAATCTGGACGTATTGCTGGAATTGGTGAAGTAGGAAGATCCGATGGCGTTCAAATCAACGGAGTATATTATGTTGAAGGATTATGCCACAATCTCTTAAGCGTAAGTCAAAGCACTGACAAAGATAACTGGGTGATTTTTGACTCAAAAGAATGCTTGATAGTAAACAAGAAAGATCTACCCCTGAACAAAGAATCTATCAAGACAAAGATCCGAGGTCAAAGGGACGGTAATTGTTATACTATTGATTTAAATTCAAATTCTTCTGAAAATTGTTTTCTTAGTCGATCAGAGGAAAGTTGGTTATGGCATAAGCGTTTGGCTCATGTTAATATGAATCAACTTGACAAACTGATTAGAAAAGATTTAGTTATTGGTCTTCCCAAACTCAAATTCAAAGATAATATGATTTGTGAAGCATGTCAAAAAGACAAACAAACTAAGTCTTCTTTTAAAACAAAGTATGAGATTTCTACTTCAAAACCTTTACAATTACTTCATATGGATTTGGTAGGACCTGCAAGAGTAAAAAGTTTTGGAGGAAATTTTTATACTTTAGTAATTGTCGATGATTTTACAAGATTTACTTGGACTATATTGATTGCTTCAAAAGATGAAATATTTGCTGAATCATCATGTTTGCCAAAAAGGTTCAAAATGAGAAAGGTATTTCTATTGTTTCTATTAGGACAGACCATGGAGGAGAATTTGATAATCAACTATTTGAAAACTACTGCAACAACAAAGGAATAGATCATAATTTCTTTGCTCCTAGAACCCCTCAACAAAATGGAGTAGTGGAAAGGAAGAACAGAGTTCTTACAGAAATGGCGAGAGCATTACTCAATGAAAAAGAAATGTCACAAGTATTCTGGGCAGATGCAATGAGTACTGCATGTTATATTTCAAACCGAGCATATATTCGTAAATCACTTGGAAAGACGCCATATGAACTTTATAAAGGAAGAAAGCCAAATATTGCTCATCTTCATATCTTCGGGTGTAAGTGTTTCATTCACAACAATGGTAAAGAAAACTTAGGTAAATTTGATTCAAAGTCTGATGAAGGTATATTTCTAGGATATTCTAATAGAAGTAAGGCTTATAGAGTTTTCAATAAAAGAACATGTACTGTTGAAGAATCTATTCATGTTGTGTTTGATGAAATTGAATCTCAGACAAAACTTATTGATGAAGAAGAAATGGATTCAATCAAGAAAAACAAATCTATTTTAAAACATGATGATTTTGAAACCAATGATTTTCAAAATTTAGAAGATGTCGATGATCATGCTCAACCCAAAGCATGGAGACATATGAAGGATCATCCAATTGATCAAGTTATAGGAGATATTCATGAAGGTGTCAAAACCAGAAATAGAATCCTCAATGAAGTAACTTTTTCTGCTTTTATTTATGAAATTGAACCTTCCAATATAGAAGAAGCTTTATCTGACATTGATTGGGTGATTGCTATGCAAGAAGAACTAAATCAATTTCAAAGAAATCAAGTTTGGGATTTGGTTCCTCGACCTAAAGATCATACAGTTATAGGGACCAAATGGGTTTTCAAAAACAAACTTGATGAATCAGCAATCATTGTGAGAAACAAAGCAAGATTGGTTGCCAAAGGATATAATCAAGAAGAAGGTATTGATTATGAGGAAACATATGCTCCAGTGGCAAGATTGGAAGCAATACGAGTACTCCTAGCCTTTGCTTGCATTAAAGGTTTTAAACTTTATCAAATGGATGTGAAAAGTGCTTTTCTAAATGGTTATATTATGGAGGAAGTATATGTAGAACAACCTCCTGGGTTTGAAGATGAAACAAAACCTGATCATGTATTTAAACTTAAGAAAGCACTATATGGTTTGAAACAAGCACCTAGAGCTTGGTATGAAAGACTAAGCAAATTTCTTCTTGATCAAAGTTTTGTCAGAGGTAAAGTTGATACAACTCTATTCATCAAACATAACAAAAATGATATTCTAATTATTCAGATTTATGTTGATGATATTATTTTTGGTGCTACTAACGAATCTATGTGTTAAGCATTTTCTAAGATTATGCAGGGAGAATTTGAAATGTCCATGATGGGAGAATTGAACTTCTTTCTTGGACTTCAAATCAAACAAAAGAAGAATGGTATATTTATATCTCAGACAAAGTATTTGAAAGAATTGTTGAAGAAATATGGACTAGAAAATGCTAATGGAGCTGATACTCCAATGAGTTCTACAACGCTGTTGGATGCTGATGTAAAGGGACCTAGCTTCAACATCACAAAGTATAGAGGAATGATTGGCTCATTACTCTATCTCACAGCAAGCAGGCCAGATATTCAGTTCAGCGTAGGAATGTGTGCAAGGTATCAATCCACTCCTAAGGTATCACATGCAGAGACAGTAAAAAGAATCTTCAAATATCTAGGAGATACTTCAGAACTTGGTCTTTGGTATCCAAAAAGAGGGAACGAGTATTTAATGGCATATTCAGATTCAGATCATGGAGGATACAAAACAGACAGAAAGAGTACCAGTGGTCAATGTCAATTTCTTTGAGGTTCTCTATTATCATGGTTTAGCAAGAAGCAGAACACAGTTTCATTATCCTCGACTGAAGCTGAATATATAGCTGTGGTAAGTTGTTGTTCTCAAGTATTATGGTTGAAACAACAACTTCAAGATTTGGGAATTTATTTAAAAGAAATTCCAATTTATTGTGATAACACTAGCACGATAAGCTTGGCAAAGAATCTTGTACAACATTCAAGGACCAAGCATATACACATTCGACATCACTTCATTCGAGATCATGTTCAAAAGAGAGATATCAAAGTGGAATTCATACCAACTCATCTTCAACTTGCGGATATTTTCACAAAGCCAATTGCAAAAGATCAATTCCTATATATTCGAAGAGAATTGGGAATGGTTAATCCCAATGAGTTGTAAGTTTTCTTGTTAAATATTTTAATTAAATGTTTATTTTGATGATAACCATACTGATTTTGGCATCGGAGTGTTAAAAACCTTTGTGCAGGTCTGTCACTCGAGCACTGGGAGTGCTGCTCGAGTGATAAGCTGGTTCACTCGAGCACAAGCAGCTCTGCTCGAGCACAGCTCTATTAAAAATGCTCTGTTTCTTGATATGTAAAACAGAGGTTAACAGAGGAAATAAGAATACCAAGAGACTGTATCAAAGGCAACAGTGAGAATCGAACTCACTCGCGAGTGAGGAACTCTCACTCGAGCATGATATGAACATGCTTGAAGTAATGAGTGCCTGCTCGAGTGAAGAAGAAGAATTTCCTTTCAAAAGCTATCCAAATCATGGTTACTCAAATGATTTTGGAGGATTTGAGTACAAAGACACAAGATATGTCAAGAAATTCACAATCCAGGTACGTTTTACACATTTTATTAATTTTCCAGAACATCACTCGAGCACTGATAGAACACACTCGAGCACAGTATGAACATCACTCGAGCACTAGGGTTCATGCTCGAGCACTGTCACTTATATCAGTTACGGGGGAGCTCAGAACGTCGCACTTCCTGTTCTCACTCGAGGTGTTCTCTCACTCGAAGGGCATAACTCTTCACCTTCAACCGTTTTCTCTTCAATCAATCGCATCCATTTGCCTCAAATCACCGTTACAACTCTTCAATCTTCTATAAAAGGTGATTCTTACACTCTGCATTTCTCATTCGTGCCTTAATCTTCGTTTGTCTTTCCTTCAAAAACTGAGAGTTTTTGCTTCTCTTCCACTTTCTCTACAATGGCAAGAACTAAACTATATTCTATTCCTCAAAGATCTCATTCTCCTTCTCCTACTCACTCTGCTGCCAGTGCATCTGGTACCCCAGAACCAACACCTCCCTCTCCCAAAATCTCTTCCTCACCATCACCTCCTCCTAAACCCAAGACCAAAAAGAGGACCCCGGCTAAGAAACCTCACCCAAAGCCTCAAGTCTCAAAGAAAGACCAACCTCTTCAAAAGAAACCAAAGGGAGTGGTGTTCAAGGAACCTATAATCACCCGGTCTCAATCCAAAGAGGTTCAAGGAAGAGGGAAGAAAAAGGAGACAGAGCAACCCCAATCATCTTCCTCTTCTGGTGATACATTCGGTAGACAACTCTGGGAAGCAATAGAGAAATCCAAACTTGACAAAATAGTTGGGAAGATTGCGTCTCAAGCCGGTGTTTCAAGTTCTCATCAAGTTAGGCAACAAGTGCCTCTGCTTCAGGAGCACCTTCTGCCTCACAAGCACCAGTGGATGACCAACTCACCAGTCCTCCTTAGGGATTCAATGTTGAAGAACTTAAGGCCTTGCCTCAGAAGGTATATGATGATGAATTTAAACATAGACATTTCTGTCCTGTGGTATATGTGGATCTGGATTACTTGAAAAAGAATTGTCATTTGGATTTATACCCTTATCTTCAATACTATGCTCCTTGGCTAAATATCCATTTGCCATATTCTCCCACTGTTGTGAAAACCCTTTATTGCAACATGAAGTCTCATAATATTAAGTCTAGATCTGGTGAGTTGATTGAAGAAGCAGTATCTACTACTGTTAGAGGAAAATTTATTATGATTTCTGCCAAGATCATAAATGACTTACTTGGTTATGTTGCACCTCCTCCTGATCCACCCTCTTTCTTTGCCAATGAAGTTTTTAAAATTCTGAGACCAAAAGACCCCATTGGCCCCCTCATTTTCAAACCTATTGATATGCCTGATGTTCACAGAGTCCTTCATTATATATATTCCCGGAGCATAGTCAATAAGTCCAAAAATTTTACCCACTTTGCTCAAAAGGATTATTATTTGTTGGCTTCTTTGGTTGCCGGGCAACAAAGGAATGTGGGGGAGATTATTTTTAACGAGATGAGAAGGTTTTGATTTTCTTCAACAAGATCCACAACCATACCATACCCTCAGCTTGTATCCTTCATTCTCATGAAAAACAAAATTTGGTATTTGGAAGGAACTGAAAGGGTACTCATCTCAAGGTTTGGTAAGACTCAGTTGACTCACATGGGTATCAATCTTCCGATGAGTCGAACTAAAGCCACATCCAAGAGGGAAGCCACTCCATCCAGAGGTGATGAGGCACAATCATCTGCACAAGGTCCTATTCCTCCTCCTTCCTTTCTTAATGCCTCTCTTTCCAACCATATTTCTGAGGCCATCAATCAAGCTGTATCAAGTTTGAAGAAAGAGTTAGTGACCGAGTATGAGAAGCTTGTGGAGAAAATGGAGGCACAGGTAATCAAATTGGTAGACAAGGCCAATATCAATTTTGACCTGATGTTCAAGACTCAGGATGAAATGTCACAAAGGATCACAAATATGGAGACCTTCCTGCACTCACATTTCCCTTCTTCCTCTTCCGGGGTTCCTCCTGAGACCACTCCTCCATTTGTACCACAGACACATGTACTCTTCACCGATCCAGATACTAATGTTGATGTCACTTTTGATTGGTCGCTCACAATACCTCCCTCATCTTCTGTACCACAGCCAACATCTCCTCCTGATGAGCCCATTGATCCTCTCACTGCCATGGTGTCCTTTGTTCCACCTCCTCAGCCCCCTTCTGATATTGACAAAACGGGGGAGAAGGATGTATGATGATTTCTGAGCTACTGTGGGATGTATTTGGGTGTTTGGGTAGATTTTCTGTATGGGTAGGATTTGATGTTATTTTGTACTGGGATTTGATGTTAACTTTTATGTTGTTGACCACTTGAATTCAAGCTTGATATTAATGAATTTTTCTATGTTTCAAGGTATTCATGAATATGATTATCAAGTTTAAATGATGTTTCAAGTTGTTATTAAGTTATATACCTCATACTATGCTTATCTTGGTTGTTAAGTGTCCAGAGGAAACATTGCAGGAAAACTTAAACTTGAAGCCAAAACTTGATATGCATTTGGAAACATTGAAGAATTTCAAAAATTTTCAATCTCAATCAATTTTCCTTAAATTTTCATCACAAAGGTTTTGTCATCATAAAAAAGGGGGAGAATGTTAGATCCCAAGTTTTGATGATAACAAAAAGACAATCGTGTGCAAATCATGTTTTTAGGAGATTAAGAAAAGTTTACAAAGTTACCAAATGCATAGAGGAAGTTTTCTTATGTCTGCTGTGAAATTGCACTAGAGTGCTCGAGCATGAATTTTGCACTCGAGCATAGATCTCTTCTGTGCTCGAGCAGGTGCGAGTGAAAGCCAGAAAGTGTGCACCCGAGAGGCATTCCACTGTTATGTTCACTGGATCACTCGAACACTAAGGTGGGCACTCGAGCAGAGAAGCCACTCTTACTCGAGCACATGCGAGCAAGGGCCTGCGAGTGCTTGGCCGAGAACAAGTAATAGCAAGCTTCCTTAATTCACTCGAGCAGAGACATCAATGCTCGAGCATGAGCATTCTGTACTCGAGCAAGGTACTGCGAGTGTTGGGCCGAGAGTCATGAACTTCAGAGAAGTGCAAGTGTGCTCGAGCACACCCTTATATGCTCGAGTGACACATCAATGCTTGCGAGTGAAAATTCTTTCCCTCTCCAAATCTGACGCGAGTGCCTGGTTAAAAGGTATATTACTTGGGAATATTCTTCTCACTCGAGCAGGAGTCTGTGTGCTCGAGTGAAGGACCATATCACCTGCGAGTGATAATTTTATCCCTCTGAAATCCTGGTGCGAGTGTTGGTATTGAGAGCATATTCCTGGAGAATATGCGTCTCACTCGAGCAGGAGTGTGTGTGCTCGAGTGAAGGACCATATCACCCGCGAGTACAAATTCTCACTCTTGTCAAAATGGTGTGCGAGTGATGACTCGAGAAGACATTCCCAGTGGAAAATGCAAGATCACTCCAGCAGAGGAAGTTGTGCTCGAGTGAGACCCCACTTCACTCGCGAGTGAGGATTCTGTCTCTCTGAAATTCTATGCAAGCACAACCCGATAACAGAAGCATATGAAGGAAAATAGGAGATCACTCGAAGTGAGCCTTTCATGCTCGAGTGATGCCCTGTCAGATCATCAAAAATGCCAAGTCTCACAACGTTCAATCCGAATATGGTTTATTGTTATTTATTTATATCATCATTACTTATTATCATTGTTTAACATTACTTTGAATGTATTATAAGTGTGATACAGGAAGATGAACGTTTGAAATTAGCTGTTACGGAGAAAGTCAAACAGCGGCAGACAACATGATTACAAACACGTTCGCACCTACCGTATTCAGAATATTCAAACATGCGCGTGTCCTTCAATAGTTGCAAAAGTCCCGCTCCTCAAATGTTGATCTCCCAAACGGGCAAAAACTGAAGCAACTATTTATACAGAGATTCAAAGATAATCAATACAACAACGTAGCACAAGAACCCACAAGCTTATACACGAGTCTCTGCTATTCATCATTTTCTCTGTATACACATTGATCTTAAGTGTTTATTCATTTGCTCTATAAGAGAGTCTTTATACAATTCAAATTCTATGTTTATTTGATCTCAAGGTATTGGGACCTTGAGAGGGTAGTTATCCTTACGAGAGAAGCAGTTGAGAGAATTCCTTGTTGTACCTTCCATTCATAAGTCTTATAAGATACAAGCAGAAGAGAACGTTGCTGCTCGTAAGACTTACAGTGGTGTAAGCAGGAGAGAACGTTGCTGCTCATAAGTCTTGTATACATAAGCAAGTGAGAAGGTTCATAGGTTATTTTTCTGCACGTAAGACTTGTCGTAAGGGGGAGAGAAATTTCTTATTGAGAGAATATTTCTGCTTGTAGTCCGTTCAAGGACGATTGTTGTCTAGTGGCATTATGAGAGCCCATTGAATCTTGGAGGTATAGTGAAATTCTCAGTAGGTCTTGATCTCTGAGGACTGGACGTAGGCCTGGTTGTTAGGCCGAACCAGTATAACTCTCTGTGTTCAAATCTTCTCAACTCTACTCTATCTACTATATTTTTCATATCACCACATCAAACGAAAAATTTATAACATCACCTAATTCACCCCCCTCTTGGGTGAAGCTTGCCTCTTACACAAGTAGGTCATTTATGATCTTAGCAGATATCATAATAAATTTTCCTCTAACAATAGTAGACACTGCTTCCTCAATCAATTCACCAGACCTAGACATAATGTTATGGGTTTTCATGTTGCAATAAAAGGTTTTCACGACAGTGGGTGAATATGGCATATGTATATTTAGCTAGGGAGCATAGTATTGAAGATAAGGATATAAACCCAAATGGCAATTATCCACATACACAACTGGATAGAAATGCCTACGAATATACTCATCATCAAATACCTTCTGAGACAATACCTTTAGCTCTTCAACAATGAATCCCTCAGGAGGACTGGTAATGTGATCATCCATTGGTGCTTGTGAGGCAGAAGGTGCTCTTGAAGTAGTGGCACTGGATTGCCTAACATGGTGTGAACTTGAAACACCAGCTTGTGAAGCAATCTTTCCAACTATATTATCAAGTTTGGATTTCTCCATTGCTTCCCGGAGTTGTCTGTTGAATGAATCATCAGAGGAAGAAGATGATTGCTTAGTCTCCTTTTTCTTCCCTTTTCCTTAAACCTCTTTGGATTGAGACCGGGTAACTATAGGTTCCTTGAACACCACACCCTTTGGTTTCTTTTGTGGAGGTTGGACTTTCTTTGCAATTTGAGGCTTTGGGTGAGGTTTCTTAGCCGGAGTCCTCTTTTTGGTCTTGGTTTTTGAGGAGGTGAAGGTGAGGAAGACATTTTAGGAGATGGAGGAGTTGGTTCTGGGGTAGCAGACGCACTGGCAGCAGAATGAGTAGGAGAGGGAGAGTGAGATCTTTGAGAAATGGAGGGCATTTTAGTTCTTGCCATTATGCAACAAGATGGAGAGAGGCAAGGTACACAGAATTTTTGAGAATAAAATGAAGCAAGTTAGGGCACCGAATGAGAAATGCAGAAGACAAAAATCACCTTTTATAGAAGATTGAAGAGTTGTAATGTAACCCCCTCAGTAATTATATCCGAAATACGCGATTAAAATGAAATAGAGACCAAAATAATCAAATAACATTTACTAACCCATCACATGATGGGGTTTTCAAAAATACCTTTCGAAATCATTTATGAACTTGGTCTCATATTCACATTTCAAATACAATTACTACGCGAAGATAAATCACATTCATATAAATATCAGAGTGTACAAGATAATCATCCCGGAAATCTCGGGTACATACCTTCGCTAAAGATATACAGGTCATAATTGCCCATTTCAATTCTTCAAATGGGGATTACACAATCTCATCTCGAATGAGTCCTGCCGCTCCCTCCATGAGCCACTTTCCCTGTCTAAATTGTTGGTAAGGGAGGGTGAGATTCGAGAGAATCTCAGTAGGGAAACATTATCAATATGCAGGCAAGATAAATGTTTAATGCATGACATGCTTGCATCACATAACTCATGCACACATACAATGACAAATCTATAAGCTCAATGCTTCGAACGATACACATATGGCCATGGCATATATTGAAACATAGCTTCAAATCATTCATACATGTTCCACATAATCAAGCAAAGCAATAACATGCATCAACACATTAATACAGTTATCAGAGCATGCAGGAGAGATAAGTTCCCTACCTCCAGTCTTTTTCTCCTCGATTTGTGTGCCAGTAACTCGGGGCTTCACATTCGATCCTACAATATCAAATTCAATGTCAATTTACAAATTTACCCTTGGTAGCCTCACTTTAAGGGTTTCAGGGGCGTTTTCATAATTATACTTTTTCGGCCTTTTCTGAAAAAGTGACCAACTGTAACCCCACCTAATTTTCGCTCCTGAACTCAATGGAACCATCAAATCATTGAAATCCCAACTCTAAGACCCATTTATAGCCAGAACCGAAATATACAAGTACTCCGGGGAAAATTGGGGTTTTTCGGTTTCGACTCCGTAAACGCATTCCTTTCTACTCGTAACTACTTTATTGACTATTCCATTATGTTACAACTACCATTTAGTACCAATTTGGGCAGCATAACAGCCCCACACACCCATTTTCCATTTTTGAAACCAATGACAATCCGGCGAAATTTCACCGATTAAATTGTCCACAGCAGCCAGAATAGTCAATACACAAGAGTTTGGAAGTTACCTCAAGCTCCCACTAGCTTTTCCTTGTCTTGGCTGAAACCCTAGCCCCTTTTAAACAGCAAAATTAAGCTTCAAATACCTTAATCCATGTAGAAGAGAAGCTTAGGAAAAGGATTATACGCGTTAGGTACGAATTCACCGAAGAAATCGACCTACCTCCCGAGTTTTCTCCTCCCTTCTCCCTATTTTCTCCAAGGTCTCTCTCTCACGTTTTGTATCTGAAATGGCATCAGGAAATGGCTGATGAAGATGGAGGAATTGCTTTTAATTCCATGCTGATGTCATATGTTATTTTGATGATGTCATAATTCCCATTTTCGGATTTTCTGGCAGATTTTCTGCCCAAATTTTGAAAAATCATAACTAATTCTAGAAAACTCAAAATGAGGTGATTCCAAAGCCAAATGAAATATATTTAAGTGCTCTTCATAGGAAAAATATTGGCCATTACTAAAAATCACCACACAATTCCAGAATTACATAAAACTCATCACTGCCCCAAAACAGAGTTCAGTTTCTATCCCAAACTTTGGACAGTCATATATCCCAGTTCCCGAAACTAAATGGCACAAATTATATGTCCATTTTGAAGCTTGAGATATGAACTATAAGACTGGAAAGTTTCAGAATTTTTAGACACTATTTGGTCATTCAAAACGTTCACACAAACTGACAGCCCAGAATAGAGTTTCACTGGACAGCATTTCCAGTTTTGCAACCAATGTGTCCAATCCAATTTAAATCAATTCCAATGATTAAATACCACAACATGACACCATTTCCATCACAATACCCCATTCAATTCTTCCCTCTATTCTAAGTCAATTTGGATGTTAATCCACAATTGAACTCAAATACAGGGTTTCGGCGTTGCTCAAACCACACACGAATCACATTCGAGTGTCAAATCACTTCATATTCTCCAAAAGGGTTATTTATCACTAACCACATCCACTTTTGGAGTCATTAACCATTAATCACAATTTGGGATCTTGCTAAACCGGGGCTTAGCAATCAACTAATCTCAGGCTTATTCTCTAGCCTCGAGTCTCAAAATTCGGGGTATTACATTTCTCCCCCCGTTCAATAAATTTCGTCCTCGAAATTTGTCACACCACTTAATCCACAAACTACGGATGCTTCTTCACGACAGCTTCCGTTTCACAATTCATTTCACATTGGATGGTCCCTTCTAGACCACGCAGACAATCGGTGCACCACAAATCTGATTCTCGGAAGAATCTTAAACAAACTAATGTGTCATGCACGGTTGCTCATAAAAATACTCGGGATTCTCATAATCACCATACAATCTTGCTATCACCCCTTACTAGTAATAGTGCCATATCTTCGGCACAAACAAAAATGCAACATCGTTGCCATAAAACTGCAATCGGCCCACATCACGATTGCCACACAAACATAATCACCTCACGATTATTAAACAAATGCAATCGTTTCCATATACGATTGCTACCAAAACCATCGTCACATAATCACAATCGTCGCAAGCCCTTCTAATTCATGAGTGGCTAGTGCATCTCGATATCTGGAGGCTCTAACTTATGAGCCATATCATAAGATTTTGGCAGTTGGGCAGCATAGGCCACCACTCTGCTCAACTCAATCTAGTTACCCCTTCCGGGAGTAACCCCAAAACACCACAACCTCAGCTGTATACACAAACATTTCAACATTCGCTATATCCACTTTCACAGCTTTACCCTCACCTGTATACCCACTAGTGACTCCGCTAGTGGTAACCGGGACTTTTAGGTATCAACACAATATTACTTCTGTATCAACTTTCATGGTGTCGCTCTCACCCGTACACCCACTAGTGACTCCGCTAATGGTAACCGGGACTTTTGGGTATCAACACAATATTACTTCTGTATCAACTTTCATGGTGTCGCCCTCACCCGTACACCCACCAGTGACTCCGCTAGTGGTAACCGAGACTTTTGGGTATCAACACAATATCACATCATCTGGTCACTCCGGAATCTCAATTTCTTCTATCCAAAGTACCCGACCGTAATGGCCCACCTAGAGTCTCAGTCTCTTCTATCCAGGCGCCTTTTATTGTCACACCCCCTTAATGGGTGCCCACCCCCTGGTCAACTCGTACCAGGGCTATGATGGCCGTCCCCTGACCGGGACTGGCAGGCAGCTGGGTTACTCACCTTTCACCCAGGAATCACAAGAAAATCCACTTCCTTATCAAACATACATTGCAGACTTTAATTTTATGCATCGCCTTTCGGCCTTGGGTCAACATCAGTACAACCAACGTGGTGGCTAGCCAGGCTGGCCATGCCGGGGTAATTGCCCTCACAAACAAGAATCCCCGATCATGTAGTCGAATTTGCCATCAGCTAAACTAACTCTGCTCTGCTACGGCACACCTCAATCCCAGCTTGTTCAAATCCATTAGGGAAGAGAATATGCAAACTGTGATTTATCCTGGTTCGGTCCAATCTGTGATGGCCTACGTCCAGTCCCCAGGCTCCTCCTGAGATTTTCAAATCCACTATCTTCTCGTTTAATCCAGGCACAAGAAAAGCCTTTACAATCCCAAAAGTTTAGCCGGGTACTTGTGAAACCTTTTACAATCTCTCACCAAGATACTCCCCCTTACGGCAAGTCTTACGAGCAGAGCAATCCCGAAGATCTTCCTCTCCTGCTTACTCAAGTAAGTCTTACGAGCAGCAACGTTCTCTCCTGCTTACACCCCTGTAAGTCTTATGAGCAGCAACGTTCTCTACTGCTTGCACCTTGTAAGTCTTACGAGCAGAATATCTTACTGGCAATTCTCTCTACAGCTTCTCCGTAAGAAAATCAACCCTCTCAAGGTCCCTCTACCTTGAGATCAACTCAGAAATATAGATGAAAGTGTTCACAGACTCTCTCACAGAGTGGATATAATACTCACTGAAGTACAATACAAATAATCACTCTCTCAATGATAAGTAATATAGAAACTGGAAAACAGAGAGTGTTTGGGTAGAAGCAGAGGATTCATCTTTCTATCATTTTTCACGTAGTTGCTCGCTGTCTCTATTTTTTCTGTTTTTCTCAGTTACCCATCATCGTTGAATGCTCTCTCATTTATAGTTGATGAATATAATGGCCGTTGTGAGCATTCGTCCGTTGGAGTCATTTTGACCGTTGAGCACATTTGAAAAATGAGCTACCATGAGCTTTCCATTGCAAATCAAAGCGTCACGTTGAGGAGCCGCATGTCTCATTTTGAGATGTACATCACGTTGTGGAGCGGGATGAATTCGTTTGAGTTTCCAGACAATCTCTTATGGTGGGTCAAGCTTTTGTCGTGGTAGGTAGCTGATGCTCGGTGTGTAATGATGCCGCCCGCCACAATTGACTCTTTCATTTGAATATGTAATCTCAACGTTAAATTTCTTGTTTCACACTACAAAATACTTAATCATTAATATGATGAAATATTAGTCATGGGTATGTTGGATCATTGGTCAAAAACTGAATTTCTGGCTTCTGGGACTCATCACGTTGAGTGAAGATTTTTCATACGTGACCTCCATTCTTGAAGATGCAACCCAAATATTTAATCTCCTGTTTTACACTTGAAATATATGTTAGTTAATGTTTAGGAACAATAACAAGTGAAAACATAATGATTGTATAACATTTAACCACGTTTGGATTGATGGCCGTGAGAGTCTGTTTCGTTTCTGTCAGGACCTCACTCGAGTGCAATATGGCTCACTCGAGTGCAGTTCATATTTTCACGTTCTGACTTCCTCTCAGGCAAGCACTCACTGCACTTCACTCGCATCTGCTCGAGTGAATTCTCGAATCACTCGAGCACAACCAGTCATGCTCGAGTGAGTTTCATGCTTTCACGTACAATCTTCTTCTCGGGTTATCACTTCCATGACAAAACATGCATGTGCTCGAGTGAGAAATCATTGAATGCTCGAGCATGGATCCTAGTGCTCGAGTGATGCAATTTTCTTCACATTTCAGCTGCTTCTGGACATCACTCGCACAACATTTTCAGAGAGAAAGTTTTTGCACTCGCGGGTGATGTGGGGCCACTTTAGAAAAATTTTATTCATTTGATTCAAATGATGTATCATAAGAATGCTATTACCATATGCATTCCAATGCAACAAGAATCAGCTCCAAACTCGTTGTATTCTGCAAGTTATGATCGAAAGAATGTCTTTTTCGCTAGTCTGCATAAGCATCAACTTCCAGAAGGCATAACTCCTAGAATATACGTTCAAATAAGGTCAATTACCTATCCATGGAAAGCTCTTTGAGTCTACTTTCATTTGGCATTGGTCTCGTCTCAATCCGATGTGTAGTTTGTAAGTTACGTGCAAAATACCGAACCTGTGTTGAAAAGTAACGGTGATTTCAGTTTCATTTTCCACGAATCATATCTCCTTCATTTGATCTTATTTCAATGTGATAATGGTGCCAATATTACGTGTTGTGAGTCCTCTTTCATATGCCACAAGTTTCGGGTCAATCCGACATGTGGTTTGAGAGATATGATCAAAATACCGGACCTCTGTCAGACTAAACGTAAAACAGAGTAGAACAGAGTATTCACCCCGTGCTTGAGTGAATCCATCTGTGCTCGAGTGTGTTCTTCCTGTGCTCGAGTGAAACACCTCGTGGTCGAGCATAACACCTCTAGAAGTGCCAAAACTCATATATAAGTCATCTTAGCTTCGTATTAACATATTCCAACCATCATTTGATCATAGAAACCTCCGGTATCATTATAGAAACCTCCAATATCACATCTAACAACTTGAATCTTGATATTCATGATAGATCTTCCAAGTTCTTCATTCTTCAATATCTTTCTTCATAGTTTTCCTCTTGATAATAATTCTCCATAACCAAAGTAAGCATCTCCTTGACTATCTTCAATTTCTTCCTTCTTCTTCCTCTTGTTCATTTTCATTAATTCAATCTTCTTCATTCTTTGCTTGACTAATCTACAAAATATGTAATATAATAGTTAGTCAAAGAAATACATTATATAAACTTTTTTCTCTTATCATTTCACATCTATATTTGACATCATCAAAACTAATCATATCTAACATTCTCCCCCTTTTTGATGATGACAAATACTTTAAGAAAAATATGTTTGAATGAAGTGTCTAAATGAAGTGCAACATACATATATAATGCAAAGTGCAACGTACATATTTTTCTTATATTTTTCTCCCCCTATTTGACATCAGCAAAAAGTTTGAAATATATAAAGAAGTAAAGCTTTTGAAGAAGTAAATAGAGTAGAAATGACTTTAATCAAAATGAATGTACCAAGAAAACAATTTACACTCCCCCTATGTGAAAGTACTTTCATTTTTAATGAGAGAGAACAAAAAAAATTTTGGAGAGGTTTTCAAGAAAACTTTTATAAACAAGATAAATAAAATATATGAAACGTATTCTTGAAATGTAAAGAGTGAAGGTTTAGAAATGCTCATGTAGATTTGGAAAATTGATGAAGCGCTCCAAGAAGTCCGTTGCTTTATCCTTTGGCAATGCTAGTTCATGATGATGTACACCACACTTCTGTTATGCAACTCAATATATATTCATGTTGTTGCCAGGATTCTCCAATTGAGTTGAGCTTCTGTTTAGCATGTTCAATGCTCAGTTATATTGCTTTGAATGTTGTAGCCAATATATATTCCTTGACTGAGCGTTAAAAATATCCTCAAGGTTGATAGAGTCTTCTTGTAGTATGTTGAGGAATGCTATTGCACACAACAAATTCTCCTGTCATAAATTTAATCTTTCTTTGCAAAGAGAATTGTTAGTTCAATCAAGTAACAAACTATTCCTTTCCATATGATATATTAAAATTAAGATCATGAAAAGAACAATGTAAGAATAACTCATCATCAAAACTAATCAAGACATGATGAATATAGATGAGTATATTAAAAGGTTTTTCTTTCAAATAGGAGATGAGCTTTCAACATATAAAACACATGTGAATGTGAAGCTCCCCCTTAATTGATGCATGGTTTTAAACATTTTCATTAGGAAAATAGTTAATAACTCTCCTGGATTTGAGAAACTATTAAAAACTGTATAGAGAAAATGATTTTGAAAGTATGAATATTTAGAGAAAAATAAAATGGCAATGCTAATAAGAGGTTTTAAGAGATACAGCCTAATATCACCTGAGTGGTTACTTGAGTGATTCTACTCAATCATGACTCGATTGTATACTCAAGTGATACAACTCAAGGATTTTGAATTAGACAAGAATACAATACCTCACTCGAGTAATATCGTAATCACTCGAGTTATAATCCTCTGTAGTCCATTGATGCATCATGTCCTAGTCAATATTGGATGATGTGACTGGTACTGAGGGATTCTGAAGTATAGTCTGCTGTGAGCACTTTAGGATACCAATATGACCTCAGAATAAGGCCTTGGGATTCTAGTTGATCAAGTCACAGAGTTGTCTAATCTTGCCATTCACAGAAGTGATGAACTCAGCATGTTTGTAGCAAGCTCTGTGTGATTGTTGAAGCTCCTCTCTCAGAAAGCCTTAGACAAATGGACCAAAGAATGAAGAACAACTCTAGCAAAGTGTTGTCTCTCATTTATTGGCCTTGTTCACCATAGCTCTAGTGTAGGTATAGCAGATAATCCAGTGAAGATTAGACATAAAGCTAGGATAGTAGTTAAGAATCCACATAGGCTCATCAAGCTTGATGATTCTGTGCATCTCAGCATCTTCCTTTGATCACCTTGAAATGCTAAGGAAGGTGGGTAGGCAACAAAGATTCACATTGGATAAACTTATTCTTGGCTCTGTGCTGCTTTGAAATAATCTTCGCTGGGTCTACTAAGAGATCTTCCTTCTCTTTCTCTTTCTCTTTCTCTGATTGTATCACTAGCTAGTTATTTGCTAGTGGTGGGATGTCATTTGAGTAATATCACATATTCTGCTTCAACTCACGCTGCAACACTATCAGTCATGCCTTTTCTATTAGCCTTTAGTCTTTGTATCCAAAAGTAGAGCATTTTGGTCAACTCCTGCAAACGTATAATGATATGCTCTTTGGTACCCAACTTCTCTTGGGTCCATACAATATTAGATATAACAACTCTTATGCTCTTATGCAATTAATCATATGAAATTTGAGCAAAGAGTATCATAAACCAACAAAGACTAAGATATAATTTTATCCCATAAAATCAAGTTATCATGAAGTAGAACGAACAAGTGATACCAGGAATGATGATGATCACTGACAATTTGTAAATACACTTTATATAGAAAATATGTCATTAATAAGATTTTCATGCAATAGATGTAAGTTGGATCAAAGAGAGTAGAGAATCTATCCATAATAACCAACTTTTATGAAGTGATAAATCATGAATGAAACCAAATTTTCAAGAATGATAATGCGATATGCAAATTGTTTCAAAATCTCAAACGTTCTTTCGAATCATAATAATGCATTATGAAATTGAGATTCTGACTACATGCAAAACACATTTTTAAAACCTATTTAGAATCAATGTTCATGTTAAAAATGGTGAAAGTCAACAGTTTAAATATACATATACCAGAAAGCTTCCTTTGTAGAAAACAACAAAAGATAACATGTTAAACATTTGAGTTTAACATGTTTGAGAATTTTTCCCAAGAGCAAAAGTCATATTGAAAATGAATTAGCCAAAAACCTTAGCTTCAAGGATATATAAAAACACAATGACTTTGCTATTGACCAAGAGATAAACTTGACTCTTAGAGATGTGTCTTGAAGAATAGGGATATTCAACTCAAAAATTTGAATTGAAGGCTCTAGTAACTCAAAAAAATGGATGAAGACAAATGGTAATGCATTTGAGCAACAATATGAGTATAAGAATTTATGGATGATGAAGCACATACTCATTGATCCAAATGACTAGAGTTCTAGAATATTATCCCGGTAAGTTATTCCACAATAATGGTTAATGCATTAAGATTCAATGCACTAATGAACATTTATAATGCTTGGAATAACATGGCCAACTAATGATTTATGCATTAGGCACAAGGCTTTCACATATAGAATTCTTTTCTAGGGAATACACTTGAAACTCATATAGATAGTTAACTTGTTAGACATAAGATCTAACTTGTTACAAAATAAAAATTGAGGAGTTCAAGTAGTAATAGGTTTAAGATTAAGAAACAAATATGTGAATGATGAGGAAAACTCTAGGGATGGATTTGAAGCATTTCTGACTTTCAGTATACATAAATATTAACTTCCAATTTTGAAACTGATTTAAATAAAATATGGAAAATTTTCAAATAATGTGTATGCATTTTTTTAATAACAAGATGAATTTGGAATCTAAGTTCATATTTTGAAATATGCATTCCGAAACTCAAATACATAGAAAGATTATGCACAATTTCACTTTCAGTCCATTTAGCAATCTAAAAATAATTTAAAAACCCATAAATGATTGATTGCTAATGGTATACAATAATGAGCAAGTTATTCATTACCCAAATAAATAATTTATATAAGCATAATATCAGGTAAGAATAAAGAAGACAGTACCGTGCTCAAGTAATCTCGTAATTACTTGAGAAATTATCCTTTGGAGTTGATTTGTGCATAATTCCTTGGCTTTTACCTTCCAATCTTCCAGTTGGTGTTATCACTTGAACATTTACTCCCAGTTGTCACACAGTGATGATGATCACTTGATTGGTTACTTGAGTAATGCTTCACTGTACACCTTTTCTTCCTTCATTGCTAGCTAGGCACTTGCAGTGTTGCCTCAAGTAGTGCCTCCTTTTGTTTACATATTTAAGATTTAGCCTCAAGGTCCAACTTCACCAAGATTTGAGTGAAATCTTATGTAGTCATAATCTTGAGATGAAGCTCTTTCTTTCTTCTTCCTACAAAACCTTATAGATATTTTTCTTCCTTTGGTATCCAATTTTACTTGGGTCCACTCATGGTTACCTTGTAGGAATCATAATTCACATGCTCTAAGAATACAATTAATTTGAGACAATTGAGCATAATGAATTAAACATGTCTTTATGCATAAGAGAAATATTTTCTTTTCAAATCATTATACATGCATAAAGAATTAACCTTTTGAGCATTACAATACCTTTATAAATAAGTCTATTAAATGGTTTTTTTTAAGAGATGCGAAAACATAATTTCAAAATTATTTGCAATACTCATTCCTAAGGTTCCAAAATATAAAACCTCAACAAATATTACAAACAACAGCATAGGAGGTTTTATCATTGTGTACTTTTGCCTTAGATATTTGGAGGATTGCTTTTGCTTACCCATTGCATCTTTCTATGATGTTGATACTTTGAATATCTTGCTTTGGGTGCTGGCAACCTTCTCTTAAAATATATAGACTCCAGGAGTCTTTTATTTGATGTTTGAGAGATCCTCCTTTTCTTGTTCTCCTCAAGATAGTTGAATGGTATTCTATGGTAGTTCATTGTTGAGGTGGAACATACTCCTTTTCTCCATTGCCTTTCTTTATGGTTAAACTTTGCAGTTCTAGCAATGGGTGATTCGAGAGTTCTCCTAATTGGTGTGAATCTCCATTTAGGTGCATGAGAAACTCTTGGCTTCTTTTTCATCTTCTCCTTACCCTTATGTCCATTTCTTTTCGGATCATCCTGCATACATGAAGTACTAGATGGACATTTTGGTACCCACATATACTTGGGTCCTTGATTGTTAGTATTAAACCTTACATGTTTCTTCGGTACCCAAATATACCTATTTCTCACATGGGAATTTCTTATAATATAGCATGTGTGAGAAATATGACCGGATTTACCACAATAATTGCAAATTGTATCAAGATATGCATTATGGGATATCATGCAAGTATTATGTCGATCATGAGAGTAGAAATTCGAATGGATTTGATTTGAACTTTCTTTCTTCCCAACAAACTTTCCAGCATATTTGAAAACATTTTTGCTTTTCTCAATAGAATCAACAATTGGTTGAGAAACAAACTTTTGTAAACTCTGAAAATTATTTTTATGAAAATCACACAAAGAATTGGAACTTTTTACCTTAAGTTCATCTTCAGCTCCGGAGAGTGATTTTTCATGTTCGTCCATACTGAGCTCTTTTCGGGAATCCTCTTCTTCTTGTTTATCCATGTTGACTGTATGGAAGTGTTCTATGATTTTTCCATCTTCATCATCAACTTCCAATTGTTCATGCATTTTCACATGAACTGTCAACACTTTCAACTTCAACACAATTGTTAGAAGCATACATAGAATCAAGAGTGTCCCAGATATGTTTAGCATTAGAACAAAATCTAATTTTCTCAAAATCATTTTCGGTTAAAGCACTATACAGAATTTTCATTGCTCTAATGTTCAACGAAAACATTTTCTTTTCACTTTCTGTCCAATCCTTTCTTGGTTTGAAATCAAAAATATTTTGTAAGAACATTCCACATATCAAAATCAAAAGCTTTTATAAAACTAGTCATTCTAGCTTTCCAAAACCAAAAATCAATATCTTTCTAAAGCGGTGGGATTGTATAATCAAAACCTTCTAAAAGTATAAAACACCCAAAAATAGCCATTGTAACTCTTGAGATGGTTAAGTCCTTTAAACAAGAGCCCGGGCTCTGATACCAAATGTTAGAACCGGCTATCACCCAAGAGGGGGTGAATTGGGTGTATAATAAAAACTTAAGAACTTTGAAAATCTTTTTGCATCTTAACGAAAACGGTAAGTATGAAAGTTTATAAATCAACAGTTATATTAAATAATATATGCTGGAAATATAAGAGCTTAGGGAAGAGAATATGAAAACAGTGATTTATCCTGGTTCGGTCCAATCTGTGATGGCCTACGTCTAGTCCCCAGGCTCCTCCTGAGATTTTCAAATCCACTATCTTCTCGTTTAATCCAGGCACAAGAAAAGCCTTTACAATCCCACAAGTTTAGCCGGGTACTTGTGAAACCTTTTACAATCTCTCACCAAGATACTCCCCCTTACGGTAAGTCTTACGAGCAGAGCAATCCCGAAGATCTTCCTCTCCTGCTTACTCAAGCAAGTCTTACGAGCAGCAATGTTCTTTCCTGCTTACACCCCTGTAAGTCTTATGAGCAGCAACGTTCTCTACTGCTTGCACCTTGTAAGTCTTACGAGCAGAATATCTTACTGGCAATTCTCTCTACAGCTTCTCCGTAAGAAAATCAACCTTCTCAAGGTCCCTCTACCTTGAGATCAACTCAGAAATATAGATGAAAGTGTTCACAGACTCTCTCACAGAGTGGATATAATACTCACTGAAGTACAATACAAATAATCACTCTCTCAATGATAAGTAATATAGAAACTGGAAAACAGAGAGTGTTTGGGTAGAAGCAGAGGATTCATCTTTCTATCATTTTTCACGTAGTTGTTCGCTGTCTCTATTTTCTCTGTTTTTCTCAGTTACCCATCATCGTTGAATGCTCTCTCATTTATAGTTGATGAATATAATGGCCGTTGTGAGCATTCGTCCGTTGGAGTCATTTTGACCGTTGAGCACATTTGAAAAATGAGCTACCATGAGCTTTCCATTGCAAAGTAGAGCGTCACGTTGAGGAGCCGTATGTCTCATTTTGAGCTGTACATCACGTTGTGAAGCGGGATGAATTCGTTTGAGTTTCCAGACAATCTCTTATGGTGGGTCAAGCTTTTGTCGTGGTAGGTAGCTGATGCTCGGTGTGTAATGATGCCGCCCGCCACAATTGACTCTTTCATTTGAATATGTAATCTCAACGTTAAATTTCTTGTTTAACACTGCAAAATACTTAATCATTAATATGATGAAATATTAGTCATGGGTATGTTGGATCATTGGTCAAAAACTGAATTTCTGGCTTCTGGGACTCATCACGTTGAGTGAAGATTTTTCATACGTGACCTCCATTCGTGAAGATGCAACCCAAATATTTAATCTCCTGTTTTACACTTGAAATATATGTTAGTTAATGTTTAGGAACAATAACAAGTGAAAACATAATGATTGTATAACATTTAACCACGTTTGGATTGATGGCTGTGAGAGTCTGTTTCGTTTCTGTCAGGAACTCACTCGAGTGCAATATGGCTCACTCGAGTGCAGTTCATATTTTCACGTTCTGACTTCCTCTCAGGCAAGCACTCACTGCACTTCACTCGCATCTGCTTGAGTGAATTCTCGAATCACTCAAGCATAACCAGTCATGCTCAAGTGAGTTTCATGCTTTCACGTACAATCTTCTTCTTGGGTTATCACTTCCATGACAAAACTTGTAAGTGCTCGAGTGAGAAATCATCCAATGCTCGGGCATGGATCCTAGTGCTCGAGTGATGCAATTTTCTTCACATTTCAGCTGCTTCTGGACATCACTCGCACAACATTTTCAGAGAAAAAGTTTTTGCACTCGCGGGTGATGTGGGGCCACTTTAGAAAAATTTTATTCATTTGATTCAAATGATGTATCATAAGAATGCTCTTGCCATATGCATTCCAATGCAACAAGAATCAGCTCCAAACTCGTTGTATTCTGCAAGTTATGATCGAAAGAATGTCTTTTTCGCTAGTCTGCACAAGCATCAACTTCCAGAAGGCATAGATCCTAGAATATAAGTTCAAATAAGGCAAATTACCTCTCCATGGAAAGCTCTTTGAGTCTACTTTCATTTGGCACTAGTCTCGTCTCAATCCGATGTGTAGTTTGTAAGTTACGTGCAAAATACCGAACCTGTGTCGAAAAGTGATGTTGAATTCAGTTTCATTTTACACGAATCATATCTCCTTCATTTGATCTTATTTAAATGTGATCCTGGTTCTAATTTTACGTGTTCTGAGTCCTCGTTCATATGCCACTAGTTTTGGGTCAATCCGACATGTGGTTTGAGAGATATGATCAAAATACCGGACCTCTGTCAGACTAAACGTAAAACAGAGTAGAACAGAGTATTCACCCCGTGCTTGAGTGAATCCATCTGTGCTCGAGTGTGTTCTTCCTGTGCTCGAGTGAAACACCTCGTGGTCGAGCATAACACCTCTAGAAGTGCCAAAACTCATATATAAGTCATCTTAGCTTCGTATTAACATATTCCAACCATCATTTGATCATAGAAACCTCCGGTATCATTATAGAAACCTCCAATATCACATCTAACAACTTGAATCTTGATATTCATGATAGATCTTCCAAGTTCTTCATTCTTCAATATCTTTCTTCATAGTTTTCCTCTTGATAATAATTCTCCATAACCAAAGTAAGCATCTCCTTGACTATCTTCAATTTCTTCCTTCTTCTTCCTCTTGTTCATTTTCATTAATTCAATCTTCTTCATTCTTTGCTTGACTAATCTACAAAATATGTAATATAATAGTTAGTCAAAGAAATACATTATATAAACTTTTTGCTCTTATCATTTCACATCTATATTTGACATCATCAAAACTAATCATATCTAACAGTGAGCTTCGAGTGACGAGACACCTTGAGTGAGGGTAGGAAGTGCGACGGTCTGAGCTATCGCTTAACTGATATAAGTGGCAGTGCTCGAGCATAAACCCTAGTGCTTGAGTGATGTTCATACTGTGCTCGAGTGTGTTCTATCTGTGCTCGAGTGAAAATCTGGAAATTTTAATAAAACATGTAAAAGCGTACTTGGATTATGAATTTCTTGCCATATTTTGTATCTTTGTACTCAAATCCTCCAAAATCATTTGAGTAACTGTAATACCCCGAATTTTGACATTCGAGGCTAGAAAATAAGCCTGAAATAAGTGGATTGCTAAGCCCCAGTTTAGCAAGATTCCAAATTGTGATTAAGAGATAATGACTCCAAAAGCGGAAGTGATTAGTGATAAATAAACCCTTCTGGAGAATATGGTGTGATTTGGCACCCGATGTGATTCGTATGCGTTGTGAGCAATGCCGAAACCCTGTATTTAAGTTCAATTATGGATTAACATCTAAATTGACTTAAAATAGAGGGAAGGCGCATATTGTGGCTAAATGAAACGATATGAAGTGTTTGGTGGTGATTCAATGAGAATTACCGAAATCAGGGGCTAAACGGTAAAGTTATCGACCAATTGATCGGTTACCGAAGAGGAAACTCATTGGTAACTTCAAGATCAATGGTTGAGATTGATTTGTGTAATAGATCAAAGGGTGGAATCTCATGTGGTGTGCTCATGTGAGCTCATGGGAGGTGTGTTGAGATGTTGACACTTGGCAAGTTTTGGACCTTTGGATTGGGTCAAGATGTCAAACTCTTCCCTCTCTCCTCTCTTCCCTTTTAGGTCGGTTTTAGTGGTAAAAAACTGACTTGCTTCATCATCTAATCATTCTCATCTCTCTCTTGTCCTCCATGAACGTCCAAAGCTAAGGGAAGGAAGAGAAAAGAATAAGGTGAGATTTGGCTTGTTTCTTGTCCTCTAATGCTCTAATACCCTTCTTTAATATTGTTCATAGTGATGAGAGCTTCATTGCTATGGTTTTAGATTCTTGATTGAAGGTGTTTGATGGCTTGAGGAAATTTGGAAAGATGAAGAATCAAGAAATTGGTTTGGGAAAGAGGAAGAGGTGAGTATTTGAAGCCTTTTGATATAAGTTTTGTGAATTATGGTTGAGTATTGTGAATTGAGGATTTTGCCCTGATTTTGTGATATTTTCGTGTGGAATGAGAATGGTGGAATTGGATGTTGTTTTGTGTTGAAAATGGTGTCATGTTGTGGTATTTAATCATTGGAATTGATTTGAATTGGATTGGATGCATTGTGTGAAAAACTGGAAATTCTGTCCAGTGAGAATTCTGTCTGGGCAGTCTGCTTGTGTTGCCTTTTTGAATGGGCAAATGATGTTAGAAAATTCTGAAACTTTCCAGTCTTGAAGTTCCCATCCCAAGCTTCTAAATGGACATATAAATTGTGTCATTTCGTTTTGTGAACTGGGATTTATGTTTGCCTAAAGTTTGGGGTCGAAACTGGATTCTGTTTTGGAGCAATGTTGGATTTTGAGTAAATCTGGATTTGTGTGGTGATTTCCAGTAATGAGCCATATTTTTCCTATGAAGAGGACCTTAATATCGTTCATTTGGCTTTGGGATCACCTCATTTTGATTTTTGTGGAATTAGTTATGAATTTTTGAAGTTGCCTTGGCTGCAGCAGAAAATCCTGGCTGCAGCGCAAAAGTTTCTGTGCACGTTTTGGCCGCAGCCAGAAATTCTTGGCTGCAGCCAAAAACCTTATGTGCGTGTTCTGGCTGCAGCCAGAGGGTTCTTGGCTGCAGCCAACCCCCATTTTCAGCATTTTGAGATTTTGAAAGGTGATTTCCAACCTAGTACGTCCCAATCCTTTAGGCTTTCGTTGAGCTTATTTTAGCCACCTAATGGGTGTGAATGGTAACCAACTTTAAGTGATATAACAGTAAGTATTTGGAATTGAGATTGACCCTATATCCTTGATTTGGTTTATAGGGTTCAGTATTCGTTTGCATCGCGAGTAAGCGGAGCTGGAGCATACGTGGAAAGAAATGTGTAGGGAACTTACCTCTTTTGCATGCTTTGATCTTTGTGTTTGTGTATTGATGCATGTGTTGCTTTGCTGGATTATGTGAAACATGTATGAATGATTGTAGCTCTGTTTCTAGTTATGCTATGGCCATGAGTATGTTGTTGAAACATTGAGCACGCAGATATGTCATTGTGTGAACATGAGTTTTGTATTGCAAGCATGTCATGCATTAAACACATATCATACATGCATATAGGTATCTGTTTCCTACTGAGATTCTCTCGAATCTTACCCTCCCCTACCAACATTTTAGACAGGGTAGGTGGATCGAGAATGGAGCAAGCAGTCAAGGGCGACGGGACTCGTTCGGGTTGTAATCTTTTGATAGTTGGTTATCATAATTGGGATAATTTGTATTCGTATTTGGATATGAGTTGTATATATTGTGGAATGTATATTTGGTTAATTGGGATGAGTATTTGGATATGTATTTGAGATGACTTTGTGTAATCCCCAATGTGATAAGTTGTAAAGGGCGAATGTGCCCTATGAATCTTATGTAAAGGTATGAACCCGGCAGTTGCCGGGATGATATTGTTATACATTCTGATATTTGTATAAATGTGATATTCCGCATGATGTGATTGTATTCGAAATGTGAATATGAGACCAGGTCAACTAGATTTCAAAAGTTATCTATGAAAACCCTATCGTGAAGATGGGATTTTAAATAAGTTTTGTTTCTTATTGGTCTCTATTTCATTTTAATCGCGTATTTCGGATATAATTACGGAAGGGGGTTACAGTAACCATGATTTGGATGGCTTCTGGACAGAAACTCTTTCTTTCTACTCAAGCATACACTCTTCACTTCAAGCATGTTCATATCATGCTCGAGTGAGAGTCCTTCATGCTCAGTGAACTCAAATTTTCACTGATGCTTTTGAGATAGACTCTTGGTATTCTTATTTCCTCTGTTAACCTCTGTTTTACATATCAAGAAGCAGAGTATTTTTAACAGTGCTGTGCTCGAGCAAAGCTAATCGTGCTCGAGTGAAGTAGCTTATCACTCGAGTGACACCCTCTGTGCTCGAGTGACAGACCTACAAAATGAATTTTAATGCTTCGATGCCAAAGTTAGTATAGTTATCATAAAAAAGAACATTTAATTAAGATATTTGACAAGAAAACTTACAACTCATTGGGATTAACCATTCCCAATTCTCTTCGAATATATAGGAATTGATCTTTTGCTATCGGTTTTGTGAAAATATCCGTAAGTTGAAGATGAGTTGGTATGAATTCCACTTTGACATCCTTCTTTTGAACATGATCTCGAATGAAGTGATGTCGAATGTCTATGTGTTTGGTCCTTGAATGTTGTACAAGATTCTTGGCCAAGCTTATAGTGCTAGTGTTGTCACAATAAATTGGAATCTCATTTAAGTATATCCCCAAATCTTGAAGTTGTTGTTTCAACCATAATACTTGAGAACAGCAACTTGCTACAGCTATATATTCAGCTTCAGTTGAGGATAATGAAACTGTGTTCTGCTTTTTGCTGAACCATGATACTAGAGAGCCTCCAAGAAATTGACATTGACCACTGGTACTCTTTCTGTCAGTTTTATATCCTCTGTGATCTGAATCTGAATATGCCATTAAATACTCGTTCCCTCTTCTCGGATACCAAAGCCCAAGTTCTGAAGTATCTCCTAGATATTTGAAGATTCTTACTGCCTCTACATGTGATACCTTAAGAGCAGATTGATATCTTGCACACATTCCCATGCTGAACTGAATATCTGGCCTGCTTGCTGTAAGATAGAGTAATGAACCAATCATTCCTCTATACTTAGTAATGTTGAAGCTAGGACCTTTTACATCAGCATCCAACAATGTTGTAGAACTCATTGGAGTATCAGCTCCATTAGCATTATCTAATCCATATTTCTTCAACAATTCCTTTAAATACTTCGTCTGAGATACAAATATACCATTCTTCTTTTGTTTGATTTGAAGTCCAAGAAAGAAGTTCAATTCTCCCATCATGGACATTTCAAACTCTCCCTGCATAATCTTAGAGAATTCTTGACACATAGATTCGTTAGTAGCACCGAAAATAATATCATCAACATAAATTTGAATAATTAGAATATCATTTTTGTTATGTTTGATAAAAAGAGTTGTATCAACTTTACCTCTGACAAAACTTTGATCAAGAAGAAATTTGCTTAGTCTTTCATACCAAGCTCTAGGTGCTTGTTTCAAACCATATAATGATTTTTTAAGTTTGAAAACATGATTAGGCTTTGTTTCATCTTCAAAACCAGGAGGCTGTTCTACGTATACTTCTTCCATAATATAACCATTCAAAAAAGCACTTTTCACATCCATTTGATAAAGTTTAAAACCTTTAATGCAAGCAAAAGCTAGGAGTACTCGTATTTCTTCCAATCTTGCCACTGGAGCATATGTTTCCTCATAATCAATACCTTCTTCTTGATTATAGCCTTTGGCTACCAATCTTGCTTTATTTCTCACAATGATTGCTGATTCATCAAGTTTGTTTTTGAAAACCCATTTAGTCCCTATAACCGTATGATCTTTAGGTCGAGGAACCAAATCCCAAACTTGATTTCTTTGAAATTGATTTAGTTCTTCTTGTATAGCAATCACCCAATCATTGTCCGATAAAGCTTCTTCTATATTAGAAGGTTCAATTTCAGAAATAAAAGCAGAGAAAGTTACCTCATTGAGAATTCTATTTCTGGTTTTGACACCTTCATGAACATCTCCTATAACTTGATCAATTGGATGATCTTTCATATGTCTTCATGCTTTTGGTTGAGCATGATCATCAACCTCTTCTAAATTTTGAAAATCATTTGTTTCAAGATCATCTTGTTTTGAAATGGATTTGTTTTTCTTGATTAAATCCATTTCTTCTTCATCAATATGTTTTGTCTGAGATTCAAGTTCATCAAACACAACATGAATAGATTCTTCAACAGTACAAGTTCTTTTATTGAAAACTCTATCAGCCTTACTTCTATTAGAATATCCTAGAAATAAACCTTCATCAGACTTTGAATCAAATTTACCTAATTTTTCTTTACCGTTGTAGTGAATGAAACACTTACACCCGAAGATATGTAGATGAGCAAGATTTGGCTTTCTTCCATTGTAGAGTTCATATGGCATTTTTCCAAGTGATTTGCGAATATATGCTCGGTTTGAGATGTAGCATGCAGTACTCATTGCATCTGCCTAGAACACTTGTGACATTTCTTTTTCATTAAGTATTACTCTCGCCATTTCTGTAAGAACTCTGTTCTATCTTTCCACTACTCCATTTTGTTGAGGTGTTCTAGGAGCGGAGAAGTTATGATCTATTCCTTCGTTGTTGCAGTAGTTTTCAAATAATTGATTATCAAATTCTCCTCCATGGTCTGTCCTAATAGAAACAATAGAAATACCTTTCTCATTTTGAACCTTTTTGGCAAATATAATAAATTCAGCAAAAGTTTCATCTTTTGAAGCAATAAATATAGTCCATGCAAATCTTGTAAAGTCATCGACAATTACTAACGTATATAAATTTCCTCCAAAATTTTTTACTCTTGCAGGTCCTACCAAATCCATATGAAGTAATTGTAAAGGTTTTGAAGTAGAAATCTCATACTTTGTTTTAAAAGAGGATTTAGTTTGTTTGCCTTTTTGACATGCTTCACAAATCATATTATCTTTGAATTTGAGTTTGGGAAGACCAACAACTAAATCTTTTCTAATCAGTTTGTCAAGTTGATTCATATTGACATGAGCCAGACGCTTATGCCATAACCAACTTTCTTCTGATCGACTAAGAAAACAATTTTCAAAAGATTCTGAAGAATTTTCAGAATCTTTTCCCTTTGAGCTCGGATCTTTGCCTTGATAGATTCTTTGTTTAGTGGCAGATCTTTCTTGTTCACTATCAAGCATTCTTTTGAGTCAAAAATCATCCAGTTATCTTTGTCAGTGCTTTGACTTACGCTCAAGAGGTTGTGGTATAATCCCTCAACATAATATACTCCGTTGATTTGAACACCATCGAATTTTCCCATTTCACCAATTTGAGCAATACGTCCAGATTGATTACCTCTAAATGTTACCTTTCCTCCTTCTCTAGTTTCTAGCATGGTGAACTTATTTTTGTCACCAGTCATATGTCTCGAACATCCACTATCAATATACCATTTGTTTGCTCGAGATGCTTTGAGACATACCTAAAATAAAATGATCAAGTTTTAGGTACCCACTTTCTTGGGTCCTTTGTGGTTAGTATGTGATGTATGTGTCCCTTTAGGAACCCATTTATATGTTTCAATAACTTGTCCCTTTTTGAAATAACATGATGAAGTATAATGTCCTTTCCTGTTACAATAACTACATGATGCAAAGGGATTTGATGTATGCACAGAATTCTTGAAATATTTAAGATACGTTCTACTATTCTTTTTATATTCTTTATTTTTATCATGAGCAGATTTATATCCAATTCCAGATTTATCAAATGAAACTTTCTGGGAATTTAAAATAACTTTAAAAGTTTCACTTCCCTTAGTAAATTTTTCAACAATCTTTGTTAAATCACTTATTTTCTTATCTTTCTCTTTACACATTTCACATGACAATATGCCAGTACTTTCTAATTCTTTTACTTTCTTCTTATAGCGAACCATATCTTTAGCTACTTTGATGAATTCTGTATGCAATGCATTGTATTCAGATAACAATTCATCATAAGTAGGTTCAGAATCACTTACCTCAGAATCTGATTCTTCTTCCTTGGCTACCAAGCACAGATTTGCTACTTCGTCATTGTCACTTTCTTCGTCTGACGAACTATCACCCCATATAGATGATATATATGCTTTCTTTTTCTGCTTCTTTTTGTCTTTATTTCTGAAGCATTCAGATTTGATGTGTCGAGGTTTCCCACATTTATAGCATACTATCTGTTGTTCTTTATTTTCTTTCTTGCTTGGTCCACCTTGATAATTTTTGAAGTTCTTTTGACCTCTTCTGTAGAATTTCTTGAATTTTCTCACGATCATTCCCATTTCATCATCATTAGGGATATCTTCATTCTCGGAAGATTCTTCTTCTTCTTTGATCGCTTTAAGTGTAACTCCCTTTTTCTTTTTGTCATCAAATTCTTCAAGTTCCTTTTTGAATCTCAACTTTCCTTTATACTCGGAAAGACTCCCAAAGAGAGCAGCTACAGATCTCATAGATCCTCCTTTAGCTTCTTCAATAGCTGTCACCTTAGCTTCCCATTCTTTCATAAGAATATTAAGAATCTTTCTAACCTGGGAATTTTGATCAAACGATTTTCTAAGAGCAGATAATTGATTAACAAGATGAGTATACCTGAGTTCGAATTCTGATATACCTTCTCCAGGTTTCATACGGAATAGATCATATTCTGTAATTATAGTATTGACTCTATTTTCTTTGATTCTAGATGTACCTTCCTGAGCAATTTCAAGAGCATCCCATATATCTTTGGCAGTTGGTAGAGTACATATTCGAAAATATTCTTTTTGACTAAGAGCACTCTGTATCATTAGAATAGCTTTACTATTTAATGTTACTAAACTTTTATCATTCTCGTCAAACTCTTCTGGGCTCTTCTTAACGGCTCTATCTTCGATTTTCTTCATTGGAACATAGTCACCATCTTGTATTACATTCCACAAGCCGTACTCATTAGCCATCACGAACACTCTGAATTTAGCTTTCTAGAACGAAAAATGTTCTCCAGCAAAACCAGGAGGTCTAGTGATTGAAGCTCTGTCGGGAAGAATGTTTTCACCCATTATTGCCATTTATCGGATCCTTCTCAAAATGTTAGGCTCTTCTGAGAAGACCTTGCTCTGATACCAAATGAAAGAGGCAAGTTTCACCCAAGAGGGGGGTGAATTGGGTGATGTTATAAATTTTTCGCTTGATGTGGAGATATGAAAAATAGAGTAGATAGAGTAGAGTTGAGAAGATTAGAACACAGAGAGTTATACTGGTTTGGCCTAACAACCAGGCCTACGTCCAGTCCTCAGAGATCAAGATCTACTGAGAATTTCACTATACCTCCAAGATTCAATGGGCTCTCAGAATGCCACAAACAACAATTGTCCTTGAAAGGACTACGAGCAGAAATATTCTCTCACTAAGAAATTTCTCTCCCCTTACGACAAGTCTTACGTGCAGAAAAACAACCTATGACCTTTCCTACTTGCTTATGTATACAAGACTTATGAGCAGCAACGTTCTCTCCTGCTTACACCACTGTAAGTCTTACTAGTAGCAACGTTCTCTTCTGCTTGTATCTTATAAGTCTTATGAATGAAAGGTTTAACAAGGAATTCTCTCAACTACTTCTCTCGTAAGGAAATCTACTCTCTCAAGGTCCCAATACCTTGAGATCAAATGAAAATAGAATTTGAATTGTATGATAACTCTCTTACAGAGCAAATAAATGAACACTGAAGATCAATATGTATACAGAGAAAATTGTGAATAACAGAGACTCGTGTATCTGCTTATGAATTCTTGTGCTTCGTATTTCTTGACTATCTCTGAATCTCTGTATATATAGATGTTCAGTTTTTGCCCGTTTTAAGTAATCATCGTTGAGGAGCGGGGCTTGTAACTGTGGAATGACATGCGCATGTTTGAATATTCTGAATGCGGTAGGTACGTGCGTACTTGTAATGATGTTATCTACCGTTGTTTGACTTTCTTCGTGTTAGTTTGTTTCAAACGTTCATCCTCCTGTATCACACTTATAACACATTCAAAATAATGTTAAACAAAGATAATAAGTAATGATGAGATGAATAAATAACATTAAACCATATTCGGATTGAACGTTGTGAGACTTGGTGTATTTGGTGATCTGGCAGAGCATCACTCGAGCATGGATGGGCTCACTCGAGTGATATCGAGATTTTACTCCTTGGTCTTCAGTTTTAAGTCTGTGCTCGCATAGGATTTCAGAGAGACAGAATTCTTACTCGCGAGTGATGTGGGGCTTCACTCGAGCACAACTCCTTTTGCTCGAGTGGCCTTGCCTTTTCCACTGGAAGTTTATTCTCTGGACAACACTCATATATCATTTTAGCAAGAGTGAGATTTTGCACTCGCAGGTGATGTGGGCCCTCACTCGAGCACACATACTCCTGCTCGAGTGAGAAGAATATTCTCAAGTAATATACCTTTAATATCAATACTCGCATCAGGATTTGAGAGGGATAGATTTTTCACTCGCAAGTGCTGTGGGCCCTCACTCGAGCATACATACTCCTGCTCGAGTGAGAAGAATATTCTCAAGTAATATACCTTTAATATCAACACTCGCATCAGGATTTGAGAGAGATAGATTTTTCACTCGTAAGTCCTGATGTGTCACTCGAGCATATGAAGCTATGCTTGAGCATACTTGTGCTTTTATGATATTCATGACTCTCGGCCAAGCACTCGCATACCTTCACTTGCTAGTGCTCGAGTATAGGACACTTATGCTTGAGCATTGATCTCTTTGCTCGAGTGCATTAAGGGAGAATGACAATACTTGCTCTCGGCCAAGCACTCGCAGACCTTCACTCGCATGTGCTCGAGTGAGAAAGGCTCCTCTGCTCGAGTGTTGTCTCCAGTGCTCGAGTGAATCATTGAAAATGACAGTGGCATGCCTCTCGGGTAAACACTTTCTGGCTATCACTCGCATCTGCTCGAGCACAAAATGATTCCATGCTCGAGTACTAGACTCATGCTCGAGCACATCAGTTCATTTTGACAGCAGACACCATAGAACATTGTTATATGCATTTGGTAACCTTGTAAACATTTCTTAAACTTATAAAAACATGATTTGTGCACAATTGAATTTTGTTATCATCAAAACTTGGGATCTAACAACTGTGAATTTATGAATTTACAAAAATTTTGAACAAAAAGTGCAATTTTGACCAAAATTGAGACTTTACATATATATGTAACTTGAATAAGTTGTGAAGCCAATTGAGACTAAAGGGTTGGATCCCTAGGAGTCTCCTACATGTGGCATGAAGAAGGAAATATTGGTTGGGCTTAATGAGTATAGTTACATATACATAAGGATTTATGTACATAAAAGTCAAAATATTGATTTTTGGAATTTTGGAAATTGGTTAATAATTAAATAAAAGAATAAGATATTATGATATATCATTATTTCCTTCTTCAGCCCTGCATTTCGACGCCATTCAGCTAAAATAAGAGAGAGAAAGTGTAACCCCCTTTGTAACCCCTGCCTTGATAACCGTAATTAAGATTCGAAAATACGTAATTTAAATGAATTAGAGATCGACGGATACATTTTTCTCAAATTTATTTTCTAAAATTCATTCAACATAGTCTTAGATTCGTCTTCTGAATCTAATTACTCTATGCAGTTCAATCGCATTCATACATATCAAAGTGCATAGCCAAATTCCCAGCAACTCCCGGGTTTCATACATGTATAAACTAAGGGTTATAAGTTCCAACTAGGCGATTACATGACCAATACCAACATAATATCTACATTTCAAAAATAAATAGTAATCCCAAGTCCAAAATAGATAACCAACAACCTAACAATACATCTCTACAAGATCCTAGCCGCTCCTGGTGGTTTGTTTCTCCTTGGAGCCACTTGCCCTGTCTGAAAGGTTAGTCAATGGAAAGAATGAGATTCAAAAGAATCTCAGTAGTAAACAATCACTCATACAATGTATAAATGCATAGCATATATGATCATGTTAAGCAGCATCATAATGATATATGGCTCACGCCACATATGAAGCACTCATGGCTGTAAACACTATGTGTCAGCTTTCGTTGCGATCTCAATGCAACAGCTTACACTGTAATTACTATGCGTCAACCTTCACTAAGATATCAAAGTATCACAATGTATCGCAATAGATGAAAAACATACATACAATACTTTACACATAGCATAAGAGAAGAGTCACTACCTGGTTCTTTTCGAACGTGCTCTAGCACAGGTCATTCACGATCAGGGCAAATGTCGAATTCTACAATTCCAAATGCACCATTTAGACACTTCCATAATGTTTCTGAGGTTATATGAGTCTATAATGAAAATTTATAAAAATGCCCCCAGGGACTTGGCCCGGGCCCGCCGTACCCGGTCCGGTTGCACTTTTTCTAAAATTCTAACCTGGGCTATCCTAACATATTTCCACCCAAGGAATCTGTTTCTGGACTCGGAATTATCAAATTCAATTCCAAATTACAAATTTACCCTTGGCAGCCCCACTTTAAGGGTTTTAGGGGCATTTTCATAATTATGCTTTTTCGGCCTTTTTCAAAAAAGTGACCAACTATAACCCCACCTAATTTTTGTTCCTAAACTTAATGGAACCATAAAATCATTGAAAATCCAACTCTAAGACCCATATCTAGAGCTGGTAGAAATTTATGAGCTCTTTGGGGAAAATCGGGGTTTTACGATTACGGCTCCGTAAACGCATTCCTTTCTACTCCTAACCACTTTATTAACCATCTAATTGAGTTATTACTACCATTTGAACCAAAATTGGGCAGCATAACCCTTAGGCACATAAATTTCTAGAGTTTAAAACCAATGGCAATTCGGCGAAATTTCACTGATTAAATTGCCCATAGCAGCTAGAATAGTTAATATACGAAGGTTTGGAAGTTACCTCAAGCTCCTACAAGCTTTTCCCAAATATGGCTGAACCCTATCCTCTTTGAACAATGAAATTCCTTGCTTCAAAACCTTAATTCACATAGAGGAATAGCTTAGGAGTAGGATTATACACGTTATGTACGAATTCACTGAAGAAATTGACCTACCTTGTGAGATTTTTCATTCCTTCTCTCTATTTATCTCCAAGCTCTCTCTCACGTTCTTTTTTTTGGCTGGAAACAATGACGGGAAATGGAAGGGAAAGGGTGATGGAAATGTTTTATAACATTAGGCTCATGTCATGGTATTGCTTGCTTATGTCATATTTAGCAATTTCTAAAAATCCACTTTATGTACACAAACCCTTTTTGTACATATAAATGGTTCACAAGCCCAATTAAATTCCAAATAATCTTCCCTCTTCTTGGCCAGCCATATTTATGTCTAGGGGCCCAATTTTGTGCCAAAATGGGCTGATCACAAATTATCCCATAATTACAAAGTTACCATCACAAATTTTCCATTTTCGGATTTGTTGGCAGATTTTCTGACCGAACTTTGAAAAATCATAACTAATTATAGAAAAATCGAATTGGAGTGATTCCAAAGCCTATAGAACCCTTATTAAGTCTAATTTTAAGAAAAATATAGAATTTTGCTATCTGGAATCACAAAAGTTTAATCTTTGTCTGCTGTTCCATAAAATAATCAATTTCGCTGGGCAAACTTCAAATATTCATAACTCTTAGCTCACAAATCGAAATGACACAAATTATATGTCTATTTTGAAGCTTGACATGTGAAATTTAAAACTGGAAAGTTTTTGAATTTTTAAACACCATTTGCCCATTCAAAATGTCCATACAAACCGACTGCCCTGCACAAAATTACACTTAACAGTTTTTCAAATTTTCAACCAATGTATCCAATAGCTCCAAAATCAACAATCAAACCTATTCCACACAATTTTTCACAAGGAAACCATTGGAATCACTAAAACCACAAAATTCCCATCACACATTCTCCAAAAGTGTTTATTCAACAATAATTACATCCACTTTTGAAGTCATTAACCCTTAATCACTTTTTGGGATATTACACCCTTTACGATCAAGGCCGAGATTAAGTTCATAAATACTTAATTATGTGGAATTAGACACAATAAAATGATTTTGGATTTAATTAAAGTAAATTACCCAAAATCAGGGTCTTCAAAAAACTTTCTAAACCTGTTCAACAATGGTCTCATAATCACACTTCAATTACATAATTGGCCTGTAGAATTTAATTCCATTTATAAATATCAGAGTACACAGTAAATTTCTGACATACTCGGGTTCCATTAATTGAATAAGGGTTTTACTAGGCAAGAATGCCCATAATCTCTTTCCCTTTTACTAGGGGATTACACAAACTAATCCATATACACAATGGTTTCCCAATAAAACATCCAAATGATTTATACATGATAACCAAATATTCCAAAAGTACAACTCCTTTCTCGGAGCTCTAACTACTCTTCGTCACCCGCTTCACCTTTAATCCTTCGTCCTGTCTAAAATTGTTTTAGGAGAGGGAGATTCTAAGGAATCCCCGTACTAACAAATCACTCATAGTATGCACAACAATAAGGCATGAAATCAAATCATAACCCACACATAGCAACTACAATGGCAGTTATAGCGGTAAGGGTAGGTATGACTCATGTCACTCTTACATTTGCTCATGCTGAAGTGCTCACGCTATATTGCACCACAATAGTTCACACAATATATTTCACCACAGCCGGGATTCATATAAAGCATTTCATATATAAGCCACACTGGCAAGATTAACAACGCAAACCATACTAGCAAGATATATAACATACAGCCCACGGCTGGATTCACAACACACTGCCCCATAGGTCGGATTCATAAAGCAGTTTCACAACAATCCATGCCGATTACAATTGCAATTCAACGGCCGAGGTAGAGATGACCAACGTCAATCCCTAAACGGCTCACACTGAAGTACTCACACTGTAATGGATCATGGCACATTTTCCAATCACATTTCAAAAAATCATGATAAGTCATGCGTACCAAACATCATACACAACATGAGAGAAAAGTCACTACCTTGGTCCTTCCAGGCATACTCTGGCACCTGTCTCTCCTAAATAGGGCAAATATCGAATCCTATAATTCATAATTAGGGATGAAGTATTATTCTCTATACCAATATTAAAATAACTTCATATTACTTAAATTGATTATCATTTATGCTCTTTAGAAAGCCATAAATGCCTTTAACAAAAGCCCTAAAGGGTTGGAAGAACTATCCCAAATATCCCCTTTTTGATGCATAAGTACTGATTTTTCACTGTTGCACTCAAGTAAAGAAGGCCTCACTTGAGTGACAATGCACTTTACACTCGAGCATAAAGCTTAACACTCAAGTGATAGCCAAATGCTCACTCGAGTTCTAGGAAGTGAAGTACAGAAAGTGTTAACACAAGAGCAATAGGATCTTTCAAAGAAGAGGAGCACTTGAGTGAAGACCCCTGTCACTCGAGTGACAGCTTAACACTCGCAAGTGTTAAGGCATACTCTTGAAACTTGGCAGCGAGTGAGAACCTGACATGAGAGTTCATGGTGTCAAATACACCTGCACTCGAGTGAGAACCCATAACACTTGCAAGTGAGGCAACGCTCTTGCCTTTTGTCCGAAAGTGCAACATGAAAGGTGAAGGCAGAAAGGGAAAATGCACTATCGCACTTGAGTGAACCCATCCTCACTCGAGTGATGTTTATCCCGCACTCGAGTGGACCCTAGATCACTCGAGTGATGCTTATCAGAAACCAAAAAACGTAGAAAAACTGACAGCACTTCCAAATTTTTACCCAAGTGATTCCAATGGTCCTAAATACCAAACCAAAGCTACTCCCACACAAAAATGCACAAGGAATCACATGGAAAGATCATAATTACCAAATTCCTATTCCATTATCATGCTTTGGTTTTAGGCCACATTCAATATAAATTTCCAAAATCTCCAAACCTAACAATGTCAACCTCAAACCAATTCTATCTATTCAAAACTCTTACCAAAACACCATTTACCATAACCATATCATGCCAACTACCAATGGCTCTAATTTTTGAAAATAAGGTCAAAAATCCTTGAAATTCCAAGTTTTATCAAATAGAATAAAACATCGATAGAATGGTTTGTCTCACTCACCTCAACAACTTTGTTAAAAAGGTTTCTTGATTCTCAAAACTTCAGATTTTCTTGAGGGCACCAATTAACACTGATGGACAATCTAGAACCATCAAAATGAAGCTCTCAATTCAAGGAACAATTTTAGAGAAGAGAGTTTAAGCATATGAGATCATCTTCTTACCTTAATCATAAGCTTTTCCTTTCTCTAACTTCTTCAACAATGGTGCCAAAAATATGGAGAGAGAGGAGAGAGATGATAGCTTGAAGGAGGAGAAATGATTATTATTTTCTCCATGCCCATGCTTCGTCCAGCGAAAAAGAGGGAGGGAAGAGAGAGAAATAATGTTTAAAATATCCCATATTTGACTTTTCTTCTATACTCTCTCTTCATACCAAATTTGCCACATGTCCACTTCTCATTGGTTCTCCTCAAATAAGTAACCAATTAGTTACTCTAACCACTCCATTAGCAATTTAGTTACACATCTCATTCTTCTTAGTTAGTTATTAATTCCTCCCTTAATCACTAACTTATGGCTAATAATTCCATTCTTTCAAATTTTCCACCAATTATGGCATATTAATTAAATTTTCCATAAAACATATAATAATTTGGATTTAAATTCATAAATATCCATAATAATCCTCATTAGCCCTTAATTAAAATTTGGGGCATTACAGAAAGTGTGAGATTTTTAGAGAGAAAAAGAGAAGAAAAACTTACAAAGTTAAGTGATTTCTTCGGTAAATCGGTTCCTAATGCGTATAACTCCACTCCTAAGCAATACTTCTATGTTCTTTAAGATTGTGAAGCTCAAAAATTCTGTGTTCAGAGCTAGGGTTTTTTCGGCCACCTCAAGAAAAGCCAAAAGGAAGTAAAAGGTAACTCCCAAAACCTTTTACTATTACTATTCTGGTTGTTGTAGACAATTTAATCGATGAAATTTCGTCGGATTGTCTTTGTTTGTAAATTTGGAAAATGAGGTGTTAGAATGTTATGTTGCCAAATTGAAACTAAAGGAAAGTTCTAATGTAATGTAATAGTTAATAAAGTGATTAGAAGTAGAAATGGACATGTCTGAAGAGTTAGAATCGAAAAATACTGATTTTACTCGGAGGATACCATAGTTTTGGCCAAGGCTATATCTAGGGGTAGGAGTTGGATTTTTAATGATTTTATGGTTCCATTAAGTTTAGGAGGGAAAATATTGTAGGGTTACAGTTGGTCACTTTTTCGGAAAAGCTTGAAAAAGCATAATTATGAAAACACCCCTGAAACCCTTAAAGCAGCGCTGCCAGGGACAATTTCATCTTTTAGCAGTGAATTTGGTAATTCCAAGTCCGAAAATTGATTCCTTGGGCGAAAATATGTCATAATAGCCTAAGTTAAAATTTTGGGAAAAGTACGGTCAGACCGTGTACAGCGGGATCAGGCCGGGTACACGGGGGCATTTCGGTAAATTTTGACCATAGGCTAATATAACCTCAATAAACACTATGGTAGTGCCTAAAATGATACATGAATAGGTTTTGACTTAATTCTTGCACATTTAACATTTTAGGACCGAGTTGGGAGCCTAAAGTTGACATGTTTTACGAGGCATACGATACGTGGTGATAGAGCTTTGAGATAGAAACATTATCTTTCATACATCATGCCATAGTTCATATGATTGTTGGGATGCCATTGTTTGTGCTTTTAATTAACATAATTTGCCTAGACAAGTCAGTTAGTGTCGGAAGTGCACTTATACCTAGGAGTTGGGTAAGAATCCAACCGGTGTACGATTAGTGGGGCAATAGCCCTACTCATGTATACATCATGATAATGTGTTATATTGTTCATTAATTGGTGCATACATGGTGTATATCATGTTTTCTTTTTCACTTTTTATATGAACAATAGTATGTTTCTACTAGGATTCCTTTGAATCTCACCCCTTTTTCTAAACAAAATATCTCAGCGGGAGCCAGCGGCTCAAGTGGCAAGGTCGTAGATAAAGGGAATTGATGGGCACATTTTTTTGAGATAGAGATCGTGGTTATATATAGTCTATGTTTGAAATACTTTTGGTTATTTCATAATATTTGTAAATATTATCGAATTCTGTAAGGTTGATTATGGGCTATAAATAGTATCGAATTCTGTAAGGTTTATCAGTATATTTATACTTTTATGTATGCCTATGGAACTTGGTCTCTATTACTCTATGTATAACGAAATGGAAACGAGTGTTGACAATTTTGGTATCAGAGATATTAGGTGGTTCTGGCATTATAAGAATGGTATACAGATATGGTTTTGTTTGCATGATGATATGGTCATGAGTAGCTCAAGTAAGATATCTGAGGGAGAGTTGTCAATGAACCAACGCTCACTAGAACAGTGCATACCAGATGAGCAGCCGTATATAGAGTATTATGGACTCAATGGAGTACGCGTCATATGGATGGCATAGAAGAGCGTGCCAATACTGACAATGTATAAACCCAAACTGAGGCTGGCATCACTAGGAGAGTCACAGATTGGGGAGACAGAAAAGTACCTTGAGGAGGATCCGGAGGAGTACGGGAGGATGAGTCGAGTGACCGCGAGTCTCAGGCTAGCACGGTAGAGGTGGGATATGACATATAGCCAGATACCAAGCTGTAGCACTATGTCTTTGGCAGATATCGTAGAGCCCAACAAGCTCAGGCCATACTTATTGGACGTTACTTTGCTTTCTTGGATGGAGTCCGATCCCTGTATGATATCTGAGAGCAGTTGTAGGTCACAACGCCAGTTGATTTTTGGATTCGCACTATACTAGATTTCTTCCCAAACTTTGCTTTTTGGAATCAACAGAAGAACAACGTGGTTGATCGGGGCTAAAGTGGGAACATGTACAGTTTCTGGATCATATGGATTACCTGGTTGATAGATTTATGTATGATGACTGACGTAGGACCTATGCATCATATGTTGGTGACAGGAGATGATTGGCACATGCTACGAGATAAGGGTAGTCAGGTGGAATCGATGGATAGAGAAAGATTTAGGCAGAGTTGAGATTTTGGGAGGGTACAGATAAAGTTAATCATGCTCGACCCAAGGAAATCCTAGGATGGTTGACCCTCTAGGAAGTGCTTAGGGAAATGTAATATAAAAGGATTAATATTTCACGTAAAGTAGTTTATAGGATATCTTATGTTTCTGTTTGTCTATAACTACTATAAATAATTATTGCATGCTATGTATTACATATCTGTGTACCCTGACTTTTATGAAATGACAAAAATGCCTTTACTCTCATATGAAATGTAATTCTTCTCTATGTTCATGTAGTTTGAAATATAGAGATCATACGACCTGGCAGACCACTTGGTAGACCACGTGGAAGACACAATAATATTGCAAATGAGCCAAAGCTTAATTCTATACAGCATCAAATACTAGATATGCTAGCACAACAACAAAATACAATAAATGAGATAAGAGGTGAACTTCACGGGGTATAGCAAAGGCAAGATCGTCTGGAGGATCGCCTAGATGAATACATGAGGCGTACTAATGATGAAATACCACAAGAGGGACCTCAACCAAAGGATATCGTACCAGATCCTGAGGCAGAAATCCAGAAGTAGTTGAGTAGATTTAGTAACCAACAACCACCTATATTGGAAGGTTTGACCTACAACTAGCTAAAGATTGATTGGCACGTCTGGGTAAGATCTTCAACATGTTGTAATGCCCGAACAAGATGAAAGCTTCATTAGCCATTTACAGGTTGGAAGGTGATATAGAACATTGGTGAAAGAACACGGAGCTCACCTTGAGGAGAAGGAATATTCCCGTCACCTGGGAATTATTCCAAGAGAAATTTAATGAGAAATATTTCCCCCATCTATTATAAAAGAAAAAGAGAAAGAGTTTATGATCATCAAGCAGTAAGATCGGGAGAGTTTCGACGAATATCTAGCAAGGTACATCTGACTGTCTCAGTATTCAGCATACCTAAAAATTCACAATAATAAAGAGTAGAGTTCGAATATGATGATTGAAGGATTGATACTGGAATTAAAAGAAAAACTCGTTACACAATATTTCACCAAGTTTAGTAAAGCGGTGGAAGAATGTCGATACATTAAGAAACGTATGTGAAGTCTAGCAACCTAAACTAGTAACAAGGGTGCTTCTGGGAGTGGAATTTCATCAAAGAAGCAGAAAGAATAGGGTGGACCTTTTGGGCGAGATCCTAAAAGGTAGAATCAGTATGGGGGCTAAGGAGGCGAAGGTTCCTTTGGAAGCAGAAACTGTTGGCGCTATAAGAAGCCACTTTACCCTGGTAGACAGTGCAGTGGGATTTCGTTTAAATTAGATCCAAATAAGCTGTTTACTTGCTTTAATTACAATAAGCTAGGACATCTTTCTAGGGATTGCCCATAGAAGTAATAGCCGGAGGAGACTAGACCTAAGGTTCTAGGCAGGGTCTACACACTGACACAAGAAGAGGCCCAAAAATCTCCAGAGCTGATTCAAGCTAACGTATGTTATGTATGATTTGAGTTATATGTCCGAATCCACAACTGCAAGTGAACACAGAAATTACTCTCAACTTACTCTTTACAGCTAAGGTTTAGAGATGTTTACAGAAAGGGTGTCAGGGGTACATGGTGTTTTGTTCTATGCAGTCAGAGGACAAAGTAGCATTGGAAAGTATCCCTATAGCAAATGAGTTCCCTGATGTGTTTCTAGAGGATGTCGGTGGATTACCTCTATACAAGGAAGTGGAGTTCTCAATTGATCTAAGGCCTGGAGCAGGTCCAATATCTAAAACCCTATACCATTTGGCTCAGAGTGAAATGGCGGAACTAAAGAAGTACATTGAGAAGCTACTTGAGAAAGGGTTCATACGACCTAGCATTTCACCCAGGGGTGCTCTAGTACTCTTCGTCAGAAAGAAAGATAGAAGCCTAATTTTCCATATTGATTATCGAGAGCTGAATAAGGTAACCGTTAAGAACAAGTATCCACTCCCTATAATTGATGATTTGTTTAATCAATTATCTAGTTCCTGTGTATTTTCAAAGATCGATTTACGATTTGGTTATCACCAATTGAAGGTAAAAGCAAAAGATGTATTGAAGATTACTTTCAGGACCAGAAATGGCCATTACGAATTCCTTGTAATGCCATTCGGGCTGACTAATACACCTGCCGTGTTCATAGACTACGTGAATTGAATCTTTTATCCATACCTGGACAAGTTCATAGTAGTCTTTATCAATGATATACTGGTGTATTCGAAGAGTAAAGTCGAGCACAAGCAGCATTTGAGAACCTTGTTGAACATATTGCAGGATAACTGACTCTATGCCAAGCTAAGCAAGTATGAATTTTGGCTTTTAGAGGTAAAGTTTCTGGGCCATGTTGTCTCACAGCAAGGAGTTTTTGTTGTTCCTAGTAAGGTGGAAGTAATACTAAGCTGGAAGAGACCAGAGACTATATTTGAAGTGTGTAGTTTTCTAGGTCTAGGTCATAGTACAAGGATGATTGTGATCAATTGAATGATATATTTTCATCATGTTCTTGTGCCATAAATCAAATATGTGTAGACTATTATCATGAAAAATATCACTTGCTTGTTGAGTTTTGAAAGAAAGCATCTTGTGAAGTGGTTGATTCTCTCGTTAATCAAAATGCGTCCTCTTATACTATTGATGATTGTCAACATGAGTATTGTGAAAATGTTAAGTCTTATATGGATGCCAATATGGTTGATGTGAGTGATAAACAGAAGGTTTATTCAGAATTTCTCTAGAATTGCCTTGCTATTAACGAAATTGACGCGGAAAGCTCAACATTTTATATGGGATGAGAATTGTGAAAAGAGCTTCCTTGAGTTGAAGCAGAGGTTAATTACAGCACTAGTACTGACGATCCTAGATCCGCAGTTTACATATGTTGTCTATACAGATGCCAATGGGCACGGATTGGGATGTGTGTTGATGCAGCATGGTCAAGTGGTAGCATACACATCTCATCAGCTAAAACCTTATGAATTGAACTATCCCACTCATGATCTTGAGTTGGCAGCAATTGTGTTTGGTTTGAAAATATAGAGACATTATCTCTATGGTGAGACCGTAAAGTTGTACTGCGACTACAAGAGCTTGAAGTACATGTATGATCAGAAAGAGCTCAATATGAGATAGCGAGGTGGATAAAGTTGCTAAAAGATTACAATCTGAAAATCAAATATCATCTCAAAAAGGCTAATGTTGTTGCAGACGTATTGAGCCAAAAATCAATGCAGGTGGTAGCCATGATGATCCGTAGGCAAAAACTGATCGAGGTGTCCAAGACTGCAATATGCCAAATCAAATTTTTATGTGCAGTGGTATTAGTGAAGTATACAATGATTTGAGGGCAGCAATCGAAGAAGTATAGCTGTAAGATAGACAAGCTTAATATATCAGGGATATGATTGCTCGAGGTGAAACTCAGGAATATGACTTGTCACCCAGCGAACTAGTCAGGTATAAGAAGCATATTTATGTTCCACTGGAATCAGAATTGAGATGTCATATCTTGGAGGAGGCACATAAGAGTAAGTACACTATGCATCCAGAAGCTACCAAAATCTATCATGACTTGAAGGCCCAGTACTGGTGGCCAGGGAAGAAAAGAGAGGTGACTAAGTTCGTCGCTCATTGTTTAACATTTCAGAAAGTGAAAGTCGAACATCAGTGACTATCGGGCCTTCTATAAAACCCCAAGATTCTAGAGTAGAAGTGGGAAAGCATTACTATAGATTTCGTGACGGGGTTACCTAAAGTCAAAAACCATGAAGCTATATGGGTGATAGTTGATAGATTTACGAAGACAACCCACTTCCTGCTTATTTGTATTCACTATTCTCCTGACAAACTGGTAGAAATATATATTAAGGAGATTGTAAGGTTATATGGTACTCTGAAGAACATCATCTCAAATAGAGATCCACTGTTCACTTCCAAATTTTAGAAGGCAGTTCATAAAGCTTTGGGTACCAAGCTCCGATTCAGCATGATATATCATCCTCAAACAGATGGGCAGATAGAATGAACCATACAGCCACTTGAGGATATACTGAGGGTGTCCACTCTTGATTTCAAAGGTAGTTGGGACAAATTCCTTCTGTTGGTAGAGTTCGCTTACAACAACAGTTATCATTCGAGCATCGAGATGGCTCCATATGAGGCACTCTATGGGATGAAGTGTCAATCACCCTTGTGCTGGATAGAGTTGTCTGAGAAACAATTGCTAGGGCTAGATACTGTTGATCAGACAACAGAATAGTTAAAATTGATTAAGCAGATGTTGCTAACTACTCAGAGCTGGCAGAAGAATTATGTGGACATGAGGTGAAAACCTCTAGAATTTGAAGTCAGCAATCACGTATTTATGAAAGTATCACTAGTTATGGTTATTGGTAGAGCATTGAAAGTATGAAAGCTACATCCAAGGTACATTAGTCCATACGAGACGAAGATTGGGCCAGTAGTGTACCGTATTGCTTTGCCACCGAATATGAGCAAGCTACATGATGTTTTCTATGTTTCCCAATTGAAAAAGTATCAACCCAACCCAGAACATGTAATAGAGTATGAAGATGTGGAAATGCATGATGATTTGACCTACGAAGTCATACCTGACTGAATCATCATTCATGAGAAAATGAGAAAAACAATTTTGGAATTAATTTGGGTAATTTCCAAAGCCCAATATTATGGTCCAAAAATGGAGAAATAATACAAAAAATATTTGGTCCAAAAATAAATGGAACTTGGCCAAATAAAAAGAAGAAAAGAAATTAGATTAACAAGGTAATGGTAAAATCGTAATTTTGCCAATTTAGCACAAAATTAATTTTTTTTCGATTAATTGAAGTTAATTTTAATTAATTAATAAAAATAAATAGAACAATATATTATAAATATTTTGGTCAATTAAATATGAATTTATGGAAAATTTAAACAAAAAGTGCAATTTTGACTAAAATTGCACTTTTTGTATTTTTGACTAAAATTGAGACTTTACATATATATGTAACTTGAACAAGTTGTGAAGTCAATTGAGACCAAAGGGTAGGACCCCTAGGAGTCTTCTACACGTGGAATGAAGAAGGAAATACTGGTTGGGCTTAATGAGTATGGTTACATATACATAAGGATTTATGTACATAAAAGCCAAAATATTGATTTTTGGAAATTTAGAAATTAGTAAATAATTAAATAAAAGCATAAGATATTATGATATATCATCATTTCCTTCTTCTTCAGCCCTGCATTTCAACGACACTCAACTGAAACAAAAGAGAGAGAGAGTGTGTGAGATATTTAGAGAGAGAAAGAGAAGAAAAACTTGCAAAGGTAAGTGATTTTTTGGTAAATCGGTTCCTAACGCATATAACTCCACTCCTAAGCTCTTCTTCTATGTTCTTTAAGGTTGTGAAGCTCAAAAATTTTATATTTAGAGCTAGGGTTTTTTTAAACACTGTAAGAAAAGCCAAAAGGAAGCAAAAGGTAACTCCCAAACCTTCGACTATTGACTATTATGGCTGCTGTAGACAATTTAATCGGCGAAATATTGTCGAATTGTCTTTGTTTATAAAGTTAGAAAATAAGGTGTTAGAAATGTTATGTTTCCAAAATTGAAATTAAATGGTAGTTCTAATGTAATGCAATAGTTAAAAAAGTGATTAGAAGTAGAAATGAACACGTCTGCAGAGTTAGAATCGAAAAACCCCAATTTTTTCTAGAGGATACCATAGTTTTGGCCAAGGCTATATCTAGGGGTAGGAGTTGGATTTTTAATGATTTGATAGTTCCATTGAGTTCAAGAGGAAAAATTAGGTGGGGTTACAGTTGGTCACTTTTTCAAAAAAAGCCTGAAAAAGCATAATTACGAAAACGCCCCTGAACCCTTAAAGCAGGGCTGCCAAGGGCAATTTCATCTTTTTATAGTGAATTTGGTAATTCTGATTCCCAAAATTGATTCCTTGGGTGAAAATATATCAGAATAGCCCAGGTCAAAATTTTAGAAAAAGTACGGTCGGACCAGGTAAGCGGGGTCGTGCCGGGTACCCGGGGCATTTTGGTAAATTTTCACCATAGGCTAATATAACCAGAATAAATACTATGGTAGTGCCTAAAATGATACATGAATGGGTTTTGACCTAATTCTTGTACATTTAACATTTTAGGACTGAGTTGGAAGCCTAAAGTTGACACGTTTTACGAGGCATATGATACGTGGTGATAGAGCTTTGAGATAGGAACATTATCGTTCATACATCATGCCATAGTTCATATGATTGTTGGGATGCCATTGTTTGTGCTTTTAATCAACATGATTTGCCTATATGAGGTAATTAATGCCAGAAGTGGACTTACACCTGGGAGTTGGGTAAGAATCCAACCGGTGCACAATTAGTAGGGCAAGAGCCCTACTCATATATACATGCTGTTTATGTGTTATATTCTTCATTAATTGGTGCATTCATGTCACATATCATATTTAATTTTTGTATTTTATATGAACGATAGTATGTTTCTACTGGGATTCCTTGGAATCTCACCCCTTTTTCTAAACAAAATATCTCAGTGGGTGCCAGCGGCTCAAAAAGCAAGGATGTAGATAAGGGGAATTGATGGACACATTTTTTGAGATGGAGGTCGTGGTTATATATAGTCTATGTTTAGAATACTTTTGGATATTTCATAATATTTGTAAATATTATCAAATTCTGTAAGGTTGATTCTGGTCTGTAAACGAATGTTTTTATCAGTATATATGTACTTTTCTGTCTGTATGAAACTTGGTCTCTATTACTTTGTGTATATCGAAATGGAAATGGGTGTTGACTCCTATGGGTACACTGAACAGACTAAACATAGTGCCTATAGGTACACAGATATGCCTAGTTGGTGGCCTAGAGCCAGCTGAGGTACAGAACGAGTATAGGTTGCAACAGTGGTTGGCTCTAAATGTTTCCGACTGAACTAAACTGAATTATGTGTTATTATAATATTGTTATATGTGGTACATGACATATTTATTATTGCATCTTCTATGATCAATTATCTGTTACAACTGAAATTCGTTTGAATCTCACCCGTTCCATAAATGTAAAAAGTTTGTAGCAGCAGAAAACAACTCTGAAGGCAAGATCGAATTTACTGGCAATTCATTGAGGCTTCCGGTCAAGATCAAGTGAAGATGTTGGTTAGCTGAGGCCCCTATTATGATTTAAGGCACGTAATTTCTATAAACATACTTTGTGGGCACTACTAGAAAAAATGGTTTTAATGTCCCTTTTTCTGGCCTTTTAACGTCTAAAAACAGAGGGACGTCTATCTGAGGGTCGTGGAAAAAAACATCAATAATATCCGTAAAATTGGGGACGTGAAAGGCAGACTTTAGACGTCCCCAATTGGTACTAGGGACGTGTAAAGTCTACCTTAGATGTCCCCCGTTCCAACTGGGGACGTCTAAAGTCCCACTTTAGACGTCCCTAGTTGGAACCGGGGACGTCTAAGGTGGCCTTTAGACGTCCCCAGTTTTAACTCGGGACGTCTAAGGTGTCGCCACCCACTCTACCATGTCCCTTTTTATTTAAGGACGTTGAAAGTTATTTTTTTTAAATGGCCTTTTTATATATTGCACTGTCTGGAAAATGTAAACTGCAAAACTAGGATTCCAACAATAGAATAAAACAACAGCAGTTCAGCAGAATGGAAACAACAACTTGAAACACAGTGATCAAAACAAGGCTCTACTATATGCAATAATTTTAAGGAGTAGCAAACTAATTAACTAACAAACCACACAAACTACACAACAATCTATATCCAAGTCTGTTATTGCACTAAAAAGACTATATCCAAGTCCCCAGTTTGTACAATAACTAAGACTAAATCCAATCTATATCCAACAACAATAACGCTAATTATATGTACAATATATAGAACTACCACAAAGTATGTCCTACACAAACTACTAAAGACTTTACTCTGGTATACATTGAAGAAGATGTCTAGCCAAAAAGTCTCTGATCATATTTAGGTCTTCATATGAGTAGGCATCTTCATTGTCAAAAATCTATAAATTAGAAAATAAGCTTAGATGAAATAATGAATCAAGTGAATGAATTGCCATTGAATTACAACACCACGAATATTATCCTCTGAGAATGAAGAAGCGATTACTTGATCAAAATCTATCGTAATGCCACTCTAAATGATGTTAAACATATAAAGTAAGACATAGTATCCACATTCCCAGCCGCCAGGTTGTCGAGGGCACTATAAATCAAAAGCAAATGGTTAAAATCAATAAAAACATATCTAAAATGACCGTCAATCAAAAGAATTTGATTTGAAACTACGTACCTTTGGAAACAACCATCTCGGTTCTTTGCTACCTTTACGTTCGCGTGGCCCACCAAGCGCTCGATACGTCGTGCATGCCCTAACATTAAAATAAAAATCAACATAAATTAGAATAATTCATTTAAGTCAAGAATCAAGAAGCAATGAAATACAAAAAAATAACTTATGTGTTGAAGACGCTTTTAGTTTCTTTGTCTATTCTTCTTCTTAAGGAATCAAACCAGTAAACAACGTGGGACCAAGGACAGAGAACACACAAACTCCAGTGATAACTATCACAACATATACAGATTAAAAAGAAGTTAGATGGCAAATCAATTATTTATTAAAAATCTCAAATACACAAAATTAAAATGCGTACCCTTGAACAATCGGTGCTAGATAACAACGATAGTCGTTCTCTGCCACTGTGAAGCCCATTGTTAGCCGTCTAGCTTTACCGCAAGCGTACGGGTTGCAAGTAATATAAAAAGATCGTTCCCACGAGGACTATGACAAAAATGAATTAATTATCTCAATTAAGTTATCAATCAGGTTAAGTGAGAATATTTTGAAAGAAATTTTATACTCAAAAATTAATTAATTAAATCGAGAACTTCAAGACAGGAGAAACCTAGGATTATCTATCCCCTATTTATTTCATGAACTAATTAATTTACCCTCAATAAACAATCAAACGAAGATATGTATTTGTCTAAGATTCAAAAGTATTTGATAACGCTCTCTCGAGTCAAAACCAAATATTTATCCTAATAAACTAATCAATCTCTTGTATTAATTTATAAGGACTAACTTTAAACACCAATCTTAATCTGACAATGCTAGGTTAGTAACTATATCTATATGATACTAACAAACCATCCGTTTAATATATCTAAACTTGAAGTCTAACATGATTTTATTCGTTGCAAAAAGAGAGTAAATAAATAATTCCATCCATAAATAGGTTCAAGAAAATCCTAGAACGAGAAAATTAGCTACTCATGTTTTTCAACAAATCAAAACCATAAATAATAATTCAGTTCATATCAGAGACTAAGAAAAAGAGAGAAGAAAATTAATGGAAAACCAAATTTTAAAGCTCTAAATCTCTTTGAATCTTCAAGTCCCAGCTTCCCAAAACTCTGCTTCTCGCTTTGCTCTTGCGTCCAGATCTGTCTTGGCCTGGTTCTGCTTCGCATCCAAACTCTGCTGTGTCCGCCTGTGTCTCGCGCCTCTGCCCTCCGGAACTGTCTCGCGTCCAGATATGTGTGTCTCAGCATTCTGATCTGATTGTTGTTTCTGTTCCTCTCGGTTCTGCGCGTCTTTGCTCCTCCCCCTCTCAGCTTTTTAATTCCCTTTTAAATAGATATAATTGACGGCTTTTCTTTATCTCTGCGGCCTCTACATGTTTCTGTTCAGCATTTGAAGATATGATATCCATATATCATATATTTTCATATCTGATCTGCATGCTCGTTTTCTTCTTTATGTGGGCCCCACATCTCCTTATGCTTTCAATTTGTTTTCTTTCTTCCAATATCTGTGGCTTATCTTTTCAAAATGTGGGGTCCACGTTTTTTTCTTTTCTAATCAAAGATCTCCTTTGCAATACATCTTGTAATATAATATATATATATACACACACACTTTTCAAATGTGCATGGATTTATGTAAATGTGATATATATATATATATCATGTTTCTAACTTTTCACCTCCTAATTCTCACAATAATATTTTCTGCAAAAATCAAATAGGATATGAGTAGATCTTCTACTAAAATCTCTTATTAACTCATATTTGATTTAAGAGAGGAAAATATATAAAAAGATAATTAAATAGGTATAAAATATTAATAAATCCAATGAATATATCCAAAATATATACCTATTTAATTATAAAATATATACTTATCACCCACATAGTTCGTCCTTCTTTTCAATGTATTCCCAGTCCTTGTCATATATGCAGGAGACAAGAATCCATATAAATCAACTCTTTGAGAGTCAATGCATATACGACGGAAGGAGCTATAATAGAATTAAAATGATGAATGTATTAGCTAGTTAAAATCAACTTAACTAAATGAAGGAAAAAATGGGAAATAAAAAACTTACAGGATTGCAAATTTGCTCCATCCAATATCTAGCTCCTCGAACTTAATGAACTATTTAAGATCTTCTTTATCAATTGTGAAGTGATACTCTAATTCCTGGCCCACAATCCCTGTAGTCATATGCAAATCAATCTGGCGAATGCCTTTACGGATATGTTGCAGTCGTGCTAAGAAGGGCCATTTTTCTGCTTCCTGCTCATTCTTTTAAAACATAAAAAACATATTGTTAGTAGGATGTCAACACATCTCAAGTAAAAGTGAGGTAGTTCCATACCATTGGAGGTATTAGTGGTAACAAGCCAATAAGATGTACAGGCCAAAAGATGAAAGATCCTCTCGCCTGAGCTATTGTGGCAACTTTGTCATCAGGAATCAGGATGGCCGTACCTTCTTCCCCCTCTTGAACACACGTCACAGTCACCCTACACAAATGCTGTGGAATTTGCTAATTATGGTGGGTAGTAGCTTCTGTGTGAACGAGAGCATCTGCAACTACACGCAGTACTGGGGCATCCAAAGAGAGGATTACAGGTTCTCCCTGCGCTGGAGTGGGAGAAGGGTCGCCAAGTGGTTCGTCCACCGGGTTGTAACTTCCTTTGGTGCTGTGGAAGGCCGGGGATGAATGAGTTCTACGCTCAGTAGTTGCCATCTGCGATTCAAACATCTTTATCATTTCAGCTCGTAGCTCAGGCATCAGCTCAAGACGTAGCTCTGGCAACAGCTCTTATCAGAGCTTGTCAAGAAGGTTGGCCTCGAGCTCTTGTGAGACTTCCTGAATAATCTTGGCCACAAGCTCCCTACTGGGTTCAGCTTGTGACGAATAAGGATGTGAGCCTCGGCCAAAATACTTCGCAACACGAACTCCCCCTGCCTCCCCTCGAACATGACCAGGGTGATCTGCCTTCCCAATCGCCGTTGACAAGATGTCCATCCGTCTACTTGGAGTGAACAAACCTTGGCTACTATGATCTTCCAGTTCATCTTGCAGCATAAAAGTTATTGTAAATGAAAATTAAGCACTCCCAATATGAAAAAATAACTTTGTACTTATGCTCTAACTACTTACAATTCTTGCGGCAACCTCAGCAATAGTAGGATTTACGTACTTCCCACCCTTAAGCCTCCCTGCTTTCCATTTTTTGTGACGTGGAGGAGGTGGCGGGGGCTGGACCACAACGGTAGGATCTGATGTAGCTGCTTCCTTCAATTTCTCCAACTCTTCTGCCATCATCTTTCGCTCAAGCTTCCGATAACCACCACGAGACATGCAATGTTGATAGTTATTAGCTGCTTGCCTCTCTGCATTTGCTGCACTTAATGCCTGTGAAAGGAAAACAACGAACACTGAATCAATAATGTCAACTATATTCAAATAAAACACTATGGTGACAAAAATCTTACCAAAAAGTTTGGATCTTCTCATGATGCCATAAACAACCTTCAGTCCTCTGGAGACAAAAACGTATACTCCTGACATGGATCCTGACCCCTCAGGTCCCCTAGAATGTAATCTTGTGTAAGCCTGTTCTTGAAATCTTTCCATCATAGACAAACCTCCATCATCCACTCCTTGTACATCTTAGCGGTGTCAGGGACATCATAGGTTTGCTGCAAGGTAAAAACATAAGTTAATTATCTTTGAAGCAATAGAAATAAAGATATATATGCAGATTTATCGAAACTTATATACCAAAAGTTGTTGCCAAATCAAGTCTTTGGTTTTTGGTAGAACCAACTTCCAATTATCATAGGTAATGCGAACTTTGCTTCAAGCCAAAAAACCTAAGTAGCTAATGAAATGGTCTTCCTCCGGACCAATTGGTTTCATATTTTCATCAAAGTCAATATGCAACCTCTCCTGTTGATGGTGATGACGTGCTACCAATATAGGCATTTTTGTACTGCCTCTAACCCTTCTTCTGGCAATTAGTTCAGGTCTCGCATCAGGTTCAGGCCTATTCATTTCATTGTCCCTATCACTTTGTGAGTCACCAGAATTGTCCATATTCCTGTAAGCACAAAAATCATTGTCAGATAGGTGAATAAATTGTAAGTAAATGAATAAACTAACTAGTTATAAAACAAATAGCAGACATTACTATTTTCTAAGTTAAGCTCTTACTCTAGATTGTTTCCCATATTCCTTCACCATGATCATTTCTTATAGCATATTCTTCATCATCTACCAATTCTACTTCACTTGTTGTAGGTGGACTAATTGTGAAAGGTAGTGTGTCGTCAAGGTTGAAGGTCGGATCACCATGCTTCTGTTTTTTCCTTTGAAGTACAATGGAAATTTTTTTTATTTGCGAGATCTGTGACATAAAATACTTGTTTCGCCTGGCTTGCTAAAATGAAGGGTTCATCCCTATAACCTACTTTTTCAAGATCAACTGAGATAAATCCAAATTGTTGATCTATTACCACAGCATTATTGCTAACCCACTTACATTTGAATAAAGCAACTTTGAACTTGTTGTAAGTGATTTCCCATATTTCTTCTATTACTCCATAATACGCCATGGATGCTAATATAGGGTTTTTGTCTTTCGAACTGGAAAAGTGCATAGCTTCAGCTTCTACCATCACCCCATTATTTTGCATGGTACTTCTGTCATCTTGGTCTTTTTTTGTAGAAAGAATACCCGTTTATATCATAACCGTTCCAAGTAATGATCTAAAATGAAGGCCCCCATGCTAGCCACTCTATTATCTCAGACACACCGGTCTCATACAAAACCTTTTCCTCAAACCACTGAATGAATGTCTTGTTTTGCTCAATAGTAATCTGCATGTCATTCTTCCTCGGATTCATGTTCTTCAATCTCTTTCTGTGTTTATCTATGTACGGTTGAACTTCTGACATGTTATTCAGGATATAAAGGTGTGCTTGCAACACCTCTTCATGAGGCATAGTCTTCACTTTCAGTCCTCGTGTTCCCTTGCTCCTCCCCTCTTTATGCCGAGATTGTTCCTTCTTCCCTGATAGATAATCGCTGCAGAAGTCCATAGCCTCTTCAACAACATACCTTTCAACTATTGAGGCTTCTAGTCGATAGGGATTTTTAGAGTACCCTTTTAAGATCTTCATGTATCGCTTGAAAGGGTACATCCACCTCAGGTAAACTGTACCGCTGAGCCTTACATCCCTTACCAAATGAACTATCAAATGCACCATTATATCAAAAAATGAAGGACAAAAGTGCATCTCAAATTGGACAATATAATATAACCCTCAGCTTCCAATTCATCCAGCTTTTCAGTGTCAATGACTTTGTTACAGTTAGCATTAAAGAAAACACACAATCTTGTCACAGTGCTTCGAACTTCATCTTTCATAATGCCTTTAATAGCTACTGGTAACAGTTGTTGCATCAACACATGATAATCATGGGACTTGATTCCTACTAACTTCAAATCGTCCATTGACACACACCTTCTCACATTCGAAGAATATCCTTATGGTACCTTAATTTCACAGCTGGCTCCATGTATGCCCTCTACCATCATCTCTTAGCTGTGGATGTAACCATTCTCTTATTCCCATATCAACAAGGTATAGTCTCGCACTAATCCCATCCTTGGTTTTCCCTGGAATATGCAAAAGCGTACTGACAAGGCTTTCACAAACATTTTTCTCCACGTGCATTACATCAATACTGTGTCTCACATCAAGACTACGCCAATATGGAATATCAAAGAAAATTGATCTCTTCTTCCATATGTTCTTCTCACCCGCAGTCTTCTGATTCTTATCGAGTAAGACATTAAAACGTTCAACCTGACTATAAACTTCCTCTCCGGTTAATGCCTTTGGAGCCATTCCATGCTCCGGCAAGCCGTTAAAATGCTTTCTTAACCTACGATATGGGTGGAACCTAGGAAGGACCCTCCTGTGACCAAGGTAGACCGTTTTTCTTCCATGTTTAAGTTGGTGGAAGTGAGTGTCTGCTTCACAAATCGAACATGCTTTATGCCCCTTCACACTGTATCCTGAGAGGTTTCCGTACGCAGGGAAGTGATTTATCGTGGTGAAAATCTTTGCACGTAGCTTGAAGGACTCATTCTTATATGTATCAAACACATCTACGCCTTCCTCCCACAACTTCTTTAAGTCCTCAATCAAAGGCGCCAAGTAGACATCGATATCATTTTCTAGCTGTTTTGGTCCAGAAATCATCATAGAAAGCATCACATACTTGCATTTCATACAAAGCCAGGGAGGAAAGTTGTATATTACAAGGAGTACTGGCCACGCACTGTGTGTGCTATTAAGAGTTCCATACGGATTGATGACATCTGTACAAAGCCCAAGCCGAAGGTTTCTCGGCTCGCTATCAAATTCAGGGAACATTTCATCTATTTTCTTCCACTGTGGAGAGTCAGCTGGGTGCCGAAGATATTTTCCGTCGGATATTCTATCATCCGAATGCCATCTCAAATTCTTCGCTTTTTTTGCAGTGCCAAACAAACACTTAAAGCGCGGTATTATTGGAAGATACCACAAAAATTTTAGAGGTTGCCTTTTAGTTGTCCTATCACCACAACCACCATCTTTCTTCACTTTGTATCGTGCAATTTGATACTTAGGGCACTCACTCAGACCTTCATACTCCTTTCTGTATAGTACACAGTCATTAGGGCAAGCGTGTATCTTTTTATAGTCCATACCCATTGTAGATAGGATTTTCTTGGCCTCATACATACGATTTGGAAGTAAATTATCATCTGGAAACATATCACACAACAGTTCAAGCAGTAATGTGAAACTACTATCGGTCCACCCACAAGTTGCTTTTAAGTTAACCAAATGTAATGTTCCTGTCAGTCGTGTGTACTTACTCCCAGGGTACAACGGTGTCTCTGCATTACTCCGCAGGCTGTCATATTCTTGCGACTGTGCAAAGGATTCTGCCTCAACATCGTGAATCATTCTCTCCATTCTATCTTCATCAATGACATCCATAGCTTCCTTCTTGTGCGACGGACAATCAGTTACTTCCTCACCATGCCATATCCACCTTGTGTATCAAAGATTTATTTTATCACAAAGTAGGTGATCCCTTATAACTTCAACATCCTGTTTTCTCTCATTTAAACAATTGACACAAGGACAAAAATACATCCCATTTTTTGCTAGAGCGTTCCTTCTAGCAAATTCAATAAACTCTTCAACCCCATTCTCATATTCTTCACTTGTTCTCAAAGCATTCATCCAACTATGATCCATTTTATTACCACCTATGCCATTTCCATTTACACTCAAGTTTAGAATAATTGTCAACACAAGGAATTGCCTTTTACATGCATGTTTTTCAAAGTTTTGGCAGCATTTCCCCTTAAAAGTGAGACATCCCAAAATCAAAATAACAAACCATCTCAGCTTAATTTAAACGAAACTAAACTTTAGCTTCTAGCACCAAGCACAAAGAGAATACACTTATATTTTAGAAACCAAAATATTAAATCAGATATGTACCATAAGTGAGATATGTGGTAATTTACAAATCAACTATGTGTATTTACAAGAGACACATATGGGAATTTATAAGACCGTCTCGACCATATATAAGACAAGGGCCTAAATGTCTTTTCAACCAAAAAAAATAATTTCTGTTTAGACCTAAGGGTACAATGAAGTTTCAAAAAGTTTTAGAAACTGTTTGAGAATAATTTGCTAGAGAGGGTGCAGTGATCTTTTCCCTATAGAAATTGAATAATCATGTCAAAGAGAATGACTTGTAGTTATGATTGCTGAAATTAGGGCGTATTTGATTGTTCATTTAGAAACATTTGCTAATCATAGATTAATCCTCCCTTAAGTTTGACTTAAATTCGTAATATTGGATTCCCTTATTTGTTTTCCCCTATTTTAAACATGTTTTTTTTGGATTTTGCCTAACGTATATCCTGACTCCTAAGAGTATTTTGGATGATTCTGACATATGTGGCAGTGGTTGAAGTTTATTTGAACGTAAAACATCTTCTATATATATAACCTATTCATCCATAAATTATAATTTTGAAACAAACAATTTATATACAACTCAGTATTTTAATTTGAAAATGACTTCTTTCATTTTAGGTTTAAAATATCTTGTCATGGATAATAATACTAAATTATTATACTGTATATGAATATATAATTAAAACTAATTCATATCAATATATATGGAACATACCAAGGATATTCTATATACATCCCAAACCTAAATTCTGATGATAATGATAAAGATGGAGGGTTTTGTAAACTCATCAAACCGCGTGGGTCCTGAATTATCCTTAGCAAGTAAAACAATCTAAATTTATAATAATGATGCTGATATATGATTGTCTCGGTGGCAATCAGTCACACCATTTCAAAGTTTAAATTATAGGAGTTAATGTTAATTAATATTTAAAAGATTTTCACTAGATGCATTGACATTGAAATTTGAAATTTAGGCACATTCAATACAGTTTCTCTCGTCCTTATTATTACAACAATTGTCTCAGCAAGCTAAGTCTACCACCAAAATAGCAAAGATAAAGCTCAAGCACAAATCACATTTAAATTCCAGTCGAGAATCAAATGCATTTTGCTAAGCATTCACAAGTTTAGTTAGCTAACCTGTTGTTGAAACTTTAGAGGGAGATGACCCACGGTGGTAAGAGGGAGGCTGACGGTGGTGAGAATGAGAGAGAACAGTGCAAACCCAGCAGAGCAAAGACAGCGACGAGCAACGCTATGGATGAAATAGAGGGTAAGAAGGACCAAGAAGAAACAGGGGATAGCCGTATAGCAAGATTTGGAGAAAGAAGAAAAAAAACAAGAAGCCCAGGGGAGAGGAGAGCATGAAGAAGGGGATGACGGAAGTGATGAAGATGGGAGGAGTGAAAGAGTAAAGTAAAGGAACTCATTCTGACACTGCACATGCACCGGTCATGTCGACCAGTGCATGTGAGGTAGCTTTAGACTTCCCCAGCAGGGCTGGGGACGTCTAAAGGTCCCTTTAAACGTCCCCAGACCAGCTGGGGACGTCTAATGTTAAGCTTTAGATGTCCCCAGGCCAGCTGGGGACGTCTAAAGTCAGTTCTTTAGGCGTCCCCAACTCTTTTGGGACGACTAAATGTTTTCTAATTTTTTTTTACTCTATATGATATGCTGGGCGGAAATGGGGGTCTTTAGACGTCTCCATTTTGATTTGGGACATCTAAAACAGTCTTTAGACGTCCCCATTTTGATTGAGGACGGCTAAAACACTTTCTACCATATTCAGGCGCAAGATTCAATTATATTTGACGCGCCAACCTTTCCAATTTTCATCTATAATTACACATATGCCACCCACCAATATTTTGGGCGTCCCTTTTCCCAAAAGGGACGTCCTTTAGGGTAGTTATAAGTATATTCTGTAGTAGTGGGGGCACTACTAGAAAAAAGGGTTTTAACGTCCCTTTTTTTGGCCTTTCAACGTCTGAAAACAGAGGGACGTCTATGTGAGGGTCGTAGAAAAAAACGTCATTAACGTCTGTAAAACTGAGGACGTCTAAGGGGGACTTTAGACGTCCCCAGTACCCTGGGGATGTCTAAAGAGGGACCTTAGACGTCCCCAATCCACTGGGGACGTCTAAGGTCCCCCTTAGACGTCCCCAAGTTCAACTGGGGACGTCTAAGGTCCACCTTAGACGTCCCCAGAAGACCTGGGGACGTCTAAGGTCCACTTTAGACGTCCCCAGGTCTTCTGGGGACGTCTAAGGTGGACCTTAGACGTCCCCAGTTGGACCTGGGGACGTCTAAAGTGTCGCCAGCAGTACTTTCCACGTCCCTTTTTTTATTAAGGACGTTGAAAGTTTGTTTTTTTTTTAAAATGGACCTTTTATACATATTGCACTGTCTGGAAAATATGTAAACTGCAGAAATAGAATTCCAACAACAGCAGTTCAGCAGAATGAAAACAACAACAAACACAGTGATCAACCCAAGGCTACTACATGCCACACAAACTTTCAAACCACACAAACTACTATACACAACAATCTATATCCAAGTCTACTACATGCCACACAAACTTTCAAACCAGACAAACTACACAGCAATCCATATCCAAGTCCCCAGTTTGTACAATAACCAAGACTAAAATCCAATCCATATCCAACAACAATAACGCTAATTATATATGTACTACCACAAAAGTATGTCCTACACAAACTACTAAAGACTTTACTCTTCTGGTACACGTTGAAGAAGATGTCCAGCCATAAAGTCTCTGATCATATTTAAGTCTTCATATGAGTAGGCATCTTCATTGTCAAAAATCTGTAAATTAGAAAATAAGCTTAGATGAAATAATGAATGAAGTGAATGAATTCCCATTGAATCACAACACCAAGAATATTATCCTCAGAGAATGAAGAAGCGATTACTTGTTCAAAATCTTTCGTAATGCCACTCTGAATGATGTTATACATATAAAGCAAGACATAATATCCACATTCCCAGCCGCCAGGTTGTCGAGGGCACTATAAATCAAAAGCAAATGGTTAAAATCAATAAAGGCATATCTAAAACGACCGTCAATCAAAAGAACTTGATTTGAAACTACGTACCTTTGGAAACAACCATTTTGGATCTTTGCCACCTCTACGTTCGCGTGGCCCGCCAAGCGCTCGATACGTCGTGCATGCGCTATCATGAAAATGAAAATCAACATAAATTAGAATAATTCATTAAGTCAAGAATCAAGAAGCAATGAAATACAAAAAAATAACTTACTGGTTGAAGACGCTTTTAGTTTCTTTGTCTGGTCTTCTATTTAAGGAATCAAACCAGTAAACAACGTGCGACCGAGGACAGACAACACACAAACTCCAGTGATAACTATCACAACATATACAGATTAAAATGAAGTTAGATGGCAAGGCAATTATTTACTAAAAATCTCAAATACACAAAATTAAAATGAGTACCCTTGAACAATCGGTGCTAGATAACAAGTATACTCATCCTCTGACAATAAGAAGCCCACATAGTTCGTCCTTCGTTTCAATGTATTCTCAACCCTTGTCGTATGTGCAGGAGACAAGAATCCATATAAATCAACTTTCTGAGAGTCAATGCATATACGACGGAAGGAGCTATAATAGAATTAAAATGATGAATGTATTAGCTAGTTAAAATCAACTTAAAATCTTGAATCAAAAAATGGGAAATAAAAAACTTACAGGATTGCAAATTTGCCCCATCCAATATCTAGCTCCTCGAACTTCATGAACTGTTTAAGATCTTGTTTATCAATTGTGAAGTGATACTCTGTATTCTGGCCCACAATCCCTGGAGGCATATGCAAATCAATCTGGCGAATGCCTTTATAGATATGCTGCAATCGTGCTAAGAAGGGCCATTTCTCTGCTTCCTGCTCGTTCTTTTAGAACATAAAAACACATACTGTTAGTAGGATGTCAACACATCTCAAGTAAAAGTGAGGTAGTTGCATACCATTGGAGGTGTTTGTGGTAACAAGCCAATAAGATGTACAGGCCAAAGGATGAAAGATCCTCTCGCCTGAGCTATCGTGGCAACCTCGGCATCAGGAATAGGGATCGCTGTACCTTCTTCCCCCGCTCGAACACACGTCACAGTCACCCTACGCAAATGTTGTGGAATTTGCTGATGATGGTGGGTAGTAGCTTCTGTGTGAACGAGAGCATCTGCAACTACACGTAGCACTGGGGCATCCAAAGAGAGGATGACAGGTTCTCCCGGCGCTGGAGTATGAGAAGGTTCGCCAACTGCTTCCTCCGCAGGGTTGTAACTTCCTTTGGTGCTGTGGAAGGCCGGGGATGAATGGGTTCTACGCTCGGTAGTTGCCATCTGCGATTCAAACATCTTCTGCATTTCAGCTCGTATCTCAGGCATCATCTCAAGACGTAGCTCTGGCAACAGCTCTTGTCGGAGCTTGTCGCGAAGGTTGGCCTCGAGCTCTTGTGAGACTTCCTGACGAATCTTGGCCACAAGCTCCCTACTGGGTTCAGCTTGTGACGAATAAGGATATGAGGCTGAGCCAAAATACTTCGTGACACGAACTCCCACTGGCTCCCCCCGAACATGACCAGGGTGATCTGGCTTCCCAATCGCCGTTGACAAGATGTCCATCCGTCCACTTGGAGTGAACGAACCTTGGCTACTATGATCTTCCAGGTCATCCTGCAGCATAAAAGTTATCGTAAGCACTCCCAATATGAAAAAATAAGTTTGTAATTATGCTCTAACTACTTACAATTCTTGCGGCAACCTCAGCAACAGTCGGATTTACGTACTTCCCACCCTTAAGCCTCCCTGCTTTCCATTTTTTGTGACGTGGTGGAGGTGGCGGGGGTTGGACCACTACGGTAGGATCTGATGTGGCTGCTTCCTTCAATTTCTCCAACTCTTCTGCCATCATCTGTCGCTGAAGCTTCCGGTAACCACCACGAGACATGCAATGTTGATAGTTATTAGCTGCTTGCCTCTCTGCATTTGCTGCACTTAATGCCTTTTAAAGGAAAACAACGAACACCGAATCAATAATGTCAACTATATTCAAATAAAACACTATGATTACAAAAATCTTACCAAAAAGTTTGGATCTTCTCGTGATGCCATAAACAACCTCCAGTCCTCTGGAGACAAAAATGGATACTGATGACATGGATCCTGACCCCTCAAGTCCCCTCGAATGTAATCTCGTGTGAGCCTGTTCTTGAAATCTTTCCATCGTAGACGAACCTCCGTCATCCACTCCTTGTACATCTCCGCGGTGTCAGGGACATCATAGGTTTGCTGCAAGGTAAAAACATACGTTAATTATATTTGAAGCGATAGGAATAAAGATATAATGCAGATGTATTGAAACTTATATACCAAAAGTTGTTGCCAAATCAAGTCTTTGGTTTTTGGTGGAACCAACTTCCAATTAGCATAGGTAATGCGAACTTTGCTTCGAGCCAAAAAACCTATGTAGCTAATGAAATGGTCTTCCTCCGGACCAATTGGTTTCATATCTTGATCAAAGTCAATATGCAACCTCTCCTGTTGATGGTTATGACGTGCTACCAATGCAGGCATTTTTGTACTGCCTCTAACCCTTTGTCTCGCAACCGGTTCACGTGTCGCATCACCTTCAGGCCTATTCATTTCATTGTCCCTATCACTTGGAGAGTCACCAGAGTCGTCCATATTCCTGTAAGCACAAAAATCATTGTCAGATAGGTGAATAAATTGTAAGTAAATGAATAAACTGAGACGTAATAAAACAAACAGCACACATTACTATTTTCTAAGTTAAGCTCTTACTCTAGATTGTTTCCCATATTCCTTCACCATGATCATTTCTCACAGCATATTCTTCATCATCTACCAATTCTCTTTCTTCAATTGTTGTAGGTGGATTAATTGTGAAAGGTGGTGTGTCGTCAAGGTTGAAGGTCGGATCACCATGCTTCTGTTTTTTACTCTGAAGTACAATGGACATTTTCTTATTTGCGGGATCTGTGACATAGAACACTTGTTTCGCCTGGCTTGCTAGAATGAAGGGCTCATCCCTATAACCTACTCTTTCAAGATCAACTGAGACAAATCCAAATTGTTGATCTATTACCACAGCATTATTGCTAACCCACTTACATTTGAATAAAGCAACTTTGAACTTGTTGTAAGTGATTTCCCATATTTCTTCTATCTCTCCATAATAGGCCATGGATGCTAATATGGGGTTTTTGTCTTTCGAACTGGAAAAGTGCATGGATTCAGCTTCTACCATCACCCCACTATTTTGCATGGTACTCCTGTCATCTTGGTCTTTTGTGTAGAAAGAATACCCGTTTATATCATAACCGCTCCAAGTAATGATCTGAAACGAAGGCCCCCAGGCTAGCCACTCTATTGTCCCAGACACACCGGACTCATGCAAAACCTTTTCCTCAAACCACTGAATGAATGTCTTGTTTTGCTCAATAGTAATCTGCATGTCATTCTTCCTCGGATTCTCTTTCTTCAATCTGTTTCTGTGTTCCTCTATGTACGGTTGCACTTCTGCCATGTTATTCAGGATATAAAGGTGTGCTTGCAACACCTCTCCACGAGGCATAGTCTTCACTTTCAGTCCTCGTGTTCCCTTGCTCCTCCCCTCTTCATGCCGAGATTGTTCCTTCTTCCCTGATATATAATCGATGCAGAAGTCCATAGCCTCTTCAACAACATACCTTTCTACTATTGAGGCTTCTGGTCGATAGGGATTTTTAGAGTACCCTTTTAAGATCTTCATGTATCGCTCGAAAGGGTACATCCACCTCAGGTAAACTGGACCGCAGAGCCTTACCTCCCTTACCAAATGAACTATCAAATGGACCATTATATCAAAAAAAGAAGGAGGAAAGTGCATCTCTAATTGGGACAATATGATATAACCCTCAGCTTCCAGTTCATCCAGCTTTTCAGTGTCAATGACTTTGTTACATATAGCATTAAAGAAAACACACAATCTTGTCACAGTGTTTCGAACTTCATCTTTCATAATCCCTCTAATAGCTACTGGTAACAGTTGTTGCATCAACACATGATAATCATGGGACTTCATTCCCACTAACTTCAAATCGTCCATTGACACACACCTTCTCACATTCGAAGAATATCCTTGTGGTACCTTAATTTCATACAAACACCTACACAAACTTCTTTTCTCCGCTTTTGATAGTGTATGCGCTGCTGGCTCCATGTATGCCCTCCTACCATCATCTCGTAGCTGTGGATGTAACCGTTCTCTTATTCCCATATCAACAAGGTCTAGTCTCGCATTAATCCCATCCTTGGTCTTCCCTGGAATGTGCAAAAGTGTACTGACAAGGCTATCACAAACGTTTTTCTCCACGTGCATTACATCAATACTGTGCCTCACGTCAAGACTACGCCAATATGGAAGATCAAAGAAAATTGATCTCTTCTTCCATATGTTCTTCTCACCCGAAGTCTTATGATTCTTACCGAGTAAGACATTGATACGTTCAACCCGACTGTAAACTTCCTCTCCGGTTAATGCCTTTGGAGCCATTCCATGCTCCGGCAAGCCGTTAAAACGCTTTCTTAACCTACGATACGGGTGGAATCTAGGAAGGAACCTCCTGTGACCTAGGTAGACCGTTTTTCTTCCATGTTTCAGTTGGTGGAAGTGAGTGTCTGCTTCACAGATCGGACATGCTTTATGCCCCTTCACACTGTACCCTGAGAGGTTTCCGTAGGCAGGGAAGTCATTTATGGTGGTGAACAGCATTGCACGTAGCTTGAATGACTCATTCTTATACGCATCAAACACATCTACGCCTTCCTCCCACAACTTCTTCAAGTCCTCAATCAAAGGCGCCAGGTAGACATCGATATCGTTTCCTGGCTGTTTTGGTCCAGAAATCATCATAGAAAGCATCACATACTTGCGTTTCATACAAAGCCAGGGAGGCAAGTTGTATATTACAAGGAGTACTGGCCACGCACTGTGTGTGCTATTAAGAGTTCCATACGGATTGATGCCATCTGTACAGAGCCCAAGCCGAAGGTTTCTCGGCTCGCTGCCAAATTCAGGGAACATTTCATCTATTTTCTTCCACTGTGGAGAGTCAGCCGGGTGCCGAAGATATTTTCCGTCGGATATTCTGTCATCCGAATGCCATCTCAACTTCTTCGCCTTTTTTGCAGTGCCAAACAAACGCTTAAAGCGCGGTATTATTGGAAGATACCACATAACTTTTACAGGTTGCCTTTTAGTCTTCCCATCGCCACAACCACCATCTTTCTTCACTTTGTATCGTGCGGTTTGACACTTAGGGCACTCACTCAGACCTTCATACTCCTTTCTGTATAGTACACAGTCATTAGGGCAAGCGTGTATCTTTTTATAGTCCATACCCATTGTAGATAGGATTTTCTTGGCCTCATACATACGATTTGGAAGTAAATTATCATCTGGAAACATATCACACAACAGTTCAAGCAGTAATGTGAAACTACTATCGGTCCACCCACAAGTTGCTTTTAAGTTAACCAAATGTAATGTTCCTGTCAGTCGTGTGTACTTACTCCCAGGGTACAACGGTGTCTCTGCATTACTCCGCAGGCTGTCATATTCTTGCGACTGTGCAAAGGATTCTGCCTCAACATCGTGAATCATTCTCTCCATTCTATCTTCATCAATGACATCCATAGCTTCCTTCTTGTGCGACGGACAATCAGTTACTTCCTCACCATGCCATATCCACCTTGTGTATCAAAGATTTATTTTATCACAAAGTAGGTGATCCCTTATAACTTCAACATCCTGTTTTCTCTCATTTAAACAATTGACACAAGGACAAAAATACATCCCATTTTTTGCTAGAGCGTTCCTTCTAGCAAATTCAATAAACTCTTCAACCCCATTCTCATATTCTTCACTTGTTCTCAAAGCATTCATCCAACTATGATCCATTTTATTACCACCTATGCCATTTCCATTTACACTCAAGTTTAGAATAATTGTCAACACAAGGAATTGCCTTTTACATGCATGTTTTTCAAAGTTTTGGCAGCATTTCCCCTTAAAAGTGAGACATCCCAAAATCAAAATAACAAACCATCTCAGCTTAATTTAAACGAAACTAAACTTTAGCTTCTAGCACCAAGCACAAAGAGAATACACTTATATTTTAGAAACCAAAATATTAAATCAGATATGTACCATAAGTGAGATATGTGGTAATTTACAAATCAACTATGTGTATTTACAAGAGACACATATGGGAATTTATAAGACCGTCTCGACCATATATAAGACAAGGGCCTAAATGTCTTTTCAACCAAAAAAAATAATTTCTGTTTAGACCTAAGGGTACAATGAAGTTTCAAAAAGTTTTAGAAACTGTTTGAGAATAATTTGCTAGAGAGGGTGCAGTGATCTTTTCCCTATAGAAATTGAATAATCATGTCAAAGAGAATGACTTGTAGTTATGATTGCTGAAATTAGGGCGTATTTGATTGTTCATTTAGAAACATTTGCTAATCATAGATTAATCCTCCCTTAAGTTTGACTTAAATTCGTAATATTGGATTCCCTTATTTGTTTTCCCCTATTTTAAACATGTTTTTTTTGGATTTTGCCTAACGTATATCCTGACTCCTAAGAGTATTTTGGATGATTCTGACATATGTGGCAGTGGTTGAAGTTTATTTGAACGTAAAACATCTTCTATATATATAACCTATTCATCCATAAATTATAATTTTGAAACAAACAATTTATATACAACTCAGTATTTTAATTTGAAAATGACTTCTTTCATTTTAGGTTTAAAATATCTTGTCATGGATAATAATACTAAATTATTATACTGTATATGAATATATAATTAAAACTAATTCATATCAATATATATGGAACATACCAAGGATATTCTATATACATCCCAAACCTAAATTCTGATGATAATGATAAAGATGGAGGGTTTTGTAAACTCATCAAACCGCGTGGGTCCTGAATTATCCTTAGCAAGTAAAACAATCTAAATTTATAATAATGATGCTGATATATGATTGTCTCGGTGGCAATCAGTCACACCATTTCAAAGTTTAAATTATAGGAGTTAATGTTAATTAATATTTAAAAGATTTTCACTAGATGCATTGACATTGAAATTTGAAATTTAGGCACATTCAATACAGTTTCTCTCGTCCTTATTATTACAACAATTGTCTCAGCAAGCTAAGTCTACCACCAAAATAGCAAAGATAAAGCTCAAGCACAAATCACATTTAAATTCCAGTCGAGAATCAAATGCATTTTGCTAAGCATTCACAAGTTTAGTTAGCTAACCTGTTGTTGAAACTTTAGAGGGAGATGACCCACGGTGGTAAGAGGGAGGCTGACGGTGGTGAGAATGAGAGAGAACAGTGCAAACCCAGCAGAGCAAAGACAGCGACGAGCAACGCTATGGATGAAATAGAGGGTAAGAAGGACCAAGAAGAAACAGGGGATAGCCGTATAGCAAGATTTGGAGAAAGAAGAAAAAAAACAAGAAGCCCAGGGGAGAGGAGAGCATGAAGAAGGGGATGACGGAAGTGATGAAGATGGGAGGAGTGAAAGAGTAAAGTAAAGGAACTCATTCTGACACTGCACATGCACCGGTCATGTCGACCAGTGCATGTGAGGTAGCTTTAGACTTCCCCAGCAGGGCTGGGGACGTCTAAAGGTCCCTTTAAACGTCCCCAGACCAGCTGGGGACGTCTAATGTTAAGCTTTAGATGTCCCCAGGCCAGCTGGGGACGTCTAAAGTCAGTTCTTTAGGCGTCCCCAACTCTTTTGGGACGACTAAATGTTTTCTAATTTTTTTTTACTCTATATGATATGCTGGGCGGAAATGGGGGTCTTTAGACGTCTCCATTTTGATTTGGGACATCTAAAACAGTCTTTAGACGTCCCCATTTTGATTGAGGACGGCTAAAACACTTTCTACCATATTCAGGCGCAAGATTCAATTATATTTGACGCGCCAACCTTTCCAATTTTCATCTATAATTACACATATGCCACCCACCAATATTTTGGGCGTCCCTTTTCCCAAAAGGGACGTCCTTTAGGGTAGTTATAAGTATATTCTGTAGTAGTGGGGGCACTACTAGAAAAAAGGGTTTTAACGTCCCTTTTTTTGGCCTTTCAACGTCTGAAAACAGAGGGACGTCTATGTGAGGGTCGTAGAAAAAAACGTCATTAACGTCTGTAAAACTGAGGACGTCTAAGGGGGACTTTAGACGTCCCCAGTACCCTGGGGATGTCTAAAGAGGGACCTTAGACGTCCCCAATCCACTGGGGACGTCTAAGGTCCCCCTTAGACGTCCCCAAGTTCAACTGGGGACGTCTAAGGTCCACCTTAGACGTCCCCAGAAGACCTGGGGACGTCTAAGGTCCACTTTAGACGTCCCCAGGTCTTCTGGGGACGTCTAAGGTGGACCTTAGACGTCCCCAGTTGGACCTGGGGACGTCTAAAGTGTCGCCAGCAGTACTTTCCACGTCCCTTTTTTTATTAAGGACGTTGAAAGTTTGTTTTTTTTTTAAAATGGACCTTTTATACATATTGCACTGTCTGGAAAATATGTAAACTGCAGAAATAGAATTCCAACAACAGCAGTTCAGCAGAATGAAAACAACAACAAACACAGTGATCAACCCAAGGCTACTACATGCCACACAAACTTTCAAACCACACAAACTACTATACACAACAATCTATATCCAAGTCTACTACATGCCACACAAACTTTCAAACCAGACAAACTACACAGCAATCCATATCCAAGTCCCCAGTTTGTACAATAACCAAGACTAAAATCCAATCCATATCCAACAACAATAACGCTAATTATATATGTACTACCACAAAAGTATGTCCTACACAAACTACTAAAGACTTTACTCTTCTGGTACACGTTGAAGAAGATGTCCAGCCATAAAGTCTCTGATCATATTTAAGTCTTCATATGAGTAGGCATCTTCATTGTCAAAAATCTGTAAATTAGAAAATAAGCTTAGATGAAATAATGAATGAAGTGAATGAATTCCCATTGAATCACAACACCAAGAATATTATCCTCAGAGAATGAAGAAGCGATTACTTGTTCAAAATCTTTCGTAATGCCACTCTGAATGATGTTATACATATAAAGCAAGACATAATATCCACATTCCCAGCCGCCAGGTTGTCGAGGGCACTATAAATCAAAAGCAAATGGTTAAAATCAATAAAGGCATATCTAAAACGACCGTCAATCAAAAGAACTTGATTTGAAACTACGTACCTTTGGAAACAACCATTTTGGATCTTTGCCACCTCTACGTTCGCGTGGCCCGCCAAGCGCTCGATACGTCGTGCATGCGCTATCATGAAAATGAAAATCAACATAAATTAGAATAATTCATTAAGTCAAGAATCAAGAAGCAATGAAATACAAAAAAATAACTTACTGGTTGAAGACGCTTTTAGTTTCTTTGTCTGGTCTTCTATTTAAGGAATCAAACCAGTAAACAACGTGCGACCGAGGACAGACAACACACAAACTCCAGTGATAACTATCACAACATATACAGATTAAAATGAAGTTAGATGGCAAGGCAATTATTTACTAAAAATCTCAAATACACAAAATTAAAATGAGTACCCTTGAACAATCGGTGCTAGATAACAAGTATACTCATCCTCTGACAATAAGAAGCCCACATAGTTCGTCCTTCGTTTCAATGTATTCTCAACCCTTGTCGTATGTGCAGGAGACAAGAATCCATATAAATCAACTTTCTGAGAGTCAATGCATATACGACGGAAGGAGCTATAATAGAATTAAAATGATGAATGTATTAGCTAGTTAAAATCAACTTAAAATCTTGAATCAAAAAATGGGAAATAAAAAACTTACAGGATTGCAAATTTGCCCCATCCAATATCTAGCTCCTCGAACTTCATGAACTGTTTAAGATCTTGTTTATCAATTGTGAAGTGATACTCTGTATTCTGGCCCACAATCCCTGGAGGCATATGCAAATCAATCTGGCGAATGCCTTTATAGATATGCTGCAATCGTGCTAAGAAGGGCCATTTCTCTGCTTCCTGCTCGTTCTTTTAGAACATAAAAACACATACTGTTAGTAGGATGTCAACACATCTCAAGTAAAAGTGAGGTAGTTGCATACCATTGGAGGTGTTTGTGGTAACAAGCCAATAAGATGTACAGGCCAAAGGATGAAAGATCCTCTCGCCTGAGCTATCGTGGCAACCTCGGCATCAGGAATAGGGATCGCTGTACCTTCTTCCCCCGCTCGAACACACGTCACAGTCACCCTACGCAAATGCTGTGGAATTTGCTGATGATGGTGGGTAGTAGCTTCTGTGTGAACGAGAGCATCTGCAACTACACGTAGCACTGGGGCATCCAAAGAGAGGATGACAGGTTCTCCCGGCGCTGGAGTATGAGAAGGTTCGCCAACTGCTTCCTCCGCAGGGTTGTAACTTCCTTTGGTGCTGTGGAAGGCCGGGGATGAATGGGTTCTACGCTCGGTAGTTGCCATCTGCGATTCAAACATCTTCTGCATTTCAGCTCGTATCTCAGGCATCATCTCAAGACGTAGCTCTGGCAACAGCTCTTGTCGGAGCTTGTCGCGAAGGTTGGCCTCGAGCTCTTGTGAGACTTCCTGACGAATCTTGGCCACAAGCTCCCTACTGGGTTCAGCTTGTGACGAATAAGGATATGAGGCTGAGCCAAAATACTTCGTGACACGAACTCCCACTGGCTCCCCCCGAACATGACCAGGGTGATCTGGCTTCCCAATCGCCGTTGACAAGATGTCCATCCGTCCACTTGGAGTGAACGAACCTTGGCTACTATGATCTTCCAGGTCATCCTGCAGCATAAAAGTTATCGTAAGCACTCCCAATATGAAAAAATAAGTTTGTAATTATGCTCTAACTACTTACAATTCTTGCGGCAACCTCAGCAACAGTCGGATTTACGTACTTCCCACCCTTAAGCCTCCCTGCTTTCCATTTTTTGTGACGTGGTGGAGGTGGCGGGGGTTGGACCACTACGGTAGGATCTGATGTGGCTGCTTCCTTCAATTTCTCCAACTCTTCTGCCATCATCTGTCGCTGAAGCTTCCGGTAACCACCACGAGACATGCAATGTTGATAGTTATTAGCTGCTTGCCTCTCTGCATTTGCTGCACTTAATGCCTTTTAAAGGAAAACAACGAACACCGAATCAATAATGTCAACTATATTCAAATAAAACACTATGATTACAGAAATCTTACCAAAAAGTTTGGATCTTCTCGTGATGCCATAAACAACCTCCAGTCCTCTGGAGACAAAAATGGATACTGATGACATGGATCCTGACCCCTCAAGTCCCCTCGAATGTAATCTCGTGTGAGCCTGTTCTTGAAATCTTTCCATCGTAGACGAACCTCCGTCATCCACTCCTTGTACATCTCCGCGGTGTCAGGGACATCATAGGTTTGCTGCAAGGTAAAAACATACGTTAATTATATTTGAAGCGATAGGAATAAAGATATAATGCAGATGTATTGAAACTTATATACCAAAAGTTGTTGCCAAATCAAGTCTTTGGTTTTTGGTGGAACCAACTTCCAATTAGCATAGGTAATGCGAACTTTGCTTCGAGCCAAAAAACCTATGTAGCTAATGAAATGGTCTTCCTCCGGATCAATTGGTTTCATATCTTGATCAAAGTCAATATGCAACCTCTCCTGTTGATGGTTATGACGTGCTACCAATGCAGGCATTTTTGTACTGCCTCTAACCCTTTGTCTCGCAACCGGTTCACGTGTCGCATCACCTTCAGGCCTATTCATTTCATTGTCCCTATCACTTGGAGAGTCACCAGAGTCGTCCATATTCCTGTAAGCACAAAAATCATTGTCAGATAGGTGAATAAATTGTAAGTAAATGAATAAACTGAGACGTAATAAAACAAACAGCACACATTACTATTTTCTAAGTTAAGCTCTTACTCTAGATTGTTTCCCATATTCCTTCACCATGATCATTTCTCACAGCATATTCTTCATCATCTACCAATTCTCTTTCTTCAATTGTTGTAGGTGGATTAATTGTGAAAGGTGGTGTGTCGTCAAGGTTGAAGGTCGGATCACCATGCTTCTGTTTTTTACTCTGAAGTACAATGGACATTTTCTTATTTGCGGGATCTGTGACATAGAACACTTGTTTCGCCTGGCTTGCTAGAATGAAGGGCTCATCCCTATAACCTACTCTTTCAAGATCAACTGAGACAAATCCAAATTGTTGATCTATTACCACAGCATTATTGCTAACCCACTTACATTTGAATAAAGCAACTTTGAACTTGTTGTAAGTGATTTCCCATATTTCTTCTATCTCTCCATAATAGGCCATGGATGCTAATATGGGGTTTTTGTCTTTCGAACTGGAAAAGTGCATGGATTCAGCTTCTACCATCACCCCACTATTTTGCATGGTACTCCTGTCATCTTGGTCTTTTGTGTAGAAAGAATACCCGTTTATATCATAACCGCTCCAAGTAATGATCTGAAACGAAGGCCCCCAGGCTAGCCACTCTATTGTCCCAGACACACCGGACTCATGCAAAACCTTTTCCTCAAACCACTGAATGAATGTCTTGTTTTGCTCAATAGTAATCTGCATGTCATTCTTCCTCGGATTCTCTTTCTTCAATCTGTTTCTGTGTTCCTCTATGTACGGTTGCACTTCTGCCATGTTATTCAGGATATAAAGGTGTGCTTGCAACACCTCTCCACGAGGCATAGTCTTCACTTTCAGTCCTCGTGTTCCCTTGCTCCTCCCCTCTTCATGCCGAGATTGTTCCTTCTTCCCTGATATATAATCGATGCAGAAGTCCATAGCCTCTTCAACAACATACCTTTCTACTATTGAGGCTTCTGGTCGATAGGGATTTTTAGAGTACCCTTTTAAGATCTTCATGTATCGCTCGAAAGGGTACATCCACCTCAGGTAAACTGGACCGCAGAGCCTTACCTCCCTTACCAAATGAACTATCAAATGGACCATTATATCAAAAAAAGAAGGAGGAAAGTGCATCTCTAATTGGGACAATATGATATAACCCTCAGCTTCCAGTTCATCCAGCTTTTCAGTGTCAATGACTTTGTTACATATAGCATTAAAGAAAACACACAATCTTGTCACAGTGTTTCGAACTTCATCTTTCATAATCCCTCTAATAGCTACTGGTAACAGTTGTTGCATCAACACATGATAATCATGGGACTTCATTCCCACTAACTTCAAATCGTCCATTGACACACACCTTCTCACATTCGAAGAATATCCTTGTGGTACCTTAATTTCATACAAACACCTACACAAACTTCTTTTCTCCGCTTTTGATAGTGTATGCGCTGCTGGCTCCATGTATGCCCTCCTACCATCATCTCGTAGCTGTGGATGTAACCGTTCTCTTATTCCCATATCAACAAGGTCTAGTCTCGCATTAATCCCATCCTTGGTCTTCCCTGGAATGTGCAAAAGTGTACTGACAAGGCTATCACAAACGTTTTTCTCCACGTGCATTACATCAATACTGTGCCTCACGTCAAGACTACGCCAATATGGAAGATCAAAGAAAATTGATCTCTTCTTCCATATGTTCTTCTCACCCGAAGTCTTATGATTCTTACCGAGTAAGACATTGATACGTTCAACCCGACTGTAAACTTCCTCTCCGGTTAATGCCTTTGGAGCCATTCCATGCTCCGGCAAGCCGTTAAAACGCTTTCTTAACCTACGATACGGGTGGAATCTAGGAAGGAACCTCCTGTGACCTAGGTAGACCGTTTTTCTTCCATGTTTCAGTTGGTGGAAGTGAGTGTCTGCTTCACAGATCGGACATGCTTTATGCCCCTTCACACTGTACCCTGAGAGGTTTCCGTAGGCAGGGAAGTCATTTATGGTGGTGAACAGCATTGCACGTAGCTTGAATGACTCATTCTTATACGCATCAAACACATCTACGCCTTCCTCCCACAACTTCTTCAAGTCCTCAATCAAAGGCGCCAGGTAGACATCGATATCGTTTCCTGGCTGTTTTGGTCCAGAAATCATCATAGAAAGCATCACATACTTGCGTTTCATACAAAGCCAGGGAGGCAAGTTGTATATTACAAGGAGTACTGGCCACGCACTGTGTGTGCTATTAAGAGTTCCATACGGATTGATGCCATCTGTACAGAGCCCAAGCCGAAGGTTTCTCGGCTCGCTGCCAAATTCAGGGAACATTTCATCTATTTTCTTCCACTGTGGAGAGTCAGCCGGGTGCCGAAGATATTTTCCGTCGGATATTCTGTCATCCGAATGCCATCTCAACTTCTTCGCCTTTTTTGCAGTGCCAAACAAACGCTTAAAGCGCGGTATTATTGGAAGATACCACATAACTTTTACAGGTTGCCTTTTAGTCTTCCCATCGCCACAACCACCATCTTTCTTCACTTTGTATCGTGCGGTTTGACACTTAGGGCACTCACTCAGACCTTCATACTCCTTTCTGTATAGTACACAGTCATTAGGGCAAGCGTGTATCTTTTTATAGTCCATACCCATTGTAGATAGGATTTTCTTGGCCTCATACATACGATTTGGAAGTAAATTATCATCTGGAAACATATCACACAACAGTTCAAGCAGTAATGTGAAACTACTATCGGTCCACCCACAAGTTGCTTTTAAGTTAACCAAATGTAATGTTCCTGTCAGTCGTGTGTACTTACTCCCAGGGTACAACGGTGTCTCTGCATTACTCCGCAGGCTGTCATATTCTTGCGACTGTGCAAAGGATTCTGCCTCAACATCGTGAATCATTCTCTCCATTCTATCTTCATCAATGACATCCATAGCTTCCTTCTTGTGCGACGGACAATCAGTTACTTCCTCACCATGCCATATCCACCTTGTGTATCAAAGATTTATTTTATCACAAAGTAGGTGATCCCTTATAACTTCAACATCCTGTTTTCTCTCATTTAAACAATTGACACAAGGACAAAAATACATCCCATTTTTTGCTAGAGCGTTCCTTCTAGCAAATTCAATAAACTCTTCAACCCCATTCTCATATTCTTCACTTGTTCTCAAAGCATTCATCCAACTATGATCCATTTTATTACCACCTATGCCATTTCCATTTACACTCAAGTTTAGAATAATTGTCAACACAAGGAATTGCCTTTTACATGCATGTTTTTCAAAGTTTTGGCAGCATTTCCCCTTAAAAGTGAGACATCCCAAAATCAAAATAACAAACCATCTCAGCTTAATTTAAACGAAACTAAACTTTAGCTTCTAGCACCAAGCACAAAGAGAATACACTTATATTTTAGAAACCAAAATATTAAATCAGATATGTACCATAAGTGAGATATGTGGTAATTTACAAATCAACTATGTGTATTTACAAGAGACACATATGGGAATTTATAAGACCGTCTCGACCATATATAAGACAAGGGCCTAAATGTCTTTTCAACCAAAAAAAATAATTTCTGTTTAGACCTAAGGGTACAATGAAGTTTCAAAAAGTTTTAGAAACTGTTTGAGAATAATTTGCTAGAGAGGGTGCAGTGATCTTTTCCCTATAGAAATTGAATAATCATGTCAAAGAGAATGACTTGTAGTTATGATTGCTGAAATTAGGGCGTATTTGATTGTTCATTTAGAAACATTTGCTAATCATAGATTAATCCTCCCTTAAGTTTGACTTAAATTCGTAATATTGGATTCCCTTATTTGTTTTCCCCTATTTTAAACATGTTTTTTTTGGATTTTGCCTAACGTATATCCTGACTCCTAAGAGTATTTTGGATGATTCTGACATATGTGGCAGTGGTTGAAGTTTATTTGAACGTAAAACATCTTCTATATATATAACCTATTCATCCATAAATTATAATTTTGAAACAAACAATTTATATACAACTCAGTATTTTAATTTGAAAATGACTTCTTTCATTTTAGGTTTAAAATATCTTGTCATGGATAATAATACTAAATTATTATACTGTATATGAATATATAATTAAAACTAATTCATATCAATATATATGGAACATACCAAGGATATTCTATATACATCCCAAACCTAAATTCTGATGATAATGATAAAGATGGAGGGTTTTGTAAACTCATCAAACCGCGTGGGTCCTGAATTATCCTTAGCAAGTAAAACAATCTAAATTTATAATAATGATGCTGATATATGATTGTCTCGGTGGCAATCAGTCACACCATTTCAAAGTTTAAATTATAGGAGTTAATGTTAATTAATATTTAAAAGATTTTCACTAGATGCATTGACATTGAAATTTGAAATTTAGGCACATTCAATACAGTTTCTCTCGTCCTTATTATTACAACAATTGTCTCAGCAAGCTAAGTCTACCACCAAAATAGCAAAGATAAAGCTCAAGCACAAATCACATTTAAATTCCAGTCGAGAATCAAATGCATTTTGCTAAGCATTCACAAGTTTAGTTAGCTAACCTGTTGTTGAAACTTTAGAGGGAGATGACCCACGGTGGTAAGAGGGAGGCTGACGGTGGTGAGAATGAGAGAGAACAGTGCAAACCCAGCAGAGCAAAGACAGCGACGAGCAACGCTATGGATGAAATAGAGGGTAAGAAGGACCAAGAAGAAACAGGGGATAGCCGTATAGCAAGATTTGGAGAAAGAAGAAAAAAAACAAGAAGCCCAGGGGAGAGGAGAGCATGAAGAAGGGGATGACGGAAGTGATGAAGATGGGAGGAGTGAAAGAGTAAAGTAAAGGAACTCATTCTGACACTGCACATGCACCGGTCATGTCGACCAGTGCATGTGAGGTAGCTTTAGACTTCCCCAGCAGGGCTGGGGAGTCTAAAGGTCCCTTTAAACGTCCCCAGACCAGCTGGGGACGTCTAATGTTAAGCTTTAGATGTCCCCAGGCCAGCTGGGGACGTCTAAAGTCAGTTCTTTAGGCGTCCCCAACTCTTTTGGGACGACTAAATGTTTTCTAATTTTTTTTTACTCTATATGATATGCTGGGCGGAAATGGGGGTCTTTAGACGTCTCCATTTTGATTTGGGACATCTAAAACAGTCTTTAGACGTCCCCATTTTGATTGAGGACGGCTAAAACACTTTCTACCATATTCAGGCGCAAGATTCAATTATATTTGACGCGCCAACCTTTCCAATTTTCATCTATAATTACACATATGCCACCCACCAATATTTTGGGCGTCCCTTTTCCCAAAAGGGACGTCCTTTAGGGTAGTTATAAGTATATTCTGTAGTAGTGGGGGGAAATTTTGTAAGATAATCATGTACATTTTATCAGTATATCTATGCTATTCATGTGTACCCGCTAACTGCACATTGCTACTCTGATTAATATCGATGATAAGTGGTATGTAAGGAAGGGCCTTACAGTTTGGCCATTTCAAGTGCTCCATAATTCACCATTTATTCATTATACTGCCACAAGGTGTAAAGGAATTTAGGTGACTAAAATTTGGGATGTTACATTAATCACTATAGCTTCAACTAAAAAAAGAATTATTCATCAATATAATATAACTAACGGTAGCTCAATGTATATATTCTTACCAAAGGATATTCATAAATGACAAAAAATTATTAAATCAAACTTAAAAAGGCATATCCAAAAGGCATATATCACATTATATGAGTATAGCCTAATATAAAGTGGCCTAATATAATGTGATAATGTCGAATACAATTAAAAGTAAAGCAGACTAGATTGCTAAAATGACACATTCGAAAACTCCAAACAATACATGCTAAAATGACGGATTTGATGTAACCCCCTCCATAATTATATCCAAAATACGCGATTAAAATGAAATAGAGACCAATAATAATCAAATAACATTTACTAACCCATCACATGATGGGGTTTTCAAAAATAACTTTTGAAATCATTTATAAACTTGGTCTCATATTCACATTTCGAATACAATTACTACGCGAAGATAAATCACATTCATATAAATATCAGAGTGCACAACATAATCATGCCGGCAATCCCGGGTACATACCTTCGCTAAATATACACAGGGCACAATTGCCCATTGCAATTCTTCAAATGGGGATTACACAATCTCATCTCAAATTCATAACCCTATATTCAGCCAAATCATATACAGTCTTCACAACTCATTGATAACCAACTACTAACTCTCATCTCGAAGGAGTCCTAGCCGCTCCCTCCACGAGCCACTTGCCCTGTCTAAATTATTGGTAGGGGACTGTGAGATTCGAGAGAATCTCAGTAGGGAAACATTATCAATATGCAGGCAAGATAAGTGTTTAATGCATGACATGCTTGCATCACATAACTTATGCACACATACAATGACAAATCTATAAGCTCAATGCTTCGAACGATACACATATGGCCATAGCATATATTGAAACATAGCTTCAAATCATTCATATATGTTCCACATAATCAAGCAAAGCAATAACATGCATCAACACATTAATATAGTTATCAGAGCATGCAAGAGAGATAAGTTCCCTACCTCGATTTGCGTGCCAGCAACTCGGGGCTTCACATTCGATCCTACAATATAAAATGTACTATTTAGACACTTCCATAATGTTTCTGGGGGTTATATGAGGCTATATTGAAAATTTACTAAAATACACCCGGGGACCCGGCCTGGCCCCGCTGTACCCGGTTCGGCTATACTTTTCTTGAAATTTTGACATGGGCTATTCTAACATATTTTCGCCCAAGGAATCCATTTCTGAACTCGGAATTATCAAATTCAATGTTAATTTACAAATTTACCCTTGGCAACCCCACTTTAAGGGTTTTAGGGGTGTTTTCGTAATTATGTTTTTTCGGCTTTTTCCGAAAAAGTGACCAACTGTAACCCCACCTAATTTTCGCTCCTGAACTCAATGGAATCATCAAATCTTTGAAAATCCATCTCTAACCCCTCCAAACTAGCCTTGGCCGAAAATTCTCAATTCCCCAGGAAATATTGGGGTTTTTCGGTTTTGGCTCCGCAGACGTGTTTCTTTCTACTCCTAACCACTTTATTAACCATTACATTGGGTTAGAACTACCATTTAGTATCAATTTGGGCAGCATAACACCTAGGCCAACCCATTTTCCAAATTACATACATAGACAATCTGGTGAAATTTCACCGATTAAATCAACCACAGTAGCCAAAATAATCAAAGATTGAAGTTTCAGAGGTTACCTTAAGCTCCTTCTGGCTTATCCTTCTTATGGCTGAACCCTAGCCTCTTTAAACAATGAAATTCCTTGCTTGAAGACCTTAATTCACATAGAGGAATAACTTAGGAGAAGGATTATACACGTTAGGTACGAATTCACTAAAGAAATCGACCTACCTTGTGAGATTTCTCCTTCCTACTCCCTATTTTCTCCAAGCTATCTCTCATGTTTTTTTTTTCTGAAATGGCGTCAGGAAATGGCTGATGAAGATGGTGGAATTGCTTTTAATTCCATGCTGATGTCATATTTTATTTTGATGATATCATAATTCCTATTTTTGGATTTTCTGGCAGATTTTCTGCCCAAACTTTGAAAACTCATAACTAATTCTAGAAAATTCGAAATGAGGTGATCCAAAAACCAAATGAAATCTATTTAAGTCCTATTTATAGGAAAAATATGGACCATTACTAGAAATCACCACACAAATACAGAATTACACAAAACTCAACACTGTTCCAAAACAGAGTCCAGTTTTGATCCCAAATTTTGGACAGACATTTCTCCCAGTTCCCTAAACGAAATGGTACAAATTATATATCCATTTTGAAGCTTGGGATGTGAAATTTAAGACTGGAAAGTTTCAGAATTTTTAGACACCATTTGGTCATTCAAAACGTTCACACAAACTGACTTTCCAGAATAGAGTTTCATTGGACAGAATTTCAAATTTTGCATCTTTGCTTCCAATGGTTCCATTTTCATACCAAACACCATTCCCACATAAATTTTCACAGGGAATCCATTGGAAACACCAAATCAATCAAATTCATATCTCATTGACATGTTTTCACAATAATCTCAACATGTCAACACAATTCACATTTCAAAACCTAACATTGCAACTTTTCCATTCCAAAGTTCCAAACCAATTTCAATGACATCAAAACACACTATGACACCATTTCCAACACAATACCCCATTCAATTCTTCCCTATATTCTAAGTCAATTTGGATGTTAATTCATAATTGAACTTAAATAAAGGGTTTCGACGCTGCTCACAACACACACGAATCACATTCGAGTGCCAAATCACATCATATTCTCCAAAAGGGTTATTTATCACTAACCACATCCACTTTTGAAGTCACTAACCCTTAATCACAATTTGAGATCTTGCTAAACTGGGGCTTAGCAATCCACTAATCTCAAGCTTATTCTCTAAGCTCAAGTCTCAAAAGCCGGGGTATTACATTTGAAGGTAGGGCTGGACATATCAGACAATCACACATCCCAATTACCAACCAATGGAAGTGTCGTCTATCAGTCAATAGAGTATCGTCTCTCTTCTTTCTCTTTGAAGGAGTGGCTGAAGATCTTGACAACTGAACTATTAGAAGGTCATCTTCATTTTAAACTTTTTTTGCTGGCATCAATGTCGTCAAGGAGCTTGAGGCACGAGTTTCTACTTCAGAGGGCTGGAAAAAAAGACCCAAGAAATAAATGGAATAGCAAACAGATTAATATATAATCAACTAGTCAATCACAGTATGCACTACTATCAACTAAATCATTTTCTTACCATTAATTCTGAGTATATAAACCGCTGCAAAAAAATCTCCCTCCTCAGAAAGTTGCAAAATGCTCAAACTACTGGATGAAAATTTGATGTTGCTCCACTTGACTCTAAGCGTAACAATAATTTTCTTCCAAGCCAACGCTCTAATTGTTTTGGGAAAGTTCCAAGCTTTCCTTTTTGCAGTTAAAGATTAATCTTAAGAAAGTTAAGTACGGAGGAATATAGAAAAAAGAAATTTAAATTAAAAAATTAATATACTACAAGGAACAAAAGATCAAACAAAAGGAGGAAAAGAAAGGATTGAGATAAGTGCAACCGCTAACTTTTCATCAAAAGGTGACGTCTTTTTAGTCATCATCTACTTCCTGATAACCCGAGCAACGATAACCCAGGTATCCTTGGGTCCTCAACATCCCCTATGAGTTCATAAGGCTGACCTGCCATGATATTGGGGATGACGAATTGAGATCACTAACAATGAAGAATGGAGAACACTAAACAGAATACTTTAGTGACAATAATACATATAAGCATTACTATAATTATGGGGCCAACTATATTTCTTGGAAATTAAGCTCCTTGTAGGTTTAGTTTGAATTATGATTATGATAACTCTTTGATTTATGGGCAAAATTATTATATGATAACTCTTTGAATCATGGGGCTAACTAATAATTTATGGATATCAAACATAAAATATTGATATTGACTTATAAAAGGGAGTGATAAATAATTATGATAGCCAAAAGAGGGTGATAAATATTGATATTGATATAAATTAATGTCAAAGTAACAGAATGCACTAATAGTGTTAACATAAACACAACAATTTCTCAAAAAACTATTGCCCACAAAGTGGTTTTTAACGTCTGCAGCACCTGAAATTTGGAAAATAAGGAGCCGACACCATAATTTTGAAAAATGATAATTTTAGAAACTTTTTTTGAAAATGAAACTGGTCTACAAAAACCATTTAGGGTTCGAGAATCGATTGTGTATGAGGAAGGTGTTAGGCACCCCACAACACCCATTCATAAGAATGGTTACCCTAAGTTAATTATTTAAAAATAAATATGACATTTAATTTTATGATAATTACCCAGATGAAAAGAGCATATTTACAAAAATAAATGAAATGAAAATTAAGGAAAAAATGAACATTTATTTACAAAAAAGAAAATACGAAAAAATATATTTATTTATAAAGTTGGACTTGATCTAGGATGAAAACCTAGGGCCTACGTACCCTTTGGAGGGATCAAAGCCCACGTAGTTCGGGGGTAGAAATATATGTCACTTTGTTGGTGTTTTTTAGAAAAAATTGTTTATTTAATTTCTTTGACAAAAATATTTTTTTGTTTGGTTTGTGTTTTTTATTTTTTTAAAAAAACATTTTTTTTTATTTTCTCATATGAAGCCAAATTTGTTTATGTTAAGAAAAGAACCTCTTGCTTTTTATTTTAAAACTCTTTTATTTGCAATAGGGAGAGAAGAAAAGAAATAGAGAGCTCATCAAACCAACAAGGAATTACATTCTCATCATATTATTCATTGTAGAAAGTCCAAGAAAGCAAGAAAATCAATAAAGACATGGTGAGAGTGTGTACCTTTTTTGCTTTGAACTCCGCTACAACAAGAGATAGGGTGATAGAACCACATAATAAACAAGAGGTAAGTATAATCACATTATCTATATTTATTAAGCATGACACCTAGCATCATAAAAAGACAAGGCATCACATACCTTGCCTCTCTTCACTCCCAAAATTCTTGTGTGTTTTACTTCAACCCTTATACTCCTATTTATAGTCTTAAGGTAGAGTTTTCTTCATAAATGCTTCTTCTTTTTTGAATTTTCATTTTTGATTTTTTTTTGTATTTTATATTAAAAACTACCTAACTTGACTTAATCAACATCAATAATATATTTTTCTTTATTTTTTTTTTTTTAATATTTTCTATCAATAAAACTTCTTAACTTGACCTAATCACAATCAATAAGTTATTTGTTTTATTTTTTTTAACTTTTTTTCCCACAAGTAATTTCTTAATTTAAACTTGGCAACATAAATGAGAGATTTTTTATTGTATTTATTTTCTTATATTTTCCCTACAAGCAACTTCCTAATTTAAACCTATGAATGGGAGATACATTTTTATATTTTTTTTATTTTCCTTTAATGAATGACAATGTCAAATTGGATACTAATCATCATCAATGAGAGAATTTTTTTAAAAAATTTTTATTTTTATTTTTTCCCTTTTAATGATGATTGCTAATTTGGACACCAATCATCATCAGTAGGAGTACTTTTTTTTAAAAAAATTCCCTTTAATGATGATTGCCAATTTAGACATCAATCATCATTAATGAGAGGAATTTCTTTTATTTTTGTTTTTTATTAGTTTTTTAATTTTTGAGAGAGGCCCAGACAAAATAGGGTGTTCACAGTTGCCCTTCTTTACTTGTTTTGTAGTTGAGAAAAGTGAGATTCTCGTCTATGAAGCAAATAAAGATAAGAACACGTATTTTGTCCTACCAAAAGAACAAGATACACCCTTGGAACCAAAGAGGGTTTAGGCAAAATACAGTGCCCATGCCCCTCTTTACTTGTTTCATTGGGGAGAAAAATGCAGGTGGAGATAGATGATTATCTAGAGTGGAAGTGAAGCGCCTAGTTACATAAGACTTTAGTGGGGCGTAAAAGAATTGTGCTACTTGGTATTGGGCTTTGAGAGTGCCTACTGATACAAGACTTTGAAAGAATAGTGCCTATCGTTACAGGGCTTCAAAAGAATGATGCCAGCCTTTACTGGGCTTAAAGGGTTCTTACTGATATAGGGCTTTGAGAGGGTGCCAGTGTTACTGGGTCTTGAAAGAATTACGCCAGCCGTTACTGGGCTTTGAGGGTGCCTACTAGTACAGGGCTTTGAAAGAATAGTGCCTGCTGTTACAGGGCTTTTAAAAGAATTGTGCCAAGTATTATTAGGCTTTAAAAGAATTGTGCAAGTTGTTACTGGACTTTGAGGGTGCCTAGCGGTACAAGGCTTTGAAAGGGAGCCAACCGTTACTGGGCTTTGAGGGTGCCTGCCGGTGCAGGACTTTAAAAGGGTGCCAGTCGTTACTGGGCTTTAAGGGTGCCTACAAGTATAAGCCATTACTGGGCTTTAAGGGTGCCTACAGGTACAGGGCTTTAAAAAGGATGGCAGCCGTTACTGGCCTTTGAGGGTGCCTGCAGGTACAGGGGTTTTGAAAGGGTGCTATAAATATGTGATGCCCCTTGGAGTAGTACTTATGATAATGCCAATGAAGATAATGATATTGATACTGAAGATGATAGTGATAAGATGATGAAGAAGTATTTATAGTGATGTTATGAATGATAATAATGATTGTCATGATATGACACTAAGCGTGTGATAACCCACATAATGAGATGATGATGATGAAAATATTTATTAAGTGCTAATGAGAAAGTTATAAATGGTGATGACCATGGTGGTGATATGTGACACTAAGCATGTAGTGATCCAAACACGCAATATGATAATGACACTAATGATGATGAAGATAGAGCCCTAATGGGGAAGTCATAGATGATGATAATAATGGTGGTGATGATGTGACACTAGGCATGCAGTGCCCTTAAATATGATAATGACACTAATGATGGCAATGATGATGAAGAGGATGGTGATTACCATGATTATGAGAAGATTATGATAATAGTGAAGATGATCATAATAAAAGTGATGGTAGTAATGATGAAATCCTAATGAGGATGACAACAATGATGATGAAGAGGATGATGATGATGACCATGATAACGAGGAGATTATGAAAATGGTGAAGTCAGGAAGAAGGTGATGATACTAATTATGATGATGGTAGTGATGATTAAATCCTAATCAGGATGATAACAATGATGATAGAGAGGATGGTAATAATCGTGATAACAAGGAAATTACTATAATGGTAAAGATTATCATGATAAAGGTGATGACACTAATAATAATGATGGTAGTGATGATGAAGTGCTCATGTAAATGGCGGTGGTGTTGCAACACTAATCATGTGGTGCCTCAGATATGCAATGTGTTAAATGACTATGACAGTGATGAGAAAATCCTAATGAGAATGATGATAATGAAATGCTAATAAGGATGATGATGATAATGATGATAAGGAGATGATGATAATGATAAGAAAATGATGAAGTGAGGTTAATGATGATGATGATGATGATGACGATGACGAAAATTAATGATGAAGAGCTAATGAGGATGATAATGATGATAAGGGAATGGAGATGATCATGATGAAGATGATAATTGAAATTATGAGATGATGATGATGATGATGAAAATGATGAAGAGCTACGAGACCAATGATGTTGCTCGAGCTTTGGCTCTAGTCTTTTTCAAAACCTCTTCACTTACTTGTTCATGTAGGATGTCATTCTTGTTTAGGCCATTATGATTCTTATTGAAAAGCTTTTAGGTTTGCCCCAATCTTAGCAAGAGCATATTTCAAGGCAATGCATGACATAATATTAATATAAGCCTATTTGATTGAAAAATTAATTCCAAATTTGCCCACAATTTGTGAAATGACATGCAATACATGTTAAGTAAGGTGAGGGTATGATTGATGCAAAGCCCAATGCAAGAAAAGTTTGCCCAATTTTGATAAGATATTATAAGTTAGTGCTAACTCTTGATAAAAGAAAGGACTTTTGAGCAATAAGTTAAATTTTGAATATTCAACTTTTCCTTGGCCTATTTTAATTTGTGTAGCACATGAATTTTTTTTGTCTATTTTCATCTTTAATGCTTACATAGTTAAAATTTTTTTTAAAAAAACTTCATTTAACAATGTCAATATTGACTTGAGAAATGGATTGAGTAATAGAATTGAGGAGAAGTCCTAAATTTTAACTTAGTTCCCTTTATTGAAAGGCAAATAGATGGAAGGTAATGTCCCAAATGTGAAGTGATAAAACTAAGAAATGCTCACATTCCGCAGTTGGAGTAGAAAATGATTGGAACGAAAGAATTTCTTAGACCCAAATGCTTAAGAAAAGACATATGAGCATAGCTCAAGAAACCTAGTAAGGTGTTTACATCCAGTAATGAAATCTTAGGAATTAAAACATAGAGGATCAAGAGATATATCAATGCATCTAAATCATCTCACCCACCTCACATTAGCTAGTATCCAAGTAAAAGTTTTAATAAGAACGCAATGCCCCAACGATTTCCTCACCAGGTATAATGTTTACTCTCACCACTCAGTGTTTTGAGAGTTAGTGTTTGCTCTCTATGTCCAAATTATCCCATTCCTGTTCCATAAGCTTGGCAATAATCTAAGTTTTTTATCACTAAAAGAGTCATATGCTAGCATAAATCACAAGGACTTTTTATATGGGCATGGGGTACAGACAAGGGGTAAAGAGAAGATAAAGAATATCATATTCTTGTTCTTATGTATTTATTCATTTCTTTTGATTTTTTCTCCTTTCTTCTTAATTTTTTTTTTGCTCAAACTTTTGCCCAAACAACCCTTTCGGGTTTTCAACTTAGCGAGCTTTTTTCCTATTCTTTTTTTCCTCTTCTTTTTTCAACTATTTATTTGATTTTCATTATTTTTAGCCACTTTTCAAACTTTAAAATATCCAAAAGAAAGCAACCTTATAACCAGATTACCCTTACATCCTCCAAAATTGTTGGAATGTATAAATACTTCCCTAACCAAGAAGATAGGGTGCTCTTAGAAACAAAAGTACCTTGAGCAAGAGATAAAGGATATCTAAGAACCGAAGTAGGTACTCATAATAACTAAGGGAAATAATAACCAAACTTAGAGTTAAGTAAGTGTACATTCTAAAGGCCTTAAAGCAAAAGAAGAACTGAAGGAAGCTCTTTTCATGTTTCCCTTGGTACTTGCCCATCTTTCTTTTGATTTTTTTTCTATTTTCTTTTCTTTTGGTTGCTCTAACTTTTGTCTAAGCTGCCCTTTTGGGTTTTCAACTTAGCGAGCTTTTTGCCTTTTCTTTTTTTTTTCAGCTCTAACTTTTGCCTTAGCTACCCTTACGGGTTTTCAACTTAGCGAGCTTCTTTTCTTTTATTCTCTTCTCTTTTTCTTCTTCTTTTTTTTAAATATCCAAAAGAGAGCAGCCTTACAACCAGATTACCTTGATGGCCTCAAAAATTGTGGAAATGTGCACATACTCACCTAACCAAGAATATTGAGTAGAAGATGAATGATATCTAAGGACCGAAGTAGATACTCATGATAACCAAACAAGCAAGTGTACACTCTAAAGGCCTTAAAACAAAAGAAGAACTGAAGGAAGCTCTTTCCATGTTTTCCTTAGTATTTGGCATCTTTCTTTTGATTTTTTCTATTTTCTTTTCTTTTTTGTTGCTCTAACTTTTGCCTAAGATGCCCTTTCGGGTTTTCAATTTAGCAAGCTTTTTGCATTTTTTTTTTGTTGCTTTAACTTTTGCCTAAGTTGCCCTTACAGGTTTTCAACTTAGCGAGCTTCTTTTTTTTGTTTTCTCTTTTTTCTTTTAACTATTCTTTTTTCAACAAAGATTCGCCTCACAGCCTTAATAATTTTAAGAGTGTACGATTGCTCCTCTAATTAGGAAGAGTGAGTCCTCTTAGAAAGAAAAAAGAAACTTGAATAAGAGTTAAGGAACATATTTGTAGTTTTTGCATGATAAGGGACAAGAAAGGAATATCATACAAGCTCAAATGGTTATCATGTACGTGTGGCTATTTGGCTTTTTGGATGAAAAATTAATGCCTTAGTCCTCTCTATATCAAGCAATGAACATCAAATCTGACTTCAAACAAGATACATACTGAGTTCTAGATTGGGTAAAGGATAAGTGGTACACACATGAAAATGAAAACATATTCATAGGCTAAATCCTCACATGGCTTGTGTAATCATCATCATATTACATCCAAGTTAAACAATTTACCCTTTAAAACTAGCCTCATCAAGATGGGGTCAAGTCATTTTCAAAAGTAAGATTCTCTATAGTATGATATCACATCTATACAAGCAACTTATACAAAACAAGTTTTTAGACCCTTACCAGTTTCCTTCAATTAAAAATAATACTCTCAGAAAGTGAAAAGAGAGACAAAAGTCTTTACTACCTCGCATCAAGAATAAGGAACAATCATTTATGCAAAGGAAGGATGACATGGACAAGTGTAAATGAAGTCATTTTTAAGAAAAGACATTATGTGCAAGCATTATTAACTAAAGATATGACTGTATTATTTTTTTAATTTTAAATTTTTATTTACATGCTCATTTTTCCTCTTTTTGCCTCCTTATTTAATGATGTTTATTATGTCTAAGACCTATATCAAACAAAGCTAAATGCCAATGAATGATGCAAAGATACCTCATGAGACATAAAAGAGTAATGACATGTACTTCCAGTTTTGATATGAGTGATGGGCATTGAAAAAAAGAACTCCACCTCCTCAAGAGATCCATTATCTCATAGGAAGAATAAAGTGCCCATTAACCTGCGAATGGCCTAGGCCAACACGCGGCTAAAGGTTTTAAAAATGATGATTATATCCAAGGCCCATATCAAATGAAGCTAAATGCCAATGAATGATATAAGGATACCTTATGAGACATAAAAGAGTGATGACTTGTACTTCGAGTTTTGATATGGGTGATAGACATTGAGAAAAGAATTCCAACTCCTTAAGAGATCTATTACCTCATAGGGAGAATAAAGTGCCTATTAACCTGAGAATGGCCTAGGCCATCACGTGGCTAAGGGTATTAAAAATGATGATTATATCCAAGGCCCATATCAAATAAAGCTAAATGCCAATAAATGATGTAAGGATTCCTCATGAGACATAAAATAGTGATGACTTGTACTTTGAGTTTTGATATGGGTGATGGACATTGAAAAGAAGAACTCCAACTCCTCAAGAGATCTATTACCTCATAGGGAGAATAAAGTGCCCATTAGCCTGTGAATGGTCCAGGACATCATACGGCTAAAGGTTTTAAAAATGATGATTATGTCTAAGGCTCATATCAAATGAAGCTAAACGCCAATGAATGATGTAAGGATGCCTTATGATATATAAAAGAGTGATGACTTGTACTTTAAGTTTTGATATAGGTGATAGACATTAAGAAAAAGAACTCAACATCCTCAAGAGATCCATTACCTCATAGGGAGAATGAAATGCCCATTAACCTGTGAATGGCTCAGGCTACCACGCAGCTAAAGGTTTTAAAAATGATGATTATATCCCAGACCCATATCAAATGAAGCTAAATGCCAATGAATGATGTAAGGATTCCTTATGAGACATAAAAGAGTGATGACTTGTACTTCAAGTTTTGATAAGGGTGATGGATATTAAGAAAAAGAACTCCACCTCCTCAACAGATCCAGTACCTCATAAGGAGAATGAAGTGCCCATTAACTTGAGCATGATTGAGGCCACCACTCGACTAAGGGTTTTAAAAATGGTGATTATGTCCAAGGCCCATATCAAATGAAGCTGAAAGGCCTATAAATGATGTAATGATGCCTCACAAGCCCTAAAAGGGTTATCTCTCATTGAGATATTTTCTAACATGGTAGATGTAATGAAACTCATAGTCTTTTAGGATCATAAACCCTGAAATTAAGGTTGGCTATCTAATACATACACCTTCCTTGTGATGTATCTATATGAGGAGTGATTATAGATACATACTTAGGTGAAGCGACAATTAGCTGCTTGATCTTAGGGGTGTACTTATTATGCATGGATGACAAATAATATTATCAATAATAAATAAATATATGCCCTCCAGTGTCCTATTTTATGAATAACCCTAGGTTGGGGATGTCTACCCTAAGAAAGGTAGGTGCTAATTAATTGGGTAGGTCGATAATTTCTACTAATAGGTGCAATAGTTTCAAGGTGGTTCTAATTTTCACAGATAAAGGTCTCCTAATTGCCCCCATCGTAAAGATAAAGACCTCATCTGACGAAATTGACCTTCAGGGGGTTCTGAAAACCCCACAGTTAGAATGAAGTCTTCACAGTAACCTCAGGGGTTCTTAATACCCCACGAGAGACTGCTAGAAACTTCCGCTCACCTAAGAAACTCACAAACCTGGGTATAGGGCCCAAAATGTGTGTGAGGAAAATTGTGTATGTCTATAGTGTGTGTGGAGAGCATACTAATCTGTGGGCCTATATTCTACCTAACCCTTATCTACTAAGCAGGTCATAAGATAGAAAAATAAATAAACAAATAGATGACTAAAGAATTTAATAAATAATAAAAAATATTCACACAAAAAAAGAAATAAAAAGGGTAATTAAAATAAAATTAAGGCTATATTATTTTTAAATATTTAACTTAAATGGGCTTGACTCTCAAACCATCCCCAATGGAGTTGCCAAGCTGTAGTGCCTGAAATTTGGAAAATAAGGAGCCACCACCAAAATTTTGAAAAAGAATAATTTTAGAAACCTTTTTTGAAAATGAAACTGGTCTACAAAAACTATTTAAGGTTTGAGAGTCGATTGTGTATGGGGAAGGTGTTAGGCACCCCACAACACCTATTCATAAGAATGGTTACCCTAAGTTAATTATTTAAAAATAAATATGACCTTTAATCTTATGATAATTACCCAAATTAAAAGAGAATATTTACAAAAATAAATGAAATGAAAACTAAGGAAAAAAAAAAGAACATTTATTTATAAAAAGAAAATAAGAAAAAATATATTTATTTACAAAGTTAGACTTGACCTAGGATGAAAACCTAAGGCCTACGTACCCTTTAGAGGGATCAAAGCCCACGTAGTTTGGGGGAAGAAATGAGTGTCACTTTGTTGACGTTTTTTTGAAAAAAAATTTTATTTAATTTCTTTGACAAAAAAATTTTTTTTTTGTGTTTTTAAAAAAAACATTTTTTTCTTTATTTTTCATATGAAACCAAATTTGTTTATTTTAAGAAACGAACCTTTTGCTTTTTATTTTAAAATTTTTTTATTTGCAATAGGGAGAGAAGAAAAAAAGAAGAGAACTCATCAAGCCAATAAGGAATTGCATTCTCATCATATTATTCATTATAGAAAGTCCAAGAAGATAAGAAAATCAATCAAAACATAGTAAGAGTGTATACCTTTTATGCTTTGAACTCTGCTACAACAAAAGATGGGGTGATAGAACCATATAATAAATAAGAGGCAAGTACAATCACATTATCTATATTTATTAAGTATGACAATTAGCATCACAAAAAGACAAGGCAGCACATACCTTGCCTCTCTTTACTCCTAAAATTCTTATGTGTTTTACTTCATTCCTTGCACTCCTATTTATAGTCTCAAAGTAGGGTTTTCTTCATAAATGCTCATTCTTTTATGAATTTTCATTTTTGAATTTTTTTGTATTTTATTTTAAAAACTACCTAACTTGACCTAATTACTATCAATAAGAGATTTTTTAAAAATTTTTGTTATTTATTTATTTTTTGTATTTTCTATCAATAAAACTTCTTAACTTGACCTAATCACATTCAATAAGAGTTTTTTTCCCTCAGAAGTAATTTCTTAATTTAAATTTATTAACATAAATGAGATATTTTTTATTTTGTTTTTTTGTTTTTTATTTAGTTTCTGATATTTTCCCTATGAGCAACTTCCTACTTTAAATCTATGAATGGGAGATACTTTTTTATATATATTTTTTTTATTTTCCTTTAATGAATGACAATGCCAAATTGGACACTAATCATTATCAATGAGAGGATTTTTTTTTTATTTTCATTTTTATTTTTTCCCTTTAATGATGATTGCCAATTTGGACACTAATCATCATTAGTGGAAGGATTTTTTTTTTTTTTTTTAATTTTCCCTTTAATGATGATTACCAATTTAGACACCAATCATCATTAATGAGAGGAATTTCTTTTATTTTTTTATTAGTTTTTTAATTTTTGAGTGAGGCCTAGACAAAATAGGGTGTTCACAACGTCGTTACAATGAATATTATACAAGATATAGATATCATCTTCTACATGAATATGTCGATTGTACAAATATTTTTAAGGGATGTGTTTATTAGATATTTTATTAAAATGATAATATCATATCCTTTTATTTATTCAAAATTGTATCTAGATATATTTATTGATTGATCATATAAAAGATATTCTAGTTTATTATTTTGATCAAATTAAATATTCTAGATATTATCTAATTACTTTAAATATTATCAGTTTATAATATTTAATTTCTTTTCGTTATTTACTTTTGAGATTAGTGCTTTATATATGATACAAGTTTGGTATTTTTAAGATGACTCATTTGTGTTATATCGTTGATTACAGGAGTAAGGTGCATTTTCATTCATTCATCCAATAAAAGTAATTATTTATATGCATTTATGATTTGGCAAAATTATATTGTGTGTGTGTACATGGAGAAAAATATATTCAAATGAAGGTTATTAAACCCAGACCGCCCACTGAACCGGTCTGGGTAGTGGATCAAGGGTTAGTGAATTAGATCGGAGTCAAACCAGAGCTAACTCGAGGCCAGACCGGTGAGAAAATGAACTTGAACGATAATATTTTTTGAAATAGTTTTGGAATTTGATAATTTCTAATAATCAAATGATAATATTTTTGAATTATTCTTTTTTTTTTGCATTAGAAAGAAAACATCTCAAGCTTTCCATAGAGTCTTAATTTGTAATTTTTAAAAATATGTAAAATTATATATGAATTTTTGAAGTCAAGAAATTCTGAATAAATATTGAACCGGTCAAACTGGTCAGACCAAACCGATTAGGTGATTTAAATGGTTCATCCTATATATGTATAAATATTTAATAACCATGATTTAAATTGTTCGTCCTATATATGATCATTGCACAAGAAATCAAATTTATGTATAATAAGAAAAAAGCTAAAGAACCTCCCATTTACAGTATAAATACATACTTAAAAGAATTTTATTTGTCCATGAGAAAACAATATATGGCTAGAATATTTTGGGTATGATTCGTAATCTTGTCTACGTTTAAATCTAGAAATAATTTATTAAGTTATAAAAGTTTTAAAAATTTTGTAGATATCCTATGTAATACCTTACATTTCCGCCCCATTTATACGTGTTGAAAGCGTTTCTATTCATATCTTTAGGGATTCATTTCTTAATTCTGGCTATTGAACCGTTATTCTTACAGATATCAAAGTTAATTCTATTTCTGGTTCTTATTCTTAGTTGCAGTGAGTTTAGCAATCCCGATTATGGCTTACTTAAATTACGCATATTCGATCTTACGTATTCATAGAAATGTTCTTATCATGTAGATAATTTACATATAGTAAAATAATACACATTCTTTTTTGTTCGATTCTTCATCTTCTTTCCTTCTTGTTTATCTTTAGCATTCTTGTGTTTCATATTCCTGTACCTATATGGTTGGTGGGGGGTGAGATTCGAGGGAATATTTGTAGCAAACGTTACAGACAATGCATGTAAGATGAATGGTAGTGCATGATATGCTTGCCTTACATAGGCTCATTGTAACGCCCCAATTTTTGATTAAGGGCTAATGATAATTATTGAGAATAATTATCAGATTAAAGTGGAATTAATGTATATTGGTGACAATATTAATTTACATGTCATAATTGATGGAAAATTTAAAGAATGGAATTATTGGCTTTAAGTTGGTGATTAATGGGGAAATTAATTACTAACTAAGAAGAAATGAGATATGTAGCCAATGGGTTAATGGAATTGGTTAGTATAACTAAGTGGAGGATTAATTAGGAGGAGATTGTATGAGGGAGTGACAAGTGGCAAGCTTACTTGATGGTGGAGTGTTTGGAGAAGTCAAGGGCATGGTGCAATGATTTTTCTCTCTCCCTCTTCCCTTGCATTCAGCTGAATGGAGTATGGGAGTCAAAGAATTATTATTCCATCTCCCTCCATACACTCAATCTCTCATTGTCTCCCTATCCCTCTCTCTTATGTGTATGAAACAAGGGAAGGCAGAATTTCTGCCCTCAACTTCATCTTCATCATCACTCTTCATCTCTCCTCTCCCTCTCTCATGCGTGCTTCCATGGCTGCCCAAGAAGGAGGAAGAACTTGGTGAAATAGGTAACCCATTTGACCCTCTTAATGACCCCTAATGGAAAAACTCTCTTCTTCAATCTTGTTCCTTGTGTTGAGAGCTTCAATTCTATGGTTTTATATTTGTCATTGGTGGTGATTTGAGCTCTCAAGGAAATATAAAGTTTGTTGAACCAAGGAACTCCTTTGGGAAAGTTAAAGAGGTGAGTAAGTTGAGCATTTTGATATACGTTTTGTGGTCATTTGGTTAAGTTGGAATTTTTGGGAATTTAACCCTATTTTCGAAAATTAGAGTCTTGTGGTGTTTGGTATGTTATTGGCATGGAAATGGTGTCTTGTGGGAAGTTTGGGATAGATAGAATTGATTGGTAATTGAAATGGTATGTTTGGATGAGTTTGGAATTTTGATGTTTGTGTTGCCTAAAACCAAAGCATGATAATGGAGTAGGATTTTGATCATTTTTGAGATTGCCATTGTGTTCCTTGAGGAAAATTGTGTGGGAGAAGTGTCAAATGTGAATTTATAACCATTGGGAACTTGGTTTTGAAAGTGACAAGTTTGGTTAGTAAGAAACTCTGTTCTAGCAGTGATCTTGCATGGATGTTTTAAAATAGCAAATGGTGTTAGAAAATTATGAAACTTTCCAATATTAAATTTCAATTCCCAAGATTCAAAATGGACATATATTTCATGTCATTTCGATTTTTTGGCTAGGAGTTATGACTGTCCAAAGTTTGATGTTAAATCTGGGAACAATTCTGGAACAGTGTGGACATTTCTTAAATTCTGTATTTTTGTGGTGACTTTCGGTAATGACCCATATTTTTCCTATGAAGAGGACTTAAATACCTTTCATTTGGCTTTAGAATCACCTCATTTCAATTTTTCTAGAATTAGTTATGATTTTTTGAAGTTCAGCCAAGAAACAGAATTTTCCTAGCCGCAGCCAGAAAATTCTTAGCTTCAGCCAGAAACTTTCTGTGCTGTTTCTGGCCACAGCCAGAGGTTTATTGGCTGCAGCCAACCCCTGTTTTCAGCACCTTGTGATTTTGAAAAGTGATTTCCAACCTAGTACTTCCCAATCCTCTTAGGTAAAGACTTTCATAGCTACTTAAGGGACTTTAATGATAACCAAAACTAAGTGTTTTGAAGTCATTTGAGTATTGGAATAAGTAATAACCTATGATCCTTAAAGATTATAGGATTTGATATTTGCCCAGAAAATAGAAGGCATACGCCTGAACAAGAACGGAAAGAATAAGGTAGTTACACTTTATCCTATATCATGTATATTGCATTGCTTGTTTGCATTAGTCATTGAATACAGTTACAGTGAAAGGACGTGGTGAAAGCCCGGCCTTGATTATAGATACAGTGAGGGGACGTGACGAAAGCCCAGACTTGAATACAGATAAAGTGAAGGGGCGTGGCGTAAGCCCGACCTCGTATATAGTGAAGGAAACGTGGCGAAAACCCGGTCTCGAATATTGATTGCTGCATTGTGATATATGTTTACTTGCTTTGTATATATGCATTATATACGTAAGCTGTTGCTACAGGGATTCTCTAGAATCTCATTCTTTCTAAATAACATTTTTAGACAGGGCAAGTGGATCGAAGAGCAAGCAAGTGGCAATAGACGATTAGGACTGCCGGCGGTAGTCTTAGTTAGATATTTTGGTTTTATACTGAACTGGTTATCTTTTTGGACAAATGTATATATTGAATAGATTTATGGTATTATAGTTTTGTGTAATCCCCGGTATGGATATTGAGATGGGCAATGATGCCTTGTATAAACTGTTGGATTAAAGTTATTATCCCGGGTGAACGTCGGGAATTGTGCTGATACTCTGATATTATATATGTGACAAACCGAATAGGCCTATTGATTTTATAAATGAATGAATGGAGATCTATTTGTACAAGTGTTTTTAAAAAAAGTTTTTATTTACTCCGGATCTCTTATTCCATTATTAAACGCGTTCAAACGCTAATCTCGGCTTGATTATCGAAGAGGGTTACACTTATGTTCACATCATGATATTATGTATGCTTAATATTTCGTGCAATATACTTATGGCCATAATAAAAACAGAATCAAAGATTCATTCATTCATACATGCTTCAAATAATCAAGCAAAGCAATTCAACAAATCAATACATAGCATAAACATCACATATATACAAGTAAGTAAGTTTACTACCTTTTGTCTTTGAGTTCGCTCTTGTACCTTTCCTTCTAACCATTGAAGTTGCTTGGGATCCCTTCCATTTTCCTCTTCCTTGTCATCTTATGGCCCTAGGTACATAACCATACATTAGAGCCATGGCACATGAATGACCAATGTGGCTACATGGGCCTTCAAAAAATTTAAGGACCTAGTCCTAATCCTTGGAGTTCATAATTATTACATTTTACCCTTTTTGCTTTAAATTCACAAGGAATTAAAAAGCCAGCAAATTTTTCACTTTTCTTTGAAAAATCATAACTTTGTCTAGGAAACTTCAATTGTGGTGGTTCAAAGTCCTATGTAACCCTTATTAGGTCTAATTTAAGAAAAATATTTCTTCAGTCAAATACATGCCCAAAATCCCAGAGCTCGCTTTTAGTCCTTTTTGCCAGAAACATCACTCCAGCTTTTAACATGTAATTTAATAAATCATAACTTTTTGTGTACTTATCCAATTAGTACAAATCACTCATAAAATTAAAGATTATTGGGTGTAATTTATTTCTGGAAAATTTCATAGATATTGGAATTCATTTGGTTAGAAAAAAACATGGCACCATCAGTCTGCCACAGAACAACTTCCAAGTTCAATGCCCAAATTTCAAAAATCATAATTAATTCTAGAAAACTTTAAATTGACTAATTCTAAGTACATTGTAACCCTCTTTAAGTTTAATTTCAAATAAAAATATCATCTACTGGAACATGAAGCCACACAATTTCCAGAAATTGGTCAAACCTTAACTGTACCAGAATTGGTTCCAGAAACAGGGTCCAACTTTGAAAAATCATAACTTTAAATCCACCAGTTCAAAAATTACATTCTACCTATCAAAACAAAGCTCAAGATGTCTACTTTCATCTTATAAAATTTTATAGCATTTGGACCAGTTTTTACTACACAAAAAGATGCCACAAACAGACTGCATCACAAAACTCAAATCTGGCAGCACTTAAACTAGTCTTATATTATCATGAAACACCATATATCATCATATATTCATTATTAAAACATTATTAGACCTCAAAAAACCAGCTTGGATGAAATATATGGTGGCCCAAAGGTCCAAGAAAACTCATTAAAACCTTAAGCAAATTGGTTTAAAATGAAGCTTAGGCTTACTTCTTTGCTTTTCTACAACCTGTTCGGAATTTCAGCGGCACTCTGGCCTGCTAGATGGAACCAAACACCTCTGATCAAGAATCCAAAACCATAGAAATGTTACTCTCACCAAGAGGAACAACATTACTGAAGACTCTGGGAGCTGGAAATGCCGAATCAGAGGTGAAATCGGCTCTGGAACTCTGGGAAAATCATTATTCACACACCTTCTCTCTTCTTTTGATTTTCTCCCTATTTTTCTCCACGTTTTTCTCTAATTTTTCTTCCCTTGGCTAACATCTTAAAGAATAATAGAGGGTTGGGATTTAATCTTGCATTTTGGATGGTTTCATGATGTGCCAAGTGTCAACAAATGTGAGCTCAAGATTGCCATGTGTCAAAAAAAACATCTTGGCTCCTCTTTCTCTTTCTTAGGTTGCATCTTTTTTGGTCAGAGGAAGGAGAGGCCTGACAATTTCCCCGAACTGCTAGGTTCGGTGTTCAAGAAGTCAAATACGCGACCGGATGAGAGACCGGCGGATTTCCTTGACTGGGGTAATATGTGGCGCATCCTGGGGATTCCAACACAAAAGACAGAAAGTAAGTGCCATCATGAGGGACACGTGTCACCTTTCTATCAAAGCTAATAGAAAAATGCACTTGGTACTTTGTCATGATAAGAGGACACTTGTCACTCTCTTATAAAGCCAACCAAAAAGTAGTGTCATCATTAGCTATCATGACATACTTTTTTTAAAGCTACTTTATTGGTACTTACTCGGAATTCTACTCAGGTTTTACTCGGAATTGCTTCACTTGTACTGATGCCCGCCAAATGATGCTAGGTTAGAGACACTATGTGTATAGGCCCCATATGGTGCCACATACCAGTGTCTTTTTCAAAAACGCAGGGTACACATGTTTGCGTAAAATTGCCATGTACACACCTATACTGGCATATTTTGCTCTACCAATCAATCCAATACCTCATGACATAGCTAGGTCGCTCCTTTCTACTAATCCAATGACACCGTATATGTGTTCTGTGCATATCTGCACTGATACTTTGATCCTACTGCCTACGCATACTGGGCCCTCTACCAGGTAAGGCCGGATCACATAGTTCCTGAGAGTCTTTTTTATCTCTTGTCATTCTTAGGACTCTTCCCGAATTGGGCTTAGTCATCTTCCTGATATAGGTTTATTCTCAAGTCTCTAGGCTCAAATGAGGGATATTACAATTCTCCTCCCGTTCAATAAATTTCATCCTTGAAATTTGCTACCGATCTAATTCTTAATACTACTTCAAAAGGACCACTGTAGTGAGGGTTTCATTTCTTTCTTTCTACATTCTCTTGATACCGCAAATTCTACCTCAAATTCTAGAGGTCTACTAGCACCTCACATTCTAGAGTTTTATCATTCAATTCTATTCTAATAATATCCAACTTAACAAGTTTAGATTTCTAGACTCTTCTATCAGTTTCTGTTCCTGTATTCAATATGAGCATCAACTACACCACTTTACAATTTAAAGCATCAACGGTGATAGTCGCGTCACTAATTTTTTGTTCATCTATGTTGTCTCACATTCTACTTTTCTGATTTTTTAAATGCTCAAAATCGTTGTGGTCGTAGTACGTTTTCACAATCACACTATACAAAATAGTACTGTTACATTTTCAAAGAAATCATGATCGCTGTCAACTCAATTCACAAGTAGGGTAATTCATCTAGTGAGGTTTCAACTGTTGAGAGACACACGACACCATTCCGTCCTGCTTTACTAGGATATATCCCAATCCTTTCTTTCTTTCTCATTCTATTGCAAATCATACTGGTCACTTCACTGCATACCTTACGAGTTGTAATTCTCTGCAAACCAAATAGGTTGCTTTTTTCATTCTTTACAGACCACACATAGGTCGCATTTTCGGATTAGGAATATTCAATACTTGTGCAAGTTTTAACCTCTCATATAGCCTTATGAAATCCTCGTATAGATATCATCACACTTAAGAAATTCTTTCTGTGATTCTTTTTTTCAATTCTTTCTTTCAGTTCTTTCTTTCAAGTGAGCTTTATCAATGGCAAAGTGATTCAAGAAAAGTTCTGAATTCATCTAGCGAGACCTAGCAAACTGAGTGTTTCTACAATAGTTTACGGCCTCTTCCAGTTCTGTACTGCTTCCACTGTTCTGGGTTCCTCTAAGGTTCCCTTCTTTTGAGATAACATAATTCAAAAATGACTACTACAAACTAATCAAAAATTTTATTCAAAAATTATGTTCAAAAATTCAATTCTTGAAAAGTTTTGTTCACAATTCAGTTCATACAATTCATGAAAATAGCAAGTGCATTGATCAGTTCAAAATTCAATTTTCACAGATCTTTAGGAACCAGACAACTATTCTAGAAGGTCATTCATTATGTATACATTTCAGACTCCACTCTTGCTACTTAAACCATTCATACCCTTACGTAATGTTCACGAAGCACGAAAAACAAACCATCCATTCTCAAGCGTTCACATTCATTCACAAGACGGTCAAGTTTAGCATTTATATGACACATAGTCCATTGCGAAATCACCATTCAAGGACACACTGGTCCCTACCCCTAGTGCTGGGTATTCACAATTCACGATATGCGTTTAAGCACAAATACTAAATATGTAGATAGCATAAAGTGTTAAATTCCAATATGCATACAAGCACCAATACCAAATATACAAGTAGTATAAAATTGGCTAAATTCAAGGACAACTATCCCTTACTACAGCATGAGGAAATTCTCATTCTTAGATATTGATTTTACACACCGCCTCTCAGCCTAGGGCGAATTCCAGCTGGTGCAACCTTTGTCATAGCGTAAGGCCATGTCGGGGTGAGAGCCCACGATCATGTAGAAATTCTACTAAACAAGCTCTGATTCTATACCGCAACTATATACTAATGCTCATCAAGTCTGACTGCCTAGGGTATCCCCCATGCCTTAGGCATGTCGGGTCTTACTGCCTACCAAATATTCATGAAAGGAATATACTTGATGGTAAAAACATACATGCAGAACATTACATAAGATACGAGAGCAAGAGTTCACTTGACTTGTTCTGTCGAGCCTGTTCTTTCTTAATTCTCTTTTTTGTCCTTCTTTCCCTAACAGTACTAGAGTACCCCATCGCAATTTATCGGGTCACACAAACCCTTTTCTCTAACAATTCTATATTTCACCATCTCATCTAAGGTTATTCTATATGAACTTTCGATATCGGTCTAGCTCCAGGCATAATTCTGCTTCCCTTACCTATTGGGGTAATCTATGTAGGTCGCACAGGGAATCCGTAAACTACTTGTACATTCTATTCTCTATTTCAACTATGAGACCATATCTCATGGCTTTTCTTACTCTTTCTATTACTATGTTTCATCAGAGAACACACTCTCATTCATTCTTTCTATAGGAATATTTGTAATCATAATCTTTCCCTATGTTGGATTAGCAACTAGCAACTTCTAGAAACCTCAATTCATTCAAATCATTCTAGTACCACAATTCATTCAATTCATTATAGTACCTTAATTCAATTCAATTACCTAGGAAATCAAATCACCTATCGTTTAATTCTTAGGTCACGATTCAGTTAGTAGCAACCGTCTAGATGCTTATACAACTTCTAGGTTTATCACCCTAATTCTGGAATCCTCAACATCAAGTAGATAAGAAAAATCATTTTTCGTAGTTGCTTAGCAATACCTATTAAGCTTGCTAAGATCATCATGATTCATTCCTTCTATTCTGTTCTCATAACATTTAGATTTTATCCTTAAATATTCCCAAAGGCATTGCTAACAGTTCAACATTATTCACAAGGTTCACAAGGTTCATACTTTCATGTATTGGAACCATATGCAACCTTAATCACATTTCAACCTAAACACTATTTCATCTTAGATCGGATTCAAGCCTACTCTCAACCTTCACCATATTCATTATAACATTCTTATGGCATCCCTAAGGATCACTATATTTCATACCTCTAGGCACTTAGCCTTTAATTAAGAGGTTTTAAAGTTCTATAATACTTCCCAAGGGGTCACCCATCCCGGGATTACTCTCTTCTAAGCATGCTTAATTATGAAGTTCCACTAGAATATCTGTCAAAGGCTAGCTTTGCATCAGATTCTCCAGAGCTCATACCCTTCAATACTAGGTATACATCACTACTGCTCCATTTCATTCTCTATATATAGCTCTACCCCTTCCTCTAAATAACATTGCCACTTAGTGGTCAGGGAAAATTCTATTTCCTCAGGGTTTGTCCATAATCTATATTTCATTCTAGTTATGGGATTACTAACAAGGTATCAGTATACCTATTCTCAGCAGCAGAGAATATTAGCCTAATGCTAGAATCTCTGCTCTTAAACCACCACCAAATGTAATACCTTACATTTCCGCCCCTTTTATACATGTCAAAAGCGTTTCTATTCAATTCTTTAGGGCTTCATTTCTCAATTTTGGTTGTTGAGCCATTATTCTTACCAAATATCAGAGTTAATTCTATTTATGGTTCTTATTCTTAGTTACAGTGAGTTTAGCTATCTCGGTTACGGCTTACTTAAATTATGCGTATTGGATCTTGCGTATTCATACAAATATTCTTGTCATGTAGATAATTTACATACAGTAAAATAATATGAGTTCTTTACTCTTTGATTCTTCATCTTCTTTCTTGGTTGTTTATCTTCAACATTCTTTTGTTTCATATTCATGTACCTATATAGCTAGTGGGGGTGAGATTCGGGAGAATCTCAGTAGCAAACGTTATAGACAATGCATGTAAGATAAATGCTAATACATGATATGCTTGCCTTATATAGGCTTATGTTCACATCATGATATTCTGCATACTCAATGTTTCGTGCAATATACTTATGGCCACAGTAAAAATAGAATCAGAGCTTTATTCATTCATACATACTTCACGTAATCAAGCAAAGTAATTCAGCAAATTAATACAGAACATAAACATCACATACATATAAGTAAGTAAGTTTACTACCTTTTATCTTTAAGTCCCCTCTTGTACCTTTTCAAATACATAAACGTCACATACATAAAAATATTTTCTTCAATCAAATACATGCCCAAAATCCCAGAGCTTACTCTTAGTCCTTTTTGCTAGAAACATTACTCTAGCTTTTAACATGTACTTTAATAAATCATAACTTTTTGTGTACTTATCTAATGAGTACAAATTACCCATAAATTAAAGATTATTGGGTGTAATTTATTTGTGGAAAATTTCATGGATATTGGAATTCATTTGGTCAGACAAAAACATGTCACCATGAGTCTGCCACAGAACTACTTCCCAGTTCAATGCACAAATTTCAAAAATTATAATTAATTCTAGAAAACTCCAAATTGACTAATTCCAAGTAAATTGTAATCCTCTTTAAGTTTACTTTTAAAGAAAAATATCATTTACTAAAAACAGAAGCAGTAAAATTTCTAGAAATTCGTCAAGCCTTAACTATTTCAGAATTTGTTCTAGAAACAGGGTCTAACTTTGAAAAATCATAACTTTAAATTAACTAGTCAAAAAATTACATTCTAGGTATCCAAATGAAGCTCAAGATGTCTACTTTCATCTTGTAAACTTTCATAGCATTTGGATCAGTTTTGACTGAACAAAAACACAACACAAATAGACTGTCTCACAGAACTCAAATGTGTCAACACTTAAACTTGTCTTATATTATCATCAAACACCATATACCATCATATATTCATGATTAAAACATTATTAGACCTCAAAACCCACCTTGGGTGAAACATATGGTGGCCCAAAGGTCCAAGAAAACTCATTAAAAACCTCAAGCAAATTGGTTCAAAATAAAGCTTAAGCTTACCTTTTTGCATTTCTACAATCTGTTCGGAAATCAGGTGGCACTCCTGCCAGCTAGATGGCACCAAACACCTCTGATCTAGAATCCAAAACCATAGAAATGTTGCTCTTACTAAGAGGAACAATATTACAGAAGACTCTGAGACCTGGAAATGCCAAATCAGAGGTGAAATCGGCTCCAGAACTCTCGAGAAAATCACTATTCACACACCTTCTCTCTTCTTTCTATTTTCTCTCTATTTTTCTCCACGTTTTTCTCTAATTTTTCTTCCTTTGGCTAACATCTTAAAGGATAATAGAGGGTTGGGATTTGATCTTTCATTTTGGATGGTTTCATGGTGTGCCAAGTGTCAACAAATGTGAGCTCAAGATTGACATGTGTCAAAAAAAACATCTTGGCTTCTCTTTCTCTTTCTTAGGTGGCATCCTTTTTTGTTAGGGGAAGGAGATGCCTGACAATTTCTTTAGATTCTCGAGTTTAGAGTTAGGGAACTCAAATACGCGACCGAACCAGAGACCGGCGGACTTCCCTGACTCAGGTGACATGTGGCGAATCCCGAGAATGCTAACACAAAAGGCAAAAAGTCAGTGTTATCATGAGGGACACATGTCACCTTCCTATCAAGCCAATATAAAAGGCACTTAGTACTTTCTTATGATGAGAGGACACTTGTTACACTCTTGTAAAGCCAACCAACAAGTAGTGTCATCATTAGCTATCATGACATACTTTTTTAAAGCTACTTTATCGGTGCTTACTTGGAATTCTACTCGAGTTTTACTCGGGATTGGTTCACATATACCGAGGCCCTCCAAATGATGCCAGGTTAGAGACAATGTGTATGGGCCCTACACGGCGCCACATACCGGTATCTTTTTCAAAAACGTAGGGTACACATATCTGCTTTGAAAATGCCATATGCACCCCTATACCGGCATATTTTGCTCGACCAATCAATTCATTACCTCATGACATAGCTGGGTGGCGTCTTTCTACTAACCCAATGACACCGTAGATGTGTCCTATACATATCTGTACCGACACTTTGATCCTATTGCCTATGCATACTAAGCCCTCTGCCTGGTAGGGCCGAGTCACATAGTCCCTAAGAGTCTTTTTATCTCTCATCATTCATGGGACTCTTCCCGAATTGGGCTTATTCATCTTCATGATACAGGCTTATTCTCGAGTCTCTAGACCCATAATTCGGGATATTACATCTTAACTAAAAAATTTCACAAAACGTTTTCTTGTGAAAATAAAATTTTAATCAAATTAGTCTAAAACCTTTAGTCATATAAATTTATATTTAATTTCAGTTTAAACTTTAAGTTTATTCATGGTCAAAAAAGTCTATTAAGTTTATAAAGTATATTTTTTGTCCTTTAATTTTAGTACTATTAGTTTTATTTAATAGTAAATGTTGACTAAGCATATTTAGTGTGGATTAAGATGCAACTAGCATCCTGAAGTATTTTTCCTAGTGCATCCAGCGCCCTAAAGAATTTGGTAGTACACCCAACACCCTAAAGTATGTTTTTCAAGGTGCTCAGCTCACCCTAAAGTACTTTTTGTGCAATTTTACACTTGATAATTTTGATAATCTAAGGTATTAGATACACTTAAAAGGAATACTTTGGGATATTGCATGAACAAAAAAAATAGCTTATGGCACTAGGCGCACCCAAAAAATGTATCCAGAAGTATTTTACAGGGGGTGTCTGTCACCCTAAAGTGCCTTTTTGTACAATTTTACATTTAACAATTCAGATAATTTAGGGTATTAGATACATCTAAAAAAATACTTAAATAGTTTAGGATAATAGATGCACTAAAAAATATTTCAGGGTGCTAGGTGGCCTGCAAAATATTTTTGGGCACTGGATGCACCTAGAAAAATACTTCAGGTGCTCGATGCGCCTTAACCCATTTAATTATGGTGACTCTTCTCATATTAATCTTACATGACACCTTTTTTTTTGCTATAATTACATCATTTTTTATTACCACTACTAGAAAAGAAGGCCTTTGAGACTGCCACATCTAAACCTCCTAAAGGTGGAGATGGTTTAAAAACTATCACCAGTGGAATTTTTATAAATATTGATACAACTTAAGATAGGTCGCACTTCCCCACAATCTAAATAATATTTTCTTGACTGGTTATAATTTAATGCAATCTTGAATATATGAAAATTTTCCAAATTTAAATCCTTCTTAGACCAATCACTCAAACAACTAATTTAAGCATCCTTTTAGAGACCATCATTTCTTTATAAATTGTCTTACATATTTTAGAGCTTCTTTAGCCTCCAGTGTAAACTTCTCAATTCATCTCTTCGAAATATGAAGCTACTTCAATCGATTAATATACTCTTCAACCGTCATGCCTATTTAAATTCCTCCAATCCTTTTGTTTCCTTCAAACTTGTCTTTCATACTCCCTCCTCTCTCCAGCTGTTAACGTTATGGTGAGATGCCACATAAGTCCGTCAATTCGTCCTCCCTTTTCTCCTCCAAAATGGGTTTCCTCAAACACCAAGAAAGGAGGAGTCGACATGAAGAGAGGGAAGAATTGGCGGAGTTGACATGACCAGAGGGAGGAGTCAGCTTAAGGATCGACACAAGAGAGGATTTAAGGCAAATGGAAGCTCTAAAATTTTTTTAAGAGGATTTTTTATATCCCTTTTTTAAAAAAGGATGTTAAAAGTTCAAATTTAACGTCGGTTTTTCAAAAACGGACGTTAAAAGAAAGGCCAGAAATTACAATAATGTCACTGCCTATCTTTTTAACATCTATCTTTTTTAAACAGATGTTAATTGGTGACGTTATTAGTGTCTAACTAAATACAAGTTAGTCCTTATAATTAAGTTCTTATAATTTTATTTCTTTAAAATGTCGGGCTCTACATTTTTAATATAAAATTATAAGGACTAAAGATAATTTAAACTCAGGAAGGAATGTTTTAAATGTCTAAATATATGTAATGAAATATAGAGGCTAAACTGGTTTTAATGTTTAAGGATGGGGTCTTAATTGAGACAAAATTATAAAGGCTACATTACACCTAGTTAAAGTTTAGAGGAGTTTCAGTTGAGTCAAGACTATATGATTAAATGATTATTTGTTATAAAATAAAAGAGAAATGAGAAAGAAATAATATAAGAGCCAAAGAGAGCAACTCTTATTCACTATTCTGAGGTGTGTCAAATACATAACATATGCCTTATATTTATAGGCACAACTCTCTAATCTATAATTAATGTGATTCCATAATTAAAGTAAATAATGGAGGGATAAATAGGAAATAATAGGGAATATGGACATCCACAAATATTATATTCATAACACTCCTCCTTCAGATGTCCATGACTAATCCTGTGTCTCATTTAAAAACTTCAACTAAGAAAAACTTAATGGGATAAAAAACTAGTAGAAGAAAAAGAGTACACCATTATTAGTTAAAATGTTGTCCAATGCTACCTCATTAAAAATCTTGATAAGAAAACCCAGTAGGATAAAATCATAGATAAAGGCAAAAAAGTACAGCACATATTAGTCCCCCTCTCAGCAATATGGGTTGATTCCTTTGAGTTTGTGAAATATGATATCATGAACGAGCTTTCTAAATATTATCGCATGAAGTGACTTGGTGAACAAATTTTATTTCACTATCTTCGTGTCAATGAAGAATTATGTCTTGCTAACAACAAATGATATATCAAGTCTTGTGTGGCTGACAAGATACATAAGTACTTCACTTGTATTGATATGGTACTTCTGGGCTAAGTATTTCGTCATAACCTTCTTGATGTTTAAAGACATGGTACTTCCGGACCAAGCATTTTTTACAACTATCGGAGTACATGATGGATGTGATTCATCCAAAATAGATCTTGATACGCTAAAATTTTACCTTTCAAAATTTTAATTTGTAATTCAACAAGGCAACCTTTTATTCTTCCCAAGTCCTTCACTTCAAATGCTTTCTTTATGCAATTCACAATTTTGGTAAGATCTTCAAGAGTTTGAGCAGTTCATAGCTTTTGCAAGCTCTCTAGAAGTTCCAAAGATATTTAAGCTCTTCACGAGTTCTAATGATATTTATTTTAACAATTATTGTAGACTCATTTACAAATTCATTCATAAAAATACATGGGCAAATTCGATCATCTTTAACAAATATTTACAAGTTGGTAATACCACATACGTCCTGGTTGCTTCAAACCCTATAGAGATCTTAATGGTCATTTGCTTTTGGCAACTTGAATCCTTCAGGGAGTTTCATATATTTTGACCACATGCTTTTGGCAAGTTGAATCCTTCAAGGATTTTCATATGTTTAGATATAAATTTATGGCTAAAGTATATTTTTGGTCCTTTAAGTTTACATAAGGTTTTCTTTTAGTCCTTTAAGTTTAGAAAGTGCATTTTTAGTCATTAAAATTTAACACCATTAATTAATTAATGGAAAATGCTGCAAAGCAAAGTTAAGTGGTGACTATTCAATACTGACGAAGCAAGTTTAAGCATTTTTAGATGAGAAATACTTATGTACCAATAAAAAACTAACATCTAATTTAATTTTAATCCTAGTTATACGCTAGACCCTCAATACTACACCATCGGCCTCTTCTTCCTCTTCATTACCATCCCTGTTGCGCTTTTCCTCCTCCATCAAGCTCCCTTTCACTACATAAAAAATTGTAATCATACTGCCCAGCGTGAACATTCACACAACTAATCAATTAGGGGATTGAATTTTTTTGAAATAAAAATCACTCTTCTTTATAAATTTTTTAAAATTTAAATTGTGGGGTGCATGCTAGTTGGAGACCCATCAAACAATTCCATCACTTGAGGGCGAGCAAAACACAACCAGCGTCCTATACCACAACCACCACTAATTGTCTTACCTAAAGCTATATTTGTATTCTAAGGGAGTGATGAAGCAAAAGACCTTTTATTTGTGTTATTATGGAGTTTCATCTTGGGTTTGATAAAGCGACACATCATCACTTGTTTTGCCTTCCTCATATATTTCCAATCCAACACCATGAATATTGCTACCTTCCATCTGCATTGCTCCACAATAACTGCCAACATTTGAGACTCCCTTATAAGAAGAGGCCAACGGTGTAGTGTGGAGGAGGAGGAAGGAAAGGGCCAGTGGGCTGGGGAGGGCTTTTTCCCCTTTTCCAAGAAAAATTGAGAGTGACAACTATGATTAAAATTAAACTAGGTGTTATATTTTGATTGGTATGTAAGTATTTCTCATTTAAAATAATGTAAACTTATTTCATCAACATTGTACCGTCATCATTTAACTTTGTTTCGTCAGCATCTTTCAATAATAATATTAATGGTATTAAATTTTAAAGACTAAAAATATACTTTCTAAATTTAAGGGACTAAAAGGAAACCTCATGTAAACTTAAAGGACTAAAAGTATACTTTAGTCTAAATTTATTCATGTATTTGATCATTCAAAGATTTCAAATATAGCAATTTTCTAGATATATGGTCCTAGTGTTTTAAATCATTTTGGGATTCATACATAATTTCACAACAAAGTAAGTCATAGGTTAGAATTATAATCCCTAGACACATTAAAATTTTATATACTGCAAGACTACCAAATTGACAAGACATGTAAAAATTATAATGTCTATCAACATTGAACTTTTGCAAAAAGTATTGTGGTTATATTTCTCTTTTTCCATGAAAATGCCCATTTATGTGATACTGACATTGCTCTTTGGGTGTTCTAGCTAAAAATACACAAATTCACAGTATAATATTGCATGTTGCACCTTTTCTTTTCTTCTTTTTTCTTTTAATGTTGACCAACTATCTTTATATATGTATATCATGACATTTTTGTATACAAGATCCTCTTTTGATCACATAATATTTATCATCAAAAACCATTTATCAACAACTTTATCTTTTCAGTTCCTTTTTCTTGTATGACATAACTAATTAAGATCTATATCATTGTTGCTTTCAGGCTAAGCCCCTTCTGAGGTCTTACATTTAGTTATGTCTTAGCCTCTTCATGATCATCTTGATTATTTGCTCCTTTTTCTTAATTTTGGAATTGATCTTTCTCTCATGCTTCCGACATGTTTCATTTTCATTTATATTAATTAGAGCTTTTTCACTAGAAGATGTGTAACACCTTATGTCCAATAGACCTAGATAAGTGCAAAAGAGTAGTGAAATCAATTATGGAACCAAAGTTCAGTCTTGGATTAAAAATTACTTTGAAAACACGTTAACAACTTCTGAACCTATCTCAGGAGGTGAACCTGAGATTGGTAGGGAATTTTGAGTGTAATAAAATTTTTCAAAACAGTTTCATAAACATTCACTATCTCACTAAGTCCTACTAGTACTTAAATCCATTTTATTAGAGTGTACGAGCGTGTCTTTACTTAAGTATCATAATGTGTTCATTAGTTAATGTTTCTTCATCAAATAGAAGAGTTATCAATATATATAGTCACCGTTCTCTTACTAAGCTACCATTACTACTAGTTCTACTATTGTACTATTGTCAGGTTTACATAGTTATGTACATCATATACAGTTCCAAAAATTTCCAAAATACTTAAAATAGACAACCAACAACAAATTAAAGTCCTTCAGCTTTGTCCTCTAGCTGTCCATATTTACCTTCTTGCCTTGTGAGCTACAAGCCTGTAATGTAGATTTATTTAGAGAAAAGAGTGAGATTCAAAAGAATCTCAGTAGTAATAGGTAATCAATCATACAAATATAACATCTCAAAGCATGCCACACAATCATCATACAACAAAATAATCACAACATCATTCAGTACATAACGTGTAGTTCATATATCACCATAGCGCTAGGTATATCATATAGCCTTGAGTGTAACCCATACAATAGGCCCTGGGCATCCACTCGTGCATTGCAAAACATTACATTTTCCTGAGCGTTTACCTGTGCAATAGGCCCCAAGTGACCACCTCGTAGAATCAAAATGTGCTAGACAATTCATGATGAATTCACAAAACATGTAGTGTATCTTATAAACATATGAAATACAAGTTACTACCTAGTCATTTCCCTTGAGCAATATCCAACTATTTCTCAGAGCTCGGGCAGGTCTTAGATTCCAAACAGCGGTCAGGCCCTATAATTAGAATTTTGGACGAAAAATTATTGTTTGGTCCATTTCTCTTAAAATCTAAGAACTTATGTTAGTTGTCAGTAAAGTTAGAATAGTGAGCCAAAAACAAAGTCAAAGTAGCACAACTACCCCAAGTTGGCTAACTTCACCCTTAAGGTTTTACTTAATTACCTAGTGCGATTACATTTTTCATTTTCACCCTTATCCTCAATTCAGCCAGCTTTTCTATCAACTTCAAAAATTCATCATTAATTCTAGGAAACTCCAAATTGATTGGCTCTAAATTCTATGTAAAGTTATTTCAATATTATTTCACCCAAAAATATTCAATTCTAGCCATTACAGCCACAGAATTCCCAGAATTATGCCAAACCCAACATATTCCAGATTCTATTCTAGAAACATGACCTAACTTTGAAAAATCATATCTAGTTATACAAATGTCCAATTGTGATGATTCCAAAGGATATGTGACCCCTAATAAGTCTAGTTTCAGGGGAAAATATATCCATTACACTTTTGGATGCATGTCAATGCATTATCTCACTTAATTGCTCATTGCCCCCAAAATTCACTAGTTTCCCATACCAAATTTTGAAAATGCATAATTCTTAGCACACATATCCAAATGACACAAATTATATATCAATTTAAAACTTGACATGTCTACTATTAGAGTAGGAAGTTTCAAAATTTTTGGACATTATTTAAATATTTAAAAATGTCATGCAAACTGAATGCCCTTCACAAAACACACTAGTAGCATTTTTGGTTTTGCAATATATATATCTAATGGTCCACAATTACAAATGAAGCAATTACCTATACATTTTTGCATTCTAAACACAATGGTATTATCAAAATCATCAAAATCATATATCTTCAGCCCCTCAAGCCCTGACCAAATAGACCCCTTTTAACCAAAATCTCCAAAACAAAATTTTATCCAACAACTTAGTCCAATATCATCATAAATCATCATCTAACTACAAATACATGATTAAACTATGATTAAACCACCAAAAACACCCTTGAGCAAAATTATAAACAATACTCACCCACAAGAATACTCATCCAAACAATAATACAATCGGTTCAAAATGAAGTCTACGCATAGCTCTACGCGTTTCCGCAACTTGTTCAGAAATCTGGTAGTATTTTGACAAGTAAGCTGGCACCAAATGTAATACCACGAATTTTGATACTCGAGGCTAGAGAATAAGCCTGAGATTAGTGGATTGCTAAGCCCCGGTTTAGCAAGATCCCAAATTGTGATTAGGAGTTAATGACTACAAAAGTGGACGTGGTTAGTGATTAATGAACCCTTTTAGAGAATATAAAGTGGATTGTAGTCACTTGTGTTATGAGCAACGCCAAAACCCTGTATTTGAGTTCAATTGTGGATTAACATCCAAATTAACTTAGAATAGAGGGAATAATTGAATGGGGTATTGTGATGGAAATGGTGTCATGTTGTGGTATTTAATCATTGGAATTGATTTAAATTGGATTGGACACATTGGTTGCAAAACTAGAAATGTTGTCCAGTGTGAATTCTGTCTGGGCAGTCTTCTCGTGTGGACGTTTTTAATATGCACATGATGTCAGAAAAATATGAACCTTTCCAGTCTTAAAGTTCACATCCAAAGCTTCAAAATGGACATATAATCTGTGCCATTTCATGTTGGGAACTATGAGATATGACTGTCCAAAGTTTGAGGTCGAAAATGGACTCTGTTTTGGGGCAGTGATGACATTTGTGTAATTCTGGAATTTTGTGGTGATTTCTAGTATTGGTAAATATTTTTCCTATAAAGAGGACTTAAATACCTTTCATTTGGCTTTGGAATCACCTCATTTCGATGTTTCTAGAATTAGTTATGATTTTTCAAAGTTTGGGCAGAAAATCTGCCAGAAAATCCGAAAATGGTAATTATGACATCATCTCAATAAAAGATGACATCATCATAAGATATGTTATTAAACGGTTTTTTCCCTTCTTCCTCCTCATTTCTGACGCTGAGAACAGCTGGAATAGAGAGAGAGCATATGGGATCTTTAGAGAGAGAAAGAGGAAGAAATCTCGTAAGGTAAGCCGATTTCTCCGACGATCTAGCTCCTAACGCGTATAACTCCGATCCTAAGCTACTCCTTTATGTTCTTTAAGGTTTGGAAGCTCCTCTTTTGGTGCTTTGAAGTTAGGGTTTTCAGCCACAAGAAGGAAAAGCTAGTGGGAGCTTGAGGTAACTTCCAAACTCTTGTGTATTGACTATTCTGGCTGCTGTGGACAATTTAATCGGTGAAATTTTGCCGGATTGTCATTGGTTTCAAAAATGGAAAATGGGTGTGTGGCGCTGTTATGCTGCCCAAATTGATACTAAATGGTAGTTCTAACCTAATGGAATAGTCAATAAAGTGGTTAGAAGTAGAAAAGAACGCATTTACGGAGCCGAAATCGCAAAACCCCGATTTTTCCCGGAAAACCCATATATTTTGGTCTGGGCTATAAATGGGTCTTAGAGTTGGATTTTCAATAATTTGATGATTCCATTGAGTTCAGGAGCGAAAATTAGGTGGGGTTACAGTTGGTCACTTTTTCAAAAAAGGCCGAAAAAGCATAATTACGAAAACGCCCTCGAAACCCTAAAAGTGGGGCTGTCAAGGGTAATTTTGTAATTGACATTGAATTTGATAATTCCGAGTCCGGAAATGGATTCCTTGGGCGAAAATATGTAAGAATAGCCCATGTCAAAATTTCAAGAAAAGTACAGCCGGACCGGGTACGGCGGGGCCGGGCTGGGTCCCCAGGGGTATTTTAGTAAATTTTCAATATAGCCTCATATAACCCCCAGAAACACTATGGAAGTGTCTAAATAGTACATTTGACATTGTAGGATCGAATGTGAAGCCCCGAGTTGCTGGCACGCAAATCGAGGAGAAAAGACTGGAGGTAGGGGACTTACCTTACTTGCATGTATTTGATATCTTTGCTTGTGTAGTGATGTATGTGATTGCTTTTCTTGATTGCGTGGAGCATATTTGAATAAATGAAGCTCTGTTTCTGTTTTGCTGTGGCCATATTTTTGTTATATGAAACATTGAGCATGCAGAAATATCATTATGGGGCATGCATCTGGATAAAGCTAACATGTCATACACATAGCATCTATCATACATGCATTATGGTATCTGTTTCCTACTGAGATTCTCTCGAATCTCACTCTCCCCTACCAACAATTTAGACAGGGCAAGTGGCTCGTGGAGGGAGCGGCTAGGACTCCTCCGAGATGAGATTGTGTAATCCCCATTTGAAGAATTGTAATGGGCAATTGTACCCTATGTATCTTTAGTGAAGGTATGTACCAGAGATTGTCAGGATGATTAAGTTGTGCACTCTGATATTTATATGAATGTGATTTATCTTCGCGTAGTAATTGTATTCGAAATGTGAATATGAGACCAAGTTTATAAATGATTTCAAAAAGTATTCGTGAAAACCCCGTCATGTGATGGGTTAGTAAATGTTATTTGATTATTATTGGTCTCTATTTCATTTTAATCGCGTATTTCGGATATAATTACGGAGGGGGTTACATTTTGGTATCAGAGCTGCCGTTCCTGGCAAGTAAAGGATTTGCTGGGATAATGGTAGTAGTTGCTGCCTTAAGTCATAGAGAATGGCTTTGTTTGTTGTGGTATACACATTATGGTCCCTGCTGGTTGTGGATATATGTGATTTGTGGACTGTGTATACATTATTTGATTATCGGGGAGTGGTGAATCATTGTGGAATCGAAAGATATAATGGTTTGCCTGAGAAATAGATGTGTAGATTCAGAGGTGGAGGTAATCAGACCCATCATCTGATTAGAGAACTAAGGAAAATGATTTCCTAGATGTGTGATATTGAGGTTCTAGGTTGATCATGGCTTCAACCTAGATGTTGGGTAGGTAACCCAAGGTGGTATGATGTTACATGTAGTGATATCATGTTGAGCTTGTGTGTATAAAGGCCTTAAGACCTAGGGGCCTGAGGTGCCTTAGGCTGGCAGAGATATTTAAATTTGAGTTTGAGTTGATGATGCTCCGTGAAACGAGGGAAGTGGTTTCCCGATTCAATTGAGGTTAAGACTTTGAGAACTAAATTGAATTGTGATCCAAGGATCAGAATCAATAGCTGGGCTAATTCTTAGGAGTTTGACTTAACTTGGATGGTCCGTGGTACCAGGATGTGGTACTAGATTGGCATTGAGATGTGTATCAGGTATCCTGAGGTTGCTAGTGTTAATCTAGCACAGGGAAAAGTGATTCTGCAAAGAATTTGAATTTGAAAGAGTTACCTACGAGGATTCGGAGTGGAGAAGGCAACCTACGGGGAGTTCTGATCTGAAAGGGCTACCTACGGCGACGTCTGATCGGAGCGGCTATTTGTGTGTTTATTACCTGCGGCCCACTGGGGGTGTGTATGGCACACAGTGGGAGGACCGTGCCTTCGGGGCGGTGTTGATACAGGGGATATGTGAGTCCTGGGTGAAATGTGAGTAACCCAGCTGCCTGCCAGGCTCAGTGTAAGGGCCGGCCAGCGGAGCCCTGGTACGTAGTTGACTAGGGGGTGGGCACTCTGAAGGGGTGTGACAATATATTAAAAAAAAAAAATTTGTGACAGCCGCCGTGACGGCAAACCCTAGTGTGCAGCTGCCGTGACGACGAACCTTAGTGTGCACTCGCCATGACGTTGAATCGTAGAATAGAGCTCTGGGAACGTTGGGAGTATGGGATCTCAACGAAGTGCTGGTTGTGGCTTTGAATGATTCAAGTTGAATCGGGCCAAGGTCTGACGCAGATGAATATATGTTGTGAATGTTGTCAATTATGGTGGGAGATTCCTATAGGACTCCTGTTAAATCAACTTGACATTGTGAAAGCACAGATGAGGAGAAAGACCTCAGAGCGTGCAGCGGAAGCGTGGTGAATGTGATGTTTGAGAATTGTGTTGAGCAGAAGCTCGAGGTTACCGTGAGAATGATGTGTTAATCATGGCTTCGGGAGGTAAAACTTCAAAGTCCAGATTATTTTGTGAAAAATGGGTCTTGAAGGATCCTAGTTTAGTGAAAAGAATTTGTGGTGGGTGGAATTATTAAAATGCCTGGTTTCAGCTTGTTGCAATTGTGCATTGTGAGTCTCTCACCTACGGCCGCATGGGGTGATTCCTATGGCGGAGGACCGTTCCGCTAGGGCGGTAGTTACGGGGGATTGACTATTTGTGAGCCGCGAGGCTATGTATGTGCACTGCCACGCCAATGTCCCTGAGTCGCTAGCAACGGTTCGGGTAAAGACTGTGTGTCTTCCCGGCGGTAAAAGGGGATGAGGGTGGAGTGTGATTGTGAATCTGTGATAGTTGTGAACAAGCTGGGATTGAGGTGTGTCGTAGCAGAGCAGAGCTAGTTTAGCTGATGGCGAATTCGACTACATGATTGGGGGTTCTCAATTCTGAGGGCACTTACCTCGGCATGGCCAGCAGGCTAGCCACCACGTTGGTTGCACTGGTGTTGACCTGAGGCCAAATGGCGGTGCATAAAATTAGAGTCTGCAATGTACGTTTGATAAGGAAGTGGATTTTCTTGTGAGTCCTGGGTGAAAGGTGAGTAATCCAGCTGCCTGCCAGTTCCGGTCAGGGGACGGCCATCGTAGCCCTGGTACGTAGTTGACCAGGGGGTGGGCACTCTGAAGGGGTGTGACAATGATATTGTGTTGATACCCAAAAGTCCCGGTTACCACTAGCGGAGTCACTGGTGGGTATACGGGTGAGGGCGACACCATGAAAGTTGATACAAAAGTAATATTGTGTGGATACCTAAAAGACCCGGTTACCACTAGCGGAGTCACTGGTGGGTGTACGGGTGAGGGCGACACCATGAAAGTTGATACAAAAGTAATATTGTGTTGATACCCAAAAGTCCTGGTTACCACTAGTGGAGTTACTGGTGGGTGTACGGGTGAGGGTAAAGTTATGAATGCGAATACAGCGGAAGAGTTTGTGTATACAGCTAAGGCTGTTGTTTGATGTATTGAGGTTGTGGTGTTTTGGGGTTACTCCGGGAAGGAATAACAAGATTGAGTTGAGCAGAATGGTGGCCTATGCTGCCCAACTGCCGAGATCTTATGATGTGGCTCATAAATTAGAGCCTTCGGATATTGAGATACGCTAGCCACTTATGAGTTAGAAGGGCTTGCGATGATTGTGGTTATGTTATGATGGTTTTGTAGCAATCGTATGTGGAAGCGATTGCATCTGCTTGGCAAAAAAAATATGGTGATTTGGTTTGTGTGGCAATAGTGAAATGGGCCGATTGCAGTTTGGGGCAATTGAGTTGCATTCATTGTTTGAGATTCTTTCGAGAATCTAAATTGTGGTGCACCAGTTGTCTGGGTGGTCTAGAGGGGACTATTCCAATGTGAAATGAATTGTGAAACGGAAGTTGTTGTGAAGAAGCATCCGTAGTTTGTGGATTAAGTGGTTCGACAAATTTCGAGGGCGAAATTTATTGAACGGGGGGAGAAATGTAATACCCCGAATTTTGATACTCGAGGCTAGAGAATAAGCCTGAGATTAGTGGATTGCTAAGCCCCGGTTTAGCAAGATCCCAAATTGTGATTAGGGGTTAATGACTACAAAAGTGGACGTGGTTAGTGATTAATGAACCCTTTTAGAGAATATAAAGTGGATTGTAGTCGCTTGTGTTATGAGCAACGCCAAAACCCTGTATTTGAGTTCAATTGTGGATTAACATCCAAATTAACTTAGAATAGAGGGAATAATTGAATGGGGTATTGTGATGGAAATGGTGTCATGTTGTGGTATTTAATCATTGGAATTGATTTAAATTGGATTGGACACATTGGTTGCAAAACTAGAAATGTTGTCCAGTGTGAATTCTGTCTGGGCAGTCTTCTCGTGTGGACGTTTTTAATATGAAAATGATGTCAGACAATTATGAAACTTTCCAGTCTTAAAGTTCACATTCAAAGCATCAAAATGGACATATAATTTGTGCCATTTCATGTTGGGAACTAGGAGATATGACTGTCCAAAGTTTGAGGTTGAAAATGGACTCTGTTTTGGGGCAGTGATGACATTTGTGTAATTCTGGAATTTTGTGGTGATTTCTAGTATTGGTAAATATTTTTCCTATAAAGAGGACTTAAATACCTTTCATTTGGCTTTGGAATCACCTCATTTCGATGTTTCTAGAATTAGTTATGATTTTTCAAAGTTTGGGCAGAAAATCTGCCAGAAAATCCGAAAATGGTAATTATGACATCATCTCAATAAAAGATGACATCATCATAAGATATGTTATTAAACGGTTTTTTCCCTTCTTCCTCCTCATTTCTGACGCTGAGAACAGCTGAATAGAGAGAGAGAGCATATGGGATCTTTAGAGAGAGAAAGAGGAAGAAATCTCGTAAGGTAAGCCGATTTCTCCGACGATCTAGCTCCTAACGCGTATAACTCCGATCCTAAGCTACTCCTTTATGTTCTTTAAGGTTTGGAAGCTCCTCTTTTGGTGCTTTGAAGTTAGGGTTTTCAGCCACAAGAAGGAAAAGCTAGTGGGAGCTTGAGGTAACTTCCAAACTCTTGTGTATTGACTATTCTGGCTGCTGTGGACAATTTAATCGGTGAAATTTTGCCGGATTGTCATTGGTTTCAAAAATGGAAAATGGGTGTGTGGCGCTGTTATGCTGCCCAAATTGATACTAAATGGTAGTTCTAACCTAATGGAATAGTCAATAAAGTGGTTAGAAGTAGAAAAGAACGCATTTACGGAGCCGAAATCGCAAAACCCCGATTTTTCCCGGAAAACCCATATATTTTGGTCTGGGCTATAAATGGGTCTTAGATTTGGATTTTCAATGATTTGATGATTCCATTGAGTTCAGGAGCGAAAATTAGGTGGGGTTACAGTTGGTCACTTTTTCAAAAAAGGCCGAAAAAGCATAATTACGAAAACGCCCTCGAAACCCTAAAAGTGGGGCTGTCAAGGGTAATTTTGTAATTGACATTGAATTTGATAATTCCGAGTCCGGAAATGGATTCCTTGGGCGAAAATATGTCAGAATAGCCCATGTCAAAATTTCAAGAAAAGTACAGCCGGACCGGGTACGGCGGGGCCGGGCTGGGTCCCCGGGGGTATTTTAGTAAATTTTCAATATAGCCTCATATAACCCCCAGAAACACTATGGAAGTGTCTAAATAGTACATTTGACATTGTAGGATCGAATGTGAAGCCCCGAGTTGCTGGCACGCAAATCGAGGAGAAAAGACTGGAGGTAGGGGACTTACCTTACTTGCATGTATTTGATATCTTTGCTTGTGTAGTGATGTATGTGATTGCTTTTCTTGATTGCGTGGAGCATATTTGAATAAATGAAGCTCTATTTCTGTTTTGTTGTGGCCATATTTTTGTTATATGAAACATTGAGCATGCAGAAATATTATTATGAGGCATGCATCTAAATAAAGCTAACATGTCATACACATAGCATCTATCATGCATGCATTATGGTATCTGTTTCCTACTGAGATTCTCTCGAATCTCACTCTCCCCTACCAACAATTTAGACAGGGCAAGTGGCTCGTGGAGGGAGCGGCTAGGACTCCTCCGAGATGAGATTCTGTAATCCCCATTTGAAGAATTGTAATGGGCAATTGTACCCTATGTATCTTTAGTGAAGGTATGTACCAGAGATTGTCGAGATGATTAAGTTGTGCACTCTGATATTTATATGAATGTGATTTATCTTCGCGTAGTAATTGTATTCGAAATGTGAATATGAGACCAAGTTTATAAATGATTTCAAAAAGTATTCGTGAAAACCCCGTCATGTGATGGGTTAGTAAATGTTATTTGATTATTATTGGTCTCTATTTCATTTTAATCGTGTATTTCGGATATAATTACGGAGGGGATTACACCAAACACCTCCAAATAAAAATCCAAAATCATAGATATAAAGCTTGCGGTGAGTAAAAGAAGGTTTTTAAAGAGTATTTTGAGAGGAAACAACGTTTCGGCATTGTTTCGGTGGATTGAAGTCAGGGAAAGTTATGATTCACTCTTTCTCTCCCCTTTTCCAATTTCTCTATATTTTCTTTTATTTTTTTCTATTTTTTGTGAGGGTTGGCCGAAATTATAGGCTAAGAGGGAGTCTTGAAAAAGTCATGCCATGTGTCGAATTCCTGTAGTGCCAATTGTCCGGTGATCCAATGGTTCGATAACACATGTCACTTGCTTTAATAAAGTAGGTCCCGCCTCTTTTCTCAGACTTTTAGCCATTCAACTAGTCAGGGAAAGTAAGGGTCTAATGATTTTCACTAGCTCCTAGGTTCAATGTTTAGGAAAGTTAGTTTGGTGGCTGGGTCAAAGACCGATGGATTGCCCTGGCTTAAGGCTAGGTGGCACCCTCTGGTGATGACAACTCAAAAGGTAAAGTCACTTCATCAATATTAGGAAAGTGTCATGCTCCTATTTGGCCAACACATAAAGTAAAATGTAACTTCATCATTAGGGGACATGTGTCACTTAGAGATTGCACCAACACAAAAGTCAAACAAAGCACTTTTTGTCCTTCTACCATAAAATGGTGCCATGTATCCACTTTATCAGGGGAAGGAAAGTCAGGGGATTTCCCCAAATAAAGTAAAATTAATTTATTTAATTATTAATTTATGAATTTGACTAATAGAAATTTGCCAAATGTCTATTTTATTGGAAAATGGTGCCACATACACATATACTTGGCACCGATGAGCTTCATTCAACTAATTATATTTACAACCAATATTGGGTGTTAACATTTCAGTATGTTACAACTCCTCCCCCTTGTGCAATAAATTTCATCCCTGAAATTTGTTACATGTTCTAAAACATAAATTCCAGCTAGCACTTCTGCAAATCATCTTCCACTTCCCAGGTTGCCTCTTTAGGTGATAACCTATGCCAGACCACCTTCACCAATGGAATGCATCTATGCTTAAGCCATCTTTCCTATCACTCAATAACTTGTTTTGGCTCAACCTTATATGTGAGATTATCTTGCATATCCACATCCTCATATTCTACAAAATATTCATGGTCTGGTTGATACTTCTTCAGCTGTGAAACATAGAAGACTTCATTCAATATGCTCAAGTTTAGGGGTAGAGCAATCCGATATGCTACTAGTCCAATTCTTGACAAAATCTCAAATGGCTCATTGTATTGAGGGCTCAGCATCTTCCTCTTTATTACTCTACCAATACCAGTGATGGGTGAAACCCTAAAAAATACATGATCATTGACTTGGAACTCTAAAGGTCTTCTTCGCTTGTCGGCATAACTCTTCTACCTACTCTGGGCTGCAAGCAGTCTTTGTTTAATGAGTTTGATCTGCTCAGTTATTTGATCTACTATATCTGGCCCATGCAACCTTCTTTCTGATAACTCCATCCAGCAAAAAGGGGATTGACACTTCCTTCCATAAAGTGCTTCATGCGGACCCATCTAAATACTCATATGATAGCTATTATTATAGGCAAATTCTGCAAGTGGAAAGTAGTAATCCCAACTTCCCTTGAAGTCCATTACATACGCTCTCAACATATCTTCTAGTGTTTGTATAGTTCTCTCTGTTTGTCTATCTGTCTGAGGATGATAGGCCTACTAAATTTCAGTTTAGTACCCAGAGCTTCATACAAAGATCTCCAAAATCTTGAAGTAAAGTAAGAATCACTATGAAAAATTATTCTTTTTGGTGTCCCATGGAGTCTCACTATCTCTTAGATGTAAATCTCTGCTAGTTTATTAGAAGAATAGTTAGCGTTGATTTGTATGAAATGTGCTGAGTTGGTAAGATGATTAACAATAACCCAGATCACAGCATGATTCTAGATTCATGGTAACCCTACCACAAGATCCATGGTTACACTGTCCCACTTCCACTTTGGAATCTCGGGACCTTGAAGTATTCCTGGCAGTCTCTGGTGTTCAATCTTTACCTTCTAACATGGAAGACACTGTGCTATATATCCAATCACATCCTTCTTCAATCTGGGCCACCAATACATCGCTTTCAAGTTGTAGTACATCTTTGCCATCCCTGGGTGGAGGGTATACCAACTCTTGTGAGCCTCATCCAGGATTTTTTGTCTCAAGTCAGCTTCCGTAGAACATAGATTCTCTTCTTGTATCTAACTAGTCCACTAAATGAAAGATCATAGTCTCAAGTCTCGCCTCCTTCTATCATACTCTGAATGGATTGTGCCAATTCATCTTGCATTTGAGCTTTTGTAATCTCAACCTTCCAGTAATTTTCCTCTTGGCAATGCCATAACCATCACAGAGGAATTTATTTGATAGGTTTAAATCTTGGAAATCTTCTATTAATTTCCTTTCTTGTATCATCATAGTCGCCACTTGCACCACCTTTCGGCTAAGAGTATCAGTGATGACATTGGCTTTACCCAGGTGATACTTGATTTCCAGGTTATAATCTTTTAATAACTCCATCCACCTGCACTATCTCATATTGAGCTCTTTCTGATTATACAGGTACTTACGAATCTTATGGTCGTAGTATAGTTCCATAATTACACCATATAGGTAGTGTCACCAGATTTTTAGCGCAAACACAATTATCGCCAGCTCCAGATCATGTATGGGATAGTTTATCTCATGAGGCTTCAGCGGTCGAGAGGCATAGGCCACCACTCTTCCCTGCTGCATCAGGACACATCCCAGTCCTTACTTACTAGCATCACTGTAAATCTCGTAGGTTAACTTAAGATCAGGGATAATTAATATGGGTACAGTTATCTGTTAGAACCGGCTGACACCCAAGAGGGGGTGAATTGAGTGTAAGATAAAAAACTTAAGAACTTTGAAAAAAATTTTGCATCTTAGAGGAAACAATAAATATGGAAGTAATGAATCATAAATCTACAGTAAAATTAAATATTATAGGTTGGAAATATAAGAGCTTAGGGAAAAGAATATGCAAACTGTGATTTATCTTGGTTCGGTCCAATCTATGATGGCATACGTCCAATCTCCAGGCTCCTCCTGAGATTTTCAAATCCACTATTTTCTTGTTTAATCCAGGCTCAAGAAAAGCCTTTATAAAGTTCTCACCAAGATACTCCCCCTTACAGCAAGTCTTATGAGCAGAGCAATCCTGAAGATCTTTCCTTCCTGCTTACCCGTGTAAGTCTTACGAGCAACAATGTTCTCTACTGCTTACACCCCTGTAAGTCTTACGAGCAGCAACGTTATCTACTACTTACACCTTATAAGTCTTATGAGCAAAAAGTCTTACTAGCGATTCTCTCTATACTTCACTGTAAGGAAATCAACCCACTCAAGGTCCCTCTACCTTGAGAGCATTTCAGAAATATAGTTGAAAGTATTTACAGACTCTCTCACAGAGTAGATATAATGAACACTAAAGTACAATACAAATAATCTCTCTCTCAAATATACATGATATAAAAAATAGAAAGAACAGAGAGTAGTTGGATTGGAGTAGATGATTCATGATCTTTTCATATTTCTTATTATTGTTGCTCTTCGTTGAATGTTCCCATATTTATAGATGAGTTGAGATAGTCGTTGGAAGCATTTCAACCTATCTGTTAGAGTGGCATAGCTTTGTTTGACTATTCTTTGATTTTGAAAACTAGCCATTGTAGTTGGTGAATGTTCCGCTTCCGTAACATATCATATCTTCATTGTATTCCTGGAGACATACATTAAACACTAATACAATGAAGTGTAAGAATGATTGGAAGCAAGAAGAGTGAGTTTCATAATTAATCCCATGATTTTTGAAAGCTTCAGTACGTTGTTCTATTATCTTGGGAAACATTACTCGAGTGGTCACTCGAGTATTCCTGGTCATTACTCGAGTGAGCCCCCGAGTAATCCCGTTCAAAATCTGGCTGAGAGTAACTACTTCTTTGCTTCTCTGATTACTCGAGTGATCCCTTGAGTAATGGATAAATAACTCTACAGATTACTCGAGTGATCCCTCGAGTAATGCACTCTTCCATATCTGGTTACTTGAGCAGTCCCTCGAGTAAAATTTGTCATTTCTTGGCTGAGAGCTACTGGATAATTTCTTCTCTGGTTACTCAAGTGATCCTTCAAGTAAGCTCTTAAATAACTTTGTAGATTACTTGAGTGGTCCCTCGAGTAATGTCATTCAAATCTTGGCCGAGAGCATTTCCAACTGTATTACTCGAGTGGTCCCTCTAGTGAGGTTTCAAATAATTCTGCATATTACTCGAGTAAGCCCTTCAAGTGAATTCTTGATTTTCTTTGAAACATGGCAAATCATATATCATCAAAAAGCCCTTATCATCTACATTCCAGTGCAACAAGAATCAGCTCCAAACTCATTGTTTACAAAAAGTTATGATCCAAAGAATATCTTCTGCACTTAGAGAAAGTCTGAAATCACGAGCATCAATATCCAGAAGGCATAGCTCTTAAGAAATATATCAAATTATATGTCCATGGAAAGCTCTTTACGTCTAGTTTCATATGGCATCAATTTCGTCTCAATACGATATGTATTTTAGGAGTTATGTCCAAAATATCGAACCTTGTTCTAGTAAAAGACACTGATTCATGTGTCAACTTCAACAGATCATATCTCTCTCATCTGAACTCTTTTAAATGTGATCTTGGTGTCCATAGTTCCTGTTCGGAGTCTAGTTTCATATACCACCATTTCTGATCAATTTGACATGTGGTTAGAGAGATATAACCAAAATACAGAACCTTTGTCCTAACACCCGAAAACAGAGTATCATTACTCGAGGGCTCCCTCGAGTAATCTTCAAGTAACTCTGCAGATTACTGGAGTAGCCACTTGAGTAATCACCTCCAAAATGAGGTAGTGCTATATTACTCGAGTGATTACTCTAGTAATCATCTATAGAGGTGCCATAACGTCCTTATATGTCATTTAACTTCGTATTGACCCATTCTAACCTCCGATATCACTTCTAAGAGCTTAATTCTTGATATTCTCATTTGATCTTACAAGTTCTTCTTTCTTCAATCTTTCTTCTTCTTTCTTTAATCTTCCTTCTCGTGTTTTCCTCTTGATGATCATTCTTCATCACCCAACTAGATATCTTCTTGAATTGATGATCATTCTTCATAACCCAATTAGATGTCTTCTTGAATATCTTCCATCTTCTTCAATATTTACTTGATATTCCCATTAGTTCTTGCAATGCCTTCTTTCTTCAATCCCTTGCCTCTTGATTTTTTTCTTGATGATCATTCTCCACATATGAGGCATTATAACATCAACCCACCATCGGGTTTATGACTAATCTACACGATATACAACATTAAATATAGTAGTTAGTCAATATAGAGAATAAGTATATCATACAAATTTTTTGCTCATAATTGACATCTATATTTGACATCATTAAAACTCATCATATCTAACATTATCAACCTCTCCTTAAGCTCAATAAAGCTATTCTCACATCTGTCATCCAACTTAAAACGATGATCTTTTCAGGTAAGGTTGGTCATTGGCAAAGCAATCTAAGAGAAATTTTGAATAAATCTTCGGTAATAGCAAGCAAGACCCAGAGAACTGCATATCTCAGCAATAGTTTCTGGCCTCTTCTAGTCTAGTACTGCTTCCACCTTACTGGGATATACTGCAACCCCTTCTTGTGAGATAACATAGCCCAGAAATTTGACTTCTGACAGCCAAAACTCACACTTACTTAGTTTGGCATAGAGTTGCCTCTCTCGTAAAATACCTAGTATGATCCTTAAGTATTCCTCATGATCTTAATGTCATTGATGGAAACTACCATGAACTGATGTAAATATTGATAAAAGATATGGTTCATGTAGTCTATAAACACGGTAAGTGCATTGGCTACCCTAAAGCACATTACAAGAAACTTGTAATGCTCATATCTTGTTCAGAAAGAAGTCTTCAGTATGTCTTCTACTTTTACTCACAGCTGATGATATCCTGACCTTAGATCAATCTTTGAGAATACACTTGATTCGAATAGTTGATCTAGAAGGTCATCAATCCAGGGAAGCGGGTACCTAATTTTTACGGTCACCTTATTCAACTCTTTGTAATCAATATATAGCCAAAGGCTTCTATCTTTCATTTTATTGAATAGCACTGGAGCTCCCCATAGTAAAACACTCAGTCGAATGAACCCTTTCTCAAGTAATTCGTCAATCTATTTCTTTAGCTCTGCCATCACATTTGGAGCCATGCTATAGGAGGCTTTTGATATAGATCCAGCTCCAGGCATAACCTCGATTGCAAATTCCACTTCTCTTTTCTGAGGCAAACCACTAAGGTTGTTCGGAAACACGTTAGGAAATTCCTTTACAACCGTACATCTTCCAGGGTTATTTCTGTCTCCACCTGTATGGAAAAGAACACGATATATCCCTGGCATCCCCTCCTTAGGCACTTCTCAGCTTCCGCCAATGAGAGGAAGTTTAGATTAGCGTTTACTTTATCATCCTTCCGTTAGGTGGGATATACTATCTTCTCATTCTCAAAATCTAGCAGTACATTATTTGTCGTTAGCTAATCAAAACCCAGTATAACCTCAAGTTTTTGGAGCGGCAAGCAAATCAAGTCAATTGTAGATTCATGGACCCCAATATTTACTACACAATTCGGACAAACATCAGTAGTCATAGTCTTGACACCCATTAAGGTTGACATTCTCAAATCAAATGGTAGTTTGAGTACATGCAATCCTAAGCACTTAACACAGTCATAAGCAATGAAGGAATGACTAGCACCCAAATCATATAAAGCTTGCAATGAACTACCATTGAGAAGGATTTTACCTTGAACCAGCTTTGGAGATTTCTTCACGTGTCAAGGCAAATATTCGGCCTTGGTTTATAGGTCTGGGCATAACTACTTGCTAGGGACAGTTTACTGCAAAGTGGCCTGACTTATACAAGCATAGCAGATTACTTGACTCATAGGGACATTGCAAAGTCGTCCAGGATGCAACTTACCACATTGAGAGCATGTTTGAGACGTCAAAGGTTTTTTGTTGCTACAGTTCCCAGACCAAAGGGCTTTTTATTATGCCACATTTTTTAGAAACCTTGTTCTTTGTGCTTTTATGAGGTATCCCCCTAACTAGATCCCCTTCAATTATTGGCATTCTTGTTTGAACGCGTTCTGTTTAAGTTACCCTCTATCAACAAACAAACTTCCATGGCCTTATTGAATACAATAAACTACCGACCAACTAGCTTCTCTTCCATCTTCGGTTTCAGTCCTCAAATCAACATATCAGAGCTCCACTCCTTATCCTCCTTAAACCTCAGATAGGATGAGTAGTGGGACCATCAAATGAACTGGGATAGGTAATCATCAAAAGTCTCACCATCACCCTGTTGAATAGCCAGGAATTCTTTCTCTTTAACAAGCCTCACAAACCTCGAGAAGCATTTTTCATTAAATTATTTTTGGAATGACTCCCAGGTCAACAGAATGTTTCGGCATTCAATATCACTATTATATTTTTCTACTAGCGATCTGTGTCTCCCTCCAACTTATATATGGCCATTCTGGCTTACATTTTTGTAAGGTATCCCAACACCTTAAATATTTTCTCCAATCGTATCAACTATTCCTTAGCAGCTTGTGGGTCAAATGTTCCCCTGAATGCCGAAGGTTGGTACTTGATGAATTTAAGCATCCAGTATTAGAGGTTTTCCTCTTCTCAGGCTAGGACATTAGAAATCCCATGATTAGATTCAAGTATCTGTGATCACTTACCATTCTTAAACGTTTCTCCTTCTGGATTCACCTCAGTGTCTTCAGGTGCTACTTCATCTTCATTATGCTTTTCCCACACTTCCCGGATTTCCTCACGTAACTCCTGAATCATGGTTTGCCGTTGTGCCAGCATTTTGAGAACTTGCTGCATAGGGTCAGGCCTTACATTATTATCAGGTTCCATATTTGGGGGTACTTTTATTGGTATACCTCGCACCATTGTTCCTTTTCACTATTAAAAAGGAATACCATGTCAATACCGCGTCAAACACATATATATACATGTATGTACTTCTTAATCCTTTAAATACCAACATACAACATATACATAAACCTATTACAACAATCATTCACATTTGTTTCAAAGTGGCTTGGTATGTACATCAAAAGAAGCTTGTTTTACTATGGCAACCAATCATATATATATATTAAGAGACTTGGTATCATACTAAAGAAACCTATACTACCTTACTATAACTAGTCCATATGATATAGCACATATAAGTACATGTGGTTATAAAAAGGCAAAAACTCAAAAGGAACCTATACAACAATCTTGTTCTATTAGTTGACCCAAAAAGTGAGGTTGGATAAATAGGCTAGTGTAGTTTGGATCCAAACATCATCCGTCATCCCTAGCCTATGTTCCTCCCTCTGCTCATATAGCTTCTTCACTAAGTCTAAAAATGTTGTGTACCATGTGATAGAGCTCAATATTTATATCTTTTTATTAATTAATCTTAGGCTTTTGTAGGACTTAATTGAATACTTTGGGCATAATCAAGTGTTAATACGAGACTTTAATGGAAGAATAATTTGGGAATTAAAGTGGTTAAATTGTTATATTTTTAATTAATATTTGTTATTCCCATTATTTTTTAATTGTGAACAAAAGATATTACCTTTGTGAATATAATTTTGTAGGTGATGATGTGGCATAACTTGAGTAGTCAAGATCAAAGATGTTATTTTGGAGCATAATGAAGGACAAAAGTGGAACATCATAAGTGCAGAATTTATTTTCACATTTTTTTCTAAGAAGAGGTTAAATGAGTAAGGGCCTTGTTTAGTGGTTGCAATTTTGTGTCTAATACCAAAACAGATTTCTATCTCTTATCCAAACAAGGCACAACTCACTTTTAACCTAAAAAACAATTGAATTGCAAAGAGAAAGAGGCAAGAGGCGGCTAAATTATTTGGGGTGCTTTTGAACCAAATTGAAGAATAAAAGAAGCTAGACCGAAATGGTTTTAAAGGGAGTAGTTGAAATAATTGGAGAAAGAGGGGTACCAAATCAAAGAGTGAAAAAGTAATAACCGAAATTGTTGACTACATAGCTTTTGGAAAGCAAGCACCGAATGAGAATTGGAGAGGAGCTGACCGTGGTTGCTGACATAAGCATGGAATCAATTGAATAAAGAAGGGAATTGAAGCTGTGAACGAAAAAAGTGAAGCAGCCGACATTGTGGACCAAATTGAAGAAGGGTTGGACCGATTGAAGGAATTGATGATTGAGGAGCAGCTGGACTGAAATGGTTTTTAAAAAAAAAAGGTGAGTCAACCGAATGGAAAAGGGAGAGGAGTACACGATGAGAAAAGCTTGGCGGCTGTGATGGAAAACAAAGTTTGGGTGTGAAAGGAAGAAAAAGGGTACACGATGGAATTAAGAAGGGAGGAGACTATTGCGGCTATGAAGAGCAAGAACGAGCAACTGAACCGTGAAGGAATTGAGAGGCTGCTGTAATCAGATGGCTATTGTCTCCTTCATTCATCAATCTTCATCCTCTTCCTCCATGTGTAGCTAAGCTTTGGTGATTTCCTTGAGTTGGGTAATGGTTTGAGCTTCTAAACTTCAATGGAATTCCTTAAGCTCTCTTTCTATTTCATAATTGTATGGCTTGGTAAAGCATGTGATTATGATCTAGATTGTTCTATGCCAAGTGAATAAATTTGGTGGTTGAGCTAGGAGTTGATTAATTAAGCTTTGTATGATTCAAACTTGGAGTAGGTTGAGTTGTTTATTACAACTTGGTTAAGTGGATTGTAAATGCTAAACTGAATGTGTTGAACATTTGTAATGGTAATTACAAGCTAGAATTAGAAGTTGATTATTCATCTCCTTGAGTCTAAATTATTTGGTGATATTCATTTAATTGCTTCGGTAGAATGAATTAAATGATTATTGCAAGTATGGAGCTAGTGGTATCTTAGTTCCATCCTCTTGACTCATTATGGAATTCATATTATTAGCAAGCAAGGAAGACTAAAACCTCAACTCAAGGGAATCCCATTTTATCATTATATTATTTAATTGAATTTATCTTGTTGTTAGTGTTAATTTCAATTCCCTTTGCTTCTTTGTCTTGAAAACCGAAAAAAATACAAAAATATTGCTTTAGCTTAGATTACTTCATTAGTTTTAAAATTAAATTCTCAAAATGATTTCTCATAACTTCAAGGTCTTTAATCACTTTAATACTTAGAAACTTGGAAATTAATCTCCTCACAAGAACGACCTAGGTTGAGCTATTACGCTACATTTTCTAACCTAGTTTTATTTTGAGAACTCACACGACATGGGTTCATCAAAATTGAGCGGAGAAGCAGCCGCAGACATGTACAAAAACACAGCATCAAGAACTTAGGTCTTCATCTTCATCACTTCGCCTTCTCCTTCCCTTCTCGCCGGTGACCTTAGCTACACCGTCGACATATACTTCCGTCGCCGGCGAGCTTCAGCTTGAGGTCAGAACAAAATAGAGGTTGGAACAAGAGGTAGCTGCCACAGATGCTGTGAGACACCGATCCTTCACCAAATCCAGCATCGTCTCTACCTTCCTTGCTTCTATCATCGACCCCATAACCAATATCATCTCACTATCCACCGATTCTCCACCACCGTCACACTACCACCATTCACCATCGAACACACCTCCAGTTTCGTCCCAGCTCGGCAGCCTCCTCCATTTTCATTGTTTTTCAGGCTGTAGCTTCCTTTGCTTTAGAATTCATTATAGCCGTAGCTACTATGTTCTACTTCTGTGATTAATTTTAGCATCAAGTCAAATTGATCTCATACTCACCAGCCACAATTCTTCCTTGATTCAATGTGGATTTGTCATTTTAATCTGTGATTTTATATGGCTGGGTGTTTGAATCAAAATGTGATTATGTTTGTTGAAGTTATTCTTATGAGTGGCTAAGCAATTTTGTGCTCTTGGAGATGAATTGGAGATGACTTGAGCTCACATATGCTTCAAAGGGGAGTTTATTTTATCTATAGCTCATTATATTTGTGATTTCTTAGGTTTAAGAATTCATTTATGTAATGAGACTATAATTTTAGTTATGATTTCTATGGATTGAGTTGTTGTGATTTGGAATTTGTAATGAGGATTTGTGCTCATCAATATATGTGGTTATATATATATTTATCTATGATTCTATTGTTTCTTTCTATTTAACATGGTATTTTTGGATAGTTTGATTAAATTGGAATTGTAGTTGAACCTAAATGCATTGCTTATTCCATAGTCACTCTCTAAGGGGTTTTAATAATGCTTAAATAAATGGGTTCATGAGTTTAAGCATTAGACTCAATGGTAATTGGAGTTTGATATATTAGAAAACTTAGAGAAACTCATTACACTAAGAGGGCTTAATAGCATTTCAAGAGTAGGGGTTCCTCTCTTGTGATGCTAGACTCATTGGTTAATGAGGTTTGTTATATTAGAAGCTTAGTGTATTAACTCCCCGAATATCTTAATTGAGCAAGGATAGTCATTAAAAAATCATTTCCAAGAGCATCTTCATCACTTGCATTTCTAACCAATTTCCATTCCATATCAATTTTATTCCAAAAATCCAAAAATATTAGTTTTAAAAGCATTTTAGTTTAATTCAATTTAGTTGTTAGATAAAAAATTTAAAAACCATTTTTAACTCATTGCACTTAGTTTCTAGGTAATTAATAAAAGGCTCTTCGAGAGAAGATTCGGGATTGCACCCTATATTGCAATCCTTGGTTTAATTTTGAAGAAGGTTGCCAAGGCATAAAAGCCGACAAAGCCTATTCTTCAAGTGGCGCCGTTACCGGGGAGGATGATTAATAAGGTTTTAAGTAGTTAGGTGTTCTTTTCTGTTGTCATAGTGTGTCTTAGTTTAGTAGAAAGTGTGTAGCACTCATTTGAATTTTGGCGAAATTTTGATTTTCGATTAGTACTGTCTTGCTGGAACTGAAATATTTGTGCCTAGAAAATTCTGAAATTTGACAGGTTAAAGTTTTTGAGCATTCTAAGCAAGACTAATAGAAAATGCTATTAGGTCTACTAGATTTTAGCCAAATTCGAAGGTTTGCTATACTTTTCTGAATTTTCTTTCTTTATTGGTATTTTTCTAAGTTTTTGATTTAGTATGTTCTTAGGGTTTTCTTTGATTTCTCCTGGTTGTTAGTGTGTCTTTGAGTTTGTTTCAGTTAGTTGTTAGTTGTTGAAGTGTTTGGTAGTGGTTTAGGTTAATTTTCATTTTTATAGTTGTTTTGCATTCCATTTTCATTTAAAAAAACAAAAAGAAATTTGCATTTTGTTACTTTGCTATCATGTTCTTAGTGGCCATTATGTGGTTCATTTTATTTTGTGGTGAGCAACTTTGTATTCTTCATCCTTAGAAATTTGTTGGTTGCAACTTGAGATTTCAGGTAGCTATCACATTCTGTAAGTTGTGCTTCCAATGACTCTACTTACATACTTACGGTTTGAGGTACTACTTCACTTATATACCAACTTGTTCTCCTAAAAGGTGAATTCTTACCTTACAACTCCAATTTTCCTCTTGTCACATTGTGTTGCACTTGTCTTGTTATTGCTGAAACTGGTCTTACTCTTTAGATACTTGAATTTTGTTGGTTGTGGTTAACTCTTTTGGTTGTCAAGGATTAGTTAACTTGGTTTCCTACAAGTTGCTAATTTTTGCTGTATACAACCCTTCTTCAATTGACCATTTGACCAATTACTTTGCTGTAATTTGTGTGTCTATATGAGTCTTCTTACTGTGCATGACTAGATCTCAGAAAATTGAACTTGTGCCTTTAGATAAAGATATTAACAAGACAATTAGGTTACTTAAGAAAGGTAAGAAAGCTGAATTATCTAGTGTAGGGCTTGGATAAGTCATTGACACTGAAGTTGTTGCACATACTTGTGATAATTCTTCTCATATTGGCTCTTCGTTCATTGTAGATCACCATCTTGCTATGGATCCAGTTCCTCCTCCAGAAGACGTACCTTTACCCATTGGGGAGCGTAGAACTATCAAAGATCTTACCTTTTCTACTGACATTATTGATCCATTTCTCTCTTGTCCTGAATTTAATGTTAATTTTGAGTTGAAAGGTCCTTTGTTGAGTCACTTACCAAAATTTCATGGTTTACCTGCAGAGGACCCTAATAGGTACTTGAGGAATATGTACATTGTGTGCAACTCCATGAAACCAATGGGAGTTGATCTAGATGAGATGTGCCGGAAAGTCTTTCATTTCACATTGGAAAACAAAGCTAAGGAGTGGTTCTTGATGCTACCTCACCACAATCCTAATGCTTTAGCATCTTGGGACAACTTGAAGAGTGCCTTTTTGGAAAGATACTTCCCTTCTTCAAAGATAACATCTCTCACTAAGGAAATCTTTGGTGCTAAACAAGGCATCCATGAATCTTTTTATGAGTATTGGTGTCATTTTCAAGAACTTCTAGCCAAGTGTCCACATCACCAAATCCCAGAAGCTCGATTGGTGCAATATTTTCATAGTGGGTTGCTTCCTCAAGATAGGAAGAGTTTGGATTCATCTTCTAGAGGTACTATTTAATTGCTTACACCTAAAGAAACTTGGGCTTTAATTGAGAAGATAGCTAGTAATCATCAACAATTTGAACGGTTGGATGCTAGACAAGTGATTGAACCATATTTTTATATGAATTTTCCATGATTAATTTGGGATTTTAATGTATTTTCTGGGACATTATTGCATTATTAAGCATGAATTTTGGTTAGGAACAATTGTTTTGAATTAATGGTAATTAGGGGCAAAATGATCAAAATTATTAATTATTTTGTACAATTGTTTCTTGGAATTTTAATGATGCTACTTATGCTTAAATTTTGTATTGTAGGTATTAAAGAAGAAATTGAAGATTTTGGAGTTTCAAACTATTGGGCCAAGTGGAAAAAGAAAAGAAATTGAGTTGGGCTGCTATTTTGGGCTTCTTGTAGCTGAATGAAAAAAAACAAGAAACAGATTTGGGCCCGCAAGGAGAAGAGGGCCCAAAAGCAAAGAAGAAGAAAACAAACAAAAAAAGAAGAGACCCAGATCCGACTTGAAGACCCGCTGGACATGGTACATGGATATGCTATATGGATATGGGAGTGACCCGAAAAAAAAACGCAGAAGCAATATAACAGAGGCGCCGCAACAGATCAGGGAGCTTCATCATCATCGTATCATCAAGAACGCAGACCATCTTCTTCACACTGCATCACCATCATCGTCGCCGGTGGCTTCCACTTCCACCACCAAAGCCGCCGGCGACATTCACAACGTCACCATCGTGAATGGAGCTGGGAATAGAAGACACAGAAGCAGCGGTGGAGCAAAGAAAAAAGGTGAACGGGTGAGCTGAGAGACGCGAGAGCCGCGAGAATCAGAACTTGAGAGCTTCGTTCCTCCATACCTCCACCTTCCTCTGTCGCCGGCGAGACCGCGATCCCAGGACTAAAAGGAGCTGCAGTGGTGAGAAACAGAGGCAGCGAGCTGAGGGACGGGGGTTGAGAGTTGAGAGTCGGAAGCTGAGGCAAGCTCAATTTGCATCAAACCGCCATTCATCGTTAATCCACCATCATCGTCATCCATCCACTGCCATTATCATCATCTCAGCACCGTCAGCAACTTTTCTTTCCTCTGTTCTTCATCGACCAATCTGACAAATTCCAAGCAGATTTCGGTTTGCATTATCTGATTTCTTATCGTTTAATAGCGTGGCCTGTTCTGCTTCTGGAATTATTTCAGCCTTCAATTTCATTATTTATAGCTAATTGGTTAATTGATTCAATGTGCTCCATGGCTGTAATTATGAAATTGTTTGGTGAAACTTTGATGACAAACTACAGTAGCTGATTTCCTTAGCTCTTGGAGATGAATTGGATATGGCTTGAGCTCACATGTGCTTTAAAGAGGAGTTTATTTTATCTATAGCTCATTGTATTTTTGATTTCTTAGGTTTAAGAATTCATTTATATATTGAGACTATAATTTTAGTTATGTTTTATTCTATGGATTGAGTTGTTGTGATTTGGAATTTGTAATGAGGATTTGTGCTCATCAATATATATGGTTATATATATGTTTATCTATGATTCTATTGCTTTCTATCTATTTAACATGGTATTGTTGGATAGTTTAATTGAATTGGAATTGTAGTTGAACCTAAATGCATTGCTTATTCCATAGTCACTCTCTAAGGGGTTTTAATAATGCTTAAATAAATGGGTTCATGAGTTTAAGCATTAGACTCAATGGTAATTGGGGTTTGGTATATTAGAAAACTTAGAGAAACTCATTACACTAAGAGGGCTTAATAGCATTTCAAGGGTAGAGGTTCCTCTCTTGTGATGCTAGACTTATTGGTTAATGAGGTTTGTTATATTAGAAGCTTAGTGTATTAACTCCCCGAATATCTTAATTGAACAAGGATAGTCATTAAAAAATCATTTCCAAGAGCATCTTCATCACTTGCATTTCTAACTAATTTCCATTCCTTCTTCAATTTTATTACAAAAATCCAAAAATATTAGTTTTAAAAGCATTTTAGTTTAATTGCAATTTAGTTGTTAGATAAAAAGCTCAAAGATCATTTTTAACTCATTTCATGTCAATTATTGCACTTAGTTTCTAGGTAATTAATAAAAGGCTCTTCGAGAGACGATCCGGGATTGTACCCTATATTGCAATCCTTGGTTATTTTTAAAGAGGTTACCAAGGCAAAAAGCCGACAAAGCCTTATTTCTTCAAGTGGCGCCGTTGCCGGGGAGCCAATTAATTGGTTCCTTAGTAGTTAAGTGTCAATCTTTGATTAATTGGTACCTTGAGCCTTTAGGTTGCATTTTAGTTAGTTTAGGTAGTTTTGCATGTTTTTCATAGCATATTGCATCTTTTGTTATTTTGAAATCATTTTTCCCTTTTTCATTTGCATTTGTGTTCTCTTAGATTTTTTTTCCCCTTAGTTTTTATAGTTTTTTGTTAGATAATCCTGTTTGTGATTCATTGGAATTTATTTTGATTGGATTTCATGGCTTGGTTTAATGGTAATCAATGTTTATCCGTTCACTCTCACTCTTCTGTAGCAGATTCGACTGAAAGGAAAGAGTCTATCTCTGAAAGCATCCATGATATTCAACAAACATTACAGCTTCTTCAAGCCAAGTTGGGATATCAAGATAGTCCATGAGGTCTCACATGCTTCAAGATCTTCAAGGGAGTATGATAATTTGTCATCCCAAATGACAGATATGAGAACTGACCTCAATAAGCTTATGGCCCATCTAAACAATGTGAACATTCATGGGTCACATTCTCAAGCTCTAGTGGCTCCTAGCTGTGACATATGTAGCTCTCACATGCATATTGCTCCTAATTGCCCACACCAACTTAGGGAGGTCTTAGCTGTTTTTCAAGGAAGACAAGGACAGAATCAAAGTCCTTGGAATCCCTACTCTAACACATACAATAAGGGTTTGAGGTCCCATCCCAACTTTTGTTGGAGGAACCAGAATCAATTTCAAGGGAGTTCTTCAAATCAAGCTCCAATTCAAGGACCTTCAAACCAATCTAATCCCCAACAAACAGTGGTTGCTACACCTGAATCCCATGCTACTAAAGATGACATCTCTCAACTTCTCAAGTGTATAAATAATGTGTCATCTTCAATGGGTAACTTAGCCTCGAGATTTGAAGAAGAGAGAGCTCAAACCAATTCTAAATTTTCTGATATTGGGACTAAGTTTGACACAATCTTCAACAAATTGGAGTTGTTGGATTCTAATAATGCTAACCTTACTTTATTTGTCACTCAAATGTCCGATAGCCTCAATGAGCAGCAAGCTAAAAGTGGACAAGGGTTGCCTTCCAACACTGTGATCAATCCTAAGGATGTACATGCTATCTCTTTGAGGAGTGGTAAACAAGTCTGATTTGAAGAACATGTTGAGAGTTTCAAATCTGGAATGCATTCTAGTGATAGGCACAATGAAGAGGTTGAGGTTCCATTGCAACCACAAGTGGAAGATATTGATGGTAGTAATGATTATGATCAAAGGACTCACCCTGCTATTGGAAAATCTGAGAGTATGGTTGAACAGAAGCTTCTACAAAGGCATTCTTCTCCAAATTCAAATATGGATAGCAAGCAAGGAGTGTCAACTTCAACAAATGCTAAGGTACTTGACCCTTCAACTTCTTCTTCTTCAAGCAAAGGGGAAGGTAAAAAGGTAAATCTCTCTGAAATTCCATTTCCTAATTCATATGTGCTTAGCAAAAAGGTTTCAAATGAAAAGAAATTTCTTGATATGATGGATATTTTCAGTAAGATTGAAGTTAATTTGCCTTTGCTTGATGTGTTAAAAGGAATGCCTGCTTGTGCTAAATTCTTGAAAGATTTGTGTACCCAAAAGCGTAGGTGTAAACCCAATGAGTATGTTCAGTTAAGTCCTAGTGTGTCTGCTATGTTTAAACCCCATCTCTCAATTAAGTGTAAAGACCCTGGCTCATTCACTGTTCTATGTACTATAGGTACCATGCCTTTTAGTAATGCTCTTCTTGATCTAGGAGCTGCTATAAACGTCATGCCCAACTCTGTTTACACCTCTCTTGGCCTCACAAACATCAAATCCACAAGTGTCATCCTACAACTAGCTGATCGTAACACTAGGAAACCTCATGGCTTATTGGAAGACATCTTAGTCAAGGTCAAAGACTTAGTGTTTCCTGCTGATTTTTATGTCCTAGACATGTCTATTGAGGTCTCAGTTAAGGAACCATTAATTTTGGGTAGGCCTTTCATGCGCACAGCTAATACTATTATTAGCATGAAGGATGGGTACATAACTATGGAAGTAGGTGATCATGTCATTCGGTTCAATTTTTATAAAGCTATGAATCCCCCATTTGAGGACTACTCCCTTCTTGGCTTGAATGAGATTGATTTGGCCTTGGAAGAGGCAATTGATGAGTCTGCTTTCTCATTGTGTGTGAAAAACGATTGTCATGATGATGTATGTGCTACCATTGGTTCAAATTCTTCTCCCTCTATTGATTGTGATGATGATGTGTGTAGTATTGATTGCATGTCAATTGATAGCTCACTTTCCACTTCCAATCCTTTTATTTTTTATTTTTCTAACTTTGGTAGTACTATATCTTCATTTGATAGTTATCATGGTGTTGGGAAAGAATTATTATGTAGCTTTACAGAATTTGAGAATGTTAGTGAAGTAGATTCCACTTTTGGAAGTGAAGCAACATCCATTAGAACTAAATCTGCTCCTATAGACACAAGTGGAGTCATTGTTGAAGATAAGGAAAGAAATCAATGTGCTACTGATGGCACAACTGCAATTCATGGGTTTAAGCTTCACATTCCTCCATCTTACAAGTTTCAGACTTCTCCTAACCTCAAGGATGATTGTGTGGGTAACCTCATTTCTTTCCAATTATTGAAATACTTACATTCTTCTTTTGGTGATGAACTTAGCAGGTCAAAAGTCATAAATTTCTTTGCTAAAAATTTTGGAAATAATGGACAACCACATGTCAAGACTACAACAGGGGAGAAACTCAGTTCTAATCAATTACTACAATGTTGCATACCATTTCATGATGCTACTTCTCATATATTTCACTCTTTGAATGATGTAGGTGGTAGTCCAAGTTGCTTTGTGGATGAGCCACAATCTCAATCCATATCTGAACAAGGGGGACATACTTCCAATCCAACAATTATTGAGGATTCTCATAAGAAAGGGAAGTTTCTTGGTGCACTTGAGTTGAAAGAACTTTTACCTTCAATTGTGCAACCCCTTGAACTTGATTTGAAACCCCTTCCCCCTAACTTGAAGTATGCTTTTCTTGCTGAACATGATCAATTACCTGTCATTATCTCTAGTTCCTTAAGTACATCTGAGGAGTTGAGTTTACTCCATGTGTTGAAGAAACACAAGAGGGTAATAGGGTGGACTTTAGGTGACATTCCAGGTATTAACCCAACTGTGTGCACCCACAAAATACTTTTGAATGAGGGTTCTAAACCTGTGAGACAGCCTCAACGTAGACTCAACCCTCTCATCTTAGATGTAGTTAAGAAGCAGGTCACCAAACTCTTGAGTGTAGGGATCATATATCCTATTTCAGATAGTGAGTTGGTTAGTCCGGTCTAAGTTGTTCCAAAAAAGAGTGGAATAACTGTTGTACGAAATGAGAAGAACGAACTCATTTCAATAAGAGTCTAAAACTCTTGGAGAGTTTGTATAGATTTTAGAAAGTTGAATGAAGCAACTAGAAAGGACCACTTCCCCCTCTCCTTTATAGATCAGATGCTAGAAAGATTGGCATGTAAATCACATTATTGTTTCCTTAATGGTTTTTCTAGTTATTTTTAGGTTTCTATTGCACCAGAAGATCAGGAAAAGATAACATTTACATGTCCATTTGGGACGTTTGCATACCGAAGAATGCCTTTTGGGTTATGCAACGCTCCTGGGACATTTCAAAGATGCATGCTCTCCATTTTTAGTGACTTACTTGAAAAAGGTATTGAGGTATTTATGAATGATTTTTCTATATATGGGAATTCTTTTGAGGAATGTTTGCTGAATTTGGAGAGAGCATTAGAAAAGTGTGTGCAAAAGAACCTTGTGCTAAATTTTGAGAAATGCCACTTCATGGTAGATCAAGGAATAGTCTTAGGCCACTTTATAAGTAAGAGGGGTATAGAAGTTGACAAATCTAAAATTGAAGTAATTTCATCTCTTCCTTATCCCTCTAACTTATGAGAACTTAGATCTTTCTTGGGGCATGCTGGGTTTTATAGAAGATTTATTAAGGATTTTAGTAAAATAGCTTGTCCCCTATCTAAGCTTCTTCAAAAGGATATGGATTTCATCTTTGATGATGCATGCAAATTGGCTTTTGATGAAATTAAGTCTAGACTCATTTCTCCACCTATACTCATTGCTCCTAATTAGGATCTTGATTTTTAGCTTTGTTTTGATGCTTCCAATAGTGCTGTTGGTGCAGTTCTAGGTCAGAAAATTGGTAAGACCTCTTGTGTTATTGCGTATGCTTCGAAAACATTGGATAAGGCTCAAATCAATTACACTACCATAGAGAAAGAGCTCTTTTCCATTGTTTTTGCACTTGAGAAGTTTAGGTCTTATCTAGTGAATTCTAAAGTGATTATCTATTCTGATCATTTTACTGTCAAATTCTTATCTAGGAAGACTCATACTAAGCCTCGGTTACTAAGGTGGATGCTACTACTTCAAGAATTTAACACAGAGTTTAGGGACAAAGCAGGTGCAAAAAATCTTGTTACTGATCATCAAGCCACTTGGCCCTTGCTACACAGGGAGTACTTGATGCTGAAGTTACTTGTGATGGTTTTCCTGATGCCCATCTCCTTGCTATTACACTTCATGACCCATGGTTTGCTCATATTGTGAATTATCTTGCTGCTGGAGTGTTACCTCATTCTTTGACTCGTTTTCAGAAACAGAAGCTGAAACATGAATCTCAATACTATTTGTGGGATCCTCCTTACTTATGGCGGCATTGTAGTGATCAAGTCATTAGGAGATGTGTGCCAGATGATGAAATTTCATCTGTTATAACATCTTGTCATTCTTTATTGTGTGGTGGTCACTTTGGGGCAAAGAGAACTGCTAGGAAAATCTTAGATTGTGTTTTATATTGGCCTAGCCTCTTTAAGGATTGTTATGCTTTTTGTAAAACTTGTTATGCATGCCAGCGTTTTGGGGGTTTATCTAGAAAGCATGAAATGCCACAACAACCCATGTTGTTTTGTCAAGTTTTTGATGTTTGGGGCATTGATTTTATGGGTCTATTTCCTGTATCTATGATATTTGTACATTTTGTTGGCTGTTGATTACCTTACAAGGTGGACTGAGGCAATTCCTACAAGGAAGGATGATGCCTCTACTGTTATTAAATTCCTACGTACTCATATCTTTTATAGGTTTGGTGTGCCAAGAGCAATTGTGAGTGATCGTGGCTCACATTTTTACAACAAATTGATGGACAACTTACTATCCAAGTATGGTGTTCTCCACAAGACTTCTACCCCATACCATCCACAGACAAATGGGCTAGCTGAGGTGTCTAATAAGGAAATCAAGTATATCTTAGAGCGAATTGTCAAGCCAAGTAGAAAATATTGGAGTCTCCGGTTGGATGATGCTCTTTGGGCATATCGTACAGCTTTTAAAACTCCCATTGGCATGTCTCCTTTCCGGTTAGTCTTTAGTAAGGGTTGTCATCTACCTGTTGAGCTAGAGCATAGAGCTTACTGGGCTGTAAAGACTTGTAATATGGATCTTCAAGGTTCTGCTGAGGAAAGGATGCTTGAGATACAAGAGTTAGAAGAGTTGAGGTTGGATCATATGAAAGTTCTCGTATCTATAACGAAAAATCCAAATTGATTCATGATCAAGGCATCTTACGGAAGCAATTTTATGAAGGAGAGAAATTACTTATGTTCAAGGCAAGATTCAAGCTAAAAATGGGAAGCTTAAAACCAAATGGCAAGGTCCCTACAAAGTGGTCAAGGTGCATAGCTTTGGGTTAATAGTGCTTGAAGATCCCGCAAGTGGTGCAAAGTTTCAAGTGAATGGTCACTTGTTGAAGCACTACTATGCTAGTCATCAACCACCATAATGCACATGGTAGTCTCTTTCCTTACCTTGTTCCTTGTTTTATTTGGTGATCTATACTATTGAATGAGTGTGGGGGAGGGACTAACCAGTAGTAAAAATTTGTTAGATTGCATTTTTCAATTGAATAAACACCATTGTGAATCATACTCTTGTGCTTAACCTTATCCTACACTACCCTTTTCTCTTATCCTTATGCCTAATTTCTGAAAATTATTTCCACTTATGTCTTGTCCTCTCTCTCTCCTTGTGACGATGATGTGTTGTGCTTCAATCTTGCATTGGACTTCACAACATTCACTTCACCCAAGAGATAAGTGCGTCTAGGTTCTTTGTTTTTATGCATTACATTGAGGGCAATGTAAGGATTGAGTGTGGGGGAGTATGTGTTATTCTCATGAGAATTTACTGTGATATCATATGCCTCTATCTCTTGCTTGTGTCCTCTGTTGTTTCTGGTCCAATTCACTGAGATTTTTGAAGCCTTTAGTCATGATCAAGTATCTCAATTACACTTAGTTGGATTCATGGTTGAAACTTGTTTTGAATTAGTGAATTGCCACAAAATTCAAGTGTTTTAATGATGCACGATTTAATTTTGATGAGTTTTTTAGGAAACAAAAAGCCTAGTTGGAAGGTATTTTGGGCTTAATTGTTCATTTCATTGTGTAATTCATCTACTTAGATTATTGCTCTCTAGAACTTGTTTTATTTCTTGCTTGAGGCTACATTTTGCAATGGTATAGATAGAGATGACATTGGCATTCATTTCATCACCCATTTACCCAAACACAGACCATTTACCATTTACCTTTGTTTAGCCCCTTGAACCCTTCACTTTCATTTCCATTTCATTATACAAATGCTATGTTTGCATCCTTTATCAAGTTCTTATTAGCACTATTGAAAAAAAAGGAGTACTATTATATATTAGAAAAGGAAAAGAAAAAAAAAACATACCATGTGAATAGTCAAAAGAAAGAAAAAACAAGAAGAGAAAAAGTGTAAAGAAAAAAAAATCAAATCAAAGAAAGAAATAAATTCACAATGGTGAAATATGTGAATTAAGTTTAGTTTTATAGTGCTAAGAGATCTAGAAAATTATTTGGTGCAAGCATAGTGTTTGTTACATTTTCCATCATTTGACCTATTCAACATTACAACCCTACAAAGTCCTTTGGATTTATTTATGCCATTGTTGCAAGTAATGGAGAGCCTAGAAATACTACAAGCCTATGGTAGAGTGTGGTTAAAGTGGATGTGAGTGAAACACTACCTTATATGAGAGAAGAGTGCAAACACTTGTCCTAGTTAAGGTTTCCAATTAAGCTCATTGTAATTAAACATTGCATTGATTTAACTACTTCAATTTTTGGTATGTTCATTGAATTGATAGGAGGATACCTTGTTATTTGACTAAGTGTGATTCTTGAAGCTTGATCTTGCCTATCTTTTCAACTTTCATCCCTCTCTTCCTATTGTGAGTTTAATGTTTTGCTCAGGAGTGCAAAAGCTTAAGTGTGGGGGAATTGATAGAGCTCAATATTTATATATTTTTATTAATTAATCTTAGGCTTTTGTGGAACTTAATTGAATATTTTGGGCATAATCAAGTGTTAATGTGAGACTTTAGAGAAAGGATAATTTGAGAATTAAAGTGGTTAACTTGTTATATTTTTAATCAATATTGGTTATCCTCATTATTCTTTAATTGTGAACAAAAGATATTATATTTGAGAATCTAATTTTGTAAGTGATGACATGGTGCAACTTATTTAACCTAAAGACAATTAAAGAATTGGAGGAAGAGGTGGCTGAATTAGTTAGGAAAAGAGCTGGACTGGTTTGATAAATGGGAATAATTGAGGGCTTGGAGAATTGAAAGAAAAAGAAAAGGAAGCCGACATTGTGGACCAAAAATGGGAATTGAAGAAAGAGAAGAATTGGCGTGAACATGAGGCTCTGGACCAAATTGAATAATAGCTAGAGAATTGAAATGCATTCAAGAGAGGGCTGACCGAGTTGACTAAAGGAGGAGTTGGATTGAATTAAATGAAACACCAAATAGAGGAGCTGGACCAATTTGAGAAGTGGGCCGAAATTGTTGAATGAAAAATGGGATCGTTGAATTAAAAACATACTGGACCGTGAAGGAAGAAATGAAGAAAGGAAAGTGTGGGCCGAAAGGGGAGCATGAAGTGGAAGAGAGATTGGAGAGAAAAAGGGGACCACGTGAGAAAAGGGAGTAGCACCTAATGAGATAATAAAAGGTTTGGCGGCTTGAAAGAGGGGGGTAGCACACAATGGAATAAAGAAGAGAGGAGCGGCTGTGTGTGTGAGGGGGAGCACCGAAAAGAGGAAGAGGCTGCTGTGTAAAAGGGGAGGCATCGAATGAATGAAAAGAAAGTCAGTTTTGGCGGCTGCAAAAGGGAAGAGGACATGATGGAATTGAAGAGAAGAGGGTGCGGCTGTGTATGAGCAGCCGAAACTTTTGACCAACAAAACAAATGCAGATTTGAAAAGAATTGAAGGGGGCAGCTTTGAAGAAAAAAAAAAGGAACCGAATGTGAAAGGGAGGTGTTGCACTTGAAGTAATAGCATGTGTGGCGGCTGCAACAATTAGAAGGGAAAAGGAGACGCAAGCATTCTCTATGGCTCATATCTTCAACACTCTTCAAGCTTTATTTTCTTTCTCTTCCTCCATGAGTAGCTAAGCTTTGGTGATTTCCTTGAGTTAGGTAATAGTTTGAGCTTCTAAACTTCAATGGAATTCCTTTAAGCTCTCTTTTTAGTTCATGACTATATAGCTTGGTTAGAATACTAAGCTAAAAGCAAACTCAAAGTAGCCTAACTACCCTAAGTTGGCTAACTTCACCCTTAAGGTTCTACTTAATTACCTAATGCCATTACATTTTTCATTTTCACCCTTATTCTCAATTCTGCCAACTTTTCTATCAACTTCAAAAATTCACCATTAATTCTAGGAAACCCCAAATTAATTGGTTCTAAATTCTATGTAAATCTCTCTTAGTATACTTTCACACAAAAATACTCAGTTCTAGCCATTATAGCCACAAAATTATGAGAATTACGCCAAGCCCAACTTGTTCCAGATTCCATTCTAGAAACAGGACATAATTTTGAAAAATCATATCTAATTGTACATATGTCCAATTGTGATGATTCTAAAGGCTATGTGACTGCTAATACGTCTAGTTTCATGGAAAAATATAGTTATTACACTTTTGGACTCATGTAAATACAGTATCTCACTTAATTTTTCACTGCCCTAAGAATTCTCTAGTTTTTCAGACCAAACTTTAAAAATTCATAACTCCCAGCACACACATCCAAATGACACAAATCATATATCAATTTAAAACTTGACATGTCTACTATTAGGTGGGGAAGTTTCATAATTTTTGGACATCATTTACATATTTAAAAACATCATGCAAACTAACTGCCCTGCACATAACACACCAGCAGCATTTTCGGTTTTGCAATATATATTTCCAATGGTCCATAATTACAACCAAATCTATTCCCCACACATTTTTGCATTCTAAACACAATGGTAATGTCAAAATCATCAAAATTATAAAGCTTCAACCTCTTAAGCGCTGACCAAACAGACCCCTTTTAACAAAAATCTCCAAAACAAAATGTTGTCAAACAACTTGATCCAGTATCATCATAAATCATCATCTAACGACAAATACACAATTAAACCATGATTAAACCTCCAAAAACACCCCCAGTCTAAATTTTGAACAGTACCCACCTTCAAGAATACTCATCCAAACAACAATCCAATCGGTTCAAACGAAGCCTATACTTACCTCTATGTGTTTCCGTAAGTTGTTCAGAAATCCAGCAGTATTCCGGCAAGTGAATAACACCAAACACCTCTAAATGAAAATCTAGAACTGTAGGAATGAAGCTTGTGATGAGTAGAAGAAGGTTCGTAAAGAGTATTTTTAGAGGAAACGGCATTTCAACAAGTCAGGGAAAGTTATTGTTTACTCTTTCTCTCTCCTTTTCTAATTTCTCTCAATTTTCTCTGACTTTTTTCTTTTTTTTGTGAGGGCTGGCTGAAATTATAGGCTAAGAGGGAGTTATGAAAAGGTTATGACATGTGTCAAATTCCTGTGGTGCCATTTATCAGGTGATATAGTGGTTCAGTGACACGTGTTACTTGCTTTAATAAAGTAGGTCCCGCCTCTTTTCTCAGGCTTTTAGCCATTCCACTTGTCAGGGAAAGTAAGAGTCAGTGTTCAGGAAAGTTAGTCGAGTGACGGGGTTAGAGACTGGTGGATTTCCCCTGCTTGGGGTGAGGTGGCACCCTCTAGTGGTGACAACTTAAAATGTAAAGTACTTCATCATCATTCGGGAATAGGTGTCATGCTCCTATTTAGCCAACACATAAAGTAAAAAGTAACATCATCATTTGGGGACATGTGTGACTTGGAGATTGCACCAACACAAAGTCAAAAAACACTTTTTATCCTTCCACCATAAGATGGCATCATATGTCCACTTTATCAGGGGAAGAAAAGTCAGGGGATTTCCCCTAGTCCACCTATAAGGTGTCATTTTTTGTGGTCCCCACATAAAGTAAAATTAATTTATTTAATTATTACTTTATTTATTTGACTAATAGAATTTTGACAAATGTCCATTTTATTGGAAAATGGCACCACATACACATATACTTAGCACCTGTAAGCTTCATTCGACTAATTATATTTACAAGCAATACTAGGTGTTCACATGTTAGTATGTTACAAGATGAGTTTTGAAAATTCTCATTTAGGTCAGTAATTGCATCTAGCAGATATTTTGCAATATTTTATGAATGCAACATTTGATGAACTTCTAGTTTATATTATTATATTTGAGGATCTACATTTGATGCATTTAATATATTCTCTTTTCCACCCATTCATGTTCTCCCCCTCATACTGGGAATATTTTGTCAAATGACAATAAACTAATCATGCAATATAATTCTCCTAAATCCATTTGTCTCTTTAGGAAACATCATTTTGATCCATTTTAAGACAAACAAGAATGAGAAGGTTCTTACCCAACATGCATCCCAACTTTCTTTGAATATTCATCTATGTGCATTATTGTGGTGGAATAATAAAAATAGATATTACGCATTCTAAGATGAAAAATGTTTAGCTCTTGACCAAAAGCCAATTATAATGGGAGAATATAAGACCTTGCTAGCTTGATGCATTTATACGCTATAATATATAAAATCAATCATCCCCACACTAAAATGGAAATTGTTTTCTTATAAATTTTATCTAACTACTTATGGAGGCTTTGATAAATAATTTTGCTAGATAGCTCTATCATATATGCTTTTACTAAGCATACGACCATTGAAAATTAGAGGAACAATCACTAACAATTTTAATGGAAATTATATTGGTGGCATAATCTATGACTTGTGCACTCAATGTAATTATTTGAACAAATTTGCAAACTTCAAGATACAAGTTGATCATAAACACCCATGGGACCATTGTATAGATGCATCTCTCATTCATAAAATACTAATCTGGTCAACATGGTGTCTATATGGGCTCATATATATTTGATACATTACAAATCTTCAAGATCCGATATCAGCTACAACTAGTGATGTTGTCATATTTAATTCTTTTGAGAACAAGTACCACATTAAAGTCTTTGAATTATGTTCCATTTATAAAGAATCTTTTGGTTTTTTTAATAAATGTTTGCATATTCTTCATAATATTTTGCATCATTATGGTCCAGGATGATATAACTGATCGTGTCAAACAATACATGCATAAACTTTAGGTTTATTGTAATATTATTCTCAATCATCAATTAACTTCTAGCTATGATGTCATATTTATTTTTGTCAACAATTCATATGAAATATGCCATCAATCATAGATTGTATTTCATGGATAATAACCATGATGTAGCTCTTCTAGTGCATTTTCTTTTCATAATTCACACAATAGGAAGAACTCGTGCACCCATTATAATCAGGAAGAGTCAAACTCACAACCTTTTGTTTAAGACAAGACTTAAGTAAGTGCTAAGTGTTATTGGTAAACTTTAGGTTTACGTTGCTAAATTTCTAGTTTACAATATGTATTTCAATTGTACTTATGAATGTTTAGTACAAGCCAAACTTTTTTGTTATGCATTTTCTGCAAGAAACTGAATTGAAAATATCACGATATTCCTAATTATTTGTAGTTGTTATTTCTATATGGCATCCATTTTTACGGATATCCTTGAAACTTAACAAATTTCTTTTAGACTTGGTAGAATAAAATGCGTTATCTGTAACACCTTACTTCTGTAATCGATCAGATGAGTTTTATGTAGTGAATTCAAACCATGAAGTGATAGTTATTTATAAAGTTATTTCAATTCCCAACCTCAACACAGGATTCGAACTTGTAGTTGAGTGGGTTTTTCAGAAAATTTCAAAATCTTGCGGAAGTGTCATTCAGTGGTTCGCAACTTCATTACTACTGATTAATTCTTATCTTTACTTAATTCAATCAGAGTGATTCTTTGCTCATTTTTATGTGCAGAAGGTTTTTTAACTAATGGGTTCGTACCGCACGATTACCCATTCCTAGTTCAATTATTGCACTTCGATAATTAATTCATTCGTCATGAGGGTTATACAGTTAACCATTGCAAATTTATTAATTTACATAATGGACTAGTGCATGAATAATTATTCTCTTCTTCATTATGACTTCTTTCTTGGTACATCATCCTGTACTCCTCTTCTGTGCTCAGCTGCCTATATGGTTGGGTGAGGGAGAGTGAGATTCAAGAGAATCTCAGTAGCAAACTCTGCTAACTAGGAATACAAGATTCAAGCTTAATGCATGACATGCTTACTTATATAAATTTATACTAGTATAATGACATACTTGCATGCTCAATGCTTTACACATTACACCTATGGCCAAAGCATAAATAAAAATATAGCTTCAATCATTTATACATGCTTCCTACCATTCATCAAAGTAATTAAATACATCAATACATAAGCATACTTATCAAGTAAATGCAAGTCAAGGAAAGTTATACTACCTTCTATCTTCAAGTTCTCTTCTTGTACCTTTTCTTCCAACAATTGAAGTTGTTTAGAAATTCTCCCATTCTTCTTCCTTATCATCTCATGGCCCTAGATAAATGGTTATATTATTAGAGCCATGATAAATAAATGTCCAATGGGCTACTTTAGCCTCTAGGACTTGTCTTTATTCTTTAGGCCCATACTTGTCCAAAATTTTAATAACCCAAGACACTTTGATTGGTTAACTTTAAAGTTAACACATTAGACCCAATGGGTATTTAATGGGCCCATACAACTTTATGGGCTTTACTTAACTATTGAAGTTTAAATTAATTACCAATTATCCTTATTTTCTTATTTTCGCCTAATTACCAAAATCTGCTAGAATTTTCAATAATCTTTGAAAATTCATAACTTTGTCTAGGAAACTCCAATTGCGATGATATTAAAGGCTATATGACCCCTAATCAGTCTAGTTTCAGGGGAAAATATAGCCATTACACTTCTGGACGCACATCAATACAGTATATCACTTAATTGATCACTTCCCCTAAAATTCGCCAGTTTTTCAGACCAAATTTTGGAAATTCATAATTAATTCTACAAAAATCCAAATGGGTTGATTACAGGTTCTATAAAAAACTCTTTAAGTCCTATTTTAGTGAAAAATACCACAGAGCAATGATTACAACCACACATTTTCTAGAAATTCCTCAAACTCAAACTGCCACAGATTTTATTCCAGAATCAAGGTCAAACTTTGAAAAATCATAACTTTCAATATACTAGTCCAAATGGCTCATATTACTTATCCAATTAAAGCCCAGGATGTCTACTTTACTCCTATAAAATTTTGTAGCATTTGGACTAAGTTTGACTGATGAAAACACATTGCAAGTTCTCTGCCTCCAGAAAATAAATTCAGGTAGACTTCACACAAACTTCCAAAATAATCATAAATCATCATTTAACTATGAACACATGATTCAACCTTAAAAATACCCCATGGATGAAATATGAATAGTACCCTACCCTCATAAAAACTCATCCAAACAACAAATCAATCAGTTCAAAATGAAGCCCACACTTACGTGTATGAGTTTTCGCAACTGGTTCGGAAATCCGGTAGTACTTTGGCAACGAGATGGCACCAAACACCTCCAAATGAAAATCTAAAACTGTAGAAATGAAGCTTGGGATGAGTAGAAGAAGGTTTGTGAAAGGATTTTGGGAGAAAACGTCGATTCGGAGGTGAAATCGACTCTGGAGCTCAAAAACGGTTACTATTCCTCCTCCTTCTCTCTTCTTTCTATTTTGTGTGATTTTTTTCTCTCTTTTCTCTTTCCTTTCTTGGCTACCTGAAATGGCATTCAAAGGGGAGGGAAGGGTTGAGATTTGATCTTGCAATTTGATCTTCCCTTAGATTGCCAAGTGTCACAAGATTAGAGTGCAAGATTCCATGTGTCTAAAAGGCAATTGGTCTCCTTTTTCTCTCTCCTTAGTGGCACCTTCTTCTAGTCAAGGGAAACAAAGACTAATGAATTCCCCTGACTCCTAGATACGATGCTCAAAAAAGTTAATTGGGGGATCGGTGAATTCCCCTGACTTCAACACCATGTGTCACCGTCTTGGAATGCCAACCAAAAGGGCAAGAAGGACATCTCATGATGAAAGGACAAGTGTCACCTTCCAATTGTGCCAACACAAAAGTGTGAATAGTGTTTGTCATAATGATGTGTATTTTGATGACAAGTGTCATCTTCTTAGTCATCCAATACAAAAGTTGAGTCATTATTACTCATCATGACTTACTTTATTAAAGGTACTTTAATAAAGTTACTTTATCGGTGTCTACTCGGATTTCTACTCGAGATCGTGACACGCATATTGAGGCTCACCAAATGATGCCAGGTCAGAATGTATGTGTATGGCCCCACTTGGTGCCATATACCAGTGTCTACCTCTAAAACGCAGGGTACACATGTCTACCCTGAAAATGTCATGTGCACACCTATACCAGTATATTTTGCTCAACCAATTAGTCTTATACCTCATCACATAGTTGGGTGGCATCTTTCTACTAACTTAATGCACCGTATATGTGTCCTATGTGCATCTAAACTGACACTTTAATCTTACTGCCTATGTATATTAGGCTCATTGCCCGGTAGGGCCAGATCACATGGTCCCTTAGAGTCTTTCTATCTTTCGACATTCTTGGGACTCTTCCCGAATAAGGATTCATCAAATGCACTATAATCTCACGAGTTTGATCTAGACACTTGTGAAGCCTTTACAATTCTCGCACTAAGATAAGGACTCCCCCTTACACACTGTAAGGATACAATCTATTTCCCATTCAATATTCCCCAATCTTGAGTAACTCTCATAAAGATAGAATGATTATAATGAAAGCATACTTCTCTCTATTTCAAATAGATAATGATTAACACTGAAGTACAAGATGGGAGTATGATTACAAAGCTTCGGTCGGGTAAGATTCAGAGTATTGACATATCGACATTGTAGGCATAGGCTCTCTTTTTCTATTTTGAATGATCTTCTATTTATAGTTGATGAAGATCGATGACCGTTGAGCTTTTCTTCTCCCCGTTGAGGCTTATAAAATATGATCGTTGAACTATCCATTGAAATCTTCTGACACAAAATTGCTTTTTCCAATTTGTATGTTAATCGTTGTTTGACTACCTGGAAAATACATAAGCACTAATATATAGAAGAGTTAGAGTGATTAGAAACAAGAAAAACAAGTTACATAATCATTCCAATGATTTTTAGAAGTTACAAAGTGATGCTCTAGAAAACTTAGTTATTTGAATAATATCATCCATATTCGAATATCTTTGATGATTTTGAAATGTATTCAGAAAACCTTTATTGTATTTGAATAGAAGAACTCAGTTTCTATTAAAGTATATTCGAATAACATCATTTGTATTTGAATAGCTTGGCCTTTATTTGAATAATCTTTTCCTTATTCAAATTGTTGGAAATTGTGCCTTAAGGGCCAATCATTGTACTTTGAACATTATTATTTCAATGAAATTTCTCCATTCTGTTATCATATTATTTGCATGTTAACTGTGATAATTGTATCCTTGGATAATTCATAAAGATTGTCCTAAAATGTCCCTGGTCGGTCATCTATGTGGGAGCAGGGTGAAACAAGATCAGTATGACTTTGATAAGATATGGAGATACGAATCAAAGTCTTAGGCACTTGTAAGAGTACAAGGTGCTGGACCGACCTACTATGAGAAAGCTACATGGATCAAGTCATAAGCTGTTCTTATGTATAACCACGTCACAATGCCCTTAGACCTAAGGTCATCATGGATTCCTACATGAGAGTTGCTAAGCTTTGAACTAGTCAAAAGTCACTTTTGACCGGGTGATGATAAAGGCTACGATCGGGCTTGGTGGTTTTTCATGCAGAGGAATATGAATGATCAAGATGGAATTTGTCCCTCACATTAGTAGAGAGATATTACTGGGCCCCTCGATGAGTGAGTCTAAGAAATGTGTGGCCATACTATGATGGAAAGGAGTTTCCGTCTCTATTATCAGGCTACTTAGGAATCGAGAAAGTAATGGTCAGGAACAAGAGGATGACATTATCCATGCCTTATCTTTGATCGATATATCGTGTGACAAAAGGGACGTGACATGGTTGTATAACAGGTTGCATCGTGATAACGATCCCCATATGAATTGGGTAGTCATAATGTCTTGCTAAAGGCCGCTTGCGACTTTTGGGTTAGTATAGTTATTGGCCCACTGCCAACTTCATATGGACCTACTGGGTCACACACAAGAATGGCCCAACACGAGATAATATTTAATTTAGGGTGGACGAATTTTATATATATATATATAATATAAAATTCATTAATAATATTATATAGATATATATTTTCGAAATATATATATCTTATATATATATATACATATGTGTGTGTGTGTGTGTGTATATATTATATAATATTATTATATTGTGTTAGTTTTAAATTTAATTTATTAAGATATATTAAATTTAATAACTAACATGATAGAGATATAGTATCTCAGATTTAATTTATGAAGATAAATTAAATCTAATGGCTCTTTATTTGGATTAAATAAATAAGTTAAATTAAAACTGTTGGGTAGATTTAATTTAAACTGAATTTATTTAATTAGCTCATCAAGATAATTAATAGTTAATTAATTTTGAAATTATTGATGATTAATTTTAAAATTTGAAAATAGCCCTCATAGGTTATAAACTTGATAGAGCAGATATATTGATATGCACATGAGAATTGAGAGCCGCAAGGGAAACCCTAGGAGACATTAGAGGCGCTAGCACGCAGTCTCGGTTGGAGAGCATTCGTCTGGATACTGGTAGAGGGAGCGGACCTAACGTGTGGGCTCCTAGAGATCGTGAAAACCCTGAATTATAAAAGGTATGAATCCTTCCAACTTGGTTTAAACGCCGTTGATAGATCCTCGATTAGGATTGGTAAAATTTTAAAATTCTTCCACTGTGCCTGCCGATCCTAACACAAATAACATTCTTTGTAAAAAACTTGGCTTTATTCCGATAAGCTTTTCCTCATTCGAATAAGCTCCTTTGATATATGAATAATCATATTTGAATACGTTTTCCTTTATTCAAATAATATCCTTTGTATTCGAATTGCATTCTTTGGAAAACAAGTGATCTTATTCGAATAGAACCATTTTTATTCAAATAATATTCTTTGATAATGAACTTTCATTTTCGAATAAACCAACCCTTATTCAAGTAGCCACTCCAAAAACTAGGTGATGTTATTTGAATATAACACCTTGTATTCAAATAACCATCATGAAAATGATTATCCTTATTCAAATACGTTAACCTCTATTCAAATAAGAATTTGAAATTGAATATGTGAAAAACATAGTTTCTTATTCGAATAACTCCCCTATTATTTGAATACACTTTGCTTAACCAGTAACTATTTATTCGAATAAAGATCTCCTATTCGAATAGCATTTCTGAAACTAAGGTATACCTGTATTCGAATAATCAGTACTCTATTCAAATAAACCTCTAGATCTAATAGGCATAAGTCTTTGAATATAACTCCAAATTTGGCAAATGACCTATCTCTAGAAAACTTTTCAAGTCTACTTTGTACAGCAATTGTAATCGATTCCAAATACATTGTATTCCAAAAGTTATGATCCAATTTGTAACATCTAGTCTGGAACACAACGTTGATTTCGAGCACCAAATTTCAAAATTCATATATCTTTCATCTAAACTCCTTTGAACTTGATTTTGGTGTCCATGTGTCATAGTTCGAGTCTAGTTTCATATGAATTAAATTTCATCTCAATCGGATGTGTAGTTTAAGAGATATGTCTAAAATACTAAACTTGTTCTGAAATACAGCGTTAATTTTGAGTGTTATCTTTCAAAATTTATATCTCTTTCATCTGAACTCCTTTTAACTTGATCTTGGTGTCTATTTATCGCATTGGAAATCTAGTTTCATATGAAATAAGTTTCCACTCAATCAGAGTTGTGGTTTGAGAGATATTACTAAATTATTGAACCTCCCTCATGCTGAATGAAATAGAGCTTACTCCTTTATTCAAATAAAACTGATTTTATACTGCTTTTATTCAAATAAAATAGTACTTATTTGAATAAAGTTGCTGTTATTCGAATAATACTACTCTTATTCAAATAAACTCCAATATTTTGAAAGAGCCATGCATTTTTAACTTCCGATTAATTCATTTCAACTTCCATTTTAGCATAACAACCTCCAATACCAAATCTAAAAACTTGAAGTTGGATATTCCCATTATATTTTGCAAGTTCTTATTTCTTCAATCTCTTCTCCTCTTCCTTTTTATCCTTTTTGATCATTCCCAATAATCAAACTAAACAACTTCCTTCTTTTCTTGATTTATCCCCATATTTAATAACTTCTATCTTCAATATCTTCTTAATCTTTTCTTCTTGATCAATTTCTATATTCCAACTTGATATCTTCTTTCTTTGCTTGACTAATCTACAAGATATTTTATGTTAAATATAGTAGTTAGTCAAAGTATAAATACATTATATAAACTTTTTGTTATTAACATTTCACATCTATATTTGATAATATCAAAACTAATCACATCTAACACCATCAATCAACGTGCATTGGGGAAAAAGACAAAATCTGTGAAAGATAGCGTACAAGGTGATAATATAAAAATATAAATAAATGTTGTAAATTCTTTTTTTTTTTTTTGGCCATGAAATATTTTAAATTCTTTAAAGTCATGAGATTTTATTTTTTTGGGACCAGAGAGATTTTATTTTTAAGCGTTATATTGTATCAGCTAATTTCATATAACCTTAACTAATCTAACATAATCAAATATTATATAATATAAATAATCAGATATAATCAATCAATCGTCCCTCAATGCACAATCTCCACTTCATTGCAAGCCAACTTTAAAATTAGGGAGAATGACAGATAGGTGATTTCGCAAATCCAGAAGTTGGGAATTCCTTATCACGTTTTGATATTTCCTAATCATCTTTTGATAGAAAAACCCATATGTCATTTTCAAATCTTTGGAGAATTTTTCTGTCATTCTCCCTTAAAATTATTATGCTAGAAAAAAAATTTAAAATTATTAAAAATTTTCATAATTATATATAAGTATTTTTAATTAAATTATATTATTTTAATTAAGATCGGTCTGACCTGAATTGACCTTAATCCAACCCATTGAACCTTAAACCACTGCCTCAATTGGTTTAATGCCTGATCTGATTTTTTGTTCCTTAGTATTTATAGTATATTATGACATTTATTCATAAATAAGTATTATATATGCAATTAACAATTATAAAATAAAGGGTTAATACAACCCTTGATCCTTATAATTTATCCTCATTTTGGTTTTAGTTCTTGTAGTTTGAAATAGTGGGTTTTGGTCTCTCAAACTCAAATTTGGTTCCGTCTAGAACATTAGTTCCTATAATTTAAGAAGAGCCTTAATGATGTTAAGTATGATGATGTGACACTAACACCATGAATTATGTTGACATGGTTTGTTGACTTAGCAAGTTGACTATGTTCCCTTTAACTTATGTGGATAAGTGATAAAAAAGGGAATTAGAAGGTTAGAGCGCAATGCACAAAGTTCTGTGTATGCAACTATGGCCTCTTTTTACTTCTCTGATTCATCCCCCTCCATCACAACCCTCCTTACTGCTTCCTCATCAAAATCTGATGAATCCAAGAGACTCACAAAGTAAAGATTTTGGAATTTGGGAATTGTACTAGCATCTTCTTGACTTTGACTCTTCCTCTTATTTCTTGTCAAAATAAGAGCTTTCTCTTGCCTTTCTCAAGCTCTGAGCTCTTTTCAACACAAACTCATGTTCTGTTTCAACTTCTCTGAGATCATCAAGTGTTTACAATAATAACTGCGGTCAAGAGTTGGAGACAATGGAAGAGCCAAAACCCCAATGGTTTAGTAGTAAGATCATGCTCCTCTTTGTAGTGAAACGCTGAAGACATGCGTCCGATTTCTTTTCCCTTTGGGTCTTGATTTTATTTGATAACGTATTCACATAAGCTAAAGACGGTCGGCTTGTCCAGTCATCAAGCCATGTCAGTATAATTAACAGTGTTAGTGTTACATCATCATATTTAACACTATTAAGGTCCTTATTAAATTATAGGGACTAACGTTTTAGACCGAAAGAAACTTAAGAGACCAAAACATGTTGTTTCAAACTACAAGAATCAAAACTAAAATGAAGGCAAACTACAAGGATCAAAATGTTGTATTAACCCTAAAATAAATAAACAAAAGTATGATATATAAAACATCTATGAAAATGAAACTATAAATAAACATCTATGGCTTCAAGCCATTTAATCTCAAGAAAGAAAATCAAAGCTATATATGGCTTTTAGCCATTTAATCTCAAGATGAAAAACTAAAATTATATGGCTTTTGGCCATTTAATCTAAAAAATCAAAACCATGGCTTCGGGCCATTTAATATAAAAATGAAAGTTATGTCTTATGGCATTTTAATAAGATAAAAAAGGTAAAAGTTGTACGGCTTCTGACCATATAATGTCAAAATAGGAAATCAAGGTCATATGGTTTCTAGACATACAATTTTATAATAAGAAATCAAGGCTATATGGCGATTGGCAATTTAATAAGATAGAATATAAAAGTTTAATTTATGGCCTCTCACCATATAATTTCAAATTAAAAATTAAAAGTATATAGCTCTTGACCATAAGATAGGGAATAAAAGTTGTGTGGCTTCTGGCCATATAATCTCAAAAAATAGGAAATAAAAATTACATGGTTTCTGGCTATTTTGTAATATAAAGTATAAATGTTATATGGCTAGTGGCTATATAATCTTAAATTAAGAAATAAAAATGACATCATATCCAAATAATGATGGAGTGAAAATTGAGCTAAAATAAAATTTAAACATTTTAACACAAACAAATGTTGCGATTTTGGGTCCTTTAAGTCTCAATGAAGTAGGTGACATGTCATCGCAAAAACAAATGTATTCTTCTTTCATCCCTTAATTCAACATCACAATCATGTAAATAAAAAAACAAAGTATATTGATTGATATACACTCGAAATACGTGAGTAATGCAAAATATGATGAAAGTTTGGGTGTATCAAATACATAACATATATGTTTCGTGCTGATAACGTGTTACAAAATAAAAGAGAAATGAGAAAGAGAGAATATAAGAGCAAGAGAAGGCAACTCTTATTCACTATTTTGGGTGTATCAAATATATAACAAATGCCTTTTATTTATAGGCACAACTCTCTAATCTATCGTTAATGTGATTCCATAATCAAAGAAAATAATGGAGGGGTAAATAGGAAATGTTGAGGATATGGACATCCACAAGAGAAATTATTATATGAACCTGGTTTGTCGGCTCATTTATAATCTAACAAATTAAAATACAACAACTCATGAGCTGATTTAACCTCTTGTAAATATTGGCTAATATATTAATAAAATTAAAATATTTTATAAGATTCAATTTTTTGTTACTTGTGAAATCTTAATTAAGGTATTCATTTTTTTAAAAAAATAAAAGTATGCAAGATATGAGCAACCAACTAATATTAATGTTAGCTGAATTGTTGTATTTTAACTAGTCATACCACAAACAATGTGGCAAACTAGATTCACACAACAATATCTCCATCAACAAATATTATATTCATATAACATGATAACATGATTGATTTTTGGGTTAAGGAGCAGATTTACCAATAAGGTTTTAAGGAAGGAGCGTATGACACAATTATATTTTAAAAAAAGTAAAAATACACATAAGGAATTAAAAGTGGAGCATCCTGCAAAAAACCGTTAAATTTGATCTAACACCGTTAGGGATTTTCGTTTTTTATAATTTAACGGCGTTAGGTCAAATTTAACGATTTTGTGTTGGATGGTCCACTTTTAATTCTTTATGTGTATTTTTGCCCCCTTTAAAACATAATTGTACCAGACACTCATTCCTTAAAACTTTGTTGGTAAATATGCTCCTTAACGCTTAATTTTTTCAAAAACATTTCATAAACAAATGAAAGAGAAAAAGATATTTAAATACCACTTGAACTTCAAAATCCCAAATTGGTTTTGTTGACAATAAGAGTAATATGATTAACAAAAAGAGTATAACAATTGACATCTAATTTTTTTTAGAAATCATTGATTTTGGATTTTAAAGTTCAAGTGGTATTTAAATACTTTTTTTCCTAAATAAAAAGGCAATCTTTATTTTTAAATTTTTTATTTCCATTTTATTCATTGGGAAAATCCCTATAAAATACCTTTGAAATAGGGAAATCCCTACACAGTACTCTGAAATCAAAAAATCTAGATCAGTCCCGCGTCAGTACGGATGAACAGTGCGGGCGGCGCCAAAAGATGATTTTGCCCTTCAACCCTCATTTTAGCCACTTCAAAAATAACAACACGCGGTTCTTAATTAACAACTCCGGATTCTTGATTAACAACTTTGTATTCTTGTTTCACAACTTCCTCATTTAAATTTCAATGCCAATAACAACACCTCTTTTTTTTATTAAAAACACGCTCTCTTAATTAACAACTCCGGATTTTTTATTAACAACTCCGTATTCTTGATTAACAACTTCATTTCATCTTTTTACTTTCACAATAACAACACCGGTGTTGTTATTAACAATACCATATTCTACATTAATAACTTCCATTTCTTGTTTCACAACTTCGTAATTTAAGTTTTGGGGCCAATAACAACACCTCTTTCTTTATTAACAACACCGTATTTTACATTTAACAATATTATATTTTTGAGATGTGAATATATGGAAGAATAAAGCAGAGTTGTTAATCAAAAATCCACAGTTGCTAATAACAAGACTAGAGCCGGTAATTCGGGCTGGGCTGGTGGGCCAGCCCGCCTTTTTAAACGGGTTCAGGCTGCCATTTGAAAATGGTCTCAGCCCGTTTAGCCCGCGGGTTGATGCAGGCCAGCACGGGCCCGCTTAATTTATTATTTTTTCTCAAATAACCTTGGTCCCTTGTCTCATTTCCTTTGATGATGTGTTTAATTAATTCCTCATACTTTTTATTTGACACTTATTTTCATATTATATTTATTTATTATACTATTATTAAATTTAAAAGAAATGTATTTATATAGTTTTGTGATGTAAATAGATGAAAAAAAGGAAAGTAAAAATGAAATTGATTTCATAACACAAATGTATAAAATAAAAGTGTGATATGAGCGGGTGAAAGAGAAAAAGAGGAAAAATTAAAAAAAAATTGGTGGGTTGGCGGGCTAAACGGGCTCGAGCTGGCTTCCCGTTTTACCGCTCTTAAACAAGACCGGTGTTGTTATTGTGAAAGTAAAAAGATGAAACTGGAGTTGTTAATCAAGAATCTGGAGTTGTTAATTAAGAACCACGTGTTGTTATCAATATATCATACATTTCTCTTCCTTTTTGTAGAGAGAGGAAACAACTGTTCATAAGCCAAAAAGCCAATGAACAGTTGTCAACTCCGTCTTGGGATTCATGTTTGAATCTATTTCAAATGCTGGGCATAATTCCCCATAATTCTTGCTTATGCTATTGAATCCTATGTGAAAACCAGTACTTACCTCATGGGCCCTACCTACCTCAAATGAAGACCAATGAGTTTTCAAATGCACAGCCCTTCCACAATTCTGCAGCTACCTTCGTCCTTTTTTCAAATTTCAAAAATTGGAATTTTGCACTCAAGTGATTGAGCGGGTAATTCAAATTCAAACATCCCACAAAGTTGTTTGATGATATATTTATATTCTCGAATCACCCTTACCCTCCATACATTTTCCTCAATTAAGAAGGACCTTGAGGCAGAGAAAAGGATACGACGGTGATACTTGGCTCTGCTTATAAACTTGCTGCTTTCAACTTCACGTTTTCAGATAAGAAGGTACGATGGAGGGAAGGTGCCTTTGTCGATTACAGAGGGGAATTGACATTGGCTTTTCAGCGTTTGCAGGTAAAGACCCTTCTTCTTCTTCTTCATCCACTGATATATACTTGATTATTCATGGATCATTTTGAATAGGTCAATGGGTTCGGTTTTAACGGGTATTTTTTTGGCAATGTTCCATCTAAATAGGAGGTAGTTTACTGTTCATGTACTAATGAAACTGAAGAAGAAGAGACTAAGGAAGAACTATCACGGAATCCACGTGTGAGTATTTTTTTCCCGATGTTGAATTTTTCACTTTACATTCTCTGATTTGTTTTTACTATCCTGCGATAATCAATATCAAGTAGCCAACCTCCCTTTTTCTTCCATTTGACATCATAAGTTTCTCCTTCATCCAAAGCATAAGTTCCTCTATTCTTGCAGCACATGACATGGCTTCGCGAAGTGACTTTGGGGGTTTGTGAGGGCATATTGGTGGTGAAAGTTGACAGAATCATCTGCAAGGAAGTCGTTTTAGAGCTTGCAGATAGTTACGGATCACATCAGGGTATTCCTATTGACCCCTGTTCAAAATATCTTCTACTGTCTTTGATTTTTTCTTGGATTTTAACAAATGATGTTTTAAAACATGCAAGGGTAATAAGGAGGTCCAGTTTGTCTATAATTTGTGTTCTCTGATTTTCTTTTTTGGTTTTCTTTTCGGATATAATATAAGCCATATGTATTTTGAAAAGCAAAAATAATTCATCTATAATTTGCGTTCTCTATTTTTTTTTTTTCCTTTAGTTTTCTTCATCTATACCCATCCTTCCTTTTCTCCTTTCCCTTTTAAGAAGCTGATTTCATACCTCTTGGAGAGACAATGGCAAAGATGATGGTGATGAAGCATAGGCAAGGAAGCAGGGGCCTTTTATTCGCAATAAACTCATCCTCCTTGTATGGCTGTCGGGGAAGTTTCCAGCTCCTTTTTCAAAAATAGAAGTCATCACTTTTGGAGATAGGGTGGTAATGGAAGAAGCAGTGCTACGGAAGCTCTGTGGTGAGGAAGTTGATTTCATACCCGTTGAAATCCGGTGAACCCTTCGTCTCTGAAGCTCTCTCCCTTCTCAAGTTTGACTCTATGGCGCGGTGGCCTTAGTGATGGAAGAAGTTTGTTGAAAATGGAGGTTGAAGGAAGGGAGGTAGTGAAATGTGACTTGAGAGAGGGAAGGCCAAAGATCCACAGTGTTGGGAGTGGGTGGTGCCGGCGCCGGAGGTGAGAGGAAGGAAGGTGTTGAAAGATGAGACGTGAGATAATATTAATTCTGACCCTTTGTGAACCACCTTTAATCCAATGCAAGAAAGTGTCTGACATGCAATAGTATGTTGCTTTTTTTCAATAAAGTATTTTGTCCTTAACACTTTTTTATTATCGTAGGTACTCTTTTGAAGATTTTTGTAAATCCCTTCCCAATCTATGCTTTTCTTTCTTTCTTTCTTTCTTTGTTTTTTTTTTTTTTGCTCAAACCAATCCATGCTTTTCAAAAGACAAGTAGAAGACAGCTAAGAAAGGAAATGGAGCAGAGCAATTAACATATCAATCTACGTGTGTTAGTTACTTTAAATAAAAAAAATAATGACAAATATATCAATTCTAATATACAATTTGACAACGAAATTGGGATAATTTAATATTTTTTATTATTTTGTAGCTGACTGAATTTTTGGGATATTTGATGTGGCATATGTAGTATATCTACATCATATGTAGATATTTTTCTATATATCATTAATATTCCTAAAATTAAAATCAATGGACAACATTTTCTTGAATCAACAAAAAAAATTCTTAATTAATACATTTACAATAATGAAGCAAATGAAGAAAGAAAAAGAAGTAATTAAAATGATCAAAGTTTAATTCACTTTATTTCTACTATAAAAAAATCAATTTGTAATATTAGGAATACGAATTCAAGTTTTCTAAAGAATGAATAGCTGAAAAATCTATTTATGTCATAGAATATAGATTCGCCTATGACATCTAAGTGTTATAAGATAAGGTAAATCAATTTAAGGCATTGGCAAATCAATTTATGTCATAGAAAAACCACACGTCCAATTGAGATAAAACAAGTGACATATGAAACTAGACTTCTAATTCGTCATTTTGACACCAAGATCAAGACCTTACAAATCTTATACCTTTGTACTCTTATATGGTTGTTCATCTCTAAGTACTCTTATTTGGCCTTAGACATACTTATTCATCAATTTGGCCTTTTATGAAATATTGGCTTATATTTCTCCTCTCTAACAGGAATTGCTCATGGCCCAATTTTATATTGTGATAGAGATTGTATGAATGTTGAGAACAAATATTTGGATAACATATAATAAAGTTAATTCATCAATGGTGCACAAACGATAAACCTTATTTTTAAATTATTTCTTTAGGAATTATATCTTTAGAGAAGATGTTTTGGGTAGTAAATGAAGATTTTTGTTGAACCAGTTGATTCAGGACCAAGAAACGTTATAAAGAATGTTGTGTACAAGCAAGTCTTTAGAAATGTAGATGCTTAATTATGATCATGTAAGGTGACAACCGTAATAAAGAGCATTATGTTCATGAATTTAAGGTTTATGTGTTGTGCACAAAAACATAGTGTGAAGTATTTAACTAATTGATGTGATGACAACCCTAATAAAGAGCATTATTATTTTTATTCCATGAAGAATTTAACTAATTGATGTGATGAAAAGGATAGATTTTTTAACTAAATAAATAGGTGTTCATCTTTACAGTATAGTCTCACCGTGCAACGTACGGGTAGGATGTGCTCATTTTTGAAATGGCGAGAATGAGGACTGAAGGGTAAAATCGTCTTTTGGCGTCGCCCGCACTGTTCATCTGTATTAACGCGAGACTGATTCGGATTTTTTGATTTCAGAGTACTGATTAAGGATTTTCCTATTTCAAAGGTGCTTTATAGGGATTTTCCCTTATTCATTTGAGTTGAAACAATGAAAAAGGCAATTGTTTTTCTTTTTATTTTCCCCCAGCTCTGTTAGTTTAGGGCATCCCCTTCCCTTCAGCTTAAGCTTCACGCGTTGGTGAGTTACCGTCTTCGCTTCCAATTTGTATCTCCCTGTCCTTCTAGCTTCTGCTCCGGCCGCCTCTTCCGTTTTCAATTTCGAACCACCGTCCCAGGTGTCGCTGTTAGCCGTTTCTGCCATCGATATTACTAACGACGAGCTGAAGCTTCTATTAGGTATTGTGTTTGTTTCTCACAATTCGGTCGAGTTGATTCTAAAATGTTCTCTTCTTCTTTCATAGTCAAGTTTACTGGTTGAACAATTGGTTTATCTTCACCTACTGGTAATTTATTTTCGTTTTTCCGGCGTAATGTGTTTTGCCCTGCCCTTTGTGACTCATCTGTTACCATTAGCATCTCCAGGTGCTCTCCGGGCGGCTTTTTTTTTTTCTAATCGTTATGTACTTAATTGTGGACACAACATTTGAAAATGTATTTACAAGTGATGAATGATTAAGGTGCATTAGATAATCTCTAGTGTGGTGTGATCTGATTCTTAATATTTTGAAGAATATATATTGCCAAATGCCTGAATCGCTTCCAATTTATGATTTTTACTTAATACATGCTTTTTTTTTTTTTTATACACTACTTATTGCTTACTTTATCTTGATCTTTTTCGGTGACATTTTCTATCTGCATGTGCTTCCTGGGGAATGAAACCTCTTATTTTGAGGCGGAAAATGACTCTCATGCTGGCCCCATCTCTACTGCTCAAGTAATCTATTGATTCTAAAAATGTCATTCAAAGAAAGCACGTATAGCTAAAAAAAAATCCCATAGTACACTCTAGAGCATGGCATTTTGTATCCTCTCTATCGTGAGCTCCAAAAGTAAAAATCTCAAATCTCTTGAGCTCTTGCGGCCATTGAACTTGTTCAAGCTCTGAGTTTGAGGACCAGCTGTTTTTTGCTCTTATTTTGTTAAGATGCCAATATTATATGCTCCTTGTTTGTCACCCTAAAATAAATAAATTCCATTTTCAGAAATTCAATCCCCCAAAATTAATTTGAGAGCCCATGGTGAAAGTTTACGCAACTATCCTCATGAACTAGCTTTTGTAGAGAGAATTAGGACTGAGATGAGAAGTCACAACTCACAAGTGATCCAAAAACAGTTAGTTTCCTCAAACAAAAATTTGATTGTGCATATAGGGGTTTCCCTGTAAGTGATTGATGGGAACTGTGTTTTGTTATTAATGCCGAGTAGCTGGTAAGCCTGTACAAGCCTCTTCTATGGTGAATGAAAGAGGAAATAAGGAAAATCGGCTGACTATCCCAAACTACAATCCCTAACAAAATGAAATAGAGAAACCAATGACCCTCCCAGATGTTCGAGAGGTCAGGGGCTCTCCTACAAGTTCCTAGACACTCATTCTCTGCCTTCACAAGGGCACACAACCCTAGAAAACTAACTCAGTCCCTGCTTACCCACTACTGGACTGTACTAGGTGTCTAATGGGCCTGATAAGGGCTGCTGTCCAGTCTGACCGGTCTTAGTGGGCTTCCTCTTATACGCACGGTCCTTCTGAAAATGAGGCCCATCAATGATGCAACAGTATTTGTTGCCTGATTCAAAATGTTAACATAATGAATGGTAATTGCCATACTTAAATTGCTGTGATAGACATCTAAGATTGCAAGCATTCAAAAATAGGGACAACCGTTAAAGAAACTATTAGCAAAATGTACCAGAAATGGTGTCCCTCTTCTCATAATATGGTGCTTATGCTGTGAAATTCTCTATAATCGTTATCATAAATTTATCTTGTTCAGTCGAGGAGATAAACCTGTGCGTCTCCTTGATTTGGCAAATGTGGTTCTGGAGATTAGAAAATGGGTGTCCCATTTCTCAAGATTTCACAATTTAAAGAAAAAGAATAGTGGCGACGGTAAATCTGAGAGTGGAGGAGAAGATTGAGGAAGAAGAGTCCAACAAAAGGTTTTTCATGTTGCATGCCATAAGAAGGCATCCTCCCCATTGTCTTCTTTGCTATGTAAGCAAACCCCCGTGTGCACACCTCCAATTTCTTCAAAGGGGATTGGGGTGGATAAATGAAAAACCATTGAAAATGATGTGACATGGGTGCCTTTTGTTTATTTTGATGTTGCATTTTTTAGAGCTTCTGATGATATCAACGTTGAAGATGGCCAACATGAGGGTCATTTTCCCTTCTCAAAATGAGAAGATCCATTTCTGTGCGTCCTGTACTTTTCCTAAATGAGACCCTTTCAAGATAAAATACAGTTTATGGATCCAGTTATGTTTACCTCACACTAGGGGTTTCCAAAGGATCAGGATGATGGAGAATGAGTATGGACCTTATGTAATCGGATGAGGAACATGAAATAAGTTTCTTGAAGTTCACCAGTAAATTACTCAATCAGGAATTTTATTTCTCAAGTGCTTGTTAATAGTTCTGGGATATCTACCTACTGATTAAATAATGATTTCATCAGAACTTGAAATTAATTAACAATTTCATTGTTTCACAGGGATATTTAACATGTGCTACTGTGAAACTTGGTGGTGATGAATTGATTCATTATTTTGAATAATCAATTGTTGTCTGATTATGAACCTTGTAGACAATAATGCGTGTACTTTTCAAGGAAAATAATCAATTGGAATAAGTAATTTACTGGATTATGGTTTATTGCTGAGAGATTTAGGTTTGACTTGTATATTCACATTTAGAAGATTCTTTTGAAAGTACCCAAATTATCTAGTTACAAAATTGATTACATTATTTTACAGAAATTTCTGTTGGAAGCATCGAAAATGTCACGGAAAGGTTTGATGGAACAGGATCTGAGTAAACTGGATGTAACAAAATTGCATCCACTTTCTCCGGAAGTCATATCTCGGCAGGCTACCATTAATATTGGTATTTTTATTTTTCCAAATCTGTTCATTTCCATAATATTTGTCAGTCTTAAGGGAACCAAAATAAATATATAACTGTATTCACTGTTATTGAACACATTAATTAAGGGGGACCACTTTATATCCCAAACTTTTGACACCTTCTAATGAATGAAATTGTAATTATGTACTGGTAGGCACCATAGGCCACGTGGCTCATGGCAAGTCAACAGTTGTTAAAGCAATATCAGGTGTTCAGGTATTCCTTTATCCATTTTATATTTTTGTTTAATTTTGAGGGTGGTGCATTGGAAGAAATGCTCTATATACAACACTTTTAATTCCTTTTTGCAAGTGGTGTCTTGAATTATCTCTATCATATGATTTCTTATTTACCATTTTGCTTAGTCCATGAAGGACATGAGAAAAAAATTATGTTTGGCAGTTGCATCGTTTTGCATTTTATTACTCCTTTCTCTCCTTGTTGATAAATGTCATAGAGACATGCTTGGAGAAAAATAAAGCAACAGTATGTTGGAAGTCCTTTTGGCTTTTGCCAAAACATTGAAATCGAGAGACTAGAGGATAGAATGAGTTCCTGACAAATTTGTGGTTGATTTTTGGTCTTGTATATCATTCATGACAACAGCAAGATTTTGTATTCGAACTTTCAAGTTGATTGCAGTATTTGCTGATCACTTAGAATTTATTATTTAACTCCTTATGTAAATACCAAGTTCAGGTGGATATTTGAAACTTGTCGAATGCAAGATGCCTCTTAGTTGTTTCTGTAAATGGACTTTAGCTAGTCAAGGATTTATTGTGTAATTAGGTTCACTCCCCTCCAAAAATATGGTTTTCTTATCCTTGTAGTTAGTTGTCTTGATAATCTTTTGAGTGACTACTGTCTTGTAATAAATATAATTTTTTTATACCAATTTTTTTTTTTCATTTACACATCTTAAATTCTAAAACAACAAATCACTATGTGATTATGTCAGACTGTTTTACTTTTATGTATGGCCCACGCTTTGGATGCATATTTTAATCAGGTTTTGCTTCTGGTTTCCCATGAATATGCAGACTGTTCGATTTAAAAATGAGTTGGAACGTAACATTACAATCAAGCTTGGATATGCAAATGCAAAGATATACAAGTGTGAAGATGAACGGTGTCCCAGGCCCATGTGCTACAAGTGGGTATATATTTTGCAAGTGTTTATATACTCAAGTTGATTTCTGGCTTTCAATGTTGTGTTTAAATTGGATTTTCAGGGCATATGGAAGTGGAAAAGAAGACAGTCCTATGTGTGACGTGCCAGGATATGAAAACTGCAGGATGAAATTGTTGAGACATGTTTCTTTTGTGGATTGCCCGGTAAACTGGCATATTTATTTATTATTGAACTCAGAGGCTACTGACTAACTCTATCACTTAAATTATCATTAGAAACCAACTACATTATATAGGACTCAAAACAGAGCAATCATCGGGAGTCCTAAATGAGGAGATTACAAAATAAAATCAAATAAAATCATCCTAAACTAGCTAGACAATAATCAAGGGACATGATAAGGCTAATATCATGGGATTACAATCATGCTAGAATCATGGGATCACAATCATGAGTTGATTTCCTACACTCTCCCTCAAGCTGGAGAGTATATGTCAATTATTCCCAGCTTGCACCGAAATCCTTCAAACTTAGCTCTGCCTAATGGTTTGGTCATTACATTTGCAATCTGATCTGCAGATCGTATGTAGGATAGGTTCATAATGCCTGCTTCCACCTTCTCTTTAATAAAGTGTCTGTCTATCTCAACATACTTTGTTCGATCATGATAAAAAGGGTTCCTCGTCATCTCAATGCTGTCTTTGTTGTTACACCAAATCTGCACGGGGCCCTTGTATGGAATTCCCAATTCTTTTAGTAGCCTGATAACCCAGAGTCCTTCACATGTTCCGTTGTTCACAGCTCTTAGTTTTGCTTCTGCACTGCTCTTTGAAACTACAGTTTGCTTCTTGCTTCTCCATGTCACCAGATTTCCCCCACACATGTGCAGTACCCTGAAGTTGACCTTCTAGTTTCCCTATCTCTTGCATGGTCTGCATCGGTATAGATTTTTAAGTTTCTGGCCATGTTCTTCTAGAAGAAGATTCCTCTTCCTGGGTTAAACTTCAAATAACTCAAGATTCTATATACAGTAGTCATGTGCTCTTCCTGTGGTTGATGCATGAACTGACTTATTATTCCAACTACATAGCTGATATTTGGACTTGTGTGGGTTAGGTATTTCAACTTCCCTACAAGTCGTCTGTATTGTTCAAAGTCAACTGGGATACCATTCTCTTTGATTTTTAGATGACAGCCTTCTTCCATCGGTGTTCCTTCAGGTTGCACCCCTAACATTCCTATCTCATGTAACAAATCTAGGGTATACTTCCATTGGGATACATTGATGCTCCTTTTTGTTTTTGCCACTTCCATACCCAAGAAGTATCTCATTTGGCTGAGATCCTTGACCTATAATTCATTTGACAGATCTCTCTTTAGTTGGGCAATAGAACCCTCATCATTTCCTGTAATGACTATATCATCAACATAGACTATCAGGATAGTGATTCTTCCATTATCATGTTTGATAAATAGTGTGTCATCTACTTGCCCTTGTTTGTACCCAAGTTTCTTTATTGCCTTGTTGAATCGACCGAACCATGCCTTTGGTGATTGCTTTAGTCCATACAGTGACTTATTAAGTTTGCACACTGAGCCACTTGGAGCTAGGACTCCATCTGGAACCTCCATATAGACCTCTTCCTCCAAGTCACCATTCAGAAATGCATTCTTTACATCTAATTCGTGCGGTGACCAATCCATGTTAGCTGCAATTGACAACTGTACTTGGATTGTGTTGAATTTGGCTACTGGAGCAAATGTCTCTTGGTAATCAATTCCATAAGTCTGTGTATATCTTTTTGTAACTAGTTTGGCCTTATACTTGTTGATGCTGCCATCAGGATTGAACTTTGGGGTAAAGATCCACTTACACCCCACAGGTCGCTTTCCTGGGGGACAAGATACGATTTCCCATGTTTGACTTTCCTCAAGTGCTTTTAACTCTTCTTCTACGGCCTGTTTCCACTTTGGATCAGCCATAGCTTGATTGAAAGTGTTTGGGATTTCAATTTGTGCACTATTTACAACAAAACTCTGCATCTTGGCAGACAGGTTACCATATAAAACAAACCGTTAAATCGGATGCTGAGTACAAGATCTTACCCATTTTCTAAGTGCAATAGACCATCCCATCTCCTCAGGATCTATGCTCGGGTCAGATTAATGGTCATTCCTTAGAGTGAGATTGACATTTTTTCCTGCCTCCTGAGATTGTTGTCTGGTATCGTCTTCTGATTCACCTTTTTCATCCATCCTAGTCATGATCTCAACCTGTGTTTCCATTTCATTGGGAGTGGTGTTAAGAGATGTGGGAGGTAAGGTATCAGGGACTGGTGGTAAGGTGTCAATGGCTTTGGAAGTGGGTTCATGTGAAATTAGCCATTCAATATCAGAGTGCTTCCCCTGAATGGGTAATTTGGGATAATAAGCATCCTCCTCATAGAATACTGTATCTTGGAGACAAACAGTTTCTTGGAGGTAAGACAATAGCACTTGTAACCTTTCTGAGTGGAGGAGTACCCGAGGAATATGCACTTCTGGGAACAGGCATCAAACTTACTTTCATAATGGGTATGGACAAACACAACGCAACCGAACACTTTTTTAGGTAATGGGTTGAGAAGAGAGCAATTGGGAAAGGTGGTCAGGAGTGTTTGGACAGGAGTGGTATAATTGAGGATTTTGGTGGGCATTTGGTTGATAAGGTGGGCGGCAGTCAAGACCGCATCACCCCAAAAGGTAGTAGGCATATTTCTCTCCATCAATAAAGTTCTAGTTACCTCTAATAGGTGACGGTTCTTCCGTTTTGCGACCCCATTCTGCTGAGGAGTGTAAGGGCAAGAGGTTTGATGGTGAATGCCTTGCTGATCAAGAAATTCTTTAAAGGTGCTATTTAGGCATTCCCTACCATTGTCACTTTGGATGATTTTGATGGAGGTTTGGAATTGGTTTTTTACAAAGTTATGGTTATGGAAACTTTGGAAAACTTGAGCGACCTCAGATTTTTCTTTCATCAAGTCAACCCATGCGACTCTGGTGTGATCATCATTGAAAGTAACAAACCATTTCTCATTAGTTCGGGTTTTTGTGCGTGTTTGGCCCCATATATCGCTATGGATTAGTTAGAAAGGAGCGGTGGGTTGATAGGACTATTTTGGATAGGAGGATCATATTTGTTGAGCAAATTGACAGGTTTTGCAATGAAAAGGAACAGAATTTTATTGAATAAACTAGGAAAAACATGTTTCATATAATCAAAACTAGGATGGCCTAAACGACAATGCCATAAAGGTACATCTTTTTCTTGAGAACTTGAGCTTGTCAGTGCCTTACATGCATTCCAAGTGTCTTTATTTTGCAACGCCGATCTTTCCAGGTAGAAAAGTCCATCCCACTTTCTAGAAGTCCCAATCGTCTTTCCCGAGTTTAAATCCTGAAAAAGACAACAATCATCATCAAAAATTACTTGGCATATACGGCCTGTGGTTAATTTACTCATAGATATTAGATTGCAAGTAAGTGTGGACACAAAGAGGACATTGTGAGTTCTCAGAGATTTAGATAGGATGACTTTGCCAATCCCTTCAACTTTGGTGTATATGCCATTAGCAACTTTGACGCGAAGATTCTCGGGGCACAATTTGAGAGCGGTAAATAAAGTGTGATTGTTTGTCATGTGGTCTGTTACTCCTGAATCAACAATCCATGTATTGTCACTGGTCCGTACCGTATTAAGAGCTATAATGGAATTACCTGATTGCACCAAGTTGGCAGTTGGAACAGATTTGGACTTGTTTTGTTTGTCCAGTATCCTGCGGAGTATCTGTAGTTCTTCTGGGTTTAAGGAATCAGCATCTCCAGACTTCTGCTCGGTGGCAGTGAGATGACTTTGTTTAATAGTTGATGGCTTTCCATGTAGTTTCTAGTACTCCTCTTCGACATGTCCCTTCTTCTTGCAATAGTTGCACCATTTCTTATTTCTACGTTCCTCATGTGGTCCTTTTGCGGCAAGAGCTGAACTTTCATTTTGGCTTGGGCTACTTCAATTTAAGAGCTTTTTGCTTTCTTCAAATTGCACATGGTTGACGACATCAAACAAGTGAGGTAAGGGTTTCAGGCTCATGATCCTGCCTCTTACCTCCTCAAAGCCATCATTGAGTCCAAGGAGGAAGTCATATACTTTTCATTCTTCTACGATCTTTCAATATAATTGCGTGTCTTCAACATTCTTCCATGGATGCATTTCAAACAGGTCCTGTTGTCAGAGTTTTAACAAGGCATTGTAATAATCAGTCAAGTTCATGTTACCTTGTTGCAAATCTCGAAGTTCGCGTTTCAGGTGAATTAAGGCAGTGGTGTTATCAAGGGATGAGTAAGTCCTTTGAGCAGCGTCCCTGATTTTCTTTACAGTATTTGCCAAGAGATAGCCCTCACTGATTTCCACAGTCATAGAGTTGCACAACCAAGTCATAACTTGGTTGTTTTCAGCAAACCACGTGTCAAAATTTGGATCATTAGGGGCTGCTTGAGGTGTTGCCCCATTAATATATTTCTCCTTACGCTTGCCATGAATGTACCTTAGTACACTTTAGGACCATTGAAGATAGTTTCTTCCATTGAACCTATGGTTAATAGCCATAACCTGACTTTCTGAGTATTTTGGTGCCATCATAGTGCAGCTGGCAGTGGAGGAATTGGAGGAAGATGAGTTTTGAATATTAGAAATTGTATCGGACATGAGTGCCGTTGGTGGGGCCCTAGTTTTGATGGAATTTCCAGGGATAGAGCCGAAAAGAGGAGGAAATTCTGATGGATTCATGGTTCTGGAAGAAGCTCGCCGTGCTATGGTGGCGCGTGATGGCCACGAGCTGCTTCGATTGCCGCCACTCTCCTGGGTTTTGCCACCTCCCCGTGCTGGCGGTGTACCACCACTCCCTGTTCTACACCGGTTTGTAGTGACGGGTGTCTCTCTCTCTCCCCCCCCTATCTCTCTCTCGGCCTCACTGTTTCTGCGTGACCCAGCGCCAGTGAGTGGCGACCGTGATCTCTAATACCATATTGAACTCAGAGGCTACTTACTAACTCTCTATCACTTGTATTATCATTAGAAACCAACTACATTATATAGGACTCAAAACAGAGCAATCATGGGGAGTCCTAAATGAGGAGATTACAAAATAAAATCAAATAAAATCATTTCCTAAACTAGCTAGACAATAATCAAGGGATATGATAAGGCTAATATCATGGGATTACAATCATGCTAGAATCATGGGATCACAATCATGCTAGAATCATGGGATCACAATCATGAGTTGATTTCCTGATTTCCTACATTTATGGCTTATTTAATTTCATAATTTCATTAAATTCGGGGTGTTACGTTTTGTATATCCTCTGATTTTTATTTATTCCTGTAAAATGGTTTGCGGTAATGGTTTTAAAAGTATTGCATGCAATGAAAATTTGATACAGATTAGATCAAGAAATGATAGTAATCTGAAACTTAAGTTAGAGGAGTTAAATATAATTTAGTGTTCAAGTTAAGAAAGTGTGGTTGTGTAAAAGATCCCCTTGTTTCTCAGCATAGGAATGATAGTATTTAAGAAGCATTGGAATAATTTCCTGAAAACCAAAAATAAATTTGTAGCTTTTGCTATCAATAGGCAGCTTCAAAGGCTAGAATATTACTGCACGAGGCCATACTCTTTCACATAAAGATATGGTTCAAATAATGAGCACTCATTAAATATATTGTAGCTGCCTGATTTTATTTATTTATTTATTTCATTTGATGATGAATGAGGGTCTAAACCCTGCTTATCAACTTCTGAACTTGGGGATTTCTCCCATATATCATGGTATACTAAGTTCCTTGCAAAATCAGGAACCTCTCCCCCATGGTGGCTGTTTGATATTTTATCTATATGATTTTTGTTTTTTTATTTCCAATTTCTACAGGGCCATGATATTCTTATGGCTACCATGCTCAATGGAGCTGCAATTATGGATGGAGCTTTATTACTTATTGCTGCAAATGAGAGTTGTCCACAACCACAAACCTCTGAGCATCTAGCTGCTGTGGAAATTATGCGTTTGCAACACATAATAATTCTTCAGAATAAGGTTGATCTGATTCAAGAAAATGTGGCTATCAATCAGCATGAAGCGATTCAGAAGTTTATACAAGTAACTTTTGATTAACTGATTTTTCTATATTGCTGTTCCATAACCTTGTATTTTTCTGTAGCTTACTCTTCTGTCTCTATTTTCTATGCAGGGAACTGTTGCTGACGGTGCACCTGTAGTCCCCATTTCAGCCCAGTTAAAGTATAATATAGATGTTGTTTGTGAATACCTTGTGAAAAAGATCCCAATCCCTGAAAGGAACTTTGTCTCTCCACCTAATATGATTGTAATCCGATCTTTTGATGTCAATAAGCCTGGGTTTGAAGTTGATGAAATTAAAGGAGGTGTAGCTGGTGGAAGCATTCTCAGGGTAAGTCCTTTTGGTCATCAATATAATTCAATGCTTCTTGGGCATTAATATTATTTTTTTTAAACGGAGGCTTGATCTTCCAATTAAGTTCAGAATGATGCTTTCGTTAATGCATGTATAATGCCATATAGTTTTCAAAACGTTTCAGTCTACTTCAATACTACTTTCGGTCCTTATGCATTACATATCTTATATTAAGGATCGGAGGTAGTATTTCACATGAATGATTCGGTGTATGCATTACATATGTTATATTAAGGACCAGAGGTAGTATTTCACATGAATGATTCTGCTTGAACATGTTTTTTCATTACCTTCACAAAATGATGAGACTGATTATAAATGCAAAGGGATTTTTTTGATATGTGAAATATAAGAATGATGTTGGAGAGCCAAGTGGAACTGTAGGTTTTTTGTTTTTGCCAACGGTACTGTAGTTTAATCAGAATATCACACACACATATATGAATTGATAACTAGCAGCACATCCTTTTTTTGTGTGAAACTTGGTTAAACATCTAAATTTTTGTTTGCCCCTATTTTCTTTCTTTCTTTCTTTTTTTACAAAAACCTTGAGGGTGTTTATTGTGGAGATTTTTAATATACCATGTGCATAAACCCAAATCTGATTACTTTCGCAGGGAGTGTTTGGTCTGGCCAGAGTTTCCAATAAGTAAGAAAGTATATTTAAATTTCCTAATATGATGGAAAATCTAATATTTAATGAAATATTTGGGAATAATTTACCCTATTTTTTGGCTAACTAATTTGCTAGGGACATTTAATTTTCCAAGAAACTCAATTGGAAAATCATTTACTAAATATAGAATTGGTTTTACGCAGATATTGTTTGATATCCTGGGAATACTAGATCAATACCAAGCACCAAGTGACTATTTGTTGAGTTAATGCCAAAGTAGCTGCACAACTTGCCTGTAAATAACACATCCATCTTTTCACTGCAGGGTGTTTTGAGGGTAAACCAAATCATTGAAGTTCGACCTGGAATAATTGTCAAGGACGAGAGCGGGAATACAAGATGCACACCCATATACTCTAGAATAGTTTCATTATACGCTGAACAAAATGAGCTTCAATTTGCTGTGCCTGGAGGTCTAATTGGTGTGGGCACAACCATGGATCCCACATTGACGCGTGCTGACAGATTGGTGGGGCAAGTTCTTGGAGAAGTTGGGTCACTGCCTGAGGTTTATGTTGAACTTGAGGTTGGTGCTTTTTTCTTATGGCTTATCATTCCAAGCATGCAATGAAATTTTGAGTTTGAAGTTTTGAAACTCTTGAGGGTAGTTTGGTAATGGGATCTTATATTTCATGATTCTCTTCATCTGCTTATCACCTACTACTTAGACTATAGTAATAACATATAGTACTTTTCATACATGTAGGGGTAGAGAAATTTTTGTTATTGTCCACATTTTTTATTGGCTATAATTATTTGCTAATTGATACCATTACTAATAGATTAGATTTGAGTATTGTCAAGTTCAATTAAGAGCAAGTTTGCCAGCTTGATTTTTTCCCCCCTATATATGAAGTTTGAATCATTGAAGTACAATGGTGTTACACAATCCATGTTGCTGATCATAATGGGATAAAGCATGTTGTTGTGGGATCAGGCATGGTGTTGAAAACTTTGAATTGCTGGTGTTGCTGAAGGGGGAATTGGTTCTGTTCCATTTGACCCAACTACTTTTGGATGTTACCCCCATTTCTTGAAAGCCTTAGTTTTATTGCTGTAGTTCATGCTTTGGTTTGTCTTGTAGGTGAACTTCTTTTTGCTTCGAAGGCTTCTTGGTGTCCGGACAAAAGGGTCTGAGAGACAAGGAAAGGTTTCCAAGCTTGCCAAGGCAGAGATCCTAATGTTGAACATAGGATCAATGTCAACAGGGGCTAGAGTTGTTGCAGTGAAGAATGATTTGGCAAAGTTGCAACTGACTTCCCCAGTGTGCACCAGTAAAGGGGAGAAGATTGCGCTGAGTAGGCGTGTTGAGAAGCATTGGCGTCTGATTGGGTGGGGCCAAATCCAAGCAGGAACCACCATTGATATACCAGCTGCTCCTGTTCTGATTTAAGTTTTTCGCCTAGACAGACAGAGCCAGAGAAATCAAGGTTACAAAACCAGAGGAATTTAGACATGTGGAGAGGGAGAGAACTATTGGGAACCATTTTTTTCAGGTGGAGAAGAAAACATCTTTTGGGTTAAGGATTTTTGTTTTTTTTTTCTCTTGGTTTTTTAATTTTGTCTTACAATGAGTCTACTGTATCTTGCGATGTGAGCTTTGGCAGAATGCAATTTCTGAGATTTGCGTTAACAAAATGGGGCTAAAATCAGTTGAACATAAAATTATGTGCATATAGCTTAATGAAAACCCGGTTGGACCAGTTTGATTTGGTACAGTCAAAAATTAAGGGAGAATAAGAGGAATGAAGAATTGGCCAACAACTTGTTAAATTGATTATGAACAGGTCCAAACTGGTAAAAGATCAGTGATAAGAATTGGTTTGAATTTTGAATTTTTGCCCAAAAAAAAAAAGAATTTGTTTGAATAGTTTAAAAAATAGATTCATGGCTAGGCAATTAATTTTTTCCCTTTTAACGAAATCATTACCAATGTACATTGGCTGAAATTTCACTTAAGTGGACATAAATGTCAGCCGCCATTTACAACAATAACAAAGTTTTTATCCCACTAGGTGGGGTCGGTTACATGAATCGCACGACGTTATTGTGCTCTGTCGAAAATCATATCTTTAGATAGATTATTAATCAAAAGGTCTCTCTTTGTGACATCATTAAGCGTTTGCTTCGGCCTTCCGCAATCTCGTTTTGCAGGACTCCAAATTGCTTGATCAACCCTCCTTACCGGTGCATTCAACGGCCTTTTATGAATATGTCCAAACCACCTCAAACGACTTTCTATCATTTTTCCTTTAATAGAGGTCATTCCAACTCTTTCACGTATATGATCATTACGAATCTCATCTTTTCTTGTATAATCACACATCTATCTTAACATCCTCATTTCGGCCACCCCCATTTTATGCTCATTTAGTCCCTTTAAAGCCCAACACTCACTACCATGTAGCATTGCTGGTCTTATAGCAGTGCGGTAAAACTTTCCTTTTACTTTATTAGGTACTTTCCGATCACAAATAACTCCAGTAGCTTTTCTCCATTTATACCATACAGCTTGAATTCTGTGATTGACATCTCCATCAATTACACCATCTTGTTGTATAATTGATTCCAAATACCGAAATTTTGCCACTAGCGGAATAACTTGCCCTCCAATTTAACTTCCACTTCATTTTGACCTTGTCTTTTATTATTCTTACAATGCATATATTCAATTTGCTCCTACTCAGACTAAAACCCTTCACTTCCAAAGTCCGTCTCCATATTTCAAGTTTAGAATTAATTTCCTCCTTGGATTCATTCAACAGAACTATATCATCCGTAAAAAGCATGCATTTAGGGATCTCCTCTCTTATAGGCTCAATTAGAACATCTACCACTAGGTTAAACAAATAAGGGCTCAAAGCTGATCCCTGATGTAGGCCAATCTTTATAGGAAAGTCCTTTGTTACACCTCCAGGCGTTCTAACATTGGTTGTAACCCCCTCATACATGTCTTGAATGGCTTTGATGTATGTAAACCGCACCCCCTTCTTTTCTAAGGCTTTCCAGAGTATATCTTTTGGCACACGGTCATATGCTTTTTCCAAATCAATGAAAACCATATACAAATCTCTTCTTTTGCTCCTATACTTTTCCATAAACCCCCTTAATAAATAAATCGCTTCTGTTGTGGACCTTCCTGGCATAAATCCGAACTAGTTTTTAGCAATTTCAGTCTCCAACCTCAACCTGCGTTCCATCACCTTTTCCCATAATTTCATTGTATGACTCATAAGCTTAATTCCTCTATAATTTGCACAATTTTGAATATCCCCTTTATTCTTATAAATAGGAATCAAAGTACTTTTCCTCCACTCATCTGACATTTTCTTGAATCGTAAAATCTCATTAAATAATTTTGTGAGCCACAAAACACCCTCTTCACCCAAACATTTCCAAACTTCAATAGGAATCCCATCAGGCTCAACAGCTTTACCATTTTCCATTTTCTTAAGAGTTTCCCTAACCTCGCCAATTCGAATCCTATGGTAAAATGACAAATTAAGATCACCTTCTCGAGTTGTCAAATCTTCGCAATCACAAGGCTCTCCCCCTCCATCATTGAACAACTTATAAAAGTAGGCTTCCCACCTATTCTTAATATCTCCATCAGTAACCAAAACTTTGCCTTCTTCATCCTTTATACACCTTACTTGGTCCAAGTCTCTTGATTTTCTCTCCTTATTCTTTGCAATCTTGTAAATCTTACGCTCCCCCGCCTTTGTTCGTAACTCCTTGTAAAACTCCTCATATGCTTTATTACGAGCTACACTCACTGCCTTCTTAGTCTCCTTTTTAGCCAAACGATACATTTCCCAATTGTCAACATTATTACTCAAGTATATTGCTCTAAAACAATCTTTCTTATGCTTGAATTTCTCTTAAACAGTCACATCCCACCACCAAGTCTCCTTATCCTGCCGACCAAAACCTTTTGATTTTCCCAAAATTACTTTAGCAACATTCTGGACCTTTTTAGACATATTCTCCCACATGATATTAGCACTTCCTTGTAACTCCCATTCCCCCTCCTCCAAAAGAGTTCTCTTAAAAATCTCCCGTTTCTCCCCCTTTAATTGCCACCACCTGACCCTTGGATTTAAAACTTGCCGGTGCTTTTGTTTTACACACTTAATATTCACTTCAAGAACCAAAACCCTATGTTGTGTAGTCACGCCATCCCCAGGGATCACTTTGCAGTTATTACAAAGTCTTCTATCAGAGTTCCTTACCAAAAAGAAGTTAATATGTGTTTTGTCATCTCCACTCTTATATGTCATTAAATGCTCCTCTCTCTTCTTAAAGCAAGTGTTAACAATCCTGAGGTTATATGCGAGTGAGAAATCAATAATATATTGACCTTCATTATTGAGCACGCACTGGTGGAAAAATGGCTTTTTAGACCGGTTAAAAATGACTTTTTAGACCGGTTTTGGATCCGGTCTTGATACAGCCGGTCTAAAAAGTCTGTTATTTTTTAGACCGGTTAAGCAACCGGTCTTAAAAATCACTTTTTTAGACCGGTTGTTCGAAGACCAGGTCTAAAAAGTCCAGACTTTTTAAAAACCGGTATAAAATTTTTTTTTTTCAAGACTTTTAAGACCGGTTCTTAAAATAACCGGTCTTAAAAGTCATACTTTTTAGACCGGTTCTTATAATAACCGGTCTAAAAAGTACTTTTAAGACCGGTTATTCTAAGAACCGGTCTTAAAAGTACTTTTAAGACCGGTTATTCTAATAACCGGTCTAAAAAGTGATATTTTTAAAAAAAAAAAATAAATGTGGGGTTACGAGTTTAAAATTATACAGATGGTAAGCAGTTGCATGAGAAGAAAAGGTATAAAATTGAAGTCATTAACATAATCGTCTAAGCAAAGCTATTCAAACTTGTGCTAAAATTATATGGAAAAAAAAATTGCTAGCTGATAACTTCCTAGTCTGCGAGGTGTGTTGCATCAGAAATAATAACCGATAAAGCTGAAATTTCTGACTCCCGCTTCCCATATGGTTTGGCCCAAATCAGAAACTCTTGAAAAACTGAAAGTTAACGAGTTTCAGTGAAAATGCTGGTTCCATCAATCCTTTTCCTTCTTTAATTTCAGGTACTTTAAAAAAAAACTGAAGTTTCTGCATTCTCTTTGCATCGTCTTGCCTAGGCGATTCCTGAAGGTGTAAACTGCATGGCACTGGTCAGAGCAGGGCCATCTTCATGACGATGTTCAACCATCTCAACAAAAATATGAAAATAAAGAAATGAGCAATAGCTTTATGGCTTCCCATGAATCGCTACAGAAGTACTTGTGGCACGGGCATAAACTCTAATTAATAACCCTGAAGTATGAACCAAAATCCAAATACTCTTACGAGGGCATTTAGCTATTCAATGCCATTTCACTTTCAATAAATAAATAATACAACTGCTTACCATCTAAATCTTCAGCAGCATCTCCACCCTTATTAGTAAAGTTACGAGTTTCAACCTTCAATCAAAAAACAAGCATCATATTGCCCCCATATAATTATATATTCCAATAGCTTCGGCAGAGATTGTGTGTAAAAATATTCTACATAAATACTGAATGACTTACTGTCTTCTTCTTCTTCTTCTTTTTTAACCCAACAAATGGAGTCTCAGCCCCATCCGAAACTGCAAAAATGAGAATGAACCATGCATATGCACAGTTAGAGATAACAAAAAAAATTCCTTGCATAGCTAATCAAACGAAACACAAAGCAGAACAACGTTGTAAAATCATAAATAATTAAAGAGGGAAAGAAGAATACTAACTTCAGGAAACTCCTCCTTCTTATCATCACTTACAGTATACTAAAACTAAAAAGACGAAAAGATGCTTCCTTCGCAACAACGCAAGGTTGATGTTCTCTTCGTCAACCTTTTCAAAAATGTTGAGTCTGCAAATCACATTCATGGTACAAGTCTATATGACCAAGCAAAGCAAGACCCATACTAGAGATAGAAAAGCAACTACAGTGAAAAGTCGCGACGAAGGAGATCAGAGCAAGCGAGGTTGTGGCGGCAACAAACTCATTTAGTGCGAGGGTGAGAGCACCGCAGCAACAAACATGAGAATGAGATTGAGCGAAGATGATCGAGCTCACAGAGTAATCGCACTAAGAAGAGAGGTTTCAGATTAAGAGAGCGAAAATTAGGCGCGACAAAGAGGAGATTCAAAAATTTAGGGTCGATATTTTAGACCGGTTATAAATAAAACCGGTCTTAAAAGGGTGAAAATTTTTTTTAAAAAAATTTTCATATTTAAAAAAAAAAAATCCATATTTTTTTTAAAATATCACTTTTAAGACCGGTTCTTAGAATAACCGGTCTTAAAAGTACTTTTAAGACCGGTTCTTAGAATAACCGGTCTTAAAAGTACTTTTTAGACCGGTTATTCTAAGAACCGGTCTAAAAAGTATGACTTTTAAGACCGGTTATTCTAAGAACCGGTCTTAAAAGTCTTGAAAAAAAAATTTTATACCGGTTTTTAAAAAGTCTGGACTTTTAATGTTTGATATTTAAGATCGGTTATTCTAAGAACCGGTCTAAAAAATATGACTTTTAAGACCGGTTATTCTAAGAACCGGTCTTAAAAGTCTTGAAAAAAAAATTTTATACCGGTTTTTAAAAAGTCTGGACTTTTAATGTTTGATATTTAAGACCGGTTATTATAAATAACCGGTCTTAAAAGTTTAAAATTTTTAATTTTTTAAATATTTTGATATTTTAAGACCGGTTTTATTTATAACCGGTCTAAATAATTTTTTTAAGACCGGTTTTTTTGAGAACCGGTCTTAAAAGTTCTATATAATTACAAAACTGCCACCGGTCAAATTTTTTAGACCTTATCCGCTATAACCGGTCTAAATATGACGGTCTAAAAAGGGAATTTTGTACTAGTGACGCCAAATCCAAAACCCCCATGAGCCCTTGCATAAGGTCCTACCTCCTTACCGACATGTCCATTAAGATCTCCTCTAATAAAAATCTTTTTGGTTAGTGGGATACTCTGAATTAGCCCCTCCAAATCTTCCCAGAATTAGCCCCTCGAAAACTTCCCAGAACTTTTCCTTAAGATGTGCTTTTGCCCCTACTTGAGGTGCATACGAACTGATAATGTTTATAATATCTTTCCTAACAATCATTTTTAAAGAAATGATTCTGTCCTCAACCCTCTTAACTTCCACCACGTTCTTTCTCCATTCATTATCAGTGATGATACCAACTCCATTCCTTCCATTAACCTTTCTTGTATACCAAAGTTTAAAACCATTAATTTCTCGAGACCTTTCTCCCACCCATTTAGTTTCTTGAAGGCACAAGATATTAATCTTTTGATCATTCATTACGCCACCACCTCCAAAGATTTGGCATTCAAAGTCCCAATGTTCCAAGTGCCAAATCTGATATTGCTATCATGAACTAGCTTCTTTAGCCGCCTTCGTTCAAAAGAGAGTGGTAGCCCATACTCATTTAACAATACATCCGAGCAACGATGCAGTGGCCTTCGCTCACTTATCACTGTACTCGAGCTATACAATGCGTTACTTACAGGCAATGACCTAGCATTAGCACAATTTCTTCGTTGATCTATGTTCATAAGAGATTCGATAGGGTTTACTTACAGCCGCCATTTACATTGGCTGAAATTTAAAACTTTCTCTAATTTAATAAAATCACACTTTTTTTTTCATACTTCAACTCCAAACTGTTTCCCTAATAATTTTTTAACCATAATAATAGCAGGGAAGAAAATTTCAAGAAAGTTGATGAAAGTGTAAATACAGAAATTTTCATTATAGTCCACAAAAGGTGGACCTAGAAGCAAATAATGATTTTTCAAAGATTTCATCATATGTTGGGAAGCAGCTCATCAAGTCTCACAATTTATCAAACATGGAATTGAACATAAAATTTAAAATATTATGCTAATTTAATGACCATTAAAATTAATTGAGCTATTCTATAGTTGAAGTCAGAAATATGTTGAGTGTTTATGGTTTGTTTGAGAAGGCGTTTGGGGCAAAAAAAAAAGCTCAGTTGTCGCCCAATTGTCTCATTTTGCTCCATTTGGGTTGGCGTTTGGAGGAGATGAGCTTAAGCAAAAACAGCAGCTTCTTAAAGAAGCTACTTTCACGTGCTTTTTCAAGGGCGAAAAGCTGCTTCTCCTAGGCTTGGCGACCGTTGGGGTATTAAATGCCATTCGAAACCATTACCCCTCAGCTGCCTCATAGAGCCTTGGTGAACTGCTTCTTCATCCTTGGATCTTCAACACAACGTCAGCGCCGTTGAGTGGAAGGGGTCAATCGGTGGGTCGGTCCAAGTTGAGAGGTCTTTAGCCTTTCGACAATGAATGCAATGAAGCTCTGGAATGAAGCTCTTGGAATGAAGATCTGCTTTGTTTTCCTGGTTCGAGTCTTTGTTCCAAGAAAGAAGAATCTTTGGGCAAATTAGGATTTGACGAGGGACTTGATTGAAAACTTCAAAATTTTTAGAGGAGGGATTAAAGGGAAAATTTTTGAAATATTTGTAGGATCAACTATAATTTCCAAAGCATATGGGTCCTTTTTTGTGATTTCCCCGGTCCCTTTTCTTCATTCACTTGTAATTTCCATAAATTCTAGGGGACCTTTTCTGTAACTTTTTTCAGTCCTCAAAATATTAATTCTAACCCTCCAAAATCTCCAATTTCTTATTAAGCACCTACAATGCAAGATTAAGGTCAAGATAGCATCAAAAGTTCAAGAGATCATTTGTATGAATAATTAAATTTTTTTGACCATTTTGCCCCTGATTACAATTAATTAAATATGAATGTCCATAACTCAAATTAGCGCTTAATTATGTAATAATGTCCCAAAAAATGCATTAAAAATCCAAATTTAATTAATATCATATAAAAATATGGTTCAATCATCGTGCTTCTCTTAGCTCTCCCTTCTTCAACACAAATGAATCATGTTCGTGACAAAATCAAAGACCAACTTGTTAGGGATAGATGATCTAATAATGATCCGTTTCATGTATGCATTCTAATTTAAATACAATTTTATCCATTTTTAATTAAGTACTTTAGTTATTTTCCTTTTTTTCAATAATAATCGAGCTTTTTGTGTTTTATCAAATTTTTATTTTAATTTTTTACTTCAATTATCACAATTTATATAAATAATATATATATATATATATGATTAATACCCTTTTTAGTCATTTCTATCTAAACGAGCTTTTCAAATAATAATCCAAACATATTTAAGGTTAGAAAAAAAGTCATTTATGCCACCGTCAATCCAAACACAAATCACATTTATAATCTGACTTTTATCCTATCTTACTTTTACAAAAGTCAGATTACAAAAAAGCTGTTTCTGCCACCGCTAATCCAAATAGACACTTAATTGATGCCTTTCTGAATAAATGGGTCAACCTGTGCTTTCCCCTTAAAAGCACAAAATAAAAATTTGAAAAATTAAAAAAAAACGAAACCGGTTCAACTGGTTCAACCACCGGTTTTACCGGTCCAACCGGTTTCAGACCGGTTCGACCGGTTTAACGGTTTATCAGTAAACTAGACCGGACCATGGACCGGTTCCCGGTTCAACCGGTCGAACCGGCAGGTCCGGTCCGGTTTTTTGTTCCATGGTTGTTGATGAAGCAAACATTCTTCCTCCTCTTCAGTCAATATCTGTAGAGCCGGTAATATGAGTTAAGGACCCAACCCCCTGACATGTGATAATTTGGTGGATTGGTTTTTGGAAAGTGGACTTTTTTGACGAGGGTGTTTTTGGCTTGAACCCACATAACCTGTAACTGGGCTAGCCCCCCCAACCAATGGGTTAGTGCATATTTATTTTTTTATTTTTTAAATTTCTATAATTCTAAAAAATAAAAATAAAAAAGTATTAAAATTGGTAATGTGATTTTATAATTTAGGTTTGTGAAAAAAAGCTATTTCCAGCTTGTTTTGATCTGTATATTATATTTCTTATGCAAATTTCACACGGTATAAGAAGTAGAAATAAATGATTTTCATTAATTCACCACACAGATGCAAAATTATCTGTAATTTGTTTTTACTATAAAAAAATCTATTACTGATTTCAATAATTCTACGTGAGATTCAATAGTTTATTCGTAAAAAGGGAAGTAATACTTTTTTTTTTTCAAAATGAAATACTATTTTTACATATTGAAACTTTATAATTATAATATTTTCAATTATAACATCAAATTATTCTTTGGGTTGGATTTCAATATCATCCATATTTCTTAATGATATTATATGAACGAAGATAGTGTTTGACCAAGTTATTCCGCGGTTATATAATTAGGAAAATATAATTTTACAAATAACTAACTCTTATAAAATTTAACTATAAAAGTTCAGCCACCATTATCATTGATTCAGTTTTAATCCATGTTTTGAAACTAGACCGGACCGGCCAACTGGTGGTCCGACTAGTCTAGTTCAATAGTTGACCCTGGTTTAACCGGTTTAAAATTTAAAAAAATTAAATTAATTCAGTTTTTTTAATATTTTATTTAGAATTTTATATAAATAACCCTGAAATCTTCACTTCCTCATTGGTCTAGCCCTGATTTGACTCCGATCTAACCTACTCACCCTTGACCCAATACCTCGACAGGTTCAGTGGCCAGTTCGGATTTTAAAACCTTGGTTTTAATTTGAAATTTATTGATTGATCATTCAAATTCAAAATTCCCTCCAATATTAGCTTGGATGATGATCATAAATGGAGGTGTGTGCATAAAAGTGCATAAATGGAGTTTCTATCTTGCGTAACATCTTTTAGTACGTTGTATACCCTTTACAATTATTTCTTTGTTATATTAATTTTATAGAAAGTTATTAATATTCTTCCCTTCTTTGTTTAGCTATTATTAATGCACAAGGTATTGATTTTAATGAAATATAAACGAGTTTTATGAGCATTTGTCCTTCTGTCTCAATTAAGTGTTTGATAATGAGATCAATGACGACAACAACATAACTCAACAACAGACACAGTTAACAAAATTGCATCTACGTTTGTCATAAACTCAACCGGAGCACCTAGAATGGACAAAATATTGCCTACAAGGATTTCATAAATTCAATATCACAGCATACATAATTGACAAAATTTAGTATACAATTTCTATCTTTTCAAAACCACCATCTCTTAGTTGAAAGCTACCTAATTAATGTTTTTCTCAAAGGAAACTTTAATATTAAGATTAATGGCACAAGCTTATTGGATCAACAAAGTACCAAAAGTGTGTGTCTAACACTACAATTTATCTTCCCTTCTTGCTATTCTCTATAAAGTTTGCATCAGTGACATTAAGTTTATGTATAGAATGATATTTTACTTGTGTATGCCATGCAACAAAAATAAGATCTCAAACAAGGATGACTCTACCTTTTTGAATGGGCTTAATTGATGCCTTTCCGTATATTATCCATAAAAATTTATTACATCTTTTTCTTAAAGCTCTAAATATTATTTTCTATCTGAACTTGGTAGCGGGTGGCCAAATTTCTGTTGATTCATTTTGAGGTGAGTATGAATAAATTAACTTTGGTGATCAAAGAAGAGAATGATATTAGATGGCTCTTCCTTCACCAATGACCAATAAATGCATCTTTCTATTGTATCATAGGGAGCTGGCAGCTGAGTAGAGTCTGATGAAGAGAGGGATGCACTTTTTGTCGTTGACGAAGAAAACCTTCTCTATTCTCTTCAATCCAATCCAATGTGTTGTTTATAAATCTCCAACCTCTAAAATGAGGAATGACTATGGCAACGACGACAACTGTGTAATAATGGAAGATGGGTTATTCAATAGAATAAGGGGAAAATTCCAAAAAACTACACCCAAAATATACAAAGGACAAATCAGTACATCGAAATTTAGAAAAGACAAATCAGGCGGGTGTCAGAAAAAAGACCAATCTGTCATTTTGAAATTTCGGCCAAATTACCAAAATACCCTTCAGCCCTCAGTCGCAATAACAACATCAGAGTTGTTAATGGCGAATCATGAGTTGTTAATGGCGAGGTGAGTGTTGTTATTGGCCCTGAAACTTGTTAAGTGTTGAAAGAAGAAATTGGAGTTGTTAATAACGAATCCGGAGTTGTTAATGGCGAGTTATGTGTTGTTATTAGTCCTGAAATTTGTTAATTGTCAAAGAAGAATTCCAGTTGTTAATACCGAATCCGGAGGTGTTAATTCCGATGATCATGTTGTTATTCTGAAGTGTGCATGAAGGGTATTTTGGTAATTTGGCCGAAATTTCAAAATGACAGATTGGTCTTTTTTCTGACACCCGCCTGATTTGTCTTTTCTGAATTTCGATGTACTGATTTGTCCTTTGTATATTTTGGGTGTAGTTTTTTGGAATTTTCCCTAGAATAAGGTTAGGAAGATAAAAAATAAAGACAATATAATTGACGAAAATAAATTAAACTACATCTCAAAGAAATTGTCAAGTGGAATAAGCTTACTGAATTGTCGTGAAAGAAGCATTTGATAAATTATTGAGTCAATGTGATAAGGTAGAAGGATATCAAATCTTTCATCAATTTTTGAAAGATGCTGTACTGTTGAGAAGAAAAGGAAGAAATTTTGGTAGGGTTAGGAACGGGCCCTAAGCTGTGAAAGCATTGTATGGTGAAATGATGATGATCAGGGGGTATTTATATTTGTACCAAGGAAAAGGTACAATGTATTCCTTCTACAAGTTTAACCGTTTAGGAAATAGAAATAAATTATCTTCATCATTACACTGCACATATGTAAGATGAGTTGTAAGATTTTTTAGCTAATTCTTTTTTGTTTTTATTTTTATGAAGTATAAACCAAAAGTTGATTGCAAATAATAAATATAATAAACCACATCACTAACTTTTTTAATGAAACGTGAAACCACATTGTATGGTGAAATGTTGATCATGATTAGGGGTATTTATACTTGTACTAAGGAAAAGGTACAATGTATTTCTTCTACAGTTGGCAAAAAAAAAAAAGTATTTCTTCTACAAGTTTCACTGTTTAGGGAATAGAAATAAATTATTTTCAATATTACGTACAGATGTAAGATGAGTTGTAAGATGCTGCCAGCTATTTCTTTTTTGTTCTTATTTTTATGAAGTAGAAACCAAAAGTTCATTGCAAATAATAAATATAATAAACCACATCACTAAGTATTTTAATGAAATGTGAAACCACATTGTATGGTGAAATGTTGTTGATAATTACGGGTATTTAAACTTGTACTAAGGAAATGGTATAATATATTTCTTCTACAAGTTTCAATGTTTAGGGAAAAGAAATAAATTATTTTCATCATTACACTACACAGATGTAAGATGAGTTGTAAGATGTTGCCAGCTATTTCTTTTTTGTTTTTATTTTTATGAAATAGAAACCAAAAGTTGATTGCAAATAATAAATATAATAAACCACATCACTAAATATTTTAATGAAATGTGAAATCATGTTGTATGGTGAAATGCTAATGATGATTAGGGATATTTATACTTGTAGCAAGGAAAAGGCACCATCTATTTCTTCAACCAGTTTCATTGTGTAGGGAATAGAAATAAATTATTTTCATCATTACACTGCATAGATGTAAGATGATGAGTTGTAAGATGTTGCTGGCTATTTCTTTTTTGTTTCTATTTTTATGAAGTATAAACCTAAAGTTGATAGCAAATAATACATATAAAAACCACATCACTAAATATTTTAATGAAATGTGAAACCACTTTGTATGGTGAAATGTTGATGATGATTAGGGGTGAAAAGAACAACTAAAGTTGATTGCAAATAATACTGATAACAAACCCCATCACTAAATATATTCAAGGATTTCAAATGGTTAGTTCGAGTCTAACAAGACCAAAGTGTTGATCCTATTGAAAGAAGCTTTGGCCATTTAATGTATAAGGTTTTGGGTTTGAGTCAAAGCCCATTTTAATACGACAAAAAGGTCTTTATCAGAGCTACCCCCAATTTGGCCAAATATTGTTGAAATCTGACCCACCAGTCAAATAGATGTATAAAAAGAGCCAAGTCTAAGAAGGGATTAGAAATAATCACGTGTCTTTGTAAAGAATTAAAGTTACTAATTTTGTGATGAATATTTAAGTGTTTGCCGTTTTATTTATAAATTTACTGATTTCTATGATCATGGCTGTTATATAAGATGAATCTTTTGTTGCCTCATGTATCACTGAAAATCAATTATAAATTGTTGTGCATGAAGCATTATTACATCATATCCATCACTGATGTGATAATAAATTTGAATTGGCTATTAAGTTGGATATGAATAAAACATCATCATGTTGAATAATGAGACTTATATAATGTTTTTTAATCATTGATGTGAAACCACATAATATGACAAAATGTTATGATTATTAGGGGCTATTTATTGGCCTATATGCTGTTTCCTTTATTGATAAAAATTACTTCTTGTATGTTCAAAAATGCTCCAATACATTCATTCAAATGCACAATATCAAAGAGAACAAATTCTTGTATTGTAAATGAATTACATGTATTAAAAATATAATATACATATATTCAATTTCTCATATTCAATAAAAAAAAGTGATGTTACAATGCCATTAACTTGAGCGTTGATAGAATTGACAAAATTTTGCCTATAGAAATTTTGTAAACCGACTCAGCACCAACACAATACAGAGTTCACAAAATTTAGTCTACCTTAATTTTTTTATTTTTTCAAAACCGCCATCTCTTTAGTAAGAGTTACCCCGTGTTTTTTTTTTTCCAAAATATTTCAATATACATTCACCATATATAAAAAAATCATTTATACGAATAAATTAGAAGTCCTTAGCATGCATGACTTTGAAGAAAAAAACTTCAATGCTGAGAATAATGGCACAACCTTACTCAATCGACGAAATAGTAAAGGTGAGTCTAACACTAGAATTTATTTTCTCTTCTTGCTATTCTTTAATACTCCCTTCGGTCCTAAATATAAATTGCACTAAAAACTTTATCCTATATTTAGAACTGGAGGTAGTACATAATTTGGAAGGCATTCTACGCAAAATTCATATAGGTGACGTTAAGTTTCTATATAGAATATTATTTTAGTTGTGTGATGCAGATGTAGGAGGGGGCCGGAAATCTGTAGACCATATGAAAGATTGAATGCATTTTTAGAAGTAGGAATAATTGATTTCTTTTATTGAGCATATGCAAGATGAGCCGTATTTTGTTGCCAGCTATTTCTTTTTTTCTTTTCTTTTTATAATTATGCAAAGGGTAAGCGAAAAATTGATGGACAAAAAAGTTGACTGTAAACATTCAACGAATCCATATATGTTTAGAATGAAATCCAGACAAGGGATTACTTGGAAATCAAGGTATGAATTACACTTACATAAAAATTGAAATATATAATATACAAACAAAAATTACAATCATGCTATTACATCAATTCTTTTTTGTTACTAACAGGACACATTTTTACCCTGATATGATTATTGCTTTTATCAGGGAACATAAAATTGCAAAGTAATCAAACAGCTAGAGTATTGAGAGCATGTTGATGAGAGCTTTCTAAATTTTTATTGAGCACTGAGACACAAAATAACACGTGATTAAAACCCTAGATCCTTTCCTTAGTTAGAACAAGAGAAAAAAAATAAGTCTAAGTGAGTTTCATCTAATTAAGTATAATTCACTATTGCAAGAGAGACTTTTAATGTCGGTTAAAAAGGGCTTTTTTAAGTCAGTTTATGAAGGGTCGTAAAATCTAGTGACATTGTTTTTGAGCAATTATACGCCTGTTTTGTAAATATCTAATGTAGAATGTAGAGTTTTTCATGTCAATTTTTCAAATCAGAGACGTTGAAACTCTACTTTCTACACCATTTCGTTAAAATACAAACGTAGGTTGTCGGATTTTTTTTTTTTAGAAAAAATAGCAAAACAAATTTAGTAATCCACTAGTTATAGATGCACATAGGGTAGAAATCATAGGAGCTATTAAGTAATAATAAAGTTAAAAATTTTTATGCCAAAGTGTCGGAGAGGTACAAAGAGGCGTTTTTGGTGTCGTGTGTAACGTGTCTCTACAATAATGCTGACGCGGTTGTGATGTCCATGGCTGTTGTGCCTCTCACCGCCAAATGTGGATGGTCTAGTTCCGTCCTTGGCGTCGTTCAAGTACAAGATTATAAAAAAATAATAATAATAATAACTTGGCATGGGGACAACACTAGTGTTTGTCATGTTGGGCGTGAAAGAAACCATAAAAATACTTGATGGTGAGACGATTGACTCCCTAAGTCGGACCCTAAGACGTTGGTGGATGAGTTTTGAGTATTTGGTAATTCTCCTCGGTGACGTATAGTGCATTGATGCTTTCTACGATGTCTTCCTAACTTTTGAATTTCCTCAACTAATATAGAATTGATCTAACAGTGTAAAACCCCACTATATCAATTTGAGTCTCGAGTTTGAGAACCAGAGAAGACATGTACTTGTATTGGGAAAGGAAGATACAAACCCCAAAACTAGAGTTGCCAGTTGTTCGGATATCTGATAATAAGATTCAGAAAAGGTGCCGGATACTAGTTGAAATTATATTTAAATTTTTTTTTTGAAGCTTCTCAGGTAGCTTAAGATTCATATAATAAAAGAGATTAGACACAAACAATCAATTAGTTATAGAAAAGCAACAAATCTTTGCTAAATTTGATAAATTATTGAGTCAATGTGATAATGGGATGGAGAAGGATATATGATCTATCACTAATTTTTTAAAGATGGTGTAGAGAACAAAAATGAGAAATTTGGATAGAGAATAGGAGGATGGCATAAGCGTGAAAGCATTTTAATAAATTATGAAACCACACAGTATGATGAAAATGTTGATGATGACTGGGGGGTATTTATACTTGTACCAAGAAAAATGAACAAGGTATTTCTTTTGCAAATATTACATTGTTTAGGAAGTAGAAATAAATGATTTCCATCATTACATTACACATGCAAAATGAGCTGTAATTTGTTGCAGTTATTTTTTTTTGTTTTCATTTTTATAAATATTTTAAATCTCAATCTAAAATTGATTGCAAACAGTACTGATAATAATCCACATTGCCATAATTTTCAAGGATTTCAAATTGTTAGAATCAAGTTTGACAAGGGATTAGATTAGTTAAGTTCTGTTTTGTAAAAATGTACTGGTACTAATTTTTTGATGACTATTAGAGTGAATGCCCCTAAAAATGTTTCCTATTAGTGTTTGCTATTTTATTTATGAATTTATTGATTTATATGATTATGGCTAGTATATAGGATGAATCTTTAATTTGTTGTCTCATATTATCATTGAAAATCTAGGGTGACAAATTATTGTCCATGTAGGTGTAGCATTCCATCAGCTGCATCACTGATAAAATGTTGATGACTATTAAGTGGTATACATGATTGTACCAAGAAGTAAACAATCAATAAACTGTTGGTTGAAGTGATAAGGGGCTTAACCCAGTAAAGAGGAGAACATAAGTATGAATTCTGGGAAGTGCACTTGTTAGGAGAGGTGAAAACATTTTATCCTCTATATCTCGAAAGGGGAAACCATTGTTATTACCAAAAAAAAAAAAAAAAAGAGCAGCAACAATGTATTTTTTATGCAAATTGAAAATTTTTAGAAGTAGAAATAACTAATATTCTGTTTTATTTTAAGTTTTAGAAATAGAAATAAATCTTTTATATCATTTTACTATATAAATGTAAGATGAGTTGTGATTTTTTGTCAGTTATTTCTTTTATATTATTTTTATACAATTATTTAAAGTATAAATCTAAAATTGATGGACTATAATACTAACAAAACTTGAATTTTTTGCGTTGTAGTTAGTCGCAGTTTTTAAACTGCTAAAAGAAGGGGGGGGGTACTTCTTCAAAAATTCAAATTCTAGCATAATAATAAAAAAAAAAGACTTTGGCTTCAACAGTGGTAGCGGCTATTTGATCACTACTAACATCAGGCATTTTTTTTTTTTTAAATTTTGGGGTCAAAATTTTAAATTTTTGGCGCCACCTTTATAGCGGTGGGACGAAACTGCTATTGAAGTCCTCTTGGGAGCCACACTAGGCTTTGGTATTGGTAGTGATTGTCTCATGCCACTACTAGTGCCGCAGTGGGCTTGACCAAATGTGCATCAGTTCTTTTGAACTGCTACAAAACTGTTTGTCAAGGCTTACTTAGTTGCCGTTTTCAAAACCACTATGAAATATGTTCATAGCAATGAAAACTGCTACAATTCTTAACAAAATAACAGCTGCAAATTAACAATGCTTTTTGTAGTAGATAATTAAGTGATCATTATTGACATGATCAAGGAATAAAATACTACAAAGAAAAGGTCCAGCGGGGAGGACTATTTCCCAATAATGTGATGAATTAATATCTGAATCATGTTCGAAGAAGTTCTTACACTTAGTGTTTAACAGTACAGTGTCTCAAGCATAATTGCCTCCAATAGCATTATACTTGTGCCTATCCAAGAAAACAGGAAACAAATTTGTAGCGCCCGGGATTTTGAAAACATGGAGCCGCCACCAAAATTTTAAGGATAAGATAATTTTGAAAACCTTTTTAAAAATGGAAGCTAGTCTACAAAAATCATTTAGGGTTCGGGAGTTGATTGTGTGTGGGGAAGGTGTTAGGCACCTCACAACACCCATTCATAAGAATGGTTACCCTAAGTTAATTATTTAAAAATATTATGGCCTTTAACTTTATTATATTTACCCAAAAAAAATATATTTACAAAACTAAATGAAATGAAAACTAAAGAAGAAGAAAAAAGGAATATTTATTTACAAAAAGAAAAAATATATTTATTTTTAAAAAATAACATTTATAAGAAAAAATATATTTATTTACAAAATTGGACTTGACCTAGGATGAAAACCTAGGGCCTACGTACCCTTTAGAGGGATCAAAGCCTACGTAGTTCGGGGGTAGAAATGCGTGTCACTTTGTTTGTGTTTTTTTTAAAAAATGTTTATTTAATTTATTTGAGAAAAATAATATTTTTTTATTTGGTTTGTATTTTTTATTATTTTTTTAAAAACGTTTTTTTTTATTTTCTTATAAAAGACAGTCTTTCCATTTTTGATTTAATTAGTAAAGATGAGTTCACAGCTTAGAATATGCTACCCATTGAACCAGTTGACTCGCAGATAAATAAACCAAACGTCAATAAGCTAATAAGGCCGAGGAACAATCATATGATCAATATTTCATGCAAGATGGCTCAATTCCAGAAACACGTTACTGGATGAAGAAACTAGGTGACAAGAAATAAGTTAAGAAGTGGGTACCTCTAGTGCCTTGAATTTGCTGCAAAAAGAAGGATGAGGTGAAGGAGTCAATATATAAAAACAAAGGGCAAAGGGGAAAGGTAAGTCAAACCTGTGGATGCAATCATGGAGCACAAACGCGTTGCACATCATGCCTTTTAACAATGAAATAGGGTGTTCAATAAAAGAAGTGTGTAATCAAACTTTCTCCCGTAAATCGATCAAAGCAAATGGATCAGCCCCAACAAATTTAAGCCACGGTGAACTAATATACTTAAGCATTCCGAAAATATCAGAAGAGGAAAAGAAAAGAGAAGAAAAAAAAAGAAAAAGAAAAAGAAAAATAAAAAAGGGAAAAGAATGTGTCAGGAGCTTGGTAAGCTTGTGCCTCTTGTCATGTTGACAAATTCATTGGCATAGTAATATTTGGACACATGAAGGAGGGATGGATTTTTCCAACAAACTCTCAATCTCCTAAACCCATGAGAACATCCCATCGTTCAAAATGACTATGCAAGAAAGTATCATAACAGTTCTCTACCTTGTCTCTCTTCTCTGGGAATTCTTCTATCCCTTGCTTCAACCCTTTACACTCCTATTTATAATCTCAAGGTAGGGTTTTCTTCATAAATGCTCTTTTTTTTAATTTTCGTTTCTTTTGATTTTTTTTTGTATTTTATGTTAAGAACTACCTAACTTGAGCCAATCACCATCAATGGAGATTTTTTTTTTTAATTTTCGTTTTTTATTTTTATGTATTTTCTATTGATAAAACTTCCTAACTTGACCTAATTACCATTAGTGGAGATTATTTCGTTTTTAATTTTTTTTTCATTATTCTCCCCACAAGTAACTTCCTAATTTAAACCTATCAACATAAATGAGATTTTTTATTTTTTTTATTTTTCATTTTTTTATTTATTGTTTTCCCTTAATGAATGACAATGCCAATCATATCAATGAGGGGATTTATTTTAATTTTCGTTTTTTTTTATTTTTTCCCTTTCAATGATGATTGCCTATTTAGACACCGATCATCCTCAATAGGAGGATTTCCTTATTTTTCTTATTTTCATTTTTTTAATTTTTCCTTTCAATGATGATTGCCAATTTGGACACCAATCATTATCAATTATTTTGTATTTTTTAGTGGGGCCCGGACAAAATAGGGTGTTCACAGCTGTCCCTCTTTACTTGTTTCGTAGCTGAGAAAGGTGAGATTCTCATCTATGAAGCAAGTAAAGATAAGAACACGTATTTTGTCCGACCAGAAAACAAGGTGCCCCCTTGGAACCAAAGAGGGTTTGGACAAAATACAGTGCCCATGCCCCTCTTTACTTGGTTCATAGGGGAGAAGAACGCAAGTGGAGAGAGATGATTACCTGGAATAGAAGTAAAGCGCCTAGTTTCATAGGACTTTGGTGGGGCGTAAAAGAATTGTGCCAGCCGGTACTGGGCTTTGAGAGTGCCTGCTGATAAAGGGCTTTGAAAGAATATTGCCTGCCGTTACAGGGCTTTAAAAGAATTGTGCCAGCCGTTACTGGGCTTTGAGGGTGCCTGTTGGTATAGGACTTTGAAATAATAGTGCTTATCGGTACAGGGCTTTAAAAGAATTGTGCCAGCCATTACTGGGCTTTGAGGGTGCCTGTTGGTACAGGGCATTGAAAGAATAGTGCCTGCCGGTACAGGGCTTTAAAAGAATTATGCCAAGCGTTATTGGGCTTTAAAAGAATTGTGCCAGCCGTTACTGGGCTTTGAGGGTGCCTGCCGGTACAGGGCTTTGAAAGGGTGCCAGCCGTTACTGGGCTTTGAGGGTGCCTGCCGGTACAGGGCTTTGAAAGGGTGCCAGCCGGTACTGGGCTTTGAGGGTGCCTGTCGGTATAGGGCTTTGAAAGGGTGCCAGCTGTTACTGGGCTTTGAGGGTGCCTGCCGGTACAGGGCTTTGAAAGGGTGCTATGAACATGTGATGCCCCTTAGAGTAGTGCTTATGAAGATGATGGCGTTGATAATAATGATGACAATGATGATGACAACGATGATGAAGAAGAGGATGATAATGGCCATGACAATGAAGGGAATATCAGAATAGTGATGTCATGATGGAGGTGATGACACTAATAATGATGATGACAGTGATGATGAAATCCTAATGAGGATGATGAATACAATGATAATGCTGATGATGATGATAATGATGATGATGATGATAATGATGATGATGATGTTAATGGTGATGTTGATAATGGAGGTGATGACATGCGAATGAGAATGAGTGCAATAATTTTGGTGTTAAAGAATAGCCTGGCAGGTGATATTGCTCCTTCTTCGTCCAGGTGCCTAACCAGTACCCCGTTACTTGCGCAGTCTTGTCAGAGGTATGAAGACGTGTATAATGAGATTCATATAGATGCCATAGCCTAGAACCCTCAATTTAGATTGTGTCCCTTTGTCAACTGTTTGACCCCACAACAAAAATTCTAGTTGGGGCCTTCGCTAATGATCCTGAAATTACACAAGTTAAATGGGAGTAGAGGACACCATGTATATCAACGTGAGTGTTTATCCAGACAAAAGTTGTGCTTTCATTAAAAAGAGTTACTCTTATACAAATCATGGCACAAAGTTTGACATGCGATTTAATAGAAGGGAAAGATATACTAAGGATGAAGATTCATTTAAAAGAAATGATCTTCCAATATTCAAGTGGATGCATGATGATGATCATATATTGGTGTAGACGTGATGTTATTAGGAGGTCCTTCGCTTTTAGTTCCATGTAGTCCCCCTGATGGTGTCGTGCTTAATTGCCAGAGATATGCACTTTTTGATGAATGATTATGGAGTCTTCCAAATAGACAAGTAAAGAGAGTCATGGGGCTAGGACTGATAACCTTGCCCTTCTAGGTTTTTGACTTAACAGCTCCTAATTTTTTTGCCCTAAATTTTGCCTACGCCGCCCTTTCGGGTTTTCAACTTAGCGAGCCTTTTTTTTCTTGCTCTAACTTTTGCCTAAGCCGCCCTTTTGGGTTTTCAACTTAGCGAGCTTTTTTTTTTCTTGCTCTAACTTTTGCCTAAGCCGCCCTTTCAGGTTTTCAACTTAGCGAGCTTTTTTTTTTCTTGCTCTAACTTTTGCCTAAGCCGCCCTTTCGGGTTTTCAACTTAGCGAGCTTTTTTTTTTCTTGCTCTAACTTTTGCCTAAGTAGCCTTTTCGGGTTTTCAACTTAGCGAGCCTCTTTTTTTTTTTTTTGCTCTAACTTTTGCCTAAGCCGACCTTTCGGGTTTTCAACTTAGCGAGCTTCTTCTTCTTCTTTTTTTTTTGCTCAAACTTTTGCCTAAGCTGCCCTTTCGGGTTTTCAACTTAGCGAGCTTTTTTTTTTCTTTACGCATAGCATTTCTTTAGAGCATCTGAATTGATTGGCCTTGTTAAATCTTGGCCATTCATGTTTGTCAATATCAATGCCCTACCAGAGAAAGCTTGCTTAACAACATATGGGTCTTCATAATTCGGAGCCCATTTACCTCTATCATCTTCTTGATTTGGTAGGATCTTCTTGAGGACTAGGTCTCCTACTTTTAACCACTTGGGTCGTAGTTTCTTATTAAAGACCCTTGCCACTCGTGACTGATATAACTGCCCATGACATATTGCTGTGAGCCTCTTTTCTTCAATAATATTTAGTTGTTCAAATCGAGAGCGTATCCATTCACTTTCATCTATGTCTGATTCGGCCAAGATTCTCAGGGATGGTATTTCTACTTCAATTGGAGTGACAGCCTCCATGCCATAAACTAAAGAGTAAGGGGTTGCCCCAGTTGAAGTACGCATTGTGGTACGGTATCCGTGTAATGCATATAGAAGCATTTCGTGCCAGTCCTTATAGGTCACTGTCATTTTACTGAGGATCTTCTTAATATTCTTATTGGCTGCCTTAACTGCACCGTTCATCTGTGGCCTATATGGTGCAGAATTATGATGTTTAATCTTGAACTGATCACATAATTCTTTAACTACTGCCCCGTTGAGGTTTGGTGCATTGTCAATTATGATCCTCTCTGGTAACCCATATCTACAGATGACATTGGCCTTTAAGAATTTGATGAAGGCCTTCTGAGTATTACTAGCAAAGGAATTGGCTTCTACCCACTTAGTGAAATAGTCAATAGCAACGAGGATGAAACGATGACCATTCGAAGCTTTTGGGTTAATCGGCCCAATGACATCTATTCCCCATATGGAGAATGGCCATGGAGATACGAGACTATGCATTATAGTCGGAGGGGCGTTAGCTTTGTTGGCATATATCTAGCACTTATGACACTTTCTAACATAATTGATACAATCCTTCTCCATAGTTATCCATTAGTAACCAGATCTTTGAGCTTGTTTAGTTAATGAGTGACCAGTTGCATGTGTACCGCATATGCCTTCATGGATCTCTGCCATAATCTTGTGCGCCTCCCTCATGTCTATATAGCGTAGCAATGTCCCATCAAAGCTTCTCTTATATAGGACGTTATTACTAATAAAAAAGCCCATGGCCAATCGCCGGATGGTCTTCTTTTCATTATGTGTTGCGTCTGGAGGGTAAGTACCATGCTACATATATATCTTGATACTATGGTACCAAGGTTGCTCATCGTGTTCTCATCCAATATTGAAGCAAAATGCTGGCGATCTTCTAGTCTCAATCTGTATTGGCTGAACTTGGACCCCACAATCAAGTTGGATCATAACTGCTAAAGTAGCTAACGCATCAGCGAAGCGATTCTTTTCTCTAGCCATGTGATGAAAATTGATTACTTCGAAATTTTTGATCAACTCTATTAAATACTCTTGATAAGAGATCAACTTTGGGTCTTTAGTACGCCATTCGCCAGTTACCTGATAAATTATGAGAGTTGAGTCACCATAGACTTTTAGGTTTTTTATCCCAAGATCTATGGCAGCCTGGAGACCATTAATACAAGCTTCATATTCTGTCATGTTAATGGTGCAGTCAAATCCTAACTTTATAGCAATCAGAAATTGCTTTCCGTCCGGGGATATGATTACTACCCCTACACCATTGCCATGCATGTTTGCTGCCCCATCAAAATACATTTCCCACCCTTTCGATTTGCTTTCCTCGATGGGGTCTTCTGTAACACATATGTCTTCATCTGGAAATTTGAAATCTAGTGGCTGTCATTCATCTATGGGGTTTTCCACTAAGTGATCTGCTATCGTACCACCCTTGACAGATTTTTGAATGACGTATCTTATATAATATTCAGACAATATTACTTGCCACTTAGAGACTCTTCCAGCTACATGCAGGCTTTCAAAGATGTACTTGAGTGGGTCTACTCTTGAAATTAACCAAGTGGTGTAGTAAAGCATGTATTGCCTCAACCTCCTTGTAGCCCAGACTAAACCACAACAAGTTCGCTCGATCATCTGGTAACGTGACTCAATCATTAAACTTCTTGCTCAAGTAATAGATCGCTTGTTCTCTTTGCTTAGATGCATCTTGTTGCCCCAGCATGGCTTCCATGGAATTTGGTCGTATTATTAAATACAAAATTAAAGTTCATCCTGGTACAGGAGGAACCAAAATTGGGGGATTTAGCAAATAATCCTTGATTCTATCAAATGCCTGTTAGCAATCTTCATCCCACTTCCTGGTGCAGTTCTTCTTTAAAAGCTTGAATATCGGCTCACAAGTTGCAGTCAGGTTGGCAATGAATTGTGCAATGTAATTCAGTCGCCTCAAAAAGCTTCGAACTTCCTTTTCTGTTTGAGGAGGGGGCATTTCTCGTATTGCTTTTACTTTGTCTGGATCTACTGTAATCCCTTTTTGGCTTACAATGAAGCCCAACAATTTTCTAGATAAAGCTCCAAAGACGCATTTGTTAAGATTTAGTCGTAGCTTGTACTTGCGTAGCCTTTCAAACAACTTTCTTAACACCACAACATGGCTTTCTCCCTCAGAAGATTTAGCTACCATATCATCCACGTATACTTTAAGTTCTTTATGCATCATATCATGGAAGAGTGCCACCATGGCACGCTGATAAGTTGCCCCAGCATTCTTTAACCCCAATGGCATAACGTGGTAACAATAAGTGCCCCATTGTGTAATAAATGTGGTTTTTTCTTTGTCCTTTCTATCCATAGGGATTTGGTTATACCCTGAGTACCCATCCATGAATGAGTACCTATAGCTACGGGCTGTATTATCAACCAGGACATCAATATGAGGCAATGGAAAATCATCTTTTGGGCTAGCTTTGTTCAGATCTCGATAATCCACACACATTCAAATTCTGCCGTCCTTCTTTGGGACAAGAACGACATTTGCTATCCATTGTGGGTATTTAGCTACTTCTAGGAAACCCGCTTCTAATTGCTTCATCACCTCTTCTCGAACCACTAAAGACATATCGGAAGTGAGCCTCCTCAGTTTCTGCTTTTTAACCTTAGTATCTGGGAATAAGGGGATCTTGTGAGAAGCAATCCCTGGATCAAGGCCTAGCATGTCCTGATAAGACCATGCGAATACATCTATGAATTCTTTGAAGAGTTCAACCATTTGCTCTCTTTCGGGGTTATCTACTATCTTTAGTTCTCTCTTTTCTTCCTCTGTGCCCATATTTATTACTTTAATTACATCTTCATGTGGGCATATTCTATTATCGTCGGATTCGAGGATTTTTTTGTATACTTGAATGATCTCATCATCATCATACTCATAATCATGCATATCAATGGCAATAAGCGAATCATCATTCAGGGATTCAGGAACCTCTGCGTTGGACAAGAGTTCCGAGGAAATCGATTTCTTGGAGGGCGAAAAATGAACAAAGAATGAATAGAAGGAAAAAGAAAGGAATGGATATAAATAAGTGAATTTTATTCGCATATCATTCTTTATTCATGGTTCATATAAGAGCTCGCCTAAAGGCGTATACAAAACATAAAAAGACAATTTTTAGCTAGGCATGTTACTCTAAATTGATAGAATTGAAGGTGTCCTCAAACTCCCAATTTTCCAGAGCCCTTCCAGAATCATCAGCTGAAATCCACGTGCAAGTCTTTTTTCTTATTGTTGAAGCCATTGCAATAGTTGGCTTGTTTAGCACTTCAGAGGATGTCGGGAATGTCTTCCTTATGTGGGGGATTTCAATATGCTCGTCATCCTTCTCTACCTTCAAGCTTGCTTGCTCTTTCAATTGCATTTCCAATGGTGGTTCGTATCCTAACCCTTGGCGCTTGTGATTCTCTTGCAGATTTATGGGGGATTTGATGCCTTGGAGGTGAGTGCCCAATCCTCCGCCCTGCTTAAACCCATTATTCTCCATTATCTTGGTTACTATGGAGTTGACATTTTTAGATCCCTTGGGTCTTTCGACTTCAAAACCTTGGAAAACCATTCCTTCCTCGTGCTCGGCAGCCTCAATGTATGGAAGAGAGCTCGGCTTGCTCACCATGATTTCTTCTTCGCCCTTGATTATCACTATCATCCCGTTATCAACAAGCTTTACCTTCTGGTGTAAGGTAGAAGGTACTGCCCCTGCTGAGTGTATCTACGGCCTCCCCAAAAGCATAGAGTAGGATGGGTCAATGTTCATAAGCTGAAAGTCCACTGTGAATGAAGTTGGTCCAATCTGTAAAGGCAAACGGACCATTCCCAACACACCTCTCTGAGTACCATCGAACCCTATAACCACCATGTTACTCTTTTCAACCTCTGACACCTCTGCTGACAATTGCTCAAATGTGGATAGCGGTAAAACATTTAACGCTGATCCTCCATCTATCAATACTTTGGCCACAATGAACCCTTTACACTTCAGGGAAATGTAGAGTGCTTTATACTGATCAACGGTTGATTGAACAACTTCTTCTCCTGAAAATGAGATGGTAGAGAATGACCTTGCCACAATCATAATACTTGCAACCTTCTCCGGGGTCACACTGGACTGCACATATGCTTCATCTAGCACCTTTTGTAATGCATGACGATACGGTTTAGAACTCAAGATCAAAGAGAGAATTGAGATCTTGGCCAGAGTTTTGTTCAATTGGTCTACTATGCTATATTCACTTTACTTCATGATTTGAAGGAATTCTTCATCTTTATTTTCCATGCCTTTTAGACCAGAACTTGATGGAATATCAACATTGGCTTGTTTTCCCTTCTTTGACAATCCAACATTTTGTGGCAGATAAGATTTCCCACTTCGTGTTATTCCTGTTGGGCGAACCATTGTTTCGTTGCTGGCCCTGGCTTCCATTACTTGTCTTGAGGGATTCTCGACAATACCTTTATACCTCCATGGTACAGCACGATTACTCTGATATGGAAAAGGGGTCGGTACCTTAATGGTCATTGCAGGCTGTTGCAATGGAGTCAAGATGGTGAAAGAGACAACATGAGAATTTCTTTTTTCATATGGTTCCTTAATGACGAACTCGACATGTCTTTTCTCCACCATGCCTACTTCTTTCTCTTCTCGAGGCATATAACCTGCTGCCTTTAAACAAGCATGGATATCTTCTCCTATTAGTAGAGGATCGTTAGGGAACTCAATTTCATCAACAACGTTTACTTGGTTTTCATGACTTGGAAGAGGATTGGCGTTGATAGTGGAGTTGTCGTTCCTCTTCAATTGAATGTGATTAGAATCAATTAAGTCTAATGCATTCCTTTTGAATGCTGCACAGTCCTCTATTGAGTGTCCCGGGGCACCCATATGGTATTCACATCGGGCATTAGAGTCATACCAAGCGGGGAATGGTGGTTGAGGCTGTTTGTAAGTACGTGGCCCTAACAGCTGAGATTCCAAAAGTTGGCGATATAGCTCAGTATTTGTCATGCCAAAATCTGGCCACTGCCGACTATCTCGTTGCTGCCAATTCCTTCGTCCTCCAGCTTGACCTTGCCTATTTTGTGTCAAATCATTCTTCGTCTGTCGAAACCCATCATTACCACCTTGATGTATTGCTTGGGGTTGTCTAGTGGTTTGGATGAAGCTAACATCACCTTCCTTCTTCTTCCCGTTGTTCCCCTTTTTGGTGATGCTCTCACTTTGAAGAATCCTACCATCACTTATGTCAACATCGATTCGCTCACCAATCTTAATCAAACTAGAAAAATCGGTGACATGCGTCCCAACCATGTATCTGTAATAAGGTTCTTGTAAAGTATGGATGAAATAAGAACTAAGCTCAGATGGTATAAGGGGAGGTTGAACTTGTGCTGCGACCGTCCTCCATCTTTGGGCATAATCTTTGAAAGCTTCAGTAGCTTTCTTGCTCATTGACTTCAGTTGTTCCCTGGTAGGGGCAGTGTCAAGATTGAACCTGTATTGTTTCATGAATACATCAGTCAAATATCTCCATTTCTTGATCTTTGTCTGGTCAAGTTGCATGTACCATTCCAGTGCTGGCCCTTTCAAGCTCTCATGGAAGAAGAGTAGCAAAAAGTTTTCATCTTGTGACCATACAAGCATCTTGGTGCAATAGGCCTTAAGATGGTATATCGGATTCCCTGTGCCGTTGTACTTATCAAAGTCTGGCATCTTGAATTTCTTGGGAATTGAGACATGTGGGGCCAAGCATAAATCTTTTAAATCAAGTGAACCCCAAATGTTTGGTCCTTGGAGGGCTTTTAGTTGGTCTTTTACTTCACCTAACTCTTCCTTCCACCCCTCCTTTTCAGCTGATAGGGAGGGAATGTTGAAAGTGTATGTTGAATCTTCACCTGGTTGTTCCTCCTTAGTGCTTGGAATTTGAGGATTCTGTTTACTCTGAGGCTCTTCTATTGTTTTTTCTTTCTCACCATTTTCTGGTATGCTTATCTCAGCATTTTTCAATAGATCAGATGTTCTTGACTCTTTTTCATTATTCTGGGTTTGAAGAGCTATAGTCAAGGTGGAAATCATTTCTTTCAAATCTGCCATTTATGCCTCCATATGAGACATCCGATGATTCAGATTAGATTCGGCTTCACCGGGATTAGCTGCCATCTGACGACTACGTGAGCGCGTGTTGTATGAATGCGCAGGGGGTAGCTGGTTAGGACATTTAGACAGAGCAATATTGTATCACCTGCTTAGGAAGGAACAAATTATCATTAGTTTATTTAAACCTACAATTTCAAGCGGGCATGGCGAGTTATCACGACGTATTGGCCTAAAGGTCTTCTAGCACAAGTATCCTCTAGCTTCCTCAGGGAATCTATTATTCCACAGGGAGAATCTAGAGTTGATCATTAAATAGGAGGGACCTTAAGTCCCATCCTAATCAAGATCTTTTTATTTGGTGAGTGTTTAGTCGGCACATAGTCTTCTGGAACGAGTGTCATCTAGCATCCTCAGAGAACCCATTATTCTACAGGGAGAACTAGAGTTGATTATTAGACAGAGGGGACCTTGAATCCCACCCTAGCCCAAGATCTTGTTATTGATCGTAATGATAAGCATAAAAAAATGACAGTAAAAGGAGATATGCTTTTATTTGATAATATCAAAATTTGGTTACAAGTTTGAGTTCCTTTATTATTTGATTACATAAGTTGAAGAATTCAACAATCTCTTCTGGCGGATTCAAAAGGATGATCATGCCTTCAGCGCGCTTGAATGTGCTAACAAATTCTAGGATTCTGGTGTTAGCAAAGCTGATTAAGTTACCACACCTCTTTACCCATTCTTCTGTCATAACAACTTGTCTGTGGTAGAGGAGTTCCCAGTTGGCTAAAACTTTCCTTTCTTGATTTAGCTTGTCCACGAGGCTCTGGATGGTTTCAGTGCTACTGGCCCTTACAGCAACCAATTCACCCTCCTTGTTTTCTAGGAGTTGAGTAAGAATATCAACTTCCCCTTGCAATTTCTTAAGAGGGGCATTGTCTTACAGTTTCTCTTCGAGCAACTCTTTCGCTGTAGTCATCTTCAATAGTCGAACTCTATTATTCTTCATTTCCCTATCATTCTCCTGCATAGCCCTTTTTAAGCTTTTGTTTTCTTCTTCCAGCTTCATGATCCTTGAGCGTTCTTCTAATTCTCTTATCTTTCTCTTTTCTATCAGTTTTTCTTGAAGGGATGCACATATATCCTCTAGCTGACTCATCTTTCTCTTGTTTTGTGATTCTATCATAGACAACTCCTTCAGCTCCTTTTCTCTTGGTTCCAGGCGCCTTGCCAACTCTGTTTACTTCTTGGGCATCATTTCCTAACAAAGGCTCTTGGGGGGAATAAGATGGATTGGCTCCTTTGATTCTGTCTTTGAGCCAGTCCTTATAGCCCAGAGTTGCACCTATTTCTTGCTTTCCCAACTCAGACTTTCCCTTGTATGCTATCTTGCCCCAAGCTTCTTTGATTTCTTGACATAAGTCCTTCCCACTATATTCTCCGTATGAGAAGTGTATGGCTTGCACTTCTTCCTGAGAGGGAACTTTTTGCCGAAATGCTAATTGCCTTAATGCTAAAGAAGGGTTGTAGTTAATACATCCTCTTGGTCCCATGAGAGGCACATTAGAAAAGTCTCCGCAGTGATGGATGATCTCTTCATCCTCCCACCATTCTATTTTCCATAAGAGAGAATCTTTTGTTAACCGTGAGAACTCCTTTCTCCAATCATTTTTGTTTAATTGAAGATGATTGAAAGCCATAAGTGGATTAGTAAACTTGTCATGCCTTTCTCGGAAGTGCTTCTTCTCTCCATATACGTGACTCAGCATCCATACCTCAAGCAATGCAAGACAACATTTTATTCGACCTTCCTTCTTTAGGTGGCATTGAGATAATGACATGTAGGTCTCTGCTAAAATTGAGGGTATCGGGTTAATTTGGTAGTGTTCGACTAATTGAAAGACACTGATAGCTCCCACGTCTATTATTCGTACTGATGATGGAAAGAGGATCATGCCATAAATAGCCAAGGCGAAAACCTTACAAAAACTCTCCCAATCTTTATTTTCTGCTAATCTTGCTAAGCGAGCTTCCACTATGGTCCTTTTAATCCCCTTGACCTGTCCAGTGCCTACAATCTGTACTTCTTCCGTGTGAACCCCTAACAGCTTCGCTATTCCTCCCTGAGAAGGTAGCCGGCCTGGATAATGGTAGATCTTGTCACTCCTCTTAATTGGCATCCTAAGGATTTCCCCGTATTCTTCAAGGGTTGGGGCTAGTTGAAAATCAGAGAAAGTGAAGCATCTCAAAGAGGCATCCCAATACTGGCCCAGTTCTATGATAGCCTCATTATATACAGGCACGTGTAATAAATCAATGATATTTCCATACTTCTTCATGAAACCTAATTTGACTGAACCTTGAATGTAGCGACTTAATCGAATTAGGCCTTCAAGTGGTTCTACTCTAGTAGTCAGTCTGATGCCCTTCCCTCTATATACTTTTCCTGTAGGAACTTGATTTAAACTTGGTTTTTGTGCCATTTAACCTTTATGCCAAATTTTTAGTTGTTGGATAACTCGTTTGCCCTTCATTAAAGAAAAGAGAAGGAAGAGTCAGAAAGTATTTTCAAATCCATGCTATGCAGATGATTATATGTGCTTTCTAGCCTTGATATGGGTGATGGACATTAAGAAAAAGAACTTCAACTCCTCAAGAGATCCAATACCCTATAGGGAGAATGAAGTGCCCATTAACCTGCGAACGGCCCAAGCTATTACGCGGCTAAGGGTTTTGTTAAATGTTTATTATGTCTAAGGCCCATATCGAATGAAGCTAAATGCCAATGGATGATGCAAGGATACCTCATGAGACGTGAAAGAGTGACGACTTATACTTCAAGTTTTGATATGGGTGATGGACATTAAGAAAAAGAACTTCACCTCTTCAAGAGATCTATTACCTCATAGGGAGAATGAAGTGCCCATTAATCTGCGAATGGCCCAAACCATCATGTGGCTAAGGGTTTTTTAAAATGATGATTATGTCCAAGGCCCATATCAAATGAAAAATGCTAATGGATGATGCAAGGCTACCTCATGAGACGTGAAAGAGTGACGACTTATACTTCAATTTTTGATATAGGTGATGGACATTAAGAAAAAGAACTTCACCTCCTCAAGAGATCTATTACCTCATAGGGAGAATGAAGTGACCATTAACCTGCAAATGGCCCAAACCATCACGCGGCTAAGGGGTTTTTTTTTAAATGATGATTATGTCCAAGGCCCATATCAAATGAAGTTAAAATGCTAATGGATGATATAATGATACCTTATGAGTCCTAAAGGGTTATCTCTCATCGAGATGTTCTCTAACATGATTGATGTGATGAGATCATGGTCTTTTAGGGTCATAGACCCTTAGACTAAGGTTAGCTATCTAATGCATACACCGTCCTTGTGATGTATCTTTATGTGGAATGATGCTAGATACATACTCAGGTGAAGCGACAGTTAGTCACTTGATCCTAGGGGTTCCATTGATTATGCATGAATGACAACGAAGATTATCAACAATAAATAAATATATGCTCTCCAGTGTCCTATTTTAGGAATGACCCTAGGTTAGTAGTATCTATCCTAAGAAAGGTAGGTACTAATTAATTGGGTAGGTCTATAATTTCTACTAATAGGTGCAGTGGTTTCAAGGTAGTTCTAATTCTCACAGATAAAGGTCTCCTAACTGCCCCCATCGTAAAGATGTAGACCCCATTTGATGAAATTGACCTTCAGGGGGTTCTGAAAACCCCACAGGGATCAATCTCACCAAATAAGTAACAGCTAGGATGAAGTCTTCACAGTAACCTCAGGGGGTTCTTAAAACCCCACAGGGAGACCGCTAGAAACTTCTACTCACCTAAGGAACTCACAGACCCGGGTATAGGGCCCAAAATGTGTGTGAGGAGAATAGTGTATGTGTTCAGTGTGTGTGGAAATCATACCAACCTATGGGCCTAGGTTCTACCCAACCCTCATCTGCTAAGCAGATCACAAGATAGATAGAAAAAAGGAGAAAAAAAAAACAAACAAATAGATGGATAAGGAATTTAATAAATAAAAACAACTATTCACACAAAAAAGAAAAAGAAAAGAAAAGCGTAATTAAAATAAAATTAAGGCCAAATTATTTTTAAACACTTAACTTAAATGGGCTTGACTCTTAAACAATCCCCAGTGGAGTCGCCAAGCTGTAGCGCCCGAGATTTTGAAAACATGGAGCCGCCACCAAAATTTTAAGGATATGATAATTTTGGAAATCTTTTTAAAAATGGAAGCTAGTCTATAAAAACCATTTAGGGTTCGGGAGTCGATTGTATGTGGGGAAGGTGTTAGGCACCCCACAACACCTATTCATAAGAATGGTTACCCTAGGTTAATTATTTAAAAATATTATGGCCTTTAACTTTATTATATTTACCCAAAAAAAAAAATAGTTACAAAACTAAATGAAATGAAAACTAAAGAAGAAGAAAAAAGGAATATTTATTTACAAAAAGAAAAAATATCTTTATTTTAAAAAAAAGAACATTTATAAGAAAAAATATATTTATTTACAAAATTGGACTTGACCTAGGATGAAAACCTAGGGCCTACGTACCCTTTAGAGGGATCAAAGCCCACGTAGTTCGGGGGTAGAAATGCGTGTCACTTTGTTTGTGTTTTTTAGAAAAAATGTTTATTTAATTTATTTGACAAAAATAATATTTTTTTATTTGGTTTGTATTTTTTATTATTATTTTTAAAAACGTTTTTTTTATTTTCTTATAAAAGACAGTCTTTCCATTTTTGATTTAATTAGTAAAGATGAGTTCACAGCTTAGAATATGCTACCCATTGAACCAGTTGACTCGTAGATAAATAAACCAAACGTCAATAAACTAATAAGGCCGAGGAACAATCATATGATCAATATTTCATGCAAGATGGCTCAATTCCAGAAACACGTTACTGGATGAAGAAACTAGGTGACAAGAAATAAGTTAAGAAGTGGGTACTTCTAGTGCCTTGAATTTGCTGCAAAAAGAAGGATGAGGTGAAGGAGTCAATATATAAAAACAAAGGGCAAAGGGGAAAGGTAAGTCAAACTTGTGGATGCAATCATGGAGCACAAACGCGTTGCACATCATGCCTTTTAACAATGAAATAGGGTGTTCAATAAAAGAAGTGTGTAATCAAACTTTCTCCCGTAAATCGATCAAAGCAAATGGATCAGCCCCAACAAATTTAAGCCACGGTGAACTAATATACTTAAGCATTCCGAAAATATCAGAAGAGGAAAAGAAAAGAGAAGAAAAAAAAAAGAAAAAGAAAAAGAAAAATAAAAAAGGGTAAAGAATGTGTCAGGAGCTTGGTAAGCTTGTGCCTCTTGTCATGTTGACAAATTCATTGGCATAGTAATATTTGGACACATGAAGGAGGGATGAATTTTTCCAACAAACTCTCAATCTCCGAAACCCATGAGAACATCCCATCGTTCAAAATGACTATGCAAGAAAGTATCATAACAGTTCTCTACCTTGTCTCTCTTCTCTGGGAATTCTTCTGTCCCTTGCTTCAACCCTTTACACTCCTATTTATAATCTCAAGGTAGGGTTTTCTTCATAAATGCTATTTTTTTTAAATTTTAGTTTTTTTGATTTTTTTTTTTTGTATTTTATGTTAAGAACTACCTAACTTGACCCAATCACCATCAATGGAGATTTTTTTTTTAAATTTTTGTTTTTTTATTTTTTTGTATTTTCTATTGATAAAATTTCCTAACTTGACCTAATTACCATTAGTGGAGATTTTTTGGTTTTTAATTTTTTTTCATTATTCTCCCTACAAGTAACTTCCTAATTTAAACCTATCAACATAAATGAGATTTTTTATTTTTTTTATTTTTCGTTTTTTTTATTTATTATTTTCCCTTAATGAATGACAATGCCAATCATATCAATGAGGGGATTTATTTTAATTTTCGTTTTTTTTTCTTTTTTCCCTTTCAATGATGATTGCCTATTTAGACACCGATCATCCTCAATAGGAGGATTTCCTTATTTTTCTTATTTTCATTTTTTTTATTTTTTCTTTCAATGATGATTGCCAATTTGGATACCAATCATTATCAATTATTTTTTTATTTTTTAGTGGGGCCTGGACAAAATAGGGTGTTCACAAATTTAAAACTACGAAATAATCAAATGAAGAAAGGTTCTCTCTCAGTCTTCATAAACACGCAAGGAGGTTGAGAGTAGATTGGTGAGAATTTTCTAAAACTAGATGGACCTCTTTGAAAAAAATCACGTGATAGATCGACGAAACATTATATATCCTTGAAAAACATATTTTAGTCTGCTTCTCGATGAATCTTGTTGCCTATCCATTCAATATCCAACTTTTTTAGTAGATTACTCGTTAAATATCATTCCTCTTTGTAACATCAACGACAAAATTCGGAAAAAAAAGCTGTTTTCAAAAAGTGGGAAGTTCCAAACAAGGATAGTTTAGCTAGTAAGTAAATAGTCTCTTGTAATGAATCCCATAACAGGGGCCTCATAAATGAAGTTTAAGGGGTTTTCCCTTTTAATAGACTAGTCTTTTGGGACTAAGTTCTTTCTTTTGACTGTTTATAATAAAAGTGTTTTCGTTAAGAGCCTAATGTTCACATAGCACTGGTACAAAATTTCCTTTTTAGACCGGTTATAGTAGATAAGGTCTAAAAAATTTGACCGATGACAGTTTTATAATTATATAGAACTTCTAAGGCCGGTTCTCAAAAAAACCGGTCTTAAAAAAATTATGTAGACCGGTTATAAATAAAACCGGTCTAAAAATATTAAAATATTTAAAAAATTAAAAATTTTAAACTTTTAAGACCAGTTATTATTAATAACCGGTTTTAAATATCAAACATTTAAGACTAATTTTAATAAAAACTGGTCTTAAATATGAAAAATTTAAGTATCCGCAATCGATTTTTCACTGTAATCCCTTCTACTCATCTGAACGTTTGACTATAAAAAAAGGCCCTATTTATTTTTTTTAAAATATCACTTTTAAGACCGGTTGTTAAAAAAACCGGTCTTAAAAATGATATATTTTTTTAAAAAAATAAATAGGGCTTTTCTTTTAAAATATCAAAATATTTAAAAAATTAAAAATTTTAAACTTTTAAGACTGGTTATTAATAACAACTTGTCTTAAATATCAAACATTTAAGACCGATTTTAATATTAAGACCGGTTATTTTAACAACCGGTATTAAAAGTGATATTTTTTTAAAAAAATAAATAGGGCCTTTTTTTAAAAATATCAAAATATTTAGAAAATTAAAAATTTTAAACTTTTAAAACCGGTTATTAATAATAACTGGTCTTAAATATCAAACATTTAAGACCGTTTTTAATAAAAACCGGTCTTAAATATGAAAAATATAAAAATTATTTTCCCCCCACTCTTTTAAGACCGGTTTTATATATACCCGGTCTAAAAAATCGACCCTAAATTTTTGAACCTCCTCTTTGTCGCACCTAAATTTTACTCTTTAAATATGAAACCTCTCTTCTTGATGCGATTACTCTGTGAGCTCGGTCATCTTCGCTCGATCTCATTCTCATGTTTGTTGCTGTGGTGCTCTCACCCTTGCACTGAATGAGTTTGTCGCCGCCACAACCTCGCTTGCTCGATCTCCTTCGTCACGACTTTTCTCTATTCCTGTGACATCCATCCTTCATCGCAACCTACCTTGGCAGCCTCACTTCATTGCTGCCATAAGCTGCTTGCTCCTTTGCTTTGACCCAGAGATGCGTGAAGAAGATGCAACTGATGTTGTAAGGTTTGAATAAACTTTCCTTTTAAACGCTTAATTAATTTGTAAACTAATTTTTGAGTATCTACTGTAATGTGGCGATAGATGAAAAAGGAAGAAGAAGGTGCAGAGTGAAGCGCCTCGCTTAAAACAATTCCTTGTCTGCTTTCTTTACCAGAGGAACAAGGGTCACGAAGAGAAGAGAAATCCTTATGGGTGTGCCTGAATTTTGTAACAAGAGCTGTTCATTATCTTTCTACATTGTTTGATGTTCTTAGTGAACGATACAGGAATTCAGGTTTTCAGAAATTTTAGCAGTGGAATTCATAGGGAAGGTGTTTTTGTGAAATCTGATGGTGGTAATTTACTTGGAAGTATCCGCAATCGATTTTTCACTGTAATCCCTTCTACTCATCTGTACATTTGACTACAAAAAAAGGCCCTATTTATTTTTTTATAAAAAATATCACTTTTAAGACCGGTTGTTAAAATAATCGGTCTTAAAAGTACTTTTAAGACCGATTATTATAAAAACCGGTCTTAAAAGTCTTTTTAAAAAAAGTTTTTAGATCGGATTTTAAACAACCAATCTAACAAGTCTGGATTTTTTAGACTTGATCTTCGAGCAAACCATCTAAAAAAAGTTATTTTTAAGACCAGTTTCGTTAACCGGTCTAAAAAATAGCAGACTTTTAAGACCGACTGTATCAAGATCAGATCCAAAATTGATCTAAAATGTCATTTTTAGCCGGTCTTAAAAGTGATTTTTCCACTAGTGTAGACGAGTTACCCAACCACCACGAAGGGGTTTTGTTCGTTAAGAGGCTACGTGAATGTGGTGCGGAGCTGTTGGGGATATTGGCTCTCAAAGGGGGTGCATTGTTATAGTCTCACATTAGAGTGCCTCCCGAATGAAGTGTAGCTTATAAGTTTAAGGGGCTCTCTTTTCTACTAGACACTAGACTTTTGGGAATGGATTCTCCTTTAAACTTGTGTTCATAACACCTCTTTACAAATATTTCTCATTCTTGGCATATATTCACCAAAGCATGATGAATTTAATGTTGAAAGTTTAAGCTTCAAGCTTTTATATCAAGGTTCACTACAAAAAAGCTGACTTTCAGCGGCAAATGTTGATAATCGCTACTGAAAGTGCCACTATCAGCAGTAACAATTAAGTTGCTGCTGAAAGTCAATTTCAGCTTATTTTATTTTTAAAATATATCAAAAATTAAAAATTATTAATTTTATTTTTAAAATAATATTTATAATATTAAAATATTAATTATTAAATAATTATATTTAATATTAATTATTACAATTATATTATTATTTATTAATATTATATTTAAAATTTTCTACTAAAATAATATTTATGATATTATAATATCAGTTATTATTTTATTTTATATAAAAATAAATTATATGTTAGTAATATTATATGTATCATTTCATATTAAAAATAATATTTATAATATTAAATTAGTATTTATTGATTAATTTTAATTAAAAATTTTTTAATTAAATATATAAATACTTTTTAAATTTTTATTTAATTTATCATTATTTTTAATAATATTATATATAATTAATAATTAATTATTATATATATATAACTGATTAATTAATTAATTAATTATATGTGTGCGTGTGTGTATGATAATAATTAATTAATTAATTATATGTGTGTGTATGATAATATTATATATATAATAATATGTAATAATTTAACATAGGTTCATTTCAGTGTAACTGGCAAAAGCACGCCTGTGAAGACGTCAGCACCATGAGGTCGCGGGTTCGAGTTAGAGGAGAAGCACTTTCAAGAATTATCTAACGTCGACACGTGGAAGCACAAGGAGCCGACAGTGGCAGCATGTGGAGATGACATGTGGCAACAAGTGGAGAAGAGAGACACATGGAATTTGTAATTTTTTTAAAAAAAATTGAGACAGAATTTGTAATTTAAAAAAAAATTACACTTTCAGCGGTGACAATAGTTTCAGCGGTGATATAAAAGTCGCCGCTGAAAGTCACCTTTAGCGGCGACAATTCTAAAATTTTCAACGACAGTCGCATAGGCGGTGGCTTTTTTGTCGCCGCTGAAAATCTAAAGTCGCCCTCGAAAGTCATTTTTTTTGTAGTGGTTCTTGTGTAATGTCCCAAAATATGATTAAGGACTAAATGTATAGAATAGATGGTGGGATTAATGACAGAAGTACCTCTGAAAAATATGACATAAAAGTCAAAGTAAACATGTGTTAAGTTGGCAATTGAAATAATATTAATTAAGGAGGTGTAAGAGGATATTTTTGAGAGCTCATTATCCTCTTCCAAGAAGCTATTTTCTTATATCATGAGGCAAGAAAGAGAAACAATTAGATGACCAAGTAAAGATGAAGGCTTGGTCAAAAATATCATGCTAAGTCTTTTATCACTCTTCCTCTTCTTTATTTCGATCAAGAAAATGCTAAGAGAGATAGAGTAAGCATTTAATCAATATACTCTCTCACCTTTTGCTCATGTGGTACGTTGGGACAAAGAAAGAAGAAGGAAGTTAGTCAAAGGCATACCAAAAGGAAGAAGAAGATAGAAGTCAAACAAACCCCTCCCTCTTTGTTAATAATTACGGCTAAGAAGAAGCAAGAAGAGTGAATGGATTGAAGCAATTAATTCTTCATCAAATATCTAAGGTAAAGTCGGCCAAGTGAGGAAGAGGTAGAAAAGAGAAAAAGCAAACCAAACATATTGGAAATTGTCATAGGATTTCACCAAGAAAGAACACATGTGGCCCACATATTTTCCTCTCCTTTTTGTCCAAATTTTCAGTTAGGTTTTTAAGTGATAAGGGAAGGGGAAAAATTGATTCTTATTCATTCTCTCTCTCACTCTCCAAGTCGGTTGCTGCAGCTCCAATGAAAGAGAAAGAAGAGCAAGGTAAAGGTGAGACTTTCTACCTTGATTTTCACCTCCTTAACCTCATCTATAGCTCAAGTGTCCTTCATAAACATTGTTCCTCTTGATGAGAGCTTCATTTCTATGGTTTTAGAATTTCAAGAGAAGATGTTTTGAGCCATCATCCAAGAACAAAAGCTGAAGAATCAAAGAAATAACTTAAAGAAGAGCAATAGGTGAGTATTAGCATCAATTTGAGCTATTGGTTGTGTTGGTTGAATGAGTATTTTGGCATGTGTAAATCTGCCCTGATTTTGGCCAAACAAGGGTTTGGGTAATTCATGATGTTTTTGTTATGTTATTGGTGGTTTATGATGATTAGAAACCATTTGACATAAGTTTGAAGCTGAAATTGAAAGTTGGTAATTGTTGGAATTTATTTTGAATTTTCTGCCAAAACAGGACATGGGAAATGAGAGGGAATTTGTTCATTTTGATATTACCATTGTGTTCTACATGAAAAACTGTGTGGGAATAGCCTCAGGTTGTGAATTTTGGTTGCACTCTGATATGTATGAATGAAACCGAATTGCACAGGCTAGTAATATTCGAGATGTGAACATGACATCGTACTTAACAGGTTTTGGAAAAGCTTTAAGTTAACCGTTGGTCTCTATTTCAACTTAATGATGCATTCTCGAACTATAAATTTGGCTATTAAGGTAGGGGGTTACATCTTGGATGTCTAAATCTAAATCTGAAATACTTCCTCAACCTTGTAGCGTGTAACTGGCAAGATGCAAACTGAAAACACCCATTCTTGATTTGTGAAATAATATAGCAAATTTTTTTTATAGACCATGCATACTTTAATTTATAAATGGTCACAATTAATTAATGAAATGTGAAACCGTGCATACCAAGCAATAAGTACAATGTTTCCCCCCCTAAATTTCCCATTTTTTAGAAGTATAAATAAAAGGTTTTCATTGTTACATTACACAGGTGTAGGATGAGTTGTATGTAATTTGTTGCTAGCTATTTTTTCTATTTTTATTGTTATTTTCGTGTATGAATAATATGCATGATTGAGTAGAACTGTAGAAGTGTTGATGATGAAACATAGGAATTGTAGAGACAAACTAATAAAAATAATAATGGTAGATGTTTGGTTAATTTAGCTTAAACAAAGTAATTGTGTTTTACGATACAAAATCCCTCTTATATATTTATCCCATAAAATGTAATCAATTTTCCATCACCAATCCAAAACAGGTTTGTAGTAATAGACATGCACCAATGGCTAAGAATATCAAACAACTAAAGTAGGGGGTTGAGATTGGATTTATAACCCAAGTTGGGTTTTCTGGTTTAAAACCAAATAATCTCTCTTGTCCTTTTTGTAAGTTACACTTCTTTTTTTTAGTAGAGTCTGTCCCTTTTATAAATTAAACTTTATACTTAATTAAAAATTTAATTCTTCTTTTCATCTTTACCCTCATTTAATTATATATTTCTCTCATCTTTTTTTTTCTTCTCATTCTCTCTCTCACCATCTCCATAAAATAAGGAATATATATAGAGAGAGAGAGAGAGAGAATGAGAAGAAAAAAAAAGATGAGAGAAATATATAATTAAATGAGGGTAAAGATGAAAAGAAGAATTAAATTTTTAATTAAGTATAAACCTGTTAATATATTATAAGTTATATTGATATTTGATACCTGGATCTATATTTCTCAACATAACTAAATCTAACCAACATTGTGATCTACCTAATTCGTTACTTGTAACTTTTATATAGGATCGAAAGGGGTATAAAGAAACCCTAAAGAAATAAAGATCTATTCAAAGAGAAATGTTTGTTGGCATAAGGAACAGTGGAACTGAGATGTTCACTGTTTGTTGGTGGCTTGTATTTGGTGAATCTTTGTAGAGGGATCATATATATATAGGCCACTTTGTGATTCACATTTAGAAGTATTAGTAAATGATAGATGTAACACCTGTCATTTATACCCCTTTATTACATATTTGGAAGAGTTAACGTTATTGTTATGGCTCAGGAGAATCATTATTTAAAGCTCCCAAACCAAAACTTATGTATTTATATAGGGGTCACTATCATTTGGTAAAAAAATTAACCTTTAGGTTTACCAAGCATTAGGAGCTAACTCATTAACTTAACCTTATGAATTTCAGTTACAATTTGATAGCTCCCAAATTACTTTCCATTCTTAATTCAATTATCGTGCTAGGGAAAAATATCCATTTATCATCTACTCATACAATTAATCATGTCACACAATAATTTACATACAACAAATTATCGAATATCATTCTTCAATTTTCCATCATAAATTCCGCTGTGCAACTCTGATGCATTCCACTTCTGTGCTTAATATACCTATATGGTTGGATAAAGGAGGGTGAGATTTGAGAGAATCTCAGTAGCAAACACTACCAAAATGCATGCAAGATAAATGCTTAGTGTATGACATGCTTGCCTTACCTCAATTCATGCTCACATAATGACATATTTGCATGCTCAATGCTTCACATCTCATACATATGGCTATAACATCAATAAAAACAAAACTTCATTCATTCATATATGCTACACATCATCAAGTGAAGCAATCATGCACATCAATACACAAACATAAATATCAAGTACATGCAAGTTAGGTAAATTCACTACCTTTTGTCTTTATGTCCTCCTCTTGTTCCCTTTTCTTTCAACCATTGAAGTTGTCCAATTCCTCTTCCTTGATACCTCAAGGCCTTAGATACATAACCACATCATGTATTTAACTCATTACAGCCATGAATGCAAGCCATTACACCTACATTACTTGTTCTCTTACATACTCTTAATTTCAATGATTGGATTTTCAATCCAATCTTTCTAAAATTATTCCATCAAGCTAATCCTACACAATTTTGCGTGTAGAATTCATGTCTCATCTCAATTTTAACAAAAACTCATTCCTTCCTTATGAACATCAACATGGCTGAAACTTAGGTCTTTTGGGCAAAATCTGGTTTTCGATTTTGATGCTTCCAACATCATTTTCTCACGTTTTCCCTACACAATTTTTGATTCTAAACTCATTGGAAGCATCAAAATCATCAAAATCACATTGTTTCCCTATCATTCTAGGTCAGGACAAAATATGACATTAGCCATCACAAAGTGATTTTACCAAATTAAATCACAAGACTTGTTAAACTTCCTTTCTACCATGCTTAGGCTTCTTTTATCATCATATTCATAAGCATATGATCATTAGAACCCTAAGATCACTCTTTGGCCAAAAATTCAAGGGCAACATAACCTCATAAAAACTTATCAAAACCTCAGGCTATTATACTCAAATCAAAGCTTACACTTACCTTTATCCAATGTAATAGCTTATTCTTGATTCCGGCAGCATCTACTCCTTAGAGGCAGCAAGAAACTCCTCTATTCAAGAATCTGAAACCATAGAAATGTTGCTCTCATCGAGAGGAACAAGACTTGTGAAGGCTTGATCGGCAAAAAATGCGAGTTCAAAGATGAAATCGCTCAAGAACACTTTGGTTCTTCAAGAACTCTCTTCCTTCTCTCCTCTTTCTTTTTCTCTCCATTTTTCTCTTTGTTTTCCCACTTTAGAAGAAATTAATGGTGTGAGGAGGTGTTGGGAGCTTTTAATAATCACAGGGTGCCAGATGCTTCTTTTCTCCCGAGGTGCCAGACACTCCTCTTTTCTTGGGGTGCCAGGTGCTCTTTCTGAAACCTAGTCTCCTCCCTCTTTCTTATGCCCAAGCGTCCTTTAGAATCAGGTAAGAGAAACCTGATGATTTTCCCCCAAGTTTCATACTCGATATTCAAGAAAGTCAGAACGTGGTCGGACCGGGGACCGGTGAGTTGTCCTAACCTTTTGGACATATGGCACCTGAGGCGGCTGGGTAGAGTCTCCTCATTGGGCCAACCCAAAAGCAAAAAGCTGAAGGAGATGAAGGAGCGATATGGGAAGGAGGAGCTGCTGCGGTAACGTTTCAATTGAACCTTTGTGTCGACGGCGGCAAAGGTTAAGGACGAAGGAGCGATATGGGAAGAAGGAGCTACTGCGAAAGGAGGGAGGGGTTTGTAAGAAGCTTGAAGTGACGGAGTTGAAATGTTTTAGAGAAGAAATTAGTCGCGACGGATTTTTAGGGCATTTTTAAGACCGGTTTTACATAACAACCAGTCTTAAAATTATATTTTAGACCGGTTATGCTATATAACCGGTCTTAAAAATATTTTAGACCGATTGCTATAAACAATCGGTCTTAAAAGTTTAAAATTTAAGACTGGTTATTTTTTAGAACTGGTCTTAAAAAAATATTTTAAATTTTCTTTATTTCAGAAAATATACTAGATCGGTTACATTTAGAACTGGTCTAGAAAATACATCCATATATTAATATTTTTTAATGATTAAGTTTTTAAGACTGGTTGTTTATAAAACCGGTCTTAATAATATATTTAAGACCGATTTTTAGTATAATCGGTCTTAGAAGTTGATCATAATCACAAAAATGCCACCGGTCACTTTTTTAAGACCTTATCCGTTATACCCGGTCTAAATACGCCGATCTTAAAGACCATTTGTGTATTAGTGATTGCATTTTTTTTCTTTATTTCTTTATTTTTCCTTTTTTTCCTTTTTCAAAATAACCTACCATATGTTTCAAAATGACCCAATTCCTAATTTTATATATGTTCTTCCATCCAAAATAAATGTACTGGAGTGCTCTTCAAATCCTAAGACATTCAAAAGGGTAGAATTTTTTTCCTTGTGTAATGGGGTGAGAAAAAATTATATAATATAGGCTCAAAGGTGTTAGAACAGGCTGACATCCAAGAGGGGGATGAATTGGGTGTATAATAAAAACTTAACAACTCTGAAATTCTTTTCGCATATTATGGAATCAATAAGTATGTAAGTAATGAAATATAAAACCATAATTATTTATTGAAATCATATATGCTAGAAATATAAGAGTTTTGGGAAGAGAAGATGCAAACTGTGATTTATCCTGTTTCGGTCCAATTCACGATGACCTACATCCAGTCCCCAGGCTCCTCCTGAGATTTCAATCCACTATCTCCCTCAAGTTAAACAAGGTACTTGAGAACCACTACAATCCCACAAGTTTAGTCCTGACACTTGTGAGGATATAATCTATTTCCTGCTCAAGATTCCCAATGTTGAGTAACTCTCATAAATATAGAATGGTTACAATGAGTGATTACTTCTCTCTATATGAAGTGGATAATGATTAACACTGAAGTACATAGTGGGAATATCATTATAGAGCTTCGATCAGGTTAGATTCAGAGTAACAACATATCAATATTGTAGTCATGGGCTCTCGTTGTAATATCCTAAATTGTAATCAAGGATTAATAACTTCAAAGTGATGTAATTAATGATAATTAAGCACTTTTGAAGTAAATGTTGTGTAATGTGATATAAAGGTGCTTAGTGATGGTTTAGTACGTATTGTGACAATCAGGGGCAAAATGGTAAATTCACCGACCAATTGGACAGTTACCAAAGAGGAAACTCATTGGTAATTGATATCAATGGCTAAGATTGAATAAGCAAAGGAGTGGGATTGTGTGTGCATGTGCTTATGTGAGTGTTTAGAAGGAGGAACAAGATGTTGACACATGTCAACACAAGAACCATGGATTGAGGTCAAAGAGTCAACAATTGCAACTCTCTCTTCCCTCCTCCATTTCAAGTCGGCCAAGGGCCTTATTGCACCCCAAAATTATGATTTCTCCATCATCTTCTCACCTCTCACCTCTCCTCCATTGTCGCCAAGATCAAGCAAGAAAGAGAAAGAAGGAGCTTGAGTTTTAGGTAAGGTTTTATCCCTAAATGCTCAACTCACCTTTATTAATATTGTTCAAGGGGTTGAGAGCTTTATTCCTGTGGTTTCATATTTTTGATTAGTGGAGTTTGAGAACTTGTGGGGATTTGAAAGTAGGAGAATCAAAGAAATAGCTTTGGAAAGAAGTTGTAGTGAGTATTTGATACCTTTTGGTATAATTGTTGTGGTCATTGGTTTGGTTTTGAGAATTTCAAATTTTTTCCCTGATTTTTGGTCTAATTTGGATGCCTGAATTGATTAGTGTGTTGTATAGAATGTGGTATTAATTGTGTCTTTGAGCCATGGGAGTTGATTTGGAATTTTTGGAATGGAAGGAATTGCATTGTGGTGGATTGTGTGTATATTGTGTTGACATGTTAAGATTTTGGTGGAACATGTCTATGTGGATGGAATTTGATTGTTTTGATGGCTCCAATGGATTCTTTGGGCAAAATTGGTGTGGGAATGTTGTTTAATGTGAAAATGGGAACCATTGAAAGAAATTGTGAAAAACTGAAAATCTGTCCATTGAAAGTCTGTGCTGGGCAGTCTTTTTGTGTTGGCGTTTTGAATAGGCCATTGATATCAGAAAATTCTAAAACTTTCCATTTTTCAAGTTCACATCCCAAGCTTCAAAATGGACATATAATTTGCATCATTTCATTTTGTGCACTGTGAGTTATGGTTGTCCAAAGGTTGGGATGGAAACTGAACTTTGTTGTGGGGGCAGTGGTGAGTTTTGTGCCATTCTGTACTTTTTTGGTGATTTTCGGAAATGGCCAATATTTTTCCTAGGAAGAGGACTTAAATAGCTTTCATTTGGCTTTGGAATCACCTTATTCCAATTTTTCTTGAATTAGTTATGATTTTTGGAAGTTCAGCCAAGAAACAGAATTTTCTTGGCCGCGGCCAGAAGATTGTGGGCTGCGGCCCAAATGTTTCTGACCTCTTTTTGGCTGCGGCCAGTGAATTTATGGGCCGCGGCCAACCCTTAAAAATCAGTATTTTGTACTTTTGAAAGGTGGTTTTTGGTATAGCCTTTCCCAACCCTTTGGGTATGTCTAGGCCTCTAATAGCCACCTAAAGAGTCTAAATGAATACCAACATAAAGTATTATGAAATTAGGAAACTTGGAAAAGAGATTGATTTATTGTCCCTATTTTGATTTATAGGATTTGACATCTGCCGTCCTTATGAGCCCACTGTGCCAGCGAACGTCAGGAAGGAACAAGGTAGTGACTTTTTCTTTATACCATATGTGATGCATTGTATGTGTGTTATATCATTGCTTTGTGATAAACATGTATGCTGCGACATTTGTGTATTTGCGTAAACACCGTCATACCAATAGTCCCTGAGTAGCTAACAACAGATCGGGCAAGGGTTGTGTGCCTTCCCGGTAGACAAAGGGGATGAGGATGAGGTGTGATATATGTGATTATGTGGGCCGAAAGGCTATTTGTGAAAGCCAGATAGCTATATGAGCTATAAGGCTATGTGTATGCACTACCACGCCAATAGTCCCTGAGTAGCTAACAATAGTTCAGGTTTGGACAGTGTGCCTTCCCGGTGGAGAAAGGGGATGAGGGTGGAGTGTGATTTGTGCTGCTGATGTTGTATGATGATTTGCTTACATTTTGTGTGCTTATGTGTGGTATAAATGTTTTGTTACTACTGGGATTCTCTTGAATCTCATTCTTTCCTTTAACTAACCTTTCAGACAGGGCGAGTGGCTCTAAGGAGAAGCGTACGACCCGGAGCGGTTAGAACCCTGTAGGGACAATTATTTTTGGATGTGTTGGTTAAACCTGTTGGACAGGGAATTTGTAAATTATGTTTGGGTTGTAATTGGTAGTTGAATACAGTTGTGTAATCCCCTATATGGGAATTGTAAACCTTCTAGTGAATGAATGGAACCCGGGGATTACCGGGATTACTAATAGATATTCTGATATGAATGAATGTAAATTAACTGCACAGGTGATTATATTCGATAATTGAACTTGAGACCGGAATAGGAAAGAAGTTTTGAAAATTTTGTAAAGTCCCTACTATAAAAGGGAGTTTTAAATGAGTTTTGAACTATTCGACGGTCTCTAAACCAATTTAATTAAGTGATATCAAATTATAATTACGCTAATTAAGGCAGGGGGTTACACTCGTCAATGTCTGTTTTGAATGACTCTCCTTTTATAGTTGATGAAGAGCATTTGATCGTTTTAGCTTTCCTTCTTCCTGTTGAGGCTTAAAATATTACTGTTGAACTAGCTGTTGGAAGTTTCTGACACAAAGGTGCTTTCTTCGTCTTATGTGTTAATCCTTGTTTGATCACCTAGAAAATGCTTAATCACTAATATAATGAAGTGTTAGAGTGATTAGAAACAATGAGAACAAGTCACACAAAATTTCAATGATTTTCAGAAGTTTTGAGGTGATACTCTGTTTTTTGGAAAATCAGTTATTCGGATAACATCTGATGTATTCGAATAGCCTTCTTTGATAATGAGTAATCCTTATTCGAATAATTTATCCTCTATTTGAATAAACTTTTAGAACTTGAAATGTATTCAAATAGTGAATTCCTTATTTGAATATTTGCCTTGTAAAACAAATGATCGTATTTGAATAGTGCCACTTGTATTTGAATAATATTCTCTCATAATGAACTTTCATATTCGAATAGACCAACCCTTATTCGAATAGTCTTTCCACAAGATATATGATATTATTCGAATAGTACTTGCTCTATTCGAATAGTGCACCTTTGATAATGAATCTTCACAAACAAATATTGCAACCTCTTTATTTGAATAAACTTCTGAGGGTGTAACTCTTTGGATAAATGAACTATCCCTATATAGCTCTTTAAGTCTTCTTTGTACAGCAACTGGAATCAATCACAAATACTTTGTATTTCAAAAGTTATGATTCAATGTGTATCGATTGGTCTGGAACAGAATAGAGCTTGATTTCAATTACCAACTTCCAGAAAGCATCTCTTTGAATATAACTCTAAATATGACCCATAACCTATCCATGGAAAGATCTTTAAGTCTAGTTTCATATGGCACTAGTTTCATCTCAATCCGATGTGTAGTTTGAGAGTTATGTCCAAAATACTGAACCTGTTCTGAAATATGATGGTGATTTGAATGTCATCTTCTAAAATTCACATCTCCTTCATCTTAGCTCCTATTAACTTTATTTTGATATCAAAATGACGCATTGGGAGTCTAGTTTCATATGCCACTAGTTTCACCTCAATCTGAGTTGTGCTTTGAGAGATATGACCAAATTACTGAATGTCGCCCATGCTAAAAGAAACAAAGTCTACTGCTGTTATTCGAATAGCACTACTTCTATTCGAATAGAATTACCCTTTTTCAGTTATGGACTATTCGAATGGTCACTTCACTATTCAAATAGTATTTGATTATTTGCACTGAGACTATTCTGATAGTTCCATTACTATCCTGATAGGCTTGTGATATTCGAATAGTCACTTCACTATTTGAATAGTATTTGATTATTTTGCACTGAGACTATTCTGATAGTTCTATTACTATTCTGATAGTCTTCTTACTATCCTGATAGTAATCTTACTATTCTGATAGTAACCTTACTATCCTAATAGTCTTGTGATATTGGATGCTGAAATTCATCAAAAACTTATTCGAATAATCATCGCACTATTCAAATAATGCCCTTACTATTTGAATAGTTATCCTATCATCTGGATAACATATTTAGAAACTGAGTTTAAAATCACAATGACTATTCAGATAGTGCCTTGACTATTTGAATACTTTTTCACTTGAATTATTTTAAGAAAAATTTGTTAAGCATACTATTCGAATACTTTCAACTGTTAACAGTTCTTCTCTATTCGAATAGCATATTAATTATTTGAATAATACTTTGTTTATTCGAATAAATTGAGAGTTATTCGAATATATCTTAACTAAAAACAAGTTTTACTATTCAAATAACAATTTAACTATTCGAATAATCCGTAATATTAAATCACATGAATCTTTTCAACCCAACTTGATATCTTCTTTCTTTGCTTGACTAATCTACAAGATATTTTACATTAAACACAGTAGTTAGTTAATGTAAGAGATAAATACATTATATAAAACTTTTGCTCTCAATATTTAACGTCTATAATGACATCATCAAAACTAATCATATTCAACAAAAGGGGCTAAATAAAGGATATATGTATGAAAAAGGCAAGGTATTAAAACCCGGACCGGGTATTGAACAGATCGGAATACTGGGTTAAGGGTCAGTGGATCATACCAGGGCCAAATCGAAGCTAAATCGAGACCAAACCAGTGAGAAATTGAAGATTTTATGCTTATAATATAAAATTCTAAAGGAAAAATAATTTTTTTTTAAATTGGAACCCGGACTGGATTGGGAACCAGACCAGTCTACAGGCCGGTTCGTTGGTTTTCGGGTCGGTCCGGTCCGGGTTCCACAAGCATGGAAAAAGATAGGTTTTTTGGCTTATCTGGTTAAAATGAAATGAATGCTTTTATCATTTTAATGAATACACTTGCATAAAATGTGGCCTCAAATAAGATTCAAGCCAAGTTCTATATCAATTAAAGAGATAGGGGGTACACACTGAAAAAAAAATGCATTAGGCTCAAAATCTCACTAGGTCTTATAATTACCAACCTAAATCCACCAAAGTCAATTTCATTGCCACTTAGTCTACTAACCCTAAACATGATCAATCACTTTTCAAATCAAGCATGCATAATACTAAAGTTACTTAAAACTTGCAATTTTCTTTTCAAAAATTTTCTTTCTTTTCTTGAAAACAAGGAACAAAAAGCAAAGTAAAAAACTAAAATATTTTTATTTTTCTCATTTTAAAAAAAAAGAACAAAAACCAAAAGTAAGAACAAAATCCCTCACCCACACTTAAATCTTGCATAGCCCTCACTGCAAAAGATATGCCTAACCAAAACAATAAGCAATGCAAGTAAAAAAGGAAGGAAGGAATTTGACTGGACTATCAAAAGCTTGAAGACCCAAATGAAGTAGCATAATTGGCATCTCTCCTTTGTATGGTTGTAATTCACATGAAAGCACTAGTGATGTCCTCTTTTGATGTTTAGCAAACATCTCCTTTTTTAAGATTCGCAGATAACGTGTCAACTCAAGTATAGAAGGGAGGAATCAATCCATGTACCTACTCAAAATTATAGCACCAAGTAGTATCTCGTCCCATAATAAAATCAATAAACTCAATAGGTTTATCAACAATCCAGGGAGATCCCAAAATAAATTGATGAACATTAAGTGTTGAAAATTCCAAGATCCTTGAACAACCCACAAAATCAATATGACTCTCCTCAGTACGAGTCAAGTTCTCTAAAGAATGAATTAAGTAATCACTCAAAATGGTCTCACCATGCTTGCTCAAATCATCACTCAAGACAAATTCCATATGTGAAACATCTTGATGTATTATGTTCTTACTATCTAAATCCATATCCAAATCAAGGCCTCCCCCATACTTATCCTTAATGGCATCCCCATTAACAATAGTCATGCTAAGAGCATTAGCAGTATTAGTAAAATCAACAGAGATATTACTCTTAGCATTCAAAGGATTATCATGATTAGTGTTAGTAGGGTCTCTTTTAAAATCAATAGTGTTAGGGGATTCAACAATAATCCCATCATCAACCTCATTATTAGAATCAATAGAATTCATAGAACTAAAGGCATGGGAAGAAGCATCAATGCATGTATTACAAGGTTAAACCTGATTTGAATCAATAGAACTAGTCAATTCAGAAACAACAGTAGTGCATACATACTCAGTTAATGTACCAATCATCCTATCATTTTAAGTAGTAAAGGAAAAAAGGGAATGAATCATTAGAAGGTGAAAGTATATTACCACATGGAAATTCCCTCTAAACTTTTAATTCTTTACTCTACAAATTGCTAATTGCATTTGAAAACTCCTAAATTTGAGTATGTAGAGCTTGAATTTGTTGTCTACGTTGCAGTTCCCCTTATTCAATTTTGTCCAGTAGGATTTTCATCATAACATCCATCTTGTTATGTAACCTTATATCATCATCATGAATTGGTACAATTTGATTGACATATCCAAGATTTGAGTAATCATGCCATCGAGGATTACATGAACTTGAATATGGATCATATATATGCTCAACACCATAGTCATAATCATAAGGTATAGAAGTGTAAAAAAAATCCAATAGGTGAAGTATTCCAAGCCATCATAGGATCAAGTTCAATTTTTTTTAAAGATAAGATTGAGTTATGTAATAAGCGACTATCAAATAAATCACCTAAAAATTCAAACCTAGAGACTAACCATTGCTCCCAAGCAACGGTGCCAAAATTGATATGTGCTTTTGTTGCTAAAGCAATACATTAATAACTAGAACAACCAACTAATGCAATATAATAACAGCCTAGGTCATTTTCCCAACGAGTAATCTATGGGTTTCTCTAGAATTGAATTTAGGTGATAAAAAATGCAATGGAATGGACCTAAACTAAAATACAAGACTTTGCTACCTAAATTCAAAATGCAAATAACTCTAAAACCTATAAGAGAATGAAACTAACCTAAATGACTGCAAATGCAATTTTTGGGAGGAGGTTTTCTTGTGAAAAGGGGAATTAAAATTCTAAGGAAAAGAAACAAAATAATATCTAAGAAAATCAAATAAGAAAAGGTAACAAAAGTTTTCTTCAAATACAGTAAAGGGAACAACTTAGGATTTACATGAAGTTAACTTTCTTAGCCCAAATCAATTAATTAGACTAAAGGGAGATTGATCAAAGAGAGGAATTAATAAATTTAATCATCTAATTGAGTATGGGGAACCCTCAAGCTCAATAACACTTACTCTACTAGAAAACTCATAATGAAATAAGAACTAGTTAATTAAACCCATTAAAACCAATCCCAATTAATTTCAAATAAATTCTGGAAATCATGTCACAATTGTCTAATTAAACAACTAAACAATAAACCAACCCAATTAAACAATCAAGAGGAAAAACCAAATTGACAATTAAATTTATAATAAAAACTTAATTAACAATTCAATTAACAATCTAAAGTTTGTAACTAAAAATTCCAACAAATGTCTCAAGCACAAAAAATTCTTAAATATCAATCCAATCTAAAAGAGATATATCTAGACTCTAAAACTAGATTGTTCTCAATTAATACAACTCAAAATTATTTAAAACTAAATAATCTCAAGTCTTGAATTAACAAGATAAAAGGAAAGACACTCCCTTGTGGTTTTCAAGTGTAAGCTCCTATGCTTTAGCTTCCTCCATGCTCCTCCTAAGTTGCCTCCCAAAAAGAATTCAAACTGCCATGAAAGTCTTCCTCCCTCCAAACTCCTTGTTAAGAATCCCCATTGTTAGATCCCAAGTTTTGAAGATAACAAAAAGTCAATTGTGTACAAATCATGTTTTTATAAGTTTAAGAAAAGTTTACAAAGTTACCAAATGCATATAGTAATGTTTTCTGGTGTCTGCTGTCAAATTGAACTGGAGTGCTCGAGCATGAGATTTGCACTCGAGTATACATCCTTTCTGTGCTTGAGCAGGTGCAAGTGATAGCCAGAAAGTGTTCACCCGAGAGGCATGCTACTGATATGTTCACTGATTCACTCGAGCACTGGAGACAGCACTCGAGCAGAGAAGCCATTCTCACTTGAGCACATGCGAGTGAAGGTCTGCGAGTGCTTGGCCGAGAGCAAGTATTATCATTCTTCCTTGATGCACTCGAGCAGAGACATCAATGCTCGAGCATGAGCATTCTGTACTCGAGCAAGGAACTGCGAGTGTTTGGCCGAGAGTCATGAAGTTTAGAGAAGCGCAAGTGTGCTCGAGCACAACCTCATATGCTCGAGTGACACATTAGCACTTGCGAGTGAAAAATCTATCCCTCTCCTAATCTGATGCGAGTGCTTGTATAAACGGTATATTATTTGAGAATATTCTTCTCACTCGAGTAGGAGTCTGTGTGCTCGAGTGAGGGCCCACATCACCTGCGAGCGATAAATTATCCCTCTCAAAACCTGATGCGAGTGTTGGTATTAAGGGCATATTCCTTGAGAATATTCATATCACTCAAGCAGAAGTAGGTGTGCTCGAGTGAGGGACCACATCACTTGCGAGTATAAAAACTCACTCTTGTTAAAATGATGTGCGAGTGATAACCAGAAGAGAAACTCCCAGTGCAAAGTACAAGATCACTCGAGCAAAAGGAGTTGTGCTCGAGTAAGACCCCACATCACTCGCGAGTGAGAATTTTATCTCTCTGAGATCCTATGCAAGCACAACCCGATAACTGAAGCACAAAGAGGAAAATAGGAAGATCACTCGAGTGAGCCTTTTCATGCTCGAGTGATGCTCTGCCAGATCACCAAAAATACCAAGTCTCACAACGTTCAATCCGAATATGGTTTATTGTTATTTATTCATATCATCATTACTTATTATCATTGTTTAACATCATTTTGAATGTATTATAAGTATGATACAGGAAGATGAACATTTGAAATAAGCTGACCCGGAGAAAGTCAAATAACGGCAGACAACATCATTACAAGCACGATCATACCTACCTTATTCAGAATATTCAAACATACGCGTGTCTTTCCACAGTTGCAAAAGCCCCGCTCCTCAAATGATGATTACCCAAACGGGCAAAATCTGAACATCTATATATACAGAGATTCAGAGATAGTAAAAAAGAACGAAGCACAAGAAATCACAAGCTTATACACGAGTCTCTGCTATTCATCGTTTTCTCTGTATACACATTGATCTTCAGTGTTTATTTATTTGCTTTGTAAGAGAGTCTTCATACAATTCAAATTCTATGTTTATTTGATCTTAAGGTATTGGGACCTTGAGAGGGTAGATTTCCTTACGAGAGAAGCAGTTGAGAGAATTCCTTGTTTAACCTTCCACTCATAAGACTTATAAGATACAAGCAAAAGAGAATGTTGCTGCTCGTAAGACTTACAGTGGTGTAAGCAGGAGAGAACGTTGCTGCTCATAAGTTTTGTATACATAAGCAGGTGAGAAAGGTCATAGGTTGTTTTTCTGCACGTAAGACTTGTCGTAAGGGGGAGAGAAATTTCTTAGTGAGAGAATATTTCTGCTCGTAGTCCTTTCAAGGACAATGGTTGTTTTGTGGCGTTCTGAGAGCCCATTGAATCTTGGAGGTATAGTGAAAATCTCAGTAGGTCTTGATCTCTGAGGACTGGACGTAGGCCTGGTTGTTAGGCCAAACCAGTATAACTCTCTGTGTTCAAATCTTCTCAACTCTACTCTATCTACTATATTTTTCATATCACCACATCAAGCAAAAAATTTATAACATCACCAAATTCACCCCCCTCTTGGGTGAAGCTTGCCTCTTTCATTTGGTATCAGAGCCTAGTCTTCTCCGAAGAGCCTTACAGCTTGAGAAGGATCTGATAAATGGCAATAATGGGTGAAAACATTCTTCCAGACGGAGCTTCAATCACTAGACCTCCTGGTTTTGCTGGAGAACATTTTTCGTTCTGGAAAGCTAAATTCAGAGTGTTCGTGATGGCTAATGAGTACGGCTTATGGAATGTAATACAAGATGGTGATGATGTTCCAATGAAGAAAATCGAAGATAGAGCCATTAAGAAGAGTCCAGAGGAGTTTGACGAGAATGATAAAAGGTTAGTAACATTAAATAGTAAAGCTATTTTAATGATACAGAGTGCTCTTAGTCAAAAAGAATACTTTCATATATGTACTCTACCAACTGCCAAAGATATGTGGGATGCTCTTGAAATTGCTCACGAAGGTACATCTAGTATCAAAGAAAATAGAATCAATACTCTAATTACAGAATATGATTTATTTCGTATGAAACTTGGAGAAGGTATATCAGAATTCAAACTCAGGTATACTCATCTTGTTAATCAATTATCTGCTCTTGGAAAGTCGTTTGATCAAAACTCCCTGGTAAGAAAGATTCTTAATATTCTTACGAAAGAATGGGAAGCAAATGTGACAGCTATTGAAGAAGCTAAAGGAGAATCTATGAGATCCGTAACTGCTCTCTTTGGAAGTCTTTCCGAGTATGAAGGTAAGTTGAGATTCAAAAAGGAACTTGAAGAATTCGATAATAAAAAGAAAAAGGGAGTTACACTTAAAGCTATCAAAGAAGAAGAAGAATCTTCTGAAAATGAAGATGTCCCTAATGATGATGAAATGGGAATGATCGTGAGAAAATTCAAGAGGTTCTACCGAAGAGGTCAAAAGAATTTCAAGAACTATCAAGGTGGACCAAGCAAGAAAGAAAACAAAGAACAACAGATAGTATGCTATGAATGTGGGAAATCTGGACACATCAAATCTGAATGTTTCAGAAAAAAAGCCAAAAAGAAGCTGAAAAAGAAAGCATATATATCATCTATATGGGGTGATAGTTCGTCAGACGAAGAAAGTGACAACGACGAAGTAGCAAATCTATGCTTGGTAGCCAAGGAAGAAGAATCAGACTCTGAGGTAAGTGATTTTGAACCTTCCTATGATGAATTGTTATATGAATATAATGCATTGCATACAGAGTACATCAAAGTAGCTAAAGAAATGGTTAGCTATAAGAAGAAAGTAAAAGAATTAGAAAGTACTGTCATATCATCATATGAAATGTGTAAAGAGAAAGATAAGAAAATAGATGATTTAACAAAAATTGTTGAAAAGTTTACTAAAGGAAGTGAAACTCTTAAGGTTATTTTAAATTCTCAGAAAGTTTCATTTGATAAATCTGGAATTGGATATAGTTTTATTCATGATAAGAATAAAGGATATAAGAGGAATAGTAAAGCATATCTTAAATATTTTAGGAATTTTGTGCATACATCAAATCCATTCGCATCATGCAATTATTGTAACAGGAAAGGACATTATACTTCATCATGTTATTTCAAAAAGGGACAAGCTATTGGAACATATAAATGGGTTCCGAAAGGGACACATACATCACATACTAACCATAAAGGACCCAAGAAAGAGTGGGTACCTAAAACTTGACCATTTTATTCTAGGTATGTCTCAAAGCATCTCTAGCGAACAAATGGTATATTGATAGTGGATGTTCGAGACACATGACTGGTGACAAAAATAAGTTCACCATGCTGGAAACCAGAGGAGGAGGAAAGGTAACATTTGGAGGTAATCAATCTGGACGTATTGCTGGAATTGGTGAAGTGGGAAAATCCGATGGTGTTCAAATCAGCAGAGTATATTATGTTGAGGGATTATGCCACAATCTCCTGAGTGTAAGTCAAAGCACTGACAAAGATAACTGGGTGATTTTTGATTCAAAAGAATGCTTGATAGTGAACAAGAAAGATCTACCACTAAACAAAGAATCTATGAAAGCAAAGATCCGAGCTCAAAGGGACGGTAATTGTTATACTATTGATTTAATTTCAAATTCTTCTGAAAATTGTTTTCTTAGTCGATCAGAGGAAAGTTGGTTATGGCATAAGCGTCTGGCTCATGTCAACATGAATCAACTTGACAAACTGATTAGAAAAGATTTAGTTGTTGGTCTTCCCAAACTCAAATTCAAAGATAATATGATTTGTGATGCATGTCAGAAAGGTAAACAAACTAAATCCTCTTTTAAAACAAAATATGAGATTTCTACTTCAAAACCTTTACAATTACTTCATATGGATTTGGTAGGACCTGCAAGAGTAAAAAGTTTTGGAGGAAATTTATATACGTTAGTAATTGTTGATGATTTTACAAGATTTTCATGGACCATATTTATTGCTTCAAAAGATGAAACTTTTGCTGAATTTATTATGTTTGCCAAAAAGGTTCAAAATGAGAAAGGTATATCTATTGTTTCTATTAGGACAGATCATGGAGGAGAATTTGATAATCAACTATTTGAAAACTACTGCAATAACGAAGGAATAGATCATAACTTCTCTGCTCCTAGAACACCTCAACAAAATAGAGTAGTGGAAAGAAAGAACAGAGTTCTTACAGAAATGGCGAGAGCATTACTTAATGAAAAAGAAATGTCACAAGTGTTCTGGGCAGATGCAATGAGTACTGCATGCTACATTTCAAACCGAGCATATATTCGCAAATCACTTGGAAAGACGCAATATGAACTTTACAAAGGAAGAAAGCCAAATCTTGCTCATCTACATATCTTCGGGTGTAAGTGTTTCATTCACAACAATGGTAAAGAAAACTTAGGTAAATTTGATTCAAAGTCTGATAAAGGTATATTTCTAGGATATTCTAATAGAAGTAAGGCTTATAGAGTTTTCAATAAAAGAACATGTATTGTTGAAGAATCTATTCATGTTGTGTTTGATGAAATTGAATCTCAGACTAAACTTATTGATGAAGAAGAAATGGATTCAATCAAGAAAAACAAATCTATTTTAAAACAAGATGATTTTGAAACAAATGATTTTCAAAATTTAGAAGATGTCGATGATCATGCTCAACCAAAAGCATGGAGACATATGAAGGATCATCCAATTGATCAAGTTATAGGAGATATTCATGAAGGTGTCAAAACCAGAAATAGAATTCTCAATGAGGTAACCTTTTCTGCTTTTATTTCTGAAATTGAACCTTCCAATATAGAAGAAGCTTTATCTGACAATGATTGGGTGATTGCTATGCAAGAAGAACTAAATCAGTTTCAAAGAAATCAAGTTTGGGATTTGGTTCCTCGACCTAAAAACCATACGGTTACAGGGACCAAATGGGTTTTCAAAAACAAACTTGATGAATCAGCAATCATTGTAAGAAACAAAGCAAGATTGGTTGCCAAAGGCTATAATCAAGAAGAAGGTATTGATTATGAGGAAACATATGCTCCAGTGGCAAGATTGGAAGCAATACGAGTACTCCTAGCCTTTGCTTGCATTAAAGGTTTTAAACTCTATCAAATGGATGTGAAAAGTGCTTTTCTAAATGGTTATATTATGGAGGAAGTATTTGTAGAACAACCTCCTAGTTTTGAAGATGAAACAAATCCTGATCATGTCTTCAAGCTTAAGAAAGCATTATATGGTTTGAAACAAGCACCTAGAGCTTGGTATGAAAGACTAAGCAAATTTCTTCTTGATCAAAGTTTTGTCAGAGGTAAGGTTGATACAACTTTATTCATCAAACATAACAAAAATGATATTCTAATTGTTCAAATTTACGTTGATGATATTATTTTCAGTACTACTAACGAATCTATGTGTCAAGAATTCTCTAAGATTATGCAAGGAGAGTTTGAAATGTCCATGATGGAGAATTGAACTTCTTTCTTGGACTTCAAATCAAACAAAAGAAGAATGGTATATTTATATCTCAGACAAAGTATTTGAAAAAGTTGTTAAAGAAATATGGGTTAGATAATGCTAATGGTGCTGATACTCCAATGAGTTCTTCAACATTGTTGGATGCTGATGTAAAAGGCCCTAGTTTCAACATCACTAAGTATAGAGGAATGATTGCTCATTACTCTATCTCACAGCAAGTAGGCCAGATATTCAATTCAGCATGGGAATGTGTGCAAGGTATCAATCCACTCCTAAGGTATCTCATGTAGAGACAGTAAAAAGAATCTTCAAATATCTAGGAGATACTTCAGAGCTTGGTCTTTGGTATCCAAAAAGAGGAAACGAGTATTTAATAGCATATTCAGATTCAAATCACGGAGGATATAAAACTGACAGAAAGAGTACCAGTGGTCAATGTCAATTTCTAGGAGGTTCTCTAGTATCATGGTTCAGCAAGAAGCAGAACACAGTTTCATTATCCTCAACTGAAGCTGAATATATAGTTGTAGCAAGTTGTTGTTCTCAAGTATTATGGTTGAAACAATAACTTCAAGATTTAGGGATATATTTAAATGAGATTCTGATTTATTGTGACAACACTAGCACTATAAGCTTGGCCAAGAATCCTGTACAACATTCAAGGACCAAGCATATAGACATTCGACATCACTTCATTCGAGATTATGTTCAAAAGAAGAATGTTAAAGTGGAATTCATACCAACCCATCTTCAACTTGCTGATATTTTCACAAAGCCAATCGCAAAAGATCAATTCTTATATATTCGAAGAGAATTGGGAATGGTTAATCCCAATGAGTTGTAAGTTTTCTTGTTAAATATTTTAATTAAATGTTCCTTTTGATGATAACCATACTGACTTTGGCATCGGAGTGTTAAAAATCATTTTGCAGGTCTGTCACTCGAGCACTGAGAGTGTTGCTCGAGCGATAAGCTGTTTCACTTGAGCACAAGTAATTCTGCTCGAGCACAGCACTGTTGAAAATACTCTGCTTCTTGATATCTAAAACAGAGGTTAACAGAGGAAACAAGAATACCAAGAGTCTATCTCAAAAGCAACAGTGAGAGATGAACTCACTCGAGCATGATATGAACATGCTTGAGGTGAGGAGTGCCTGCTCGAGTGGAGAGGAAGAATTTCTTTCCAAAAGCAATCTAAATCATGGTTACTCAAATGATCTTGGAGGATTTGAGTACAAAAATATGAAATATGGCAAGAAATCCATAATCCAGGTACGTTTTTACATGTTTTCTTAAATTTTCCAGAATATCACTCGAGCACAGATAGAACACACTCGAGCATAGTATGAACATTACTCAAGCACTAGGGTTTATGCTCGAGCACTGTCACTTATATCAGTTACGCAGAAGCTCAGAACGTCACACTTTTTGCTCTCACTCGAGGTATCCCGTCACTCGAAGGGCGCAACTCTTCATCTTCAACCGTTTTCCTTCAATTAATCGCGTCCATTTGCTTCAAATCACCGTTACAACTCTTCAATCTTCTATAAAAGGTGATTCTTACCCTCTGCATTTCTCATTCGTGCCCTAATCTCAGTTTGCTCCTCTCTTCACTCTCAAAGAATCTGTGAGTTCTTGCTTTTCTTTCTCTTATTCTATAATGGCAAGAACCAAAATGCCCTCTATCTCTCAAAGATCTCACTCTCCTTTTCCTACTCATTCTGCTGCCAGTGCGTCTGGTACCCCAGAACCAACACCTCCATCTCCCAAAATATCTTCCTCACCTTCACCTCCTCCTAAGCCTAAGACCAAAAAGAGGACTCCGGCTAAGAAACCTCACCCAAAGCCTCAAATTACAAAGAAAGATCAACCTCCTCAAAAGAAACCAAAGGGTGTGGTGTTCAAGGAACCTATAGTTACCCGATCTCAATCCAAGGAGGTTCAAGGAAAAGGGAAGAAAATGGAAACAGAGCAACCCCAACAATCATCTTCTTCCTCTGGTGATTCATTCAACAAACAACTCCGGGAAGCATTGGAGAAGTCAAAACTTGACAAGATAGTTGGAAAGATCACTTCTCAAGCCGGTGTTTCAAGTTCACACCAAGTTAGGCAATCAAGTGCCTCTGCTTCAGGAGCACCTTCTGCCTCACAAGCACCAGTGGATGATCACATCACCAGTTCTCCTGAGGGATTTATTGTTGAGGAACTCAAGGCACTGTCTCAGAAGGTATTTGATGATGAGTTTATTCATAGGCACTTCTGTCCAGTTGTGTATGTGGATTTAGATTATCTGAAGAAGAATTGCCATTTGGATTTATACCCTTATCTTCAATACTATGCTCCCTGGTTGAACATCCATATGCCATATTCACCATCTGTTGTGAAAACTTTTTATTGCAACATGAAGTCCCATAACATTAAGTCTAGATCTGGTGAATTGATTGACGAAGTAGTGTCTACTACTGTTAGAGGAAAATTTATTATGATATCTGCTAAGATCATAAATGACTTGCTTGGGTATGTTGCACCACCTCCTGATCCACCTTCTTTCTCTACCAATGAAGCCTTCCAGATTTTAAGGCCAAAAGACCTAATAGGTCCTCTCAATTTTAAACCTATTGATATGCCTGACATCCACAGAGTCCTTTACTATATATATTCCCGGAGCATAGTCAATAAGTCCAAAAAATTTACCCATTTTGCTCAAAAGGATTATTATATGTTGGCCTCTTTACTTGCTGGGCAACAAAGAAATGTGGGGGAGATTATCTTCAACGAGATGAGAAGATTTCGATTTTCTTCATCAAAATCCGCAACCATACCATACCCTCAGCTTGTATCCTTCATCCTGATGAAAAACAAGATATGGTATTTGGAAGGTACTGAAGGGGTTCTCATATCAAGGTTTGGTAAGACTCAATTAACTCATATAGGTATTAATCTTCCTGTGAGTCGAACCAAAGCCACATCTAAGAGGGAAGCCACTCCATCCAGAGGTGATGAAGCACAATCATCTGCCCAAGGTCCTATTCCTCCTCCTTCCTTCTTCAATACTTCTCTTTCCAATCACTTGACTGAGGCAATTAATCAAGCAATATCCAGCCTGATGAAGGAATTAGTGACTGAGTTTGAGAAGCTTGTGGAAAAGATGGAATCACAGGTCATCAAATTGGTAGACAAGGCCAATATCAATTTTGATTTGATGTTCAAGACTCAGGATGAGATGTCTCAGAGGATAAAAAATATGGAGACCTTCTTGCACTCACATTTCCCCTCTTCATCTTCAGAGGTGCCTCCAGAAACCACTCATACCTCTGTACCACAGACACATGTACTCTTCACCGATCCAGATTCGAATGTTGATGTCACTTTTGATCGGTCACCTTCACTACCTCCCTCATCCTCTGTACCACAGCCATCATCTCCACCTATTGACCCTCTCACTGCCATGGTATCATTTGTTCCACCTTCTGGTACCACTTTTCCTCCGCCCCCTTCTGATGCTGACAAACTGGGGGAGAAGGATGTGTGATGATTTCTGAGCTAAGCCTCTGTGGGATGTATTGGGAGTTTGGGTAGATTTTTTGTATGGGGTAGGAGTTTATGATATTTTGTTTACATTTTGACAAAATGTGTTATCAAGTTTAATATTAATGATGTTTCAAGTTTTTCATGAGTTTGTTATCAAGTTTAATATTAATGATGTTTCAAGCTATTCATGAATTATTAAGTTATTTGCTTCATACTATGCTTATCTTGGTTGTTAAGTGTCCAGAGGAAGCATTGCAGGAAAACTTGAACTTGAAACTAAAACGTGATATGCATTTGGAAACATTGAAGTATTTCAAAAATTTTCAATCTTAATCAATCTTTATTAAACTTTCATCACAAAGGTTTTGTCATCATCAAAAAGGGGGAGAATGTTAGATCCCAAGTTTTGATGATAACAAAAAGTCAATTGTGTACAAATCATGTTTTTATAAGTTTAAGAAAAGTTTACAAAGTTACCAAATGCATATAGTAATGTTTTCTGGTATCTGCTGTCAAATTGAACTGGAGTGCTCGAGCATGAGATTTGCACTCGAGCATACATCCTTTCTGTGCTCGAGCAGGTGCGAGTGATAGCCAGAAAGTGTTCACCCGAGAGGCATGCCACTGATATGTTCACTGATTCACTCGAGCACTGAAGACAGCACTCGAGCAAAGAAGCCATTCTCACTCGAGCACATGCGAGTGAAGGTCTGTGAGTGCTTGGCCGAGAGCAAGTATTATCATTCTTCCTTGATGCACTCGAGCAGAGACATCAATGCTCGAGCATGAGCATTCTGTACTCGAGCAAGGAACTGCTATTGTTTGGCCGAGAGTCATGAAGTTCAGAGAAGCGCAAGTGTGCTCGAGCACAACCTCATATGCTCGAGTGACACATAGCACTTGCGAGTGAAAAATCTATCCCTCTCCTAATCTGATGCGAGTGCTTGTATAAACGGTATATTATTTGAGAATATTCTTCTCACTCGAGTAGGAGTCTGTGTGCTCGAGTGAGGGCCCACATCACCTGCGAGTGGTAAATTTATCCCTCTCAAAACCTGATGCGAGTGTTGGTATTAAGGGCTTATTCCTTGAGAATATTCATATCACTCGAGCAGAAGTAGGTGTGCTCGAGTGAGGGACCACATAACTTGCGAGTACAAAAACTCACTCTTGTTAAAATGATGTGCGAGTGATAACCAGAAGAGAAACTCCCAGTGCAAAGTACAAGATCACTCGAGCAGAAGGAGTTGTGCTCGAGTAAGACCCCACATCACTCACGAGTGAGAATTTTATCTCTCTGAGATCCTATGCAAGCACAACCCGATAACTGAAGCACAAAGAGGAAAATAGGAAGATCACTCGAGTGAGCCTTTTCATGCTCGAGTGATGCTCTGCCAGATCACCAAAAATACCAAGTCTCACAACGTTCAATCCGAATATGGTTTATTGTTATTTATTCATATCATCATTACTTATTATCATTGTTTAGCATCATTTTGAATGTATTATAAGTATGATATAGGAAGATGAATGTTTGAAATAAGCTGACACGGAGAAAGTCAAATAACGGCAGACAACATCATTGCAAGCACGCTCGTACCTACCGCATTCAGAATATTCAAACATACGCGTGTCTTTCCACAGTTGCAAAAGCCCCGCTCCTCAAATGATGATTACCCAAACGGGCAAAATCTGAACATCTATATATACAGAGATTCAGAGATAGCAAAAAAGAACGAAGCACAAGAATTCACAAGCTTATACACGAGTCTCTGCTATTCATCATTTTCTCTATATACACATTGATCTTCAGTGTTTATTTATTTGCTCTGTAGGAGAGTCTTCATACAATTCAAATTCTATGTTTATTTGATCTCAAGGTATTGGGACCTTGAGAGGGTAGATTTCCTTACGAGAGAAGCAGTTGAGAGAATTCCTTATTGAACCTTCCACTCATAAGACTTATAAGATACAAGCAAAAGAGAATGTTGCTGCTCGTAAGACTTACAGTGGTGTAAGCAGGAGAGAACGTTGCTGCTCATAAGTCTTGTATACATAAGCAGGTGAGAAAGGTCATAGGTTGTTTTTCTGCACGTAAGACTTGTCGTAAGGGGGAGAGAAATTTCTTAGTGAGAGAATATTTCTGCTCGTAGTCCTTTCAAGGACAATGGTTGTTTTGTGGCGTTCTGAGAGCCCATTGAATCTTGGAGGTATAGTGAAAATCTCAGTAGGTCTTGATCTCTGAGGACTGGACGTAGGCCTGGTTGTTAGGCCGAACCAGTATAACTCTCTGTGTTCAAATCTTCTCAACTCTACTCTATCTACTATATTTTTCATATCACCACATCAAGCGAAAAATTTATAACATCACCCAATTCACCCCCCTCTTGGGTGAAGCTTGCCTCTTTCACCCATCACTAGACATAATTGCAAAAAGGGAAAAAGAAATGAAAATTGAATTGGAATCAATTATTGCATAATTCTGTGTGTGTCAGTCAGAAGGGAATATATATTGATATTTGTGTGGTTGTGGGTGGAGGGAGGGGAGAGAGAAATTGGCAAGATGTGATGAATATTTCTGAACAGCCTCCTCAACCTCTTTTGTGTCTCTTTTAGCCTGCGTGTCCCCTCTAGAACTAAATTGCCAAGTGTCTTTTTGTAGTGGCGGCAGTTAGGTTAATCAATGGGAGGAAGAGAGAGAGAGAGATCTTTGGCATCCAAACTTAAGCCCATTAAAATTTAAGTAGCTCAATAAATTCCAACCATTAGATTCTCTTTTAGCTTCAAAGAAAAATTCTACACCATAGCTTCTTATACTATACTTTTTCTTGCCCTGCAAGAATCAAATAAAATCGTGACCTATCATATATTTAGAAATATTATTTAATCACAAGATATCAATCAAAATATTAATAATTTAAGCCCAATAATCTCATAATCTATTCAGATTTATATTATTTCCTAAAATTGGCTAACAATCCAAATATATTCTAATAAATCCAAGTTAGCCTAAAATAATCCCCAAAATAATTGAATAAAGTAGGGTAAAATATATTAAATTTGGGATTTATCAATGGCCCAGGGTCTCTGCCCAGTACAAGATGTACCTTTGGGTCACTGCCTGGTATGCTTAAGCTTTACAACCTTTTTGGGACATTGCCCAGTACACTCAGGGATTATAGCCTCTTCGTGTTACTGCCAAGTATACTCAGTTAGAATGCATCTGCAAACCTAAGAACGTACTGGCCCAATAGGACTTAAGGCCTTTGGACACCTTAGTCCTCATCATACTACCTCAAGCCTCAGCTCATCACAATCTGAATGCTCATCAATCTGCCGGCCTAATGACATATTAGTCCAACAGGTCTTATGGCCTCCGAACATACAATCCACAGGACATATAGTCAAACATCCATGTTGAATGCATATTGAGACTTACAACCTGAAGACACATAGTCCAATAGTTATTCGAAATACATTATAGGCTCCAACTCTTGCTACTTAAGCCATTCATATACTTATGTAATGTTCACGAAGCATACAAAACAAACCATCATATAAACATATCATAATGCATTCATCAATCAATATGCAGCATTAATCACAATCACGGGACTCACTTCCCCATGCTTCAGGTTACTGCCTGGAATCTCATACCTTAGGTTACTACCCAGAATCTCATCTGAATGCTCACAAGCCTTACTGACTAGGTAATCACCCCTATGTCATAGGCACTTCAGGACTTACAGCCTCGAGTGTCCACCTGTCATGTCGTACTGCCTAAGGACACCTTGGTCTAATAAGTCTTACTACCCATCGTATATTCATGAAACAAATATACCTGATGGTTAAAACATACATGCAGAACCATTACATAAGATCTGAGAGCAAGAGTTACTTAACTTTCTCTATCTCGTTGAGCCAGTTCCTGTATATCATGACTGCCAACTGTACCATTTTTTGACTTAAAACAAACACAATTTCCACCAACTCTAAATCATAAGTGGGGTAATTCATCTCACGAGGCTTCAACTTTCGAGAGGCATACGCTACCACTCTACTTGCTATATTAGGGCACTTCCCAATCCTTGCTTACTATCATCACTGAGACCACATAGGTTAAACTAGGATCTCGGGTAATTAACACTGGTTCAAACATCAGCCTCTCTCATAGCTCTAAGCTCCTTGCACATGTATCATCCCACACAAATAAGTAATTCTTTCATGAGAGCTTTATCAACGGCAAGGCAATTCATGATATTCATAAATTCAGCAGGTGTGTTAGTTAGTATTATGATATTCTGACCTTAGGTCAATTTTCCCATCTTTTTTTCGATAAACAACACTGGAGCACCCCATGACAATTGTAATATCCCAAATGGTGATTAAAGGATAATAACTTCAAAGTGATGTAATTAATAATAATTAAGCACTTTTGAAGTAAATTGTATATTATGATGTAAAATGTGTTTGATAGATGATGATAGATGTGGCATGGCAATCAGGGGTAAAATGGTAAATTTGCTAACCGATTGGTCAGTTACTGAAGAGAAAACTCCTTAGTAATCAAGATCAATGGCTAGGATTGAAAGAACAAGAGGTGGAATCAAGTGTGTTGGAGAGTATATGAAATCATTGAAGGAAGCACAAGATAGTGACATGTGGCAAAAGATGGACCATGGGATTAAGTCAAAGTTTCAAACATTGTTACTTCTCTCTTCCCTCTCAAAAACTGATGGTGAGCTTAGGAATGAGGGAAAGCTCATAATCATCCTCTTCATCATTATCATCTCTCTCTTCTTCTCCATTTCCGGTGAACTAGGCAAGAAAGAGAAAGGAAGGGTTTGAAATTTATGAAGGTAAATGACTTCATATGCCTAAACACTCTTCATTGATATTGTTCAAGAAGTTGAGAGCTTGACTTCTATGTTTTCAAAATTTTTAAAAGTGGTGTTTGGTAGTTGAATAAATTTGAAAGTTGGTGGAATCAAGGTTTTGATTTCAACAAGCTTAAGAGGTAAGCTTTTGATGAATTTTGGTATATATGTTATGGCATTTGGTGAAGTTTTATAAATTCTGGATTTTTGCTCTGATTTCTTGTGATTTTAGAAGATATGAATTAAGTGATAAAATGTGGTGAAATAGATGCCAAGTAGTGTATGGGAGTCAAAGGTTTTAGTTTGAATTTGAGAAGAGGAAGTTTGACAAATTATGGTTTGTGTGGTTTTGTGAACTAGAGTTGAGAATGTGTGGATTGAGTTGAAATTAGGTTGTTTTAAAGTTACCAATAGGTTCCTTGTGTTAAAATAAGTGAGAATGAGTTGTGGTACAAGTCTTAGGACCATTGGTAGCAAATTGGTCAATTCTGGAAAACCATATCAGTTGCTACGATTTGGCATCTGATAGGCATCACTCGAGTGAGGGAGGATCTCACTCGAGCACGACATGAAATTCTGGGAATTTTGGTTAAGTCTTTAGGCAAAAACCGCTAGCACACTTTCTAACTTACGAGTGAGATATGATCCTGCTTGAGTGAGCATGGGCATGCTCGAGTGAGGTCTCGCCTGGAAGTAGCCTGTGCTCTCGGGCAAACACTCTTGGTATTACACTTCTTGGTGCTCGAGTGCATTTGAGGTCATTGCTCGGGTGCAGCTTCTTGTGCTCGAGTGAGTGTAAAAGAGATTTTGAGGATTTGCTCTTGGGCAAACACTTTCTGTGTCTTACTCGCTGGGACTCGAGCACAATTGAGGGCATCACTCGAGTGAGGTGGTTGTCACTCGAGTGAGGCAGCCCAAAATTAGTGTTCCGCATCCCAAAAAGGTATCTTTTAGGTAGTTTCTTCCAACCCTTTGGGGATATGTTTAGGCCTATTATAGCCACCTAAAGAGTTTAAATGATAACCAACATAAAGTATTATGAGATTTAGAAACTTGGAAAAGAGATTGACCTATTGTCCCTATTTTGGTTATAGGATTTGATATATGCCGTCCTTGTGAGCCCACTAAGCCAGCAAACGTCAAAGAGGAGCGAGGTAGTGACTTTCCTTTTATACCATATATGATGCATTGTATGTGTGTTATATCATTAAATTGTGATGAATCGTATGCTGCGACAATTGTGAATATGTGTAAGCACCGCCATTCCAACAATCTCTGAGTAGCTAATAACGGTTCGGGTTAGGACGGTATGCCTTCCCGGCGGAGAAAGGGGATGAGGATGAGGTGTGACTTTGTGATTATGTGAAAAGTCGAAAGGCTATATGTGAAGGCCGACGGACCATTTGTGGAAGCCGGATAGCTATATGAGCTATACAGCTATGTGTATACACTGCCACGCCAACAGTCCCTGAGTAGCTAATAACGGTTCGGGAAAGGACAGTGTGCCTTCCTGGCAGAGAAAGGGGATGAGAGTGGAGTGTGATTTGTGCTACTGTATGATGATTTGCTTACATGCTGTGTGCTTATGTGTGGTATAAATGTTTTGTTACTACTGGGATTCTCTTGAATCTCATTCTTTCCTTTGACTAACCTTTCAGACAGGGCGAGTGGCTCTAAGGAGAAGCGAACAACCCAGAGTGGTTAGAACTCCATAGGGACATTTAGTTCGGGCTATGTTGTTCATTCATTTTGGATAGGGATTACTGTATGACATTTTTGAATTATAAATAGTCTAATCATTTGGTATTGTAATCCCCTAATCAGGATCTGAAACTGTGTATGTATATATATAGATGAACCCGGGAATTGTCGGGGTTTAAGTCATAAACTCTGATATGTTTAAATGTGATACAACTACATAGGTAATTATATTCGATAATTGAAATCGAGACCGGAATATGAAAGAAGTTTTGAAAATTTTGTAAAGTTCCTACTACTTATTAGGTGTTTTAACGAGTTTTGAACTATTCGACGGTCTCTAACTCCTTTTTACTATGTGTTATCAAATCTTAATTACGCTTATTAAGTCAGGGGGTTACATTTTGGTATCAGAGTTGTAGTTCCTGGCAAGGGTAGAGTTTGCTAGGATATATCCCATAGTTGGTTTTAGGGATAGAAGATCATCTATGAATAATGGTTGTGTATGCACATGTTGTTCTATTGATATGGATATGTGTGAAACTTGTGCATATAGGTGTGCATACTATCTTTATTATATTAATGGGTTAAGTTGTTTGTAGAATGAAGAAAACTAGAGGACACCCCATTATTCTGCATGTAGACCCAGAGGTGGAGGTAGTCCATGACAATCTACCACCAGATCCAATGCAAGAGCTTATGGGTCTAATCAAAGATCAGCGAGATATGATCACTGACCTAAGAGAAAAGCTCAGAGTAGAGAAAGCAAAGAATAAGGAAAACTTGGTTCAGTCTATTTTAGAAGAAACTCGCTATGAGGACACTGTTGAAGGGTCAGCACGACCGTTGGAGTCCCCACCTCATATTGTCCCAAATCAAGAGTCTCACGGGTTGCCAGCTAAAGAGGATAGGGATCTTCAGTTTTGGGTCACAAGATTCTGTAAACATCTGCCTCTGGTATTCAAAGGGAGGTTTGATCCTTAAGTGGCAGAAGATTGTTTGAATCACCTTGAGAAGATATTTAAGGTCCTTGGGTGTCCGGATGAGGTGAAGCCACGCTTGGCAATCTATAAGCTAGAAGGTGACGCGGATCGTTGGTAGAGAAATATCTCTCTTACATTACGCAGCAGAAATGTGCCGCTGACTTGGGAATTGTTTCAGCAAGAATTCAATGAGAAGTACTTTCCTAAATCAGTGCGGCTCAAGAAGGAGATAGAATTCCTTAATATTAGACAAGGGGACACAGAGAGCTTTGATGATTATTTGTCCCGTTTCATCCGTTTGTCCCGGTATTCCTCCTATATCCGGTACAAGGATGACGAAGAATGGAGTTCGGATATGCTCATTTGTGGCCTGAGGCTAGAGTTGTGGAAACGATTGGTTACTCACCAATTCACCAAATTTAACAAGGCTGTGGAGCAATGTCAAATCACAAAAAACAACTTAAGAGAAGTGTATCCTGTCAGAGCTACTGGCCACCGTAGTTAACCCAGTAAGGGTAATGTTTCCCAGAAGCGGAAAGGCCAAGGATCCTCTTCGTTCAGGGGTAGTGATAAGAAGCCCTATCAGCCCAGAGACCGTGAACCTCAGAGATTTGTGACCAAGTGGAAATGTCCTAACTGCAACAAATCTCATTATGGTAAAAATTGTCAGGGAGAAATGATCTGTTTTAACTATAAGCAACCAGGACATCTTTCTAGAGATTGTCAACGACCGCGAGTCAAGTAGAGGCCGAAGACACAGGGCCGAGTATTCACTATGACTCATGAGGAGGCTCGTAAATCTCCTGAGTTGATACAAGGTAAAATTTCTATTGATGGCTATCTGTTGCACGTATTGTTCGACTCGGGTGCAAGTCACTCCTTCATTGCTTATGATTACGTGAAGCGCCTGGGATTGCATGCATAAATTACCATTTGATTTGGTAGTATCAACTCTGATGGGTGTTAAGGCCTTGACCACAGAAGCTTGTTTGAATTGTGTTGTAACTGTGGAAGGGCATCAATCTACTGTAGACTTGATTTATCTGCCGCTTTACCAATTGGAAGTCATTCTGGGTTTTGATTGGTTAACGGCAAATAATGTGCTATTAGATTGTGGGAACAAAAGAATAGTGTATCCTGCTTCACAGAAGGCTGAAGTTTTGGATGCTAGTATGAATTTTCTTTCTACGGCTAAAGCTGAAAAGTATCTTGAAAAGGGTGGCCAGGGGTATATGGTGTTTTTCTCTGTGCAAGGGGAAACCGGTGAGATGTTGAGTAATACACCTGTGGTCAATGAATTCCCTGAGGTATTTCTGAATGATCTTAGTGGATTGCCTCCTGAAAGGGAAGTTCAGTTCCCAATCAATATTGTGCCTGAAGCTGGTTCTATATCTAAGGCCCCATATCGTATGGCCCCAAAGGAAATATCAGAGTTAAAGAAACAAATAGAAGATTTGCTTGAGAAAGGGTTTATTAGACCCAGTGTGTCGCCTTGGGGAGCTCCAGTGTTATTTGTTAAGAAGAAAGATGGGAGTCTTCAATTGTGTATCGACTACAGAGAGCTGAATAAAGTTACTATCAAGAACAAGTACCCTCTTCCCAGAATCGATGACCTATTAGATCAACTATCTGGTTCATGTGTGTTTTCAAAAATTGATCTAAGGTCGGGGTATCATCAGCTGCGAGTGAAGGTAGAAGATATTCCAAAGACTGCTTTCTGGACTAGGTATGGTCATTATGAGTTCTTGGTGATGCCATTTGGGCTAACCAACCCACCCATGGTTTCATGGATTACATGAACCGTATCTTTCGACAATATCTGGATCAATTCGTTGTGGTATTTATCGATTATATTTTGGTATACTCCAAGAGTATGGAGGAGCATGAGCATCATTTGAGAATTGTATTGAACATATTACGTGAAAAGCAGCTCTATACCAAATTGAGTAAATACGAGTTTTGGCTCTCAGAAGTGAGATTCCTAGGCCATGTTATCTCGCAAGAAGGGGTCTTTGTAGATCCTAGTAAAGTGGAAGCAGTACTGGACTGGAAGAGGCCAGAATCTGTGGCGGAAGTATGCAGTTTTCTGGGTCTTGCTGGTTACTACCGAAGATTCATTCAGAATTTCTCACATATTGCGTTGCCGATGACCAAGCTCATGAGAAAGGATCAACCGTTTGTGTGGGATGAGAAATGTGAAAACTGTTTTGTGGAGCTAAAGGAGAGGTTGACTACGGCACCTGTGTTGATTTTGCCCGACCCCAGTTTGACTTACGTTGTATATTCTGATACTAGTGGGCAGGGATTAGGGTGTGTCCTTATGCAGCAGGGACGTGTGGTGGCCTATGCCTCTCGATAGCTCAGACCTCATGAATTGAACTATCCCACTCATGATCTGGAGCTTGCGGCTATTGTGTTTGCCTTAAAAATTTGGTGGCATTATTTGTATGGTGTGACGGTAGAACTGTACTGCGACCATAAGAGTCTCAAGTATTTGTATGATCAGAAAGAATTGAATATGAGATAGCGTCGTTGGATGGATTGCTTAAAGACTAAAACCTGGAAATTAAATATCATCCTGGTAAAGCAAATGTAGTCGCTGATGCTCTTAGTCGAAAGACCGTGCTTGTTGCAGCTATGATGATACAAGAGAAGAAATTGCTTGAAGATTGTTGTGATTTGAATTTGACAAACCAGATCATCTGCGCCAACTACACTGTTTCCCAAGAGGAAAGTGATCTAAGAGCTGAGATTGAAGAAGCTCAGAGGCAAGATGACTGGATGCAACGCAATTTGACTCGAAATCGAATGGGGAGAAGTTCTAGGCTATGACCTATTGCCTTATGGATTGGTTCGCTATCAGAAAAGAATCTGCCTTCCACTTAAGGCGAAGTTGAGGCAGAAGATTCTAGATGAGGTGCACAAGAGTCGATATACTCTTCATCCTGGTATGACCAAAATGTACCATAATCTTAAATATGTGTATTGGTGGCCGGGTTTGAAGAGTGATGTGACCAAATATGTAGCGAGGTGTCTCACTTGCCAGAAGGTAAACATCAAGCACCAGAGACCGCCTGGTCTACTTCAAAGTCCTGAGATTCCGGAATGGAAATGGGAAAGTGTGACCATGGACCTTGTGGTGGGATTGCCCAAGATCAGGAATTATGATGCGATCTGGGTCATTATGGATCGGCTAACGAAGTCAGCCCACTTCATACCAATCAATACTAGTTACTCTCCAGACATGCTAGATAAGATTTACATTAGTGAGATTGTGAAGCTTCATGGCACACCAAAGAATATCATTTCCGATCGAGATCCTCGATTCACTTCAAGATTTTGGAAAGCATTACATGAGGCATTAGGTACTCAGCTGAGATTCAGCAGGGCTTATCATCCTTAAACGGATGGACAGTCAGAGAGGACAATCCAGACACTGGAAGATATGTTACGGGCGTGTGTTCTTGACTTTAAAGGAAGTTGGAATCGCTTTCTTCCACTTGCTGAGTTCACCTACAACAATAGCTATCACGCGAGTATCCAGATGGCTCCGTATGAAGCGTTGTAGGGAAGGAGGTGCCAATCACCTTTGTGTTGGAACGAATTATCAGAAAGGAAGTTGTATGGACAGGATCTTGTTGATCAAACTTCAGCTCAGATTCGGATTATTCGTAAGAGGTTGCTTGCAGCGCAAAGTCGACAGAAAAGCTACGCTGACAAGAGAAGAAGACCTCTAGAGTTCGAAGTTGGCGACCAAGTATTTTTGAGGGTATCTCCTGTTACCGGTGTTAGACGAGCTATCAAGCGAAAGAAGCTGAGCCTGAGGTATATCGGTCATTTTGAAATTCTTGAGAGGATTGGGCTTGTTGCTTACTGAGTAGCCCTACCCCCAAGTTTGAGCAGGCTCCATGACATGTTTCACGTTTCCCAACTAAAGAAATACCAACCGGATCCATCTCACATAGTTGAGTATGAGGAAGTTGAGCTACAAGACAACTTCACATATGCGGTGGAGCCAGACCAGATCATTGACCGGGAAGAGCGACGGCTCAGACATTGAAGCATTCCGTATGTGAAGGTGATCTAGATGGGAATGACTCAGAGCGAAGCAACTTGGGAAGCAGAAGAAGATATGCGTAGAAGGTATCCGGAGTTTATGGCTCAAGTTGCATAGCAAATTTCGAGGATGAAATTTAATTTTCAGGGGGAGAATTGTAATATCCCAAATGGTGATTAAGGGATAATAACTTCAAAGTGATGTAATTAATGATAATTAAGCACTTTTGAAGTAAATTGTATATTGTGATGTAAAATGTGTTTGATAGATGATGATAGATGTGGCATGGCAATCAAGGGTAAAATGGTAAATTTGCTAACCGATTAGTCAGCTACTGAAGAGAAAACTCCTTAGGACGGTGTGCCTTCCTGGCAGAGAAAGGGGATGAGGATGAGGTGTGACTTTGTGATTATGTGAAAAGCCGAAAGGCTATTTGTGAAGGCCGACGGGCCATTTGTGGAAGCCGGATAGCTATATGAGCTATACAGCTATGTGTATGCACTGCCACGCCAACAGTCCCTGAGTAGCTAACAACGGTTCGGGTTAGGACGGTGTGCCTTCCCGGCGGAGAAAGGGGATGAGGGTGGAGTGTGATTTGTGCTGCTGTATGATGATTTGCTTACATGCTGTGTGCTTATGTGTGGTATAAATGTTTTGTTACTACTGGGATTCTCTTGAATCTCATTCTTTCCTTTGACTAACCTTTCAGACAGGGCGAGTGGCTCTAAGGAGAAGCGAACAACCCGGAGCGGTTAGAACTCCATAGGGACATTTAGTTCGGGCTATGTTGGTCATTCATTTTGGATAGGGATTACTGTATGATGTTTTTGAGTTATAAATAGTCTAAACATTTGGTATTGTAATCCCCTAATCAGGATCTGAAACTGTGTATGTATATATATAGATGAACCCGGGAATTGTCGGGGTTTAAGTCATAAACTCTGATGTGTTTAAATGTGATACAACTGCACAAGTAATTATATTCGATAATTGAAATCGAGACCGGAATAGGAAAGAAGTTTTGAAAATTTTGTAAAGTTCCTACTACTTAATGGGTGTTTTAATGTGTTTTGAATTATTCGACGGTCTCTAACCCCTTTTTACTATGTGTTATCGAATCTTAATTACGCTCATTAAGTCAAGGGGTTACATTGACAATACACTGTGGCATATAAACCCCTATTTCAAGGTAATCCACCTGATGTGGGACTTGTTACAATACACCACTTTCTAGAGTCAATGTCTTGGCGGCTCCATTTTAAGGTTCAATGTTCCAGTGTCTCCACTCTATAGTTTGACTTCATGGTGCTTTACTTAGTCACTTACTTTTCAGCCCCTCTAGTTAGAACCTTCTGTAGGTAGCCCTCTTCGATCAGAATCCTCCATAGGTAGCTCTCTCCGATTGGCCAACCTAGATGCCATCCCGATGGCTCCACTCTATGGCGCTTCACTCAACCTTCTTTGGTTAGCCTCTCCATGGTAGCCCTCTTTGGTTGGTCGGCTAATATGACATCCTGATGGCTCTACTCTATGGCACTTCACTTGGTGCTTCACTCAACCTTTCATTGGTCAACCCCTCTGGTCAGCACTCACCGTAGGTAGCCTTCTTTGGTTGACCATTTCTCAATGAAAGCACTATTGTAAGGGGAATAAGTCATTAGAAGAACCTTAACCTAAAAACTAACCATTAGGGTTAGGGAACCTAAGGCCTTATAAGGTTCTTTTTCTCTAGCAGTTTTTACAATCTGCTTTTTTTTTTAAATTTCACAATTTCATCTGGGGCCACGCTATATGGACTTTTGATATTGGTCTGACTCCAGGCTTAATTGCAAACTCTACTTCACTTACCGAGGTAATCTATTCATGTCGTTTGGAAAGACCTTAGGGAATTCGTTAGCCACAAGTATATCTTCTATTATCTGTCTTGACCATGAGACTATAATTCATGGCTACCCATTTTTTCTATCTTCCACTTTATTCTATTAAGGAACGAACTCCAAAACAATCATTTTAAGGGAATATTCTATGATCAAGATCTTTCCTTATGCTAGGTTTAGTAACTAGCAACCTTTAGAAAACCTCATACACATTGTATCATATTCTAGTACCTCGAACTGCTCAAACCAGTTCAAATTCCTAAAGAATCAATTCAACAGCTAATTCTTAGGTCACAATTCACTCGATTGCAACTCTTCAAACACCAAAACTAAAAATCTCAACATTAATTGAGTCAAGGAATCATATTTCCTTAATCATACCCCACATGCATACTAGGGATCATAAATCATATTGATTCCTATTCCAACCTTCATAATATTCAATCTAATGTAATTGTAAAAACTGGCAAATATCGTCTATTTTTCCCCAAATCATAAGACTTAAATCTTATATATCATAAGATCAATAATCACCATATATCATACCTTAATGCACTCAAACCTTTAATCAAAAGGTTTCAAATCTCCAAATACTTTCTTTTTTTAATCATGATTCCCTAAAAAATCATTCTTTTAACTTCTGTTTCTATTCTTCTACAGAGAATAGATATCGCTAATGCTTGCCACTTGTAAGGCCCCGCCATACAAACAACTTAACATCGATATTAATCAGAGTAGAAATTTCATAGTTCAATGGACACACAGGAATTGCATAGATATACTGATAAAATGCACATGATTATGTTACAAAAATCCCAGCAGGGTATATTCACAATAGTTACACACCTTAAATAATAAAAAGGTCTTCACATAACCAACTATCTTGATTGATCTATACCAGAACAACCAGTTACTGATAAGTATACCTTTGCCCCTTGAGCTACTGCAACTTTATATATTTATGGAAAAGGTGAGATTCGAAAGAATCTTACTAGTAACATGCAAGCAGTCATATAAAATGAGACAAATAAATATGCCATACCCCGTGTAATGCAACATAACAATAACACAAGGCATATAAATACTCACATAATGTATGAGAGAAAGAGTTACTACCTGGAATTGCTCTTTCCTGCTCTACTTGTCCGTTCAAAATCTTGGTTCCAGCTTAGGCTATTGCAAATTCCTATAAATTAAAGTTACAAGTGACTAGTTATTGCTTGAACTATTATTGCCTTTAATCACAGTTTGTTGGTTATTTATCACAGTTTCAACAATTTCTGCATTTATAACTCTGAACAGTGCAATTTGACAATTTTCTAGAAAATTGGCAGATTTTCAGTAGACTTTTGAAAATCATAATTAATTTTAGGAAATTCCAAATTGGCTAGTTCCAAAGCCTATGTACAGATCTTTAAGTGTATTTCATGGGAAAATACCCAAGTCTGGTCACTATTATCACATTTTCCTAGAAATTTGCCAAACTTCCCCTGTTCCAAATTACATTCCAGAAATAGAGCACAACTTTGAAAAATCATATCACTTAATATACTCAACCAAAAATCATGTTCTAACCACCAAATTAAAGCTCTACATGTATACTTTAATCCTATAAAGTTTCATAACATTTGGGCTAGGTTTGTCCCACAAAAAACATGTCACAACAACACTGCCTCCAGGAATCAAATCAACCAGCACTTACTTTTAACTTCAAAAATTTACAGATTTGCATACAAACATCCAAAAATCATGAACTCATATATTCCTACACAATTTTCTCTTCTATAATGGAATCATCAAAAACACCAAAATCCAGTCCAAACATAGCCAAATCAGGTTTGGACAAAAAATTATGAGAAATTAGGATAAATGGAGGTTTATGATTTCATTCCATAAAACACCTTCTTTGCACCTCTAATCACTTGTTTAATCACTTAAACACTTCTTAAACATGATTAATGGAAAATTGGATAGTATAACCCTTTACAGTTTCATCATCCCAAATTGTAAAACAAGGTAAAATCAACAAACCAAATCACCAAACAACTAACAAGAAGCTATATTCATCAACATAAGATAGGTTTCTATACTTACCTTGATTTTCTCCTCCTTCTTACTCTAAACCATGGCTGCCTCTCTCTCTAACTTCTTGATTTTGCTTCTTACAAGCCATATTCATAAGGATATAGAGGTTAGAAAGAGTCTTGCTTGAATTTGGAAGCAAAACCACATGAATTTCCTATCAAACTCACCTTGATCTTACCTTTTATGTTCTACACCACACTCTCTCTCTTTTCTTTTACTATTTGATGTAAATGAGGCTTTGGAAGAGAATAAGAGACTTTAAAAATATCACAATCTCCACCTCCTTAGTTATTAATATTTTAATGCCTTTTTGCACATGTTAATTTGCTTAAGACTTTTCCTTTTAACGTGGCCATAATTTCCTTCCTTTTCCTCCCTCCAAGTGACGTAAGAGTGGCTGTTGAAGGAGACAAATATTCCTCTTGAATTAGCTTCACCATTTTTTGAAACTAATGTGTAATGGCCAATTTATTATAAACTTGCTTTTTTGACTTTTCAAACTTCAATTTTCTTGGTCCATGCTGCTTCAACTTGTGGCATATTTATCACCTAATGATTATTTCCTTCTTGTTCACTCATTTTTTGACATCCACACACATGAAAAATGGGAAAAATATGGGCTGTCAATTTAATTTAGCCAAATGACTATTTTACCCATACATTTTTGCCATCACCTTGTTAATTTGCACCTTGCCTAAAAACTGATAGAATTTTCATCATCTTTGAAATTTCATATCTTTAGGTATAGATATCCAATTGCAGTGGCTCCAAAGGTTATGTGGCCCTTATTAAGTCTATTTTCAGGGAAAAATATTATTCTTAGCTCATTGGAAGCATACAATTTTACAATTAACATTTATTAGACACTGCCATAGAAACTTGCCAGTTTTAGTTGCTAACTTCAAAAGTACATAACTCTTTGTGTACAACTTCAAATTACTCATATAACCTATCAAATTAAAGGTTGATAAGTGTACTTTTATTTTGGAAAATTTCATATTCATTGGGCATCATTTGATTATCTAAAATCATCACACAACCAAACTGCTATGTAAGAAAACACACTGGCAGCAAATCCACATTTTACAATTTGTGTTCCAAACTTAACCATATTGTGTGTGACCACTAATTGCTTTATTTTGTTATTTCATGTGCTCTTTAATTCACCATTTAATTCCCTTTAATATAAGAAATTTTGGTGTATAAAATTTGGGATGTTACACCACTAACTAATCCATCAAACATATATTCTCATTCAAGCAAAGGATAGGACACTCTGCTTTGGGCTCTGCCCCTTTCTTTAGTAGATTGATTAACAGACAGGGAAGATCATCTCTTTGGGTTCATCTATCACCCAACTATTAGTGCAAGCATTTCACCCAAGAGAGGGGTGAATTAGGTGAACATAAAATATCCGAACCGTAAATATAAATTAAGAGAATTAAAACACAGTTAAGAGCTGGGAGAGATATCATCAAAGTGTACACTAGGAGTTATACTGGTTTGGTAACAACCACTTTGACCTACATCCAGTCCTCAGAGTTTCTTTGAGAGTTTTACTATATTTTCCAAGATTCAGTGGGTTCTAGGCATCTCAGTACAAGCAAGCTTCGTCACTGAATACTCACTCCCCCTTACATGATGTAAATGAATCCCCAACTCAAGGTTCCACAACCTTAAGTTGTCTCAATAATAGATATTGAGTTTGTAATGAAAAACTTTCTCACAGAGTGAATATAGAATTACTGAAGTACAAAGAATGAATATGAGAACCTGAGCACTATGAATGTATTGATCAATATATGTTCATGTGTTTTAGTGTCTATGTTCCTCATTGAATGGTCCCATATTTATAACTGAGTGGAGATATGTTAGGATCGGTAGGCACAGCAAGTATGTTATTTCTACTCCTGCAGAAAGAAAGTAGTAAGATTGAGTGAAAATCCGTGCTTAAAAGATTTATGATGCCAAGCAGCAACTAATAACCTGGGGCCGAAGATCTCCTGGTCCCAGTTAATCTATTCCTAAATACTTGGGTATGATATTTTTGATTCCGCCTCCTCACTTCCTAAATTAGTTGCTGATCCTAATCGAGGATCTATTAACGGCGTTTAAATCAAGTTGGAAGGATTCATACATTTTGATGATTCAGAGTTTTCATGATCTCTAGGAGCCAACACGACAGGTCCGCTCCCTCTACCGGTATCCACACGAATGCTCTCCAACCGAGACTGCGTGCCAGCGCCTCTAATGTCTCCTAGGGTTTCACTTGCGGCTCTCAATTCTCATGTGCGTCTGAATATATCTGCTCTATCAAGTTTATAACCTATGAAGGCTATTTTCAAATTTCAAAATTAATCATCATTAATTTTGAAATTAATTAACAATTAATTATCTTGATGAGCTAATTAAATAAATTCAGTTTAAATTAAATCTGTCCAACAGTTTTAATTTAACCTATTTATTTAATCCAAATAAAGAGCCATTAGATTTAATTTATCTTCATAAATTAAATCTGAGATACTATATCTCTATCATGTTAGTTATTAAATTTAATATATCTTAATAAATTAAATTTAAAACTAATACAATATAATAATATCATATAATATATATATATATACATATATATATAAGATATATATTTTGAAAATATATATATCTATATAATATTATTAAATATAATAATATCATATAATATATATATATATATAAGATATATATTTCGAAAATATATATATCTATATAATATTATTAATGAATTTTATATTATATATATATATATATAAAATTCATCCACCCTAAATTAAACATTATCTCGTGTTGGGACATTCTTGTGTGCGACACTGTAGGCCCATATGAAGTTGGCAGTGGGCCAATAACTATACTAATCCAAAAGTCGCAAGCGGCCTCTAGCAAGACATTACGACTACCCAATTCATATGAGGATCGTTATCATGCAACCTGTCATACAACCATGTCACGTCCTTTTTGTCACATAATATATCGATCAAGGATAAGGCATGGATAATGTCATCCTCTTGTTCCTGACCATTACTTTCTCGATTCCTGAGTAGCCTGATAACAGAGACAGAAACTCCTTTCATTATAGTATGGCCATACATTTCTCAGACTTACTCATTGAGGGGCCCAGTAATATCTCTCTACTAATGTGAGGGACAAGTTCCATCTTGATCATTTATATTCCTCTGCATGAAAAACCACCAAGCCCGATCGTAGCCTTTATCATCACCCGGTCAAAAGTGACTTTTGACTAGTTCAAAGCTTAGCAACTCTCATGTAGGAATCCATGATGACCTCAGGTCTAAGGGCATTGTGACGTGGTTATACATGAGAAAAGCTTATGACTTGATACATGTAGCTTTCTCATAGTGGGTCGGTCCAGCACCTTGTACTCTTACAAGTGCATAAGACTTTGATTCGTATCTCCATATCTTATCAAAGTCACACTGGTCTTGTTTCATCTCTGCTCCCGCATAGATGACCGACCAGGGACATTTTAGGACAATCTTTATAAATTATCCAAGGATACAATTATCACAATTAACATGCAAATAATATGATAACAGAATGGAGAAATTTCATTAAAATAATAATGTTCAAAGTACAATGATTGGCCCTTAGGGCACAATTTCCAATAAGATAGCCGTTGGTAGTATTTCAACATGTCCGTCAGAGTTACACAGCTTCTTTTAACTGTTGTTTATATTTAAAAAATAGCTATTATAGTAGGTGAGCATTACATACGTTACATTCGGCTTCTCTCTCTTTAGCATGATCTCTTTATTGTTTCCTTGAAAGTATACCTAGAATACTAATACAATAAAGGGTTAATCATATAGATAACAAATCAATAAATAATAGATGATTATCATGAAATCTGGATTTCATCACTTGAGTGCACACTCAAGTGATTCTGGGTTATCACTTGAGTAATCCCTTCTAGAACTTGTTAGAGAGTTTAAGCAACAATTTTGACTTCATCACTCGAGTGATTCAAGGACATCACTTAAGTGGTCACTTGAGGGATCCCTTCCAAATCTTGGCAAAGAGTCACATACTTCATTTCTTACCTTTATCACTTGAGTGATATCTTTCAGAATCTGGTAGTGAGTTCTCTAGACATTTTACAGCTCCATCACTCAAGTGATGAAGGGTCATCACTTGAGTGATCACTCAAGTGTTCCTTACAAAATCTGCTAGAGACAGAGTTCTTTCATATATGATTTTCTTCCTTCTTCATCACTCGAGTGCTCACTCGAGTGATGGCTTTGCATTCTACAGAAATCCCTGTTTCTTTATTAAAAAACGTTTGTTTAATAAAATCATTTGTAAGACCATTTGTTCACCATTTGTTATCTTCAAAACATAGAATCTAACACTAATAACTCATTCTAGTCACAGGGTTATAAACAAAGTAGCAATATATCATTCTCATTAAGCAAAGAATACAAGCCTAAAACCAGAATCTTTACTTTGATACTTGTTAGAGCAAGCGTTTCACCCAAGAGGGGGAGTGAATTGGGTGATACTAAATTTTTCGCTGCAAATATAAAACTTGATGGTGAATATAATACAGTAAAGAGTAAGGAGAAATTTCACCGAAGTGTACACTAGGAGTTATACTGGTTCGGCCACAACCACTTTGACCTACATCCAGTCCTCAGAGTATCTCTGAGAGTTTCACTATAACTTCCAAGATTCAGTGGGTTCTTGGCACTCAGTACAAGCAAGTTCCTTCGCTGGACACTCGCTCCCCCTTACAAGTTGTAATCCAATCCCAACTCAAGGTTCTATAACCTTAAGTTACCTCAATAACAAATATTAAGTTTGAATGAAATATCTCTCTCACAGAGTGAATAAGAATCACTGAAGTACAGAATTACAAGTATATGTAAAATAGAGTATTGAACTTGATAATGCGTTCGTGTGTGTGTTCTTGTTGTTTCTCTGTTTGGATGTTCCCATATATATAGATGTGTTGGTAATGATTGTTGGAACATTTTTCTTCTCGCCCGTTAGAGCGTGCGCAGCTACTGTTGACTTTTCCAGTATTTGAAAAATATCCGTTTACGGTAGGTGGCGGTAGGTAGCATTTGAATGTTGCTTTTTACTTTCCTAATTTGGTAAGATCTCTTCATTATTTATCTGCGGATATGCTAAGAATACTAATACAATGAAGGGTTAATCACATAGGAAATAAATTAATGAACTTTGAAATGATTTTTGAAGTTCTGGACTTGCATACTCGAGTAGTTACTCGAGTATTCATTAAGTTTACTCGAGTATCATCGTGAGAGTAATGATAGCAAGTTAATGAATGAACATCACATTACTCGGGTATGGCACACTTTTCTTCATAGGTTACTCGAGTAGCAACTCGAGTAATGTCTCAAATAAACTTCAGGTTACTCGATGCTTTACTCCAGTAATGTTGGCAGGATTTCAAGGCCGAGAGCACTTCAAGTTTGCTTACCCTATTACTCGAGTACTTACTCGAGTAAACGTAAATTTTCTATATAGCTTACTCGGGTACATACTTCAAGTGCTGTGTAAATAAGTCTGCAGATTACTCGATTACTTACTCGAGTAATCTAGTTCAAATATTTGATAAAGAGTAATTGAATACCTGCATACTTGAGTAGTGCCTCGAGTGAAGTATGATAAAAGCATATCAAGTTAATCGAGTATTACCTTCAAGTTTTGCTTACCACAGTGGGTTACTCAAGTAGCTCCTCGAGTAACATTGGCAGGATTGAAAATGCCGAGAGCAACATATTTTTTAAAGCAAGGGACTCGAGTACAGACTCGAGTAACGTTGGCAGGCTGAGAGCAACTGGAAGTCTTTTACCTGGTTACTCGAGTACTCACTCAAGTAATGTTGGCAGGCCGAGAGCAACTGCAAGTGATTTAGCTGGTTCTCGAGTAGCTACTTGAGTAACGTTAGCAGGCCGAGAGCAACTGGAAGTCTTTTACCTTATTACTCGAGTACTTACTCGAGTAACATTGGCAGGTTACTTGAAGATTAACTCTGGTTACTTCAAGTTTCTGTCTCATTACTTGAGTAACTACTCGAGTAACCCTTTAGAAATATTGCCAGTTATGAAGTTTCTCAGCTTTTTCTCTTGGCCTTTCTTCATTACTCCAGTACTTACTTCAAGTGATGGTTTTCCCTGTTATTACTTTGTTCAAACTTATTTGTTTATCAAATCTTTTTCATACCATTCTTTGTTATCATCAAAACATGTGAGATCTAACATTCTCCTCCTTTTTGATGATGACAAAACTTGGTGATTTTGGACAAAGATTTTGAAATTGAGTTCTCAAGTAAACACTTTTTTTTAAATCAATGGTAATTTTGAAAGCCTTTTTGAAAAACTTATTAAGTGTTAATTCAAAGTGTTTTGGAAAAATTTTGAAAACATAACATATTCACCTTGCATACATAACAAACTCATTAGTCCCATAATGTATTATAATAAAAACTTAAATGGATTTAAATTGAAATTAAAACTTAAAGATGCTTGCATTTAACTTAGAGTTGCATTACAAGTATGAAAAGCTCCCTAAATCCCATGTACATCCATATTCCCAAAATGAAAGCAACTCAGAAACTCCACAAAATCACTCAAGCTCTTCTCCCCCTTTTTGTCTTCATCAATCAAGTGGAGGATTGTAAGGCTTGACTACAAATATGGGCTTGACAGGAAGGACCAAGAAGCCATCTGAACTAGAAGAGTCAGAAGTGGAGCTGGAAGATTCTGGTTCAGGTAGATTTAGTGGAAGGATATGAATATCATCTCTTGGAGGAACTAGAGGTGACTTATATGCAACAATAGAGGTGGTCTCAACCTCTTCAGTGGCACCTGGAGTATGATGATCAGAGGATGAAGGAGAGATTTCCTCTGTATGAGTGGGGGAAGGAATAGGTGAAGGTATGGGTTGTGGCTGTGCTCTGGGTGGTGAATCCTTAATGGTGATGTGAATAGTTTCATTTGTTTCAGGATCATCCACTGAGCATAGGATGTCTCTAGGAAGAATGATGGGGAATTTAAGTGCAGAGGGTCTTGGTTCAAGTAGACTAGAAACTAGAGGTTTGGAAAAGGATATCTCAGGGATAGTTGGTTCAACCTCAGTATGATGAACCTCAGAGGGGATGTTCTCTGGAGGTGAAGAAGCCTCAGGTGCATATGATGATGGACCAGCAGAAAGTCCAGGACCCATAGAGTCCAATCTTTCCAGAATCAACTTGAGGGTCTCACCCTGGGCACGTTGCTCAGCTAACAACTCCTCATGTCTTTTATCCATCCGCTCAACCAACTCAGCCATCTTGTCATTCATGTGAGTTATCAACTCAGCATTGGTGTTGGCAATGTCTATATGAAATCCCTTGAGCATATTTTCCATGAAGTGTTGAAGTGTGGCATTAAGGAAAGAGGGTGAAGAGGTAGTGGCAGCTGGAGTAGAAGACTGAGTATTATCCATTTTACTCGTCTCAGTCTCAGTCTTCTTCTTCTTCTTAGAACCAGATTCCAAAGGACCCTTGAGAGGAATTTCAATATTTAGCTTCCCAATCTGGTTTCTTCCAATTGGAGAAACCCTCTCAATGTGCTCTTTACTCTCCAAGTACCATATCTTATTTTTCTTCAGTATAAGCGAAATAATTTGAGGATATGGCATAGGAGTAGTGGCTTTCCCATCTATCATGTACCTCTTCATCTAAGAAAATATGTATTCCCCCAGATCCTTTTGTTCCTTCAGGAGTAAAGAAGCAAACCACCTATAGTCCCGGTCATTAAAATGGGTATAGTTATTGGCCTTGTTCACAAGGGATCTAGAGTAAATATACCATAGAACCCTGTGATGATCACACATGTCACTAGGATTGAAGTTTAGAGGACCCACAAGCTCACCAGGTCTAAGAACAGAGAAAATTTGGTTTGGTTCAAGTTTGGAGTAGATGTCATCTGGAGGGTTTTCTATTCCTAACCAAACATTGATCCTAGAAGGTGAGATAAGGATTTTCTGGCCTCTAACAGTAGTGGTCATTTCTTCCTCTGCAGAAGTCCTATTGGGTTCATCTAGGATTTCTAAATTGCAGTAAAAATGAGTCACTACTTTTGTGTAAAAAGGAAGTCTAATTGATAGCCAAGGCATAAAAGGTTCAAGAAAGGGACTTAGATCATACTTCAATACCTCCTGAAGTACTTTGAGATCCACACAGTGAGTTTTGCAGACTTTTCTTCTTGAAAATTGTGTGAGGTACTTCTGAGAATCCTCCAACTTGTTGACATTGAACTACTTTGGAAGTTTAGTGATCTCCTCTTCTGGCAATTCTGGCTTCTTGGAAGATTTCTCCTTTTCTAGTTGATCAAGAATTCCAGCCATTGCTTTAGCCACATTCACATCATTCTTGGGCTTCTTGGAACGTTTTGGTGTGAAAGAAGGAGTGAAGGAATCAGAAAGTGGAGGAGAAGGAGACTTGGCACTTTTGCCTCTCCCAGTAGAGGTGCTCTTCTTTGATTGAGCCCTTGTGACCACTGGTTCTTTAATCACAACACCTTTCTCCTTTGGTTTCGGTTGAGGTTTTGGTTGGATTTTGGCTTTTGATCTAGGTGTAACGTTGACAGGCCGAGAGCAACTGCAAGTGATTTAGCTGGTTACTCAAGTAGCTACTCGAGTAACATTGGCAGGCCGAGAGCAACTGTAAGTCTTTTACCTTATTACTCGAATACTTACTCCAATAACGTTGGCAGGTTACTTGAAGATTGACTCTGGTTACTTCAAGTTTCTGTCTCATTACTCGAGTAACCCTTTAGAAATATTGCCAGTTATGAAGTTTCTCAGTTTTTTCTCTTGGCCTTTCTTCATTACTCCAGTACTTACTTCAAGTGATGATTTACCCTGTTATTACTTTGTTCAAACTTATTTGTTTATCAAATATTTTTCATACCATTCTTTGTTATCATCAAAACATGTGAGATCTAACAATACCAACATTGTAAACTGGTCATTTATACCATTTTATTACGTATTTGGAAGCATTAGCGTTATTGTTATGGCTCAGGAGAATCATTATTTAAAACTTCTGAACCAAAACTTATGTATTGATCTAGGGGTCACTATCATTTGGTAGAAAAATTATACTTTAAGTTTACCAAGCATCAGGAGTTCACTCATTAACTTAACCTTATGAATTTTAGTTACAATTTAATAGCTCTCGAATTACTTCCTATTCTTAATTCAATTAATGTGCTAAGGAAAAATATCCATTTGTCATACCGCTCATATAATTAATCATGTCACATAATAATTTACATACAACAAATTATCGGATATGATTTGTGTGACATGATTAATTGTATGAGTGTACGATTTGAGAGAATCTCAGTTAAATGACATCTCATACATATGTCCATAGCATCAATTAATCCTTACATATTGATCTAAGGGAGGGTAAGATTCAAGAGAATCTCAGTGGCAAACACTACCAAAATGCATGCAAGATAAATGCTTAGTGCTTGACATGCTTGCATTACCTCAATTCATGCTCACATAATGATATATTTGCATGCTCAATGCTTCACACCTCATACATATGGCTATAGCATTAGTAGAAATAGAGCTTAATCATTCATATATGCTACACATAATCAAGTGAAGCAATTATGCACATCAATACACAAACATAAATATCAAGTACATGCAAGTTAGGTAAGTTCACTACCTTTTATCTTTATGTCTTCCTCTTGTTCCCTTTTCTTCCAACCAATGAAGTTGTCCAATTCCTCTTCCTTCATACCTCAAGGCCCTAGATACATAACCATATCATGTATTTAACTCATTAGAGTGATGAAAACAAGCCATTACACATGACTTGTTCTCTTACATACTCTTAATTTTAATGATGATCCAATCCTACACAATTTTGCGTGTAGAATTCATTTTGAATCTCAATTTTAACAAAAACTCATTCCTTCCCTATGAACATCATCATGGTTCAAACTTAGGGTCTATCAGGCAAAATCCGATTTTTGATTCCGATCTTTCCAACATCATTTTATCACCTTTTCCCTACACAATTTTTCATTCCAAACTCATTGGAAGCATGAAAATCATCAAAATCACATTGTTTCCCTATCATTCCAGGTATGGACAAAATATGACATTAGCCATCACAAAGTGATTTTACCAAATTTAATCATAAGACTTGTTAAACTTCCTATCTACTATGCTTAGGCTTCTTTTATCATCATATTCATAAACATATGATCATTATAACCCCAAGATCACTCTTTAGTTGAAAATTCAAGGGCAACATAACCTCATAAAAATTTATCAAAACCTCAGGCTATTATACTCAAATTGGAGCTTATGCTTGCCTCTATATGATGTTATAGCCCATTCTTGATTCCGGCAGCAAGAAACTCCTCTATTCAAGAATCCAAAATAGTAAAATGTTGCTCTTATAGAGAGAAACAGGCTTTATGAAGGCTCGATCGTTTTGAAACACGAGTTCAGAGCTGAAATCACTCAAGAACACTTTGGTTATCTAAGAACCCTCTTCCTTCTCTCCTATTTCTTTTTCTCTCCGTTTTTCTCCATTTTTTCTGACTTTGGACGAAATTAATAGTGTGAGGAGCTGTTGGGAGTTATTAATAATCACAGGGTACCAGGCGTTCTTTTTCTCTTAGAGTACTAGACGCTCTTCATTTCTTAGGGTGCTAGGTGCTCTTTTTGAAACATAGGTTCCACCCTTTTTCTTATGCCTAGGCATCCTCCAGGGTTAGGGAAGAGAAAGCCCGATGATTTTCCTCTATCTTTCATGCTCGGTGTTCAGGTAAGTAGGACATGCGACCAGACTGGGGACCGTTGAGTTGTCCTAACTTTTTGGACATGTGGCACCCGAGGCGGCTGGGTGGCATCTCCTTATTGGACTAACCGAAAAGCAAAAATCTGGAGGAGCTAAGGTGTGAGCAAACTGTGGTTCTAACCCAAAAGCTTCTTAAATAAAGCTACTTTATGGGTGTATCCTTAAAGAACGTGTCATGTGTCCTCTTGTCTACTAAATGTCACCACATGTATGTCAGTTTGGCATAAGATAGCGCCACATACTAGTGTCTTCTCCAAAAATGCAAGGTATACGTGTTTGCCTTGAAAATACCATGTACACGCACACTGGCATATTTTATCCTACTAATTAGTCACATGTTTCATAAGGGAGCTAGGTGGCATAAGATGGTGCCACACGCCTCAGGGAACTCCCAAGTGTCTGTATATATGTCCTTAATGGTGACATGTGTCTCTAATGGTCAAAGAAGGTGCCAAGTGTGCCGGGTACTTGTATACTTCTTTTGACTACTAACATATGAGGCAACTTACCATTGCACAAACTCAAAAGTTACTTTATACATGTAGGACCCACTTTGCGTCATACATGTACTCATGTGGCCCAACCAAATGGCTCCATATTTGTGTCCTATGCACACCTGCACCGACACATTTTGCCAACTACTGGCACATACTAAACCCTTATATAATCCATAGAATCATTCTCTACCCAAAAAATTGAATCACATAGTCCCTGGAAATCATTATATCTCTTGAACATTCTTGGAACTCTTGATAAACTAGGCTTAGTAGTCTGCTTGATTTTGACTTATTCTCAAGTTTCTAGGCTCAAAATTCGAATATTATAATAGCCACTGTTTACATTGGCTACTAGAAAATTTATTATACATTTTTTTCTTTGAAGCCCTAAATTTTCGTTTATACATGAACTGTCCTTGCTAATTCACACTAGATTCTACATGCCTCATGCCAGTCAATTTAGATCATAAGCTAGTGATACTTTTGGCACTGAACTCTTACTAGCCATATAGGGTGCAGTGGAGAACGTTAGCTAGCAGCTTGCCAAATTTTTATTGATTGATTTTTAGGTGAGTATGAATACAATAATTGATGATGTCTTAGAAGAGAAAATTATATTAATTAGATAGCTCCTTGAACAGACCTACAAATGCATTCTTCAATTACATCAGGGGCTGCAGAGTAGAGTCTAATGAAGAAAGGGATTCACTTTCTGTCATGGACAACACATACACTCTTCATCCTCTTCAGTCCAATCCAATATATCATTTAAGAATCTCTAACCTCTAAAATAAGGAATGAGAATAGCCATGATGATAACTCTATAATAGTAGAACATAGGTTTTGATTCATAGAATAAGTTGGGGATATAAACGAAAGATATATTTAAATAAAATAAACATTCTAATGAAGAGGCTATGAAGCAAAATAAACTTATTGAATTGACATGAAATAAATATTTGATAAATTATTGAGTCAATATGATAATGTAGAAAGATCTTTGATGTCTCATTAGTTTTATGGCGAAGGTACAAATTTAGCATTTTACAATGTTGCTAGGAGCATCCATAAGACTTATTTACTTTTGGGTGTAAAAGTAGACATAAACTATTTATTTGGGAGCAGATTTAGCAACGCCGTTAAAAACACTTAACTTCTGTTATTTTTTGAAATGTGGGTCCCACCAATCTTCTCTCTATGTATTATTTTAATATTTTTTTAATGGGAAAATATCACTTATGCCTCATGGAACAAAATTCATTTCAATTAATGCCCAAAAGATTTCGAAATCTCACTGCAAAACTTAATTTATTTTTTTGGACAGAAATGAATTTCATTTTAACCCAAAGGATGCAGTGATATTTCAGAATCTTTTGGGGGTTATCTGAAATGAAATGTTTTTCCATATGGCGTAAGTAATATTTTTTCATTAAAAAATATTAAAATAAAACAGAGAGAGAAGACTGGTGGGACCTACATTTCAAAAAGTAAGGGAAGTTAAGTGTTTTTAACAACGTTGCTAAATCTACTCCCAAAAAAAAGTTTATGTCTACTTTTGCACCCAAAATTAGTTAAGTCTTATGGATGCTCCTAATGAAATTGTTGAATGCTAAATTTGCACCTTCATGCTTATTTTTAAAAGATGATGTTAAGAAGAAAATCAAGAAAATTGGGTAGAAAATAGGAAGGGACCATAAGCTTGAAAGCATTTTAATGATCATTGTGTGATGAACATATTGATGATAACAGGCCAAGGAATAGGTACAATATATTTCTTTTGCAAATTTCACTATTTAGGAAGTAAAAACAAATTTTTTTCATCATTACACTGCACAGATACAATATGAGCTATAACTTATTGATAGCTATTTTTTTGTTGTGTTCAGTTTTATAAGTATTTATAGTCTACACCTAAAATTGATGCCAAAAAGTATTGATAATAAACTATGTAACAATATGTCTTCAAACGTTTCAAAAGTTCAGAAATAAGTGTGGCAAGAGATTGAAAATCAAGGTAACATAACATCTACAAATTGAAATACTTAATATATAAGTAAATGAAAATATTATTGAGATTTTATGGGTAGTCATGAAGTTTGGTGGTTTGAAACCTGTTGAACCATATGGCTTTTTTGTGTTTTCTAACAATAAAGGAGCTTGACTAATAGGAGATTCTTGTGATTTATGGTTAACTAGTTCTTCAATATAATATTAAGGGTTAGGCTACAATCACTACAAAAAAAATGACAATTTGTAGAGGTTAAAACAAACCACTACAAATGTGAGCATTTGTAGTGGTTTTGCAATAGTTTGACTCACGCCAAGCGGTGCGTAGGTTAGGGAATGGACTTTGTAGCAGTTTACAACGTATAACCACTACAAAATTTGGCTCCAATTTGGTGCCAATTGTAACCCCCTCTGTAATTTTATCCGAAATACGCGATTAAAATGAATTAGAGACCAATGAATAAACAAAACTCATTTCAATTCCCCATCCTTAAGAAAGGGTTTTCACAAATACCTTTCGAAATCTAATACACCTCGTCTCATATTCATTTTTCGAATACAATTACCTCGCGAAGATAAATCACATTCATTATAAATATCAGAGTGCACAACAATATTTCCCAACAATCCCAGGTTCACACCTTCGCTAATGGATATATAGGGCACATTCACCCATTTACAAATTCCCAAATAGGGGATTACACAATTCCATTCCAAATACATATTCGAATATACATCTACAACAAAATATACAGTTATCCCAACCCATATTGATAACCAACTATCAAATCCACATCCTGAAGGAGTCCTTGTCGCCCTTGATTGCTTATCCCCTCCTCGAGCCTCTTGCCCTATCTAAATTGTTGGTAGGGGACGGTGAGATTCGAGAGAATCTCAGTAGAAAAATAGTACCAATATGCATGCAAGATAAATGTTTAATGCATGACATGCTTGCCTTACTTAGCTTATGCTCACACAATGACAAATCTGCAAGCTCAAAATTTCGAACAACATAATTATGGCCATAGCATAAATTGAAACAGAGCTTCAATCATTCATATATGTTTCACATAATCAAGCAAAGCAATAACATGCATCAATACACCAACACAAATATCAAATACATGCAGGAGAGGTAAGTTCCCTACCCTTGTTCTTTCCATATGTGCTCCAGCACCGGCTACTCACTATCAGGGCAAATATCAAACCCTATAAACCAATTCAAGGACATAGGGTTATTCTCTATTCCAATAACACTTAAAGTTGATTATCATTCACAACCTTTAGGTGGCTACTCAAAGCCTAAACACATGCCAAAAGGATTGGGAAAGACTATATCAAAAACCACCTTTCAGAAGTACAAAATTCTGATTTTTTGGGGGTTGGCCGCGACCCACAAATCCACTGGCTGCGGCCAAAAATATGTCAGAAACATTTGGGCCGCGGCCAAGAAAATCCTGTTTCTTGGCTGAACTTTAAAAAGTCATAACTAATTCTAACAAAATTGAAATGAGATGATTCCAAATCCTATTGAAAGGTATTTAAGTTCTCTATACAGGAAAAATATGAATCAATGCTGTCTATAAACCCAAAAATACAGACTTGCACAAAATCCAACACTGCTCCAAAACAGATTCCAGTTTTAACATCAAACTTTGGACAACCATAATTCCCAGTTCATAAAACTAAATGACCTAAATTATATGTCCATTTCGAAGTTTGGAATGTGAACTTTAAGACTAAAAATTTTCAGAATTTTTAGACACCATTTGCCCATTCAAAACGCCAATACAAACAGACTGCCCAGCAAAGAGTTTCAATGGACATAATTTCAGTTTTTGCACAATGGCTTCCAATGGTTCCAATTTCACATCAAACACCATTCCCACACAAATTTTCATAAGGAATCCATTGGAAACACCAAATCAACCAAATGCACATTAAATTGACATGTTTTCCCAATGAACACAACATGTCACACAATTTCACAACACAAAACCCACATTGCAAATTCTTTCCATTCAAAGTTCTAAACCAATTCCAACGACACCAAAACACACTATAACATCATTTTTACCACAACACACAAACCAAATCATCCATTTCATAATTACACCAAAATCAGGGCAAAATCCACAATTCTCAAAACTCAACCAATAACCATAAAAGTTAGGTCAAAATGTATCAAATACTCACTTCTTCCTCTTCCTCAAGCTAGTTCCTTGATTCCTCCAACTTCAAGTTTCCTCAAGCTCTCAAAACGCCTTCTTTCACAAATCTAAAACCATAGCAATAAAGCTCTCATCACTATGAACAACATTATAGAAGATGATTAGAACTAAAGAGGTCATCTACCAAGCCATATCTCACCTTTTTCCTTTCTCTTTCCTTCCCAAGCTTGGCAAAAATGGAGGTTAATGAGAGAGAAAAAGAAGATGAAGATGATCAGCAAAGCTTTTAGCTGACTTGAGAAAGAGAGGAGAGAGGAATGAGTATTGAAAGTTTGACCTTAATCCAATAGTCCACATTGTGACACTTGTCAAGATCTTGCCACACTACCCATGAGCTCACATGAACTCAAACACATGGGATTCCACCCTTTTAATCTCATAACAATCAATTTCAACCATTGATCTTTAAGTTACCAATGAGCTTCTCTTCGGCAACAGATCAATTGGTCAATAACTTTCTCATTTTGCCCCTGATTATGGTAATTCTTACTGAATCACCACAAAACACATCATATCTTTTCATTTCACCCAATATGTGCCCTCCCTATATTTTAAGTCAATTTAGATGTTAATCCATAATTGAACTTAAATATAGGGTTTCGGTACATCTCATAACACATTTGAATCACATTTCACATCACATTCTCCAAAAGTGTTATTTAACAATAATCACATACACGTTTGGAGTCATAATCTCTTAATAAAAAATTGGGAAATTACATTTCTCCCCCATTCAATAAATTTCATCCTCCAAATTTGTCACACCACTTAAACTATAACCTCGGATGCCTCTTTTGACGGCTTCTATTTAACAAATTGTTTTTCAGTGGGACAGTCCTTTCTAGGCCACCTAGACAAAGGGTACACCATAGATGTGATTCTCACAAGAATCTCAAACAACCTAATGTGTCGTGCTCGGTTACTTTACAACCACACAACACTCAAAATTCTCATAATCACCGTATAACTCTTCTATCACCTCATACAGGTAATAGCGCCATAACTTTAACACACACATATCAATACAACACAATTGCCAAACAAATGCAATTGCCACCACATACGATTACCACCAAACACCATCATTACATAATACAACTGCCATAAGCAGTAATCGCCAATATACACAATCGTGATGAAACACAATCACTGCACGAATATCATCATTGCAGGAACACAATCGTCATAAACTCAAAATCATGAGTGGCTAGCTCATTTTATAAATCTCAGGAATTGGGAGGCTTATGCCACCACTTTGCTCAACCTAGTCACTCCTTCTAAGAGTAACTCAAAGCCCCATAGGTCCATATAAACGACAGCACTCACAGCTGTATACGTAATGTGACAGCTTCTGCTGTAACCATAATAACGACAGCTTGCGCTGTATAATGACAGCTTTTGCTGTATGAACCTTCACAACATTACTCTACCGTATCAACTTTAATGATGTTACCTTTGCCCGTACACCCACCAGTGACTCCGCTAGTGGTAACCGGAACTTGTTAGATCCCATATATTTTTATGATAACAAAGATTGGATCAATAATATAAAAGGATTTGATAACAAACAAATGAATTTAACCAAAGTAATAAATAGCAGAAAGCATTACTTGAAGTGTAAGCAAATTTTGTGATGGCTTACTCAAGTGACTACTCGAGTAAGGGAAGCTATTACTAGAGTAAGCACTCGAGTAAGCATGAAGAATTTCATCTAGAGAAGCACTGCCAAAATTTTGAAGATGTTACTCGAGTAGCCACTATAGTAATTTACAAAGTTATATGAACCATTACTCGAGTAGCCACTCGAGTAACACATGAGAAAAGGCTTTACCCGAGTAACCACTCGAGTAACCAGGTCAAAAATCTCCCAATAGCTCTCAGCCAAGAAATACAACAATTTACTCGAGTAGCCACTCGAGTAACCATGTGAGAAAAAGGCATTACTCGAGGGACCAATTGAGTAATCTACTGAGTTATTTGAAGCATTACTCGAGGGGTCACTTGAGTAATCAGGTCAAGAAATAACAGGTACTCTTAGCCAAAATTTGATGTAATTACTCGAATGAGTAATCGAGTAATCTGTAAAGTTATTTGAAATTTACTCGAAGGATCACTTGAGTAATATGTGAAAACAAGCTAAGGCCACTCAAGTAAGCACTCGAGTAATAGGATTACTGGAAGGAGCACCCGAGTAACTTCTGAGGAAAAGACATGGCCACTCGAGTAGCCACTCGAGTAATCAGGTATTTCCAAGGTTTGTGATGTATCTTACTCCATGTCTTACCCAGTAATATCTTATAAAAAATGTTGAATTACTCACTGCCACATTTTTGATATGTTTACTCGAGGGACTACTCGAGTTATAAGTTTGATCACTCAAGTACCCACTCAAGTAAGGCAGTCCAGAAAGCTTGACTTTAATCGTATGTTTATTATTTTGTTATATATATGATTAACCTTTCATTGTATTAGCATTCTAAGTGTATTTACAGAATAACAATAAAGAAATCATATAATAAGAGAAGAGTCAAATAAAACGTTTGAGATCTCACCTACCGCAAACGGATAGTTTCCAAATTTAAAGAATGGTCAACCGTTGCTGTGCGACTCTAACAGACATGTTTGAATCACTACAAATCATCTATATATATGGAGCATTCAAAGAGCTTACTACAACAACTAAGAACAAGCAATCACACATCGATCAATATACTCTTTATACTTTAGTGTTTGTATATTTGCTCTGTGAGAGAGTTTTTCATTACAAACTAAATATTTGTTATTAAGATAACTTAAGGTTGTGGAACCTTGATTTGGGGATTTGATTACAACATGTAAGGGGGAGTGAGTGTCCAGGTAAAGGAACTTGCTGTGTACTGAGGTGCCAAGAACCCACTGAATCTTGGAGAATATAGTGAAACTCTTAGAGACGCTCTGAGGACTGGACGTTGGTGATAAGTAAAATATTTGCATATTTATTTTCCCTTACATGATGATTTTATGGACGATATTTGAGCTTAATAAAATACATTTGGGTGTGATTGATAAATAAATAATGTTTTTGAAATAAATAATATTTTATAAAAAATAAAAAAATAAAAATAAAAAATTGCAAAATCACTGTAGCTGCCGGAGTACTGTAGATGATGGTCACTATAGCTGACGGAGTGCTGTAGCGGTCAGATACTGTAGATCTCTGACGACATTCATTGTTGCGGTTACTATTCATTCGAATAAAAAATGGGTTTTATTGTAGTAGTGGGGGACAAGTTAATGTAGCGGTGAATAAAAAATGCGAAGTGTAGTTACTATAGCAATTAAAAAATAATGAATTGTGCCTATAAATTGTAGTGAAGAAGACGGGCAGAGAGGAGGAGGAGATTGACAGGAAAAATGTTATTTCTCTGATAGTGTGTGTGGTCTTGTCTCTGACTGAGCAAGATATTGTATTATATCCTATATTTAATTTCATGCACTATATTACTTTTTGTAGACCTCCTACATGGATGGTATAGGAAGTCCTCCTACATGGATGGTATAGGTAGCCACCTACATGGAAGGTTATACCTCCTAAATGGATGGCTAAATTTCTCCATTTTTCATACATCTTTTGGTTGTATATTTATGTTTTAGAATTTAATATTAAAATGTTATGCAGTATTTTTGAGGATTTCATTCAAGCTTTATGCATTTATGAAGTTTTCAATTTATTTTGGTTATATTTTTAATTTCATCATGAGCTAAATTTCCATTTTCCTAGGGTGATGACGTAGCTTACTAATGACGGATTGAATCTTGACTTATTAAATCTAGTTTTAATTTCTCCTTCATGATTGAGTTTTAATTATTGTTCTTAATGCTTTCATTTGATTGGCCACCTTTTGAATGATTACAATATGCATGTTGAGACTAGAAGGAGATGCATGTGTATAGATCCTATAATTAAAACCATGACTTGCATATGAAATAGGAATATATTCATATGAGTTGTGTAGTCTTATTGAGTTACATAAATCTTAATGCATAATTAATTGCTTAAATTCATATAGGAATATTTGGATTAGCAATTAATTATGGAATTGTTGACCTTGGAAGAGGCTAGTAATTAAATTAGGGAAACTCGACTATCAATCATGTGGAATAAATTGGGCTAGAATAGATAAGTGATTCAATCCGGAATTTGTTAAGTGAAATCTAATCCGTAAGGTTTTTTTTCTTTCTCATATTTGTTTTCATATTATCTGCACTCATATTTTATTGTTTTTATTTTATTTTGTTTTCTCAATCACCAATTAATCGATCGACTAAATAGAATTAAAATTACCCATTTTAGTACTTAGTGATCAATCCTCGTGGAAACGATACTCTACTCACTTCTATATTACTTGATTACGACAATGTACACTTGTACTATTTAATTGATCTTCTACACTCGTAACAAGTTTTTGGCGCCGTTGCCGGGGAATGTTGTCATTAATATCAATACCAAGTAATTTTAATACTAATCTAGTCTTCATGTAAAAATTAAAAAAAAAGGATTATTCACAGCACTCATTTGGTCATAAATTGTCATATCTTGATTCTTTTTCTGGAATGCATGTGGATGGAATGAGACATGAAAATATAAATGCTGGTTGGAGCAAGTGAGAACTTCAAACTAATGACAACTAAGAAGTTACAAGAACATAGACATGTCTTGATTAATTACACTCAAGTTGAACCCATTCTTCAGAATTGTACACTCATATGTTTTTCTATTTCTTTCTTAACATTTTGTACTTGCATTTCATGATCGACTTCCCATGATTAATTGCAGCAAATGCATAAGTCATATGAAGTGTCAACTCAGGATCTGTACAAAAGCATCCTCCAAAGTTGACAAAAAGGTACACAGAGAATTTCGAAGTTGGTTTGCGTGAAAAATACCAAATGACTACAACCCATACTCTTTAGATTTCAGAGCTCTCACAATCAGCCCTATTGATCATGGGAAAAAGTTTACAACATACAATGTTTATGGTTTCAAGTTTTACACTGTTTCACGAGATCAAGGATTGCAAACTCAAAATTTGGGTGTTTATGGCTGTAACCCCCTTCCGTAATTATATCCGAAATACAAAATAAAAATGAAATTAGAGACCAATAAGAACAAACTTATTTAAATTCCCATCTTCACGATAGGGTTTTCACAAATCACTTTCGAAATCTAATTAACCTGGTCTCATATTCAATTTCGAATACAATTACATCACGCGGAATATCACATTTAAACAAATATCAGAGTGTATAACAATAACTTCCCGGCAACCCCCGAGTTCATACCTTTACATAGAATTCATAGGGCACATTCGCCCTTTACAATTTCAACATGGGGATTACACAAATCCTCTCAAATACATCTACAAATATCATATCCAAATATATTCCAATCCGTACATATCCAAATCTAAATCCAAATATACATAATACTCCCAACTATGATAACCAACTACCAACTCAAATATCCCGAAGGAAGCCTCGTCGCCCCTGGTTGCTTGCCTCCATCCTCGATCCACCTACCCTGTCTAAAATGTTGGTAGGGGAGGGTGAGATTCGAGAGAATCTCAGTAGGAAACAGATACCTATATGCATGTATGATATGTGTTTAATGCATGACATGCTTGCAATACATAACTCATATTCACACAATGACATATCTGCGTGCTCAATGTTTCAACAATATACTCATGGCCATAGCATAACTAGAAACAGAGCTACAATCATTCATACATGTTTCACATAATCCAGCAAAGCAATACATGCATCAATACACAAACACAAATATCAAAGCATGCAAGAGAGGTAAGTTCCCTACATTTTTCTTTCCACGTAAGCTCCAGCACAACTGCTCACGATCAGAATGAATACCAAACCACGTTCAGGGCGAACATCAACCCTATAATCAAAGCAAGGACATAGGGTTATTCTCTATTCCAAATCCTTAATTTCATATCCCTTAAGGTTGGTTACCATTCACACCCTTTAGGTGGCTAAAATAACCTCAACGAAAGCCTAAAGGATTGGGACGTACTAGGTTGGAAATCACCTTTCAAAATCACAAATTGCTGAAAATTGGGTTCTGGCTGCAGCCAAGAATTCTCTGGCTGCAGCCAAAAATGGCTAAAAACGTCACAGAAACATTTTGGCTGCAGCCAAGAATTTCTGGCTGCGGCCAAGACACACACAGAAAGTTTTGCGCTGGAGCCAGAATTTTGGCTGCAGCCAAGGAAACTTCAAAAATTCATAACTTGCTCTAGAAAACTTGAAACAAGGTGATTCCAAAGCCCATTGAAAGATATTCAAGTCCCCTTTATGGGAAAAATATGTCTCATTACCAGAAATCACCACACAAATCCAGATTTACACAAAATCCAACATTGCTCCAAAACAGAATCCAGTTTCGTCCTCAAACTTTGGGCAAACATAAATCCCAGTTCACAAAACGAAATGACACATATTATATGTCCATTTTGAAGCTTAAGATGTGAACTTCAAGACTGGAAAGTTTCAGAATTTTTTTAGAGACCATTTGCCCATTCAAAACGCTCACACAAACTGACTGCCCAGAACAGAACCTCAAAAGACAGAATTCCAGTTTTTGCAATTTGGCTTCCAATGGTTTCATTTCCATATCAAACATCATTCTCACACAAAATTTCACAAGGAATCCATTGGAAATACCAAATCAACCAAATTCACATTATATTGACATGTTTTACCAACATTCACAACATGTCATCACAAATCACAACACAAATACCACATTGCCATTCTTTTCATTCCAAGTTCTCAAATCAATTCCAATGACACCAAAACACATTATGGTATCAATTTAACCACAATTCACCATTTACAACACAAAACACATGGCAATTCATGCATTTCACAATTCCACCAAAATCAGGGCAAAAACCAAAATTCACAATACTCATCCACAAATCACAAAACTTAGGTCAAAATGCTTCAAATACTCACCTCTTCTTCTTTCCCAAACCAATTCTTTGATTCTTCATCTTTCCAAATTTCCTCAAGTCATCAAACACCTTCAATCAAGAATCTAAAACCATAGAGATGAAGCTCTCATCACTATGAACAACATTAATAAAGAGTGTTTGAACATTAGAGGACAAGAACAAGGCCAAAACATCACCTTTCTCTTCCTCTTTCCTTCCCAAGCTTGGCGAAAATGGAGGTTTTGGAGAGAGAGGGATGAGATGAAGAAGAGATCAGATTTTTGGGAAAATGAAGGCCACTTGGACGACCAAATAGAGAGGAGAGAAGGGAGGAAAAGCTTTGACAATTTGACCAAAATCTAAGGGCTCAAATTGTGCCAAGTGTCACACCCTTATCACATCTCTCATGAGTTCACATAGGCACACACACACATGATTCCACCTCTTGATCTTTTGCACAAATCAATCCTAGCCATTGATCTTGAAGTTACCAATGAGTTTTCTCTTCGATAACTGACCAATTGGTCGGTAACTTTACCGTTTTGCCCCTGATTACGGTAATTCCTCTTGAATCACCACCAAATACATTTTCTCATTCATTCACACCATATGTACACCCTTCCCCTTATTTTCATTCAATTTAGATGTTAATCCATAATTGAACTCAAATACAGGATTTCGGCGCTGCTCAGAACACATACGAATCACATCGGGTGCCAAATCACACCATGATCTCTAAAAGGGTTCATTTATCACTAATGACATCCACTTTTGGAGTCATTAACCCTTGATCACAATTTGGGATCTTGTAAAACTGGGGCTTAGCAATCCACTAATCTCAGGCTTATTCTCTAGCCTCAAGTCTCAGAATTCGGGATATTACAATGGCCCCTTTAGGACAAGGAGTTATGAGAGCAGTAGTGATGGCAACATGCAGTTCGGAGGCGTCCCTTACTATGGAAAGCTTCTTGATGTCGTCGAACTAAATTACCAAGGCCGCTTCACCGTGACGTTGTTCAATTATTTGTGGGCAAATATGACAACTTCCCAAGAACTCACAACTAACAATTTAGGCATCACATCAATCAATTTCTCCTGGCCAATTTACACTGGTCAATCTGAAGATGATGAGCCATATATTCTTGCCTCAGAGGCACACCAGTTTATTATTTTAAGGATAAGAGGCACAGGGATTGGAACATTGTGGTTCATTTAAAGCTTAGAGACCTTTACACATAGGTGATGGTGATAACACTGCCTACGAGAGTGAGCCATTCCAGGCCACCAGTTTCGAAAACATCTTCCCTGAAGGCGATGACAATTTACCTATAGTTCGGTGCATTTTTTTAAATTCACATTATTTAAATTTAATTTTTGTACAAAATAATACCATACTAACATTTTCTTCACAAATTTTTTATAGGGATGGTGATGAAGAATGATTAAACACATTATGCTTTTGTTCTTGTAAACCTTAAAGTATATTTTTAAAAAACAAATTAGAACAATATTTATAGCGGTTCTTGTAAACCTTAAAGTATCTTTTGTTACAAAGAAGTCACACTAACCACTACAAAAATAAATCACTACAAAACTTGTCATATTAACTACTATAAGTGCTGCGCAGATGCCTATAAATACCTACACCACACCTTATTTCAAGCACTCATCCATTTCTTTCAACCCTTCGTCTCTTTCATTTTCTCTCATTTAAATATTTTTTTAATGGCTGAGGAGCTGAACAAGGTGATCAAATATGGCAAAAAGTTTTTTAATTCTTTCATTTAAACATGTTTTTCTCTCGCATAATACTTATTCTTATTAGTTTTCTTTTTTTCACAAATTGAAGGAAATTTCCTCATCGTTTTCAATAGTCCTTCCATAATGATAACCACAGTAGACAACATAATAATTTCTTATTACCTACTTATCCTCAATAATATTACCTATATAAAGTTTACACTTATCCGATTTTATTTAATCATTCTTTTTAAATAATAACTACTATCAACTAAACTACTTAAGTAATAAACTATTCAATCCAATATTATAAAAATGGAGACAGATAATTGTATAATTTTTTTTAAAAGTTCACAAAATTTTGTAGCGGTTTTAAGAACCACAACAACTACAAATTTAAAAACAAAATGAAATTAAATGTTTGGTGCTACTTTTGAAATTTCATATGATATTAGTAGCGGTTTAGAAACCACTACGAAGTTTTGGCTCCATTTTTTAAGAATTACTATTTCAATTTTGTAGCGGTTACCAAATGGAGCCAATTTTCATTTTTTCATTTTCTGCCACGTGAAATTGAGATGCCAAAATTTGTAGCAGTTATAAAATGGCTACAATTTTTATAGATAATATGTTATCAACATGAGAATATTGTAGCAGTTGGAAGAAACCGCTACAAATATAGTAGCGGTTTTTTAGAACCGCTACAAATCCGTTTGCAACAATGGATTTTGTAGCGGTTTTGTCAACCACTACTAATGTCGTTTGTAGCAGTTAAAACTGTTAGATCTCTCATGTTTTGATGATAACAAAGGATAGTATGAAAAAGATTTGATAACCAAATAAGTTTGAACAAAGTAATAATAGGGCAAATCATCACTTGAAGTAAGCATTGGAGTAATGAAGAAAGGCCAAGAGAAAAAGCTGAGAAACTTCATCACTGGCAAGTTTTCTAAAGGGTTACTCAAGTAATGAGACAGAAACTTGAAGTAATCAGAGTCAACCTTCAAGAAACCTGCCAACGTTACTCGAGTAATAAGGTAAATGACTTCCAGTTGCTCTCGGCCTGCCAACGTTACTCGAGTAACCAGGTAAATCACTTGGAGTTGCTCTCGGCCTGCCAATGTTACTCGAGTAAGTACTCGAGTAACTATGTAAAAGACTTCCAGTTACTCTCGGCCTGCCAACGATACTCGAGTATGTACTCAAGTCCCCTGCTTCAAGTAATATGTTGCTCTCGGCATTTTCTATCCTGCCAATGATACTCGAGGAGCTACTCGAGTAACTCACTATGGTAAGCAAAACCTGAAGGTAATACTCGAATAACATGAAATGCTTTTATCACACTTCACTCGAGGCACTTCTCAAGTATGCAGATTTATTTAGAAGAGAACTTGAAGTCACTACCTGAGTATGCAGAGTTATTTGGAAGAAAACTTCAAGTCGCTACCCGAGTAAGCTATACAGAAAATTTATGTTTACTCGAGTAGGTACTCGAGTAACAAGGTAATCAAACTTAAAGTGCTCTCAGCCTTTGAAATCCTGCCAACATTACTGGAGTGAAGCATCGAGTAATCTAAAGTTTATTTAAGAGTTTACTCGAGTAACCTATGAAGAAAAGTGTGCCATACCCGATTAAGTACCCGAGTAAACAGGTATTTCTAAGGTTTGTAAATTTGTTTACTCCATGCACTACCCGAGTAATGTAATGTTCATTTATTAACTTGCAGTTTATCATTACTTTCACGATGATGCTCGAGTAAACTTTAATGAATACTCGGGTAACTACTCAAGTATGCAAGTTCAGAATTTGAGAAATCATTCCAACGTTCATTGATTTGTTTCCTATGTGATTAACCCTTCATTGTATTAGTATTCTTAGCATATCCACAGATAAATAATGAAGAGATCTTACCAAATAAGGAAAGTCAAATGCAACGTTCAAACGCTACCTACCGCCACCTACCACAAACGGATATTTTTCAAATACTGAAAAGTCAACAATGGCTGCGCACACTCTAACGGATAAGAAGAAAATGTTCCAACGGTCATTACCAACACATCTATATATATGAGAACATTCAAATAGAGAAGAACAACAAGAACACACACACGAAGGCATTATCAAGTTCAATACTCTGTTTTACACATACTTGTAATTCTGTACTTCAGTGTTTCTTATTCACTCTGTGAGAGAGATATTTCATTCAAACTCAATATTTGTTATTGAGATAACTTAAGGTTGTGGAACCTTGAGTTGGGATTAGATTACAATTTGTAAGGGGGAGCGAGTGTCCAGGCGAAGGAACTTGCTTGTACTGAGGTGCCAAGAAACCACTGAATCTTGGAAGTTATAGTGAAACTCTCAGAGAAGCTCTGAGGACTGGACGTAGGTCAAAGTGGTTGTGGCCGAACTAGTAGAACTCTTGGTGTACACTTCGGTGATATTTCTCCTTACTTTTTACTGCTTTGTATTCACTGTCAAGATTTCATATTTGCAACGAAATTAAGTATCACCCAATTCACCCCCCCTCTTGGGTGAAACGCTTGCTCTAACAAAAACTTGTACAAATACATCTTTTTAACCGCTACTAAACTGTATTTTTTAGGAGCAATTTTGCTTTGGAATCAACCAAAATGTAGCAATTCTTGCCTATTGCTGAAAAAAATGTTAATGGTTAACATTAATTTTTTAATGGCCAATCCTTATTTTTTTAATGGTTAAGATGAAGTTGCTCATTTTTTTAACAATTCAGGCCAAATTGCATATTGAAAAACTTTTGGGTACCTAGTACTCATGAGTGGTTACTTCTGGAGTAAAATTGCACCTTAACCTTAATATTAATCATGTATATTTGGGGGGAAAGAATTAATGGTACTTACTTATGTTAGATATTTTATTATTTAATACAGATTATATCTAGATATTATCTTATCATTGTTTTGAATAAAATATCTCCTAATTATGGCACACACATGATTTGGATAGAGATTTGGTTTAGGGTTACCTATTTGGCTGGTAAGCTATTACAGGCCTTGATGGGACGTGTAACCCCCTTCCACCATAGGCCGAGATTTAGTTCATAAACACGTAATTGATGTAGAATTAGAGACCTTAGATGATTTTGGGACTTAAAACAAAATCAAACTTCCCAAAATCATGGCTTACAAAAAAGTTTACAAAATCTGTTTATGACGGTCTCATATTCACATTTCAATACTAAATGGCCTGTACAGGTTGATTTCATTCATACATATCAGAGTACAGCATAAATTCCCAACACACTCGGGTTCCATTAATTAATAAAGGGATTATACAGAGGCACAAAGCCCATACACTTTCTCCCTTTTTCTTGGGGATTACACAACACTATACATTAATCCAAAACATATACAATTGTTTCCCAAAAATATATCTAAATGGTTTTTACATGATAACCAAAGTAAAACTCCTAAACTGGAGCTCTATCCGCTCTTCGTTGCTCATTTTCCCTTCGATCCTTCTGCCCTGTCTAAAAATTTGGTTTATGGGAGAGTGATATTCTAAGAAATTCCCATAGTGTCAAATCACTCATAGTATGCACAACAATAAGGCATGAAAGCAAATCATCACACACATATTGCAACTACAACGGCAGTTACAATGGAAAAGGCAGGTATGACTCATGTCACCCTTGCGTTTGCTCACGCTGCATTGCACAACACAATCCACACAATATATTTCACTACAGCTGGGATTTATATAAAGCATTTCATACACAAGCCACATTGGCAAGATCAACACACAGCCTACGGCTGGATTCACAAACGTCGTCCCTCTGGTCGGATTCACAAAGATCCATTCGATTGCGATGACAGTTCAAAGGCCGAACTAGAGATGACTAGCGTCAATCCCTAAAGGCTCACGCTGAAGTGCTCACGCCGTAATGGACCATGGCACATGCAGTTCACACAGCTCAATGATAAATTATGCATACCAAAACATCATACACAACATGAGAGAAGAGTCACTACCTTGATCTTTCCGTGCGTGTCCTAGCGCCGGTCTCTCCCGAGTAGGGCAAATGTCAAATCCTGGACTCATAATTAAGGACGAAGAGTTATACTCTATTCCAAGACTTAATTCACTTCATAACACTTACATTTGGTTATCATAATTGACCCTTAAGAGGCCACAAATGCCTCTAATAAAAGCCCTAAAAGGTTGGGAAACAATAGGTTAGAGATCTCTTTTCAAAAACTCAAAGTGCTGGAACACAGGGGTTGGCCGCGGCCAACCCTCCCTTGGGCCACAGCCAAAATATGCTCAGAAGGTCACTAGCCGTGGCCAGCGACCTATGGGCCATGGCCAGAATCAGGACAGAAAGGTTTGGACCGCGGCCAAGAAATTCCCTGATTCTTGGCTGAACTTCCAAAAATCATAACTAATTCTAGAAAAATCGAAATGAGATGATTCTAAAGCCAAATGAAAGGTATTTAAGTCTTATTTAATGGAAAAATATGGACCATAACTAGAAATTACCACAAAATTCCAGAATTACACAAACCTCAACACTGCTCCAAAACAAAGTCTAGTTTTTGTCCCAAATTTTGACAAAGCATAACTCTCAGTTAATAAAACGAAATGACACAATTTATATGTCCAGTTTGAAGTTTAGGATGTGAAATTTAAGATTGGAAAGTTTCAAAATTTTTCAACACTATTTGGTCATTCAAAACTTTCATGCAAACTGACTGCTCAGAATAGAGTTCATACTTGACAGATTTCCAATTTCCTACCAAAGTGTCCAATGACTCCCAAAATCAATAATCAAATTCATTCCCATACAACTTTTCATAAGGAACACAATGGCAACCTCAAAATGACCAAAATCACAACCCAATCACATGCCCTGTTTTGCCCAATGCACCAAAACTAACATAAAGGTGACAAACCTTACATTTAAGTTTCAATCAAATTCTATCCATCCAAGATACATCTCATAGCATCATATCCATGACAACAACATGCCAATAACACATTGACCCTCCATTTCAAAATTCAAGGCAAATTTCCAAAAAATTCAAACTTAACCAATGGCTACAAAACCTATATAGAAAGTTTGTCTTACTCACCTCTATAACTTTTCCAAAGGAGTTTCTTAATTCTCCCAACTTCAAAATTTCTTGAGAGCTCAAACAACACCAAATGACAAATCTAAAACCATGAAATTGAAGCTCTCAAGACAAGGAACAAGTTTGTAGAAGAGGATTTTTCCATTAGAGGTTATTTAGAGGGTCAAATAACTCACCTTAATCAAAAGTTCTTCCTTCTCTTTGAGCTTCCATGGCTACACGAAAAATGGGAGAGAGAATGAGAGAGATGAGTGTTGAAGAAGGAGAAATGATGAAGCCCATGCCTCATTGTCCCTTATGCAGCGAATTATGGGAGTGGGGAGAGAGAGAGAGAGAAATTAATTTTCTAATCCCAATTTGACTTTCCCTCAACAACTATTATCATGAGCTTTTGCCACTTGTCCCATTTCCATTGGTTCTCATAAAGTAAGTAACTAAATTAGTTACTCTAATCCCTTCATTAGCCATTTAGTTACACATCTCATTTCCCTCTTAGCTAATAATTAATTTTTCCATTAATCACCAACTACTTGCCCAATAATTCCATTCTTCCAATTTCTCAATAATGATGACATATTAATTAAAATAGCCATAAAACACATAGTAATTCCCATTTAAATTCATAAATATCCACACTAATCCTCATTAGCCCTTAATTAAAATTTGGGGCATTACAGGACGTTATAAATAGCGTAAGCCAGGTCTTAGAATAGTAGCATTGAAATACACTCATTTGCTCCTTAAGGACTCCCTGATGGGTGATGGCTATTCCCAGACCTTCGTTGTACCTCATCTTCCCGTTAGAAGAACTGTGAGTTACTTTCTTCTAATCTCCTTTTCTTTTTTTTAGTTGTCAGGTTGTGAGATATAGTGTGCAAAATTACTAACTTACTATGGTTAATTTTAGAGTTTATATATTATGTATTCATGAATTATTTCTATATTTATTCCAACATATGGCATCAAGCCAAATCAATTCTCCTCTTCCTAGCATTTTTGTATGTTATTTTATTTTTCTGTTTTAGAAAATAATATGAAAATGTTAGTGAAGCATTGTCTGCGAATGGTTTTCTATTATTCCTCCTCTTTCGAGTTTTTTGAATATATTGTGATGATCTTGTGCCCCTCAATGGAAAAACTATCTCCCCGCCTCAATATATGGTTTTGCTTGAGCTTCATGCTACTTGATTGTATCTAGTGGGTTTGGGGAATATTTTTTTTATTCCATTCGGTCCTACTAATTTCTATGTGTGATACATTATGAATATTTTATTCTATTTGAAAGTTCATTATGAGCATCGTATATGTTTCTCTGCTATAAGCTTTTGATGAATTTTTCTGAGGTTAGTTTCGCCTCTTTTCCTTAATGATTTCATCGTTGAAATCAATGTAACAATGGTCTCATTGCTACATCTCATTTTAATTCACAATAAGGAATTTTCAATTTGAGTTTTATACATTTACCTGAAACATTGCTGCTCATATCGTTTTGCCTAGTTGCATATTCAATATATATCTGTGTTGATCATCGCATCGCGTCTCAGTTTCTGGTTGAAATCTAAAAATTTTCAGATAGAGTTTTGTTTTGATTTTGATGAAACCATTATTTTAAAACACCTTGCTTTGATTTCCATTCACACTGTCATTAAATCGCCGCTATTCCTTCAAGAAAAAAGACTCTGTCATCGCTTCTTATTTCTGGGTGTGAAAGTTCCTTTTTGGATTTTATTTTTTTGGCGATTTTGGTAAAATTGTGTTGCATATTTCATTTGCTTCAAATTTCTATGGAGTTACCCGCTTAAAATCGCCGGTAAAAGAGTTACCAATGACAGATCAATTCGCCTGAACTTAGGCCTTGTTTGGTATGTGGTATTGAGTTTTGATGGATTGGGATTGGGATTGATACTTTAAAAATATGTTTGGTATGAGGTGGTAATTGGAGGGAATGATTTTACTAATATTATTTAATAAACATGTATTAATTATAAAATGACACCAAAACCCTACCCAAAATCTCAAACAATCGATCGAAGGTCCGTCTCAACAACCGCCATTGCAATAGCTGCTGCCGATACTCAATACAATACTCTTTTGAGTCCTGACTACTTATGTAGAAATTGGGAACTTAGAACAGCCGTTGGTTCCAATATACGTTTTCGGCCGATACATCTTTTCAGTCGCTTTTGCTAAAACCATTGGGAAGAAGCTTTTTCAATCTGAGCCACCATTAGAGGCTCGATGGGTAGTTGATTGCAGAGCTATTTGAACGATCCGTTGAATGATCAGCAGCCTGGTCTTTGCTTCTGGGTGTCTGCGATTTTCAAATTTGTATTGTTTCTCGTAGTTGTTTCTTTCTGGTTGCAACATACGAGAATATTAGACGATGTTCAATTTTAAGCGGTTATAGACCAGAAAGACTTTGATAGGCCTCAGGTTGGGACAGTTTCTATCTCTACTGATCACTGTCACGGGCTTCGCATCTTCAGAGTTGGCCAAAAGAGGTTTTTTGGCTTTTCTATATGCTAAATCTTTATAATTCTGTTGAATAAATCTTCTGGTGAAGCTACTGGTAGCCATGAATGTCAACTGTTCGCAGAGGAGCTGTTGACGGTGAAGGGAGGAAAAAAGGAGGAGGAGGGAGTGATTATGTGAGAGGGTTAGGTTAAACTCAGGTTATTTCTGTCTCAAAATATTTTAATCAGGGATATTTTTGTCTTCATAATTTTGTAATCATGGGATTCAAAATACAATACCAGGGGGGAGGTGGCTTTGCAGCAATCCCATATTCGTGGTATTCACAATCCCTGATTACTCATAATACCTCATACCAAACGATGTATTTTTACTCAATCCCTCATCCAATCCCTCTCCCTGCTCTCAAATACCACGTACCAAACAGTGCCTTATAGATGCATGCGGCTCCATGGAATGGCTCTTGCGGGTCGCGAGTCAAGTTAGGTTAGCTTGACTCCATTACCATAAGATGACCCAGAGTGCACCGTTTTGTCTCCCACAACGCCACAATGAAATTCTGCGTTTCATATATTTTGTTGAAGTGGTTTGGTGCTTTGGGCTATATTATTGGGCCTCTGTTTCTCAGCTTTTCAGTTTTTATTTAATTTTGATTGCTTTTTAATTCGGCTGATACGTTTTGGGCTTGTTCCATTATGTTTATTTTTGACAGATCTAGCATCATCTGGACTTGGCACTTGGGGCCTGTTTCTTTTTCGTTTAATAAAAACAAAATCTGCTTCCTGAATCTGGGCTGAAGGAACAATTGGGTTTTGTTTTGCCTAATTATTTGTTTTATTATATACTAATGCAGCAGGTGTAACATCCATAAAATTAGGAAAAAAGGACAATTTTACCCAAAGAAAATTTAAATAACGTTAAATCAATTTTTGGATTTAAAGGTCTATTTTCTCAAAATTTAAGGAAAAATAGTTAGGGGTCATTATTTGGTTTGAAATTTTTTGAGAAATTATTTGAAAGCTTTATGAAGCTAATTATGAAAGAAAATCCTTAAAAATTATTAAGGATTAATTTATGGAATTAGATAATGAGCCAATACTGATTTAGAAATGAAAAAAAGTTAGTAACTTTATTAGTCGAACATGAAAATCAAAATTGGACTGGTGATAAGCCAAATTAAGGAACCTAAAGAATTTAAGGAATCTTCAATTAGATAAAGGGGGGAATTAGAGCCTAGTGTGTATGATTAATAGGATAAATAAATCTATATGTGTGTGTGTGTATTAAAACTAGGGTTCCTGAACATGGACCGGACCGGACAGGCCGGTCTGGCCCTGGAACCGGTGCCTAAACTAGTTCGGTTCGATGACCGAACCGGTTCAATTTTTTTTAAAATTGATTTTTTAATATTTTTTCTTAGAATTTCATATTAATAAGCCTAAAATATTCAATTTCTCACCAGTTTAGCTCCGGTTTGACCCCGGTCTGACCTACTGACCCTTAACCCAGTACCCCGACCGGTTCAATACCTAGTCCGAGTTTTAATACCTTGATTAAAACAACACACCCGGATTCACCCATTACACCATTCAACACACATATTCAACTTACAACATTTGGATCCTCTTATATCCAACCCACATGGAACCCGGCCTAACACCCATTGAATTCAAATAAATCAACACTCCCTTAGACCTCTCTCATTTCATCAGTTCGGTCTGAAAGAAAGAAAAAAGAGAACATATAAAAAGAAAGAGTAAGATAGTTTAGAGAACTTTGGAAGAGTGAGTGATCGGATGACCGGAAAGAAGGAAGCTCCAAACCTCATGCAACCATAGAATATAGGTAAGTCTCCTTCACCTTTAGCTTGCTTTCCCCATTGGATTTGAGTGGTTTTCCTAGGTTGTTTGGTTGCTGGAAGTGAGGTTTGCTAGAAAAGGAAGCTGTGACCAATAGAGCTTTAAACCAGTGGTTGCATGTCGGTTTTAGGGATTTTTTAGACTTATTTGATCTTGTAATTGGGTCACCGAACATAGGACATGTCACACCCCACCGTCGTCTCACCCCACTGGGCCACAACGGTTGGTGCCCTCTCCCACCAACCGGGTGCGGAGAGGCTGGGTACACTACGTCGACCCAGGACTCACAAGAGTCCCTCGCTCCCCAAGCGAGATTTTTCGCCTCCGTGGGAATCGAAGCCACTACCTGGGGGTAAGTAGCGCCTCAATGCATTCCCACTACCACTTGAGCTAGCTCAAGTGGTAGTGGGAATGCATTGAGGCGCTACTTACCCCCAGGTAGTGGCTTCGATTCCCACGGAGGCGAAAAATCTCGCTTGGGGAGCGAGGGACTCTTGTGAGTCCTGGGTCGACGTAGTGTACCCAGCCTCTCCGCACCCGGTTGGTGGGAGAGGGCACCAACCGTTGTGGCCCAGTGGGGTGAGACGGCGGTGGGGTGTGACAATAAAAAGGCGCCTTTTTATTGTCACACCCCACCGCCGTCTCACCCCACCGGGCCACAACGGTTGGTGCCCTCTCCCACCAACCGGGTGCGGAGAGGCTGGGTACACTCACGTCGACCCAGGACTCACAAGAAAATCCATTTCCTTATTAAACGTACATTGCATATTCTAATTTTAGGCACCGCCATTTGGCCTCAGGTCAACACCAGTGCAACCAACGTGGTGGCTAGCCTGCTGGCCATGCCGAGGTAAGTGCCCTCAGAATTGAGAACCCCCAATCATGTAGTCGAATTCACCATCAGCTAAATTAGCTCTGCTCTGCTACGACACACCTCAATCCCAGCTTGTTCACAACTATCACAGATTCACAATCACACTCCACCCTCATCCCCTTTTACCGTCGGGAAGACACACAGTCTTTACCCGAACCGTTGCTAGCGACTCAGGGACTTTTGGCGTGGCAGTGCACATACATAGCCTCGCGGCTCACAAATAGTCAATCCCCCATAACTACCGCCCTAGCGGAACGGTCCTCCGCCATAGGAATCACCCCATGCGGCCATAGGTGAGAGACTCACAATGCACAATTGCAACAAGCTAAAACCAGGCATTTTAATAATTCCACCCACCACAAATTCTTTTCACTAAACTAGGATCCTTCAAGACCCATTTTTCACAAAATAATCTGGACTTTGAAGTTTTACCTCCCAAAGCCATGATTAACACATCATTCTCACGGTAACCTCGAGCTTCTGCTCAACACAATTCTCAAACATCACATTCACCACGCTTCCACTGCACGCTCTGAGGTCTTTCTCCTCATCTGTGCTTTCACAATGTCAAGTTGATTTAACAGGAGTCCCATAGGAATCTCCCACCATAATTGACAACATTCACAACATATATTCATCTGCGTCAGACCTTAGCCCGATTCAACTTGAATCATTCAAAGCCACAACCAGCACTTCGTTGAGATCCCATACTCCCAACATTCCCAGAGCTCTATTCTACGATTCAACGTCATGGCGAGTGCACACTAAGGTTCGTCGTCACGGCAGCTGCACACTAGGGTTTGTCGTCACGGCGGCTGTCACAAAATTGTTTTTTTAATATATTGTCACACCCCTTCAGAGTGCCCACCCCCCTAGTCAACTACGTACCAGGGCTCCGCTGGCCGGCCCTTACACTGAGCCTGGCAGGCAGCTGGGTTACTCATATTTCACCCAGGACTCACATATCCCCCGTATCTCCACCGCCCCGAAGGCACGGTCCTCCCACTGTGTGCCATACACACTCCCAGTGGGCCGCAGGTGATAAACACACAAATAGCCGCTCCGATCAGACGTCACCGTAGGTAGCCCTCTCTGATCAGAACTCCCCGTAGGTTGCCTTCTCCACTTCGAATCCTCGTAAGTAACTCTTTCAAATTCAAATTCTCCGCAAAATCACTTTTCCCTGTGCTAGATTAACACTAGCAACCTCAGGATACCTGATACACATTTCAATTCCAATCTAGTACCACATCCTGGTACCACAGACCATATAGGTCATATCAACCTCCTAAGGACCAGCTTGACTATTGAGTCTGATCCTTGGATCCCAATTCATCTTTCAAACCTTCAACCGCAATTGAACCGGGGAATCACTTCCCTCAAATCCACGGAGCATCATCCACTCCAACATAAACTCAAATATCTCCGCCAGCCTAAGGCATATCAGTCCCCTAGGTCTTAAGACCTTTAAACACACAAATTCAGGATAACCTAATAATGTATACACATAATCCACAAATCCCAGATATCCACAACACTAGGGATATAAATGTGTATACCACAAACAACCAAAATCACAAATCATTGCCTATTCCTTAGGCAATCATAACTCATCACTCATTCCCTAGCTTGGCCTAAGGGAAATATCCTAGCAAAATCCATCTTTTCCAGGAACTGCAGCTCTGATACCAAAAATGTAACCCCCTCCGTAATTATATCCGAAATACGCGATTAAAATGAAATAGAGACCAATAATAATCAAATAACATTTACTAACCCATCACATGATGGGGTTTTCAAAAATACCTTTCGAAATCATTTATAAACTTGGTCTCATATTCACATTTCGAATACAATTACTATACGAAGATAAATCACATTCATATAAATATCAGAGTGTACAACATAATCATCCCGGCAATCTCGGGTACATACCTTCACTAAAGATATATAGGGCACAATTGCCCATTACAATTCTTCAAATGGGGATTACACAATCTCATCTTGAATGAGTCCTGCTGCTCCCTCCACGAGCTACTTGCCCTGTCTAAATTGTTGGTAAGGGAGGGTGAGATTCAAGAGAATCTCAGTAGGGAAACATTATCAATATGCAGGCAAGATAAGTGTTTAATGCATGACATGCTTGCATCACATAACTCATGCACACATACAATGACAAATCTATAAGTTCAATGCTTCGAACGATACACATATGGCCATAGCATATATTGAAACATAGCTTCAAATCATTCATACATGTTCCACATAATCAAGCAAAGCAATAACATGCATCAACACATTAATACAGTTATCAGAGCATGCAGGAGAGATAAGTTCCCTACCTCCAGTCTTTTCTCCTCGATTTGCGTGCCAGCAACTCGGGGCTTCACATTCGATCCTACAATGTCAAATGTACTATTTAGACACTTCCATAGTGTTTCTGGGGGTTATATGAGGCTATATTGAAAATTTACTAAAATACCCCCTGGGACCCGGCCCGGCCCCGCCGTACCCGGTCTGGCTGTACTTTTCTTAAAATTTTGACATGGGCTATTCTGACATATTTTCGCCCAAGGAATCCATTTCCGGACTCGGAATTACCAAATTCACTGCCAAAAGACGAAATTGCCCTTGGCAGCCCTTATTTCAGTATTTTTGGGGCATTTTCGTAATTATGCTTTCTCGGCCTTTTCCGAAAAAGTGCCCAACTGAAACCCCACCTAATTTTCCTTCCTGAACTCAATGGAATCATCAAATTATTGAAAATCCAACTCTAACATACACAAAACAGTACTGGCTGAAACAGGGTTTTATGGAAAAACAAAGTGATTTCCAAACTTCCAACCTTCCAAACACCTCGAATACACCTCTAATCACTTGTTTAACTATGTAATCACATCTTGACATGATTAATGGAAAATTAGGCAGCATAACCCCTAGGGTTTGCATTATCCCAATTTTACAAAATTCATGGAATCAAAGCCAAACAACCAAATAACAACAAATACCACCAAGAACAATCAAGAAACATTAAGATTCAATGAGTTCTTGGATTTACCTTAGCTTTCTCCACTCTATCTCACATGGCCGTCCTTCACCTCCTCCTTTTCTCTTAATTGAGTTGACTAAACATGGTTTAAGAGAGGGTTTGAGGTTTAGGAAGGAAATTCATGAAATTTACAAGCAAAACCACAAGGATTTTCATGGGATACTCACCTTGGATGACCATGAAGCTTGACCTTCTTGCTCCTTGGCTTCTCTTCTTGCGTCTCTCTCTCTCTCTCTTTTTCACTCAGCTGATACGAAAATGAAGAAGGAAAGAAAGAACATTGGCTTTATCCTATTATCTCACTTCTTACTTTTAGAATATTTTATTGCAAGTTTTTAAACACATGCATAATTAAATTAATCCTCATCTTTTCTTGGGCCCTTTTACTTGGCCGAAAGTGTATGTGGGGAGGGAGTAATATCATGTTTTAATCCAGCAATTTATCCTCCACCACAAACGTTTACATGAGTTGCAATTGTTGACTTTTGTTGTGTTTGAATTTATCTATATCAAAACTAACGTCATAAGCTTTATTAGAGCCAAACTATTCTTCCCTCTTTAGTCAGCCCATAACCACGTGCCATGAGTCCAAATTAGTGCCAAAATAGGCTGATCACCATTTATCTCATAATTACAAAGTTGCCATCACATTATTTCTTTATTTTCGGATTTATCAGAAATTATGACAGATTTTCTGCCCTAACTTTGAAAAATCATAACTAATTCTAGAAGCATCGAATTAGAGTGATTCCAAAGCCAAATGAAAGCTATTTAAGTCCTCTTTATAGGAAAAATATTTACCAATACTAGAAATCACCACACAATTCCAGAATTACACAAATTTCATCACTGCCCCAAAACAGAGTCCATTTTCGACCTCAATCTTTGGATAGTCATATCTCCCAGTTCCCAACATGAAATGGCACAAATTATATGTCCATTTTGAAGCTTGGGATGTGAAATTTAAGACTGGAAAGTTACATAATTTTCGGACATCATTTGCCTAGTAAAATCGTCCACACGAGAAGACTGCCCAGACAGAATTCACACTGGACAGCATTTCCAATTTTGCAACCAATGTGTCCAATCCAATTTAAATCAATTCCAATGATTAAATACCACAACATGACACCATTTCCATCACAATACCCCATTCAATTCTTCCCTCTATTCTAAGTCAATTTGGATGTTAATCCACAATTGAACTCAAATACAGGGTTTCGGCGTTGCTCAAACCACACACGAATCACATTCGAGTGTCAAATCACTTCATATTCTCCAAAAGGGTTATTTATCACTAACCACATCCACTTTTGGAGTCATTAACCATTAATCACAATTTGGGATCTTGCTAAACCGGGGCTTAGCAATCAACTAATCTCAGGCTTATTCTCTAGCCTCGAGTCTCAAAATTCAGGGTATTACAGGACACATGTGTAGGAGTATTTAGCAAGGTAATTAAACCCGGACCGGTCAGTGAACCGGTCGGGGTACTGAGTCAAGGGTTAGTGGGTAAGATTGGACATAAACTGGGACCAAAACCAGTGAGAAATGGAATATTTAGGCTAATAGTATGAAATTCTAAAGGAAAAATTTTTTAAAAATGATTTTAAAAAAAATAAAATACATTTGACCCAAACCAGGTCACTAAACTGGACTGGTTTAGTGCCCAGGTTGCCGGTTTCCTGTTCGGTTCTGCCGATCCGTTCCGGTCCGGGTTAGATAAATTGGGTATTTAGGGTCAAATTTCAGGAGGTTTAGAGTCTACAACAAGGATTGCATGTTAGTTTCTTTATCTCTGCCATGTCGTTGGAAAAGAAGAGGTTCTGCCAGAGAGTTTCAAAAGCTCAGACAGAGTCCATAGGTAGAATTTTCTTCAGTTTATTTAAGGTATTGAAATTTTAGGATATATAGTAAGTAATAGGATTAAGAAGAGCACAGTTTGGAGTGAAAATGATAGAGTTCTTGGGTATTGAAGTCAAATGGTCGAATCTAAGTTTTCCAGAGAGCCAGTCAATTTCATGCTCTATTTTGATTGGACAAAACTTGTACAATATTTATGAAATTTTGCAAAGAAATATTACACATCAAAAGCTTTAAAATGAGTCCTAGAACTTGTCAATTGGATATCTAGAGAGATATTTATGATTTTTGGCAGTTTAGTCAGGAAACAGGGAACCTTCTGGGATTTGAGAATGATGGCAATGAGAAAATAGACAAATTTCATAAGCGTAATTTGGTAACTTGGCCGTATGATTATTGTTCCCTTAAAATAGACATTTAGAGCTTTCAATTGAGTATTAGAGCTTAGAAATTAGATGTGTAAATCATAAGTTATGAATTTTTAAAGTTTAGGTATAAAATCTAGAAAATTCTGAGTTCTTAATAAGGTAGTCAGAATGGCTGTGGATTTTAGGAACTTAAGACCATAAATTGATATTGGAAAGTGCTTTTCTTAGATAAGGGACTTCAGGAGCTTCACATAGAAGCTGGAACTACCTCATTTGAAATTTTATGGCCTAAGATATAATTTTTCAAACTTACTTAAAAATTTAGGCAAAATTGGGATTAATTTTGGAATTTTCGGTTTTAAGGGAAATGAGATTAGGGGATAATTTGAGAATTAGAGACATGCTTAATAGACCAATTGAACCACATTAAGTACTTGAATCCCACAAGTGACAAGCATATAAGATGTCCTAAATTAGGAACACTTTAGGCATAGGCACAAAAGAGTAATTATAATAACCAACTAATTCCAAATTAAAGGACAAAATTATGAGTGGGTCAAGAATAACATAATCTTAGTTATATTGATAAATTGGAATAAGTAATGACCAATCTCTTCATAAATTTAAATTATAGGATACAATATTTGCTCAAGCCCCAAGAGGACTCAATTCAAAGAAGGTAAAATCCAGGAAAAGCAGTCAGGTAGTAACTCTTTCTCTCATATATTATGTATTGTTCTACATGTTTACCATTAATTATATTCATTTTATGAATATATGGAATGATATTAGACTATGTGTCCCAAGGCCAATAAGTCCCAATGTCCATTATTGCATGGGGTGTAATTGCTTTCAGCTTTTAGTTTGTATTTGCTTATTCTCAACAATATTAACTCTGACAATATAGTTAGACATGAAATAATTGCAGAAAAAAGTAATTAAGGTGAAAGGGAAAACTGTGTGATGACTTTATTACTATATACGTTTTTCTTATTTTGAACCAAAAGTAAATAAGATGCTCTGACTTATGATATTTGGCTTAGAGTAATACCATTCTAAGTTTTGTTTTAATTTAGTGTGATTGTTTGATTGTCAGTCTTATTGGTTTGTTGAAACAATACTAGTTTTAAATGGTGCATGTTAAAATTCATTGAAATCTCTAAAACTCTATGGTTATTGTTTTTTTGTCTATCCTTTTGCTGTTCGATATAGGGTGCTACAAGTGTTGAAATATATATGGATCATAGTTGGATAAAAGCTAAACGAACGAGTATTGAATATGATAATGGGGTGAGGGGTTTTTTAGACTTTGCTAGAAGAAATGCCAATGATGGTAGTGGGAAGTTTTATTGCCCTTGTGTAGTATGTTTGAATGAGAAGCGACTAAGTGCTACAGATAGATATACACATTTAATTTGTGAAGGATTTTATAAGAGTTATACAATATGGGTATGGCATGGTGAAGAATTAGAAATGCCAAGTTCATCTCAACAGGGGGAGTGACCTTTGATGATAATAACACGGATGCGGATGATCAGATAGAGGATATTATTCGTGATATAGGGGAAGAGGCTTTTGAGCAATCACATGCATATAGTAATATGTTCAGTGATGCTGAGACGCCGCTGTATCCGGGGTGTCAAAAATACCAATTGTTGAAAGTAGTATTGAATTGGTAAGCTTGAAAGCACAGCATAGATAGAAGGACAAGAGTTTTTTTAGAAACACTTGAGGCTTTTAAGGACATGCTTCTAAATGATAATATGTTGCCTTCTTGATACTATGATGCTAAGAAAATACTGTGTCCACTAAGGATGAAGTATCAAAAGATCCATGCATGCCCTAATGATTGTATATTGTATAGAAAAGAATATGAAGAGGAACAACAGTGTCTGATATGTGAAACCTCGAGGTACAAATTAAATAACGCCCCTGCAAAAGTATTGCGATATCTTATAATCATACTAAGGTTTAAGCGCTTGTTTGCTAATAAAAGCGATGCAAAAAATTTGAGATGGCATGTGAATGAGAGGATATCCGATTTAAAGCTTCGACATCTAGCTGATTCTTCTCGATGAAAATCGATCAATTATTTCCTACCTTCTGTGAAGAATCTAAGAACCTTCAGCTTGGGCTTAGCACGGATGTCATAAATCCTTTTGGTAACCTAACTAGTATACATAGTTCATGAACTATTCTGTTGGTAATTTACAACTTATCTATGTTATGCATGAAACAAAAGTACATCATGTTGTCTATGTTGATTTTAGGACCAAAACAACCCGAAAATGACATAGATGTTTACTTAGAACCCTTGATCGAAGACTTGAAAGAGTTGTGGAGCGAAGGTATTGATGTTTTTGAAGAGAACAAGAAGGAGGTTTTTAAAATGCGAGCCATGATCTTTTGTACTATAAATGACTTCCCTGCATACGGAAACTTGTCAGGATATAGTGTTAAAGGCCATAAAGTATGTCCAATTTGTGAAGAAGGAACATGCTACCATCAACTTCAACATGGAAGAAAGACAGTTTATCTTGGCCATAGGAGATTTCTTAGACAAGGCCACCTATATCATAAATTAAAGAAAGCTTTTTTTGATGGACAAGAGTTTGAAGATACTCCGAAGGCATTGACTGGGGAGCAAGTTTATGAAAAGGTGAAAAATATCAATGTTATCTTTAATAAGACTACAAAGAATAGTAATGAAAAAAATAAATGGAAAAGAGGTCTGTCTTCTTTATGTTAGATCTCATGTTTTGATGATAACAAAAGTATGGTATGGAAAAGAATTGATTAATAAATAAGTTTAAACAAAGTAATAATAGGGATAAGCATCACTTGAAGTAAGCATTGGAGTAATGAGGAAAAACCAAGAGAAAATTAAGCAAGAGCAATTTCTCTAAGGCATTACTCGAGTACATACTCGAGTAATGAGACAAAACTTGAAGTAACCAGAGGCACCTTCCAGTAACCTGCCAACGTTACTCGAGTAAGTACTCGAATAATAGTGTAAGTATTTTCAAGTTGCTCTCGGCCTGCCAATAATACTCGAGTGGCTACTCAAGTAACCAGGTAAAACCTTGAAGTTGCTCTCGGCCTACCAATATTACTCGAGTAGGTACTCGAGTAACCATGTGAAAATTTTCAAGTTGCTCTCGGCTTGCCAATGTTACTCGAGTAGGTACTTGAGTTACTCTGTTTCACAAAATGTGGTGCTCTCGGCATTTTGTACCACTGCCAATGTTACTCGAGGAGCTACTCGAGTAACTCAGTATGGTAAGGATAAACTTGAAAGTGGTACCCGAATAACTTGATGTAATTTTATTTCATTTTCCTCGAGTTATTAATCTAGTATGAATGTATTTAACGTTTCATTTTAAGAGGATTACTCGAGTATGTACTCGAGTATGCAGAGTTATTTTGAAAGAAAACTTCAAGTCATTACCCGAGTAAATTGTGCTCAAAAAGTAAGTTTACTCGAGTAAGTACTCGAGTAACAAGGTAATCTAACTTGATATGCTCTCGCCTTGAAATCCTACCAACATTACTGGAGTAAAGCATCGAGTAACCAAAAGTTTATTTGAAGGTTTACTCGAGTTGGTACCCGAGTAACCCATAAAGTTGTAAGTGTATTACTCGAGTAGGTACCCGAGTAAACATACATTTCCAAAGGTTTGAAAATTGGTTATTCCATGCACTACCCGAGTAATCTTATATTTGTCTGTTGACTTGCAGTTGATCAAAGTTTTCCCGATGATACTCGAGTAAGTACTCGAGTAAACTTCAAGGAATACTCGAGTAGCTACTCTAGTAAGCAAAAACAGAAATCCAGAAATCATTCAAATGTTCATTGATTTGTTTCCTATATGATTAATCTTTCATTGTATTAGTATTCTTAGTCTATTTACAAATGAACAATGAAGAAATCATATCAAGTAATGGAAGTCAAATGAAACGTTCAAATGCCAACCACCGCCAACAGATATTTTTCAAAAACTGAAAAGTCAATAGTGGCTGCGCACTCTTTAACGGACGAAAGGAAAATATTCCAACGGTCTTCACCAACATATCTATAAATATGGGAACATCCAAACAGAGAAAGAACAACAAGAACACACACAAACGTATCATCAAGTTCATTGCTCTGTTTTCACGTTGTAATTATATTTCTATGCTTCAGTGATTCTTATTCACTCTGTAAGAGAGATATTTCATTCAAACTCAATATTTGTTATTGAGATAACTTAAGGTTATGGAACCTTGAGTTTGGATTGGATTACAACTTGTAAGGGGGAGCGAGTGTCCAGGCGAAGGAACTTGCTTGTACTGAGGTGCCAAGAACCCACTGAATCTTGGAAGTTATAGTGAAACTCTCAGAGAAGCTCTGAGGACTGGACGTAGGTCAAAGTGGTTGTGACCGAACCAGTATAACTCCCGGTGTACACTTCAGTGATATTTCTTCTTATTCCTTACTGTTTTAATTTCACTGTCAAGTTTTACATTTCTGACGAAATTTTAGTATCACCCAATTCACCCCCCTCTTGGGTGAAACACTTGCTCTAACATTTGGTATCAGAGCGTAGGTCTTCTTGTTAAGGTTTAACAGCCTAAGAAGGATCCAATGGCAAGCATGGGTGAAGGAATTCTTCCCGACAGAGCATCCATCACTAGACCTCCCAGTTTCAATGGAGAACACTTCTCTTTCTGGAAAGCTAAATTCAGTGTGTTCGTAATGGCTACTGAATATGGGCTATGGGATGTAATTGAGAGTGGAAACTATCAACCTACAAAGACTGTAGATTCTCAGAAAATTCCCAAGACGCCAGCAGAATATGATGAGAATGACAAGAAACTTATCACTCTCAACCGCAAGGCAATTCTGATGTTACAAAGTGCTTTGAGTCAAAGTGAATATTTCAGAATTTGCACACTCTCAACAGCAAAGGAAATGTGGGAAGCTCTGGAAATAGCTCATGAAGGAACTTCAGGAATAAAGGAGAATCGAATCAACACTTTGGTCACTGAATTTGATCTACTTCGAATGAAATCAGGTGAGTCGATTTCTGAATTCGAACTTAGATATACTCACCTTGAATATTCTTTCTAAAGAGTGGGAAGCAAAAGTTACTGCAATAGAAGAAGCAAAAGGAGAACCAATGAGATCAGTTGCTTCTCTATTTGGAAGTCTTTCTGAATATGAAAGTAAATTAAAGTTCAAACGAGAACTAGATGACATTGGTGACAAGAAAAAGAAAGGTCTAGCACTAAAAGCGAAAGAAGAGAATCAAGATGAGGATAAGGAGTTTGACGATGATGAAATGGGCCTAATCATAAAACGATTCAGGAAGTTCTACAAGAAAGGTCAAGGATTCAAAGACTTTCAGAAAGGAGGAAATAGCAACAAAGATCATATCATTTGCTATGAATGTGGAAAATCAGGACATATCAAATCAGAATGTCCAGACCTGAATCAAAAGAACAAGGAAAAGAGAAAAGGCAAATTCTTCAACAAAAAGAAGGCCTTCGTATCTACTATATGGGGTGACAGCTCCTCAGACGAAGAAAGTGATGAGGAAGAAGTAGCTAATATATGTCTTGTTGCTCAAGAAGAAACAGAAGAAGAGGTAAATGATTCTGAACCTATATATGATGAATTATTTTCTGAATATAATGCTTTACATTCTGAATTCATCAAAGTAGTTAAAGAATTGATTGTTTTCAAAAAGAAAAACAAAGCTCTTGAAACTGAACTTAAAGAAAAGGATTGTGAAAATTGTTCATCTTTGAAAAAGAAAAACATTGATCTCACAAAAACTCTTGAAAAATTTACACAAGGAAGTGAGATGCTAAATGTTATTTTAAAAGCTCAACGATTTGCAAACGATCGATCTGGAATTGGATATGATCCAAAATCAGATAGAAGGAAAGGTAGACAGAAAGTAGGAGGTAAGTCATATTTGAACTATTTCCAGCATTCTGTGCATACATCAAATCCTTTTTGCCTTTTGTAACTACTGTAATAGAAAAGGAGATTATACTTCTTCATGCATTCATAAGAAGAAAGGAACAATAGGAACCTATAAATGGGTACCTAAAGGTTCATATATTCAGAAAATTATTTGTACTAACCCAAAAGGACCCAAAAAGATGTGGGTACCTAAGACTTAGTCATTTGATTGCAGGTATGTCTCAAAGCATCCAAAAATAACAAGTGGTACATAGATAGTGGATGCTCTAGACATATGATCGGAGATTTCAAAAGTTTTACCACATTACAACCTAAGGAAGGTGGAAAGGTAAAATTTGGAGGAAATCAATCCGAAAGGATAGCAGGAATTAGTGAAATCAAAAATGACAAAGGAATACAAGTCAAAAATGTATATTATGTTGAAGGCTTGTGTCACAATTTGCTGAGCGTAAGTCAAAGTGCAGATAAAAACAACTGGGTAATATTTGACTCAGAAGAATGCTTAATTATCAACAAGAATGACTTACAGCTAGATAAGAAGAATATCAAGGCTAAGCTCAGAGCAAAAAGGGAAGGTAACTGTTATACTCTAGATATTAGTAGAAATGAATCTGAAAATTGTTTTCTGAGTAATGCCGATGAAAGTTGGCTATGGCATAAGAGATTGGCTCATGTCAATATGCATCACTAGCCAAACTACTCAAAAAGGATTTAGTGATTGGATTACCCAGAGTAAATTTCAAAAATGACTTGATTTGTGATGCATGTCAAAAGGGTAAACAAACTAAATCATCTTTCAAATTGAAAAATGAGATTTCAACAAATAGACCATTACAATTATTGCATATGGATTTAGTTGGTCCAGTAAGAGTAAAGAGTCTTGGTGGCAACTTATATTCATTGGTCATTGTTGATGATTTCTCTAGATTTACATAGGTTATTTTTCTATCATCAAAGGATGAGACCTTTGAAGAATTTATTGTTTTTGCCAAGAAAGTGCAAAATGAGAAAGGTATGTCCATTGCAGGTATTAGGACCGATCATAGTGGAGAATTTGAAAATCAAGCCTTTGAAGAATATTGTGATACTAATGGTATTGATCACAATTTCTCTGCTCCAAGGACACCTTAACAAAATGGAGTCATGGAACGTAAGAATAGAGTGCTCACTGAAATAGCTAGAGCAATGTTAAATGAAAAGAACGCGTCTCAAGTGTTCTGGGCTGATGCAATGAGTACAGCATGCTATGTTTCAAATAGAGCCTATATTAGAACAAAACTTGGAAAGACACTATACGAGCTATACAAAAGAAGGAAGCCAAACATTGCTCATCTACACATCTTCGGTTGTAAGTGTTTCATTCATAATAATGGTAAAGATAACTTAGGAAAATTTGATTCTAAAACTGATGAAGGAATTTTCCTAGGGTATTCTAACCGAAGTAAAGCATATAGATTTTTCAATAAAAGAACATGTGTTGTTGAAGAATCAATTCACATTGCTTTTTATGAATTTGAATCCTCTGACAAAACCATTGATGAAGAACAAGAAATTGTTTTAAATCAAGAGAATAGTCAATCTATTTCTAAATCTCTTATTCCAGAAGTTGATGAAACCAAGGAAGAAGGGCAATCCCTAGGACAACCTAGAGCTTGGAAATACAATAAAAGTCATCCCTTAGATCAAGTCATAAGAGATGTGAATGAAGGGATCAAAACTAGAAATAGAATTTTCAATGAAGTAAGTTTTTCTGCATTCATTTCTGAGATAGAACCTTCTAACATTAATGAAGCCCTATCAGACAATGATTGGGTTATAGCAATGCAAGAAGAACTAAATCAATTTGAGAGAAATCAAGTTTGGGATTTGGTACCCCGACCCAAGGATCATTCGATCATTGGTACTAAATGGGTATTCAAGAACAAACTTGATGAATCCGCAATTATTGTCAGAAACAAGGCAAGATTGGTGGCCAAAGGCTATAATCAGGAAGAAGGGATTGATTATGAGGAAACGTATGCTCCAGTGGCTAGATTGGAAGCTATACGTGTACTTTTATCCTTTGCATGCATCAAAGGATTCAAACTCTATCAGATGGATGTAAAGAGTGCATTTCTAAATGGTTACATCATGGAAGAAGTGTATGTAGAACAACCTCCAGGTTTTGAGGATGTTACTAAACCTGACCATGTTTTCAAACTCAAAAAGGCCTTATATGGTTTAAAACAAGCTCCTAGAGCCTGGTATGAAAAGCTCAGTAAGTTTCTTATTGATCAAGGTTTTGAACGGGGAAAGGTTGATACAACACTCTTTATAAAATTAAAACACAATGATATTTTGATTGTTCAAATATATGTTGATGACACTGTCTTCGGTGCTACTAATGAATCTCTGTGTAAGGAATTTTCTGAGATAATGCAGGGAGAATTTGAGATGTCAATGATGGGAGAATTGAATATCTTTCTTGGTTTGCAAATCAAACAAAGAAAGAATGGAATCTTTATATCTCAAACAAAGTATTTAAAAGAGCTATTGAAGAAGTATGGAATGGATGAAGCAAATGGCACAGACACACCTATGAGCTCAACTACGTTGCTTGATGCTGATGTCAAAGGGAAAGACTACAACATAACAAAATATAGAGGAATGATTGGATCATTACTCTATCTCACGGCAAGTAGACCAGACATCCAATTTAGTGTTGGCATATGTGCAAGATATCAATCGACACCAAAGAAATCACATGCTGAAACAGTCAAACGAATCTTTAGATACCTTGCTGACACACCTGAATTAGGTCTATGGTATCCCAAGGGAAGAAGTGAATATCTTGTTGCATATTCAGATTCAGATTATGGAGGATACAAGACAGATAGAAAGAGCACCAGCGGACAAGGACAGTTTCTTGGAGGATCTCTTGTATCATGGTTTAGCAAGAAACAAAATACAGTGTCTCTTTCTTCAACGGAAGCCGAATATGTTGCAGTCTCAAGTTGTTGTGCACAAGTGATATGGTTAAAACAACAACTACAAGATCTTGGTATTTATCTCAAAGAAATACCAATCTATTGTGACAATACCAGTACGATAAGCTTGGCAAAGAATCCAGTTCAACACTCTAGAACCAAGCATATCGATATCAGCCATCACTTCATCAGAGATCATATTCAAAAGAAAGATGTGAAAGTGATATTCATTCCTACTCATCTTCAACTAGCAGATATCTTCACAAAACCTCTTGTAAAAGATCAATTTCTATACATTAGAAGAGAATTGGGAATGGTAAATCCCAATGAGTTATAAGTTATTTCAGCTTTTCATAATATTAGATGAAGTCACCTGATAATGTTTTGATGATCTCTAACTTAAGCATCGGAGTATATAGAAACTTGTTTTGCAGGAAGTTTGAAACTCTGTTTTGAGAAACAAAAACAGAGGTTATCAGAGGACACATTTACTGGAGTACCAACTTGAAGTTATGGCTAACAGAGAAGCATTACCCGAGGAACAACTTGAAGTAAAATAACACTTTACTCGAGTAATGGACCTCAAAACTGGAAGTAACGGATCAAGTTACTTGAATTTTAAATCTAACGGTTCAGTTACAAAGAAATAAAGATTCAAAAGTTGAATAGACAGGTTACCCGAGGCGAGCCTCGAGTAAACTTGAAGCTTACTCGAGTAAGGCCTCGAGTAACTGCAAGTCCAGATTCTCAAATTGATGAAAAATGACTCAAATCTGCTCAGAATTGGTTATAAATGATCGAGGGAACATCCATGGATAATTACAATATTATTCATGCCAGGTACGCAATTTAAATGAATTATTTTAGAGTTTTTCTGTATGAACACCCGAGGAAGGCCTCGAGTAAACTTGAAGGTTACTCGAGTAAGGCCTCGAGTAACGTCGGGTTCTAGGTCTTTATCTGTCGCAAACTCGGTCATTTCCACAAAATATCCTCGAGTAAATCACTATTCTCTCTCACAAAAACTTTTCACAAGTGATTCCTTGCCTCATTTCCATCAAAACCCAACAATTTTCATTCCTAGAAACCTTCTATTTTGCTCAGATTCTCTGTGCCCTAACTCGCGTCAGTGTCTCTGTTTCTCTGAGATTTTCAATTTTTCTGCGTTTCAAGATGGTAAGAACCAAGAATCTTTCCTTCACAGATTCCTCTGAGTCCCAACAACAATGTGATCCTCTTTCTTCTCCTCCCACTAAAAGAAGAAAACTTACCCCGAGATCAAAAGCCAAAATTCATACTCAACCTCAATCTCAACCAAAATCTAAAGGAGTGGTGATTAAAGAGCCTATTGTTACAAGGGCTCAGTCCAAAAAGAGTACCTCCACCGGGAAAGGCAAGAGTACCAAATCTTCCTCACCTCCTCATTCTGATTCCTCTACCCCCTCTTTCACTCCAAAGCTGCCTAAAAAGCCTAAGTATGACAAGAATGTGGCTAAGGCTATGGCTGGAATTCTAGAGCAAATGGAGAAGGGACAATCTTCCAAGAAGTCCAAAGTGCCGGAAGAAGAGATCACCAATCCACCAAAAGGATTCAATGTCAACAAGTTGGTGGAATCTCCGAAGTATCTATCTCAGTTCTCCAGGAGGAAAGTGTGTAAAACACACTATGTGGATCTCAGATTACTTCAAGAGGTAGTGAAGCATGACCTTAGTCCTTATTTCGATAATTTCATGCCTTGGCTATCCATTAGATTACCATTCTGTACTAAAGTGATCACACACTTTTACTGTAATCTAGAGATTATAGATGAGCCAAACAGAACCTCAGCTGAGGAAGAAATGACCACCACAGTAAGAGGCCAAAAGATTCTCATATCACCCTCTAGGATTAACTTGTGGTTAGGAATAGAAAATCCCCTAGATGATATTTACTCCCAACTTGAACCAAACCAAATATTTTCTATCCTAAAACCTGGTGAGTTAGTTGGCCCTCTAAATTTCAAACCCAGTGATATATGTGATCATCACAGAGTCCTATGGTACATCTATTCTAGGTCCCTAGTAAACAAAGCCAACAATTATACCCACTTCTCTGATAGGGACTTTAGGTGGTTTGCTTCACTTCTCTTGAAGGAACAGAAGGATTTAGGGGAATATATCTTCTCTGAGATGAAGAGGTACAGGGTGGATGGAAAGGCTACAACACCAATGCCATATCCTCAAATTGTATCACTGATCCTAAAAGAAAATAAGATATGGTATTTGGATAGCAAGGAGCCTATTGAAAGGTTGACTCCGGTTGGGAGAAACCAGATTGGGAAATTGAACATTGACATCCCTCTCAAAGGCCCTCTGGAGTCTGGGTCAAAGAAGAAGAGGAAGACCACTGAGGCAGAGACCAGCAAGATGGATGACACTCAGTCATCGGCTCCAGCTGCTACTACATCATCGCCATCCTTCCTCAATGCCACTCTCCAGTACTTTATAGAAAATATGCTGAGAGGATTCCATGTGGATATCGCCAACACGAATGCTGAATTGATAACCTACATGAATACCAAGATGGGAGAGTTGGTGGAGAAAATAGACAAAAGGCATGAGGAGTTGCTAGCTGAGCAACGTGCCCAGGGTGAGATTCTGAGATTAATTCTGGCACGACTGGACTCTTTAGGTCCCGGACCTTCTGCCGGTCCATCTTCTACTGCACCACCACCACCTCCAGTGAACCCTCCTTCTGACACTCCTATCACTGAGGCTGAACCATCTACCCCTCTGGTATCTAGTCCACCTGAGTCTCAAGCCAAAGACATTCTATATACAGTGGACAACCCAGATACCAATGAGACCATTCATATTGTCATTGATGATTCACCTCCCAAACCTCAACCTGAACTCGCTCCTAAACCTATTCCCTCCCCTACTCACACTGAGGAAATATCTCCCTCCTCCTCCTCTGAACATCATACTCCAGTAGCTGAGACCACTATGGTTGTCTTCCAACCTTCTTCTATTTCTCCTAGAGATGACATCCAAATTCCCCCAGTCAATCTCCCTGAACCAGCATCTTCCAGCTCCCTTGACTCATCCAGTTCAGATGATGGCTTAGTGCTTCCTGTGAAGCCTATCTCTTTGGTCAAGCCTTCTAGTCCTCCACTTAATTGATTATGCCAAAAAGGGGGAGAAGAGCTTGAGGGTGGTTTTGTGCTTGAGCGTGATTTTGTGGAAGTTTCTGAGTTTCTTTGGGTATTTTGGTGTAAATGGGTTCTAGGGAGTCTTTTGTTAAAACTTTTATCGTTTTTAAACTTGTTAAGTTTTATCTTGTTATCTTGTAATATACAACTTTTAAGTTTAATGCAAGTGTGTTTAAGTTATGATTTCATTTTAAGTCCATTTAAGCTTTGAATTATGATACATTGTTGGACTAATGAAGTTGTTGTGTATGCAAGGTGTATGCTATTAATCTAAACTTAATAAGACATATTTAAATTGAAAATTCAATTTAAAAACCATGTTCAAAATCACCAAGTTTTGTCATCATCAAAAAGGGGGAGAATGTTAGATCTCATGTTTTGATGATAACAAAAGTATGGTATGAAAAAGAATTGATTAATAAATAAGTTTGAACAAAGTAATAATAGGGATAAGCATCACTTGAAGTAAGCATTGGAGTAATGAGGAAAAACCAAGAGAAAATTAAGCAGGAGCAATTTCTCTAAGGCATTACTCGAGTACATACTCGAGTAATGAGACAAAACTTGAAGTAACCAGAGGCACCTTCCAATAACCTGCCAACGTTACTCGAGTAAGTACTCGAGTAATAGTGTAAGTATTTTCAAGTTGCTCTCGGCCTGCCAATAATACTCGAGTGGCTACTCGAGTAACCAGGTAAAAACTTGAAGTTGCTCTCGGCCTGCCAACGTTACTCGAGTAACCATGTGAAAATTTTCAAGTTGCTCTCGGCTTGTCAATGTTACTCGAGTAGGTACTCGAGTTACTATGTTTCACAAAATGTGGTGCTCTCGGCATTTTGTACCACTGCCAATGTTACTCGAGGAGCTACTCGAGTAACTCAGTATGGTAAGGATAAACTTGAAGGTGCTACTCGAGTAACTCAGTTATTACTCTAGTATGAATGTATTTAACATTTCATTTTAAGAGGATTACTCGAGTATGTACTCGAGTATGCAGAGTTATTTTGAAAGAAAACTTCAAGTCATTACCCGAGTAAATTGTGCCCAAAAAGTAAGTTTACTCGAGTAAGTACTCGAGTAACAAGGTAATCTAACTTGATATGCTCTCGCCTTGAAATCCTGCCAACATTACTGGAGTAAAGCATCGAGTAACCAAAAGTTTATTTGAAGGTTTACTCGAGTTGGTACCCGAGTAACCCATAAAGTTGTAAGTGTATTACTCGAGTAGGTACCCGAGTAAACATACATTTCCAAAGGTTTGAAAATTGGTTATTCCATGCACTACCCGAGTAATCTTATATTTGTCTGTTAACTTGCAGTTGATCAAAGTTTTCCCGATGATACTCGAGTAAGTACTCGAGTAAACTTCAAGGAATACTCGAGTAGCTACTCTAGTAATCAAACCCAGAAATCCAGAAATCATTCAAACGTTCATTGATTTGTTTCCTATATGATTAATCTTTCATTGTATTAGTATTCTTAGTCTATTTACAGATGAACAATGAAGAAATCATATCAAGTAATGGAAGTCAAATGAAACGTTCAAATGCCAACCACCGCCAATGGATATTTTTCAAAAACTGAAAAGTCAATAGTGGCTGCGCACTCTTTAACGGACGAAAGGAAAATATTCCAACGGTCTTCACCAACATATCTATAAATATGGGAACATCCAAACAGAGAAAGAACAACAAGAACACACACAAACGTATCATCAAGTTCATTGCTCTGTTTTCACGTTGTAATTATATTTCTATGCTTCAGTGATTCTTATTCACTCTGTAAGAGAGATATTTCATTCAAACTCAATATTTGTTATTGAGATAACTTAAGGTTGTGGAACCTTGAGTTTGGATTGGATTACAACTTGTAAGGGGGAGCGAGTGTCCAGGCGAAGGAACTTGCTTGTACTGAGGTGCCAAGAACCCACTGAATCTTGGAAGTTATAGTGAAACTCTCAGAGAAGCTCTGAGGACTGGACGTAGGTCAAAGTGGTTGTGACCGAACCAGTATAACTCCCGGTGTACACTTCAGTGATATTTCTTCCTTTTCCTTACTGTTTTAATTTCACTGTCAAAGTTTTACATTTCCGACGAAATTTTAGTATCACCCAATTCACCCCCCTCTTAAGTGAAACACTTGCTCTAACACTTTAATCTTCCATATTGGCCCAATCTTGATGTGAGACGCTGTGTTGATTTCATGCATATAGAGAAAACGTGTCTAAAAATAATTATTGTAAGACTGGTTTTTTAGACAACCAGTCTAAATAGTAAAACTCTTTATATCGGTTTCTTTGATAACCGGTCTAAAAATAATTATTGTAAGACTGGCTTTATAAATAACCAGTCTAAAAACCTTTTTTTAAGACTGGTTCCATAACCGGTCTTAAAAGTAGTAAACTTTTAAGACTGGCTGTATCAAGACCTAATCTAGAACCGATCTAAAATGTCGCTTTTAACCTATCTTAAAAGTGATTTTTCCACTAGTGTCTCTTGGCTTAGCCACTCAAATTATCCCATACATAGGGTTATTCATAATTTATTTGATCTAAGAACTTATTAATAATATAACACATTGAAGTATACAACGTGATGTACTTGTATTATTCCTAACTAGAAAAGTAACAACGTCATTAGGCTATGATCAGTAGAATGTTTGTACCTCCTATCACACAAATTTCCATTATGTCATTATCATCTAACAAGAAATTCAAACAAGTACCTTAAATAACATGCTCAATTATTACTCTCAGAAGATTCATTTTCTAAGAGCTCCCACTTAGATAAAGCATATGATGCCTTTGAAAAACTCATTTTCTAAGAGCTCTCACTCATAAAGAGTATTTGACTTTTACTTCTTCATGCTTTCATTACATTATATTCATAATATCTTATTAACCTCTTACCTATGAGTCGGGGAAACTTAATAGTTTATCCTAGTTCTCTATTCAACATAATTTTTCAACCAAAACAAATTATCTAAAGGGTTAAGTCTCCATGCTTCTCAAACCTAGCCTGATAGGCTCTCAACAACTATTGTTTTTCTAAAAAAAATTGCAAGAATTTTTATATCTTCTATCATTTCAACAATCTCTTAGAGTTTCTCTATATTTTCTAAAAGAAATATTCCAGACTTCTTATTCAAATCATATTTGTTTTCTAATAGAAACATTTAGTATCTCTTCTTAAATCTCTTATAGTTTCAAATATTAGGGATTTGGACTAGGCTTAGGACTTTATTCTTCACTTAAGATGGGCCTTTACTCTTTACCCAAGGAGTGACATTTTCTAAAACTCCACCATGATCCATATTTTGGACATTAGGAAATTTCTTCATTTGAGATTTTCTTTCACTTTAATCCAATACCGCTTCTTCAGTATCGGATCCATCACTTTTACCTTTGAGGTTTCTCTGGATTCTAATAATCACATTGGCTTTCTTAAGATTCAGAAAATTCAATTTTCTCGAGAGTTATCTTCTAAATTATCTTCCCCTTGCTCTTCTCATCTATTTCAGGATCAATTATAACCTTATTTTAGACTCTTTCCATTTGATCTTCTATCAAGATATTCTCCTTCTAGGTAGTCACTTAAAATTTCATATTCCAATCGAAAAAAAAAAATCCCTATCTCATTCGTTAATCAATCAGAGGCTCACTTTTCTCTAAATAATTTATGTTTGGATCAACATTCAAAGGCTTTTAACTGAAAAAATTGTTTATTTTCTAATGCCATCAAGTTCAAGTTTAGATATATGTTTTGCAACAAAACCATTATTCAAAAGACTAAAATAAATTTTATTTTAGTGCTTATAAAATTCTCTTTTGACTCATATTTATCTTAAGTAAAATGGAATAAATCATTACAAATATCTTAAGAATTCCTAAACAAATAAAAATCATTATAATAGCACTAAAAATGTTCAAAATAGATCCAAATATACTTCAAAATTGGCATATTATATGTCAAAATATAGATAATGAATTTAGAGATTTTTAAAAACAAACCATGACTTAATCGGAGCTCAAACGCTCCTACTTGCACCCTTAGAAGGAGGGGAAAAAGAAAAATCCTGAAAAAAAAAAATCTTGAAAATGCCCCACACTCGACTAAGCGCGTGTACTACACGCGCCTCTTCACCCTCCATAAAAAACATTCTCCTGCTAGGTGTATGACAAGCGCTGGGCCAAGTCCATTTTATTAAACAAAAGCCTCTAAACGCTGTTGGAGGTGTTGTTGCTGGAGGTTGCCTTCTTCAACCTTCAGTTAGGTCGTGTTTGACCCAACTGGAGAGTCTTCACTCATCCATAACCGGCATTTTTTACGTCCGTTTTTAGTGTTCTTGATGTCTATCTCTTCTTTATTCCAAGAGCTATTCAATGAAACTAATTTTAGGGCCTAAAAATACCTTTTATACATGACACAATTTTAAATTTTTTGAAGGACAAATTTCCCATTGGAACTAGAAGTTTCATATAAAGATTCTTTATAATTTTGGGTTATTTTCTATATTTTTCTTAGATCTAAACAATTATGATGATTTTTCAGTCATATTTGTAAATTTTCTCTCAACCCAATGTTAGTAGGAAAAAAAACCAAAAAATTGTCTAGTCCCTTTATAGGTTTGAACAATCTTATTATACATCCTTAATATCACTTAAACATTATATAAGACTAGAGGAATATTGGTCAATCGAAATAAAACAGAACACTAAACTATTATACATACATATATATATATATATATATATATATGTCAGCACTGTGTTGATACGAGTCACAATATGAGGAATAATGTTGAGGCTCTGAATGAATGCCTCTGTTACTATACATTACTATTTATAATACAAGCTCACTAATCATACAAGGACACCTATCCTATTAGATCATTCTAGAACTATATTTCAGACATATAATTTACATTTAATCAATAATACATAATACATTTACCCCCTCCTTTATTTTTGACTTCCTGTCTCTTCTTCTCTCTTTCGGTTGCCTTCTTCTTTTGTTAGTCACAATATAAGGAATAATGTTGAGGCTCTGAATGAATGCCTCTATTACTATGCATTACTATTTAAAATACAAGCTCACAAATCATACATGGACACCTTTCCTGTAAGATCATTCTACACCTATATTTCAGACATATAATTTACATTAATCAATAGTACATAATACATTTAACTCCCTCCTTTACTTTTGGCATCCTTTCTCTTCTTCTTTCTTTCAGTTGCCTTCTTGTTTTGTTATTGCTGTTGAATCCTTTTTCCTATAGACATAGTGACACCTTATTTATCTTTGAGATACTAAAACTTGGCATGGTATAGAGGTTTTGTTAGGCAATTAGCAATTTGGTGCTTAGTAATTATCAAGTGGTAGTGGGAATGCATTGAGGCGCTACTTACCCCCAGGTAGTGGCTTCGATTCCCACGGAGGCGAAAAATCTCGCTTGGGGAGCGAGGGACTCTTGTGAGTCCTGGGTCGACGTAGTGTACCCAGCCTCTCCGCACCCGGTTGGTGGGAGAGGGCACCAACTGTTGTGGCCCGGTGGGGTGAGACGGCGGTGGGGTGTGACAATAAAAAGGCAATGTAACCCCCTGCCGTAATTAATATCCGGATTATGCAATTAACGTGAAATAGAGACCAATAAGTCAAAACAACAATTATAAACCCATCAACCAGACGGGGTTTTCACAATCACGTTTCGAAATCATTTAAAACACGGTCTCATATTTACACTCCGAATATAATTACTATGCGAAGATAAATTACATTTATACAATTATCAGAGTACGCAATATAAATTCCCGACAATTCCGGGTCTCATATCTTCGCTCAATAATCGTAGGGCACATTAGCCCCTACAACTCAACTAACAGGGATTACACAAATCTCTATCGAATACATTCTCAAATACTGATCCATATACAGATACATAATCCCATTTACGCAATGATAACCAACTAGTAAGCTCTCACCCAAAACGAGTCCTCTTCGTCCTTGGATGCTTGCTTCATCCTCAATCTTCTTCCCTGTCTAAAATGTTGATAGGGGAGGGTGAGATTCTGGGGAATCTCAGTAAGAAACAGATACCAATATGCATGCAAGATAAGTATTTAATGCATGACATGCTTGCATCACAATAACACATGTTCACATAATGATATATCCGCATGCTCAATGTTCACACAACATACTCATGGCCATAGTACAAATAGAACAGAGCTACAATCATTCTCATATGTTTCACATAATTCAAGTAAGGCAATAACATGCATCAATACACAAATACAATTATCAATACATGCAGGAGAGGTAAGTTCCCTACCCTCTTTCCACGTAAGCTCCAGCTCCAGCTGCTCACAATCAGAGTGATCATCAGATCCTATCACCAAAACCAAGGATATAGGATTAATCCCTTTTTCAATTCCTTAACTTTTAGACACTCAAGTTGGTTATCATTATTGCCCTTTAAGTGCCCTCAAACACCTCAATCCATAGCTCTAAAGGGTTGGAAAACTATCCCTAAAGATCCCCTTTTGAACACTCAATCCTGATATTTTCCACTGCCTCACTCAAGCACAGAATGGTCTCACTCGAGCACAAGTACGGACATCACTCGAGCACAAGAGAAAGTAAGACCGCGAGCACTTGCCCGAGAGCACAAACCCACTCCAGAAGCACAAGCTCACTCGAGCACAAAATCCTCACTCGAGTACAAGGCTAAATGCCTCACTCGAGCACCCGCGAGAGAAATCCAGGAAGTGAGGACCCGAGAGCCCCCAACGCTCTCCAAGCACTGGATCACTCGAGCACACCACTCTCACCCGCGAGCACACCCGCGAGCACACACCTCTCACTCGCGAGCACACACGGCTCACTCGAGCAGATGCCCTCCACCCGCGAGTGAGAAGGCACACTTCTTGCACCTTGCCCGCGAGTGAAGACCAGAAAGCAACCCTTCGCTCTGGACTCCCACTATCACTCGAGCAGACCATGCTCACTCGAGCATGTTCTTCGCTCACTCGAGCACAAAGCGATGTGCTCGAGCAGCGCTCATAAAAACCCAGGCGAACTCGAAGCACAAAGGGAAAAACTCACGCATCACTCGAGCAGGTTCTTCCTCACTCGAGCAATATTCATCCCTCACTCGAGCACAACCCTGTCTGCTCGAGTGAATCTATCAGATTCCAGAAAACGCAGCAAACATACCACATTTTCCTAACGCTTGCCCAATTGATCCAAAGGGACCAAAAAACCTCTACCAAAGCCACTCCCACACAAAATCACTCACTGAATTCAATGGAATCAACAGAATTACCCAATTTCCATTCCATTAACTTGCTTTGGTCTAGGGCATCATAATCATAAATTCTCTATATCAACAACCTCACACATTTCAATCCCAAATCCATTCTATCTATTCAAAACTCATACCAATATACCATTTCCAATGCCATAACATGCCAAACTACCCATTACCCATATTTTCGAAATTAGGGCAATAATTCCAGAAATTCCAAACATAATCATTTGGCATGAAACATAGATAGAAGGATTGGTTTCACATACCTTATCCACTTTCTCAAAGACACTCTTTGATTCTCCACACTTCATATTTTCGTGATTCTCAAATCACCACCAAATGGAGAAACTACAATCACCAAATTGAAGCTCTCAACTCAATGATCAACATTTATGAAAAGGATTTGAGCAAAGGAAGCCATTTACTCACCTTTTCCTAAGCTTTTCTTCTTCCTCTTCTTGCCTCAAGGTCGCCGGAAATGGAGAGGAAGAGAAGAGAGAGAGCACGAGAGAGAGAAGAGAGAAGAGATGGAGATGGAGATGATGATGATGTGTCTCCCATCCAAGGGCCCACACTTTGCCACTTGTCACCATCTCACTCCAACTCTCATGGGCTCACATGCACACACATACACTTGATTATGCCCCATGCTCAACTACACAATCAATCCTAGCCATTGATCATTTTAATCACACATCTCATTTTCTCTTAGCTAGTAATTAATTTCTCTATTAATCACTAACTAATGCCCGACAATTTCATTCTTTCAATTTCCACTAATTATGGCATATTAATTATTATTGCCATAAACCACATAATTATTCTCAATAATTATCATTAGTCCTTAATCAGAAATTGGGATGTTACAGTAATAACATATTGCACATCCAAGGCTCTGGCTAGAACATGATCTTTCATAAAATGCATAATAATTTTGATGTGTTTAGTTTTGTCATGTTGCACTGGGTTTGAATCAAGAGCTGCAACACTTATGTTGTCACACCATATAATTAGTACTTTTGTGATTCTCAGCTTCAACTCGAATAATAAAGACTTGATCTAGCAAAGTTCAGCAGATGTATTTGAGAGGGATCTATACTCAGATTCTACAGTTGAGTGAGAGACTAATTGTTGTTTCTTTAAAGACCATATAATGAGTGAGTTGCCCAGGAATACACAATATCCTCTAACAGAGCATCTATCATCGGGGCAAGATGCCTAATCTACATCAAAGTATGTAACAATGTCCAGGAGAGTAGAGGGTTTAATATGTATACCATAATGCATCGTTCCTTGTAGGTATTACAGAACACGCTTGGCAATCTTTCAGTGTTCTGATGTTGGTTGGGACAGAAATTGGCTTAATTTGCTTACACTAAAACTGATGTTGGGACTTGTATTGCAAAGGTACTAGAGTACGTCGATGAAACTTCTGTATTGTAAAGGCTTTTCCAATATCTTCCTTGAGTGTTCTGAGAGGGACTTGTGAGTAGCCATTGGGGTTTGGCATGAAGAACAGTTGCTCATATTGAATTTGTCCAATAAATTACTCACATATTTGCCATATGACAAGTATAAACTAGATTTGTCTAGGAGTACTTCAATTCCCAGCAAGTAGTGGACTGAACCAAGATCTTTTAGTGAGAAGATGCTGCAAGTTTTTTTGTAAAGCATTTTAGGTCATATGAGTTACTTCTAGTTGCTAAAATATCATCTACGTATATAAGTATCATGAGAATTTGAGTTTATCTGAGAAGATAAATAGTTATACGTTGCTCTTTGAGTTGGTGAAACCTTAGCTTAGTAGTAGACTCCTGAGTCTATTAAACCATACTCTTGGCACTTGTTTCAAGTCATAAAGGGCTTTTGACAACTTGCAGACATAATGAGGTTTTAATCTATCTCTAAACCGCTCTAGTTGGTCTATGTAAACCGGTTCAGATAGATACCCATTCAAGAATGCATTGTTTATGTCAAGTTGTTTTATATCCCAACCAAATGTAACAACCACAGTTAAGATGATTATAATAGTATATGCTTTAATGACTAGACTAAAAGTATCATAGAAGTCCATACCTTCAGTTTGCTAATACCCTTTTGCAATAAGGCGATCTTTGTGCTTAGTTAGAGTGCCATCAGTATTAGATTTAGCCTTGAACATCCATTTGTTCTTAACAACTCTTTGTCTTGGTGGTCTGGGTACAAGTGTCCATGTTTTAGTTCTGTGTAGAGCTTGAAATTCTTCTAACATGGCTTGTATCCATAAGGGTAGCTTCAATGCTTGTTTTGTATTGCAAGGAACTGGCTTGTGACCTTGTATAAATTCAACATATAGAAGTTTAGGCTTTGTTTACTTCATGTCTGCATGGGATGTATGTTGGTAGCAGATTTGCTAGGTGCTGCTATGTTATCAATTCTGTCTGCAATTTTAGTTTCTGTCATATGAGGTGAGTCCATGTGTGTCGTGATATGTTGTGTTGTCATTTGAGGAGGTTCTTGATCATATTTTTGTTCTTGAGATGATTGTTCCCGATTCTCTTCATTAGTGGATTCTTGGGTGGACTCAACTTCAATACTTTATGGTTGATATGTCAAGATGTTGTTGTCTGCTTCACGCAAATGGTCATGGGAGGACAATGACAGACTAATAGGTGAGAGACTAGGGAGAGTGATGAGTTCTTCCTAAGTTGCCTGTCTCAATTTAATAAAACCATTAGTGAAAGGAAAATCATTCTTATTAAATATGGCATAACGAGTGCAACTCCCTGCCTCAATTACCGTAGTTATGATTCAAAAATGCATAGTTAAAATAGATTAGAGACTGACGGATAATGAAAATTCATTTTCAATCCCTTCCTTGTTATAAGGTTTTCACAAATTCTTTCAAAATTTCTTCCCTATCTTGGTCTCAAAGTCAAGATTCGAATATAATTACCCTATCCAGTTAAGTCGCATTCATACATATCAGAGTGTATAACAAAACCCCGGCAACCCCCGGGTTTCATGTATATATACTAAGGGTTTCAAATTCCCATTTAGGGGATTACATTACCAAAAAAATAATATCTACAACTTATATAGTCATCCTCAATCCCAACATGACAACCACCTACATACTAAGTCTGTACTATCCGCCCTTGGTAGTTTCATTCCCCTTAGAGCCACTTGCCCTGTCTTTAAGGTTAGTTAACGGACAGAATGAGATTCAAGAGAATCCCAATAGTAACAAATCACTCATACAATATATAAACATACAGCATGTAAGAAAATCACAATCAACAGCAACACAATGATACATGGCTCACGCCACATACGTCAGCACTCATGGCTGTATACACAATACGACAACTTTCGCTATAATCTTAATGTGACAGCTTACGCTGTATTTGCAGCAACATCATAGATTATCACAAAGCATGATAAACATACATACAATGCTTTACACAGTATAAGAGAAAGAGTCACTACCTTGTTCTTCCTGAGCATGCTCTGGCACGATTAGCTCATGGTCAGGGCAAATGTCGAATCCTGTATACAAAATCAAGGGTAACTGATTAAATTTCTTACTCTACTTTCTCATTTTTGTAACTCTTAAAGTTGGTTATCATTTAGACTCTTTAGGTGGCTACTAGAAGCCTAGACACATGCCTAAAGGGTTGGAAGAACTATCCCAAAGATCCTCTTTTCAGAAGGAAAAATATTGATTTTTGGTTGACTCACTTGAGTGAAGAAGGCCTCACTCAAGTGATGGATGACTTGCACTCGAGTGAAGATAGTTCACACTCATGAGTGCTTGATAGAGAGCAACGACAAAAGTAGAGAGTGCTTATTGCACTCGAGCATAAGGACCTATACTCGAGTGATTACCCCAAGCTTACTCGAGTTCTCGAAGGTGAGGCTCAAAAAGTGTCTACTCAAGAGCACAGAAAACTTCAGAATGGAAAGTTCACTCGAGCACTACCCTTAGTACTCGAGTGATGGCACAATACTTGCAAGTGCACACACACACTCTTGAAAAATTACCTACAAGTGCTAACCCGAGACTCAACCTGAAGGTGCAAGATACATACTCACTCGAGTGAGACCTGACGCACCTGGGTGATAACCTATATCACTAGCAGGTGAGGAAGTTCACTCTTGGTTTCTGCCTGAGAATTTAATCAAAATGCTGAAGGAAAAGGAAGAAAATGATGTTGCACTCGAGTGAGACCCCATCTCACTTAAGTGAGGCTTATCAGAAGCCAAAATGCAGTAGCTGACAAAACTTGACAATTATAATTCCAATGGTTCCAAAACTAAATCCAAAACTCTTTCCCTTACAAAATTTCACAAGGAAACCATTGGAAATACTAAAATAACCAAATTCTCTTCCTATCAACACATATTTAATTTCTTCCAAAGTGCAACACAACCTTACTTTACCAAACTTCTCAATTAATTCCCAACTAATCATAAAGACATAGAAACACATTATAACACTAATTCCTCCATAATACACTAGGCCTTTGTCTATTTCAAAATAACTCAAAAATCAAGGAAAAATTATCCAACCACCAAAACTTAACTAATGATCTCAAGAAATATATCATAATGTAACCAATACTCACCTCTTCCTCTTCCCAAAGTTCTTTCTTTGATTTCTCAACCTTTAAATTTCTTCAAGTGCTCAAACACTACCTTTCAAAAATATAAAACCATGAAGATGAAGCTCTCAACACCATGAACAACTTTAATGAAGAGAATTTCATCATTCAAGGTCAAATAAAGCACTTACCACAAGATTTCTTCTTTCTCTTTCCTCTTCTTGCTTGGCAAAAATAGAGGTAAGATGAGAGAATGTTGAAGATTATATTTTTCCATTGCTTCCATGCTCCTAGCCGACCTTGAAAGAGAAAGGAGAGAGGGAAAAGTGTTTGAACATTTGACCAAATCCAATGGTCCACATTTTGCCACTTGTCATGATTTTGCTTTCACAACCATAAACTCATATAGGCTCTAAAACACATGATTCCACTCTAATGTTAGTGCAAGCGTTTCACCCAAGAGGGGAGGGGGTGAATTGGGTGATCCCAGAAATTTCATTGCGTATAAAGAAATTAATGAAATATTAAAAGCAGTTAAGAGTAAGGATAAATATCACCAAAGTGTACACCAGGAGTTATACTAGTTCGGCCACAACCACTTTGACCTACGTCCAGTCCTCAGAACGTCTCTGAGAGTTTCACTATATTCTCCAAAATTCAGTGGGTTCTTGGCACCTCATTACACAGCAAGTTCCTTCACCTAGACACTCGCTCCCCCTTACACGTTGTAATCACAACCCCAACTCAAGGTTCCACTACCTTAAGTTATCTCAATAACAAATATTGAGTTTGTAATGAAAAACCCTCTCACAGAGCAAATATGTAATCACTGAAGCACAATGAATGAGTATAAGTAAACAAAGTACTAAGAATGTGTTGATCAGTGCAATCTCAGTTTGTGTCTCTATTTTTCTTCTTTCTAAATGCTCCATATATATAGATGATTTGTTATTCGTTGGAAGCATTTCAAACATGTCTGTTAGAGTCGCGCAGTAACGATTGACTATTATTTTTGTATTTGAAAACTATCCGTTGGCGGTAGGTAGCGGTGGGTGAACGTTCGGACTTTTATTTGACTTCTCAAATCTTTCATACTCTTTCATTATTTCTCTGCAAATGTACTTAGAATACTAATACAATGAAGAGTTAATCATATAAATAACAAATCAATAGATGTTCAATGAAAAATATAATTTCTGGACTGCCTTACTTGAGTGGCTACTCGAGTGATCAAGTTTTTTACTCGAGTGGTCCCTCGAGTAAACCTGTCAAAAATATGGCAGTGAGCAACTCAACAGTTTACATCATATCTCACTCGGGTAAGACATGGAGTGATATATTATAAACCTTAAAAATACCTTATTACTCGAGTGGGCTTCATTTTTCTTCACACCTTACTTGAGTGGTCCCTCGAGTGGCTTTCAAATAACTCGATAGATTACTCGAATATTGCCTCGAGTAATAGCATAAAATTCTTGGCCGAGAGTTTGCTTTCTGGTTACTTGAGTGACTGCTCAAGTGGTACTTCAAATAACTCTGTAGATTACTCGGGTGGTCCCTCGAGTAATGCTATTTTTTCACTGGTTACTCGAGTGGCTACTCGAGTGATATGCTGCATTTCTTGGCCGAGAGTTACTAGAAGATTTTTGACTTGGTTACTCGAGTGGTTACTCGAGTGATGCCTATGAAAATCTTGTTACTCGAGTGGCTACTCGAGTAATGGTCTATATAACTTTGCAAATTACTCGAGTGGTCCCTCGAGTAACTTCATCCAAATTTTGGCAGTGCTTAACTGGATGAAATTCTCTTTGCTTACTCGAGTGGCTACTCGAGTAATGGCTTTTCTTACCCGAGTGGCTACTCAAGTAAGCCTTCACAAAATTTATTGATTACTTCCAGTGTTTACTCTAAGTGATGCTTTGCCACTTTGTTCAAATCCATTTGTTTGATATCAAATCCTTTCATATTATTGATCCAATCTTTGTTATCAACAAAACATATGGGATCTAACATCTTTAACACTTGAGAGTTAAGTCTAACAATTGATCTTTAGGTTACCAGTGAGTTTCCTCTTCAGTAATTGACCAATTTGTCGGTAACTTTACCATTTTACCCCTGATCGTCACAATATATACTAAATCATCATCAAACATATTTATATCATTTATTCCACTCAACCATATATCCTTCCCTCCATTATGGTTCATTTTAAGCTTTACCTCATAACTAAGCTTAATTACAGGGTTTAGGCACTGGTTATAACATATTCAGATAAAAATTCACATCATGTGCTTCAAAAGTGTTTGATTAGCATTAATTAAATCACTTTTTGAAGTCATTAGCCCTTAAGCCCAAGTTGGGGCATTACAATGAGATATGTATAGTCTCCCTGTAGAGTTGAGGCACTTATAGCCTTTTTGAGAACCACTGTACCCACTGAACACACACTTTTCACCATGAAACTGTAGTTTGTTCTTGTTGTAAGGGCTTAAGCAAGGGTAATAGGCACAGCCAAAACATTTGAGCTCAGTATATTTAGGCTTCTTCTTGTATAGAACTTCAAATGGTGACTGATGCTGCAAGACATAAGTGGGGAGTTTATTAATCAAATAAATTGCCATGGAGAAAGCTTCACACTAGTAGTATATTGGCACATGAGCTTGTGCAAGAAGGGTAAGACCTAATTCCATGATATGACTATGCTTGCGTTCGACTATACCATTTTGTGATGATGTATAAGGACAAGAGTGATGAAGAATAATGCCATTATCATCCACTATAGATGAAAACTCTGAAATTCACTACCCCAATCACTCTAGATAATTTTTATTTTTTTGTCAAGTTGATTTTCAACCATATTCTTGAAGTGTTTAAAGGTTGATATGGCATTATATTTGCTTTTAAGTAGTTATAGCCAGGTGTATCTAATTTAGGTATCTAGGAAGCTAATGTAATATCTATAGCCAGTAGTGGATTTAATTGGGGAAGGTTCCCAGAGATCAATGTGCACAAGATCAAGATGTAAAGATGCACGAGAGGTAGAATTAGGAATGGGACGTTTATGTGACTTCCCAAATTGACAGGATTCTTTTTAAAATCATAACAACAACCTATTCCTACAAAATTTTGCCCAAGGACTCCATTGGAGATCTCAGAAACACCAAAATCTCATTCTTTCTCCATGCCCTGTTCAGACCGAAACATAGGGTCCAAAACAACAATTCACCAATTCCTATCTTAACCACCAAAGTTAGCTCATATGATCTTAAAACATCATATAATTACATGTATATTGAAATCCCCTTCATATCAAGGCCGAAATTTACATTCAAAAATACATAATTATGTTGAATTAAAAGACCACAGGATAATTGAGACTTACTAAAAATTTCATTTCCCAAAATAGGGTTTGCAAAACCTTTTCTAAAACCTGTTCAACACGGTCTCATATTCACATTTCAAATACACATTTGGCCTATACAGTTTGATTTCATTCATAAATATCAGAGTGCAACATAAATTCCTAACACACTTGGGTTCTATTAATCAACTAAAGGTTTATAGGGCACAAATGCCCATAATCAGTTTCCCATTCTAAGGGATTAGACAAAACTACTCAATATCTGCAACATATACAATTAATTCCCAACAAAATATCCAAAAATTAATAGCATGATAACCAACTATCCAAAATGTAAACTCCTAGTTTGGAGCTCTATCCGCCCTTTGTCACCTTCATTCCTTTAGAACCATTGGCCCTGTCTGAAAATTGTTTTATGGAAAGAATGAGATTCTAAAGAATCTCAGTAGTAACAATTCACTCATAGTATGCACAACTACAAAGCATGTAAGCAAATCATAACACAGCAACAAAACAATGTCATTTACAACGGCAGGGGTAGGTGTGACATGCATCACTCCCTACAACTGCTCACGCTGCAATGCACAACGACATATTTCACAACAAGGTTCCATATGACACAATCACAACATCATAGCCACACCGGCATGTTTCTCAAAAGTGGGAAATTCACAATACCACACACAACGGTAATTACAATGGCAGTTACAATGGCAGAGGTAGGTGTGATGTATATCAACCCCTACGAGTGCTCACGCTGTGACGCACAATGACATATTTCACATCCACATATTTCACCACAGCAGGGTTCCATATGACACATTTCACAACAACATAGCCATACCAGCATGTTTCTCAAAAGTGAGAAATTCACAATACCACAACACAACAATGGCAATTACAACGGCAGGAGTAGGTGTGACGTGCATCACCCCCTACGACTACTCACGCTGAATTGCTCACACTAAAACGTACGACATATTTCACCACAACAAGGTTTTGTACAACATATTTCACAATGACAACACAATGATAAGTCATGCATACAATGTGTCACACATAACACAAGAGAAAGGTCACTACCTTAGTCTTTCCGTGCTTGCTCTGGCAATAGTCTCTCGAAGGCAGGGCAAGTATCAAATCTTAGAATCATAATTAAGATTGAAGATTTATCACTTATCACAATACTTAAATGACTTCAAAACACTTAGATTTGGTTATCATTAAAGTCCCTTAGGTAGCTATGAAAGTATCTAACAATAGCCTAAAAGGATTGAGAAGTACTAGGTTAGAAACCACTTTTTAAAATCACAAAGTGCTGAAAACAAGGGTTGGCTGTGGCCAAAAACAGTGTATAGAGTTTTTGGCTGTAGCCATGATCTTCTAGCTACGGCTAAAGACAGTCCAGAACGTTTTGGACTGCAGCCACGAACCTTTGGTTGTAGCCAAGGAAATTTTTTGTTTCTTGGCTGAACTTCAAAAAATCATAACTAATTCTAGAAAAATCAAAATGAGGTGATCCCCAGTCGTACTTAAAGATTTTTAAGCCCTCTTTACAAGAAAAATATGAATCATTGATATCTATAACAAAAAAAATCTAGAATTCCACAAATGTTCATACTGTTCTAGAATTAAGTCCAATTTCGACACCAAAGTTTGGAAATTCATATCTCCCAGCACACACATCAAAATGTCAAACATTATATATCCATTTTGAAGCTTGGCATGTACTCTATTAGATTGGAAAGTTTCATAATTTTTTGTCACCATTTACCTATTCAAAATGTCCATGCAAACTTACTTCCTGCACATGGTTCTCAAAAACCAAAACTTGCAACTTTTAAACCTAAGTTTCCAATGGTTCAAAATTCACATCCAACACTACTTGCACAAAATTTTCCACAAGGAATCCAATGGAAATATCAAAATAACCAAATTATCATTCCATTATCATGCTCTGTTTTAGGAAACATTCAACACAAAATTCCAAAACTGCCGAACTTGACATTTCAACCTCAAATCAATTCTATCTATTCAAAACACATAACAAGACACCATTTCCATGACCATATTATGTCATACTCTCTAAGACGCTAATTTTCAAAAATAGGGCAAAAATTCCAGAAATTATAGCCTCAAGAAATGCCAGAAAATATAGGTAGAAATATGCATCTTACTCACCTCTACAACTTTCTCAAAGGTGTCCCTTGCTTCTCCAATCACTAGATTTTCTTGAGGGCACAAACCACCATCAATGGAAAATCTAAAACCATAGAAATGAAGCCCTCAACCCAAGAAAAAAGATTAAAGAAGAGAGTTTTTGCATTTGAGCTCATCTTAAGGGTCAAAATGCTTACCTTTTCGCAAGCTTCTTCTTCTTTCCTCTTTAAACATGGCTGTTGAAAATGGAGGACAAGAGAGAGAGAGATGAGAGTCTGAGGAGGATGATGGAATGATGGCACATCTATGCCCATCACCAAATCAGCAGAAATGTAGGAAGAGAGAGGGGGAAAATAATTTAAAATACATTGTTTGACTTTCCAATGCACTCTCTCATCATCCCATCTTGCCAAGTGTCCAACTTTCATTGGTTCTCATAAAGTAAGTAACTAATTAGTTACTCTAACCACTCCATTAGCCATTTAGTTACCCTTCTTATTTCTCTTAGTTAGTAATTAATTTCTCCATTAATCACTGACTAATTGGCCGATAATTTTCCATTCTTTCAATTTTTCCCCTTATTATGGCACATTCACTTGAATTGCCACATAACTCATATTTTAATTCTTTTCTTCTTCTCCATATGCCATTCCCTCAAATTTTAGTCCAAAAATTACTGTCACATAATTATGCTAAAATACAGGGTGTTGGGCTTTTTCAATAACTAATTCGTGTCCCTTGCTTGCTCACCTCTTGCTCTTTCTTAAGCTCTTTCCTTGATTCTCCAACTTTGGCTCTTCTTTGACAACTCAAAACACCTCCTCTTAAAAAACAAAAACTAAAGGATTGAAGCTCTTAGATAGGAGAACAATGTTAAAGAGACTTTGAGCTAGAAAGGTGATTTTGCAACACCCTTACCTTTATGGTTATCTGATAAGTTTTACGTAACAAATTCGAACCACTAAGCGACATTCTTTTATAAAGATCTTTCAATGCCCAATCTCAAGACAAGATTCAAACTTATAGTTGAATGGGTTTTTCTGAATAGTTTAAAAAATCTTGCACAAGCGTCTTATAGCGGTTCGCAAATTCAATGTTACTCATCAATTCTCATCCTTATTCAATTCAATTAGAATGATTTGTTGCTCATTTCTCTGCACATTCTTAACTCATTCATTTAGCCTTGAGTAGGCATGTCTATACAATAATGAAAACATGCAATAATTTATACATGACAAACTATCACATACTACTCTTCAATTTGCCATCGCATTTTCTTCTTGCACATCTTCCTGCATCTCTCTTCTGAGCTTACCTACCTATATGGTTGGGAGAGGGAGAGTGAGATTCGAGAGAATTTCAGTAGTGAACAATGCTAACAAATGCATACAAGAAATGCTTTGTGCATGACATGCTTGCTTACATAAACTCATGCCAACATAATGACATATGCATGCTCAATGCTTTACAATACACTTATGACCATAGCATAAGTACAAACAGAGCTTCACTCATTCACATATGGTTTATACAATTCGTCAAAGCAATTAACACGTCAATACACAAGCACATATTTCAAGTTATGTAAGTTAGGAAAATTCCCTACCTTATGGCTTTAAGTCCTTCTTTGGTTCCCTTTTCTTCCTACCATTGTAGCCTTTTGGAAGTTCTTCCATTTCCTCCTCTTTGACCTCTCATGGCCCTAGATATCCAATCACATAATTAGTGCCATGATAGCAAGTTATTGGAAGTATATAACAATGTCCAAGAAGTTAGAAAGGCAAAACAATTCGACATTTCTCAGAAAAATATGAAATGTTAGAAGTTAAGGCCTTTGCTGTTGCCAAGGAATCCTTTGGCTACGGCCAATAAAAGGTCAGAAATATATTGGCTGCGGCCAAGAATCCTCTGGCTACGGCCAAAAACTGTTCTCTTTCTTAGCTGAACTTCTAAAAATTATAACTAAATCTAATAAAATTTAAATAGAGTGGTTCAAAGTTCTATGAAAATCTCTTTAAGTCCTTTACACAGAAAAATTATAAACCACTACCATCTACAACCACAAAATTACAGAATTCCATGAATTCTCACATTATTCTAGATTACATTCCAGAAACAGGGTACAACTTCAAAAATCCATAACTTTCAATCTACTAGTCCAAATTGCTTATAATACCTATCAAATTAAAGCATTATAAGTCTACTTTTATTCTAAACAATATCATAGTCATTGGACATCATTTACCTATTTAAAAATGTCACACAACAAGACTGCTGCATAGGAAAACTTACTGGCAACAAATTCAAATGTTTATAATGTATGTTTTAAACATACTCATATTGTGTGTGATCATCAATTGCCTTGTTTTATCATTTTATTCCCTTAAATGCCATAAAGATATACAGAATATTAGGGAATATCATTATGCCCTCTTAGGATACTTGCTTAACTGGGGCTTGGTAGTCTACTGAATTCAGGATTATTCTCTAGCTTCTAGTCCCAAAATTTGGGATATTATAGGTTTGGTAGGTGAAAATTGATCAAGAAGCCTTACCTTTGCTTCTTGCTCTTCCAAGTGCTTCTTTTTCTTTCCTTTTTCGTTTTCCTTATATTTTCTTTCCCTTAGCCGACTTTCTAAATGAGTGAGGGAGTGTAATATTGGTTAATTCATTATGCTTCAGCCACTTTAATTGCTTGGACAAAATCCACTCTAAGAGGCCAAGGAAAGATGAGGTGTCACACGTGTATGGTGCCTTGAAAAGTTTGTTTAATTAATTAACTAGAGTTAGGTTGGTTTAAGTAAGTTGATATTTTCTCTTTCCTTCCTCTTATTTTACTTGGCTTAATTGCTCTTAAAAAAGGAGAGGAATTGTTGACCAAAGTGTTCTTGAAATATTGCCTCTTGGTCAAACTTTCAAAGTTGAAATGATTTGAAGACACTTTGACTTTTCCTCCTTCTCTTTTTTTCTTTTCTTTTGACTTGGTCAAATTAAATGCATAAAGGAGGAGGAAATATTTGATTCAATTCTCTCTCTTGCTTTCTTCATTGTCTTGGACATCCAACATCAGCCAAAGTGAGGAAATATATTGCTTGAATTCTCTCTCTCCCTTTCTTTTATGTCCTTGCCACAATTTTTGACCAAAATGTGAGGGTATGTTGACTTGGCTCTCTTTCTCTTCTTTCTTTGAGTGTTTGGACGTTTTTAACCATACAAGGGGAGGGAGTTGTGTTACTTTTTCATTCTTCATCATTACTCTTGATTTTCAAGAGCAAATCGTAGCCCTTCATCTTAATTTCCATTTCTAACCTCAAGATTAAGTGGCAATTGTTTCTTTTGCCCTTGCTCATGGCAATATTAATTGTTTTGCCATTAATTCTCGTATTTCTCTTTAGTTCTTCTTTCTAAATGCCATTTCCCTTTGTTTTTAATTCCTAGTTAGGTTTTTCATTATTCTAACACATCTTACCGAAATTGGGTACTTTCTTCCTACAAGTTAGAACTGAATCCATTTCTAAATTCACATAGCAGTTTCTTTCATTATTTCCACTTGCTTTTAAGTCATTTAGCCCTTATATACATTTTGGGATTCTCACCAAAATGGGCTTAATCCTTTACTTCATTCAAACTTATTCTCAATGTAATATCCTGAATTTTGGGATTAAAGGCTTGAGAATAAGCATGAATCAAGTATACTGCTAAGCTTTAGTTTAGCAAGAGTCTCAGGAATAAGGATGTGCTACCAGTGTATTTTTCCAACATGGCAGTCTAGTTGTGTGACATTTTTAAATAGGTAAATGATGTTCAATGCCTATGATATTTTTTAGTTAGACTGATCAAGCTTTAATTTGATAGGTCATTAGTTCATTTGGAGATGTGCACAAAGAGTTATGTATTTTTGAAGTTAGCCCAGTAAAACTAGTGATTTTCAGTGGCAATGTCCAAAAACAATAATTCTAGGAATTGTGAGCCTTCAATAGGATAAAGGCTATATTTTTTTCATGAAAATAGACTAAATAAGCATAACATAGCCTTTGGAATCACACTAATTGGATCTCTATAAATAAATATATGAATTTTTAAAATTTGATGAAAATTCTGCCAGCTTTAGGTTAAAATCACAAAATATAGGGGCAAAATGGTAATTTGCCATATTAAGTAAAAGAAAAATATTTTCTCCAGATTATTCACTCAATTTCATCCAACAAGAGATAAAGGAAGGGGAAAATAATTTATTGGGATTTATATGTGTATTTGGGACAATTTTTGTTTAATAGGTCAACATAAAAGAAAATAATGATGACATAGGTTAGAGTTTTCTACTCAAAATCATATATGTGATGGAGGAAATTATTGATAATTTAATAGCTCATCTTTGACCATTTAAAGAGGCATTTTTGGCCAAGTGTTTGGATGAGGAAAAAGATGATGATTCATTTCAAAATGGCATGTGTTAAATTAGCCATAAAATATTAAAAAGAAAGGAGGTGGGTGATGATCTTTTTAAGTCCTCTTTATCCCTTTCTCTAGGCCATTTTTGGCCAGCTAGATGAAGGAGGAGAAAGAGGGAGTTCATATTCATACGAACTCATAAGAAGAGCAAGAGAGAGAGAGAGCATAAGCTCAAGAAGGCAAAACCTAAGGTAAGTAGGTTGTAATCTTGGTGTTTAAGCCTTCTAACTCACTTAGAACCTCTTCTAATCTCTTCTTCATATTGGAAACTATGTTTAGAGAGAAGAGAGAGAGGGAAAAGGAGTGTAGAGAGAGAAAGTTGGGAAATCAAGAGATAATCTCAAGAACCTTGTTTCTTTTGCTGATTCTTGATGATTGTTGATGTTGTTGTTGGTTTGATGGCTTGTATTTGCTTGGTTTAATTTTGATTTTGGGAAGACCAAACCCTAAGGGGAGGTGCTACCCAAATTTACTCTAATCATATGCAATTAGTATTAAAATGATTAAACATGGCATTGGGAGTGAGAGGGAGGAGGTTTATGAATTAGAATCAAGAAACTATAATTTTCCCTTCTTATTGTGAAATTTGTCCATCTACTATTCACCTAGGCTTAGAGCTAGAATTTGATTATTTTGATGATTCCATTGGATTTAGAAGGGAAAATTGTGTGGGAACAAAAAGTGTTCATGATTTTTGAAAATTTGTATACAGATATGGAATTTATTATAGATGCAAGTGCATGCTGTTTAATTGCCTCCAATGAGGCAGTGTTGTTGTGCAATGCATTTCATTAGACAAACCAAGTCAAAATGTAATGAAACTTTCCAGCATTAAAGTAGACATATAGAGCTTTAACATGATAGGTGGTGCATAATTTTTGGACTTGTATACTAAGAAATATGCTTTTTCAAAATTTGACCCTGTTTCTGAACTTGATTCTGGAACAGAGTTGGAATTTATGAAATAATATAATTTTATGGATGTAGATGGTGGTGGTTTATATTTTTCCTACATAGAGAACTTAAAAAGCTTTCCATAGAACTTTGAACCATTTTATTTAGAGTTTTATAGATTTAGTTATGATTTTTAGAAGTTGAGCCAAGAACAGAGGATTTCTTAGCTGCGGCCAAAAGATTTGCTTGGCTGCGGCCTAAAAGTTTCTTACCTCATTTGAATTTATGGCTGAGGCCAAGACCCCTGTGTTAGCATTTCATATTTTTGAATGGTGTTGATTGGTTTAGCTTTCCTAACCCCATAGGTACTTATTTGGACTTCCAATGGCTACCTAAATGGCTCAAAAGATAACCAACATGATGTGTTAAGCCTCTCTAACTTCTTGGACACTAATATATGCTTCCAATGACTCTCTATCATGTCTCTAATAATGTGATTGGGTATCTAGGGCCATGAGAGGTCAAGGAAGAAGAAATGGAAAAATTTCCAAGAAGCTACATTGGTTAGAAGAAAAGGTATATGAGGAGGACATGAAGACAAGAGGTAGTTAAACTCTCCTGACTTGCATGTATTTGATGTGTATGCTTCTGTGATGATATGTGTTATTCCTTTGATGAATTGTATGGAACATATGTAAATGATTGAAACTCTGTTTGTACTAATGATATGACTATGAGTGTATTGTCAATCATTAAGCATGCATATGTAATTATGTTGGTATAAATTTATGTAGCAAGTATGTCATACACTAAGCATTATCTTGCATGCATAGTTAGCATTGTTTACTACTAAGATTCGCTCAGAATCTCACCCTCCCCCAACCAACCATACAGGTGTGATAAAGTACAAAAAAGTACTGCAGGGAGTTGCACAAGAGGGAACTAGGTAGAGAAGTAAAGATTAATCTATTGTGTATTATATTAGACACTCTAGTAGCCCTGTATGGCTACACTGTCTATATAAATATAAAAATGAATGAGCAAAGGAATAATATGGCTAAATAAATGAGCAGTGAATCACTCTGATAAAATTAAATAAAGATAATAATTAATGAGTAGTAATGAAGTTGCAAACCACTAAATGACGCTTCCGCAAGAGTTTGAAATTTTCTAAAAAACCCACTCAACTACAGGTTTGAATCCTGTCTTAAGGTTGGGAATTTAAAATAATTTTACGAAAGTGGTTCAGACTTATTGTGTATAAGCTCATATGATCGATTACAAGAATATGGCGTTACACTCAAGCTTATAGTTACAAAATTCAGGATATTATAATAAACTTGTATCAAAATAACTTAACACACTAACTGACATTAACACTACATAATTTTTCACTTGCTTTATAACATTGGCAGGCTACACTCCCATGTTTGAAGAGCCCTTTTCAAAAGTTCCATGTGTCTCTCCTTCAATTGCCTTTTTCTTTACCACTTGTTTTTGAGAAAAACATATTCCAACAACATTTAATGATATTGCTTTAGTGGAAAACACAAACTTTGTTGTGATTTAGACTGGTTAGCACATCACCAACCAACTTTGTTAAATTGAGTGTGAGGCATGTCAACATTATTAATGTCAAATTGCATTGGTTAGTGCAAGCATATTTTAGTATCTTAAGAAATGGATTCTTATTACTATCATGTTGGGCAATTCATGTTTTGGCTACTTACATGTTAAAACAATGTAATTTGATGTTTATTTTTGGACTTGATGCATAGTCCTTCATTTTCTCTTTCTTTCAACTTGGTCAAGGCATGGGGGTTAAACTTTATTTGTCACTTGCCAAGTACTATCACCCACTGGTCAAGATAATCAATCCAACGAACTTGAAGTTACTATGAAGTTTTGCATAATAAAACTTGAGATGATACTTTCCTTCCTAATGAACTATAAACTAAGTTAATGCACAGAATCAAGTTTCCATATATTTAGAGATATATGTTATAACAATTCAAAAAGAAATATGTCTTATACAAGGAGCAACACTACAAAAAACCAGGAAATTAGAGACGGAAATTAGTGACGGAATTAATTCCGTCGCTATTCCGTCTCTAAACCGTTAATAAATCTGTCACTAATTTTAGAGGCCGAATCAAAGACAGATTAGAGACGAAATTTAGAGACGGAATCAGAGACGAAATAATTTTATCGCTAATTTCCATCTCTAAAATTTTAGAAACGGAATCAGAGACGAATTAGAGACAAAATTTAGAGACAGAATAATTCCGTCACTAATTTTCATCTCTAAAATTTTAGAGACGGAATCAGAGATGGAAATTAGCGACGGAATAATTCTGTCATTAAAAGTTTAGAGACGGAAATTAGATACGGAATTTAGAGACAGAATAATTCCGTTGCTAATTTCCATCTCTAAAATTTTAGAGACAGAATTATTCCGTCTCCAAATTCCGTCACTAAATTTCATCACCAATTCCATCGCTATTCCGTCACTAATTTAAGGGGTAATTTAATCTTGTTTTTTGACATAAATTAGCGACAAAAATTGTTCCGTATCTAAGTTTCGTCACTAATTCTGTTGCAAATTTGAAAACTTCAAATTTTCACCATTTAAAGAATAAATGATAATATAATTATATAAAACTTGTTGAGACATCATGGAGATGAATTCTTATGAAATGCATTCATATATCATAAAAATGGCACCGTCATATGACTTCGTATTTGCTAAACAAACAATGAAATAATATATAAATTACTCTCTTTTAGAAATTAACATAATAAATGAAGAAAGAATAATTGTAGTGCTACTTTCTTGAAATTAATTAGACTCCTAATCAATTTATTCATACACTTATTTATTAGTGTTACTAATATGTTTTCTTTAACAAAATAAAAATACAATAGTTGTTTTGGAAGCTATATATAGTTATGAAATCCATAGATAAAAATTAAAAAAAAAATACAAACAAAGAACACTAATATATAAAAGTTAAAATTCATAACAACTCATGATACAATTTACAAAGTATAGACATCACAAGTTGTTTCTTTGAGTTTTATGCAAAGCATAGGATTTTATTTATAAAATATTGAATTTGTGACAAATTGCAATAATGTATCCTACCATTTCAAATAATACATAAAAATATGTAAATAATTACTACTACATATATTATATGAATGTGTAATTAAATACTCATTTGATTGACATTATAAGTTCAATCTTGCAATTGTAAAGAAAAAAAGTTCAATCTTGCAACTTGGCCAATCAATTTCAAAATATAAGTCTAGTCTAAAATTTAGAAACTGTAATTTTTTTTTCTTATGTTGTTCTTCTATACAATTTATAACTTTATAAATAAATATTTTGTTAGCATTGATGTAATAATATTATGTTTTGAAATTAGTTCAATGTTAAATACTTATTTGATATGTTAATTGAGACTAATAAGTAGGATCAAAATGGTAGTTGAGAGATCAAAGCAAATAATAAAGTCAGTATGAATTTTGTTTTTTATTTTTACCACCTCACCCTTAATTGTACTCTATATTAAGAAACAACCCCGTAATTATGAAGTACATATGCCACGCTTGCTAGCCGAAGGAACGTCTAATACAGGTATTTATACATCATATAATCATTAGGAATTTCATTTACTTCATTTTGTGTTTTTCTAAGCATATCAAGATTGTTGAATACTAAATCAAAGGTTGAGCTAGTATGTGCAATTATTGTGTGAACTTAGTTTGCCATGTCATATGTGGTATAATTAGTTAAAATACAATAATTCAACTAATATTAATCCTAGTTGGCTGCTCATCTGATTCACATTTTTATTTTTCTTAAAAATTCAAATCGTTTAATTAAGATTTCACAAATAAAGAAAAAATAAATATTGTGCAATTTTTTAATTTTTGTTAATATACCAACTAATATTTAAGAGGTGCCAAATCAGCTCATGAATTGTTGTATTTTAATTGGTTAGGCTATAAATAACATGACGGACCATATTGATACAATAATTTTTAGGGTTGATATAAATAATCGTACATTCCCTTCATTTACAAGACTAAAAAAATTTCCCCTCCAAATTTGTGCAAATTCCCTCCATATTTGAGCCTCTTTTTTTTGCCAAATCCCACTTCTCCTTAATTTCTAGGGCTCTCTCATTCCATCACAGATTTGTCATCTCTGGTTCTCCTCTCTTCATCGACAGTCACAGCTCTCCTCTCTCTCAAAATCATTGAGTCACCGTCTTCTCCCTTCTCCGCCAGCCATCGCAGCTCTCCTCTCTTAAACTCTCTCTTCCTCAGCTGGTTTGTTTAGTTCAATGTTAAATACTCTTTTGATTTGTTAATTGAGACTAATAAGTAGGATTAGAGAGGTAGTCAATAGGCCAAAACAAATAATTAGTCAGAGTACAATTTGAAAATTCACTATAATGAGTTGTTGTATTTTGGACTAAGACTCTCAATATTTAAGTTATACAATTTTAAAATTCACTATAATTTAGAAAAATAAAGTAAAATATATTTAATTAGTCAAAAATTAAAATTAGAACCATAGCTCTAACCAATTTGATTTTGAGTTGATACCTTTATTGTTATGTGCTTCACATTATCTTTATTAAATTTATTGAAGTTATATTATTAAATTATAAACATTTTGTAAACTTAAAAATATCAAATTATTTAAAATTATACTTAGAAATTAGAACTGATAATATTTTATTGAATATATCACTGTATATTAAACAAATTTAATTTAAACAAATTTAATTTATATATTACTTTCAAAAATCAAAATACTTTTTGATACATGTTGATAAGTTAAAAGAGATGGCTGTGCAGTATTTCAAAGCTTTATACACTAAGGACTTGGAAGTACAAGAAGCGAGAGAGTGGCCGAGAATGTTCTAGAGACTGGAGAATTGGCAACTTCAATGTATCCAAAGGGAAGTGTCTGCTGTTGAAATTAAAAACGCAGCCTTTGAAATGGGGGCTTTCAAAGCACCAGAACCGAATAGGCTTCAACCCCACTTCTTCCAATCTCAATGGGAGGTGATCGGTCCTAAAATCTGTGAGGCAATAATAAATGCATTCAGAGATCCAAAAAGAATAAGGGAGATGAATCAGACGAATACAGTGCTCATACCTAAAGTAGATAACCCAACCACTATTAAAGATTTCAGGCCGATATCATTATGTAATGTGGCTTATAAAATCTTAAGCATGGTTTTAGCAAATTGTCTGAGAGGTTTCATGAATATTCTTGTCCAACCTGAATAGTGTAGTTTCATACAAGGACACCAGAGTAGTGATAATATAATTCTGGACTAGGAAGCCATCCACACAATGAGTTGAAGAGTGGAAACAAAGGCTATGTTGCCTTGAAAGTGGATATGGAGAAAGCGTATGATAGACTGGATTGGTCTTTTCTAGAACTCAACTTGAAAAGTCTAGGATTTGGTCCCACTTTCATCAAGATCATCATGGAATGTGTATCTTCTGCCTCAATGATAATTAATTGGAATGGTGAATTATCTTACTCATTCTTACCAACTAGAGGCGTGAGACAAGGGGATCCCCTGAGTCCCTATCTATTTGTCTTGTGTATGGAACTAGGACAACTGATAAAACATGAAGTTGAGGCAAAGAGGTGGAAACCACTAAAAAGCAGTACTTATGGACCGACCTTATCCCACCTTTTTTTTGCAGACGATCTCATCCTATTCTGTGAAGCTTCTAGACAACAAGTTGAAAGAGTAAAAGAGGTTATAAGGTTCTTTTGTCAAGTATCGGGGCATAGAATCAGTTTGAGTAAATTAAAAGTTTTTGTTTCCAAAAATGTGCATTTTAACAGAGCCATGGAGTTCAGTCAAGTGTTAGGAATCAGCATTACCGCAGATCTAGGTAAATACCTAGGGGTTCCGATACTACACAAAAGGATGGTTAAGTTAACGTTTGCACTGCTTCTAGCAAGATTCAGGAAAAAGCTTGCTGGATGGAAGGGGCGTTTTTTGAGAATGGTAGGAAGATCTATCCTTATAAAATCGGTGTTGTCCATTATTCCATATTACTATATGCAAACGCTGCTTGCGCCTAAAGGAGTGCTTAGGGAAATTGACAAAACCAGCAGAGAGTTTTTCTGGAATCAAGGAACCGAGGGGAGGAAAATGCATCTTATAGCATGGGACAAAATTCAACATGGAAAAGAGGATGGTGGTCTGGGATTTAAAGATCTGGAATGTCAGAACGAGGCTTTCATAATGAAGCTTTATTAGGGTCTTTTAACAAAAAGGGATTACCTTTGGGTGAAGTATTTGAGAAGCAAGTATAGATGTGGTGATGAGAAATTTCCTAGAATTGTAAAGAAGCGACAATAATCTGCCACTTGGAACGCTATAGTTTCGGTGTGGGATAAATTCAGATCTGGTGTAGGGAGCAAACTATGCAGTGGCATTAATACAAATGCTTAGTGGGAGATGTGGTTACCTTTAGAGAGGCCCTTAATTAGTTATGTGGAATTTAATCACCAACACATTCAACACGAGAGTGTAATGTGTGATTTTGTGACAAAAAATAGGGATTGGGATTTGGCGAAATGGAGCTATTTCCTTCCAGCAGGTGTTGTAGAGAAAATTAAACAGGTGTAACCTCCATGCCAACAAGGACAAGATACTTTCTTATAGAGAAACTCATCGGATGGAAATTTTAAGGTGAAATCTGCATATAATATGGTGCACAAGGGGAGTAGTATGGAACAGACTAACAAATGGAGAGACATATGGAGATGGCCAATTCCTGAAAGAGCTAAATATTTCATGTGGCAAGTGTTTCATGAGAGGTTACCCACAAACTCCCTAGAGTAAAGAAAGGGTTGAGTGATCTGTGTGAGTGTCCTTTTGAGTGCCAATGTGAGGAAACCATTATACACATATTGAGAGATTATGAGATTGCAAATAATGTGTGGTTTGTACTAATTGATCCTATACAATATACTACTTTTTTTTAGTGGTAATTTACAGGTGTGGCTTGAGTAGAATGCAAAGAATGAGCCTAACTCGAGGAAATTCAAGAGATGGTCATGGAAACGTGTCTTTGGCTTAACCTGTTGGTTATTATGGACAAGCAGATGCAGAAAAGTTTTTGAAAATGCTAGTATACAGCCAGCAAAGATTTTGCACAGATGCTCTCACTTATTACAAGAGGAGGTGGAAGGAGGCAAACTCAAACACAAAATTTTCCAAGCAATGGAGCGCTATGAAGACAGATGGAAGGCGCCACCTATGGGTTATGTAAGGATCGATGTGGATGGCTCTTCAACAGCTGAACAAGGTGCTTCCTGTGGTGGTCTAGTGCGAGGTGATTAAGGAGAGTGGATATTAGGATTTTAGAAGAGGATCGACCACATGCCCTCAACAGTAGCAGAATTAGAAGCAATAGAAACTGGCTTGAAAATCTGCAAAATGCGGGGACTATCTAAAATCCATTTGCATTCAGACTCACTAGAAGCAATACAATTATTGATGTTGGATTATGGAGATAATCATCCTTTCTCCCAGCTAATATTTGAAACAAGATCCCTGATTTATTATAGATGGGATCTACAGATATTCCATTCTCATAGAGAAGTTCTTCAGTGTGCAAACTACATTGCAGAATCGGCAAGGGGAATGAACAGGGAGTTGAATATAATTAGCACACTATCTGCTGAATGTTTGAGGCAGATGTTGTTAGCTGATAATAGCTTGGCTGTTTTTAGCTTTCTTTTGTTTGGGATCCTATAGTATGTAGTTAATCTTCAAGTGTAATTCTTGTCATTGTAATTTTAAAAAAAAATTAATTAGTCTAATTTCAATTGAGTTTTTAAATTTGTAATTTTTTTTATTCAACAAGTTAAATTATTAGTCTAATTTTAATGAAGTTAAATTATTATCTATTTGTGCATCAAAAATTCCCCGCCCCCAAAGAAAAAAAAATTCGTATTCTCACATAAAAAATTTGGCAATTCCCTCCACAGCCCACCTTTTAGAAAAGCTCAAAAGAATTGGTTAGAATCCCTCCCGTGTCTCAGCTCTCTGTATCATAAATCCCTAATTCCTCCTCACTCTTGCCCATTACCACCCCGATCCAGTCATCCTCTCCTCCTTTGACTCTCTTCCAGCGAGAACATCTGCCATCTCCAGCCACCACTATCGTAATCCCACCCTTCCTTTCATCCGCTTGATTCTGACTTCCCTTCATCTGTTGTTCTGTTCACCACATTCCCATCACAGCACAGACGCCACTTGACTTCAAGTTACTAACTTTCTCCCTCACATACTTTTCTGGTTTTTTATTCTTTTCATAAAATTTTCACTTTCATTAGGGCTTTTCTCCCTCATATACTTTTTTGGTTGGTTCAGTGTTCAATAGGACTTCAATTATGTTCGTTCCACTTTTCTTATGGTAAAGGATAGTTGCATTGCTTGTGTCACAATTGGCATTACAATTGGTGGTGTTGTTGGCGGGCTGTTGGTACTTCATTTTATTTCCTATGTTTTTACTTTTTAAGCATAATTCTTTTGATTCTTGCCCTTCATCACTTCACTATTTTATTAAACTTTTTATTCTCCTTTGATGCTTTATGCTTCATCAGTTCTGCATGAAGTTTTAATTGATTTGAATTATTATTATTGTTTTAAATAAGTTCAAGCATGTTTTATTGGGAAATTTTGTTCTTTCGTTTGTTTTCCGAAGTTGCGTTTGCATCATCAAGGATATTGCTAGCATGTTGGAAAATCTTTACCCTTTTGTTTTTTTAATTTTCTTTTGGTATAAGTTTTGAACTTTGACTGTTCCAATTAATCTAGTAATTTGATGCCTGAATTAATTTTTTAGAGTTATTTATCTCCCTGTGATCAGCTTTCAACTAACTATCTTTAGTTCTTGTTGATGTCTAGGTAAGATGTGTTGCTATTGGACTGTGTTTTTGGTTTTTCATTTGTTTCATTCTGCTGAGTTTTTGGCTTTGACAAAATTCATCAATATTGTTTATCAAAAACTGTATCAATGCCTTTAAAATGATCACTTTTTCATTTGGAGCTGTGTATTATTTGATGTCTCCATGAATGTGTTATCAAATCTCTCTTTTTCCACATCCTTAATTAGTGGGAGATCTTGAAATAGATGAATAACATAGATTAGAAGTTTTATTTTGATTCAGAAAGTGGTCTTGCTTAACATTTGCATTATGAACTCTACTTTGTCAAACATATAATTTTGAAAATTTTAAAATTTTGACTCATCTGGTTGGAATTGTGAAGGAAATACTTGATTTAGCTCTTCTCCTCTTGTTATGACTTTTTTGATAAATATAAACAAGAACAATCCAAGCTACCTGGAATGATGCTATTGTGGCTCATTGTTTTCACTTCAAATCCTTGAAAAAAATGTATCAATACCTTTAAAATGATCACTTTTTCATTTGGAGCTATGTATTATTTGATGTCTCCATGAATGTGTTATCAGATGTCTCTTTTTCCATATCCTCAATTGGTGGGAGATCTTGAAATAGATTAATAACATAGATTAGAAGTTTTATTTTGATTTGAAAAGTGGTCTTGCTTAACATTTGCATTATGAACACTACTTTGTCAAACATAATTTTGAAAATTTTAAGAAATTTGTAACTCATCTAGTTGGAATTGTGAAGTAAATACTTGATTTAGCTCTTCTCCTCTTGTTATGACTTTTTAGATAAATATAGACAAGAACTATCCAAGCTACTTGGAATGATGCTATTGTGGCTCATTGTTTTCACTTCAAATCCTTGACAAAAAAAATTGGGCAACCCAAGAATGTATCAAAAAAGCTTGTGTTATCAAACTTGCTTTGAAATGGTAATTTCTTACAATGAGCTTAAGTTTAATTGCAAGTTTTTCCCTGATGATTTTTTTTTGTTTCCTTTCTTGCTTCGTTGATATATATAAACCTTTAGGCACACAGATCTGTGAGGAATGAGATCTACCCCATAATCCTTCAAATTAAGGAAGCTGAATCTGAACTATATTTCATGGTGATATAGCTCCTATTTCATGGTGAGAGCATCATATGAAAAAAGCAAAAAACAAAAAACAAGAAGTAAACAAAATGAATTGTTGATTGCTTGTTATTGTTGTGTTAATTTCAGTGATCAAATTCATCTTAATGGTTGCATACCATCCTTTATTTTATATTTATTCATATCTTTTAACTTTTTGTACTCATTATTTTCTTTAATAGGATCATTACGTGAGGATCAAGACATCTAGAGGTTCTAATCCAGATTCTCCAAGTGATGTGCAATCAAATCAGCTAGATAAAGAAAAAATGAACCTATATTTAGAGGTTGCAGGTGGTAAAAACAAGAAGGATCGCATATTTGGCTTAAGATCTAAGGCCAAAGATGTTGATTCCTCATCTTATTCTTATAGGTCTCCTCCTCCTTCCATCAACACAATGCTCCAACCTGATATTGAAAATGCTGTCACAGAGGTTAAATAGGAGAATCACCATCTTAAGCAACAAAATGTGTTATCTTAACTAGGTTGGAAGCACTTGAGCAGAAATTCTCTGGGGCCCTCAACAATCCAAACCTTGAAGCTCATAACGCTAATAATAGCCCACCATAACATAAGGTGGTTACTAGGTTGTTTGACATTAAATATTTGTGTAATTTGTTTGATATATTATATACATTTTCACTTTAGTACTTTTGTTGCTTTATTGTTGTTAACATACTATCATTTTAGAATTTGGTTTGAATTTGATTTTATTTGCAATCAATTTAATTACACTTTCAATTTTTTTAACTATTATAGGTTATTAAGATTGACTTACAGTTAAATTCAAAATATCAAAAAAATAATAATTTGAAAGAAAATATTAAAACAGCTTAGAGACGGATTTGTGACAGAAAATTAAATTATTTTTCTAAAAAAGATTTCAGTTTGCAACAGATTAGCGACGAAATTTTCGTCACTAATTCGTCTAAAAAATTAGTGACGAAATTAAATTATTTTTTAAAAAAATTCATTTCAAATATTAGCGCCATAATTTCCGTTACTACTCCATTTCAAATATTAATGACGGAAATTAGTCATTAGGGACGAATTTTCATCACTAATTAGAGACGGAAATTCCATATCTAATTCATCTCTAAATTAGTGACAGAATTGGAATTTTCATCGCTAACAGAATTAATAACACCATTTTTAGGGATGGAACTTTTTCTGTCCCTAATTCGTCACTAATATTTTTAGCAACGGAATTCCGTTGCTAATAACCTTTTTTTTTTTTTTTTTGTAGTGCAACTAAAGTTGCATAACAACACATGTGCCATTTTAAGTTGAAAGACCTTACTTTAGTTAGCAAGTTCTGTCTATCCCTTTTGGCCTTTGTGCCATTCAGAAATTTTATAAGAAGCATTTTTTGTGAATTACAAAAGCACTCCCACTCCAACCTCTCTTTTGTGAAGATTGAAAAAACCAAGTCTCTGAGGTCTGAAATGTAAAAAAATGGATTAGATGGAGTAAACTCAAATTCTGCAAGAAAGTAAACATTTGCAGACTAAGTTATTACTAGAGTTTAATGAATAAAAACAATTTAAGTCACAAATACAGACAACCGGAACGATCCAAAAAAACAATATTATTTCTTCAACCCTTTCCATTGTTAATAGATTCTTATATTCATAATTTTTATTCCTTTTCAGAACCATTGATCATACCATGTGCATACTCATCAAGTTTTGTAGTCAACTTATGAATAAGGCCACCGATTTGTGTAGTTACTCCTTGCAATAATGTCATTTGGTAAAGAATTAGTTCTAATTAGACTTAAAAGAAGTGCTTGCCCATCATCAATATACTCAAACTCAAAATCTAATACTCACCTTGACAACCTCTCTCAGTTCTCTCATAGGCCTGTTTGAGTGCAACTTATTGAGAGCACTGCTTAAAGCCACAATCGGTGGTATATGACCATCAAGAGTAGCAGTTGGTAAAGAGACCTATTTGTTGTCATTTAGAATAACAATGAACATGTCAGGATCCAAATATCAGCATTGTTCATGACTTGATAGGCTTACCCTATTGTCATAGCACCATCTCCTATTACGGCAACGACATGATTTTTCCCTCTCTTCAGGTCCCTCCCAACAGCCATTCCTAACTGATTAATGAGAATTCAATAAAGCCAAACCACAAAAGAGAGAGAAATTGCGGCAAAATTGAATTTTAAAGATCACAATCCATAAATCTTTTGATTCCAAAGAAAATTATTGTTTGAGTTCATGAATCTTCAATTTATGACCAAAAATAAATACATACATAAAGCTCCCACAAGATTTTGTCTCTTGGAGCGAAAGAACAAACAGCCCCTAGTTTTAGAAACGTTGAAAATAACATCAAAACACACCTCATCAGAATCCGAAAGAAACATATAATCTTTTTTTTTCCTTTCTAAGTACCTATCTATCAAAGTATTCCTATAAGCTTTCACTTTATTATTGTCGTACCTTGGTAGAGAGATTTTTCATGTGGATTGGATAGTTTATGGTGTTCAATAGTAGAGTTGGTGGCCTTTGGGAAGCACAAGGGGCTTGAGATTTGTTTCTTGTATTGATTCTCCTCCAATGATTGGATGTACTATCTTGAAATTGACAACCTTCATGGAACCAAAGAACAAACAGCCCCATACTGTGAATAGTAAGTAATATGAATTTGCAAAGAAAAATGACACAACACAAAAATGGAAAACTATATGAAGAAAAAAGGAAATAATGTGAATCGAAGAAGCAGGTACAAGGGAGGAAGTTCCTAAATACTTACAGACATTCTTTTTCAAAGAGCCCAATACCAGAGTGATTTCATCGGTTGCATCCTCACCATTTCCTCTCCACCGTTGCATCCTCAACTGTAAAAGCTCATGTCTCGTTCATCTCATCACCACCTCTCCATCTTCATCACTAGCATAGTGGTTGCTTCTCCGTTGTCATCTCCATCGCAGGATCGCCCCACTGATGAAATAAAGAGAATAATGAGATAGAGTGTGGGCAAGGGAAAAATATTACCTTCAAGATAAAAACAAATCTGTCACAAACCCTTCACCGTCACCATCGCATTCTCATCTTTATGTCCACTTCTTCACCACCATCGTTGTGGTAGTTTCCCCCACCTGCGTCATCACCAAATCTGCCAACGGTCCGTCCACTTCAGGGCAAAGTTGGGGAATGAAGAGGGGGGCGAAGGTTAGGCGGACAAAGTGAGAGTGATGCATAATGGGAAGACAGGATTTGGTTTAAAAAGGAAATAAAGGAAGAGAGACATATAGATGGAGAGAAAGGATGTAAACAGGTGATTTTTTAAAATTTGAAATTTGAAATGAAACGAGGAAAGCCAGGACGGATAAAGAAAAAGGGAGGGAAACACTATTTTGAATTTTTAACCTCTCGTTAGAATTTGGTGGGCCCAAGCACAGAGCCCAATGACACCATGAATAGCATTTCCAATTTCCAATCCAAAATAATAGTTGTTTGGAGCTATATGGCCCTATGAACCGTGTTTTTGGAGTGTTATAGTTATCCTTTGTGAACAGTGTTTTTAGGGAGGAGCTGGTAAGTGCGCCGTTTTTGAGATTATGGCTTGATGGAATAGTATTCAGTTATATATAGTGTTTGTTTGGGATAGCTTATTTTTTTGGTAATAAGTTTTTATAAATCGTGATTCACGGTATACAAGGTAAATATGTGAGAAGAGTTTTATTTTGACTTACGTAACAAATGCTTATTTCCCAGTAATAAGTGCTTATTTCCCAATAATAAGTGTCTATTTCCCAAAAATAAAATATTCCAAACACTCACATAGATGACTAGTGACATAATGTTATATAAATTAATGTTGATCTATAAGGTTGAAACACAACATGTAAATTGATGATGACATGTGATAACCTATTATGATTACATATGAGTGGAGGTTGTAAATGTTGATTTGATAAGAGGTTATTTTATAGAGAAAATAAGGGAGTAAATCCTTGCACGAAAAAAAAAAATTATTACTCCCTCCGATCCTAAATATAAAATATAGTTAATTTTTTTGAAGAAATTAAGGAAACGAATTAAATTACTTTAAAATATTTATATTTATCATTTTTTCTCCAAACTATTTTGCCTAATTTATAAAATGGTATATAATCTAATGATACACAATATATGATATTATTTAGTAATTTATTTAGCTTCCTTAATCTTTCAAAAAAAATCAATTTTGTTTTATATTTATGATTAGAGGAGTACATGCTTCCTCGGTATGCTGGCGACAACAACACATTCGGTTATAAAGGTATCATTTAAACAATGTTTATTTTGATGATGGAAAGCAAATGAGCTGCCATCACTCTTCACTCGTTCGGGCTTTCACGTTATGGGCTAATTAATCTAATCATTTGCAGTCAGGCAGCGGAGATCCACAGAGGCACTTGTTATGAAAAAAGGAAGACACATCAAACCTTTGAAACCTTCCACCCTGAGGAATTTCACCGCACATCCTATTATAACTCACATTGAACATCTGTAAGAAATCCACCGCCTTCAATCCTTCTGGAAGCTTGCCATATATCATGTTATGATTCAGGTCCAACGATATCAAGCTTGTAGGGAACTCCACCTTGCTGATATCGAACGCCAGCAAATTTCTCGATAAGTCCACCATTTGGGTTGTCTTGTTGGGCCCAAAAAGCATGTAGGCATCACCTTGCAGCCTGTTCCTCTGTAGCTCTATTCGGGACGGATCTAGGTTGGTCAGGGACGCCGGGATTCTACCAGAAAGCTGGTTGTGGGATAGGAAGAGGGAAGGGGAGGAGTTGAAGGATCCGAAGGAGTCGGGAATTAGACCGGTGAGTTTGTTGCGGTCCAAGCTAAGAGAGATGAGATTAGGGAGCTGAGAAAGAGAGCTAGGAATAGAGCCGGTAAGGTTGTTGAAGGAGAGGTCCAAGAATTGAAGGTTTTTGAGCTGGGCGAGGAAGTCGGGTACCGGCCCGGACAAATTGGTCCAGCTTATAGTGAGGTAGGTGAGGGAGGTGAGGTTGGCAATGGCAGGAGGCAGGGGGCCAGTGAGGTTGGGGAGCTTATGGAGGATGAGGGTGCGGAGGTAAGGAAGGTTGGCGATAGAAGGAGGGATTTCAGAGGAGAAGTTGGTGAAGGGGGCGGAATCTAGAATGGTGAGGGAGATGATACGGTGGGTTTTGCGGTCGCACTTAACGGTGTACCAGTAGCAGCAATCAGCGTCGGGGTTCCAAGAGGCGAGGAGGTAAGGGTTGTTGAGGTCCTGCTTGAGTTGGAGGAGGGCCTTCTTGTCGGCTGGGTTGCACAGCACAGCCAAAGTAGGGGAGATGAGTATGAGAAGGACGCACATACGAAACATGGCTGCCATAGCTATCAACAGAGATTGAATGGATGAGGGATGGGTTGTGACTGAATGATCCGTTTTTATACTATCCATCCTAATTATAAGGTAAAGTTGATTTTTTTTAAAGAAATTAAAGAAACTAATTAAATTATTTTAAAGTATTTATATTTTTTGTATCCTTAGATTATATATTAGTTTATTGGTCAAATTAATTAGTTTGGAGAAAAAAATAAAAATATTTTAAAAGTAATTTAATTGATTTCCTTAATTTTTCCAAAAAAATCAATTTCATCTTATAATTAGAATCGGAGGGAGTATTATATAAAGTGCTCGTTTGGAATAGCTTATTTTTTAACAATAAGTGCTTATAAATCGTGATTCATGGTATACGAGGTAAGTATGTGAGAGGAGTTTTATCTCGGCTTACGTAATAAGGACTTATTATCCAAAAATAAGTGTTTCCAAACACAGCCAAAGACAAGGGATGTTAAGCTTTCTTCTGAAAATTTGTCAAACGTTTAGAGATAAAATTTGGAGATGTGGCGGCCCCTTCTATTATTTGGCTTCTTCCTCATATATGTTAATATTAAATCTGATCTGTTGGGATTTTGATCCCACGATTCCAAAAAGACGATTTCAAAAAGAAGAAAGATCATCCCTTTCTTTAAAAAAAAAATGATGGACTTCCGCCAAAAATGGCTGGGGAAGCCACGAGTGACTTGGTGGGATTTGGATGGATATTGCTGAGGGAATTAATTATTAATTATTTATGTGGCGACCGCTTTTATTGAATTGAATTCAAAGTGTTGCCCAGGATTCACGATACCCCGCCGGCCGCCATTCACGGTAAGCATTGATCCCCCAGCCACTGGACCGGCCCCATTCTCACCTTGGCCTTCATGATCCTCCATACTCGTGATTTTTATGGGTGTGCTCGTCACTATCACTTTAGTGAGTATGAATGTGCTCATCACCGATCTATAGCGTTAGATCGATTTTGAACTATTTAGATTTAATTTAATTTAAATTTAATATTTGTATTTTAAGTAACTTTTTATTTTAATATATATATATATATAATTTAAAATAAAGATAATTTTATGCCTATCTTTTTTTTTATATTATTATTTGGTATTCGATTTAGAGTTTGTGGCTACTTTCCCAACACAAATAACTCTTGTAAGATTTGAGGTCGAGATCTAGTGGGATCTAACAAGGCATTATATTGGTTCTTATACCTATCACTTCTCTTAAAAATAAATTTATCATTTTAAAAATTACAAATTAAAAATTTTAAATTTAAGCATTTAGATTAAATTTAAAGGATTAGATCTCATCATAATGATGAGTATAGGTTGCTTATATTATGATAACCACCGAATGCAAACCCATTTCTATAATAAAGCAACATGCACTTCCTTTTTTTCCTTTTTTAATAACCCAGACATTTCATTTTCTCTATTTTTTTCCTTATAACTTCATTTAATATAAAGCCTGTGTTAGCGCAAAATTCCTAGACACGGTAATCCTTGGTGTGGGAAAACAATATAAGTTATAAAAAAACAAGGTTTTCCTTAATTTATCGTTGTGCTCAGCGAAACCCATTCAACTCTTTTGCATTGAATTACAGGCTATCTCCCACTCGTCCAAGTCAAAGCCATAAAAGGATATGTCTTGTTCTTTGAAAAAGGAATAAACTTAGCTTGAGTGCAACTTGGTTGTCTTCCAATGCTAGCTCTCCCCACTCACCACTACCTGCATGATCGAATAATAGCTATTCTTCAAAGTCCATTTCTTTAGGCCAAAAAATCCCACCTCAAGAAACAATCCGAATTTAGCCTGATTTAATTAATTAATGTGAATGAGTACCAATTTTACTCTGCAACATGGCCCCACCGGAATCTTGCAGCACAGCCTAACTTGTTCCAGCTAAGTACTTAAAATACAGTGCGGTCAACCCCACCGGATGGCTCTCGTATACGTTGCTGAGATCGGAGGTTGGGCAAGATCGAGGAAAGTTCAGTTCATGAGTTGAGAAAACAAGCTTGGGGCTGCGCCGGAGTGGTTGAACTTCTAACTGCGAATTTTTTTTTTTAAAAAAAACGTAACAAAGAAATTAATAGTGATCCATCTCATCTGGCAAGCTAATTTATTATATTTTTAATCTAATAAATAATTTTTTGACCTGATTGACCTTGGATAAACGTTGAAACCTATATTAAGTGCTTTTTTTTCATTGGTTCAGAAGATAGTATAATGGTTCATTTAAATAAGGAATCCATCAATATCCACATAAGTTACTCTGATATTTAAAAAAAAGGGAAAAGGAGAATGTAAAATTTCTTGTATATATGTACAAAGAGTAGGCTACATGTTTACTTTTATTAAAAGAAAAGGAAATAAAAAATAGGGGTAAGAGAAAAGTACCATGAAAAATTCTCCCTTTTGCCTGTAAAATGTAGGATTCACGCAATAATATTAATTTTTCTCTCTATGGTTTTTTGTTTATTTACATTTTTTTAAATAAAGGTGTAATGACAGAACAATCTAACAGATTGAGGCTCAATAACACGTGCCACCGAATTGAAAACAACGGCTTCTCATCACGAATTCTTATTTTACTTTTTGGGCCAATAAAGGGGGCATCGCTAGCTTATGGTGAGCGGCCAAATTATATTAATTAATAGGAAATGTAAACGTACATCATAAAGACAATAGGTTAGTAAATACGTGTGAAGAAGTATTCTTGTTCTGGTTGACGACAGCTAAAAATGATATAATATCCTCTCATAATATCGCAATAGGGTAAAATTCACATGTTCTCACTGCTACGTATTAGCGGATATATAATGCTTAATAAATAATGGTTATAACCAATAAATATTATGTATATCGAGACGGAGGTTACGCAATATATAATGTTAAAACTTAACAATTAAATATGTGTACCGTCATTTATTGAAAGGTGAAATTTGTTAAAGCACAAAATTAATGGTTGTATATTTAATAACCATCTTTTATTTAGTGACAAGTATGATGATTCTTACGAAACAACCATCATATAACACTTATAATCGATTCATCTTCCAACAACAATCATAACAATTAACCATAAAGTATAAATAAAAAATATTACAATTCTTAATAAACAATCGTCAGGTAACATTTTCAAATTATTTGTCTTCCCCAACTACTCTTATTAAAAGTACCTTTTCATAAATCTCTAATTAAATTAACCTATTTGAATTTTTTTTTCGTAATATGGTGGTTGATATATGCAACCATGCACGCATTAAAAAAATGCCAAATAAATGATGGTTATTAAGTAAAACCTATCACTTATTAGCATACCATTTCAAATTCCTAACAAAAATTAAAAAACAATCGTCATCATTTATAAAATATAATTATCACTAAAAGTAAAGGACGCGACAAATAAATAATCCATGAAACCCTCTCTATACAAAATGTCTGAAAACTGAACTCCACATCTCTACTTCCATTTAAACTTCTCATAGTCAACTGCAAACTTTTGTTCTTCACCAAAATCATACACAAGCACAAGAGAACTTTCGATTCATCATTTGGGAAAAAATCGAATGATGAACTCCCTTCACCAACAAGCATTGAAGGGCTCGTCCACGCAACCTACAAGTTCCTTCATATAGTCTAGGTTTACCCTGTTAAAAACAGTTGACACTCAAGAGGGGGTGAATTGGGTGTAAGATAAAAACTTAATAACTTTGAAAATATTTCCGTATCTTAGTGAAATCAATAAGTATGAAAGTGATGAATGATAAATCCATAGTCAGTTATTAAAATCATATATGTTGGAAATATAAGAGCTTAAGGAAGAAAAGATGCAAACTGTGTTTTGTCCTGGTTCAGTCCAATCCACGATGACTTACTTCCAATCCCTATGCTCCTCCTGAGATTTCAATCCACTATCTCTCTCACGTTTAACCGAGTACTTGAGAACCTCTACAATCCCATAAGTTTGATCCGGGAACTTGTGAAACCACTTATAATCTTTTCATAGAGATAACAACTCCCCCTTACACACTGTAAGGTTATAATCTCTCTTGATAACAAATGTTTACAATCAATCTTCTCTCTCAGAAGTGAATAATGATAATCACTGAAGCACAATACAAATAATGTCTCTCTTAAAGTAAATATTATAAGAACGAAGAAAACAGAGACTATATGAGATGAACGTTGGAGTTAGAGTGTTGGCATTTCGACGATGTATGCATTGGCTCTCTATACTTTCTATTTTGAATGATCTTCTATTTATAGTTGATGAAGAGTATTTGGTCGTTGAGCTTTTTCTTCTTCCCGTTGAAAATATGACCGTTAGAAGTTCGTTGGATGTAGCTGTTGAAGCTTTTGACACAGTTGCTTTTGGGTCATTGAGCTCTAATCTAGGTTTAATCACCTATAATCCTCATATAAACTTATTTAGTAATGATTAGGAATGATTAGAAGTAATATAATCAAGGTTAATAAGAGTTTGGAAGGATATCAAAAAATCTGAGACGATGATTAAAAAATTGATGAACAATCACTCGAGTGTGACTTAGGATCACTCAAGTGATTCCTTAACACTTGAGTACACTTTTTGATCACTTGTAAATTCCCTACAAGTGATCACAGATCACTCAAGTGCACTTTCAGATCACTTGCAGATGCTTGCAAGTGATCACGGATTACTCAAGTGATTTCCTCAATCGCTTGAGTAACACCACTACAAAAGAGATATTTAACGGCGCTCCTTTTTTTATGCTTCTTTGAAAAAGCGCCGTAGATAATATCTTTTTTTTAAGAAAAAAAAGTTTAGAAGCTACGACGCTTCCTAATATAAGTGCCAAAACTTAGTATTAGACTTGTGCGGCACTTTCTTAAACAAGTGCTGCACAAAACATATATTTATAAAAAAAAATGAAAGTCCAAGCTTCGGCACTTTTTTGAAAATTGCCATAACTGGAATAATTTTTTAGCATTTTTTTATTTGAAATACTCCTTATCCAGCTCTTAATTTTTAAGTGCTGGATAAGGTTGGGAGTAAGTCAAAAAAATTAAATGAAGCTGACATTTATTATAATGTATTATTATTTAAAATCTCGTGTTGTAGTAAGTCAAAAGAATCTTAGTAGAATCGAGAAAATAAGCCTTCAATTAAAATTTATATAAAGAATACTCTTTCTCAGTGATTCCTTTATTATTAAGCATTAATTATTCTCTATATTCGTCTTATTTTGAAAAAAAAGGTGGTATCTTAAAACAATGTTTTGGAGGTCTTTATCTTTGTTTTTTAAAAATTTTATCTAAAAATTAAAAAAATAATAGCACCTTGGCTGCAAGCGCCGGCCAAGGTAGAACCTTGGCCGGCTCTTTCATGAGTAGTGCCAGCTAATGCCATATTGGCCAGCACTTTCATTATAACTGGGAAAATGGGCCAACCCATTTAAGCTCGAGTCCAAAAAAAGTACCAAAATTGGGGGCCTGGCCTGTTTAGGTTAAGCCCGTGGGCTTTAGGCCCGTTTAGCTTTTTTTTTTGCCTTGACTTTTTTTGTTTCTTATTCTCCTAAAGACTAAAATACCTTATTTAAAACATAAATATAATCAAAAATAATTTAAAACATAAATATTATCCAAGTTTAATAGAACACAAACTCTAAGACTTAAGTCCAAACAATAATTAATGTCCTCAACCAATCAAACAAATCCACAACCACAATCAAACAAGCCTACAATCTTCAAATGTCAGTAATAATAGAACACCTGATTTGGATTTTGGTGTACACATACAAAAAAAGAAAAAATAAAATCAAATAAGAGAAGCTTCAAATGAGGTCTGAGTCAGTGTGAGAGCGTCTCTAATTTGAGGGTTAGATTATGTTAACTCTATCCCCTGACTAGTGTTTACTGCCCATTGCCCTTTGCCCTGTTTAAAAAAAAAGTTGAACCAGCCTAAAAGAGCCAACCCTGTTAGGCCTACCTCCTTCTGGAAGCTCTAAATTATAAGCCTAGCCTGTGATGGACTCGGGCCTCGGGCCGGCCCGATTTCCCGAGTATAGCTTTCATGAGATGCGCCAGCTAAGGCCATGTACCAATACATCCACGTGGGTGCCTTGAATTATTTAAGGCACCAACATGGTAACTTGGGCACCATATGGTGCCTTGAAATATACAAGCTACATGTGGTGTCTTGAATATATGTAAGGTTATTTTTGTATCTGGTGTTTGCTTTTTGAAAAAAAAAATTAGGAAGCTATGATGCTTAAACAAAAAATGTCGTAGCTTCTGTACAAGGTGGTATTTAATTTTTATCTCCTGCCATTTTCATTTTCATTTTTATCTTTCCATGCTCTCTCTTGCTCCTCCATTTCCCAGAACTCCATTGCAATACAAAGTTTCCTCTTCCATTTTTTTTTCTTGTCTCAGCCTCCTTCAGAATCTCCCTAGCATGTAAGTGTTTTTTTCCTCAACATTTGGTTCACGTTTTCTTTTTTAGTTAAAATCTGTTATGAGTCTTATATGTGTGCTCATAGTTTTTTTTTTTCAGGTATTTATTTGAAGTGTCAACTTTGTCTTCTTGAACTCCTATACATTGAAAGGTTTTTAATTTTTGAGATTACAAATATAATAATACTTAGTTTAATTCGTTCTGTGTATGATTTTTATATAGTATTGTGAAGATCAATATTGTGCCCAATTAACTGACCAACAAGTGGATGAAATCATTGAAGAATAGTGTGAATATATGGTCAGTCAATTAGTTAATATTTAGGTACATATATTAGATTGTTTCTTTGCCTATTCTCATGCTGTTTATTTTCTTAAAATTAGTTGTACAATTACATTAATTGTAAATACTGATTTTATGAATTAGTTATGTGTTATTTCATTCTGATTTGGTTTACTTTTTTCCTATTCGTATTGTAAATTACTGTGGCTTTTAATTGGCTTGGTTTAAGGAAACAATTACATAAAATAAAAAAAATTATTACCTATTATGGTGCTTCTCGTAGAAGGTATATACCTCCTACAGCACTTCTCCTCAGAAGCGCCGTAGGAGGAGGGATTTTTTAAAAAAAAAATAACACAAGCTGCGGTGCTTTCAAAAATTCAAGAAGCGTTGTAGCTTACTTTTACGACGTTGGAAACTATGACGCTTGGAAAGCGCCATAGTATTCATAAAAATAAACGCTATTTATTATATTTTTTGTAGTAGTGTGATCATTATATCGCTTGAGTGATTTAGTCTTTGTTAAGCATATTACTCTCAAATTGCTTGCAAGTCACTTGCAAGTGATAGCCATCACTCGAGTAATTCCCATATCACTCGAGTGTCCTTTTTCTTCTCAGAATATAGATAGTTTGGCACAGAGGTCAACTTCCAGTTGGCATAACTCTTCGAATATAACTTTAAATTTGGTAAATGATCTTTACCCAGAAAGCTCTTTAAGTCTACTATTCATAGAACTAGAATCAATCCTAAATACATTGTATTCTAAAAGTTCTAATCCAATTTGTAACATTTTGTCTAGAACTCAGTGTTGATTTTGAGCACCAAATTTTGAAGTTCATGCCTTTTTCATCTGCCAATATTTGAGTATGAAATTGATGTCGTTAAAATGCCTTTTGAGTCTAGTTTTATATACAATATGTTTCAGTCCAAAACTCATTGTCTTCCAAAAGTTATGATCCGATGAATGACTGCTGTTCTTGATGGCCGATGCTTAGTGATAGCGTCTCTGGCTCTCTACGTCTCCATCTCACATCTGCCATCCACGACTTTGTGTCTCCATGACTCCATTGACGTTCTCACTTCTAAGCCTCTGTGAGTCTGTTGTGACTGTCTCACTCTCAGGTATGATAATATATTATCTATTAATCTTCTAATCTTTGTCTTGCTCAGTTGCTCTGATCTATTTATCTTTTACTTTATTTAATCTTCTTATTCTATTATCTATTAATCTTCTGATTTTTGTGCTGCAATAATTTTTTTTCTTGGGCTATTTTGTTGTTCCAGAGTTGTTATTCTTTTTTAGTAACTAGTATATACTTCTCTAGTGCAAAGACACTTGTTCCAAAGGTCTTAGGGTGTGTTTGGATTGACGATTGGATAAGTGACTTATTTTTACTTAAACTTATGAAATCTTAAAATTAGAAAAAAGTTAGATTGGGTAAAATGATGAGTTTTTGGATTGGCGATTGGATAAGTAACTTATGTAAAAGTGAATAATGTTTGGTTTGGTTTTTGCATAAGTGGCTTTTGTATTATTTAAGAGAAAAAATTGTAAACATTATGAAAAATGAAAAAATGGAGGGATAATTGTGAAAAAAGACCTCATTTGTAACTTAATTGCCAAATAGGACCTGAGAAAATATCTACACACGAAAGGATTTTTTCACAATTTTCTCAAAAATTAACTTTGAAAATTTGGCAATTGTACAATTTTAAATAAAATGATATCAAACTCTAATTTAAATTAGTACACTCCAAAAGTCTTTTCTATGGTGCACCTCAAGCTTAAATTTTATAAATTATATCAAACTCTAATTTAAATATTAAATAATAACTCATATTTTCACATAGCTCAAAATCTAACAAAATAAACTGATTAGAACCTCAATAATACCTCCAATAATCCAAATAAATTATTTAAACTAAATTTAATGGGTAAAAACACTATATAGAAACTAATTTATGACATATTTATAAAAAAATTGATTATAAAATAATAAATCTAAACTGATTAAAATTAATTATTAATTATTCTCTACATTTCTATAATCATATATTAACAAAACTCAAAACTTGCCTAAATTTTTATGCCAAAGTATTCTCTAATTAGCAGAAGATTACTATCTAAAGAAAGAGAAAATTATTTAGAATATTTTTTATAAAAGAAATTTTGTGATTAGAAGTGATTTTGAGTATCTCATTGATCCCCAAAAATATGAAAATACTCCTATCAATATTATTTTATACACACACGCACATGAGCTCCAATAAGCTCCATTTTGAGGTTTATGACTTTTTCCAACTTTTACCTTTTTTTACCTTAAATCCAATCACTCAACCAAATATCCATTTTGGCTAAAACACTGTTCAAGTTCGTTTTTGTCCAATGTTCAAGTTTGTTTTGTCCAGCAAACATCAAAACAAACACCCTCTTATTCTTGTCTGATGTTGTGATGCAAAAAGAAATTTTTTTAAAAAAGGCTAATTTGTTTTTATGGTGATATTTGATCTATTAACAATTCTGGTTTTTTGATATGTCAATTCTGATTTTTTTAAATACCTGTTAATTTGTTCCAGAGTGTTTTTTTTTTTGTTTATTTTAGTTTGCTTCATAATTTGACTTTTTGGACTTAGTGTTTAATTTGTGTGTTTTTTAAACATGGATAATGTTTAATGTTTTAACTTAGTTCTGATAATATTTATATTTCAAAGTAGGTATTTTAATCATCAAATATATAAAAAGTGAAAAGATGGGAAATAGGCCTAAGCTTGCAGGCCGGCCTATGGCCGTTAATTACATGGGCCGGGCCTCAAAATGAGGCCACGTTTTTGCGCTCAGGCATAAATGAATGGCTGGCCCATTTAGGCCCGAGACCATGACAAGCCGGCCAATTTTCCCGACTCTACACGTATGCAAGATGAATTGCATTTTGTTTCCAACTATTTCTTATTTTTTTTATTATGAATATTAGAAATAGAAATAAATGATTTTTACCATTACACTATTCATATGTAAGATGAGCTATAATTTGTTGTTAGCTATTTCCTTTCTATTTTGGTTTTTACAAATATTTAAATTTTAAGAATCTGGAGGATGACTTTTAAGGATTGACTAATGCTCCTTGGTGATTTAGTACATTGATACTTTCTCTGATGTCTTCCTAAACTGGGATCTTCTCATGTTGGATAAAAGTTATGTAATCAAAGATATTAGTGTGTGTTCGGCTACAAAAAAAAAAAAAGCACTTTTCAAGTGAAACCATGGTTTTGACTAAAAGTATCCGAACATTGAAAAATTCTGAACAATCCCGTTTCATACCCAAACCATGGTTTTGTCTTCCAAAACCATGGTTTGGAGACAATCCCTTTTTTTTCAATTGTTGCTGTCTTTTTCTCTCTCCTCTGCGTTATCATTCTCTCTCTCTCTCTCTCGTCATGGTCTTCAATTTCTTTCCGTTGCTTCCTTCCTTTCTCCATTTCGTAGCTTTCTTCTCTCTCGTCGTCGTCTTCGAAGAGGTGCTCGGTGGTGGTGATCAATCGGGGACTGGAAATGGAGAATGTCGACTGCACAGCGTCATTCTTCCACACCACCGTCTCTTTCAAGCTCCACCACCTTCCACCGTCTTCACTAACACCACACTTCCATTTCCTTCTCACCTTGCTGCTGACACAAACAACACTCCCCCCACCATACTTGACCGCGACACTGCCTAGAACTCCGACCCCCACTTCCTGCAACAAAGGTTTTATTTATTTTCTTGCGAAGTTGATTTTACCAGCGAGCTTTTTTCTCATAGTTTCAGCGTCTTTTTTTACTAGAACACCACATCATCCTCATCCATTGGCATTCTTTGTGAGTTCCAGCAGCATTTGCAATTCTTCGATGGTGTTTTACATTTTCCGGCAAGCATGAGTTTTCCGGCCCCCATTTTCCGGCGAAGTCATATATATTAATCAATATATGTATTTTTTTTATATTTTTTAATGTTACTTAAATGACTAATCTTATAATTTTAAACTTTTCAGAAAAATATATATCATTTTTTGTATTTATTATGAAATTTTATTTTAAATAATACATAAAATAAAATCTTATCCTTTATATGTAATTATCGTAAAAGTTAATGTCCTTTTTAGTAATTTGACCATGAAAAAAAGCTATTCTGATTATAATACCCAGACACTTTCATTTTATCAAGATCACTTTTTCCCATAATCTATTCTCCAAAAGTTATTTTCCATTTTTTCTTCAGAAGCTATTCTCCAAAAGCTAATAAGAATACACCCTTAGACACAAATAATGAATTAGTTATACAAAACAACAAATCCTGTGTCAAACTCTCTTTTCATATGACTATCATGAATTGGTGCGATAGAAATATTCGGTATATTATTGAATCAATGTGGTAATGTAAAAGGATATCTGATCTCACTAATTTTAAAAGATGGCGTTGAGAAGTAAAGTGAAAATTTCGCGTAGACAATAGGAAGGGATCACAATGTTAATTAAAACATTTTAATGAAATGTAAAAAACCCCATTGTATTATGAAATGTTGATGAAGACTGGGGGATATTTATTCTTGTACAATGCATTTTGTTTTTCCAATTCACACAGTTGTTTTGGTTTAATTGTAAAGCCAATCTCAAACGTAAGTGACATCATAATTCACAAAAAATATATTCATGGTTAGGAAATTAATCTTGGGAAAATTCCAAATAAATACCATTTGAAAATGTAAAGCCCTAAAAAGTCTATTAACACTTTAAAAAGACTTAGAGGTACCAAGTACCAAATTCTGTTTTTCAAGTTTTGACACATTTATCATTGTACTCCTCAAATTTTTTTTAAAATAATAGTGGTGCCCCCGTCGGAGCACCACCAACGGCCGGCCGCCGCCGCCTCGGCAGCCGACCGACCGGGACCCCCGACGGCCGGAGCTCCGGTCGCCGGCGAGAGGAGCTCTGGCCGGTGGAAACTTTTTTGGTGGGGAGGGTTTTTTTTTTGAAAAAAATTTGTAGAGAAATGGCGTTCCCACCCCTTTAGAAAAGAAGCATGGTGATCACTGGGTCACCAAAGCTTCTTTGATATATATATGCATTATTAAATATGTATAATATAATTAAACATGTAGTAGCTTTGACAAAGTTAGTAATGACGTTGACAAATTTAATAATGGAAATAACAAAATTTGTAATGGTATTGACAAAACTGTTTGTTGATGAACCTTGACTTGCATGTTTTCATCAGCATTTTTGCATAAAACATTTTTGTCAAAACCATTACGATTCTTGTCAATCTCATTACTAAACTTGTCAATCTTATTATTGAATTTGTTAACGTCATTACTAAGAGCCTTGACAACGTAGTGGGCCTTGACTCTCCCTATAACACCCTTACCTTTATGATCATCTGATGAGTTTAAATGCATAACAAGTTAAACCGTTAAGCTAAGAATTTAGCCCTAGAACAAATATACTTTAGAAAATACTTATAAATTCCAGCTTCTAATCAGGGTTTGAACCTATAATTAAATGGGGTTTCCTATTTCAAAATGGTTTCATAAAGGTTCTCAATTCTATCATAACTCATCAGTTCTTAATTCCTTTTATTAGAGTATTCAAGCATCTCTTCACTTATTGCTCTTTATGCCATCATTTGGTTATGGGGCCTTTTAGTGTATAGATGTCCTAATCCAGTTCCTTTATCATAACAACATACATTCTAGCTACCATGTGATTATACGGCTATTTCTGCTATTGCTACTATTAATACTCACTAATATAAAATAGGCTTTTTAAACCACCTTATTTAGATTAGTTATAGAGAATAAGGTCTAAAAAGTGTGACCAGTGGCATTTTCATAAATATCATGAGCTTCTAAGACCAGTTCAATTAAGATAAGGTCTAAAAGATATTTTTTAGACCTGATTTCTAGTCAACCGATCTAAAAATTATAACAATAATTTAAAAATTCATATATATAATATAATTTTTAAACCGATTATCTATATATCAGTTCTAAAATATATTTTTTTGTATTACAAATAATAAAAAATAAAATATTTATTACTACCTTCTGTCCTAATTATAAGACAAAGTTGATTTTTTTTGGAGAAATTAAGGAAGCTAAATAAGTTACTTAATCATATCATATATTATGTATCTTTAGATTATATATTAGTTTATTAGTTAAACTAATTAATTTAAAAAAAATTAAAAATATAAACACTCTAAAATAATTTAATTAATATATTTAATTTCTAAAAAAAAAATCAATTCTACCTTATAATAATGCTTTCAGTACTTTTTAAAAGTAATCCTCAATATAATCGGTCTAAAAGAACCTGAATCCTAACATTTTATCACTTTTCTTTACACCCGCCGTGACCTCATCCCTTTTCTTCATCTCCGCAACCTCAGCTAGCTCTCACCTTCGCCGCGCCTCGATGCTCTGCTCCCCCCCGCGCCTCGCTCCTCCACCTCGAAGCCAAAACGCAGTGTATTGTAGATGTTAGAAAACTATAAAAAAAGGTCTTCGTTCAAACAGGCACCTCAAACCATTTTCTTCCTCTTCCCTCTCCATTGTAACCCTTATTTGATTTAATTGGTGCTGTGAGATCACTGGCGCTACTAGATACTTCTCTGGATGACATTTCTATATTGCTATTTCTTTTAAAACTTTTTTTCTTCATGGAATTCATCATCGGAGCTTCCCGAGATTTCAATCTTGTTGGTGAATCCGTCCAGGGATTCTTTGTCGGAGCTTCCCGAGTCCTAGATCTCAAGCAAGGCGGTAATAGATACATGTGTGTCTTCCGCTTTCGCAATCTCTTTTATATGCTTTCATTATTGATAGTTGAAATCGTAATACGAGATTTGTTTGGGGTGTATTTTTTCTTTCTCACAAACAAATGATAAAGATCATTACTTCATCCTCTTTCGGTTATAATATAGTTCCACTAATTGCATCAATAAAAAATATATTTGGATTTTGTATTTGTCTATCGTGATGCTTGAAGTATCGCCTTCCTGGGTTGTAGTGCTTCATATCTTATCTTTATTGTTCTTTATCTTAAAAGTTAGATCTGTTTTGGATTTCTGTGTTGTTGGTCTGCGCCTAGGATGATCTCATGTTCTTATCGTTGAGCTTAAATTGTGTTTAATTTCTGAAGCACCACCCACTATTTACTATATTTCCTGTTAATAATCTTTACACTTTACTCCTGGCCAATGAAGATGACGCTGATATATACAAATTCAATATATCTTGGAGTCAGTATATACGAATGCAAAGAAGAGTAGGGCAAATTAGGAGGCATTTTGAAGTGCATTATCCTCCCAAGCGATTTGATGTGTTTCATATGACCATGCATTCTGTATGGCTGAGGAGATTGAACATTTGAGTTTGCCATCATCAATAACTATATCATTTTTTGAATTCTATTGTTGTGTTGTTATATGCCTGTGGCAGGGAAAAATGGTTTTCTAGCGGTTCTTAAGGCCATTAGGCAAAGTGCAATCTTGTTCAATCTTCAGCGATAGTTGGTTGGGATTTTTAAGGAAGCTAGGATGTATATGAATGAAGTTTTTATATCATCATTCTTTTTGGGTAAAAAATGGAGTAAAAACCTTGTCTAAAAGTCAGACTATAAATGAGTACTTAGTTAGTAACATCTATAAACTATAAGGGCCCACCCTCCTATATTTTGATGCATGGGCATGGCTTGGACGTAGAGTTAGTAATTGATGAAGTTATTAGCTTAATTAATTTGACAATGGCCTTTGTTTTAAATTGTGGTATTGATCACTCTTGATCTCAAATGTCCATATCTCGTCTGAAACAAACTTTGCCCTCATGTTTCCAGACGCCTCTTCTCTTTTTAGGCAGAACTTCAAAAATATTCTCAACATTTTCCTTTTTCTTTCAAATCTGTCAGATACTTCATCTTAGCAATCTATATGCCGTCCATTTATGTCAAAATCTGTTTTTTGTGGGTGACAGCAATTACTGGGTCATGGTGAGAGAATTGGTTATGTGAACATTGGACTTAAAGAAGATGAGATAGGATGTTACATTGGGAAATTTAAGCTTTCCAAGTTCAATGAGACTTCAAAATGTCAAGTTGACAACAAGTGCAGCATTTGTCAAGTGAGCTTATTAGAATCAAGTTTTCAGGCATCTAACAATGACACCTCCTAGTTATCCTCAAGTAGAAGCACCCATTGTTAGTAATCCTACCTTTTGGGAGAGAGTAGGGCACAAACCATTTGGAATTGATACCTTACTTTTGGCATTCTATTATTAGCTAGTACCATTACCTCTTGTGATAACCGATATTGTCAGTTAGTTGCTTGGACTAACATCTCTAGTTTCTGCAGAAAACATATCAACGATATTTGGCTGCAAAAGGGCTACAGAAGCAGTCTTGGAGATATCACAGAAGATATAATACTTGGTTTCAGCGAGCATGAAGAGCCAAAAGTTACTACAGATATGAGAAAGGAACATATGTATGCTTTGATTTCCATTTTGCAAACGATGAACTGCAACATGGGTGGTATGTTGAGTATATCTTCGATTTTTTCATTTGCAGTCACAATTATTTCCCTTTATAAATTAGACTGGTGCCACTATTTAGAAAGATGGAAGATCACTACAGTTTTTGTCTAGATGTTATTTATCTTTTCTTAATGTAATTTGGGGTTGAGTTAGGTATAATTTCTTGCGCTCTTTAATCATTTGATTAATTTCTTCTCCAGTAGAAGTGTGAACAAAGTTCATGTATGCTTTTGCAGCTTCCCTTGAACGCCTGGATTCTTTCTTTCTTATGGAATTTTTGGTCAGCTGATTTTAAGGAGGAAGAAAAGAACAACTATTTGGAGTATGAATCCAATTGAAGTTCCAGGTCCTAGTGGGTAATGATTGTTAGCCCATTAGTCTAGTCTCAAATGATTATAAGATAAGATCTTATATATACATAATGTATGCTGTTATTTATTTCTTACAAAGGCAAAGAAATGCGTACTTTCTCAATGTTGAATTTTTTGTTGTTTTATTTGCTTTGCTTTGGAAATAAGGTGGTTCAAATACTGACTGAGAATTTATGTAATGATAAAAATTATAGGGCGTTTCTTTTGAATGGGAGTTGATTTTTAAATAACCTCCAATCCAAAAAATGGCCCTATTTGTTTTTTTTTTTAAAAAATACCACTTTTTAGACCCGTTGTGATTAAAACTGATCTAAAAGGTCCACTTTTTAGACCTGACTTAAAGTTAGATGAGGTTTAGAAAGTGTTACTTTCTAGACCTCATGTGATTAACCCATCTAAAATTTTAGACAGGTTCTGTTAGAGCAAGCGTTTCACCCAAGAGGGAGGTGAATTGGGTGATACTAAAATTTCGTTGCAAATATAAAAACTTGACGGTGAATATAAAGCAATAAAGAGTAAGGAGAAATATCACCGAAGTGTACATCGAGAGTTATACTGGTTCGGTCACAACCACTTTGACCTACGTCCAGTCCTCAGAGCTTCTCTGAGAGTTTCACTATAACTTCCAAGATTCAGTGGGTTCTTGGCACCTCAGTACAAGCAAGTTCCTTCACCTGGACACTCACTCCTCCTTACAGGTTGTAATCCAATCTCAACTCAAGGTTCCACAACCTTAAGTTACCTCAATAACAAATATTGAGTTTGAATAAAATATCTCTCACAGAGTGAATAAGAATCACTGAAGCATAGAATTACAAGTATAATGCAAAACAGAGTAATGAGCTTGATAATGCGTTAGTGTGTGTTCTCTTGTTCTATTTCTCTGTTTGGATGTTCCCATATATATAGGTGTGTTGGTAATGACCGTTGGAACATTTTCTTCTCGTCTGTTAGAGTGTACGCAGCCACTGTTGACTTTTCCAGTATTTGAAAAATATCCGTTTGCGGTAGGTGGCGGTAGGTGACATTTGAACGTTGCTTTTGACTTTCCTTATTTGGTAAGATCTCTTCATTGTTTATCTGTGGATATGCTAAGAATACTAATACAATGAAAGGTTAATCATATAGGAAACAAATTAATGAATGTTGGAATGAATTCTCAAAATCTGAACTTGCATACTCGAGTAGGTACTCGAGTATTCATTAAAGTTTACTCCAGTATATACTCGAGTATCATCGGGAAGACTTTGATAAATTGCAAGTCAATAAGCAAACATAACATTACTCGGGTAGCACATGAAGTAAACAAAATTCAAACCTTTAGAAATACCTGTTTACTCGGGTACTTACTCGAGTATGGCTCCCTTTTCTTCATAGGTTACTCGAATAGCAACTCGAGTAAACCTTCAAATGAACTTTAGATTACTCGATGCTTCACTCCAGTAATGTTGGCAGGATTTCAATGCCGAGAGCACTTTAAGTTTGATTACCTTGTTACTCGAGTCCTCACTCGAGTAAATATAAATTTTTATGCATAGCTTACTCGGGTAATGACTTGAAGTTTTACTTCTAAGTAATTCTGCATACTCGAGTTGTAACTGGAAGTGAAGGGTGAGAAAATCATTTCATGTTATTCGAGTAATACCTTCAGGTTTTGCTTACCACAGTGAGTTACTCGAGTAGCTCCTCGAGTAACGTTGGCAGGGTTGAAAATGCCGAGAGCAACACATTTCTTGAAACAGAGTAACTCGAGTACAGACTCGATTATCATTGGCAGGCCGAGAGTAACTGGAAGTCTTTTACATGGTTACTCGAGTAGCTACTCGAGTAACGTTGGCAGGCCGAGAGCAACTGCCAGTGAGTTACTTTGTTACTCGAGTAGCTACTCGAGTAACATTGGCATGCCAAGAGTAACTTGGAGTCATTTACCTTATTACTCAAGTACTTACTCGAGTATTGTTGGCTACTCGAGTAACGTTGGCAGGCCGAGAGCAACTGCCAGTGAGTTACCTTGTTACTCGAGTAGCTACTCGAGTAACATTGGCATGCCGAGAGTAACTTGGAGTCATTTACCTTATTACTCGAGTACTTACTCGAGTATCGTTGGCAGGTTACTTGAAGGTTGACCTGGTTACTTCAAGTTTCTGTCTCATTACTCGAGTAGCTACTCGAGTAACTCTTTAGAAAATTTGCCAACAATGAAGTTTCTCAGCTTTTTTTTCTTGGCCTTTCTTCATTACTTCAATGCTTACTTCAAGTGATGATTTTCCCTGTTTTTACTTTGTTCAAACTTATTTGTTTATCAAATCTTTTTATGCCATTCTTTGTTATCATCAAAACATGAGATCTAACATTCTCCCCCTTTTTGATGATGACAAAACTTGGTGATTTTGAACAAGATTTTTTGAAATTAAGTTCTCAACTAAATACTTCTTGAATTCAATGATAATTTTGAAAACCTTGTTAAGTTTAGATTCAAAGTGTTTTTTTTTAAATCATAACATATACCTTGCATACATAACAAACTCATTAGTCCCACAATGTATTATAATTTAAAAGCTAAAATGGACTTGAAATAAATTCATAACTTAAATAAACTTGTATTAAACTTAAAATTACATTACAAGATGAAAAGTTATAGATTGAAAAGCTCCCTAAATCCCATATATACCCAAAATACCCAAAATGACTCAGAAACTTCCACAAAATCACTCTCAAGTTCTTCTCTCCCTTTTTGTCTTAATCATTCAAGAGGAGGATTGAAAGGCTTGACCATGGAGATAGGCTTCACTGGAAGAACCAAAGAACCATCTGAACTAGAAGAATCAAAAGAACTAGAAGATTCTGGTTCAGGAAGATTTATTGGAGGGATATGGATGTCATGTCTGGGAGGAATAGGAGAAGGCTGGTAGATGATCATAGTGGTAGTCTCAACCTCTGGAGTATGATGATCAAAGGATGAGGGAGATATTTCCTCTGTATGGGTAGGAGATGGAATAGGTTTAGGAGAGAGTTCAGGCTGAGGTTTGGGTGGTGAATCATCAATGATGATATGGATGGTCTCATTGGTTTCGGGGTTATCCACTGAGCATAGGATATCTTTGGGTCTTGGCTCAGGTGGACTAGAAACTGGAGGAATGAGTGGCTCAACCTCAGAGTGATGAAGGTCAGATGGGATATTCTCTGGAGGTGGTGGTATATGCTCTGGAGATGAAGAAGTCTCATGTGCAGAGGATGATGGACCGGCAGAAGGTCTGGGACCCAAGGAATCCAATCATGCCAGAATCAATTTCAAGGTCTCACCCTGGGCACGTTGCTCAGCTAGCAACTCTTCATGCCTCTTATCCATCTTCTCTACCAACTTAGCCATCTTTCCATTCATGTGAGTTATCAACTCAGCATTTGTGTTGGCAATGTCCACATGGAATCCTCTCAGCATATTTTCCATGAAGTGCTGAAGTGTGGCATTGAGGAAAGAGGATGATGATGTAGTGGCAGCTGGAGCTGACGACTGAGTGTCATCCATCTTGCTAGTCTCAGTCTCAGTCTTCTTCTTCTTAGATCCCGATTCCAGAGGACTTTTGAGAGGAATATCAATATTGAGCTTGCCAATTTGATTTCTCCCAACCGAAGTCAATCTCTCAATATGCTCTTTGTTCTCCAGATACCATATCTTATTCTCCTTCAGAATGAGTGAAACAATATGAGGATATGGCATAGGTGTGGTAGCTTTCCCGTCTACTCTGTACCTCTTCATTTCAGAAAAGATATACTCCCCAAATCTTTCTGTTCCTTCAGGAGTAAGGAAGCAAACCATCTAAAGTCCCTATCAGAGAAGTGGGTGTAATTGTTGGCTTTATTCACAAGGGATCTAGAGTATATATACCATAGAACCCTGTGATGATCACACATATCACTAGGTTTGAAATTCAATGGGCCTACAAGCTCACCAGGTTTAAGAACAGAGAATATTTGGTTTGAATCAAGTTTGGAGTAAATGTCATCAGGTGGGTTCTCTATTCCTAACCACAGATTAATTCTAGAGGGTGAGATAAGTATCTTTTGGCCTCTAACAGTGGTAGACATCTCTTCCTCTACAGAATTTCTATTGGGTTCATCTAGAATCTCAAGATTGCAGTAAAAATGTGTGACTACTTTGGTGCAAAAAGGAAGTCTAATAGAAAGCCAAGGTATAAATGGTTCTAGAAAAGGACTAAGATCATGCTTCAATACCTCCTGAAGTAATTTGAGGTCCACATAGTGTGTCTTGCATACTTTTCTCCTGGAGAATTGAGTGAGGTACTTTGGGGACTTCTCTAGCTTGTTGACATTAAACCCCTTTTGAGGTTTGGTGATCTCCTCTTCTGACAGTTCTAATTTCTTTGAAGACTGCCCCTTCTCAAGCTGATCTAGAATGCCAGTCACTGCCTTAGCCACATTTACATCATATTTGGGCTTTTTAGGGGGTTTTGGGGAGAAAGAGGGAGTTGAGGAATCAGAAGGTGGAGGAGAGGGAGACTGGACACTTTTGCCTCTCCCAGTAGAGGTGCTCTTCTTGGATTGAGCCCTTGTAACAACTGGCTCTTTGATAACAACACCTTTCGGTTTTGGTTTTGGTTGTGGTTTGGGTTGCACTTTGGCTTTGGATCTAGGAGTGAGTTTTCTTCTCTTTCTAGGAGGAGAAGAAAGAGGATCAGTGAGTTGAGGAGATCCAGAAGATTCTGTAGTACATGAATCTTTGATAAACTTTGATAAACTGCAAGTCAATAAGCAAACATAACATTACTCGGGTAGTACATGAAGTAAACAAAATTCAAACCTTTGGAAATACCTGTTTATTCGGGTACTTACTCGAGTATGGCTCCCTTTTCTTCATAGGTTACTTGAGTAGCAACTCGAGTGAACCTTTAAATCAACTTTAGATTATTCGATGCTTCACTCCAGTAATGTTGGTAGGATTTCAATGCCGAGAGCACTTCAAGTTTGATTACCTTGTTACTTGAGTCCTCACTCGAATAAACATAAATTTTTATGCATAGCTTACTCAGGTAATGACTTGAAGTTTTACTTCTAAGTAATTCTGCATACTCGAGTTGTAACTGGAAGTGAAGGGTGAGAAAATCATTTCATGTTATTCGAGTAATACCTTCAGGTTTTGCTTACCACAGTGAGTTACTCGAGTAGCTCCTCGAGTAACGTTGGCAGAGTTGAAAATGCCGAGAGCAACACATTTCTTGAAACAGAGTAACTCGAGTACAGACTCGAGTATCATTGGCAGGCCGAGAGTAACTGGAAATCTTTTACATGGTTACTCGAGTAGCTACTCGAGTAACGTTGGCAGGCCGAGAGCAACTGCCAGTGAGTTACCTTGTTACTCGAGTAACATTGGCAGGCCGAGAGCAACTTGGAGTCATTTACCTTATTACTCGAGTACTTACTCGAGTATCATTGGCAGGTTACTTGAAGGTTGACCTAGTTACTTCAAGTTTCTGTCTCATTACTCGAGTAGCTACTCGAGTAAGTCTTTAGAAAATTTGCCAACAATGAAGTTTCTCAGCTTTTTTTCTTGGCCTTTCTTTATTACTTCAATGCTTACTTCAAGTGATGATTTTCCCTGTTTTTACTTTGTTCAAACTTATTTGTTTATCTAATCTTTTTATGCCATTCTTTGTTATCATCAAAACATGAGATCTAACAGGTTCTTGTCACATGAGGTCTAAAATGTAACACTTTCTACACCTCATTTGGGACCTGGTCTAAAAATTGACTTTTTAGACCAGTTCTACAATGGTCTAAAAAGTGTCTCACTTTTTAAATCGCCTGTATCTAGACCGATTCCAGATGAGGTCTAAAAAGTCATTTTTACCCGGTCTAAAAAGTAATTTTTGCATTAGTGACTGTAGTTATGTTCTCAAGTCATAAACGATATACACAAAATCAAATATAGATAGCCAATAGGACTTTCAATCTTGACCTCAATCCTATACTCGTCTGCGACTATCTTCTTGCCCCTCGAGCCGCTTGCCCTTGTTGTAGGTTAGTTTTTGAAAGGGGTGAGATTTCAAAGAAGCTCAGTAGTAACAGATATTCAATCACATATATACAAGAACACAGAGCATGCCACACAGTCGTCATATAACTCAGAAATAGCAATCAACATTCAAAACACATCATGCAGCATATCACATTACCATAGTGCTAGGATATAAATCACTTGGCCCTGAGTGTTCACTCGCGCAATAGGCCCCGGGCGACTACCTCAAAAACTGTGAATGCTTCCAACATTCATGATGAAACCACAAAAATGCAACATATGTTATAACATATGAAAGAAAGAGTTACTACCTAGTTGCTTTCCTTGAAGGGTGTCTAACTGTTTCTCCAAGCTTAGGCAGGTCTTAGATCCCAGACAGCTATCAGGTCCTATAATGTAGAGTTGACAAACATTGGGTCATTACTCAGTTTTGAGTTATCAATATAATGAACTATATACTGCTTTTGACTCGTATTTAACCTTGTCCTTAATTTAGTCATGTTGGTTATCTATAAGACTCCTGTATTCTACCGCACAGTGTCTATTCTAAGACACATTATGTGTCTCTTAACTCCTAGGGCTTGGGTGTTCAAGGTGACCCCATAGCTCCTTAGGCTATCTCTCTATTTCCTATTATCTTTCTTATCTTAACTTAAGTCAAATTTTGCAAATTCGCAAGTAAAACCTAATCTGCCAGTTTTGATTAGTCAAATTTGAAAAATCATAATTTAATCTACAAAATTCCAAATGGAGTGGTTCAAAGTCATATTTGAAGCTCTCTAAGTCCTGCAAAAACAGAAAATATTACCCAATGCCAGTTGTAACTACAGAAATACAAAATTCCATAAATTGCCACATTATTCCAGAATCCAATCCAGTTTCAAACCTCAAACTTTAACAATTAATATCTCCCAAAGTACAGACCCAAATTGAACATATTATATATCAACTTAAAGCTTATAATGTCTATTGTTATTCTAGAAAATATCGCAATCATCAGACAACATTTGCCTAATCAAATTCATCCCATAAGCAATCTGGTTCCAGACTGGCAGAAATTAACCACAAGTACTTTAAATCCAAATTTTGTTTTTTCATTCCTATCGATTAAAATTTATAATCAGGGCCTATTCCTAAAAAATTTTTCATGTAGAACACAATGGAAGCCTTAAAAACACCAAAATCACACTTCTTCCCTTCCTACCAGATCTGGCTGAACAAACCCTTCAAACCACCACCAACCAAAATGCAAGTTTCACACTAATCTAGTCTTATATGCTTCTTAAATGACATATATAATCATATATGTAGATAAAACATCATGAAACCCTAAGAACCCCTCTAGGTCAAAAATTAGGGTAGCAAAGAAGACTCTACAAAACCCAACCAATTAACATAATATATATATATATCAAAGTGGAGCTCTTGCTTACCTCTTTCACTTCCTTTGGCTCTTTCTTTGGTTCTTGAACTTTGACTCTTACAAGATGACTTAAAACACCTCACCTTAAAATTCTAAAACCATAGAAATGAAGCTCTTATCAAGGGAAACAATGTTTTTGAAGAGTATTTAAGCCACAGAAGTGATCTAAAAGGTCAAATCTCAAGTAGAAACCCTTACCTTGAAGATGTCTTCCTTTCTCTTTCCTTGGAGCTAGCTTGGCTGGCTTTGCAAAGTGAGAGAGAGTGTAAGATGGTCTGAAATTCCACTTCCCTTTATCCATGTATGGGTCTCTTTAACCGTGTATGGTTTACTTAATCTAGCTAGACTTTTCCTTCTTTTTGCTTATTGCTTTTGGATCAAATTGTGCTGCCCAAATGGAGAAAATTTGTTGACCAAATTGTTCTCAAATTATTTCCTTTTAGTCAAACTTTCCAAGTTGGACAAAGTTGGCTTGTTGACCTTTCTTACTCTCTTCCTTCCTTTTCCCTTTGACTTGTCAATGCCTATGGGTTAATTTAAGTTCTATTTCCTCCTTTGTGGATCTTGACCAAAATGCCTCTCTTAAATAGAAAGAAGAATATTGATCAATTCTCTCTTCTTGCTTCCTATGTGTTGTAGCCACAATTGTTGATTTTTCAAATGGAAAAAGGTGAAGAAGTGAATTAATTAAATTCTCCTTCCTTCTTCCTCTTCTTGGACGTTTTTGATCAAGGGAAAAGAAAGGGAAATTAATTTAATCTTCTTCATCATTACCTTTGCTTTTCAAGGGCAAATCCTAGCCTTTCATTTTGTCTTCCAATTTGACCTCAAAATCAAGTGGCAATTGTCTCTTTTGCCCTTGATTATGGCAATATGAATTCTTGTACCATTAATTCTTTCAACTCTCTTAATTCTTTCTAGACACCATTTCCCTTTTCTTTTGGATCTGAGTTATGTTTTATGTCATTCTAACACATCTTGAAGAAATCGGGTATTTTCTTTCAACTAATTTGCACTGAAATTCATATTCTATTCTGAGTGCGGTTTCTACAATTCATTGTTTCTTATGCCTCCCTGAGACTCTTACTGAATTAGACTTATTAGTCTACCTTATTTAGGCTTATTCTCAGGCCTTTAGCCCTAAAATTCAGGATATTACACTCCCAAGTCCAATTGGTTGAACACAACAAGAGGCATCAAATTAATACGCACACCCAAGTCACATAGAGCTTTACCATTGAAGTTAGCCCTAATGTTACAAGGGATGTAGAAGCTTTCCAGATCCTTAAGCTTAGTAGGTAACTTCCTTTGAATGACTGTATTTTTTTAGTCAAAGCTATGATTTCAAATTCATTAAATCGCCGCTTCTTGGACAAGACATCTTTAAGGAATTTGGCATATTTAGGCATGCTTTCCAAAGCTTTGGCAAACAAAATGTTTACATCACTACAAAAAAAAGTATTTAGTAGCGGTTAAAAATGGTTATTAGTAGCGATTTTAACCGCTACAAACAACATAAACCGCTACTAAATCGTATGTTGCAAGCGGTTTTGTAGCAGTTATCCAAAACCGCTACTCAGGCAAAATAATCGTTAATTTTTTTGTAGCGGTTCAATCCCACCGCTACAACATCGCCATAAGCAATAATCGTTTTCTGTGATATTTGTAGCGGTTATATACCCGCTACAAATTTCAAAAAGAGATATTTTCAAGGCGGGAAAAGAAAAATGAAATTTTTTGCATTTTTGTAGCAGTTCATGAACCGCTACTAATATGAATTTGCTTTAATTAGTAGTGGTTATATAACCGTTACTAATTTCATCAAAATTCAAAATTGGCGCAAAAAAAATTAATTTCAGTTTGAAAAAGACGCGTTAATTAGTAGCGGTTTAGTAACCGCTACAAAAATTAAGCAAATTAAAAAAAATACAATCATTTGTTTCGGTTTTTTTGATATTAAATTAAATAGTTTATTTTTTTAGTAGTTTAGCTAATTTAATTAGCTTATTATTCAATAGTTTAGCTTATTTATAAATTAAAAGGAATAATTTAATTTAGTTGGATAAGTATAAAGATTGTATTGATAATATTATTAAGGATACATAGGTAACAATGAACTATTATGTTGTCTACTACAATGTGATTGTGTATGAAAAATAGATGAAAATGAGATAAAGCTCTGAAATATCTGAAAAAATAAATGGTGAAAATAAATTTTATGTGAAGGAAAGAAGTATTCGAATAAAAAATTTAAAAATTTGTTACCATATTTGATCGTATTGGTAAGCTTCTTAACTCATACAAAAAAATTTGTAAATGAGAGAAAATGAAAAAGGGGTAAGGTGAAAAGAAATGGGGGAGTGTTTGAAATGAGATGTGGTGGGAGTATTTATAGGGATCCGTGTAGCATTTGTAGCGGTTAATGTATCCATTTTGTAGCGGTTTTTAATTAGTAGCAGTTATTTTTATTTTTGTAGCGGTTACAAATATTATTTTATTTTTTTTAAATATTTTTTTTCAGTATTTTTTTTAAAGACAAAAATATAATTTGAATTTGATCACTCATCCTCACCATCCCTATAGAAATTGCGTGGAAAAATTATTGTTAGTGATGTATTATTTTGTTTTAAAAATTTAATTTAAATGATGTGGGCTTAAAAAAACGTACTGCAGTAGAGGTAAATTGTTATCGCCTTCAGGGAAGTAGTTTTCAAAATTCGCAGGCTGAATTGACTCATTCTTGTAAGTGATGTTATCGCCTTCACCCATGTCGTAAAGGTCTCATGGCTTTAAATGAACAACCATGTGCCAATCCCTGTGCCTCTCGTCCTCGACATAATAAACCTGCTGTGCCTTTGAAGCAAGAATATACGGCTCATCATCTTGAGAGATACCAGTATGAATTGGCCGTGAGAAATTGACTGATGTGATCCCTAAGTCGTCAGTTGTCAGTCCTTGAGAAGTAGTGGTATTTGCCGACAAACACTTAAACAGTGTCACGGTAAAACTGCCTTGAAATTAAGTTTGACCACATCAAGAAGCTTTCTATAGTAAGGGACGCCTCCGAACTGCATGTTGGTGTCACTGCTGCTCGCATAACTCCTTGTCCCAAATGTGTCATAAACGCCCGAATTTTGAGTTTGCAATCCTTGATCCCATGAAACCGTGCAAAACTTGAAACCATTGACATTGTATGCTGTAAACCTTTTTACATGATCAAGAGGGCCGATTGCTAGAGCTTTGAAATCTGGTGAGTGTGGGTTGTGGTCATTTAGTATTCTGCATGCAAACTAGCTCGGGAATTCTCTGTGGACCTTTTTGTCAACTTCTGAGGATGTTTGTGTACGGATCTTGAGTTGACGTTTAACATAACTTATGAATTCCCTGTAATTAATAATGGAAAGGTGATAGTGAAATGAAAGTGAAAAATGTTACGAAAGATATAGAATAATATGTGAGTGTACAATTCTTACTGTATGAAAGGTTCAACTTGAGTGTAATTAATCAAGACATGTCTATGTGCTTGCAACTTTTCAGTTGCCGTTCGTTTGAAGTTCTCAGTTCCTCTAACTGGTTTACCAACACGAGGGATAAATTCTCCTGATGTTGGCGCAGGTTCAGGACAATTGTCAACACGAGGTAGGTGGTTAAAAGCCATCTCAAGGTCATCAAAGTACCTTGAACAAAAATACAGCACCTTATCCCCTATATAGCGTTCAACTATAGAACCTTCTGGCCACGCCTTATTCCTTATGCATGATTTTAATTTCCCAAGAAACCTATGAAGTAAAGAAGAGAAAATTGATACTAAATGTTGAAAAGGACGGCTAACAGACATAAGAACTAACAATGAAGCACATATTTAAAATGAGTACCTCTCAATTGGATACATCCATCGATATTGTACTGGGCCAGCGAGCTTTGTTCCATGAACGAGGTGAACTATAAGGTGAACCATCATAGTAAAAAGGACAGAGGAAATATCATCTCCAAATGACAAAGTGTAAGAATGATTTTGGACTGCAGCTGATCGAGCTCTTCAACGATCAAAACCTTAGAGCACAACTTTCAAAAGAAAGAACAAAGTTCCACCAAAACGATGGACACATTGGGAGGAAGTGTATTCTTTATAGCCAGAGGGAGTAACTGTTGCATAAGAACATGTGAGTCATGACTCTTCAGGCCAGTAACCTTTCGAGCCTGCAAGTCAACACATCGAGAAATATTGCTTGAATACCTATCAGGAACTTTTAATTTCTTCAATATCACGAGGAAGACTTCCTTATTCGGTTTTGTGAGACTAAACTTTACCAGCTGAAATTTGTCATGCTCATCTGGCCAAGCGTCTTCACGAACTCCCATGGCGCGTAAATCTTTCCTCGCTTGAAGGTGATCTTTTGTCTTGTCGGGTTCGTTAAGCAGCGTATATAGCATATTATCGCAACCATTTTTTTCAATGTGCATGACATCAAGATTATGGCAAAGTAAATTAGATTTCCAATATGGAAGAGTGAATAAAATACTTATCTCCTTCCATTGATGAGGCGCCGAAGTCCTACGCATCTTTTGGCGAGCATGTGCTGAATCGTCGCTTTTTCCGAACTTGAACTCAACATTTTCAAGCTGCTGTAAGATTTCTATACTGGACAAAGTCTGAGTTAGTCCTCTTTTTTCTGGTTTCTGATTGAAGCGATTCCGTTGCAATCTAAACTCGTGCCTTCCATTGAGAAACCTTTGATAGCCCATGAAGCACCACTTTTGGCTGTAGGGAAGGCGTACTGCATCAAAGTCAAAATTATAAGCTGGACACACCGACCCAGTATGCACATTCCAACCAAATAATGTGCCAAGGCCAGGAAAGTCACTAATCGTCCACATCAAGGCTACACGCAAGTTGAACAATGTCTTCTCAAAAGCGTTGTACGTCTTGATGCCGACATTCCACAGGTCAAGCAATTTCATAATAAGCAGTTGGAGATACACATCGATGTCATTACCCAATGCATTTTTGCCTGGAATAATCATAGACATAATAAAGGAGCTTTGTTTCATACACATCTAGGACGGCAAGTTGTAGGGAACCAAGACTACCGACCAAATACTGTAACTTGTACTAAGATTCCCAAATGGATTGAAACCGTCAATGGCCAAAGCAAGCCGAACATTTCTAGGGTCAGCCGCGAAAGATGGAAAGTCATTGTCAAATGTTTTCCAGGCGTCTGCATCTCGGGGATGTCTTACTTTACTGTCTTCATTCTTATCAACATTATGCCACCTCATGTGCTCCGCAGTTTTTAACAACATAAATAATCTTTGTAAGCGAGGTTTTAAAGGGAAGTACCTGAGAATCTTTGCAGGTTTCTTCTTCTACTTTTCCCCTTTCCGAATTTTTTTGTACCTCTATGTGTGGCATCTCTTACAAGTCTCCCTGTTGGAATCGTCTCCCCAATACAGCATACAATTGTTAGGGCATGCATCAATCTTTTGATAGTTCAACTCCAACCTATTGATAATCTTATTGGCCTCGTAGAATATTGTGGGAATCTCAGCATCGGGGAATCCATCTTGTAATAATTTGAGCAACATCAACTTTCCCTTATCTGTGATTCCACACAAGCATTTGATATAATACAATTTGATCAAGAAAGATAATTTAGAATATTTTTGACAACCTTGATATAAAGGACGATCTGATTCATCCATCAAGCTGAAAAAATCCCGAGCAGCTTCATTCCGTATGAATACTGGCTCTGATCCCTGCATTTCTTCGTTGAAGTTGTCGTCATAAACACCAAATGCATTACGCACAGCATCATTCACAGGATCATCTTCATCTAGTTGAACTCCTACTTGTGAACTTTAAGGAAGAGCATCATCATATCTCATGCCGGCCTTCTCATCATGAACTGCCCAGAACGTATAGTCCTCCGGGAAAGGCTTCAGAAGCAAATGTTCCTTAACAACATTTTGTGCATGCTACTTCTTGAACTTCCATCTCCCACACGGACATACGATCTTCCCATTACAGCTGGCGTGAGTGAATACGAAATCCAAGAAATTGTTTAATCCATACAAATATTCCTAAGAATTGCTTGGCAACCTGATCCATGACTTATCCATAGCTACTAGTGAGAGAGAAGAAAGTATAGTGAAGAAGATGAGTGAATAGAGAATGACGAATGCTTGTAACCTTATATTCTGAATTTTCAACGTTTAATATTTTGTAGCGGTTTATAAACCGTTAGAGTAACCGCTACTAATATATATTTGTAGCGGTTATAAATTAGTAATCGCTACAAATTTCTCGCGGTAGAAAATTTCAAATTTCCAACTTTTTACATTTATAGTGGTTATTATGAAAAACCACTACAACCTATTTATGATCGTTGGAGAATTTGAAATAAAAAATTTGTACTCAATTTGTAGCGGTTATCTTCCTAAACCGCTACAAATTCACACAAAGTAGTGGGACATTCAAAATTAAAATGTTGAGTATTTGTAGCGGTTATTTATGTAACCACTACAAGTAGTCAACATTTTAATTTTGAATTTCCCTCGCACATGACATTACATTTGTAGCGGTTTCTGTATTAACTACTACAAATTTGGACCTGCCTTTGTAGTGGTTTTTGTATTAACCGCTACAAATTTGGAATTATCTTTGTAGTGGTTTTTGCATTAACCGCTACAAATTTGCAACTCTCTTTGTAGCGGTTTTTGTATTAACCGCTACAAATAAAATTTTCTTATATTTGTAGCGGTTTTATTATAAAACCGCTACAAATATAAATAATAATTTTTTTTAATTTTGGAAATATAAATAATACTGTTGCAATTAATTCACAAATTCAATAACGTGGTCTAAGAATATAAATATAACTATGGTAAACGCAATAAGAATTTAAGTTCTGAAATAAAAACTTATACTCCCTCCGGTCCTAAATATAGGACATAGTTTGTAGTGCAAAATTGCACTACAAACTATGTCCTATATTTAGGACCGGAGGTAGTATATATTTATTTACAAATGTTTCAACAAGAAAAAATAAATATGTTCTAAACTAAGTAGCAAGGGGCTGATCATCTGCTCCTCTCTTAGGTGGGGCTCCCGTAGGTACTGTTGGATCAAGGCGCTGGGCAGAGTTAACAACACCATTATCATCAACAGGAGGAGGAGGAGGAGGAGTAGGCTAGATGACGAACCGAGGGACAGGGGGAACCTATGGATGCTGCTCGTCCAGGAACAGGCGCCTCCACGACCGCTCGAGCATGTTGTTCGTGATATCACGCCACTGCGTCTACTAAGCGTAGATGAAACCGGCCTGCTGCTGCATCTACTGCAGATGCAGCTGTTGCATCTGCTGAGCCACTACAGCTTGTGTCCAGGCCAAATCTGCCTGCAGCTGCTCAACAGACTCATCCCTCAGACGTTTGACCCCTCTGGAGATGCTAGCCTCAGAGGCGGCGCTCCTGCCGTAGACTATGCTAGGTCTGGCGCCTATCCCCATCCCTTGCATGCGTTTGGGGTACTCAGCCTAACCCAGACCCGCCTTCAAAGGAGTCGTGGGGTCCACTGACCCCTGTGACTCCTCGGCCTGAGTCTCTCACAGCTCAGCCTGCGACTGCTGCATCCACTCCTGCCATTTTATGAAACATTTACTTATTAGAACTTTTCATAATTAAGTTGGTTTTATAAAAATTATAATAATGAAATTACTTACAATGGCCACCTTTGCCTGCTGAGAGGTCGGAGTCCTGTCACGGTGTCTGTGTGAGATAGCGAACAACTCTTCATAGTCCGTCTGATGGTTCTCCTGCTGTGCCTTCCTCTCCTAAAACAATTACAAAATTCAATTAGTATTATGAAATAACCAGTTAAAAGTAATTGATATTATGAAAAGCTATCAGCTCGCTGTAAGTGACAGCAAAGGTCTTCGATCCTGCTGTGTGGTGGATCGTCTGCTGCCCACGGCACTTCGTGTTCCTCTGAGAAAGCGCCTGAAAAGAACAATATTAAATGTATTAAAATAATATAAAACATTTAAATTGAATAAAGTTCAAATTACAACTAATTAAATTTAAATTATAATGTAATAAATATCAATTACAAAATTATATATAAATAATCTAATAAATACATTACCTGCCTCTTAGCGCTCCTCCAGAACTGGACGAAACTCACCCAGTCGTTCAGCGGGACGCCGTCTGGGACGCTGTCGATTAGCTGCTCCAGAGGCATCGTCCCATCCTTATCCACATTGTGAAAGAGATGATTCCTCCTGTTGCTCCAGCTGTCACCCATTTTCATCAATGTTTACCTCTTTCGGTTGGCTCAGATGACAAACCGCAGCTATAAAAAAATTATTTAAATATGAAAAATTACAAATATCCTATTAAAAAATATTAATTAAATAGAATTAATTACAAAAATATTAATTAAATACTATTAATTACCTGCACCACCTCCTCCCACGTTAGGTCCTTCGACCCCTTTGGAACATGCCTCTACATCCTGAAGTGAAGGGGGCACCGCATGCAATTCAAGCCTAGGTCGTTCAGGAAGCGGTTGAACAGGTGACCCCCATTGTCGATGGGCTGGTCCGTGCCCTCATTCCACGGCACTATAACTAGTAGTGTCCGGTCTATGTTATTCAGACTGGCAACGTCTAGCCTCCTCGTAGACACGTTCCCTTGCTCATCTGTACAATTTACCACACGCTAGATAAATTGTAATTCAAATTTAACATTTCAAATTTAAATAAATAATTTATTAAATGAAATTTTTTTTTTACCTTGGACTTGTACCTCAAACCCAGTAGACCGTGAAGATGACCCTCATGGGTTGTTCTGCTCCCGAGCCTCCTCCTCATCAAGGAACTGCTCCATCTTTCTGATCCTAATCGGGATCTCAAAGTCCTCATTCGTGTCATAGTCATTGACGCTGATATCTCCCTCCCCCAAATCAGGCACCTCTGGTACAGTCGTCTCCTGTGGGATCGTCTATGGTGGCTGTAGTAGGGTCGACTCCTGTGGTTGCTGTGGGGGGATAGGCTGAAATGCCACGGTCGCCCTCCCTTTGCGCTGCCCCGTCCCTCTGTCCCCTACTCTACTGCTGCCACCTCGTAAAATCGGTCTGGGGACCTCGGGCTCTTTCCCCCTATCTTGTCTTGAAGCCATATCAACTACAAAAATTCAAAAAAAAAAAACATTTTAGTCACATTATTATGCAAAAATATAATAAAAATAAAAATACAAATAAAATACGTATTGTCCGCACCTTAAGTACAAATAACGAGAAATGCTACAGTAAAACTCTTCTACAAACGTCTGAACTCTTAAATCTAAAAGAAAACACTTAGAGAAACTTCAGGAAACAAATAGGAGACGATTGGAATTTTGTAGCGGTTCAATTGATGAATCCGTTACAACTAACCGCCACACTATTAGTGCGTCTTGGTCATGCCAAGTAGCGATTTTTATTATATAACCGCTACAATTTTTGGCTGGAAATTCGCACCATATTTGTAGCGGGTTTTTTTGATTAACCGCTATAAAAAATATTGCCAATCTGTCGCGCCATTTGGCGCATAGCTTGCCGCTACAAGTTTGTAGCGGTTTAGTTTATAACCGCTACAAATAAATTTTACTATTTATAGCGGTGAATTATAACCGCTATAATTTCACCGCTACAAAATACCATTTTTTTTGTAGTGCATGGAGTTCTTTGAACATGCTAACAAACATTTTGAATTAAGCATCTTCCTCTTTCTTCTTGAATCTTTGAGGAAAAGGTAGTAGTGGTGAACCCTTGTAGTGTGAGTTCTCAAAATAAAACTAGGTTTGAAAATGTAGCATAGTAGCTCTATATAGGTCGTTCTTGTGAGGAGATTAATTTCTAAGTTCCTAAATAGTAAAGTGATAAATACCTTAAGTTGTGAGAAATCATTTTGAGAAATTGGTTGTTAAACTAATGAAGTAATGTAACCTAATTCAATATTTTTGTATTTTTTGGTTTTCAAGACAAAGAAACAAATGGAATTTAAATTAAGAATAACAACAAGGTAAATTCAATTAACTAGTATAATGATGAAACGAGATTCCCTTGAGTTGAGGTTTTAGACTTCCTTACTTGCTAATGATATGAATTCCATAATGAGTCAAGAGGATGGACCTAAGCTACCACTAGATCCATACTTGCAATACTCATTTAATTCATTATACATAAGCAATTAAATGAATACCACCAATTAATTGTGACTCAAGGAGATGAATAATTAACTTCCAATTTTAAATTTAATTACCATTACAATGATTCAAAATATTCAGTTTAATCATTTAAATCCATTCAACCGAATCATAATAAACAATTCAACCTACTCCTAATATGAATCATACAAAGCTTAATTAATCAACTCCTAGCTCAACCACCAAGTTTATTTGGCATAGAACAATCTAGATCATAACCACATACTTAACCAAGCCATATAATTATGAACTAGAAAGAGAGCTTAAAATAATTCTATTGAAGGTTAGAATCTCAAACCATTACCCAACTCAAGGAAATAACCCAAAACTTTACTACTCATGGAGGAGGAAGATGACGCTTGATGGAAGGAGAAAGAATCAGCCATGGAGAACTAAGGAAAAGTACTGAATAGCTCTTTAAATCTTCAATAATCCATTTGGTTAGCTTTCTCCAACAAATAAGCTACTTGCTTCTCTTCAATAGCCACCGAACACCTTCCTTTTATTCTTATCTTATTCGGTCCCTTCCAAGCAGCTCCACAAAGTCCATCGTCCTCTCTTCCTTTTCTTCAATTATTTTCCCATTTGGTGCAGCTTCCTCCTTTTCTCCCTTTGTTCTAGCTGTCTTCACTTTTTCTTCAATTCGTCCTCTCTCTTCTTACCAGCCGCCACTCTTCTTTTCTTCCTTTTCCTCCAATTACGGTTCAGCTCTTCTCTAATTCTTCAATTATTCCCTCTTGATTCAGCCCATCTTCAATTCAGTCAACAATTTCGGCTAGCTCTCTTTTCTTATTCAATCCTCACCCAATTCAGTCCAGCATCTTTTCACACCTCTCCCTTCAATTCATTCCCTTTTGATAATTCCAGTCGAACACCCTTTACAATCAATTCAGCCGCCACTCAATATCCCATCATTGCGGTTCAGCCCTCCTTCTCCTTCAATTCAGTTCAGCTACTTCGCTCTATTAATTCGGTCTTGCTCCTATTTCCTTTATAGCCACCACTCTCACACACAAAACAATGGTCCCCACTTTCGCTTCTTTCTTCAATTCATCTACGTTAAATAAGTTGTGCCTTGTTTGGATGAGGAGGTGAAAACATGTTTTAGCATTACGCATAAAATTGCAACCACCAAATAAGGCCTTTACTCATTTAACCTCCTCTTAAAAAAATGTGAAAATAAATTTTGCACTTGTGATGCTCCACTCTTGTCCTTCATTAATCTCCAAAATAACATCTTTGACCTAGACCACTCAAGTTATGCCACATCATCACCTAGAAAATTAGATTCACAAAGGTAATATCTTTTGCTCACAATTAAAGAATAATTGGAATAAAAAATATTAATTAAAAATATAACAATTTAACCACTATAATTCTCAAATTATTCTTTCACTAAAATCTCACATTAACACTTGATTTTGGCCAAAATATTTAATTAAGTCCCACAAAAGCCTAAGATTAATTAATAAAAATATAAAAATATTGAGCTCTATCAAGTGGTGGCATGATAGTGGGGTTGGTTGGCTTCCTCTTTTTCTTATCATTCATCTCTTGTCCCCCCTCTTGCCATTAATAGCATCATCCAAGCTTTCTTCAACTTGCTTTCTCTTCTTAGTGTCATCATCTTCCATTACAATGTCTTGGTCCATAACTTCTTCATCATCAACATCCACAAGTACTTGATCATCTTGCTTTAGGCTAGGATTGCTTGAGCTAGGCATATCTGGTAGCACTTTGCCACTCCTCAAATTACTGGCATGGCATTCCTCTTTTCTATTCTATTTTGGATTGGGAATGGTATCACTAGGAAGACTACTTCTGGATATAGCATTCACTTGTGAGGCTAGTTTTTCCATTTACACTTTAAGTTTTTTGATAACGATTGCATGAAGAGAGAAAGTAGCCTTATTTTTAGCCCTTGAAGATTTTAGATTAGTCAAGATTTGAGCTAGCATCTTGTCCATTTTAGAACCCTCTTCCTTAATAGGAATTTGCCTTGATTGCATTTAAAAGGCCGATGGAAGAGTAGGCTTAGTGCCGGATGTAGACTCATGTAGTGGATTCAAGGTGCTACCTTGACTCCAAGAGAAATTAGGATGAACTCTCCAAGGTCGATTATAGGTTGTTGCCTTGAGGATGTTGAAACATGCCCATGTAGTTGACAAATTCAGTACTCATGTATAGAGGACAATGGTTAGGCATGTGAACATCATTGCATTGATCACATACAATAGGGGTGGCATGAACAAAATGCATACCTTGAGTAGTACTCTTTTTCATTTAAGACTCTAGCACATTAAAGTGCTTATTGAAAGCGGGTAAGATAGTTGCAATTTGAGATGAAGAGTTTTCTTTTGTACTACGTATAGCTTCAGTGATGCTTGTAGACAATTCATCCAAAAGTTGAATAACCTCATTAATAGGAAAATTCCAATAGCCTCCATTGGTCATAGAATCAACAATTGCCTTAGATTAAGGATTAAGAAGGCGAGTACGAAAGATTTGGACCACAACCCATTTGTCTACCCTATGACTTGGGCATTTCTTCATCAGCATCTTGTATCTCTCCAAGCGGCATAAAGACGCTCATTTGGATATTGTTTAAAGCTCAGTAACTCATCCCTTGCTTCCACAGATTTGTCATTAAAAAGAATTGAGATCTAAACTTAGTCTCAAGATCAACCCAAGAATTTATAGATCATTCCAGGAGATTGTTGAACCAATCCCTTGCTTCCCTTATATAGAGAGGGAGGGAATAACTATAATCTCAAAATATCTCAGGGAACTACATTTTGCTTGAAAGAGTCACACACTTCTAAGAAGTACATTAAGTGCTTGTTGGCATCTTCATTGTAAACACCATGGAACATCCCATGCATTTGAAGCATTATGATCATCACCGACTTGATCTCAAAAGTATGTGCTTGCATTTTTGGCATCCGAATGCAAGATTGAGCACCTCGCATATTCTGACTAGCAAAGTCATTAATGGTAGCTCTATCATATTCTTCGTCCGCCATGGTTTTAGATTCAGATTCAATTTCTTCTTCAATAAGAGGCACTTCGTTAAGTACCACTACCAATCCGTCTGGATGCAAGTATTGCATACACAGAAATAGTACTTACAAGAGAAACAAGCAAGCAAGTATCAAACTAAAACAAAAAAATCAATAAAGAAAAGAGAAAAATAATTGTATTCCTAACTAAGGTCTAAAGTAAAATTTAGTAACACAAGCCTAAGGTTTACTAAATGATTTGTTAAACCAATCCCCGGCAACAACCCAAAAACTTGTTTCGCAACTGCAAGTGCACGGGTTGCGTCAAGTAATAGAGTGATAAGTCAAGTATCTTCCCACAAGGATTTGTTTTACAAATTAATCAAGCAATGGACTAAGTGAATTCGATAAAGTTGAGCCCAAGCAAGTTTTTGAAATGGAAAGAAAATTTTGAAAAACTACTTTTAAGGCTAGCAATTTATAAAATGATTCTTAGACTTCAAGGATTAAATGCCACTTAGGATCATTTATCCCCCTTGCATTTCAAAAGTACTCAATTAAGTCCTCACAATATGTGCTTCTTAAAGAAAGACTATGCTAGCCATAGATACTATATTACCTATAAGTGCTCTCTCAAGTATTCAAATAGGTGTATAGTTCAATCAATTTATTAATCTCTTAATTAACTAATTAAACCCCAATTTTCATTGCAAATCCTATATGGCTTTGTGAGGTTAATGAGTGTATCTCTATCTCATTAACAAAACTATCCATTCAATTCACAAATTTCAAGTTTTCATACGATTAAACTCAAGTTCTACACTCAATCTAGCTCTCTTAAGCATCAATCAAGTGAAGCCGACAATCTCATTGGTGGCAAATCAATGCAAAGGAATAAGTAAAGAGTAAAATCAGCATAATCTCATCATTAATCACAAATATAAAGGGGAAATGACTACTTAATCCATACAAGAGTTTAAAACAATCCTAAAAGAATAGATACTTAGCTACTTATGTCCAAATGTATGGAGAAACAAAGCACAAGAACTAAATACAGCATAGAAAATGAGAAAAGAGAAGCAAAGTAATGAAACCAAGGTAGAAGTCACAAAATCCCTTTTGAAACCACCACCTAAGCTCCAAAACTCTCTAAAAGCTCCTATTCAAGGTGTCTTTTTACATACCTTAGCTTCCCAGAGTGCAAAGAATGAGTTTTTGTCTCTTTTCCCTAGGTTAAATAGTATTTCTCAACTTTTGAAATCAAAATGCGCAGCTATACTTTTTCAAGACTTGCTATAGCAAGTCTGTCAACTTGCCGCAACCAATTACATAGACAATCAATTTTCCTTCAAATTCTTGACTTGCTCAGCAAGTTTGTCAACTTGCTATGGCCAATTATAGAGAGAGCAAACTTCTTGAGATTGTTTACTTGCCACAGCCAATTGGTCAACCTGTAGAGGCAAGTTGCAGAAGTTCCTTCTATCTTTGCAATGCTTCACTTCTTTTCTCTTTTCCTTGTTTCTTGGTTCTTATAGGGCTTTCAAACTTGTCTTTATCCTCCTACAAAAGAGGGAGGATTTATAAATTCCCAATTGAATCACAAACTATATGGGATATAACAAAAATTTCTTCTATTTTTGCTTGATATTTTGATATGCACATTTTCATCTATAAAAATAGGTAAAAAGAGAAGAAATGTAGTAGAATGTTATCAATTTTTAAAAGTCAATGGCTATTCTGAAAGATATGTAGTTGAAGAGGCTATAGACTTTTGCAAAGATTTTCTATCAGGGGCGAAGGTACAATCTCGGCATGAAGAGGAGAGAAGTAAGGGAACACGAGGACTGAAAGTAAAGAATATGTCTCATGAAGATAAATGGGTATTTTTTCTAAACAAAAGACCAAGATAACAAAAGTACTATGCAAAATAGTGGGGTGATGGTAAAATCTAAAGCCATGCAATTTTCCTGTTCGAATGACAAAATAGTGGTATATCCATAGCCTATTATGGAGTTAATGAAGAAATATGGGAGATTACCTACAACAAGTTCAAATTGCTTTATTCAAATGTACGTGGGTTAGCAATAATACTATTGTAATAGATCAATAATTTAGATTTGTCTCAATTGATCTTCAAAGAGTTGGTTATAGAGATAAGCCCTTCATTCTAACAAGCCAGGTGAAACAAGTGTTTTATGTCACAGATCCTGCAAATAAAAAATGTCTATTGTACTTCAAAGTAAAAAACAGAAGTATAGTGATCCAACCTTCAACCTTCACGACACACCACCTTTCACAACAAATCCACATACATTAAGTGAAGTAGAATTGGTAGATAATGAAGAATATGTAACCCCCTTCCTTGATCAGCGTAATTATGATTCAATATCCTATAATTAAATTGGATTAGAGACCTTCGGATAATTTAAACTCATTTCAACTTCCTATATTACAGTAGGGTTTTCACAAAGTCTTTCAAAAACTCTTCCCTATCCTGGTCTCAATTTCAAAACTCGAATATAATTACTTGTGGAGTTAATTTACATTCACACATATCAGAGTGTATAACCAAATCCCTAGCAACTCCCTGGTTCTATACATATATAATCTAAGGGTTTATAAGTCTCCACTAGGGGATTGTATAACTAACATCAAATGTAATATTTACATCTCAAAATATACAGTAATCCCAAGTTCAAAAATAGATAACCAACATCCCACAATCAAATATACCCCAAAGGGGTTCTAATCACTCCAGGTTGCCCACTTCTCTTTAGAGCCACTTGCCCTGTCTGAATTGTTAGTCATTGTAAAGAATGAGATTCAAGAAAATCCCAAAAGTAATAAATCACTCATACAGTCCAACACCAACTTCTTGATTTCACCACTTTCAAATTGGTTCAAACACCAAAACACCACCTTCCAAAAATTTGAAACCATAGCTATGAAGCCCTTACTATTATGAACAACTTTAAAACATAACTTTTGGGCTAAAGAGATCATTTCCAAAGTCAAAAACTCACCTTACTTTTCTTTTTCATGGCTAGTTTCAGTGAAAATAAAGGAGAAGAGAGAGAAAATGAGATGAGAATGAGGATGACAGATTTTTTTCCCATTTCCCATGCACACTACCGACTTGGAAGAGGAGAGGGAAGAGAAACTGAGTTTGAAAATTTGACCTTATCCAATGGTCAACAACTTGCCACATGTCAATATCTTGTTGTCCCTACCATGGATTCACATGGACTCACCTAGACTAGATTCCGCCCCATTGGTCATTCAAGAATCAATCCTAGCCATTGATCTTGAGTTACCTATGATTTTCCTCTTCAATAACTGATCAATTGGTCGGTAAATTTACCATTTTGCCCCTGATTGTCACATTATATACTAAACCATCATCAAGCACATTTTACGTCACAATTCACATCGTATACTTTAAAAGTGCTTAATTAACATTAATTACATCACTTTGAAGTTATTAGCCCTTAATTACAGTTTAGGATATTACAATTCTCCCCTTGAAAATTAAATTTCATCCTCGAAATTGTTACACAAGTTGAACAATAAACTCCGGATACCGTCTTCGCATATCTTCTTCCGCTTCCCAAGTCGCCTCTCTCTGAGTCATTCCCTTCCAGATCACCTTCATATACGGAATGCTCCGGTGTCTAAGCCGTCGTTCCTCTCGGTCAATTATCTGCTCTGGTTCCACTGCATACATGAAGTTGTCTTGTAGCTCAGGCTCTTCAAAATCAATGATGTGAGTGGGATCCGATTGGTACTTCTTTAGTTGGAAAACGTGAAACACATCATGGAGCCTGCTTAAGTTCGGGGGTAGAGCTACTCGATAGGCAACATGTCCAATTCTTGAAAGAATCTCAAAAGGACCTATATATCTTGGGCTCAACTTCTTTCACTTGTTTGCTCGCCCAACCCCGGTGATAGGAGATACCCTCAGAAACACATGGTCACCAACTTCAAACTCTAGAGACTGTCTCCTCTTATCAGCATAGCTTTTCTGTCGACTTTGCACTGCAAGCATCCTCTTTCGAATAATCCGAATATGTGCTGAGGTTTGATCAACAAGATCTGGTCCATACAGCTTCTTTTCTGATAACTTATTCCATTATAAATGTGATTGGCACATACTTCCGTACAATGCTTTATAGGGAGCCATCTGGATGCTTGCATAATAGCTATTGTTGTAGGCGAACTCAGCAAGTTGAAGGAAACGATCCCAAATCCCTTTAAAGTCGAGAACGCATGCTCGTAACATATCCTTTAGCATCTGAATATTCCTCTCTAACTATCTATCCATCTGAGGATGATAAGCTGTGTTGAATCTCAATTGAGTACCCAGGGCCTCATGCAACACCCTCCAGAATCTTAAAGTGAATCGGGGATATCGGTCGGAAATGATATTCTTTGGTACACCATGGAGTTTCACAATCTCCCGGATATAAATCTCTGTGAGCTTGTCCGGAGAGTAACCAGCATTGATTGGTATGAAATGTACCGATTTTGTTAACCGATCAACAATCACCCAGAACGTATTATAACTCCTGATTTTGGGCAATCCCACCACAAGGTCCATGGTAACACTTTCCCATTTCCACTCTGGAATCTCAAGACTCTGAAGCAAACCAGGTGGTCTCTAGTGCTCGATCTTTACCTTCTGGAAAGTAAGACACCGCGCCACATATTTCGTCACATCACTCTTCATCCCCAGCCACCAATACATAGACTTCAAGTTATGATACATCTTGGTCATACTAGGATGAAGAGTATATCGGCTCTTGTGTGCCTCATCCAGAATCTTTTGTCTCAACTCTACCTTAAGTGGAACGCAGATTCTCTTCTGATAGCAAACTAATCTACCGGGTGATAGATTATAGCCTTGAGCTTCTCCCCATTGAATCTGAGTTAGATTACGCTGTATCCAGCCATCTTGTCTCTGAGTTTCATTAATCTCAGCCCTTAAGTCACTTTCCTCTTGGAAAATAGTGTATTTGGCACAGATGATCTGATTTGACAAATTCAAATCATGAAAATTTTCAATCAATTTCCCTTCTTGTATTATCATAGCTGCAACAAGCACAGTCTTTTAACTAAGTGCATCAGCTACTACATTTGCTTTACCCAGATGATATTTAATTTCCAGGTTGTAGTCCTTAAGAAACTCCATCCAGCGACGCTGTCTCATATTCAATTCTTTCTGATCATATAAATATTTGAGACTCTTGTGGTCGCAGTATAGCTCTACCGTCACACTATACAAGTAATGCCTCCAAATTTTCAAGGCAAACACAATGGCCACAAGCTCTAGATAATGTGTAGGATAATTCATTTCATGAGGTTTGAGCTGTCGAGAGGCATAGGCCACCACATGTCCCTGCTGTATAAGGACACACCCTAATCCCTACTTACTCGCATTACTGTACACAACGTAGGTCAAGCTGGGATAAGGTATAATCAACACTAGTACTGTAGTCAACCTCTCCTTCAACTCCACAAAGCATTTTTCACAATGTTCATCTTATATAAACGACTGATCCTTTCTCATGAGCTTGGTCATCGGCAAAGCAATATGTGAGAAATTATGAATAAATCTTTGGTAGTAACCAGTAAGACCTAGAAAACTGCGTACCTCAGCAACAGTCTCTGCCCTTCTCTAGTTCAGTACTGCTTCCACTTCACTGGGATACACAGAGACCTTTTCTTACTAGATAACATGGCCTAAGAATCTTACTTTTGATAGCCAAAACTTGCATTTACTCAATTTGGCATAGAGCTACTTTTCACGCAATGTATTCAATACGATTCTCAAATGATGCTCATGTTCTTCTCTACTCTTAGAGTATATCAGAATATCATCAATGAACACCACTACGAACTAATCCAGATATTGTCGAAAGATACGGTTCATGTAATCCATGAATACCGTAGGTGCATTGGTTAGCCCAAATGGCATCAACAAGAACTCATAGTGACCATACCTGGTTCGAAAAGCAGTCTTTGGAACATTTGCTTTCACTCACAGCTGATGATACCCCAACCTTAGATCAATTTTCAAAAACACACATAAGCCGGATAGTTGATCTAAAAGGTCATCGATTCGAGGAAGAAGGTACTTGTTCTTGATAGTAATCTTATTCAACTGTCTAAGTAGACACACAGACGAAGACTCCTGTCTTTCTTTTTCATAAATAACACTGAAGCTCCCCAAGGTGACACACTGGGTCGAATAAACCCTTTCTCAAGCAAGTCTTATATTTGTTTCTTTAACTTCACCATTTCTTTTGGGGCCATACGGTATGGGGCCTTAGATATAGAAGCAGCTCCAGGCATAAAGTTTCACTGGTTTCCGACGGGTATGGGGCCTAAAATCATTCAGAAACACCTTAGGGAATTCATTTACCATGGGTATATTACTCAAAGTTTCACTGGTTTCCCCTTGTACAGAGAAAAATACCATATACCCTTGGCAACCCTTTTCAAGATATTTTCAGCTTTAGCCATAGAAAGGAAATTCATACTGGCATTTACAGTTTTGACCCTCTGAGAAGCAAGATGTACTATCCTCTTGTTCCCATAATCTAATAGCACATTATTTGCCGTTAACCAATCAAAACCCAGAATGACTTCCAATTGGTAAAGTGGCAGACAAATCAAATCCACAATAGATTGGTGCCCTTCCACAGTTATAACACAATTCAAGCAAGCTTCTGTGGTCAAGGCCTTAACACCCATCAGAGTTAACACTATCATATCAAATGGTAATTTATGTACATGCAATCCCAGGCGCTTCACGTAATCATAGGCATTGAAGGAGTGACTTGCACTCGAGTCAAACAGAACTTGCAACAGATAGCTATTAAGAGAAATTTTACCTTATATCAACTTAGTAGATTTGCGGGCCTCCTCGTGGGTCATAGCGAATACTCGGCCCTGAGTTTTCGGCCTTTAATCTGGTTGTGGCTCTTTACATTTGATAACAGTATGCCCTACATGCTTACAATTAAAGCATATGATTCGACCCTCACAAGTTCTACCATGATATGACTGATTACAGCGAGGACAAATCCATGGTGTAAAAGGAGTTCTTTGCTGATCACGGTTCCCAGACTGATAGGGCTTTTTACCACCCCAAGATGAAGATCCTTATCCCTTTCACTTCTATGAAGTACCACCCTTACTGGGTTCATTACGGTGGCCAGTAGCTTTTGCAGGATATAGTTCTCTCAAATTATTCTCTGTAATCCTACATTGTTCCATCGCCTTGTTGAACTTGGTGAATTGGTGGGTGACTAACTGTTTCCTCAACACTCACCTCAGGGCATGAATAAGCATATCCAAACTTCATTCTTTATCATCTTTATACCGGATATAGGAGGAATACCGGGACAAGCGGATGAAATGGGACAGGAAGTCATCAAAGCTCTCCGCGTCCCCTTATTTGATATTCAGGAATTCTATTTGCTTCTCGAGCCACACCGATTTGGGAAAGTATTTCTCATTGAATTCTTGCTAGAACAATTCTCAAGTCAATGACACATTTCTGCTATGCATAGTAAGAGAGATATTCCTCCACCAGCGATCTGCATCTCCTTCTAACTTATAGACAGCCAGGTGTGCCTTCACCTCAGACGGGCATCCTAGGACCTCGAAGATATTTTCAAGGCGATTCAACTAATCTTCAGCCACTTGAGGATCAAACCTCCCTTTGAACATCGGAGGCATATGTTTACAAAATCTGGTAACCCAAAACTGAAGGTCCCTTTCCTCTCTAATAGGTACCCCATGAGACTCTTGGTTTGGAACAGTATGAGGTGGGGACTCCAACATTCGTACTGACCCTTCAGCAGTATCCTCATAATGGATTTCTTCTTGAGTTTCCACTGGAGTGGATTGAACTGGGTCCTCTTTGTTCTTTGCTTTCTCTACTCTGAGCTCTTCTCTTAGCTTAGCAATCATATCTCTTTGATCCCGGATTAGACCCATTAGCTCTTGCATTAGATCTGGTGGATTGTCATTGACTACCTCCACCTCAGGTCTACATGCGGAATATTGGGGCGTCCTGTAGTTTTCTTCATTCTACAAACAACTTACCCCATTAATATAACAGAGATAGTATGCACATATATTCACAAGTCTCATATATATCTATATCTATAGAACATACATGTGCATACACAACAATTACTCACAAATGATCTTCTATCTCTAAGGTCAACTAAAGGATCTATCCTAGCAAACTCTACCCTTGCTAGGAACTACAACTCTAATACCAAAAATGTAACCCCATGCCTTGATTAGTGTAATTATGATTCGATATCGTATAATTAAATTGGATTAGAGACTGTTGGATAATTTAAACTTATTTCAACTTCCTACATTACAGTAAGGTTTTCACAAAGTATTTCAAAAACTCTTCCCTATCCTAGTCTCAATTTCAAAACTCGAATATAATTACTTGTGCAGTTAATTTACATTCACACATATCAGAGTGTATAACCAAATCCCCGACAACTCCTGGGTTCTATACATATATAATCTAAGGGTTTATAAGTCTCCACTAGGGGATTACATAACCAAAATCAAATGTAATATTTACATCATAAATATACTGTAATCCCAAGTTCAAAAATAGATAACCAACATCCCACAATCAAATATACGCCAAAGGGGTTCTAATCGCTCCGGGTTGCCTGCTTCTCTTTAGAGCCACTTGCCCTAACTGAAATGTTAGTCATTGGAAAGAATGAGATTAAAGAGAATCCGAGTAGTAACAAATCACTTATACAGTGCACAAACACATAGCATATATGATCATGTTAAGCAGCATCACAATATATCATGGCTCATGCCACAAACGACAGCACTCATGGCTGTAAACTCTATACGCTAGCTTTTGCTGTGATATCTATGTATCACAAAGTATTTATAAAGTATCACTATGCGTCAGCTTTCGCTGTGAACTCAAAGATCATAATGTATTTACAAAGTATTCTCAATGCATGACAAACATACATATAATGCCTCACACACAGCATAAGAGAAAGAGTCACTACCTTGTTCCTTCCTGACATTCTTCGACACCGTGGGCTCTTGAGGGCAGCAAATATCAAATCCTATAAACCAAGTTAGGGACAACCCATCAATCTCTTTTCCAAGTTTTCCAATTTGTTAGTACTGTATGTTGATTATCATTTAATCTCTTTAGGTGGCTATAATGGCCTAAACATATCCCTAAAGGGTTGGGAGAAACTACCATAAAGATACCTTTTTTTAAAAAAGAATCACTAATTTTGGGCTCACTCACTGAGTGAAGAAGGCCCACTCGAGTGTTACCCCCAATTGCACTCGAGTCCCAACGAGTGAGATATAGAAAGTGTGTACCCCAGAGCATCAACACTCCTTGGAGTAGTCAGTTCACTCGAGCACAGACACGAGTACTTGAGTCATAGTACTTTAGTCATCAAGTCCCATCAAGTGAAGTGCAATAAGTGACAACCCAAGAGCAACTACAACTCCCAAGTGACAAGTACACTCGAGTACCAGCTCTAGCACTCAAGTGACTTCCCAATGCTCGCGAGTGCCCATACGCACTCTTGATCATTTGCTTACGAGTGATAACCCGAGACGCACACCCATAGTGCTACATATATTACACTCGAGTGATGCCATATGCACTCGAGTGATAACGTATGTCACTCGAAGATGAAGAAGTTCACTCACGATTTCTGCGTAAAGACTTAACCAAAATACCCAGAATTTCATATTGAACTCGAGTGAGACCCTACCTTACTCGAGTGAAGCTTATCAGAAGCCAGATATCAGCAACTGATATAGTTTTCTAGATTTACCAAAATTGGTTCCAATGATCCCAAAACTTATACCAAAACTCATTCCCTTCTAAAATTCCATAAGGAACCTATTGTTAAACTCAAAACGACCAAAATCTTACCACAATGACACATTCAACACTTCTAACCACATTGCAACCAAAATCACCTAATGACCAAACCTCCTCTTTTCAAATCCAAACCAAAACTATGGACTCAAAAACACAATTTGGCATTTATTCCACCACCTTATACTACACAATTCATGCATTTCAAATTTAAGCCAAAATCAGGGCAATAATACAAAATTATCAAAACTTAGCCACTAACAAAGATAATTATACCAAAGTGTATCAACTACTCACCTCTTATTTCTTCTAACACCAACTTCTTGATTTCACTACTTTCAAATTAGTTCAAACACCAAAACACCACCTTCCAAAAATCTGAAACCATAGCCATAAAGCCCTTACTATTATGAACAACTTTAAAACATAATTTTTGGGCTAAAGAGATCATTTCCAAAGTCAAAAACTCACCTTTGCTTTTCTCTTTCTTGGCTAGTTTCAGTGAAAATGGAGGAGAAGAGAGAGAAAATGAGATGAGAATGAGGATGACAGATTTTTTTCCCATTTCCCATGCACATTACAGACTTGGAAGAGGAGAGGGAAGAGAAACTGAGTTTGAAAATTTGACCTTATCCAATGGTCAACAACTTGCCACATGTCAATATCTTGTTGTCCCTACCATGGATTCACATGGACTCACCTAGACTAGATTCCACCCCATTGGTCATTCAAGAATCAATCCTAGCCATTAATCTTGAGTTATCTATGATTTTCCTCTTCAGTAATTGATCAATTGGTTGGTAAATTTACCATTTTGCCCCTGATTGTCACAATATATACTAAACTATCATCAAGCACATTTCACATCACAATTCACATCGTATACTTTAAAAGTGTTTCATTCGAGAGTAAGTAGTTTCAATTCAAGTTCTTTTATTTATAGTCACTTTAGATATGCCTTTACGCATTTTAACAATTTGCCTTTGATTTATAGTGCCCTTTGACAATCAGCGAGCACTGAGTATGAATACTATGTTATACTTTATATGTATAAGATTATTCAGAGCAGGATTACTACAGATCTTGAACAGGTAATCGCTTCTTCATTCTCAAATGATAATATTTTTGGTGTTGTAATTGAATTTTTAATTAATTCATTCACTTGATTGATTTTATTAGCTTATTTTTCAATTTGCAGATTTTTTATGAAGACGAAGCCTACTTGTACGAAAACATTAATTTGATTCGAGACGTTTTAGCTGGACATCTTCTACAACACATAGATGAGTAAGGTTTATTTTCATATTAGTTTGTAGTTGTGTAGACAACTTTTTGACACTTTGTGGTGATTATTGTACATAGTATTCATAAGAGTTAACACTTTAATTAGCTAGTGCTGAAAGTTCCCTTACTTTTTGTAAGGACATTTTGGTTTATGAAGAATTGTTCGATGATGTTTCTGTAGGGTTTAATTGCTGGGAAATGAAAAATATAAAAAAAATTAAAAAGAAAACATTCAAAGTCAGTAAAAAAGGGATGTCGTAAATCACTTACTGTGTCGGAAAAAGGGATTCCATGAGTTGGTTACTTACGGTGTCCCTTTTTTAATGAATGTTGTTCCCAAATTTTACTATGTCACTTATATAGGTGTCCCCCTAAAAAGGATGTAGAAAGGGCCTAAAAACGGAAGTTAAAAGTGCTTTCTGTAGTAGTGTATATGGCTAGAGAGGTTTCTATAACTAACTGGGAAAGAATGGGGTATAGAAGGATCCGAATGACAATATCTTATGATGTGGATCCTAAGTATCACATCAAGATGAAACATACATTGATTTATCTTTGTAAGAGATATGATTCAAAAGAAGGAAAGCAACCATTCAATGACATTGTGCTAACAGACTGTTATAAGATCCCCTTATAAGCCCATAGCTTGATATTCATTGAGTAAGTGAAGATCTTGGGAACAAATAGAACATAAGGTCTTAGACCTCTTTAACCTAAAGAAAAAGGAGATAGTATGTACTTTATAAGTAAAAACAGGTAAGGTAAACAAATCTGCATGTTTTATAGGTCAAAAAGGTTGGTTCACTCATATTAACAACCGTCTTCTTATGTTTTGTACGGGCATGGGAGGGTAAGAAGAGCAAATGATCACCATATGATGGTCAAGAAGAATCTTTGCGTTTGAGTCACCTAAGTTAAAGTAAGATGAGATCCATATATACACACATAAAAATGTATCGAAGCATGAATACATAGAATTATCATTAAGACTGTAGCTAAGCAAAGAGCTCTTTTTCACAAATGAGATTGCAAATTAGTTACTATGAAAAAAGTTCTAGTTTCGAATGTTGAATACATTTTGGAACAAATATCTGTATGGTGAAAAAAAGATAAAATTAACATACACCACTAATCGATCACTGTAACGTGCAATTATACTGCATGTGCTTGAGAGTTAAAGGTAACACAAGATGTAGGTGAAAGATCCAAGTTCACTATGGTGTGAGTCCCAAGAAGGAAAAATCCTTCCATGATGTACTTAAGACAGGCAATTGACATTATGAAAGCTTGGTTTAGTGGCAACTAATAATCTCTAGAAAATCATACATTTCAACACATTTTCCCATACTTTTATAGGTTTTTGAAATCAATTTTGTGCATAAAATAGGCATACATAAATTAAAATGTGATTTGTTGAAACAATATTCATACTTTAAAAATGTTGAGCTAAATGTGAATAGTTTTTACAATTTAAAGAGTCTTAAATAGCTCATAAAATCCTCCTTTTTGTAGGTGGATATCCAATGACCAGGTTGAAAGCTTGAAAAGACTTTGGGAAGCTTAAGAAAGAGGGAAACAAAGGAAAGAATCAGATAAACAAGAAAAAAGATGATGCATGCACTTGATGTGGGTTCGTCATAGCAAAAGCATAGTAAAAATCAATGACTGTTCTGTGCAACTTTAGTGCCATTTCGCCACCCATTTTTCATAGTGAAACTATGGTGAAAAGCAATAACCTTTCTACCTGAATCAAGTGCAGTTTTTGCTACCAGTTCGGCTTAGTGAAGCGACGACGAACTGCCCAAATATAAAGATGTGTGTTTTGAATTTTTGATGCAAAAAACCTTGTAAGAGCTTATAGAGGGGGCCAAAATCATTCATTCTGACTTGGAGAGGACAAAATTGAGCTAAGGAAAGCCTTGAAGATTTAGAGCCTTGGGTTAGAGTTTCAAAGAGATTTGAGCTAACAATATTGGGTTTTTCTTATTCTTTTCCTTTTTTCTCTTGTTTCACTGATATAGATATGTTTTTTGCTGAGATTTTGGCATGTACGGACCATAAGTAGCTAAAAACTCTCATTTTGGATTACTTTTACCCATTGTGTGGATTAATACTACTCGTACTAGATTATCTTTCTTTTATTGGTTAATAAGTATATATGTTGATTTTTCTTTGAGTTTAATGCTATCTTGTGCTTGATTAGCACATGATTAAAGTAGTTCAATTGGAAGATGCTTGAGAGTTATTTTGATTGTAGAACTTAAGAAAAATCATGTTAGACTTAAAGTTTAGGGATTAAATGGATGGTTTGTTGTTAGAATAGAGATATATCTAACAACCTAGCATAGTCTACTGAAGGCTTGCTTTGGAAAGATGGCTTTCATTAATTATAAATAAGAGACTGAATATGTTTAATGAAGATTAAAAATCAATCTTGACTTGAGAGAGCTTGGCTGATGATTTTAGAACCTTTGACTAGCAGATAGACTTATTTAACCAACATAAGTGGATATTTACCTAGTTTCATGAAATACAATGGGGAAGAAGTAATCTTAAGCTTATACCTCTTAAAGTTAGAGCCAATTTCCTTTGTTTTGCTTTATTTTTTTCATCAAAAATATTTATTCAACTTGATTAAATTCAAAATGATTCCATTCAACCTAATTAAGAATATGGTTACATTAGTTAGCTCGCGTTTTTCATAGTCCTTATGGAACAATACTCTTTTCAACGTTATACTATTATTTGTGACCTGTGCACTTGCAGTAAGCAGAATGGCAAACAAATTTTTGGCACGTTGCCAAGGACTATTGACTAAAGTCTCTTAAGTTAATTAGTGTAATTGTGTGATTGAAATCACGCTTGAATCCTTCTCCTTTTCTTATTTCACTTTTTTTAATTTTCTTTGTTTTTAGTATAGTTATAGCTATAGTTGTTTTCTTGTTTCTCTTAGTTTATTACTATTTGTTGATAAGTTTGATACTCGTTATAGGATATTTGAATTATAGGTACTTATGCTCCATATGCAAACTGATTTGAAAGTAGTTCTTGACGGAGTTGTTGAAGAATATTTTTTTAAAGATTTTCAAACTGAATCGGAGACTCCACCTCCAGTGTAACCTACTAAGGACCTGAACCTTTACTAGTACTAGAGCAACCAAGGTCACCGCCTTGTCCTTATCCATATTACAATATGGCCAATCCTAACGATAATGATTGAGTGCGCACTTTGGATGCGTATATGGAGTAAGAAAGCTCCACCTATTAATTTAGCATCCAGTTTCATGCTATTCAAGCTCATAATTTTGAGTTGAAACCAATCATGCTTCAAATGCTCTAGATGATTGGCTTATTTTTTGGAAGTCAGAATGAAGATCCTACTGACCATTTGACACACTTTGTACAAGTGTGTAAGAACTTCAAATTTCAAGGAGTAACTTCTGATGCACTCAGATTGTGATTCTTCCCCCTATTACTTGACAAGAAGGCAAGAGCTTGGCTTACCGCTCTACCTCCTAACTCAATCACTACTTGGGATGAAATAGCATCCAAATTCAAGGCATGGTTCATTCCAACGGGTAGATGGGAGGTTCAAAGAGTTGACCTATTGGGTTTCCAACAAGAGCCAGGTGAACTCTTCCATAAACCATAGGAGAGATTCAAGAAGATGTGGCATAGTTGTCCCAACTTTGAACAGAAAACCTATGTCTTGTTCAAAGCCTTTGCGGCATGATTGGATGTACCTACTATAAATATGCTCAACAATGCCTCCAATAATGGAATTGGTAGGATGAGGGTTTGTAATATATCACAGTTGTATAAGGATATCACCTCTAGTTCCTTGCAACAATATGAAAAATCACATTTTAGCTATCGAACATATAAGGAACCAAGTCCTGCAAGTGGTTCAAATGTGTCTAAGGAAATTGTTGCTCAACTTGAAGTATTGGCCAAGAGATTTGATCAACTTGAATTGAAGATAGAAAGAAACTCCTCCAAGAATGTCAATGATATCCAAGCTCCAAGACCTTCTTGTGAAATATGTAGAGAAGCCTAAGAATCAAAGATATCCAAGTAGTAACCCTTACTCTAATATCTACAACAAGGGTATGAAAGACCATCCCAACTTCTCTTAGAAGACTGGACCTAGCGAGAAGCCAATTAATCACTATGCTTCTACTAGTAAGCCAATGTGTCCACCGAGCTTTGAACACCCACAAAAGCCACACGAGGGTGATTCCGAGACAAATAAACTCTTGAAGCAAAATCTCAAACGTCAAGAAGACTTAGTTGGAACAGTTTCTCTAGATGACAAGGAAATCAAGAATCTTGAGATACAAATAGGACAAATTGCTTCACACTTGAGTGCTCAACCAAGAAATGGTCTTCCAAGTGATACTATTCCTAATCCTAAGCAAGAAGGTAAAGAAGACTGTGTAATATCCCAAATTTCAGGATTAGAGGCTTAAGAATAAGCCTACATGAAGTGGATTGCTAAGGCCAATTTAGCAAGAGTCCCAGGAATGTAAACTTTGCTGCCAGTGTGTTTTTCGGCATGACAGTCTGGTTGTGTGATAGTTTTGGATTATCAAATGATGTCCAATCACTGTGAAATTTTCTAGAATGAAAGTAGACTTATAAAGCTTTAATTTGATAGGTCATATAAGTCATTTGTACAATTAGATATTAATTTTCAAAGTTTGATAAAAATTCTGCCAGCTTTTGATTTATGTGCAAAATTAACAAGGTGATGGCAAAAATGTATGGGCAAAATAGTCATTTGGCTAAAAAACAATCCAAAGTCTATATTTTTCCATTCCTTCATGATGTGGGACATCCAAATGAGGGAGTAAAATGGGAAATGAATAATTGTGGTAAATATGCCAAAGGTTCGAGCATTTATGGCCAAGTAAAAGAAGGGTTGAAAAGTTAAAAATTGTAGGCTATTAAGTGTAACTTTCTAAGAGATAATTGAAGAATCTATTTAGTTCATTCCCAAGCTTTATTTATGTCACTTTATGGCATGAGGAAAAGGGAATAATGATTGAAGTCCAAATGCAAAAAGATAAAGCATTTTGGCCAAGCAAAAGTGAACTTTGAAAAGTCAAATATTGCAACACACAATAATACATGTGGAGGAGAAAAATTATGCTGATTAAATAGAAAATATTACTCCCTGTTGAGACACAATTTTGGCCAAGTATATGGCCATGAGAAAAGATAATGATTCAATAGAAATTTGCTTGTGTCTAATTATAATACAATAAAACAAAGAAAGGAGGTAGATGAGGATGGATATTTATTCAGACTCTTCTCTTTCCTTTGTTTTATTTTCATCCAGCGCTTCATGAGCAAGAAAGAGAGTGTGTCATACAAAAAGGGGAGCTCAAGAACAATCAAGAGTTAAGATTCTAGCAAAATCCAAGGTAAGATAAAGAAAATCCCAGTGTTCTTATATGCTAGTTCATGGGAAACCTCTTCTAACCTCTATATCTTCATGCATATGGCTTGTAGCAAGCAAAATCAAGAGGTTAGAGAGAGGGAGCAGCCATGGTTTTTGAGAGAAAGTGGAGTAATCACAAGGTAGTCTCAAGAATTATCTTGTTGATTCTTGATGATTGTTGATGTTGTTTGTTTAGTGGCTTGTTTTTGCTTGGTTTTGATTTTGGGAAGACCAAACCTTAAGGGGAGGTGCTTCAAAACTTCACTCTAATCATGTTTAAGTAAGGTTTAATGGGTTAAACATGTGATTAGAGGTGTAAAGAAGGTGTTAAGTTGATTGGAAACAAGAGACATTAAATTCCCTAATTATCCATTAAATTCGTTCAGCTACTATCCCCAGGGTTAGAGTTGAACTTGTGCAATTTTGATGCTCCCATTGGATTTAGAAGGGAAAATTGTGAGGGAATATATGTGTTCATGATTTTTGGGAATTTGTATTCAAATTTGGAATTCTTGGAAGTTCAAAGTACATGTTGTTTGCTTGTTTTACTGGAGGCAGTGTTAATAAACAATGAATTTTGTTAGTCAAACCTAGTCCAAATTCTATAAAACCTTCCAGGATTAAAGTAGAGATATATAGCTTTATTGTGATAGGTAGTTCATAATTTTTGGACTTGTATACTAAAAGATATGGATTTTTGAAGTTGTGCCCTGTTTCTAGAATGTAATTTGGAACAGGGGAGGTTTTATGAATTTTTGGGCAAAATGTAATAATAGCAATTGTGAGCTTTGGTATTTTTCGATGAAAGTATACTTAGAGAGCTATACATAGGCTTTGGAATCAGTCAAATTGGATTTTTCTAGAATTAATTATAATTTTCCAAAGTCAACTTAAAATCTGCTAGTTTTCTGGAAAACAGTGAAATTGCACTGTGCAGAGTTGCACTATACACAAATTGTTTAAACTGTAACAGATAACCAACAAATTGTGATTAAAAGCAATAATAGTTCAAGCAATAACTAGTTACTTGCAACTCTAATTTTATAGCAATTTGCAATTACTCGGGCCGGATCAAAGAATGTGGAGGGATAGTACAAGTCCAGAAAGGGCATTCCAGGTAGTAACTCTATCTTTCATACACTATATGAATATTTATATGCTTTGTGTTTGCCATCTTCTGTAATATGATCACTGTATAGCCGAGTAGGGCATTGTGTGAGTAGGCACATTTATAGAGGTTTACGGATAGTAGGGAAGTAGCATTGACTCATGTGCACATGTCATGCTGTTTGTGTTATTGTTATGTTGCATTACATGATGTATGGCATATTTATTTGTCATATTTTATATAATTGATTGCATGTTACTGCTGAGATTCTTTTGAATCTTACCCTTTCCATAAATATATAAAGTTTTCAGCAGCAGACAGCAGCTCAAGTGGCAAAGGTGTACTTACTAGCAACTGATGGTTCCGATGCGGATCAAGCAAGACCATTGGTTATCTGAAGACCTTTTAATTAGTTTAAGGTCTATAAGTATTATGTATAAGACCCTATGGGGAAAACCTATAATGTAATCAAGTACCACGTATCAATATATCAGTATATTTATGCTATTCTTGTGTGCCTACTGAACTACGTGCAAACACTCTAAAAAATATGGAATTAAGATAAAGACCTTAAATTTTTTTATCAGAGTAAGTGGTTCTGGCAATAGGATATTATACTGATATGGTCTTGATTATACAGTGATAGGATATATGCACGGACGGTACCAAAGGAGTGAATCCTCCCAGTCTGTGAACTAGCCCTGAGAGATCAGCGAATATCTGAAGGGTAGCAAGTAGTGCAATACCGGACTAAGGATAATCTAAGGAAATTGTGAAACTAAGGAAGCAGGTACAGCCAAAGCCAGCGTGTAGACCATATACCATATTTTGATACTCAGAGACAATAGGCATGATGTTTGAGACAAGGGTAGTCTCAGGGTACTGGTGGTCAAGAGTTGATAAAGCCGGTATCTATATTTCAGCACGGGTACACAAAAGTTACGTATGCTCAACCCAGGGAAACCTTGGGATGGGTGACCCCCTAGGAAGTTAAGTTGACAAGCTCATGGAGACTTCAGAAATAGTGATTGCCTTGAAATTTCTCTATGGCTAATGATCATCTTAGTTAGATGATTTAAAGAATGCTTAGAAGCATGGAGATGATGACGATGTAAGTATCAATCTTAATTCGAACCATTTTTGTTGTAGTAAGTACTACATAGAAAAGTTCATTTGATAAGGTGATAGGAAACTTAAGGTGCAGCAAAAGTTTTGGGGTTTCTTCATGTTAAGTGATGATCCTTAGTAACACCATGGTGTTAAAGGAATGTAGATATGATATACGGTGCTATATGATGAGTGGTAGTTATACTATATATTGATCCTAGAGGATTCGATCTAATGATACTGAAGGTTGATACACAGTGCCTACAGGTATATTGATAGATCATACCTTCAGGTATACTGATAAACCGTCCCTACGGGTACACCAAAACATAATGCCTATGTGTACACCAAAATATAGTGCTTATAGGTACACCTAAAATACAGTGCCTATGGGTACACCGATATATAGTGTTTACGGATACACTGATATATCTAGTCAGAGGACTGAGGTACAGAAGAAGTAAGGGTTGCAATAGTGGTTGGCCCTTGAATACATTTATGACTGAACTGAATTATGCATTCTCTATGAATGATTGTGTGTTATTACAGAGGTCAAGTGTGATCCAACTGAGGAAGTAAGACAAGTATGGGCAGATAGTTCAACCCCACCTATATTGTATTTGATTGTGTGAAACACTTAGGGCTAAACATATAAGAATTGCCTTAGAATTTGATTGTGATCACACCTATGGGTGTGATAATTGCCCTGAGAAAATTTGTTGAATTGTATGATATGTGTAAGAGATAAAACCCTGTAATAGATTTACTCTATGAAAGGTTCCATAAAATCAAAGTTGTAATAGGAGTTGATTGTTTAACATCAAAGCAAGTGTTGTTACATAATGAAAATAAGAGAATCATATATCCTACTCCACAAAGTGATTTGAGTTTTCTCTTAGTGGCTTAAGCTAAGAAGTGTTACATAAAGGTACTTTGTTTTCTTCAGTGTCGGTAAAATTTGAAATGGAAACTGAAAATATACTTATGGCTAGTGAATTTCCTATTGTCTTAGTGTCGATATTCTGATCTACCCAAGGAGTAGAGAAGAACGTGATAAGCACCTATGAGTGGTGCTGAGAGTCACATATAAGCATTGGCTTTCAAAAATTAACTTATTAAGTAGTGTTTCCTCATAGAATGGAACCCAACAAATCCTAGTAAAGTGGAATCAGTACTAAGCTGAAAGGGGCCAAGAACTATCATTGAGGTACGCAGTTTTATAATCAGTCAAGTGTTATGAGAGGTTCCTATGGAACTCTTTTTGAATCATCTTGACATTGTTAAACCTCTTATGAGAGAATAAATCATCTAAGTAGGATGGTGAATCTAAGTATAACTTTCAAGGGTTGCAAGAGCGGTTATTAGTCACACCAGTGTTGATTATCCCATATCATGGTAGACCAGTGAGGTCTACTGTGTGGTGACCGGTGTGGTCTGTTGTGTGGTGAACAATGTGGTCTACTATGTGGTGATCGATATGGTATGCTGTGTGGTGACTTAGATGGTCTACTGTATGGTGAACTGTATGGTCTGCTGTTCAATTTACAATTAGGTGAACTGTATGGTCTGTAATATAGTGATTTGTGTGGCTATATGGTTTATAATGATGCAACCTGTGAGGTTTGTAGTAACATGAATTGTGTAGTCAATAGTGTAATTGGCGGTCAGAGATTGGAAAGAGCCCTAGGTTAGCAGGGCATCATGATGGCGAATACCTCTCAACAGCTAAGCCTCATGGAATGAGTTACCTCATTTATTTTATAGATTTGATAGTGATTGACTTGATTTGGAAATATGATGATTTAGAACCTACCCTTATACTACTAAGGATTAAGGTCCTAGATGTATCAATTTAAAGAAACACCAAAGCCTAAGATTGGCAGTGAGTCCCTATGTGTATGTTCGTACAGGACAATGAGGCCTTGAGATACTAATAGACTTATGTCCTTATATCATAAAAGATGCTGGCCTGGGGTGAAGTACAGCAGATTGCTAAGCAATTAAAGTTATGCGGAACAAAGATCAGAGGCAATAAGACCCGATGTGTATATTTGCATGGGGTACTATCCCTGCGTAATAAGACCTAACAAGTACTCTGTGCTATATTGAATAGTGTACATAGTGTGGTCAGCAAGAACAACTTGCATTTCCAAAGTCGACTTAAAATCTAACAATTTTCTGGAAAACAGTGAAACTGTACTGTGCAAAAATTGTTGAAAATGTTATAGATAACCAACAAACTGTGATTAAAGGCAGTAATAGTTCAAATAATAACCTGTTACTTGTAACTCTAATTTTATAGGAATTTTCAATTCCCAAGCCGGATCAAAGAATATGGACGAATAGTACAAGTCAGGAAAGGGCATTCTAGGTAGTAACTCTATTTTTCATACTCTATGTGAATGTTTATATGCTTTGTGTATGTCATCTTCTGTAATTTGATCACTGTATTGCCAAATAGGGAATTGTGCGAGTAGGCACATTTATGGAGGTTTACGGATAGTAGGCAAGTTGCCCCGACTCATATGCATATGCCATGTTGTTTATGTTATTGTTATGGTGCATTACATGGTGTATGCATTACTGTAAGAACCATTTATAAAGTCCCTTTTTTAGGTCTTTTAAGCTTTGAAACAGGGGGCGTCTATGTGAGCGACGTAGTAAAAGATGACAATAACGTCCGTAAATAAATGGATGCCTAAAGTCTGGACTTTAGACGTCCCTATTTTTAAAGGGGTGTCTAAAGTGTTAGTGTGGCAATTTAGACGTCCCAATTTTCTTTATGGATGTTAAAAGTTTTTTTTAAATGACCATTTATATTCTTCACTACCCAGCAAATAAAAACTGTAGAAACAGGATGGTAGAATTATTCATAAACCACAATGTCCCTTATATGGTAAGGAATATCATTACTATCTATATGGTAAGGAACATCAGCACTATCCAACAACCTAATACTCTGTACAACAACAACTCCTACTACCAATTCTATGTACAATAACCACTACAAAGTGTCAAAAAGCTATCTATTACACAACTATAATGATGATAAATCTAATGACAGCACCAACAAAATGCATCTTCAATAATCCTAGTTCAAAACTTAGTTCATAAAAAACAAAAATAATTAACCATACCTTTTGGCAATAGTAGGAGAGAGAAGAGGGAGGCCAACGGCAGGAGAGGGAGGGAGGAGGAACCAACAATGTCAAAGATTAAGGAGGGACGATGGCAACAAGCTTCAACAGTAGAGAGGGAGAGAGGAGGACGGTGGATGATGGTGGTGGAGAGAGAGGAGGTCGACCTTCAGGAGAGAGTGATGATAGTGAGAGGGAGTAAAAGGGAGTGGCGGTGGAAGAAGAAATTTCAAGAGATTGATGGAAGTAAATTTTTGAATTACTTTAGACATCCCTTTTTGAATTTGGGACATCTAAAGTCTGATTTTAGACAACCCTTTTCGAATTTGGGACGCCCAAAGTAAAAAAAAATTGACTTTAGGCGTCCCAAATTCAAATTGGGACAACTAAAGCTACCTAGTTTCTGCCCAGAATTACAAAAATGCCACCGCTTATGTTTTTTACTTCCCTTTTTTAAAACGGGCATCCTTTGGGGTAGTAGAATCTATATTCTGTACTAGTTATGACATATTTATTTGTCGCATTTTATATAACTGATTGAAAATAGCATCTCAAGTGGCAAAGACGTACTTACCGGTAACTGATGGTTCTGGTGTAGATCAAGTAAGACTGTTGGTTATCTGAAGACCTTTTAATTATTTTAAGGTATGTAAGTATTATGCATAAGACCTTAAAAGAAAAACCTGTAATGTAATCAAGTACCTTGTATCAATATATAAGTATATTTATACTATTCCTGTATGCCCATCGAACTATGTGCAAGCACTTTGAAAAATATGGAAATAAGATAAAGACCTTATAGAATGCAAGGCTCTTACTTTACAAAGTGGCAAAACTTTACTCAATGTTCCAAGTTTGAGTAAGGATGCTATAAAGCTAAAGGACCACATTGTTGAAGATCTTAATCTTGATGAAGAGGTTGATGAAGAAATTGTGGTTGAAGAAGAGGACAACAAGAAAAGGAAACAAATTGAGGAGAATCTAGATGATGTGGTGTGGCAAGCCCATTGCTCCTAAAAGTATGGAAGAGAAGAAGAGAAAGACCAACACTTCTCATCCACGATATGTTCTACCACCTCCTTTTCCGTAAAGGCTCAAGAAACAACAAGAAGATGGTTAATTCAAGAAGTTTATTCAGATGTTCAAATATTACATATCAACATTCCTTTTGTGGAAGCCTTAGAGCAAATCCCTAAATATGACAAATTTATGAAACATGTCATCACAAAGAAAAGAAGGTTTAATGAGTTTGAGATAGTAACCGTCACCAAAAGCTTCACTAATGTTATCAAGCAACCTCTACCTAAGTTGAAGGATCCCGAGAGCTTCTCATTCCCTTGTCATGTTGGAGGTAAATCCTTAGGGAATGGGTTATGTAATCTTGGTTCAAGTGTCAATCTTATGGCTTTGTCTGATTTTAACAAGTTGGGATTAGGTGAAGCTAGACCTACCATAGTTACCTTGCAATTGGCCAATAGAAGCTTGTCTTATCTTAAACGGATTATTGAGGATTTATTAGTCAAGGTTGATAAGTTCATATTTCCTGCTGATTTCATTGTTCTTGACTTTGATCCTGATAGAGAAATGCCCTTGTTGTTAGGAAGGCCATTTTTAGCTACTGCTAGAACTTTGACAGATATGGAAAAATGTGAGTTGATTTTAAGGGTGACAGATGAGTAAGTTACCTTTAATATGAGTCAATTGATGAAGACTCCTCATATGCATGAAGATTGTTTCTTTATTGATATGATTGGTCTTGTCACACAAGAGAAATTTGAAACCTCTATGGTTGAAGATCTACTTGAAGCCGCTCTTCTTGATGTTGATTATGAGGGTTTGGACGCAGTAGAGTGTAAGGCTATTATGGATGCTTCAAATTTTTATCCTAGAGGGAGGATAATTGTAATGTCCTAAAATGTGTATAAGGGCTTATGACTCTAAATGATAATGTAATAAATGTTAGATGAACACTTTTGGGGAATAAAGTGTTAATTATGACCCAAATTAGCAGTAGAATGTGCCCAAATCCAGTATTTAAGCTCAATTATTGTGACAAAGCCTAAATTGAATTAAAAGTGAAGGGAAGGGCGCATGTCAAGAGGAAATGGAATTAGATAATGCAATAAGTGGCAATCTAACTAAAATTGCCATAGTCAGGGGCAAAACAGGAAGAAAGAAATTTATCGGCCAATTGGCCAGCAATCGAAGAAGAAATTGACTATTAATTAAAATAGTATTACGTGTAACTAAATGGATAATGGAATAGGTTAGAGTAACTAAATGGATACATGCTTTTGGAGAGGCCTTAGGATGATGACATTTGGCACCACATGATCTAGGCAATGAAACTTTGAAAAGTCAAATAATTAATGTTTCAAATTCCCCTCTTTCCTCTCTATTCAGTTAAAGGGCTATGTAAGGTTGAAGATAGGATCATTTAACACATCTCACTCTCTCTCTTAAGTTCTCAGGGTCAGCCAAGTTCAAGAGGAAAGAGAAAAGAAAGAACAAAGTTAAGGTTAGATCTTCTTCTTTGATTTTAACCTAGTAGATTACCTCAATGGCTCAAAATCTCTTCATAAACATTGTTCCTCTTGATGAGAGCTTCGTTTCTATGGTCTTATAATTTCAAGAGGAGGTGTTTTGAGCCATCATCCAAAAACAAAAGCTAAAAAACCAAAGAAAGGAGCTAAAGAGAAGCGAGAGGTGAGAATTGGCTTCAATTTTAGCTATCGGTTGTGTCAGTTGAATGAGTATTTTGGCAAATATATATCTTCCCTAATTTTGGCCAAACAAGGGTTTGGATAATTCATGGTCTTTCGGTTATGTTATTGGTGTTTTATGATGATTAGAAACCATATGACACAAGTTTGTTGCTGAAATTGGAAGTTGGTAATTGTTGGAATTTATTTTGAATTTTCTGCCAAAATAGGACATGGGGAATGAGTAAGAAATTTTTATTTTGATGTTACCATTGTGTTCTACATGAAAAATTGTGTAGGAAGAACCCTGGGTTGTGAATTTTGGGTCATTGAAACTCAAAATGCAAAACTAGATTTTCTGCCTGAACAGGATTCCAGTGAGGTACCCTATTTGTGTGGTATTTTTAGATAATCAAATGATGTTCAATGAATGTGAAACATTCCAGAATAAAAGTAGACATATCAAGGTTTAATTTGATAGGTCATTTGTGTCTTTTGAACTTATACATTGGGAGTTATGAATTTTTGAAGTTAGGTCATGAAAACTGGGTTGAATTCTGGCAGTGTACAATAAATGACAATTCTGGGAATGCTTTGCGTCCAACTGGCTGTGGGTGATACTTTTCCTAAAAAATAGACTAAATAAGGGTCGCATAGACTTTAGAATCAATGAAATTTTATTTTTTTTATATAAAGATATGATTTTTCAAAATTGATGAAAAATTCTGGCAGAATTGGTCACTTATGCGAAAATTCAAAGGTAATGGCACATGGAAATAACTATGAACTCTAAGGTTAGAAAATTGGTCTTTTAGGTTAATAGACCCCTTTAACTCCTTAGTTGACTTGATTAAATATCCCTAATAATAACCAACTTGAGCATTTGAATTAAAGTAGAATTGGATTAAGTAATAACCTGTCGTATGTAATTCTAATTATAGGATTCGATATCTGACCTGAGCGTAAGAAATCTGTGTAAGAGCAAGACCGAAAAGACCAAGGTAGTGACTCTTTCTCTTTTATCATATATAATACTTTATATGCATGTGAATATCATCAATTGTTACGAATGTCAAGAATTGTTATGAATGTTACCAATATTATGAATGTCAAGAATGTGTTGCTACTTTGACTGTTGTTATGTGATGATTGCTTACATGCTTTGTGAAATTTTGTCATATAAGTAAAATGTTACTACTGAGATTCATATGAATCTCACTCTTTCCAATGACTAATCTATAGCTAGGGTAAGCGGATCAAAGGACAAGTAGGTAAACAAGGGCGGCTAGGGCGTGCAGATAGAAAATTAGTGGTTTTGTTTGTTGGTTATTAAACTTTTGAAGAATTTGTATATGTTGTACCAGATGTAAATATAAGTATACTATAGTAAAGGTGGATAGACCAAACATAAACTTGAGTTTTGGTATGTAACCCCGTTAAGGGAACTAAGTATTGGTAGTCAGGCCCTATAGACCCTATTAGTCAATGAATATAACCCAAAAGTCTGTCGAGAAATTTTGTTAAGTACTCTGATAATAATGAATGGAATCGAACCAAACAAGCCAAACAGATTTGAAAACGGGAATCGAGACCACATGAAACATGTTTTGAATTTTTTTTTGAAAACCCACTTTAGTACAGGACTAAACCTTGTGTTGAGGTTAGGACCTCGAATGGGTTTTGAATTATTCTCGAATCTCCAGTTTAACTTTATGACACATTTTCAAACTATTTTTCAAGGATTCTAAGTAAGGGGGTTACAATACCATTTGAGTCACTTGATTTGGGTTCGACTGATATACCAAAGTTGAAATCTTCTTTAGAGGAACTACCTTCACTTGAGCTAAAAGCATTGCCATCTCATTTACAATATGCTTATATAGGTTCCAATAACACTCTTTCGGTAATTATTGCTTCAGATCTCACTATTCAATAAGAGAAGTAGTTGGTTGAAGTCTTAAAAGCTTATAAGAGAGCTATTGGGTGGACAATCGCTAATATCAAGGGCATTAGTCCCTCTATGTGCATGTACAACATCTTTTTAGAAGAGAATCATAAGCCTTACATTAAACATTAAAGAAGACTCAATCACATTATAAAGAAAGTAGTGAAGAAGGAGCCTCTTAAATGGCTCGATGCTAGTATTGTATATCCTATTTCTGATAGTTCTTAGATGAGCCTAGTCCAATGCATCCCCAAAAAGGGTGGTATGACTATAGTGGCTAAGACCCATAATGAACTCATTCCTACTCGCATTGCTACCAGATAGAAGGTTTGCATGGACTACCGTAAGCTCAATACGACTACGTGCAAGGACCACTTTCCTTTTTTCTCCAGGTCGCCTCTTTTCTTTACAATCCTCCATTATCACCAGCTCCCATTTTCTCCGACGATCTACCGCCTTCATAATCTCTCAACCACCGGCATCGATCTTAACCCATTATCTTGAACCACCACTATTAACCTTCGTTGGCTTCACTCCATATTTCTTTGTGTTGTTGCCTCTTCACCTCTACTTGCCTCTCTTTCCATTGTCACCTCCAGTTTCAAGCCCTTACCCACTCATCATTAAATGCCTTCCTTTACCATCAAAGTCCCACTCGTCATAATCTGCCATTAACAGTCCGCTTCGATGCCCACTACCTTCGTTAAACCTCAGTCTTCTCTAGTTCTTTTCTCTCTTCAAACAGTAAAGCTTATGTTGGTTGAACTTGGGTCAGGCACTCCTCCTTCATCTTTGATTAGCTCTATGTATATGTCAGTAGTGTACATTTTAAGGTAGTTCCTCCTAATGAATACTTTTTTTTTTATTTTTGGGTTTACATTTAGGATTTTGTTTAGAGAATAGCCCTTGATTTTAAGAATGTATGTGCTTTAGTTTTGAACGTATGATTATTAGGGAATTTTTAAGTATTACAAGTACTAATGCTTTCAAAATTGACCAACCTTGATCTATATAGTTTTGCTCTAAATTGAAAATTTGTGGCTATCTCGAATTGAACTAAGTGTTTTGCATTTTATAACTCATGCATTTTTTGTGGCTAGAATTAACATGTTATGGCTATAGCAACTCGTTCAAAATCATATTTTTCTCCTCAACGTGAATATTTTTGAAATAGCAGCTTAATTTTAATTTATGATTCCAATTTTATTACTTTGTCAAATTAGAGCACATACATAAGATTTCATGAACCTATTGGTCTTTGATGATTAATGTCATCGGTTTGAATGATAGAGGTTTCATATTTCATGGAAGGCTAAAAGATGACAAATAGGAAGTGAGGATAAGTGTAAGATGGGAATTGATTCATGGATTGTTTTATTGAGGGTTAGTCAGATTTAAGTTTAGGGGGGATTTTCTTTTTCTCCATTACGTTAGCAATTTTATTTGCTTTTCTGGTTTTGGTCTTATTTTGTGCTTAGGGTGTTGTCTTTCTTGTTGTGGGTTTTGTTCTAGATCATGGCACCAAAGAAAGCTTCAAAAAGCACCCCTAAGCTCCTAGAAAAAGTTAAAATAGAAGAAAACTACAACTCCAAAGAAAGCTTCAGTGTCTAATACAAAACAAAAGCTCTGCTAATTGAGCAGTTTCAAGCACATATGGATCAAAGGAAGTTTCACCAAGAAAGAGAATTTCCAAGGACGGATGTGTGTTCTTTCTAGGAGCTAGCATAAAAAATATGGAAGTTGCACGAGGTGCTTGGACCTTGGTCTTATGCAAATGCAACCTTTATTCGACATATTTATACTAATGTCGGTTAGTATCATTTAGCATTCACCAAATTTTCATGTCTGGAGCAAGACATAGAGCTTTCCATAACCCTAGAGGTTATCCAAGAGTTTTATGACCTCCCTCTAGTTCAAACATGCACATATACCAAATTGAAAGATAACTGGATTTTCTTTGCATTTAAGAACATTGCCACCATATTAGGACAATCACATGAGACCAAGTGGAGCCAGTATAAGGGACAAGGAAAGAAAGCTTATCACAAGCAATCATACCTTAATGAAGAAGCTCGCATAGAGTGGCAGCTTGTTAGCAAATATCTCCCCTTAGTCTCATTTGAGTGATCTTACATAGGAAGATGCTCTCTTGGTTCATTTGCTGATGACAAAGCAACAGTAAAGCTGGAAGTTATCATTTATGATGCTCTGATGCACTTGGTTAATCATCCCCATATATAAATGGTCTTTCCTCATTTGATTTCTGATATATATACAAACTGGGGCTACAACAAAGGATATAGACATCTTACTTGTCCCTCGGCCCAAATTCAGGTATACTCAGGTCCGTAAGGACTCTTTAAATGGCACAAACACAAATGGAAATTCCATCACTTTGGTTTCTCTAAATGCCCATCTTGAGGAAGTAACATAGAGGGAATTGAAGAATGAGCTTTTCTTGAAGCAGCTAGAAGCCATGGTGGAAGGCTTAGCTAGCACGTTTGGGGTTGATATTCCTCTTACCATTGAGTATATAGCTGTTGATTTAGGGGTGCATGATTATATAGAACAGAATGGGGGTTCTAACCCGGGTGCTTCGATTTTAGACTATGGGTCTGTTGCTTCCCCAAGTCTTATGGATATTGATAATTAATTTATGTTGGTGTCAATCTTGTTTTTGGTTGTGTGCCTAATTATCTAAATCTAAATATGAATCTGACTCTTGGTTGTCTATTAGTTTTAGGATATTGGAGTTTAGTTTTCTATTTTTGAACATCTTTTGTGAATATCTTGATGGAGGCTTCTAATGGCCTAAACATGTGTTGATATAGATACTAATAACTCTTTCTTTTGACTTCTCATGAGCTACTGATGGCTCCAAACTTTGGATGATCCTTGTGAATGATTGCATATGGTTTTTGTTTCTATATTGTTGATCATGCTTGGATTCTGTTCTTGTCTTCTTGTGTAGGTGTGTATAGAAATAGCCTTTTCCCTTAACTTTAGTTGATAGTGAGGACATTGTTCATTTTAAGTTTGGAGGAGTGGTTATAAAATTTTGAAATTATGGTAAAGTAGAGTATATAGTGATTATACATAATTTTGAAATGGGTGTGCAGATGATGTGAAAAGTTTGAATGTATGAGATTTCACCTACTTAGTCTTTTGCTTGAATGATGTTTTGAGAATAAGTTGATGAATTGATTCTTAAAATTGCTTAAATGGTCCAATGATTGGATATTTGCTTGGAATTATGCATGATAAAAAATTATGACTAATATGTTTTGTTGAGTGAATTGTGGAATTAGGGTAAGCTTTTAAGGAATTCCATTGAGTATTATAATATGCACTATTGGAGTTAGAGGTATTTTGAAGGCTTTTATTGAGGGAACATGTAGTAATTTAGTTTATGTCCCTATCTTCAATTAGATAACTTTAAAATCTTCTTTAGAGTTCTTCAAAACTTGATGTTCACCCTATATGGTTTTGAAAAATGATTAAGGCAGTTCTTTAAAAAGTGTTTGAGCCTTTCAAGCTAACCTGAATTACACTTCTTCTACTTTGAACTTATCTTTGAGCCTTTTAGAAAAACCAAGGAAATTTTTCATTTTAAAAACCAACTTACTTTCCTAACCCTTAGCCTGAAAGACCATGATATACCCTTCTTTGAGATAAATGGAATTTGAAAAAAAAAGGTGGTTTGATAGTCAACTCTTAAGTATGGAGCGTGAAGTTTGTTTAGGACTCAATATGTATAGAAACCGAGCCAAGTTTCATGTTCAAAAAAAAAGTATACATGCCTATAAAAAAATTTGTGAATATTAGTTGGAAATCAACAAGGCTTGGAAGGAAGAAAAAGAAGTTAGCTCAAGTTTGGGGGAGTTAAAATAAAAAAGAAGAAGAAGAAAAAGAGAAACAAATAGAGAAATTTCTTATTTCATTTATCTCTAGGTTTTTAAATACATATCCCTTTCACTTTCTTTTATAATTACCATGAACCAATGGCCACATTACAAGCTCATCAAAAAGTCCTTCTGAATTTAAAATTATGTAGGGTGAGTTCTTAAATAGAGAGGGAGGAAAAAGAGGGTAGTGAGGTTATATGGTTGAAGGTTTCTACATAGATTGAAGTACTATGAAGCATTCAATTTGGCATATTCTCTTGATTTCCTGTTTTGTATAATCCTTAGAGCAATGAGTGAGGACAATAGCTTGCAAATTTGATAGGCATTTGATTAGCTCGTGGAAAGAATTCTTGATGCTTGCTTGAGAACAAGAAAAAGATTAAGTCTGGGGGAGTGATAATCTTTGGAAATTCATACATTTCAACACATTTTCCCATACTTTCATAGGTTTTTGGAATCAATTTTGTGCATAAAATAAACATACATAAAGGAAAATGTGATTTTTTGAAAAAATGTTAAAATTTTGAAAATATTGAGCTAAATGTGAAATTTTTTTTCTATTTAAAGAGTTTTAAGTAGCTCATAAAATCCTCCTTTTTGTAGAAGGATGATGACCAGGTATGAAAGCTTGCAAAGATCTTGGGAAGCTTAAGAAAGAGGGAAAAGAAGGCAAGAATCAGATAAACAAGGAAAAAGATTATGCATGCACATGTTGTGGGTTCGTTACAACAAAAACACGGCAAAAATCAATGACTGTTCTATGCAACTTCAATGCCATTTTGCCACCCATTTGTCACAGCAAAACCATAGCAAAAATCAGTGACCTTTATGCTCGAATCTAATGCAATTTTTGCTACCAGTTCGCCAAGGCGAAGTGACAACGAACTGCCCAAAAATGAAGCTGTGTGTTTTGAATTGTTGATGCAAAAAACCTAGATAAGAGCTGAAAGAGGAGGTCGAAATCATTCATTTTGACTTGGAGAGGCTGAAATTGAGCTAAGGAGAGCTTGGGAAAGGAGAACCTTGAAGATTTAGAGCCTTAGGTTGGAGTTTCAAAGAGATTTGAGCCAACAATCTTGGGTTTTTCTTCTTCTTCTCCCTTTTTCTTTTGTTTTTCTGTTATGGATTATGTTTTTGTGCCGATATTTTGACATGTACAGACCATGAGTAGCTAAAAAATCTCGTTTAGGATTACTTTTACTTATTGTATGAATTTAAACTACAAGATTATCTTGCTTTTGTTGTTTAATGAGTATATATGTTGATTTTTCTTTGAGCTTAATGCTATCTTGTGCTTGATCACCGTATGATTAGAGTAGTTCAATTGGAAGATTCTTGAAAGAGCTATTTTGATTGTAGAACTTAAGAAAAATCATGTTAGACTTGAAGTTTAGGGATTAAATGGATGCTTTGTTATTAGAATAGAGATATATCTAACAACTTAGCATAGTCTATTGAAGTCTTGCTTTAAAAAGATGGTTTTCATTAATTATAAACAAAAGATTGAATATGTTTAATGAAGATTAAAAATCAATCTTGACTTGGGAGAGCTTGGTTGATGATTTTAGAAGTTGACTAGTATATAGACTCATTTAACTAACAAAAGTAGACATTTGCGTAGTTTCATGAAATACAATGGGGAAGAAGTAATCCTAAGCTTATACCTCTTGAAGTTAGACCTAATTTCCCAATTTTCACTATTTTCTTTGTTGTTTTGATAAAAAATCTTTATTCAACTTGATCAAATTCAAATGATTCCATTTAATCTAATTAAGAATATGGTTATATTAGTTAGTTCGGTTTTGTCATAGTTCTTGTGGTACGATACTTTTTCAACACTATACTTTTACTTGCAACCCGTGCACTTGCGGTAAGCTAAATGGAAAACACCAGGTAATTTAGTTGAAGCTCTATGATTGCAGATGATTCAGTCATATGAGTTAAAACTAGGAAAATGACTAAATCAAGATGGACTGGTGTTTCGTCAAAAAGAAAGATTTACTCCTAGATGCGCAAGTTGTGCTAGTGTTTGTGATCGACCTTGTAACACTCCGATTTCTAAACCACATTTAAACTATTGTTTAAGTAACCTACCATGGTAATAAAGAATTAAAACCCAAACAATAAAGTTTACCATGGTAGAAAGTTTAAAAGCTAGCTAGAAAACATTTATCAAACCAATATACCTTACTGTGGTATAAAAGAAAATGAACTGAATATAGAAGACATGTGATGGCTATTTAAAAAACAATTACTTTCTTTAAAGCTTTTAACATACTATCATGGTAGAAAATCATATGCCATAATAAAAATAGTTTTAAACAACAATTTGAAAAGCTAATCAAAACAATTTAATAAACCATTTATAAACATAGTGGAAGTAGGTACAAAGGATCCTTGACAACTGAGCCTCGGCATTCGAAGCCCAAAATGACAATCGTCGTTCCACAAGCCCAAACAACTTGTTAAATCCCTTAATCCAAATCCATTATCACAAAATCATATCAATAGGGGCTCCATCTAATAAAAATAGTACAAATTTCTCAAATATCTCAATTAAGTACCAAAACTAATAATTTGCAAAAGCATAGTTCATAGTTTTAGAGTTATATAGAATTGAACAATAATAATTAAATAGTTCCTAGGTCGTGACAGTGCATTTGTAAACATGAATGATAATGATGGCATGTACAAGTAAGAGGAAAACCTTAATGAGAGCCTACAACTAGGCTCACCCACTTACCAACTTCCCAGTAGCAATACTGTGATCTCACCTGAAAAATGTAAATATAGCAACCATAAGGTCCAAAGATCTCAGTAACCATTGGATATTCAGAAATATACATGCAAACCGAGATAAAAAACATATGGTTCTAAAATCAAGTTTGACTCACAATAATTAATTTATATTGTTCTTTCCATAAACCTTTCACAAACTAGTTCTCGATTCGCTCACCAAAACCCTCTTCCTAATAGGTTCCAAAATGATTGAACATCATAATTCATTTTCCAATATCATTCACAAGAATTTCAGAAAAACATGTCTAAACCTTATTACAAAAATAATTATATAAAAAAATTTATCATATTCAAATCAAAAATCAAACATATTACATGCCAAACAAATGATTGATGCACAAACCATCCTTATTACCCTTGACCTGTCTTATAATCGCTGACTAGAGTCATAGGCTATCACATAGTCTAACAGAAACTCATCCATTTAACTAAGTTGTTCCAAGCTCACCAGTTCTTGGGATGTACCCGGCCAAAGGTCTAAAGCTCAAGTCTAGATTATGGCTCGCCTCCTTAAAAGAATAAAACTAAGGAGGTGTCACATATCTCACAACTCCGATGCAATGCCGACCAAAGAAATAATGGAAGAAGGGACCCTGATAAGTACCATCCACTGTGCACCGAGTGACGGCCTACCACATGGTATTTACTTACACAAAATCTCCCATCACAACTCCACAACCATCCATGTGTATCAATGACAATCAATCACAATTATGGCATGTATATTGAAGTTCCAAATCATGAGTATGGTTCCAACAAGATTTATAAAAATAATAAAAATACATCGTCTTAATAATTATTAAGAGAACAATACTATTTCAACTCCAGAAACCATAAGAACAATGTTCATCATCTAAAACATATAACATCATTTCCAAATCATTTATAACTAACAATATTTCCAACATAACACATAAGCATGCTTAAAATTTTCTAAGATACATATCCATGAGTTATATTACACACAAGCATACTTGAATAGTTTCTAAGTATATATAATATTAGTTTCTATCAAATATACAATTCCAAATCAAGCCTTCTATCAGCACAAAAAAGGACCCCGCAAAATTTTAATATATATATATAGTTGACAAGTATATAAAAGAATAACCAAGATTACATCTACTCCAAGCTTATTTTTACCAACACTTGAATGTTTCCAATTTGCCAACACCAAACAATCTAACTTCAATCTACATAATTATTATATAATTTCTAATCAATCCAATTGCTAAACAAATAATCAATTAATTATATAGATTTAAAGTCTCCATCTATGCTTCTAACTTCCAAATCTTACTTGTAATGTCTAACTCTCCATTTCAAATATTAACTTCCTCCATTTCTAAATTCCAATAACTCTTTTGAACCAATAATTAACCTATAATGATTCAAATAGACCAAAATCCCCCAATTTCTCCAACTTAGGGATCCCACTAAAATACCCATTTCCATTTTACAAGCTTTAACAACATTTTAAGCCAGTTAAATATCAATTCTACCTCAATAAACATAACCCAACCATTAAACTTAATTTTAATCAATAAAACTATCATATTCAATCATAACAATTCTCAAATATTCAAACCCTAACTCTAAATCTCTCAAATAGTACAATATAAAAATTCTAAGCTGATTAAATGTCAATATTTACTTATCTCTACAAGCCTATGGTTTCCATTTGTTGAAATTTATATTGCTAAAGATCAAATATTGTGTAAAAGAATATTTAGGAAATAAGTACTAGAGTTTGGTGATTTTATGAAGAAGAAATGAAGCTAAAAAAATATCCCAATCCTCCATTGATGGAAGATTGGAGTTGGTGGTAGTAAGGGAAACCCGAAGGAACAGTAGAAAAAGAAGGAAAGGCAGAGTGTGTGTGGAGGGAGTATTATATTATAACGAGCACTTCCTCCCCTGTGCATTGCGAAGGAGCATTTTGTCCCTCAATCATTTTTAAACTACTAAACCATTTCTTCTCTCACAATTCATTGCCATTTTTTACTTCAAGGGTACTATATCATAATCAAACAACATAAACAAAAACATCCAAGTTCAAAAAAACTCTACCACAGGAAAAAAACCAAGCATTGATGTTTGTAAAAGTGTACCAACTTGCGGAACACAATCAAATAAAGCATCTAGGTTTCTAAATATGTCCTTGTAAACTACATTTGTTGTAGTCCTTCGAGCATCATGTCCATTATCTAGCACGTACATTTTTAACCCATACATGCTCTTCTAACTTTTGACTGTGCAAAACATAATCGCCCATGTGTAAATACTAGCTTTGAGAGATATATACTAACATGGCGAAGTAATTGCCTTTGACTATTGTTGATTGTCACTAAAAAGCTTAGGTTGACTGGAAATTGTCTCCTCTACATATGAAATGACCATCTTCTTTTTAAAAGATTCATTTCCATCATATAAATTATAACCTTTTTATTAGAGTTCTACATTTGTTCTAAAATTGTGCTGCCTTTTGAAATATTTTTTTCCTTTATTTAATATTTTGATAATCATATTATTTTTTTACATGTAACAACTTTGTTATAATAAAACATTATTTGATCTACAAATAACAACTATTACACTGTAATTAGCAAACAACAAATTCTCTTTCATAAAACTTTAAAATTCTTGCAACTAATTAGAATAATACATAAAAATTCCTAAATATAGCCTGGTATTCTTATAAAACAATATTTGAAAACTTTCTCACACTTATAAATATGGATTCATTTCATTTTAATTCCAATAAAACAACTCACAACTTCCACACCAAACATATATCTCATAATTGAAGATATTTCATGAAATCATTATAACATGACAATAATTTAAATGTTCTACTTCTCCTTCAAACATTGGAGCTCACTAAATGGCTGAATATCAAACAACATAATATCTATGAAAAACCAATTGTGCAAAACCTAAACAACATTTTAAAATAAACGTTCTACTTTTCCTTCAAACTTTATCTCAAATGCCATAACTTTTTGCCCGGGCAGCTTGTTGGAGGCGATTATTGCAATCTTTTAGATCACTCCAATCTTTATGTTAACTTTATATTCAAACTTTGTTCACATTTGGGATCTAAAAATTGCAACCTTTTAGATCTTACATCTTATGCATACACCTTCAGCTGTACAAATAGCAAGTTCAAAAGTGATTGAAAGTAAAATCAAACAAAAATTGCATAGCTAAGATGGGTTTCTGAACTCACAGATGAGATGTCTTATATCAATAATCTAAAATATTGCAGTATTGCAAGATTAAGAAAAAAATAAAGCAAAAAAAAGCAAATAGACATGACAATAATATTGGAAATTACATAGTAATATAGCTGATAGTCACAGATATTTTTAAATATAATTAACTTTACAGAGTAATAAAACTTATCATCAATCAAGCTCCTTAGGACTTCATGCAAAAAAGCATAAGAGTCGCAAACTCCAGCTGCACCGAATAATTTGGCAACCACCAGTAACATCTATCGGATTTGTTTCATTTGGTAGAGACTTACTACACATACATACAAACATAATATAGGAAGCCTTTGTAGTTTCTACATAACTGGTCATACCTCAAATCAAATATAAGAAGCCATAAGAATTTTTTTGGTTTGATTTCTCAGGCTCTTTTCAGACAATACTACATTCATGTGAAACAGTGAAATAGATGCTTACCACTTTGATACATTTGTCTGAAGTGAATCAAGTACATGTTGTTCCTGTATTTCTTAGAACTTATCAAGTTTTGTTTCATTTCAATTTATATACATATATATATATATATGCAGTAATCATTACTAATTTCTAATATATCAGTATCAATATAGAAACATGGTCCATAAGGAAAACACATAATAAAGATTGCGTATTAAACAAGAGCGAGATCCTTTTATTGTAGCAAATTCAACATATTTGTTGGAGGTAGAGGCACTTTCTAAAATCAGATAAGTTTCACTTCGTTGCTGACCTCACAACTATGCCTTATTTATCGACATTCAGCATATGGAATATAGTATAATTTAATGTATTTGAAAATACTTCATTATGCTTTTTGACGGGTAAGAATGATTTAATTTAGTTGGAAACAAATCTAATCAAGCATGTTTTCATTTATCATTTAGTTTATAAATATACTGGGTTATTAACCAAGGATTTATGATATTTCCCTTAAACCATGAATACTATGTACGCAGTGTTATTCTCTTCTTAACATTATTTTGACACTTGTCAAGCTACTTTCCTAGCACATGTATTGTGGTGCATTTGGGAAAAATAAAAAAGAACCAGTCATTGCTTTGGAAGTTCCTGATTTCTACTCACCAAAAACAAACTTCTATCAGAATGTTCAATATCTATGAATTGAATAGAAAGGTAGTTTTACCGAGTCTTATTTTCTTATTTATTGTATATGAACTTGCTATTATATTTAGCTTCAACCTATCTTAAAATCAAATACATGATTGGAAACAAACATAACCACAGAATTCCATAGCATTGATGTAAAGAAAATGAAAAAGACAGCAGCAATCTTAAGAAATGAGAACACTCTTATACCTGTTGGCTATGAAAAAGATGTTCACATTCAAGTTCTTCAACTTCTTCATGTATTTAAAGGCAACACGTAAGACTAATTTTGAAAGAAACATCAAAGATAAATATCCTATTTAAGACTAGACATACATGAAAGAGAATTTGGAACGTCTTTTAATTAAAACAGATGCATACATACAAGGTTACCAAATCTAAAATTTGAAACAGCTTTTAATTAATACATATGTATGCATACAAGGTCACCAAATCTAAAGTTTTATTATCCAAAATCTCAAATGCATGCTAGAAAAGGTGTAATCACACTTTTTAATGAAGATAGTGAGATGTCGAAGGATGGGAAGTGGGCATTATTAAGGGTGCTTAACAAAGTATTTTTATCCAGTTTTTCATTTAATTAATTCCATATAAATGTTTTTGAGTCTCTCACCCTCTCCATCCTTATAACACATTTCATTTTCCATTCAGATTACCATCCTTTTCATTATTTTCTTGCAAACGAACAAATAGACCTTAATTAATTAATGATTCCTGATTATTGACAAAGAAAAGCCTGCATTTTCATATTCAGCAGAGTATACCCATTTCAGCATTATATGCGCCACTCTCTGTATATCTTCCTTCCTTCCTTCCTTCCTTCTTTTGCCTCTCCTTCCAAAAAAGCCCAATCTTGATGATATCTCCTCCGATCCTCACCAACTGACAAAAGAAATAGAAAAGATTCTTCTTCATCCCAGCTTAATGATACAATTAAACAAAGAAGGAGGAAAAGGGAAATCTAAATAAAAAAAGAAGACAGAAAAAAAAATTTTCCACTTGCCTTCTCCCATCTTTTTGCTCATTGACGTACACCTAAAAATACATGGAAGCAACTCTACGAACTTATTTAAACCATTAAATACAATACAAGAAATTATGAAGATGAAAATGAAGAATGCGAATGGATGGATAGAGAGGCAAGCCGGAGAAATGAAGAGAATGAGATCTAGAGAGAATAATGAGATAGAAGGTGGTAAGGGGGAAAAGACTACCTTGGAGAGAAAAATGAATCCATCTCAAACTCTCTGGCATCACCATTGCATCCTCATCTCTGCATCCATTTCATCGCCGCCTTCCTCGTGGTAGCTTCTCCATCGCTATCATCACCAGATCTGCCTGTTGTTCGTCGATTTCTGGGTAAATGTGGAGACTGAAGAAAAATGGGACAAAGGTTAGGCAAGGATAGCATGAGTGATCCCCTAGAATTACCATGTGGCTTTTTGAAATTTGAAATTGAAATTTGAATTTTAAAATGAGAGAAACTAGACTTTGGCGGGATATAGAAAGCAGGGGAGGGAAATTTGAGCTAACCCTTTGGAAGCCCAACATTGGTCTTTGTGTATGCATTAATACTCTAACAACACTACTTTATTTTTTATCAGACAATTGAAAGTGAATTTTGAAGGAAACTTGTAAAGTTTAACATTTGTATCTCACGTCTTTATGACAAATGATAGTGTTGAGCAACCTGCAGCTTGAATTAAAATTCTAGCTTTATTTAACAACTGTTCATTTCTTGTGAACAGTATTTTGTATTGGAGAAGCCACCATGGAGCCATTGATTCGGAAACAGCTTGGTGGAACAATATTTAGTTTATATTGATAATGTGGGCCCCACTATTTTTTTATTACTATTCTTTTCTTTCCATGTTTTCCTTTTCATTTTCTGTTTTGTTTTGTCTTTTTATTTTTTCTTTTTTTCCCATTACTTTCTCTCTCTCTCTCTCTCTCTCTCTCTCTCTCTTAACGTGTAAAAATTATTATTTCTCTTAAACTTATATAATGACATTAGAAAATTTTTAAATCCTTTAAATGCTTTGGCTTAATCCCACCATGTCTTATTAAATTTTCTCTGTACACATAATTTTATAGTAATCTCTAACGACTATAATATAATTTCATCATATTTATTTTAAAATTAATAAATATACACTACATTCTATTTCCTATCATATTCCATTATTTTTCTTAATAATTCTTGTTTTTATGTTTCTACATAAAAAATAATGCATTTGATTTATTCTAAACCTCAAGTTACTAAGAAAATCTCGTCCTAATAATTCTTTCACATTAGAAATAAAATTAGGATGTTACAGATCCCTTACTAGTTCTATGTGTAGCATGTAAGTACATGTACTATATGCATGAAAGCAATATGATTAAATCAATATATTAGCTCGAGAGAGATTAGATATACTATGAATAATGTGTACAGGAGAATCTAGGGCATCTGAGGCAACAAAAAGATAGCTTACAAATACATAAAGGGTATCCTTGGATGCTAATTCGATGTGAGGGATTTCTAGTATAACAAGAACTAAAATTTGAAGACATTTTGCCTAAGCCATCACAGAAATAAATGCCAAATATGAAACAAGAAAGAGTAACATACACACGATAGGAGGAACATCAAGTGTGACTGGGAGATGTTGGACTTTGGGTCCAGGTCCGCCCTTGATGGGCTAGACGATTTGATTAGAAAACAAGCAGGCTTATCAAATAAGAAACAAATCAGTATTAATTATGGATTTATTAATGAAAAACATGTTATTGTATATTATGAAATTAATCAAGAATTAATTTCCATACTTAAAAGGCAAGTGAGAGTGCACATAACTTCCTTATTATTGGTCTCACTGGACCTTTATAAATAGGATGTGCCTACCTCAACTAATCCATTGAGCTATCTTGCAATCTCTTCTCTCCTACCATATTTCTTATTCTGGTGGTCTGCTGTGCAACTCAAGTTTTGACTCTAGGAGCCTAAATCTTGCATGAGCATTATTTTGTTCGAGTTATGGAACATTGGAGTTTAGTTACTTCTCTCTCTTTTTCTTCTTCATTTTCTTACAGTTTTCAAAAATTTCAAATGCTTATAATAAAGCCTGAAAAGGCACCAGAAATTAAGGGATCGTGTGTATATATAATTGAAATATGTTTTGGTTAGAAACAAATAATTTTTATATACTAAGAAAAATTATAATCATATGCTACTCTATTATTTACATTAATTTATTTTCGTTAATGGAATTATCATATTAAAATACATTTTTACAAGACATGATCAATATTGATATGGTCAAGGAATAAAATATGAACCATATGGCAAAGGAAAATGTTTATGAGACAAAATCGATGAAGATGAGGTTGTACTTGTACCAAGTAAGAATAAACAATGTGTTTTCAATACAAATGGTTCATTTTCGGAGAAGTAATAAATGATTCCTATTACTACTTCCGGTCCTAAATATAAGACAAATTTAACTTTTTTAGAGAAAGACAAAGTTGTACTTGTACCAAGTAAGAATAAACAATGTGTTTTCAATACAAATGGTTCATTTTCAGAGAAGTAATAAATGATTCCTATTACTACCTCCGGTCCAGATTTCACTATTCTATCACAGGTGTTGGAAAATAGCCTAGTCCACCCTTGGTGGATTAGGCCCAAGCCCAATAGGATTAAGGTCAAAGTATAAAAAATATAAAAGCTTTGGTGGATATATGTAATATTTCCTAAATTATTATGAGTCATATTATTTGACCGATAGAATATGACTCTACAAGTGGTATTGTTTCACCGATACAATATGTCTCTTAATCGAAATGATATTTTATCTCTCCAATGAAAGGATATATTTGTTGGAAATTGTGCCCTAAGGGCCAATCATTGTACTTTGAACATTATTATTTTAATGAAATTTCTCCATTCTGTTATCATATTATTTGCATGTTAACTGTGATAATTGTATCCTTGGATAATTCATAAAGATTGTCCTAAAATGTCCCTGGTCGGTCATCTATGCAGGAGCAGAGATGAAACAAGATCAGTATGACTTTAATAAGATATGTAGATACGAATCAAAGTCTTAGGCACTTGTAAGAGTACAAGGTGCTGGACCGACCCACTATGAGAAAACTACATGGATCAAGTCATAAGCTTTTCTCATGTATAACCACGTCACAATGCCCTTAGACCTGAGGTCATCATGGATTCCTACATGAGAGTTGCTACTTTTGACCAGGTGATGATAAAGGCTACGATCGGGCTTGGTGGTTTTTCATACAGAGGAATATGAATGATCAAGATGGAATTTGTCCCTCACATTAGTAGAGAGATATTACTGGGCCCCTTAATGAGTGAGCCTGAGAAATGTATGGCCATACTATGATGAAAGGAGTTTCTGTCTCTGTTATCAGGCTACTCAAGAATCGAGAAAGCAATGGTCAGGAACAAGAGGATGACATTATCCATGCCTTATCCTTGATCGATATATCGTGTGACAAAAGGGACGTGACATGGTTGTATGATAGGTTGCATCGTGATAACGATCCTCATATGAATTGGGTAGTCGTAATGTCTTGCTAGAGGCCGCTTGCGACTTTCGATTTAGTATAGTTATTGGCCCATTGCCAACTTCATATGGGCCTACAGGGTCGCACACAAGAATGGCCCAACACGAGATAATGTTTAATTTAGGGTGGATGAATTTTATATTTATATATTTATATATATAATATAAAATTCATTAATAATATTATATAGATATATATATTTTAAAAATATATATCTTATATATATATATATTATATTATATTATTATATTTAATAATATTATATAGATATATATATTTTCGAAATATATATCTTATATATATATATGTATATATATATATATATTATATGATATTATTATATTGTGTTAGTTTTAAATTTAATTTATTAAGATATATTAAATTTAATAACTAACATGATAGAGATATAGTATCTCAGATTTAATTTATGAAGATAAATTAAATCTAATGGCTGTTTATTTGGATTAAATAAATAGGTTAAATTAAAACTATTGGACAGATTTAATTTAAACTGAATTTATTTAATTAGCTCATCAAGATAATTAATTGTTAATTAATTTCAAAATTAATGATGATTAATTTTGAAATTTGAAAATAGCCCTCATAGGTTATAAACTTTTTAGACTAGATATATTGATATGCATATGAGAATTGAGAGCCGCAAGTGAAACCCTAGGAGACATTAGAGGCGCTAGCACGCAGTCTCGGTTGGAGAGCATTCGTGTGGATACCGGTAGAGGGAGCGGACCTGATGTGTTGGCTCCTAGAGATCGTGAAAACTCTGAATCATCAAAAGGTATGAATCCTTCCAACTTGGTTTAAATGCCGTTGATAGATCCTCGATTAGGATCGGTGAAAATTTTTAAAATTCTTCCGCTGTACCTACCGATCCTAATAGTGGCATCAGAGCCAGATCAATTGTGCTTTTAAATTGAGTTTATGATTCTTATACATGTGATATATATGGGATGTGTACGTATGTTTATAAGAAACACTCTAATATGCATGTGATTTGGTTAATACGAAACAAAGTTATTTAGAAAGATGTGATCTTGTAATTCCGTTGATTTTTGTTTTTGCTTAAATTGAATCTTGAAATTGTTTCGTTTTCGGTTTTGAAACATGTATGTGATTCTCGTTTTGGAACAAGCATGAAATCGATTCCGAACATGTACATCTTGAAACATGTATGTGATTTTTGTTTTGAACAAGCATGAAATTGGGTAGGGTACCTGAGATCGTAGTTGGCGGCAATCAAATTGAGTCTAGGTTAGGATATCTATTTGGGAAATAGGGATCCGAACTAGCAGGACCGCCGTGACCACCTCTGCGTAGTGTAATATAATCTAATCACGACATTTATTGCTTTTCATATTGTATGAATTCTTGTTGTGGTTTATTATTTATCCTTGTTTGGGTATGGTGAACAACATGGCTTTAGAATTTTACAAAGATTGTAATATTTAAATACGGCCTGCGTGTCGTGGCTTTCTGTAAATACTCTTGATGTACATTCTCTTCTCATCTCACTCCCCTTGAATGTTTAAACGAGGTTTCTCTCAATGTATTTTTTTTTATTTAGAGAAGTCCTCTCATTGGCTTGGGAGGATTTTAGGTTAGGTAAGCCATGTTGTGTCACGTTTAAATTATGCTTTTGATTAGATCATTGCATAAATACTTTTGTGTTTATATGCATTTATTTGTATGAGATACGACCACGATTGCATCCATATAAACAAAACTAATTAATTAAGCCCTCTGAACCAAATCTTAAGTCATAATGCTGTCAATTAATGAATACTTGTCAAAACCTAGATCGCTCAATTGTGGAAACCACCAAAGTGGATGCACTTGAGTTATCTTGATGAGACAAGCTTGAGTAATGGTGCTGCTCATAATATTCATTCTTGTTTTGACTTAATTGAGATTACCAAAATGGTTTTTGAATCTGAAGGCATTAGATGGGGTTAAACATGTCGGATCATATGATGATTAAATCCCATAAAGATCTAAGAGTTACATGTGATGTAATTAGTAAATAGGTTACTTACCTAAATAACTTGAATTTAAGTGTCTTGCCAAAGCGGACTTAAGTTTAAGCCAAATATGGATCTTAGCCCACTAATTATTATATTAAGGGTTGTTAATTTAGTGGGAGATTACTAACTAACTTTGCATATTTTAATTGTAGAATCATGTCGACTAGTAATACTGCTACACTATCATTGCGATCGGTCCTTGAGAAGGACAAACTCAATGGGACAAACTTTCTTGACTAGTTCAGAAACTTGAGAATTGTTCTCAAGCAGGAAAGAAAGGCTTATGTCCTAGATCAACCAATTTCTGAGGAGCCTGCAGCTAATGCTCCAAGAGCTCAAAGAGATGCTTACATAAAGCATAAGGATGACTCTGTGGATGTAGGTTGCCTGATGCTTGCCATTATGGTTCCAGAGCTCTAAAGAGATCTGGAACTCATGGAGGCTCATGAGATGATTGTACATCTCAAGGAAATGTTCCAGCAACAAGCAAGGCAAGAAAGGTATGAGACCACAAAGGCCTTACATTCCTACAAAATGGCTGAAGGTGCATCAGTTAGTACTCATGTGTTAAAGATAAAAGGCTATATTGATCACCTTGAGAGGCTTGGATTTCCCATGAGCCAGGAGTTAGCTACGGATTTGATCCTCAACTCACTCCCGGAGAGTTATGACCAGTTTGTTATGAACTACAACATGAACAACATGGAGAAATAAATTTTTGAGCTACATGGGATGCTCAAAACTGCTGAGCAAAGCATTAAGAAAAAGCCTAGCACAGTTTTGATGGTTCAGAAAGGAAAGGGTATGAAAAAGAAAGGGAAGGGCAAATGGAAGGATAATGGCTCAGGTGGTAAGACCAAAGATTCAAACAAGCCCGAAACCAAGCCTGCACCCAAGAAGGCAAAGCCTCCAAAGGAAGGAGTCTGCTACTTCTGCAATGAACCCGGTCATTAGAAGAGGAATTGCAAACTCTACCTGGAAGATCTGAAAAAGAACAAGAAGGATAGCGAGGCTATCGCTTTAGGTATTTATGTTATAGAAATTCATTTTTCTACTTCCTCTACATGGGTATTAGATACTGCATGTGGTTCTCACATTTGTACAAATGTGCAGGGTTTAAAGGACAGTAGAAAGCTGAAGAAGGGCGAGGTGGACCTATGAGTTAGAAATAAGGCTTTGTCGGCTTTTACGCCTTGGTAACCTCTTCAAAATTTAAACCAAGGATTGCAATATAGGGTACAATCCCGGATCGTCTCTCGAAGAGCCTTTTATTAATTACCTAGAAACTGAGTGCAATGATTGACATGAAATGAGTTAAAAATGATCTTTGAGCTTTTTATCTAACAACTAAATTGCAATTAAACTAAAATGCTTTTAAAACTAATATTTTTGGATTTTTGGAATAAAATTGAAGAAGGAATGAAAATTGGTTAGAAATGCAAGTGATGAAGATGCTCTTGGAAATGATTTTCAATGGCTATCCTTGCTCAATTAAGATATTTGGGGAGTTAATTCACTAAGCTTCTAATATATCAAACCTCAATTACCATTGAGTCTAGCATCACAAGAGAGGAACCCCTACCCTTGAAATGCTATTAAGCCCTCTTAGTGTAATGAGTTTCTCTAAGTTTTCTAATATACCAAACCCCAATTACCATTGAGTCTAATGCTTAAACTCATGAACCCATTTATTTAAGCATTATTAAAACCCCTTAGAGAGTGACTATGGAATAAGCAATGCATTTAGGTTCAACTACAATTCCAAGTCAATCAAACTATTCAACAATACCATGTTAAATAGATAGAAAGCAATAGAATCATAGATAAACATATATATAACCATATATATTGATGAGCACAAATCCTCATTACAAATTCCAAATCACAACAACTCAATCCATAAAATAAAACATAACTAAAATTATAGTCTCAATATATAAATGAATTCTTAAACCTAAGGAATCAAAAATACAATGAGCTATAGATAAAATAAACTCCCCTTTGAAGGATATATGAGCTCAAGTCATATCCCATTCATCTCCAATAGCAAAGAAATCAGACCCTCATTGATTTGAATTAATCACTGTTTGTTCAAGACGTGGACCCATAGAAATTGAAGTGAAGATAGAGGTGACTGCCGATGGTTGGAGAAGAACGATGGTGTCTGGAAGTGGAGGAAATAGTGAAGAGGAACAGAACGGTGCTGTGAAATTCTCTGTTCTCAGATTTTCCTCCGCCGCTGCTTCTACGTTGTCCGGACTGAGCTCCGTTCACGGTAGAAGATGTGAACGTCGCTGGAGACTTCAGTGGTGGAAGTGGTTGCCGCCAGCGACGATGATGGTGCTGTGAGGTGAAGACGATGATTCCCGCGACGTTGTCCACACTGAAAATGCTCTCTTCAGCTCTCGGGTCCTCTGCTTCTTCAAATCCTAGCTCGGGTCTGTCTGTCAGTGCGGTGGTGAGGAGGAGACGCAGGTGGTGGTGATTGCAGTCTCCTCCTCCTCTTCCTCTCCTCAATCACCTTGCGGCCTGTTCTCCTCAAATCTCCGCTTTCAGCTGCTCTCGTTTTTTCCTCGGGTCTTCTCCATGTCCAGATGCCATATCCACCTGCATATCGGGTCCTTTTTGCTGCTTAACGGATCTGTCTTTTTTTTTTCAATAATGGGCCTGCGTTGTTTTCTCTTCCAGCCTATTCAAACAATGCTAACATAGGCCCTGGTCAACTGGATCTGTTTCCTCTTTTTTTTTCCAGAGAAAAAGCCCATTTAAAAACTGACATAGGCCCTTCTTCTCTTGGCCCAAATCACCCACAAAATAATTAATTTGAACCTAAAAAATCCTCAATTTCTTCTTTAACATCTACAATGCAAAATTAAGCAAAAGGTAATATCAAAAGTTCAAGGGACAATATAGAAAAAAATAATAATTAATGAATTTTGACCATTTTGCCCCTAATTCCCATTAATTCAAAATAATTGTCCCTAACCAAAATTAATGCTTAATAATGCAATAATGTCCCAGAAAATAAATTAAAATCCCAAATTAATCATGGAAAATTCATATAAAAATATGGTTCAATCAGTGGACCTATGAGTTAGAAACAGAGCAAGAGTTGCTGCTTTAGCCGTAGGCACTTATGAATTAGTTCTTCCCAGTAGGCTTTTGTTAGTTTTGAACAATTGCTATTATGTTCCTGCTTTGAGTAGTAACATTGTTTCTCTTTCTTATTTGGATAAGGAAGGTTATACTTCCATTACTAGGAATGGTAAATGTTCTATTTATCGTAATGATATTTTCTATGCTGATGGTGATTTGCATGTTGGTCATTATATATTAAATTTGGAACATCCTAAAATGGGAATATCTATAACGTAACTACTAAGAGGATAAAATCAAACGATTTGAATCCGACCTACCTATGGCATTGTCGTCTAGGCCACATAAATGAGAAACGCATTTCTAAACTCCATCAAGATGGATTTCTAAACTCATTTGATTTTGAATCATATGATACATGCAAATCTTGCTTATTAGGAAAGATGACTAAGGCACCTTTTACTGGGCACAGTGAGAGGGCTACTGAATTATTGGGACTCATACATACAGATGTATATGGACCATTAAATATAGCTGCCAGAGGAGGTTATGTCTACTTCATTACATTTATAGATGACTTTAGTAGATATGGCTATATCTATCTAATGAAACATAAATCTGAATCTTTTGAAATGTTCAAAATATTCCAAAATGAAGTACAAAACCAACTTAGTAAAACAATTAAAGCACTTCTATTTGATCGAGGTGGTGAATATTTGAGCCAAGAATTCATTGACCATCTTAGGAGTTGTGGGATAATCTCACAATTGACTGCTCCAGGAACACCACAATGGAATGGCGTTTCTGAACGGAGGAATCAAACACTATTAGATATGGTTCGATCTATGATGAGTCAAACAAATCTTCCACCGTCCTTTTGGGGACATGCCCTAGAGACAGCTGCGTTCACACTAAATCGTGTTCCATCTAAGGCAATTGAAAAGACACCATATGAGATATGGACTATAAAGAAACCAAGTTTATCTTTTCTCAAGATCTGGGGATGTGAGGTATATGTTAAGCAACAAGCCTCTGATAAATTAGCGCCTAGATCCACAAAGTGCCTTTTCGTGGGGTATCCTAAAGAAACGAAAGGATACTATGTCTACTATCCCACTGATAATAAAGTGTTTGTTATTCAAAATGGTAAGTTTCTAGAAAGAGAGTTTATCTCTAAAACAACCAGTGGGAGCGACGTACATCTCGAAAAAATTCGAGAGCCATAAGCTGGTACAGAACCACAGATGGAAATTAGAGAAGACTCACAACAAGTTGCTGAGCCTCCTCAAGTAACACAAGGTTCACGAAGATCTGATAGGACACGGCATCAGCCTTAGAGATATGGATTTCTGATTACTGAAGGCCGTGATGTGTTGCTCATTGAGCAAAATGAGCCCACCACCTATCAAGAAGCCACAGTGGGACCAAACTCTGAGAAATGGCTAAATGCCATGAAGTCTGAAATGCAATCCATATATGACAATCAGGTATGGACCTTAGTCGATCCACCCGAAGGTGTAAAAACCATTGGGTGCAAATGGGTTTTCAAGGAGCAAACTGACATGGATGGCAATGTAAATGTCTTCAAGGCACGACTGGTTGCAAAAGGATTCACTCAAACTCATGGTGTAGACTATAATGAAACCTTTTCCCTAGTTGTAATGGCCAAATCAATCAGAATCCTTCTTGCCATTACAGCATATTATGACTATGAAATATGGCAGATGGATGTCAAAACAGCCTTCCTTAATGGAAAGCTGCTTGAGGATAGGTACATGACACAACCTGAAGGTTTTGTGCGTCCAGAGGACTCTGGTAAATTTGCAAGCTTCAAAGATCCATTTATGGATTGAAGCAAGCATTTCGGAGCTAGAATCATCGTTTTGATGAAGTAGTCAAAGAGTTTGGATTCATTCAAAATATTGATGAACCTTGTGTTTACAAGAAGGTTAGTGGGAGCATAGTTGTATTTCTAGTGCTTTATGTAGATGACATCCTACTAATTGGGAATGATATTCCTACCTTGCAGAGTGTCAAGTCTTGGTTAGGAAAGTCCTTTTTAATAAAAGACTTAGGTGAAGCCACCTATATCCTAGGGATTAGGATCTATAGGGATAGATCCAAAAGACTAATAGGCCTAAGTCAGAGCATATACATAGACAAGATACTGCATAGGTTCAGTATGCAGGATTCAAAAAGGGGTTATATGCCCATGTCTTATGGCATCCATCTTAGCAAGGATCTGTGTCCTAGTACACCTGATCAGCGAGATCGCATGAGTAAGGTTCCATATGCCTCGGCCATTGGATCCATCATGTATGCCATGTTATGTACTCGACCGGATGTCTCGTTTGCCTTAAGTATGACCAGCAGATACCAACAAGATCTTGGTGAGGGTCATTGGACTGCCGTCAAGAATATCCTAAAGTACTTAAGAAGAATATAAAAAAAAAGGACTTATTTTTTATTTATGGTGGATTGGATGATGAGCTCTGCGTAACCGGTTACACAGATGCAAGTTTTCAAACTGACCAAGACGACCTTAAATCGCAATCTGGATATGTATTCCTCCTGAATAATAGAGCAGTAAGCTGGAAGAGCTCTAAGCAGAGCACTATAGCAGATTCTGGAACAGAAGCTGAGTATATAGCAGCATCAGATGCAGCTAAAGAAGCCGTTTGGATCAGAAAGTTCATTACTGAACTAGGGGTGGTGCCTACCATGTCAAATCCAATAGATTTATTTTGTGACAATAGCAGTGCTATTGCACAGGCTAAGGAGCCTAGGTCACATCAAAGGACCAAGCATATACTGAGGCGATTTCATCTTATTAGAGAAATCGATGATAAAGGTGATATAAAAATATGCAAAGTAGCAGGAGAAGATAATGTTGCTGATCCTCTTACTAAGCCACTTGCACAGGCAAAGTATGAGTGTCATGTTAGGGCAATGGGAATTAGGCAAATTAATGATTGCACCTAGGGCAAGTGGGAGGATGTTGGAAATTGTGCCCTAAGGGCCAATCATTGTACTTTGAACATTATTATTTTAATGAAATTTCTCCATTCTGTTATCATATTATTTGTATGTTAACTGTGATAATTGTATCCTTGGATAATTCAAAAAGATTGTCCTAAAATGTCCCTGGTCGGTCATCTATGCGAGAGCAGAGATGAAACAAGATCAGTATGACTTTGATAAGATATGGAGATACGAATCAAAGTCTTAGGCACTTGTAAGAGTACAAGGTGCTGGACCGACCCACTATGAGAAAGCTACATGGATCAAGTCATAAGCTTTTCTCATGTATAACCACGTCACAATGCCCTTAGACCTGAGGTCATCATGGATTCCTACATGAGAGTTGCTAAGCTTTGAACTAGTCAAAAGTCACTTTTGACCAGGTGATGATAAAGGCTACGATCGAGCTTGGTGGTTTTTCATGCAGAGGAATATGAATGATCAAGATGGAATTTGTCCCTCACATTAGTAGAGAGATATTACTGGGCCCCTTGATGAGTGAGTCTGAGAAATGTATGGCCATACTATGATGAAAGGAGTTTCTGTCTCTGTTATCAGGCTACTCAGGAATCGAGAAAGTAATGGTCAGGAACAAGAGGATGACATTATCCATGCCTTATCCTTGATCGATATATCGTGTGACAAAAGGGACATGACATGGTTGTATGACAGGTTGCATGGTGATAACGATCCTCATATGAATTGGGTAGTCGTAATGTCTTGCTAGAGGCCGCTTGCGACTTTTGGGTTGGTATAGTTATTGGCCCACTGCCAACTTCATATGGGTCTACAGGGTCGCACACAAGAATGGCCCAACACGAGATAATGTTTAATTTAGGGTGGATGAATTTTATATTTATATTTATATATATATAAAATATAAAATTCATTAATAATATTATATAGATATATATATTTTCAAAATATATATCTTATATATATATATATATGTATATATATATTATATGATATTATTATATTGTGTTAGTTTTAAATTTAATTTATTAAGATATATTAAATTTAATAACTAACATGATAGAGATATAGTATCTTAGATTTAATTTATGAAGATAAATTAAATCTAATGGCTGTTTATTTGGATTAAATAAATAGGTTAAATTAAAACTGTTAGACAGATTTAATTTAAACTGAATTTATTTAATTAGCTCATCAAGATAATTAATTGTTAATTAATTTCAAAATTAATGATGATTAATTTTGAAATTTGAAAATAGCCCTCATAGGTTATAAACTTGATAGAGCAGATATATTGATATGCACATGAGAATTGAGAGCCGCAAGTGAAACCCTAGGGGACATTAGAGGTGCTAGCACGCAGTCTCGGTTGGAGAGCATTTGTGTGGATACCGGTAGAGGGAGCGGACCTGACGTGTTGGCTCCTAGATATCATGAAAACTTTGAATCATCAAAAGGTATGAATCCTTCCAACTTGGTTTAAACGCCGTTGATAGATTCTCGATTAGGATCGGTGAAATTTTTTAAAATTCTTCCGCTGTGCCTACCGATTCTAACAACATCAATAGAGAGGAAGAGGTGCATAGAGCACTATAAATAGACATAGGGGATTCAGTTGTAAGACACTTGAAATAACATACAGAAACACTATCAAACTGACTCCTCATTCTCCCTACTATATTTCTCGATTCTTCTTCCTATTCTAATGTATTTGCTGTGCGTCGTAATCGCTTCTGCAACTGTGATCCGATTAGCGTGGGTACAAAAGAGTAACAGTCGCACTTCAGGTACGCCCAATAATTCTTACAATAGGGATACATATGGATTTGAAATTTGAAAAATTGGCTTTAATCAATAATATGTAATGCCAATCATAAACGCAAGTGACATATAATCCACGCAAAATAGATTCATCCTTAGGGAATTAATTTTGTCCTTTGATGAGATCATTACCATATGATACATATCTCTTTTACTCAGGAAAAATTCTTGCGTGCACTGGGTACACCAACTCATTTATGCTCTATCCAATAAAATCCTCCAACCTGGACAAGTTCGGTCATGCATGGCATTTTAAAAAATACTGGGTCCTAAAAGTTTTTATCTCTCCTCTCCCCTCCTACAGCCCTCTTCTCCTGAGGCTATCTCTCCGCTCTCTTCAAAGTGTCAGCAACCATGTCTCTGCAGATGAATGATTTGGCTATGAGTTCAGCCTTCCATGGTGGCTCTGTTGCTTGAGAAAAGACACTTCAGTGACCATCTCACAATGGAAAGGAACACACTGAGCCTGTCGCAACATGGTGGCTATGGATGGATTCATTTTATCTTGCTTTCATAGCCATTTAGTAGATCGCAAGTTGAGAATTTTGTAGGTATTGATGAATCAGGGAGGAGGAGTGAGAAGATTCAGAGAAGGTGTGGATCAAGCTTGATTATGGAATATTTGAAAGAGACAGTGAGATATTTTGGAGGAAGTGATGGGGAGGGGGGCAAGAGAGTGAAATATGTGGTTGAGGGATTGAAGAGAAAGTGAAGGGGGTTGGGGTTATAAACCAAAACAGCTCTTAGTGGACGAGAATGGAAGGGAAAGGAGAGAGGAGAATGCGTGGGACCCAATATTTTAAAAAAAAAATGCTATGTAAGACTGAACTTATTCAGGTTGGAGAATTTTTATCGGATAGAGCATAAATGAGCTGGTGCACCCAGTGCAAGCAAGCATTTCTCCTTCACTCAGATACTGTTGGAACTTGGATGCAGATATGTGATTCACATTTTCAAAACTAGAAATAAATGATAGCCACCATTTACATTGGCCACGTACTAAAGTTTAAATCCTTTCCAATTAAGAATATCATACTTTCACTATAAAAAAAGCCTCCATTACCCACGGAATCTGAGACAGAACCATGTCCGTGGGTAATTTTAGACGCATCTGGGACGGAAATTCCGTCAGGAAAATCAGAGATGGAATTGCCCACAGAAATGCGTCAGTAATTTGCCACGGAATAATTCCGTGGGCAAGTCCGTCGGAGAGTAACCATCAGCAATGGAATATCATGGCTGATTACTGACGGAAGTATTTCGTCAGTTATTTCCGTGGCAGATAGTTTTTTTTTATTTGGAATAATAAAAAACCTAACACTGCAATTCAGCTCCCATCCGAAAAATTTCCCCAACCCACCAGCCGAAAATTTTCCCTCCAGAACCGCCCGCGTGAATCATCTCAAGAAATAGCCCCAACCCATTTTCTGAGTTCGATTCGCTGCTCCAAGAAATTATTTCGGCGATTTGCACCTCCTGCGACGATTTCAATCCGGAACTCAGCCGATTGCTCTATGGAAATGGGAAGAATGAGCTTCTCCAGAACCGCCCGCATGAATCATCTCAAGAAATAGCCCCAACCCATTTTCTGAGTTCGATTCGCTGCTCCACGAAATTATTTCGGTGATTTGCACCTCCTGCGACGATTTCAATCCGGAACTCGGCCGATTGCTCTATGGAAATGGGAAAAATGAGCTTCTCCGAGACAAGGTGAATGGTGTGGCGTCTCATCCGAAATCCCTAATCCCTTTGCTCAGTGTCAAATTTCACTGCCTTAGCACTCTCTCGCTGTTTGCAATCTCTCCAATCTCCCTCCCTCCCTGCGGCGTTGGTCCTCAGTCGGTAAGTTCGGTATACTCATTGATTAATTCAGTGGGTTTTTAAACTCTAATTTGATGTTGACCATTTTTTCAGTTTTTGTGATTTCGATTCAATAGGCAAGAGCAGCTGTGTTGGTAGTGCTATCTGATAAATCTACATAGATATAAAAAACGAGAGAGCTCATCTTTCTCGCCGTCTAAGGAGAATCAATGAACCCATCTTCAGTTTTCTTCTTCTCTCGTGCATTGATTGTGTAGGGTATGTATGAATAGCTTCTTTTTCTTGGTCTGATTTCCAGAATGCTTCTGCTTTGATTATGTGTATGTTCTTCTTTGCTATAGTGTCTGGATTGTTGTCAATTAGATAGGATTGGTCTTGCAATATAGTTTCGGATTGTGATTTTCAATATTCTTGAAGCTTGTTGATTGAATCACATAAGGTGGTGGATGAACTGTGTGATATGTGAAATTGTTTTTCCAATGATAGTAGATAAGTGTTTTTTTAATTACTGAAGTTAATATAAAAGTTATTACATACATAGATATATACATACATATATATGTAGGTTGATATTTAGGGGAATCAAGGGTTGTTTTAACTGTGAATACAGATGTTGGGAGATGATATGGAATATGTTGAAAAAATTAAACTAAGAATTGGTTAATGCCTTGATTGATTAAAGTATACTTTGAGGCCATGGTTGATTATAATTTTTCTTGGGATAAGTGTTTGGGTTAAGGGCTATTTTCCAGAAGAGCAGCTAGAACTAGCCAATGGTAAGAAAGAAGAATGAAGGTGACTTTAAAAGTCCAAGAGCCTTTTGAATAAGACTATTTTTCCACTGTGATATGCAGGGCAGTGTTTGCTTTCTTGAATTGCTTGTTATTATTACCCCAAGGCCATTTATTTGGGTAATGGCTTGTTTAACTGCTTGCATCCCATTTTGTATTGTGCAATTTGCTATTTGTAGTCTGTGATGGATGAATGTTTTAGATCTTCATGTGTTGGTGGTGTCCTTTTTTGTGATCAATTGAAGATATTGGATATGGTTGATGGGTGGTTTGAGCTATAATTGTATTAATGCTTCCAAAGATGTGTGCTGTCTCTTTCATTGGTTCATCAAATTTCAAAGCCAGAAGGGCTTTCTTTTGTCAAAATTAAAATTCCAACCTTTTATAGTTCAAACTCAAATTTTCCACGTTTCTTTCTCTATACCTATATTATGGGCATGCACATGTAAGATCATCAAGTCAAGATTTTGTTAATGTTTTGTTTGGTTTTGATTTGTTTGTTATTCATGATCTTATTTTGGTGACAATGCCATTTATATATGAATTAAAAGTGAATATTATAAGATTTACAACACTTCTTATTTAAAGTATAGAAATATTGTTTTTGCCAATTTGTACAAAGAGGCACATGTTCGTAGTTATTTTCTTATTCTACATGTTTTTTGTGGCCTTTGGATTTTAAGTAAGGTTTTAATATCGGACTGAACTACTCAGTTTAGCTGGCTAAGCTATTGGAGAAGTGCATAATTCACATCGAAAAAAGGTTAGTTCTGAAAATTTGTTTATAAAGACAGTTTCACATTACTTTCTAAGCTCAAAGTTGCCCTCCATTTAAGACTTTGCTGTAATTTGGGCATTAGATGATTCTAGGAGTCTCAAATTTGCAAGTTAATGAGGGCTTATCTATAATACAAGTACTTCCTTGCTCTGTCATGCTTTAATAATTTATGCAGAAATGTAAGTTTATAACGTAAGTCTGCTGTGTATTACCTCCATTAATGTTAAATTTGGTTCACTTACTAATATCAAGGGGTTTGTATGTTCCTGGTTATATAAAAGGTAAGAAAGAACACTAATTTAAAGGTATGGACTTGGCTGAATATTTTATTTCCTTTTTACAAGGTTGATTAAACTTGTTTGCCTTAAATATTGTTTTAGTTTATACTGTCACAGATCAGATTTAAAAATATAGCCTATCAAACCTTTTGGTTTGCAATTTTTCTTAATTCACAAATATAAAACCTAACATCCATTCCATGTTTAGGGATTGGTTGTGTTAAATATTTTCTTGTCATTGGTTAGGAGTATTAGAGTTTAACCCACTTGCATTCTGAAACTTAGTGTGTTTAGAATTAATTGCTATATATTTATTGTTGCTAAATCTGTTTCTGAAGTGTCTTGGTTAGGATGCACTATACATTACTAAATTGTGAATTTTTGCTGAGTTTTGGGTCCTTTTGCTATGACATTCGCATCCTTATAAGAGCTTAAAGGGTTCTGAATTTTAATTGTGTTTTGTTGTGCAAAATGCAGCAGTCAAGTACTTTGAACTTTAACTATCCTACAAAAAATTGTCCTTCATATGTTCTGCCATGTATTGTTCTGATAAGCTGTTTGATGATGTTAAGTTGAATCTGAGTAAGTAAACGTGTTGGGGACGCAAAATTGAAAGTGATAGCGCTATTGAGGTAGTTGCTTCATATAGGTTAATTAATTCTTAAGTTTCAACACATCTCAGTGTCATGTAAATGTTTTTTGTCTTCTTGATGCTCTTTTGACATTAGTATGTTGATTCAAATGGCTGGTAAATTACCGGTACGCCTTTTTAGTTGCATATATCATCATGACTTTACATATATAGTCCCATAGTTTTCTTTATCACTCTATACTGATGCAAATAGTGTTCATGGCAGCATCATATATATGCCTTTTGCCATACAATGTGATTTAGAACTTAATTTTGTCTGCTCCAAAGCTTTTTTAATATTTACTTAGAATTCCTACTTCTTAGAATGGAAGTCCCAAAACATCGAAGATAGATGTATAACAGAATTAATCCGAGTACTAAATGGGTGACGGTAGAGTTCGATCAAGGTGTTGATGGGTTTCTTGCATATGCATATCAATCACAGTACTCTCAAAAGTGGGGAGAGCTTAGGTGTCCATGTGTGAAATGTAAATGTAGATATTATCTACCTTTTGATGATGTTAAGGTGCACCTTTATAGTAGAGGATTCATGGCGGACTATTATGTATGGACTAGTCATGGTGAAACACGAGTAGAAAATCATCTGCCCATATCTCCAATACCATATCCCCTACATGCCTCACATGGGGCACTTGGAGCCCATACAAGTCCATATGAGACAATCGTGATGGATGCAGCCGGGCCTAGTTTTAGGGATTACTATAATAAAGGTGTTGAAGAGATGCCAAATAGTACAGGAAGAGAATTTTATGACATGTTACGTACTGCACAACAACCATTATGGGAAGGTTGTGAAGAATCTCGGCTTTCAACAACGTTACAGTTATTAAGTATTAAGGCAACAACAAACATGTCTCAACATGCCTTTAATTTAGTTTCCCAACTTATGCTTAGGACACAACCTAAAGACACTCTTATGCTTCCATACTTGTACCAAACAAAGAAGTTAGTGTCGAGGCTAGGTCTAGATTATAAGAAGATTGATTGTTGTGTGAATGGGTGTATGTTATATTATAAAGATGACACTCATGCAACAAAATGTAAGTTTTGTTGTGAGGAACGATATTCCTTTAAGAAGTGTCATGGAAGGAAAACGAAAGTTGCAAGGAAGCAATTGTTTTTCTTACCTCTCATTCCAAGGTTACAAAGATTATTTGCTTCTGAAAAAACGGCAAAGGATATGAGATGGCACTTTGAGAATCGTCAAGGTTCCAATGTTCTCTCTCACCCTTCTGATGGTGAAGCATGGAAAGTTTTTGATAGAACATATCTAGACTTTGCATATGATCCAAGAAATGTGAGGCTTGGATTGTGTGCGGATGGATTTGCGCCATTTGGCCAATCTGGAAGGCAATGTTCTTGTTGGCCTGTGATAGTTACTCCCTATAATCTACCACTTGAGATAAGCATGACACGGGAATATATGTTCTTGACATTGATTATCCCTGGTCCTAATAATCCTAAGGGAAAAATAGATGTGTATTTGCAACCACTGATAGATGAATTAAAGTTATTGTGGGGTACGGGGGTGTCAACATATGATGCCTCTTTGAAACAAAACTTTCTTATGCGTGCTGCATTATTGTGGACAATAAATGACTTTCCAACTTATGGTATGTTGTCTGGTTGGATAACCATGGGGAGACTATCATGTCCTATATGTATGGGAACTCAAAAGCGTTCCAATTGAAGTATAGGCGAAAAACATGTTTCTTTGACTGCCATCGTCAATTCCTTCCCATTGACCACCAATTCCGGAGAAATAAAATATCTTTTTTGAAGAATAGAGTTGAGAAATCAGTGCCTCCACCCCGGTTGAGCGGAGAGGAAGTTTGGCAGAGTTAAAAATCTACCCAAGGTGACTGAGTATGGGAAAAATTTGCCAATTGAAGGGTATAAGGCTACTCATCATTGGACAAAACAAAGCATATTTTGGGAATTGCCTTATTGGAAAACTAATCTCATTCGACATAATCTTGATGTCATGCACATTGAGAAAAGTGTCTTTGATAATGTGTTTCACACTGTTATGGACACAAAGGGGAAAACAAAAGATAACACACAAGCTCGAATGGATGTGAAAGAGTATTGTTGAAGGAAGGACAATGAACTTGTTGAAATTAGAGGGAGAATGGTGAAACCGATCGCAAACTATACATTGAATGTGGATCAAAAACGACATATTTGTCAATGGGTGAAGAACTTGAAGCTTCCTGATGGATATGCATCTAACCTAAATAGATGTGTAGATATGAAAGAAGCAAAGTTGTATGGAATGAAGAGTCATGATTGCCATGTGTTCATGGAACGTTTGCTTCCTATTGCCTTTGCGACTTTGCCGTAAAATGTCTTGAATCCTATAGTGGAGCTTAGTCAATTCTTTACACAACTTTGTTCCACAACTTTGTTGCGAGATCAACTAGAGTTGTTAGAGCAAAATATTGTTGTGACATTGTGCAAGTTAGAGAAAGTCTTTCCCCCAGGGTTCTTTGACTCAATGGAGCATTTACCCATCCACCTTCCTTATGAAGCTAAAGTAGGAGGGCCTATCCAATATAGATGGATGTATCCATTTGAAAGGTACTGAATATTGTTTTATGTGACTTGACAAAAAATATTTGACTCAGGTTATTAAAAAAATGTCCAATAGAGTTAACTATATGTAGGTTTCTTTATACCTTAAAACAAAAGGCACGGAACAAAGCTTAGGTTGAAGCATCTATATGTGAAGCTTATATTGCTGAGGAGATTGCCTTCTTTTGCTCGTACTACTTTGACCCAGGTGTTCCACCAAGTATAACAAGACCTATCAGAAATGACGATGGTGGAGAACCAGATTTGCCAACTATTTCAATTTTTAATCATCGAGGAAGACCTTTTGGGACTTGTAAATCCCGTTTCTTAGGGGATGAAGATGTGAAAGCCGCGACCACATTCATTTTAATGAATTGTGACGAGGTGCAACCATATATGAAGTAAGTGATGTTAAATCCTGATAAATTAAAATTTGTGTCAAATATATATGGTTAACACATAACTTGCAATGCAGTTTTTTTGTACATAAATTAAAGGAAGAGCACCCTTAAATTACAGATAATGAGATAGAAGCTCAGATCAATGATAGATTTGCATCATGGTTTAAATGTCATGTAAGTAGTTAATATTATAAATGAAATACCTACAACAAACTTTATTTGACATGATTCTTATTGATTATGTCACTTAGGTTGAAAATCCTACCAACAATATTATGGATTCATTTTTACATGACATTGCTTGGGGCCCAAAGCAAAGAGCGAGAACATGGCCTATGTACTTTGTGAATGGGTACAAGTTTCATACAGCCGAAGTTGCCCGTAATAAATCAACCAATAATAGTAGTGTATGCATCAAGGGAACTGACTATGCACAAGCAGAATATGACTTCTATGGCATTCTACACGAGATTGTTGAACTTGAATATACGGGTGTCCCTGTGAAGAGAGTGGTGTTATTTAAATGCGAGTGGTTTGATCCAACACCGAATCATGGTACAAAGATTCACCCACAATACGGGACTATTGAAGTTCATGCATCACGAAGGTATTACAAGTATGATCCATTTATTTTGGCCCAACAAGCAATGCAAGTCTACTACATGCCTTACCCTTGTTGCCGTCAAAAGGAAAATTGGTTAGCTGTTATTAAGATCAAGGCTCGTAGCATAATTGACACTCCTGCATTTGAAGCAAATGTGGGTCCATTTCAAGTGGATGACCTTGAAGTCATACTACCAATAATTGTTGATGATGATGAAGTCCCTATATCAATAATTGACACTCTTCCAATTGAAATTCGCTATGAAGATGTAGATATGCCGGTGGGTAACATGGAATATGAAGAAGAAGAAGAAGAAGAAGAAGACGAAGAAGAAGATGATGATGATGATGAAGATGATGATGAGGAAGAAGGTGATATAGATGATAAGGTTGAAGATGTTTATGTCGTTCAAGATGAACATGAGGAAGAAGACGAAGATGAAGATGAAGACGATGACGAAGAAGATTAATGTTACCACATTTTGTTGTAATGAAGTCATTGTTGTTACCATTGATTGTATTGACTTTTAATTTTCTTTTTATTCTGAATATATTTCGTTATCATTTATTTATTTCTTATTACTAACTCAAGTCTCACAATGAATATGTAGATGTCAAGCCGTCGATCAAAGCGTGATATCAGCCCATCGAGTACCCCACAATCATTTCTTCCCCAGCAATGTCCTAAGTTATCTCATCCTCAGACAACTATTTCAAATCCGGCTATTCCTAGGGTTGTTAGACCATCATTGTCATTTGTATCAGCGCCTCAATTGCATGAACCACTTATCCGACCCTCATTAACACATCAAATCCTTAATCCCATTGTGAGACCCATATTACCCACCCAATTGCATCATGACTCAGGTGAACCATCATTCCCATTGTATGAATCAATTGGTGGACACTCATTATCATCTGTCCCTTCTCAATCTCCATTCCCATCTCCTCCAATACCATCTCCTGGAACAGAATCTTCACACCCCCCTCTCCACTGGGTCCTCGTGTTAGGTTATCACCTTGGGGTCGTGATCTTGATGGTAGAATATGGATATATCCTGAGAAAACAACGTAAGTCATGAACAATCTTGCTGTAATTTGTATATTCATTTAGTATATATTAAAGCCATTTTAACAATGACAATGGTCTTTTTACAATTGATATTAGGTCCAATCCTGTTGTTTATTCTATACGGCAAATTCTTCCGGTAATTCAAGGGAAATGTGACTACCCATGTCATTGTTGGAAAGCAACACCTGCCAATTATAGGAAAATGTGGTTTGAAGAATGGGCGGTATATGATATCTTCTATTTGTATTATGTCTACTTGTTTCCTTATTCTTTTTGTATTTTTTATCCTTTTCATATCTCATTTATGCAGAGAAAATATAAATGGCTGCCACAATATGAAGATGATGTTAAGAGAATATGGAATGCAAAGTGTTCAGAAATTTTGAGAGGTGTAATGCATACTATCAGGCAGGAGTTGTTTCACAAGCAAGTTAGACCTAAGTGGATTCCACACGAAGTGATGAATGAGTTAGAGAGATTGTGGACAACACCAGAATATAAGAGCAAGTGTGAGATAGCAAAGACCAATCGAGCCTCTAGCAAAGGAGGCACTCAACACAAGGGGGTAGTATTTCGAATAGTGAGCATAAAAGGAGGATAGTAAGTATTTATCTCCAATTGGTTCAATCATTATGTATTTGATGCTTCGTATAATACATTTTTATAAATACTTATAGGCTGAAGATTTGGGAAGAGAGCCTTCTGTGTTTGAATTGTTCAAGAAGACTCATTATAATGAGAAAACTGGAGAATTTGTGGACAATCGTGCAGCTGCAACTCATGTAAGTAAATGGTTGTTTCTGACTCACTGATATGTGTTATTAAATTCTCATATAATATGGTTTTCTTTGATGGTTGGATAAACCCAACACATAGAAAAAAAGGTGGCCTAGCTTTGAAAGAGTGGTTTACATATTGTCTCTGTCACAGAAAAAAGACAAAAAGATACATTATCATGGTTCCTTTATTTGTTGAATATTTATCTCTAAGTTCTGTTTCATTCTCTCGTTGTTGTAACTCCCAAAGGAGAATATGCTGTTATAATTATACCCTTCTGTTTACAGAATATGCTATTCTCTCATTGTTGTAACTCCCCATCTTGTACCTGAAGCCCCCAAAGAAGAATATGTTGTTAGAATTATACCCTTCTGTTTACAGTAATCGCTTAGCTCCTTTTGTTGCCATGTAGGGTTCATTTCTATCTGTATCATGAAAATAAAATATAATTAAATATTTATTTAACTCTGCACGGAAGTAAGATTGTTAGCATTTTACATGTCCTTAACCTATGGTTGGGACAAGGAGTGGTGAATGCCTGAATGGAATGACCTTTAATGCTATTTTAGGAGTTTGGAGAAGTAAAATGGGCCAGCCGACCTCTGGCTCATAAGGTTCACAGGTAATAATTCTGAAATATATGAATGTATGTGGGTATGTGTGGGCAGAGTTTCTTCCCCTTTCAGATTATTGCTGCCATGTATGTGTGGGCAGAGTTTCTTCTCTGTTTTTGTTCTTGTTTATGATTCCTTCTCTCTTGTTGCTGCTTGTGGTCAGTTAGAGTCCTATACAAATTCTCTCCTCCTCCTTGTCGTTGTCATGTGTGTGGAAGGGTGTATACAAAAAGCATCCCCTTCTTCCTCCTCTTATGCGGTGGTGGTGTTGAGTATGTTAAATGTTCCTTCTCTGTTTTTTTCCCAGAAATTTGCAATTTTTTTATGTAGTAGAATGTTGTATTTTTCTCCTGTTTGGTCATGTATGAATTGCAAAATCTATTTGGTATTTGATTGAGCCATATCACATTATGATGATTGAATAAAGTTGAATTATAACTATAATCATTAAGTTTGATGCTGCAATTTTAAGAGGAACAATGTTTTAAGAACTTGAAAAATTTTAAACGCACATGAGGTGTTCCATAAAATGTTTGACATTAAAGGAGAATTAGCCAGCTAAATTTTTGAGTTCAATTGAATGTTAGGACCTTGTGAAACTTCATTGATGTTTGAGTGTTAGATGATTATTGCTAGACGGTGGAGCATGATGTTTATTATCAATTAAAAGTGTTAAGAAATTTGATTTAGGTGGCTTTGTGATTAAACAAAGATGTTTGCAGTTGCTTGTCAACAATATGAGATGATGATGATGATTGTTTTAATTTAAAATTGGGTAGTGGGAGATCTTTCCCATGCTTTGAGGTTATATCTGCCTCAATCTATATTAGTCTGATCCCTAACAAACCCATACTAGGTGCTTCACTCTTAAAAAATACAAAAAATATCCTGTTAGGCTCTAATTTATGTTTAATTTTAAAAATTTAATGATATGATTCACTGTGAGATTTTGAATTAATCTGATTTATTGCTTGTCAGAGTAAGCGAAGGTTTAGTGATCACTTGCGTAATTGCACTTATGCTCTTATGCAATATGAGATCCCTCCCTCTTTCCACTAGGCTTGTGAATGCACACAGCCTTAACCTTAACAACAATAAGCTAAAAGAAAAAGAAAATGCATTCTCTATTCCCATCCCGAATCTACTTATTGAAGATGCTGAGAGGAATCGAACCCATACATCTATCTAAATACTTGGTGTTAAAATTTTGTGGTCTTTTATGGTCATCCAAATGAGTCTGGACCTCTCATGAACCTTCCATTTAAAAGGAGGCCTTCAAACAATATAGTTTGAAGATCTCAATAATTACGTACTCTAGTTCATATTTATTTTTAACATTTAAAGGCATGATGACACGTCATATTCTGAGCTTTTAGACTAGTCTGGACATTGAATATTATACGAAGATGAGAATGGAGAATATATTGATTGTTTTCGGGCATAGGTGGGTGCCCTCTGCTCCTTCAGTGATGCGCCTCCTGCTCTTCTTTAATTTTGGGGTACTTGTGAAATTGTATAGAAGAGAAATTTTGTTAAATTAAGATTGTTGAAGTTTATGAGTTGATTTTACATAATGCATATGAAATGTTTGATTAATTGCACGAGAAGCAATTCTATGGACTTGAGAATGGAATATGTTAGTGAAGGTGCTTTTGATTAAATTCTTATATAGCAATCAATTATAAGAACAAGAACATGTAGGGCATATCCTTTTCTCTTTATGGTCTCCTTATATGATAAATCTGATCTGGAAATAAATTTGTTATGATGTACTTATTTTATGTACTTTATGTTTGTAGGATGAATTTCTGAGACTAAAGACATCAGTTAGTTCTGAGACAGGCAGTGTCCAATCTAATCAGGATGAACTTAATCTGTGGTTAGAGGTTACCGGTGGTAAGAACAAGAAGGGTCGAATCTATGGCCTTGGATCTGAAAATCAAAATATTGTTTCTTCTGCCTCACCTCCTTCCATAAACCGACGGGGGATTCTAACGTTCAAGAATTGCACATGAGGATAACATACCTCACACAAGAGACTGAACATCTCAGACAAGAAAATCAGCACCTTAAACAAGCAACTGACCTGATTATGACTGCCTTGCAAGGAATGGGGATTCAATTTCCTAATCTCTCAAACAATGCCAATGCTCAAGCTCCCTCTGCTACCAATGCAAATGAAGAAGATGAAAATCAGAGTTGAGAACTTATAGCTTTCTTATGTTTATTGCTTCCATAGACTTGTTACTGTTAACTTCTTTCTATTAAGTCTTTTTCTACTGTTTCAATGACTTCATATTTGTGACATTTTGACTTGTTTAGTTATCCACATTTTAAGTTCAATGATTATGCTATTTTGCTCAACATTTTAAATTGTGTTTTAAAAATTATTGTCATCCAAATCATTAAAAAAATGGCGCAGAAAAAATTAAACAATTACAGAATGATTTAAAATTTCGGACAGCAAATTGTCATGCAAATCATTAAAAAAAATGGCCCAGAAAAAATTAAACAATTACAGAATGATTTAAAATTTCGAACAGCATATTTAGCCACGGAATTCCGTCTCAGATGCATCAGAAATTACCCATGGAATTCCGTCTCAGATGCGTTGGAAATTACCCACGGAATTCCATCTCAGATGTGTTGGAAATTACCCACGGAATTCCGTCCCAGATGCGTCGGAATTAGCCACGGAATTCTGTCTCAGATGCGTCGGAAATTACCCACGGAATTCCGTCTCAGATGCGTTGGAAATTAGCCACGGAATTCCGTCTCAGATGCGTTGGAAATTGGCGACGGAATTCCGTCTCAGATGCGTCGGAACTTAGCCACGGAAATTTCCGTGGGTAATCCGTCGGTAATTACCTACCAAAATTTTCGTGAGAAATTACCCACAGAAATTTATTTCTGTCCCAAAACTCGTTAGCCACGGTTTTTTTGCCAACGGAACGTGTTCCGTCGGTAATTTTTTACCGACGGATTTCCATCGGTGAGTTTCGTCGGTAGTTATTTTAGCCATGGAATTCCGTGGGTAATTGGCTGTTTTTTTGTAGTGTTTTCCTTTTTGATCATACTACCTCCGGTCCTAAATATAGGACATAGTTTGTAATGCAATTTGCACTACAAACTATGTCCTATATTTAGGACCGGAGGGAGTATTTAAACTCCAAATAAAAATGTTTCCTAATTAAGTTTAAACCATAACAATAGAATGCAAGAAAATTTCAATGAACTTGATGGAAGTTTAAGTACATGAAATTATCAGTTCTCACTATACCCGCCAATCTGAAAACTGAGCTTGAAACAAATAATGGTCATTCAAAGATTTCATATATATTGGGAATCAAGTCTCACAACAGGTTATAAATCATGGGATCCGACACAAAACTTCAAATATTTCTACTAGTTAATAGCCAATACAATCAAATTACTCTATAGCTGAACTCACAAGCATGTTGAGAGCTAAATTGAGGCCTTTTGTATATTATCTCAACATTTTTCTCCTAAATATTTATTAAATCTCTTTTATTTGAAGCCCTAATATTCTTTTCTATATCTAAAGTTGGCAGCGGTTAGACAAACTTTTGTTGATTGATTTTGAGGTGAGTATAAATACATTAACTAATTTGATCATAGAGGAGAGAATGATATTAGATAGCTCCTTTCCTTCAATAATGACCTACAAATGCATCCTTCAAATGTATCAGAGGGTTTGCCAAAAAAATGTATTAGAGGGTGCTGAGTTGAGTCTAATGAAGAGAGGGATCCACTTTTCATGATGTGAACAAAGCAAATGCTCCCCATCCTCTTATGTCCAATCCAACACGTCGTTCAAGAATCTTTCAGCTCTAGAACAATAAGATCGACAATGACGAGGATTCTGTAACAATGAAAAATATGTTTTCCCAAAGAATAGTTAGCAAGATAAACAAGAAAATATATCTAAATAAAATAAACATCGTAAAGAAATTGCAAAGGGAAATAAGCTTACTAAATTGATGTGATAGAAACATTTGATAAATTATTTAGTCAATGGGGTAATGTAGAATGATCACAAATCTCTCACTAAATTGTAAAGATGGCGTTGAGAAGAAAAGTGAGAAATTTGGTTAGAGAAATGGGTGGGGGCCATAAGCTTGAAAGTATTTTAATGAAATTTGAGACCACATTGTATGATGAAATGTTTATGATGATTAGGGGGTATTTATGCTTATCATAAGGAAAAGGTAAAATGTATTTCTTCTGCAGATCTCATTGTTTAGGAAGTAGCAATAAATTATTTTCATCACTACACTACACAGACACAAGATGAGTTGTAAGTTATTGACAACTATTTCTTTTCTGTTTTTTTTATAATTATTTAAAGTCTAAACCTAAAAATTGATGCTGGATGCTACAGATAATTAGCTACATCACAATATGTTTTAAAGTGTGTATATTAAAGACAGACAAGGGGCCAGCTTGGAAATCGAGTATCATATCATACATATATAAAATTGAAATATTTAATTTCATTAAAATAAAAATACTACTGATGAGATTTTAGGGGTAGTCGTGAATTTAGGTGTTTTGAAGATTGCTGCATCACATGGCTTTCTTGTGTTTTCTATAAAAAAATCAACTAATTGGGGTTTATAGTAGTTTCTAGTTAAACCATTATTTAATTTATGTTTGCAAAATAAAAAAAGAATTAATGTTATTAATCTTTTTTCTCATATTTTCGTTATCCCATATCTATATTTAGATTAAAAATTTAACAGGGTGGTGGTTGGCGGTAAGTGGTCGCCAATGATGACGTGGTGGTTGCCTCTAGTGATGATATGCATTATAAAATTATAAAAATAAAAAATAAGTTACCGATGAAATTTTCTTTGGCTAGTTTGCCCGATGGGTAGTTTGGAACTATGCCCTTGCTAGGCATTATCGAGGAAATCTTACATAGCAAGGGTCATCACTAATTAGCGACAAAAATTCCGTCATTAGTCTATCAGTAATTTGTGACAAAATTTCCATTGATACTCAATTGCGACAAAGGAATTTGTGACAGAAATTCTGTCGTTAAGCTAAGTTCTGTCAATTCCATCACTAGTCATCTATTTTTTTTATCATGATATAGATTTTTATAAAAATTTGGATAAGTATAATTTTGGTCCCTTAACTTTATAAAGTATACTTTTTGTCATATATTTCTAAACCTTTAATGTTGCTAATGGAAAATGCTGATTTAACAAACTTAAGTGATAACTATGCAGCTGACAAAACATATTTAGCTTTTATTTTTTTTAAAATAATATATTTAGATCATTAAATTAAAATAAACCGATAAATCAAGGTTTTGATATTGACAAATTGTTGTAAATGAAATCGAGGTAATGAAATTTAGATTATTAAACTAATATATTTAAATTATTACACTAAAATTTTGTAATACAATTAAGGCTTTGATATTGACAACTTCACTAAATTTTTAGATATTTTTCAATTTTTACATATTTAAATTTAAGATTAATATCATTTAATTACACAATAATTACTTAACTTTTCACAATCATTACTTCAGTTTCTTGCATTATCATTTTTCATTAGCAACATTAACGATATTTAAATTATAAGACGAAAAGTATACTTTATAAAGTTAAGAGACCAAAATTATAGCTCAGGTAAACTTAAAGGACTGATTAAAAGTAGACTTTAGCCTTAAAACATACTAAACCTTGATTGATCTCCTTAGACACAAAATAACACGTGTGATTAAAAACCTATATTGTTTTCTTAAAACAAGAGGGGAAAAAATCAAGTCCTTAAGTAAGATTCATCCAACTAAGTCTATTTTCTTTTAAAGTGATGTTTGCAATCAAAGTGAATATGATTTCCTTATTTATAATTATGTATTCAATATAATTGATTGCCTTTCAGAAGAAACAATAAATGGTGAGAAATTCTTATGTGAACCTGGTTTTCTATATCATGTATGGTCTGACCAATTAAAATACAACAAATTAGCTAATATTAATCTTAGTTGATGGCTCATGTATTTCATGTTTTTATCCTTCTTAAAAAAAATGAACCCCTTAGTTAAGATTTCACAAGTAATGAAAAGTGAATCTTGTGAAATCTTTTAATTTTACTAATATACGAGCTAATATTTAGGAGGTGTCAATTCAGCTCATGAGTTGTTGTATTTTAACGAGTTAGACCACAAATAATGTGGCAAATCAGGTTCAGACGAGAACTAGACACAATTACATTGACTACTGATACTTAAAGTCTTCTCTAGTTAAGGATGTCAAACTTTTAATTGTAACATCCCAAATTTTTATTCATAAGATTTAGGTAATATTATGAAGGAAATATTTAGCGGTAAATAATAAGTAAATAAATAATAAAATAATTACTAAAAATATTTAGTGGTAAATATAAAGGCAAATATTATTACTAGAAGCTTACTAAAAAAATTACTACCAGAAAAGGAGAAGCTAGAGAGAGAATGAAGCGCTTGGGATCGAAGGAGGTACAATGGAGTTATGTCATCAATCAGAGAGTATTTGGGAAGAGGCAACTACCAAGCAGCTGGGAGAGTGAACCGATGAGCCTGAGAGAGTAAACTGATAAGAAATTTAAGAACAATGAAAACAATTTTGCTTGGAGTTTGTGTGTGAGATTTACCAAGAAGTATGAGATTTAATGGCTAGCGAATGGAGTGAGAGAGGGAGGAGGAGGTCAGAGAAACCGTGAGCGATATTGACAATGCCTAGCAGATGGAGCGAGAGAGTGAGGAGGACAGCATGGTGTAGCAGTCTAAGCTAAAGAGTAAGGAGGAAGAGCTCAGCCACATAAGAGATGAGAGAGATGAGACTTGGGACAATGGGAATTACAATGGCGGATTGTTGGGACAATGGGGTGTAGACAATCACGAACAACTGGATGAACAGATGAACAATGAAAATCACGACCAACCTGGAAAGATCCAAATAGATGATCTGAATCACGTCCGAGGACACTGTCCTATAGAGTTATTTCACGACCACCGGCAGAGAGGAAGCGACACTCCCTAGGATTAAACAGACCCTTCTTGATATAATCAAGGCAACAAAACTAACAGAAGGTAATGGAAACGACAGTTCAAAATTCTAGAATAGAGGAGAGGAGAGGAGAATGTTGTGTAAAAATAATATTTTCGGTGAGTAAAAATATTTCACAAAAAGTGCTGGTACCACGTATTTATTCACGCGCAGGGGGGAATCGCCAAATTTTAACTACGTTTGCCTTCCGGTGGCCCGTTGTTGTGCGCGCAAGCCCACCACTCCTCTAGGCCTCTTTACAAGCCCAAGATAGTATAGTGATATATATAGGCTATTAACCTCTTATTACCAAGTAATGTGGGACTAGCTTCTTTGACACACCTGCTTAAACACTTATATTTTACAACAATACCCCACATGTGTCAAAGAAACCCACTGTGTTACCCACAGGATATAACCATTGTATCTAGTTGTTCGATGGAGTATGAACTAGACTTAGAGCAATAACACATGATACACAGAGATGTTAGTGGTCCTATGGACTATGAACTCATATTTCTTTGGTGCATATCAGAGGCATTAAGAGTCAGATTATATCCTAACATTTCCACTGTTAACAACGGCTTTGTGCGTTATGTCGACCATGCATGTGCCTGATGCGTAATAAATGCTCTAGAGATTTTGCCATGATCTCATAGGAGCGGCCACAGTCCTCATTCACAGAGGTGATTTCATATAAGTGTACCTGCACTATGCACACTGTCTTGTTGGACTATAAAATCATTAAGAGCTTTGCTCAACCTACAATAATGCAGTTTAGCACATTCAAAATGTCATAAGAAGGGACATAAAATATTTTTGCTAGTCAGAACTGACGAACGACTTGTTCTTACCCAGTGAACCTTCTTCATGGGATCACCAATTACAAAGGATGGGTTGCCATCGCTGTCAATTAGTAGTAGGCTTTAATCCTATTCCTTTTGACGTTTCAACAACCATTTTCCTCCCAAGAGGTTTTGTTAATGGATCCGCCAAATTCATTTCTGACTTTATATAATCGATTGAGATAACACCATCCTTTAGCAGCTACCTTATAATATTATGTCTCAATCATATGTGTCTACTCTTTCCATTGAAGGTTTTATTCTTAGCTGTGGTTATCACTGCTTTATTATCACAGTGTAACGAAACTATGGTGTTGGTTTGTCACCAAGTGGGATATTCGCTAAGAAGTTTTTCAACCACTCAGCCTCAGTACCAGCCAATTCCATAGCAACAAACTCAGATTCCTTAGAATATGGTGTTATTATGTTTTTCTTGGCTGACTTCCATGTGACTTCACCACCACCAAGAATAAAGACATAGCCACTAGTGGATTTTGTCTCATCTGAATCTAAGATCCAATTAGTATCACTATACCATTCTAATACAGCGGGAAATCCACTATATTGTATACCATAATTCATGGTACCTCTCAAATATCATAATAATCTTATGAGAGCCTCCCAATACTTACTGCCTGGGTAGTGAGTATACCTTCTCAATCTACACACATCATATGCTATGTCTGGCCAAGTATAATTCATTAAATGCAACAAACTCCCAATGATTTATGCATATTTAGATTGAGCTATTGGATCTCCTTCATATTTTTTCAAATGTATACTGCCAACAAGATGGTGAAATTGATGGTGATGTCAATCACAGAATTCAAGCTGGATGGTGTAAATGGAGAAAAGCTACTGGAGTTATTTATGATCGGAAAGTACCTAATAAGGCAAAAGGGAAATTCTACCGCACTGCTATAAGACCAGCAATGCTTTATGGTAGTGAGTGTTGGGCTTTAAAGGGATTACATGAGCATAAAATGGGGGTGGCCGAGATGAGGATGTTAAGATGGATGTATGGTCATACAAGAAAAGACAAGATTCGTAATAATCATATACGTGAATTAGTTGGAGTGACCTCTATTGAAGGAAAAATGGTAGAAAGTCATTTGAGGTCGTTTGGACATGTTCAATGAAGGCCGTTGAATGCACCGGTGAGGAGGGTGGATCAAGCCATATGGAGTCCTGTAAAACAAGGTCGTGGAAGGCCGAAGCGTATGCTTAATGAAGTCATAGAGAGAGACCTTTTGATTAATAATTTACCAAAAAATATGGTTTTCGATAGAGTACAATGGCATCGTGCGATCCATGTAGCCGACCCCACCTAGTGGGATAATGACTTTGTTGTTATTGTTGTTGTTGTATACTACCATCATAAGAAGTACTCAAAGGCTCTTCATCAAACTGTTCAAACCTTCTCAAAATCTTCTCAACATAATGTTCTTGAGAAAGTTGAATACCATGTTCATTCCTTATGATTTTTACACCCAAGATTACCTTTGCTTCTCCAAGATCTTTCATATCAAAGTTTGAAGAAAGGAAATTTTTTGTTTCAAGCACTACCTTTAAACTAGTACCAAAGATAAGCATATCATCCACATATAATCAAATAATCACACAATCATTATTCAAAGCTTTTATATAAACACATCTTTCTACTTCAATAGTAGAGAAACCACCACTTATTAAAACTTGATCTAATTTCTCATGCCACTGCTTGGGTACTTGCTTTAAACCATATAATGACTTATGTGGTTCAGGCCATCAATCAAGTCTGCAACTGCAGTTGGATTTATATAGTCTGCAACTGAAATCTTGAGCACTCTTCATCTTCTTCTCGGTTGCCAACAACTCTGATGCCATCACCCCCAACAACTCACCATCTTCTTCTTCACCGTTATCACCGACATCCGCATGAGTTGGTCAGAGAGTGAGCGGGAGTTGCTTGTTTACTAACTTAAGCATTAGGGTGTTTAATTACTTGTTTTGTAGGATCCTCTGTATATATGCTAAAAACAGGGATAAACAGAGAAGAGATAACTGTTAAGAACACTTGAGTGATCATAAGAAGTAATGAATAAGTTAGGAAAATCACTCGAATTGTCTTAGTCTTGACCCAATCACTTCCTAGGAAAATTTAGTAATGATCGCAGTTACGACCATCACCGCCAACAACTCGTCATCTTCTTCATGGTTATCATCGACATCTGCTTCATCATTGACATGAGTCCCAAATTGAGATTAGGCTTTACCAACACAGTGTTACATTTTCTCAACATCCTATAAGACTTTCACAGGTTTAATAACTCGAGTTCCATATCTATCACTCGTATTAACAACTTCCACAGCAATATTTACAATTACATATGCACATATTAACAACATGTTAACAATACTTTTTTTATCATCATATCAGTATTTTTTATCTTCATGCCAGCGAGAATGGACAACACACCTCTGTTTGCTTCCCTAAAAATAGAGCACAACAGAGGTTCTCTATTAACAACTACAACTGTCATATTAACAACTACATCTACACAACTTTACAACAATTTTTTGGTTTCATTTTAGCATCTTCATAGTAAAGAATACCAATTACATTCACCATTCTCACTTTAAACATAGCAACTCCTCTGTTACCATGCCATAAAAACATAGCACTCTAACATAAACACAACCCACCCAAGGTGAAACCCCAACTTCAATGATCAAGATCATATGGTACCAAATTCTTAGCATTTCTTGTCAATCACCTACCACTTACTCCATTTTTGAGCCTAAAATCCAAACTTTGACCAACCCATCAATCTCAATCTAATGAACTTTCACACAGGAAAAAAAAATTCCAATTCGCATCTGTACCTTGCTACCTGTACATAGATGATGAAGAAGAAGATGTTCCCAATCACATTAACAGCACGTTGTATCCCTTTAATGTTGCACCTCCTACGCCCTTCGTCCGTGCATTTTTCTCTTTCTCCTTAATGGCTTAATCACAAAAACGTGCTGCCCTCCTCTCATCTATGCATTTTCTTTGGTTATTTTAGGGGGTTATTTTTGTAAATGGACATTGGGAATTCATGTCAAAAAAGTCCCTAGGGACTTTTCTAACCATTGACTTTTCAAAGGGAGTTTTTTGGTATATTTTCTATACCTTGGGACCCAGCTGTCATTTTCCCTATTATCAATATCTCAACCTCTATTCTTTTAAAAATTTATATAAATATATTGATTAAAAACTATATAAATATAAGCACATGCAAATTAATATAAAAATTTTAAAAGAAAAGAATAAAATCAAAATTTCAAAATTAAAACCAAATATTTCTAAATGTTAATTTTCAAATCTCGTTGATCAGTCTTCAATTCTTTTTAGAATTTTCCCCATTTTAAGAAACAGAATCCTAGAATCAAGTTAAAATGGGGGCACAATTTGGCAGGAATCTGGTGGAAAATGAGGAAAATATTGGATGGTGACATGTTGCCTCAAAAACAATGTATTTATTGCCATCCAAAGTTTCATATTTTTGGAAATAGAAATAAAATAATTGATTCCAATTATTGCAAAGCAATTAGTTCGCCATAAATAAATACTTCAATTACTAGGGGAGCTGTAACTCAGTTGCCAACTATTTCTTTTTTGTTTTAAAGTCAAAGTAATTAGAATTTAAAACTGGGCCTTGTGTATTTATAAAGTTTAAGAAACAAGATGTATGTACTGTTTATAATTTAGAAGTGGGCCTTTTCTAACGAGAGAATGGCTCATAAAGACCTCATTGGAAACTTATTTGCTAAATGAGAGCTGAGGGAAGATCTTTTGCATATAAGGAAAGATTATTTGAACACAAGGAAAGATCGCATAGGGAAGATATATTGCACATAGGGGAAGATTGTTTGAACACAAAAGAAGATCTTTTGCACACGAAGAATATTGTTTACACCTGAAGGTCCTATTTGACAAATAAGTTTCCAATGAGGTATTTTTGGATAGTTTTCCCTAATCTAATTTTCTTAGAATTTTCATATATTGATAAACAACTTAATTCATTTTTATTTTAGTATAAACCAAGTTCTTAATTAAAATTCATATAATTTCTTTTCAATAAATTCTTTGGAATCAAGGTGAATATGTTTTTCTTACTCATATTTATCATTTTGTTTTTTTTTGGTCGATACTCATATTTAGCCTATCTTGTTTGTTTGTGATAGCTTAATTTTAGCTTATAAGTACTTTTCAATTATGATTTATGGTATATGAGGTAAGTGGCGGAATATATATCGTAGTTATCGCAATGAAATCTTTGGATCCAAAAAGTAAAAAATTGCAGAGCCAAGTGGCGGAGCACTCTATAATCTGCAAAATTATCATAAAAGAAAGTGTCAATTTGATTTAAGAATTTTACATACATATATATATATATACCTTAAATTGGATAGAAGATCAGCCGATTTATCTTTCCAGAGGGAAGTATCCCCAATAAAGTGTTCAATTATGGTAACTATAAGACAATTAACAGAATCTGAAATTGGTGCCCCTTCATTAGTTATTATTATTCCTTCTGAAGTGGTTTTTACTGCTTGCAAGATTTGCATTTTGAGTGAGATGGTAATCCCACCAACCTCTGAGTTGCCCAGTAAAGCCAGAGATCAATATATGAACAACTTCCTCCTCTTGGCAGTTGTTATATATGACATAGGCGTTACAGACCATTGTCATTTGTTGGCAGATTTCTAAAATATTTGTCTCAGTTTGTCCATCTATGTTCCAAACATATATGTTATTTGCTTTGAATTGTTTTATAACAATATCTTTTTCTTCTAGGCCTATATCCGGAGGAGTGGCTCTAGGGTAATATAATTTTGTTGGATTTTTCCAATTTGAATTTTCAATTTTGTTAATTTTAAGACAATCTTCACTATAACTAGTTTGATTATCTTTCAAAACATTTATTGTTAATTTTTAGTTTGAAGAAGCAGTTTTGGCCTGAGGAGTTTCAGGAATTGTAATCTTTTTTAAATATTCTTCAATTCTTTTTTGAAAACTTTCTTTTTTTTAATAGTACTTGCAATATTTGCAGGGATAGTATATGGTTTGAAAATTGGTTGTTTGCTAATGGAACTAGAGGAAGGGATTTCATTAGTTTTAGCAATAGTTATTTTCTTTTTTAGGATTTGTTCTCCTAAAGTTTGAAGATAAGAATTTGTATAATTATTTTGTTCAATGATTTTTTGTATATCTTTTAAATTTGTTTCTGTTTTAGGATCCTTATTTTTGAAAGGAGAAGCTATAACAGTGCCTTTACCAATTTTAATTCCAGAAATTTGGTAAGATTGTTTTGGTGGAAAATCATATTCAACTCTGTCTTCATTTTTTAAAATCCAAGAGGTGTTAACCCCTTCAAATGGCTTGAAAGGATAATCCTTTATACCATGTTCTTCTACATAGTCATCAAACCATAGAAAGAACGGAATATGAAGTTTATACTTTCTAAGCATTTTATAAAACCTTTCTTGAATTGGATTTCGCAATTCTTTGGTCTTATATCTTGTGAAAAACCATTCTCGTATTTCTTTGTTTTCATTAGAATAAAAATCTTTTTGCAAAAGTTTCTTGTCTAATTCAAATTGTTCCTCTATGACATTCATATCGGAATATGTTGGAGATTGGCAAGTTTGGGTTTCAACTGTTCATCTTCAGGATTTTGGTAGATAGGTTTTACGACACTGGCTAATTCATTTAGACCTTGCATTACTGAGGGTGAAATTACTGGTTATTTGACCGAAGAACTACAAGAATGCCTATAAGGTTGTTCTAGAGCAGTCTTATAGCTTTCTTAAATGGAAGGTGTCCTAGGAACACTAAATGATCTTCTTCGATCAAAAGTGATTCTAACATCTCCATTTTCATTTTGCCTAATTCTGTAAGAATTAGGTGCAGGTTTTGGGATAGCTGGGGCAATTTTAACTAAGTCTCAGTCATCAGGAAGAGTAACTTCTTTCCATTTTATTGTTTTTGGAACCGTAACATTTGCTCTAGTAGCATTTGTTAGGAACAAGCATGTTTCTTTACCTTAGTTAAATATAACATTTAAGGTAAAAGAATTCATGACTTTATATGGAATCCGATAAATTAAGGCAATTGGTGAAACTCTGGGTTTGATATTAAACCCATGTAATTTGAGGCTTAATTTCAAAACATTGATGAGAGGATCACCATGAAGAGAAGCCGTAATATTTGGGAAACAATTGAACTAGATTAGTCCATCATGGTGACCTGGTTCAACCATTTCGTAAATTGATTCAAAGAAGATTTCATGTATTCCATCTCTAACACAGACCAAAGTGGAGACATCTAAACCTGCTTTGACTAAGGATTTAATTGCAATCTGGACACATCCAATGTGTATAAATTTGTATTTCTTTTGGTGTTTTAAAATTGACTTTTCTGACAAAAGACACATGTTAGTTGGTTCTGATTTTAGAGGAATAGTTTCTTGAACTGTTCTAATTATATAATCAGAATATTTAAAGAATTTTTTATCCTCAGGTTTGTATAAATCATTTTGGTTAATGACTGGAATAGTCCAATGACTAAAAGTTTGATCAATATCTTCAAAATGAATTTCATTGTTGAAAATATTATTTTGTAAGGAAGATTTTCCTTGATTTTTGGTTGGTGTAATACCAGAATTAGAGGATGAAGAAGGAGTAGAAGAAGAGAGAGAAGAGTTGGAGCGAAAAGAGAAAGATCTAAACATAATTTAAACTTACTCCCTTACACTGATATCATCACCATCAGGTTTCATAGAATTGTGCTAGATAAGATGAAGTTTCTGGGTTATTTATGGAGCTATTATAAATATTACCTTATATGTTCTTATAAAGATAAAAATCTGCAAATATTATTATCACTTAGCCAACGCCTTAAACATTGATCTTTAATAACACATAAACATTCGAACAAGCGGCTTCTGGACTTATCTGCCTTATCCGTTGGGACTTACTGCTATCACCTTAGCAAAGACGAACAAAGTTCACATGCTATTATAAGAACAAATAATTTGTGTACTATTAGATAATAATAATATTAAGCAGATACTTAACTTTATATTAACATGTTTCTGATATGGAAGATCAACCAAGGTTGCGACCATAGAGCATACTTATCCAGTAATATTCATACTAGCTTCATAAATATTCAAGAACTTCAAAGCATCTAATACATCCCTACTTCCCCTTCAGGCTCTGATACCAACTTAAGGGTGTGACCCCGAAAGGATCTAAGAGAAAGGGAGGAGAAAAAAATCCTGAGAAGTAAGGGATGACACAGAGTTGTTAGTTCATATGCAGATGCAGAAATAGGAAAATTTTAAAGAAAAGAGAAGACGATTTATAAAATTGATATATTATTAAAATTTAAAATGATACAAATATAAAGAAATTACAAGGAAAGAAAACATACAAGGCTTATCAGCCTAGAGGAGGAGGGGAGAGAGAATTGATCCTGAAAGCTCTAAGGATGGAGTGAGTAACAACTGAAATGAATTGCTATTTTATAGGTGTTTGGATAAGTTACTATTCACAATAATTTATTTTCTCCCTTTGGATAAAATCACTTTAACTCAAAGTAAAAAACATTTTACTTGGGTAAAAGTGTTTTTACTTTTGCTTTTACCTTGGGTAAAGTCACTTTAACACAAAATAAGAAATATTTTACTCAGGTAAAATTGCTTTTACTTTACTTTTACTTTTACATTGGGTAAAATCACTTTAACTCAAAGTAAGAAACATTTTACTCAGATAAAAGTGCTTTTACTTTTTCTTTTATATAAAGTAAAAGAAATTACATTATCTTGTCTGCAAAAAGTAAAAATTCCTAAACTTTACGTCTAATCCTTACTAAAAGCAGAAAATTTGTGTCAGCAAGTCTTGGACTCTTATGCCACAGATTTTCTTTGGAATCAATCTTCACCGAGGCTAATGACCTCGTTATCCGAATCATGGCCAAAGTATTGGGTCAGGTGTAACCCCCTGCCTTATTTAACGTAATTATAATTCGATAAAATATAATAAAAGAGGTTTGAGACCGCTGGATAGTTCAAAACTTATTAAATCACCTACCAAGCAGTAGGACCTTACAAGATTTTCAAAACTTCTTTCCTATCTCGGTCTCGTTTTCAATTACCGAATATAATCACCTGTGCAGTTAACTTACATCCATACATATCAGAGTTCGTAATTTAAACCCCGGCAACCCCCGGGTTCATCTATACATTCATGGAGTTTCAAATCCTGATTAGGGGATTACAGAACCAAGTACTTAAACTATTTATATCTCCAAAATGTAATACAGAAATCCCTATCCAAAATGATTAACCAATAAAACCATACTAATGTCCCTAGGAAGCTCTAACCGCTCCGGGTCGCTCGCTTCTCCTTAGAGCCACTAGCCCTGTCTGAAAGGTTAGTTCAAAGGAAAGAATGAGATTCAAAAGAATCCCAGTAGTAACTAAACATTTATACCACATATAAGCACACAGCATGTAAGCAAATCATCATACAGCAGCAGCAGCACATATCACACTCCACCCTCTTCACCTTTCTCCGCCGGGAAGGCACACCGTCCTAACCCGAACCGTTGCTAGCTACTCAGGGACTATTGGCGTGGCAGTGCATACATATAGCCTTATAGCTCATACAGCTAACCGGCTTTCACAAATGGCCCGTCGGCCTCACCTTATAGCTCATACAGCTAACCGGCTTTCACAAATGGCCCGTCGGCCTCACAAATAGCCTTTCGGCCCACATATACACATATCTCACACCTCATCCTCATCCCCTTTCTCCGCCGGGAAGGCATACGACCTTCACCTGAACCGTTGTTAGCTACTCAAGGACTATTGGACTGACGGTGCTAACACATATCCACATAAGTCGCAACATACGAACTTATCACAAATCAATGATACTACGCACATACAATGCATCACATATGGTACGAAAGAAAAGTCACTACCTGATCCCTTCCTGATGTCTCTGGGCACAGTGGGCTCACGCGGATAGCAGATGTCAAATCCTATAATCAAAATAGGGACATTTGGTTAATTTCGTTTTCCAAGTTCTTACTTCAATAACACTCTAAGTTGGTATTCATTTGGACTCTTTAGATGGCCATTAAATGCCTATTCATATACCTAAAGGGTTGGGATAACTATCCCCAAAGATCCCTCTTTGGAAAGCTAAACTCTGATTTTTGGACCCCTCACTCGCGCCCCTCACTCGAGCACAGAAAGCCGTGCTCGAGCACAACTCCCATTTTCACTCGAGAACATGCGAGTGAGACGCAGGAAGTGCTTGCCCGAGAGCAACTCCCGCGACCAACCTACACTCTCACTCGAGCACAAGAGGCTGTGCTCGAGCAGAGACCTCGCCAGCACTCGAGCACCACGGAAGTGAGGCCCTGCGAGTGACAACCCGAGAGCACTCCCGACTCTCCAACCACAAGCGCACTCGAGCACGGAGGGCTCACTCGAGCACGACCCCAGTGCTCGCGAGTGCCAGGCACACTCTTGGCATTCACCGCGAGTGAACACCTGAAACGCTCACCCCCAGTGCATTTATGCACCCTCACTCGAGCACAAACATGCTCACTCGAGCACGTTCATCCAGTGCTCGAGTGAGTTCTTCCCTCACTCGAGAAATCACCTCAGAAACCAGATCGCAGCAACTGGTAAACTTCTCCAAAATCCACCAAATGAACTCCAATGGTTCTTAAACTTGTGTCAAAGCCCATTATCACTTATTTCAACACAAAGAACCCATTGGCAACCAAAAACAACCCAAATTCAAACCATTCAACACATTCTCACTCTAAATCATAAATCCACCAAAACCACAACTCAACACATTTCCCTTATTCAACTTCCCATCAATTTCTAATCACTCCCAAATGTCAAAACTGACCAAATGAACAGTGACCCACTAATCAAAGCCTACCCTTCACTCAACATCATAATTAGGTCAATTTTCAGAATTCTCTAAACTATACCAAATGTAATAACATTTGTATCAAACTTCATCAAACACTCACCTCTTACACTTGCTGAATTCAGAACTTGGATTCCTCCACTTTCAAATTTCCTCAAGTTTCCACACACCACCAATCACAAGTCTGAAAACATAGAAAGAGAACTCTTGATCATTTGCACAATATTAATGAGAAGTGTTTAAGCTTGTGAAGTCATTTACCTTCACAAATTTCAAACCCTTCCTTCCTCTTTCTCGCTTGCTCGCCGGAAATGGAGGAAATGGAGAGAGAAATGAGTAGGTGAAGATGATGATCATTCCTTCCTTCTTCCCATACACTTGGCCGACTAAGAGGGAGAGAGAAAGAGTTTGAAAATGTTGACTCATCCAATGGCTCTCATTTGGACACTTGTCATCATCTCATTCCTCCCACAATGATTTCACATAAGCTTACATGTATCAAATTCCACCTCATGTTCTTTCAATCTCAACCATTGATTAAGATTACTAAAGAGTTTCCTCTCCAATATCTGACCAGTCAGTCGGTAAATTTACCGTTTTACCCCTGATTAGTACAATACTCATTAAATTATGAATAATTGCCTTCATTTCACATTGCACAACATATACTTCAAATATGCTTAATTAACATTAATTACATCATTTGAAGTTATTAATCCTTGATTAAAATCCAGGATGTTACAATTCTCCCCCCGAAAATTTAATTTCGTCCTCGAAATTGTTACACTACTTGAGCCATAAACTCCGGATATCTTCTTCGCATATCTTCCTCCGCTTCCCAAGTTGCTTCTCTCGGAGTCATTCCCTTCCAGATCACCTTCACATATGGAATGCTTCGGTATCTGAGCCGTCGCTCCTCTCGGTCAATGACCTGCTCTGGCTCCACTGCATATGTGAAATTGTCTTGAAGCTCAACATTCTCATACTCAATAATGTGAGACGGATCCGGTTGGTACTTCTTCAATTGAGAAACGTGGAATACGTCATGGAGCCTACTCAAGCTTGGAGGTAGGGCTACTCGGTATGCAACAGGCCCAATCCTCTCAAGGATCCCAAAAGGACCTATATACCTCGAGCTCAGCTTCTTCCTCTTGATAGCTCGCCCAATGCCTGTAACAGGAGATACTCTTAGAAAAATATGATCTCCGACCTCAAACTCTAGAGGCCGTCTCCTCTTATCAGCGAAGCTTTTCTGTCGACTCTGCGCTGTAAGCAACCTCTTACGAATAATCTAAATCTGTGCTGAGGTTTGATCAACCAAATCTGGTCCATAAAGCTTCCTTTCAGATAGCTCATTCCAGCACAAAGGCGATTGGCACCTCCTTCGGTACAACGCTTCATACGGAGCCATCTGAATGCTCGCATGATAGCTATTGTTGTAGGCAAATTCCGCAAGTGGAAGAAAGCGATCCCAACTTCCTTTAAAGTCAAGAACACACGCTCGTAACATATCTTCCAGCGTCTGGATTATTCTCTCTGACTGTCCATCCATCTGTGGATGATAAGCCGTACTGAACCTCAATTGAGTTCCCAAAGCTTTATGCAGTGCTTTCCAGAATCTCGAAGTAAATCGAGGATCTCGATCAGAAATGATGTTTTTCGGAACACCATGGAGTTTCACAATCTCATTGATGTAAATCTCTGCTAGTTTATCAGGAGAATAACCAGCATTGATTGGTATGAAGTGGGCTGACTTCGTTAGCCGATCCACAATTACCCAAATCGCATCATAGTTCCTGATCTTGGGCAATCCCATCACCAAATCCATGGTTACGCTTTCCCATTTCCATTCTGGAACCTCAGGACTCTGGAGTAAACCAGGTGGTCTCTGGTGCTCAATCTTCAATTTCTGACAAGTGAGGCATCTCGCCACGTATTTTGTCACATCACTCTTCAAACCCGGCCACCAGTACACAGATTTCAAGTTATGGTACATCTTGGTCATACCAGGATGAAGAGTGTATCCGCTCTTGTGTGCCTCATCCAGAATTTTCTGTCTCAACTCCGCCTTAAGTGGAACGCAGACTCTGTTCTGATAGCGAACCAATCCTCTAGGCGACCGATCATAACCTGGGACTTCTCCCCGTTCAATCCGAGTTAGATTGCGCTGTATCCAGTCATCTTGCCTCTGAGCTTCTTCAATCTCAGCTATTAGATCATTTTCCTCCTGGGCAACAGTGTAGCTGGCACAGATGATCTGGTTTGTCAAATTCAAATCACGAAAATCTTCAATCAGTTCCTTCTCTCGTATCATCATAGCTGCAACTAGTACAGTCTTCCGACTAAGAGCATCAGCGACTACATTGGCTTTACCCGGATGATATTTTATTTCCAGGTCGTAGTCTTTGAGTAATTCCATCCAGCGACGCTGTCTCATATTCAGTTCTTTTTGATCATACAAGTATTTGAGACTCTTGTGGTCGCAGTACAGTTCCACAGTCACACCATACAGGTAATGACGCCAAATCTTTAAAGCAAACATAATGGCCGCAATCTCCAGATCATGGGTGGGATAGTTCAATTCATGGGGTCTGAGCTGTCGAGAGGCGTAGGCCACCACACGTCCCTGCTGCATAAGGACACACCCTAATCCCTGCCCACTGGCATCAGAGTACACAACATATGTCACCCTGGGATCGGGTAAAATCAACACAGGTGCCGACGTCAACCTCTCCTTCAGCTCCACAAAACAATTTTCACATTTCTCATCCCACACAAACGGCTGATCCTTTCTCGTGAGCTTGGTCATTGGCAATGCAATACGGGAGAAATTCTGGATGAATCTCCGATAGTAACCAGCAAGACCCAGAAAACTGCGTATCTCCGCCACAGATTCTGGCCTCTTCCAATTCAGTACCGCTTCCACCTTACTGGGATCCACAGAGACCCCTTCTTGCGAGATAACATGGCCTAGGAATCTCACTTCCGATAGCCAAAACTCGCACTTGCTCAACTTAGCATATAGTTGCTTCTCACGCAAAATATTCATTACAATTCTCAGATGATGCTCATGCTCTTCCATACTCTTGGAATATATCAGAATGTCGTCGATAAACACAACAACAAACTGATCCAGATATTGTCGAAAGATACGGTTCATGTAATCCATGAAAACCGCAGGTGCATTGGTTAGCCCAAATGGCATCACCAGAAACTCATAATGACCATACCGGGTCCTGAAAGCAGTTTTTGGAACATCTTCTGCTTTCACTCGCAGCTGATGATACCCTGACCTTAGATCAATCTTTGAAAACACACACGATCCAGATAACTGATCTAAAAGGTCATCAATTCAGGGAAGTGGGTACTTGTTCTTGATAGTAACTTTGTTCAACTCTCTGTAGTCAATGCACAATCGAAGACTCCCATCCTTCTTCTTAACAAACAACACTGGAGCTCCCCAAGGCGACACGCTGGGTCTAATGAACCCTTTCTCAAGCAAGTCTTCTATTTGTTTCTTTAGTTCTGTCATTTCGTTTGGGGCCATTCGATATGGGGCCTTAGATATAGAACCTGCTCCAGGCACGATGTCAATTGGGAACTGAACTTCCCTTTCAGGAGGCAATCCCTTAAGGTCATCCGGAAACACCTCTGGAAATTCATTTACCACGGGTATATTACTCAACGTTTCATCGGTTTCCCCTTGCACTGAGAAAAACACTACATACCCCTGGCAACCTTTTTCAAGATACCTTTCAGCTTTAGCTGCTGAAAGAAAGTTCATGCTAACATCCACAATTTCACTCCTCTGAAAAGCAGGATATACTATCCTCTTGTTTCCACAATCAAGTAATACATTATTTGCCGTTAACCAATCAAAACCTAAAATGACTTCCAATTGGTAAAGAGGCAAACATATCAAATCTACCACAGATTGGTGCCCTTCCACAGTTACGACACAACTCAAACAAACTTCTGTGGTTAAGGCCTTAACACCCATCGGGGTTGACACTACCAAATCAAATGGTAACTTATGTACATGCAATCCCAGGCGCTTCACGCAATCATAAGCAATGAAGGAGTGACTTGCACCTGAGTCAAACAATGCTTGCAACAGATGACTGTTAATAGAGATTTTACCTTGTATCAACTCGAGAGATTTACGAGCTTCCTCGTGGGTCATAGCGAACACTCGGCCCTGTGTCTTTGGCCTCTGCTCAGGTCGTGGTCGTGGACAATCTCTAGAAAAATGTCTTGGCTGCTTGCAGTTAAAACAGATCATTTCTCCTCGACAATTCTGGCCATAATGTGATTTGTTGCAACGACGACATTTCTCCTCAATCACAACTCTTTGAGGTTCACGATCTCTGGGCTGATAGGGCTTCTTATCACTGCCCTTAAATGAAGATGATCCTTGGCCTTTCCGCTTCTGGGATACATTACCCTTGCTAGGTTCATTGCGGTGACCAGTAGCTCTACCAGGATACACTTCTCTTAGGTTGTTCTCCGTGATTCGACATTGCTCTACAGCCTTATTAAACTTCTTGAATCGGTGAGTAACCAACCGCTTCCGCAACTCTCACCTCAGACCACGAATGAGCATGTCTGAGCTCCATTCTCCGTCATCCTTGTACCGGAGATAGGAGGAATACCGGGACAAGCGGATGAATCGGGACAAGTAGTCATCAAAGCTCTCCGTGTCCCCTTGCCTGATGTTAAGGAATTCTGTCTCCTTTTCAAGCCGAACTGATTTCGGGAAGTACTTCTTGTTGAATTCTTGTAAGAACAATTCCCAAGTCAGCGGCACATTTCCGCTCTTCAATGTTAGGGCGATATTCCGCCACCAACGATCCGCATCACCCTCAAGTTTGTAGACCGCCAACCGTGGCTTCACTTCATCCGGACACCCGAGGACTTCAAATATCTTTTCCAAACGATTCAGCCAATCTTCTGCCACTTGAGGATCAAACCTTCCTCTGAACGCCGGAGGCAAATGTTTGCAGAATCTTGTAACCCAGAACTGAAGATCTCTATCCTCTTTGGCTGGTCCCCCATGAGACTCTTGATTCGGAATAGCACGAGATGGGGATTCTGATGGCCGTGCTGATCCCTCAGCAGTGTCCTCATGTTGGGTTCTCTCTTGAGTTTCCTCCGGTGTAGACTGAACCGGAACCTCCTTGTTCTTTGCCTTCTCTGCTCTGAGCTCGTCTCTCAGCTCAGTTATCATATCCCGCTGATCCTTGATTAGACCCATTAGCTCATGCATTGGATCTGGTGGATTTTCATTATCAACCTCCACCACAGGGTCCACACGCGGAATTTTGGGGCGTCCTCTAGTCTTCTTCATTCTACAAATAGCTTACCCCATTAATCCAGCAGAGACAGGATGCACATATAGTCACAAAACTTATATGTATCCAAATCATTTAAACATATATGTGCACACACAACGATCATTCACAAATAACCTTCTATCCCTAAGTCAACTAAGGGATCTATCCTAGCAACCTCTACCCTTGCCAAAACTACAGCTCTGATACCAAAATGTAACCCCCTACCTTATTTAACGTAATTATAATTCGATAAAATATAATAAAAGAGGTTTGAGACCGCTGGATAGTTCAAAACTTATTAAATCACCTACCAAGCAGTAGGACCTTACAAGATTTTCAAAACTTCTTTCCTATCTCGGTCTCGTTTTCAATTACCGAATATAATCACCTGTGCAGTTAACTTACATCCATACATATCAGAGTTCATAATTTAAACCCCGGCAACCCCCGGGTTCATCTATACATTCATGGAGTTTCAAATCCTGATTAGGGGATTACAGAACCAAGTACTTAAACTATTTATATCTCCAAAATGTAATACAGAAATCCCTATCCAAAATGATTAACCAATAAAACCATACTAATGTCCCTAGGAAGCTCTAACCGCTCCGGGTCGCTCGCTTCTCCTTAGAGCCACTCGCCCTGTCTGAAAGGTTAGTTCAAAGGAAAGAATGAGATTCAAAAGAATCCCAGTAGTAACTAAACATTTATACCACATATAAGCACACAGCATGTAAGCAAATCATCATACAGCAGCAGCAGCACATATCACACTCCACCCTCATCCCCTTTCTCCGCCGGGAAGGCACACCGTCCTAACCCGAACCGTTGCTAGCTACTCAGGGACTATTGGCGTGGCAGTGCATACATATAGCCTTATAGCTCATACAGCTAACCGGCTTTCACAAATGGCCCGTCGGCCTCACAAATAGCCTTTCGGCCCACATATACACATATCTCACACCTCATCCTCATCCCCTTTCTCCGCCGGGAAGGCATACGACCTTCACCCGAACCGTTGTTAGCTACTCAGGGACTATTGGACTGACGGTGCTAACACATATCCACATAAGTCGCAACATACGAACTTATCACAAATCAATGATACTACGCACATACAATGCATCACATATGGTACGAAAGAAAAGTCACTACCTGATCCCTTCCTGATGTCTCTGGGCACAGTGGGCTCACGCGGATAGCAGATGTCAAATCCTATAATCAAAATAGGGACATTTGGTTAATTTCCTTTTCCAAGTTCTTACTTCAATAACACTCTAAGTTGGTATTCATTTGGACTCTTTAGATGGCCATTAAATGCCTATTCATATACCTAAAGGGTTGGGATAACTATCCCCAAAGATCCCTCTTTGGAAAGCTAAACTCTGATTTTTGGACCCCTCACTCGCGCCCCTCACTCGAGCACAGAAAGCCGTGCTCGAGCACAACTCCCATTTTCACTCGAGAACATGCGAGTGAGACGCAGGAAGTGCTTGCCCGAGAGCAACTCCCGCGACCAACCTACACTCTCACTCGAGCACAAGAGGCTGTGCTCGAGCAGAGACCTCGCCAGCACTCGAGCACCACAGAAGTGAGGCCCTGCGAGTGACAACCCGAGAGCACTCCCGACTCTCCAACCACAAGCGCACTCGAGCACGGAGGGCTCACTCGAGCACGACCCCAGTGCTCGTGAGTGCCAGGCACACTCTTGGCATTCACCCGCGAGTGAACACCTGAAACGCTCACCCCCAGTGCATTTATGCACCCTCACTCGAGCACAAACATGCTCACTCGAGCACGTTCATCCAGTGCTCGAGTGAGTTCTTACCTCACTCGAGAAATCACCTCAGAAACCAGATCGCAGCAACTGGTAAACTTCTCCAAAATCCACCAAATGAACTCCAATGGTTCTTAAACTTGTGTCAAAGCCCATTATCACTTATTTCAACACAAAGAACCCATTGGCAACCAAAAACAACCCAAATTCAAACCATTCAACACATTCTCACTCTAAATCATAAATCCACCAAAACCACAACTCAACACATTTCCCTTATTCAACTTCCCATCAATTTCTAATCACTCCCAAATGTCAAAACTGACCAAATGAACAGTGACCCACTAATCAAAGCCTACCCTTCACTCAACATCATAATTAGGTCAATTTTCAGAATTCTCTAAACTATACCAAATGTAATAACATTTGTATCAAACTTCATCAAACACTCACCTCTTACACTTGCTGAATTCAGAACTTGGATTCCTCCACTTTCAAATTTCCTCAAGTTTCCACACACCACCAATCACAAGTCTGAAAACATAGAAAGAGAACTCTTGATCATTTGCACAATATTAATGAGAAGTGTTTAAGCTTGTGAAGTCATTTACCTTCACAAATTTCAAACCCTTCCTTCCTCTTTCTCGCTTGCTCGCCGGAAATGGAGGAAATGGAGAGAGAAATGAGTAGGTGAAGATGATGATCATTCCTTCCTTCTTCCCATACACTTGGCCGACTAAGAGGGAGAGAGAAAGAGTTTGAAAATGTTGACTCATCCAATGGCTCTCATTTGGACACTTGTCATCATCTCATTCCTCCCACAATGATTTCACATAAGCTTACATGTATCAAATTCCACCTCATGTTCTTTCAATCTCAACCATTGATTAAGATTACTAAAGAGTTTCCTCTCCAATATCTGACCAGTCAGTCGGTAAATTTACCGTTTTACCCCTGATTAGTACAATACTCATTAAATTATGAATAATTGCCTTCATTTCACATTGCACAACATATACTTCAAATATGCTTAATTAACATTAATTACATCATTTGAAGTTATTAATCCTTGATTAAAATCCAAGATGTTACATCAGGTCTTCAGCTTCTAACCCATCTAAGGATTGGGCCGATCTACTACCTTGAGGCTCGTCCGATTGGGTTTGGAGAAGCCCAAGAATTTAATGAAGTTGTCTAATCAGAACTTCTTTATCAGTTGCTGAGGCCAAACAAGCTTGAATTTTTGCCTTCTGGTAGAGGAAAACACTAGATTCATGATCTCCTGCTATAAGGAATTTGGGATTTTGCCTGAAACATTTCTTGAGATTCGTTTCAGACACATTTTTTATGTTCGGAAACTTTGCCTACCATTTGATTGAGGAAGTTCTCTGCAACATGGGGAACATTTTTTGGTACTTGGAAACTCCATATTTGAAGTTCCATTTGAACACCTATGCTAAACCAAATTTTGAAAAATAATGAAGATCTGCTGGGAAGGGATCTTCACTAAGATTGACACGACTTTTGAAATAGTCGAAACCAATTTTCACTGTGGTAGTAAGAATTTCCTAGATAGGACCAAAATAATCCCACCATTGATAGTCCTAATAATTGAAACCAATTGGATCCACGTTTTTTATGGAAAATTGTTTCCTTTTATATATATATATATATGAAAATCATCTTTGAATAAACAATAGAAAATGACATTGAATACACATGCACGTACATGCGTGTCCATGTATGAGTGCACAAACACATACAAACGCACACATTGAATGCACAAACGCCATGTATGAATGCACAAACACACACAAACAACGTCACTTTACTACTCTAAAATAAACCATAAAACAATGTGACTAAAGCAGAATCTTGAAGTGCCATTTGTGCATTTACGAAGATGTTTAATGAGCAAGTATTATTTTTTCATTACAGTGGCAGAAGAGGAAATGAATGTCGTAGCTGTTGCAGTGGCAAAAGTGGCGGCTAGAGCTTACGATGAAGCTGCATTGAGATTCCAAGGAAACAGAGCAAAACTGAATTTCCCCGAAAATGACAGAGCCGGGCCCGCTGCTCAAAACTTCACAACCTTTCGCATGCCTTGTCAGATTCCTTGGATACTCATTTCCAACAACAGGCACCAAATCTTCCACTTACACCTCCTACCTACAGATTTGATCAAAGATTATCGGGAATACTCTAAGTTGTTTCATAGCTCCGATGACTTCCGACAAAAACATCATCAACAACATTTGAACTTTTTGCAACAATATAATTCACAAATGTGGTAATAATTTGAATTGATTATGTTACAATAAAATAAAATAAACATAATCTCAAAGAACGTATAGAATGAAACAAACTTGCTCAAGCAGTACTTTGTAGAAATATTTGATAAATTATTGAGTCACTAATTTTTAAGGATGGCGTATAGAAGAAAATGGAGAAAGGGGAGAAATTTCCATAGAGAAATAGGAAGGGGGAATAAGCTTGAAAGCATTTTAATGAAATGTGAAACCACATTTGTATGATGAAATGTTGATGACGACTAGGGGTATTAATACTTGTATCAGGGCGATGGTACAATGTATTTCTTGTGCATATTTTAGACTGTTTAGGAAGTAGAAATTAATTATTTTCCTCATTACACTATACAGATGTTAGATGAGCTATTATTTGTTGCCAGTTATTTCTTTTCTGCTTTATTACAATTATTTAAAGTCTTAACCCAAAATTGATGGCAATTAGTACTAATAATAAGACACAACTCCCTTATTTGTTTCATCATATTAAAGACAAAAATTAAAAGAAATTCTGAAAAAATTGAAGGATTTAGCAGAGAAAGATTCTGGATTGAAGATCTGGTTTAACATTTTAACTATGCGGATGGAATATTTTTTTGCATATATCTCAGATCTAGTTTCAAATAATAGAAAGTTTCACAAAATTCCAAAATTTTATTAAGGTTGCAATGGGTATTGTGTACATTGCTACAGAAATGACTCTCTACATTTATTCAAGAATATATTTTCATATGAGAATTACAATAAAAGAAATATATTCTTGTAGCTCAAATATAACTCAGCAAGAATGTAATTGTAGCCAGTAAATATCAAAATATGTAAAAGCTTATGTAAGTTACCATAATTTATAATCCCTCTTGCCAGACCCCTTTTTAGGCATCTTCTTGCCAGACCCAATTTCCAAATTAAAAGCAAATTCCTTAAAAAATTATTGTGATTTATGCTAGTTAATTATTAATATATATCACACTCACCGCATGATCTCAACACTACTACAAAAAACGCTTTTGACATCCCATTTTTGGGCCTTTTAACTTCTGAAAATAGGGGGACGTCTATCTGAGCGACGTAGAAAAAACTGTCAATAATGTCCCTAAAACAAGGGACGTCCATAGTTTGGACTTTAGATGTCCCAAATGCAAACTGGAGACGTCTGAAAGTGTTTCTAACCCACTTTAGACTCCCCACTTTGAAGTGGGTACGTCTAAAGTTTTTTTATGGCCTTTTATATATACATCACTGTTCGGTAAATTTAAACTACAGAAATTGGATAGAAGAAATATTGCATAAACCAGAATGGAAACAGCAGCAGTTCAACACTATCTAGTAAAAATGTTATACAACAATCTAATACTATGTACAACAACAACTCTAATTTGCACCTTGGAATATAGAAACTTTTGAATCCCCTTTAACAACTAACTAATCAAATAAAAAAAGATATAGGCAGACAACATATGTACAATGGTAGTTCAGCCACCACAAAGTGTGTCTTACACAAACTACTAATTAATTAACTAATATAAATAAAAACTTTACTCTGGTATATGTTGAAGAAGATGTCTAGCCAAAAAGTCTCTGATCAAATTAATGTCTTCATATAAGTAGACATCTTCATTGTAGAAAATTTGCAAATAGGAAAATAAGCTTAGATGAAATAACGAATCAAGTGAGTGAATTAATTTACAATTGAATTACAACACCAAAAATATTATCCTTTGAGAATGAAGAAGCGATTACTTGTTCAAAATCTGTAATAATACCACTCAGAATGATGTTAAACATATAAAGTAAGACATAGTATCCACATTCCCAGCCACCAGGTTGTTGAGGGTAGTATAAATCAAAAGCAAATGGTTAAAATCAATAAAGGCATATCTAAAACGACTGTCAATCAAAAGAACTTGATTTGAAACTACGCACCTTTGGATACAACCATTTCGGGTCTTTTCCACCTTTATGATAACAAGGCCCGCCAAGGATTCGATATGTCTGGGTTGCCCTATCATTAAATGAAAATCAACAGAAATTAGAACAATTCATTTAAGTCAAGAATCAAGAATCAATGAATTACAAATAAAATAACTTATGTGTTGAAGACATTTTTTGTTTCTTTGTCTGGCCTTTTACGCAAGGAATCAAACCAGTAAACTATGTTGAATCGAGGACAGAGAACACACAAACTCCAGTGGTAACTATAACAACATATACAGATTAAAATGAAGTTAGATGGCAAGGCAATTATTTATTAAAAATCTTAAATAGACAAAATTAAAATGCGTACCCTTGAACAATCGGTGCTAGATAACAACGATAGTTGTTCTCTCCCATTGTGAAGCCCGAATAGTGAGTCCTTTTTTGCACTGTATTCTTATCCCTTGTCATATTTGTAGGACTCAAGAATCCATATAAATCAACTCTTTGCATGTCAATGCATATACGACAGAAGGAGATATAATAGAATTAAAATGATGAATGTATTAGCTAGTGAATATATGAAACCAAAAAACCACTTCACTAAATGAAGGAAAAAATGGGAAATAAAAAAACTTACAATATTGCAAATGTGACCCATCCTACATCTATCTCCTCCAACTTAATGAATTGTTTAAGGTTTTCTTTATCAATTGTGAAGGGATACTCTAATTCCTGGCCCACAATCCCTGTAGGCATATGCAAATCAATCTGCTTAATGCCTTTATAGATTTGCTGCAGTTGTACTAAGAAGGGTCATTTGTCTGCTTCCTGCTCGTTCTTTTAGAACATAAAAAAAACATATTGTTAGTAGGATGCCAACAGATCTCAAGTAAAATTGAGGTAGTTCCTACCATAGGAGGTGTTGTTACTGAGCCAATAAGATTTATAGGCCAAAGGATGAAAGATCCTCTCGCCTAAGCTATCGTGGCAACCTCGTCATCAGAAATAGGGATGGTTGTACCTTCTTCCCCTTCTCGAACACACGTCACAGTCACCTTACATAAATGTTATGTAATTTGTTGATGATGGTGGGTGGTAGCATCTTGTTTTTGAACAAGAGCATCTGCAATGGGACGTTGCAGTGGGGAATCCAAATAGAGGATGGAAGGTTCTCCCGGTGCTGGAGTGTTAGAAGGGTCGCCAAGTAGTTCCTCCACCAGGTTGTAACTTCCTTTGTGCTGTGGAAGGCCAAGGATGAATGGGTTCTACGCTCAGACGTTGCCATCTGCGATTTAAACATCTTCATCATTTCAGCTCATAGCTCAAGCAACAGCTCAAGATATGGCTCTAACAACAGCTCTTATTGGAGCTTATCGCGAAGGTTGGCCTCAAGATCTTATGAGATTTCCTGGTGAATCTTGGCCACAAGCTCCCTGCTAGGTTCAGCTTGTGATGAATAAGAATGTGAGGCTCGGCCAAAATACTTCATGACACGAACTCCCTATACCTCCTCTTGAACATGACCGGGGTGATCTGCCTTCCCAATCGCCATTGACAAGATGTCTATCCGTCCACTTGGAAAAAAACTTTGTACTTATGCTCTAACTACTTACAATCCTAGCGGCAACCTCAGCAACAGTCAGATTTACGTACTTCCCACCCTTAAGCCTCCCTAATTTCCATTTTTTGTGATGTGGAGGAGGTGGCAGGGCTTGGACCACAACACTAGGATTTGATGTGGCTGCTTCCTTTATTTTCTCTAACTCTTCTGCCATCATCCTTTACTCAAGCTTTCGATAACCACTATGAGACATGCAATGCTGATACTTATTAGCTACTTGTCTCTCTTCATTTGCTGCACTTAATTCCTGTAAAAGGAAAACAATGAACACAGAATCAATAATGTCAACTATATTCAAATAAAGCACTATGATGACAAAAATTTTACCAAAAAGTTAGGCTCTTCTTGTGATGCCATAAACAACCTCCAGTCCTCTGGAGACAAATACGAATACTTCTGACATGGATCCTGACCCCTCAGGTCCTCTCGAATCCACTTTCTTGTAAGCTTGTTCTTGAAATCTTTCTATCATAGAAGAACCTCCCTCATCCATTCCTTGTACATCACCGCGGTGTTAGGGACATCAAAGGTTTGCTGCAAGGTAAAAACATAAGTTAATCATATTTGAAGCAATAGGAGTAGAGATATAAATGCAGATGTATCAAAACTTATATACCAAAAGTTGTTGCCAAATCATATCTTTCGTTTTTTATGGAACAAACTTCCAATTATCATAGATAATGCGAATTTTGCTTCAACCCAAATAACACAAATCGCTAATGAAATGGTCTTCCTCCGAACCATTTGGTTTCATATTGTCATCAAACTCAATATATAGCCTCTCTTATTGATGTTCATGACGTGCAACCAATGCTCCTATTTTTGTGCTGCCTCTAATCCTTCTTCGCACAACAGGTTCAGGTCTATCCGTTTCATTGTCTCTATCACTTTGTGAGTTGCTAGAATTGTCCATATTCCTGTAATCACAAAAATCATTGTCAGATAGAAATATAAATTGCAATAAAAATAACCTACTATTAGTAGGAGTAAAATAAAAAGCACACAATTATATTTTCTAAGTTAAGCTCTCACTCTATATTGTTTCCCATATTCCTTCATCATGATCATTTTTTAAAGCATATTCTTCATCATCTACCAATTCTACTTCAATTGTTGTAGGTGGATTAATTGTGAAAGGTGGTGTGTCATGAAGGTTGAATGTCGGATCACCATGCTTCTATTTTTTACTTTGAAGTACAATAAAAAAAATTTTATTTGAAGGATCTGTGACATAAAATACTTGTTTTGCCTGGCTTGCTAGAATGAAGGGCTCATCCCTATAACCTACTCTTTCAAGATCAACTTAGACAAATCTAAATTGTTGATCTATTACCACAGTATTATTGCTAACCCACAAACATTTGAATAAAGCAACTTTGAACTTGTTGTGAGTAATTTCCTATATGTCTTCTATCACTCCATAATAGGCTATGGATGCTAATATGGGGTTTTTGTCTTTCAAACTGGAAAAGTGCATGGCTTCAACTTCTACCATTACCCCACTATTTTGCATGGTACTTCTGTCATCTTGGTCTTTTGTGTAGAAATAATACCCGTTTATATCTTACCCAATCCAAGTATGATCTAAAACGAAGGCCCCTAAGCTAGCCACTCTATTGTCTCAGACACACCGGTCTCACACAAAACTTTTCCTAAAACCACTCTAATGCCTCTAATAGCTACTGGTAATAGTTGTTGTATCAACACATGATAATCATCAGACTTCATTCCCACTAACTTCAAATCGTCCATTGACACACACCTTCTCATATTCGAAGAATACCCTTATGGCATCTTAATTTCATACAAACACCCACACAAACTTCTTTTCTCTACTTTTGATAGTGTATGCGCTGTTGGCTCCATATATGCCCTCCTACCTTCTTTTCTCTACTTTTGATAGTGTATGCACTATTGGCTCCATATATGCCCTCCTACCATCATCTCTTAGTTATGAATGCAACCGTTCTCTTATTCCTATATCAACAAGGTCTAGTCTCGCACTAATCCCATCCTTAGTCTTCCTTGGTATATGTAAAAGCGTACTGACAAGGCTAACACAAACGTTTTTCTCCACATGCATCACATCAATACTGTGTCTCATGTCAAGAGTACGCCAATATGGATTATCAAAGAAAATTGATGTCTTCTTCCATATGTTCTTCACACTCGTAGTCTTCTGATTCTTACCGAATAAGACATTGATACATTCAACTCGATTGTAAAATTTGTCTCCAGTTAATGACTTTGGAGCCATTCTTTGGTCCGACAAGCTGTTAAAACGCTTTCTTAACCTAAGATACTGGTGGAACCTATGAAGGAACCTCCTTTGACCAAGGTAGACCATTTTTCTTCCACGCTTAAGTTGGTAGAAATGAGTGTCTACTTCACAGATCAGACGTGCTTTATGCTCCTTCACACTGTACCCTGACAAGTTTCCGTACGCAGGAAACTCATTTTTCGTGGTGAAAATCATTGCACGTAGCTTGAAGGACTCCTTCTTATATGCATCAAACACATCTACGCCTTCCTCCCAAAACTTCTTCAAGTCCTCAATCAAAGGCGCCAAGTAGACATCGATATCGTTCCCTAGCTGTTTTGGTATAGAAATCATCATAGAAAGCATCACATACTTGCGTTTCATACAAAACAAGGGAGGCAAGTTGTATATTACAAGGAGTACCGGCCACGCACTGTGTGTGCTATTAAGAGTTGCATACGGATTGATGCCATTTGTACAAAGCCCAATCCGAAGGTTTCTCGGCTCGCTACCAAATTTAGGGAATATTTCATCTATTTTCTTCTATTGTGGAGAGTCAGATGGGCGCCGAAGATATTTTCCATCGGATATTATCTCATCTGAATGCCATCTCAACTTCTTCACTTTTTTTGCAGTCAAAACGAATGCTTAAAACGTGATATTATTGGGAGATACCACAAAACCTTTAAAGGATGCCTTTTAGTTGTCGCATCACCACAACCACCATCTTTCTTCACTTTGTATCATGCAGTTTGATACTTAGGGCACTCACTCAGACCTTCATACTCCTTTCTGTACAGTACGCAGTCATTAGGGCCAGCGTGTATCTTTTTATACTCCATACCTATTGTAGATAGGATTTTCTTGGCCTCATACATACAATTTGGAAGTACATTATCGTCTAGAAACATATCACATAATAGTTCAAGCAGTAATGTGAAACTATACTACTAAAGAATTGAGATATAACCACCCCCAAAGACGTCCCAAATTTAAAATTGGGTGGTTAAAAAGGGAGGCGGTGGCATTTTCGTAATTATATATATGTAGGGGAACCTTTAGGCGTCCTAAATTTGAATTTGGGACGTCTAAAGTGCTTCCTGGAGCTGACTTTAGGCGTCCTAAATGGCATTTGGGACGCTTAAAGTCCCTACTTTAGGCGTCCTAAATGCCACCTTTAGGCGTCCCAAATGCCATTTGGGACGCCTAAAGGCGTCCCCTACCCGCATGTCAGACACTTGTCTGACATGCGGTGTTCTCATATATCACACCCTCTCCTCACATCCTCTCAACAGTAACTTTACTCTTCTTCCTCGTCTCCCCACCCACACCGTCGGCCCTCCTCTGTTTTTTTTTCTTCAACTCCTCCCTCCTCCCTTGTTCAAGCTCCACCGTCGGCCCTAGCTTGTTGAACTCCTCCCTCCTCCCTTCTTCTTCTTCCTCTTTGTTTCTTCAACGGCTGCAACCGTATCTGCTGTAACCTCACCTCCTCCACAGTGGGTAGATTTTTGCTCTCTCCTCCACCTTCGTCCTTCCATTGTTGTGCACACCACCGTGGAGCTCCAACGTCTTCTCTACCTCTCAAACATACTAGCTAGTGGGCGCCCTAATCAGGTTGGTTTATTTTCTTCCTTTTTTTTGTTACAGAATGGTTTATTTTGTTTTTGAAATATAAATTAAATGGTTGAGATTGTGCTTATTATATATTGCTTATATTGAGATAGTTGAGATTAGCCTGATGTGTTTGGTGTGGTTATATTACTTAAATTGCATTTATTCGGGAATGGTTTATTTTCTTGTTTAAATATAAATTTACTTGTGTATAATAGAAACAAGTCTTCTTAGTTCTCACCCGTTCCATTGTGTTAAATATGAGTAAAGTTTAAAAGTTACTCCCCTGTTTCAATTTGCCTCTCGTTAATTATTGAGTAAACTTTGTTCTTATAAGATAAAATGTTATATTAAATAGGGATGTAGTTAGAAAGGTTTTAAATTTAAAGGTAGAGTTAATGAGATTTAAAGATTTCTTTAACTATTGTGGATCATGTTAAAAGTGACTTATAAGAACGATTAGAAGAGTATTAAATTTTAAGACAAAGTTTTTGAACTTTTATTTATTTATTTGTTCAAGTGTAACATAATGAAAGTGGATCATAAAAGTTTCTTCCAATCATTGATTAGTGTATGCCACATGAAACCAATACAATTCATAGTTGTTCATGAAACCGTTAAAACCTCTCATTAAAATCCTACCATGAATTTGGCGAAACCATTTGTTATCTTTAACCCCGTTTAATTTGAAACCTCATAATAAGCTCAATATGTTAACCCTGTTAATACAAAGCCGTTTCTACGGCTTTTCTAAAAGTATAATAGATCCCTGTTGTTCAGTTTTAGGGAAATCTAGCTTTTATAAGGCAATGGAGATTTATCCATACACACGTAGTGGCACCACCCCATTTCATTGGTCTTGTTCCTGCACCATTAATTAGTATATATAATAAAATAAAATATGATTTATTTAAATTAAAGAAATTCTTGTATTAATTACACACAATTGTTTTGTTAATTCCAAATTCTTGAATTATGAAGAATAATTCAAGCCAAAACTTAAAAAGAAAACGATAACCCCAATATTCATTAAATGATTTTTATCTAAATATTTTCAATAAAAAAATTTTATTTTTGGAAGAACTCAACTTAAAATTGTTTTGTTAATATGAAACTCGTTTTGTTTTTAATTCTTCCAAACCTCAAAAAAATTCTTTAATTTAATCTTATTGTATTTATTTTATTATACATTAATTTTATATACATATACTTATTAAAAAAATAAGTTACATAGCACTGAAACCCTTTTAATAGGATAGATGAGGCTAGGAGGGGGCAATAAAGTTATTAAGCCCATATTTTAAAATCCTAAATTGGGTTGATAACTTAATTAGGCAATCCCATCATATGTCGTTGAGAATTGTACTAAACGTGTGAATGTTATTGGTAATGCCTTAGGTGGTAACAAAATGGATCATAGTTGGATGAATGCTTTGAGAACTAGTGAAGAATATGAGAAAGGGGTGGACGAATTTATTGAATTCGCTAAAAAGAATGCTCCTGCAAGAAATGGGAAGTATTTTTGTCCTTGTGTCAATTGTTTGAATGAGAGTAGATGGGATATTGATGTCATAAAGGATCACCTACTTTGTGATGGAATAAATCTACGATACACAAGGTGGATATGGCATGGTGAGGAAGTAACTGATTGTCCGTCACACAAGAAGGAAGCTGTGGATGTCATAGATGAAGATAGAATGGAGAGAATGATTAACGATGTTGAGGCAGAATCCTTTGCGCAGTCGCAGGAGTATGATAGCCTGCGGAGTGATGCAGAGACACCATTGTACAGTGGTAGTAAGTACATGCGGCTGACAGGAACATTACATTTGGTTAACTTAAAGGCAACTTGTGGGTGGACCGATAGTAGTTTCACATTGCTACTTGAACTATTGTGTGATATGTTTCCGGAGTATAATGTACTTCCAAATCATATGTATGAGGCCAAGAAAATCCTGTCTACAATGGGTATGGAGTATAAGAAGATACATACTTGCCCTAATGACTGCGTACTGTACAGAAATGAGTACGGAGGTCTTAGTGAGTGTCCTAAGTGTAAAACTGCACGATACAAAGTGAAAAAAGATGGTGGTTGTGGTGATGTGACAAGTAAAAGGCAACCTTTAAAGGTTATGTGGTATCTTCCAATAATACCACGTTTTAAACGTTTGTTTGCGAGTGCAACAAAAGCGAAGAAGTTGAGATGGCACTCTGATGAGAGAATATCTGATGGAAAATATCTTCGGCACCCAGCTGACTCTCCACAATGGAAAAAAATAGATGAAATCTTCCCTCAATTTGGCAGCGAGCCGAGAAACCTACGGCTTGGGCTTTGTACAGACGGCATCAATCCGTATAGAACTCTTATTAGCACACATAGTGCGTGGCCGGTTCTCCTTGTAATATACAACTTGTCTCCCTGGCTATGTATGAAATGTAAGTATATGATGCTATCTATGATGATTTCTGGACCAAAACAGCCAGGGAACGATATTGATGTCTATTTGGCGCCTTTGATTGAGGACTTGAAGAAGTTGTGGGAGGAAGGCGTAGATGTGTTTGATGCTTATAAGAAGGAGTCTTTCAAGCTACGTGCAATGATTTTCACAACGATAAACGACTTCCCTGCGTACGGAAACTTGTTAGGGTACAGCGTGAAGGGTCACAAAGCATGCCCAATATGTGAAGCAGACACACACTTCCAACAACTAAAGCATGGAAGAAAAACTGTCTACCTTGGCCACAGGAGGTTTCTTCATCGGTTCCACCCGTATCGTAGGCTAAGAAAGCGGTTTAACGGCTTACCGGAGCATGGAATGGCTCCAAAGTCACTAACCAGAGAGGAAGTCTACAGTCGAGTGGAACATATCCATGTCACTTTTGGTAAGAATTAGAGGGTTACAGCTGAGAAGAACATATGGAAGAAGAGATCCATTTTCTTTGATCTTCCATATTGGCGTTTGCTTGATGTGAGACACAGTATTGATGTGATGCATGTGGAGAAGAATGTTTGTGATAGCCTTATCAGTACGCTTTTGCATATACCAGGGAAGACTAAGGATGGGATTAATGTGAGATTAGACCTTGTCGATATGGGAATAAGAGAACGGTTACATCTATAACTAAGAGATGATGGTAGGAGGGAATACATGGAGCCAGCAGCGCATACACTATCAAAAGCAGAGAAAAGAAGTTTGTGTAGGTGTTTGCATGAAATAAAGGTGCCGCAAGGGTATTCCTCGAATGTGAGAAGATGTGTCTCAATGGACGATTTGAAGTTAGTGGGAATGAAGTCCCATGATTATCATGTGTTGATGCAACAACTATTACCAGTAGCTATTAGAGGCATAATGAAAGATGAAGTATGAAACACAGTGACAAGATTGTGCGTTTTCTTCAATGCTATCTGTAACAAAGTCATTGACACTGAAAAGTTGGATGAACTAGAAAATGAGGGTTATATTATTTTGTCACAACTAGAGATGCACTTTCCACCTTCATTTTTTGATATAATGGTGCATTTGGTAGTTCATTTGGTGAGGGAGGTAAGGCTATGCGGTCCAGTTTACCTGAGGTGGATGTACCCTTTCGAGCGATACATGAAGATCTTAAAAGGGTATTCTAAAAATCCTTATCGACCAGAAGCCTCAATAGTAGAAAGATATGTAGTTGAGGAGGCTATGGAGTTTTGCAAAGATTATATGTCAGGGAAGAAGGAACAATATCGGCATGAAGAAGGGAGAAGCAAGGGAATACAAGGACTGAAAGTGAAGAATGTTCCTCGTGAAGAGGTGTTGCAAGCCCACTTGTATATCCTGAATAATATGGAAGAAGTTCAACCTTACATAAATGAACACAGAAACACTTTGAAGAACAAGAATCCAAGGAAGAATGACATGCAGATTGCTATTGAGCAAAACAAGACATTCATGCAGTGGTTCGAGGAAAAGGTTTTGCACGAGATCGGTGTGTCTGAGACAATCGAGTGGCTAGCTTGGGGGTCTTCGTTTCAGGTCATTACTTGGACCGGTTATGATATAAATGGCTATTCTTTCTATACCAAAGAGCAAGATGACAAAAGTACCATGCAAAATAGTGGGGTCATGGTAGAAGCTGAATCTATGCACTTTTCCAGTTCGAGAGACAAAAACCCCATATTAGCGTCTATGGCCTATTATGGAGTTATAGAAGAAATATGGGAGATGACGTACAACAAGTTCAAATATAATAATCCTGAGGAAGACCATTTCATTAGCTACGTAGGGCTTTTGGCTCGAAGCAAAGTGCGCATTACCTACGATAATTGGAGATTGGTTCCCCCAAAAACGAAAGACATGATTTGGCAGCAACTTTTGGTATGTAAGTTTTGATGCATTGTAGCTTTGTTCTTATTGTTTCAAATATAATAATCTTATGTTTTACCTTGCACCAAACATACGATGTCCCAGACACCACGGAGATGTATAGGCACTGGATGGATGAGGTTCGTGTACGATGGAAAGGTTTCAAGAACAAGCTAACAGCGCATTACATTCGAGGGGCCCTTAGGGGTAAGGATCCATGTGCACAGTATACATATTTATCTCCAGAGGACTGGAGGTTGTTTGCGGCATCATGAGCAGATCCTGAGTTTTTGGTAAGATTTCTGTCATCATGATATAGAACTTGTAATTTTCATATACTTTATATCGTTGATTCATTTTTTGTTGTTTTTCATTCATAGAAATTAAGTGTAGCAAATGCCCAGAGGCAAGCAGAAAATAAATATCAACATTTCATGTCTCGCGGTGGATATCGAAAGCTTGAGGGGCAAATGATGGCAGAAGAGTTACAGAAAATGAAGGAAGCAGCGGAATCTGATCCTACCGTTGTTATCCAGCCACCGGCACCTCCTCCACGTCACAAAAAATGGAAAGCAGGGAGGATTAAGGCTGGGAAGTACATAAATTTGACTGTTGCTGAGGTTGCTGAGAGGATTGTAAGTAGTTATACCATAAGTACCTAATTTTTTACATGTTGCGAGAGGTTTCGATACATTTACGATAAACTGCATGCTACAGGATGACCTGGACGAGCAGAGTAGCCAAGGTTCATTCAATCCAAGTAGACGGATGGACATCTTGTCAATGGCTATTGGGAAGGCAGATGACCTTGGTCGTGTTCGAGGAGAGACACGGGGAGTTAGTGCCGCGAGGTATTTTGGACGAGAGCCACGTTATTCGTCACAAGCTGGACCTAGTAAGGACGTTGTGGCCAAGATTTGAGAGGAGCTCGAACGAGAGATCGAGGCCAACCTTCGCGACAAGCTCCGACAAGAGCTGTTGCCAGAGCTTCAACTTGAAATGGCAAAGATGTTTGAAGCACAAAGGGCAAGGGACGAGCATAGAACTCAGGAATCCCCGGCCTTCAATAGCACCAGAGGAAGTTACAACCCTCTGGAGCAACCACTTAGCGCCCCTTCTCCCACTCCAGTGTCGGGACCACTTGGCGACCCTTCTCCCACTCCAGTGTCGGGAGACCCTTGCACCCTCTATTTGGATGATCCACTGTTGCGCGTTGTTGCTGATGCTCTCGTTCACACACGTGCTACCACCCACCATAATCAGCAAATTCCGGAGGATTTTCATAGGGTGAATGTGACGAGTGTTAGAAAGGGGGAAGAAGGTACAGCCATCCCTGTTCCTGATCCAGAGGTTGGCACGTTAGGTCAAGCGATAAGATCTTTCATCCTTTGGCCTCGCAATCTTATTGGTTCAGACGCAACACCTCCAATGGTAGGAATTACCTTACTGTTACTGAAAATCTGTTGGCATCCTAATAACAATTTGTTTTTTGATGTTCTAAAAGGATGACGAAGCTGCGAGCAAATGGCCCTTCTTAGCACGGCTGCAACAGATCTACAAGCGCATTAAACAGATTGACTTGAAGATGCCTCCAGGGATTGTGGGCCAAGTGGAGTATCCCTACATGATTGACAATAAAGATCTCAAGCAGTTTATCAGGTTGGAGGAGATAGATGCAGGCTGGGTCAAATTTACAGTCCGGTAAGTTTTTTTTCAATTTTCCCATAGAATTCATTTAGTGATTTTTTGTTTTCATACATTCAAGAATTGATTCCTTATTTTAATTCTATTATATCACCTTCCACGATCTCTGCACAAACATGGAAAGAAGTAATTGGTATGGATTCTTATGTCCTGCAAATTCGACAGGGGATACTTGTACTGTGGTGCATAGGACTCACTATGTCGGCTACGCAATGGCACAAACCAAACTTCGTTATTATCTAGCACCCATTGTCCAACGGTTCGTATTTACATTTTGTCAATTTAAGAAGTTTAATAAATAATTGTCTTCTCACTCATCTAACTTCATTTTAATGTGTACATGTTGTTAAAGTTACCACTGGACTTTGTGTGTTATATGTCCCCGCCGCAACGTAGTCTATTGGTTTGATCCCTTGAGTAAAAAGCCAGACAGAGATACAAAATCCGTCTTCGACACGTAAGTTATTCTGTTTGTATTTCATTGACAACAAAAATAAATGAATGGTTCTAATTTCTGTTCATTTTGCTTTTCATGATAGTGCTTGTCAAACATATAGAATCCTAGGTGGGTCACGCGAGGGTATAGTTGTTAAAAAGCCAAAGTGGTTTTATCCCATAGTAAGTACATTCGATCCTACCTAATTATTTCATTGACGGTCCTTTTAGACATACCTTTATTGATTTTAACAACCAATTGCATCCCTTTGATTAAAAGTGCCCTCGGCAACCTGGCCACACTGAATGCGGATATTATGTTATACTTTATATGTATAACATAACTCAAAGTGGAATTACTAGCGATTTTGAAAAGGTAATCGCTTCTTCATTCTCAAATGATAATATTTTTGGTGTTCTAATCGAAATGCTAATTAATTCATTTGCTTGAGATTCATTTCATCAAAGCTTACTTTCTAATTTTCAGATTTTTGATAATGAAGATGCCTACCTACGTGAAGACCTTGATTTGATCAGAGATCTTTTGGCTGGACATCTTCTTCAACATATAGAGCAGTAAACTTGTTATTTTATATCAGTTTGTACTTGTGTGATGACAGCGTTTTGACACTTTCTGGTTGTTTTTTGTTGATATATATAGTAGTAGGTTGTATGAAAGGTTATTGTATGTATATATCGTAAAGATTGTAGTGCTGGATGTCCTTACCAGTTTGTAACGGACAGTGCGGTTTATGAATCCATCTTCTATTCTGTTTCTACAGTTTGAATTCGTTGGGTAATACAGAATGTAAATTATGGTATAAAAAAAACCTAACTTTTAGACGTCCCAAATTAAGAATTGGGAGGCCTAAAGTCCCCCAGGGTGGGACTTTAGACGTCCCAAATGACACTTGGGAGGTCTAAAGTCCCACCCTGGGGGGACTTTAGGCGTCCCAAATTGTAATTTGGGACGCCTAAAGTCAGACTTTGGGCGTCCCTATCATTTGGGATGTCTTTTGTTTCAACTTACTACGCCCCCAGTATATACGTCCCCCCATTTTGGGACGTTAAAGGTGCCAAATTTGGGAGGTTAAAGCCCCTTTTTGTAGTAGTGCTACTATCGGTCCACCCACAAGTTGCTTTTAAGTTACCCAAATGTAATGTTCCTGTCAGCCGTGTGCACTTACTCTCAAGGTACAATGGTGTCTCTGCATTACTCTGCAGGCCGTCATATTCATGGGACTATGCAAAGGATTCTACCTCAACATCGTGAATCATTTTCTCCATTCTATCTTCATCTATGACATCCATAGCTTCCTTCTTGTGCGACGGACAGTTAGTTACTTCCTCATTATGCCATATCCACTTGTGTATTGAAGATTTATTCCATCACAAAGTAGGTAATCCCTTATAACTTCAATATCCCGTCTTCTCTCATTTAAACAATTGACACAAGGACAAAAATACTTTCCATTTTTTTTCTAGAGGTTCCTTCTAGCAAGTTCTTTTCAACCCTATTCTCATATTCTTCACTTGTTCTCAAAACATTCATCCAACTATGATCCATTTTATTACCACCTATGCCATTCCCACTAAAACTCAAGTTTAGAATAATTGTCAACACTGGGATTTCCTTTTACTATTTTGTTTTTCAAAATTTTGGGAGCATTTCCCCTTAAATGTGAGACATCCCAAAATCAAAATAATAAACCATCTCAACTTAATTTAAATGAAACTAAACTAATTAAGGCAGTTCATATTTAGGACAATGTCAGCACCTCAAATCCAACAAATTCATTAAACCAATGAAACTTTGAAGTCAAATAAATACATGATTTTCATTTGAAACTAAATAGAAAAAGTTAAACAATAATAATTAAACAAATAACAACTTCAATTTCTAATTATGTTTATGTCTTCTAAAAAATTACTATAGCCTATAGACATGAAAAAGCTTATACCGCTAACTTATCAAAAGAGGAAAAATATGTTGATTGGTACATACAAGAAAGAGGTCAATTTTATCAATTTATGTTTATTTTCTCATGAAGTCAAATTTTTCTAAATATGAGGTGTTACGAGTGTAGATGATCAATTAAATAGTGCAAGTGTATACTATCGTAATCAAGTAATACAGAAGTGAGTAGAGTATCATTTCCATGAGGATTGATCATTAAGTATCAAAATAGGTAATTTTAATTCTATTTAGTCGATTGATTAGTTAGTAATTGAGAAAATAAAATAAAATAAAAATAATTAAATATGAGTGCAAATGATATGAAAGCAAATATGAGAAAAAGCCCTAGGGATTAGACTTCACTTAACAAATTCCAGAGTGAATCACTTATCTATTCTAGCCCAATTTATTCCACATGATTGATAGTTAAGTTTTCCTAATTTAATTACTAGCCTCTTCCAAAGTCAAGCAATTCTATAATTAATTGCTAATTCAATATATTCCTATATGAATTTAAGCAATTAATTATGCATTAAGATTTATAGAACTCAGTAAGACTACACAACTCATATGAATATATTCCTATTTCATATGCAAGTCATGGTTTTAATTATAGGATCTACACACATGCATCTCCTTCCGATCTCAACATGCATTTGAAATCATACAAAAGGTGGCCAATCAAATGAAAGCATTAAGAACAATAATTAAAACTCAATTATGAAGGAAAAATTAAAACTAGATTTAATAAGTTAATATTCAATCCGTCATTAGTAAGCTATGTCATCACCTTAGAAAAATGAAAATTTAGCTCATGATAAAATTAAAAACAAAACAAAAATAAATCAACATTGCATAAAGCTTGAATGAAAACCTCAAAAACAAACTTGAATATTAACTTCTCAAACATAAATATACAACAAAAAGATGCATGAAAAATGAAAAAATCTAGCCGTCCCTTTAGGAGGTAAAACCTTCCATGTAGGTGCCATGCAAAAAGTAATACAATGCATAAAATTACATCTAGAAAATAACATAATTTATTTAGAACTGTCAAAGAAAATATGTTTCCCTGTGAGAGAAGGATCTCTGACTGTCAGAGAAATATCTCCATGCACACCAATCTCTGTGCCTGATGCTCGTATTTATAGGCAGTGAGCGAACAATTGCATGTTAGTTTTTTCCACGATGCTACAATGCCATGTTAGTTTTTCCACTAAGTGAACAGTAGTGAATAGTATTCTGTCAACAAATTTACGTGTTTTTCTATGACTGCTACAGTGTTTTGTCGCCTGCTACAGTGATTCCATCCACTACGATTATGTCCTGCTACAGTGATTCCGTCATGAATAGTGGCCAAAGCTACAGTACTGACCATTTTTTCATATTTTTATTTATTTTTTAAATACTATTTATTTTGCACCCAAATATATTATATTAAGCTCAAATATCGTCCATAAAATCATCATATAAGGGAAAATAAATATGCAAATATTCTACTTATCATGAGAGAATAACCCCTAGCGTCTAATTTTCCTAAAAAGAACACCACCATGGTATAAATGCCCTTTTTAACTTCTACATATTATGTTGGTATAAATGACATCCTTAATTTCCCTAAAATATTTTTCTTCATCAGTGACTTAGTATTATGAGTCTCACATTGGAGAGCTTCACATGGAAAAGAAATTTAAGAGTTCAAGGGGCTCTTCTACTCAATAGACTAGTATTTTTAGACGATTGAGTTTCTTTTTGGACTTGGGTTTGTAATACCTTGCTTCTCTTTTCATGTTTCTACAAAGTTGCTTAAGCCTTTATACACATAACTTCCAACGTCTTGCAAGATAAAGCACATCTAATTACCAATCACAGCAATAATAATAACAATATAGGTTAACAAGCTCAATTATATCGTAACTCATCAATAAATCAAAAGAAATACTAAATTAAGAAAAAAAAATCATAGGATGGAAATGAAGTTTGACATAATTCAAAATATTCTCATACCTGAGAACTAGCACTGCCTTCAAATCCTATGTGTGGATCAGAATTAGGAATTGTTTGGTTTAAATAGTCTCTTCTGCGATTGTTGGGAGGAAATTCAGCTGCCCGTTTCACATTATCTGCAAAGTTATCATCTACAAGAAAATATCAAGGGGATAGGATGGTAATAGGAAACAATTTCCTTATAACAAGCACAATTTTAAAGGATCACAACTAACAAGAAAATCTAAAAGACTATATTTATAACCAAACACGAGTATGGTTGGTGTGAGAGATACAGAATCATAGGAAGCAAACCTGTAAAGGATAGAAGACCAACAAGAGAGAATGGAGGAGCAAGAAGAGAGGAGGTAACAGCCTTTTGGAGAAATAAGAAAATGAAGTAGAGTGAGGCAGAGATGGAGAAAGGAGCTGAAAGATAAGGCAGAGTGAGGCAGAGACGGAGAAAGGAAACGAAATTATGGGGAGTGTAATGATGAACCGGAGGTGGAGGAGGAGAAGCATAGTGGTAGGGTGCCTTAGGAGGAGTGTACACCACTGGAGGCAGGGGTGGAGAGTAGTATGTTAAATTCCAAGTTTTCATGATAACAAAAGATCATTGTGTGTTGTGGTAAGAAATTCATACTTTGCAATGGTTAAAAAGATTACCAAATATATTTCACAAAGTTTAGAAGTGTTTACTGTCAGTTTTACTATGTACTCGAGCAAGAGTTAACACTCGAGCATCAAGCTCTTATGCACTCGAGCACATGTATGTGTTGGACAGAAGGTGTTTGACAAAGAGCAATTGCTGTCAGTTTTACTGATGCACTCGAGCAATAGATCTAACACTCGAGCATCAAGCTGTTTTGCACTCGAGCACATGAAAGTGTTGGACAGAAAGTGTTTGACAGAGAGCAAAGTCAGAAACAAGATATCAACACTTCACTCAAGCACAGTCTCTGTACTCGAGTGATGGCCTTATGTGCACCTGAGTTCTAGCGAGTGAGGGACTGCGAGTGTTTGCCTGAGAGTCATGCAGAGTAAAGACGAATAAGCATGCCTGAGTGTGAGTACATGCACCCAAGTGATACTGTAATATCAAAATGGGATTAAGGGCTAATGACTTCAAAAGTTAATGTAATTATTGTTAATTAAATGCTTTTGAAGAATAAGATGTGAATTTTGATCTGAATATGCTTTTGATCAGTGCCTAAACCCCATATTTAAGTTCAATGATGGATTAACATCCAAATTTAGTTAAATAAGAGGGAGGGTGCATGGTTGAGTGATATGAACCCTAAAAATGTGTTCGGAGGTAATTTGGTAGAGATTGCCTTAATCAGGGGACAAACAGGTAAAAAGGAAAGTTACCGACCAGTTGGTCAGTTACCGAAGAGGAAACTTATTGGTAATTGGAGATCAATGGTTAGGATTGATTGGTCAATGGGTGGAATCTTGTGCAATTGAGTTCATGTATGACATGGAAAAGGAGAACAAGATCTTGCCAAGTTTCAAAACATGAACCCCAGGATCTAAGTCAAACATTCAACTCATTTTCTCTTTCCTCCCATTTTTTTTAGGTCAGAAAAATGGGCTTGTAGAGACCAAAAATATGATTTCTCTTATCTTCATCATCATCTTCACAAACTCATCTCATCTCTCTTCTCTCCTCCATTTTTGTTGAAGCTAAGCAAGAAAGAGAAAGAAGAGGCTTGGGTTTTAGGTAAGAAAATGACTTTGAATGCTCAAGTGTTCTTCATTAATATTGTTGATGGCTTCAAGAGCTCCATTTCTATGGTTTTAGATTTTTTATTAGTGGAGTTTGAGAATTTGTGGGAATTTGAAAGTGGGAGAATCAAAGAAATAGCTTTGGGAAGAAGTTGAGGTGAGTATTTGATACATTTTGGTATAATTATTGTGGTCATTGGTTTGGTTTTGAGAATTTTGAATTTTTGTCCTGATTTTTGGCCTAATTTGAATGCTTGAATTGGTTAGGGTGTTGTGTAGAATGTGGTGTTAAATTGTGTCTTTGTACCATTAGAGTTGGTTTGGAATTTTGGAATGGAAGGAATTGTATTGTGGTGGATTGTGTGTATATTTTGTGTTGACATGTTGAGATTTCAGTGGAACATGTCTATGTTGATGGAATTTGATTGTTTTGATGGCTCTAATAGATTCCTGGGGCAAAATTTGTGTGGGAATGGTGTTTAATGTGAAAATGGGAACCACTAGAAGCAATTGTGAAAAACTGAAAATCTGCCCATTGAAAGTCTGTGCTAGGCAGTCTGGTTGTGTTGGCATTTCTAATAGGCAAATGATGTCAGAAAATTATGAAACTTTTCAGTTTTAAAGTTCACATCCCAAGCTTCAAAATAGACATATAATTTGTATCATTTTGTTTTTTGCACTATGTGTTATGGTTGTCCAAAGTTTGGGATGGAAACTGAACTCTGTTGTGGGGGCAGTGGTGAGTCTTGTAAAATTCTGTACTTTTGTGGTGATTTCCAATAATGGCCAATATTTTTCCTAGGAAGATGACTTAAATAGATTTCATTTGGCTTTAGAATCACCTTATTTCTATTTTTCGTGAATTAGTTATAATATTTGGAAGTTCAGCCAAGAAACAGAATTTTCTTGGCCGCGGCCAAAAGATGGTGGGCCGCGGCCCAAATGTTTTTGACCTCTTTTTGGCCGCGGCTAGTGGATTTGTATGCCGCAGTGCTATGGAATTAAGAACTTGGAAAAAATATTGACGAGTTGTCCCTAATTTGGTTATAGGATTTGATATTTGCCACCCTCGTGAGCCCACAGTGCCAAAGAACGTCAGGAAAGGACAAGGTAGTGACTCTTTCTCTTATACTGTGTGTGAAATATTGTATGTATATTTGTCATGTATTGAGAATACATTGTGATACATTGAGATCGCAGCGAAAGCTAACGCATAGTGATACACTGTGATACTTTGTGAATACATAGAGATCGTAGCGAAAGCTAACTCATAGAGTTTACAGCCATGAGTGCTGTCGTTTGTAGCGTGAGCCATTATACATTGTGATGCTGCTTAACATGATCATATATGCTGTGTTTGTGCACTGTATGAGTGATTTGTTACTACTGGGATTCTCTTGAATCTCATTCTTTCCAATGACTAACATTTCTGACAGGGCTAATGGAGCTAAAGAGAAGCAAGCAACCTGGAGCGATTAGAACCCCTTTGGGGTATATTTGATTCTGGGATGTTGGTTATCTACTTTTGAACTTGGGATTACTGTATATTTTGAGATGTAAATATTACATTTGATTTTGGTCCTGTAATCCCCTAGTTTATATATGTATAAACTCGGGAGTTGCCGGGGATTTGGTTATACATTCTGATATGTATGAATGTAAATTAACTGCACAGGTAATTATATTCAAAATTCGAAGTTGAGACCAGGATGGGGAAAAGTTTTTGAAAGATTTTGTGAAAACCCTACAGTAAAGTAGGAAGTCGAAATGAGTTTAAATTATCCGATGGTCTCTAATCCAATTTAATTATACGATATTGATTCATAATTATGCTAATCAAGGCAGGGGGTTACAGATACCTTAGCAGCCACGAGTAAGAAACCTAACTCTCTCCATTCTAATGCAAGTGTTGAAGACAAATAGTATATTATAGAAGAATATTTTGCTCACTCGAGTGAGGGTAAGCATGCTCGAGTGAGGGCCCACATCACCTGCAAGTGTAAAATCACACTCTTGATAAAATGGGATGCATGTGTTGTCCTGAAATGTGGCTCATAGTGTAAAATGAAGAAGCACTCGAGTGGGGAGACCTGTGCTCAAGTGGGGTCCCACATCACTCGCAAGTGTGAAAATACACTTTCTCAAAATCACGTGGAAGTACAAGTGTAAAACTGAAGCAAAAGGATAAAATATGGTATTACACTCGAGTGAGACATCACAGCACTTGAGTGATATTCTGCCAGGAGCCAAAACGCACCAGTCTTACAGCGTTCAATCCAAATATGGTTAATGTTATTTATTCATTCTATTTTTACTTATTATTATTATATAACATCATTTAACATATATTACGAGTGTGATACATGAGTTTGAACGTTTGAATTAGAAAAGCACAGAGAAAGTCAAACAACAGCAGACAACATCATTACGACATCCAAGCACGTACCTACCGTGTTCAAAGATTTCAAACGTACGCATGCCGTTCCACAGTAAAATGCTACGCTCCACAATGATTATTATTCAAACGGGCAAAAACAACTGGCTAAAATACAGAGCTCCAGAGACCATAAAAAACAACGAAGTGCAAGAATTCACACAAGCAAATTCACGAGTCTCTGTTATTCATATTTTCTCTGTATTTATATCGTTCTTCAGTGGTTATCATATTTTCTTTCTAAGAGAGTCTGTATACACTTCAAATTCTATTTTCATTTGATCTCAAGGTACTTGGACCTTGAGAGGAGAGATTTCCTTACGAGAGAAGCAGTGAGAGAATTCCTAGTAGGACTTTCTGCTCATAAGACTTACAAGATACAAGCAGTAGAGAATGTTGCTGATCGTAAGACTTACAATAGTGTAAGCAGGAGAGAACGTTGCTGCTTATAAGACTTGTATATGTAAGCAAGAGAGAAAGGTCATAGGTATATTTTTCTACACGTAAGACTTGTCGTAAGGGCGAGAGAAATTTCTAGTATTTCTACTTGTAGTCCTTTCAAGGACGGTTGTTGTTTTGTGGCGTTCCAATAGCCCACTGAATCTTAGAAGAATAGTAAAAATCTCAGTAGGTCTTGATCTCTGAGGACTGGACGTAGGCCTGGGTTTTGGGCCAAACCAGTATAATTCTCTGTGTGCTTATCTTCTCAACTTTACCCTATCTACAGCTATTGCTATATTACCGCATCAACTGTAAAATTTATCACATCACCCAATTCACCCCCCTCTTGGGTGAAGCTTGCCACTTTCATTTGGTATCAGAGCAAAGTCTTCTCTAAAGAGCCTAACAGCTTAAGAAGGATCCGGTAAATGGCAACAATGGGTGAGAACATCCTTCTAGAGGGAGCTTCAATCACTAGACCTCCTGGTTTTACTGGAGAACATTTTTTGTTCTGGAAAGCTAAATTCAGAGTATTCGTGGTAGCTAATGAATATGGTCTATGGAATGTGATACAAGACGGTGACTATGTTCGAATGAAGAAAATCGAAGATAGAGTCATTAAAAAGAGCCCAGAGGAATTTGATGAAGATGACAAGAGGTTAGTAACGTTAAATAGTAAAGCTTTTTTAATGATACAAAGTGCTCTCAGTCAAAAGGAATGTTTTCGAATCTGCACTCTACCAATAGCCAAAGATATATGGGATGGTCTTGAAATCGCTCATGAAACACATTTGGAATCATAGAAAATAGAGTTAATACTCTAATTATAGAGTATGATTTAGTGTGCATGAAACTTGGAGAAGGAACATCAGAATTCGAACTCAGATACACTATTCTTGTTAATCAACTATCTGAACGTGGGAAATCATTTGACCAAAATTTTTAGGTAAGAAAGATTCTTAATATTCTTAAGAAAGAATGGGAAGCAAAGGTGACAATTATCGAAGAAGTTAAAGGAGAGTCAATGAGATCCGTAGCTGCTCTCTTTGGTAGCCTTTCTGAGTATGAAGGGAAGTTGAGATTCAAGAAGGAACTAGAAGAGTTCGATGATAAAAAGAAAAGAGGAGTTGCACTTAAAGCTATTAAGGAAGAAGAATCTTCCGAAAATGACGATGTTCCTGATGATGATGATATAGGAATAATCGTGAGAAAATTCAAGAAGTTCTATAGAAGAGGCCAAAAGAACTTCAAAAATTATCAAGGTGGACCAATCAAGAAAGAAAACAAGGAGCAACAGATAGTATGCTATGAATGTGGGAAGCTTGGGCACATCAAATCCGAATGCTTCAAAAACAAAGACAAGAAGAAGTAGAAGAAGAAAGCATACATATCATCTATCTAGGGTGATAGCTCGTAGGATGAAGAAAGCGACGATGATGAAGTGGCAAATCTATGCTTGGTAGCCAAAGAAGAAGAATCAGATTCTGAGGTAAGTCACTCTGAACTTACTTATGATGAGTTATTATCTAAATATAATGCATTGCATACTGATTTCATCAAGGTAGCTAAAGAAATGGTTAGTTACAAGAAGAAAGTAAATGAATTAAAAAATACTGTCATATCATCATGTGAAGTATGTGAAGAAAAAGATAAGAAAATAAGAAATTTAACAAAAACTATGGAAAAATTTACTAAAGGAAGTGAAACTCTTAAAGTTATTCTAAATTCTCAGAGAGTTTCCTTTGATAAATATGGAATTGGATATAAGTCTGATAGAGGAAATAAGAAAAATAGCAGTAGAACTTATCTCAAATATATCAAGAATTCTGTGCATACATTAAATCCATTTGCATCATGTAGCTATTGTAATAGGAAAGGATATTATACTTCATTATGTTATTTTAGAAAAGGACAAGTCATTGGCACGTATAAATGGGTTCCAAAAGGGATACATGTACCAAAAGTATTGCATACTAACCACAAAGGACCCAAGAAAGTGTGGGTACCTAAAACTTGATCACCTTACTCTAGGTATGTCTCAAAGCATCATGAGTAAACAAGTGATACATTGATAGTGGATACTCAAGACACATGACTGGTGACAAAAATAAGTTCACCATGCTAGAAACCAGATAAGGAGGAAAGGTAACTTTTGGAAGTAATCAATTTGGACGTATTGCTAGAATTGGTGAAGTGGGAAAATCTGATGGTGTTCAAATTAATGATGTATATTATGTTGAAGGATTATGCCACAATCTCTTGAGTGTAAGTCAAAGCACTGACAGAGATAACTGGGTGATCTTTGATTCAAAAGAATGCTTGATAGTAAACAAGAAAGATCTGCCGCTTAATAAAGAATCCATTAAGGCAAAGATCTGAGCTCAAAGGGACAATAACTGTTATACTATTGATTTAAATTCAAATTTTTCTGAAAATTGTTTTCTTAGCAGATCAGAGGAAAGTTGGTTATGACATAAGTGTCTGGCTCATGTTAATATGAACCAACTTGACAAATTGATTAGAAAAGATTTAGTTGTTGGTTTTCCTAAACTAAAATTCAAAGATAACATGATTTGTGAAGCTTGTCAAAAAGGTAAACAAACTAAATCTTCATTCAAAACAAAGTATGAGATTTCTACTTCCAAACCTTTACAATTACTTCATATGGATTTGGTAGGTCCAGTAAGAGTAAAAAGTTTTGGATGAAATCTATATACTTTAGTAATTGTCGATTATTTTACAAGATTTATATGGACTATATTTATTGCTTCAAAAGATGAAACATGTGTCAAATTTATTATGTTTGCTAAGAAGGTCCAGAATGAGAAAGGTATTTCTATTGTTTCTATTAGGACAGACCATGGAGGAGAATTTGATAATCAACTCTTTGAAGACTACTGCAACAACGAGGGAATAGATTAAAACTTCTCTGCACCTAGAACACCCCAGCAAAATGGAGTAGTAGAAAGGAAGAACAAAGTCCTCACAGAAATGGAAAGAGCAATACTTAATGAAAAAGAAATGTCACAAGTGTTCTGGGCAAATGCAATGAGTACCGCATGCTACATTTCAAATCGAGCATATATTCGCAAGTCACTTGGAAAGACACCATATGAACTCTACAAAGGAAGAAAGCCAAATCTTGCTCATCTACACATCTTCGGATACAAGTGCTTCATTCACAACAACGGTAAAGAAAACTTGGGTAAATTTGATTCAAAGTCTGATGAAGGTTTATTTCTAGGATATTCTAAAAGAAGTAAAGCATATAGAGTTTTTAATAAAAGAACATGTACAGTTGAAGAATCCATTCATGTTGTGTTTGATGAACTTGACTCTCAGACAAAGCATTTTAATGAAGAAAAAATGGATTTGATAAAGAAAAACAAAACTATTTCAAAATAGAATGATCTTGAAACAAATGATTTTCAAAATATAGAAGATGTCGATGATCATGCTCAACCAAAAGCATTGAGACATATTAAAGATCATCCAATTGATCAAGTAATTGGAGATATTCACGAAGGTGTCAAAACCAAAAATAGAATTCTCAATGGGGTAACTTTTTCTGCTTTTATTTCTGAGATTGAGCCTTCTAATATGGAAAAAGCTTTATCTGACAATGATTGGGTGATTGCTATGCAAGAAGAATTAAATCAATTCTGAAGAAATCAAGTTTGGGATTTGGTTCCTTAACCTAAAGATCACTCGGTTATAGGAACCAAATGGGTTTTCAAAAACAAACTTGATGAATCAGCAATCATTGTGAGAAATAAAGTAAGATTGGTAGCCAAAGGCTATAATCAAGAAGAAGGTATTGATTATGAGGAAACATATGCTCCAGTGACAAGATTGGAAACAATACGAGTACTCTTAGCCTTTGCTCGCATTAAAGGTTTTAAACTTTATCAAATGGATGTGAAAAGTGCTTTTCTAAATGGTTATATTATGGAGGAAGTATATGTAGAACAACCTCCTGGTTTTGATGATGAAACAAAGCCGGATCATGTTTTCAAACTTAAGAAAGCTTTATATGGTTTGAAACAAGCACATAGAGCTTGGTATGAAAGACTAAGCAAGTTTCTTCTTGATCAAAACTTTGTAAGAGGAAAAGTGGATACAACTCTTTTCATCAAACATAACAAAGATGATATTCTAATTGTTCAAATTTATGTTGATGATATTATTTTTTGTGCTACTAACGAATCTATATGTCAAGAATTTTCCAAGATTATGCAAGGAGAGTTTGAGATGTCCATGATGGGAGAATTAAATTTCTTTCTTGGACTTCAAATTAAGCAAAAGAAGAATGGGATATTTGTATCTCAAACAAAATATTTGAAGGAGTTGTTGAAGAAGTATGGATGGGATAAAGCTAATGGAGCTGATACTCCAATAAGTTCTACAACATTGTTGGATGGTGATGTAAAAGGTCCTAATTACAACATCACTAAATATAGAGGAATGATTGGTTCATTACTCTATCTTACAATATACAATTCAGTGTTGGAATGTGCGCAAGGTATCAATCTGCTCCTAAGGTATCACATGTAGAAACTATGAAAATAATCTTCAAATACCTAGGAGACACTGCAGAACTTGGCTTATGGTATCCAAAAAGAGGAAACGAATATTTGATGGCCTATTCAGATTCAAATCATAGAGGATATAAAACTGACAGGAAAAGTACTAGTGGTCAATGTCAATTCCTTGGAGGCTCTTTGGTATCATGGTTCAGCAAGAAGCATAACATAATGTCATTTTCTTCTACTAAAGCTGAATATATAGCTACATCAAGTTGTTGTTCTCAAGTACTATAGTTGAAACAACAACTTTAGAATTTGGGGATATAGTTAAAGGAGATTCCGATTTATTGTGACAACACTAGCACCATTAGCTTGGCCAAGAATCCTGTGCAACATTCAAGGACCAAATACATAGATATCCGACATCATTTTATTCGAGATCACGTGCAAAAGAAGGATGTCAAAGTAGAATTCATACCAACACATCTTCAACTTACTGACATATTCACAAAGCCAATAGCTAAAGATCAATTCTTATATATTCGAAGAGAATTGGGAATGGTTAATCCCAATGAATTATAAGTTTTTCTAGTTAATTATTATGTTTAATGAGTTTTTGATGATAACCATATTGACTTAGGCATCGGAGTATGTAGAAATTGTTTCTACAAGTCTGTCGCTCGAGCACTGGAATTGTCACTCGAGTGCCAAGATCATTCTCACTCGAGTCAGTCAACAATGCTTGAGTCTAGAACTATAACATGTACTCTGCTTCAGGAAACAGGGATTAACAAAGTATGTAAGAACTCTTGAAACTCACTTAAGCATACCAAGAGTGACAGGTCTCACTCGAGTATGGTATGAATTTACCTGAAGTGAAGCAAGAAAACTCAAGCAGAAGGAAGAAATTTATACAAATACTTATTCAAAGCATGGTTACTCAAATGATCTTAGAGGATTTGAGTACAAAGATGAAAAATATAACAAGATATATTTAAATCAGGTATGCTTTTACATGCTTTATCAGATTTGTTTGAATATCACTCGAGCATTGTATGAACAACACTCGAGCACTAGGGTTGTCACTCGAGTATTGGTACTTATATTAGTTACACGATAGCTCAGACCGTCACACTTCCTCCTCTCACTCGAAGCGTCACATCACTCGAATGACGTATCTCTTCACCTCCGACCATTACCCATCGATTAAATGCCTCAGATTACTTCAAATCACCATTACGACTCCTTAATCATTTTCATAAGGTGAGATTTATCCTCCAAGCTTCTCATTTCGTGCCCTAACTGAAGAAAATATCTAAAAATCTTTCTCCAAGTCCTTAGCAAATCTGTGATTCCCATTTCATTTCTAAATGGCTAGAAATAAGATTCCTGTTGTTTCACAAAGATCCCATTCACCTTCATCCACTTATTCAGCCGCTAGTGCTTCAGAGACTCTGGTGGCCACATCTTCTCTCCTACACTTTCTCTGTCTTCTACTCCTACACCTTCTCCTAAACCCAAAACCAAAAAGAGAACTCCAGCCAAGAAACCTCATCTTAAGCCTTAAATGGCAAAGAAGGATCAACCTCTACAAAAGAAACCAAAGGGAGTGGTTTTTAAAGAACCGATTGTCACTCGGCCTCAATCCAAAGAAGTAAAAGGAAGAGGAAAGAAGAAGGACACAGAGTAACCATAACAATCTTCTTCCTCTGATGACTCTTTCAATATGCAACTTCGGGAAGCAATGGAGAAGTCAAGGCTTGATGCATTGGTTGGCAAAATTGCCTCACAAGCCGGTGCCTCAAGTTCACATAAGGTTGGCCAGTCCAATGCGGCTTCTTCAAGGGTTCCTTCCACATCACAGGCTCCAGAGGAAGAACAAGTCACAAATCCTCCTGAAGACTTCAATGTTAAGGAACTGAAGGCACTGAAATAGAAGGTATATGATTCTGAGTTTGCATATAGACAATTCTGTCCCATAGTTTATGTGGACTTAGATTATCTGATGAAAAGCTGTGGTTTGGATTTTCATCCTTTTCTTGGATTTTATGATCCCTGGCTGAGTGTTCACATTCCTTATTCACCCTCTATTGTGAAAACTTTCTATGGCAACATGAAAACCCATAACATAAAATCTAGGACCGGAGAGTTGATAGAGGAAGCAGAATCTACCACTATTAGAGATCAATTTATTATGATATCTGCTACTATCAATAATGACATTCTTGGCTATATTGCACCACTTTCTGATCCACCCACTCTTTTAGCCAATGAAGCCTTCTGGCTTTTAAGACCAAATGACCCAATAGGCCCTCTTAACTTTAAGCCTATTGACATGCCTGATTCTATTCATGCCCTTCACTACATATACTCTCGTAGTATTGTTAACAAATCCAAAAATTATACCTATTTTGCTCAGAGAGATTACTACTGCTGGCCTCCTTCCTAGCCGGTCAACGAAGAAATGTGGGGGAGCTTATCTTTAGTGAGATGAGAAGATTTTGATTTTCTTCATCAAGATCTGCCACCATAACATATCCACAAATTATGTCTCTCATTCTCAAGAAAAACAAAGTGTGGTATTTAGAGGGAACTGAGAGGGTAACCATTCCGAGGTTTGGCAAGACTCAATTGACACATATGAGTATCAATCTTCCAGTGAGTCAAACCAGGGCTACATCTCAGAGAGAAGCCACTCCATCGAGAGGTGATGAGGCTCAATCTTCTACTCAAGGTTCTATTCCACCTCCATCTTTACTAAATGAATCACTTTTAACCCATCTAGCTGAAGTGATCAATCAAGCTGTGACTAGTCTGAAAAAGGAATTGATAAATGAGTATGAGAAATTAGTGAACACGATAGAGTTACAAGTCTTAAAGTTGGTGGACAAGGCAAATACTAACTTTGACTTGATGTTCAAGACTCAAGAAGATATGTCGAGAAGAATCTCTGATATGGAAATCTTCTTGCGCACTCATTTTCTAACTACTTCTTCTGAGGTGCCACCTGAGTCTACTCCTGCCACAACTTTACCTCCTTAAACGCAGACACATGTTCTCTTCACAGACCTGGATTCCAATGTTGATGTCACTTATGATTGGTCGCCTTCACCACTACTTGCAGCCTCTGTTCCTCAGCCATCATTTCCACTTTTTGAGTTAGAGACAGTTGACCCTTCCACTGCCATGGTGCTCTTTGCCCCACCATCCGATCTTACTTTTCCTTAGCCCCCTTCTGATGCTGACAAAACAGGGGAGAAGGATCTGTGATGGTTTCTAAGCTATTATGGTCTGATATAGGGAGTTAGAGTTTAGCTTTTTTGTATTGGGGTTGGACAATTGTTATTTTCTAGTTTATTTTTACTGACATGGTTGTATATGTGGTTTTATAGGCATATGTTAATTTAAGCTTAATTTTGTACTTTACAAGTTCATTAATGATCATTTTCAAGTTTGCTAAGTTTTCTGTTCAGATTTAATGATTTCTGTGCAAATATAATGGTATTATGACTTATCTTGGCTTTAAGTGTCCATTGGAAGTATTGTAGGAAACATATGAGGTTAAGTGAAAAAATCTGAATATGAGTCTAAACTTTGGTGAAATATGCATTTGGAAATTTTGAAAATGTTTTTCAAAATTTTCACTCCAATCAAGATTCTTGTTTAAAACTCATCACAAAGGTTTTGTCATCATCAAAAAGGGGGAGAATGTTAGATTCCAAGTTTTGATGATAACAAAAGATCATTGTGTGTTGTGGTAAGAAATTCATACTTTGCAATAGTTAAAAAGATTACCAAATGTATTTCACAAAGTTTAGAAGTGTTTGCTGTCAGTTTTACTGATGCACTCGAGCAATAGAGTTAATACTCGAGCATCAAGCTCTTAACACTCGAGCACATGCAAGTGTTGGACAAAAGGTGTTTGACAAAGAGCAATTGCTGTCAGTTTTACTGATGCACTCGAGCAATAGATCTAACACTCAAGTATCAAGCTGTTTTGCACTCGAGCACATGAAAGTGTTGGACAGAAAGTGTTTGACAGAGAGCAAAGTCAGTAACAAGATATCAACACTTCACTCGAGCACAGTCTCTGTACTCGAGTGATGGCCTTATGTGAACCCGAGTCCTAGCGAGTGAGGGACTACGAGTGTTTGCCCGAGAGTCATGCAGAGCATAGAAGAATAAGCATGCCTGAGTGAGAATACATGCACCCGAGTGATACCTCATCACCCGTGAGTGAGAAACCTAACTCTCTCCATTCTAATACAAGTGCTGAAGACAAAGAGTATATTATAGAAGAATATTCTGCTCACTCGAGTAAGGGCCTGTATTACCTGCAAGTGCAAAATCATACTCTTGATAAAATGGGATGTGAGTATTGTCCAGAAACATGGCTCATAGTGTAAAATGAAGAAGCACTCGAGTGAGGAGACCTATGCTCGAGTGGGGTCCCACATCACTTGCAAGTGTGAAAATGCACTTTCTAAAAATCACGTGGAAGTGCAAGTGTAAAACTGAAGCAAAAGGAGAAAATATGGAATTGCACTTGAATGAGACATCACATCACTCGAGTGATACTCTGCCAGGAGCCAAAACACACCAGTCTTATAGCGTTTAATTCGAATATGGTTTAATGTTATTTATTCATTCTATTTCTACTTATTATTATTATATAACATCGTTTAACATATATTATGAGTGTGATACAGGAGTTTGAATGTTTGAATGAGAAAAGCACAGAGGAAGTCAGACAACGGGAGACAGCTGTAATCCCCTCCGTAATTATATCCAAAATACATGATTAAAATGAAATAGAGACCAATAATAATCAAATAACATTTACTAACCCACCAATAATAATCAAATAACATTTACTAACCCATCACATGACGGGGTTTTCACGAATACTTTTTGAAATCATTTATAAACTTGGTCTCATATTCACATTTCAAATACAATTACTACGCGAAGATAAATCACATTCATATAAATATCAAAGTGCACAACTTAATCATCCCAGCAATCTCGGGTATATACCTTTACTAAAGATACTTAGGATACAATTGCCCATTACAATTCTTCAAATGGGGATTACACAATCTCATCTCGGAGGAGTCCTAGCCACTCCCTCCACAAGCCACTTGCCCAGTCTAAATTATTGGTAGGGGAGAGTGAGATTCGAGAGAATCTCAGTAGGAAACAGATACCATAATGCATGCATGATAGATGCTATGTGTATGACATGTTAGCTTTATCTAGATGCATGCCCCATAATGATATTTCTGCATGCTCAATATTTCATGTAACAAAACTATGGCCACAGTAAAACAAAAACATAGCTTCATTTATTCAAATATGCTCTACACAATCAAGTAAAGCAATCACATACATCACTACACAAGCAAAGATATCAATACATGCAAGTAAGATAAGTCCCCTACCTCCAGTCTTTTCTCCTCGATTTGCATGCCAGCAACTCGGGGCTTCACATTCGATCCTACAATGTCAAATGTACCATTTAGACACTTCCATAGTATTTCTGGGGGTTATATGAGGCTATATTGAAAATTTACTAAAATACCCCCAGGGACCCAGCCCGGCCTCGCCGTACCCGGTCCGACTGTACTTTTCTTGAAATTTTAACATGGGCTACTCTGACATATTTTCACCCAAGGAATCCATTTCCAGACTCGGAATTATCAAATTCAATTTCAATTTACAAATTTACCCTTGGCAGCCCCACTTTAAGGGTTTCAAGGGCGTTTTCGTAATTATGCCTTTTCGGCCTTTTCCGAAAAAGTGACCAACTGTAACCCCACCTAATTTTCGCTCCTGAACTCAATGGAATCATCAAATCATTGAAAATCCATCTCTAAGCCCTCCAAACTAGGCTTGGCCGAAATTCTCAATTCCTCGGGAAAAATTGGGGTTTTTCGGTTTCGGCTCCGTAAACGCGTTCCTTTCTACTCCTAACCACTTTATTGACTATTCCATTAGGTTAAAACTATCATTTAGTACAAATTTGGGCAGCATAACAGCCCCACACACCCATTTTCCATTTTTGAAACCAATGACAATCCGGCGAAATTTTACCGATTAAATTGTCCACAACAGCCAGAATAGTCAATACACAAGAGTTTGGAAGTTACCTCAAGCTCCCACTAGCTTTTCCTTGTCTTGGCTGAAACCCTAGCTGTTTTAACACCAAAGGAAGAGCTTCCAAACCTTAAAGAATATAAAGGAGTAGCTTAGGATCGGAGTTATACGCGTTAGGAGCTAGATCGTCGGAGAAATCAGCTTACCTTACGAGATTTCTTCCTCTTTTTCTCTCTAAAGATCCCATACGCTCTCTCTCTCTATTTCAGCTGTTCTCAGCGTCAGAAATGAGGAGGAAGAAGGAAAAAAACCGTTTAATAATTCCTATGCTGATGTCATCTTTTATTGAGATGATGTCATAATTCCCATTTTCGGATTTTCTGGCAGATTTTCTGTCCAAACTTTGAAAAATCATAACTAATTCTAGAAAAATAGAAATGAGGTGATTCTAAAGCCAAATGAAAGGTATTTAAGTCCTATTTATAGGAAAAATATTTACCAATACTAGAAATCACCACAAAATTCCAGAATTACACAAAGTTCATCACTACCCCAAAACAGAGTCCATTTTCGACCTCAAACTTTGGATAGTCATATCTCCCAGTTCCCAAAATGAAATGACACAACTTATATGTCCATTTTTAAGCTTGGGATGTGAAATTTAAGACTGGAAATTTTCATAATTTTATAACATCATTTGCCTAGTAAAAACATCCACACGAGAAGACTGCCCAGAATAGAGTTTCACTGGATAGAATTTCAGATTTTGCATCTTTGCTTCCAATGGTTCCATTTTCATACCAAACATCATTCCCACATAAATTTTCACAAGGAATCCATTGGAAACACCAAATCAATCAAATTCACATCTCATTGACATGTTTTCACAACAATCTCAACATGTGAACACAATTCACATTTCAAAACCTAACATTGCAACATTTCCATTCCAAAGTTCCAAACCAATTTCAATGACATCAAAACACATTATGACACCATTTCCAACACAATACCCCATTCAATTCTTCCCTCTATTCTAAGTCAATTTGGATGTTAATCCACAATTGAACTCAAATACAGGGTTTCGGTGTTGCTCAAACCACACACGAATCACATTCGAGTGTCAAATCACTTCATATTCTCCAAAAGGGTTATTTATCACTAACCACATCCACTTTTGGAGTCATTAACCCTTAATCACAATTTGGGATCTTGCTAAACCGGGGCTTAGTAATCCACTAATCTCAGGCTTATTCTCTAGCCTCGAGTCTCAAAATTCGGGGTATTACAACAGCATCATTACAACCATCTAAGCATGTACCTACTGCGTTTAAAGATTTTAAACGTACGTATGCCGTTCCATAGTAAAATGCTCCGCTCCATAATGATTATTATTCAAACGGGCAAAAACAAATGGCTATAAATACAAAGCTCCAGAGACCATCAAAAACAACGAAGAGCAAGAATTCACACAAGCAAATTCACGAGTCTCTGTTATTCATATTTTCTCTATATTCATATCATTCTTCAGTGATTATCATATTTGCTCTCTAAGAGAGTTTGTATACACTTCAAATTCTATTTTCATTTGATCTCAAGGTAATGGGACCTTGAGAGGGGAGATTTCCTTACGAGAGAAGCAATGAGAGAATTCCTAGTAGGACTTTCTGCTCATAAGACTTACAAGATACAAGCAGTAGAGAATGTTGCTGATCGTAAAACTTACAGTAGTGTAAGAAGGAGAGAACGTTGCTGCTCATAAGACTTGTATACGTAAGCAAGAGAGAAAGGTCATAGGTATGTTTTTCTGCACCTAAGACTTGTCGTAAGGGCGAGAGAAATTTCTAGTATTTCTACTCGAAGTCCTTTCAAGGATGGTTGTTGTTTTGTGGCGTTCCAACAGTCTACTGAATCTTGGAAGAATAGTGAAAATCTCAGTAGGTCTTGATCTCTGAGGACTGGACGTAGGCCTGGATTTTGGGCCGAACCAGTGTAATTCTCTGTGTGCTTATCTTCTCAACTCTACCCTATCTAGAGCTATTGCTATATCACCGCATCAACTGTAAAATTTATCACATCACCCAATTCACCCCCTTCTTTGGTGAAGCTTGCCACATTCATGGTAGATGTATAATGGAGAGTGTGCAGGATGAGCGGACCCCTGTCAATGTAGTTATTTGCACTCACACACACAATAGCTAAGATGAGAGTAAGAAAAGCAGAATACAAGTGAACGAGTTAGGAGCTCATACCAGGTAGGAAAGTAGAGAATAGAAGAGCTAGAGAAAGCTGCAATTGCTCCGGTTGAACGAGTTTCAGTTGGAAGAGGGGGCATTAGCGGTTTAGGAATCGATATAGCTAGAGTATTGGGGTCCCCAATCTGAGGTGGGACGCCTAAAGTATAGTTTAGGCGTCTCCATTTTGACTGGGGACGCCTAAACATCGTTAGTGCCTGACAGGTTCACATGCATTGGTCTTGTCTGACCAATGCATGTGAACGTTTATTTAGGGACGCCTAAACCAAAATGTTAATAAAAAAAATTGTTTAGGCGTCCCCACTAGTTTTAGGAATGCCTTATGTTCGGTTTAGGCGTACCCAGTCCCTAAACATTGCTTTAGACGTCCTCAGTCAAACTGGGGACGCCTAAAGGTCCGTTCCCACCCCCAGAACAATTGTTTTTGTAAGAGCAAGTGTTTCACCCAAGAGGGGGTGAATTGGGTGATACCTAAAATTTCGTTGGAAATGTAAAACTTTGACAGTGAAATTAAAATAGTAAGGAGTAAAGAGAAATATCACCGAAGTGTACACCGGGAGTTATACTGGTTCGGTCACAACCACTTTGACCTACGTCCAGTCCTCAGAGCTTCTCTGAGAGTTTCACTATAACTTCCAAGATTCAGTGGGTTCTTGGCACCTCAGTACAAGCAAGTTCCTTCACCTGGACACTCGCTCCCCCTTACAAGTTGTAATCCAATCCCAACTCAAGGTTCCACAACCTTAAGTTATCTCAATAACAAATATTGAGTTTGAATGAAATATCTCTCTTACAGAGTGAATAAGAATCACTGAAGCATAGAAATATAATTACAACGTGAAAACAGAGCAATGAACTTGATGATACGTTTATGTGTGTTCTTGTTGTTTTTTCTCTGTTTGGATGTTCCCATATATATAGATATGTTGGTGAAGACCGTTGGAACATTTTCCTTTCGTCCGTTGGAGAGTGCGCAGCCACTATTGACTTTTCAGTTTTTGAAAAATATCCGTTGGCGGTGGTTGATATTTGAACGTTTCATTTGACTTCCATTACTTGATATGATTTCTTCATTGTTTATCTGTAAATAGACTAAGAATACTAATACAATGAAGGATTAATCATATAGGAAACAAATCAATGAACGTTTGAATGATTTCTGGATTTCTGGGTTTGCTTACTCTAGTAGCTACTCGAGTATTCCTTGAAGTTTACTCGAGTACTTACTCGAGTATCATCGGGGAATCTTTGATCAACTGCAAGTCAACAGACAAATTTAAGATTACTCGGATAGTGCATGGAATAACCAATTTTCAAACCTTTGAAAATGTATGTTTACTCAGGTACCTACTCGAGTAATACACTCACAACTTTATGAGTTACTCGGGTACCAACTCGAGTAAACCTTCAAATAAACTTTTGGTTACTCGATGCTTTACTCCAGTAATGTTGGCAAGATTTCAAGGCCGAGAGCACATTAAGTTAGATTACCTTGTTACTCGAGTACCTACTAGAGTAAACTTACTTTTTGGCACAATTTACTCAGGTAATGACTTGAAGTTTTCCTTGAAAATAACTCTGCATACTTGGGTACCTACTCGAGGAATCCACTTAAAATAGAACATTAAATACTTGCATACTAGAGTAGTGACTCGAGGAAAATGAGATAAAATTTTATCAAGTTAATCGGGTACCACCTTCAAGTTTTTGCTTACCTTACTGAATTACTCGAGTAGCTCCTCGAGTAACATTGGCAGTGGTACAAAATACCGAGAGCACCACATTTTGTGAAATAGAGTAACTCGAGTACCTACTCGAGTAACATTGGCAGGCTGAGAGTAACTTCAAGTTTTTACATGGTTACTCGAGTACCTACTCGAGTAACATTGGCAAGCCGAGAGCAACTCCAAGTTTTTACCTGGTTACCCGAGTACCTACTCGAGTAACATTGGCAGGCCGAGAGCAACTTGAAAATACTTACACTATTACTCAAGTACTTACTCGAGTAACGTTGGCAGGTTACTAGAAGGTGCCTCTGGTTACTTCAAGTTTTGTCTCATTACTCGAGTACGTACTCGAGTAATGCCTTAGAGAAATTGCTCCTGCTTAAGTTTCTCAGCATTTTCTCTTGGTCTTTCCTCATTACTCCAATGCTTACTTCAAGTGATGCTTATTACTTTGTTCAAACTTATTTATTAATCAATTCTTTTCCATACCAAACTTTTGTTATCATCAAAACATGAGATCTAACATTCTCCCCCTTTTTGATGATGACAAAACTTTGTGATTTTGAACATGGTTTTTAAATTGAGTTTTCAATTTAAATATGTCTTATTAAGTTTAGATTCATAGCATACACCTTGCATACACAACAACTTCATTAGTCCAACAATGCATCATAATTCAAAGCTTACATTAAAATGAAATCATAACTTAAACACACTTGCATTAAACTTAAAATTTGCAAATTACAAGATAATAAAAAGAACTAACAAGTTCAAAAATGCTCCACAGAACCCATATACACCCAAATACCCAAAATAAGCTCAGACACTTCTACAAAATCACTCTCAAGCTCTTCTCCCCCTTTTTGTCTTCATCAATTAAGTGGAGGGCTAGGAGGCTTGACCATGGAAATGGGTGTCACTGGAAGAACCATCGAATCATCTGAACCAGAAGAATCAAAGGAGCTAGAGGGGACTGGTTCAGGCAGATTTATTGGAGGGATATGGATGTCATCGCTGGGAGGAATAGGAGAGGGTTGGAAGACAACCATAGTGGTCTCAACCTCTGGAGGGGTATCAATCATAGGAGTGAGATGTTCAGAGGAGGAAGAGGGAGATATTTCCTCAGTTTGGGTAGGTGATGGATTCGGTTTAAGAGCGGTTTCTGGCTGAGGTTTTGGAGGAGAATCATCAATAACGATATGTATGGTCTCATTGGTATCTGGGTTGTCCACTGTATATAGAATGTCTTTGGCTTGAGACTCAGGGGGACTAGATACCAGAGGGGTAGATGGTTCATCCTTAGTGATAGGAGTGTCAGAAGGAGGGTTCACTGGAGGTGGTGGTGGTGGTGGTGCATAAGAAGATGGACCGGCAGAAGGTCCGGGACCTAAAGAGTCTAGTCGTGCCAGAATTAATCTCAAAATCTCACCCTGGGCACGTTGCTCAGCTAGCAACTCCTCATGCCTCTTGTCCATTTTCTCCACCAACTCTCCCATCTTGGTATTCATGTGGGTTATCAGTTCTGCATTCGTGTTGGCGATATCCACATGGAATCCTCTCAGCATATTTTCCATAAAGTGCTGGAGAGTGGTATTGAGGAAGGATGGCGATGATGTAGTAGCAACTGGAGCCGATGACTGAGTGTCATTCATCTTGCTAGTCTCTGCCTCAGTGGTCTTCCTCTTCTTCTTTGACCCAGACTCCAGAGGGCCTTTGAGAGGGATGTCAATGTTCAATTTCCCAATCTGGTTTCTCCCAACTGGAGTCAACCTCTCAATGGGCTCCTTGCTATCCAAATACCATATCTTATTTGCTTTTAGGATCAATGATACAATTTGAGGATATGGCATTGGTGTTGTAGCCTTTCTATCCACCCTGTACCTCTTCATCTCAGAGAAAATATACTCCCCTAAATCCTTCTATTCCTTCAAGAGTAGTAAAGCAAACCACTTAAAGTCCCTATCAGAGAAATGTGTATAATTGTTGGCTTTGTTCACTAGGGACCTAGAGTAAATGTACCATAGGATCCTGTGATGATCACACATATCACTAGGCTTGAAATTTAGAGGACCAACTAACTCTCTGGGTTTAAGGATAGTAAAGATTTGGTTTGGCTCAAGTTGGGAGTAAACATCATCTGGGGGATTCTCTATCCCTAACCACAAGTTAATCCTAGAGGGTGATATAAGAATCTTTTGGCCTCTAACTGTGGTGGTCATTTCTTCCTCAGCTGAGGTTCTGTTTGGCTCATCTATAATCTCTAGATTACAGTAAAAATGTGTGATCACTTTAGTACAGAATGGTAATCTAATCGAAAGCCAAGGCATAAAGGGATCTAAATAAGGACTAAGGTCATGCTTCACTACCTCTTGAAGTAATCTGAGATCCACATAGTGTGTTTTACACACCTTCCTCTTGGAGAACTGAGACAGATACTTCGGAGATTCCACCAATTTGCTGACATTGAATCCCTTTGGTGGGTTGGTGATCTCTTCTTCCGGCACTTTGGACTTCTTGGAAGATTGTCCCTTCTCCATTTGCTCTAAAATTCCAGCCATAGCCTTAGCCATATTTTTGTCATACTTGGGCTTTTTAGAAAGCTTAGGTGTGAAAGAGGGGGTAGAGGAATCAGAGGGAGTAGGTGTGGAAGTCTTGGTACTGTTGCCTTTCCCAGTGGAAGTACTCTTTTTGGATTGAGCCCTTGTAGCAATAGGCTCTTTAATCACCACTCGTTTGGGTTTTGGTTGAGATTGAGGTTGAGTATGAATTTTGGCTTTTGATCTCGGGGTTAATTTTCTTCTCTTAGTGGGAGGAGAAGAAAGAGGATCAGAGAGTTGTTGGGATTCATAGGAGTCTATAGGAGTAAGGTTTTTAGTTCTCATCTTTCTGAATGATTGAAAACTGAGATTTTCAGAGAAAACAGAGACACAGACGCGACTAAGGGCATTGAGATTCTGAGCAAAATAGGAAGTTTTTAGGAATGAAATCTATTGGGTTTTGACGGTAATGAAGCAAGGAATCACTTGTGAAAAGTTTTTGTGAGAGAGTATAGTGATTTACTCGAGGAGATTTTGTGGAAATGATCGAGTTTGCGACAGATAAAGACCTAGAACCCGACTTTACTCGAGGCCTTACTCGAGTAATCTTCAACTTTACTCGAGGCCTTCCTCGGGTGTTCATACAGAAAAATTCTAAAATAATTCATTTAAATTGCGTACCTGGCATGAATAATATAGAAATTATCCATGGATGTTTCCTCAATTATTTATAACCCATTCTGATCAGATTTAAGTCATTCTTCATCAATTTCAGAATCTGGACTCCGACATTACTCGAGGCCTTACTCGAGTAAGCTTCACGTTTACTCGAGGCTCGCCTCGGGTAACCTGTCTTTTCAACTTCTGACTCTTCATTTCTTTGTAACTGAACTGTTAGATTTAAATTTCAAGTAACGTGATCCATTACTTCCAGTTTTGGGGGCCATTACTCGAGTACATACTCGAGTAAAGTGTTACTTTACTTCAAGTTGTTCCTCGGATATTGCTTCTCTGTTAGTCATTACTTCAAGTTGATACTCCAGTAATGGTGTCCTCTGATAATCTCTGTTTTTGTTTCTTAAAACAGAGTTTCAAACTCCCTGCAAAACAAGTTTCTATATACTCCGATGCTTAAGTTAGTGATCATCAAAACATTATTAGGTGACTTCATCTAATATTATGAAAAGCTTAAATAACTTATAACTCATTGGGATTTACCATTCCCAATTCTCTTCTAATGTATAGAAATTGATCTTTTACAAGAGGTTTTGTGAAAATATCTGCTAGTTGAAGATGAGTAGGAATGAATATCACTTTCACATCTTTCTTTTGAACATGATCTCTGATGAAGTGATGTCTGACATCGATATGCTTGGTTCTAGAGTGTTGAACTGGATTCTTTGCCAAGCTTATCGTACTGGTATTGTCACAATAGATTGGTATTTCTTTGAGATAAATACCAAGATCTTGTAGTTGTTGTTTTAACCATATCACTTGTGCACAACAACTTAAGACAGCTACATATTCGGCTTCCGTTGATGAAAGAGACACAGTGTTTTGTTTCTTGCTAAACCATGATACAAGAGATCCTCCAAGAAATTGTCCTTGTCCGCTGGTGCTCTTTCTATCTGTCTTGTATCCTCCATGGTCTGAATCTGAGTATGCAACAAGATATTCACTTCTTCCTTTGGGATACCATAGACCCAATTCAGGTGTGTCAGCAAGGTATCTAAAGATTCGTTTGACCATTTCAGCATGTGATTCCTTTGGTGCTGATTGATATCTTGCACATATGCCAACACTAAATTGGATGTCTGGTCTGCTTGCCGTGAGATAGAGTAATGATCCAATCATTCCTCTATATTTCGTGATGTTGTAGTCTTTTCCTTTGACATCAGCATCAAGTAACGTAGTTGAGCTCATAGGTGTGTCCGTGCCATTTGCTTCATCCATTCCATATTTCTTCAATAGCTCTTTCAAATACTTTGTTTGAGATATGAAGATTCCATTCTTTCTTTGTTTGATTTGCAAACCAAGAAAGAAATTCAATTCTCCCATTATTGACATCTCAAATTCTCCCTGCATTATCTCAGAAAATTCCTTACATAGAGATTCATTAGTAACACCGAAAACAATATCATCAACATATATTTGAACAATTAAAATATCGTTGTGTTTTCGTTTTATGAAGAGTGTTGTATCAACTTTTCCCCGTACAAAACCTTGATCAATAAGAAACTTACTGAGCCTTTCATACCAGGTTCTAAGAGCTTGTTTTAAACCATATAAAGCCTTTTTGAGTTTGAAAACATGGTCAGGTTTAGTAACATCCTCAAAACCTGGAGGTTGTTCTACATACACTTCTTCCATGATGTAACCATTTAAAAATGCACTCTTTATATCCATTTGATAGAGTTTGAATCCTTTGATGCATGCAAAGGCTAAAAGTACACGTATAGCTTCCAATCTAGCCACTGGAGCATACGTTTCCTCATAATCAATCCCTTCTTCCTGATTATAGCCTTTGGCCACCAATCTTGCCTTGTTTCTGACAATAATTACGGATTCATCGAGTTTGTTCTTGAATACCCATTTAGTACCAATGATCGGATGATCCTTGGGTCGGGGTATCAAATCCCAAACTTGATTTCTTTCAAATTGATTTAGTTCTTCTTGCATTGCTATAACCCAATCATTGTCTGATAGGGCTTCATCAATATTAGAAGGTTCAATCTCAGAAATGAATGCAGAAAAACTTACTTCATTGAAAATTCTATTTCTAGTTTTGATCCCTTCATTCATATCACCTATGACTTGATCTAAGGGATGACTTTTATTATATTTCCAAGCTCTAGGTTGCCCTAGGGATTGCCCTTCTTCCTTGGTTGCATCAACTTCAGGAATAAGAGATTTAGAAATAAATTGACCATTCTCTTGATTTAAAACAACTTCCTGTTCTTCATCAATGGTTTTGTCAGAGGATTCAAATTCATCAAATACAACATGAATTGATTCTTCAACAACACAAGTTCTTTTATTGAAAACTCTATATGCTTTACTTCGGTTAGAATATCCTAGGAAAATTCCTTCATCAGTTTTAGAATCAAATTTTCCCAAGTTATCTTTACCATTATTATAAATGAAACACTTACAACCAAAGATGTGTAGATAAGCAATGTTTGGCTTTCTTCCTTTGTATAGTTCGTATGGTGTCTTTCCAAGTTTTGTTCTGATATATGCTCTATTTGAAATCTAGCATGCTGTACTCATAGCATCAGCTCAGAACACTTGGGATACGTTCTTTTCATTCAACATTGCTCTAGCCATTTCTGTGAGCACTCTATTCTTCTGTTCCACGACCCCATTTTGTTGAGGTGTTCTTGGAGCAGAAAAATTGTGATCAATACCATTAGTATCACAATATTCTTCAAATGCTTGATTTTCAAATTCTCCACCATGATCGATCCTAATACCTGCAATGGACATACCTTTCTCATTTTGCACCTTCTTGGCAAAAACAATAAATTCTTCAAAGGTCTCATCCTTTGATGATAGAAAAATAACCCATGTAAATCTAGAGAAATCATAAACAATGACCAATGAATATAGGTTGCCACCAAGACTCTTTACTCTTGCTGGACCAACTAAATCCATATGCAATAATTGTAATGGTCTATTTGTTGAAATCTCATTTTTTAATTTGAAAGATGATTTAGTTTGTTTACCCTTTTGACATGTATCACAAATCAAGTCATTTTTGAAATTTACTTTGGGTAATCTAAGCACTAAATCCTTTTTGAGTAGTTTACCTAGTTGATGCATATTGACATGAGCCAATCTCTTATGCCATAGCCAACTTTCATCGGCATTACTCAGAAAACAATTTTCAGATTCATTTCTACTAATATCTAGAGTATAACAGTTACCTTCCCTTTTTGCTCTGAGCTTAGCCTTGATATTCTTCTTATCAAGCTGTAAATCATTCTTGTTGATAATTAAGCATTCTTCTGAGTCAAATATTACCCAGTTGTTTTTATCTGCACTTTGACTTACGCTCAGTAAATTGTGACACAAGCCTTCAACATAATATACATCTTTGACTTGTATTCCTTTGTCATTTTTTATTTCACCAATTCCTGCTATCCTTCCGGATTGATTTCCTCCAAATTTTACCTTTCCACCTTCCTTAGGTTACAATGTGGTAAAACTTTCGAAATCACCGGTCATATGTCTAGAGCATCCACTATCTATGTACCACTTGCTATTTTTGGATGCTTTAAGACATACCTGCAATCAAATGACTAAGTCTTAGGTACCCACATCTTTTTGGGTCCTTTTGGGTTAGTACAAATAATTTTTTGAATATATGAACCTTTAGGTACCCATTTGTAGGTTCCTATTGTTCTTTTCTTCTTATGAATGCATGAAGAAGTATAATGTCCTTTTCTATTACAGTAGTTACAAAATGCAAAAGGATTTGATGTATGCACAGAATGCTGGAAATAATTCAAATAAGACTTACCTTCTGCTTTCTTTCTACCTTTCCTTTTATCTGATCTTGGATCATAACCGATTCCAGATCGGTCATTTACAAATCGTTGAGCTTTTAAAATGATATTTAGCATCTCACTTCCTTGAGTAAATTTTTCAAGAGTTTTTGTGAGATCAATATTTTTCTTTTTCAAAGAAGAACAATTTTCACAATCCTTTTCCAAACTTTTTTTTAGTTCAATTTCAAGAGCTTTGTTTTTCTTTTTGAAAACAACCAATTCTTTAACTACTTTGATGAATTCAGAATGTAAAGCAATATATTCGGAAAGTAATTCATCATAGGTAGGTTCAGAATCATTTACCTCTTCTTCTGTTTCTTCTTGAGCAACAAGACATATATTAGCTACTTCTTCCTCATCACTTTCTTCGTCTGAGGAGCTATCACCCCATATAGCATATATGAAGGCCTTCCTTTTGTTGAAGAATTTGCCTTTTCTCTTTTCCTTGTTCTTTTGATTCAGGTCTGGGCATTTTGATTTGATATGTCCTGGTTTTCCACATTCATAGCAAATAATATGATCTTTGTTGCTATTTCCTCCTTTCTAAAAGTGTTTGAATCCTTGACCTTTCTTGTAAAACTTTCTGAATCGTTTTATGATTAGGCCCATTTCATCATCGTCAAACTCCTCATCCTCATCCTGATTCTCTTCTTTCGATTTTAGTGCTAGACCTTTCTTTTTTTTGTCACCAATGTCATCTAGTTCTCGTTTGAACTTTAGTTTGCTTTCATATTCAGAAAGACTTCCAAATAGAGAAGCAACTGATCTCATTGATTCTCCTTTTGCTTCTTCTATTGTAGTAACTTTTACTTCCCATTCTTTAGAAAGAATATTCAAAATCTTTCGTACTTGGGTATGCTGATCATAGACTTTCCCAAGAGCTATAAGTTGGTTAACAAGGTGAGTATATCTAAGTTCGAATTCAGAAATCGACTCACCTGATTTCATTCGAAGTAGATCGAATTTGGTGACCAAAGTGTTGATTCGATTCTCCTTTATTCCCGAAGTTCCTTCATGAGCTATTTCCAGAGCTTCCCACATTTGTTTTGCTGTTGGAAGTATGCAAATTATGAAATATTCACTTTGACTTAAAGCGCTTTGTAACATCAGAATTGCCTTGCTATTGAGAGTGATAAGTTTCTTGTCATTCTCATCATATTCCGCTGGCGTCTTTGGAATTTTCTGAGAATCTACAATCTTTGTAGGTTGATAGTTTCCACTCTCAATTACATCCCATAGCCCATATTCAGTAGCCATAACGAACACTCTGAACTTAGCTTTCTAGAAAGAGAAGTGTTCTCCATTGAAACCAGGGGGTCTAGTGATGGATGCTCCGTTGGGAAGAATTCCTTCACCCATGCTTGCCATTGGATCCTTCTTAGGCTGTTAAACCTTAACAAGATGACCTATGCTCTGATACCAAATGTTAGAGCAAGTGTTTCACCCAAGAGGGGGTGAATTGGGTGATACCTAAAATTTCGTTGGAAATGTAAAACTTTGACAGTAAAATTAAAACAGTAAGGAGTAAAAAGAAATATCACCAAAGTGTACACCGGGAGTTATACTGGTTCGGTCACAACCACTTTGACCTACGTCCAGTCCTCAGAGCTTCTCTGAGAGTTTCACTATAACTTCCAAGATTCAGTGGGTTCTTGGCACCTCAGTACAAGCAAGTTCCTTCACCTGGACACTCGCTCCCCCTTACAAGTTGTAATCCAATCCCAACTCAAGGTTCCACAACCTTAAGTTATCTCAATAACAAATATTGAGTTTGAATGAAATATCTCTCTTACAGAGTGAATAAGAATCACTGAAGCATAGAAATATAATTACAACGTGAAAACAGAGCAATGAACTTGATGATACGTTTGTATGTGTTCTTGTTTTTTTTTTCTCTGTTTGGATGTTCCCATATATATAGATATGTTGGTGAAGACCGTTGGAACATTTTCCTTTCGTCCGTTGGAGAGTGCGCAGCCACTATTGACTTTTCAGTTTTTGAAAAATATCCGTTGGCGGTGGTTGACATTTGAACGTTTCATTTGACTTCCATTACTTGATATGATTTCTTCATTGTTTATCTGTAAATAGACTAAGAATACTAATACAATGAAAGATTAATCATATAGGAAACAAATCAATGAACGTTTGAATGATTTCTGGATTTCTGGGTTTGCTTACTCGAGTAGCTACTCGAGTATTCCTTGAAGTTTACTCGAGTATCATCGGGGAATCTTTGATCAACTGCATGTTAACAGACAAATTTAAGATTACTCGGATAGTGCATGGAATAACCAATTTTCAAACCTTTGAAAATGTATGTTTACTCAGGTACCTACTCGAGTAATACACTCACAACTTTATGAGTTACTCGGGTACCAACTCGAGTAAACCTTCAAATAAACTTTTGGTTACTCGATGCTTTACTCTAGTAATGTTGGCAAGATTTCAAGGCTGAGAGCACATTAAGTTAGATTACCTTGTTACTCGAGTACCTACTAGAGTAAACTTACTTTTTGGCACAATTTACTCAGGTAATGACTTGAAGTTTTCCTTGAAAATAACTCTGCATACTTGGGTACCTACTCGAGGAATCCACTTAAAATAGAACATTAAATACTTGCATACTAGAGTAGTGACTCGAGGAAAATGAGATAAAATTATATCAAGTTAATCGGGTACCACCTTCAAGTTTTTGCTTATCTTACTGAGTTACTCGAGTAGCTCCTCGAGTAACATTGGCAGTGGTACAAAATGCCGAGAGCACCACATTTTGTGAAATAGAGTAACTCGAGTACCTACTCGAGTAACATTGGCAAGCCGAGAGTAACTTCAAGTTTTTACATGGTTACTCGAGTACCTACTCGAGTAACATTGGTAGGCCGAGAGCAACTCCAAGTTTTTACCTGGTTACCCGAGTACCTACTCGAGTAACATTGGTAGGCCGAGAGCAACTTGAAAATACTTACACTATTACTCGAGTACTTACTCGAGTAACGTTGGCAGGTTACTGGAAGGTGCCTCTGGTTACTTCAAGTTTTGTCTCATTACTTGAGTACGTACTCGAGTAATGCCTTAGAGAAATTGCTCCTGCTTAAGTTTCTCAGCATTTTCTCTTGGTCTTTCCTCATTTCTCCAATGCTTACTTCAAGTGATGCTTATTACTTTGTTCAAACTTATTTATTAATCAATTCTTTTCCATACCAAACTTTTGTTATCATCAAAACATGAGATCTAACAGTTTTGAAGCGAGATTTGAAGTTTTAGACCACCGCCTATGTTTTAGGTGTCCCTTTTAAAAAAGGGGACGTCTTTTAGGATAGTAATAGGTATTTTCTGTAGTAGTACAATTAAAATTTCGGTAATTATAAAAATGAAAACAAAAAAGATATACCTGGCAACAAATTTCAACTAATATAGTATGTCTTTATTGAAATTAATTAATTTTTATTCAATAATGGGAATCATTAATTAATTTCTAACTCTAGACATTTGAAATTTTTTTAAGGAAATACATTGTTTTAATACCTCAGTATATTTGCAAACAATGAATTATATATTATTTTATATTAGCATCTCCCAACGTCCTGCCACAATTCCATCAAAGGGAGACGGGAGACATGGATTTGAAACTTGATAATTGTGGGGTTTAATTAATAAAATAAAAATGACCACCACAATCGCCACAAAAAGAACTTGCATATAAATCATCACAATATGTACAACCGGCACTGAAGTCTTCACAAGGATTTTATATACAATTAAATTAAAAGTATTTGACTATTTGTTATAATTTAAACCAAAATGAAATGTTAAAATAAGCATAAGTAAAATATGTTTTTATTTATGAAGATTCTTGTAGCGCCCGAAATTTAGAAAATATGGAGCCGCTACCAAAATTTTAAAATAGGATAATTTTGGAAAAAATTTTAAAAATGAATGAAACCGGTCTACAAAAATCATTTAGGATTCAGAAGTCGATTGTGTATGGGGAAGGTGTTAGGCACCCCATAACACCTATTCAGAAGAATGGTTACCCTAAATTAATTATTTAAAAATATTATAGCATTTAATCTAATGATAATTACCCAAATAAAAAAAGATAATATTTACAAAAATAAATGAAATAAAAACTAAAGAAAAAAAATGAACATTTATTTATTATTATTGCCATCCATGCATAATCAATGAACACCCAATTTGGACATGACCAATTTGGACACCAATAATCATCAACTGTCCTTGTGATATATCTTTATTTGAAGTGATGCTAGATACATACTCAGGTGAAGTGACGATTAGTCACTTGATCGTAGGGGTTTCATTGATTATGCATGGATGACAATAATAATTATCAAGAATAAATAAACATATGCCCTCCAGTGTCCTATTTTAGGAATAACTCTAGGTTGGTGGTATCTATCTTAGGAAAGGCAGGTACTAATTAATTGGAGGGGTCGATAATTTTCACTAATAGGTCCACTGGATTCGACGTGGTTCTAATTCTCACATATAAAGGCCTCCTAACTGCCCCCATCGTAAAGATGAAGACCCCATCTGATGAAATTGACCTTCAGGAGGTTCTGAAAACCCCAAAGGGATCAACCTCACCAAATGAGTAACAGCTAGGATGAAGTCTTCACAGTAATCTCAGGGGGTTCTTAAAACCGCATAGGGAGATCGCTAGAAACTTCCACTCACATAAGGAACTCACATACTCAGGTATAGGGCCCAAAATGTGTGTGAGGAGAATAGTGTATGTGTTCAGTGTGTGTGGAGAGCATACCAACCAATGGGCCTAGGTTCTACCCAGCCCCCATCTGCTAAGCAGATCACAAGATAGATAGAAAATAAAAAACAAAGAAACAAATAGGTGAATAGGGAATTTAATAAATAAGAACAAATATTGACAAAATAAAAAAAATGGTAACTAAAATAAGATAAAATCCATATTATTTTTAAATACTTAACTTAAATGAGCTTGACTCTCAAACTCTCCCTAGTGGAGTTGCCAATCTGTGTGGCACCTGAAATTTAGAAAATATAGAGCCACCACCAAAATTTTAAAATAGGATAATTTTGGAAACCTTTTTAAAAATGAATGAAGCTAGTCTACAAAAATCATTTAGGATTCGGGAGTCGATTGTGTATGGAAAATGTGTTAGGCACCCCATAACACCTATTCAGAAGAATGGTTATCCTAAATTAATTTTTTAAAAATAATATGGTCTTTAATCTAATGATAATTACCTAAATAAAAAAAGAAAATATTTACAAAAATAAATGAAATAAAAACTAAAGAAAAAAATGAACATTTATTTACAAATATATATATATATATATATATTTACAATGTTGGACTAGACCTAGGATGAAAGCCTAGGGCCTACGTACCCTTTAAAGGGATCAAAACCCAAGTAGTTTGGGGGTAGAAATGCATGTCATTTTGTTGGTGTTTTTTAGAAAAAAAGTTTATTTAATTTATTTGAGAAAAATATTTTTTTGTTTGGTTTGTGGTTTTTACTTTTTTTAAAAGGCATTTTTTTTAATTATCTTATATGAAACCAAATTCATTTACTTTAAGAAAAGAATCTTTTTTTTTAATGTTGAAACATTTTTATTTGCAAAAAAGAAGAAAAGAAGTGCATTCTCACCATATCATTCATAGTAGAAAATTCAGGATTGCAAGAAGATCAAGAAAGACATAGGAAGAGCATGCACCTTCGATGCTTTGAGTCTTGCTACAAAAGAGACAAAGTGAGGAAGCCAAGGAAAATTGTATCATCAAAGCATAAGAATCCCTTTTTTTTATGGAAATATGGGAACAAAATTTAAAGTGCAAGCACATATAGCTCTTAATGCATAATCTTAGCTAATTGCCCAAACAACTAATTGAGAGAGAGAAATAATAAAAGATCATGGGAATATGTATAACACAACACAGCATTAAGACCCATGCTTCAAATCATGCGCTGAACCATCAGATATGCAATCAAGAAGCCAAGTAATCACATGAAGAAGAAAAAACGTACTCCTTCCCTGACACTAAAAAAATTAATACAAGCAAGAGTTTGATTGTAAGAAAGAGAACGTGAGATGGTATGTGGATACAAGAATCTTATATGTATGCGCCTCTTGTCATGTTGACATTTTCATTGGCATAGAAAAATATATAGACACCTGATAAAAGAGGGAAGAAAAGAATACAAACAAATTCTCAATTAGCTTCACCCTCTCTTACACCCATGAGAGAAAAATCCCATATTTTAGAAGAATTATATAAAAGAATAATAGCTCTCTACCTTGCCTCCTTTCTCTCAAGAATTCTTGCGTGTCTTGCTTCAACCCTTACTCCCCTATTTATAGTCTCAAGGTAGGGTTTTTTTTTTCATAAATGCTCCTTCTTTTTTTTAATTTTCAGTTTTGATTTTTTTTTTCGTATTTTATGTTAAGAACTACCTAACTTGACCCAATAAACATCAATGGGGTTTTTTTTTTAATTTTCATTTTTAATTTTTTTTTGTATTTTCTGTTGATAAAACTTCCTAGTTTGACCTAATCACCATTAGTGGAGATTTTTTTTTTGCTTTTAATTTTTTTTATTATTCTCCCCACAAGTAATTTCCTAATTTAAACCTATCAATATAAATGAGATTTTTTTTATTTATTATTTTCCCTTAATGAATGACAATGCCAATAATCAACAATGAGGGGATTTATTTTAATTTTAATTTTTCTTTTTTATTTTTTCCCTTTCAATGATGATTATCAATTTGGACACTGATCATCATCAATAGAAGGATTTTTTTTCTTATTTTCGTTTTTTTATTTTTCTTTCATTCTCCCCACAAGTAGCTTCCTAATTTAAATCTATCAACATAAATGGGATTTTTTTTCGTTGTTTTAATTTATTATTTTCCCTTAATGAATGACAATGCCAATCATAATCAATGAGGGGATTTATTTTAATTTTTTTTATTTTTTCCCTTTTAATGATGATCGCCAATTTGGACATCGATCATTATCAATAGGACGATTTTCTTATTTTTTTCTTTCAATGATGATTGCCAATTTGGACACTAATCATCATTAATTATTTTGTATTTTTGAGTGCAGCCCAGACAAAATAGGGTGTTCACAATGCTTAATGAGTAAGTCTTATTTTTCTATTTATAGTGATGGAAAAGGGGATGAATGTCACCAAAAGGTGGTTGGTTGAGATGGTAAGCGGTCTCACCCCAAAAGGAGGAGAACACAAGTTCAAAACTCGGGAAACACACTTGTTAGAAGTTTGCACTCTAAGTTTTGAAAGAGAAAAGCCGTAGTCAAATTAAAAAAAATAGGGGACGAATGTCACAACATAGGTGGCGGCTAGATCAGCATATGATGAAGTTGCATTGAGATTCTGAGGTAGTAGAGCAAAACAGAATTTCTTAGAAAATCACAAAGTAGTCACTGTCTTTTAAAACTCCTCCGGATTTGACTATTTGGAATACTCTCGGTTGCTTTAAAGCTCCAATGACTCCCAACAACAGCAAGACCATTCAAATTTGTTGCAATAATGGTTCTACAATTCACAAATAGCAACACTTCAAGCTTCTTCTTTCTTATTATCATTGTCAGCCATGCCGTCTTTATCTCCTTTTTCTTCAGCAATTGCATTTTTCCCTCGGCTTCGTTTCCCTTGTTTTTGGGTCAACGAGCAGGTTACTTTCGACCACCAAGAAACTAGTATCAGGGCATCACATATTTTGATAATAATATGACTTTTTTCTGAATACAATTAAATTAAATAAACAACATCTCAAATAAATTGTGGAGTTATTGAATTGGCATGATATATAGTAATGTTTGATAAATTATTGAGTCAATATGATAGTGTAGATGTATCTCAAATCTCTCCCTAGTTTTTAAGGATGGCATTGAGAAGGAAAGCGAGAATGTTTTGTAGAGAATAGGAAAGGGCCCCATAATTAAGATTTTAATGAGACATGAAACCTCATATTTTGACGAAATGTTGATGATAACTAGTGGTATACATTTATACCTACACCAAGAAAAAGGTACAATGTTTTTCTTTTGCAAATTTCACCCTGTTTAATTAGGAACTAGAAATACATAATTTTCATCATTAAACCACAAATACAAGATAATCTGTAATTTTTGCCAGATATTTCTTTTCTATTTTTACTCGTATAATAATCTGCACTATGTGTTAGTAGTAGTAGTAGTAGACCACAAATACAAGATAATCTGTAATTTTTGCCAGATATTTCTTTTCTGTTTTTACTCATAAAATCTGCACTATGTGTTAGGATAGTAGTAGTAGTTTTTACTCATATAATAATCTGCACTGTAATTTTTGCCAGATATTTACTTTCTGTTTTTACTCGTATAATAATCTGCACTATGTGTTAGGATAGTAGTAGTAGTAGACCACAAATACAAGATAATCTGTAATTTTTGCCAGATATTTCTTTTCTGTTTTTACTCGTATAATAATCTGCACTGTAATTTTTGCCAGATATTTCTTTTCTGTTTTTACTAGTATAATAATCTGCACATATAGTAGCTCGTATAATAATCTGAACTGTAATTTTTGCCAGATATTTCTTTTCTATTTTTACTTGTATAATAATCTGCACTATGTGTTAGGATGATAGTAGTAGTAGTAGTAGTAGTAGTAGTAGTCAGATATTCTGTTTTTACTCGTATAATAATCTGCACTATGTGTTAAGGTCAGATATTCTGTTTTTACTCGTATAATAATCTGCACTATGTGTTAAGATGGTGGTGGTGGTCGTAGTAGTAGTAGTAGTAGTAGTAGTAGTAGTAGTAGTAGTAGTAGTAGTAGTAGTAGTAGTAGTAGTAGTAGTAGTAGTAGTAGTAGTAGTAGTAGTAGTAGTAGTAGTAGTAGTAGTAGTAGTAGTAGTAGTAGTAGTAGTAGTAGTAGTAGTAGTAGTAGTAGTAGTAGTAGTAGTAGTAGTAGTAGTAGTAGTAGTAGTAGTAGTAGTAGTAGTAGTAGTAGTAGTAGTTGGTGGTGGTGGTGGTGGTGGTGGAGGTGGTCGTGGTCGTGGTCGTGGTTGTAGTAATGGTAGTAGTAGTAGTGGTAGTAGTAGTGGTGGTGGTAGTGGTGGTAGTGGTGGTAGTAGTCTGCAGTATATGTTAGGATGGTAGTAGTAGTAGTAGTGGTAGTATAGTGGTAGTGGTGGTGGTGGTGGTGGTAATAGTGGTAGTGGTAGTGGTAGTAGTAATAGTAGTAGTAGTAGTAGTAGTAGTAGTAGTAGTTGGTGGTGGTGGTGGTGGAGGTGGTTGTGGTCGTGGTGGTGGTTGTAGTAATGGTAGTAGTAGTAGTGGTAGTAGTAGTGGTGGTGGTAGTGGTGGTAGTAGTCTGCAGTATATGTTAGGATGGTAGTAGTAGTAGTAGTGGTAGTATAGTGGTAGTGGTGGTGGTGGTGGTGGTAATAGTGGTAGTGGTAGTGGTGGTAGTAATAGTAGTAGTAGTTGGTGGTGGTAGTGGTGGTAGTAGTAGTAGTGGTCGTAGTAGTGGTAGTAGTGGTAGTAGTCTGCAGTATGTGTTAGGATGATAGTAGTAGTAGTAGTGGTAGTATAATGGTAGTGGTGGTAGTAGTGGTGGTGGTGGTAGTAATGGTAGTGGTAGTAGTAGTTGTAGTAGTAGTAGTTGGTGGTGGTAGTGGTGGTAGTAGTGGTGGTGGTGGTGGTGGTGGTAATAGTAGTAGTGGTGGTGGTGGTAGTAGTAGTCGTAGTGGTAGTGGTGGTGGTGGTAGTAGTCGTAGTGGTAGTGGTAGTAGTGGTAGTGGTGGTGGTGGTGGTAGTGGTAGTGGTGGTAGTGGTGGTGGTGGTAGTGGTGGTGGTGGTGGTTGTGGTAGTCGTAGTGGTGGTGATGGTAGTGGTAGTAGTCATAGTAGTGGTAGTTGTTAGATATGGATAGTTTTTGATGATGTCAAATATAGATGTTAAATATGAGCAAAAAGTTTGTATGATATAATTATCTTCTACATTGACTAACTACTATATTTAATATTGCATATTTTGTAGATTAGTCATAAACCCGATTGTGGGTTGAAGTTATAATGCCTCATATGTGTAGAATGATCATCAAGAAAAAATCAAGAGACAAGGGATTGAAGAAAGAAGGCATTGCAAGAACTAATAGGAATATCAAGCAAAGATTGAAGAAAATTGAAGATATTCAAGAAGATATCTAGTTGGTTTATGAAGAACGATCATTAATTCAAGAAGATATCTAGTTGGGTTATGAAGAATGATCATCAAGTGGCAAAACAAGAAGAAATAGATTGAAGAAAGAAGAAGAAAGAGATTAAAGAAAGAAGAACTTGCAAGATCATATGAGAATATCAAGATTCAAGCTATTAGAAGTGATATCGGAGGTTTCTATAGTCAAATGAAAGTTGAAATTGGTCAATACGAAGCTAAAATGATGTATACAGAAGTTATGGTGCCTCCGGGGATGATTACTCAAGTAATTACTCGAGTAATAGGGCACTGCCTCATTTTGGAGGTGATTACTCGAGTAGCTACTCGAGTAATCTGCCGGGTTACTTGATGAATCACTCGAGGCGGCACTTGAAGTAATGGGCACTCTGTTTTCACGCGGTAGAACAGAAGTTCGGTATTTTGATGATATCTCTCCAACCACATGTCAGATTGAACTGAAACCGGTGGCATATGAAACTAGACTTCCAACACGAACACACCAAGATCACATTCAAAGGAGTTCAGATGAGAGAGATATAAGCTTCGAAAGTTGACACATGAATCAGCGTCATATTCCAGGATAGCTTTGGTAGTTTGGATATAACTTCCAAACTACACATTAGATTGCAGCGAAACCAGTGCCATATCAAAGTAGACTCAAAGAGCTTTCCATGGATATATAATCTGTCACATTTGAAGCTATATCCTAAGATCTATGACTTCTGGAAGTTGCTGCTCGTGATGGCTCGTGAGTTCAGAGATGTTCTAAGAATAGTAGATAATCTTTGGATCATAACTTTCAGTACACAACGTATTTGAAGCTGATTCTTGTTTCATTGGAATGTAGAAAATTAGGGCTTTCCGATGATATATAATTTGCCATGTTTCTAGTCAAAATCAAGAATTCACTTGAAGGCACCACTCGAGTAACTAGTTGATAACAAAACACTTTACTCGAGTGAGTATTCGAGTAACCAGGTAAAAGACTTCCAGTTGCTCTTGGCCTGCCAATGTTACTCGAGTAACCATGTAGATCACTTCCAGTTGCTCTTGGCCTGCCAACATTACTCGAGTAGGTACTCGAGTAATCAGATAGAGAACTTCAAGTCACTACCCGAGTATGCAGAGTTATTTAGAAGAGAACTTCAAGTCACTACCCGAGTATGCAGACTTATTTAGAAGAGAACTTCAAGTCACTACCCGAGTATGCAGAGTTATTTAGAAGAGAACTTCAAATCACTACCCGAGTAAGCTATGCAAAAAATGGAAGGCCACTCGAGTAGCCACTCGAGTAACCTGTGAAGAAACTTGATGTCCACTCGAGTGAGCACTCGAGTAATGCTTCCCAAGAAAACAAAACAACATCCCGAAGATTCTGGAAATCAATGAAATGATCATATAACTCATTCTTATTGCTTCTAATCACTCTAACACTTCATTGTATTAGTGTTTAATGCATTTCTCCAAGAATACAATGAAGATATGATGTGAAGAGTCAAAAGGTGAATTTACGGAAGCGGAGCGTCAACGCTATAATGGCTAGTTTTCAAATTGAAGAAGCCACACTCCAACGGATATATTGAAATGCTCAAACGGTCATCAACCTTCATCAACTATAAATAGAAGAGCATTCAGAGTTTAGAACAACCAACGAGAACACTACAACGAGAAACATGTAAATATCATGAATCATCTACTCCAACCCAACTACTCTCTGTTCTTATCCATTTTCTATATCATGTATATTTGAGAGAGAGATTATTTTCATTGTGCTTCAGTATTCATCTATTCATTTTTGAGAGAGAAGATTGACTGTAATCTTTCATCATCAAAGTTGTATCCTTACGGGGTGTGTAAGGAGAGTAACTCGGTTGTAACCTTACGGTGTGTAAGGGGGAGTAACTCGGTGAGAGATTTGTAAACGGCTTCGCAAGTGCCTAGCTAAACTTATGGGTTGTAAAGGCTTTTCTTGTGCCTGGATTAAACAAGATAGTGGATTCGAAAATCTCAGGAAGAGCCTGGGGACTGGACGTAGGCCATCGCAGATTGGACCGAACCAGAATAAATCACAGTTTGCACACTCTCTTCCTTAAACTCTTATATTTCCAGCATATATAAACTGTTGATTTATGATTCATTACTTTCATATTTATTGCTTCCTCTAAGATTCAGAAAGATTTTCAAAGTTCTTAAGATTATTATCTTACACCCAATTCACCCCCCTCTTGGGTGTCAGCCAGTTCTAACAGTAGTGGTGGTAGTGGTCGTAGTAGTAGTAGTAGTGATAGTGGTGGTAGTGGTGGTAGTGGTCGTGGTAGTAGTGGTAGTGGTGGTAGTGGTCGTGGTAGTGGTGGTAGTGGTGGTAGTGGTAGTAGTGGTAGTGGTGGTAGTGGTAGTAGACCACAAATACAAGATAATCTGTAATTTTTGCCAGATATTTCTTTTAGTAGTAGTAGACCACAAATACAAGATAATCTGTAATTTTTGCCAGATATTTCTTTTCTGTTTTTACTCGTATAATAATCTGCACTATATGTTAGGATAGTAGTAGTAGTAGTAGTAGTAGTAGTAGTAGTAGTAGTAGTAGTAGTAGTAGTAGTAGTAGTAGTAGTAGTAGTAGTAGTAGTAGTAGTAGTAGTACTACTACTACTACTACTACTACTACTACTACTACTACGATAGATACTATCTACACTATGTGTTAGGATCGGTAGGCACAGTGGAAGAATTTTAAAAATTTTCACCGATCCTGATCGAGGATTTATCAACGGCTTTTAAACCAAGTTGGAAGGATGATTCAGAGTTTTCACGATCTCTAGGAGCCAACACGTCTTATCTACACTATATGATAGGATCGGTAGGCACAGCGGAAGAATTTTAAAAATTTTCACCGATCCTAATCGAGGATTTATCAACGACGTTTAAACCAAGTTGGAAGGATTCATACCTTTGATGATTCAGAGTTTTCACGATCTCTAGGAGCCAACACGTCAGGTCCGCTCCCTCTACCGGTATCCACATGAATGCTCTCCAATCGAGACTACGTGCTAGCGCCTCTAATGTCTCCTAGGGTTTCACTTGCGGCTCTCAATTCTCATGTGCATGTGAATATATCTGCTCTATCAAGTTTATAACCTATGAGGGCTATTTTCAAATTTCAAAATTAATCATCATTAATTTCAAAATTAATTAACAATTAATTATCTTGATGAGCTAATTAAATAAATTCAGTTTAAATTAAATCTGTCCAACAGTTTTAATTTAACCTATTTATTTAATCCAAATAAAGAGCCATGAGATTTAATTTATCTTCATAAATTAAATCTGAGATACTATATCTCTATTATGTTAGTTATTAAATTTAATATATCTTAATAAATTAAATTTAAAACTAACACAATATAATAATATCAAATAATATATATATACATATATATATATATATAAGATATATATTTCGAAAATATATATATCTATATAATATTATTAAATATAATAATATCATATAATATATATACACACACATATATATATAAGATATATATTTCAAAAATATATATATATATCTATATAATATTATTAATGAATTTTATATTATATATATATATATATAAATATAAAATCCATCCACCCTAAATTAAACATTCTCTCGTGTTAGGCCATTCTTGTGTGCGACCCTGTAGGCCCATATGAAGTTGGTAGTGGGCCAATAACTATACTAACCCAAAAGTCGCAAGCGGCCTCTAGCAAGACATTACGACTACCCAATTCATATGAGGATTGTTATCACGATGCAACCTGTCATACAACTATGTCACGTCCCTTTTGTCACACGATATATCGATCAAGGATAAGGCATGGATAATGTTATCCTCTTGTTCCTGACCATTACTTTATCGATTCCTGAGTAGCCTGATAACAGAGATAGAAACTCCTTTCATCATAGTATGGCTATACATTTCTCAGACTCACTCATCGAGGGGCCCAGTAATATCTCTCTACTAATGTGAGGGACAAATTCCATCTTGATCATTCATATTCCTCTGCATGAAAAACCACTAAGCCCGATCGTAGCCTTTATCATCACCCGGTCAAAAGTGACTTTTGACTAGTTCAAAGCTTAGTAACTCTCATGTAGGAATCCATGATGACCTCAGGTCTAAGGGCATTGTGACGTGGTTATACATGAGAAAAGCTTATGACTTGATCCATGTAGCTTTCTCATAGTGGGTCGGTCCAGCACCTTGTACTCTTACAAGTGCTTAAGACTTTGATTTGTATCTCCATATCTTATCAAAGTCATACTGGTCTTGTTTCATCTCTGCTCCCGTATAGATGACCGACTAGGGACATTTTAGGACAATCTTTATGAATTATCCAAGGATACAATTATCACAGTTAACATGCAAATACTATGATAACAGAATGGAGAAATTTCATTAAAATAATAATGTTCAAAGTACAATGATTAGCCCTTAGGGCACAATTTCCAACACTATGTTTATTTTTTTTCGATACATAGGAATGAGAAAACTAAACATGCAGATACTATCTGCACTATGTTTAATTTTTTTCAATACATAGGAATGAGAAAACTAAACATGCAAATATGGAAAGGAAAGAAAAAAAACAAAGCCTAATGTTCGGTCCCTGCCTCAGCAGGCAAGCCAACATCAATCCGACAAGTACACGGGTGAAAGCCTCGCGACGCGTTAAGGGCCCTCTTGGCAAGGTGGTATGCTTCCAGATTCAGATCACACGGGACATGCCTCACCTCCACTTCCCAGGAACGACCTAGCATGTTTTGAATCTCTATAACCTCATATCGGTACCGATGCCCCTCACTACATCCATCCTTAATGCACGTACACTCCTATAGACAATCACTCAGTAAGAGCAAAGTTCGAATCCCAAGATCCCAAGCTCTCTTCAAGCCCATCAGACATGCCCATAACTCTGCCATAAGAGCATCTCCATCTGCAAGCCATATAAGAAATGCTTCCCAGAAATTCCCTGTGTTATCATATAATACCCCTCCATATCATGTTGCACGTGTGGCTCTACTGAACGCGCCATCTACAAACAGCTTCGCCCAACCTGGCGATGATGGTATCTGTGGGACCCTTGGTAAAGCATGCTCCTTCATAGAATTCAACTGATTGAGAGAATCAACTTTATGTTTACAAGTCCTTAGGATAGTACAGACTCAGATGCCTAGATTCTGAGTTTGAGGAATAATACCCTAAAAATCCCTTTCATTCCGGCCTTTCCACAACAACCAGCAAGTAACTATGAAAAAATCAGCCCAAGCTTCATCTTCAACCTTCCCCACGTTCTCGAGCAGGTTAAGTTTGCACCAATCCTATAAACTCATGTCGAAGAACTTCTCTTTGTATCTTGGAAAAGTACTGGAGAGCCAAAATTCCTTGACCTTCGGACAGTCTCGCAAGACATGTAGGGTATCCTCATACGGACCCCCACAGCCCAAACAACTGGCATCCGATCCCATGCCACGGTGCACTCTCGACACATTAGTCAATAAGCGATCATGTAGAACCAACCACAGACAAGTTTTACATCTTTGTGGAGTATGGAGCTTCCACACCTTGCGCCAAACTGGGTCTTCAGGGGTATCATCTGGACAGATAAGGCCATACCCAGATTTGATCGAGTACACTTCATTCGTTTCAGGCTTCCACCGAACCATGTCCGTGCTGCCACTTGTTTGAACCCATTCCAAACTCTTCTAAAGAGTATCCCAATTTCTTTTAATTCCATTCCATCAACGTTACCCTAGGTGAGATTTCTCAATAACTAGGATGATATCTGAACCACACTTATAGTTACTTCGCATGACTCGAGCCTACAGATCATCTTTCTTACTTATCAGTCCCCATCCAGCTTTCAAGAGAAGAGCTTGGTTTTGGGAGATCATATGGTGAAGCCCCAGTCCACCTCTTTTCTTTTCCTTACAGACCTCCCCCCATAACACCAAATACACCTTACTCTTCTCATTCATAGATCCTTAGAGGAGCCGCCGGGCTTTCTTCTCAACTTCCTCAAAAGTAGATATGGAAAGTAATGCAGTTTGCATTGGGTAAATAGGTAGGGCTGCCACCACAGATGACACCAACGTCTGTCTTCCAGCAAAGGAGATGTGGTTGGCCTTCTAATTACTCAGCCGAATTTTCACCTTATCCACTATATATTGATAGGTAGCCTTATTAACTCGCTTGTGCTGAAGAGGGACTCCCAAGTACTTACCAAGGTCCATGGTAGAAGTAAATACCAGTAACTCACTCAGTTGCCTAGATCGATTATGATTAACATTAGTTGAGTAGAAAATGTGCATTTTAGATTGACTCACCTTCTATCCTGACGCGTTACAAAACTTGACCAGGCAACGCTCTACTATCTCCACTTGGTCCACTATCGCTTCAGATAAAAGGATGAGATCATCCGCAAAAAATAAATGAGAAAATGGTGGACCATTCTTATTGAGCCAGATCAGTCTCCAGTTACCATTGTCAAAATCTTCCTAAATCAGATGAGCAAGCTTCTCAATACAAATAACAAATAAGTAAGGTGAGAGAGGGTTCCCCTGTCTAATACCCCTGGAAGGGAAAAATTCAGATGTCTGGCTACCCTCCAATAGGATTTGCATTTTGGGCAAGGAAATACAAGCTCTTATAAGATTGATGATGTGGGGGGGGGGGGAATTTCAACTTCTGCATACATGAGACGACAAAATCCCAACTTAGCTGGTCATGCGCCTTTTCCAAATCAACCTTAATTGCAATAAAGCCCTTCTTGCCCTTCATATTCTTCATAGTATGGATGATCTCTTGGGTTATGATAATATTATCAGAACTAACCCTCCCTAGAACAAAATTGCATTGATTGGGAGCTATAATTTCAGGAAGGAAGTTCTTAATTCTAAACGATAATATTTTGGTAAGAATTTTATAGACCACATTGCATAGGCTAATTGGTCTAAAATCCTTCAGGGTCTCTGGGTTATCCTATTTTGGAATAAGAACAATCAACGTCCCATTCACTTCCTTGATGCGTTTCGGATTTTCAAATAATTGTGACAAAAGTTCCATAACTGAATTACCTATCAATAGCCACTGGCTTTGAAAAAAATAGAGCATTGAGACCATCCGGGCCTAGAGATTTTAATGCCCCTATGGACGAAATAGCATGCTTAATCTCCTCGACACCCAAAGGTCTCCCCAGCAACTCAATATACCCACTATGGATCTTAGGGTAGGACAATTGGCATCCCGTCAAGTGAACAGCAGGGTCTTCCTCCGTGAACAAGGCTTGAAAGTACTGTATAGCAAGCTGTTTGATGTCTTTCATTTCATAGATCTAGTTTCCATTTCCATCCTTTATTGCTTCAATTTTTTTCCTCTTCCTTCTCCCATTTGCCTTCGCATGAAAGTACTTTGTATTTCGGTCTCCCATTAATGACCACTCGCACTTGGCTTTCTGGGCCCATAAAAGATTTTCTTGAAGCAAAATTTCTTCCAATTCCTCCCATAACTTCCTTTGGAGTTGCTCTTGCTCCGGCCAGTTACGACAATAATCGGACATCCTGGCTAAACCATCTAGGCGATTAAATAAATTTCTTTTCTACCTCCCTAGATGACCAAAAACGTCCACTTTCCACTTCTGAATGGCCCTAGTAAAATGCTCCACGTTCTCAAACCAGTTGCAATCCCTCCCCCAAGTAGCTTTCATGAAATTCTCAAAGTCATTATGGAGAACCCAAGAAGCAAGAAATCTAAAAGGTCCATTTGGGACCATTGGCCTCGGTGTTGTATCTTGTAATTTTAACAGGATGGGCCGATGATCCGACTTGTAAAATGGGAGATGCAGAAGTTTCGCATCCGGCAAACTAGACATGAAGAGATCATTTACCATTACTCTATCAATTCTACTCTCGCTGCTGCCCCGCTTCCACATGAAATAAGGGCCTCTACATTGCATATCAGACACCTCAACCTCCTCCACCCATCTACACAAGTCACTATCTGCATGACTACTCTGTTGTAAAGTTGACCTTCGATCATGTGTAAATAGGGTGCTATTAAAGTCCTCACCAATGCACCAAGCACCATTTATAGAACCACGCACACATTTCAAATCAGCCCATAAGGACCGTCTTAACGAAGGATTCGGACTTGCACAGATAACTGTGATATAACTGTGCCGAGTGTCATGAGTAACCCGAAGGTGGATGAATTGATCCTAGGACTCGAGAACTTCCAAGTTCACTTCCTCCTCATTCCACAGCACCCACAACCCACTACTAAAACCTCTGGCATCCACAACCTGACAGTGGTTGAAACTTAACGACGCAGCACTCTTTCTTGCCCTCACACCATGCGATCGGGTTTCCAAAATAGCCAACATATTTACATTGTGACGTTTAACTAGTTCTCCCACCAGCTGTGTGAAAGATTTATAGCCGGTGCCTCTTGTATTCCAGAAGAGACAAATCATTGGTCACTTTGGTCAGTTGGGAGGGCTGTAGAACCTGGAGAGACATCAGTAAGCATCTGACAAACATCTTGTTATTCCAAGGGAGCATCGCTCGGAGTGTTCCGGCCTACATCAATAATAACATCATCTTCATCTTGCTATGTATTAGCCTTTTCCCCATGAGAACATGAGCCCAGATGTTCCAGAACATCATCCATAGCGCCAGGATCCTGCTCTAAGATAGTAAACGGGTTGGCACAAGAGGATTAGTTACTTGGACCAAACTCACCTGTTTAACCAGCCGCCTAGGGATAGGTTGGTGGACTCGATTTTCCTTACCCATAGATCTGGAAGGGCCCAGTGAACTCTTCTTATGTGATACTCTAACCCACTTCAAATTATTCCCTACTTCTTTACTAAACTTGCGGCCTTCACGTTCCCACTCTCTCTTACTGCCAAGTGGGGTCTTCCCCCCATGCGTTGACTTTTCACTTCTTCCTTCCGCAACCCCTTGATGACGTGCTGTTGTGTTACTCTCCCTTTCTCCATTAAATTTAGATTTGGAGATATTCCCTTTATGATTCTGAGGGTTACCCACCAAATCCCCCTGACTTCGATCACGTGATTCCCGTCCTTCCATACTGGGATAGTTTCCCATTTTTGGCTTCTTAGACCTCGCCGCAAATTGCGAACTTACTCCTTTGTTCTCGGAGGAAAATCCGTGCCTCCATGATTGCCTCTTCACTAACATCTGCGGACCGAACAGATTCTCCGGCAACTGAGATGTTACCGTTACCGGAGAATATTTTACCTCCTCCGATCTCACCTCCCTTGCTCTCTTATGGGTGTCTAACTCTAGGGACTACCTCACCGTCGAAGAAGAATTACCTTTTGAAGTCGAACTCAAGGACTTTCCCCCTTCTTGATTAGTTGGCGGCTCAGCCTCTGCACTCTCCTGTTCTAGCCTAGGACAGCAGTCTCTGTGATGGCCAAACACACCACAATGAAAACAAACAAGGTGCAAACCTTTATATTGTAAAACGAGGGTCCTTCCAAACAGTTCAATCATAGGTAGCAGCTGAAGTTTCAAATCCAACTCGACACATACGCGAGCAAAATGGCTACGAGACCCCATTGAGGTTGCCAAATCCACTTTGAGCGTTCTACCAATCATAGCTCCCATTCTCCAAGGGGATTCGTAGTTGTAGAATTCTATAGGTACATACCGTATCCTGACCCATGCTGCAATCTTGCGTTGGGAGTCCGCCATCCAAGGGTTGAAATTAGGTCACCACCATTGCACCAAAACATAGTGGTCAGCCACCATCCAAGGACCTTCTAACAACATATACTCCAAATCCTCTTGTGTATCAAAAGAAGCAATGAAATAGCCATTTTCTAAGTCCAGCAGTTTGAACAGTGATGCAGTCTTCCAAAGTTTCTCCAACCTTGGGCGAAGTATATAAATTGATATCTTCATCCCCAATAGCTTAATGATTATTGATTTCCTCTGTGGGGCACACCAAGCTTCATATTCCTCTCTCGTCACCTTCATTGAGGGGCACAGATTCATACGTCGGCCCTCATTATAATCTGCATCAGGGGTGCTATCTTCCGTAACAGGTTTAGAAAAGAAACCATCCAGACCATCGATATATTCTTTCCAAGCATTTTCCATAGCATTGGTCCCTTGGTCTGTCGCTTGTTTGCAAAGATTCTCTAGGTTTAACTATTTATCCCGATAGGATCCAGAATCATGATCGCCACCGAGTTCATGAACCCCATTAGTTCCCTCCTCATCGCCTACCCTGCCCTTCTTCCTTGTCCTAGCCCTCAAGTCCGCCTCCTCCGCTGGGTTCCGCCCTTTCGCTCCCTCACACTCCATCCTTATAACTTTAAGACTACTTAATGATGATTACAGAGAACTAATTCTTAAGCAAGTACTCTAGCTCCATGTTATCTGCACTATGTTTATATGTGTGTATATATACACAAAACATGTAGCTACATGAGGCAACCAAAATATCCCAAGTCTTAACAAAGTTATTATACAAATCACCAACATTTAAACCACATATTATCTTAACTCCTTTAGCTCCAACTTTCTTTAGGCTTCACCAACAACAATGCTCTTGCCCTTAGAAGTACTTACTCTTGAAGTATGTCATGTAATAAAGGGGTGAGTTTGGGGAAATCTCAGTAGCATAACATTATCTCAATATATAATGCGTAATAGTAATTAACTATACATGTAAATAGCCAAGTAAGAACAACACCTTACAAAACATATACACATGGCCATGGCACAACTCATGCAAGGATATTACATGTTCAAAGGCATTCATGACAAATAGACATGCAATCAACCAAGCACAAACTATATAAGAGTAAGTTTTACTACCTTTTGAAGCTTTCTTCCAAACTTACTTCCTCTTGCTTGTGTTTCCTTTGCTTATCCCTTTGCTTGATAGCAAAGTTGGATCCTATTAACACTACAAAAAAACATCAAATTAGAGATGGAATTAATTCCCTCACTAACAAGTTTAGTGACGAAAATTAGCGACAAAACCAGCTTAATGTCGGAATTAGAGACAGAATTTGTTCCGTCTGTAAAAAGATCGTTTCTAATTAATTAGTGACAAAATTTTAAATTCCATCACTAATTCCGTCTGTAATTAGCAACGGAAAATTCCGTTTGTGATTAGTGACGGAAAATTCCGTCTCTAATTAGTGACGAAATTTTCCGCCCCTAATTAATGACGGAATTTCTGTCCATCCGTCGTAAAATATTTTTTTTATATAATTTAAATTGCCACGTGTCCTCAGAACGAGCCTCCACATGTACCCACCACCGGCTATATGTCCCCGCTAGCCACCACCACCTTGCCTCCTGCTGCCACGTGTCTCGGTCAACCGCCACGTGTCACCCTCCATCGCACGCCATGTGTCACCCTCCATCATGTGCCACGTGTCCAAGTCACAAATTGGTTGCATTTTGTGACCAAATTGGGATTCGAGGCCTTGACCTCTCACGTGTGTGCCAGTACCTTTACCAGTTAAGCTAAGGAGAACTTGTGTAATTTAAAAGCAAAATCATATATATATATATATATATATTTTTTCTTTGCAAACAAAAATAGAGGTACAAAATTTAATATATTATTCAATATTTCAATTTAGTTTTCTTATTTTATTTTATGTGAATATTCTACCAAAATTTTTATTATTAATATCTTTCTTAAATTAATTAATTAATTTTTTTTTGTATTTATAAAATTTGTATATAATATATTATTAAAAATTCAAATATATTATATTATAATTTCAATTTTAAAAATAAATATAAATTAATAATTTTATTTATTTATTTTAATATTTATATTATAAATTTATAATAATTTAAAATTTAAATTATTTAAAAAATTTATAATTAAAAAATCTATTTATTGAAAAAGTTAATTATTAGTAACAGAAATTAGAGACGGATTAGCAATGGAAATTAGTGACAGAAAATTTTCATTGCTAATTCTGTCACAAAATATTTTTGACAGAAATTAATGACAGATTAGGGATGGAAATTAGTGACAGAATTTTCCATCACTAATTTCCGTCGCTAATTTTTAATGATGGAATTAGAGATGAAATTTAGCGACAGAATGTGATTTCGTCGCAAATTAGTGACAGAAAAATTCCATCATTAAATTGCATCACTAATTTTAGTGACAGAATTTGTAAGGGATTAGTGACGGACCTAAATTCCGTCACCAATTTTCATATTTTTTGTGTAGTGTAAACATTGTATCCATGTAAGGGGCAAAAAAATGGACAAATTTTGGGATACTTACTTTGTAGAATTAATCTCTCCCTATGACCCCAAACTATAACTATTTCAATTAACAATTTAACTTTGCTATAAATATTCATTTCTAATGCCAATAGGTCTAAACTTGTGCTTACGCCTATTGTGCAACCATCTTAAAACATATTAGTCCCTCCGATCCTAATTATAGGACATATTTACCTAACTTTGGAGAAATTAAGGATAGTGGTTAAATTAGTTAATCATATTTATTTTTCTAAAATACCCTTATTTAAAATTTAAAATGACATCTAATTATGTTGATTTTCTATTTTTTCTTGTACCTCTCCTGCCTCACACACGACTTTTCCAAGCTCTCATACAATCCAGTGTCGTCAATCTCCCTCAACAACTTTTGATCTACTCTTAGTAAATTATTAATGTGTTGAATTATTATTCAGAAAGTATCAATATGGGGTATTTTGGGAAGAAATTGATAAAAATTAGAACTTTATCTTATAATTAGGACTAAGATCAAATCTTAAATGTTGTCCTATAATTAGGACCGGAGGGAGTATATGTCTTTTGCCCTTGTGATTAAAGCACTAAGGTTAATTAAATTGACCCCTCAAACTTGTCCTAATTAATTCCTCAAATCACATTTGATCCAAAACTGGAAAATTTTAGATTTATCATAATCCACCACAATTCTTTAGACAACTTTGAAAATTCATATCTTAGGCTAGAAAATCCCAAATGAGGTGGTTCAAGTTTCTATGTGAAGCTTTTGAAGTCCTCTATATAAGAAAAATAGTATCTAGCATCAATTCATGGTCCTATGCTCCCAAAATTCACAACCAATCTAAGCCTATAAAGAAAATCAGAGTTTTCCCATATTTTATACCCAAACTCTAAAAATTCATAACTTATGATTTGCACATCCAATTCCTAAGTTCTAATACTCAATTGAAAGCTCTAAATATGTATTTTAAGGGAAAAATAATCTCACGGCCAAATTACCAAATTAACCTCTTGACATTTGCTTTTCTCCCACTATCATAATCCTAAAACCTGGAATGTTCCTTGTTTCCTGACCAAACTTCCAAAAATCACAACTTTTTTTTCTATATATCCAATTGACAAGTTATAGGTGATGAACCGATGTCGTGTGAGTCCTTAAAATAAAACTAGGTTTGAAAATGTAGCGTAGTAGCTCAATCTAGGTCGTTTTTGTGAGGAGATTAATTTCCAAGTTTCTAAATAGTAAAGTGATAAATACCTTAAAGTTGTGAGAAATCATTTTGAGAAATTGCATTTTTAAACAAATGAAGTAATCTAAGCTAAAACAATATTTTTGTATTTTTTAGTTTTTAAAACAAAGAAGCAAACGGAATTGAAATGAACACTAATAACAAGATAAATTCAATTAACTAGTATAATGATAAAATGGGATTCCCTTGAGTTGAGGTTTTAGTCTTTCTTGCTTGCTAATGATTTGAATTCCATAATGAGCTAAGAGAATGGAACTAAGCTACCACTAGCTCCATACTTGCAATAATCAATTAATTCATTCTACTGAAGCAATTAAATGAATACCACCAATTAATTGTGACTCAAGGAGATGAATAATTAACTTCTAATTCTAAATTGTAATTACCACTACAACAATTTAAAATATTCAGTTTAATCATTTAAATCCACTTAACCAAGTTGGAATAAACAATTCAACCTACTTTTAATATGAATAATGCAAAGCTTAATTAATCAACTCCTAGCTCAATCACCAAGTTTATTCACTTGGCATAGAACAATCTAGATCACAATTACATACTTTCCCAAGCTACATGATCATGAACTAGAAAGAGAGCTTAAATGAATTTCATTGAAGTTTAGAAGCTCAAACTATTACCTAACTCAAGGAAATCACCAACACTTTAACTATTCATGGAAGAGGAGGAAGATGAAGCTTGATGGAAGGAGAAATTAGCCATGCGAATCAAAAACCGAATAGCTCCTCTCTTTTCTTCGCAGCAATTCCCTTCTCCAAGTGGCGGCTCTCCTCCTCTTTTTCTATTCGGCTGCTTCCCCTTTTCACACACACATCGCCTCCTCATGCTATTCGGTGCTTTTCTTTTCATTCCTCCCTTTCACACTCTGTGTTAGTCTTCTCTCCTCTTCATTTTGCAGCCACCACACACACTCTGTTATTCAATTCGGTGCTCGCCCCCTTTTCAAACCAGCCGCAACACACTTTTCATTTGTGCTTCACCTCTTTTATACAGCCGCCAAACCCTTATATCTCTCAATTGTCTGCTCCTTTCTATTAATTTGGTCCAGTAGCTTCTTAGGTCCAGCCCTCTTTTTCTCCAATCATTCCCATTTGGTCCAATAGCCTCCATATATAGAGGAAGATTATCTTTTAATAAGAAATAGAAAATGACATAAAATACAAGCACGCAATATACAAGATACGCATGCACGTACATGCATGTGCGTCCATGTGTGGATGCACAAACACATAGATACCAACAGACGCATAAGTATTTGTTGAATAATTGTGATATTAATGGATCTCAAGTTAAAATCATCCATATATGGCATCATACTCTTAATGGATGATTGCAATAATATTTTAAATAGATTGATGTAGAAATAAATATACCCCAAAAATTACAGAGTCATGTTATTTTTCATGTTCATCTACATTTATTTGGCTATTGTTTAAATCTAATTGCGTAAGATTATAGCATAATTGATTTTTCAGACTCACTATTATTATGAGCTTTGCCTTTGGTTCTACCACACTTCTGGGGTTGCCCACAAACCAGCACGTAACCAACGTATCTCTTCCTATTGAGCTTTCAGTAACTTCAAAGTGTCTTCTCAGGGACAAATCATCTTCAACTACAATTCCGACACACACACTCACATCACTTCACTCTAAAATCAACCATAAAACAATGTGACAGAAGCAGAATCTTGAATTGGCATTTGTGCATTTACAAATATGTTTAATGAGTAAGTCATAATTTTCATTATAGTGGCGGATGAGTAAGTCTTATTTACAAATATGTTTATTTTTGGCGTGAAGCGCAGCTGCTAGAGCTTACGATGAAGTTGCATTGAGATTCCAAGGAAAGAGAGCAAAACTGAATTTCCTAGAAAATGACAGAACAGTGCCTGCTATTCAAGACTTCCCGGCCATTCGCTTGCCGTGTTGGATTCCTTGGTGACTCTCTTCCAACAAGAAGCACCAGATCTCCCTCCTACACCTTCTCCCTTGCAAATATGATCAAGCATTATTGGGTATACTCTTAGTCGCTTCAAAGGTCTAATGACTTTCAACCACATAACATTATCAACAGTAACAATAACATTCGAATTTGTTGCAACAATATGATGGCTCTACAATATAATTCACAGACATGGTAATCATTTGAATTAGTTATTAATACAATTAAATAAAATAAACAGCATATCAAAGAATTGTAGAGTGAAATAACTGAATCAGCATGTGATAGAAATATTTGATGAATTATTGAGTCAATATGGTAATGTAGAAGGATCCCAAATCTGTCACTAATTTCTGAAGATGGTGTTAAGAAGAAAAGACAAATTTGGGTTGAGAAATAGGCAGGGGGATAAGCTTAAAAGCATTTTAATGAAATGTGAAGCCACATTTATACTTGTGTAAGGAAAAAGGTACACTGTTTTTCTTTTCCAAATTTCAGACTTTTAAGAAGTAGAAATCAATTATTTTCATCATTACATTATATAGATGTAAGATGAGCTATCATTTGTTGCCACATCTATTTTTACTACAATTGTCTAAAGTCTAAACCTAAACCTGATGACAAATAGTACTAATAATAAGCCACATCACAATATGCTTCAAATGTTTAGAACCAAGTTTGGCATGAAATTGAAAATCGAGGCATCATACATATATTTTGACATATTTTTTTTTTAATATATATTGCTCCTATTAGAGACGATCCTATATGAGAAATTATTGGGCATTACATGTGAGCAAATCCCCGAGCAAGAATTTGAACCATATTGGTTCACTAGATATGAGAGGCTAACCCCTTCCACTAGCTAGGCTCAAACCGTTGTTGGTTTATATTTGTTATATTTAAAATTGGGTAAAGGGATATAAGTACCTATAAACTTCTGGCCCATGAGCGTTTAGCATTATAAAGTGTCTAATGGTGCAAACTTCTGGCCCATGAGCGTTTAGCAATATTATAAAGTGTCTATGGTGCAAAAATAAGCGCAAAGTTATCAAAATCCCACGAAAGTCCCCAATATATTAAATCCGGAAAATGTTGGTTATCTCATATGAGTGAGCTCCACATTTGTTTCTCCCATGGGAGTGGGCCACTGAGATAATGAACGCTTGCCATTTTTAATAGCTTCACGATTCCCGCCAGTTTGAAAACTTCACTGACCGTTTTTTATAGGGATGGGAGTCCCCTCCCCTTCATAAAATCCATACAAAAATAGAGTAAGTCCTTTCCTTAGAACAAGAGAAAAAATAAGTTTTTTAGTGACATTCATCTCACTAGTACAAAGTTGTCTTTTTAGACCGCCACATTTAGACCGGTTATAACCGATAATGTTTAAAAAAGATGACCGGTGGCAGTTTTATAATTATAAAGAACCTTTAAGAGCGGTTCTTAAAAAGTTGAAAGGTGGCGCACATATTGTGGCCCTTCCTTAATGAAGTGCCACAGCTGCTTATTTATTTTTTATATATTTTAATTTTTTTTTACCAGTTGTGGCGCCTGGTAGCGTAGGTGCCACAGCTAGTGAGGCTAAGTGTGGCGCCTGCCAATACAGGCGCCACACATGAACAACTGGGACCACCTGTGGCGCCTGGCACGCCAGGCGCCACAATAAGTTATGGTCAGCTATGGCACCTGTCTGGCCAGGCGCCACACCTGACCCATTTTTTTAAAAAAAAAAATTTTATGCTCAGGTGTGGCGCCTGGCTAGCCAAGCACCACACATGACCAATTTTTTAATTTAAAAAAAAGACTCTTTTTTTAAATAAAAAAAAAATTTGGTCAGGTGTGGCGCTTGCCTGGTCAAGCGCCACACCTGACCCTTTTTTTTTAAAAAAAAAATGGATTCCCTATCTCTTCCCCACCAATCAGAACCCCCACCCCCTTATCCTTTTCTTTCCCGCCCTCACCCCCTATCTCTTTCCTTTTCCTGCCTCCACCCCCTCATTTCTTTCACTACCTTTAATTATTCCCTCTCTTACTTTCCCTTTCATCTGCGTGCACCCCATCCCTCCATTTTCATCTTCACATCTTAAAACTACACCCACACGAGCACACGTGTTTGTTTTTTTCCAACTGCCATCCCCACTCCTTTCCCTATTATTCCCTTTTCTTTTTATTGTCCTCAACTTTATTTGGTCCCCACTCCATTTGGTAGCTCAAATTTCTTCCTTACCTCACTCAAGATTGCATTACCAACGGCAATTACGTGGTCCCCCACTCCACTGCACTGATCAACTTGTAAGTTCAACTTGCGTTTTCTTTTTATTAATATTTTTTTCAGGTTGTTCTGTTTTTTTATGGCATGCTTGCGATGCTTTTTTTTCCCTGTTATGACACGCATGCATGTATATTTATATGTCATATATAGTCATCTTCTTCATACACCCTGAATAAAGAAAATGAGTGCCCCTTAAACGACATACTCCGTGAATAAAGTGTGCGCGCGCACAGAGCAATTGCCTCAATATAGTAAAACTAGGGTTAAGAGTGAAATATTAAAATGGGACCCAGCTGCTGGTAAAAATAAGGATAAGGGTTGAATTTAGGATGCGTATAGCTTTGACAAGATCCACGTGCTGAATAAAATATATACCCTGCCTCTCTATTTGATTTAAATTATAAATTTTTTTTTTTCATTTTAAAATCCTGCATAAACTTCCTATATAAAATGGCAACAGACATCTAGAGGCAAAGTAGCACCACGCATTGATTAACGGTAAAAGGGCCTGGGTTCTCACGTTTTAACTCGGTGATTGTTTGTTTTTCTATTTTGGTCTGTATTGGCAGTATACACACTGTAATAAGGAGCCTTTACCAAGAGTAAATCTTGTCCCTTCAATTCAAAAAAAAAAAGTGTATGTGTGGTACACGGTTTCTCTCTCTCTCTCTCTCTCTCTCTGTTAGATTTTTCTTTTTCTGTGGACCATCTCTAGTTTTGTTTCTTTGCTTTTTGCTCAACACCTATATATATATAATATACAAATGTGTGTGTTGTTTGTGTGTGTATACTATATATATATATATATTCCCATTACTATTTGTGTTGGCCGTAGTGATGAGACCAATGTGGTCTTATATGCCATACATTGATGCCAATTATTGATTGACCCTCTCGATAATTCTAATTTAATTAAGTTGATTCATTATTTTTCACCTTTTTATGTCTAGTGCCAATTAAATTATGATAGAACTTAGCTTGCCGAAATTAACTTTTAAACTTAGATAATCAAATTAACTTTTAATAATACTGCTATTCTTGATCATGGACAGCACATTGGGTTCCATAATTTGGCCTAAACTTTAGGCCCAAATCTGATTTTTGTGTCTGTGTAATAAAATTACTAATTTACCCCTGCTTTATCGGTACTGACTTGCCATATAAATTCTATAAATTAATCCTTAATACTTATAAGGATTTTCTTACTCAGTTAGTTTCTTCAAGCCATAAAATAGTATTCCTAAAATTTTCAAGTCAAATTATAACTTCTAACTATTTTTCCTCGAATTTTCAAAAAAACTTTTAATTCCCAAAAATTAACTTTAAAATTATTCAAGTCACTTTTGGGGAATTAAGCCTCTTCATAATATTTAGGATGTTACAACATATGGCCCAAAAGTACTCTTGAAAAGACTAAGAATTTAAAAATTCTTTAAATAGAACATAAGGTACTCACTATGCTGGAATAGGATTTCTTGAAAATTTGGAAATTCATAACAACTTCAATATATCTATAAAATTAGTGATTCAAAGCTCTAATTTTAGCTATTGGAAAGATATATGACATAAAAATAAGACCTAGGTTAACCACTATTCCATTCAATCCAAAAACTCTCAATTCTAAATTTGGTATAGTGGAATTTTCGCAGCGACACACACACATACAAATACATCATCAGCTCTCTCATTTCCCATTTCAACCCAAACATAGAAGAGAGAGAGAGAGAGGAGTCACCAGAAGAAAGAGAGAAAGGAGTAGCCGGAACCCACATGCAATCATAGATTCTCTCTTAGGATAGTCTTCTAAACCCTTTTCCAACTTCATTTTGGTTGATTTGTGATGTTCTTGAGGTTAAATCATTGTTGGAAGTTGGGTGTCTTTGGGAAATAAGTTCTGTCACTATGAAAGGTAGAGTTGAGCCATTGCATGTCGATTTTGAGGTTTGATTTTGGGTTCTTTTGTTCTACAATTAATTCACCAAAATAGAGTGTGCATTAAAGGTTTAAAGGTGTCAAATTTTTGGAGGTTTAAGCCATGATTTTGAGGTTGAATGTCCTCTTTTCCTTCTTATATTCCAAACTGAAAAACAAAGTGCCACATGCATGTGATTTCTAAAATAAAAGCTTTAGTTTGTAGGTGAGTTTGAATCGGTTTCTTTGAGTTTCAAAGGGTTAAATGTGTGTATTGAAAGATAAATCTAAAAAGAACTCATGTTAATAAGGAATATGTGGTCGAAATGAGGTTATATGGGAGAGTGTTAATTCTGGAGGATCAGTGGTATGTTTTGTTTCAAGTGAGGTTTTGATAGGGAAAACGAAATCCTTTGTCTATGAAATTTGGTAAGGAGTTAGTACACATTCTACAATTTAAAATGATTCATAGAACACATTAATTGGATGTCTATAATGAAAGATATGAATTTTGCAAGTTACACAGAAAAACTGGGAAAATTCTGTTTTCCAAATTTTAGGCAGTAAGCAATTATGCAAATTATACAGGGTTACTTTCATAATTTGTTATTGTGATTATTTTTTCTTTAAAATATACCTTAAAGATATTTAAATAGGCACTTGAATCATCTCATTTGTAGTTCCCTATATTAAGTTATGATTTTTCAAAATTCCTTAAAAAAATTAAAGGCAGAGTTTGGCTTAAGTCTGAAAATTACCACTTTTTATGACATAATAAGTAGTAATGGGTTTGAGAATTTTTGAATAAGTTTGAAGGGCTAGCTTATTGAATTGAATGTCTAAATTATAGAGGAAAGTAGACATTCAATATGTCTTAGAAGATACATAATAAGATAAGTATAAACGGTTATCAATGATAACTAACTATTTCAAATAAAATGATAAGACTTATTAGTGGTGTAAGGCTCTGCCTTATATGCCACTTATTATTGATATCAATCATTATAGCAATTGGGTAGTTCAGTAGGCACATAGGAATATAAAAAATATACTGATATTATTGAAACAATATTGCTTGATTATATTACAGGAGTTCCCCGCAGGGGATCGAATATAATAATTACAAATCTTAAAATAATAATAAGGTCTTCCGATAACCAATAGTCTTGTTTGATCAGCACCGGAACAATCAGTTGTCGGTAAGTACGCTTTTGCCCTAAGAACCACTACTTACTGCTGAAAATTATATACATTTATGGAAATAGTGAGATTCAAAGAATCTTAATAGTAACATACAATCAAACATATATGATGTGAAAATAGATATATTATGCACCATGTTATGTGAAATGATAGAATATTGTGTGCACACTGTCCAAGGCCAAACGACTGTTTGCAACTTTGGCTTAACTCTGTGCGTCCATTGGGTTCCAATTACCACAACCAAACTAATGTGCATATCCAAGACAAAGTGCTCATGTTACAAAAGATGGTATACACAAACATACAATAATCACATGGTGCATGGAAGAAAGAGTTACTACCTAGAATTGTCGTTTCCTGCTTTATATGTTTGTTCAATACCTTTAATCTGTTTCCTGCTTTATATGTTTGTTCAATACCTTTAATCCGACTTGAGCTATTGCAAATTCCTATAAAATTAGAGTTATATGTAACTGGTTATTACTTGAACTATTATTGCCTTTAATCATAATTTGTTGGTTATCTATCACAGTTTCAATAATTTCTACATAGTTCAACTCTGCGCAGTGCAGTTTCACTATTTTTTAGAAAACTGATAGATTTTCAGCCGACTTTGGAAAATCATAATTATTTTGAGAAAATTCCAAATTGACTGGTTCCAAAGCCTATGTAAAGCTATTCAAACGTAATTTTATGGAAAATGCCTAAGTTTGACCATTGTCATCACATTATTCCCAGAATTTCATCAAACCTCCCCTATTCCAGATGTCCTTCCAGAAACAGGGTTTAACTTTGAAAAATCATATCTTTTAATCTAGTCATCCAGAAATCATCTTCTACCCACCAAATTAAAGCTCTGCATCTCTACCTTAATGCTGTAAAGTTTCATATTTTTTGGAGTAGGTTTGACGAACAAAATTCAATCACAACAACACTGCCTCCAATGAAACATATCAAACAACATTTACCCTTAACTTCAATAAATTCCAAATTTGCACACTAATTTCCAAAAATCATGAACACATATATCTCCACACAATTTTCCCTCTAAATCTAATGGGATCATCAAAACCATGAAATTCCAACTCTAACCCATAGTTTCAAATCTAGCCAAAACATACCAAGGAAAAGGCAAAAACATGTTTTCATGCATTCAATCCATATAACTCCTTCTTTTCACTTGTAATTACATATTTAATCACTTAAACACCTTTTAAAAATGATTAGTGTGAACTTGGGCAACACCTCCACTTAGGGTTTGTGCATCCCAATCATGAAAACAAAACCAAAATAACCACAAATCAACAACAACACCTATATCCACCAACAACAAGCCTAAATCAACAAGGAATCAAGGTTTTGGTGATTATCTTTTAATTTCTTCTTTCGCTATCCAAAACCCATGGCTCTCTCTCTCTCTCTTCTTTTCCTCTTGATTTTGCCTTGCTACAAGTGAGATTCATGAAGGAATAGGGATTACAAGAGGTCCTATATAAATTGGAAGGCAAGAACACTTGAATTTTTACCAACTCACCTTGATTTTGCCTTCTTGAGCTCTCTTTTCTTTCTTTGTTCTTCAAGCTCTTTCTCTCTCTTTCTCTCTTGTGTTGGACAAAAGTGAAGGCTAATGAAGAGGACAAGAAGCTTTTAAAATATCAAACTCTACCTCCTTGAAATATAATTTTTTATTGCCTTTCTTGCACATGTTGTTTGATCAAGTTTTATCCCCTTTTTTGTTAGAATTGGCAGGCACAGCGGAATAATTTTAAAAATTTTCACCGATCCTCATCGAGGATCTATCAATGGCATTTAAACCAAGTTTGAAGGATTCATACCTTTTATGATTCAGGCTTTTCACGATCATTAGGAGCCAACACGTCAGGTCCGCTCCCTCTACCGGTATCCACATGAATGCTCTCCAATCGAGACTGCATGCTAGCACCTCTAATGTCTCCTAGGGTTTCCCTTGCGGCTCTTAATTCTAATATATATCTCAGTATATCTGCTCTATCAAGTTTATAACATATAAGGGCTATTTTCAAATTTCAAAATTAATCATCATTAATTTCAAAATTAATTAACTATTAATTATCTTGATGAGCTAATTAAATAAATTCAGTTTAAATTAAATATGTCCAATAGTTTTAATTTAACCTATTTATTTAATCCAAATAAAGAGCCATTAGATTTAAGTTATCTTCATAAATTAAATCTGAGATACCATATCTCTATCATGTTAGTTATTAGATTTAATTTATCTTAATAAATTAAATTTAAAACTAATACAATATAATAATATCATATAATATATATATACATATATATATATATATAATATCAATTTCAAAAATACATATCTATATAATATTATTAACGAATTTTTTTATATTACATATATACATATATATATATATAAATATAAAATTCATCCACCCTAGTTAAACATTATCTCATGTTGGGCCATTCTTGTGTGGGACCCTGTAGGCCCATATGAAGTTGGCAGTGAGCCAATAACCATACTAACCCACAAGTCGCAAACGGCCTCTAGCAAGACATCACAACTACCCAATTCATATGAGGATCATTAACACGATGTAACCTGTCATACAACCATGTCACGTCCCTTTTCTCACACGATATATCGGTGAAGGATGAGGCATGGATAATGTCATCCTCTTATCCCTGACTATTACTTTCTCGATTTCTGAGTAGTTTGACAATAGAAATGGAAACTCCTTTCCATTGTAGTATGGCCATACATTTCTCATACTTACTCATCGAGGGGCCCAGTAATATCTCTCTACTAATGGCAGGGACAAATTCCATCTTGATCATTCATATTCCTCTGCATGAAAAACCACCAAGCCCGATTGTAGCCTTTATCATCACCCGGTCAAAGGTGACTTTTGACTAGTTCAAAGCTTAGCAACTCTCATGTAGGAATCCATGATAACCTCAAGTCAAAGGGCATTGTGACGTGGTTATACATGAGAAAAGCTTATGACTTGATCCATGTAGCTTTCTCATAGTGGGTCGGTCCAGCACCTTGTACTCTTACAAGTGCCTAAGACTTTGATTTGTATCTCCATATCTTATCAAATTTATACTGATGTTGTTTCATCTCTGCTCCCGCATAGATGACCAACCAGGGACATTTTAGGACAATATTTATGAATTATCCAAGGATACAATTATTACAATTAACACACAAATAATATGATAATAGAATAGAGAAATTTCATTAAATTAATAATGTTCAAAGTACAATGATTGGCCCTTTGGGCACAATTTCTAACATTTTCTCTCTCTCAAATTGATGTCCAAGGGCTGCAAAAAGAGACCCAAGAAGTCTCTTAATTTGACTTCACTTACCTCTTGAAATTATCATGTAAGAGCCCTTTAATTACCAACTTATTTTTGACTTTTCAAACCTTCACCTTTTTGCTTGGTTTAAATACTTCAACTTGGCATTTCGAATTCATTTATTAATTCCCTTTGCTTCTTGACCAAATGTGACGAAATGAAGGCCCTAAAATAATCAAATAGGCTTCCTCAGTTATTACAATTTACCTTCAATTGTTGACTTTTCAACTCAATGTTACTTGGCTACAATTCCTCCATATTTTAAACTTAATATGCATCAAGTATTTAAATTCTCTTCTTGCAACTCTATTTGGACGTCCCATATCTTGAAAATGGGAAAAATATTGGCTGTGGATTTAATTTAGTCAAATGACTATTTTGTCAATATATTTTTACTCATTTTTGTACCTTGCTGGAAATATGGCAGAATTTTCATCAAACTTTAAAAATTCATATCTAATTGTACAAATGTCCAATTGGTATAGTTCCAAAGGCAATATGACCCTTATTAAGTCTATTTTTAGAGAAAAATATATCCTTTAGTCAACTAAAAGCTCATAATTCCCAGAATTTTCATTTTTGGATGTTGTCATAAAAACTTGCCATTTTCACTAGGCTAGCTTCAAAAATACATAACTCTTTGTAGATAGTTCCAAATGACTTATATGACCTATCAAATTAAAGCTTAATAAGTCTACTTTTATTTTGAAAAATTTCACAGTCATTGAATATCATTTGATTATCCAAAAACACATGACAATTTCACTGCCATGCAGGAAAACACATCGGCAACAAATTATAACTTTATCAGTTGTTCCAATGATCTGAAATTCATAACCAGGGGCTAGCAATCCACTTGATTCATGCTTATTCTCAAGCCTTTAATCCCCAAATTCGGGATATTACAAGATGATCAAGAAGAACATAATTTTAATTATGTTAATAAGATTAGAATGAGCAATGACCCATCTCTATATGAATTTCAAAATTATAGGATTTGACATTTGCCTAAGCTTGAAGAGAAAACAAGCTGGAAAGGATTTTGGAGGTGGTAAATTAAAGGAAAGGGCAATAGGTAGTAATTCTTTCTCTCATGTATTATGCAATTGTTCTGCATGTTTGTTTGTACCATCGATTATATTCGTTTCATAAATATATGGGTGATTTGATTATTGGACTATGTGTCCTGACGCTGTAAGACCTGGTGCGCATTTGCATGATTATTAGACTCTGTGTTCTGAAGCTGTAAGTCCTATGTGGATTCACTATAATGAATGATGATTGTGCCGCATAGTGATTGAAGAGTTTGCTGAATACTTATTGGATGGTTTGTTTTGTATACTTCATGAACTTGAATATTTTATGATGGTCTATTGTTACTATTGAAATTCTCAGGAATCTCACCCCTTTCCTTAAAATGACATACAACAAAGGCAAGCAGCTCAAAGGGCAAAGGAGTTATTATTGTTGATAACTGAGAAGGTGGAGAAGCTGGAATAGCTTAATTTTGTTGGTTATCTATATAATCTTTTCTTTTATACATAGGACTTCTGGTTAGCCTCATATGGCTACAATTTTGTATATATTCATATATGAATATAGATATACATAGTGGAATAGTACACATAATAGTAGTATCAACTGCATAGTAGGGGTATCAATAGTAATACCATGCTTAATTATTGAAATGGTGATGGGCACTTGTATGATTCGAGCCATAAAACAATAGATTTATGTGACATCAGAAAAGAACTCTAATACTATCAAATCTAGTCTAAGGAATGATGAGTTTTAATGAAAAGTTTTAAGAACTGATAAATTCTTTTAGAAGGTTTTAAATTTTTCAGAAAAGCCCTTTCATTTTACAGGTTCAAACCTTGTGTAATGGTTAAGTTTTCCAACTATTTTTGAAAATATTTACTCCCCAGGTCCAAACTTGGCTTAGTGGTTCAAAATTATTATGTAGTAACTCATCTTTATTATGTAGTAACTCATCTTACTAGTATAAAGGTAAGGTGTTATATATGTGGTTCTTAAATGACTAAAAAACTCTGATAAGTGACCCTATAGAGTGAGGTGTTTTAGTTTTGGTATCAAAGTAGAGGTTCTGGTAATAAGCTAGAACACTCTGCTCGCGTGATAGAATCGTTTAGCTATAGCTCTGATAAGGTATGATAGAAAAGTTATTACTTGGCTCTTGATAGTTATTCTTTGCAAGAATGTTAAAAGTAAATTAGAAGAAAATGAATCCTTTAGTTAAAGGAAGACTTGGAGAGGAATTTGAGTTGCTTTGAATTAGTCGAGCCATATCCTTATTAGCAATGACAAAAGTAGTAGTAATAGCTCATGAGAAAGGTTGATTTAATTCCCTATACCTCGGCCCTGTTTACAAGAACATGTTAGAGATGGATTTTAGTTAATCCAATGCTTCCAAGGAATTCAAATAATAAGTTGTGTAAAGTCCCTTGAATTTAATTGGAAGTATTGCAAAGTTAAAAGAGATTTTTGAATGTAAATGTAGGAAAGTTGCAAAAGATTCAAAAATGATGATTATATTGATGCTTGAAAAGCTTATTTTTATATTTACAAAGTGTGAAAGACAAGCGTATACATGCTTGTATGTGCATATGAGAGTGATACTTGTTGAACTGAATCGTTAAGCCTAAAAACTAATTATGAATTGATGTTTGAGATTTTTGAATGTTAGGAAAGTGGCCTAAAGTATGAAGGTATGTTCAAGCATGTTGAATGCTTCATTATAATGGCCAAAAAACATGTTAGTTGCTGGAAAATTCTCGGAAAAAAGGGATGATGTCCTAAAACTCTGCAAGTGAAAGTGTTTGTTTTTAGTTACATGGCATGATCTAAGATGCTTTAATTGTGGAAAGATAGCTACCATGAAATTGAAACTACGAAGCTTTAAGCTAAGGGGAAAACCTTGCTTTTTCTTGATGATAAATCATCAAGTTTTAATGATGGCTAAAGATGATAATATATTAGCTAGGACATTACCCTAAAGCTGAAAATTTTTCCAGATTTAAAGGGGTAGCCGTGTGAGAAATTAGATTACTAAATCACGAGTGTCTCAGGTACTTGTAAGATTTGAAAGGTAGAACTTGAGGTAGAAAGGATAAATTAAAGCATCATTTAGGCAAAGCTAGTGAAGTAGCTAATTTCCTGTACAGAAAGTAATTTTGAGAGGACATTGTATTGGTTGAGAGCACATTCAACAATTGGAAGCATGTCAATCATGGGGAGTGCTATTTCAAATACAAAGCTGGTTTTTGTCTAACTGTGAATTTGCTTAAAATTCAAATACATAACTTTTGTTCTCTATCTTATTAAATAGCCATAAGCCATATACATTTTTTTTATTTTGAATTTTATATGGTTAGAAGGCAGAAACTTTTATTTTTTATCTTATTAAATGGCTAGAAGCCATATAGCCTTGATTTCCTAAATTATATGGCCAGAAGCTATACAATTTTTTTTTTATCTTATTAAAAGTCCAAAAGCCACAATTTTGTTTTTTAGATTAAATGGCTTGAAGCTATAATTTTGATTTTTTTAGATTAAATGGCTTGAAGACTCAAGGTTCAAACAATGGATTGCATGAAATAGATTTGTCATTTTGAAAGAGATTTTTATCTAGTCCTGAAAACTAATAGCTCGTGGAGATTCATGTCATGAAAAAGTAATAGAAATTCTCCAAATTTAGAATGTCTTCCTGTGCCATATGCCACCATATAGGCCAATGTTTGAATTAAGAAATAAAGGCAACAGTATTTTCCAATGAGTATTGGTCTCAATATGACAATAAGTCATTAAAACAAAATGATTACAAATTTATATGACAAAATTATTGTGGAGCCAAAAAGTTACTAGCCAAATAAATCACAAGCCCAGAAGGCTGCATGATGTTCGGTTATTATTAGTAGAAGTACTTCACTTTATCATGGTATTCATGTGTGTATTTAAATATTCATGAACAATTGAATATTTGAAAATAAATTAAAATCTCATATTAATAAAGGCTCCAAAAGAGCGATATTTCGATTTATTATCTAGAAGATAAAGTCTACAATTGCTGATATCTATTTAAGATCCAAAATTATTCATTGAAATTGATATATAAATGATATGACCTCGATAATTAGGAGTTTATCGATTAATGAATAATATTAATATTTGTAATTATACCATTGATATCTTTTAAACTAAATTAAATTATGAGTATTTATTTTTTACTAATTATGTTTTTCTTTCTTTTGTTATGTTATTTTTAATGAAGGATAACTTTCATTGACATCAATCTGAAAGATTCATGTCTTGTTGATACAATCACTCACACATACTCATAAATAAGAAATATTTTTTCCTTTGATAATGCGAGAAGCCAATGTTTTGACTATATCCAGAAGTATAGGTCTGATTGAAGGCCCCGGAAGAGCTAATATATTGTTTCCTAAACAAACAAAATTATACAATGATAACGCATTTTATTTTACCAAGTCTAAAAGAAATTTGTTGAATTTGAAGGATATCCGCAAAAATGGATACTACATAGAAACAACAACTATAGATAATCAAAAATATCTTGATATGATGAATTTAGTTTTTTAGAAAATGCATAATAGGAAAATTTCCTACCTTAGGCTTGTACTACACATTCATAAGTACAATTAAAATATTAAAACCCTTATTTATAACTAGTTAGATGAGCAATAAAAATAATGAATTTGAATCACTAAGCCAGGTTTCAATCTTGGGAAGAAAATGTTTTCATAAATAGTTGAAAACCTAGCCCAAACACAGGGTTCGAACATGTAAATGAATGGCATTTTCTGAAAGATTTAAAACTCTCAAAAACAGTTATTTAGTGGTTCACAAGCTTCAATATGACTCATCTTTCCTTAATTCCATTTAATTTCATCAGAGTATTGCTCTGCTCTTATCCTAGTCTATTGTTGGTTAAACTATGGCCTCTTAACATAAAACTGCCCATCCTTGATTCAATTATCGTGCATGGTATTATTACCTTTCCATTATGTATGTATGGCATACTATTGCTACCCCAATCTATGCATGTTCATACTACTAGTACCACTATACTACTATGAAAGGTACTATCTTTACTATGTTTATGTATACACATATTGTATAAAACATGTAGCCACATATGAGGCTACCAAAATATCTCAAATCTTAACAAAATTATTATACAGATCACCAACATTTAAACCACATATTATCTTAACTCCTTTAGCTCCAACCTTCTTTAGGCTTCACTAACAACAATGCTCTTGCCCCTAGAACTACTTGCTCTCGCTGTATGTTATGAAAGAAAGGGGTGAGATTCAGGAGAATCTTAGTAGCAAAACGCTATCTCAATATATAATGTGCAATGGTAATTAACTATGCATGTAAATAGCCAACTAAGAACAACACCTTACAAGCATATACACATGTACATAGCACAAACTCAAGCAAGGATATTACATGTTTAAAGGCATACATGACAATCAAACATGCAATCAACCAAGCACAAACTATATAACAGTAAGTTTTACTACATTTTGCTTCTTCTTCCAAGTTACCTCTTCTTGCTAGCTTGACTATTTTTGTTTTGTTTCCCCCACTTTGCTTGATAGTAGTTGAAATATCCTACCAAACATTCATGTAAGGGAAGCTTAATACTCAAACTTTGGTATACTCACTTTGCACAATTTATCTCTCCCCATAATCCCAAAATCTCCTTCTTTTATTTAGTTCTTTAACTTTGTTTCTTTGTCTTAAATTCTCAAATTACTTATCCTTTGCATTTTAAATCCTTCCCACATCATGTTCCAACTCATTCTCTCTTTAGGAATCTGTTTGTGAGGGCCAACCTAGAAAATTCTAGCTACTTTATTCTCAAGGAGCTGCCGTACAAAAAAAGAGGAAAATGAAAAACTTGCATAATTAAATACCAATGTTTGTAAACACTTTGCAAAAGCCTTTTGGCATGATTGATGTATGATCCCCTGGCTTATAGCATTCATTCCTCATCATAATACCTTAACATAACAACTCTTTCCATAGTAGTTATTGTAACATCCCAAATTTCAGTCACTAAAATTCCTTTACGCCTTTGTGGCATTAAAAGAAATAAAATAGTGAATATTGGCACACTTGAATTAGTCAAACAGTGCAATTACTGGCCACACCAATTTTGGGCCAACATGAGACATAAAGTCCAATTTGTGTCTTCATAAAACCCCATTATTGGAGCCCAAATTGGCGAATGGAAGAGCATAATTTTTTGGCCCAATATATTGTGAATTTCAGCCAAACACAAAGGGAAAGAAGAAAACCTAATTTAATACAAAAATATATGGGCAAAATAGTCATTTGACCAATAAATCAAAAAACAATTTATTTCTCCAAATTAAGGAGATATTTTCAGGCAACATAAAAAAATAGTAAGGGAAAATAAATGTTGGATATTAAATATGTCATGTGGATGCATTTTTATCACGTATAAAAAAATGACACAAAATTCAAATTAGCATATGTTAATTTGCACCTAAATATTAATATTTAAAATGGAGGTGGGAGGAGATAATATGAGAACTTATTTATCCTTCCAAAAGTCTCATATTTCGTCCAAACATGAGGAAGGAAAGAGAAGATGAATATTTAAACATAAATGGATGGCAAAAAAAAAAGAACATAAATTGTGACCTTTGGAAACCATTAGAGTTAGGTTCAAAAAGATGAAGTCAAAAAGTCAACAAGCACATGATAATTAGAAATTAAATTATATTATTCAAGGAAATGGATGATAATAATTCAAGAAGGCCATTTAGCTATTTCAAAGGGCCATATTTCACTCAAGTGGGAGAAGCAAAGAGAAAGCATTTTGGTCAAGCCAAAAAGCAAGAAGCAAAAGTCAATTATCTCATGCCATTTGACATTAAAATAAAAATTACTTAAGGAGGTGGATTGAGATTTTTTAAAAGATAATTATCCCATCCAAAGGCCTCATTTTCTTCTAAACACAAGAAGCAAGAGAGAGTGTGTGTGTTTGGAGAAAACAAGACCAAAGAGAGAGCTCAAGTTATTCAAGAAGCAATCAAGGTAAGTTGAGTAGGGAATTTCATGTGTTGTGCCTTCTAAATCATGCATAACTCTCTCTAATCTCTATGCTTTCTTAAAACACAAATGTAGCAAGTATCAAATTAAGAACAAGAAGGAAGGAGAGGGATGGATTTGAAGGGGGTAGAGAAGAAACAAGAGGTAAGCCATAAAACCTTGCTTTCTTGATTGATTCAAGGTTGTAGTTGTGGTTGTGATTGAATTGGTGGTTTGTTTTGGCTTGATTTGTAAATTGGGATATACAAAACCTAAGGGCTTATGCTGCCCAAATTAGCCCTAATTACAATTAATAAGTGTTTAAAGGGCTAATTATGGTATTACAAGTGAAATGGAAGTGCTTGATTGAATGAAAGCATGAAACTTCCATTTTTCCCAAAAATTCCAAAATTTAGGCCAGCTGTGTTTGGCAGTGTTTGCTAGATTTTGGTGTTTTTAATGGTTCCATTGTGTTTAAAATGAAAAATTGTGTAGGGAACATGTATAATATGAAGTGTGAAGGCTTTAGGGTGTTAAATGACAATTTTACCCCTAAAACTCTAACATAGTGACTACCAAGGTTAAATCTATAATTTGGGCATGAATTTGACTATTCTAAGGTCAAAAATGGATTCTACACATGAAATTGTATAGGAATAAGCCGAGTCATAATTTTTGGTAAAGTACAGTTAGACCAGGTGTAAAGGGCTTAGACTGGGTCACAGGGGGTTTTTTTGGTGAATACGTGATTTTGAGTCAAAATAACCAACAATATGAGTTTAGAATAATACATGAATGAGTAATGACTCATTTATTGTATATTTAGGAATTTAAGGATATATCAGTAGTCCGAGCTGGACACAGGATATTTGAAAGAAAGATAGGCAAGGAAAGGGTAATTTCAAATAGTAACTCTCTCTCATAAACTATATGGTGGTATATATATTGTATGTTGCTATATTATGTTATATGAATAATTAACACACACTCTCTAGCTGTGATACAGGAAAAGCACAAGAACCGTCCCAATGGGAAAAGCACAAGTACCATCTGGCCTAGTAAGGACCCAACTATAATGCATGGTGCCTGGGACAAATTACCTAGCTGTGGTCTAGGGCTCAACTGAGGTACACTAACAAGTAGGGGATTTGGCCCTGAATAGTATGCACTCTCCTATTTATAGTGTTGTTGTTATATTTATACTATGTGGTGCATTGCATATCTATGTATCGCATTTTTTATGATTGATAGCCTGTTTGTCATACCCTTATCTGAATTTCCATATTATCAGAGTGCTTACATGCAGTTCAGTGAGCAATACAGGAATAGCATAAAAATACCAATATATAGTACATGATTACATTTAAGAATTCCCTTAAAGGTAAGGTAATATATACAATTTCTTTGAATACTCAAAATTAAAGACTACATATACCCACAACCTTTATCTCGAGACACATGCCCGTCAATTCCCTTTATCTATGTCCTTACCTTTTGAGCCGCTAGCACCCTCTAAGATATTTTATTTTATAAAAAAGGGGTGAGAATCCAAATAATCCCAGTAGAAACATACTATCGTTCATATAAAAATGTGAAAAGTAAATATGATATGCACTATGTATGCACCAATTAATGAACAATATAACACATTATTGTCATGTATACATGAGTAGGGCTCTTGCCCCACTAATCGTATACCGATTGGATTCTTACCCAACTCCCAAGTGTAAGTGCACCTCTGGCACTAACTGCCTCGTCTAAGGAAACCATGTTAAGTAAAAGCGCAAACAATGGCATCCCAAAAATCATATGAACTATAGCATGATGTATGTAAGATAATGTTCCTACCTCAAAGCTCTTTCACTCGGTATCGCTTGCCTCGTAAAACGTTCCAACCTCATGCTCCCAACTCGGTCCTAAAATATAAAATGCATAGAAATTAGGTTATAACCTATCCATGTACCATTTTAGACACTTCTATAGTATTGTTTATTGTGGTTATATTAGCTTATGGTGAAAATTTACCAAAATGCCCCGGGACCCCGGCCAGGCCCCGCCGTACTCGATCCGAATGTACTTTTTTTGAAATTTTGAAATGACTTATTCTAACATATTTTTTCCCAAAGAATCTATTTTTGAACTCAAAATTACCAAATTCACTGCCAAAAGACAAAATTGCCCTTAGCAGCCATACTTTCAAGGTTTAAGGGGCATTTTTGTAATTATGCTTTTTGGGCATTTTTGAAAAAAGTGACCATCTATAACCTCACCTAATTTTCCCTCCTGAATATAATGGAGCCATCAAATCATTGAAAATCCAATTATAATCCCTAGATCTCAGTCTAGCCGAAATATAGGTATCCTTTGGGAAAAATTGAGGTTTTTCAATTTTGACTTCGCAAACGTATTCCTTTATACTCCTAACCATTTTATTAACTATTTAATTAGATTACAACTACTATTTAGACCCAATTTTGACAGCATAACCCCTAGAAAATGTCAATTCCAAAATTTACAATCACCAATTAAACTATTTATAGCAGTTAGAACAATCAATATTTAAAGGTTTGGAAGTTACCTCAAGCTGCTTCTTGGTCTTTCTTGGTGTGGCTGAACCCTAGCTTCTCTCAACAAGGAAATTTGAGCTTCACAAACCTAATTTCACATAGAAGAGAAGCTTAGGAGAAGGATTATACGCGATAGGAACGAGTTCACTGACGAAATCGACCTACCTAGTGAGATTTCTTCTCCTTCTCTCTCTAAATGCTCTCAACTCTCTCTCTCTCTCTCTCTCTCTGGCTACTACAACATGACAGAAATGGCTGCAGGAAGGAGGAGAAAATGTTTTATATCATATATTATATGATATTGAATTATTTATTCAATTTCCAAAATTTTTGGATTAATTGGAAATTTTGGCAGATTTTCTGCCCTAACTTTGAAAAATCATAACTAAATCTGTGGACATCATTTTGGAGTGATTCTAAAGGTTATAGAGCCCTTATTGATTCTGGTTCCAAGAAAAAAAATAGAATTTTTCCAATTGGAGGTATATCATTCCCATATTTAATTTCTTTGAATGCTGCTCCAGAAACTTAGTTTTTCTAAGCTAACTTCAAAAATTTATAACTTTTTATATATAACTTTAAATGATTCATATACCTATCCAATTAAAGTTTAGGATGTCTACTTTCACCCTATAAAATTTTATAATTTTTGCTCATCATTTGTTCTTCCAAAACCACATGACAAATTCACTGCCTCACTTGAAGCAATGAAACGACAAGAACATACAAGTTCAATAAATTCCATTTTTGTACACAAATTTTCCCTACTCTTTAATTTACTATTTTATTTCCTTTAATTCCTTAAAGATATAAGAAATATTAGGGAATAAATTTAGGATACCTACTAAACCGGGGCTTAGCAGTTTACTTAATTTTGGCTTATTCTCAGCCTCAAATCCCAAAATTCAGGATATTACATTTCTCCCCCCATTCAATAAATTTCATCCTAGAAATTTGAATGTCTACAATTTAGGGATTAATCCTATCTCACAGAGTAACTCATCCCTAAGTTGGGTTTACTTATAATGTGTGCCCCACAACTTACCTGATATGTGTGGTTTAACTACCTATCAACTCTTCTATATTCAAGACATTCTGTTCTTATGGATCACCCAATCAATTATTGTACTAATTGTTCATTAGGATGCTCAGTATATCATTATAGGTCTCGTCGTCTTATTGGAACACCGCCCCAATATATTTAACCTTATGGTGTAACTTATTCTGTTATCACGTGTAGGCTCACAAGCCATGCAACACCATAATCATATTCAATCTATCTCTTTTATTTGCAACCTCATCAAGGATGCAATAAAATCACCATATTCTCATCACAAATTTCAGATAGTATTAAGCATTCATCATCCATTTCTTACACAGTATGTAGTGTGCAATCAAACACAAGGCCTACTGGTCATTTCCCACAGTGCTTGGTTCCATAGGCCTCACAGCCTCTTTGGGACTCCGCTCGGATCACACAATCACCCTTTTATGTAACGGTCCACCCCCTATCAATAAGCCCAATCTAGGCCTAAGGGACATAGTTCTGGCCTTGTCGGTAAGCCCTAAGCACCAGGCCCAAGGCAGGATATCTCTACCCCCTTTATGGATTTCTTCCGCCTCCCTAAACTTGAACCCATTACTTAGAGGTAAGTAGCGAATCCATACCAAGTCTGGTACCATTAGATACCAAAATATTTGGTCACATTGGTCTTATTACCTCAACTAGTCACACCCCCCATAGTCACTCAACCCCTACAGGGCTTGGAGATGTGTGGCAAGGTGGACGCAATTAGACTATCCTTGCCACCCCTCGATAGCGGTTTTTTTCTCCTTCCCAAGCCTCCAATCACAAAATTTAGGATATTACAATGTTACTACTGAGATTCTTTTAACTCTCACCCTTCCCATAAATATATAAAGTTTTCAGCAGCAGGCAACAGCTCAAAGGGTCAAAAGCGTAATTACCGACAACTGAAGGTTCTAGTGCTAATCAAACAAGACTGATGGTTATATTATCTGCAGGCTTATTGTTATTTTAAGTTCTATAAATATTATGTACAAGTCTTTGTGGGGATTCTTGTAATATAATCATGTACTATATATCAGTATATTTATGTTAATCATGTGTGCCCACTAAACTATGTACAAACATCGATGAATGTGGAAATAAATAAGGTCTTACAATTTTTGGTATCAGAGCAGCGGTTCTAGCAACAGGATAGTATCGTGATATGGTCTTGATTATACAGTGACAGGACATATGCATAGAAAGAGGCACTAGAGAAGTAAATCACCCCCGTCTGTGAACTAGTCCCTGAGGAACAACGAAATACCCAAAAGGCAGCAAGTATTACCATACCGGAGTAAGGGTGGTACAAGGATGACACGAACATTAAGGAAACGGGTTTGAGTATGGCTCAAACACTGGCATTGGCCATACCCTAGATTGGTTTTACCAGTAGGCTGATTAGTTTCAGATAGATACGACAAAGTCAAATCTGAATTCCATTACTAGTTCCAGAATTTGAACGGTATACGTATTGTATGGTTTACAACTGGATCAAGAGTTAAGGGAGGACATCCGAAGTATATATTTGTATGTTGTTTAAGAGCATGACACCCCTATAGAATAGTATACATGGTACTCAAACAGTCTGATCCCAGTATAGTATGAACATGGTCTTTTAGATTTAGGGACCTGGATGATATCTGGATCTGCGCTACAATATACTTCTTTCCGGATACAGTATTTTAGGCCAGAAGAAGAATGGGGTTATGGAACATGATCAGAAAGACAAATTTTATTGATGACATAGAACATATCAAGGTACGTGTTCGAGTACATGTACTAGTATTGATATATAGTATATACACAGTATTTAATTAGCCAGAGATAGTTTGCACAATTTTTGAGATAAGGGTAGTCACGGGGTATGGGTGGTCGGAAACAATTAAAGCTAGTATATGTATTTTTGTATGGGTACACAAAAGTTAATCATGCTTAACCCAGGGAAATCTCAGGATGGGTGACCCCTGGGAAGTCACATAAAATGTTATGTTATGACATGTACAGGGAACAAGAACATATTGTATGGCAGTTCAGAGGCAGTATGTTGTACAGGCTTTCCTTGACTACTGTAAACGATTGATATATGTTATTTAAGGAGTACTTGTATACCAAACACTTTATAAAATGACAGATATGCCCTTGTGACTATTTGACATTTACCTCTTCCTTATTTTCATATAATGAAACACAAAGATAGTGAGACCAAGAGGTACAGACACTGGGTAGGGTTAGGAAGCTAGACTTGACCCAATACAGCAGATAATGAGCATGTTAACAGAATAGGGAACAATGATCGATGATCATAGACATAAGCTGTGAGAAGTGTAGCAAAAACAAAACATAAATGAGATAATCCTGGTGAATATAAAATAAACCCATACAGTCTGAGGAACAAGAATAGGATTCTCTGCTTAGACCTTCTCTTAAGGGAGACAGTTAGTAAACATGAGCAACACAGTTGAGTCAACAAGGGGTTTCTATTGACAGAGGTTGACAGCTATAACACCCTTATCTTATTTCCACATTTTTTAGAGTGTTTGCGCATAATTCGATGGGCACACAGGAATAGCATAAATATACTGATATATTGATACAAGGTACTTGATTACATGAACTTCCCCATAGGGATTATATACAATAATTACAAATAATGTAGCCACACAGGGCTTCTAAGGTGTCCAAACCCGTTTAATGAAACTCAGATATCTTGCCGTCTTAGTTCCACTACAACATTTCTTTGTGTGCAATCCTCTTCTTTGTTCTCAACACGCCATTTGTGATCGCGTGTCTAAATGGTTGGTTAAGGGAGAGTGAGATTTGAGAGAATCTCATTAGCAAAAAATACCAATATGCTTGCAAGATAAGTTCTTAATGCATGACATGCTTACCTTACATAAACTCATGCTAACATAATGACATATCTGTGTGCTCAATGTTTCAAACAACACACTCATAGCTATAGCATAAATAGAAACAGAGCTTCAATCATTCATATATATTTCACATAATCAAGCAAAGTAATCACATGTATTAGTACACAAGTACAAATATCAAATACATGCAGGAGAGGTAAGTTTGCTACCTTGTGTCTTTAAATCCTCTTCTTGTACCTTATCTTGCCTAACTGTCAGCCCAATACTGTATCCGGTTCAGGCTATTACCAAGTCCTTTAATTTACAATTAACAAGTAACTAGTTATTGCTTGAACTATTACTACCTTTAAATCACATTTTACTGGTTATCTAATGCAGTTATAGCAGTTTCTACACAGTACAATTCTGCACAGTGCAATATCACTAGTTTCCAGAAAGCTGGCAGATTTTCAGTTAAATTTGGAAAATCACAATTAATTATAGGAAATTCCAAATTGAATGGTTCTAAAGCCCATATGAAGCTCTTTAAGTGTTATTTTAAATAAAAACACTTAAGTCTGACCACTAGAATCATATTGTTCCCAGAATTATGTCAAACCTCCCCTGTTCCATATTTCTTCCAAAAACAGGGCTTAACTTTGAAAGATCATATCTTTTAATCTACTAGTCCAAAAATCATGATCCACCATAAAATTAAAGCTTTGCATGTCTACTTTTTGTCTGTAACATTTCATAATATTTGGATTAGGTTTGACTAACAAAATTTATTTCACAACAGAACTGTCTCTAGTGAAATTAATCAAACAATATCCCCTCTTAAATTCTATAATTTCCAAATTTGCATACAAATTTTTAAAAATCATGAACACCCATATTCCTACATAATTTCCCTTATACATCCAATAGAACCATCAGAATTTTGAAATTCCAGCTTTACCCTTTGTTCTGCTTCTAGCCAAAACTTGGGTTCTTAGGAGAGAAAGTATGTTTTCTTGATTTCTCTTGATTAACCACTTCCTTTTCACTTATAATGAAAAGATTAACTATTTAAACACTAAATAAACATGATTCATGGAAATTTTAGCAGTATTTCCCCTTAGGGTTTCATCATCCATTTTCACAAAACCAAGCAAAACTAAGCCAAATTCAACAACAACAACCACAACAACATCATATAATAGAAGAGGATCAAAGTTTGTAAGATTACCTCTTGGTTGCTCACTTTCTCTCTCTAAGACGTCCTCCCTCCCTCTCTCTCTCTTCCCTTGAAATTTTGCTTGCTAAACATGATTTTCATAGAGGAGAAGAGATTGTAAGAAGTTTTCTATGGATTTGAGAGGCATAAACATTAGAAATCACAAGTACCTACCTTGATCTTTGCCTCTTGAACCCTCTTTTTTGCCTAGGTTCTTCAAGCTCACTTTCTCTCTCTATTTTATCTAGCTTTGGACAAAAATGAGCGAAGAGAAAGGATATGAAGACTTTAACAAAATATCTTCATACACCTCCTTGAAGATATATTATTTTATGCTAATTTCTCATGTGTATTTTGCTTTATGAGTTCATATTTAATTAGTTGGCTTTAATTAATTCCACATGGCATCATCATTGTCCAAGTAATTATTTTTCTCCAATATTCCCCCTTATGGCCAAAATTACCAGGAGGAAAGGGGAATAAAAATTGGTTCTTGTATTTCATAATTCTTTCTCTTCAAATAACTAATTATATCATTTTTACTTTTGACTTTTCCCACTTCATATACTTGGCCACAATTGCTCTAAAATTGGGATATTTATCCCCAAATATTTATTTCCCCTTCGTTTCTTTATTTGGCTGAAAATGGCCTTTATTAATTGGAAAATAATTTATCTTTTTGCTTTATTGGAAAATTACCATTTTGCCATACATTTTTGTAATTTAATTGAGCCTTTTTTCGATTTGTGTTAGGCCAAAAATCACATTAATTGGACCAAAAATTATGCTCTTCCAATCTCTATGTTTTGGGCTTGAATAATGGGCCTTTATGAAGACAAAAAGTAAACTTTTATGTCTTATTGTTGCTCAATTTCATGTGGTCACCATTTAGCCATTCAAAGTGTGCCAAAATTCACTATTTTATTCCCTTTAATATAAGAGATTTTGGTAATTGAAATTTGGGATGTTACAATACTCTTGTATTCTAAGGAAAGTTTGATCCCCAGCTGACAGAGGATTGACTATAGACTTAGTGTCAACATTCTTACCTACTTAAAGAGGAGAGAAGAACGTGACGTGCACCTATGAGTGGTGTTGGGGAAATAACATATAAGCTTTGTCTTTCAGAACTTAACGTGCTGAGTGGTGATTTCTCACAAGATGGGATTTATCAGATCCTAACAAAATAGACCTAGCATTAAGCTGAAACAAGACAGGAACTGTCATAGAGGAACACAGATTTTGGGTACAGTCAGGTGTTATAGGAGGTTCCTGTGGAACTCCTATCAAATCATCTTGACATTATTAAAGTTCCTATGAGGAGATAAAATATCAGAGTAGTACAGCAAAAGCTACTATGAGACAATAAATCATCTGAGTGGGATGGTAAATTTATGTGTAACATTTGAGGACAATAAGAGAGGTTAACATTCATACTAATATTGAACATCCCAAAATCATGATGAGACCCGTGTGGTCTACAGTGAAATGGCCTGTGTGGCATATAGTGATTTGCCCTGTGTAGTGAGGTAACCCCATCAGAGCATGTTAATCAACCTTATGATCAGGATACACCCCTGCCATAGCCAGGAAAGTCCTAGTTGCACCAGTGAAAAGCACAAGTAGCCATGTGGCCGAGAGGCAGTGTATAAAATATGTTGCTGAGGCGGTGTACTATACAGTGATATAGTATAGTGATAAGCCAACTCCATTGGAGAATGTTAAACAACCCCATGATCGGCGTACAACCCCGACATGGCCAGGACGTGTCTTGGTTGCATCAGTGAAAGTCACAAGTAATAACCCTGAGGCTGAAAGGTGGTGCATAAAACATGCTACTGAGACAGTATGACCAATAGTATTGCATCTTGTATGGTGTACAATAACATAAACCTGTGTGGTTTGTAGTGACATTACCTATGTAACATAAACCTATGTGGTCAATAGTCACATAACTTATATGGTCTGTGGTGACATATGTAAACAGAAATTCGGATAAGCCCTAGTATAGTAAGGCATACTGGTGATGAAAACCTCTCAGTAGTGTAGCCTTACAGAATCAATTACCTACTAATGTAACAATACACACAGTGAACAGTGCATACAGTATGATCAGTAAGGGTTAAATAGTCATTTGATCATGAATAATGCATATAGTATGATCAGTAAAGGGTCAAATAGTCATTTGATACTAAATAGAGCATAAAGTATGGCCAGTAAGGATCAAAAAGTCATTTGATATTGAACTCTTGATAGGACAGACATAGCCACAGATAATCAAGTATACAGACAAACATGGCTATAAACAGACATATGTGCAGGCAGGAAAAATATGTGAGTGCAAAACATATTGAATGTGTAAGTTCTGTTAAGGCATTTAACACACACACATCTATCAGATAATTTATGATGCATGCTTTATGAGTATGCGTAATGTAGGGATAAGTTACATATTAAGATGGGATTCTCTGAAGGATAATCTGGGTGATATCCAAAATTTCAAGGATGAAATTTTATTAATAGGGGGAGAAATATAACATCCCAAATTTTAATCACCAAAATTCCTTGACACCTTTGTGGTATTAAAGGAAATAAAATGGTGAATATTGACACACTTGAATTAGCCAAACAGTACAATTAGTTGCCATACGAATTTTGGGCCAACATAAGATATAAAGTCCAATTTGTGTCTTCATAAAAGCCCATTATTGGAGCCCAAATTTGAAAATGGAAGAGCACAATTTTTGGGCACAATATATTGTGAATTTCGGCCAAACATAAAGGGAAAGAAGAAAGCCCAATTTAATACAAAAATGTATGGGCAAAATGGTTATTTGACCAATAAAAAAAGCACATTATTTCTCCAAATTAAGGAGATATTTTTAGCCAACATAGAAAAATAGCAAGGGAAAATAAATCTTGGATATTAAATATGCCATGTGGATGCATTTTTATCCAAGTATAAAAAGATGACACAAAAGTCAAATTAGCATATGTTAATTTGCACTTAAATATTAATATTTAAAATGGAGGTGGAAGGAGATATTATGAGAAATTATTTATCCTTTTAAAATCCTCATATTTTGTCTAAACATGAGGAAGGAAAGAGAAGATGAATATTTGAACATAAATGGTGACCTTTGGATACCATTAGAGTTAAGTTCAAAAAGATGAAGTCAAAAAGTCAACAAGCACATGATAATTAGAAATTAAATTATATTATTCAAGAAAATGAGTAATATCTGGAATTTTTGGCCTAGAGACTTGAGGATATGCCTATATCAGGCAGATGACTAAGCCTAATTTGAAAAGAGTCCCAAGAATGTCTAGATATAGAAATACTTGAGGGGACTACGTGATCCAGCCCTACCAAGCAGATAGCCTAGTACGAATAGGTAATAGGATCAAAGTGTCGGTGCAGATATGCACAGGACAGATATACAGTGCCATTGGGTTGATAAAAGATGTAACCCCTTCACCGTAATTATATCCGGATTATGAAATTTAAATGAAATAGAGACCAATAAGACAAAAACAACATTTGTAATCCCTCATCTTCAAGATGGGGTATCCAGAAAAGTAGTTCAAAAATAAAATTATTCTGGTCTCACATTCACATTCGAATACAATTATCTGTGCGGTAAAATTAAATTCATAAATATCAGAGTGGCCAACTAAAATCCCGGCAACCTTGGGCTACATGTATATATATATTAGATGTATATTTTCCCAAAATAGGGGATTACATACTCAAAATAATATTTACATCCCATATATATACAGTAATCCCAAACCCAAAACAGATAACCAACAGTCCAAAAATAACGTCTCTACAAGGTCCTAACCGCTCCTGGTTACCCGCGTCTCCTTGGAGCCACTTGCCCTGTTGATGGTTAGTTAAAGGAAAGAATGAGATTCGAAAGAATCCCAGTAGTAAAAATCACGCCACATACGACAGCACTCACAACTGTATTCACAATGCGACAGCTTCCGCTGTAATCACTATGCCAGCTTTCGTGTAATCACTATGCCTTCTTTCACGGTAAATACTATGCAACAGTATCACAAGGCATCACAAATTTTCACAAGGCAGCAGCATCACAAAGAAGCAGCAGTAACACAATGCATGATAGACATACATACAATGATTTACATACAGTATAAGAGAAAGAGTCACTACCTTGTTCTTTCCTGATGTTCCTTGGCATAGTGGGCTCACGAGTACGGCATATGTCAAATACTATAACCAAATTAGGGACAACCGATCAATCTGTTTTTCAAATATATATATATATATATCCCTAATACACTAGGTTGGTTATCATTCAAATTAGGTGGCTATTAGAGGCCTACACATATACCAAAAGGGTTAGGAGAAACTACCCTGAAGGCCCTTCTTTCAAAAATAGAACACTGATTTTTGGCTGACTCACTCGAGTGAAGATGACCTCACTCGAGTGATAAAAGATTTGCACTCAAGTGAGAATAGCTCTCACTCATGAGTGTTTGATAGTGAGCAACAACAACGGCTAGAAAGTGCTCACAGCACTCGAGCATGAGGTTTCACACTCGAGTGATGATTCCAAATTCACTCAGTCCCCGAAAGTGCAACACAGGAAGTGCTTGCCCTAGAGCACAAATAGTTTAGAGGAGGAGGCTCACTCGAGCATAACCCTTGGTACTCAGGTGAGAAGACTACACTTGCGAGTGTCAAAACACACTCTTGAAAATTGGCCAGTGAGTGACAACCTGAGACGCAACCCTATAACATGAACTCACACCTTCACTCGAGTAAACCTATACTCACCCGAGTGATCACCAATATCACTCGTGGGTTAAGAAGTACACTCTTGCTTTTTATCAGAAAACCAGGTGAAATGCAGAAGGAAAAGGGAAATTATACTACAGTACTCGAGTGAGCCCCCTCACTCGAGTGATCCTATCAGATAGCTAGATCGCAGCAATTGAAAAAAATTCCCAGATCTGCCAAAACTAACCCCAATGGTTCCTAAACTCAACACAAAGCTCACTCCCACTTAAAATTTCATAAGGAACCCATTGGTAGCCTCAAAACATTCAAAAACCCATCCTAACCATAGTCTTACTCTTGGGTCTCTATAACACACACAATACCCAATTTCATTCAACTCACTTCCAAAATTCAAAACCATATCCAACACTCAAATAACTTCACAATAAACCAGTTCCAACATCATTCACCATGTAATTCATGCATTCAAAAATTGGCATAAAACCAGGGCAAATTCTAGAATTTATCAAACTCAACAAAAAATCACAATACTTGTACCAAAATGTCACAAATATTCACCTCTTCAATTTGCTAAACCAAAACCTTGATTTCTTCAACTTCCCAAATTCCTCAAACTCTTAAACACCTCTGATCAAATATCTAAAACCACCAAAATAAAGCTCTCAATGATGTGTACAACATTAAAGAAGAGGTCTAGAGTATTAGAGGTCGACAAAAATATCAAAATCTCACCTTTCTTCTTCTCTTTCTTCCTTGAGTCGTAGGAAATGGAGGATGAGGAGAGAGAAATGATGAGAGATGATGACGATGAGTGTGCAGAATTTTCCCCCTTGGCCCATTCTCTAACTGAATAGAGAGATAAGAGAAAGAAAAGGTGAGTGGTTGATAATGGGCATGATCCTTTGGCCCATATAATGCTACTTGGCATAATCTTATCTACTCTTCCATGAGTTCACATAGGTGCATAGCACATGATTTTGACCCATTGACAATAAATCTCAACCATTGATTCTTTAATCACCAATGAGTTTCCTCTTTGGTAACTGACCAATTGGTCGGTAAACTTCCAATTTTACTATTTTGCCCCTAATTTTCACTATGCTTAATAAATTATCACCAAGTACATTTATATCAAATTCACATCACATTTCTCCAAAAGTGTTTAATCATACTAATTACAATAAATTTCAAAGTCATTTGCCCTTATTCTCAAATTGGGTCATTACAAAAGATGCCACTCAACTATGTCATGAGGTAAGGGACATATTAGTCAAGCGAAATAGGCCTATGTAGGTGTGCATATGGAATTTTTAGGGCAGACATGTGTACCCTATGTTTTTGAAGTAGACACCAGTATGTGGTGCCATATGGTGCCCATACTCATATACTATGACCTGGCATTATTTTATGGGCCTTGATATACGCATGACACAATTCTGAGTAAGTCCCAAGTAAAACTCGACCAAATACCGATAAAGTAACTTTATTTTGGATGAATTAGAAGATGATACTTGTTATCAAAGTGCACATTATCATGACAAATAATATTCACACTTTTTGGTTGGCACAATTTGAAGGTGACACCTGTCCCTTCATTATAAGGTGTTCTTGTTGCCTTTTTGGTTGGCATTTCAAGATGATGACACGTGGCACTAAAGTTAGGGGAATTCACCAGTCCCCAATCTAGTCCCCTGATTAAATTTTCAGAGCACCATATCTGGGAGTCAGGGGAATTCATCTGGCTTCCCTTTCCCTAACTTGATAAGGATGGATATAGAGAGAAAGAAGAAGGAAAGGACAAGTACAATGACATATGTCACCTGAGCTGAGGAAATCCACCAGTTTCAGGTTCGATCACCTGACTAACTTTCTCGAACACCAAACCTGGGAGCCGGGGGAAAACCATCAAACCCTTGCTATCTGACAAATTGGATGGCAAAAAGGCCAAAGAAAAGAGACAGGACCCACTTTATTAAAGCAAGTGACACGTGTCACTGAATCACTGGATCACCGAACAAATGGCACCACAAGGTTTTGACATATAGCGGACAATTCCAAGACTCCTTAAGGGCCATTAATTTCGTCCAAGCTTATCCATAAGAAGGGGAAAATATGAAAAATCATGTGAAATTGAAAAAGGAAAGAGAAAGTGTTAATAGTAACCGTTCTTGAGTTCCGGAGTTAATTTTACCTCCGAATTGGCATTTTCTCTCAAAACAACCTTTACAAACCTTCTTCTACTCATCCCAAGCTTCATTTCTAAGGTTTTGGATTTTCATTTGGAGGTGTTTGGTTCTGTCTCGCTTACCAGAGTACTGCCAGATTTCTGAACTAGTTGCGGAAACATGTAAAGGTAAAGGTGGGCTTCATTTTGAATCAATTGGTTTGTTGTTTGGATGAGTTTTTATGAGGGTGGGGTACTGTTCATTTTTCATCCAGGGAGTACTTTTAAGGTTTAATCATGTGTTAACTTTAAGGTTAATGAATCAAGGTGTCTTAGGTTATTAAAATTTGGGACAAGTATGGGCTCAAAGAATAAAGACAAGTCCTAAAGGCTAAAGTAGCCCATTGGACATTTATTTGTCATGCATATAATAATATGGCCATTTATCTAGGGTCATGAGAAGTCAAGAAAGAAGAAAAGGGAAAGAATTTTCAAGAAGCTTCAATGGTTGGAAAAAAAGGTACAAGGAGGGAACTTGAAGACAAAAGGTAGGGAACTTTCCTAACTTGCATAATTGGATATGTGTGCTTGTGTATTGATGTGTTAGTTGCTTTGATGAAATGTATGAAGCATATGTGAATGAGTGAAGCTCTGTCTTACTTATACTATGGTCATTAGTGTAATGTGTTAAACATTGAGCATGCATATATGTTATTATGTTGGCATGAATTTTTGTAAGCAAGCATGTCAGGCACAAAGCATTTCTTGTATGCATTTGTTAGCACTGTTCACTACTGGGATTCTCTTGAATCTTACTCTTCCTCACTAACCATATAGGTAGTGGAGCACTGAAGAGAAGTGCAAGACGCTGTGCCAGGAGAAGAAGTTGCAACGAAGGAGAAGAATTTTTTACGTGCTGAACTATTGGGTAATAAATGTTGCGTAATTAATTGTATATCACTGCATGACAGATAAGTCGAATCTCCTAAGCATGGAAATTGAATTAGAAATAGGAAATCACATTGTACGAGCCCATTAGTTAAGAAACCTTTTAAACATAAAAATGAGCAAAGAATCACTCTGATTAAGATAATAAAGAGAATTAAGAAACGATGAGTTACGAAGAAGTTACGAACCACTTTATGATAGTTTTTGAAAAGCTTTAAAATTTTATGAAAAACCCACTCAACTATATGTTCGAATCCTGCCCTGAGGTTGGAAATTGAAAGAACTTTATAAATGAATATCACTTCATGGTTCGAATTTACTACGTAAAACTTTATCAAATTCATTACAGAATTAAGGTGTTACAAAATATATGATGATAATTCAAGAAGGCCTTTTAGCTCTTTCAAAGGGCTATATTTTGGTCAAGTGGGAAAAGATAAGAGAAAGCATTTTGGTCAAGCCAAAGAGCAAGAAACAAAAGTCAATTATCTTTTTCCATTTGACATTAAAATAATCATTACTTAAGGAAGTGGATTGGGATATTTTTAAATGATAATTATCCCTTCTAAAGGCCTCATTTTCTTCCAAACACAAGAAGCGAGAGAGAGAGAGAGAGAGAGAGTGTGTGTGTGTGTGTGTGTGTGTGTGTTTGGAGAAAACAAGCACAAAGAGAAAGCTCAAGTTATTCAAGAAGCAATCAAGGTAAGTTGAGTAGGAAATTTCATGTGTTATGCCTTCTAAATCATGCATAACTCTCTCTAATCTCTATGCTTTCTTGAAACACACATGTATCAAGCATCAAATTAAGAACAAGAAGGAAGGATAGGGACATATTTGAAGGGAATAGAGAGAGAAACAAGGGGTAAGCCATAAAACCTTGCTTTCTTGATTGATTCAAGGTTGTAGTTGTGGTTGTGGTTGAATTGGTGGTTTGTTTTGGCTTGAGTTGTAAATTGGGATGTACACACCCTAAGAGGTTGTGCTACCCTAATTATGATTAATAAGTTTTTAAAGGGCTAATTATGGATTACAAGTGAAAAGAAAGAGCTTAATTGAATGAAAGCATGAAACTTTCATTTTTCCCAAAAATTCTAGAATTTTGGTCAGCATTGTTTGGCAGTGTTTGGACTAGATTTTGGTGTTTTTAATGGTTCTATTGTGTTTAAAATAGAAAATTGTGTAGGGAACATGTACAACATGAAGTGTGAAGGCTTTAGGGTGTGAAATGACAATTTTACCCCTAAAACCCTAACATAGTGGTCGTCAAAGGGTAAATCTGTAATTTAGTCATGAATTTGACTAATTTGAGGTTAAAAATGGATTCTACACATAAAATTGGGTAGAAATAGGCCGGGTTATAATTTTTGGTAAAGTACAGTTGGACAGGATATAAAAGGGCTTAGATCGGCTCCCCAAGGGTATTATGGTAAATATGTGATTTTGAGTCAAGATAACCAACAATATGAGTTTAGAATAATATATGAATGTGTAATGACTCATTTATTGTACATTTGGGAATTTTAGGATATATTAGTAGCTCGAGACGGACACAGGATATTGGACAGACAAACAGGTAAGGAAAGGGCAATTCCAAGTAGTAACTTTGTCTCTCATAAACTAAGTGGTAGTATATATGTTATATGTTGCTATATTATGTGATATGAATAGTGAACACATACTATCTAGTTGTGGTGAGGGAAAAGCATAAGTACCGTCCTGATGGGAAGAGAACAAGTACCATTTGTCCTAGTAAGGACCCAGCTATGATACACAAAGCCTAGGGCACATTACCTAGCTATGGTCTTGGACTCAGTTAAGGTATATGGACAAGTAGGGGATTTAGCCCTGAATAGTGTGCATACTCTGGTTTACAGTGTTATTGTTATATTTACACTATATGGTGCATTTCATATCTATTTATCGCATTTTATATGATTGATAGCCTGTTACTACTGTCCCTTTCCATAAGTATATAAAGTTTTAGCAGTAGGTAGCGACTCAAAAGGGCAAAATCATAATTACTGGCAACTGAAGGTTCCGGTGCTTATCAAACAAAAATGATGGTTATCTGCAAGCTTATTATTATTTTAAAGTCTATAAATATTATGTACAAGCCCATATGGTGATTCCTGTAATATAATCATGTATTTCATATCAGTATATTTATGTTATTCTTGTGTGTTCATTGAACTGTGCGCAAACACTCTTATAAATGTGGAAATAAATAAAAGGTCTTACAGTTATCTTTGTTTGGTCAAAAAAGACTTAAATCTTGCTATATACGTAGCATAATCTACCTCTAAAACTTGTCTATAATCCGCAAATCATCCCTAAACACATTTTCTTCGAAACTATAAAATTCCACACTTAACCCAGTCTGCAATAATTCTTTAGGAAAATTTGGAAATTCATATCTTAAGCTAGGAGACTCTAATTGAGGTGGTTTAAGTTTCTATGTGAAGCTCTTGAAGTCCTCTGTATATGACAAATAGTACCCAGTATCAATTTATAGTTCTTGGTTCCCAAAATCCATGACTATTTTGACTGCCAATTAAGAAACTCAGACTTTCCTAGATTTTATACCCAAACTCTAAAAATTCATTCTTATGATTTACACATCCAATTCCTAAGTTCTAATACTCAATGGAAAGCTATAAATTTCAATTTTAAGGGAAAAATAATCTCACAACTAAATTACCAAATTAACCTCATGAAATTGTCCATTTTCCCACTATCAGAATCCTAGAACCTGGAATATTCCCTATTTCTGACCAAACTTCCAAAAATCATAACTTTCTCTTTAGACATCTAATTGACTTGTTCAAGGATGCATTTTAAAACTTTAGATGTGTACTATTTCCTGGACAAATTTCATAAACATTCGATAAGTTTTGGCTTATCAAAATAGAGCTCGACACTAACTGACTCTCAGAAGATCATAAATTTGACAGTATGACTTAATCACTCAAGAACTGTATCATTTTCACTCCAAATCGAGCTCTCCATGATTCTATTATCTACTATAACTCTTAAGACCTCAAATAAACTGAAGAAATTCCACTTATGATCTCTGTTTGAACTTCTGCAAAATCAAGTAGGAGTACTCTATTTTCAAGAAATGTTGACAAGATGAAGAAGATAACATGCAATCATGATTTTGGACTCTAAACCTCATCCATTTTGACTCTACATACTCCTTCTCTCATGCTCTGTGTTCAGTGTCCCCTAAACAGAACCAGTAAACCCCAAAAATCCCCTTAAAACTAACATACATGCACTATATTTTAAGCTTATCAGTGACAACAACTCATTTCCAGAACACAAAACTTCTAGCCACCAAAACCACCAAATAACAACCTCAAATCAACCAATAAAAAGCTAGAAAGGAGTGTAGGAGGCTCACCTACATAAGGATCCAGCTTTGCATGTGGTAACCGACCCTTCTTTTTCCTCTTCTCTGATGAGAATCACCTTTAGTTCTCTTCCTCTTTAACTTCTCTCTATCGTCCTTTTCTCTCTCTCTCTTTCTCTATTGCTCTCTTTTGGCCGAATGAAAATGATCAAATGAGAGTGGCATGGAGTGTTTATTTGGTGAGTGTGTGTGTGTGTGTGTGTGTGTGTGCGCGCGCGCGCGCGCGCGCGAGCGTGCGTGTGTGTTTTTGGGGTATAGTGGGTCGGATCCATGTAGATCCAAATTAAGGGAAAAAATGCTAATTGTGGTTGCATGTGTGGGTGTTGGGTGTGTGTTTTTTTTTAATTAGGGAGAGTGTATTTTATCCTATTAATCTCACATAGTAGGCTCTAATTTTCCCACCTTGTCTAATTTACAATTCCTTAAATTCTTTAGGTTCCATAATTTGGCTTATCCTTGGTCTAATTCCGATTTTTCGAATCCGAAGAATAAAGGTACTCACTTTCTTAGTTTCTATATCGGTGTTGGCTCATTTTCTAATTCCATAAATTAATCCTTAATAAATTTCAAAGATTGTCTTCCTTAATTAGCTTTATAAAGCCTTCAAATAATTTCCCAGAAACTCTCAAGCCAAATTATGACCTCTAATTATTTTTTCTCGAATTTTTGAGAAAATATACCTTTAAATCCCAAAATTAACTTTAAAATTATTTGGACCATTTTAGGGAACTAAACCTCTTTATAATTTCTCTAACTCCTCATAATAACATTTCATACTATTTCATTAATATACCAGGGCCCTTAAATAATTTTTATAATTATCTTAAGCATTTTCCTCCTAATATGCTTAAGACATTTAGCTTAACTGGGTTTAGTAGTTTACTTAATTTAGACTAATCATTTATATTCTAAGCCCACAATTTGGGATGTTACAAAATACATGTTGTTGTAAACTAGAAGTTTACCAATGTGAACCAAAAGTTTACCAATGACATTAAGCACTTACTTTTGTGTTAAGCAAAAGGTTGTCAGTTTAACCCTCTGTGGTTTTGATGGGTACATGAGTTCCTTCCATTGGGTGAACTATGAAAAAGAAAATGATCCATAAGAGCTATATCATGGTTTATTATCCATAAAATACAATTTACGATTGATGGCATAGTTTATAAGAATTATAGGCAAAAATAAATATGACATATAGCTAGAAGCTTATTGATGATTGGGAATAATATTACAATAAACTTGAAGTTTATGCATGTATTGTTTGGCATGACTAGTTAGGTAATTCTGAATCATAATGATGCAAAATATTATGAAGAATATGCAAATATTTATTAAAGATCCAGAATATTCTTTTATAAATGGAACATAATTCAAGGATTTTTATTTGCTACTTGTTCAAAAATGAATTAAATATAAGAACATCACTATAGAATCAGATCCTAAAGGTTTGTAAATATAGGCCCATGTAGACACCATGTTGACCATATTAGTATTTTATGAATGAGAGAGATGCATCTATAAATTGGGTTACATGGGTGTTTATGATCAACTTGGAATCTGAAGTTTGAAATTTGTTCAAATAATTACATTAAGTGCACAAGTCATAGATTATGCCACCAATATGATTTCCATTGAAATTGCTAGTGATTGTTTCTCAAATTTTCAAAGATCATATGCTTAGTAAAAGCATATATGATGAAATCACCTAGCAAAATTATTTATCAAAGCCTCCATAACTAGGTAGATAAAAAGTTTAGAGAACAAAATTCCCATTTTAGTATTGGGATATTTGATTTTACATGTTGCCGCACATAAATGCATCAAACCAACAAAATGTTATATTCTCCCATCATAATTGGCTTTTGGTCATAGAGCTAGACATTTTCTATCTTAGAATTTGCAATATCTATTTTGATTATTCCTCCATAATAATGCAAATAGTTGGATATTCAAAGAAAGTTGGGATACATGTTGGGTAAGAACCTCCTCCTTCTTGTTTGTCTCTAAATGGATCAAAATGTTGTTTCCTAAGGAAATAAATGGGTTAAGGAGACTTGTACTACATAATTAGTTGATTGTCATCTAACAAAGTTTTCCTAACATGAGGGGGAGCAAATGAGTAGTTGGAAAAGAGAATATATTGAATGCATCAAATGTAGATCCTAAAATATAATAGTATGAACCAAAAGTTCATCACGTGTTACATTCATAAAATATTGCAAAATATCAACTATATGCAATTACTGACCTAAATGAGAATTTTCAAACCTTATATTCCAACTAAGAAAAACTTCAATTAGCATAAATGCAAATGAAACATGTCAGAAGTAGGAGAGAATGGTTGGTTCCAAAATAAAGAAAAAGGAGCAAATAATTAAGATAATCATGAAGAGGCTAAGACATAACTCTTTTTAAGAGCCTAGAAGAGGCTCAACTTTAAAGCAACAAAGAGATTGATCTCAATAAGTTATGTCATACAAGAAAAAAGAAACAAAAAGATAAAAGTTGTCAATAATGATTTTTTATGGTAAATATCACATGATCAAAAGAGGATCTTGTATTCTAATATGTCATAATATATAGACATAAAGTTAGTTGGCCAATAGAAAAACAAAAAGAAAAGGTGCAACATGCAATATTATAATGTGAATTTGTGTATTTCTAGCTCGAGCACTTGAAGCGCAATGTTTGTATCAAATAAATGGGCATTTTTGTGCAAAAGAGGAGAAATACAGTAACAATACTTTTCATAAAAGTTCAATGTTGATGGACATTATCTTGTGGTGGATTGAATTGTCACATGTCTTGTCAATTTGGTTGTCTGGCAATATATAAAATTTTGATATGCATCTAGGGATTATGATTCTAACCAATGGCTCAATATGTTATGAAATTATATATGAATCCCAAAAGGATTTAAAATACTAGGAGCATATATTTGGAAAATTGCTATAATTAAAATCTTTGAAGGATCAAATACATGAATAGATTTAGATCTAAACATATTAAAATTCCCTAAGGATTGAAGTTGCCAAAAGCATGTGCTTAAAATATATGAAACTCCCCGTTGCTAGAAGTAAATAACCATCAAGATCCCTATATGGTTTGAAGCAATAGGACATATGTGGTATTACCAACTCGGAAAATATTTGTTGAAGATGATTGAATATGCCCATGTATTTTTATGAATGAATCTATAAATAAGTTTGCAATAATTAGTGAAATAAATATCATTACAACTCCTGAAGAGCTTAAATATATCTTTGGGACTCCTGGAGAGCTTGCAAAAGTTGTGGACTACTTAAACTCCTAAAGAGCTTACCGGAGCTGTGAATTGCATAAAAAAAGCACTTGAAATAAAGGACTTAGGAAGAATAATAGGTTGTTTTGAATTACAAATTGAATATTTGAAAGATAGAATTTTAGTGTATCAAGATGTATCAATGTATGAATCACATCCATCATCCATCATGTATTCCAATAGTTGTAAAATCTTTAGAGATGGATAGAGATCCTTCTATATCTCAAGAAAGTGAGGGAGACATGTTTGGTTTAAAAGTGCCATGTCTATAAACTTCAAGAAGGTTATTACAAAATACTTGGTCTAGAAGTACCATATCTCTATACAATCGAAGCACTTATGCATCTTGGTAGTCACACACGACTTGATATATCATTTGTTGTTAGGAAGACATAGAATTTGCTCACCAAGTCACTTCATACAACAATATTTAGAAAGCTTCTTCATGATATAAGACTTTGCAGACTTAAGGGAATCAACTCCTGTTGCTAAGAGGGGGAGCTAATACGTGTTGTACTCTTTTCCCCTTGTCTAAGGTTTTATCCCACCAGGTTTTCCTAGCAAGGTTTTTAATGAGGCAGCATTGGACAATGTATTAACTAATGGTGTCCTCATGTACTCTTTTTCTTCTACTAGGTTTTTGTCTCAATGGATTTTTTGTAGTTGAAGTTTTTTTAAAGAGGTACAAGATTAGTCATGGACATTCAAAGGAGTGTTATGAATATAATATTTGTGGATATCTATATCCCCCATGATTTCATATTTACCCCTCCATTATTTTCTATAATTATGAAATCACATTAATTGTAGATTGAGAGTTGTGTCTATAAATAGAAGACATATGTTATGTATTTTATAAACCTCAGAATAGTGAATAAGAGCTATTCTTTCTTCCTCTTATATTTTCTCTTTCTCATCTCTCTTTTATTTTATAACAATATGTTACTTAGTGTTTCCAGCAGTGCCCCTAAAATATTTAAAATTAAGATATTAATTGTAAATGATTATAGAGATGTGTTTCTCCATGATTCTATGTTTTTATTTTAATTTATTAATAATGATATCATAGAATTTTGAAATTTCACCCCTATGAATTGCAACAAAAAAATTCATGTGCTGAAATTTGATTAGAATATTTGACCTAATGGATATAAGTAATTTAACTCCTAAAAAACATAAAACAATTTTGGGTTAAACCTACTTTTGGTCCTTATAGTTTACTTTGATTTGGGTTTTGGTCCCTCAAGTTTACTTCATTTAAGGCTGTTAGTGCTGAAAATTATGCCCTAGGGGCTAATCATTGTACTTTAAACATTATTAATTTAATGAATTTTCTCCATTATGTTATCATATTGTTCACATGTTCACTGTGATGATTGTATCCTTAGATAAATCATAAAGATTGTCCTAAATGTCCCTAACAGTCATCTATGCGGGAGCAGAGATGATACAAGACCAATATGACTTTGATAAGATATGGAGGTACGAACAAAGTCTTAAGCATATGTAAGAGTACAAGGTGCTAGACCGACCCACTATGAGAAATCTGTATGGATCAAGTTATAAGGTTATCTCATGTATAACAACGTCACAATACCCTTCGACCTAAGGTCATCATGGATTCCTACATGACAGCTGCTAAGCTTTGAACTGGTCAAAAGTCACCTTTGACCGGGTGATGATAAAGACTACGATCGGGCTTGGTGATTTTTCATGTAGAGGAATATGAATGGTCAAGATGGAATTTGTCCCTTGTAATGCCCTAAATTTTGATTAAGGGCTAATGACAATTATTATGGATAATTGTGAAATTAAATGTGGATAATTATGTGTTTTGTGGAAATTTTAATTAATGTGCCATGAGTTAGTGATTAAGGGGGAAATTAATTACTAGCTAAGAGAAAAATGAGAAGTGTGATTAAATGGCTAATGGAATGGTTAGAGTAACTAATTAGTTACTTATTTAAGGAGAGCCAATGAGATGTTGACACTTGGCAAGATTATGTGTGTGTGAAGGGAGAATAGAGGAGGAAAGTCAAACCCATTTTTTATTGTTTCTCTTTCTTCTTCCCTCTCATTTTGGCTGGTATGGATATGGCAAGGGAAGGGAGTATCATTGCATTTTCTTCATCATTCATCTCTCTCATTCTCTCTCTCTCGTCAGCAATTGTTAAAGGAAAGGGAAGGAAGAAAAGCTTCAAAAAGGTAAAGTAAATGGCCTATATTGCTCAAATTCACTTCATTAATGTTGATCCTAGGAGTAAGAGCTTCATTTTGATGTTTATAGTGTGCCTATTGGTGTTGATTTATGCCCACACGAAATTTTAGAGGTTGGTGAATCAAGAAATTTCTTTGGCAAAGTGAAAGAGGTAAGTGAGACTAATCTATCTATCTAAGTTTTATGCCAAATGGTTTAGTTTGAAATTTATGGAAATTTTGGCTTTTAATCCCAAAATGATGACCACTGGACTTTTGGCATGTTATTGGTATAGAAATGGGTGTTTTGGTAGGAGTTTTGGATAGATAGATTGATTTGGGATGGGAATGGTATGTTTGGATGATTTTGGAATTTGGATGTTATATTGCCCAAAAACTAAAGCATGATAATGGAATAGGATTTTGATAATTTTAATGGTTCTATGTGATTCCTTGGGTGTTTTGTGTGGGAGTAGCTTTGGTAGAGGTTTTAGGCCTATTGGAATCAATTGGGCAAGGTTAGGAAGTTTGGTCTGCTTTGCTACGTTTTCTGGGTTTTAATAAAATCACTCGAGTGCGGGATGAACATCACTCGAGTGAGGATTGGTTTCACTCGAGTGCTGTAGTTTATTTTCCCTTTTGCTTCCAGTTTCATGTTGCACTTCTGTGGATAAAGGAAAGAATATACCTTAACACTTGTGACTATTAAGCCATCACTCGAATAATTTGTGTTCCACTCGAGTGCTCCTGATCCTTGAAAACTTTTGTGCTCTCGGGTCTTCACTTTCTGTGCTTCACTTCCTAGTGCTTGAGTAAGCATTTGGCTATTACTCAAGTAAGGTCTTGTGTGCTCAAGTGTCCCTGTCTCTGAGAAAGTTCTTGTGCTCTTGGGTGTTCACTCGCTGTTGTTCACTCTCTAGTGCCCGAGTGTAGACCGTACCATCACTTGAGTAAGGTCTCCTTCACTCGAGTATCCATATAATATCACTCGAGTGTCTCAATGAAAAATGTCAGTTTTGAGCTTTCAAAAAGGGGAGGGATAGTCTTCCAACCCTTAGAGCTATTGATAAAGTTATTTATGGGTACTAAAAGAGCAATAATGATAACCAAACTAAGTGTTAAGAAGTCATTAAGAGTTGGAATAGAGAATTGACTCTTTGTCCCTAATTGTGAATCGTAGGATACGATATTTGCCCTACTCGGGAGAGACCGGCGCCAAGACACGCACTGAAGGATCAAGGTAGTGACTCTTCTCCTATGTTGTGTATGATGTTTTGGTATACATAACTTATCATTGAGTTTGTGAACTGTGTATGTGCCATGGTCTATTACAGCATGAGCACTTCAGCGTGAGCCATTTAAGAATTGACGCTGGTCATTTCTAGCTCGGCCGTTGAACTACGGTTGTAATCAACATGGATCTTTGTGAATCCGACTCGTGGGGCGGCGTGTTGCGAATCCAGCTATAGGCTATGTATTCTATATCTTGCCTGTATGGCTTGCGTATGAAATGCTTTATATGAATCCCAGCTGTGGTGAAATATATTGTGTAGACTGTTGTGGTGCAATACAGCGTGAGCAATTCTGTAACCCCTATCACGATCAAGGCCTAGATTAGTTCAAAAAACATAATTAAGTTTAAATTAGAGACCATGGATGATTTGGGACTTAGACAAAGTAAAATTTCCCAAAATCAGGGTTTTCAAAAACTTTTACAACACCTGTTCCACAATGGTCTCACACTCACATTTCAAACATAAGTGGCCTGTACGTGTTGATTCCATTCATACATATCAGAGTATAATGTAAATTCCCGATATACTCGGGTTCCATTAATTAAATAAGGGTCTACAAAGCATAATTGCCTATAAAGTTTCCCATGACAAGGGGATTACACATATATTATCCAACATATATATGTAATTCCCAACAAAATATCCAAATCATTTACATGATAACCAAATAATCAAAATGCTCCCAATCTGGAGCTCTACCCATTCTTCGTCACCCGCTTCCCTTTTGATCCTTCGGCCCCATCTAAAAGTTGTTTTGGGAGAGTAAGATTCTAAAGAATCCCTGTAACACCCCGAATTTTGAGACTCGAGGCTAGAGAATAAGCCTGAGGTTAGTGGATTGCTAAGCCCCGGTTTAGCAAGATCCCAAATTGTGATTAGGAGTTAATTACTACAAAAGTGGACGTGGTTAGTGATTAATGAACCCTTTTAGAGAATATAAAGTGGATTGTAGTCGCTTGTGTTATGAGCAACGCCAAAACCCTGTATTTGAGTTCAATTGTGGATTAACATCCAAATTGACTTAGAATAGAGGGAAGAATTGAATGGGGTATTGTGATGGAAATGGTGTCATGTTGTGGTATTTAATCATTGGAATTGATTTAAATTGGATTGGACACATTGGTTGCAAAACTAGAAATGTTGTCCAGTGTGAATTCTGTCTGAGCAGTCTTCTTGTGTGGACGTTTTTAATAGGCAAATGATGTCAGAAAATTATGAAACTTTCCAGTCTTAAAGTTCACATCCAAAGCTTCAAACTGGACATATAATTTGTGCCATTTCGTTTTGTGAACTAGGAGATTTGACTGTCCCAAGTTTGGGATGGAAACTGAACTCTGTTTTGGGGCAGTGATGAGTTTTATGTAATTCTGGAATTGTGTGGTGATTTTTAGTAATGGCCAATATTTTTCCTATGAAGAGGACTTAAATATCTTTCATTTGGCTTTGGGATCACCTCATTTCGATTTTTCTAGAATTAGTTATGATGTTTCAAAGATTGGGCAGAAAATCTGCCAGAAAATCCGAAAATGCCAATTTTGGGAATTATGACATCATCAAAAGGCAAGATGACATAAGCATGGAATTAAAACATCTTCTCATCATCTTCAGCTGCTCATTCACGCACAGCACCTGAACATAGTGTGAGAAAGTTGAGAGAGTTTAGAGAGAGAAAGAGAAGAAAAATCACAAGGTAAGCCGATTTCTCCGACGATTTCGCTCCTAACGCGTATAACTCCGACTCTAAACTACTCCTCTTTGTTCTTTAAGGTTTGGAAGCTCCTCTTTTGGTGTTTTGAAGTTAGGGTTTTCAGCCACAAGAAGGAAAAGCTAGTGGGAGCTTGAGGTAACTTCCAAACTCGTGCATATTGACTATTCTGGCTGCTGTGGTTGATTTAATCGGTGAAATTTCACCGGATTGTCTTTGTTTGTAAATTTGGAAAAGGGGTTGGCCTAGGTGTTATGCTGCCCAAATTGATACTAAATGGTAGTTCTAACCTAATGGAATAGTCAATAAAGTGGTTAGGAGTAGAAAGGAACGCGTTTACGGAGCCGGAACCGAAAAACCCCAATTTTTCCCGGGGAATTGAGAATTTCGGCCAAGCCTGGTTTGGAGGGGTTAGAGATGGATTTTCAATGATTTGATGATTCCATTGAGTTCAGGAGCGAAAATTAGGTGGGGTTACAGTTGGTCACTTTTTCGGAAAAGGCCGAAAAAGCATAATTACGAAAACGCCCCTGAAACCCTTAAAGTGGGGCTGCCAAGGGTAATTTTGTAATTGACATTGAATTTGATAATTCCGAGTCCGAAAATGGATTCCTTGGGCGAAAATATGTTAGAATAGCCCATGTCAATATTTCAAGAAAAGTACAGCCGGAACGGGTACGGCGGGGCCGGGCCGGGTCCCCGGGGGTATTTTAGTAAATTTTCAATATAGCCTCATATAACCCCCAGAAACACTATGGAAGTGTCTAAATAGTACATTTGACATTGTAGGATCGAATGTGAAGCCCCGAGTTGCTGGCACGCAAATCGAGGAGAAAAGACTGGAGGTAGGAAACATATCTCTTCTGCTTGTATTTGATATATGTGTTAGTGTGTTGGTGCATGTCTTAGCTTTGCATAATTATGTGTAATTTGAAGCTATGTTTCAATTTATGCTATGGCCATAGGTATATTGTTCGAAGCATTGAGCTGGCAAATTGTCATTGTGTTATCATGAGTTGTGTGATGCAAGTATGTCATGCATTAAAAATTTATCGTACATGCATATTGATATTGTTATCCTACTGAGATTCTCTAGAATCTCACCCTCCCCTACTAACCTTTCAGACAGGGTAGTAGATCGATGATGGAGTAAGCAGCCAAGGGCGATGAGGACTTCCTTCAGTAGTTGTTTTGGTAGTTGGTTATCATCCCAGATGGGAGTATATAGATTTGGATGTGTATATAAGTATGTGGATGAGGATTTGCTATGTATTTGAGAAGACTTTGTGTAATCCCCATATGAGGGCTTGTATGGGCGAATGTGCTCTATAAAGCTTGAGTTAATATATGGAAACCGGGATTGCCGGGATTATTGATGTGTACTCTGATTTGTTATGAATGTGATATTCCGCGTAGTAATTGTATTCGGAAATGTGATTCTGAGACCAAGTTTATAAATGATTTCGAAAGGTGTTTGTGAAAACCCCGTCTGGTAGATGGGTTTATAATATTAAATTTTGTTCTTATTGGTCTCTATTTCACTTTATTGCGTAATCCGAATATTAATTACGGCAGGGGGTTACATTTTGGTATCAGAGCTGCAGTTCCTGGCAAAGATGGATTTTGCTAGGATATTTCCCTTAGGCCAAGCTAGGGAATGAGTGATGAGTTATGATTGCCTAAGGAATAGGCAATGATTTGTGATTTTGGTTGTTTGTGGTATACACATTTATATCTCTGGTGTTGTGGATATCTGAGATTTGTGGATTATGTGTATACATTATTTGGTTGTCCTGAATTTGTGTGTTTAAAGTCCTTAAGACCTAGGGGACCATGGTGCCTTAGGCTGGCAAAGATATTTGGATTTGTGTTGGGGTTGATAATGCTCCGTGGAATTGAGGGAAGTGATTTCCCAGTTCAACTAAGATTGAGGTTTGGATAGATGAGCTGTGATCCAAGGATCAGACTCCATAGCTGGGCTGATTCATAGGAATTGTATTTGACCTGGATGGTCTGTGGTGCTAGAGCATGGTACTAGAATTGAATTGAAATATGTATCAGGTACCCGAGATTGCTAGTTGTAAATCTAGCAGAGGGAAAAGTTACCTATGGAGGATTCGGATCGGAGAGTGCTACCTACGGGGAGTTGTGATGGAAGAGGGCTACCTACGGTGAGATCTGATCGGAGAGGGCTACCTACGGTAAGATCTGATTGGAAAGGGCTACCTACGGAGGATGCTGACCGAAGGGGCTGACCAGTTAGGTGACTGAGTGAAGCATCGGGTACAGTACCATAGTGTGGAGCCACTATGACGATGAACCCTAGAGTGGAGCCGCCGTGACGACGAACCTTAGTGTGCACTCGCCATGACGTTGAATTGTAGAATAGAGCTCTGGGAACGTTGGGAGTATGGGATCTCAACGATGTGTTGGTTATGGCTCTGAATGATTCGAATTGAATTGAGCCAAGGTCTGGCACAGATTATGTGTGTGGACAGGGGTAGTAGGAGATTCCTATGGGACTCCTATTGAGTCACCCTGACATTGTGAAGGCACAGATGAGGATAAAGACCTCAGAGTGTGCAGCGGAAGCGTGGTGAATGTGATGTTTGAGAATTGTGTTGAGCAGAAGCTCGAATTTGCAGAAAGTGCAATGTGTTAGTGATGGCTTCAGGAAGTAAAACTTCGAAGTCTAGATTATTTTGTGAGAAGGGGTCTTGAAGGATCCCAATATGTGAAAAGAATTCAAGATGTTGAAGATGAAGTTGTTAATATGCCTGATTCCAGCTTGTTACGATTGTGTACTGTGAGTCCATCTCCCTGGTTGGGCCGGATTTGTTTGGTCTGGTGGGCTGCGCCTGGTAGGCATAGGCTCAGGATGTGACTGATATTTGTGAGTCTCTCACCTGCGGCCGCATGGGGTGATTCCTATAGCGGAGGACCGTGCCTTCGGGGCGGTAGTTACGGGGGATTGACTATTTGTGAGCCGCGAGGCTATGTATATGCACTGCCACGCCAATAGTCCCTGAGTAGCTAACAACAGTTCGGGTAAAGACTGTGTTCTTCCCGGCGGAGAAAGGGGATGAGGGTGGAGTGTGATGTGGAAGCCGAAAGGCTATTTGTGAGCACCGCTACGCCAACAGTCCCTGAGTAGCTAACAACGGTTCGGGTAAAGACTGTGTGTCTTTCCGGCGGAGAAAGGGGATGAGGGTAGGGTGTGATAATGGATTTTCTTATGAGTCCTGGGTGAAATGTGAGTAACCCAGCCACTATCGCGGGGCATCCCCAGCGGGGGGTAAAACCAGGGTGGGCACCACCGGCACGGGGCATCCCTAGAGGGGGTAAAACTGGGGTGGGTGTGACAATAATTGAGTAACCTAGCCACTGTCGCGGGGCATCCCCAGTGGGGGGTAAAACCGGGGTAGGCACCACCGGCACGGGGCATCCCTAGAGGGGGTAAAACCGGGGTGGGTGTGACAATAATTGAGTAACCTAGCCACCGTCGTTGGGCATCCCCAGCGGGGGGTAAAACCGGGGTGGGCACCACCGGCACGGGGCATCCCTAGAGGGGGTAAAACCGGGGTGGTTGTGACAATAAAATTGTGAGTCCGATAACCCACGGGCATCCATCGGACGGGTGTGATGTGGGAGCCAGCCACGCAGCGGAAGCGTGGGCACCCATTAAGGGGGTGTGACAATAAAAGGCGCCTGGATAGAAGAGACTGAGACTCTAGGTGGGCCATTACGGTCAGGTACTTTGGATAAAAGAAATTGAGATTCTGGAGTGACCAGATGATGTGATATTGTGTTGATACCCAAAAGTCCTGGTTACCACTAGTGGAGTTACTGGTGGGTGTACGGGTGAGGGTAAAGCTGTGAAAGTGGATATAGTGAAAGTTGAAATGTTTGTGTATACAGCTGAGGCTGTCGTTTGATGTATTGAGGTTGTGGTGTTTTGGTGTTACTCCCGGAAGGGGTAACTAGATTGAGTTGAGCAGAGTGGTGGCCTATGCTGCCAAACTGCCAAAATCTTATGATATGGCTCATGATTTAGAGCCTTCGGATATTGAGATACGCTAGCCACTCATGAGTTAGAAGGGCTTGCGACGATTGTGATTATGTGATGATGGTTTTGATAGCAATCGTATATGGAAACGATTGTATTTGTTTAATAATCGTGAGGTGATTGTGTTTGTGCTGCAATCGTGAAATGGGCCGATTGCAGTTTGTGGCAACTGGGTTGCATTTATTGTGTAAGTTTCTTTTGAGAATCAGATTTGTGGTGCACCGGTTGTCTGCGTGGTCTAGAAGGGACATCCCAATATGAAATGAATTGTGAAACGAAAGCTGTCGTGAAGAAGCATCCATAGTTTTTGGATTAAGTGGTATGACAAATTTCGAGGACGAAATTTATTGAACGGGGGGAGAAATGTAACACCCCGAATTTTGAGACTCGAGGCTAGAGAATAAGCCTGAGGTTAGTGGATTGCTAAGCCCCGGTTTAGCAAGATCCCAAATTGTGATTAGGAGTTAATTACTACAAAAGTGGACGTGGTTAGTGATTAATGAACCCTTTTAGAGAATATAAAGTGGATTGTAGTCGCTTGTGTTATGAGCAACGCCAAAACCCTGTATTTGAGTTCAATTGTGGATTAACATCCAAATTGACTTAGAATAGAGGGAAGAATTGAATGGGGTATTGTGATGGAAATGGTGTCATGTTGTGGTATTTAATCATTGGAATTGATTTAAATTGGATTGGACACATTGGTTGCAAAACTAGAAATGTTGTCCAGTGTGAATTCTGTCTGAGCAGTCTTCTTGTGTGGACGTTTTTAATAGGCAAATGATGTCAGAAAATTATGAAACTTTCCAGTCTTAAAGTTCACATCCAAAGCTTCAAAATGGACATATAATTTGTGCCATTTCGTTTTGTGAACTAGGAGATATGACTGTCCCAAGTTTGGGATGGAAACTGAACTCTGTTTTGGGGCAGTGATGAGTTTTATGTAATTCTGGAATTGTGTGGTGATTTTTAGTAATGGCCAATATTTTTCCTATGAAGAGGACTTAAATATCTTTCATTTGGCTTTGGGATCACCTCATTTCGATTTTTCTAGAATTAGTTATGATTTTTCAAAGATTGGGCAGAAAATCTGCCAGAAAATCCGAAAATGCCAATTTTGGGAATTATGACATCATCAAAAGGCAAGATGACATAAGCATGGAATTAAAACATCTTCTCATCATCTTCAGCTGCTCATTCACGCACAGCACCTGAACATAGTGTGAGAAAGTTGAGAGAGTTTAGAGAGAGAAAGAGAAGAAAAATCACAAGGTAAGCCGATTTCTCCGACGATTTCGCTCCTAACGCGTATAACTCCGACTCTAAACTACTCCTCTTTGTTCTTTAAGGTTTGGAAGCTCCTCTTTTGGTGTTTTGAAGTTAGGGTTTTCAGCCACAAGAAGGAAAAGCTAGTGGGAGCTTGAGGTAACTTCCAAACTCGTGCATATTGACTATTCTGGCTGCTGTGGTTGATTTAATCGGTGAAATTTCACCGGATTGTCTTTGTTTGTAAATTTGGAAAAGGGGTTGGCCTAGGTGTTATGCTGCCCAAATTGATACTAAATGGTAGTTCTAACCTAATGGAATAGTCAATAAAGTGGTTAGGAGTAGAAAGGAACGCGTTTACGGAGCCGGAACCGAAAAACCCCAATTTTTCCCGGGGAATTGAGAATTTCGGCCAAGCCTGGTTTGGAGGGGTTAGAGATGGATTTTCAATGATTTGATGATTCCATTGAGTTCAGGAGCGAAAATTAGGTGGGGTTACAGTTGGTCACTTTTTCGGAAAAGGCCGAAAAAGCATAATTACGAAAACGCCCCTGAAACCCTTAAAGTGGGGCTGCCAAGGGTAATTTTGTAATTGACATTGAATTTGATAATTCCGAGTCCGAAAATGGATTCCTTGGGCGAAAATATGTTAGAATAGCCCATGTCAATATTTCAAGAAAAGTACAGCCGGAACGGGTACGGCGGGGCCGGGCCGGGTCCCCGGGGGTATTTTAGTAAATTTTCAATATAGCCTCATATAACCCCCAGAAACACTATGGAAGTGTCTAAATAGTACATTTGACATTGTAGGATCGAATGTGAAGCCCCGAGTTGCTGGCACGCAAATCGAGGAGAAAAGACTGGAGGTAGGAAACATATCTCTTCTGCTTGTATTTGATATATGTGTTAGTGTGTTGGTGCATGTCTTAGCTTTGCATAATTATGTGTAATTTGAAGCTATGTTTCAATTTATGCTATGGCCATAGGTATATTGTTCGAAGCATTGAGCTGGCAAATTGTCATTGTGTTATCATGAGTTGTGTGATGCAAGTATGTCATGCATTAAAAATTTATCGTACATGCATATTGATATTGTTATCCTACTGAGATTCTCTAGAATCTCACCCTCCCCTACTAACCTTTCAGACAGGGTAGTAGATCGATGATGGAGTAAGCAGCCAAGGGCGATGAGGACTTCCTTCAGTAGTTGTTTTGGTAGTTGGTTATCATCCCAGATGGGAGTATATAGATTTGGATGTGTATATAAGTATGTGGATGAGGATTTGCTATGTATTTGAGAAGACTTTGTGTAATCCCCATATGAGGGCTTGTATGGGCGAATGTGCTCTATAAAGCTTGAGTTAATATATGGAAACCGGGATTGCCGGGATTATTGATGTGTACTCTGATTTGTTATGAATGTGATATTCCGCGTAGTAATTGTATTCGGAAATGTGATTCTGAGACCAAGTTTATAAATGATTTCGAAAGGTGTTTGTGAAAACCCCGTCTGGTAGATGGGTTTATAATATTAAATTTTGTTCTTATTGGTCTCTATTTCACTTTATTGCGTAATCCGAATATTAATTACGGCAGGGGGTTACAATCCCCGTAGTAACAAATCACTTATAGTATGCACAACAATAAGGCATGAAAGAAAATCATCACACACACATGGCAACTACAACAGTAGTTACAGCAGCAAGGGTAGGTATAACTCATGTCACCCTTACGTTTGCTCACAATGTATTGCATCACAACAGTTCACACAATATATTTCATCACAGCTGGGATTCATATAAAGCATTTCATACCTAAGCCATACAGGTAAGATACATAACACACAGCCCACAGCTGGATTCATAATACGCCGCCCCACGGGTCGGATTCACAAAGATCCATATCGATTATAATGGCAATATAATGGCCGAACTAGAGATGACCAGCGTCAATCCCTTAACGGCTCACGCTGTAATAGACAATGGCACATACAGTTCACAAAGCTCAATGACAAATCATGCATACCAAAACATCATACACAACATGAGAGAAGAGTCACTACCTTGATCCTTCCAGGCATATTCTGGTACCAGTTTCTCCCGAGTAGGGCAAATGTCAAATCCTAGAATCATAATTAAGGACGAAGAGTTATACTCTATTCCAAGACTTAATTCACTTCATAACACTTAAATTTGGTTATCATAATTGATCCTTAAGAGGCCACCAATGTCTCTAATAAAAGCCCTAAAAGGTTGGGAAACAATAGGTTGAAGATCACTTTTCAAAAACTCAAAGTACTGGAACACAGGGGTTGGCCACAGCCAAAATTAGGACAGAAAGGTTTAGGCCGCGGCCAAGAAATTCCATGATTCTTAGCTGAACTTCAATAAATCATAACTAATTCTGAAAAAATCGAAATGAGGTGAATCCAAATCCAAATGAAAGGTATTTAAGTCCTATTTTCTGGAAAAATATGGACCATAATTAGAAATCACCACAAAATTTTATAAATACATAAAACTCAACACTGCTCCAAAACAGAGTCCAGTTTTTGTCCCAAAGAAATAACATTAATTATATGTCCATTTCGAAGCTTAGGATGTGAAATTTAAGATTGAAAAGTTTCATAATTTTTTGACACCATTTGGTCATTCAAAACTTTTATGCAAATTGACTGCCCAGAACAGAGTTCACACAAGACAAATTTTCCAACTTTTCTACCAAAGTGTCCAATGACTCAAATCATTAACCAAAACTATTCCCATAAAATTTTCCACAAGGAACACAATGGCAACCTCAAAATGACCAAAATCATAACCCATCAACATGCCCTATTTTGACCAATACACAAAAACCAATACAAAGTGGCCAAACTTCACATTCAAGCTTCAATGACATTCTATCAATTCAAAACACTAAAATAGGCACCATTTCCATAACAATAACATACCATCAACACCTTGACCCTGAATTTCAAAATTCAAGGCAAAATTTCCAGAAAATCCAAACTCAACCAATGGCCACAAAACCTATATAAAAGGGTTTGTCTTACTCACCTCTATAACTTTCCCCAAAGGAGTTCCTTAATTCACCCAAGTCCAAAATTTTATGAGAGCTCAAACAACACCAAATGGACAAACTAAAACCATGAAAATGAAGCTCTCAATACAAGAAACAAGTTTATAGAAGAGGATTTTGGCATTAGAAGCCATTTTCAAGGTCAAATGAGGCTTACCTTGCAAAAACTTCTTTCTCTTTCTTCTTCTTTAATGGCTGCCGAAATGTGAGCTTGGAGAGAGAGGGGAAATGGTGAAAATGATGATCTCGTACACTCTCCCATGTTTAATCAACGAAATGAGGGGGAGGAGAGAGGGAACAAATAATAAAATAATGAGCTTTTGACTTTCCAAAGCCCTCTCTCATGATATAAGCTTGCCACTTGTCAATCTCTCATTGGTTCTCATAAAGTAAGTAACTAATTAGTTACTCTAACCCCTCCATTAGTCATTTTAATTTCACATCTCATTTCTTTTTAGTTAGTAATTAATTTCTCCATTAATTACTAATTTATGGCTATGCTTTCAATTTCTCAATAATTATGGCATATTAATTAAAATTGCCATATAACACATAATAATTCACACTTTAATTCACAAATTATTCTCAAAATTGTCATTAGCCCTTAATCAAATTTTGGGGCATTACAAATTTAGCATGAGCGAACGTAAGGGTGACATGAGTGATACCTGCCCTTGTCGCTGTAACTACTGTTCTAGTTGCTATGTGTGTCTGATGATTTGCTTTCATGCCTTATTGTTGTGTATACTATGAGTGATTTGTTACTACGGGAATTCTTTAGAATCTCACTCTCCCAAAAACACAAATTTTAGACAAGGCTGAAGGATCCAAAGAAAAGCGGGTGACAAATAGTGGATAGAGCTCTTGGCAAGGAGTTTTATTTTGGAAAATTGGTTATCATTTTATAAATCATTTGGATATTATTTGTTGGGAATTACATGTACATATTGGATAGTAATTTGTGTAATCCCCTTGTTATGGGAAACTCTATGGGTAATTGTATCTTGTAGACCCTTATTTATTGAATGAAACCTGAGTGTGTCAGGAACTTTATGCTATACTATGATATGTATGAATGAAATCAACCTATACAGGCCATTTATGTTTGAAAGATGAGTATGAGACCATTGTGAAACAGGTGTTGTAAAAGTTTTGAAAACCTTGATTTAGGGAAGTTTAATTTTTTTAATAAGTCTTAAATCATACATAGTCTCTAATTCAAACTTAATTACATTTTTACAAACTAATCTCGGCCTAGATCGTGAAGGGGGTTACATCCCTCACATTAGTAGAGAGATATTACTAGGCCCCTCAATGAGTGAGTCTGAGAAATGTATGGCCATACTACGATGGAAAAGTGTTTCCATTTATATTGTCAGACTACTTAGTAATCGGGAAAGTAATGGTCAAAAATAGGAGGATGACATTATCCATGTCTCATCCTTGACCGAAATATCGTGTGACAAAAAGGGACGTGACATGGTTGTTAGAGCAAGTGTTTCAGGTGGTACTAAAATTTCTTTGCAAATATAAAAACTTGACGGTGAATATAAAGCAATAAAGAGTAAGGAGAAATATCACCGAAGTGTACACCGAGAGTTATACTGGTTCGGCCACAACCACTTTGACCTATGTCCAGTCCTCAGAGCTTCTCTGAGAGTTTCGCTATAACTTCCAAGATTCAGTGGGTTCTTGGCACCTCAGTACAAGCAAGTTTCTTCGCCTGGACACTCGCTCCCCCTTACAAGTTGTAATCCAATTCCAACTCAAGGTTCCACAACCTTAAGTTACCTCAATAACAAATATTGAGTTTGAATGAAATATCTCTCTCACAGAGTGAATAAAAATCACTGAAGCATAGAATTACAAGTATAATGTAAAACAGAGTAATGAGCTTGATGATACGTTTGTGTGTGTTCTTGTTCTATGTTCTCTGTTTGGATGTTCCCATATATATATATAGATGCATTGGTAATGATTGTTGGAACGTTTTTCTTCATGTCCGTTAGAGAGTGCGCAGCCACTGTTGACTTTTCCAGTATTTGAAAAATATCCGTTTGCGGTAGGTGGCGGTAGGTGACATTTGAACGTTGCATTTGACTTTCCTTATTTGGTAAGATCTCTTCATTATTTATCTGTGGATATGCTAAGAATACTAAAACAATAAAAGGTTAATCATATAGGAAACAAATCAATAAACGTTGGAATGAATTCTCAAAATCTGAACTTGCATACTAGAGTAGCTACTCGAGTATTCATTAAAGTTTACTCGAGTACATACTCGAGTATCATCGGGAAAACTTTGATAAAGTGCAAGTTAATAAGCAAACATAACATTACTCGGGTAGTGCATGAAGTAAACAAAATTGCAGACCTTTGGAAATACTTGTTTACTCGGGTACTTACTCGGGTATGGTAAACTTTTCTTCATTAGTTACTCGAGTATCAACTCGAGTAAACCTTCAAATAATCTTTAGGTTACTCGATGCTTCATTCCTGTAATGTTGGCAGGATTTCAAGGCCGAGAGCACTTCTAGTTTGATTAACTTGTTACTCGAGTCCTTACTCGAGTAAACATAAATTTTTATGCATAGCTTACTCGAGTAATGACTTGAAGTTCTCTTCCAACTAACTCTGCATATTCGAGTAGTGACTTGAAGTTTTTCTTCTAAGTAATTTTGCATACTCGAGTAGTAACTTGAAGTGAAAGGTGAGGAAAACATTTCATGTTATTCGAGTAATACCTTCAGGTTTTGCTTACCACAGTGAGTTACTCGAGTAGCTCCTCGAGTAACATTGGCAGGGTTGAGAATGCCGAGAGCAACACATTTCTTGAAACAGAGTAACTCGAGTACATACTCGAGTATCATTGACAGGGTTGACAATGCCGAGAGTAACTGGAAGTCTTTGACATGGTTACTCGAGTAACGTTGGCAGGCCAAGAGCAACTACCAGTGAGTTACTTGGTTACTTGAGTAGCTACTCGAGTAACATTGGCAGGCCGAGAGCAACTTGGAGTCATTTACCTTATTACTTGAATACGTACTCGAGTATTATTGGCAGGTTACTTGAAGGTTGAGTTGGTTACTTCAAGTTTCTGTCTCTTTACTCGAGTACCTACTCGAGTAACCCTTTAAAAAACTTGCCACTGATCAAGTTTCTCAGCTTTTTCTCTTGGCCTTTCTTCATTACTCCAATGCTTACTTCAAGTGATGATTTTTCCTGTTATTACTTTGTTCAAACTTATTTGTTTATCAAATCTTTTTCATACCATTCTTTGTTATCATCAAAACTTGAGATCTAACAATGGTTGTATGACAGGTTGCATTGTGTTAACAATCCTCATATGAATTGAGTAGTCATAATATCTTGTTGGAGGCTGCTTACGACTTGTGGGTTAGTACAGTTATTGGCTTACTGCCAACTTTGCTTGGGCCTACAGGGTCACATACAAGAATGGTCCAACATGAGACAATATTTAATCTAAGGTGGACAAATTTTATATTTATATAATATATAAAATTTGTGAAAATAAAATTAATAATATTATATATATATATATACATGTATATGTATATATATGTATATATACATATACATATATATATATATATATATGTATTTTCGAAATACATATATATATATATATATGATAATATTATTATATTAGTTTTAAATTTAGTTTTATTAAGATAAATTAAATCTAATAACTAACATGATGGAGATACAGTATCTCAGATTTAATTTATGAAAATAAATTAAATCTATTGGCTCTTTATTCATGTTAAATAAATAGGTGAAATTAAAACTGTTGGATAGATTTAATTAAACAGAATTTATTTAATTAGCTCATCAAGATAATTAATGGTTAATTAATTTCAAAATTAATCAAGATTAATTTTGAAATTCCAATATAGCCCTCATGGATTATAAAAATGATGAAGCAGAAAAACTCATGTACAAATGATAGTTCAAATCCACAAGGAAACCTTAAGAGATATTAGAGGCACTAGCACGTAGTTCGTGTTGGAGTAGCATTCGTGTGGATACCTGTAGAGGGAGTTAATCGACATATTGACTCCTGAAGATCGAAAACTCAGAATGAAAAGAAATGTACTATTATTTCCAACTTGATTTAAATGTTTTTTATAGATCCTCGATTGAGATTGGTGAAATTTTAAAATTATTCTGCTATGCCTACTAGTCCCAACAGTTAGTCCTCCATTAATTTTGCTGATATGGCTTGATGACTGGACCAGATGACATGGATAATGCATTGATATTGGTTGATGAGCTGTTTAGATGATTTTAAAATTAAAAAAAGCAAAACAATCCTCAAACCCAGTGCATAGCCCAAGGGATCCGAAAAACCACAGAGGACAAAGTCAAATTTGAAGGCAAAGCTGGTGAGAAAGTTTAATCTCACCTCCCATCTAAGAAGAATCATGATTTGAAGAAGAAGAAGAAACAAAAGCACGTATGGTGTGGGCAAATACTGAATGAACTTAGGCGCTATAGAGATATAGCATAAGTTGAAGGTGGAAGTGCCTGCCAAGACGATTACTCACTTCAATTGGTCAACGAAGAAGAATTTCCCAAACCTACATGTCAAAGCCATGACCATGATAAACAAGGTTTTTCACTTTTAATTCACCCATCATTAATAAGAAAACATTATGTGAGAGGTGAGAATATTTCCGATGGGGATTTATTATTTGCAGGGGAGAGAGAGAAGAAAGAAAGGAGTTGTTAGCATTGTTTGTTGCAGTTAAGAATGTATTTAGGTAGAATTTAAATACTGGTTTGATAGTTCTAACCAATGGCATCCCGCAAATCCCAATGGCTACACCAACTGCAGCAAAAAGAGGCCACACCTCAGGCCTGATCCACTTATTGCCACCATCCCTGGCTGAGAGAACATAGGAGCGCCGAAAGGGAAGAGGGAAGAAGGAAGGCAGGAGAAGGTAGAGGAAGCATCCTTTTTCCTTTACAAATCCCGTGTTGTGTGTGCGTTTAAGCTTCTGATTTTTTTCCTTAATTTTTAAATCATATATCCAGTTCATCAAGACACATCAAAGCATTATTTTCACATCTTGTCCAGTTAGACTTTGTTTAGTGGGTTGGGGGGGGGGGGGGGGGGGGGGGTTTGGAGGTTGAGTTAGGATAGATAGGAGTTAGAAATTAAAAAACGCGTTGAATGGGGTGAGGAGTGGGGGGAAAAATGTCCGGGAGCGCTCCTCTGCCTCCTCACCCCTCCTCTCTTTTTTTGGGTCAATCTCACCCTTCCTCTCTTAACCCTCTAAATTTGGGAGATTTTACATTCTAGAGGGAAGAGAATTTGTACCTCATTCATATTTAATATATGTTTGTGTTAGTTTTTTTAATAGTTTTTACGACTTACTATATAAGTGTGAAATGAGTTTTGTCTCAGGTTGCGCAAACTATAATTTGAAACTATGATTTTGGTGGTTGCTAAACACACAGTAAATTCCCCTTATAATGTTTTGATATTCCATGACTAACCCTTAACACACAAAAGTAAAAAATTTTTTTTTTTTCTCAATGCTTGTTTGGAATAGCTTATTTTTAGATGATAAGTATGTATAAATCGTGATTCATGATATACAAAATAAGTATGTGAGGGAAATTTTATCTCAATTTACATAATAAATAATAAATAAACGAGCCTGCAATCAATGGTATGCTCCACTCCTTCAGCGTCGTCACTTCGGTCCTCTTCTCTTCTAGCGTTCACTCGGCTTCTTCACTTCAGTCCTCTCCTCCTCCAGCGTTGCCACTCGTCTTCTTCACTTCGGTCCTCTCCTCTTCCGGCTTCACCGCCGTCTGATCCTCAATTCGCCGCCGCCGCCTGCTCATTCAAGTAAGTAAAAACCTTTCATTATTGCTCTTCCACCTTGTTTCATGTGACTCCCCAAAGTTCCTGTTTTCTTCCTCTACCTTGTTTGAACTGAAACTTCCATGGTTGCCGCAACAAAACAGAGTTTTGTTTATTCCTTTGATTTTTAGTTTTTCTCTGGGTTGAATATGCAGCGGTTTTTATGGAAAGAAAAGAAATTTGAATCTGTTTTATTAGCAATCTAGTTGTGAGTACAGGAAGGAAGCATATGCTTTACGGTAGATAATAATTTTGGTGTGCATTAAACTGAAAAAAAAAGTAGAACGGAAACATTATTAATCTGCTGCAACGCTTTAATAGTTTTTGAGTTTGGGCGACCAACTGAGCAAAGAATTTGTAAAATAAAATAATATACTCGTATTTTATTATCTTTGACTCTTATTTTTATAAATGAAAATCTAGGAAGAGGAGATGATTGCTGTCACTTTAACTTTTGTTCTGAACATCCCAATCTTTGATATATAAGTATTACTAGCATAAATTTTATGTTCTAAGAGATATATGAAAACTTTGTACCATATATACGCGACTTTTCTCATCTTGGCCTCTACGGTGTCCCTTGTTGTCTGAGAACTTTATGACTACATTTGTGACTTTGAGGAAATTCAGAAGTTTCAACAAGTTTGATGTGTGTATGCCCATTATTGCTTTGTTTGGGTTAATGTTGATATTTTGATGACCCATGACGTATGTGGCCCTGGTTCCATCGGAATTTTCAAGAAAGAATTCAGTCAAAATACAAAAGTAATTATTTTTTATTACCCAATATCTCAGAATGCAAATAATTGGGGCAATAAGTTTTCTTCTAGAAAAAATAGAAACAATAAATGTGGTGATGACTATGATTTCCAATTCAAATAGGCAATAAATTTAGTCATGACTGTGATTCCCAATTCAAATAGGTTTATTAAATATGTTCTGCTTCTGCTTTTCATGATGGCCGTGTTAGAATTCTTTTAATAAATTAAGAAATAATAATTTTAATAAAAAATTATTTAAATTATGATGACAGGTTATCTAAGCCCCTTTTTCATACGGGCTAACACGTGTTGGGCGTGCTACCCGCTGACTTTTTATTTGAATTTATGCTTGTAAAAGTAATTTTTATTCTTGACTTTTATAAATTGAAGCTAGGGTAAAATATAATTAGTGTAGTGTGATTTATGTTTGGATTGATTTTTATAAAAAAAAAATTTGACATTAATTTATTAAGGAAATATATTAAAAAGTGAGTTTTAAAAGGTTAATTTGAAGAAAAACCATAAGCCAGAAGCGATAAAAAAGTTGCTTTAACTTTAAATCTTCCCTGCCTCTTCAGATCTTTAGCTGTGCTTCAATATTTAAAAACTTTCATCAAAGTTTACTTTGTAGCTGCCGCTTCAGCAGATCGGTGATCCTGTCTGCAACTTTGAGTAGAGCAGCATTTTTTTTCAGTAGAGCATAATGGAAGTTTGTGGAGAAAATATCAGGGGCAATATTGAGATCAATTCTCAGAATGGATCTCTAAGGTGGGTGTAGTTCTTCTGTCGTTTTTCTTTTGATGAAAACAAGAGACCAAGCAAAATCAGTGCATTGTCAAGAACTAACCTTTTTCTGTCAACCCTTAACCATCATATTTTGTCAGTTTGGGAGATGGTGAGAACAACAGTAATGCATTACTGTTGCCGTCCAAGATACAGAAGAAAAGGAAATTCATGAATCAGGTATGAGTAGCGAGATGATTATGTGTACAATTTGTTTCATTTTTTACTCCTAGGTAAAAGCTGATTTTTTTCTTTCTTGTGTAAATATTTCTTGTATAGGTACACGGAGAAATCAATTCAAATAAAGAGCATAGGTTGAGCAAATCTCAACAAAGGAAGCTGAAGAAGTTAGAGGTTTGTGCTTAGATAGAAATGAAATGCTCTTTATTCTCTTCTGCTTTAGATATAACTTGTTTTCTTCATTTTTGAAGGAGGAGAAGGAGAAAGAACTTCTGCTGAAGAGAAGCATTGAGACATTAAAGTATGTTAACCTTTATTTTCTTTCTTTACTTCTTTCCTTTTTGTTTTGGATAAATGATGAAATTTTACTTGAAAGAAGGGTGTTATTTTTTATGCCACTAAGTTGCTGACACACTTTGGAACCTTTTTATTTATTGCAGCCAATACAAGATTCCAGAGTATGCATATCATCTATTGCAGTCTGCACAGAATATGAATCATGTCGGTATAATTAAAAATAATAATAATCCCAAAATGGTGAAAATAAAAAAAGTGTTTGGGCCCTTTATTTACTTAATGTTCTCACGCTATGTAGACTGAAACTGTACTAGAGAGACGGAGGAGAGCTGTACACTTATTAAAAGAAGGCTTGGAGGTTATGCATAATCATGATCTGTACAGGATTATGGATGTTGAACATAAAATTGAACATGAGAAAGAAGAAATTCATACGGCACAGGAAGTTGAGGGGAATGACCAATTTCAACCAGTAGGATTTGAAAAAGAACTCGTATGTGAACCTCCTGCTGCTTTGGAGTCCTCTAAGGAACCAGCTTGTGGTGATAGGTCTTTTGAAAGTAATGGACCTCTTGTTGCCTCTTTCGGTGGTGTCTTTGTTGATGAGAAATTGACTTCAATATTACATGATGATATAAACCATTTTCCAGATAGGGCCATACCTGTTGATGTTAGCATCAGAACCAAATCCAAGGTATGGCGTATATTCATTGTTGATGTGTGTAGATAGAGCATTTGATGAATAGATGGCTATGTTTGTAATATATATCTTAACACGCATTGATCCATTTATGAACTGCATTATCCATCTTTTACCGTAGGCAGTTGAATTGTTTGGAGGAAATTATCCCATATTTGCTGTGCTAATATTTATATTTTTATATGGGGATGACTTTGCACAGAAGTGCACCTATATGTTTATGATTTAGCTTATTACTCTGTCTGTAATGTCATTTCCAAGTGTTTTCCTTATAAGTGAGATGACCTACTACTTGTCTATCTGTAAGTTACTTTAATGTATTGGGAACATGGGACAGGATAGGACATTTGAGCTCTCTGAAACCTATCTCAATGAAGTGATCTTCCTTAATGACTCCTCTCCTTCAACTATCCCCACTGTTGTGCATGTAAATAGACCAAATGAAGCCCAAGACAAAAGAAAGGATCTTCCAATAGCCATGATGGAGCAAGAGATTATGGAAGCAATAAGATATAATTCATGTGTTATTATATGCGGAGAAACTGGATGTGGTAAAACTACTCAAGTTCCTCAAGTGAGTACCTCTTAATGTTATATGATGGTGATATCTTTTAGGGTTTGAAACTTAATCTTTGAGAGAACATCATAATCATAATATGTTGTATTTTTGGTTTTCTTATGTGATGTCAGTTTCTTTATGAAGCTGGTTATGGTTCAAGCAAGTCCAAAGTTCACAATGGTATTATAGGTGTTACTCAATCACGTCGAGTTGCTGTTCTTGCGACATCAAAACATGTGGCATATGAGCTTGGTCTTCATCTCAGAAAGGAAGTTGGCTTTCAAGTTAGATGTAATAAGAAAATTGGTGATAATTGTTCTATCAAATTCATGACTGATGGAATCTTACTACGTGAAATTCAGGTTCTATTTTACCTCATTATCATTTCTTTTGTATGCTCAGCTTTTTCATTAATGTGTTTTATATGCATGCCATAAAGTAGTTTTGTCAGAATGTCAGTGACTTGTATGCTTTAGGTTTGTATTCTACTTATGATGCACTGTTGACCTGTAAAATTATGACGCCTCCTTAATGGATTTAGGGAAAAATATGATGGTAAGCTCGTAGAGACATTTATTAATTTTGAGGATCATAAGGTGTTAGTTAATACTTTGTGGCATTTGGAAACTCCATAATATATCCTTCCAAGTAAAGAAATACCTTGATAGTGCCATATTATCATCATGAAGTGTGTCATGGCACTTTAGAAAGTAGACCTTTACCATTCATGGGTTTTGACTTCTCATCATTCATATTGGCATATTATGTCGGTTGTTAAAGTTACTATTAATTTTTCTGGGTGATTTTGTTTATTTACACTAAATGTAAACAAAATGCTTTTAATGGGTGAAAACCCATCCGAGCATATTCCATGGCCTGGACAGGTTTTTGGTGGCTTTATTGGTTGTGGTTAGTTTGTTAATCATTGTTGTGATGGTGATCCTTGATGCATTACGAAATTATTATGCTATAATGCAACTCAATCAAATGTAGTGTCATGGAAAATTTTTCTGCTACAGAATGATTTATGGTTAAGGCATTACTCTGTTATAATTCTTGACAAGGCTCATGAGAGGAGTTCGAACACACATATGTTGATCGGGATGCTATCACGTGTTATTGTGCTTGGGGAAGAGGTGGATATGATAGCTCTTCATTTACAATGTTTACTAATGAATGCCTGTGGTTGCTCTTTTATCTTCTTGCTCAATATATAATGATCTTGCCACATTGCAGGAATACATAAAACAGAATAAGAGGATGCTTGCAGGAGAAATCATAGATCCTAATGATATGATTTTTCCATTAAAGCTTGTGCTGATGAGTGCCACTTTGAGAGTTGAAAACTTCACTTCTAATAGGTTATTTCTTACACCACCCCCTGTTATAGAAGTTCCTACAAGACAGTTTCCTGTAACAACACACTTTTCAAAGAAGACAGAGATGGTTGATTATATTGGGCAAGCATACAAAAAGGTTTTGGCAATTCACAAGAGACTTCCACCTGGGGGCATACTTGTCTTTGTCACTGGGCAAAGAGATGTAAATCACTTGTGCAGGAAGTTACACAATGCTTAAAGGAAGTTAATCTTGAAAACCTCTGTAGAAAGTCATGGCACTGCAACACCTGGAACAAATTTTGCTGAGGGAGTAGATATAAAGGAGATAGATGAAGCATATGAGATTCCTGGGAGTTTAGCCACTCAACAAATTGATAGGTTTAGTGCTTATGATGAAGATGAGCACGATGTGTATGGGGGTGAATCAGATTTTCCATATAATTCAGAAACTGATAGTGATTTAGAATTTGATGTCAATAATAGTCTTGAGCATTTGAAGAACAATGATGACTCAGTGAATGTCTTAGGAGATAAAGGGAACCCTACTTCATTAAAGGCAGCCTTTGAAGTGTTATCGGGTAAAGCACTATCATACTCCAGTTTTGGTAGGGAGCAGACTCTTTTTGGGAATAAGGAAGGGGCTTTAGATCAATCAAAAATTTATAAGGAGAAGAGGGCTAGAGAGGGCTCTCCAGGTTCACTTGTTGTTCTACCACTTTATGCTATGCTTCCTGCAGCTGCGCAACTTCGCGTATTTGAAGAAATCAAGGAGGGAGAGCGTCTTGTTGTAGTTGCCACAAATGTTGCTGAAACCTCCTTGACAATCCCAGGGATAAAGTATGTGGTGGATACTGGAAGGGAAAAAGTGAAGAATTACAACTCTTACAGTGGCATGGCAACATATGAAGTTCAATGGATAAGTAAGGCATCTGCTTCTCAGCGTGCAGGAAGAGCGGGAAGAACTGGACCTGGCCACTGTTATCGTCTTTATTCTTCCGCAGTCTTTAATAATATACTTCCTGACTTCTCTCCTGCCGAAGTTTCTAAAGTACCCATTCACAGTGTGATTCTGCTGTTAAAATCTATGCTTATTGAGAAGGTAGGATTTTTTTTGGACAACGAGAAGTTTAAGATGTGCTTTGTCCACTCTATTAGTTTCTTCAAGTCCATCTGCTTGTCCATATTGGATGCCACAAGTTGCTTTATGTTTCTGCATCATCAATAATGCATGTGTATACTAGACAAAGTAATTCATCATTTGATATTGTTGGTAACAACTATTTCGTTGGAAAACTGAAATGGTCCCTGTGAATCCAAATTGAGGTCAAGATGGTCATTACCAAGACTCTAGAGTGTGGTGAGAATAATTCTTGTTTTTGTGTCCTTTTCCATTACCTTTGCAATAACTTTTCTTTGTATATTGTACTGGATGAAAGATTAAGATCCTTTTCACATTAAGGGTCTGCACTACATAAATTGATAACAATATTGTATTTGGCTCCAAGAGCTATCTGTTCATGGTGGCCTTATGGTTTTTTCTAATTTTTAGTTTTACAACCCATGGAAAAATGTACATGGCTTTTCTGTTGCCTTGTGCATGTGCGATGCATCTACTTTGCTGTCAACTATGTTTCATGTTTAATTTGGGATTTTTTGTATGCTTTTTAGTTTGGTTTTTATTTAACTGATTACTTCTTATCCAGGTTAAAGACTTCCCATTTCCTACTCCTCCTAGTAATGCTGCATTGGTTGAAGCACAGAATTGCCTTCGAGCTCTTGAAGCACTTGATAACAAGTATGAACTCACACCATTGGGGAAAGTCATGGCACTTTATCCCTTGACTCCTCATCACTCCAAAATGTTTCTTACAGTTATTAGATTGACAAGGAGCAAGGATAATTGCAAACGACCAAATCTACTCTTGGCATATGCTGCTGCAGCATTGAGCCTATCAAATCCTTTCCTCATGCACTTTGAAGGAAACGGTGATAAAGGAGGCTTGGAGATGCACGAGAAATCTAGCATGCTGGACGGCATGGAAGTCATTGACAAGGAAGAAAAATTACGGAGAAAGAAACTAAAAGAAAATGCAAAAGCTGCTTATGAAAAGTTTCGTGTTATTTCTAGCGATGCACTGACAATAACTTATGCTTTGCACTGTTTTGAAAATTCAGAGAAGCGTGTAGAATTTTGTGATGAAAATGCATTGCACTTCAAAACGATGGAGGACATGTCCAAGCTTAGGCAACAGCTACTTAAACTTGTCTTTGATCAAAGTACTGTTAATGGCTTTGAGCAGGAGTACTCATGGATTCATGGAACTTTGGAGGATGCAAAGTGTGCCTGGCGGGTATCTTGCGAAAAATACCCTCTTCGGCTGGATGAGGAACGGCTCATCTGTGAAGCAATCTGTGCTGGTTGGGTAGACAGGGTTGCCAAACGTATTTTAGGGTCTTCTAGGATCTCAGATGGCAGCACAATAGTTCCTGGTGTTAGGTATCAAGCGTGCATGTGTGAAGAAAGTGTCTTCCTTCATGGTCGGTCATCAGTTTCTACTGCAGCCCGAGTTTCTGGTCTATAATGAATTATTATATACAAAAAGACCATACATGCATGGAGTGACGCACGTGGGGCCAGCTTGGCTTGTTAAACATGCCAAATCTTCATGTAAATTCTCTGATCCCCTAATGGATCCCAGGCCTTTCTATGATCGCCAGACAGACCAAGTAAAATGTTGGGTCAATCCAACCTTTGGGCGTTGGGAGCTTCCAAAGTGTGAATATTCAGTTAGTGATGATGATTTCAGGAGGCAACTATTTGCCTATGCTTTGCTAGTTGGTGAGGTGTGTCCATGTCTAAAATCTGTGAGAAAATATATGGCAGCCCCTCCTGAAAGCATTTTAAAGAAAGAAGCATTTTGTAAGAAAAGGGTGGTGAATCTTTTGAGCAAGTTAAAGGGTAGGTTGGTTGATAGCTCTGCTATGTTAAGAATGGTATGGAAGGAGAATCCAATGGAACTATATGCAGAAATATTGGATTGGTTTCAACAGAGTTTTCACAACAACTTCAATGGTTTATGGCTACAAATGGTTGGTGAAGTACTCCAGTAGACAAAAGAATGCTCTGTCTAAGGGTAAAAGAGGAAAAGTCACAAGCTATTGCTCAAAGATCAAGGGCAGTATTATTTTTTTATCATTCCTTTATCAGAAGAGTTGAATCTTAGTGCAATATTTTCTAACTTATAATTAAGAAAAATCCTAACTCCTAAATTTATTGATAAAAGATTTTCTTAGGCGCAAGGGAGGAAGAAATAAGAAACATAGCTACAAACACATCAAATTAGTGAATGTATAGAATCAGCACATACAATGGAGGCACCCGTTGTCAAGTTTTGCGTCACTAAACTGTATAGTTGCTTTCTCACAATTTATGAATATTTATGAATAAGAACAACAGAAAATGTAATGGTAATGGTGTGTAAAATTAATGGTGTGTAAAATTTTATACATTCATTAATTTTATACACCCGTTGTCAAGCATTTTACACACCATTAATTTTGGAAACTGAATATAAAACGTTACACACCATTAATTTTACACATCAAGTTTACATTACATCATTAATTTATTGTAATGGTGTGTAACGTTTTACATATACAACATTAATTTGCGTGGCTTTATGTTATGTTAATCTCTTTACACATATAAATGTAAACTTGATTTTAATCATGTTTAATTTGATCTTATGATAAGTGCTCTCAAGTTTCAACCAAAAAAAAAAAAAAAAAAGAACATAAACTTGGAGACTAAGTAATATGAAACATGCACACATACTACATAAAACCACAAAAAAAAAAAAAAAAACATGCCTAAGCTAACAATAATTTTAGGCTCATACCAATCACAATTCGAATATTAGAAGGAAATTGATCACTCGATTCCGTTACCTGCAACAACAAATCTAAAAGTGAGATGCACAATTCGTTAAATCTAGGATAAAATATAATAAGTAAAATGACAATCAAACTCCAATCTTTTTAATAATAATATATTCTGATAGGAGAACAAAGAGAAATAAAACCTGAGAGTTGTAGAAATGGCTTCTATTATTTTTTTTTTAATGAAAACTCGTTTAATTCATATTCTAGTTAAATATTAGGAGAACAAATATGTAATGAATGAATAAACATTGAATTGAAACAAAATTTCAAAAAATGTTTTTTTTTTCCTAAAGATAAAGTTGAAATATATATGGCGCGTGTGCCAATCAAATCAAACTAAGAGCATTGTATTTAGACGATGTTGTACTCACCATAAAGGAAAAGAACTTTTGATGGAATGTAGCTCCCGAATGATATCAATCACATTCATTCTTTCATGGGGTGACTCCATGGAACATATAAGCCCAATCTTAAATAAAGAATGCTAACATTTCTCAACATTAGAATGGATTTGCGTCATATTCTCTGATAAGTCTCCTGTGCTACCACTCTAGGTTCTAATTCTTGTGGAAGAAGAGTTGGGCTTGCAACTTCAAAAAGCCTATTTGGAAATATAGTGCATCATTCACATATATTTGAAGACAATGACCCTCTTTAAATATATCTTTAGTGGGTCTTCTTTTAGTTAATATCTCTAAGACAAGACTGCTAAAGTTAAACATGTTACCTTATGTTGATACTTTAGAACCCATTTCATATTCCGAAATATTATTATAAGCATATTAATCCTCTACACATATAAATGATCATTCGAAAAAAATGAAAAATAGAAAATTGAGTTAAAAACATAAACAGTTTGAATGACCTTGTAATAAAAGAACATTAAATTATACCGGACGAATATAGCCAATAGTGTCCTTTATTCCAATTGTGCTCCTTTGTTCATTAGAGATACCTTCAACAGTTGAGAAGGACATTGCTTGGCTTCAAACCACAATGAACTAGAGGTTGCCCATATTCATACTAAAAATAGTTTAATGCAAACACAGTATCAAGATTCTCTGTTGATGCAACTAATTTTCCAAGTTCCCATTCACCATATACTCATAAACTAGAGTCTTAAATTCAAGGCCATTATCATCAATACTAGAGCAACATGTTATAATTTTTACTAGATTTCAATGCTTTGCATTCCTAAGTGCATTACACTCAGCAACAAAACTGTTGAGAGCCCCCCTTATTTGAAGGTTGATGGCATTTATTTCAACAACTTCTTGAGAGTCAAACTTCCGTTATATACAAAGCCAACGCTACTAGATCCTATCAAATTGTTGACAAAGAATCCATCTATAGCATTATGCAAACTTTGATACAATACTTTCGAAATCATGTCAGTTGTTGGTGAACTTGAAGAAGATGTCTTACTTCTTTTTCCTCCCATGATAAATAATAGCAACAACATATGCTAGAAGAAGAAAAATAATCACACAACATAGTGGTATGATCAACTTGAAGTTTTGATGTTTTCTTCGTCTGGTAGACTTGATAGGACAAAGTGGCAACTCCAACTTTGATATGCCTCCACAAAGCTTGTTATTCCCCATGAGTGCCACTGCGCTTGCATTGCCAAAGACACTTTTGCTTGGAACTTCCCCATCAAGCACGTTGAAGGAGATATTTAGGTATATTGCAAAAAACCAATATCTTGCAAGCCTTTTGGAATTGAATCAAACAAGTTATTTTGTAAGAAATCTAGATATCTTATACCTTCCAATGAATCCAAAGATAAAGGGGATGGTTTCTTGAAAGAAATTTCCTTACAAAAAGAGATACTCTAAGCTTTGACAATCACCGATGGTTTGAGGAATATTTCCAATTAAGTGATTATATGAGAGAAATCTAGTTTGTCAATATTTTTTAAGTTTCCAACCTCATTAGGGATATCACCAACAAAAGAGTTACGTGACAATGCAAGTTCAATAAAATTGATAGAGATGAAAGAGTACTGAGCTGCATATTGTAAACTTTGAAAATTCTCAATACTTGGAGGAACCTTTCCTTCTAACATGTTATGTGACAAATCTAGGTGAAATAATGTAGTGAAACTGCTCATGAAATGTGTTATTTCTCTAGAAAATTTACTTTCCCCCAAAGACAAGGGTTGCATGTTTTGAAACTTTACAAAGCTCGATGGGATGATTAAGGTTAAGTGATTGTTGCTCGTATCCAAACACCTCAAGTTGACAAGATTTCCTAAAGCTTCAGTAATTTTGCCATATATTTGATTATAGGGGAGACTGAGTATTGAGAGTTGGCGGACAAATTACCCGTCGTGTTTGGTAAATGACCTCCAAAATTATTGTCACTCAATTCTAGTAACTTCAATTCACTACAATTCATCAAAGATTTTAAGAACTCCTTGTCTTTAATGGAGTTGCTTCCAAGATCATTAGAACCCAAGCGCAGAAATGAAAGTTCTTGCAACCCTCCAAGATTTGGAATTAGTCCAATGAAATAGTTCTTGATATTGAAATATCTGAAAGCATAGATGCATTGACAATGGACATTGGGATAGGACCCCATAATAGATTTTCTCAAAGATCTAGGATTTGAAGGTTAGGGAGGTTGGAGAACATATTGGTCGAAAGAGAGTCATTGAATTGATTTAATGCGAGTATGATGGCAGTGAGAGATGACAAATTGTAAAGAGGAAAAGGAATTGCACCTTAAATTTTGCTGCCACCTCAAATATTGTCAATTTTTTCAACCGGCCTATTTCTTCTAGTATAAGTGTGAACCTTGGAGCAATGGTAATTGTAGGATAAGGCTACGTTACATCTGACAATCCCTAGACCCCATTTGGTCGGAGCCTTATGTATTGGGCCGCCTATTTCTTCTAGTATCCTCCCCTCCAAGTTATTTCTATTCAAAGAAAGAACCCTATGAGAAGTAAGATTCTACAAGGAAGTTGGGCAAGAGTGGCAATGAGAAGTTGTTTTTTCCTCAAGGTTGTGATTATGGTGGCGGTATGGAACCACTATCGTTTTGGCGCAAGAATTTTGGGGGGGGGGATTTCAACATTCATAGGATTCCAAAACTGTTACTCCCTCCGGTCCTAAATATAGGACATAGTTTGTAGTGCAATTTGCATTACAAATTATGTCCTATATTTAGGACCGGAGGTAGTACAAGATTTCACTGCCAAAAACAAAAAGCAACAGATTAACAACGGAATCCATTTTGACGACATGGCAAATTAGTTTTCTGTAATTTCTTAGTAAATTTTCGTCGGTAATTTCCAACCTGATCTCGCATGCGTATACCATATGTTGATGTCTTTACCAATTGAGCTATTATGAATTTGCAATCTCTACTGACATAATTAAAAATATATATATATATATATATCTATATATATAATATTTCAATTCAAAAAACAAATATATTATTTATACAAATATATATACTATTTAATTTTTAATTTTTTAATTTTATGTAAATATTTATTACTAATTAATACATTATTTATTATAAAACTGAAAAATAATATTTTTATTTTTATTTTTATTTTTATTTAATATTTGTAGCGATTGAAAGTTGAATGAATCACTACGCACATCTTTTGTAGAGGTTACGTGGAACCAGTTTTGGTGTCTATCTACTCAGCTGGATGGTCCAGTCCAGATTTAGTTTTTTACTTTTTATTTTTTTAAAAAAAAATTATTTTAATAGGTAGATGATCTAAAATAAAGATAATATCTTAAATAATATTTTCTTCAAAAATGATTTTTTTAATTTAAAAATCATCATTTGAAAAAAAAAATTTAAATCTAGACCATCTAGATTAGATCTAGGCAGTCAGAACAGCTGATCATGGTGCACCAAAACTGTTTTCAGGTTACTACCTCTACAAGTACAGTAAAATAACCACTGCTAATGAGTTTTTAGTAATAGTTATGAAATAAATAGCAATTATATTGATTCCAGTTCTATAAATGAAAAAGATGAAAGAAAATCCTAGTAAGAACAAATGCCTTCTCCTCAAACAGCTGAGCAATTATATCCGTCCATGATATGCATGAACACTCGAACAATTATTTTCAATAGTATAATAATTTCTTATATATATTTTTATATATATTATCTCCCTGCATTTTCCAAGTCAAGCACTAATGCCTTTGCAAGCCAACGGCAGGGCTTCAATGTAAAGCCCACACGCAAACCGTAAACTTTTGACTTTAACTATCTGTTGACTCTTGCGAATGCAAACTAGAGATTGTTGAAAATTTTTCTCATTGCAAAATTATTTACTCAAGAGTATATATTAGAGAGATTCTGGTAAGTTTAATTTGCTTTGATTCTCAGAGCAAGCAATAAAGCTGCAGACTGATCAGTAGCTAATAGTATAAAGGTGTGTCTATTGGATTGGATTTTTAAGGCTCCACCTTCTCTGATCTCTATTTTAAAGAGAGATTTGGATCAAGCATATCAAGATATCCCTGTTGTTGTTTAGTTTGCTAAATTTCTTTGTTTTTTTTTTCCTGTGTTTCTATGTTTAGAAGTTTGGTATTGTATAGGTTTTTTTCTTTTCCTTTTTTTGGGTTGGCTTCAGCTATTAGCTTAGTGTGCACTCATTGTTTTTTGTGATTAATAAAAAATAACTCTCTTTTGGGGGGAAAAATATCTAAGGCCATTCACATGAGTCCTTGAACAAGTGTAACTTATTTATAACAGGTTCAATCCTTTAATTTTGTGCAACATGCCTTTAGTTATGTGTAAATATCTTTTGTTTTTCATATAGTTAAATACTAGTTACACACAATTAAAGAAGAGTTGCACGACTAAAAATAGATAACACATGGGGTCAACTGGAACAACTTTCAACTAATTTTGAGTAATAAATTTTGTAATGGGGAATTTTATAGCAATTTTCTCAACAAACTAAGCTCGGTTCACTAAGAACATTTTGAAGGAAATAGATCAATTAAAGATGGAAATGAAAATAGAACCGGAAACATAAATGGAAATTGGTTTAAAAGTGCATTTGATATTATATATCACTACTACAGAAATCACGATATATGATGGTTATTAACTATCATACATCACAGTTTAAAACCATCATATATGCAGACATTATAAAAGCTCAGTGCAGATACATTTCGGTTTGGAATCATTATTTATTTCAGACCTATTATAACGGTTATAATATAACACTCGTTATGTATTAAGACTTGATGAGGTTCTGATATGCTCATTGCTGTGATAATAATTAATAGGCATATGTTAACAACCGTCATAATATATGGTCATGATTACATCATACATAATAGTTCCGCTTTAACAACTGTTATATATAGTTGACATGAACAACCGTTTAACGATCGTTATTTATGGTGTTATACATAACGGTTCCGCTTTAACAGTTGCTATATATAGTTGACATAAATAACGGTTGTTAGATAATAGTCATGATTTATTGAAGCTAAATTTTTTTTAAAAAAAAATTTGGGGGTGAGGGGGGTGCTGCTTTCGATATCCCCCATGCATATACATTGGTATAAAATGAATCACAATATATATTTACATTCATTCATGTACAAAATAAAACAATACATCAGAATATATTTATAATCATTCATGTACATGTATACATTATTAAAACCAAAACTTTAAAATAAACAAATCATCAATATCTAGAAATCTACAATCATTCTATATGTATTTACTCTCCTAGAGATGTTGCACAAATGTCGCCAACTCTTCAGCAACTTCTTCCATTTGTGAGTTAATAAACGTTGTGCAGGAGGCATCAAAATATTGTGCGAAAAAGGAAACAAGATGCAAGTTATATATTGTAATATATAGTTGACTGCATGTATACATGAACAAATTGAGCATATAATATACCTTAGGTGTATCAATATTTTCAGGACATGGGTGTTAATATTCTTCATGTACTGCATCACATAGTACCACAATCATTGCAGTTGTTTAGTTGCTTTGGGCACTATAAAGAAATGAGAAAAAAATTTGTCAATTAGTCATATATATATATAAACTATATTATGTGCTTCATCAATTTATTAATATTATAGTCATTGGTGAATGAATAACTTACTAGTTGAAAGTCTCTTGTATGTATAGTCTTGTGTCTGGAACCCCGCTCACAGAGGCATAGTACCAAATCCTTTTGCACATTGGATTTATGACTATGAGCATCCAATAGTTCCTAAGTATGATAATAGATCAAACCATCATAACAATTACAAAATAAATAAAAAATAATTCAAGCAAAGTTAATGTTGTTCCCACCCTTGAACGTAAGGCACCAAGAAGTGTCACTTATGTCTGGCCTCCTCTTAAGGAATTCATCCCCCAGAAACCTCGCATACCATTGCTTGGCATCTTCCTTCATGATGTCACCCTAGTTATTGATTAGGTATGGGTGGATGAACTTGATCTTATCCTAAAGGCCACAGCGGATGAGGAATTATCATACAAGTGCCTAAATTGTCTAAACCAACATATTAAAATGTAATCAAAGTTATAAGCTGCCAACTATTCAATCACATTTGAAGAAATACCTCATAAAGGAGTTGGCAAACATTGAACTTGCCATGTCCTTGTTTAGGATTTCAAAAACAAGCTCTTCAATTATAGCTTCCACCTGGTCTGGAAGGTCAAAGACCTCTCTCTCAAATGTGATCATTGGACATAGGTCTGATACAAAGCACTTGTCAGAGAACTCTCAAAGGGACTTCTGAGTAGATTGATCAACAGTCTTATTCTATGAGGAAGACTTCTTCCCATATTTGATCATTTGGGGTGGGATACTTCCTCTTCTTGAACCGACTGGGGGCCTTAGAAGTAGGGGCTTGGACTGATTGGGGTGTTTGGACTGATTGGGGGGTTTTGACTTATTTATGGATAGCTTCTTCTGAACAACCAAATTCTTCTGACTAGGGTGATTCCATACTTTAAGTAGACAGTAAGGCCACGCAACGAAGCTACTCGTAGCCCCTCCCATTGTAACTATGTCTTTGGTGGGCATAGGGAGTAAATAGTTGGGTCAATGTTCGTGTTGATTTGCACCTTCACATACTCAAAAGGGATAGGCTTATTGTGAAGTGTGTTATCCTCTGAGTGGTTGAACATGTGGCCCGTTGGAACTGTATGGTGTCCAGGGCTATAAACAAAATACTCAACATCCACCAAACCCTTAGGTAAATCACAGGGGGAAAGGTGCAGCTACTGCCTCTACTACTTGGGCTACCTTTTCCCCCTTAATGCTTCGTAGTACGCTCCTTCTTCAACTCTTGTGTAAGACACCATATTTGTTCTTGCATGTAATCACACCAGTTGTTTCTTTGATGTTTCCGGTGACCATAATATTTTGTGTTGGTCAATATAAAGCCGGCACCTCTAAGAAGATTGGGATGGTCAGGCCCCAATTTTTTTGTCAATATGTCCTCATCCGTAGAAAAATAGCCCCCTGTGTTGTAACTTCTTGGGACATGGCTTGCTGTACATTTAACAATAATGTTAATATTGATAGTTAATTAAAGACACTACTTCCATGAATCAGGGACTAATATTAAGATTTACCATTTTATCGACGACCTCCTTCACTTGAGGATCGTCATAAGAGCCATCTTTATTTTACCTTGCCACTGACCAAAGTTCATGATGGGGAGGTCTACTACCGTCCCCACTTTCAGCAGCCAACTTTTTATCAATCCAAACATATCCCTTTTGCCCTCTCTTATATGGATACTTATTGTTCTTCACCTCCTCCTATTCATCCGGCTAGTTCTAATGAAAGCACACAACACTCAAGTTAATATTTAAACAAATACATGTAGATCTTATGAATTGCGAATAACAATTACCTGGAACACTGGGTCACGACATGAGATGACAAAATTTCTCTAATCATATATCCTGTTTGATGGTAGACCAAAGATCCTTAGAAACTTCTATTGTAACGCCCCAAATTTTTATTAAGGGCTAATGAGAATTTTTGAGAATGTAATTGTGAATTGGAGTGGATTATTATGTGTATTAGTGACAATATTATCTAATATGTGATAATTGATGGAAAATTGATAGAATGGAAATATTGGCCATAAGTTAGTGATCAAGGGAGAAATTAATTGCTAACCAAGAGAAAATGAGAAGTGTGATTAAATGGCTAATAGAAGGGATTAGATAAGCTAATTGGGTGCTTATTGTATGAGAGCCAATAGGAGTAAGACATGTAGCAAGGTTTTGTGTGTGTGAGAAGAGAGAAAAGTCAAAAAGTATATTTTATTCATTTCTTTTTCTCTCTTTCCCTCCCTTTTCGCTGAGCTAGGCATGGGCTTAGGGGAGGAAATGATTTCTTCTTCATCTCTCATTCCATCTCTCATCTCTCTCATTCTCTCTCATTTCTCTCTCTCTCTCTCTCTTCAGCCATTGTTGCTCAAAGAGGAAGGAAGAAAAGCTTGAAAAGGTTAAGGAAAATGATCCCTAATGCTCAAATTCCATTTATTAAAGTTGTTCCTTGAGTAATAAGCTTTATTTTAATGGTTATAGCTTGTCTATTGGTGTTGGTTTGTGATTTCAAGAGATTGTGAAAGTTGAATGATCAAGAAGTCCTTTTAGAAAAGTTGAAGAGGTAAGTGAAACCAACCTATCTATCTAAGTTTTGTGCCAAATAGAGTAGTTTTGAATTTCTGGGATTTATTGGCCATTTTCAAAAAATGATGATCATTGGACATTTGGCATGTCATTGGTATGGGAATAGTATATTTGGAATGTGTATGGATATATAGGATTGATTGGGAATTGAATGGTTGAGTTTAGTGATTTAGAAATTTTAGTGTTTAATATTGCCCAAGACCAAAGCATGATAGTGGAATAGGATTTTGGTGGTTTTGACATGTCCATTGGATTCCTTGAGTGTTTTGGTGTGAGGATAGCTTTGGTTGAGGTTTTGGGTCCATTGGTAGCCTTTGGTAAAAATTCTGGAAAATTGTCATTTTGTCTACATTTTCTGGGTTCTGATATGGTCACTCGAGTGATCTGGGGCTCACTCAAGTGAGGGATGAACATCACTTGGGTGTAGTTGGGTTCGACTCGAGTGATTCAGTGAAATTCTTTGTTTTCCCTTCAATTTCGGTGTTTCACTTCTGCAAAAGAGCAAGAGTGTGTCTTTATACTCGCAATCATTCAGTATCACTCGAGTGCAAAGGCCAATACTCGAGTGCTCCTCTTTCTTTGAAATTCCATTTGCTCTCGGGTTCTCACTTCCTGGACTTTACTCTCTAGTGCTTGAGTAAAGCATTTGGCTATCACTCGAGTGAGGTCCAGTGTGCTCGAGTGTCCCTGTCTCTAAAAATTTCTTGTGCTCTTGGGTGCTCACTCGCTATCCTTCACTCTCTGGTATTCGGGTGCAAACCGTACCACCACTCGAGTGAGGCCGTCTTCACTTGAGTATCAGTGCCCCATCACTCAAGTGAGGCTATCTTCACTCAAGTGAAACAGTGAAAAATGTCAGTGTTTATGCTTCCAAAAGGGGATCCCTGATATAGTTCTTCTAACCCCTTTAGGGCTTTTATTAGAGGCATATATGAGTGTTAAAGAGACAGTAATGATAACCAATTTAAGTATTTTGAAGGTATTGAGTATTGGACTAAGTGAAAATGTATCATCCTTAATTATGACTTTAGGATTTGATATTTTCCCGGAGCGTAGAAGGCCTATGCCTGCTCAAAAGCGGAAAGACCAAGGTAGTGACACTTTATCCTATATCATGTATATTGCATTGCTTGTTTGCATTAATCATTGAATACAGTGAAGGCAACGTGGCGTAGGCCCGATCTTGAATACAGATACAGTGAAGGGAATGTGGCGTAAGCTGATCTCAAACATATACAGTTGATAGGACGTGGCAAAAGCTCGACCTTGAATACAGTGAGGGGACGTGGCGAGAGCCTGGCCTCGAATATTAATTGCTGCATTGTGATATATGTTTACTTGCTTTGTTTATATGTATCATATTCATAAACTATTGTCACTAGGATTCTTTTGAATCTAACTCTTTCCAAACAACATTTTTAGACAGGGCAAGTGGATCGAGGAACAATCAAGTGGATAAGGGCGATTAGGACTACAAGACGGTAGTCTTAGTTAGATATTTTGGTTTTATACTGGACTGGTTATCATTTTGGATAAATGTACATATTGAATAGATCATAGAATTATATTTTTGTGTAATCCCCTGTATGAATACTGAGATGGGCAATGATGCCTTGTATAATATTTTGGATTAATGTTATTATCCGAGTGAACGTCGGGAATTGTGCTTACTCTGATATTATACATGTGACAAACCGAACAGGCCTATTGATTTTATGAATGGAATGAATGGAGATCTATTTGTAAATATATTTTAAAATTTTTTTTAATTATCCTGGATCTCTTTTTCGATTATGAAATGCATTTAAACGCTAATCACGGCCTTGATAGTGACGGGGATTACATCTGTCTCATCAATCTCTTCAGGATTCTGCAAATAGCCTTTAATCAATGCATGATGGAATATGAGCAGTGAATTGCTAGCCTTTTTTATGACAAATTTCCCTGATGTAATCTCCATCTACATGATATGCAGACTCTAAAGCACACAATTCAAGTTACCATTTTTTACAAGTACATAGCAAGTAATTAGTGAGTATATATACCTTACCCGGATATTTTCCCAAACAACTTATGTGTAATCTCTTTGTGCCTTATGCCAGTTACCTGCCATGATAGGAACATTGGTCCTTATTGTTAAGCCAATATAGCCAATGAACACTACTACAGAAGGAACTTTTAACGACAGTTTTTATACCCTTTAGACGACTATTTTCAGGGGGACATTTATGTCAGTGTTGTTGAAAATTCAAGAAAAGATGACTGTTGTTAAACAATCGTTGTATCTCTGATACTACAACTATTTTTTATAAAACAGTCGTTGTAACTATATATTTTTTTAAAAAAATTATGTTTTACTCCTTACAACCACCAATGCCATTGGAAAAGTACTAACCTAGACAATTACAGTTTGAATCTTCAAAGTTTTATCATGACATATAGTGCATATATCATCCTAACATCATTTCAATGTTCAAACTTCAACTTTCATTGTAAATCATGACAATCATATGGCCAAAGAGATGACATGCTTCCATGAAATCCCTATGCTTCATTATCATTTTCCAAAGTGTTCTTTATAAAGCATAATGCCTTAACAAATTCAAAGTACTCATAAATAAGAAGCTAGGAAAAGTATTCGAATATGCAAACTTATATAGCACTGTACAAAACCACTGCACTATGTAAAAAAACCTCTACACATCATCACCCCTCTATGTGTTGTAAAAGATGTCCTGACAAAAGGTCTCGGCTTAAATTAATGTCTTCGATTGTGTAGGGGTCCTAATCACCAAAAATCTGTGCGCAAAATGGAGAATTTGTTAACATAAATCAATAAATTGAATGAAATAACTAACAATTCAATTACAAGAAAAGAAATGAAATTCAATTGAGAATCAAGAAATGATCACCTGCTCAAAATTAGTAGTAATGCCACTGAAAATGATGTTATACATATATAGTATAATATAGAAGCCGCACTCAGTTTTCCCTACTTGCCGAGGGCACTATACATCAAAAGCAAATGGTAAAAAAGAATAAAGGCCTATATAAAGCAATAGTCAATCAAAGAACTTGAATGTAAAGAACTTACCTTTGGCTGGAACCACTTTATTGGACCACTTTTACTGTCATGCTTCCCACCCATTATATAATATGTCTTCAGTGCACTATAATAATTAAAATGATAAATAGAAGGCATTAAAGCAATTAAGCAAACTCAAAAATCAACAAACAAATTAACTTACGTGTTAAAAATATTTTTGATATCTTCGCCTGGCTTGCGACCTAGTGAGTTGAACCAAAAGATGATGTTGATCGAGGGACAAGGAACACAGAGACTCTAATAATAACTATAATCACACATATAGATTTAAATGAGGTTAATAACATGATACTTTTAACAAAGTGAATGTGTACAAATATATCAAATTAAGTTACTTGCCTTTCAACAATAGGTGCTAGATAACAAGGCAGCTGAGTCTCGCCTATTGTATAGCCTACATAGCTCATCCGATGTTCCAACCTGTGGTTATTACGTAGTGACATATTGCTAGGACACAAGAAGCCATACGTAGTACTGAGCTCTCGTTCGACCCACATTTGTGGAAGCATATACCACATAAATGAAATGAGCAATGACTCAGTAAATATAGAAACCTAAAACTCCTAAATATTAGTGCATTAATTCAAGTTAAAAATTATAAATAAACTCACATGATTGCAAATGTGACCCATCTTATGTCTATCTCCTACAAAGATAGGAACTCTCTAATATCTTTGTTATCAATTCCATAACTATACAATATTCTTTGACCCACAATCCTACAAGGCATCTGCAAGTCGACCTTGTTAATTTGTTGATGAATATTTTGCAGTTGTGCCAATAAGGGAAATTTTGTCGCTTCTCCTTCATCCTAGTAACACACAAAATAAAGATTATAAGTAAGATGTTAAGGATCAAGTAACAGTAAGGTGTTTCCTACCATTGGAGGGGCTGGCACAGTCTAAATAAGATGTTAAGGCCACAAGATGAAAGATCTTGTTGCCTGACCTAGTCTGGCAACCTCGTCTTCAGGGAATGGGACATTTACACCTTCCTCCACCTGTTGAACACTTGTGACATTGACCTTACGTTGATCATCCTGGATTTGGTTATTATGGTGGGTGGTAGCATATGTGTGTACAACAGTATCAGCAACAACAAGCAGGTATGGGAATCTAAATACAGAGTGCAAGACTCTCCAAGCTCTAGTGAAGGACCAGGGTTGCCATGTCCAACCTCTGGGGAATTGTAACTGCCTTTGGTGCTGGGAAAGGCTGGGGATTCCTGAGTAAGAGAAATCAAAGAATTAATTAAAATAACATAAGAAAAAACTCAATATTATATTAAATAAAATTATTTACAATCTTGAGATCTAGGCTCCGTGTTACATATCCTGCCTTGGATGTGAGACAACACCATCGAATTCATCTCACTATGTAGCTCACTCAACAACTCTTCTTTAAGCTCATCTCGGTGATTGATGCATTTGCACCGCTAGCTCTACTTGGATTTCCTCTTGAACCCTAGCCACAAAATCCTTACTCATTTTACCTTGTCCATAAGGTTGTGAACGTCGTCCAAAGTATCTTGAGATACCAACTCCTCTTGACTCCCCTTTAACTTGACCAGGGTGATATAGATTCCCAAGCGCCATTGCTAAGATATCCATCCTTGCAGTTTGAGTGAAGGAACCTTGGTTGCTCTACTCTTCAAGTTCATCCTGCAGCATACAATGGATAAATAAAAGTAATTACATGAAATCTTGTTAGGAAAATGAAACACACTTAAATATACTTGTTATTAAATACTCACAATCCTTTTAACGATATCAGCAACGACTAGATTTATATATTTTTCTCCCTTTATCCTCCCTACTTTCCATTTTTGTGACGTGGGGGAGGAGGTGGCACCTGTAGAATAATACTAGGATCTGCTTGGGCTGCTTCCTCCAATTTCTGCAATTCATCCTGCATCATCTTCTTTTCGAGCTTCCGATAACCCCCATGCGACATGTAATGCAGATAATTATTTTTAGCTCACCTCTGTTTATTTGCTTGACTCAATTCCTATATAAACAAAGAATAATGAAAACTGAGTTAGTGAGGTCAAGTAAGTTCAACTAAAAAACACTTAGATGAACAAAATATACCAGGAATTTGGGATCCTGTTGCGATGCCACAAAAAACCTCCAGTCATTTGGAGCAAGAAATGAATAATCTTTACAAGGATCTTTATGGCTCTGATCCTTGAATGTACTTGGTTGTGAGCATGGACTTGAAATCTTTCCATTGCTCACAAACTTCCCCCATCCAATGTTTGTATATCTGCTTCGTATTGGGAACATCATAGATTTGCTACAAAACAAAAAATATATAATAGTTATATATGAACAAATAGAAATATAGATAGAGATAAAAATACAACTTTATAAACCAAAAGTTGTTCCTAAATCATAGCCTTCGTGTCCTTTGAAACTTTCCTCCATGTAGGAATTAGAACACTAACTTTACTCTGACCCAAAAACCCATCATAGCTAATGAATGTGTTTCCCTCTTCGCCGATTAGTTTTAAATCAACATCGAATTCCACATGAACCCTTGCCTTTTCTTCCTCATGATGTTTGACCAACGACCGCAGCTTTGTGCTTCCTCTAACCTTTTTCTTAACAGGTGAACTAGCAGAGTCGCCCGAATTTGAACTTGTCATGATTCTGCTAAGAAATAAATGTGAGATATGATAAGTAAATTGAAATTACAAACACACTTTAAACAATTCAAAATCTTAGAAATTACATGCATACTTTAAACAATTCAAAATCTTATTTTAAGTGTTTTCCCAAATTCCTTCATAATGATCAACTCTAGCTGCATATTCATCATCATCTACCAATTCTACTTCAGTTGGCATAGGTGGATTTGTAGTGAAAGGCGGTGTGTTGTCAAGATTCAAACTTGGACCACCATCCTTTTATTTTTTACTATGGAGTACAATAGACAATTTTTCATTTACTGGATCAATGACATAAAACACTTGTTTTGCCTGACTTGCTAGAATGAATAGCTCATCTTTATAACCTACTCTTTCAAGATCAACTAGGGTAAATCCAAATTGATCTATTTCAACAGCATTATTGTTAACCCACTTGCATTTAAATACAGGAACTCTCAACTTAGTGTAGCTTATATCCCATAAGTCTTTAATAATTACATAATAGACCATGGATGCCAAAATGGGGTTTTTGTCTTTCAAACTAGAAAAGTGCATTGCATCGACTACCATCATCACCCTACTATTTTGCATAGTACTTATATTATCCTGGGTTTTTGTGTAGAAAGAATACCCATTTATATCGAAATCACTCCAAGTTATGACTTTAAAATAAGGCCCCCAAGCTAACTATTTAATTGTCTCAGACATATTGGTCTCGTTCGCTATCTTATCCTTGAACCACTCTATGAAAGTCTTGTTTTGCTCATTAGCTATCTACATGTCATTTTTTCTTGGATATATCTCCTTTAAACTCTTTATGTGTTCGGCTAAGTACAGCTAAACTTCTTTCGTATTATTCAAGATATACAAGTGTGCTTGCAACACCTCTTCATGACACATACTCTTCACTTTGAGCCCTCGTGTTCCCTTACTTTTGCATGATGAGATTGGGCCTTTGACCTTGATAGATATTCTTTGCAAAAGTCCATAGCCTCTTTAACGACATATCTTTCCACAATTGAGGCTTCATGTTGATAAGGATATTTAGAATTACCTTTTAAGTTCTTCATGTATCGCTCGAAAGGGTACATCCACCTTAGATAAACTGGGCCACATAGTCTTACCCCCTTACCAGATGAACTATTAAATGCACCATTATATCAAAGAATGCAGGAGCAAAATGCATCTCTAGTTAGGATAAAATAATATAATCCTTATTTTCCAATTCGTCTAACCTTCCAATGTCCACAACTTTACTAAAAATAGTATTAAAGAAATTACACAACCTTGTTATAGTGGTTCGCACATCATCTTTCATAATGCCTTTAATAGCTACTGGTAATAGTTGTTGCATCAAGACATGGCAATCATGGGATTTCATTCCAACTAACTTCAAATCTTCCATTGACACAAGCTGGCTCACATTAGAAGAATACCCTTGTGGCACCTTAATGCAATGCAAACACCAATACAAACTTCTTCTCTTGGCTTTTGACAATGTATGTGCTGCTGGCTCCATATACTCTCTCTTCCCATTATCTCTTAGTTGTGGATGTAGTCGTTCTCTTAATTCTATTTCAACCAAGTCTAGTCTCGCACTAATTCCATATTTAGTTTTCCCTACTCTGTGCAAAAGTGTACCAACAAGGCTATCACATACATATTTTTCCACATGCATCACATCAATACTATGTCTCACATCAAGACTACGCCAATATGGAAGATCAAAGAAAATTGACCTCTTCTTCCATATGTTTTTCTCACCCGTGGTCTTTTGAATTTTACCAAAAGTAACATTGATTCTTTCCACCTGACTATAAACCTCATCTCCAGTTAATGGCTTCAAAGCCATTCCATTCTTCGGCAAACCATTAAACGCCTTCTTTAGCCTATAGTACAGGTAGAATCAAGGAAGAAATTGTCTATGACCAAGGTAGACCAGTTTTCTACCGTGCTTGAGTTGATGAAAGAGTGTGCTTGCTTCACATATCGGACATGCTTTGTGACCCTTGACATTATAACCTGACAAGTTCACGTATGTAGGGAAGTCGTTAATCATGGTGAATATCATTGCATGTAGCTTAAACGACTGTTGCCTATGTGCATCAAACACATCTACGCTATCCTCCCACAACTTCTTTAAGTCTTCCACCTTCAATTTCAAACTCATAAGTCTTAACACCTACACCAACGATTCAACACTTGCAAATATATGTCCAAATCATAAGTTATTCAGCACTTACAACTCAATTTTTCCATCTTCAATTTCGAACTCACAGTCCAAATCAATTTTAAGCTTCCCACTTTTTTGCTTCAAACAATAAGTTAAGGTCCACACATGTGAAAATCCAAATAAGCAATGCCAATCTCAAAACTTACCAGTTAAGAGTGACAAAAAGCAACAAACGGGGATAAAAAAAATCAAACAATCAACATAGCTTGTCGGAGAAGAGGGAAAACAGGCATTGCAAGCTCAGAGGATGAAACGAAGCCTCATAACACAAACTTAAAGTCGAATAATGCAGCTTCAAGCAAGAAAAAATCAGGATTGCAAGCTCATAGGATGAAACGAAGAACCAAATCAAATGAAATTTAAGTTTCGTGCCTTACCTAGCTTGCCGTAAGACGGAGAAGAGGGAAAATAGGGAGGATAAACCCAGCAGCTACAGAACCGACTGTAATAATGGAGGATTGAGAAGAGGAGGAAGAACGAACACAACGGAGACAGAACCACTTCTGGTTTAAACAGAGAAGAGGAGGGAGAACCGAAAATGTAGAAATGTAGGTGCATGCCAATGGAGAAAAATGGAGTATGAGTAAACAAAACAGCTTTACTCTTCTGATGATTTATGCTGCTCTAATATGCTCTGCGCTAAGTTTAACTTGAGCTTATTTCAGATGATTAGTTTCGCAAACCAGTCATTGAAAACTAAGGTTTCAACGACTCGTTTTCCAAAACCAGTCGTTGTATTAATTTTCAATGATTAGTTTAAAAACTAGTTGTTGTATCTAAGCTTTTATCTATTTTTTTCCTATTGTTACAAGTGTAAATGGTCTATTAGAAAGTGCAACTGTACACCGTCGTCCACAAGTAATATAGAAGTGAGTAGAGTATCGTTCACTCGAGGATTGATCACTAAGTACCAAAATGAGTAATTTTAACTCTATTTACTCGATCGATTAGCTGGTGATTGAGAGTACGAAATAAAAGATAAGTAAATATGAATGCAAATGATATGAAACAACTATTGAGAAAAAGCCCCAGGGATCATATTTCACTTAACAAATTCTGGATTGAATCACTTATCTACTCTAGCCCAATTTATTCCACATAATTGACAGTCGAGTTTCCCTAATTTAATTACTAGCCTCTTCTAAGGTCAAGCAATTCTATAATTAATTTCTAATCCAATATATTCCTATATGAATTTAAGCAATTAATAATGCATTAAAATTTATGGAACTCTATAAGACTACACAACTAATATGAATATATTCCTATTTCATATGCAAGTTATGGTTTTAATTATAGGGTCTATACACATGTATCTGCTTCTAGTCTCAACATATATATTGAAATCATTCAAAAGATGGCCAATCAAATGAAAGCATTAAGAATAATAATTAAAGCTCAATCATGAAGGAAAAATTAAAACTAGATTTAATTAGTTAAGATTCAATCCGTTATTAGTACGCTACTTCATCACCCTAGGAAAATGAAAATTTAGCTCATGATAAAATTAAAAACAAAACCAAAATAAATTGACATTATATAAAACTAGAATGAAATTCTCATAAATACTGTATAAAACTTGAATATTAAATTCTCAAACATAAATATACAACTAAAAGATGCATGAAAAATAGAAAAATCTAGTCGTCCCTTTAGGAGGTAAAACCTTCCATGTATGTGGCATGCAAAAAGCAATACAATCCTAAGCCTTCTAAGATAGAGGCATGCAAAAAGTAATACAATACATAAAATTAACTCTAAGATGGTGTATGTGGATAGGAGAGGAAAGTAATGGATATGAAATGGTTATAAGTGAAGAAGAGAGGAGAGTAATGGATATGAATTGGTGTGTAAAATGTGAAGGAGATGGTGGCTATATATAGAAAAGAATGGAGTAGGGTAGATGAAGTGGTAGATGAAATGTAGTAGGTGAAGTAGTAGATAGAATGTGGTAGATAAAGTAGTAGGTGAAAAGGAAGATGAAGTGGTAGATGAAGTAGTAGGTGAAAAGGAAGATGAAGTGGTAGATAAAATGGTTGGTGGAATGGTAGATGATTCCGCTCTCAACTTCCAGGAAAAATTCAAAACCCATGGAGATAGAACTGGATTTTGGCCTCAACATAAAAGTTGTAGAGCTCTTTGTTAGCTTTTTATCCATATAAAGAACGTCCCAATCCGATATCTAGAGCTCTAGATATTTCCTGTAAACCGAAAGAGGGTCTAATTTAGTATTTTTCAAGAAATTCTATTTTATGCCAAAATCATTATTTATTTATTTATTACAGCTAAATTTTTTAAATTGAGCTCAAATATCATCCACAAAATCATTATATAAGGGAAGATTAATATCAAATATTTTACTTATCAAATTCCCCCACACTTAACTTATGGACGTCCTCGGACAAGGAGTGACCATTAAGTGCTTTCAACAAAATCAGAAGTGTCAAGTCATAAGCAAGAACACAATTAAAAAATAAAGAGATCATAGTATTCATGAATCAATGAAAATATAAACTGGTAACTTTATTTGAAAATGAATAAACTGAGTTAGTAATTATGACTCATTCTCCCAATCTCTCAAGTGTTTAAGGATAAGTGTTTTGCTCAAATTCAACCGAAAAAAATTGCACTACCATAAGCTTGCTAAAAATCTCAATCTCCACTATCTAATTCACATGCATAATTCAAATCAAAAGGACTTATTAAGGGTTATAATGAGGTTAAAGTAAAAAGAATGTAAAACGTGATATGAAGGGCTAAAAAAGTTAATAGAACAATTGAAAAAATGGGCTAGTTTCTGAATAAATCTATTCCATCATAACAACCCACAATTCGAATACTCAAAATTTTTTGTTCATCATCTTTTTTTTTTTGCAACTCTAAAGTTGATGATATATACACCCCCACACTTGTCAAAAGCCCATTTTACAAAAATTTCAAATGCTCTGCTAATCTTCAAAATTAGGTAAAAGCACTTGATATATCATTAAAGCATATGTTAATAGGTTGAGAACAAAGAAAAAATCAATTAAGCTCAAAGGGGCTTATCAATGGTATAATTACAAGGTTAGCTATTTAGCTCTGGCTAAACAAAATAAATGCCTTTATCATTTTTAAATGTGCATGTGAAATGTAATTTCAACTAGATTCAAAGCAAGTTCTAGAGTGACAACTTAAGAGGTGAATATCACACACAAGAGAAATAATCATTATAGGCTCAAAAGCTCACAGTTAAGGGCTTTCAAACTCAGCTCATTCAATCTCAAAATTCATCACCAATTCCAACAATCAGTTGTTCATTCATGCTATGAAATCTCTAAATTCAATTAATCCATACTCAAAACTTATATACTTCTTGAGATCATTACAAAGCACTTAATTAGAATGCTTTTTTTTCACTTCTACTCTTTTTTTTAAGAAGGAACAAAAACATGCAACTAATAAAATGCGTCTTAGGAGTTAAGAATAACTTCTTACTCTGCCATGTTTTTCCACACCCCATGCATCTAATGGTTTTACTAACTAACTAAAAAACAAATTTTTTTCTCCTCCCCTAACCTAAATCAGACATTGTCCCCAATATCTTTTAGAGCTCAAAGGAAGTGTTTTTTTTTCTTTTTTTAAACATAAACACACAATAAAGTAAAACCAAGAGATTAAGGAAAGTTACAACTAAAGAGTGGTATCTAGGTTCTGCTTCTGACTGCTATCTAAAGATTGCCCACCTATTTTCTTGAAGAGTAGAGCTGGTTTAGGTTTATATGTTTGTAGTTAATCGAGCAGCTGATCAACAGTTGGTGCAGCAATTATGGAGTGGCGAGTCACTTGGGGTATGAATCCTATTTCCACAGCATGATAAAAAAAACATAACAAATCAACTTAAAAACCATTACCATTTAACAATCCTAATGGCTTTTATTGATAGTTCAACTTAGCCCAATATGCAATGCTAGAGATCTCATCCAACGTCTCCAAACCACTAGGTAAAGCAATAAAAGCTTGAGTATTATAGAACATTTGTCCCATATGTTCTGGCAAGCTTAAAACCTGCAACTCTTGTCCGAAGGAGAAGACGTGGTCTTCCATCTCCTTCACCCTTACACTCAAACCCTTCCTTCCATTCATGGATGTAGAAATGGTCACACTTCCCCTTAGGCCTTGGATGCCTCCCACGTATACAAAATTGATCTTTCTAGCGGCTAATGCACTTTCAAGTTCGCTTGCTGCTATTATAAATTCTGCATCCTTACCCATATCATTTTCACAAAAAATGCATATAAATGTAAATCTACATCTTTGTATGATACCCTTTTTCTTTTCTTTTCTCTCGGACCATTTGTGCTTACAAGTGGAAGACTGCATATTTACAAGTGGAAGTGTGCATATTTACAAATGAAAGAGTACATATATATAACACTAAAGCAGCGATAACAAAATCATACAAATCACGCGTTTTTCAAAAAATTTTGAAAAACTTCCGACACGAATGGCCGGCATAATTTGCATGAAGAAAAAAGGGAAAGAAAGTCAAAAGTTACTGAGAAGATAAGACATATTAGACAAAAGCTACTGAAAAGATAAGATAGATTAGACAAAAGCTACAGAAAGATAAGACAATTAGACAAAAGCATGATTATGAACAGTAGTTGTGACTTTGGCTCACATCTTCCTCTGGTTTTCCGTCCAATAACGGCTTAAACGCTTTCGATGAATTAAGGATTTGCTTCCCATCCAGTTTTCTTATAAACTGGCAAACAGGGTCTTTTAATGTTAGATTCCCAAGACAATAGCGCTCTTTTTCTCTGTTGAATATGTTGCTAAATCAAGACGAATACGATGAACATCACCACTTGGATGTGTCTCAAGAGTTTGAATGATATCATCCAGTGACTCCTTACTCAGTCCATCCTTTATAAATTTAATTTTATCTTCTCGATTTATAGAAACCATACCTTTACTCCTACAGCGCTGATCACACTTCCACCTTGCACATTTATGGCAAACATTTATTCGTTTAGCTCTTCTCTTTTTAAAGTAAGAAATTCTTCCCATTCCTGACAAAGGTTTAACAAATGATTTATGAATCTCATATGATAAACGTACCTTAGCTTCAATGATCCAGCGTATGTCCACAGGAAAGCCCAAACGCTTGAATATCTTCATCCTTTCAAGTTGACTATTATAGATCTTCCTAAGCACATCTTTGGGAAAAGTGGGGAACATGTTCTTAAGCTTTACAAGAGATTCCTCCATGGTAACTTAAAATGAAACTAATGAAATCTAAAATTCTCAACCTAGTACAGTGTGTTTCGTTGAGTAGGAAAGAAAAATGAGTGAGTATGAAAGAAGTTTTGGGTTGCCTCCCAAATAGCCGCCCTTCTTTAATGTCTTTAGCTAGACAAAGACCAAACCAAAATTTTTTTTCTTTTTTTTAAATTTTTTAAATTTTAATTATTTTATTTTATTTTTTAAAAAATTACTAGATTGAGGACTTACCTGTTGGTTCCTCAAACGTGATGACAAATTTCAAAGTGTTGAGTGCACCTTCATTGTATTCTTTGAGCCTTGACCCATTCACTTTGAATTTTCGATCACTTTCTTGAATCTCCACTATTCCATATGGCCATACTTGAATCACAATAAAAGGACCTGACCACCTTGATCTCAGCTTTCCTGGTAAGAGCAAGTTGTATAAAAGTACTTTTTGTCCCTGTGTGAACTCTCTCCTCAAAATTCTTCTGTCATGCTACATTTTTGTCTTCTCCTTGTATAACTTAGCATTTTCATAAGCTTGTCTGAATTCTTCAAGCTTATTGAGTTGGAGAAGCCTTTTCTCACCAGCTAGCTGCCTTTAAGTCAAAATTTAAGGCTTTTACTGCCCAATATTCTTTGTGTTCCATTTCTACTAGAAGATGGCATGCTTTTCCGTAGACCAATTGATATGGGGATGTACCAATTGGTGTCTTGAAGGCAGTTCTATAAGCCTAAAGTGCATCTTCTAATTTCTATGCCCAATCCTTCCAATTGGAATTCACCGTCTTCTCTAAAATCCACTTCAATTCTCTATTTGAGATTTCTACCTGCCCACTAGTTTGTAGATGATATGGAGTTGCAACATTATGAGTTACTCCATTTTAACTAATATCGACTGAAGCTGCTGATTGCAAAAATGCCTTCCTCGATCACTGATAATAGCTCTAGGCACTCCAAATCTTGTAAAAATATTGTTCCTTAAGAACTTCACAACCACTCGAGAATCATTTATAGGAAAGGAAGCTGCTTCAACCCACTTGGAGACATAGTCAACAACTACTAAAATGAACTGGTTGCTAAATAAAGATGGAAAAGGCCCCATAAAATCAATCCCCCATACATCAAAGAGCTCAACTTCTAAGATGTTAGTTAAAGGGGCTTCGTGTCTCCTTGAGAAATTTCCCGTTCTTTGATATCTGTCACAAGTTGCCACAATTCTGTAAGCGTCCTTGAAGAGTGTAATACCCTGAATTTTGAGACTCGAGGCTAGAGAATAAGCCTAAGATTAGTGGATTGCTAAGCCCCGGTTTAGCAAGATCCCAAATTGTGATTATGGGTTAAGGATTCCAAAAGTGGATGTGGTTAGTGATAAATAACCCTTTTGGAGAATATGATGTGATTTGGTACTCGAATGTGAATTGTGTTGACATGTTGAGATTGTTGTGAGAACATGTCAATGAGATGTGAATTTGATTGATTTGGTGTTTCCAATGGATTCCTAGTAAAAATTTATGTGGGAATGATGTTTGGTATGAAAATGGAACCATTGGAAGCAAAGATGCAAAATCTGAAATTCTGTCCAGTGAAACTCTATTTTGGGTAGTCAGGTTGTGTAAACGTTATGAATGACCAAATGGTGTCTACAAATTCTGAAACTTTCCAGTCTAAGAGTTCATATCCCAAGCTTCAATATGGACATATAATTTGTGCCATTTCGTTTTGGAAACTAGGAGATACGACTGTCCAAAGTTTGAGGTCGAAAATGGACTCTGTTTTGGGGCAGTGATGAAATTTGTGTAATTCTGGAATTTTGTGGTGATTTCTGGTAATGGATCATATTTTTCCAATGAATAGAACTTAAATACCTTTCATTTGGCTTTGGAATCACCTCATTTCTATTTTTCTAGAATTAGTTATGAGTTTTCAAAGTTTGGGCAGAAAATCTGCCAGAAAATCCGAAAATGGAAATTATGACATCATGTCAATAAAAGATGACATGAGCATGGAATTAATATATTCTCATCTTCTTCAGATCTAATTTTCTGTCGTGATGAACCAGCTGAAACTAGTGAGAGGAAGTTGAGAGGTCTTGGAGAGAGAAAGGAGAAGAGAACTCGCAAGGTAAGCCGATTTCTCCGATGATCTAGCTCCTAACGCGTATAACTACGATCCTAAGCTACTCCTTTATGTTCTTTAAGGTTTGGAAGCTCTTCCTTTGGTGTTAAAACAGCTAGGGTTTCAGCCAAGAGAAGGAAAAGCTAGTGGGAGCTTGAGGTACTTCCAAACTCTTGTGTATTGACTATTCTGGCTGCTGTGGACAATTTAATCGGTGAAATTTCGCCGGATTTTCATTGGTTTCAAAAATGGAAAATGGGTGTGTGGGGCTGTTATGCTGCCCAAATTGGTACTAAATGGTAGTTGTAACCTAATGGAATAGTCAATAAAGTGGTTAGGAGTAGAAAGGAACGCGTTTACGGATCCGAAAACGAAAAACCCCAAATTTTCCCGGAGTACATGTATATTTCGGCTAAGGCTATAAATGGGTCTTAGAGTTGGATTTTCAATGATTTGATGATTCCATTGAGTTCAGGAGCAAAAATTAGGTGGGGTTACAGTTGGGCACTTTTTCAGAAAAGGCCGAAAAAGCATAATTACGAAAACGCCCCTGAAACCCTTAAAGTAGGGCTGTCAAGGGTAATTTTGTAATTGACATTGAATTTGATAATTTCAAGTTTGGAAATGGATTCCTTGGGTTAAAATATGTCAGAATAGCCTATGTCAAAATTTCAGAAAAAGTACAGTCGGACCGGGTACGGTGGGGCCGGGCCCCCGGGGGCATTTTAGTAAATTTTCAATATAACCCCCAGAAACACTATGGAAGTGTCTAAATGGTACATTTGATATTGTAGGATTGAATGTAAAGCCCCGAGTTGCTGGCACGCAAATCGAGGAGAAAAGACTGGAGGTAGGGGACTTACCTTACTTGCATGTATTCGATATCTTTGCTTGTGTAGTGATGTATGTGATTGCTTTACTTGATTGTGTAGAGCATATTTGAATAAATGAAGCTCTGTTTCTATTTTCGCTGTGGCCATATCTTGTTGTATGAAACATTGGGCATGCAGAAATATCATTATGGGGTATGCATCTAGATAAAGCTAACATGTCATACACCTAGCATCTATCATACATGCATTATGGTATCTGTTTCCTACTGAGATTCTCTCGAATCTCACTCTCCCCTACCAGCAATTTAGACAGGGCAAGTGGCTAGTAGAGGGAGCGGCTAGGACTCCTTCGAGATGAGATTGTGTAATCCCCATTTGAAGAACTGTAATGGGCAATTGTACCCTGTGTATCTTTAGCGAAGGTATGTACCCGAGATTGTCGGGATGATTAAGTTGTGCACTCTGATATTTATATGAATGTGATTTATCTTCGCGTAGTAATTGTATTCGAAATGTGAATATGAGACCAAGTTTATAAATGATTTCAAAAAGTATTCATGAAAACCCCGTCATGTGATGGGTTAGTAAATGTTATTTGATTATTATTAGTCTCTATTTCATTTTAATCGCGTATTTCGGATATAATTACGGACGGGATTACAAAGAGTGTAGGCCAGTAAAATCCTGATTGAAGGACTTGAGTAGCTATTCTATTTGCTATAAAATGACCATCATATGGGATGAATGGCAATGATTTAAGATACTATCCATTTCTTCTTTAGGAACACATCACCTGATAATTTGATGTGGGCATTATTTGTATAAGAAGGGATCCTCCCAAAAGTAAGGCTTACATCAGCCAGAAACTTCTTCTTTTACACTTTAAAAAGTTCATAAGGCATTACTCTGCTTGCCAAATAATTCACAAAATCAGCATACCATGGGGTAGGTTGTGACTATATGATGAAAAGTTGCTCATCTAGGAAATTCTCTTGAATTGGTGATTTTCTCTTTCGTTCAAGTGGTTCTTACCGAGAAAGATGATCTGCAATGAGGTTCTCGATCCCCTTTTTGTCTTTGATCTCCAAGTCAAATTCTTGTAGTAGAATCACCTATCTGATCAGTCTAGGCTTAGCGTCTTTCTTCTCAATCAAGTATTTGATTGCTGAGTGGTCCATCCAAACAATGAACTTTGACCCAATCAAGTAGGCTCTAAATTTGTCGAATGCAAACACAACTACTAATAGCTCCTTTTCTGTTGTTGTACAATTCAACTGTGCATCTGAGAGTATCCTACTAGCATAGTAGATGGCATGAAAGACCTTATCTTTTCTTTGGCCTAAAACAACTCCAACTGCATAATCACTAGCATCACACATCATTTCGAATAGAAGGTTCCAATCTGGAACTATAATGACTAGTGCAGAAGTCAAGGCACTTTCCAAAGTTTGGAAGGCTGATAAGCACTCCTTATTAAACACAAAGGGAGTGTTTTTCTCTAACAGCATGCAAAGTGGCTTTGTGATTTTTGAGAAGTCCTTGATGAATCTTTTATAAAAGCCAGCATATCCCAAAAAAACTCTGAATACCCTTAATTGAGGAAGGAGGTAGTAGCTTTTCAATTGTTTCAATCTTAGCTCGGTCCACTTCAATACCTCGATCAGATACCTTGTGACCCAGCACGATTCCTTCTTTCACCATGAGATGGCATTTCTCCCAATTTAGAACTAAATTTGTCTCCACACAACGTTGCAAGAATTTTGCTAGATTTGAAAGACAATGATTAAATGATTCTTTAAAAACTGAAAAATCATCTATGAATACCTCAATGAACCTTTCCACCATGTATGAGAAGATCACTATCATACTCTTTTGAAATGTTGCTGGTGCATTACATCACCGGTGGAAAAATGGCTTTTTAGACCGGTTAAAAATGACTTTTTAGACCGGTTTTGGATCCGGTCTTGATACAGCCGGTCTAAAAAGTCTGTTATTTTTTAGACCGGTTAAGAAACCGGTCTTAAAAATCACTTTTTTAGACCGGTTGTTTGAAGACCAGGTCTAAAAAGTCCATACTTTTTAAAAACCGGTATAAAAAAAAAAATTTCAAGACTTTTAAGACCGGTTCTTAAAATAACCGGTCTTAAAAGTCATACTTTTTAGACCGGTTCTTATAATAACCGGTCTAAAAAGTACTTTTAAGACCGGTTATTATAAGAACCGGTCTAAAAAGTATGACTTTTAAGACCGGTTATTTTAAGAACCGGTCTTAAAAGTACTTTTAAGACCGGTTATTCTAATAACCGGTCTAAAAAATGATATTTTTTTTAAAAAAAATAAATGTGGATTTTTTTTTTGTAGTGCTCTACCTGTATCACCCTTTTCACTCTAGACTCTGAACAAAAGGCAATGAGAAACAGAACAAAACAAAGAGAAAAAAAGAAAGAATCATCTTTTTATCATATTCACTCAACTTTTCTACCAATCCATATCTCTGAGATAAGAGAAACTTATCTTAGATTTATTCAATGTAATGAGTTCAAAATTTATTAGATGCTCATCACTTATTCAGCTAATTTCACTTGACATCAAGAGTATAACACACATACAGTCATTGAGTTCATTTTATCGCACATCAATAAATAATACAACTGCTTACCATCTAAATCTTCAGCAGCATCTCCACCCTCATTAGTAAAGTTACGAGTTTCAACCTTCAATAAAAAAACAAGCATCATATTGCCCCCATATAATTATATATTCCTTGCATAGCTAATCAAACGAAACACAAAGAAGAACAACGTTGTAAAATCATAAATAATTAAAGAGGGAAAGAAGAATACTAACTTCAAGAAACTCCTCCTTCTTATCATCACTTACAGTATACTAAAACTAAAAAGACGAAAAGATGCTTCCTTCGCAACAACGCAAGGTTGATGTTCTCTTCTTCAACCTTTTCTAAAATGCTGAGTCTGCAAATCACATTCATGGTATAAGTCTATGTGACCAAGCAAAGCAAGACCCATACTAGAGATAGAAAAGCAACTACAGTGAAAAGTCGCGACGAAGGAGATCAGAGCAAGCGAGGTTGTGGCGGCAACAAACTCATTTAGTGCGAGGGTGAGAGCACCGCAGCAACAAACATGAGAATGAGATCGAGAGAAGATTATCGAGCTCACAGAATAATCGCACCAAGAAGAGAGGTTTCAGATTAAGAGAGCGAAAATTAGGCGCGACAAAGAGGAGATTCAAAAATTTAGGATCGATATTTTAGACCGGTTATAAATAAAACCGGTCTTAAAAGGGTGAATTTTTTTTTAAAAAAAATTTCATATTTAAAAAAAAAAATCAATATTTTTTTTTTAAAATATCACTTTTTAGACCGGTTATTAGAATAACCGGTCTAAAAAGTACTTTTAAGACCGGTTCTTAGAATAACCGGTCTTAAAAGTCACACTTTTTAGACCGGTTCTTATAATAACCGGTCTAAAAAGTACTTTTAAGACCGGTTATTCTTAGAACCGGTCTTAAAAGTCTTGAAAAAAAAATTTTATACCGATTTTTAAAAAGTACTTTTAAGATCGGTTCTTATAATAACCGGTCTAAAAAGTACTTTTTAGACCGGTTATTCTTAGAACCGGTCTTAAAAGTCTTGAAAAAAAATTTTTATACCGATTTTTAAAAAGTCTGGACTTTTAATGTTTTGATATTTAAGACCGGTTATTATAAATAACCGGTCTTAAAAGTCTAAAATTTTTAATTTTTTAAATATTTTGATATTTTAAGACCGGTTTTATTTATAACCGGTCTAAATAATTTTTTTAAGACCGGTTTTTTTGAGAACCGGTCTTAGAAGTTCTATATAATTACAAAACTGCCACCGGTCAAATTTTTTAGACCTTATTCGCTATAACCGGTCTAAATATGGCGGTCTAAAAAGGGAATTTTGTACTAGTGCATAGATCAAATGGCATCTTTCTGAAGGCAAAGGTACCATATTGACATGTAAAAGTTGTTTTCTCTTAATCCTCTTGTGTAATTGTAATTTGATTATATCCTGTGTACCTGTCCAGGAAACAATAATAGTCTTTCCCTGCTAGTCTGTCAAGCATCTGGTCTATAAATAGTAGAGGGAAGTGATCTTTTCTGGTGGCTTTATTGAGCTTTCTATAATCGATGCACACTCTCCATCCAGTCACCGTACGTTGTGGAATCAATTCATTTTTCTTGTTAGGCACTACTATCATTCCTCCTTTCTTTAGTACAACTTGAATTGGACTTACCCATTGATTGTCTGAGATTGGGTAGATTATGCCAGCATCCAGCCACTTTATTACCTCCTTTCTCACCACTTCCTTCATGTTCGGATTGAGTCTTCTCTGGTGCTCGACTGATGGCTTGTAGTTGTCCTCTAAGTGCTTTCTTCGAATTGCTACATTCAAAAGGCCATTGATATGCATTGGCTGTCATCTCCTCAAGTAGATTGTAAGCATTATCTATATTTTTTCCCATTAAAGATCATCCAGCTACAGCATCTATAAGAATTTTAGAGATGTGCATCATCCCACTATAGAAAGTTTGCAGTTGCCACCAATTTGGTAACCCATGATGAGGACATCTCCTTAGCAACTCCTTATATCTTTCCCATGCTTTATAGAGGCTTTCTTGCTCATGCTGGATAAATGAGGCAATTTCATTCCTCAATTTAGCATTTTTACTGAAGGAAATTATTTCTCCAAAAATTTCTGCACCATGATCTGCCATGTAGTTATGCTTCCTACTGGTAGCTATTGTAACCAACTCTTAGTCTTATCCCTGAGTGAGAAAGGGAAAAGTCTAAGTCTAATGGTGTCATAAGTAACACCATTATGCTTGAATATGTCACAGATTTCTAGGAAGTTGGATATATGTGCATTAGGATCTTCTATTGGTGTCATAAGTAACACCATTATGTTAGTAAACCACCGAACTGATTTGCTTGCATCATCTGGATAATTGCAGGTTTGATTTCAAAGTTCTTAGCTGCAACTGGTGGTCTCCTGATTCCAGAGTGTGTCTCCATAACTGTTGGTATTGCATAGTCACGGAGTGTTTTGGTATCTGTTGTTTCTCCCCCCAGATTTGCCATCGGATTGCTTAGGATTGAAGTAGACTACTTCCAAACTCTTCGATTTCTTTGACAAGTTCTTTCGATCTCAGAATCAAGAGGTTGTAGTTCAGTCTCCTTCGATCTGGTCATACACTAAGCAAAAGCTTGAAAAGAAACACAAAACACCAAAAAGAAAAACAAATATAATTGATAGAGCTCAATATTCATATATTTTTAGTAATTAATCTTGGGCTTTTGTGGGACTTAATTGAATATTTTGGGCATAATCAAGTGTTAATGTGAGATTTTAGTGAAAGAACAATTTGGGAATTAAAATAGTTAAAATGTTACATTTTTAATTAATATTTTTTATTCCCATTATTCTTTAATTGTGAGCAGAAGATATTACCTTTGTGAATCTAATTTTGTAGGTAATGATATGGCGCAACTTTATCAATGTCAAAGATATTATTTTGGAGTTCAATGGAAGTGGCAGCTGAATTATAAGGGGAACTAGCTACTGACCGAAGAATGGCAATTGAATAAAGAAAAGAGGATGCAACCGAAATTGAAAAGATGAATGGAATAAAAGAGTTGACCGAATTAAAGACATGAATAGAAAAGGAGCAGCCGAAACTTTTGACCAAGATGCAGATTTAAAGAAAAATGGAGAGGTTTGGCGGATGCTAACTAATAGGAAGAGGAAGCACCAAAATGAATAAAAGAAGAGGAGGTGCTGACCAACGAATAAGAGGGTGGACCGAATTGAATTGAGTGAGAAGAGGACGAAATAAGAGAAAGAGCAGGACATCTGGACTGAATTAAAACAGCTAGGCCAAATTGGTTGAAGGAGAAAAGAAGCAAATGGGCTGGACCAATGGAAATAATTGAAGGAAAAGAAGCAAGCTAATGTGAAGAGGAGGTGGACCGAATTAAAAGGCCAAAGGAAAAGGAGGGGACCACATGAATAGACCAAGCACCAAATGAAATAGAAGGGTTTGGCGGCTGATGAAAGAGGATAGGCTACAGAAATAAAAAGGGAAGAGGCGACTGAAATGAAAGAGAGGGAATAGAGAGCAAGCAGCACTAGAGTGTGTGAAAGAGAACAAGAGTAGCCAACATTGTGGACCAAGTGAATGGAGAGAGGGAGACAGCTGCATTGACGGACTTGGAGAGCTGACCGAGATGAAGAAATGGAATGGGAGAGGCGTGAATGATCAGTTGGACCAAGGGGATTTTGAAGAGAATTGAAGAGTGATGTTGCTGCTGCATTAATTTCATGGCCAATTATCCCTTCTTTTCATCAAGCTTCATCTTCCTCTTCTTCCATGAGTAGCTAAAGTGTTGGTGATTTCCTTGAGTTGGGTAATGGTTTGAGCTTTTAAACTTCAATGGAATTCCTTAAGCTCTCTTTCTAGTTCATAATTATGTAGCTTGGTTAAGTATGTAATTGTGATTTAGATTGTTCTATACCAAGTGAATAAACTTGGTGGTTGAGCTAGGAGTTGATTAATTAAGCTTTGTATGATTCATATTAGGAGTAGGTTGAATTATTTATTTCAACTTGGTTAAGTGGATTTAAATGATTAAACTGAATATTTTGAATTGTTGTAATGGTAATTACAATTTAGAATTGGAAGTTATTTATTCATCTCCTTGAGTCACTATTAATGGGTAGTATTCATTTAATTGATTCGGTTGAATGAATTAAATGATTATTGCAAGTATGGAGCTAGTGGTAGCTTAGTTCCATCCTTTTGACTCATATTATGGAATTCATATCATTAGCAAGCAAGGAAGACTAAAACCTCAACTCAAGGGAATCCCATTTTATCATTATATTAGTTAATTGAATTTATCTTGCTGTTAGTGTTAATTTCAATTCCATTTGCTTCTTTGTTTTAAAAACTAAAAAATACAAAAATATTGCTTTAGCTTAGATTACTCCATTAGTTTAAAAATCAAATTCTCAAAATGATTTCTCACAACTTTAAGTTTTTTTTATCACTTTACTACTTAGAAACTTGGAAATTAATTTCCTCATAAGAACGACCTAGGTTGAGCTACTACGCTACATTTTAAAACCTAGTTTTATTTTTGAACTCACACGAAATGGGTTTATCAACAACTTTGGCTTGTTCCCTCCACCTTTATCCTCACCTGCGACCGTTGCTTCACCTGAATCATCTTATTTCATCGCCGGTGAGGAGTCGGATCAAAGAACACAGAAGCTTGCAGAGGCTTGAGAGGAAGCCGACACACGCACACCTGCCTCCATTTTCATTCGGCTTCAACCGCACCATTCTTCTATTTCCATCACCGACCATCATCATCTTCATCCACATCCACCTCTACCTCCTTTCATCGCTCATCTCTCCATCGGTTTCCATCTCATTTTTTGTCCACTGTCATCTACACATCTGATTTGCGATTTCACCCCATATTTGATCGCACGTCACTGTTCGATGGCCAAGGGAGAGCCTAAGGCTCGGTGTAGCTGTTCTCTGTTAGATATGAATAGTTTTGATGATGTCAAATATAGATGTTAAATATGAGCAAAAAGTTTGTATGATATAATTATCTTCTACATTGACTAACTACTATATTTAATGTTGCATATTTTGTAGATTAGTCATAAACCCGATTGTGGGTTGATGTTATAATGCCTCATATGTGGAGAATGATCTCAAGAAGAAAATCAAGAGACAAGGGATTGAAGAAAGAAGGCATTTCAAGAACTAATAGGAATATCAAGCAAAGATTGAAGATATTCAAGAAGATATCTAGTTGGTTTATGAAGAACGATCATCAATTCAAGAAGATATCTAGTTGGGTTATGAAGAATGATCATCAAGTGGAAAAGCAAGAAGAAAGAGATTAAAGAAAGAAAAACTTGCAAGATCACATGAGAATATCAAGATCCAAGCTATTAGAAGTGATACCGGGGGTTTCTATGATCATACGGAAGTTGGAATGGGTCAATACGAAGCTAAAATGATGTATACGGAAGCTATGGTACCTTTGGGGATGATCACTCGAGTAATATGGCATTCTCTGATTTTGGAGGTGTTTACTCGAGGCCTTACTCGAGTAATCTGCCGGGTTATTTGATGAATTACTCGAGGCGGCACTTGAAGTAAATGGCACTCTGTTTTAGCGCGGCAGAACAGAGGTTTGGTATTTGGATGATATATCTCCAACCACATGTCGGATCAAATTGAAACTGGTGGCATTGGAAACTAGACTTCCAACACGAACTTTTGACACCAAGATCACATTTAAAGGAGGTCCGATGAGAGAGATATAAGCCTCGAAAGTTGACACATGAATCAGCATCATATTCCTGGACAGCTTCGGTAGTTTGGACATAACTCTCAAAATACATATCAGATTGAGACAAAACTGGTGCCATATGAAAGAAGACTCAAAGAGCTTTCCATGGATATTTAATTTGACATATTTAAGGTTATATTCTAATAGGTATGACATCTGGAAGTTTCTGCTCGTGATTTCAGGATTGTCTAAGAACAGTAGATACTCTTTGGATCATAACTTTCTGTACACAATGAGTTTGGAGCTGATTTTTATTGCATTAGAATGTAGATAATGATGGATTTCTGATGATATATAATTTGCTATGTTTCAAGTCAAAATCAAGAATTCACTTGAAGGCACCACTCGAGTAACTAGTTGATAATAAAAGACTTTACTCGAGTAATCACATAGAAAACTTCCAGTTGCTCTCGGCCTGCCAACATTACTCGAGTAGGTACTCGAGTAATCACATAGAAAACTTCCAGTTGCTCTCGGCCTGCCAACGTTACTCGAGTCCGTACTCGAGTAAAGAGACAGAAACTTAAAGAGAACTTCAAGTCGAACTTCAAGTTACTACCCAAACTTCAAGTTGAACTTCAAGTTACTACCCAAACCTCAAGTCGAAATTCAAGTTACTACCCGGGTACGCAGAATTATTTAGAAGAAAACTTCAAGTTACTACCTGAGTAAGCTATGCAGAAAATGGAAGGCCACTCGAGTAGCCACTCGAGTAACATGTGAAGAAACTTGATGTTTACTCGAGTGAGCACTCGAGTAATGCTTCCCAGAAAAATAGAACAGCGTCCCGAAGATTCTGGAAATCAATGGAATGATCATATAACTCATTCTTCTTGCTTCTAATCACTCTAATACTTCATTATATTAGTGTTTAATGTATTTCTCCAGGAATACAATGAAGATATGATGTGAAGAGTCAAAAGGTGAATTTACGGAAGCGGAGCGTCAAAGTTCACAACGGCTAGTTTTCAAATTGAAGAAGCCAAACTCCAACGGATATATTGAAATGCTCAAACGGTCATCAACCTTCATCAACTATAAATAGAAGAGCATTCAGAGTTCAGAACACCAACGAAAACACTACAACGAGAAACATGCAAAAATCATGAATCATCTACTCCAACCCAATTACTCTCTGTTCTTATCCATTTTCTATATCATGTATATTTGAGTGAGAGACTATTTTCATTATGCTTCAGTATTCATCTATTCACTTCTGAGAGAGAAGATTGATTGTAATCTTTCATCATCAAAGTTGTATCCTTACGGGGTGTGTAAGGAGAGTAACTCGGTTGTAACCTTACGGTGTGTAAGGGGGAGTAACTCGGTGAGAGATTTGTAAATGGCTTCGCAAGTGCCTAGCTAAACTTGTGGGTTGTAAAGGCTTTTCTTGTGCATGGATTAAACAAGAAGATAGTGGATTTGAAAATCTCAGGAGGAGCCTGGGGACTGGACGTAGGCCATCGCAGATTGGACCGAACCAGGATAAATCACAGTTTGCACACTCTCTTCCTTAAACTCTTATATTTCCAGCATATATAAACTGTTGATTTATGATTCATTACTTTCATATTTATTACTTCCTCTAAAATGTAAAAAGATTTTCAAAGTTCTTAAGATTTTTATCTTACACCCAATTCACCCCCCCTCTTGGGTGTCAGCCGGTTCTAACATTTGGTATCAGAGTCGGACTCTTGTTTAAAGGACTTAACCATCTCAAGAGTTTATAATGGCTGATTTTGGGTGTTATATGCTTTCCGAAGGTTTTGACTATACAATTCCACGTATTCTGAAAGATATTGATTTTTGGTTTTGGAAAGCTAGAATGATATCTTTTATAAAATGCTTTGATTATGATATGTGGGATGTTTTTACAAATGTCTTTGATTTCAAACCGAGAAAGGATTGGACAGAAAGAGAAAAGAAAATGTTTTCGTTGAACATTAGAGCAATGAAAATTTTGTATAGTACTTTAACTGAAAATGATTTTGAGAAAATTAGATTTTGCTCTACTGCAAGAGATATTGGGGATACTCTTGATTCTTTGTATACTTCTAATAAGTGTGTTGAAGTTGAAAGTGTTGACAGTTCATGTGAGACTACAAGCTATATATCCACAATTCATGAACAAGTGGAAGTTGACAATGAAGAAGGAGAAATCATAGAACACTTCCATGATCTTGTCAACATAGAAGAACAAGAGGAAAATGATTCCCGAAAAGAGCTCGTTATGGACGGACAAGAAAATTCACTCTCTGGAGCTCAACATGAACTTAAGGTAAAAAGTTTCAATTCTTCTTGTGATTTTCGTAAAACTGATTTTCAAAGCTTGCACAAAATTGTTTTTCAACAAATTATTGATTCTATTGAGAAAAGCAAAAAGATTTTCAATCATGCTGCGGGAAGAAAGAACTTAGACAAACTGATTATTCAAAATCATCTTTTCTTGATCAACACAATACTTGCATAGAATCTCATAATACATATCATCATATTATTTGCAATTATTGTGGTAAATCAGGTCATATTTCTCACACATGCTATATTAGAAGAAATTCTAATTTGAGAAATAAATATGTTTAGGTTCCGAAAAGACAAGTAATGTCTAATCCTAACAATCAAGGACCCAGGTATATGTGGGTACCAAAATGTTCTTCTAGTACTTTATGTATGCAGATTGAATATAAGAAGAATGGACATAAGGGTACGGAGATGATGAAGAAGAAACCAAGAGTTTCTCATGCACCAAGAAAGAGGTTCATACCATCTATATTGAAAAGAAGAACTCTCGGAGCACCCATTGCCGGAACTGCAAAGTTTAATCACAAAGAAATGCAATGGAGAAAAAGAGTACGTTCTACCTCAAGAATGAACTACCATAGAATACCATTCAACTATCTTGAGAAGAACAAGAAAAGGAGGATCTCTCAAGCATCAAATAAAAGACTCCTGGAGTCTATATATTTTGAGAGAAGGTTTCCAGCACCCAAAGCAAGATATTCAAAGTATCAACATCATAGAAAGATGCAATGGGTAAGCAAAAGCAATCCTCCTATCTAAGGCAAAGGTATACAATGATAAAACCTCCTATGCTATTGTCTGTAATATTTATTGAGGTTTTAGATTTTGGAATCTTAGGAATGAGCATTGCAAATGATTTTGAAATTTTATTTTCACTTCCCTTAAAAAGGCATTTAATAGATTTATTTATAAAGGGATTGTAATGCTCAACAGGTTAATTCTTTATGCATGTATAATGATTTGAAAAGAAAATATTTCTCTTATGCATAAAGACATATTTAATTCATTATGCTCAATTGTATCAAATTAATTATATTCTTAGAGTATGTGAATTATGATTCCTATAAGGTAACCATGAGTGGATCCAAGTAAAATTGGATACCAAAGGAAGAAAAAGATCTATAAGGTTTTGTAGGAAGAAGAAAGGAAGAGCTTCATCTCCAGATTATGACTACATAAGATTTTACTCAAATCTTGGTGAAGTTGGACCTTGAGGCTACATCTTAAATATGTAAACAAAAGGATGCATTACTTGAGGTAATACTACAAGTGCCTAGCTAGCAATGAAGGAAGAGAAGACGCACAGTGAAGCATCACTCAAGTAACCAATCAAGTGATCATCATCACTGCGTAACAACTCAGAGTGAATGTTCAAGTGATAACACCAACTGGAAGATTGGAAGGTAAAAGTCAAGGAATTATGCATAAATGAGCTCCAAAGGATAATTTCTCAAGTAATTACGAGATTACTTGAGCACGGTATTTTCTTCTTTACTCTTACCCGATATTATGGTTATAAAAAATTATTTATTTGAGTAATGAATAATTTGCTCATTATTGCATACCATTAGCAATCAATCATGTATGGGTTTCAAATTGTTTTTAGATTGCTAAATGGACTGAAAGTGAAATTGTGCATAATCTTTCTATGTATTTGAGTTTCAAAATGCACATTTCAAAAATGTACTTATATTTCAAATTCATCTTGTTTATAAAAATGCATACATATTAATTGAAAATTATTCATAACTTGTTTGCATTTACATTGATTTCAAAATTGGAAGTTAATATTTATATATACCGAAAATCAGAAATGCTTCAAATTATTCTACCAGAGTATTTCCCCATCATTGACATATTGATCATTGATCCTAAATGTGTTATCCAATGCTTGAACTCCTCAACCATTATTTTCTAACAAGTTAGACCTTATGTCTAACAAGTTAACTATCTATATGAGTTTCAAGTGTATTTCCTAGAAAAGAATCCAATATGTAAAAGCTTTATGCCTAATGCATAAATCATTGGTTGGTCACGTTATTCCAAGCATTATGAATGTTCATATTAGTGCATTAAATTTTAATGCATTAACCATTATAGTGGAATAACTTATTAGGATAATATTCTAGAACTCTAGTCATTTGGATCAATGAGTATGTGTTTCATCATCCATAAATTCTTATACTCATCTTGTTGCTCAAATGCATTACCATTTGTCTTCATCCATTCTTCGAGTAACTAGATCCTTCTATTCAAATTCTTGAGTTGAATATCCCTATTCTTTAAGATGTTAGATCCCAAGTTTTGATGATAACAAAAAGACAATTGTATGCAAATCATGTTTTTATAAGATTAAGAAAAGATTACAAAGTTACCAAATGCATATAAGAATGTTTTCTGGTATCTGCTGTCAAATTGAACTGGAGTGCTCGAGCATGAGCTTTGCACTCGAGCATAGATCCCTTCTGTGCTCGAGCAGGTGCGAGTGAAAGCCAGAAAGTGTTCACCTAAGAGGCATGCCACTGTTATACTCACTGATTCAATCGAGCACTGGAGTTTGCACTCGAGCAGAGAAGCCATTCTCACTCGAGCACATGCGAGTGAAGGTCCGCGAGTGCTTGGCCGAGAGTAAGTAATATCATGCGTCCTTGATTCACTCAAGCAGAGACATCAATGCTTGAGCATGAGCATTCTGTACTCGAGCAAGGTACTGCGAGTGCTTGGCCGAGAGTCATGAAGTTCAAGGAAGTGCAAGTATGCTCGAGCACAACCTCATCTGCTCGAGTGACGCATCTATACCTGCGAGTGAAGATTCTATCCCTCTCCAAATCTGATGCAAGTGTTTGTATAAAAGGTATATTACTTGAGAATATTCTTCTCACTCGAGCAGGAGTCTGTGTGCTCGAGTGAGGGCCCACATCACCTGCGAGTGATAAATTTATCCCTCTCCAAACCTGATGCGAGTATTGATATTGAGAGCATATTCCTTGAGAATATGCATCTCACTCGAGCAGGAGTATGTGTGCTCGAGTGAGGGACCACATCACCCGCGAGTACAAAATCTCACTCTTGCTAATATGATATGCGAGTGATGACCCGAGAAGACACTCCCAGTGGAAAATGCAAGATCACTCGAGCAGGAGGAGTTATGCTCGAGTGAGACCCCACATCACTCGCGAGTGAGAATTCTGTCTCTCTGAAATCCTTTGCAAGCACAACCCGATAACTGAAGCACAAAGAGGAAAATAGGAAGATCACTCGAGTGAGCCATCCATGCTCGAGTGATGCTCTGCCAGATCACCAAAAATGTCAAGTCTCACAACGTTCAATCCGAATATGGTTTATTGTTATTTATTCATATCATCATTACTTATTATCATTGCTTAACATCATTTTGAATGTATTATAAGTGTTATGCAGGAAGATGAACGTTTGAAATTAGTTGTTACAGAGAAAGTCAAATAACGGCAGACAATATCATTACAAACACGCACGTACCTACTGCATTCAGATTATTCAAAACTTGCGCGTGTCTTTCAATAGTTACAAAAGTCCCACTCTTCAAACGATGATTTCCCAAACGGGCAAAAACTAAAGCAACTATATATACAGAGATTCAGAGATAGTCAAGTACGAAAACGAAGCACAAGAATTCACAAGCTTATACACGAGTCTCTGCTATTCATTATTTTCTCTGTATACACATTGATCTTCAGTGTTTATTCATTTGCTCTGTAAGAAAGTCTTCATACAATTCAAATTCTATGTTTATTTGATCTCAAGGTATTGGGACCTTGAGAGGGTAGATTTCCTTACGAGAGAAGCAGTTGAGAGAATTCCTTATTGTACCTTCCACTCATAAGCCTTATAAGATACAAGCAGAAGAGAACGTTGATGCTCGTAAGACTTACAGTGGTGTAAGCAGGAGAGAACGTTGCTGCTCATAAGTCTTGTATACATAAGCAAGTGAGAAGGGTCATAGGTTGTTTTTCTGCACATAAGACTTGTCGTAAGGGGGAGAGAAATTTCTTATTGAGAGAATATTTCTGCTCGTAGTCCGTTCAAGGACGATTATTGTTTTGTGGTATTCTGAGAGCCCATTGAATCTTGGAGGTATAGTGAAAATCTCAGTAGGTCTTGATCTCTGAGGACTGGACGTAGGCCTGGTTGTTAGGCCGAACCAGTATAACTCTTTGTGTTCAAATCTTCTCAACTCTACTCTATCTACTATAATTTTCATATCACCACATCAAGCGAAAAATATATAACATCACCCAATTCACCCCCTCTTGGGTGAAGCTTGCCTCTTACATTTGGTATCAGAGCCTAGTCTTCTCCGAAGAGCCTAACAGCTTGAGAAGGATTCGACAAATGGCAACAATGGGTGAAAATATCCTTCCAGATGGAGCTTCAATCACTAGACCTCCTGGTTTTGCTGGAGATCATTTTTCGTTCTGGAAAGCTAAATTCAGAGTGTTCATGATGGCCAACGAGTACGGATTGTGGAATGTTATACAAGATGGTGACTATGTTCCAATGAAGAAAATCGAAGATAGAGCAGTTAAAAAGAGCCCAGATGAGTTTGACGAGAATGACAAAAGGTTAGTAACATTAAATAGTAAAGCCATTTTAATGATACAGAGTGCTCTTAGTCAAAAAGAATATTTTCGAATATGTACTCTACCAACTGCAAAAGATATGTGGGATGCTCTAGAAATTGCTCATGAAGGTACATCCGGAATCAAAGAAAATAGAGTCAATACTCTAATTACAGAATATGACCTATTTCGTATGAAACCTGGAGAAGGCATATCAGAATTCAAACTCAGGTATACTCATCTTGTTAATCAATTATCAAAATTCCCAGGTAAGAAAGATTCTTAATATTCTTACGAAAGAATGGGAAGCGAAGGTGACATGCATCGAAGAAGCTAAAGGAGAATCTATGAGATCCGTAGCTGCCCTCTTTGGGAGTCTTTCAGAGTATGAAGGAAAGTTGAGGTTCAAAAAGGAACTTGAAGAGTTCGATGATAAGAAGAAAAAGGGAGTTGCACTAAAAGCTATCAAGGAGGAAGAAGAATCGTCCGAGAATGAAGATATCCCTAACGATGATGAAATGGGAATGATCGTAAGAAAATTCAAAAGATTCTACAGAAGAGGTCAAAAGAACTTCAAAAATTATCAAGGTGGACCAAGCAAGAGAGAAAATAAAGAACAACAGATAGTATGCTATGAATGTGGGAAACCTGGACACATCAAATCTGAATGCTTCAAGAACAAAGACAAAAAGAAGCAGAAAAAGAAAGCATATATATCATCTATATGGGGAGATAGTTCGTCAAACGAAGAAAGTGACAATGACGAAGTAGCAAATCTGTGCTTAGTAGCCAAGGAAGAAGAATCAAACTCTGAGGTAAGTGATTCTAAACCTACTTATGATGAATTGTTATCTGAATATAATGCATTGCATACAGAGTTCATCAAAGTTGCTAAAGAAATGGTTAGCTATGAGAAAAAAGTAAAAGAATTAGAAAGTACTGTCATATCATCATATGAAATGTGTAAAGAGAAAGATAAGAAAATAGAAGATTTAACAAAAATTGTTGAAAAGTTTACTAAAGGAAGTGAAACTCTCAAGGTTATTTTAAATTCTCAGAAAGTTTCATTTGATAAATCTGGAATTGGATATAATTCTGTTCATAATAAGAATAAAGGATATAAGAAGAACAGTAGAGCATATCTTAAATATTTCAGGAATTCTGTGCATACATCAAATCCATTCGCATAATGCAATTATTGTAACAGGAAAGGACATTATACTTCATCATGTTATTTCAAAAAGGGACAGGTTGTTGGAACATATAAATGGGTTCCGAAAGGGACACATACATCACATACTAACCACAAAGGACCCAAGAAAGTGTGGGTACCTAAAACTTGATCATCTTATTCTAGGTATGTCTCAAGGCATCTCGAGCGAACAAATGGTATATTGATAGTGGATGTTCGAGACACATGACTGGTGACAAAAATAAGTTCACCATGCTAGAAACTAAAGAAGGAGGAAAGGTAACATTTGGAGGTAATCAATCTGGACATATTGCTGGAATTGGTGAAGTAGGAAAATCCGATGGTGTTCAAATCAATAGAGTATATTATGTTGAGGGATTATGCCACAACCTCCTGAGTGTAAGTCAAAGCACTGACAAAGATAACTGGGTAATTTTTTACTCAAAAGAATGCTTGATAGTAAGCAAGAAAGATTTACCTCTGAACAAAGAATCTATCAAGGCAAAGATCCGAGCTCAAAGGGACGGTAATTGTTATACTATTGATTTAAATTCAAATTCTTCTGAAAATTGTTTTCTTAGTCGATCAGAGGAAAGTTGGTTATGGCATAAGCGTTTGGCTCATGTCAATATGAATCAACTTGACAAACTGATTAGAAAAGATTTAGTTGTTGGTCTTCCCAAACTTAAATTCAAAGATAATATGATTTGTGAAGCATGTCAAAAAGGCAAACAAACTAAGTCTTCTTTTAAAACAAAGTATGAGATTTCTACTTCAAAACCTTTACAATTACTTCATATGGATTTGGTAGGACCTGCAAGAGTAAAAAGTTTTGGAGGAAATTTATATACTTTGGTAATTGTCGATGATTTTACAAGATTTACTTGGACTATATTTATTGCTTCAAAAGATGAAACATTTGCTGAATTCATCATGTCTGCCAAAAAGGTTCAAAATGAGAAAGGTATTTCTATTGTTTCTACTAGGACAGACCATGGAGGAGAATTTGATAATCAACTATTTGAAAACTACTGCAACAACGAAGGAATAGATCATAACTTTCTGCTCCTAGAACCCCTCAACAAAATGGAGTAGTGGAAAGAAAGAACAGAGTTCTTACAAAAATGGCGAGAGCATTACTTAATGAAAAAGAAATGTCACAAGTGTTCTGGGTAGATGCAATGAGTACTGCATGCTATATTTCAAACCGAGCATATATCCACAAATCACTTGGGAAGACGCCATATGAACTTTACAAAGGAAGAAAGCCAAATATTGCTCATCTTCATATCTTCGGGTGTAAGTGTTTCATTCACAACAATGGTAAAGAAAACTTAGGTAAATTTGATTCAAAGTCTGATGAAGGTATATTTCTAGGATATTCTAATAGAAGTAAGGCTTATAGAGTTTTCAATAAAAGAACATGTACTGTTGAAGAATCTATTCATGTTGTGTTTGATGAAATTGAATCTCAGACAAAACTTATTGATGAAGAAGAAATGGATTCAATCAAGAAAAACAAATCTATTTCAAAGCAAGATGATTTTGAAACAAATGATTTTCAAAATTTAGAAGATGTCGATAATCATGCTCAACCAAAAGCATGGAGACATATGAAGGATCATCCAATTGATCAAGTTATAGGAGATATTCATGAAGGTGTCAAAACCAATAGAATCCTCAATGAGGCAACTTTTTCTGCTTTTATTTCTGAAATTGAACCTTCTAATATAGAAGAAGCTTTATCTGACAATGATTGGGTGATTGCTATGCAAGAAGAACTAAATCAATTTCAAAGAAATCAAGTTTGTGATTTGGTTCCTCGACCTAAAGATCATATGGTTATAGGGACCAAATGGGTTTTCAAAAACAAACTTGATGAATCAGCAATCATTGTGAGAAACAAAGCAAGATTGGTTGCCAAAGGCTATAATCAGGAAGAAGGTATTGATTATGAGGAAACATATGCTCCAGTGGCAAGATTGGAAGCAATACGAGTACTTCTAGCCTTTGCTTGCATTAAAGGTTTTAAACTTTATCAAATGGATGTGAAAAGTGCTTTTCTACATGGTTATATTATGGAGGAAGTATATGTAGAACAACCTCCTGGGTTTGAAGATGAAACAAAACCTGATCATGTCTTCAAACTTAAGAAAGCATTATATGGTTTGAAACAAGCACCTAGAGCTTGGTATGAAAGACTAAGCAAATTTCTTCTTGATCAAAGTTTTGTCAGAGGTAAAGTTGATACAACTCTATTCATCAAACATAACAAAAATGATATTCTAATTGTTCAAATTTATGTTGATGATATTATTTTTGGTGCTACTAACGAATCTATGTGTCAAGAATTTTCTAAGATTATGCAGGGAGAATTTGAAATGTCCATGATGGGAGAATTGAACTTCTTTCTTGGACTCCAAATCAAACAAAAGAAGAATGGTATATTTATATCTTAGACAAAGTATTTGAAAGAGTTGTTAAAGAAATATGGATTAGATAATGCTAATGGAGCTGATACTCCAATGAGTTCTACAACACTGTTGGATGCTGATGTAAAGGAACCTAGCTTCAACATCACTAAGTATAGAGGAATGATTGGCTCATTACTCTATCTCACAGCTAGCAGGCTAGATATTCAGTTCAGTGTGGGAATGTGTGCAAGGTATCAATCCGCTCCCAAGGTATCACATGCAGAGACAGTAAAAAGAATCTTCAAATATCTAGGAGATACTTCAGAGCTTGGTCTTTGGTATCCGAAAAGAGGGAACGAGTATTTAATGGAATATTCAAATTCAGATCACGAAGGATACAAAACTGACAGAAAGAGTACCAGTGGCCAATGTCAATTTCTTGGAGGTTCTCTAGTATCATGGTTCAGCAAGAAGCAGAACACAGTTTCATTATCCTCGACTGAAGCTGAATATATAGCTGTGGCAAGTTGTTGTTCTCAAGTGTTATGGTTGAAACAACAACTTCAAGATTTGGGAATTTATTTAAAACAAATTCCAATTTATTGTGATAACACTAGCACGATAAGCTTGGCCAAGAATCCTGTACAACACTCAAGGACCAAGCACATAGACATTCGACACTACTTCATTCGAGATCATGTTCAAAAGAAGGATGTCAAAGTGGAATTCATACCAACTCATCTTCAACTTGCGGATATTTTCACAAAGCCAATTGCAAAAGATCAATTTTTATATATTCGAAGAGAATTGGGAATGGTTAATCCCAATGAGTTGTAAGTTTTCTTGTTAAATATTTTAATTAAATGTTTGTTTTGATGATAACCATACTGACTTTGGCATCGGAGTGTTAAAAATCATTTTGCAGGTCTGTCACTCGAGCACTGAGGATGCTACTCGAGTGATAAGCTGGTTCACTCGAGCACAAGTAGCTATGCTCGAGTACAGCACTGTTGAAAATACTCTGCTTCTTGATATGTAAAACAGAGGTTAACAGAGGAAACTAGAATACCAAGAGTCTATCTTGAAAGCAACAGTAAGAGATGAACTCACTCGCGAGTGAGGAACTCTCACTCGAGCATGATATGAACATGCTTGAGGTGAAGAGTGCCTGCTCGAGTGAAGAGGAAGAATTTCTTTCCAGAAACAATCCAAATCATGGTTACTCAAATGATCTTGGAGGATTTGAGTACAAAGACACAAAATATGGCAAGAAATCCATAATCCAAGTACGCTTTTACATGTTTTCTTAAATTTTCCAAAATATCACTCGAGCACAAATAGAACACACTCGAGCACAATATGAACATCACTCGAGCACTAGGGTTTATGCTCGAGCATTGTCACTTATATCAGTTACACAGCAGCTCAGAACGTCACACTTCCTACTCTCACTCGAGGTGTCTCGTCACTCGAAGGGCGCAACTCTTCACCTTCAACCGTTTCTCTTCAATCAATCGCGTCCATTTGCCTCAAATCATCGTTACAACTCTTCAATCCTCTATAAAAGGTGATTCTTACCCTCTACATTTCTCATTCGTGCCCTAATCTTAGTTTGCTTTTTCTTTCAAAAACTGTGAGTTCTTGCTTCTCTTCCACTTTCTCTACAATGGCAAGAACCAAACTACCATCTATTCCTCAAAGATCTCACTCTCCTTCTCCTACTCATTCTGCTGCCAGTGCATCTGGTACCCCAGAACCAACACCTCCCTCTCCCAAAATCTCTTCCTCACCGTCACCTCCTCCTAAACCCAAGACCAAAAAGAGGACTCCGGCTAAGAAACCTCACCCAAAGCCTCAATTCTCAAAGAAAGACCAACCTACTCAAAAGAAACCAAAGGGTGTTATGTTCAAGGAACCTATAATTACCCGGTCTCAATCCAAAGAGGTTCAAGGAAAAGGGAAGAAAAAGGAGTCAGAGCAACCCCAACAATCATCTTCCTCCTCTGGTGATTCATTCAACAAACAACTTCAGGAAGCATTGGAGAAGTTCAAACTTGACAAGATAGTTGGAAAGATCGTTTCTCAAGCCGGTGTTTCAAGTTCACACCAAGCAGGGCAATCAAGTGCCTCTGCTTCAGGAGCACCTTCTGCCTCACAAGCACCAGTGGATGATCATATCACCAGTCCTCCTGAGGGATTCAATGTTGAAGAACTTAAGGCCTTGCCTCAGAAGGTATTTGATGATGAATTTAGGCATAGGCACTTTTGTCCTGTTGTGTATGTGGATTTAGATTATCTGAAGAAGAATTGCCATTTGGATTTATACCCTTATCTTCAATACTATGCTCCCTGGCTAAATATCCATATACCATATTCTCCCACTGTTGTGAAAAAATGTTATTGCAACATGAGGTCCCATAATATTATGTCTAGATCTGGTGAATTGATTGAGGAAGCAGTATCTACAACTGTTAGAGGAAAGTTTATTATGATATCTGCTAAGATCATAAATGACTTGCTTGGGTATGTTGCACCACCTCCTGATCCACCCTCTTTCTCTGCCAATGAAGCTTTCCATATTTTGAGACCAAAAGATCCCATAGGCCCCCTTAATTTTAAACCCATTGATATACCTGATTCTCATAGAGTCCTTCATTATATATATTCCCGGAGCATTGTTAATAAGTCCAAAAATTTTACCCATTTTGCTCAAAAGGATTACTATATGTTGGCCTCTTTGATTGCCGGGAAATAAAGGAATGTGGGGGAGATTATCTTCAATGAGATGAGAATATTTCGATTTTCTTCATCAAAATCCGCAACCATACCATACCCTCAGCTTGTATCCTTCATCCTGATGAAAAACAAGATATGGTATTTGGAAGGAAATGAAAGGGTATTCATTTCAAGGTTTGGTAAGACTCAACTAACTCATATGGGTATTAATCTTCCTGTGAGTCGAACCAAAGCCATATCTAAGAGGGAAACCACTCCATCCAGAGGTGATGAGGCACAATCATCTGCTCAAAGTCCTATTCCTCCTCCTTCCTTCATTAATGCCTCTCTTTCCAACCATGTGACTGAGGTAATCAATCAAGCTGTATCAAGTCTGAAGAAGGAGTTAGTGGCTGAGTATGAGAAGCTTGTGGAAAAGATGGAGTCACAGGTCATCAAATTGGTAGACAAGGCCAATACCAATTTTGAGTTGATGTTCAAGACTCAGGATGAGATATCTCATAGGATAACAAATATGGAGACCTCCTCGCACTCACATTTCCCCTCTTTATCTTCAGAGGTGCCTCCAGAGACCACTCATACCTCTGTGCCACAGACTCATGTACTCTTCACCGATCCAGATTCTAATGTTGATGTTACTTTTGATCGGTTGCCTTCACTACCTCCCTCATCCTCTGTACCACAGCCATCATCTCCACCAATTGAACCTCTCACTACCATGGTTTCATTTGTTCCACCTCCTGATATCACTTTTCCTCAGCCCCCTTCTGATGCTGACAAAACGGGGGAGAAGGATGTGTGATGATTTCTGAGCTTCTGTGGGATGTATTTGGTTGTTTGGGTAGATTTTCTGTATGGGGTAGGATTTGATGTTATTTGATGTTATTTTGGATTATGAGTTATTATGTTGTTTGATGTTATTATGTTATTTTGGATTATGTTGTTGACCATTTGAATTCAAGGTTAATATTAATGAACTTTTTCAAATTTTAAGTTATTCATGAGTTTGATTATCAAGTTTAAATGATGTTTCAAGTTATTAAAGTTGTTATTAAGTTATTTATCTCATACTATGCTTATCTTGGTTGTTAAGTGTCCAGAGGAAGCATTGCAGGAAAACTTGAACTTGAAACTAAAACTTGATATGCATTTGGAAACATTAAAGAATTTCAAAAATTTTCAATCTTAATCAATCTTTCTTAAACTTTCATCACAAAGGTTTTGTCATCATCAAAAAGGGGGAGAATGTTAGATCCCAAGTTTTGATGATAACAAAAAGACAATTGTATGCAAATCATGTTTTTATAAGATTAAGAAAAGATTACAAAGTTACCAAATGCATATAGGAATGTTTTCTGCTATCTGCTGTCAAATTGAACTGGAGTGCTCGAACATGAGCTTTGCACTCGAGCATAGATCCCTTCTGTGCTCGAGCAGGTGTGAGTGAAAGCCAGAAAGTGTTCACCCAAGAGGCATACCACTGTTATACTCACTGATTCACTCGAGCACTAGAGTTTGCACTCGAGCAGAGAAGCCATTCTCACTCGAGCACATGCGAGTGAAGGTCCGCGAGTGCTTGGCCGAGAGCAAGTAATATCATGGTTCCTTGATTCACTCGAGCAGAGACATCAATGCTTGAGCATGAGCATTCTGTACTCGAGCAAGGTACTGCGAGTGCTTGGCCGAGAGTCATGAAATTCAAGGAAGTGAAAGTATGCTCGAGCACAACCTCATCTGCTCGAGTGACGCATCTGCACCTACGAATGAAGATTCTATCCCTCTCCAAATCTGATGCGAGTCTTTGTATAAAAGGTATATTACTTGAGAATATTCTTCTCACTCGAACAGGAGTCTGTGTGCTCGAGTGAGGGCCCACATCACCTGCGAGTGATAAATTTATCCCTCTCCAAACCTGATGCGAGTATTGATATTGAGAGCATATTCCTTGAGAATATGCATCTCACTCGAGCAGGAGTATGTGTGCTCGAGTGAGGGACCACATCACCCGCGAGTACAAAATCTCACTCTTGCTAATATGATATGCGAGTGATGACCCGAGAAGACACTCCCAGTGGAAAATGCAAGATCACTCGAGCAGGAGGAGTTATGCTCGAGTGAGACCCCACATCACTCGCGAGTGAGAATTCTGTCTCTCTGAAATCCTTTGCAAGCACAACCCGATAACTGAAGCACAAAGAGGAAAATAGGAAGATCACTCGAGTGAGCCATCCATGCTCGAGTGATGCTCTGCCAGATCACCAAAAATGCCAAGTCTCACAACGTTCAATCCGAATATGGTTTATTGTTATTTATTCATATCATCATTACTTATTATCATTGCTTAACATCATTTTGAATGTATTATAAGTGTGATGCAGGAAGATGAACGTTTGAAATTAGTTGTTACAGAGAAAGTCAAATAACGGCAGACAATAACATTACAAACACGCACGTACCTACCGCATTCAGATTATTCAAAACTTGCGCGTGTCTTTCAATAGTTGCAAAAGTCCCACTCTTCAAACGATGATTTCCCAAACGGGCAAAAACTAAAGCAACTATATATACAGAGATTCAGAGATAGTCAAGTACGAAAACGAAGCACAAGAATTCACAAGTTTATACACGAGTCTCTGCTATTCATTATTTTCTCTGTATACATATTGATCTTCAGTGTTTATTCATTTGCTCTGTAAGAAAGTCTTCATACAATTCAAATTCTATGTTTATTTGATCTCAAGGTATTGGGACCTTGAGAGGGTAGATTTCCTTACGAGAGAAGCAGTTGAGAGAATTCCTTATTGTACCTTCCACTCATAAGCCTTATAAGATACAAGCAGAAGAGAACGTTGATGCTCGTAAGACTTACAGTGGTGTAAGCAGGAGAGAACGTTGCTGCTCATAAGTCTTGTATACATAAGCAAGTGAGAAGGGTCATAGGTTGTTTTTCTGCACATAAGACTTGTCGTAAGGGGGAGAGAAATTTCTTATTGAGAGAATATTTCTGCTCGTAGTCCGTTCAAGGACGATTGTTGTTTTGTGGTATTCTGAGAGCCCATTGAATCTTGGAGGTATAGTGAAAATCTCAGTAGGTCTTGATCTCTGAGGACTGGACGTAGGCCTGGTTGTTAGGCCGAACCAGTATAACTCTTTGTGTTCAAATCTTCTCAACTCTACTCTATCTACTATAATTTTCATATCACCACATCAAGCGAAAAATATATAACATCACCCAATTCACCCCCCTCTTGGGTGAAGCTTGCCTCTTACACAAGACACATCTCTAAAAGTCAAGTTTATCTCTTGGTCAATAGCAAAGTCATTGTGTTTATATACATCCTTAAAATTAAGCCTTTTTGGCTAATTCATTTTCAATATGACTTTTGCTCTTGGGAAAATTCTCAAACATGTTAAACTCCAATGTCTAACATGTTATTTTCGTTGTTCTCTAAAAAGGAAGCTTTCTCGTATATGTATACTTAAACTGTTAACTTTCACCATTTTCAACATGAACATTGATTATAAACATATTTCAAAGATGAGTTTTGCATATATTCAAAATCTCAATTTTACAATACATTGTTATAATTTGAAATTACATCTGAGATTTGAAACAATGTGCATATCTCATGATCATTCTTGGGAAATTTGATTTCATTCATAATTTATCATTTCATAATAGTTGGTCATTATAAATAGATTTTCAACTCTCTTTGATCAGACTTACCTGCCTTGCATGAAAATCTTATCAATGACATATCTTTTAAAATGTTTTTACAAATTGTCATTGATCTTTGAAATCATCATTCTTGGTATTATTTGTGTTAGAGCAAGCGTTTCACCCAAGAGGGAATTGGGTGACCTTAAAAATTTCGTTGCAAATATAAAATTTGACGTTGAAATTAAAACAGGAAAGAGTAAGGAGGAATATCACCGAAGTGTACACCAGGATTTATACTGGTTCGGCCACAACCACTTTGACCTACGTCCAGTCCTCAGAGCTTCTCTGAGAGTTTCACTATAACTTCCAAGATTCAGTGGGTTCTTGGCACCTCAGTACAAGCAAGTTCCTACACCTGGACACTCGCTCCCCCTTACAAGTTGTAATTCAATCCCAACTCAAGGTTCCATAACCTTAAGTTACCTCAATAACAAATATTGAGTTTGAATGAAATATCTCTCTCACAGAGTAAATAAGAATCACTGAAGCATAGAATCACAAGTACAATGAAAAACAGAGTAATGAACTTGATGATACGTTCGTAATTGTTTTCTTGTGTATCTCTCTGTTCAGATGTTCCCATATATATAGATACGTTGGTAATGATTGGTGGAACATATTTCTTCATGTCCGTTGGAGCGTGCGCAGCCACTATTGACTTTTCCAGTTTTTGAAAAAACATACGTTGCGGTAGGTGATGATCGGTGAAATTTGAGCGTTGCTTTTGACTTTCCTTATTTGGTAAGATCTCTTCATTGTTTATCTGTTGAAATGCTAAGAATACTAATATAATGAAAAGCTAATCAAATAGGAAACAAAACAATGACCGTTGGAATGATTTCAAACTTTCTGGGTTTGCTTACTCGAGTAGCTACTCGAGTATCACATGAAGTTTACTCGAGTACTTACTCGAGTATCATCGGGAAATCTTAAATTAACTTCAAGTCAATGAACAAATACAAGAATACGCGGGTAGTGCATGGAATAAACTAAATCTAAGTTCTTGAAAATAGTTATTTACTCGGGTACCTACTCGAGTAATACATTCACAACTTCATAGGTTACTCGGGTACCAACTCGAGTAAATCTTCAAATATCTTTTGATTACTCGATGCTCTACTCCAGTAATGTTGGCAGGATTTCAAGGCCGAGAGCACTTACCTTATTACTCGAGTACCTACTCGAGTAAACTTACTTTTTGTGCACCACTTACTCGGGTAATGACTTGAGGTTTTCCTTGAAAATATCTCTGCATACTCAGGTACCTACTCGAGGAATCCACTTAAAATAGAACATTAAATACTTGTATACTCGAGGAAAATGAGATAGAATGATATCAAGTTAATCGGGTACCACCTTCAAGTTTTCACTGACTATAATGTGTTACTCGAGTAACATTGGCAGTGGTATAAAGTGCCAAGAGCAATACATTTTCAGAAACAGGGTTACTCGAGTACTTACTCGAGTATCATTGGCAGGCCGAGAGCAACTGGAAGTTTTTCATATGGTTACTCGAGTAGCTCCTCGAGTAACATTGGCAGGCCGAGAGCAACTCCAAGTTTTTACCTGGTTACTCGAGTAGTTCCTCGAGTAACATTGGCAGGCCGAGAGCAACTTGAAAATACTTACATTATTACTCGATTACTTACTCGAGTAACATTGGCAGGTTACTGGAAGGTGCCTCTGGTTACTTCAAGTTTTGGCTCATTACTCGAGTACCTCCTCGAGTAATGCCTTAGAAAAACTGCTTCTGATCAAGTTTCTCAGCTTTTTCTCTTCGTCTTTCTTCATTACTCCAATGCTAACTTCAAGTGATGCTTATCCCTGTTATTCCTTTGTTCAAACTTGTTTATTAATCATTTCCTTTTCAAACCATTCTTTTGTTATCATCAAAACATGAGATCTAACATTCTCCCCCTTTTTGATGATGACAAAACTTGGTGATTTTGGACATGGTTTTTCAAATTGAATTTTCAAATTAAATATGTGTTATTAAGTTTAGATTCATAGTACACACATTGTATTCACAGTCAACTTCATTAGTCCAACAATGTATCATAATTCAAAACTTAAATGGACTTAAAATAAAATCATAACTTAAGCACACTTGTATTAAACTTAAATGGCATATTACAAGATAATAAATTTAAAAGAACTAAAAAAAAACTAACAAGTTCCAAAATGCTCCCTAGAACCCATATACACCCAAATACCCAAAATAAACTAGGACACATCCACAAAATCACTCTCAAGCTCACAAAATCACTCTCAAGCTCTTCTCCCCCTTTTTGGCTTCATCAATCAAGTGGAGGGCTAGAAGGCTTGGCCATGGAAATGGGTGTCACTGGAAGGACCATAGAATCATCTGAGTCCAAAGAATCAAATGAGCTAGAGGGAACTAGGTCAGGCAGATGGACTGGAGGGATATGGATGTCATCGTCGGGAGGAGAAGGTTGGAAGACAACCATAGTAGAGGTTTCTCCTTCTGGAGTGGTCTGAATCTCAGGAGTAGTCTCTGCCTCAGGAGTATGATGTCCAGGGGAGGAGGAGGGAGATATTTCCTCAGTGTGGGTAGGAGAGGGAATAGGTTTAGGAGCGAGTTCAGGCTGAGGTTTAGGAGATGAATCATCAATGACAATGTGTATAGTCTCATTGGTATCTGGGTTGTCCACTGTATATAGAATGTCTTTGGCTTGAGTCTCAGGTAAACTAGATACCAGAGGGGTAGATGGTTCATCCTCAGTGAAAGGAGTGTCAGAAGGAAGGTTCACTGGAGGTGGTGGTGGTGCAGAGGAAGATGGACCGGCAGAAGGTCCGGGACCTAAGGAGTCTAGTCGTGCCAGAATCAATCTTGAAGTCTCACCCTGGGCACGTTGCTCTGCTAGCAATTCCTCATGCCTCTTGTCCATTTTCTCCACCAACTCTCCCATCTTAGTATTCATGTGGGTTATCAGTTCAGCATTCGTGTTGACGATATCCACATGGAATCCTCTGAGCATGTTTTCCATGAAGTGCTGGAGAGTGGCATTGAGAAAGGATGGTGATGAAGTGGTGGCAGCTGGAGCCGATGACTGTGTGTCATCCATCTTACTGGTCTCTGCCTCAGTGGTCTTCCTCTTCTTCTTTGACCCAGACTCCAGAGGGCCTTTGAGAGGGATGTCAATATTCAACTTCCCAATTTGGTTTCTCCCAACCGGAGTTATCCTCTCAACGGGCTCCTTGCTATCCAAATACCATATCTTGTTCTCTTTCAAGATCAGTGACACAATCTGAGGATATGGCATCGGTGTTGTAGCCTTCCCATCCACCTTATACCTCTTCATCTCAGAGAAAATATACTCCCCCAAATCCTTCTGCTCCTTCAAGAGAAGTGAAGCAAACCACCTAAAATCCCTATCGGAGAAGTAGGTATAGTTGTTGGCCTTGTTAACTAGGGACCTAGAATAGATGTACCATAGGACCCTATGATAATCACACATATCACTTGGTTTGAAATTTAGAGGGCCAACTAACTCTCCGGTTTTAAGGATAGTAAAGATTTGGTTTGGCTCAAGCTGGGAGTAAATATCATCTGGGGGGTTCTCAATTCCTAACCACAAGTTAATCCTAGAGGGTAATATAAGTATCTTTTGGCCTCTAACTGTGGTGGTCATCTCTTCCTCAGCTGAGGTTCTGTTTGGCTCATCTATAATTTCTAGATTACAATAAAAGTGGGTGATCACCTTTGTGCAAAAAGGTAATCTAATGGATAACCAAGGCATAAAAGGATCTAGATATAGACTAAGGTCGTGCTTCAATACCTCCTGAAGTAGCCTGAGATCCACATAGTGTGTCTTGCACACTTTCCTCCTGGAGAATTGGGATAGATACTTGGGAGACTCCACCAATTTGTTGACGTTGAACCCTTTTGGAGGGTTCGTGATCTCTTCTTCCGGCACTTTGGACTTCTTAGAAGATTGTCCCTTCTCCATTTGATCAATGATTCCAGCCATAGCCTTAGCCACATTCTTGTCATACTTTGGCTTTTTGATAGGCTTTGGTGTGAAAGAGGGGGTAGAGGAATCAGAGTGAGGAGGTGAGGGAGATTTGGTACTCTTGCCTCTTCCGGTAGATGTACTCTTTTTGGATTGAGCCCTTGTAACAATAGGCTCTTTAATCACAACTCCTTTGGGTTTCGGTTGAGATTGAGGTTGAAGAGGAATTTCAGCTTTTGGTCTTGGGGTGAATTTTCTTCTCTTTTTGGGAGGAGAAGAAAGAGGATCAGAGTGTTGTTGGGATTCAGAGGAGTCTATGGGAGTAAGGTTTTTAGTTCTCATCTTTCTGAATGATTGAAAACTAAAATTTTCAGAAAAACAGAGACACAGACGCGAATTAGGGCACAGAGATTCTGAGCAAAATAGGAGGTTTCTAGGACTGAAAATTGTTGGGTTTTGACGGAAAAGAAGCAAGGAATCACTTGTGAAAAATTTTTGTGAGAGAAAATAGTGATTTACTCAAGGAGATTTTGTGGAAATGACCGAGTTTTCGACAGATAAAGCCCTAGAACCCGACGTTACTCGAGGCCTTAGTCGAGTAATCTTCAAGTTTACTCGAGGCCTTCCTCGAGTGTTCATACAGAAAAACCTTAAAAATGATTTATTTAAATTGCGTACCTGGCATGAATAATATTGTAATTATCCATGGATGTTCCCTTGATCATTTATAACCCATTCTGAACAGATTTGAGTCATTATTCATCAATTTTGAAAATCTGGACTTGCAGTTACTCGAGGCCTTACTCGAGTAAGCTTCAAGTTTACTCGAGGCCTTCCTCGGGTAACCTGAGTTTTCAAATTGTGACTCTTCATTTCTTTGTAACTGAACCGTTATATTTGAAAATCAAGTAACTTGATCCGTTACTTCCAGTTTTGAAGTCCATTACTCGAGTACATACTCGAGTAAAGTGCTTCTTTACTTCAAGTTGTTCCTCAGGTAATGCTTCTCTGTTAGTGATAACTTCAAGTTGGTACTCCAGTAAATGTGTCCTCTGATCACCTCTATTTTTGTTTCTCAAAACAGAGTTTCAACCTTCCTGCAAAACAAATTTCTACATACTCCGATGCTTAAGTTAGTAATCATCAAAACTTTAACAAATGACTTCATCTAATATTATGAGAAACTAAAATAATTTACAACTCATTTGGATTTACCATTCCCAATTCTCTTCTAATGTATAGAAATTGATCTTTTGCAAGAGGTTTTGTGAAAATATCTGCTAGTTAAAGATGAGTGGGAATAAATATCACTTTCACATCTTTCTTTTGAACATGATCTCTGATGAAGTGATGTCTGATATCGATATGCTTGGTTCTAGAGTGTTGAACTGGATTCTTTGCCAAACTTATCGTACTAGTATTGTCACAATAGATTGGTATTTCTTTGAGATAAATACCAAGATCTTGTAGTTGTTGTTTTAGCCATATTACTTGTGCACAACAACTTGAGACTGCAACATATTCGGCTTCCGTTGACGAAAGAGACACTGTATTTTGTTTCTTGCTGAACCATGATACAAGAGATCCTCCAAGAAATTGTCCTTGTCTACTGGTGCTCTTTCTGTCTATTTTGTATCCTCCATGATCTGAATCTGAATATGCAACAAGATATTCACTTCTTCCTTTGGGATACCACAAACCCAATTCGGGTGTGTCAGCAAGGTATCTAAAGATTCGTTTGACCGTTTCAGCATGTGATTCTTTTGGTGCTGATTGATATCTTGCACATATGCCAACACTAAATTGGATGTCCGGTCTACTTGCCGTGAGATAAAGTAATGATCCAATCATTCCTCTATACTTTGTTATGTTGTAGTCTTTCCCTTTGACATCAGCATCGAGCAACGTAGTTGAACTCATAGGCGTGTCCGTGCCATTTGCTTCATCCATTCCATACTTCTTCAATAACTCTTTTAAATACTTTGTTTGAGATATGAAGATTCCATTCCTTCTTTGTTTGATTTGTAAACCAAGAAAGAAATTCAATTCTCCCATCATTGACATCTCAAATTCTCCCTGCATTATCTCAGAAAATTCCTTACACAGAGATTCATTAGTAGCACCGAAAATAATGTCATCAACATATATTTGAACAATTAAAATATCATTGTGTTTTCGTTTTATACAGAGTGTTGTATCAACTTTTCCTCGTACAAAACCTTGACCAATAAGAAACTTACTGAGCCTTTCATACCAGGCTCTAGGAGCTTGTTTTAAACCATATAAAGCCTTTTTGAGTTTGAAAACATGGTCAGGTTTAGTAACATCCTCAAAACCTGGAGGTTGTTCTACATACACTTCTTCCATGATGTAACCATTTAGAAAAGCACTCTTTATATCCATTTGATAGAGTTTGAATCCTTTGATGCATGCAAAGGCTAAGAGTACACGTATAGCTTCCAATCTAGCCACTGGAGCATACGTTTCCTCATAATCAATCCCTTCTTCTTGATTATAGCCTTTGGCCACCAATCTTGCCTTGTTTCTGACAATAATTGCAGATTCATCGAGTTTGTTTTTGAATACCCATTTAGTACCAATGATCGGATGATCTTTGGGTCGGGGCACCAAATCCCAAACTTGATTTCTCTCAAATTGATTTAGTTCTTCTTGCATTGCTATAACCCAATCATTGTCTGATAGGGCTTCATCAATATTAGAAGGTTCAATCTCAGAAATGAATGCAGAAAAACTTACTTCATTTAAAATTCTATTTCTAGTTTTGATCCCTTCATTCACATCTCCTATGACTTGATCTAAGGGATGACTTTTATTGTATTTCCAAGCTCTAGGTTGACCTAGGGATTGCTCTTCTTCCTTAGTTTCATCAACCTCTGGAATAAGAGATTTAGAAATAGATTGACCATTTTCTTGATTTAAACCAACTTCCTGTTCTTCATCAATGGTTTTGTCAGAGACTTCAAATTCATCAAATACAATATGAATTGATTCTTTAATAATACATGTTCTTTTATTGTAAACTCTATATGCTTTACTTCGGTTAGAATATCCTAGGAAAATTCCTTCATCTATTTTAGAATCAAATTTTCCTAAGTTATCTTTACCATTATTATGAATGAAAGACTTACAACCGAAGATGTGTAGATGAGGAATGTTTGGCTTTCTTCCTTTGTACAACTCGTATGGTGTTTTTCCAAGTTTTGTTCTGATATAGGCCCTATTTGAAATATAGCACACTGTACTCATAGCATCAGCCCAGAACACTTGAGACACATTCTTTTCATTCAACATTGCTCTAGCCATTTCAGTGAGCACTCTATTCTTGCGTTCTACAACTCTGTTTTGTTGAGGTGTTCTTGGAGCAGAAAAATTGTGATCAATGCCATTAGTATCACTATTCTTCAAAGGCTTGATTTTCAAATTCTCCACCATGATCAGTCCTAATACCTGCAATGAACATACCTTTCTCATTTTGCACTTTCTTGGCAAAAACAATAAATTCTTCAAAGGTCTCATCTTTTGATGATAGAAAAATAACCCATGTAAATCTAGAGAAATCATCAACAATAACCAATGAATATAAGTTTCCACCAAGACTCTTTATTCTTGCTGGGCCAACTAAATCCATATGCAATAATTGTAGTGGTCTATTTGTTGAAATCTCATTTTTCAATTTGAAAGATGATTTAGTTTGTTTACCCTTTTGACATGCGTCACAAATCAAGTCATTTTTTAAAGTTACTTTGGGTAATCCAAGAACTAAATCCTTTTTGAGTAGTTTGCCTAATTGATACATATTGACATGAGCCAATCTCTTATGCCATAACCAGCTTTCATCAGTATTACTCAGAAAACAGTTTTCAGACTCATTTCTACTAATATCTAGAGTATATCAGTTACCTTCCCTTTTTGCTCTGAGCTTAGCCTTGATATTCTTCTTATCAAGTTGTAAATCATTCTTGTTGATAATTAAGCATTCTTCTGAGTCAAATATTACCCAGTTGTCTTTATCTGCACTTTGACTTACGCTCAGCAAATTATGACACAAGCCTTCAACATAATATACATCTTTGACTTGTATTCCTTTGTCATTTTTGATTTCACCAATTCCTGTTATCTTTCTGGATTGATTTTCTCCAGATTTTACCTTTCCACCTTCCTTAGTTTGCAATGTGGTAAAACTTTCAAAATCTCCGGTCATATGTCTAGAGCATCCACTATCTATGTACCACTTGCTATTTTTGGATGCTTTGAGACATACCTCCAATCAAATGACTAGGTCTTAGGTACCCATATCTTTTTGGGTCCTGTTGGGTTAGTACAAATAATTTTCTAAACATATGAACCTTTAGGTACCCATTTGTAGGTTCCTATTGTTCCTTCTTCTTATGAATGCATGAAGATGTATAATGACCTTTTCTATTACAGTAATTACAAAATGCAAAAGGATTTGATGTATGCACAGAATGCTGGAAATAATTCAAATATGACTTACCTCCTGCTTTCTTTCTACCTTTCCTTTTATCTGACTTTGGATCATATCCAATTCCAGATCGGTCATTTACAAATCGTTGAGCTTTTAAAATAACATTGAGCATCTCACTTCCTTGTGTAAATTTTTCAAGAGTTTTTGTGAGATTAATGTTTTTCTTTTTCAAAGATGAACAATTTTCACAATCCTTTTCTTTAAGTTTAGTTTCAAGAGCTTTGTTTTTCTTTTTGAAAACAATCAATTCTTTAACTACTTTGATGAATTCAGAATGTAAAGCATTATATTCGGAAAGTAATTCATCATAGGTAGGTTCAGAATCATTTACCTCCTCTTCTGTTTCTTCTTGAGCGACGAGACATATATTAGCTACTTCTTCCTCATCACTTTCTTCATCACAGAGGAGCTATCACCCCATATAGCAGATACGAAGGCCTTCTTTTTGTTGAAGAATTTGCCTTTTCTCTTTTCTTTGCTTTTTTGGTTCAGCTCTGGACATTCCGACTTGATATGTCCTGGTTTCCCACATTCATAGCAAATGATATGATCTTTGCTGCTATTTCCTCCTTTCTGAAAGTGTTTGAATCCTTGACCTTTCTTGTAGAACTTTCTGAATCGTTTAATGATTAGGCCCATTTCGTCATCGTCGAACTCCTCATTCTCATCTTGATTTTCTTCTTTTGCTTTTAGTGCTAGACCTTTCTTTTTCTTGTCACCAATGTCATCTAGTTCCCGTTTGAACTTTACTTTGCTTTCATATTCAGAAAGACTTCCAAATAGAGAAGCAACTGATCTCATTGATTCTCCTTTTGCTTCTTCTATCGTAGTAACTTTGGCCTCCCACTCTTTAGAAAGAATATTCAAAATCTTTCATACTTGGGTATGTTGATCATAAGATTTCCCAAGTGCTGCAAGTTGATTAACAAGATGAGTATATCTAAGTTCAAATTTAGAAATTGATTCACCTGATTTCATTCAAAGTAGATCGAATTTAGTGACCAAGGTGTTGATTCGATTCTCCTTTATTCCTGAAGTTCCTTCATGAGCTATTTCCAGAGCTTCCCACATTTCCTTTGCTGTTGGAAGTGTGCAAATTCTGAAGTATTCACTTTGACTTAAGGCACTTTGTAACATCAGAATTGCCTTACTGTTGAGAGTGATAAGTTTCTTGTCATTCTCATCATATTCCGCTGGCATCTTTAGAATTTTCTGAGAATCTACAATCTTTGTAGGTTGATAGTTTCCACTCTCAATTACATCCTATAGCCCATATTCGGTAGCCATCACGAACACTCTGAATTTTGCTTTCCAAAAAGAAAAGTGTTCTCCACTGAAACCGGAAGGTCTAGTGATGGATGCTCCGTCGGGAAGAATTCCTTCACCCATGCTTGCCATTGGATCCTTCTTAGGTTGTTATACCTTAACAAGAAGATCTGGCTCTGATACCAAATGTTAGAGCAAGCGTTTCACCCAAGAGGGGGGTGAATTGGGTGACCTTAAAAATTTCGTTGCAAATATAAAATTTGACGTTGAAATTAAAATAGGAAAGAGTAAGGAGGAATATCACCGAAGTGTACACCAGGATTTATACTGGTTTGGCCACAACCACTTTGACCTACGTCCAGTCCTCAGAGCTTCTCTGAGAGTTTCACTATAACTTCCAAGATTCAGTGGGTTCTTGGCACCTCAGTACAAGCAAGTTCCTACACCTGGACACTCGCTCCCCCTTACAAGTTATAATTCAATCCCAACTTAAGGTTCCACAACCTTAAGTTACCTCAATAACAAATATTGAGTTTGAATGAAATATCTCTCTCACCGAGTAAATAAGAATCACTGAAGCATAGAATCACAAGTACAATGAAAAACAGAGTAATGAACTTGATGATACATTCGTAATTGTTTTCTTGTGTATCTCTCTGTTCAGATGTTCCCATATATATAGATACGTTGGTAATGATTGGTGGAACATATTTCTTCATGTCCGTTGGAGCGTGTGCAGCCACTATTGACTTTTCCAGTTTTTGAAAAAACATACGTTACGGTAGGTGACAGTCGGTGACATTTGAGCGTTGCTTTTGACTTTCCTTATTTGGTAAGATCTCTTCATTGTTTATCTGTTGAAATGCTAAGAATACTAATATAATGAAAAGCTAATCAAATAGGAAACAAAACAGTGACCGTTGGAATGATTTCAAACTTTCTGGGTTTGCTTACTCGAGTAGCTACTCGAGTATCACATGAAGTTTACTCGAGTACTTACTCGAGTATCATCGGGAAATCTTAAATTAACTTCAAGTCAATGAACAAATACAAGAATACTCGGGTAGTGCATGGAATAAACTAAATCTAAGTTCTTGAAAATAGTTATTTACTCGGGTACCTACTCGAGTAATACATTCACAACTTCATAGGTTACTCGGGTACCAACTCGAGTAAATCTTCAAATATCTTTTGATTACTCGATGCTCTACTCCAGTAATGTTGGCAGGATTTCAAGGCCGAGAGCACTTACCTTATTACTCGAGTACCTACTCGAGTAAACTTACTTTTTGTGCACCACTTACTTGGTTAATGACTTGAGGTTTTCCTTGAAAATATCTCTGCATACTCGGGTACCTAGTCGAGGAATCCACTTAAAATAGAACATTAAATACTTGTATACTCGAGGAAAATGAGATAGAATGATATCAAGTTAATCGAGTACCACCTTCAAGTTTTCACTGACTATAATGTGTTACTCGAGTAGCTACTCGAGTAACATTGGCAGTGGTACAAAGTGCCGAGAGCAACACATTTTCAGAAACAGGGTTACTCGAGTACTTACTCGAGTATCATTGGCAGGCCGAGAGCAACTGGAAGTTTTTCATATGGTTACTTGAGTAGCTCCTCGAGTAACATTGGCAGGCCGAGAGCAACTCCAAGTTTTTACCTGGTTACTCGAGTAGTTCCTCGAGTAACATTGGCAGGCCGAGAGCAACTTGAAAATACTTACATTATTACTCGAGTACTTACTCGAGTAACGTTGGCAGGTTATTGGAAGGTGCCTCTGGTTACTTCAAGTTTTGGCTCATTACTCGAGTACCTCCTCGAGTAATGCCTTAGAAAAAATGCTTCTGATCAAGTTTCTCAGCTTTTTCTCTTCGTCTTTCTTCATTACTCCAATGCTAACTTCAAGTTATGCTTATCCCTGTTATTCCTTTGTTCAAACTTGTTTATTAATCATTTCCTTTTCAAACCATTCTTTTGTTATCATCAAAACATGAGATCTAACAATTTGTTCGTTACCCTTTATGATTTAATTGCTTGAATTTATTTAATTGGGTAAAATTATATTTTGGTCTTTGTTGATTATTATACTGTTTGCTCAAATATCACATGATTCAATTATATAAGAGCATAAGAGTTATAATGTCTAATATTATATGGACCCAAGAGAAAGTTGGGTACCAAAGAGCATTTATTTATACTTTTGCAAGAGTTGATCAAAATGCTCTACTTTTGGATACAAAGATCAAAGGCTAACAGAGAAGGCATGACTAGCAGTGTTGCAATGTGAGCAGAAGCAAAATCTGTGGTATCATTTAAGTGACACCATAAGTAAGTAGCTAGTAATGCAGCCAGAGAAAGAGAAAGAAGAAGAAAATCTCTTAAGTGAACCTAGATGAGATTCATCTCAAAGCAACTCAAGGCCAAGAACAAGTATAGCCAATGTGAATCTTTGTTGCCTACCCACCTTCCTTATCATTCCAAGGTGATCAAAAGATATTTAGAGGAAGATGCTGAGATGCACAGAATCATCAAGCTTGGTGAGCCTATGAGGATTCTCAACTACAATCCTAGCTCTATGTTTTCACAAAATTATATGATATATCTATACTAGAGCTATGGTGAGCAAGGCCAATTCAATCACTTCATGAAAGGATTATCACACAATGGCCTATATTATTAGTGAGAAGGAGAGGAACGTCGGAGAGATCATATCTTTCAAAGATATATATACTTCTACAGGACTTACTCCAAGTAATCAGAAGTTACTTCAAGTAATCTACAATTACTTCAAGTATACCTTCAAGTAATTCGCAATTACTCCAAGTAAATCTGAAACTCACTCCAAGTTAACACAAGTGGCATAGAGGATGAGAGCTGAGACTTCAAGAATAGATGAGTTACAACATTTTGCTAGAGCTGGTCTCCCTGGTCCTTCATTCTTTGGTCCATCTGTCCAAGGCTATCTGAGAAAGGAGCTCAACAATCACACAGAGCTTGCTACAAACAATATTGAGTTCATCACTTCTGTGAATGGAAAGATTAGAAGACTCTGTGATTTGATCAACCGGAACTTAAGGCCTTATTCCGAGCTCATCTTGGTATGCTTAACTGATCATAGAAATTATGCTTCAAAATTCCTCCATACTGATCACATCGACAGACAATGACTAGCCAATGATGCCTTAATGGACTTCAGAGGATTATGGCTCGAGTGATTATGATATTACTCGAGTGAGGTATTGTATTCTTTAATTCAAATTCTCTGAGTTGCATCACTCAAAGTGAACACTTTAGTAATGACTCAAGTAATACAGGGTTACAGCCTTAAAACCCTGAATAGCATCATTTTTTTCAATACTTAATTTCTCTCCAAATCTTCATACTTTCACAATTTCTACAAAATTTCTAATGATTTTACAAATCTAGGAGAGTTATTAACTTATTATTCACAACAATTTTATTTTAAGCCATGCATTCATTAAGGGGGAGCTTCACATTCACATGTGTTTTATATCTTAAAAGCTCATCTCGTTTATTGAAATAAAATCCTTTTAACATACTCATATGAATTCACTATCTTTTAATTAGTTTTGATGATGAGTTACTCTTATAGTTTCCTTTCATGATCTTAATTTTTAACATATCATATAGAAAGGATGACTTTGATTTGTGCAATAAATTTAATACTTGATTGCACCAACCATTCTCCTTGCAAGAATGTTTTTATTTATAACAGGAGAATTTGTTCTATGTAAGATCATTCCTCAGCACACTAAAAGGAGCATATATGATGACATATGCTTTAACAATCAATCAAGGGAGATATATTGGCTGCAATATTCAAAACAATAAATACATATGCCAATACAAATGAGCATTGAGCATGCTGAATAGAAGCTCAACTTAATTGGAGAATCTTGGCAACAACATGAACATACATCAAAGTTGCATAGCAAGACGTGTGGAGAACACAACATCATAACTAACATTGCTAAAGAATAGAGCAATGGCCTTCATAGAGCACTTCATCATTTTCCAAAAACTACATGAGCATTTCTAAACCCTCTCTTTATATTTTGAGTTTACTTTGCCCATTCTTGATTATGAAAGTTTTTTTTTCTTGAAAACCTTTCCAAATTGTTTCAAATGTGTTTTCATGAAAACCATTTTTCATTTACATCAAATTATAAATGAAACCACTTTCAAAACGGGGGAGAGAAACTTGTTTTCCAAATTCTTACTTAGTTTTTATAACTCACACATATTTTTCTTGAAGGATTTGTCATCATCAAAAAGGGGGAGAATGTTAGATATGAATAGTTTTGATGATGTCAAATATAGATGTTAAATATGAGCAAAAAGTTTGTATGATATAATTATCTTCTACATTGACTAACTACTATATTTAATGTTGCATATTTTCTAGATTAGTCATAAACCCGATTGTGGGTTGATGTTATAATGCCTCATATGTGGAGAATGATCTCAAGAAGAAAATCAAGAGACAAGGGATTGAAGAAAGAAGGCATTGCAAGAACTAATAGGAATATCAAGCAAAGATTGAAGATATTCAAGAAGATATCTAGTTGGTTTATGAAGAACGATCATCAATTCAAGAAGATATCTAGTTGGGTTATGAAGAATGATCATCAAGTGGCAAAGCAAGAAGAAAGAGATTAAAGAAAGAAAAACTTGCAAGATCACATGAGAATATCAAGATCCAAGCTATTAGAAGTGATACCGGGGGTTTCTATGATCATACGGAAGTTGGAATGGGTCAATACGAAGCTAAAATGATGTATACGGAAGCTATGGTACCTTTGGGGATGATTACTCGAGTAATCACTCGAGTAATATGGCATTCTCTGATTTTGGAGGTGTTTACTCGAGGCCTTACTCGAGTAATCTGCCGGGTTATTTGATGAATTACTCGAGGCGGCACTTGAAGTAAATGGCACTCTGTTTTCGCACGGCAGAACAAAGGTTCGGTATTGTGATGATATCTCTCCAACCCCATGTCGGATCGAATTGAAACTGGTGGCATTGGAAACTAGACTTACAACACGAACTTTTGACACCAATATCACATTTAAAGGAGGTCCGATGAGAGAGATATAAGCCTCGAAAGTTGATACATGAATCAGCGTCATATTCCTGGACAGCTTCGGTATTTTGGACATAACGCTCAAAGTACATATTGGATTGAGACGAAACTGGTGCCATATGAAATAAGACTCAAAGAGCTTTCCATGGATAGGTAATTTGACATATTTAAGGTTATATTCTAATAGGTATGCCATCTGGAAGTTGCTGCTCGTGATTTCAGAATTGTCTAAGAACAGTAGATACTCTTTGGATTATAACTTTCTGTACACAATGAGTTTGGAGCTGATTTTTATTGCATTGGAATGTAGATAATGAGGGCTTTCCGATGATATATAATTTGCTATGTTTCGAGTCAAAATCAAGAATTCACTTGAAGGCACCACTCGAGTAACTAGTTGATAATAAAAGACTTTACTCGAGTAGGTACTCGAGTAATCACATAGAAAACTTCCAGTTGCTCTCGGCCTGCCAACATTACTCGAGTAGGTACTCAAGTAATCATATAGAAAACTTCCAGTTGCTCTCGGCCTGCCAACATTACTCGAGTAGGTACTCAAGTAATCACATAGAAAACTTCCAGTTGCTCTCAGCCTGCCAACGTTACTCGAGTCCGTACTCGAGTAAAGAGACAGAAACTTAAAGAGAACTTCAAGTCGAACTTCAAGTTACTACCCAAACTTCAAGTTGAACTTCAAGTTACTACCCAAACCTCAAGTCGAACTTCAAGTTACTACCCGGGTACGCAGAATTATTTAGAAGAGAACTTCAAGTTACTACCCGAGTAAGCTATGCAGAAAATGGAAGGCCACTCGAGTAGCCACTCGAGTAACATGTGAAGAAACTTGATGTTTACTCAAGTGAGCACTCGAGTAATGCTTCCCAAAAAAACAGAACAACGTCCCGAAGATTCTGGAAATCAATGGAATGATCATATAACTCATTCTTCTTGCTTCTAATCACTCTAATACTTCATTATATTAGTGTTTAATGTATTTCTCCAAGAATACAATGAAGATATGATGTGAAGAGTCAAAAGGTGAATTTACGGAAGCAGAGCGTCAACGTTCACAACGGCTAGTTTTCAAATTGAAGAAGCCAAACTCCAACGGATATATTGAAATGCTCAAACGGTCATCAACCTTCATCAACTATAAATAGAAGAGCATTCAGAGTTCAGAACACCAACGAAAACACTACAACGAGAAACATACAAAAATCATGAATCATCTACTCCAACCCAACTACTCTTTGTTCTTATCCATTTTCTATATCATGTATATTTGAGGGAGAGACTATTTTCATTATGCTTCAGTATTCATCTATTCACTTCTGAGAGAGAAGATTGATTGTAATCTTTCATCATCAAAGTTGTATCCTTACGGGGTGTGTAAGGAGAGTAACTCGGTTGTAACCTTACAGTGTGTAAAGGGGAGTAACTCGGTGAGAGATTTGTAAACGGCTTCACAAGTGCCTAGCTAAACTTGTGAGTTGTAAAGGCTTTTCTTGTGCCTGGATTAAACAAGAAGATAGTGGATTTGAAAATCTCAAGAGGAGCCTGGGGACTGGACATAGGCCATCGCAGATTGGACCGAACCAGGATAAATCACAGTTTGTACACTCTCTTCCTTAAACTCTTATATTTCCAGCATATATAAACTGTTGATTTATGATTCATTACTTTCATATTTATTACTTCCTCTAAAATGTAAAAAGATTTTCAAAGTTCTTAAGATTTTTATCTTACACCCAATTCACCCCCCCTCTTGGGTGTCAGCTGGTTCTAACATTCTCCAGTCATGAGAACGTGATTCTCTCCACTCCTTGATAATTGATGAAGCTTATCTGAGTTATTGATACTGACAAGGGAGTTTAATTGTTTCTATTTTCAGTTTTTTCTCTTTATGCACTTTGATCGTAGTTAGCTAGGTGTCTAGGACTATGATTAATGTATATATTGAGGATTATTATTGGTATGTGTAATCTGGATTCTGTTACTTGTATTGGATTTCGCTTAATGGATTGTTGATTACTTATTGTGATTAATTCTCCATGTTCTTGAGCTCTTGATTAAATGACTAGGTGTCTAGGTTTGGTTGAGAGTGAGAGGGTCGATTGCAAGTCTAATATAAGCTAAGTCATTTAAGACATCTCTAATTAACTAAAGGAACCTAAGGTCTAGGTGAATTTAGGGAGTTATTGATGTTGGCTAGGGGAAGGTGTCTTTTCTAGTCCTTTGGCTTAGATAGGCAATTAAACTCATTGAGAGTGGAACTAGGAAGGTTGGCTAAGTCACTGATCAAGGAAGTTTGCTTCTTCCATTGCATAATCCACTCCATCACTAAAATTGGAAAATCATAAAAAGTATATTAGCTTAGCTTAGTTTAGAATAGTTAATTAATTCAATTACACTATTTGGTTAATTTGTTAATTAATACTTAGTTAGCTAGGGACTATATAATTGGCTCCTCGAAGAGATCGACCTAGGTTAGCGTCACTATAGTGCATAGTTAGTCTAGTTTTATTTGATAGCCTCTACAACATGGGTTCATCAAATTGGCGCCGTTGCCGGGGAGGATGATTGCCAAGATTTTAAGTAGTTAAGTGTTCTTTTTAGTTGTCATAGTGTGTCTTAGTTTGGTAGGAAGTGTGTAGCACTCATTTGAATTTTGGCGAAATTCTGATTTTCGATTAGCACTGTCTTGCTGGAACTGAAATATTCTTGCTCAAAAAATTCTGAAATTTGACATGTTAAAGTTTTTCAGCATTCTAAGCAAGACTAATAGCTATTGCTATTAGGTCTTGTGGATTTTAGCCAAATTCGAAGGTTTTCTATACTTTTCTGAATTTTCTTTCTTTTTTGGTAATTTTCTAAGTTTTTGATTTAGTTTGTTCTTAGGGTTTTCTTTGATTTTTCTTGGTTGTTAGTGTGTTTTTGAGTTTGTTTTAGGTAGTTGCTCATTGTTGGAGTGTTTGATAGTGGTTTACTCATTTTTCATATTTATAGTTGTTTTGCATTCCATTTTCATCTTTAAAAAAACAAAAAGAAATATGTATTTTGTTGCTTTGCTATCATGTTCTTAGTGGCCATTATGTGGTTCTTTATTGTTTTTTGGTGAGCAACTTTGCATTCTTCATCCTTGGAAATTTGTTGGTTGCAACTTGATATTTAAAGTAGCTATCATATTCTGTAAGTTGTGCTTCCAATGACTCTACTTACATACTTGTAGTTTGAGGTACTACTTCACTTATATACCAACTTGTTCTCCTAAAAGGTGAATTCTTACCTTGCAACTCCTATTTGCCTCTTGTCACATTGTGTTGCACTTGTCTTGCTATTGCTGAAACTGGTCTTAATCTTTAAACACTTGAATTTTGTTGGTTTTGGTTAACTCGTTTGGTTGTCAAAGATTAGTTAACTTAGTTTCCTATAAGTTGCTAATTTTTACTGTATACAACCCTTCTTCAATTGACCATTTGACCAATTACTTTGTTTTAATTTGTGTGTCTATATGAGTCTCCTTACTGTGCATGACTAGATCTCAGAAAACTGAACTTGTGCCTTTAGATAAAGATATTAACAAGACAATTAGGTTGCTTAAGAAAGGTAAGAAAGCTGAATCATCTAGTGTAGGGCTTGGACAAGTCATTGACACTGAAGTTGTTGCACATACTTGTGATAATTCTTCTCATATTGGCTCTTCGTACATTGTAGATCGCCATCTTGCCATGGATCCAGTCCTCCTCCAGAAGACGTACCTTTACCCATTGAGGAGCGTAGAACTATCAAAGATCTTACCTCTTTTATTGATATTATTGATCCTTTCCTCTCTTGTCCTGAATTTAATATTAATTTCGAGTTGAAAGGTCCTTTCTTGAGTCACTTACCAAAATTTCATGGTTTACCTGCAGAAGACCCTAACAGGCACTTGAGGAATATATACATTGTGTGCAACTCCATGAAACCAATGGGTGTTGATCTAGATGAGATGTGCTAGAAAGTCTTTCATTTTATACTGGAAAACAAAGCTAAGGAGTGGTTCTTGATGCTACCTCACCACAATCCTAATGCTTTAGCCTCTTGGGACACTTTGAAGAGTGCCTTTTTGGAAAGATACTTCCCTTCTTCAAAGATAACATCTCTCACTAACGAAATCTTCGGTGCTAAACAAGGCCTCCATGAATCTTTTTATTAGTATTGGTGTCGATTTCAAGAACTCCTAGCAAAGTGTCCACATCATCAAATCCCAGAAGCTTGATTGGTGCAATATTTTCATAGTGGGTTGCTTCCTCAAGATAGGAAGAGTTTGGATTCATCTTCTGGAGGTACTATTCAATTGCTTACACCTGAAGAAGCTTGGGTTTTAATTGAGAAGATAGCTAGTAATGATTAACAATTTGAAGGGTTGGATGCTATACAAGTCCATGAGGTCTCACATGCTTCAAGATCTTCAAGGGAGTATGATAATTTGTCATCTCAAATGATAGATATGAGAACTGACCTCAATAAGCTCATGGCCCATCTAAATAATGTGAACATTCATGGGTCACATTCTCAAGCTCTAGCTGCTCCTAGCTGTAACATATGTAGCTCTCACATGCATATTGCTCTTAATTGCCCATACCAACTTGGAGAGGTCTCGGCTAATTTTCAAGGGAGACAAGGAAAGAATCAAAGACCTTGGAATCCCTACTCCAATACATACAATAAGGGTTTGAGGTCCCATCCCAACTTTGGTTGGAGGAACCAGAATCAATTTCAAGGGAGTTCTTTAAATCAAGCTCCAAATCAAGGACCTTCAAACCAATCTAATCCCCAACAAACAGCAGTTGCTACACCTGAATCCCATGTTACTAAAGATGACATCTCTCAACTTCTCAAGTGTATGAACAATGTGTCATCTTCTATGGGTAACTTAGCCTCGAGATTTGATAAAGAGAGAGGTCAAACCAATTCTAAATTTTGCTGACATTAGGACTAAGTTTGACACAATCTTCAATAAGTTAGAGTTGTTGGATTCTAAGAATGCTAACCTTACTTCATTTGTCATTCAAATGTCTGATAGCCTCGATGAGCAACAAGCTAAAACTGGACAAGGGTTGCCTTTCAACACTGTGATCAATCCTAAGGATGCACATGCTTTCTCCTTGAGAAGTGGTAAACAAGTGGGTAAACAAGTACGTTTTGAAGAAAATGTTGAGAGTTTCAAATCTAGAATGCATTCTAGTGATAAGCACAATGAAGAGGTTTGAGTTCCATTGCAACCACAAGTGGAAGATATTGATGGTAGTGATGATTCTGATCAAAGCACTCACCTTGCTATTGGAAAATTTGAGAGTATGGTTGAACAGAAGCTTCTACAAAGGCATTCTTCTCCAAATTCAAATCTGGATAGCAAGCAAGGAGTGTCAACTTCAAAAAATACTAAGGTACTTTACCCTTCAACTTCTTCTTCAAGCAAAGGGGAAGGTAAAAAGGTAAATATCTTTGAAATTCCATTTCCTAATTCATATGTGCTTAGCAAAAAGGTTTCAAATGAAAAGAAATTTCTTGATATGATGGACATTTTCAGTAAGATTGAATTTAATTTACCTTTGCTTGATGTGTTGAAAGGAATGCCTGCTTGTGCTAAATTCTTGAAAGATTTGTGTACTCAAAAGCGTAGGTGTAAACCCAATGAGTGTGTTCAGTTGAGTCCTAGTGTGTCTGCTATGTTTAAACCTCATCTTCCAATTAAGTGTAAAGACCCTGGCTCATTCACTATTCTATGCACTATAGGTACCATGCCTTTTAGTAATGCTCTTCTTGATCTAGGAGCTGCTATAAAAGTCATGCTCTACTCTATTTGCACCTCACTTGGCCTCACAAACATCAAATCTACTAGTGTCATCCTACAACTAGCTGATCGAACCACTAGGAAACCTCATGGCTTATTGGAAGACATCTTAGTCAAGGTCAAAGACTTAGTGTTTCCTGCTGATTTTTATGTCCTAGACATGTCTATTGAGGTCTCAGTTGAGGAACCATTGATTTTGGGTAGGCCTTTCATGCGAACAGCTAATACTATCATTAGCATGAAGGATGGGTACATAACATGGAAGTAGGTGATCATGTTATTCGGTTCAATGTTTATAAAGCTATGAATCACCCATTTGAGGACTACTCCCTTCTTGGCTTGAATGTGATTGATTTGGCCTTGGAAGAGGCAATTGATGAGTTTTCTTTCTCATTATGTGTGGAAAATGATTGTCATGATGAAGTATGTGCTACCATTGGTTCAAATTCTTCTCCCTCTATTGATTGTGATGATGATGTGTGTAGTATTGATTGCATGTCAATTGATAGCTCACTTTCCACTTCCAATCCTTTTATTTTTTATTTTTCTAACCTTGGTAGTACTATATCCTCATTTGATAGTTATCATGATGTTGGGAAAGAATTATTGTGTAGCTTTACAGAATTTGAGAATGTTAGTAAAGTGGATTCCACTTTTGGAAGCGAAGCGACATCCTTTAGCACTGAATATGCTCCTGTGGACACAAATGGAGTCATTATTGAACATGAAAAAAGAAATCAATGTGCTACTGATGACACAACTACAATTCATGGGTTTAAGCTTCACATTCCTCCATCTTATAAGTTTCAGACTTCTCCTAACCTTAAGGATGATTGTATAGGTAACCTCACTTCTTTCCAATTATTGAAATACTTACATTCTCCTTTTGGTGATGAACTTAGCAGGTCAAAAGTCATTAATTTCTTTGCTAAAAATTTTGGAAACAATGGACACCCATATGTCAAGACTGTAACAAGGGAGAAACTCAGTTTTAATCAATTCCTACACTGTTGTATACCATTTCATGATGCTACCTCTCATATATTTCACTCTTTGAATGATGTAGGTGGTAGTCAAGGTTGCTTTGTGACTGAGCCACAATCTCAATCCACATCTGAACAAGGGGGACATACTTTCAATCCAACAATTATTGGGGATTCTCATAAGAAAGGGAAGTTTCTTGGTGCACTTGAGTTGAAAGAACTTTTACCTTCAATTGTGCAACCCCCTGAACTTGATTTACAACCCCTTCCCCCTAACTTGAAGTGTGCTTTTCTTGCTGAACATGATCAATTATCTGTCATTATCTCTAGTTCCTTAAGTATATCTGAGGAGTTGAGTTTGCTCCATGTGTTGAAGAAACACAAGAGGGCAATAGGGTGGACTTTAGGTGACATTCCAGGTATTAACCCAACTGTATGCACCCACAAAATACTTTTGAATGAGGGTTTTAAACCTGTGAGACAGCCCCAACGTAGACTCAACCCTCTCATCTTTGACTCAACTCTTGAGTGCAGAGATCATATATCCTATTTCAGATAGTGAGTAGGTCAGTCCGATCCAAGTTATTCCAAAAAAGAGTGGAATAACATTTGTGCGAAATGAGAAGAACGAACTTATTCCAACAAGAGTCCAAAACTCTTGGAGAGTTTGTATAGACTTTAGAAAGTTGAATGAAGCAACTAGAAAAGACCACTTTCCCCTCCCCTTTATAGATAGATGCTAGAAAGATTGGCATGCAAATCTCATTATTGTTTCCTTGATGGTTTTCCTGGTTATTTTCAGGTTCCTATTGCACCAGAGGATCGGGAAAAGACAACATTTACTTGTCCATTTGGGACGTTTGCATACCGAAGGATGCCTTTTGGGTTATGCAACGCTCCTGGGACATTTCAAAGATGCATGCTCTCCATCTTTAGTGACTTACTTAAACAAGGTATTGAGGTATTCATGGATGACTTTTCTATATATGGGAATTCTTTTGAAGAATGTTTGCTGAATTTGGAGAGAGCATTAGAAAAGTGTGTGCAAAAGAACCTTGTGCTAAATTTTGAAAAATGCCACTTCATGGTAGATCAAGGAATAGTCTTAGGCCACTTAATAAGTAAAAGGGGTATAGAAGTTGACAAATCTAAAAATGAAGTAATTTCATCTCTTCCTTATCCCTCTAACTTAAGAAAACTTAGATCTTTCCTTGGGCATGCTAGATTTTATAGAAGATTCATTAAGGATTTTAGTAAAATAGCTTATCCCCTATCTAAGCTTCTCCAAAAGGATGTGAATTTCATCTTTGATGATGCATGCAAATTGGCTTTTGATGAAATTAAGTCTAGACTCATTTCTCCACCTATACTCATTGCTCCTAATTGGAATCTTGATTTTGAGCTTTGTTGTGATGCTTCCAATAGTGCAGTTGGTGCAGTTCTAGGTCAAAAAATTGGTAAGACCTCTTGTGTTATTGCTTATGCTTCTAAAACATTGGATAAGGCTCAAATCAATTACACTACTACTGAGAAAGAGCTCTTTTCCATTGTTTTTTCACTTGAGAAGTTTAAGTCTTATCTAGTGAATTCTAAAGTGATTATCTATTCTGATCATTCTGCTATCAAGTTCTTATCTAGGAAGACTCATACTAAACCTCGGTTACTAAGGAGGATGCTACTACTTCAAGAATTTAACACAGAGTTTAGGGACAAGGCAGGTGCAGAAAATCTTGTTGCTGACCATCTAAGCCACTTGCCCCTTGCTACACAGGGAGTAGTTGATGTTGAAGCTACTTATGATGGTTTTCCTGATGCCCATCTCCTTGCTATTACACTTCATGACCCATGATTTGCTCATATTGTGAATTATCTTGCTGCTGGAGTATTACCTGATTCTTTGTCTCATTTTCAGAAATAGAAGCTGAAACATGAAGCTCAATACTATTTGTGGGATCCTCCTTACTTGTGGCGGCATTGTAGTGACCAAGTTATTAGGAGATGTGTACTGGATGATGAATTCTCTTATGTTATAACCTCTTGTCATTCTTTGTTGTGTGGTGGTCACTTTGAGGCAAAGAGAATTGCTAGGAAAATCTTAAATTGTGGTTTATATTGGCCTAGCCTCTTTAAGGTTTGTTATGCTTTTTGTAAAACTTGTGATGCATGCCAGCGCTTTGGGGGTTTATCTAGAAAGCATGAAATGCCGCAACAACCCATGTTGTTTTGTCAAGTTTTTGATGTTTGGGGCATTGATTTTATGGGTCCATTTCCTGCATCTCATGGATATTTGTATATTTTGTTGGCTATTGATTACCTTACAAGGTGGATTGAGGCCATTCCAACAAGAAAGGATTATGCATCTATTGTTATTAAATTCCTACGTACTCATTTTTTGTAGGTTAAGTGTGCCAAGAGCAATTGTGTGTGATTGTGGCTCACATTTTTGCAACAAATTGATGGACAACTTGCTATCCAAATATGGTGTTCTCCACAAGACTTCTACCCCATACCATCCATAGACAAATGGGCAAGCTGAGGTGTCTAATAGGGAAATCAAGTATATCTTGGAGCGAATAGTCAAGCCAAGTAGGAAAGATTGGAGTCTTCGGTTGGATGATGCTCTTTGGGCATATCGTACAGCTTTTAAAACTCCCATTGGCATGTCTCCTTTCCGGTTAGTCTTTGGTAAGGGTTGCCATCTACCTGTTGAACTAGAGCATAGAGCTTACTGGGCTATGAAGACTTGTAATATGGATCTTCAAGGTTCTGCTGAGGAAAGGATGCTTGAGATACAAGAGCTAAAAGAGTTGAGGTTGGATGCATACGAAATTTCTCGTATCTATAAGGAAAAATCCAAATTGATTCATGATCAAGGCATCTTACGAAAGCAGTTTCATGAAGGAGAGCAAGTGCTTATGTTCAAGGCAAGATTCAAGCTAAAAAATGGGAAGCTAAAAACCAAATGGCAAGGCCCCTACAAAGTGGTCAAGGTGCATAGCTTTGAGTTAATAGAGCTCGAAGATCTTGCAAGTGGTGCACAGTTTCAAGTGAATGGTCACTTGTTAAAGCACTACCATCCTAGTCATCAACCACCATAATTCACACGGTAGTCTCTTTCCTTACCTTGTTCCTTATTTTATTTGATGATATATGCAATTGAACAAATGTGGGGGAGGGACTTATCAGTAGTCAAAAGTAGTTTTTTGTTTGCTTTTTCAATTGAATAAACTCCATTTGAATCATACTCTTGTGCTTAGCCTTATCCTACACTACCCTTTTCTCTTATCCTTATGCCTAATTTCTGAGAACTATTTCCACTTATGTCTTGTCCTCTCTCTCTCCTTGTGACGATGATGTGTTGTGCTTCAATCTTGAATTGGACTTCACAACATTCACTTCACCCAAGAGATAAGTGCGTCTAGGTTCTTTGTTTTGTGCATTACATTGAGGGCAATGTAAGGATTGAGTGTGGGGGGGAGTGTGTTATTCTCATGAGAATTCATTGTGATATCCTATGCCTCTGTCTCCTACTTGTGTGCTCTGTTGTTTTTGGTCCAATTCACTAAGATTTTTGAAACCTTTAGTCATGATCAAGTATCTCAATTACTCTTAGTTGGATTCATGGTTGAAACTTGTTTTGAATTAGTGAATTGCCACAAAATTCAAGTGTTTTAATGATGCATGGTTTAATTTTGATGAGTTTGTTAGGAAACAAAAAGCCTAGTTGGAAGGTATTTTGGGCCTAATTGTTTATTTCATTGTGTGATTTATCCACTTAGATTAATGCTCTCTAGAACTTGTTTTGTTTCTTACTTGAGGCTACATTTTGCAATGGTATGGATAGAGATGACATTGGCATCCATTTCATCACCCATTTACCCAAACACAAATCATTCATCATTTACCTTTGTCTACCCCCTTGAGCCCTTCACTTTCGTTTCCATTTCATTATACAAATGCTATGTTTGCATCCTTTATCAAGTTCTTCCTAGCACTAAAAAACAAAGAGAGTACTATTATATATTAGGAAAGGAAAAGAAAAAAAAATGTCATGTGAAGAGTCAAAAGAAAGAAAATAGAAAAGAAAAATGTGAATGCAAAAAAAAATTCAAAGAAAGAAATAAATTCACAATGGTAAAATATGTGAATTAAGTTAGTTCTATAGTGCTAAGTGATCTAGGAAATTATTTGGTGTAAGCATAGTGTTTGTTACATTTTCCATCATTTGGCCTATTCAACATTACAACCCTACAAAGTCTTTTGGATTTATTTATGCCATTGTTGCAAGTAGTGGAGAGCCTAGAAATATTACAAGCCTATGATAGAGTGTGGTCAAAGTGGATGTGAGTGAAAAACTACCTTATATGAGAGAAGAGTGCAAACTCTTGTCTTAGTTAAGGTTTCTAATTAAACTCATTGTAATTAAACTTTGCATTGCTTTAGCTACTTCAATTTTTGGTATGTTCATTGGATTTGGATAGGTGGATACATTGTTATTTGCCTAAGTGTAATTCTTGAAGCTTGATCTTGCCTATTTTCTCAAGTTTCATCCCTCTTTGCCTAGTGATGAGTTTAATGTTCTGCTCAGGAGTGCAAAAGCTTAAGTGTGGGGGAATTGATAGAGCTCAATATTTATATATTTTTAGTAATTAATCATGGGCTTTTGTGGGACTTAATTGAATATTTTGAGCATAATCGAATGTTAATGTGAGATTTCAGTGAAAGAACAATTTGAGAATTAAAATGGTTAAATTGTTACATTTTAAATTACTATTTTTTATTCCCATTATTCTTTAATTGTGAGCAGAAGATATTACCTTTATGAATCTAATTTTGTAGGTGATGATACAGCGCAACTTTATCAATGTCAAAGATATTATTTTGGAGTTCAATGGAAGTGGTAGCTGAATTATAAGGGGAACTAGCTACTGACCGAAAAATGGAATCACTTATCTATTCTAGCCCAATTTATTCCATATAATTGATAGTTGAGTTTCCCTAATTTAATTACTAGCCTCTTCCAAGGTCAAGGAATTCTATAATTAATTGCTAATCTAATATATTCCTATATGAATTTAAGAAATTAATTATGCATTAAAATTTATGAACTCTATAAGACTACATAACTCATATGAACATATTCTTATTTCATATGCAAGTTATGGTTTTAATTATAGGGTATACACACATGTATCTCCTTCCGATCTCAACATATATATTGAAATCATTCAAAAGATAGCCAATCAAATGAAAGCATTAAGAATAATAATTAAAACTCAATCATGAAGGAAAAATTAAAATTAGATTTAATTAGTTAAGATTCAATCCGTTATTAGTACGCTACGTCATCACCCTAGGAAAATGAAAATTTAGCTCATGATAAAATTAAAAAGAAAACCAAAATAAATTGACATTATATAAAACTAGAATGAAATCCTCATAAATACTACATAAAACTTGAATATTAAATTCTTAAACATAAATATACAACCAAAAGATGCATGAAAAATAGAAAAATCTAGCTGTCTCTTTAGGAGGTAAAACCTTCCATGTAGGTGGCATGCAAAAAGTAATACAATCCTAAGCCTTCCAAGATGGAGGCATGCTAAAAGTAATACAATGCATAAAATTAACTCTAAGATGGTGTATGTGGAGAGGAGAGGAAAGTAATGGATATGAAATGGTTATAAGTGAAGAAGAGAGGAGAGTAATGAATATGAATTGGTGTGTAAAATGTGAAGGAGAGGGTGGCTATATATAGGGAAGAATGGAGTTGGGTAGATTAAATGGTAGATGAAATGTAGTAGGTGAAGTAGTAGATAGAATGTGATAGATGAAGTAGTAGGTAAAAAGCAAGATGAAGTGGTAGATGAAGTGGTTGGTGGAATGGTAGATGATTCCTACTCTCAACTTCGAAGAAACATTCGAAACCCTTGGAGATAGAACTGGATTTTGGTCTCAACATAAAAATTGTAGAGCTCTTTCTTAGCTTTTTATCCATATAAAGAACGTTCCAATCCAACATCTAGAACTCCAGATATTGCTTGAAAACTGAAAGAGGGTCTAATTTAGTATTTTTCAAGAAATTCTATTTTATGTCAAAATCATTATTTATTTATTTATTACACCCAAATTTATTAAATTGAGCTCAAATATCATCCATCCACAAAATCATCATATATGGAAAGATTAATATGCAAATATTTTACTTATCACTTATATGAATGCTCATCAGGTGGCTGGTGGAGGGAGAAGATACAACGACTGGTTTCAAAACCAGTCATTGTATCTCATCTTTCAATGACTGGTTTCAAAACCAGTCGTTGTGTCCTTTTGTTAAGAAAAACCTGTATGCCATGGCGAATGTAATCAGTTGGGGGGAGGAATAGTTTCAACGACTATTTCTTAGACCAGTCGTTGAAACTTTACTTTCAACAACTGGTTTTATGAAACCATTCATTGAAACACCTATTTCCATGACTGGTTTTATGAAATATAGTCATTGAAATGTAACCCCGTCATCTTTTACTACTATTTTTTAAGAACGGTCATTAATTTGTGTCGTTGAATCACCCATTTGTAGTAGTGGAAGTGTGACAGCTCAAGAGGTTGACCGTCATTGTTCCATGTCACATGAAATCTTCTCCCCAAAGATTTTGCTTAGTTCACAAAAGTTAAGGCGCAACAGCCCCTCTTTACAATATCTCAACTTGTTCTAACACCTCTTCTAGGGTCTCATTTCTAGGTGGCCTAGGGAAGACATTGGGTATGTTTGTTTTAGCGATTCGATTGCTTATAAGTTACTTTTTAATAGTGATTTACGGTATACGAAGTAAGTATGTGAGAGGAGTTGTGTCTCGATTTACGTAAAATACAACTTATAAGTTTTTATAAGCTCAAACAAACATGCTTATTAGTACCATTGGGAATATTATAGGAAGTAGAGGCACTATTAGAACTAAAGGCATTATCAGTGCCGTGGGAAGTAGAACTGGTCATTTTAACTGAAAAAGAAAACTCATTTAGTAAGTCATAAGGAACAGAGCAATAGGTTTTCCAAAAAAACACAATGCACAACTAAGGTCAAAACCTACCTAAGCAAGATGAAGTGAAAAATAAGGAGAATGCAGAATGCAGAATGGAGAATGCAGAATGCAGAATGGAGTATGCAAATGCAAAAGAGAAATCATACCTTAAAATAAGAAGAATAGGGCATGTGAAGGAATGAGACCTAGCTAGGGCTCCAAAACGAAAAAATGAGTAAGGGCAATCGAAGCGACTCACACGGTTTTCATAATGATGTTCAAAGAATGCAGTGGAGGATGTGGTTCACCTGGATGCAATTGTCGATGGCCGAAAAAGTCAACCGGAGTTGTGGGGTTCCGAATATGGTGGGTAACGTTTGACCAAAGACAAGCATGTTAAGTGCAATAAATTGAGAAAGTGAAGAGACGCATGATAGCGGGTGATGTTGCTTTTGTCACTAAAGCAATTAATTAAACTAGGACTAACTTCTAATGCAATATAGTAGCAACCTAGATCATTCTCCCAAGGAGAAATATGTGGGTTTTCTATAGGATTTAATTTAAGAGGTGAAAAATGCACTAGAATGGACCTAAACTAAATTGCAAGACACTACTACCTAAATGAATGCAAATGCAATTTTTGGGGGTTTTTTTTTTTTGTGAAAAGGGGAATTAAAATCCTAAGGAAAAAAAATAAACTAATAGCTAAGCAAATCAAATAAGGTAAAAAAGGTTTACTTCAGGTACGGTGAAGGGAACAACTTAGAATTTATATGGAGTTAGCTTTCTTAGCCCAAATCTATTAATTAGACCAAAGGAAGATTGATAAAAGAGTGGAATTAATAAATTTAATCAGCTAATTGAAACATGGGACACCCTCAAGTTTAATAACACTCAATCCATTAAAAAACTCATAATGGATTAAGCACTGGCTAATTAAACCCATTAAAACCAATCATAATTAATTTCAATTTAATTTTAAAAATTATGTTTACAATTATCTAATTAAACAACTAGACAATTGACCAACTCAATTAAACAATCAAGCGGAAAAACTAAAGTGACAATCAAATAATGAAAACTCAATTAATAATTCAATTGACAATCTATAAGCTTGTAAATAAAAATTCCAGCAAGTTTTTCAAGGACAAAATCAATTCAATCCAAAAGAGATATATTTACAATCTAAAAATAGATTGTTCTCAATAAATAAATTCAAAATCATTTAAAACTAAATAATTCCCAAGTCTTGCAACAAATTGATAAAAGGAAATACACTTCCTTGTAGTCTCCAAGTACATGCTCCTAGGCTCTAGCTTCCTCCATGCTCCTCCCAAGTTGCCTCCCAAAAGCGCTCAAGCTCTCATGGTGAAGAGCTCCTTTCTAATCCCCTTGCTCAGCTCGGTCATGGATGAATGATGAAGGGAAGGTGACGTGAGTGAGCAGGTGTGTGTGTTGGTGATGGCGTGAGTGATATAATGGTGAGGTATTGATGGAATGGTGGAGTTGGGTGGCAAATGAATGGGAAAGGATGAATTGATGGTGAATGAGGTGGTGAGAGTTGCACTGTGTGTGCGTGAAAGGAGAGGATGAGAGAGAAGGCAAGTGTTGGCTCTCAAAGGGCGTGTATCATTATGTGGTGGCTAGGTTAATTTTTATTAGAGAATGAGAAAGCTTGGGATATAAATTTTAAACCCATTAGAATTGAATTGATCCATTAAAATTCGGCCATTAGATTTATTTCAAACTTCACAGATTAATTATGCATCATAGGATTTAATAATCTGCTTTTTTTTTTACCTGCAATATTAAATGAGATCATAATCTATCATATATTTAAAAATATTATTCAATCACAAAATAGGCAATTATAATATTAACAACTATATTTATGCTCAATGATATCATAATTGATTCAAATTTAAATTATTTCCTAAAATTGGCCGGCTAATGATCTAAATATGTCCTAATAAATCCAAAGTAACCTAAAATCATTATCAAAATAAATGAATAAGGTGGGATAAATTATATAAAAATTATGGTTTATCAGGGGTATGTGTTTTAAAAGACTTGACAAAACTTGTTAATGGTTATAAGTTTAGAACCATTATGAAAGGTGGCCTTTTTTTAAGATTCTTAATTTATAATCGTAATGAATCCTTGAATAGAAGTTCACGGTTTTAACATCACAGTCATTAGGTTTTATAAATAGTGACGGTAATTTCTTAATAACTGTTAGGTATTTGATATGGTATTCTAAAAAGCGACTGGTTTTATGTAGTAACCGTTACTTATTTGACATTTTTTAAATATTTTTTAAAGTTGATTATTCAACCCCATAGTGCAAAAAACAAATAAAAAAAACCAAGAGTTTGAATAAACTAACAAAAAATAAAAAGTTATGTGGATGAAGGATCTGCTATCATTCTCTAATAATTTGTCCACCTTCTCGATTAGAGAGTGAACGAGAGAGGTCAATTCCTTTAATCAAGTGTCCATGCATCCTTGCTCTCCCATGTAACCGATGAAGAAGAAAAGTCAGAAGTTGAATATGATGAGAAGTTGCAAAGGGATAAAGAGAGTTCATTTTTTGGACATTTAAATGGAAAGGGTTTCATGGGTCATCCAGAAGAACATATCCTTTAGAATGAAAAGGGTTACATTATAGAGCCTTGTAAAATGACTAAATTAGTAATGGTTATTTACTAATAAACATGAAAAGACATTTGTTTTGTTTACTATTTTTGGACTACAGAGCTCTCTCTCTCTAGCATATGATCATGATGAGGGAGAGAAGAACAAGGTTATGAAAAGTTGCTTTTTTAAAAAAGTACTATGAACAAAATGAATACTTCGTTATAAAGTATTTAATTTAGGAGAACTGGTACTTGGAGTCAGACTGAACGAGGATTTGAAAAGATGCTTTTTATATTTGTAATTTTCATGATGGTTGTTTATTATAAAATGTTATTTTTGTCGTTCATACTTTACGGTCAATTGACATAACCATTATATTTGTGTTTTCACTGATGTAAGATTGGAAGACGAATCGTTTATACATGATAATTGTTTAAAAAGAACCGTCACTTTCGTCTCTAAATAAATGAAAGTTATTAATTACTACCATTATTTTTATTTTTGTGAATTCCACCTCGCAATACATGACGATACGCATAATTAACCGTTACTTTAAAGCATTATGTATCCTTTGCGCAACCTCCACCTGGACATATATGGTGTTTATTAACTATAACCGTTACGTATTAGGCATTATACATGCTCAAATATGTAATAATATATATATTTAAAATTTTTAAAGCGTATGAATTAAACTGAGATTTTAAATATGAAAAGACAGTATTGCCCCCTACCGACTTTCACACTATTCTTCCCCTGTTCATCTGCTCATCTCCAATCGCAGGTGTCCTCTCCAGCTGCCTATTGTTCTCCAAACCTTAAAATCAAAGCTTGTAAATATTTGATTTTGATTCATATTATATCCCTTGCCGTACAATTTTAATTCTTACATTAATTTTAATTTTTCAGAAGTCCTCGAGAAATTATGAAGTTGCTTTTGAAAACTATACAAAAGTCTTCTATATAATCAAAGCCCCGCAGCGATGTAATGTAGGAACGTATTTTGAGGGACAATGCGTTTGGTCTAGTCTAGAGCGTGTGGACCATAACATTCATTGAAACGAGTGTAGCAGTTCTCATCAACAACAATAACAATAATAACAACAATAATTATGAAACTGTTATGAATATCTATGGATATCTATTGACTCAAATAAAAGTAAACTTAATATAAAGAAAAAGGAGAAAATGACAAAAAGCAAAAGAAGACAATGACATAAATAAGATATAAAGTAATTATAGTTTGTAATATAAAATAACTATAGTTTGTATAAAGTAATCATGGTCATGTAACCGGGGTTAGATTCCTGACTCTATATAAAGGCTTGTAATCAATTGTTTCAAACGAAGTGAATGAAAAGTTCTCTATAGAAATTATATCAATCTTCTCTTTTGAAATTATCTTTTGCTCTCTTATTACGCATATTTTTATAACACATTATCAGCACAAATCTTTAATGAAGGTATGATCTTCTTATCGTTTCTTTATCAATTTAATATATCTTGTTTTATTTGATAAATCTGGGATAATCCGAGCCGCTATATAGAATTAGAATAATACTTTTACCGATTGTTATAAACATCAGGTTCCATGGTTAAAATTGGAAATTGTTATTGTTCTTATATCATGTGTAACCCCCTCCGTAATTATATCCGAAATACGTGATTAAAATGAAATAGAGACCAATAATAATCAAATAACATTTACTAACCCACCAATAATAATCAAATAACATTTACTAACCCATCACATGACGGGGTTTTCACGAATACTTTTTGAAATCATTTATAAACTTTGTCTCATATTCACATTTCGAATACAATTACTACGCGAAGATAAATCACATTCATATAAATATCAAAGTGCACAACTTAATCATCCCGGCAATCTCGGGTACATACCTTCACTAAAGATATATAGGGTACAATTGCCCATTACAATTCTTCAAATGGGGATCGGAGGAGTCCTAGCCGCTCCCTCCACGAGCCACTTGCCCTGTCTAAATTATTGGTAGGGGAGAGTGAGATTCGAGAGAATCTCAGTAGGAAACAGATACCATAATGCATGCATGATAGATGCTATGTGTATGACATGTTAGCTTTATCTAGATGCATGCCCCATAATGATATTTCTGCATGCTCAATATTTCATGTAACAAAACTATGGCCACAGTAAAACAGAAACAGAGCTTCATTTATTCAAATACGCTCTACACAATCAAGTAAAGCAATCACATACATCACTACACAAGCAAAGATATCAATACATGCAAGTAAGGTAAGTCCCCTACCTCCAGTCTTTTCTCCTCGATTTGCGTGCCAGCAACTCGAGGCTTCACATTCGATCCTACAATGTCAAATGTACCATTTAGACACTTCCATAGTGTTTCTGGGGGTTATATGAGGCTATATTGAAAATTTACTAAAATACCCCCGGGGACCCGGCCCGGCCTCGCCGTACCCGGTCCGACTGTACTTTTCTTGAAATTTTAACATGGGCTACTCTGACATATTTTCGCCCAAGGAATCCATTTCCAGACTCGGAATTATCAAATTCAATTTCAATTTACAAATTTACCCTTGGCAGCCCCACTTTAAGGGTTTCAAGGGCGTTTTCGTAATTATGCTTTTTCGGCCTTTTCCGAAAAAGTGACCAACTATAACCCCACCTAATTTTCACTCCTGAACTCAATGGAATCATCAAATCATTGGAAATCCATCTCTAACCCCTCCAAACTAGGCTTGGCCGAAATTCTCAATTCCCCGAGAAAAATTGGGGTTTTTCAGTTTCGGCTCCGTAAACGCGTTCCTTTCTACTCCTAACCACTTTATTGACTATTCCATTAGGTTACAACTATCATTTAGTACAAATTTGGGCAGCATAACAGCCCCACACACCCATTTTCCATTTTTGAAACCAATGACAATCCGGCGAAATTTCACCGATTAAATTGTCCACAACAGCCAGAATAGTCAATACACAAGAGTTTGGAAGTTACCTCAAGCTCCCACTAGCTTTTCCTTGTCTTGGCTGAAACCCTAGCTGTTTTAACACCAAAGGAAGAGCTTCCAAACCTTAAAGAATATAAAGGAGTAGCTTAGGATCGGAGTTATACGCGTTAGGAGCTTGATCGTCGGAGAAATCGGCTTACCTTACGAGATTTCTTCCTCTTTCTCTCTCTAAAGATCCCATATGCTCTCTCTCTATTTCAGCTGTTCTCAGCGTCAGAAATGAGGAGGAAGAAGGAAAAAACCGTTTAATAACATATCCTATGCTGATGTCATCTTTTATTGAGATGATGTCATAATTCCCATTTTCGGATTTTCTGGCAGATTTTCTGCCCAAACTTTGAAAAATCATAACTAATTCTAGAAAAATTGAAATGAGGTGATTCCAAATCCAAATGAAAGGTATTTAAGTACTATTTATAGAAAAAATATTTACCAATACTAGAAATCATCACAAAATTCCAGAATTACACAAAGTTCATCACTGCCCCAAAACAGAGTCCATTTTCGACCTCAAACTTTGGACAGTCATATCTCCCAGTTCCCAAAACCAAATGACACAAATTATATGTCCATTTTGAAGCTTGGGATGTGAAATTTAAGACTGGAAAGTTTCATAATTTTCTGACATCATTTTCCTAGTAAAAACATCCACACGAGAAGACTGCCCAGAATAGAGTTTCACTGGACAGAATTTCAGATTTTGCATCTTTGCTTCCAATGGTTCCATTTTCATACCAAACATCATTCCCACATAAATTTTCACAAGGAATCTATTGGAAACACCAAATCAATCAAATTCACATCTCATTGACATGTTTTCACAACAATCTCAACATGTCAACACAATTCACATTTCAAAACCTAACATTGCAACATTTCCATTCTAAAGTTCCAAACCAATTTCAATGACATCAAAACACACTATGACACCATTTCCAACACAATACCCCATTCAATTCTTCCCTCTATTCTAAGTCAATTTGGATGTTAATCCACAATTGAACTCAAATACAGGGTTTCGGCGTTGCTCAAACCACACACGAATCACATTCGAGTGTCAAATCACTTCATATTCTCCAAAAGGGTTATTTATCACTAACCACATCCACTTTTGGAGTCATTAACCCTTAATCACAATTTGGGATCTTGCTAAACCGGGGCTTAGCAATCTACTAATCTTAGGCTTATTCTCTAGCCTCGAGTCTCAAAATTCGGGGTATTACATCATGTGTGTGTGTGTGTGTGTGTGTGTGTTCTCTACAAGTTCTTTTATATTATTATCTTATGGCCAGAAGCCATACACATCTGATTTCCTGAAATTATATGATCAAAAGTCATATTGTTTTATTCTAATATAGTACATGCCTCCTTTATGGAATAGGTTGTAGTCCTCCTTCATGAATGTTATAGGATATCATATAAATTGCTCTCCTTCATGGATGGTATAGGTTGCACATATATGGAAGGTTTTACCTCCTACTGATGTCATATTTCTTTTAATCATATTTTGAAATTGTATGGCCAGAAGTCATATTCAACTTTTACTTATCCTAAAGATAAATGGCCAGAAGCCATATAGATTTAATTTCTCATAATGAGAACTAAATGGCCCGAAGCCAAAAAGTTTTAATCTTATTTTGTGAATTATTTCTTGTCTTTACGAGTTTACATTTATTTTTGTTTAAGATATTATTTTGCATGTTTACATTTCATATTTTAATTATTTTCATTTTTTTTCTTTAATTAGTTTGAACCACGGCAAACCTAGTAAAACTTGAAATTGTGGCTCTTGATATTACCAGAAAAAATTATTTATCTTGGGTGTTAGATGCTGAATTCACCTAAATGCTAAAGGGCTGGAAGACACAATCAAAGAAGGGAATCATGCATTCAACCAAGACAAAGTCAAATCCATGATTTTTCTTCATCACCATTTGCATGAAGATTTAAAAATTGAATATTTGACAGTAATGGACCCACTTGTTCTTTGGAACAATTTAAAAGAAATGTATGATCACCAGAAGATGGTCATCCTCCTAAAAACTTGTTATGACTGGATACATTTGCGCTTGCAAGATTTTAAATATGCAAGCGAGTATAACTCAGCCATGTTTAGGATTACTTCTAAATTAAAATTATGTGGAAAAAATGTTACTGGTGAAGATATGTTAGAAAAGACATTCTCCACATTTCATGCATCTAATTTGCTCCTGCAACAGCAATATCATGAAAAAGGTTTCAAGAAATATGCTAAATTAATTTCTTGTCTCCTTGTGGCTAAACAGAGTAATGAGCTTTTATTAAAAAACCATGAATCCCGTCCAATAGGGTCAACTTCATTCCCTAAAGCGAATCTAGTAACAAATGAATCTAATCGTGGACGTGGGGGTGGCTACAGCCGTGACCATGGCCATGGTCGACATTATAGTAGTTCAAAGACGGAAAAGTAGCATGCATAACAAATATGCTGATAATCCATGCTATCACTATAGTGGCAAGGGTCATTGGTCTCGTACCTGTCGTACGCTAAGACACCTAGTTGACCTTTAACAAGAATCAATTAAAACTAATGGTAAATGATCAAATGTTGAAGTAAATCATGTTGATTAGGCTGAAAATTTTGAGTATGACGATATGGATAATACCCATTTGGATGTTGCAGATTTCTTAATTTAATATGAACTGCTATGTTTTATTGTATTTAAAGTTGCTTGTATCATATGTATTAATTTTAATTATGTTTTTATGTTTCTTTTAATGAAGAATGAATCTTATTAGCATCAATCCTAAAGCTTTATGTCTTGTTGATAGTGCAACAACCCACACCGTACTCAGACATGATAAATATTTTTCTTCCTTAGTAACACAAGAAGCCAACGTTTAGATTATATCTAGTAGTATAAATTTAATTGAAGGCTCCGGAAGAGTTAATATTTTGTTACCTGAAGGAACAAAATTATGCATTGATAATGCATTTTATTCTACCAAGTCTAAAAGAAACTTATTGAGTTTCAAAGATATCCGCAGAAATGGATATCATTTAGAAATAACAACTAAAACTAATCAAGAATATCTTGCTATCACAAATATTGTTACTAGTAGAAAATGCATATTAGAAAGTTTTCCTACTTTTTCTTATGGCTTGTATTATACATGTATAAGCACAATTGAAACAAATGCTATTGAGAACCATACGTTTACCAATGCAAACCAAAAATCTGTCGATACAAACTAGTAGTTTGCTAATATAAACCAGAAGTTTACTAATGAATTTAATGTTTGGCATGATTGATTAGGACATCCTGGTTCAATCATGATGCAATAAATAATTGGGAATTCATGTGAACTTACCCTTAAGTATAAACAAATACCACAATCCCATAATTTCTCATGTGCTACATGTTCCAAGGGAAAATTAATTATTCGCCCCTCACTAAGCAAAGTAGAAAGTGAGTCTCTCACATTTCTAGAACGGATACAGGGAGATATTTATATGTCAATACACCCACCATATGGACCATTTAGGTACTATATGGTTTTAATTGATGCATCAACTAAATGGTCACATGTTTGCTTATTATCTTCTCGTAACCTGGCGTTTGTGAGATTACTTGCTCAATTGATTAGATTAAGAGCACATTACCTTAATTATCCTATCAAGAAAATACGTCTTGATAACGCAGGTAAATTTACTTCACAAACTTTTAATGAGTATTGTATGTCCCTTGGAATTGATGTTGAACATCCTGTAACTTATGTTCATACGCAAAATGGACTTGCAAAATCATAGGTTAAAAGGTTACAACTGATTGCAAAACCTTTACTTATGAGATCTAATCTCCTAATTTTTGCTTGGGGCCACCCATTTTGCATACAGCAATGTTAATTCGCTTTAGGCCAATAAGTTACTTAAAGGTTTCCCCCTTACAAATGGTTTTTGGTCAGGAACCTAATATTTCCCATGTAAGAATTTTTGGATGTGTGGTATATGTACCAGTAGCACCACCACAACTCACCACAATGGGTCCTCAAAGAAGATAGGAATATATGTTAGATATGAATCTCCTTCAATCATAAAATATTTAGACCATTTATAGGAGATTTATTTACGGCACGATTTGCCTATTGTCATTCTTTTCCCAACATTAGGGGGAGAAAACAAGCAGCTGGGTCAAGAAATTAGTGGAAATAAATTATCATTGGCTCATTTTGATCCTCATACAAAATAATGTGAAATAGAAGTTCAAAAGATAATTTATTTACAGAATTTAGCTAATCAAATGCCAAAAGCATTTACTGACCCAAAGAAAGTGACAAAGTCACATGTCCCAGCTGCTAATACTCCTATTAAAATTGATGTCCCTGAAGGACAACCTACTATGAATGAATTTAAGGCACGCCTGAAATGTGGCAGGCCCATCGGTTCCAAAGATAAAAATCCTCGAAAGAAGAAAGGAGCAAAGAATATAGATAGTCAAATCGAGGATAATCAAGAAAATTTAATAGCTCTAGAAGAGTCATCTCCTAAAGAGTTATTATCTTCAGTAGAGATATTCCCAAAAGAGAATGTTGAAGTCCCAGAAGAGACCCAGGTACCTGATATATGTGAAAATAATGAGATCTCAATAAATTATATTATGAATGGAATCCGATGGGATTAAAATGAAGTCAACGTTGATGACATCTTTGCTTATTATATAGCATATGATGTAATGAATGATAATGAGGATCATAAGCCAAAATCCATTAACGAGTGCCAACGAAGAAAAGATTAGCCCCTATGGATAGATGCCATTAATACAGAACTAAAATCATTGGCAAAATAAAAAATATTTGGACCTGTAGTCCTTACACCTAAAGATGTAAAAACAGTTGGATGCAAATGGGTTTTTGTATGAAAAAGAAATGAAAAGGGCGAAATAACAAGATATAAGGTATGTCTTATAGCTCAAGGCTTTACACAAAGACCTGACATTGATTTTGAAGAAACTTATTCACTAGTAATAGATGCGACTACTTTTCGATATTTGATTAGTCTAGCAATAAATGCAGAACTTGATTTACATCTAATAGATATTGTGACTGCCTATTTATACGACTCACTTGACAATGATATTTATATGAAAGTCCTTAAAGGACTTAAGGTGCCAGAAGCATCTAATTTAAATTCTCGAGAACAATACTTAGTTAAGTTAAATATGTCTCTGTATCGCTTGAAGCAATCAGGGCGCATGTGGTATAATCGTCTTAATGAGTATCCATTGAAAGAAGGATACAAAAATGATCCGATATGTCCATGCATATTTATAAAAGGATTTAAAAGTGAGTTTGCTATAATTACTGTTTATGTTGATGATATCAACATCATTGGAACACCTGAAGAGCTTTAAAAGGCAATTAATTGTTTGAAGAAAGAATTTCAAATGAAGGACTTGGGAAGAACAAAATTCTGTCTTGTATTGCAAATCGAGTAACTCAAGAATGAGATCTTTATATATCAAGAAACTTATACAAAGAAGGTCTTAGAGCAATTTTATATAGATAAATCTCATCCATTATGCACCCCAATGGTTGTAAGGTCTTTGAAGTTGGATAAAGACCCATTCCGACCTCGAGAAATTAGTAAAGAAGGTAATGAAGAACTACTTGATCCAGAAGAACCATATCTTAGTGCTATTTGAGCACTAATGTATCTTGCTAATCATACACATCCTGATATATCATTTGCTGTTAATTTATAAGAAAGATACAGTTCTTCGCCAACATGAAGGAATTGGAATGGTGTGAAACACATTCTTCATTACCTCAGAGGAACTATGGATATAGGGTTATACTACTCAAATGTATCCAAGCATAAACTGGTTGGTTATGCAGATGCTGGATTTTTGTCTAATCCACATGATAGTAAATCACAAACATGCTATCTATTTACATGTGAAGATGCAACTGTTTCATGGTGATCTATGAAACAAACTATATCAATCACATCATCTAACTACGCATAAATTCTAGCAATACATAAAGCAAGTTGAGAATGTGTGTGGTTGTGGTCAGTGATACATCATATATGCACAACTTGTCATTTATCTTTAGGCAAAATGATCCCAACAGTCTTATTTGAGGATAATGCTGCATGTATTGCCCAACTTAAAGAAGGCTATATCAAGGATGATAGAACAAAGCATATTTCACCAAAATTCTTCTTCACTCGTGAGCTTTAAAAAGATGGTGAAATAGATATTCAACAAATCAGTTCAAGTGAAAATCTAGCATATTTATTCACCAAGTCATTTCCATGTACAATATTTGAAAAGCTTGTTCATGACATTGGTCTTCGGAGACTTAAAGATCTCAACTGATGTTGTCAAGAAGGGGAGTCGATACACGATGTACTCTTTTTCCCTTATCTAGGTTTTGTCCCACTAGGTTTTCCTAGACAGGTTTTAATGAGGCAGCCCTCGATGGTGTATCAATGAATGATGTACTCTTTTCTTTGGCTAGGTTTTTATCCCACTGGGATTGTCCTAGTTAAAGTTTTTAATGAGACACATTTATAATAGACATCCAAGGGAGAGTGTTATGGATATCAATTATGTGGATGTCTATTGACTTAATGAAAAGAAGACTTGATATAAAGAAAAAGGAGAAAATGACAAAAACCAAAAGAAGACAATGACATAAAGAAGATATAACATAAATATAGTTTGTATAAAGTAACCATGGTCATGTAAGTAGGGTTAGATTCCTAATTCTATATAAAGGCTTGTAATCGATTGTTTCAAACGAAATGAATGAAAAGTTCTCTCTAAGTTCTCTTTAGAAATTCTATCAATCTTCTCTATTGAAATTATATTTTGCTCTCTTATTACACATACTTTTATAAGCCCATAGTTATGAAGTATGATTTTTACACATGTAAATATTATTGTCAAACTTATGAGTTGACTCTTCTATTTTACCATTTTCGTTTCTAAGTTACAAAAATCGTATTAAATTAGTCATAAACTCATGTTAGCTTTAACTAGGTTAAACTCGTGAATTCACACACCGAGTTTACCATTTTTACATTTTCAGCTAATATAAAATTGTGTTAACTCACTATTCAACTCTTACTAACTTTTGTTATTTGATCATGCTTAGTGGCTTGATATATGAATTTTTTAGAAATTTTTTTGTTGAGCTTCATAAATTATGAATATTGATAGAATTAATTTCAATTATTTGGATTTAAAATATATTTTAATCAAATTGTTATCATTTTTTATATTTTAATTTTTTAGTTATACTCTATTAATAACTATTTATTGATAAAAATAAACTTTTACTAGTTTACTATTCGAATATACAATACAATTTTATGTCACTCACAAGTTTGCTTAAACTCTTGTGAATTTGACAACTTTACTTGTAAACACATTTACACTAGTCAAAATTAATTATAAACTCATTGTTATATTATCTTATAAATTATCAAACACTCCAATATGCCAAAATCACTCAACCTCAAAATTATGTTTATCTCATAAATCACTATTACCATATTTTCATAATTGATTTTAGCATGGTATGTCGTATTAGGTAACTTAAGAGAGAACCATAACTTTGGTTTCATGTATAATTGATTTTGACATGTATAAAAAGTATTTGGTTTTAGGTTGATAATTATTTTTAGTATGTATAGAATTGAAGTGTTTGGATATTTTTTTAAGAAAATTATGATAGTAGTTATCCAAATAGTTTCGTGCTTTAGAACAAACTAATCTATTTCAAAGTATAATTATAACCAGAATAGCCTTATTATTCATACCATTTACGACTCATGAACGTTACAACGTGATCCCACCACCTTTTGGTGAATTCTCGCGAGAGGATATGCAACCACTAAACCACTGAAGCTTCTTAATAATATAACTGCAAAATAATATAGTACCTCATGTCACTAATATAAAAGGAAGACAAGAAGTTTACTTTGGGATTAAATATAAAACCTCAATTAACTTTGTGTTCATGGTAACAAAGAAGCGACTTTGTCTCCCAAATTTATAATGTTTAGCCCAAATTAAAGTATCCCTAATTGCACATATGATTTAATTAGGGATTTCCATCAAGGGGTAGTTTCAATGCTCATGATTGAAAATGTTACTTTATTTGACCAAATACTCATTTATTATAAATAACTAACTTAATTAATTTTCTCAATATCTACAAATTAGTTATCTAGCTTTAATATTAAACATTGATATCACCACAAAAAACACAACTTCCGATGAAATTAGCCACGTAATTTTTTTCCCGTGGCTAATTCCATATGAAATTTGTAATATTTCAAATTTTCTTCAGCAAAATTCCCTGTACATTTGTTACATAAAATAGAATAAAGTGGTGGATTTTGGTGCACTTGAAATAGCAAAATATTAGAAGTGGAGGTTACATGAAATTTGGCTAAGTTAAGACATGAAAGTTCACATTTTTGTCCTCTTAAAGGCCTAATTTTGCAGCTCAAAATGATTAAGAGAAGAGCACAATTTTTGGCTCAAATTGTTGCTCAATTTTTGGCCAAAAATAAAAAGGGAAGAAGGAAGACAACATTTAATTCAAAAATTGAAGAAATGTAAGGGTAACATAGTCATTTGGCTAATAAATCGAGAAGCCTCTTACTTCTTCATAATCAGGGAACCTAGTGGATGCTTATGGAACCAAGTGGAAAAAGAAGGAATAAAATATTCAAGACATGTGCAAAAATTCCATTAAATAATTATTATTTTAAGGAGGCGGAAGGAAATATTTCAAAAAGCTCTTAGACACTTCCAAGGGGCCAAAATTTCGGCCAAATAGAGAAAGACGAGAGAGGGCAACATCTTGAAGAAGAGAGAGAGCAAAAGAAGAGACAAGGATTCAAGAAGCAAACCTAGGTAAGTTCGCAAGCAAAATTCACTTATTCTTATCTCTAAATCCTTAGAAACCTCTTCTAATCCTCATATCCTTCTTGAAATCACTTGAAGCAAGAAGAAAATAAAAAGGCTAGAAGAAGAAGAGGGGACGATTTTGAAGAGAAAAGAGGAGAATTAAGAGGTAATCCAAGAAACTTTGTTCTACTTGTTGATTTATGGTTGTTGCTAATAAATTAGTTGATTGGTTGGCTTGGTTGTCATGATTTTGTGATTTGGGAAGCAAAAACCCTAAGGGGAGGTGCTATCCAAATTTTGATTAATCATGTGGGACATGTAATTAAAGGCTTCAAGAAGTGAATTAGGGTGAAAAGAAGGTGTTTTGTTGAATAAAATCATGAAACTCCAATTTTTCCAATTTTTCTTGAATTTCGGCCAAGGGTGGTTTGCTGTGCTTGAGCTGGAATTTGATGCATTTGATGTTCCCATTGTGTTTATAATAAAAAAATTGTGTAGGGAACATGTGAAAAATGAAGTATGAAGGCTTTAGGGTGTGAAATGACAATTTTACCCCTAAAACCCTAACATATGTGGTTGCAAGGGCATTCTGGGAAATGGAGTGTGATTTTGGTAAAATTGAGATAACAAAATGGATTCTACACGCAAATTTGTGTTGGAATAGCTTGGGTTATAATTTTTGGTAAAGTACAGTTATACCGGATATAAAGGGAAATTAGACCGGATTCCTAAGGGCATTTTGGTAATTATGCGTTTTTTATAGAGATAACCAACTATATGAATTTAGGGATGAGACATGTATGAGTGATAACTTATTTATTATAAATTTGGAATTTAGGATTTGACATTTGCCCAAGCCGGATCAAGAATTATTAGATCGGAATAGTTAGACAGTTGGAAAGGATTTCAAGCAATAACTCTATCTTTCATACACTATGTGATTATTTATATGCTTTTGTGTTGCCATGTTCTGTGATATGAATTGTTTGTTACAAAACCTAACTGTGGTGTGGGAAAAACACAAGTACCACCTAGTGGAAAAAGCACAAGTACCATCAGACCAAGTGGGACCCAGCTGAGGGAGTGACACAAGTATGGTGAGACAGTTATCTGCTCTAGAACATTACAACAAGTACAGGTCAATTTGTCCTTTGATCCTAAACAATGTACACAAGCCAGTAAGGACAAATAGTCATTTGATCCTAAACACCAAACAAATAGACATGTTGTCAGTATATTTGTTCCATTACATTAGATGGTGCATTACATGTTTATTTATCACATTTTATATGATTCATTGTGTTACTACTAAGCTTCATATAAATCTCACCCCTTTCCAAATATTTAAAAATTTATTCAGCGAGAGATAGCAGCTCTAAGGGTAAGGAAGTAGATACCAGCAACTGAAGATCTCGAATCTGTTCAAGCAAGCATTAGTGTTGGTTATCTATAGTTTTTATGTTATTTTGGGTTCTATAAATATTACATACAAACCCTGTGGGGATTTCTGTAATATAATCAAGTACTTTATATTAGTACGTTTATGTTATTTCTGTTCGCCCATTGAACTGCACGTTAATACTCTGATAAATGTAAAAATATTAAGGGGGTTTGACAAAATTCCATCACAAAAAATTCTGACAGAATTTTTCTGACTAATTTAGTCGTAGAATTAGACATGAAAAGTTTTTTGTGGCTAACCTGCTGCAACTAATTTGATGCAAATTTCAATGCTAACTTTTCAGCCATGAAATTTTTCCGTGATAAATTCCATCTGTAATTTCATATGGAGTATTTTTTTTTCAATGGAATTAACCACAAAATTTTTTCCATGGCAAATTCTATTGGTGGTTCTGCCACCAAAATTTAAAATGTATTGTATTTGTAATATTTAAAAATTAAATTTTATATGAAAAAATTATAGTAAATATATGAAAATTATTTCTATAATATGATAGCCCTTTAAAATTAAAATTATCATTTAAATTATGTTTAAAAGCATATTCATTGTATTTCAACTAGCAAAGTCTTATTCGCATACATGAGGTCACGGGTTTGAATCATGGAAAAGTTACATTTTTAGGTATACATGGTGGTGACATGTGGCAGGCAAGGTAACACAATGTGATAGGTGGCAGTCCAAGGGCGTGACAGAGGGTAGCGCCCCATGGTGAGGTGGCGGTAGGCATAGTTGCCATGTGGTGACCAAGGGCAGCAGTCAACAATGAGGTGGTGGCCACCAACAAAGGTGACATGTGGCGGGCTTGACATAAGGCAGTAGATGGTAGAGGTGGCACATAGTCTCTTTCAAGAAGTTTCACATGGCACTTTAAAATTATTTAAAAAATAATAATTTAGCAACTGATTTGTGATGGAAATTTTCTGTGGTAATTATCAACAAAATATTGATAATTTAGTTTGTCATGATATAACACTAAAAAAAAACAGGATATTAGAGACGGAATTTAGCGATGGATATTTTCATCACTAATCTATTACCAACGAATTAGCTACAGAAAATGATCCGTCTCTAAAAATGACATTACTAATTCTGTTAGCGACGGAATTTTCAATTCCGTAGCAAATTTAGAGACAGATTAATTACGGAAATTCCATCGCTAATTTTTGAGACGAATTAGCAATAGAATTTCCGTCTCTAATCCGTAGTAAAGTAAAAAAAAATTAACTCCATTATTAATTTCTGAGATGGATTAGCAACAAAATTTCCATCTCTAATTATCCAAGATTAGCGACGGAATCCGTCACAGTTTAAAAAAATTAATTCCGTTATTAATTTCTGAGATGGATTAACGACAACATTTCCATTGCTAATCCGTTGTAAAGGGAAATACTTTTTTACAAAATAATTTATTTTTGTAATAGAATTTCCGTTATAAATTAGTCTCTCTAAGCTTTTTAAATTTTCTCTCTCCAATTAATTTTGTTTTTGTTAATTTAAATTTAACGGTAAGTCAACCTTAATAATCTATAATGGTCAAAGAATTGAAAGTGAAATTAAATTGATTGCAAATAAAATAAAATTCAAACCCAAGTTTTAAAATGATAGCAAGTTAACAACTACAAAGGAACAAAAGTACTAAAGTGAAAATGTATACAATATATCAAACAAACCACACATATTTAATGTAGTCAGACAACTTAGTAACCACCCTATCTTTTGGTATCATCAGTGGTATGAGCTTCAGGGTTTGAATTGTTGACAGCCCCAGAGAGTTTTTGCTCAAGTACTTCCAACCTGGTTAGAAACGTATAGACCAATCAGATCAAAGGAAAAACACTTTATATGGTTCTAGAGACACAAAATAGAAACGTATAGACCAATCAGATCAAAGAATTTTCTGGGCTCAAAATTTAGCCCAAGAGTCAGAGAATAGTTCAGCTGTGAAAAATTAAATCTTCTCAAGAACATATGCAACATATAACATACCAGATTTGAAGAGTATAATTCCAATCAGCAATGAGTTTATGTGGCTCTAACTGATGCATGAAATAGATCAAAGTTCAATTTCCTTACACTACAACAATGCAATCTTTAGCAATGAAAGCAACAGCAAGAAAATTGGCTATGGTTTGCAAAAATTCATAGAAAGATTGTGCCAGAACACCCAAAGAGTCAGCAATTGGATGTTTGCAATATGCAAAGTCAAGTACCAAGAAAATCCAGTAGAGAACTTGATGCAAATATCAACAAGAATTTCAGTGAATAAAGCTTCCCATAGATTCAATTTCGTTAAGCCAAAGGATAGCTTTAATGGCCTCTATATCAGCAATTCACAAGTGCAACACAAAGCAGCAACCAGAACAGCGAAAATGTACCATAAACTCACCCTTAAAAGGCTTAACAAGCTGCTACAGCAAAATTAGTTAAAGCCCAATAATATGGATATTCAATTCATCTTTAACTAAATTTTGACAGCTTGATGATTAAGTCCCAATCATTGATAGCAAAGTGGTTCTAATTCAACAATAGTGCAGTCAAATTCTCCGCAAGACAAATTCACTATTGGATTAAAAAAAATTCATATATGAATTAAACCACATCAGATTGTAGTAATAGATTCAAGACAATGAACTTTTCTCAGCAAAATTTCAAAAATGCAGCAAAGTTTCAGAGAATTAGAGAAAGAATTCAGTGGCAGCAACCAGATTGAATGAATTCACATACTGAAAAATTAGAGAATTAGAGAAAACAGATTGATTTATCTATCAATACTATGAAAAATTGAAAGGAGTCATAACAGTATTGCTTGAATGAATTCACATACTGAACATTGCTAAGAAATAAAACACACCCTCTACCATGTTTGCATGGTTAAACAGGTGCAAAATTTGCAAGAGAGAAGATGGTGCTTCTTTTTTACTATAATTATTCACCTTCTAGTTCATTTAACTAATGCTGAATCTGACTTTTATAATGGCTTTCCCTTTCTTCCTTCAATTTGTAACTTGACACACAACTTAGTCGTTACTTCAATAGTGTATCTTCAAGATCCGTCAACAAATCTTCTCTAGAATTTCCTGTATTATCCTGATATATGCAAAAAAAAAAAAAAAAACCACAGTATATCATTATAGTATGGTCTCAAAAGTCTGAGGCACATCACTTAACATGAGAAGCTAATACGTGAAAATAACCACAGTATATCATTATAGCATGGTCTCAAATGACATTAAAATACCCAGCTCTAACAAATTAAGGACAAGAACAGATCAAAAGTCAGTGATACATTGGGATGAACAAGAAAATGGAATAACAACAATAATATCTTACATGCAACCCATAACCTTCTAAAATTAACCAATACCTTATATCTAGCTCCCTTGTGTAAGCCACTTTTTCGGTTTTGAAACCCACATTCCAGCCATCAGGTAACCATGCAGGATGTTCATTTCCTTTCTTTAAAATTTGAAACTGTCAAGCATAAATGAAGTGGTGAGAGACATTGGTTTAGCCAGGTTGCAGAGCACATGTTCATGAAAAATAGGTTTCTAAATCTGCACTCACTTGTGAAGAAGTGCTACTTGTGCTCTTTCTGAACAATCTATTGGTTGCTTCAAACTTTTCAAGGTCATTTCTTCCCATTTTCAGGTAACAGGTAGTATCACGTAAAAGTAAAAATTCTGTTGTTTCAATGTTTGTGGAAACTATACGGCTTTAAAATTCCTTCCTCATTTCAACAATTTCTGATGATCTATCCTCTCTATTGGAACATGAGCTACCTAACTTCTATCATTTTACTGATGACAAGACAAGACACACAATGGCACATATTAGGAATGATTCAATCTTAGCTCTTCAAGATTTGCTAATGACTTATAAAAGGTAATAGAAACTGAAGATTAGCTAATACTTAATCAAGAATACCTCAATACACATTGAAGAGATCCTATCACAGTTTCTGGATGAAATGTGTTACATGACAAATACTATCATATCCATACCTTTGCCTCCTATGGTTCACCATGGTATTTAATAGACATGCTATGCAAAATAAAAGCAATCAATTGTCTTGATTCTTAACAGAAGTGTCCAAGTCTTCTATTTAAGAAGATCAATGCCATGCTAGACACTGACCCAGGTTGTTAAACTCCTCATCCAGAACTTATAAAACTAGAGCTATGTCATCAATGAACAACTAAATTGCTTTTTTTTTCCGGCGATGAACAACTAAATTGCTACAGCATATGACTTGAAACTCATAACACCATGGTACCACTATCACCCAAAGATCCATATTTCAGATTTATAAATGCTTTCTATAACAAAACAAAAAGTCATTCGCAAGCCCACTTGCATTTATATTTCACCAAAACAAGAATTTTACAACCGCAAACAAAACTTCATTTTCCCTCAATAAAACTAGATAAATTAAGCCTGGAACCTTATGTAAGTTAAAAGTTTCATCAAAAGTCCGGAACTTGGTTCTCTCTTTACAACAACAACGGAGCCTTAATCCTATTAGGTGGGGAATTAGTTCTCTCTTTATTTACCAAAAAAAAAAAGAGACTATTTTATGAAATGTCATACACAATTTAAGAGCCAACCAAAATAATTTGGATAATAAAGTAACTTTAAATTACCTATATGATGGTGAGAAATGAGAAGTAGCGGCGGATTAAAGTGCACAACACTGAGTGGCCTTTATATGTTGCCAATGATTAGTCTTGGGGATGTTTTAAATTTCTTGCATAATGGGGGTAGTCCATTCACCTGTAATCCCAATCTTTATCTTGCACCCTGGGACTGTGCTGAATAAAAGTAACCAGCATCAGCGTGAAGTACAAATACATATATATAGACACACACACAGATAAATATATATATATATATATATCCCAGGTTAGGAAAAATAAATGAGACATTATTACTCCAGTGGTTTATAACTTCCCTTTTACTTTTATTCATTGTTTTTTCATTTTGCTACTGATCACTTCTTTCCTTCATGTACAGATGATAGATCATTTACCCAGCTAAACAGTAAAACACTAGCATTTGATATTGATTCTACCCTCCAGGCACAATAAATCATAAATACAACATATGAACAACATATAGCTTTCAGTGAATCAGTTCATATATAAATCTCTTACTAGTTTTGTCTATATAAATTTCTCTGCAGGTTTGCACAGCAATGAGTATCATCTCGGCAAGTGCAATTCAATTAAACTAGTTATATGACTACTAAGGCTTACCGCCATGCCCAACTTCGGGTCCTGTTACCCGTCGCTATTTCTTCGTCTCCACCTCGACATCATCTTCACCGTCGGCGGACTCGATGGCTGCCACATCATCTCCCAGATTGCCTTTCCCTGGCATTTCTTATTAAAAAACCCCCTTTGTTAAATCATAATTGAAAATAAAGGCTTCCATGGGATCTGACATTAGGCACACAAGGAAAGGCAACAACAGTAAAAAATTGAATCTTACCTTTCAATCGAACCTTCCCACACCAAGACAAAGTCGCTTATGCCTGCATTCTCCACCGGATTGTCTCGTCCATCATCCACCCAACTTCGGCCTCTCCTTTTGGCAAGCTCGCAACTCAGTTAGCTACTTACCCCAAATTAGCACAGCTCGATTATATGAGGATGAAGATTTAACGCAAATGATAAAGCTTTACCCTAGTTCTACACACGCAGGTTGCCGCCAGAGTTCCCAAGGTCGCTTCGATGAATTATTCAGGGATCGAACTCGAGCTCTTCGTCAAATGCAGTTTCAGGGTTAGGGCAGAAAGGAGTAAAGGAGATGGCAGGGAATGGTTTTTTTTTTTTTTTTTTCCGATTTGCCAAGTAAATTAAATGGAGGGAATAAAATGTCAAATGAGTTAAATGGAGGGAAGCTGCAAAATTTTTGGAGGGACAATAAGTTTATTTTTGTATTAGAGAGAATATGTGAATCTTTTGAAAGAATAATGGTTTCTTGTGGGGAAAAAAAAGTGATAATTCTACATCCTCAATTAACTCCTATGATTATACCTATTTATTAGTCTTAATTAATAAATCAAATAAATATTTAACATTGAACTAAATAAACCAGTTGAGGAAGAGAGGGGAAGTCGGTGACTTTGTGAGACTGAATAAGTGACTAAGAGGAAGAACTAGAGATGGGAGATCTGTAATGAAATGAGAGAGCCCTATAAATTAAGGAGAAGTGTGATTTGGCAAAAAAAAAAAAAAACTCTCAAATATGGAGGGAATTTGCAAAAATTTGGAGGGAAAATTTATTCAGTCTTGTAAGTGAAGCGAATGTGTGATTGTTTATGTCAATCCTAGAAATTATTGTATTAATCTGGTCCGTCATGTTATTTATAGCATAACCAATTAAAATACAACAATTTATTAGTTGATTTGGCATCTCTTAAATATTAATTGGTATATTAAAAAATTAAAAGATTTCACAATATTTAATTTTTCTTTATTTGTGAAATCTTAATTAAACGATTTGAATTTTTAAGAAAAATAAAAATGTGAATCAAATGAGCAGCCAACTAGGAATAATATTAGTTGAATTTTTGTAATTTAACTAATTATATCACATATGACATGGCAAACTAAGTTGGCACAATAATTGCACATACTAGCTCCACCTTTGATTTAGTATTCAATAATCTTGATATACTTAGAAAAACACAAAATGAAGTAAATGAAATTCCTAAAGGTTATATGATGCATAATACCTGTATTTAGAGGTTCCTTTAGCTAGTAAGTGTGGCATATGTACTTCATAATTACAGGGTTGTTTCTCAATATAGAGTACAATTAATGGTGAGATGGTAAAAATACAAAAACAAAATTCATACTGACTTTATTATTTGTTTTGATATATTGACTACCATTCTGATCCTACTTATTAGTCTCAATTAATAGATCAAATGAATATTTAACATTGAATTAATTTCAAAACTTAATATTATTACATCAATGATATCAAAATAATTATTTATAAAGTTATAAATTGTATAGAAGAGAAACATAAGAAGAAGAAAATTACAGTTTCTAAATTTTAGACTAGACTTATATTTTGAAATAGATTGGCCAAGTTGTAAGATTGAACTTTTTTTCCTTTACAATTGCAAGATTGAACTTATAATGTCAATTAAATGAGTATTTAATTACACATTCATATAATATATGTAGTAGTAATTATTTACATGTTTTTATGTATTATTTGAAATGGTAGAATACATTATTGCAATTTGTCACAAATTTAATATTTTATAAATAAAATCATATGCTTGGCATAAAACTCAAAGAAACAAGTTGTGATGTCTATATTTTGTAAATTGTATCATGAGTTGTTATGAATTTTAAATTTTATATATTAGTGTTCTTTGTTTGTATTTTTTTAAAATTTTTATCTACGGATTTCATAACTATATATAGCTTCCAAAACAACTATTATATTTTTATTTTGTTAAAGAAATCATATTAGTAACACTAATAAATAAGTGTGCGAATAAATTAATTAGCAATCTAATTAATTTCAAGAAATTAGCACTACAATTATTCTTTCTTCATTTATTATGTTAATTTCTAGAAGAGAGTAGTTCATATATTATTTTATTGTTTGTTTAGCAAATATGAAATCACATGACGATGCCATTTTTATGATATATGAATGTGTTTAAAAAAAATTCATCTCCATGATGTCTCAACAAATTTTATATAATTATATTATCATTTATTCTTTAAATGTTTTCAAATTTTCATCGGAATTAGTGATGGAATAGTGACGAAACTTAGATACGGAACAATTTTTGTCTCTAATTTCTGTCAAAAAAACAAGATTAAATTACCCCTTAAATTAGTGACGGAATAACGACGGAATTGGTGACTGAATTTAGTGACGGAATTTAGAGACAGAATCAGAGACAGATTAGAGACGGAAATTAGAGACGGACTAATTCCGTCGCTAATTTCCGTCTCTAAAGACTAATTCCGTCGCTAATTTCCGTCTCTAAAATTTTAGAGACGGAAATTGCGACGAAATTAGTCCATTTCTAATTTTCATCTCTAATCCGTCTTTAATTCCGTCTCTAAAATTTTAGAGACCGAGCGATGGAATTATTCCGTCTCTAATCCATCTCTAATTCCGTCTCTAAAATTAGTGACGAATTTATTGACAGTTTAGAGACAAAATTAGTGACGGAATTAATTCCGTATCTAATTTTCTGTTTTTTTGTAGTGTGATTAGTGAGGGGACAGATTTTATGGGTAATTCTATTTGAAATATGTTTCCTTTGCAAATCCATTAGTAATAATGTTAGTATTTTGAATTCCGTGACTAATTCGATGTCTTTTATAGTGTGTGTTTGGGAACTTCCAAAACCATAGTTTCAAACCATGGTTTGCGCAACCCGAGACAAAACTCCTCTCACACACTTACCTCGTAAGTCGTAAAAGCTATTAAAAAAAGCTAATCCAAACACACACATAGTGTATAACATAACTATCAAAGTTTGATATATATATATATATATATATATAACGACTAAAATATTTTAGCTAATTAATGACAACTTTTGCATATCAAATGACGAGAATAACATAGTGAGTGATAAGTTATGTGTGCTTATGATAAGTTATGTGTGCTTATGCATTAACAAGTTTAAAGTAGAGAATAGTCACTCACTCAGATATAGTATGATTATTTGCAAGTCAATTGTTGTGATTTGCTATGCCATTATATTCATTCGCATGATTTTTTCAATGATCTACTTGTGATTGTTAGTAAAAATAGTAGTCACTTACTTATATGGTATATGATCATTTAACTTACTCATCAATTGTTACTCAGTATTCACAATGTTGTTTTAGTCATTTCATATACATTAAATTTTGATAATTATTTAATTTTATATATTATTTTGCACTATATTATCAAGATGTTTTAGTGGCTTGATGGCTATATATGTTTTTGAGAACCAAAAGATCGTAAGATAATCAAATCTCTCGTTAACCAACCTTAATTAGTACAAATTGTAGTGGCCATTGCAAAAGCACCAGCAGAGGTGGGAGAGGTTTTTTACAAAAGGGGCAGTTAAGTCATTTCGCCAAAAAAATTAATGTCATTTTGAAAACTTCTGCGCCGTTGGTACATTTCGAGGAGTACTGATTCAGGTTTTGTATATTTCAGAGGTATGAACTCGCTTTTCTTTTTTGTTTTTTTTTTCCCGAATCTTTCCTTCTGCACATTATAGACTTTAATTTCTTTCTTTTTTCACACGGACCACGGATTTTACTTTTTAGTTTTATTTATTCTTCAAATCTGCACAAGACATTACAGCCCATGGTTTGGGGGTGGACCATACGCAGTCAAAGCCACATTATTAATAAAGCCGGAACCCACACACAGCATAGCCGCATATCTTGCCACTTTTTCCAGGCAACTGAATTTTTTGTCATAATTAGTTTTATATTTTTTGTAGCAATTATCTTTATATTTTATATTTACTTGTCATTTTTTAAGTATAAGTACATTTCTATTGAAAATAATTATGTTCAAGATACTGTTAGATACTAAATGTGAATACTTTTTGATTTGAACTTTAGTTTGTCATTTTTTTTTTTTTTTGTCATTTTAAAACTACAAGCTTTTGGCGAAAAACTACCTTGATATATATTATAATAATCTTGTAAAAAACCATTACCGATAGTTTGTCCGTTAATAGACTTTATGTTCTCAATAAATAAATAAAGTAGTATTGCAAGTCAAGAGAGAAGCTTCCATGAAATGCAGCCCACACGCATAGCGTAAACTTTTGACTTTAAATTTTCTACCCATCTGTCTCAAATAATTAGGCCATTAATGAAGCCAAAAAAAAATTGAGAAAAACAAACTCTAGTGTGCCTTCAAACGTTTCCTCATCTCTACTGGCTTTTTTCTGCAGAAACTCAAATCTTAACTTTGAATATCTCTCTCAAAGTTCTTTCCCATACTTCCATTCATGGCATATTCATCATCATCCTTCAACATAACTCCTCCTCCTCCAGTATTCCCAAAAACATCAGTTGAAACCTACGACGTATTCCTCAGCTTCAGAGGCGAGGACACGCGCTATAGCTTCACAAGCCATCTACACGCAGCATTAAGCAGGCTAAAATTGAGGACCTACATAGACTACGAGCTCGAGCGAGGCGACGAGATATCACCGGCGCTAGTGAAGGCCATTGAAGAAGCCAAGATTTCCGTCATTGTTCTCTCAGAGAACTATGCTTCTTCAAGGTGGTGCTTAGACGAACTGGTGAAGATGATGGAGTGTAAGAGAACCAAAGGACAGATCGTTGTTCCCGTCTTCTACCACATAGAACCAACACACGTTAGGAATCAGACCGGAAGCTACGCCGAGGCGTTCGCTCGCCATGATCGCCGTTTCATGGCCACTGACCCCAACAAGGTCCTAAGATGGAGGTTAGCCCTTTCTGAAGCAGCCAACCTTTCAGGCTGGGAATGCTTGGTCACCAGGTTCGTGTGTGTATATCTATATATTTATTTATATATGTTCCAATGGAATGGTTTAGATCACAACCATTTTTATGTTTAGGTTGGGTTGGACGGGAATTGAGTTACCATTGAATTGGAAATATTTTTAAAAAGGATTATACTTACTTAAGGTTAAATTTTTTACATTCATTATATCAAGTTCTCCAATTACACAATACTATATGTTTTATTTTTTTTATATAGGTTTATAGTTAAATTATAATAATTTAAATATAAGATACATGGTCATTTGTGATTAGAGAACTTGACCAAATAAATGTAAGGAACTTGATCTAAATATTTCCTTTTTAAAACTGAACGGCTTTTCGGGATTGAGTTTTAGTGTTCTGGATTTAGATGACCGTTTAAATTTATAAGACGGTCCATATTTAAGTTATTTTTATTTTTTAAAAAAATGATTTTAATGAACATAAAAATCTAAAATAAAGAGTCTTTTAAATGTTATTTTTCAAAAAAAAATTATTTTATTATTTTAAAAATCATTAATTAAAAATTTTAAATGATCTCACCACATTGATCTGCACCATGGTGCCCATCATCACTATAAAAAAAATGCTGAAAATTCTAATAATATATAAGAAAAAAGCTCAATATATTATCATACCATTTGTAGTCAAATAATGTTATTTCATAAAAATTTCATATATTGTGATATTATTACATTGAAAATAAAATTTTATTATGAATTTATTTTTTTACAAATTCTTATATATACATATAATTATTTTTATTAAATTTTATTTAATTATTAAGCCAGTGGTTTGACCGCTGGTCTAGCTAGCCGACCACGAGAATCATGAACGGTTGGCCTTTCTGATTCGAGAGACTTTATAGAACATTGATGTATATGCTCTTATTGTTTATATATTTTTGCTTCATGATTAATTGTGATATATATAGATATAGGATGGAATCGGAGCTGGTTGAGAGGATAGCCATAGATGTGTTGCAGAAGCTGGACTCGATCAACAATGGCGGAATCGAGAGCAGGATAGCGACGTACAAGCAGATGGCGCAGGCTAAATTGGAGAAGTTTTTAAGGAGTGGGAATATGAAGGACATGGAAGACCTAACAGAGACTCTGCAACATCTTGCGAATCTGAAGTTGGAGAAGGCTCTAAGAACAGACGATGATAAGGATTGGGAAGAACTTGAGGTGACCAACCAGAGGATTTTGGAGCTCAAGGGTCAGAAGTTGATTCGATCCTTTTGTAATCCCAAGGCCATGCAGGATTACACTGAGACTCAACACCAAATTGCTCAGATTAATGCTGAGAGGAACAATCGTAGGCGTGGGCTTTACCGAGGAATTTAATTATAACTCCAAAAGTTTCATTATTCTTCGTTCTTCTTCTTAATTGTTGTGAAAGGTTTTATATAATTTGAATGTGTAATGATCAGTCGGTGATCCTGTTTCGATAATTAGAAGCAGTTGCGTAATAAAAGTTTGCAATTTTGGTTTAATTAATAAGACGATGCTTGCCTCTTATCTTTGTCCCAAGTTTGTGAAGTTAATTTTGTGGCAATATAATTATAAATTCGTACATATTTATATGAAATAAGCAAAAATTGACATGTATTCAATGCGCACGAGGGTAAAAAAGTTATTTTAATCACGGTTAAAAAAAGATTTGTAACATATATGCGTGTGTATTATATAATTGATGTAAAAAGTTTTTTTTTTTCACCAGGTAAGTTATATTTAACTGGTGTTGACTCCCTATTTTTAAATTAATTTGAGATGCATTTTAATATATTATGGGAGTCATTGATGGTAAATTAAAGAAATTTAAGTGAGATTTTAATAAGATATGGATTTCATTAAAAATATCAAAGGTTACAATAAAGATAATGATATTAATAATAAAAATAATAATTTAAAATCTAAATAATAATAATAATAATAATAATAAAGATATTTCAATTATTATTGTTGTTATTGTTATATGAATATCTATCTTTCTATATTATTTGATTTCATCTTTTTAGAAGAAAAAGACGGCACCTCTTAAATCTTGAATCAAGGATGCTCGTTCTAAATAAAAGGGAAGGAGGCAGCCAATATTTTTGGAGGATCAAAGAATAAGTGGAGTTCGTCGATCTGAGCAGAGGTGAGCAAGCAACTGAATCCTTATATGATATGTTTGGTTGAGCGATTCGATTGCTTATAAGTTGCTTTTTAATAGTGATTTACGGTATACGAAGTAAGTATGTGAGAGGAGTTGTGTCTCGATTTACGTAAAAAGCAACTTATAAGTTTTTATAAGTTGAAACAAACATGCATATTCTTTCCTTCAACCGTGAGAGCTTGAACAAGGGAGGTGGAGAGAGAAATCGCCGGCAGAGTCCACAAGAGATCGTCTTCTTCTCCTACGACCATGAGAACGAGTCCGACCAACCAGAGGAGCAGAGGAGAAAGGCACAGAGCTGAGGACCAGAGGACGGTATTACTGACTCTGTTCTTTAGTTTTATTCACTTATAAGTGGCTTGTTTTCATTTCATTATGTATATTATGTCCTCCAAATATGGATTTATTTGTTTTGAGAAGGATTTGATTATGATTATGAGTAACTAAACTATTTGCTCTAGAATTGTTTGAACCCTTGTACAGATTTAGTACTTACTTTTCTTTATATTTGTAATTAAAGTCATTTTTATGTTGATCCTATTATATATTTGATGTTTCTTGTTGATTAGCCATCAATGAGATCGGTTAGTTTACTTGATTGATGTTTGAAAGGGCAAAATTAAATATAGAATTTGAGTTTAATCATGTGAGAAAATGAAATTTGTGAGTAGAATGAATTATTTTGTTAATAAGGTAAAGATGTACACTTATTAGCCTCATATAGTCAAGAGAGGATTTGGTTTAGAAATTGGGTTTGATTAATTTATGGGCGAATGTGCAAATTTGACAATGAACAATTTTGTCCAGAGCATCTGTAAGATTTATCTATTTTCGGGTGCAAAAATGGTAATAAATTATTTTTTTTGGAGCAAATTTGGCAACGCCGTTAAAAAACACTTGACGACCGTTACTTTTTGAAATGTGGGTTCCAACAGGTTTCTCGCTCTGTATTATTTTAATATTTTTTTTAATGGAGAAATATCACTTAGGCCATATAGAAAAAATTTCATTTCAGATAACCCTCAAAAGATTCTGAAATATCACTGTCAATAAAAATAAATTAAGCTTTACAGTGAGATTTCAGAATCTTTGGGCTTTAACTGAAATGAAATTGTTTCCATATGACCTAAGTGATATTTTTTCTATTAAAAAAATATTAAAATAATACAGATGGAGAAGTCTGTTGGGATCCACATTTCAAAACGTAACGGTGGTTAAGTAGATTTAACGGCGTTGCCAAATTTGCTCCAAAAAAAAATAATTTATTGCCATTTTTACATCCGAAAATAAATAATTCTTACAAATACTCCATGTGAAATTGTTCATTACCAAATTTATACCTTTACCCTTAATTTATTATAGATTAATATATTAATTTAAGGGTTAAGGTGCATTGAACACCCTCAAGTAAGTGCAATTAGCACCTTAAAATATTTTGGGTGTAATTTTAAGCATGATATATTTAAATAGGTGTAATTTTACCTCAAACTAATGGATTCAGAATTGCCCTTTGTCCTCTTTCATCTCCCTGCTGTCCATTCTTCTCTATCATCAATAGGAACAGAGCTTGATGAAGACATACGAACTCACCATCAAGAAGCTCGATTCAAAAGTTGAACTTAAGAATCAGAGAGTTCTCACCGAAGAAGAAGCAAGATGAGTTTACCAGCTTCATTAACACACTTGAAAAGTAGCTAAACTCAAGTGGGTCATTGTCAATGTTCGATAATCTTCAACTTTCCAAGTTGAATCTGACCCATTTCATTCAGTGTCTTGAACTTACCTTGAGATTGATCAAGACCTTCGTTAAGTTGTTGATTAGAGAAATGGAATCTGCTCATCAGGATCTTCAAGCAGCCGCCAAATTCATTCACCCACATGCAGTTTTTTAGCCAAACCGAATATACACACTTCACATTTGAATCATTAGTATGTTTAACAATCTTCAAAGGTTTCAATTCCCCAAGTTTTACAATCCCAAATGAGCCAATGAATGAGAGAAAAGTACCCCACAAGCAAAACCAAAATCTTTACTTTGATAAATTCAAAAAGTTCAAATCTTTGAACCCAAAACAGCACCTAACTCACAATTCAACCTCGTCATTCACAAAATTCTTAAAATCCAAGTACTTTCAAGTTGTTCACGCCAAGATGGAATGTTCCTTGTTTGGAAATTTAAAACAGAGGAAGCAGGTGAATTCTAGGGGGTTTCTATATTCTGTTTTCTTCACTTCATTGCTGAAAGGGCAAAGTACGTCTGGATCTGCATTTTTGGCATTGTCATTTGATGAAGAAGTTAGATTTTTTCAGGTGTACATGGAATGTGTTAATCGCCAAATCAGATTCATCAATTTTAGAATCGGGAGTGAAGAAGCTGCTGGTGGTGGCTCTAGTGGTGTCGGTGAGCTTTGGGTGGGGTTTCACAGTTGTGCCCAGATTCAAGATAAATAAAACGGTGGTGCAGAGTCAGGTTTATATGTTACCCGCGCAGTAATATCCTAAATTTTGAGGTTGGAGGCTTGAAAATAAGTCTAAATTAAGCAGACTGTTAAATCCTGGTTTAGTAGGTGTCTCAAACTTATTTCCTATCATTTCTTACATTTTTGAGGTATTAAAGAGAATAAAATGGTGAATTAAAGAGTATGAAAAATTTGTATACAAAAATGGAATTTCTTGGAGTTACAAGTGCAAGCCGCTTCATTGCTTTCAGTTAGGTAGTGTTGTTGTGCAATGCATTTTGTTGAATAAATGATTTTCAAAAATTATGAAATTTTATAAGGTGAAAGTAGATATCCTAAACTTCAATTTGATAGGTCATACTACTCAATTAGAGCTACATACAAAAAGTTATAAATTTTTTAAGTTTAACCAGCGAAATTGATTAATTTTTGGAACAACATGCAAAGATTAAAATTCTGGGAATTTTGTGCTCCCAACTGGTAAAATTTTATATTTTTCCTTGAAACTAGACTCAATAAGGGTTCTATAGCCTTTGAAATCACTCTGATATGATATCTACAAAATTAGTTATGCTTTTATAAAGATTGAGCAGAAAATATGCCAAAAAATCTGAAAATAAAAAGAAAATGTTTTGACAAACTCGTAAGTTTGCCAAACAAGCACCAAATTAATTATTTTTTAATTAATTGAAGTTAATTTTAATTAATTAAGTAAAATAAAGGAAAAAAATTATTTATATTATTTTGGTCAAATAAATATGAATTTATGAAAAATTGGAGCAAAAATGCAATTTTGACCAAAATTGGGACTTTACGTGTATACATAACCGAAACAAGTTGTGAAGCCAATTGAGACCACATGAAGAGATTCCTAGGTGTCTCCTACATGTGGCATGAAGAAGGAAATATTAGTTGGGCTTAATGGGCATGGTTACATGTACATAAGGATTTATGTACATAAAGTTGATTTTGAAATTTTTGGAAATTCAACAAATTAATTACTAACATGTGAGATATTACAAAAATACATTACCTCCTCCTTCCTTCAGCCATTATCATGCCATTTTCAGATCTGAGCTAGAGAAAGAGTGTGTGAAATTCTAGAGAGAGAAAGAAAAGAAAAATTTGCAAAGGTAAGTGATTTCCTCGGTAAATCGGTTCCTAACATGTATAACTCCGTTCCTAAGCTACTATTCTATGTATTTAAGGTTTGGGAAGCTCAATTTCATTCTGAACAAGGGTTAGGGTTCAGCCACTTTGAGAAAACTAGAGAGAACTTGAAGTAACTTCCAAACCTTCGTATATTGACTATTCTGGCTGCCGTAGACAATTTAATCGGTGAAATTTAGCCGGATTGTCTTTGTTTGTAAAATTTGGAAAAGTGACATTAGAAGTGTTATGCTGCCAAAATTTGGATTAAATGGATGATGTAACCTAATGTAATAGTTGATAAAGCTATTAGGAGTAGAAATGAACACATTTGTAGAGTTAGATCAAAAAACCCTGATTTTTCTCGAAAGATACCTATATTTCGGCCAGGATGAGATCTAGGGATTATAGTTGGATTTTCAATAATTTGAAGGTTCCATTTAGTTCAGGAGGAAAAATTAGGTGGGGTTACAGTTGGCCACTTTTTCAGAAAAACCCGAAAAAGCATAATTACGAAAATGCCCCTAAAACCCTTAAAGTGAGGCTACCAAGGGCAATTTTGACATTTGGCAGTGAATTTGGAAATTTTGAGTCTAGAAATGGATTCTTTGCATGAAAATATGTCAAAATAGCTCTAGTCAAAATTTCAGAAAAAGTACAGTCAGGCCGGGAACAGCGAGGCCGGGTTGGGGTTCTGAGGGCATTTTGGTAAATTTTCACCATAGGCTAATATAACCACTTTAAACACTATGGAAGTGTCTAAAATGGTACATGAATGAGATTTAACCTATTTCTTGTACATTTGATATTTTAGGACGTAGTTGGGAGCCTAAGCTTAACACATTTCACGAAGTGGACCTTTCGAGACAAAAAAGGTTAAGGTAGGACTACTACCTCTCATATACTATGTGACTGTTTGTATGATGTGTGTTACTGTATTCTGTGATTTGAACACGTACGGGAGGCAATTTACCTGGTTGTGGTTCGGTGCGTAGTCAAGGTACACTAGTATTGACTAGCTGTAGTCGATGACTCGGCTGAGGTACACATAGGGGTTTCAATTGAATGATTGGCCCTGAACTTTGTGTACACACACGGATTGATGTGAATTTTCATTTTACTTGATATAGTGCATTGCATATTTAATTCTCGCATTTTATATGTAGATAGTATGTTTCTATTGAGATTCCCTGGAATCTCTCCCCTTTTTATAAATAAAATGTCTCAATGAGTGCCAGTGGCTCCAAAGGCAAGGATGTAGATACGAGGAACAAAAGGGCAAGTTTCCCGAGACGAAGATAGTGGTTATATATAGTCTTTACTTTTGAATATTTTGAGAAACTGTATATATTACCTAACCCTGAAGGGAATTCCTCAATATAATCATGTACTATATATCGGTATTTTTACGCTATTCTTGTGTTGCTCACCAAACGGCGCGCAAGCACTATGATAATATGGAAAATTGGATAAGGGTATGGCATTATGCTATTACCTAACCCTGAAGGGAATTCCTCAATGTAATCATGTACTATATATCAATATTTTTACACTATTCCTGTGTTGCTCACCGAACGGCGCATAAGCACTCTAATAATATGAAAAATCGGATAAGGGTATGACAGCCGTCGAGCTTATTGGCCACTTTGAGGATAAAGGGTTTTGCGGATGGTGGCAAAGAGAGATAAAAGTGTAGACAAAGAAGCTTATTGATGACTAAGAGGAATGGACACAAGGAAGAAGAGGAGGAAAATGAGCGTCTATGACTCTTAGTTTGGGCGAAATTGTACCCATTTAAATACATTAGGGTTGAAATTGTACTCCAAAACACTTTAGGGTGTTAATTACACCTTGAAAAATACTTCGAGGTGCTCAATGTGTTAGATCCCATATGTTTTGATGATAACAAAGATTGGATTAATAATATGAAAGGATTTGATAACAAACAAATGGATTTGAACAAAGTAGCATAGTATCACTTGGAGTCAGCACTGGAAGTAAACAACAAGTTTTAAGAAGGCTTACTCGAGTCGCCACTTGGGTAACAGAAGCCATTACTCAAGTGACCACTCGAGTAAGCATGCAAAATTTCATCCAGTGAGGCACTGCCAAATTTTGAACGACATTACTCAAGGGACCACTCGGGTAATCTGCAAAGTTATATAGACCACCACTCGAGTAACTAGGTCCAAAATCTTCTAGTGACTCTCGGCCAAGAAATGCAGCTCATCACTTGAGTAGCCACTCGAGTAACCAATGAGAAAAACATCATTACTCGAGGGAAAACCCGAGTAATTTGCAGAGTTATATGAAGTGCCACTCGAGTAGCCACTCAAGTAACCAGATAGTAAACTCTCTGCCAAGAATTTGATGTCATTACTCGAGGGAGCAATTGAGTAATCTGCCATGCTATTTACAAGCCACTCGGGGATCACTCCAGTAACTTGTGAAGAAAAATGAAGCCTACTCGAGTAGCCACTCGAGTAAGCAGTTTACTACAGTGATCACCCTAGTAACCAATGAAGGTAAAGACATGCCCACTCGAGTAGCCACTCGAGTAATCAGGTATTTTCAAGGTTTGTAATATATCACTCCACATCTTACTCGAGTAATTCTTGATGCAAAATGTTGATTTGCTCACTGCCATATTTTTGACATATTTACTCGAGGGACCACTCGAGTAACAAACTTGATCACTCTAGTAGCCACTCGAGTAAGGCAGTCCAGAAATTATATTTTGATAGAATATCTCTTGATTTGTTATCTATATGATTAACTCTTTATTATATTAGTATTCTAAGTACATTTGGAGAGAAACAATGAAAGAGTATGACAGATTTGAAAGGTCAAATAAAAGTCCGAACGTTCACCTAACTCTACCTACCGCAAACGGAGAGTTTTAAAATATGAAGAATAGTCAACCGTTGCTGCGCGACTCTAACGGACAAGTTTGAAATTGCTTCCAATGGACACTACAACTCATCTATATATATGAAGCATTCAAAGAGATGAAAACAAGGAGATACGAATAGAGATCACACATCGATCAATACACTTAGCCCTTTGTTTTCATATACTCATTCATTTGTACTTTAGTGAATATATATTTGCTCTGTGAGAGAGTTTTTCATTACAAACTCAATATTTGTTATTGAGATAACTTAAGGTAGTGGAACCTTGAGTTGGGGATTTGATTGCAATGTGTAAGGGGGAGCGAGTGTTCAAGTGTAGGAACTTGCTGTGTATTGAGGTGCTAAGAACCCATTGAATGTTGGAGAATATAGTGAAAACTCTCAGAGGACTGGATGTAGGTCAAAGTGGTTGTGGCCGAACCAGTATAACTCCCGGTATACACTACGGTGATATTTCTCCTTGCTCTTAACTGTTTTAATATTCCATAGATTTCCTTATACATGATGAAATTTTTGGAATCACCCAATTCACCCCCTCTTTGGTGAAACGCTTGAACTAACATTTGGTATCAGAGTGTAGGTCTTCTTGTTAAGGTTTAATAGCCTAAGAAGGATCCAATGGTAAGCATGGGTGAAGGCATTCTTCCCGATGGAGCTTCTATCACAAGACCTCCGGGTTTCAATGGCGAACATTTTTCATTATGGAAAGCAAAGTTCAGAGTCTTCGTAATGGCTACTGAATATGGGCTATAGGATGTGTTTGAGAGTGGAAACTACAAACTTGAAAAGATTGTAGAGTCACAAAGAGTTCCCAAGACTCCAGCAGAACATGACGAGAATGACAAGAAACTCATCACACTCAACAGCAAAGCAATTTTAATGATTCAAAGTGCCTTGAGTCAGAATGAGTACTTCAGAATCTGCACACTCCCAACAGCTAAAGAAATGTGGGAAGCTCTGGAAATAGCTTATGAAGGAACTTCTGGAATAAAAGAAAACCGGATCAATACTCTGGTTACTGAATTTGATTTACTTCGAATGAAGTCAGGCGAGTCAATAGCTGAATTTGAACTTAGATATACTCATCTTGTTAATCAACTTGTAGCACTTGGAAAAGTCTATGATCAACATACCCAAGTACGAAAGATTTTAAATATTATTTCTAAAGACTGGGAGGCAAAGTTCACTGCAATTGAGGAAGCAAAAGGTGAATCAATGCGATCAGTTACTTCTCTATTCGGAAGTCTTTCTGAATATGAAAGCAAATTAAAATTCAAACGAGAACTAGATGATATTGGTGACAAAAAGAAAAGAGGTCTAGCACTGAAAGTTAAAGAAGAAGAACAAGATGAATATGAAGAGCTTGATGATGATGAAATAGGCCTAATCATGAAATGATTCAGAAAGTTCTATAAGAAAGGCCAATGATTCAAAAATTTTCAGAAAGGAGGAACCGGTAATAAAGAACACATCATCTGCTATGAATGTGGTAAGCCAGGACATTTCAAATCAGAATGTCAGGAACTGATTCAGAAGAATAAAGAAAAGAGAAAAGGCAAATTCTATAACAAGAAGAAAGCTTTTGTATCTGCCATATAGGGCGATAGTTCTTCTGACGAAAAAAGCGATGAAGAGGAAGTAGCCAATATATGTCTAGTTGCTCAAGAGGAAACAGAAGAAGAGGTAACTGATTCTGATCCTACCTATGATGAACTACTTTCTAAATATAATGCTTTACATTCTGAATTCATCAAAGTAGTTAAAGAACTAATTGTTTTCAAAAAGAAAAATAAAATTCTTGAAGTAGAGATTAAAGAGAATTTTGAAAAGGATTGTGAAAATTGCCTTTCTTTGAAAAAGAAAAACACTGATCTTACTAAATCTCTTGAAAAATTCACTAAAGGAAGTGAAATGCTAAATGTGATTCTAAAAGCTCAACGATTTGTAAATGATTGATCTGGAATTAGATATGATCTAAAATCAGACAAAAGGAAAGGAAGAAAGAAAGCAGGAGGTAAATCATACTTAAATTATTTTCAGCATTCTGTGCATACATCAAATCCTTTTGCTCATTGTAATTAGTGTAATAGAAAAGGTCATTATACTTCATCATGCATTCATAAGAAGAAAGAAACGATAGGAACCTACAAATGGGTACCTAAAGGATCATATGTTTTGAAAATTGCTTGTACTAACCCAAAAGGACCCAAAAAGAAGTGGGTACCTAAGACTTAATCGTATTTAATTGCAGATATGTCTCAAAGCATCCAAAAACAACAAGTGGTACATAGACAGTGGATGTTCTAGACATATGACCAGAGATTTCGAAAGTTTTACCACATTGCAACCTAAGGAAGGTGAAAAGGTAAAATTTGGAGGAAATCAATCCGGAAAGATAGCAGGAATTGGTGAAATAAAAAATGACAAAGGAATACAAGTCAAAGATGTATATTACGTTGAAGGCTTATGTCACAACTTGCTGAGTGTAAGTCAAAGTGCAGATAAAGACAATTGGATAATATTTGATTCAAAGGAATGTCTGATCGTCAACAAGATAGACTTACAACTTGATAAGAAAAATATCAAGGCAAAGCTTAAAGCAAAAAGGGAAGGTAATTGCTATACACTTGATATAAATAGAAATAATTCTGAAAATTGTTTTATGAGTAATGTCGATGAAAGTTGGTTATGGCATAAGAGACTAGCTTATGTCAACATGCATCAACTAGGCAAACTACTCAAAAAGGATTTAGTTCTTGGTTTACCTAAAGTAAGTTTTAAAAACGATTTGATCTGTGACGCATGTCAAAAGGGTAAACAAACTAAATCATCTTTCAAATCAAAAAATGAGATTACAACAAATCAACCACTTCAACTAATACATATGGATTTAGTTGGTCCAGTGAGAGTTAAAAGCCTTGGTGGCAACTTATATTCATTTGTCATTGTTGATGATTTCTCTAGATTTACATGGACTATTTTTCTGTCATCAAAAGATGAAACCTTTGCAGAATTCATTGTTTTTGCCAAGAAATTGCAAAATGAGAAAGGTATGTCCATTGCAGGTATCAGGACAGATCACGGTAGAGAATTTGAGAATCAAGCCTTTAAAGAATATTATGATACTAATGACATTGATCACAATTTCTCTGCTCCAAGGACACCACAACAAAATGGAGTCGTGGAACGAAAGAATATAGTGCTCACTGAAATGGCTAGAGCAATGCTAAATGAAAAGAATGTGTCTCAAGTTTTCTGGGCCGATGCAATGAGCACAGTGTGCTATGTTTCAAACAGAGCCTACATTAGAACAAAACTTGGAAAGACACCATATGAGCTATACAAAGGAAGGAAGCTGAATCTTGCTCATTTACACATCTTTGGTTGTAAGTGTTTCATTCATAATAATGGTAAAGATAACTTAGGAAAATTTGATTCAAGAACAGATAAAGGAATTTTCCTAGGATATTATAGCCGAAGTAAAGCATATAGAATTTTCAATAAACGAACATGTGTTGTTGAGGAATCAATTCACGTTGTATTTGATGAATATGAATCCTCTGACAAAACCATTGATGATGAGCAGGAAGTTGTTTTTGTTAGAGCAAGCGTTTCACCTAAGAGGGGAGGTGAATTGGGTGATACTAAATTTTTCTTCGGAAATATAAAACTTGACAATGAAATTAAAACAGTAAAGAGTAAGGAGAAATATCACCGAAGTGTACACCGAGAGTTATACTGGTTCGGTCACAACCACTTTGACCTACGTCCAGTCCTCAGAGCTTCTCTGAGAGTTTCACTATAACTTCCAAGATTCAGTGGGTTCTTGGCACCTCAGTACAAGCAAGTTCCTACACCTGGACACTCGCTCCCCCTTACAGGTTGTAATTCAATCCCAACTCAAGGTTCCACAACCTCAAGTTATCTCAATAACAAATATTGAGTTTGAATGAAATATCTCTCTTACAGAGTGATTAATGATCACTGAAGCATAGAAAATCAATTTCAACGTAAAAACAGAGTAATGAACTTGATGATTCGTTTATGTGTGATCTTGTTATATTTCCTCTGTTTGGATATTCCCATATATATAGATATGTTGGTGAAGACCGTTGGAACATTTTCTTTCGTCCGTTAGAGAGTGCGCAGCCACTATTGACTTTTCAAGTTTTTGAAAAATATCCGTTGGTGGTGGTTGGCATTTGAACATTCCCTTTGACTTCCATCTCTTGACATGATTTCTTCATTGTTTATCTGTAAATAGACTAAGAATACTAATACAATGAAAGATTAATCATATAGGAAATAAATCAATGAACATTTGAATGATTTCTAAATTTCTGGGTATGCTTACTCGAGTAGCTACTCGAGTATCCCTTGAAGTTTACTCGAGTACCTACTCGAGTATCATCGGGAAATCTTTGATTAACTGCAAGTTAATGAACAAGTATAGGATTACTCGGGTAGTGCATGGAGTAAACTAAATTTCAAACCTTTGGAAATAGTTATTTACTCGGGTACCTACTCCAGTAATGCATTTACAACTTTATAGGTTACTGGGGTAACACCTCGAGTAATCCTTCAGATTGTTTTTGATTACTCGATGCTCTACTCCAGTAATGTTGGCAGGATTTCAAGGCCGAGAGCACTTACCTTGTTACTCGGGTACTGACTCGAGTAATGCACTCATTTGTGCATAGGTTACTCAGGTACCACCTCGAGTAATTGTACTTTTTGTGCATAACTTACCCGGTTAATGACTTGAAGTTTACCTTGAAAATATTTCTGCATACTCGGGTACTTACTCGAGGAATCCACTTAAAATAAAACATTAAATACTTGCATACTAGAGTAAGGACTCGAGGAAAAAGAAATCAAGTTAATCGGGTATCACCTTCAAGTTTTCACTTACCTCAGGTCGTTACTCGAGTAGCTCCTCGAGTAACATTGGCAGTAGTACAAAGTGCGGAGAGCTCCATATTTCAGAAACAGAGTTACTTGAGTCGCTCCTCGAGTATCATTGGCAACTTGAAAGCAACTGGAAGTTTTCCACATGGTTACTCGAGTAGCGCCTCGAGTAACATTGGCAGGCCGAGAGCAACTCCAAGTTTTTACCTGGTTACTCGAGTAGCTCCTCGAGTAACATTGGCAGGCCGAGAGCAGCTTGAAAATACTTACACTATTACTCGAGTACTTACTCGAGTAACGTTGGCAGGTTACTGGAAGTTGTCTCTGGTTACTTCAAGTTTTGTCTCATTACTCGAGTAGCGCCTCGAGTAATGCCTTAGAAAACTTGCTTCTCATCAAGTTTCTCAGCTTTTTCTCTTAGCCTTTCTTCATTACTCCAATGCTTACCTCAAGTAATGCTTATCCCTGTTATTCATTTGTTCAAACTTGTTTATTAATCATTTCCTTTTCAAACCATTCTTTTGTTATCATCAAAACATGGGATCTAACATTCTCCCCCTTTTTGATGATGACAAAACTTGGTGATTTTGAACATGTTTCTCAAATTGGATTCTTAATTACATATGGCTTATTAAGTTTGAATTTATAGCATACACCTTGCATACACAACAACTTCATTAGTCCAAACATGTATCACAATTCAAAACTTAAATAAACTTAAAATGCATAACATGAACACACTTGCATTAAACTTTAAAATTTTCAAATTACAAAATAAAGTTCAAACAAATTCAAAATACTCCCTAAAAACCCATGTACAACCAAATACCCCAAACTAAACTAGGACACATCCACAAAATCACTCACAAGCTCTTCTCCCCCTTTTTGTCTTCATCAATCAAGTGGAGGGCTAGGAGGCTTGACCATGGAAATGGGTGTCACTGGAAAGACCATAGAATCATCTGAATCCAAAGAGTCAAATGAACTAGAGGGCACTGGGTCAGGCAAATGGACTGGTGGGATATGGATGTCATCGCCGGGAGGAGAAGGTTGGAAGACAACCATAGTAGAGGTTTCTCCTTCTTGAGTGGTCTGAATCTCAGGAGTAGTCTCAACCTCAGGAGTATGATGTTTAGGGGAGGAAGAGGGAGATATTTCCTCTGTTTGGGTAGGAGAGGGAATAGGTTTAGGAGTTGTTTCTGGCTGAGGTTTGGGAGGTGAATCATCAATGATGATATGTGTGGTCTCATGAGTTTCAGGATCGTCCACTGTGAATAGAATATCTTTGCCTTGGGGCTCAAGTGGATCAGAGACCGGAGGAATAGATGGTTCAGCCTCAGGAATAGGAGTATAAGTAGGAGGGTTCTCTGGTGGAGGTGGTGCAGAAGAGGAGGGACCGGCTGAAGGTCCAGGACCCAATGAGTCCAAGCGTGCCAGAATCAATCTCAGAGTCTCGCCCTGGGCACGTTGCTCAGCTATCAACTCCTCATGCCTCTTGTCCATTCTCTCAACCAACTGTCCCATCTTGGTATTCATGTGGGTTATCAGTTCGGCATTTGTGTTGGCGATGTCCACATGGAAACCTCTGAGCATGTTTTCCATGAAGTGCTGGAGAGTGGCATTGAGAAAGGATGGCGATGATGTGGTAGCGGCTGGAGCCGATGACTGAGTGTCATCCAACTTGCTGGGCTCTGCCTCAGTGGTCTTCCTCTTTTTCTTGGACCCAGACTCCAAAGGCCCTTTGAGAGGGATGTCAATATTCAACTTTCCAATTTGGTTTCTCCCCACTGGGGTCATCCTCTCAACTGGCTCCTTACTATCCAAGTACCATATCTTGTTTTCTTTCAAGATCAGTGACACAATCTGTGGATATGGCATTGGTGTAGTAGCCTTCCCATCCACCTTATATCTTTTCATCTCCGAGAAAATATACTCTCCCATATCCTTCTGCTCCTTCAGGAGAAGTGAAGCAAACCATCTAAAGTCCCTATCGGAGAAGTGGGTATAGTTGTTGGCTTTGTTCACTAGGGACCTAGAGTAAATGTACCAAAGGACCCTATGATGATCACACATGTCACTGGGCTTGAAATTTAGAGGGCCAACTAGCTCACCGGGTTTAAGGATAGTGAAGATTTGATTTGGCTCAAGTTCAGAATAGATATCATCCGGGGGATTCTCAATTCCTAACCACAAGTTAATCCTAGAGGGCGATATAAGTATCTTTTGGCCTCTAACTGTGGTGGTCATCTCTTCCTCAACTGAGGTTCGGTTAGGCTCATCTATGATCTCTAAGTTACAATAAAAATGAGTGATTACCTTTGTGCAAAAAGGCAATCTAATAGATAACCAAGGCATAAAAGGATCTAAATAAGGACTTAGGTCATGCTTCACTACCTCTTGAAGTAACTTCAAATCAACATAGTGTGTCTTACACACCTTCCTTCTGGATAATTGAGACAAGTACTTCGGAGACTCCACCAATTTGCTAACATTGAATCCCTTTGGTGGGTTGGTGATCTCTGCTTCCGGTATTTTGGACTTCTTGGAAGATTGTCCCTTCTCCATTTGATCAATGATTCCAGCCATAGCCTTAGCCACATTCTTGTCATACTTAGGCTTTTTGGTAGGCTTTGGAGTGAAAGAAGGGGTAGAGGAATCAGAGGGAGGAGGTGAGGGAGATTTGGCACTCTTCCTTCTTCCGGTTGAGGTACTCTTTTTAGATTGAGCCCTTGTCACTATAGGCTCTTTGATCACCACTCCTTTGGGTTTCGGTTGAGATTGAGGTTGAAGAGGAATTTTAGCTTTTGGTCTTGGAGTTAATTTTCTTTTCTTTCTGGGAGTAGAAGAAAGAGGATCAGTGTGTTGTTGGGATTCAGAGGAATCTATGGGAGTAAGGTTCTTAGTTCTCATCTTTCTGAAAGATTGAAAAACTGAGATTTTTCAAAAAAAGAAGAAACTGACGCGAATTAGGGCACAAGGATTTTGAGCAAAATAGGAAGTTTCTAGGAATGAAAATGGTTGGGTTTTGACGGAAATGAAGCAAGGAATCACTTGTGAAAAGTTTCTGTGAGAGAGAATAGTGATTTACTCGAGGAGATTTTGTGGAAATGACCGAGTTTGTGACAGATAAAGACCTAGAACCCGACTTTACTCGAGGCCTTACTCGAGTAACCTTCAAGTTTACTCGAGGCCTTCCTCGAGTATTCATACAGAAAAATTCTAAAATAATTCATTTAAATTGCGTACCTGGTATGAATAATATAGTAATTATCCATGGATGTTCCCTCGATCATTTATAACCCATTTTGATCAGATTTGAGTCATTTTTCATCAATTTGAGAATCTGAACTCCGATATTACTCGAGGCCTTCCTCGAGTAAGCTTCAAGTTTACTCGAGGCCTGCCTCGAGTAAGCTGCTTTTCAACTTCTGACTCTTCATTTCTTTGAAACTGAACCGTTAGATTCAAAAATCCAAGTAACTTGATCCGTTACTTCCAGTTTTGGGGGCCATTACTCGAGTACATACTCGAGTAAAGTGTTACTTCACTTCAAGTTGTTCCTCGGGTAATGCTTCACTGTAAGTTGTTACTTCAAGTTGGTACTCCAGTAATGGTGTCCTCTGATAACCTCTGTTTTTGTTTCTCAAAACAGAATTTCTACCTTCCTCAAAACAATTTTCTATATACTCCGATGCTTAAGTTAGTAATCATCAAAACTTTAACAAATGACTTCATCTAATATTATGAGAAACCTCTGATAACTTACAACTCATTGGGATTTACCATTCCTAATTCTCTTCTAATGTATAGAAATTGATCTTTTGCAAGAAGTTTTGTGAAGATATCTGCTAATTGAAGATGAGTAGGAATGAATATCACTTTCACATCTTTCTTTTAAACATGATCTCTGATGAAGTGATGTCTGACATCGATATGCTTGGTTCTAGAGTATTGAACTGGATTCTTTACCAAGCTTATCGTACTAGTATTGTCACAATAGATTGGTATTTCTTTGAGATTAATACCAAGATCTTGTAGTTGTTGTTTTAACCATATTACTTGTGCACAACAACTTGAGACTGCAACATACTCGGCTTCCGTTGACGAAAGAGACACTGTATTTTGTTTCTTGCTGAACCATGACACAAGAGATCCTCCAAGAAATTGTCCTTGTCCACTGGTGCTCTTTCTGTCTGTTTTGTATCCTCCATGATCTGAATCTGAATATGCAACAAGATATTCACTTCTTCCTTTTGGATACCACAAACCCAATTCGGGTATGTCAGCAAGGTATCTAAAGATTCGTTTGACCATTTCAGCATGTGATTCTTTTGGTGCTGACTGATATCTTGTACATATGCCAACACTAAATTGAATGTCCGGTCTACTTGCCATGAGATAGAGTAATGATCCAATCATTCCTCTATACTTTGTTATGTTGAAGTCTTTCCCTTTGACATCAGCATCAAGTAACGTAGTTGACCTCATAGGTGTGTCCGTGCCATTTGCTTCATCCATTCCATACTTCTTCAATAGCTCTTTCAAATACTTTGTTTGAGATATGAAGATTCCATTCTTTCTTTGTTTGATTTGCAAACCAAGAAAGAAATTCAATTCTCCCATCATTGACATCTCAAACTCTCCCTGCATTATCTCAGAAAATTCCTTACACAGAGATTCATTAGTAGCACCGAAAACAATGTCATCAACATATATTTGAACAATTAAAATATCATTGTGTTTTCGTTTTATAAAGAGTGTTGTATCAACTTTTCCCCGTACAAAACCTTGATCAATAAGAAACTTACTGAGCCTTTCATACCAGGCTCTAGGAGCTTGTTTTAAACCATATAATGCTTTTTTGAGTTTGAAAACATGGTCAGGTTTAGTAACATCCTCAAAACCTGGAGGTTGTTCTACATACACTTCTTCTATGATGTAACCATTTAGAAAAGCACTCTTTACATCCATTTTATAGAGTTTGAATCCTTTGATGCATGCAAAGGCTAAGAGTACACATATAGCTTCCAATCTGGCCACTGGAGCATACGTTTCTTCATAATCAATCCCTTCTTCCTGATTATAGCCTTTGGCCACCAATCTTGCCTTGTTTCTGACAATAATTGCAGATTCATCGAGTTTGTTTTTGAATACCCATATAGTACCAATGATCGAATGATCCTTGGGTCGGGGTACCAAATCCCAAACTTGATTTCTCTCAAATTGATTTAGTTCTTCTTGCATTGCTATAACCCAATCATTGTCTGATAAGGCTTCATCAATGTTAGAAGGTTCAATCTCGGAAATGAATGCAGAGAAACTTACTTCATTAAAGATTCTATTTCTAGTTTTGATCCCTTCATTTACATCTCCTACGAATTGATCTAAGGGATGACTTCTATTGTATTTCCAAGCTCTAGGTTGACCTAGGGATTGCCCTTCTTCCTTAGTTTCATCAACTTCTGGAATAAGAGACTTAGAAATAGATTGACCATTTTCTTGATTTAAAACAACTTCCTGTTCTTCATCAATGGTTTTGTCAGAGGATTCAAATTCATCAAATACAACATGAATAGATTCTTCAACAACACAAGTTCTTTTATTGAAAATTCTATATGCTTTACTTCGGTTAGAATATCCTAGGAAAATTCCTTCATCAGTTTTAGAATCAAATTTTCCTAAGTTATCTTTACCATTATTATGAATGAAACACTTACAACCGAAGATGTGTAGATGAGCAATGTTTGGCTTCCTTCGTTTGTATAGCTCGTATGGTGTCTTTCCAAGTTTCGTTCTGATATAGGCTCTATTTTAAATATAGCATGTTGTACTCATAGCATCAGCCCAGAAAACTTGAGACATGTTCTTTTCATTTAACATTGTTCTAGCCATTTCAGTAAGCACTCTATTCTTGCGTTCCACAACTCCATTTTGTTGGGGCGTCCTTGGAGCAGAGAAATTGTGATCAATGCCATTAGTATCACAATATTCTTCAAAGGCTTGATTCTCAAATTCTCCACCATGATCAGTCCTAATACCTGCAATGGACATACCTTTCTCATTTTGCACTTTCTTGGCAAAAACAATAAATTCTTCAAATGTTTCATCCTTTGATGATAGAAAAATAACCCATGTAAATCTGGAGAAGTAATCAACAATGACCAATGTATATAGGTTGCCACCAAGACTCTTTACTCTTGCTGGGCCAACTAAATCCATATGCAATAATTGTAATGGTCTATTTGTTGAAATCTCATTTTTCAATTTGAAAGATGATTTAGTTTGTTTACCCTTTTGACATGCATCACAAATCAAGTCATTTTTGAAATTTACTTTGGGTAATCCAAGCACTAAATCCTTTTTGAGTAGTTTGCCTAGTTGATGCATATTGACATGAGCCAATCTCTTATGCCATAACCAACTTTCATCGGCATTACTCAGAAAACAATTTTCAGATTCATTTCTACTAATATCTAGAGTATAACAGTTACCTTCCCTTTTAGCTCTGAGCTTAACCTTGATATTCTTCTTATCAAGTAGTAAGTCTTTCTTGTTGACAATCAGACATTCCTCTGAATCAAATATTATCCAGTTGTCTTTATCTGCACTTTGACTTACGCTCAGCAAATTATGACACAAGCCTTCAACGTAATATACATCTTTGACTTGTATTCCTTTGTCATTTTTGATTTCACCAATTCCTGCTATCTTTCCGGATTGATTTCCTCCAAATTTTACCTTTCCACCTTCCTTAGGTTGCAATGTGGTAAAACTTTCGAAATCTCCGGTCATATGTCTAGAGCATCCACTATCTATATACCACTTGCTATTTTTGGATGCTTTGAGACATACCTGCAATCAAATGACTAAGTCTTAAGTACCCACTTCTTTTTGGGTCCTTTTAAGTGAGTATAAATGATTTTCTGAACATATGTGCCTTTAGGTACCTATTTGTAGGCTCCTATTGTTCTTTTCTTCTTATGAATGCATGAAGAGGTATAATGACCTTTTCTATTACAGTAATTATAAAATGCAAAAGGATTTGATATATGCACAGAATGCTGGAAATAATTCAAATATGACTTATCTCCTACTTTCTTTTTACCTTCCCTTCTATCTGTTTTTGGATTATATCCAATACCAGATCGATCATTTACAAATCGTTGTTCTTTTAAAATCATACTTAGCATCTCACTTCCTTTAGTAAATTTTTCAAGAGTTTTTGTAAGATCAATGTTTTTCTTTTTCAACGAAGAACAATTTTCACAATTCTTTTCTGAACTTTCTTTAAGTTTAATTTCAAGAACTTTGTTTTTTTTTTTTAAAACAATTAATTCTTTAACTACTTTGATGAATTCAGAATGTAAAGCATTATATTCAGAGAGTAATTCATCATAGGTAGGTTCAGAATCATTTACCTCTTCTTCTGTCTCTTCTTGAGCAACAAGACATATATTGGCTACTTCTTCTTCATCACTTTCTTCGTCAGAGGAACTATCTCCCCATATAGCATATACAAAGGCCTTCTTTTTGTTAAAGAATTTGCCTTTTCTCTTTTCTTTGCTCTTTTGATTCAGTTCTGGACATTCTGATTTGATATGTCCTGGTTTTCCACATTCGTAGCAAATGATATGGTCTTTGCTGCTAGTTCCTCCTTTTTGAAAGTGTTTGAAGCCTTGACCTTTTTTGTAGAACTTTCTGAATCATTTTATGATTAAGCCCATTTCATCATCATCAAACTCCTCATCTTCATCTTGATTCTCTTCTTTCGCTTTTAGTGCTAGACCTTTCTTTCTCTTGTCACCGATGTCATCTAGTTCCCGTTTGAACTTTAATTTGCTTTCATATTCAGAAAGGCTTCCAAATAGAGAAGCAACTGATCTCATTGATTCTCCTTTTGCTTCTTCTATTGCAGTAACTTTTGCTTCCCACTCTTTAGAAAGAATATTCAAAATTTTTCATACTTGGGTGTGCTGATCATAGACTTTCCCAAGAGCTGCAAGTTGATTAACAAGGTGAGTATATCTAAGTTCGAATTCAGAAATCGACTCACCTGATTTCATTCGAAGTAGATCGAATTCGGTGACCAAAGTGTTGATTCGATTCTCCTTTATTCTCGAAGTTCCTTCATGAGCTATTTCCAGAGCTTCCCACATTAGTTTTGCTGTTGGAAGTGTGCAAATTCTGAAATATTCACTTTGACTCAAAGTGCTTTGTAACATCAGAATTGCTTTGCTATTGAGGGTGATAAGTTTCTTGTCATTCTTATCGTATTCCGCTGGCGTCTTTGGAATTTTCTGAGAATCTTCAATCTTTGTAGGTTGATAATTTCCACTCTCAATTACATCCCATAGCCCATATTCAGTAGCCATCACGAACACTCTGAACTTAGCTTTCCAGAAAGAAAAGTGTTCTCCATTGAAACCAGGGGGTCTAGTGATGGATGCTCCGTCGGGAAGAATTCCTTCACCCATGCTTGCCATTGGATCCTTCTTAGGCTGTTAAACCTTGACAAGATGACCTACGCTCTGATACCAAATGTTAGAGCAAGCGTTTCACCCAAGAGGGGGGTGAATTGGGTGATACTAAATTTTTCTTCGGAAATATAAAACTTGACAATGAAATTAAAACAGTAAAGAGTAAGGAGAAATATCACCGAAGTGTACACCGAGAGTTATACTGGTTCGGTCACAACCACTTTGACCTACGTCCAGTCCTCAGAGCTTCTCTGAGAGTTTCACTATAACTTCCAAGATTCAGTGGGTTCTTGGCACCTCAGTACAAGAAAGTTCCTACACCTGGACACTCGCTCCCCCTTACAGGTTGTAATTCAATCCCAACTCATGGTTCCACAACCTCAAGTTATCTCAATAACAAATATTGAGTTTGAATGAAATATCTCTCTTACAGAGTGATTAATGATCACTGAAGCATAGAAAATCAATTTCAACGTAAAAACAGAGTAATGAACTTGATGATTCGTTTGTGTGTGATCTTGTTATATTTCCTCTATTTGGATGTTCCCATATATATAGATATGTTGGTGAAGACCGTTGGAACATTTTCTTTCGTCCGTTAGAGAGTGCGCAGCCACTATTGACTTTTCAATTTTTTGAAAAATATCCGTTGGTGGTGGTTGGCATTTGAACATTCCCTTTGACTTCCATCTCTTGACATGATTTCTTCATTGTTTATCTGTAAATAAACTAAGAATACTAATACAATGAAAGATTAATCATATAGGAAATAAATCAATGAACGTTTGAATGATTTCTAAATTTCTGGGTATGCTTACTCGAGTAGCTACTCGAGTATCCCTTGAAGTTTACTCGAGTACCTACTCGAGTATCATCGGGAAATCTTTGATTAACTGCAAGTTAATGAACAAGTATAGGATTACTCGGGTAGTGCATGGAGTAAACTAAATTTCAAACCTTTGGAAATAGTTATTTACTCGGGTACCTACTCCAGTAATGCATTTACAACTTTATAGGTTACTGGGGTAACACCTCGAGTAATCCTTCAGATTGTTTTTGATTACTCGATGCTCTACTCCAGTAATGTTGGCAGGATTTCAAGGCCGAGAGCACTTACCTTGTTACTCGGGTACTGACTCGAGTAATGCACTCATTTGTGCATAGGTTACTCGGGTACCACCTCGATTAACTATACTTTTTGTGCATAACTTACCCGGTTAATGACTTGAAGTTTACCTTGAAAATATTTCTGCATACTCGGGTACTTACTCGAGGAATCCACTTAAAATAAAACATTAAATACTTGCATACTAGAGTAAGGACTCGAGGAAAAAGAAATCAAGTTAATCGGGTATCACCTTCAAGTTTTCACTTACCTCAGGTCGTTACTCGAGTAGCTCCTCGAGTAATATTGGCAGTAGTACAAAGTGCCGAGAGCTCCATATTTCAGAAACAGAGTTACTCGAGTCGCTCCTCGAGTATCATTGGCAACTTGAAAGCAACTGGAAGTTTTCCACATGGTTACTCGAGTAGCGCCTCGAGTAACATTGGCAAGCCGAGAGCAACTCCAAGTTTTTACCTGGTTACTCGAGTAGCTCCTCGAGTAACATTGGCAGGCCGAGAGCACCTTGAAAATACTTACACTATTACTAGAGTACTTACTCGAGTAACGTTGGCAGGTTACTGGAAGTTGTCTCTGGTTACTTCAAGTTTTGTCTCATTACTCGAGTAGCGCCTCGAGTAATGCCTTAGAAAACTTGCTTCTCATCAAGTTTCTCAGCTTTTTCTCTTGGCCTTTCTTCATTACTCCAATGCTTACCTCAAGTAATGCTTATCCCTGTTATTCATTTGTTCAAACTTGTTTATTAATCATTTCCTTTTCAAACCATTCTTTTGTTATCATCAAAACATGGGATCTAACAGTTTTAAATCAAGAAAATGGTCAATCTATTTCTAAATCTCTTATTCCAGAAATTGATCAAACCAAGGATGAAGAACAGTCACTAGGTTAACCTAAAGCCTGGAAATACAATAGGAGTCATCCCCTAGATCAAGTCATAGGAGATGTGAATGAAGGAGTCAAAACTAGAAATAGAATTTTCAATGAACTAAGCTTTTCTGCATTCATTTATGAGATTGAACCTTCTAACATTGACGAAGCCCTATCAGACAATGATTGGGTTATAGCAATGCAAGAAGAACTAAATCAATTTGAAAGAAATCAAGTTTAGGATTTGGTACCCCAACCTAAGGATCATCCGATCATTGGCACTAAATGGGTATTCAAGAACAAACTCGATGAATCCGCAATTATTGTCAGAAACAAGGCAAGATTGGTGGCCAAAGGCTATAATCAGGAAGAAGGAATTGATTATGAGGAAACGTATGCTCCAGTGGCTAGATTGGAAGCTATACGCGTACTCTTAGCCTTTGCATGCATCAAAGGATTCAAACTCTATCAAATGGATGTAAAGAGTGCATTTCTAAATGGCTACATTATGGAAGAAGTATATGTAAAGCAAACTCCAGGTTTTGAAGATGTAACCCAACTTGACCATGTTTTCAAACACAAAAAGGCTTTATATTGTTTAAAACAAGCTCCTAGAGCATGGTACAAAAAGCTCAGTAAATTTCTTATTGATCAAGGTTTTGTACGAGGAAAAGTTGATACAACTCTTTTTACAAAATGAAAACATGATGATATCTTAATTGTGCAAATATATGTTGATGATATAGTTTTTGATACTACTAACGAAACTTTGTGCAAAGAATTTTTTGAGATAATGCAAGAGGAGTTCGAGATGTCAATAATAGGAGAATTAAATTTCTTTCTCGGTTTGCAAATCAAACAAAGAAAGAATGGAATCTTCATATCTCAAACAAAATATTTGAAAGAGTTATTGAAGAAGTATGGATTGGTTGAAGCAAATGGAACGGACACACCCATGAGTTCAACCACATTGCTTGATGCGGATGTCAAGGGAAAAGATTACAACATCACAAAATATAGAGGAATGATTGGATTATTACTCTATCTCACTGCAAGTAGACCTGACATTCAATTCAGTATGGGTATGTGTGCAAGATATCAATTAGCACCAAAAGAGTCATATGCTGAAACCGTCAAATGTATCTTTCGATATCTTGCTGACACACAATAATTGGGTCTTTGGTATCCCAAAGGAAGAAGTGAATATCTAGTTGCTTACTTAGACTCTGATCATGGAGGATACAAGACGGACAGAAAGAGCACAAGTGGATAAGGCCAGTTTCTTAGAGGCTCACTTGTATCTTGGTTTAGCAAGAAACAAACTACAGTATCTCTTTTGTCAACGGAAGCTGAGTTACATTGCAGTGTCAAGTTGTTGTGCACAAGTAATTTGGCTAAAGCAACAACTCCAGGATCTTGGTATTTATCTAAAAGAAACATCAATATACTGTGACAACACTAGCATGATAAGCTTGGCAAAAAATCCTGTTCAATATTCCAGAACCAAGCATATTGATGTTAGACATCACTTCATCAGAGATCATGTCCAAAAGAAAGATGTCAAAGTGATATTCATTCCAACTCATCTTCAACTAGCTGATATCTTCACAAAACCTCTTGCTAAAGATCAATTTTTATATATTAGATGAGAATTTGGAAATGGTAAATCCTAATGAGTTGTAAGTTATTTAGTGTTTACAAAATGTTAGATGATATTATTTATTGATGTTTTGATGATTACTAACTTAAGCATCAGAGATTCTAGCAATTTGTTTTTGCAGGATCATAATATTCTGTTTTGGGGTATGAATAACAGAGGTTAACAAAGGACAACATTACTGGAGTGTCAACTTCAAGTAATAAATGCATCACTGGAGTGACAACTTCAAGTAATAAATGCATCACTGGAGTGACAACTTGAAGTAATGGATGCATTACTCGAGTAGCCACTTGAGTAATGAACTTGAAAATGTGCCAGTGAAGCATTAATTTCAAATACAATGGCACAATGGTTGAAAATAAATAGCCAGAAGGTGAAGAGACAGCTTACTCGAGGGAGGCCTCGAGTGATATTCAATATTACTCGAGTAAGGCCTCGAGTGGACCTGGGAGAAAATTTCAAATCAACTGAATTCCAACTCAAATCTGTTCTAAAGAGCCATCAAATGATCGAGGGAATATACATGGATAAGTAGCTACCTGAGTGATGATGATGATCGCTCGAGTTAGCCCTCGAGTGATGTCGGGTTATAGGTCTTTATCAGTCTCAACTTGGTTATTTCTCACAAAATCACCTCGAGTGTTTCACCAAGTACTCTCACAAAAACTTCTCACAATCATTTCCTTGCTCCATTTCCGTCAAAGCCCAGCAGTTTATTGCTCCAAAAACCTCCTACATTTCTCAGAATCTCCTACCATATACCTTTGACAGTTACTCTTTTCTTTTCTGAAAATCTCATTTTTTCCAAATCACAATGGTTAGAACAAAAAATCTCACCCCTTCAGAGTCTTCTGAGCCGAAACAATTATCTGACCCATTCTCTTCCAAGCCACCCACCAAGAAATGCAAACTTACTGTGAAATCCAAAGCTAAATCTCAGTCTAAGCCTCTGTCTAAGCCGAAAGAGAAAGGGGTTGTGTTCAAAGAGCCCATTGTCACAAGAGCTCAATCCAAGAAGAGTGTCTCAACTGAAAGAGGCAAAGGCACAGAAGTATCATATCCTCCTCTCTCTGATTCAACCGATACTCCAACCTTTTCTCAAAAACCTTTGAAAAAGCCAAAGATTGATGAGAGGCTTACCAATGTCATGATAGGCATGATTGATCAAGCCTTTCAATCTAAGGGAGCTAAGAAAGGAGAATCTTCTAAGAAGCCAGAAGTGGCAGAAGAGGAAATTACTCTTCCTCCTAAAGGCTTCAATGTCAACAAGTTATAGGAGTCTCAGAAGTTCCTAACTCACTTCTCTTGGAGGAAGGTATGCAAGACTCACTACATTGATCTCCAAGTTCTTTGGGAGGTATTGAAGCACGACCTTAGTCCCTACCATGAACCCTTTATACCTTGGTTATCAATTAAATTACCTTTTTGCACCAAGGTAGTTAGTCATTTCTACTGTAATTTTGAAATTATAAATGACCCTGTTAGAAGATTAGTAGAGGAAGAAATGACCACAAACGTTAGAGGTCAGAGAATCCTCATCTTACCTTCTAGGATTAATCTTTGTGTTAGGAATAGGAAATCCCCCTGATGATATCTATTCTAAATTTGAGCCTAACCAGATCTTCTCTGTCCTTAGACCTGGTGAGTTAGTGGGACCCCTAAACTTCAATCCAGTGATATGTGTGACCACCACAGGGTTCTATGGTATATCTACTTTAGAGCCTTAGTCAGCAAATCCAACAACTACACACATTTCACTGAAAGGGACTATAGGTTGTTTGCTTCTTTCCTTCTCCAAGAGTAAAAAGACTTGGGAGACTATATTTTTACGGAGATGTAAAAGTACAAGACTGAAGGGAAGCCATATACTCCTATGCCATATCCTCAGCTCATATCTTTAATTCTGAAGAAAAACAAGATTTGGTATCTGGAGAGTAAGGAACCAATTGAGAGGATAACTCCTGTTGGGAGGAACCAAATTGGTAAACTAAACATTGAAATATCTCTCAAGGGTCTTCTGGAGTCAGGCCCCAAGACGAAGAAGAAGAAGAAGACTGAATGCCACACTTCAACATTTCATGGAAAATATGCTAAAGGGTTTTCATATCGACATTGCAAATACCAATGCCGAGTTGATCACTCACATGAATGACAAGATGGGTCAACTAGTGGAAAGGATGGATAAGAGGCACGAAGAGTTGTTAGAAGAACAACATGCCCAGGGTGAGATTCGGAGGTCGATTATTGCCAAAATTGATGCTATGGCATCTGGCCCCTCTACCTCTAGTACCTCTAAACCTTCTGAGCCAGAGTCACCTCCTGAACCCAGACTATTTGAGGCACCACATTCTGAGTTGAGACCTCCTGAGCTTATCTCAACTACTCAGCCTGAACCCTCTTAGCCAATATCCTTTGAGCCTAAGCTTTTTGAAGCTGGTCCTTCTTCTATTCCTCCTCCTACATTACCTATCACTATCTCTAGGAACCTTTTGTTTTCCTTGCCTGACCCAGAAACACTTCAGTTGGTTCATGTCACCATTGATGATCCAATTCAGCCAGCTCAGCCTGTCTCAGTGTCTACTCCAGTTGCCTTACCTACTCGTACTGAGGAGGTTCTAGTTACTTCACCTATTGGTACAGAGGAAGTAGAAATTACTTCTCTACATCCAATAAACCCTCCAGAGGATCTTCAAACACCTCCGGTGCATCTACCTGACCCTGAACCATCATCCTCATACTCTTCTAGTTCAGATAGTTCATATGAGTCTTTGGTTTTTCCTGTCAATCCTATCTCAGCCGCCAAGCCATCTACTCCTCCTCATAATTGATTCCACCTTTCTGATGAAGATAAAAAGGGGGAGAAGAACTTGAAGTGATTTTGTGAAGAATGGCTGAGTTTATAGATTGGGATTTGGGTGTATGGGGTTTTTAGGGTGCTTTGTTTCTTTTTGTTCTTGAAAAATTTTAAGTTTAAAGTTTGATTATGTATTTGAATTTCTCATTATGCAATGTGTTCCTTTATGACATTTCATTGAAATTATATTGCATTTTGGGACGAATAAGTTTTTGATTATGTATGCAAGGTGAACAATTTAATCATAAGAACAAAACTTTGAAAAGATCTCTAATAAGTTATTTCAACAAAGAGTTTTCAAGTTTAAATTCAACAAATGATTTCATATGAAAAGAATTTGAGAAGTATATGTTTGAAAACTCAACCTCAAACAAACTTTGTTCAAAATCACCAAGTTTTGTCATCATCAAAAAGGGGGAGAATGTTAGATCCCATATGTTTTGATGATAACAAAGATTGGATTAATAATATGAAAGGATTTTATAACAAACAAATGGATTTGAACAAAGTAGCATAGCATCACTTGGAGTCAGCACTGGAAGTAATCAACATCACTTGAAGTTAGCACTGGAAGTAAACAACAAGTTTTAAGAAGGCTTACTCGAGTAGCCACTCGGGTAACAGAAGCCATTACTCGAGTGACCACTCAAGTAAGCATGCAAAATTTCATCCAGTGAGGCACTGCCAAATTTTGAACGACATTACTCAAGGGACCACTCGGGTAATCTGCAAAGTTATATAGACCATCACTCGAGTAACTAGGTCCAAAATCTTCCAGTGACTCTCAGCCAAGAAATGCAGCTCATCACTCGAGTAACCAATGAGAAAAACATCATTACTTGAGGGACAACCTGAGTAATCTATAGAGTTATATGAAGTACCACTCTAGTAGCCACTCGAGTAACCAGATAGTAAACTCTCTGCTAAGAATTTGATGTCATTACTCGAGGGAGTAATCGAGTAATCTGCCAGGCTATTTACAAGCCACTTGAGGGATCACTCCAGTAACGTGTGAAGAAAAATGAAGCCCACTCGAGTAGCCACTTGAGTAAGCAGTTTACCACAGAGATCACCCGAGTAACCAATGAAGGTAAAGACATGCCCACTCTAGTAGTCACTCGCGTAATCAGGTATTTTCAAGGTTTGTAATATATCACTCCACGTCTTACCCGAGTAATTCTTGATGCAAAATGTTGATTTGCTCACTTCCATATTTTTGACATATTTACTCGAGGGACCACTCGAGTAACAAACTCGATCACTCGAGTAGCCACTCGAGTAAGGAAGTCTAGAAATTATATTTTGATTGAATATCTCTTGATTTTTTATCTATATAATTAACTCTTCATTGTATTAGTATTCTAAGTACATTTGTAGAGAAACAATGAAAGAGTTTGACAGATTTGAAAGGTCAAATAAAAGTCCGAACGTTCACCTAACGCTACCTACCACCAATGGATAGTTTTCAAATACGAAGAATAGTCAACCGTTGCTGCGCGACTCTAATGGACAAGTTTGAAATTGCTTCCAACGGACATTACAACTCATCTATATATATGAAGCATTCAAAGAGATGAAAACAAGGAGATACGAACAGAGATCACACATCGATCAATACACTTAGTGCTTTGTTTTCATATACTCATTCATTTGTACTTCAGTGAATATATATTTACTCTGTGAGAGAGTTTTTCATTACAAACTCAATATTTGTTATTGAGATAACTTAAGGTAGTGGAACCTTGAGTTGGGGATTTGATTGCAACGTGTAAGGGGGAGCGAGTGTCCAAGTGTAGGAACTTGATGTGTACTGAGGTGCCAAGAGAACCCACTGAATCTTGGGGAATATAGTGAAAACTCTCAGAGACGCTCTGAGGACTGGACGTAGGTTAAAGTGGTTGTGGCCGAACCAGTATAACTTCTGGTGTACACTACGGTGATATTTCTCCTTCTTAACTGTTTTAATATTCCATAGATTTCCTTATACGCAACGAAAGTTTTGGAATCACCCAATTCACCCCCCTCTTGGGTGAAACGCTTGAACTAACACAATGCACCTTAATCCTTAATTGAATTGAACACCAATTTGGAGACTTGATAAAGCACTTCTAGGTATACTAGTGTTATTGGTTGGCATAATTTACTTTAGGAAGCAAATATAAAAGGGAATCTAATTAAGTACTATTAAAATACAAGGGGATAATAATCCTAAGCTCCTCATGTCTTAAAGTCAAGTCTTGAGTTTAAAATCCTCAAATAAATTTTCTTTTAAATTAATTCTTAAATATAAAATTTGCTTCAAAATATTCTCACTCAACTTGCTGGTTAACCGTCTTGCTTAATCGTAAACGTATGGGTTGTAAACTTCACCGTCATCAAGGCTATATTTAGTGTTTAAAACACATTTTATAATCGAATAAGATATCGAGGATAATTTAAAACTTTTTACAAAACTCGTATAATATAATCTCCTTTCATTTTTAAATAAAAACATTTGGCCTGTTCGGTTTGTCACATACACAATATCAGAGTGCTAGCAAATTAAGAGACATTCACCCGGGATATATCCATTAATCAAAGGGTTTTTACAGGGCATCTTTTCCCCTCTCAGTTCTTATACCGAGGATTACACAACAACTACAATTCTATGGTCAACATGTTTATACAATTATCCAAAATGATAACCAAAAACCAAAAGCTAAGACTACCGCTGGCAATCCTAATCGCCCTTATTCACTTGCTTGTCCCTTGACCCGCTTGCCCTGGCTAAAATGGTTAGTTGGAAAAAGTGAGATTCAAAAGAATCCCAGTAGTAACATTTCACGTATATGATGCATAATTAAACAAAGCATGTAGGTATATATCACAATTTAGCAATATCAGCATTCAAATAAGCTACCCACCATGACTTAATCATTCATTCATGGCTGGGCTAACCGCTACATCCCAATCAGTAACATTGAAGGCCAGGCTAACAGCAACAAACCTAATCAGCAACATTCAAGGCCGGGCTATCTGCCACATACCCAATCAACAACATTTAAGGCGAGGCAAACTGCCACAAACCCAATAGCAGCAATAGCATTCAAGGTCAGGCTACCCGCCACAACCCAATCAATCATTCAATGATAAATACAAACAAGCAATGCATTAAACATGATAGGAGAAAGTGTCACTACCTTGCTCTTTCCGTTTTTGTTCAGGCGTAGGCCTTCTACGTTCCAGGCAAATATCAAATCCTATAATTATAATTAAGGATGATAAATTATCAATTTTCCCAATACTCAAATGACTTCAAAATACTTAGATTTGGTTATCATTAAAGTTCCTTAAGTAGCTATGAAATCCTCTAACAATAGCCTAAAAGGATTGGGAAGTACTAGGTTAGAAACCATTTTTCAAAATTACAAAGTGCTGAAAACAGGGGTTGGTTGCAGCCAAGAAATCTCGAGCTGCATCTAAAAACAACCCAGAGGGTTTTTGGCTATAGCCAATAATTTTTTGGCTGCGGCTAGAAAGTGATCCGAAGGTTCTTGGCTGTAGCCAAGAATCTTCTGGCTGTGGCAAGGAAAAATTCTATTTCTTGGATAAACTTCCAAAAATCATAACTAATTCTAAAAAAATTGAAATGTGGTGATCCCATAGTCTATGGAAACCTATTTAAGTACTCTATATAGGAAAAATATAAATCATTGCTGTCTATACCCACAAAAATACATAATTCAACAATTCTCCTTGCTGTTCCAGAATTGATCCCAGTTTGGACACCAAACTTTGGAAATTCATAACTCCCAGCACACACATCAAAATGACATCAATTATTATCCATATTGAATCTTGGCATGTGAACTATTAGACTAGAAAATTTTAGAATTTTTAGACATCATTTACCCATTCAAAACATCCATACAAACTGACCGCCTACACAGAGTTTTTCACCAACAACATTTTTCAGTTCTCAACAAATGTTTCCAAATGTTCCAAAATTCACATCCAACGCTACTCCCACACAATTTTCCAGAAGGAATCCAATGGAAATATCAAAATAACCAAATTCTTATTCCATTATTATGCTCTGTTTTAGGCAACTCTCGACACAAAATCCCAAAATTGCCAAACTTGACATTTAATCCTCAAATCAATTCTATTTATCCAAAACACACAACAAAATACCATTTCCAAGATTACAACATAACAAACTCTCTAAGACCCTAATCCAATGGAAATAGGGCAAAAATTCCAGAAATTATAGGCTCAACCAATGGCCACAAAACATATGTAGAAATGTTTCTCTTACTCACCTTAACAATTTTCTCAAACTTGTTCCTTGTTCTCCAACCTCTAGATTTTCTTGAGTGCTCAAAACACCACCAATGGAAAATCTAAAACCATAGAAATAAAGCCCTCAACCCAAGGAACAAGATTAAAGAAGAGAGTTTTGGCATAGGAAGTCATTTGGAGGGTCAAAATGCTTACCTTAAACCAAGCTTTCTTCCTCTCTCTAGCACAATAATGGTTGCAAAAAATTTTGAAGAAAGAAGAGAGAGAAATAAATGATGAAAGTGTGAAGAAGATGAAGAAATGATGGCTCCCCTAAGCCCATACCATTTCAGCAAAAGTAAGGGGGAAGAGAGAGGGAAAAATGATAAATAATGTGTATTTGACTTTTCTCACCACTCTATCTGTAATACCCCAAATTTTGATTAAGGGCTAATGACAATTATTGAGAATATGGTTGTGAATTAAAGTTGATTTGAGACCTGAATTAATTATTGGAAAGACTCAACACCATGTATTTTTGCATAATTATATGACAAAGTAATTTTGGGAGCTAAAATACGGATAAATGGCTCATAGAAGAAGCAAAAGAATTTAATTATGTGTTATGTGGAAATTTAAGTTAATATGCCATAATTAGTGGAAAAATTGAAAGAATAGAAAATTATCGGCTAATTAGTCAGTGATTAATGGAGAAATTAATTACTAATTAAGATAAATGAGAAGGGTTAACTAAATGGTTAATGGAATAGTTAGAGTAACTAATTAGTTACTTACTTTATGAGAGCCAATGAAACAGGACAAGTGGCAAGTTAAGAGGATAAGAGAGTTGGTATGAAGTGAGAGTTGTTAAGAAAAGTCAAAACCCATCATCATTTATTATTTTTCTTCTCTCTTCCTCCCTCGAATTCAGCTAAAATGGTATGGCATGAGCAGTACCCTTGTTTCATCTCCTTCTTCACTCTCTCATCTCTCTCATTCTCTCTCCCATTTTCGTTGCCATTGAGGACCAAAGAAAGAAGAAGAGCTCTTGCAAAAGGTAAGCATTTTGACCATCCAAATGACCTCTAATGCAAAAACTTTCTTCTTCAATCTTATTCCTTGTGTCGAGAGCTTCGATTCTATGGTTTTAGATTTTCCATTTGGCAGTGTTTTGAGCGCTCAAGGAAATCTAAACATTGGTGAAGCAAGGAACTCCTTTGAGAAAATTGTAGAGGTGAGTGAGATAAACACTTTGATATAAGTTTTGTGGTCATTTCGTTAAGTTTTGGAATTCTTGAATATTGCCCTATTTTTGAAAATAAGGGTATTGGTGTGTTTGAGTTGTTGTGGTCATGGATATGATGCTTTGAGATGTATTTTGGATAGATAGAATTGAATTGAAGTTTAAATGTCAAGTTTGGCAATTTTGGATTTTGTTTTAAATATATGCCAAAAACAGAACATATATATGGAGTAGGAATTTGGTTGTTTTGATGTTTCCATTGGTTTCCTTGTGGAAAATTGTGTGGGAGTAGTGTTGGATGTGAATTTTGAACTATTGGAAACTTAGGTTTAAAAGTTGCAAGTTTTGGTTAGTGAGAACCCTGTGCAGGCAGTCAGTTTTGTTAGTGCAAGTGTTTCACCCAAGAGGGGGGATGAATTGGGTGATACCAGAAATTTCGTTGTGTATAAGAAAATTGATAGAAAATTTAAAGCAGTTGAAAGCAAGGAGAAATATCACCAAAGTGTACACCGGGAGTTAAAATGGTTCGGCCACAACCACTTTGACCTACGTCCAATCCTTAGAGCGTCTCTGAGAGTTTCACTATATTCTCCAAGATTCAGTGGGTTCTTGGCACCTCAGTACACAACAAGTTCCTTTACCTGGACACTCACTCCCCCTTACACCTTGCAATCAAATCCCCAACTCAAGGTTCCACAACCTTAAATTGTCTCCATAACAAATATTGAGTTTGTCATGAAAAACTCCTCACAGAGTAAATATATAATCACTGAAGCACAATGAATGAGTATAAGAAAACAAAGCACTAAGAGTGTGTTGATCGATGTATATTCGTGTGTTCTCAGTTCTTGTGTCATGTTTTTTTTCTTTGAATGCTCCATATATATAGATGATTTGTAGTGTCCGTTGGAAGTAATTCAAACATGTCCGTTAGAGACACGCAACAACGGTTGACTATTCTTCGAATTTGAAAAATATCTGTTTGCGGTAGGTAGTGGTAGGTGAGATCTCGAACTTTCATTTGACTTTTCTCTTCTTGCATGATCTCTTCATTGTTTCTCTGCAAATGTGGTTAGGATACTAGTGCAATGAAGAGTTAATCATATAGAAAACAATTTAATAAACATTCGAACCACAAGATAATTTCTGGACTGCCTTACTCGAGTGGCTACTCAAGTGATCATGTTGGTTACTCGAGTGATCCCTCAAGTAAACATATCAAAAATATGGCAGTGACTAATTCAACATTTTTCATAAGATATTACTCGGGTAAGACATGGAGTGAGATATATTACAAACGTTCGAAATACCTGATTACTCGAGTAGTTACTCGAGTGGCCATGTCTTTACTTCACAAGTTACTTGGGTGCTGACTCTGGTAATCTGATTACTCAAGTGGTGACTCGAGTGGCCTTCCCTTTTCTTCACATGTTACTCGAGTGAGCCCTCGAGTAAATTTCAAATGACTCGGCAGATTACTCGATTACTCCCTCGAGTAATTGCATCAAATTTCTGGCCGAGAGTTTTCTTCCTGATTACTCGAGTGACCCTTTGAGTAATGCTTCAAATAACTCTGCAGATTACTCCAGTGGTCCCTCGAGTAATGCCTTTTTCTCACCTAGTTACTCGAGTGGCTACTCGAGTAAAGTGTTGCATTTCTTGGCCGAGAGCTACTGGAAGATTTTTGACCTGGTTACTTGAGTGACTACTTGAGTGGTGCCTGTGAAAATAATGTTACTTGAGTGGCTACTCGAGTAATGGTCTATATAACTTTGTAGATTACTCGAGTGGTCCCTCGAGTAACTACTTCCAAATTTTGATAGTGCTTCTCTAGATGAAATTCTTCATGATTACTCGAGTGCTTACTCGAGTAACAGCTTCCCTTACTCGAGTGGCTACTCGAGTAAGCCTTCACAAAATTTATTTATTACTCCAGTGCTTACTTCAAGTAATGCTTTTCCACTTTATTCAAATTCATTTGTTTGTCATCAAATCCTTTTATATCATTGATCCAATCTTTGTTATCATCAAAACATATGGGATCTAACATTCTCCCCCTTTTTGATGATGACAAAACTTGGTGATTTTGAACAAAGTTTTTGAAATTGAGTTTTCAAACATATGCTTCTCAAATACTTTTCATATGAAATCTTTTGTTCAATTTAAATTTGAAAACTCCTTTTGAAATAGCTTATTAAAGATTTATTTGGGCAAAATATCGGACCTCTATCAGGCTGAATGTAAAACAGAGTAGAACAGAGTGTTCATCCCGTGCTCTCCCGTGCTCGAGTGTGTTCATCCCGTGCTCGAGTGCAACACCTCTGGTACTTGAGTATTGATCTCTCACTCGAGTAAAACTCCCCTAGAAGTGTCATAACTCACATATAAGTCATCTTAGCTTCGTATTAACCTATTCCAACCATCATTTGATCATAGAAGCCTCTGGTATCATCATAGAAACCTCCAGTATCACTTCTAACAGCTTGAACCTTGATATTCTCATAAGATCTTACAAGTTCTTCTTTCTTCCATATCTTTCTTCTTGATTTTCCTCTTGATAATAATTCTCCATAACCCAAGTAATCATCTCCTTGACTATCTTCAATTTCTTTCTTCTTCTTCCTCTTGTTTATTTTCATTAATTCAATCTTCTTCATTCTTTGCTTGACTAATCTATAAAATATGTAACATTAAATATAGTAGTTAGTCAAAGAAATACATTATATAAACTTTTTGCTCTTATCATTTCTCATCTATATTTAACATCATAAAAACTAATCATATCTAACAAATGTTAGAAGATTCAATCTCAGAAATGAATGCAGAAAAACTAACCTCATTGAAAATTCTATTTCTAGTTTTGACTCCTTCATTCACATCTCCTATGACTTGATCTAGGGGATGACTCCTATTGTATTTCCAGGCTTTAGGTTATCCTAGTGACTGATCTTCTTCCTTGGTTTGATCAACTTCTGGAACAAGAGATTTAAAAATAGATTGACCATTTTCTTGATTTAAAACAACTTCTTGCTCATGATCAATGGTTTTGTCAGAGGATTCAAATTCATCAAATACAACGTGAATTGATTCTTCAACAACACATGTTCGTTTATTGAAAATTCTGTATGCATTACTTCGGTTAGAATATCCTAGGAAAATTCCTTCATCTGCTCTAGAGTCAAATTTTCCTAAGTTATCTTTACCATTATTATGAATGAAACACTTACAACCGAAGATGTGTAAATGAGCAAGATTCAGCTTCCTTCCTTTGTATAGCTCGTATGGTATCTTTCCAAGTTTTGTTCTAATATAGGCTCTATTTGAAATATAGCATGTTGTGCTCATTGCATCGGCCCAGAAAACTTGAGACATGTTCTTTTCATTTAGCATTGCTCTAGCCATTTCAGTGAGCACTCTATTCTTACATTCCATGACTCCGTTTTGTTGTGGTGTCCTTGGAACAGAGAAATTGTGATCAATGCCATTAGTATCACAATATTCTTCAAAGGCTTGGTTTTCAAATTCTCCACCGTGATCTGTCCTGATACCTGCAATGGACATACCTTTCTCATTTTGCACTTTCTTGGCAAAAACAATGAAGTCTGCAAAGGTTTCATCCTTTGATGATAGAAAAATAGTCCATCTAAATCTAGAGAAATCATCAACAATGACCAATGAATATAAGTTGCCACCAAGGCTTTTAACTCTCGCTGGACCAACTAAATCCATATGTATCAATTGAAGTGGTTGATTTGTTGTAATCTCATATTTTGATTTGAAAGATGATTTAGTTTGTTTACCCTTTTGACATGCATCATAAATCAAATCGTTTTTAAAACTTACTTTAGGTAATCCAATAACTAAATCCTTTTTGAGTAGTTTGCCTAGTAAGTGCATGTTGACATGAGATAGTCTCTTTTGCCATAACCAACTTTCATCGGCATTACTCATAAAACAATTTTCAGAATTATTTCTATTTATATCAAGTGTATAGTAGTTACCTTCCCTTTTTGCTCTAAGCTTTGCCTTGATATTTTTCTTATCAAGTTGTAAGTCTTTCTTGTTGACATCAGTCATTCCTCTGAATCAAATATTATCCAGTTGTCTTTATCTGCACTTTGACTTACGCTCAGCAAATTATGACACAAGCCTTCAACGTAATATATATCTTTGACTTGTATTCCTTTATTGTTTTTTATTTCACCAATTCCTGCTATTTTTCCGCATTGATTTCCTTCAAATTTTACCTTTCCACCTTCCTTAGGTTGCAATGTGGTAAAACTTTCAAAATCACCGGTCATATGTCTAGAGCATCCACTGTCTATGTACCACTTATTGTTTTTGGATGCTTTAAGACATATCTACAATCAAATATGATTAAGTATTAAGTACCCATATCTTTTTGGGTCCTTTTAGGTTAGTTAAAAAAATTTTCGGAATGAACCTTTAGGTACCCATTTATAGGTTCCTATATTTCCTTTCTTCCTATGAATGCATGATGAAGTATAATGACCTTTTCTATTACAATAATTATAATGTGCAAAAGGATTTGATATATGCACAGAATGCTGAAAATAATTCAAGTATGATTTACCTTCAGCTTTCTTTCTTCCTTTCCTTTTGTCTGATTTTGGATCATATCCAATTCCAGATCGATCATTCACAAATCGTTGAGCTTTTAAAATTACATTTAGCATTTCACTTCCTTTAGTGAATTTTTCAAGAGATTTAGTAAGATCAGTGTTTTTCTTTTTCAAAGAAGTACAGTTTTCACAATCCTTTTCAAAATTCTCTTTAAGTTCTATTTCAAGAGCTTTGTTTTTCTTTTTGAAAACAACTAGTTCTTTAACTACTTTGATAAATTTAGAATGTAAAGCATTATATTCAGAAAATAATTCATCATAGGTAGGATCAGAATCAGTTACCTCTTCTTCTGTTTCCTCTTGAGCAACTAAATAGATATTAGCTACTTCCTCTTCATCGCTTTCTTTGTCAGAAGAACTATCTCCCCATATGACAGATACAAATGCTTTCTTCTTGTTGTAGAATTTGCCTTTTCTCTTTTCTTTATTCTTCTGAATCAGTTCCTGACATTCTGATTTGAAATGTCCTGGCTTTTCACATTCATAGCAGATGATGTGTTCTTTATTGCTTGTTCCTCTTTTCTACAGTTTTTGAATCCTTGGCCTTTCTTGTAAAACTTTCTGAATCGTTTTATGTTTAGGCCCATTTCGTCATCATCAAGCTCTTCATCTTCATCTTGTTCTTCTTCTTTGTTTTCATTACTAGACCTCTTTTCTTCTTATCACCAATATCATATAGTTCTCGTTTGAACTTTAACTTCCTTTCATATTCAGAAAGACTTCTGAATAGAGAAGCAACCGATCGCATTGATTCACCTTTTGCTTCCTTAATTGCAGTGACTTTTGCCTCCTAGTCTTTATAAAGAATATTTAAAATCTTTCGTACTTGGGTATGTTGATTATAGACTTTTACAAATACTGCAAGTTGATTAACAAGGTGAGTATATCTAAGTTCAAATTAAGCTATCGACTCACATGATTTCATTCGAAGTAAATCAAACTCAGTAACCAAAGTATTGATCCAGTTTTCTTTTATTCTCGAAGTTCCTTCGTGAGCTATTTCTAAGGCTTCCCACATTTCTTTAGCTGTTGGGAGTGTGCAGATTCTGAAGTACTCATTTTGACTTAAGGCACTTTGAATCATTATAATTGCTTTACTGTTGAGTGTAATGAGTTTCTTGTCATTCTCATAATATTCTGCTAGTGTCTTGGAAACTCTCTGTGAATCTACAATCTTTTCAGGTTTGTAGTTTCCACTCTCGATCACATCCCATAGCCCATATTCAGTAGCCATTACAAAGACTCTAAACTTTGCTTTCCAGAATGAGAAGTGTTCGATATTGAAACTCAGAGGTCTTGTGATAGAAGCTCCGTCAGGAAGAATGCCTTCCCCATGCTTGTCATTGGATCCTTCTTAGGCTGTTAAACCTTAACAAGAAGACCTACTCTCTGATACCAAATGTTAGTACAAGTGTTTCACCCAAGAGGGGGTGAATTGGGTGATACCAAAAATTTCATTGCGTATAAGAAAATTGACAGAATATTTAAAGTAGTTGAAAGCAAGGAGAAATATCACCAAAGTGTACACCAGGAGTTATACTGGTTCGGCCACAACCACTTTGACCTACGTCCAGTCCTCAGAGCGTCTCTGAGAGTTTTAATATATTCTCCAAGATTCAGTGGGTTCTTGGCACCTCAGTACACAGCAAGTTCCTTCACCTAGACACTTGCTCCCCCTTACACGTTGCAATCAAATCCCCAACTCAAGGTTCCACAACCTTAAATTGTCTCAATAACAAATATTGAGTTTGTGATGAAAAACTCTCTCACAGAGTAAATATATAATCACTGAAGTACAATGAATGAATATAAGAAAACAAAGCACTAAGAGTGTGTTGGTCGATGTATGTTCGTGTGTTCTCAGTTCTTGTGTCCTGTTTTCTTTTTTTTTTGAATGCTCCATATATATAGATGATTTGTAGTGTTCGTTAGAAACAATTCAAACATGTTTGTTAGAGACACGCAACAACGGTTGACTATTCTTCGAATTTGAAAACTATCTGTTTGAGGTAGGTAGCGGTAGGTGAGATCTTGAACTTTCATTTGACTTTTCTCTTCTTACATGATCTCTTCATTGTTTCTCTGCAAATATACTTAGGATACTAGTGCAATGAAGAGTTAATCATATAAAAAATAATTTAATAAACATTCGATCCAAAAGATAATTTCTGGACTCTCTTACTCGAGTGGCTACTCGAGTGATCATGTTGGTTACTCGAGTAGTCCCTCGAGTAAACATATCAAAAATATGGCAGTGACTAATTCAACATTTTTTATAAGATATTACTCAGGAAAGACATGGAGTGAGATATATTACAAACCTTCAAAATACCTGATTACTCGAATGGTTACTCGAGTGGCCATGTCTTTACTTCACAAGTTACTTGGGTGCTGACTCTGGTAATCTGATTACTCAAGTGGTGACTCGAGTGGCCTTCCCTTTTCTTCACATGTTACAGCAAGGGGAATTGTTGAATTCTGTATTCTTGTGGCTATAGAAGTCAATGATTCATATTTTTCCTGTAAATAGGACTAAAAAATATTTAATTAGGACTTGGGAGAATCTCATTTCAATTTTTTTAGAATTAGTTATGATTTTTGGAAGCTAAAACACAAAAGTCTAATTTTTCCAATTTTTGCCTAAACTTTTGGCCAGCACTGTTCTAAGGGGTAGGAGATGGATTTTCATGAAATAGATGGTTCCATTGGATTCAGTTGGCAAAAATAGGTGGGTTATAGTTGGTTACTTTTTCGGAAAAGGCCGAAAAAACATAATTATGAAAATGCCCTTAAAATCCTTAAACCAGGTCTGACAAGGGTATTTTCATAATTTGATATTGAATTTGGTGATTTTGAGCTCGGAAATGGATTCTTTGGGCGAAAATACGTTTGGATAACCCTAGTCAAAATTTTGAGAAAACGTGCACCAGGCCGAGTATGTTGAGGTGGGGCCAGGTTCCCAGGGGCATTTTGGTAAATTTTTATCATTGACTAATATAACCACAAGAAACAATATAGAAGAGTTTAAAATGATACTTGGATAGGTTATGACCTATTTCTTGTACATTTAATATTTTAGGACCAAGTCGGAAGCCGGAAGCGGTAAGTTTTACGAGACACTAAAAAGGTGATCTTTGAGATAGTACTTCCTAACCCTTTAGGTAGTTGTTTGGCCTTCTAGTAGCCACCTAAGGACTTTAATGATAACCAAATCTAAATATTTTTGAAGTCATTTGAGTATTGAGATAAGTGATAACTTATCTTCTTTAATTATGACTTAGGATTTGATATTTGCCCAGAGCGTAGAAGACCTGTGCCTGCTCAAGAACGGAAAGACCAAGGTAGTGATACTTTATCCTATATCATGTTTAATGTATTGCTTGTTTGTATTTATCATTGAATGAGTGAGGGGACGTGGCGGTTAGCCCAGCCTTGAATGAATAGGGGACGTGGCGGTTAGACCGGCCTTGAATATTGAGATTGCTATATTGTGATATATGCTTACTTGCTTTGTTTAATTATGCATCATATACATAAACTATTGCTATTGGGATTCTTTTGAATCTCACTCTTTCCAACTAACCATTTTAGCCAGGGCAATCGGGTCAAGGGATAAGCAAGTGAATAAGGGTGACTAGGATTGCCAGCGGTAGTCTTAGCTTTTGGTTTTTGGTTATCATTTTGGACAATTGTATAAACATGTTGACCATAGAATTGTAGTTGTTGTGTAATCCCCGGTATGAGAAACTGAGATGGGCAAAGATGCCCTATAAAACCCTTTGGTTATCGAATATATCCTGGGTGAATGTCGGGAAATTGGTTAGTACTCTGATATTTTGTATGTGACAGACCAAACAGGCCAAATGTTTTTATTTAAAAATGAATGGAGATCTTATTATATGAGTTTTGCAAAAAGTTTTAAATTATATATCCTTGATCTTTTATTCAATTATAAAATATGTTTAAAAACTAATTACGGCCTATTTAAGTTCAACAATTTCTAATCTCTAGTGGACCTCTCAGTAGGATTCGAACCCAGATGAAGTTCTGACCATCTTTCAGAGAAAAAAGAATGAATGGATCTTGTAGGATTCCCAAGAGATTCTTCGATTTCTTTCGGAAGCGGATGATTATTCATCTGCTTCTCATATTCCGTGAATAGCCGGGACATTGAGGAATCTCCAAAAAGTTACACTATTTCAACTTGCCACTTGTCCAACTCTTATTGGTTCTCATAAAGTAAGTAACTAATTAGTTACTCTAACCACTCCATTAGCCATTTAGTTACCCTTCTCATTTCTCTTAGTTAGTAATTAATTTCTTCATTAATCACTGACTAATTAGCTGACAATTTTCCATTCTTTCAATTTCCCCCTGATTATGGCACATTAACTTAAATTGCCACATAACACATATTTTAATTCTTTTCTTCTTCTCCATGCGCCATTCCCTATAATTTTAGCCTAAAAATTCCTTTGTCTCATAATTATGCTAAAATACAGGGTGTTAGACATTTTCAATAACTAATTTGTGTCTCAAATCAACTTTAATTCACAAAAATATTTTCAATAATTATCATTAGCCCTTAATCAAAATTTGTGGCATTACACGGGTCATCAAAAGTAGTATATTAATATGGTTCATATGAGGACTATGACAAAAATGAGTTAATTATCACAATTATGTTCTTAATTAGGTTGAGTGTGAATATTTTGAAAGAAATTTTAAATTTAAGAATTAATTTAAAATAAAATTTATTTGAGAATTTTTAAACTTAGGATTTTATGCTCCTAGGATTATTATCCCTTTATATTTCAATAGTACTTAATTAGATTCCCTTTTATATTTGCTTCCTAAAGTAACTTAGGCTAACCAAGGACACTGTTATACTTATAAGTACTTTTTCAAGTCTGCAAATAGATATTCAATTCAATTAATACATTAATATTTTAATAAAATTAATCAAACCCAATTTCAAAACCACATCCTTTCTTGACTATTTGAGTCTTAAAAGTGTATTTTTACCTTATTAACAAAATCATCCATTCATCTCGTAAATTTCAAATTCTCACATGATTAAACTCAAGTTATATGTTCAATTTAGCCCTCTCAAACATCAATCAAGTAAAATGATCAATTTTATTGGTAACCAATCAACAAAAAGCATCAGGCATAGAGTAAAATCAACATAAAAATGACTTTAATCACAAATATATAAAGGGAAATAAGCACCCAATCTATATAAGGGTTCAAAGAATCCTAGAGCAAATTATTTAGCTACTCATAATCATGATCAAATCCATCACAAAACAAATAAATCCATATTTAGAGGACAAAATATAAATAATGAAATGCAAACAAGCCACTGATAATAAAATAAAACCAAAGAACAGAATTAGTAATCGCGTCCTCTGATCCTCAGCTCTGCACCTTTCTTCTCTGCTCCTCTAGTCGGACTCGTTCTCACGGTCGGAGGAGGAGGAGGAGGAGGAGAAGAGGATCTCCTATGGACTGCACTTCTGGTTCTCTCCGTGAAGATGAAGGCTGTGATTTCTCTCGCTGTCTTTTCTTCTAAAAAGATGAAATCAAATAATATAAGGCCTTAAAGTGCACCCGCATGTCTCTTTTTAGATAGTTCACGTGGAGAAAGGGCATCTCAAAGAGACTCTTAGTACCCATTCCCCGAAGAAAGAAATATTCTATTTATGTGCTAGTGATTGAACTGGAGATAAAGTTTCTTCCTCTCCTTTACTTACAATCAAGCTCTATTAACATAGGCCCTATAGCTTAGCTCGAGTAGCTACGTTCCTTTAGCTCTATTTCAGTTACAATTGTTAACACACACGAAGGCTAGTGCAAGTTGAGACTAGGGATGGACTCTAACTGCCTCGCTATCCGAAGGGAAAAAGAACTCCATAGATTACAAAAACAGAAGGAATATTGGCCTGTTGATCTTGACCATCGTACACAGGTTCCACAACATTTTTAATTCATTTCAGTTGCAGAAGTATGGTAAGCTTAAGTTTGTGCAATTGCAAGCTCGTTTTAGTAGGTAGCAGTCCCCTAGGTCAGCCTTTGAGTTTGACTTTTTCCATCTTAGAACCACACATGTTCTAAATTGATATCTTATCAAAATCTCACTTAAATCTCTTTAATTTAGTATTAATTAATTTCCAAATATATTAAAACACATATCAACTTAATTTAAAAATAGGGAGTCATCAACTGCTATTAAAAAGATTGAGGAAAGCAAAAATCTCACGCAAGATTATGCAAAAAGCATCAATACTCGTGAGGAAGTATATGTAGGGAAGATATATGTGTGTGTGTGTGTGTCTAATGCAGATATAATATCATTCTCCCATTCCTACCTTTCAGTGATTTCAGTCATAGTTTCCTCTTCCCCTTCTTGTTGTGAATGGAGGAAAAGTGAAGGGAAGAAAAGTCATTTTAAGTTGGATTTTAAAAAATTAAACGTTGCTCTATGATCCTTTCTTATCATTAGATGCAAGAATTATTATTAGTGAATATATATTTCTTATAGATTTCGAGAAGGACTGACTGAGTAGGAATATTAATGAATAATTAATAAAAATTATAAGTACTTTTTCACTAGAAAAAAATAAGTATATGAATTTATAAACTCTTTTTGGTGATTTATATTTAAAAAGTTGGGGAAAATTTTCGAACCCCTTTTTGCACTGCGTTTGAATCAGAAAGTAAATATAATCATGCTAGTGCCTTGACCCGTGTGGGAGTTTCCTACTTCTGCTTGCTGACAAACCTAGTTCAAATAATGATTTTATGTTTCTGATCAGATCATTTTTTTAATATATAATTGAATATAAAGTTACATATTGTTTATTTTTATTCAAATAATATATTGTTTATGATATTAACATTATTAATTAATCATATTCGTAAAAAAAATTACTACGATCATATGCATTAACTATAAAAAATAAATAATTTTTGAAATTATTTTAATTATAGGTTAAATGGTTGATTGTGGTTAAACATATCATTATTGCAATTTATTAACTTTATACCTTAGGTATTCTGATTCTCTACCCATCCAGAAAAAGATTAAAAATGGAAATACTGAAATAGACATATGAGAGTAGGGTTGGCTCATATAATAAATTTACTATTACAAAAAATGTAATAAGTAGCGCATGTTTTCTAACACTTTCTTCCGGAAGAGCTGCAATTTCTATTTTTTATTTTTAAAAAAAATATTTATTATCTATACAGCTTTGTGGGGACTCTATGTAGCATTTTCTCAAGAAGGTGCTTCATAAAATATATATAATTTTTTTTTCAAAAAAAAAAAAGTGAGCTTCTGTAGCCCTTTCCTAGGAAAGCGCTACAACTTCTTCTCATCTTCTAAACTCCAATAATTTTTTATTTGCTCCATAAAAAATCCTTCCTTCCACTTTGTCAGTTCCCCACTCTTCTCTCTTGCATCACCCACAAAACTAGATCTACATCCCCTCCACTCCTCTTCTTTGTCTCTGGTAGAGCTGGGAATCAGGGCAAAATATAAGAAGACAAGAAGCTAAATACTCTAACATCTAAACAACATGAGTATGACGACTATCATTTTCACCTTCTTCGCCACTATCATCAATTTCAAAGACATTTGATTGTGTTTCACTTTGAGCAGTAGGTTCAAGTAGTCAAATAATCACAACCTCCATCAAAAATCATACTCTATCAGGCAGAATAGTATATAATATGATTTTAGTCTAAATAGGCAGGACAATATACTCAAAAATCACAATATGATTCAATTAGACAAAACAATATACTCAAAAATCATACTCTCTACAATATAAGGACAGGGTGACATATAGATTCAATAAGGTAATTCAAAAATGTAACATGATTCTTTTCCAAGTATAAAAAATAAAAAATAAACGGGCCTAAAGGGCCGGCCCGACGGGCTCGGCCCGTTTTCCCGGCTCTAGTCTCTGGCACCCAAGCTCCCTCTTTTGCCATTTATCTTCATCTTTGGCACCCAAGCCCTCTCTTTTCCCATTTCTCTTCTTTGAATCTTGTGTACACGTTTTAGGTAATTAAGTTTGTATAAAGTTTCGTGCTTTTTTGGTAAAATGGGTGTATTTTTTTTTTTAAAAAAATGGTGTCTAACAATATTGGGAATTGTTTGTTCATTGACAGGAGATCTGTGAAATCTAAAGTTTTTTGTGTTTTTGTCTTCGCTATGCTTTGTGCAAGTATGTGTGCCTTTGGTCGGCAGACCTAGCTTGGGTGTTTTCATCTTTGAATATTATTACCACTATGGTTCTCTTCTCTTCTCTAATATGCATTTCTTTGTGGCCATTGATTGGAAGGTAGATTGTAGTGTCAAAAATGGAGAGGGGAAGCCGATGGTAATAGTCGTTGGTGGAGGCCAAGAGGAGGCAATAACTACTATATTTTTTTGAAAAAATGCCAGCTATTACACGGTATTAATTATTTTTTGTCTTGAATTTAGAATTGAAATTATATTGATTTCAATCACATGTATATGTAAATATTTGCATGCGTAAATATTTTAGAGCCGGAATTAGATTGATTTCAATCACAAAAGTTGTATTTTCTTGTATCACAGCTATTGTGTTTTAAAGATAGGATTAGATTGACACAAGTTTATTAATTAGTTATTTGTTTGTATCATTATGAAATTATTTGCTTCGATTTGTTTTCTAAATTTTGCTGAGGACAAAGAAATTTATATGCAAATGTGGTTCTAAAATAAAAGTATGATTTTTCACAAAAAAAAAAAAAACTTCTTGTAGCGCTTTCTAAAGACAACGCTGCGCTACAGAAAGTATTGACTTGCTGTAGTGCTTTCTTTTATTTAAAAGAAAATTAAAATGCATTTTGTAGCACTTTATGAACACTATAATTTCTTTTTGTAGCGGTAGCTTATGTAATGTTTTGAAAGTGCTAAAAATTTAATTTTTTGTAGTAGTGATTGGTGTTCACACAACCCGAGGCCGATGTAGAGGAAAAGTTCATAATGAGGGATGCATATTGTCAACACCCGTTTTCATTTCGATATTCACAGAGTAATAGAGACCAAGTTCCACAGGCATACAGAAAAATACATATATACTGATAAAAATATTTGTTTATAGTCCAAAGTTCAGATACAAAAGGCGACAATATTTACAACATAAGTTATCTATAATCACAGACTTTAACTTTGCCTTAAGACACGTGCCAGTCACTTTCCTTTATCTACGTCCTTGCCTTTTGATTTGCTAGCACCTGCTGAGATGTTTGGTTTTAAAAAAGGGGTGAGATTCCGAAGAATCCCAGTAGAAACATTTTATCGTTCATAGAAAATGCGGAAAGTAAATATGATATATGCCATGTATGCACCAATTAATGAATAATATAAACATATTATCTGCATGTATACATGAGCAGGGCTTAGCCCCACTAATCTGCACCAATTGGGTTTTTACCAACTCCAGTGTAAGTGCCTCTGACACTTTTGGCCCATCTCTGGGCAAATCATGTTATTAATAAAGCGCATTTACAAACATTGGTATCCACACAATCATATTACTATGGCATAATGTACAAAGGATAATGTCCCAACCTCAAAGTTCTATCGACCCCTTTTTGTGTGCCTCGTGAAACGTGTCGACTTTCGACTCCCGATTCGATCCTAAAATATTAAATGTACAAGAAATAGTTCATAACCTATCCAAGTATCATTTTAGACACTTCCATAGTGTTTCTTATGGTTATAACCTACCAAAATGCCTCCAGGACCCCAGCCTAGCCCCTCCGTACCCGGCCCGATGGCACGTTTTCCCAAATTTTTGACTAGGGCTATCTGTTGGAAATTGTGCCCTAAGGGCCAATCATTGTACTTTAAACATTATTATTTTAATGAAATTTCTCTATTCTGTTATCATATTATTTGCATGTTAACTGTGATAATTGTATCCTTGGATAATTCATAAAGATTGTCCTAAAATGTCCCTGGTCGGTCATCTATGCGGGAGCAGAGATGAAACAAGACTAGTATGACTTTGATAAGATATGGAGATACGAATCAAAGTCTTAGGCACTTGTAAGAGTACAAGGTGCTGGACCGACCCACTATGAGAAAGCTACATGGATCAAGTCATAAGCTTTTCTCATGTATAACCACGTCACAATGCCCTTAGACCTGAGGTCATCATGGATTCCTACATGAGAGTTGCTAAGCTTTGAACTAGTCAAAAGTCACTTTTGACCGGGTGATGATAAAGGCTACGATCGGGCTTGGTGGTTTTTCATGTAGAGGAATATGAATGATCAAGATGGAATTTGTCCCTCACATTAGTAGAGAGATATTATTGGGCCCCTCGATGAGTGAATCTGAGAAATGTATGGCCATACTATGATGAAAGGAGTTTCTGTCTCTGTTATCAGGCTACTCAGGAATCGAGAAAGTAATGGTCTGGAACAAGATGATGACATTTTCCATGCCTTATCCTTGATCGATATATCGTGTGACAAAAGGGACGTGACATGGTTGTATGACAGGTTGCATCGTGATAACGATCCTCATATGAATTGGGTAGTCGTAATGTCTTGCTAGAGGCCGCTTGCGACTTTTGGGTTAGTGTAGTTATTGGCCCACTGCTAACTTCATATGGGCCTACAGGGTCGCACACAAGAATGGCCCAACACGAGATAATGTTTGATTTAGGGTGGATGAATTATATATATATATATATAATATAAAATTCATTAATAATATTATATAGATATATATTTTTTCGAAATATTATATATATATATATATATATGTATATATATATTATATGATATTATTATATTGTGTTGGTTTTAAATTTAATTTATTAAGATATATTAAATTTAATAACTAACATGATAGGGATATAGTATCTCAGATTTAATTTATGAAGATAAATTAAATCTAATGGCTCTTTATTTAGATTAAATAAATAGGTTAAATTAAAACTGTTGGACAGATTTAATTTAAACTGAATTTATTTAATTAGCTCATCAAGATAATTAATTGTTAATTAATTTCGAAATTAATGATGATTAATTTTGAAATTTGAAAATAACCCTCATAGATTATAAACTTGATAGAGCTGATAGACTCAGGGTACATCAGAATTGAGAGCCGAAAGTTAAACCCTTGGAGACATTAGAGGCGCTAGCACGCAGTCTCGGTTGGAGAGCATTCGTGTGGATACCGGTAGAGGGAGCGGACCTGACGTGTTGGCTCCTAGAGATCGTGAAAACTCTGAATCATAAAAAAGGTATGAATCCTTCCAACTTGGTTTAAACGCCGTTGATAGATCCTCAATTAGGATCGGTGAAATTTTTTTTTTTAAATTCTTCCGCTGTGCCTACCGATCCTAACACTATCTTGCCATATTTCCATCCAAGGAATCCATTTTCAGACTCAAAATTACCAAATTAAATGTCAAATTACAAAATTACCCTTGGCAACCCTACTTTTAGGGTTTTATGGGCGTTTTCGTAATTATGCTTTCTCGGCCTTTTTCGAAAACGTGCCCGACTGTAACCCCACCAATTTTTGCCCACTGAATCCAATGGAATCATTAAATCATTGAAAATCCAACTCTAAGGCCCTCAAACATCCCTGGCCAAAATTATGGTGTTCTCCGGAAAAAATCAGGGTTTTACGATTTTGGCTCCGTAAATGCGCTCCTTTCTACTCCTAACCACTTTATTAACCATCTAATTGAGTTATAACAACTATTTGAACTAAAATTGGGCAGCATAACCCTTAGGCACACACTTTTCCAAAATTTAAAACCAATGGCAATCCGGCGAAATTTCACCGATTAAATTGCCTACAGCAGCCAGAATAGTTAATATACGAAGGTTTGGAAGTTACCTCGAGCTCCCACAAGATTTTTCCCAAAGATGGCTGAAACCCTAACCCTTGGACAACAAAGTTTTGAGCCTCCAAACCTTAAAGAACAAAGAGGAGTAGCTTAGGGTTGGAGTTATATGCGTTAGGAGCTAAATCGTTGGAGAAATCGGCCTATCTCACGAGATTTCTTCCCTTTTTCTCTCTAAACTCTCTCTTATTTCAGGTCTGTTGCAGCATGAAAATGGGCTGAAGAGGAAGATGATGATATATTTATCATATATTTTGCATTATTTTATTCATTTGTTTTATTTTCCAAAATTTCAAAAATGAACTTATGTACATAAATCCTTATGTACATGTAACTATGCTCATTAAGCCCAATAAATATTTCCTTATTTATGAAACATGTGGGAGACACCTAGGGGTCCCTCCCTATGGTCTCAATTGGTTTCACAACTTGTTCCGGTAACGTTTACATGTAAAGTCTCAATTTTGGTCAAAATTGCACTTTTTGCTCAAATTTTCCATAAATGCATATTAAATTGACTAAAATATTATAAATATATTTTTAATATTTATTTCCCTTAATTAATTGAAATTAACTTCAATTAATTGAAAAATAATTTATTTTGTGCTATTTTGGCAAAATTACGATTTTGTCATTACCTTTCTAATTCAATTTCTTCTCTTATTTCTCTTTGGCCAATTTCCATCTATTTTTGGACCAAATATTTTCTCTAATATTCCTTAATTTTTAGACCTTAATATTGGGCTTTTTAAATTACCCAAATTAATTCCATAATTATTTTTGCCCAATTTCCCATGAAATTGAACATTTATGAAATTCATAAATTCCAAATTCATAAATATTCACCATTTTATTGAATTTCTCAAATAATTACAATATATTTGGTGAATATAAAATTTGGGGTGTTACAGTTCTCCCCCACTTGAATAAATTTCGTCCACGAAATTTGCTACACTTAAACATTCATGAATTCCGGGTAACGCTTCTTCCTACTGTCCTCTGTTTCCCACGTAGCCTCTTTGGGTGACAACCCTCTCCAGATGACCTTGACGAATAGGATGCTCTTATTCCTGAACTGCTTCTCCTGCTGATTAATGATTCGGTCATGCATGACTTTGTAAGTCAAATCTTTGCACATTTCCACGTCTTCATACTCTATTACATGTTCTGGATCAGGTTGGTACTTTTTCAGCTGGGAAATATGGAAAACATCATGTAGCCTGCTCAAATTTGGTGGCAAAACGATACGGTATGCTACTGGCTCAATCTTCTCCAGAATCTCAAAAGGACCAATATACCTTGATTGCAGCTTCCTTACTTTTAATGCTCTGCCAATACTCGTAATAGGTGATACTTTCATAAATACATGGTCACCGACTTCAAATTCCAGAGGTTTTTGCCTCTTATCCGAATAACTTTTTTGTCAGATCTGAGCAGCTAACAATCTCTGCTTGATCAGCTTTATCTGCTCTGTTGTTTGATCAATAAGATCTGGCCCTAGCAATTTCCTCAGACAACTCAGTTCAGCATATTGGCGATTGACACTTCCTCCCATAAAGTGCCTTATATGGAGCCATCTAAATGCTCGAATGATAACTGTTATTGCATGCAAACTTTGCCAATAGAAGGAATTTGTCTCAGCTACCTTTATGATCAAGCACACACACCCTTAACATATCCTCAAGAGTTAGAATTGTCCGTTCTGTGTACCCGTCAGTTTGAGGATGATATGCCATGCTGAATCGGAGCTTGTTACCTAAAGCCTCATATACCGCCTTCCAAAACTTGGAAGTGAATCATGGATCTCGATTAGAGATGATGTTCTTCAGAGTACCATGTAATCTCACAATCTCCTGAATATGAATTTCAGCTAGTATATCAGGAGAATAGTGAATAAGTGAGCTGTCTTCATGAATCTATCAACTATCACCCATATATCATCATGGTTTCTAACCTTAGGCAATCCTGTCACGAAATCCATGGTAACACTTTCCCACTTCCACTCAAGTATCTCAAGATTCGTCAAAAGCCTTGATGGTTGTTAATGTTTGACTTTTACTTTCTGACATGTCAAGCAACGAGCAACGAACTCAGTCATCTCCCTTTTCATCCCTAGTCAATAGTATTGAGTCTTTAAGTCATGGTATATCTTTGTGGCTCCTGGATACAGAGTATACTTACTCTTATGTGCCTCCTCTAGGATTTGTCGTTTCAGTTCTGGTTGTGGTGGAATATAAATCCGCTTCTAGTACCTAACAAGCCCGCTGGGAGACAAGTCGTAATCCTGAGTCTCGCCCCTATCAATCATACCTCTGATATAAAACGCTTCATCATCATGTTGCTGGGCTTCTTCAATTGCCGCCCTCAGATTGTTGTATATCTGAATGACCCCACTGCCTAACAGAATTTGACTAGACAGATTTAGGTCACTGAAATCCTCGATCAGTTTCTGCTCATAAATCATCATGGCTGCCACCTGCACTGATTTTTTGCTTAATGCATCAGCGACAACATTAGCCTTACCGGGATGATATTTGATTTCTAAATTGTAGTTTTTCAACAACTCCATCCATCTGTGCTGTCTCATGTTGAGCTCTTTTTGATCATACAAGTACTTCAAGCTCTTGTGGTTGCAGAACAACTCTACAGTCTCACCATAGAGATAGTGTCTCCAGATCTTTAAAGCAAACACAATTGCCGCTAAATCAAGATCGTGGGTGGGATAGTTCAATTCATGAGGTTTTAGCTATCTGGATACATATGCCACCACTCGGCCATGCTGCATCAACACACATCCTAATCCCTGCCCACTGGCATCTATATAAACAACATACATAAACTGTGGATCTGGGATCGTCAGCACTGATGCTGTAGTTAACCTCTGCTTCAACTCCAGGAAGCTCACAATTCTCATCCCACACAAAATGTTGAGCTTTCAACGTCAATTTTGTCAATGGCAAAGCAATTCTGGAGAAATTCTGAATAAATGTTCTGTAATAGCCTGCTAGACCCAGAAAACTGCACACTTCAAATACAGTCTCTGGTCTCTTCCAGCTCAGTACTTCTTCCACCTTGCTAGGATCAATAGAGACCCCTTGCTGTGAGACAATGTAGCCTAGAAATTTTACCTCTGAAAGCCAGAATTCACACCTGCTCAGTTTGGCATAGAGTTTCCTATCTCAAAATAAGTTCAACACTGTTTTTAGATACTGCTCGTGTTCAGCTTTACTCTGTGAATACACTAGTATATCATCAATAAAGACTACAACAAACTGGTCCAGATACGGACAAAAGATTTGATTCATGTAGTCCATGAACACGGCAGGTGCATTGGTCAGCCCGGATGGCATCACAAGAAACTCGTAATACCTATATCTGGTCCTGAAAGCAGTCTTCGATACATCTTCTGCTTTGACTCTCAACTGATGGTATCCCGATCACAAATCAATCTTTGAGAATACATAGGAACCAAACAACTGATCGAGCAAATCATCAATTCTAGGGAGTGGATACTTATTCTTGACGATCACCTTGTTCAGCTCTCGATAATCGATACAGAGACGCAGGCTTCTGTCTTGCTTCTTGACGAAGAGCACTGGAGCACCCTAAGGCGATATGTTGGGTCGTATGAACCCTTTCTCAAATAGTTCCTCGATCTGCATCTTCAGCTCTGCCATTTCGCTTAGAGATATACGGTATGGGGTTTTAGAAATTGGATCTGCTCCAGGCTTCAAATCAATCGAGAACTCCACTTCCCTATCTGGAGGTAGTCCTCCGTCATCCTCCAAAAAAACATCAGGGAATTCATTTGCCACAGGGATACTTTCCAAGGCTATACCAACCTCTGATTGCATAAAGCAGAATACCATGTACCCCTGACATCCCTTCTGCAAATACCTCTCAACCTTAACCACAGATAGAAGGTTAAGAGTGATTTCGATGTCAGCTTGTGGTTGCGGATCCAGATATAAGACTTTCTTCTGTCTACAATCCAATAACACACCATTTGCTGTTAGCCAGTCAATCCCCAAAATTACTTCCAACCCTTGCAGTGGTAAACCAATCAAATTTACAGTTGATTCACGTCCCTCAACCATTACTATGCAATTTAGGCAAACGTCGGCCATCACAACTTGTGTACCCATAGGTGTAGATACAACCAATTCATATGGGGATTTAAGCACTGATAGACCTAACCGTCTCACACAGTTGTATGCAATCAATTAATGGCTTACACCAGAATCATACATAACGTGTACTAAACTGCCGTTCAGAGAAATCGTACCTTGAATCAATTCCAGAGACTTTCTAGCTTCTTCTTGTGTCAGTGCATAGACCCTGCCAAAAGCTCTGGGTCTCATCTCCTCTTGTTGCTGCTTTCGTGAACAATCCTTAGCCATATGCCCTGGCTTGTTGCACACAAAACAAACAGGTGGTTGATTGGAATCGACTTTCAGTGGTGCACCATTACAAGTCCTGCCAAAATGGAATGGTTTACAATAAAACCAACATGTGCGGCTTCCTGAGGATCCTTGGCCTCCACGGCCTCCCGTCTGGTTTGGCCTCTTTGTAGCTCCCCCAGAAGGTCCACCCTTCTCTTTCCACTTCTTGTTGAGCCACTACTTCTAAAAGCACCTCTATTTCCAGTCTGTGTTGACCAGCTCGATAAACGTTTCTCAATATATCAGCACTCTTCTGCCGCTTTACTGAATTCAGTAAAGTGTTGGGAAATCAGTCTCTCCTTGAACTCAGGTCTCAGCCCCTCTATCATCATATATGAATTCCACTCATCATTGTCGTTCAGCTTGGCATATGACGAGTAGTGTGACAGTCGGATGTACCAGGCCAGATAGTCATCAAAACTCTCCCGGTTGTACTATTTGATACTGAGGAACTCTTTCTCTTTCTCTCTCTTGACAATCGAAGGAAAATACTTCATGTTAAATTCCTCTTGGAATAGTTCCCATGTGATTGAAACATTCTTCCCCTTCAGGATAAGATCCATGCCTTTCCACCAGCGATCAACATCCCCTTCCAGCTTGTATATAGCTAGTCGGGCCTTCACTTCATTTGGACATTGTAGCATATCAAAGATTTTATCCAGACGAGCCAGCCAGTCTTCAGCTTGTTGAGGATCAAACTTTCCCTTAAACATGGGCGGCTGCTATTTACTGAATCTTCTTAGCCATGCTTGAATATCCACCTCAGGCTCTGGTGGTAAATTCGCTAGTGGAGGTTTCTCATGTATCTCTTCGTAATTCCCCTACATAAACTCATCCATGCGGTTCTCCAGGTGGTCCTGTCTCTGCTGTACTCCCTGGAGGTCAACTCTTATCTCATTCATGGTTTGTTGTTGTTGTTCCAATAAATCCAGGACTCGCTGCTGGATAGGGTCAGGCCTTGGTTCTCCCTCGTTGGTACCATGTCTACCACGCCCTCCACCTCGACCTCTATCTCGGCCTCTACTGCCTTCTCCTGGTTATACCATCTCTATAATTCTCTCTACATGAAATTAGAGAAGAGTAAATTTTGATACAAGAGTAAGGGCATCTTTGTCATTTCATAAATAGTCAGGGTACAAGTATGTCATACAGAGCATATCATAACTATTTACAGTAGTGCAGAGAAATAGAAATATCATACATCCTACATACTACTGTACATAACATATTGTCTTTTACATATCCAAAATATCATTTCCTTGTACCTTCCCAAAACTACCGACTCTAACTAATCCTTTCTCTATCTGTCGGCTCCGACTAACTGCCCTTAACTCTTATATGTGCCGATCAGCTCCGGTTATCCAAAATATACCTCGTAGGCCCCATATCACAGCTCAGTGTACATGAAATCCTATACCAGCCCTTTGATGTGCTTCTAGAAAACCCAAAAGTTTGCCTTTGGGCCTCGCTCGACAATGAGGTTCTTTGTCGGTTCCAAAATACTATGTCTGGAAAGAAGTTCATCGTGGAAAAAACCTAGCACTCATCGGTCACTGTAAGCCCTAATGATATCTGCAGTCCATACAACATCTCTATACTATCAAGGAATATATCGTACGAACCTCTCGGGGTATCGTGCTCCTACAGTGCCCAATAATACTTAGACATGAGAAGGTATGACAACTCCATATCTGGCTTCAGATTGTACGGCACCTGAACCGGCTCTACCTGAGACTCAGTGTCGCTCAGCTTGTCCTCAGGCTCGTAATCAGAATCATACTCTTCTGGTGCCTCTCCAGTCTCGCCAACATCTGTTAATCCCGGTGAAGCCGGCCTCAGCTCTGGACCGTATACAGGCAATCTCGACATGATCTTTCGTGTCGTGTAGCGCATACGCATACCGTCGTCTCCAAAGTATTCGATCATCGGTCCTCGGTACGAAACACGTTGATTCACCGTCATCTCACTATGACTACTTACCACGATCGTATGCTCACTCTGACCATCCATGATGTCTTGTTGCCATGCAAACAAAACCGTATCAGTATACCATTCTGATAATGCCAAAACCGCTTATTAGCTCTGATACCAAAAATGTCAACACCCATTTCCATTTCGATATTCACAGAGTAATGGAGACCAAGTTCCACAGGCATATAGAAAAGTACATATATACTGATAAAAGTATTTGTTTACAGTCCAAAGTTAAGATACAAAAGGCGACAATATTTACAACATAAGCTATCTATAACCACAGACTTTAACTTCGCCTCAAGACACGTGCCAGTCATTTTCCTTTATCCACATCCTTGGCTTTTGATCTGCTAGTACTTGCTGAGATGTTTGGTTTAGAAAAAGGGGTGAGATTTTAAAGAATCCCAGTAGAAACATTCTATCGTTCATAGAAAATGCGAAAAATAAATATGATATATGCCATGTATGGACCAATTAATGAACTATATAAACATAGTATCTGCATGTATATATGAGCAGGGCTTAGCCCCACTAATCTGCACCGGTTGGGTTTTCACTAACTCCAGTGTAAGTGCCTCTGACACTTCTGGCCCATCTCTGGGTAAATCATGTTGATTAATAAAGCACATTTACAAACATTGGCATCTACACAATCATATAACTATGGCATAATGTATGAAGGATAATGTCCCTACCTTAAAGTTCTATTGACCCCTTTTTGTGTGCCTCGTGAAACGTGTCGACTTTCGGCTCCCAATTCGGTCCTAAAATATTAAATGTACAAGAAATAGGTCATAACCTATCGAAGTATCATTTTAGACACTTCCATAGTGTTTCTTGTGGTTATATTAGCCTATGGAGAAAATTTACCAAAATGCCACCGGGACCTCGGCCCGGCCCGACCGTACCCAGCCCGATGGAACGTTTTTCTAAATTTTTGACTAGGGCTATCTTGCCATATTTTCGTCCAAGGAATCTATTTCCAGACTCAAAATTACCAAATTCAATGTTAAATTACAAAATTGCCCTTGGCAGCCATACTTTTGGGGTTTTTGGGGGCGTTTCCGTAATTATGCTTTCTTGTCCTTTTTCGAAAAAGTGTCTAACTAATACCCCATCTTTTTTTGCCCACTGAACCAATGGAATCATCAAATCATTGAAAATCCAACTCTAAGGCCCTCAAACATCCCAAGCCGAAATTAAGGCCCTCAAACATCCCTCAATCATCAAATCAGCTTAGGGTCAGAGTTATACGCGTTAGGAGCTAAATCGTCGGAGAAATCAACTTACCTTGCGAGATTTCTTCCCTTTCTCTCTCTTATTTTAGGTCTGTTGCAGCACGAAAATGGGTTGAAGAGGAAGATGATGATATATTTATCAATATTTTGCATTATTTTATTCATTTGTTTTATTTTCCAAAATTTCAAAAATGAACTTATGTACATAAATCCTTATGTACATGTAACTATGCTCATTAAGCCCAATAAATATTTCCTTATTTATGAAACATGTAGGAGACACTTAGGGGTCCCTCCCTATGGTCTCAATTGGCTTCACAACTTGTTCCGGTAACGTTTACATGTAAAGTCTCAATTTTGGTCAAAATTGCACTTTTTGCTCAAATTTTCCATAAATGCATATTAAATTGACTAAAATATTATAAATATATTTTTAATATTTATTTCCCTTAATTAATTGAAATTAACTTCAATTAATTGAAAAATAATTTATTTTGTGCTATTTTGGCAAAATTACGATTTTGTCGTTACCTTTCTAATTCAATTTCTTCTCTTATTTCTCTTTGGCCAATTTTCATATATTTTTGGACCAAATATTTTCTCTAATATTCCTTCATTTTTGGACCTTAATATTGGGCTTTTTAAATTACCCAAATTAATTTCATAATTATTTTTTCCCAATTTCCCATGAATTTGAACATTTATGAAATTCATAAATTCCAAATTCAAGAATATTCACCATTTTATTGAATTTCCCAAAAACTTATAATATATTTGATGAATATAATGTACCACTTTAGAGACTTTAAAAATGTTTTTGGTGGTTATATTAGTCTATATTGAAAAATTTTCAAAATGCCCATAGGAACCTAGCCTGGCCCCTTTCTACCCGGTCCGACCGTACTTTTCCAAAAATTTTGACCTGAGCTATTCCTACACAGTTTTAGGTGTAGAATCCATTTTTTACCTCAGTTTTTGAAAAATCACTGTCAAATGACAATTTTTCCCCTTGGCAGTCCTTAATTAGGGTTTTGGGGGCGTTTTGGTCATTTCGCTTTCTAGGGTTTTTTCTGAAAAAGTGTTCAACATCAACCCCACCTAATTTTCCCTCATGAACACAATGGAATCATCAAATTATTGAAAATCCAGCTCCTTCCCCATGTTCTAGCCCTGGCCAAAACTTGCAAGTACAAAAGGGAAAATTGGATTTTTGAATTCTAACACCAAAAGCTTACTTATTTTCACTCCTAATCACTTGATTAACTATTTAAAAACCTAATACCTAAGATTTGAGGAAATTTGGGCAGCATAATCTCTTAGGGTTAACACTTCCCAAACTTACAAACCAAAGAAAACAAACCACCAACCAACACCAAATCTTCAACAACAACAACACATCAAAGATTTGAGGTTTGTAAGGTTACCTCTTGATATCTTGGTTCCTCTTCCCTTACCTAAAACTCCCTTCTCTTTTCCTTGGTATTTTTCTTGCTAAACATGTGAATCCATGGAGAAGAGAAGCTTAGAGAAGAAACTACACAAATTGGAAGCTAAATCACCAAGAAAAATCAAGACTTACCTTAAGATTTTCCTCTTCCTTCTCTCTAGAGTTCTTGAGCTCTCTCTCTCTCTCTTCTTTGTGTATGCTTGTCGTCCAAAATGAAATGGGAAAAGATGAAGCAATGCTTCATAAATATCCCCTATTTTCCCTTATTTATTATTATTCCAAAATTTGACTTTCATGACACCGTTAGTGCTTGAGTTTATCCACATAAAATTAGTGTCATAACTTCCTTGCAATTGAACTAATCCTCTTCATCTTTGGTCAACCCATAAATTGACGTCCCAAGCTGAATAGGAAAGCAAAATAAGCTGATGGTAATTTATCCCATAATTACAAGATTGTCATAATAATTTTTGCCATTTTTGGAATAATTGGCAATTCTGGCAGATTTTCTGATCGACCTTTAAAAATTCATTACTTTATTTGTAGAACTTCAATTGGAATGATTCTAAAGGCTATAGAACCATTATTGAGTCTAGTTTCAAGAAAAAATATAGCCTTTAGCCCATTGAAAGCTCAAAATTCCCAGAATTTAAATCTTTGGATGTTGTTCTAGAAAATAGCTAGTTTTTTTGGGCTAATTTCAAAAATTCATAACTCTCTATATACAGCCTCAAATAATTCCCATGCCCTATCAAATTAAAGCTTAGGATGTCTACTTTCATTCTGTAAACTTTCATAATTTTTTATTATCATTTGGTCATCCAAAACCACATGACAATCTCACTGCCTCGCAAGAAATTTCAATGGCAGCATAATCACATTCTTCGAAATTCACCCTTCAATTTCATTAAATGCCATAAATATTTACAAGGCATATTGGAGAATAAAACTCCGGGTGTTACATATTGCATATATTGAAGGGGATTTTCATATGGAAGTTTCAAACGCAAATGATAAAAAAGAGGACATTTTAGAAAAATCAACTCATTTATCACAAATAACTAACCTAACAAATTTTTCTTAGTCTTTGTAAATTAGTTATATAGGTCTTACATTTATAATCAAAGAGAATAATAAAGAAAAGAATATAAGAAGAGGAGAGAATAGTATATACCATCACCATCCTTTCTTGTTGAGAAAATTAATATGCAAGTCTATGTAATTTCGCCTCTATTTTAATTAGATTCTTGTAGTTTTTAATTATATATTTATAGTTTCCTCAATTTTTTTTCAGATGAAATAGTTTGCCCAATTTGATCTAAATATTGGTTCCTATAAATTTTAAGAGAAATGATGTTAGATGTGACTCTTACTCAACATACGTTTGATTTAATTTATCACATATATCTAAATATTATCACACTACTAGAAAAAAAAAGGGCTATAATACTATCACATCTAGACTTCTATAGGTGGAAACGGTGCAAAAATGCTAACTGATGACATTTTTATAAATATTGATTACTTGGTCAAATAATATTTTTTAGACTGGGTATAATTTAATATGATATCGATAAGTATTAAATATTAAGAAAATTTCAAAATTTAAATCATTTTTAGACCGGACGCTTATACATCCAGTTTAAATATCCTTTTATAGACCATCGTTTGTTTACACTGGTCTTAAATTTTACAGAGTTTCTTTAGCTTCCAAAGCAAACTTCCCAATACGTCTCTTCAAATTTCGAAATCTGAAATCATCCACTCCAATAAATGTACTCTTCAACCGTCATGTCGATTTAATCTCCTTCCATCATTTCATTTATTTAGTTTATCAAAAGTTGTTCAAGCTCCCTCTTCTGTCCTCTCAAATAACAATCATGATGAGTCGCATCTGAACTCCATCAGTCTATCCTCCTCCTCCTCCTGAGCCTCTGCCTCCTCTATTGCCTCCTCCTCAACCGTCAGTGAGGCAGCTTCTTGACAACCTCAATGTGAGGATGGCTCACATACAAAGATGCCTTGGAAGACTCTACACCTTGCTGCATACTGTTAACAAGTTGAATCTTGTGTTGGAAGTCAGTGACGTTGAGTACAATCTTTCATATAACCCTTTCCCCCTTCCAATCTTCTTCCACCTTTGCTTCCAGTGATGAGGAGGAAGATTGAGGGTTTTTTTATTATGTAAAATGTTTTTTTAACCAATGTAGCTACCTTTGGGCAGCAAAAAAAATGTTATAATATTAATGAAAAAAAATTATTTCTAATATTGATCTTAAACGTCTCTTGTATCTTTGTTTCATAGTTGTTTTTGTCTCTAGCTTGATAAGTTAATTTTATGATAGAATATAATTTATTAGTAAATAATATATTATTAGTGATATTGTTCAATATATAATTTGATTAAATTCAGACCGGTTGTAGTGGCATAAAGTCTAAATACATTAATCTGAATCGTCGTTTAACTCTTGACTGGTCTAATTAAATTTCATTTATTTTTCTAACATTGACATTTTATTTAGGCTAGTTAAGATGTGCATTTGGTCTCACAATTATTATTTAGGTTGCATTTTCAAAGATGATCGGTCTAAATATATAACATTTCAACTTCCAACGCCTATCATCATGTCTCGCTAGTATCATATGAACTTTCCCACCATAAGTCCTTATTATTTATACCAAGGCACCTTTAGTTCTAAAGTTCAAATTCAAAAGTTCCTTTCTAGTTCTTTCTTTCTTCTTTGAGCAACAACATGTCTAATGGCAAGAACAAAGAGGCAACATTCCATCTTTACTCCTCTGGTAGTAGTAATCGACAGTTCCTCTTCATAGCCTCCTTCACCTCCAACCTTGGAGGAAATCATTGATTCCATCTTTCGCCTCCAGGGCACAGCCTAGAGGTCATGATGAAGTAAGATCTCTTCTCCAAACGGTCGGAGGAGTTGGTGGCAGTGTTGAATGACATCATCGACCATTTGAACTAGGGGCAATTTTGTCTTGGAATGATGATCATCTGAAGGCATGGATTTCAAGAACCCCCATTGTCATCATATTTTGATGATGTAATTCTGATTTTGTTCCTGATTTTCATCATGTATAGTATTTTGATATAATTTTGATTTCATGTATGTATCTACTGCCTTTGGGGCAATGATTATTAATGAAAAAGTTTCAATCTTTTAGTCTTTTGAGTTCTTGTTGATGATCATCTCATGTTATTAATCTCTTGTTGATGAAAAATTTTCAATCTTTTTATGTCTTTTAAGTTCCAATCTTTCTATTATATCCTATTGATGATCATCTCATGTTAGAAGATCATTCAGATCATTGAAGTTCTTGTAAATTTATGAATTTTGTTTCTAAAATTTCATTTCTCTATTTCTAAAAATTACATTTTAGATTGGTTGATTTAAAAGACAGTCTTGTTATGAATTAAAAATGTTTTTTAACATATTAAGATTAGCCTTTAATGAGGAGTAATCTAGAAAAGGTTGCTTTAGTGTATATATACTTACTTTCGCATTCAATCTTAATCTCTAGCCTCTTTTAGTATCGCACGCACTCTTCCTCTCTCAATCGCCTTTGGCCGTCGTGATATCTCTATCTTCACCGTCTAGATGGGGTATTCCTTTCTGATGGGCTCTCCGTCTCTGTCGTTGTCGTTTGCTATCGTGTTCGGTAAAAATCGTTGCTTTTCACAAACCCACACTGATAAATCCCAAATCTAATATATTTTATCCCACCTTATTTATTTATTTATTTTAGGGACTATTTTAGGCTAATTTGGATTTATTAGATAATATTTGGATTGTTAGCAAATTTTAAGAAATAATATAAATCTGAATTGATTATGAGATTATTTAGCTTAAATTGTTAATATTTAGATTTCTTTATGATAGGATAATATTTTCAAATATATGATAGATCACGATTTTATTTGATTCTTGCAAGGCAAGGAGAAGCATATTAGAAAATCTTACGGTGTAGAATTTTGCTTGGAAGTTAAAAGAGAATCTAATTGTGAAATTTTATTAGGTTTCTTAAATTTTAATGGGATCAAACTGATATTCAAAGCTTTCCTGTCCTCTCTTAAAATTTAACCTAGCAACCACCAAGAAAAAGATACGCGGAACGACGCTCAAGACACGCAGGCATACGCTTGAATTGCGGCCGGAGGTTCTTCTCTACCCTTACCAATTCCAGTACATGCCCAATCTCATTCATATATCTCTACCTCCACCAATTCCATGTCTTGCTTCATTCTCTTATTCTAGCCACGGGCCCACCTCCACAAAGCCATTAAATACTTCAGCACATGTATATTTCTCCATTGCATGCGTGGAAACCAAGGCAATTGATTCATCAATTCTTCTCAAATTTCCAATCATGGCTGTGTCGATTTGCTTGGAGTTTGGAGGAGAGAATAATTTCATGGCAACTTAAGCTCTTTTGGGATGCAACTTGAGAGGAGCATGTAGGAAGCTAGAGCCTCGGAGCTTACACTTGAGGACCATAAGGGAGTGTTTTTCCTTTTATCTTTTTAATTCAAAACTTGAGAATATTTAGTTTTAAATGATTTTAAGTTGTATTAATTGAGAACAATCTAGTTTTAGATTGTGGACATATTCCTTTTGGATTAAATTGGAATTTTGGAATATTTTGTGTTTAAGACATTTGCTGGAATTTTTGTTTGCAAACCTTTGGATTATCTATTGAATTATTAATTGAGTTTTCATTATTAATTTAATTGTCAATTTGTGTTTAATCTCTTGATTATTTAATTGGGTTGGTTAATTGTCTAGTTGTTCAATTGAACAATTGCAAACAAGATTTCCAAAATTATTTTAAAATTAATCGTGATTGGTTTTTAATGAATTTAATTAACTACTACTTATTTCATTATCAGTTTTCTAGTAGAGTAAGTGTTGTCGAGCTTGAGGGTTTCCCATGTTTCAATTATGTGATTAAATTTATTAATTTCAATAATTCATCAACCCCCCTTTGGTCTAATTAATTAATTTGGGCTAAGAAAGCTAATAACTCAATATAAATCCTAAGTTGTTTCCTTCAACGTAATTGAAAAAAGCCTTTATTATCTTTTCTTATTTGATTTTATTAGATATTACTTTATTTCTTTTTCTTAAGATTTTAATTCCTCTTTCGTAAAACCCCCAAAGATTGCATTCAAATTCATATAGATTAGTCTCAATCTCATATAGGTTTCAAGGTCATTTGCATCTTGCATTTAGTTAGTTTAATTGCATTTAGGTAGTAGAGTTTTGCATTTTAGTTTAGGTCCATTCCATTGCATTTTTCATCACCTAAATTCAATTCTAGAGAAAAACCCATAGATTGCTTCTTAGGAGAATGACTTAGGTTGCCACTATTTTGCATTAATAGGTTGTTCTAGTAATTAATTGATTGTTTTAGCGACAAAAGCACACATCAAACCCACACTAGCCCTCTTCTGTTAGTGTTATGTTTTGTTGTCTTTGCTTGCTCACTCCTTTTATTTCTTGTCAAAACACTGATGATTACACCTTTTCACTCGTTTCACCTTTGTGCTATATATGTATGTCTTGTATCCTCTGACCACCACATATATCACTAGGTTCAGCTTGCAATGGAAATGGAAACAAGGCATACATAAATAAGACAAAGCTTAGATGAGTTCCCTTTGTCAAAACACTAATGCTTTCTCCTTTTCCTTCTTTGTGGGAACCCTGATTGAAAGTTTAGTTTTCTTTTGTCTTACATCCATATAAAAAAATTGCTCTACTTTATCAATATTCTCTATGGTTGGTGGTTAAAAATATTTGTAATTTTACACGACAGGTGACCTTGTGATATATGTGGTGCTAGTGATTGAGGCATATGACCTAATCACTAGTTTGTGATTAATTCAGGCCTAACAACACCACCACTTATGTCACAAGGTTCAACTTGCAATGGAAATCTTCACAAGACATGCATACATAGCACAGAGGCTAGATGGGCACCAAACAGACCATATGTTCATGTCTTAAGAAGTGTCCAATATGTGTTATGTGTGGTGGTATGGGTGGGCCAATATAATTTGCTGCTTGCTTTAAGTTCACTATAGCTTGTGAATATATGTACATAATACATTGAATTTGAAGCAAATAATGATAATTCTAGCCAATCAACACCGCTACACATAGCACACACATATGTAGTACATTACATATGCAATTCAGGAAGAGGCTAGGATTATTTAATTTGGTGCTTGCTCCAAATGCAATGCAGTTTGTCAACATATGTAGTACATTACTTATGCAGTAATTCTATTATGTAGTACACATGTTGACGAGCTCTATTACATTTTCATAAAGGCTGGATGAGTGCCAAATAGACCATATATTCATGAGTAAGTGAAAAACTTTATTTTCATTACAATGGATTTGTATTTAATTTTCTTATTATAAATTTATTCTTTTTAATTACAAAAAGAAGTATGAAGAGCGCCAGAAAGACATGTGAAAAGCACTGAGTTGAGTGGTTTTTGGTAGCTATCACTTATATTTTTGTAGACATGTGAAAAACATTAAATAATCCAATTTAATATGTAACTCCATGTAATTGAAAACAAGGGATGAACACTGTTGGAGGTTGTAGATAGAAGCAAGCCCTTGCTACAGGACTTGGAAAAGGAAAAAAAGCCTTTCTTCTACAGGTATAAATATGATATTCCTTTTATGTGTTTGGCCATCTTATACGTTCACTTGAGTGTGAATGTTTATGATACATGAAAGTTTAGATTTTTTATGCTTCCTCAATATTATTTGTGGTTGTTATAGTTGGTGTATACAAACTTTTGTCCAGTTATGGTTGGGATTATGAAACTTGCCACTATGAGAATGATTCAATGAAATTGCATCATTGTTATAATCGCAATTTTCTCAAATACAATCATCACAAATTTTGTGAACAAAAGTTTGCATACATATATGTTAATTAAATCTTGTTTGTCATGCTTTTGTTCTTTTCAATTTTTTTTTTTTTGGTTTGGATGTCCCGTCCCTGAAAGGGATTAGATATTATTGAGTGTTGGGTGGGAGTGTCGATTGTAATTTTAACCCCAACATAGAGCAGAGCCATTTTTATATTTGACCTCTAGAAGAATCACAATGCATAAGTATGGTAAACTAGTATCCAATCCATAGGTAACCGCATTCAACTTTAGGGATGCTCACAATATGAATCATGCATCAACAGCATGCAGATGGCGGGCCTAAAATTGCATCCACTAAATCAAACACTCAAAAATCATCTAACTCCTTTGGAGGTGAGGAAAATGAAAGGAAAAAAATAAACCTTGAAAGAACAAATGCCAAAATTGAGATTCCATAATTACCTAATAATATAAAGCTTAGATTCATGGTTATTAATTATAGTTAAAAATTCAAAGGATAGTAAACCAAATCAAACAATTATACCAAGAATGAGTTAAATTAACTATTCCCATAAATAATAATGTAAAATGGATTATTTATACTCACGCTTCAGAAAATTATTGAGGAGCAACATTAGACCATGACGACAAAGAAGAAAAGGAAATAATAACTAGATATGCTTGTGGAAAGTTTAATGAGGGTCAAAGTACGTATCATTCAAATTAGAAAGAATTTTAGCAATTGTAGAAACAGTAGAAGAATTTGAATTATTTATAGTTAATAAAAAAATTTACAATAAGAACTAACAATAATCAGGTAAAACATTGGTTGGATAAAGGAATCAGCTCAAATAAGTTAAGTAATAAAATGTTAATTAAATGGCAAAGTGATCTGTCCTATTATTTTTTTTTTTTTTTGATTGACATACACTGATCTGTCCTATTATGATTACGAGAATGAACATATTAAAGGGAAAAATAACTTAGTGGCTGATTATTTGAGCAGATGTAGATAAGTAAAAGAGTAAAAAGTAAGAATGGTTCCCCAAAGGAATTATCGACTTTGGAACAAGTAGTATTGAAGATTAATATCATTGAGATTAATCTTAGTCTTCTCTACAGCCAAGTGAATACGAGTATCTAGAACTTGTCAAGTTTTGTGGCTAATATTTATTCTCATGTAGAAAAATTAATTAAGAAAGTGGAAGGAATAAAGGAACAATTGTAACATCCCATTTTTAGGATTTATAAGGTTGGTTGTGACTTAGGTATATCTTTAAAGGACACATAATAATTTATTACATGCATTTAATAGGGAAATATTGGTAATTAATGGCACATTAATGAAGTATTTATGAAAAAAAAATAGAATATCAAATTAAAATACTATACTTATATATAAGTATCTGTATGCACTGAGAGAGGAATATAATATTGTAGTAGGTAAATTGAGATTTGTATTAAGTATAGTATAGCAAGTAAATAATAATAATAATAAAATTTTAAGGTTTTAGAATATTGACCCATCTTATTTGTATCTAGCTGAGTTATTTTTTTTATGAAAAAAATATATCTAGCTGAATTTTAATATGTAAATAAATAAATTTTAGATATATATATATATATATATATAGATCTTCTAATGGCCTATCTGTACTAGATCAAAAAAAAAAAAAAAAACCAACTGTAAAAACCCTAATTCTTTCTCCATATAAATATTCTCCTCATCACTCACGTACCTTCTGTTACTCTCTGCCTTTGTGTCTCTTGTCATGAACCATCAAGTATTTCTCTTGCTCTTTTTTTTTTTCTTTAGTTTGTTTTCCCCCTATATTTCCCTTCATTGTATTACCATGTCACATCCCCATGTCGTTTTCTTAGTCGTCCCTCTTTCCTCCTATTTCATCATGTACAGTGGCGGTTGTGTGGGCTTTCATATCAATATGAATATTGTACACACATATCCATTCAAACACTAACAGAGAGACATCCGTATGTTTTTTTTTTTTCCGAATCAATTAGTGGCTAAAAAAATATTATATATATATATACACACCTTGATGGAAAAATCACCTATTAACTTCTCAAGATAGGTTTAAGGTTCTAGAGTAGACTTTCAGTAGCCTTATAAATTTTAGGTAAGCTGGAAAGAATTATAGCCTTATAAATTTTAGGTAAGCTTCTTTGGGTTAGTGATTGTAGAAGTGACTTTATTTTAATCTAACTTTTATAAAAGTCAGATAGGATAAAAATCATATTATAAATATGATTTGTGTTTAGATTGACAGTGGTAAAAGTGATTTTTTTTTTTTTTGGAAAAGTCAGACTTTTGAGCTTCTTCTCAAAAGCTGCTTTTGGAAAAAAAAGCTCAGTTACCCAAATACTAACCCAAACACCTAAAGCAACACCAACTGTCTTTTTTTTTAAAGTCACTTTTAGGCAAGGTATTAAAACCCGGACCGGGTATTGAACCGGTCGGGGTACTGGGTTAAGGGTCAGTGGGTCAGATCGGGGCCAAACCGGAGCTAAACCGGGACCAAACCGATGAGAAATTGAAAATTTTAGATTTATAGTATGAAATTCTAAAGGAAAAATTAAAATTTTTTTTTAAAAAAATAGGTAACCTGGACCGGGAACCGGATCGGTTTACCGGCCGGTTCGCCGGTTTCCGTGCCGGACCGGCCGGTCCGGTCCGGGTTTCATTACCCTGCTTTTAGGTAGCTTTTGGGATGGCAAATGCCATCCCAAACAGGCTCAATAACATTAGGCACTTGTTTAGCTCAATACCAATTTTCAGGTCCCAATAATAAAGTTACTAACTTTGTCTAAATTTTCTAAATTGGTATTGGCTCATTTCTAATTTCATAAATTAATCCTTAATCAAATATTCTCATTTTTCATTTAAACTGGCTTTTCAAATAATAGTCCAAACATGTTTAAGGTTAGAAAAAAAGTCACTTCTGCCACCGCCTATCAAAACACTAATCATATTTACAATTTGACTTTTATCCCATCTAACTTTTGTAAAAGCTATATTAAAAAAAAAGCCACTTCTCCCATCGCTAATCCAAACAGACCTTAGGTTAGTTTGATGTTTCATATTGATTGAAATTTATGTTTATCGTTGTGTAGACTCTCATTGAGAGCTTTGTGATAAGTAAAATATTTGTATATTTATTTTTCATTATATGATGATTTTGTGGATGACATTTGAGCTCAATTTAATAAATTTGGGTGTAATTAATAAATAAATAATGATTTTAGCATAAAATATAATTTCTTGAAAAATATTAAATTAGACCCTCTTTCAGTTTTCAGGCAATATTTGGAGCTCTAGAAATCGGATTGAGATGTTCTTTGGATAAAAAGCTAAGAAAGAGCTTTACAACTTTTATGTTGAGACCAAAATCTAATTCTATCTCCAAGGGTTTCGAATTTTGATTGGAAGTTAAAAGCGGGAATCATCTACCATTCCACCAACCATTTCATCTATCACATTCTATCTACTACTTCATCTACCACATTCTATCTACTACTTTATCTACCACTTCATCTACCCTACTCCATTCTTCCCTATATAAAGTCACCATCTCCTTCACATTTTACACACCAATTCATATCCATTACTCCCCTCTCTTCGATCTTCACTTACAACCATTTCCTATCTAATACTCTCATCTCTTCTCTACTTACAACCATTTCATATCCATTACTTTCATCTCTTCTTCACGTAAACCATTTCATATCCATTATTCTCCTCTCTTCTCCACTTACACACCATTTAATTACTCTCCTCACTTCTCTACTTACATACCATCATCTGAGACTTAATTTCATGCATTGTAGTTGCTTCTTACATGCAACACCAACAGTCATGGGGATAAATTCTGGAATAAAAAGACCACCGGTAGCAGCTAACAACTTTGAAATCAAGCTTGCAATTATCCAGATGATGCAAGCAAATCAGTTTGGTAGTTTACCAATAGAAGATCCTAATGCACATATAGCCAATTTCCTAGAAATCTGTGACACATTCAAGCATAATGGTGTTACTGATGATGCCATTAGACTTAGACTTTTCTCTTTCTCACTTAGGGATAAGGCTAAGAGTTGGTTACAATCACTACCAGTAAGAAGCATAACTACATGGGACCTCATGGCACAGAAATTTTTGGAGAAATATTTTCCTTCAACAAAAATTACTAAATTGAGGAATGAAATTGCCTCATTTACCCAGCATGAACAAGAAATCCTCTATGAAGCATGGGAAATATACAAGGAGTTGCTAAGGAGATGTCCTCATCATGCGTTACCAAATTGGTAGCAACTGCAAACTTTCTATAGTGGGATGATGCACATCTCCAGAATTCTTGTATATGTTGCAGCTAGAGGATCTTTAATAGGAAAAAATATAGATGATGCTTACAATCTACTTGAGGAGATGGCAACCAATACATATCAATGGCCTTCTGAATGTAGCAATTCAAAGAAAGCACTTAGAGTGCACGAGCTGGATGTCCTTACAACTTTGTCTTCTCAAGTTGCATCTATATCCAAGCAAGTAGGATCATTGACAATCCAAGAAAATGTAATTAGCACTCCTACTGAAGCTTGGGATTTATGTGGAGGACCTCGTGTGAGCACACAATGTCAAGAAGGAGACTCATTCATGTCGGAGCAAGCTCATTGCATCGAAAATCAAAGGAATAACCCATTCTTAAACACCTATAATCTAGGTTGGTGAAATCATCCAAACTTTAGTTGAAGGAATAATCAAAATGCATTCAAGCCGCAAGGGAACTACCAGCAACAAGCTCTTCAACAACCAAATCCACCATAGCAGAAAGTAAATGTGGAAGATGCACTAGCTCAATTCATAGCTAGGACTGATGCAACACTCAAAAGCCAAGACACCTCAATAAAGAACTTAGAGATCCAGATAGGCCAAATTGCAAATATGTTGAATTCTAGGCAACCAGGAACTCTACCAAGTGACACTGAAAGAAACCCAAGAGAACATGTGAAGGCCGTTACACTAAGAAGTGGTAAAGAATTGAAAGATCCCGTAATTAAGAAGGAGGATGATGGAGAAAAGAAAGAAAGCGGAGAAGAACAGAACGAGGATGATGTAATACCAAGAAGAATAAGCTTTTCAGATAATCCTCCTCTATATATACCACCAGTTCCATACCCTCAGAGACTCCCGAAAGCAAAGTTAGACAAGTAGTTTGGCAAGTTTCTGGAAGTTTTCAAAACGTTATATATCAACATTCTTTTTGCAGACGCTCTTGCCTAAATGCCTAGTTATGCAAAATTCATGAAGGACATTCTCTCAAATAAGCGTAAGCTTGAGGAATTTGCAACAGTTGCACTTACTGAGGAGTGCAGTGCTATTCTCCAAAATAAATTACCACCAAAACTAAAAGATCCAGGAAGCTTTTGCATACCTTGCACCATAGATCAATGTTATTTTGAAAGAGCACTTTGTGACCTTGGAGCAAGTGTAAACCTCTTGCCTCAATCTTTATACAATAAACTCAGTCTTAGAGAGGTGAAGCCGACCACAGTTTCATTACTTTTGGTTGACCGATCAATAAAACATCTAAGGGGTATCTTATAAGATGTGCTAGTGAAGGTAGACAAACTTATAATTCCTGCTGATTTCATAATCTCAATATGGAAGAAGATTAAGAAATTTCTATTATTCTTGAAAGGCCATTCCTAGAACTGGGAGAACATTAATATATGTACAATAGGAGAAGTTAACCTTACGAGTTCAAGATAATCAAGTCTTCAACATCTTCAAGGCTTTATCCTTTCCAAATGAAGGTGACACCTATTACAGAGTAGATACATTTACCAGCTGTACAATATATGTGATGGACAAAATTTGCATGGATGAACTATTAGCAATGAGAATGGTATATGTATCAAAATCTACTAATCCAGAAGTCTTGGAGCATATTAGGTACCTAGAAGTAAATTCCCTAATTTTTATCAAAAAAACTATTTGAAGATTTGAGGGAAAGGCCGAGTAAGCCAATGCCATCAATAGAGAAACCTCTAGTACTGGAGTTGAAAGTATTGCCATCCCACTTGAAGTATGCTTATCTGGAAGGAAATTCAATACTACTAGTAATCATCTCAGCAGCTCTTACTCCTAATGAAGAAGAAAAGTTATTAAGAATTCTAAGGGAGTATAAAATAGCATTTGGATTATCAATAGCTGATATAAGAGGTATTAGTCCTTCAATTTGTATGCATAAGATCTTAATGGAGGATAACTACAAGCCATCAGTCAAGCACTGGAGAAGGTTCAATCCAAATATGAAGGAAGTGGTGAGAAAAGAGGTAATAAAGTGGCTGGATGCTAGCATAATCTACCCAATCTCAGACAGTTAATAGGTAAGTCTAGTTCAAGTTGTACCAAAGAAAGGTGGAATGACAGTAGTGCCCAACAAGAAAAATGAACTAATTCCACAAAGAATGGTGACTGGATAGAGAGTGTGCATCGACTACATAAAGCTCATTAAAGCCACTAGAAAAGATCACTTTCATCTACCATTTATAGATCAGATGCTCGACAAACTTACTGGAAAAGCCTATTATTGTTTCCTGGATGGGTACACAGGATATAATCAAATTATAATTGCACCAGAAGATCAAGAGAAAACAACTTTTACATGTCCATATGGTGCCTTTACCTTCAGAAAGATGCTATTTGGTCTATGTAATGCACCAGTAACATTTCAAAGGAGTATGATGGCGATCTTCTCAGACATGGTGGAAAGGTTCATTGAGGTGTTCATGGATGATTTTTCAGTTTTTAGAGAACATTTGATCATTGTCTACAAAAGCCTTGCAACATTGTGTGGAGACAAATATGGTTCTAAATTGGGAGAAATTCCATCTTATGGTGAAAGAAGGATCGTGCTGGGTCACAAGGTATTTGATCGAGGCATTGAAGTGGACTGAGCTAAGATTGAAACAATTGAAAAGCTACCACCTCCTTCCTCAATCAAGGGTATTCGGAGTTTTTTAGGACATGCTGGCTTTTATAAAAGATTCATCAAGGACTTCTCAAAAATCACAAAGCCACTTTGCATACTGTTAGAGAAAAACACCCCCTTTGTGGTTAATGAGGAGTACTTATCAGCCTTCCAAACTTTGAAAAGTACCTTGACTTCTGCACTAGTCATCATAGCTCCAGATTGGAACCTTCCATTCGAAATGATGTGTGATGCAAGTGATTATGCAGTTGGAGCTGTTTTAGGCCAAAGAAAAGATAAGGTCTTTCATGCCATCTACTATGCTAGCAAGATACTCTCAGATGCACAGCTGAATTGTGCAACAACAGAAAAGGAGCTATTAGCAGTTGTGTTTACATTTGACAAATTCAGAGCCTACTTGATCGGGTTAAAGGTTATTGTCTGGACGGACCACTCGGCAATCAAATACTTGGTTGAGAAGAAAGATGCTAAGCCTAGATTGATTATATGGGTACTTCTGCTACAAGAATTTGACTTAGAGATCAAAGACAAAAAGGGGACCGAGAATCTCATTGCATATCATCTTTCTTGGTTAGAACCACCTGAATGAAAGAGAGAATCACCAATCCAGGAGAATTTCTCAGATGAGCAACTTTTCATCATGCAGTTACATCCTACCCCATGGTATGCTAATTTTGTGAATTATTTGGCAAGTAGAGTAATGCCTTATAAACTTTTTAAAGTGAAAAAGAAGAAGTTTCTGACTGATGTAGGGCATTACTTTTGGGAAGATCCATTTTTATACAAATGATGCCCAGATCGAATTATCAAGCGATTTGTTCCTAAAGAAGAAATGGATAGCATCTTAAATCATTGCCATTCATCCCCATATGGTGGTCATTTTAGAGCAAATAGAATAGCTACTAAAGTCCTTCAATTAGGATTTTACTGGCCTACACTTTTCAAGGACGCTCACAGAATTGTGGCAACTTGTGACAGATGTCAAAGAACGGGAAATATCTTAAGGAGCCACGAAGATCCTTTAACTAACATCTTAGAAGTTGAGCTCTTTGATATATGGGGCATTAATTTTATAGGGCCTTTTCCATCTTTATTTAGCAACCAGTTCATTTTAGTAGCTATTGACTATGTCTCCAAGTGGGTTGTAGCAGCTGCCTTTCCTATAAATGATTCTCGAGTGGTTGTGAAGTTCTTGAGGAAGAATATTTTTACAAGATTTGGAGTGCCTAGAGCTATTATCAGTGATGCAGGAAGGCATTTTTGCAATCAGCAACTTCAGTCGGAATTAGCTAAATATGGAGTAACTCATAAGGTTGCAACTCCATATCATCCACAAACTAGTGGGCAGGTGGAAATCTCAAATAGAGAACTGAAGTAGATCTTAGAAAAGACGGTGAATTCCAATCAAAAGGACTGGGCACAGAAATTAGAAGATGCACTTTGGGCCTACAGAACTGCCTTCAAGATACTAATTGGTACATCCCCATATCAATTGGTCTACGGAAAAGCATGCCATCTTCTAGTAGAAATGGAGCACAAAGCATATTGGGCAGTAAAAGCCTTAAATTTTGACTTAAAGGTAGCTGGTGAGAAAAAGCTTCTCCAACTCAATGAGCTTGAAGAATTCAGACAACAAGCTTATGAAAATGCCAAGTTATACAAGGAGAAGACAAAAATGTGGCATGACAGAAGAATTTTGAGGAGAAAGTTCATACTGGGACAAAAAGTGCTTTTATACAACTCAAGGTTAAAACTCTTTCCAGGAAAGCTGAGAAGGTGGTCAGGTCCTTTTACTGTGATTCAAGTATGGCCATATGGAACTGTGGAGATTCAAGATGGTGATTGAAAATTCAAAGTGAATAGGTAAAGGCTCAAAGAATACAATGAAGGTGCACTCAACACTTTGAAATCTGTCATCACGTTTAAGGAACCAACAGGTAAGTCCTCAATTTAGTAATTTTTTTTTTAAAAAAAAAGAAACAAAATTTTGGTTTAATCTTTGTCTAGCTAAAGATGTTAAAGAAGGGCAGCTATTTGGGAGGCAACCCAAAACTTCTTTTCTACTCTCTTAAACTTCTTTCCTACTCTGTTATTTTTCTTTCCTACTCACCGAAACACACTGCACTGGGTTGAGAATTTTAGTTTTCATCAGTTTCATTCTAAGTTACCATGGAAGAATCTGTTGTAAAGCTTAAGAACAGGTTCCCCACTCTTCCCAAAGATATGCTCAGGAAGATCTATGACTGTCGACTTAAAAGGATGAAGATATTCAAGCGTTTGGGCTTTCCTGTGGACATACGCTGGATCATTGAAGCTAAGATATGTTTAGTAGGTGAGATTCATAAATCATTTGTTAAACCTTTACCAGGAATGGGAAGAAGTTCTTACTCCAAAAAGAGAAGAGCTAAAAGAATGAATGTCTACCATAAATATACAAGGTGGAATTGTAATCAACGTTGTAGGAGTAAATGTATGGTTTCTATAAATCAAGAAGATTAAATTAAATTTATAAAGGATGGACTGAGTAAGGAGTCACTGGATGATATCATTCAAACTCTTAAGACGCATCCAAGTGGTGATGTGCATTGTATTCTTCTTGATTTAGCGGACATATTCAACAGAGAAAAAGAGCACTATTATTTTGGGAATCTGATGTTAAAAGACCCTATTTTCCAATTTATAAGAAAACTGGATTGGAAGCAAATCCTCGATTCATAAAAAGCATTTAACCCGTTATTGGACGTAAAACCAGAGGAAGATGTGAGCCAAAATCACAACTATTGTACATAATCATGCTTTTGTCTAATCGTCTTATCTTTTCCATAGCTTTTGTCTAATCTATCTTATCTTTTCAGCAGCTTTTATCTAATATGTCTTATCTTCTCAGTAACTTTTGACTTTCTTTCCTTTTTTCCTTCAGGCAAATTACGTCAGTCATTCGTGTCAAACGTTTTTCAAAATTTTTTGAAAAATGCGTTATTTGTATAATTTTTTTGTCACTATTTTATTGTTATATATATGTACTCTTTCACTTGTAAATATGCACTCTTCACTTGTAAATATGCATTCTTCTACTTGTAAACACAAATGGTCCAAGAGAAAGAAAGAGAAAAGGAGTATTACACAAAGATGTAGATTTACACCTATTTACATTTTTTGTGAAACTTATTCGGGCAAGAATGGAGAGTTTGTCATAGCAACAAACAAACTTGGAATTGCATTAGCTGCCAGACAGATTAACTTTGTATACGGGGGAGGCATCCACGGCCTAAGGGGAAGTGTGGCCATTTCTACATTCATGAATGGAAGCAAGGGTTTAAGTGTAAGGGTGAAGGAGTTGGAAGATCACACCCATTCCTTAAGACAAGAGTTACAGGTTTCGAGCTTACCTGAACGAATGGGACGAATGCTCTACCATGCTCAAGCTTTCATCGCTCTACCTAGTGGTTTGGAAACGTTGGATGGGATTTCCAGCATCACATATTGGGCTAAGTTAATCTTTCATGAAAAGCCATTAGGATTGTTAAATGTTAATGGTTTTTATGATGATCTGTTGTGTTTTTTTATCATGCTATGGAAACAGGATTCATACACTAAGCGACTTGCCATTCCATAATTTCTGCCCCAACTGTTGATCAGCTGCTCGATCAATTGCAAACCTATGAACCTAAACCAGATATACTAGTCAAGCAAATAGGTGGGCAATCTTCATATGGCAATCAGAAGCAGGATCTAGATACCACTCTTCGGTTGTAACTTTTCTTAATCTCTTGGTTTTACTCTTAGCATTTATGTTTTGCTTTATTGTGTGTTTATGTTTCAAAAAAACTTTCTTTAAGCTCTAGAAGACATTAGAGGCAATGTTTGATTTAGGTTAGGGGAGAAAAAATATTTTTTAGTTAGTTAGTAAAACCATTAGATGCATGGGGTGTGGAAAAAAATGGTAAAGTAAGGAGTTATTCTTAACTCCTAAGACGCATTTTATTAGTTACATGTTTTTATTTTAAAAAAAGAGAGTAAAAGTAAAAATAAAAAAAAGAAGAAATCATCTTGTTGAAGTTCTTTGTAATGATCTTAAGAAGTATATAAGTTTTGAGTATGGATCAATTGAATTTAGAGATTTCATAGCATGAATGAATAACTTATTGTTGCAATTAGTGATGAATTTTGAGATTGAATGAGTTGAGTTTGAAAGCCCTTAACCGTGAGCTTTTGAGCCTATAATAATTATTTCTCTTGTGTTTGATATTCATCTATTAAGTTGTCATTCTAGAACTTGCTTTAAATCTGGTTGAAATTACATCTCACATGCACATTTAAAAATGATAAAGGCATTCATTTTGTTTAGCTAGAGCCAAATAGCCAACCTTCCAATTATACTGTTGAAAAGCTCCTTTGAACCTAATTGATTGTTTTTGTTCTCAACCTATTAACATGTGCTTTAATGATATATCAAGTGCTTTTACCTAATTCGAAAGATTAGCAGAGCATTTGAAATTTTGGTGAAATGAGCTTTTGACAAGTGTGGGGGTGGATATATCATCAACTTTAGAGTTGCAAAAAAAAGAAAGAAAGAAAAAAAAAATTGAGTATTCAAATTGTGGGTTTTTGTGATGAAATAGATTTATTCAGAAGCTACCCCATTTTTCAATTGTTCTAAAAAAATTTTTATATTTAGCCCTTCATATCACGTTTTACATTCCTTTTACCTTAACCTCATTACAACCCTTTATAAGTCCTTTTGATTTGAATTATGCATGTGAATTGGGTAGTGAAGATTGAGATTTTTAGCAAGCATATGGTAGTGCAATTTTTTCGATTGAATTCAAGAAAAACACTTACCCTTAAATTGATCTCATTATTTTTAGCAAGCCCACTAACTCAGTTTATTCATTTTCAAATAAATTACCAGTTTATATTTTCATTGATTTATGAATACTATGATCTCTTTATTTTTCAATTGTATTTTTGCTTATGACTTGACACTTCTAATTTTGTTAGCACTAATTAGTCACTCCTTGTCCAAGGACGTCCAAGAGCTAAGTGTGAGGGAATTTGATAAGTAAAATATTTACATATTTATTTTTCCTTATATGATGATTTTTTGGAAGATATTTGAGCTTAATTTAATAAATTTGGGTTTAATTAATTAATAAATAATGATTTTGGCATAAAATAGAATTTCTTGAAAAATACTAAATTAGACCCTCTTTCAGCTCTCAGGTAATATCTGGAGCTCTAGATGTTGGATTGGAACGTTTTATACATGGATAGAAAGTTAAGAAAGAGCTCTACAACTTTTATGTTAAAACCAAAATCCAATTATATCTCCAAGGGTTTCGAATTTTTCTTGGAAATTGAGAGCGGGAATCATCTACCATTCCGCCAACCATTTCATCTGCTACATTCTATCTACTACTTCATCTACCACATTCTATCTAGTACTTCATCTTCCTTTTCACTTACTACTTCATCTACCACATTCTATCTACTACTTCATCTACCGCTTCATCTACCCTATTCCATTCTTCCCTATATAAAGCCACCCTCTCCTTCACATTTTACACACCAATTCATATCCATTACTCTCCTCTCTTCTTCACTTACAACCATTTCATATCCATTACTCTCGTCTCTTCTCCACTTAAACCATTTCATATCCATTACTCTCATATCTTCTCCACTTACACACCATTTCATTACTCTCCACTCTTCTCTACTTACATACCATCATCTGAGACTTAATTTTATGCATTGTAGTTGTTTCTTGCATGCCTCATACATGGAAGGTTTTACCTCCTACATGGAAGACTAGATTTTTCTATTTTCATGCATCTTGTGATTGTATTTTTATTGAATAATTAAGTTTATTGTCATGTTTATGAAGTTTTCAATTTATTTTATTGTTGTTTTTAATTTCATCATGAGCTAAATTTCCATTTTTCTATGGTGATGATGTAGCTTACTAATGACAGACTAAATCTTAACTTATTAAATCTAGTTTGAATTTCTTCTTCATGATTGAGTTTTAATTATTGTTCTTAATGCTTTCAATTGATTGGCTACCTTTTGAATGATTCCAATATGTATGTTGAGAACAGAAGGAGATGCATGTGTATATATCCTATAATTAAAACCATGACTTGCATATGAAATAGAAATATATTCATATGAGTTGTGTAGTCTTACTGAATTCCATAAATCTTAATGCATAGTTAATTGCTTAAATTCATGTAGGAATATATTGGATTAGCAATTAATTATAGAATTGTTTGACCTTGGAAGAGGCTGGTAATTAAATTAAGGAAACTCGACTATCAATCATGTGGAATAAATTGGGCTAGAATAGATAGGTGATTCAATCTGAAATTTGCTAAGTGAAATCTAATCCCTAAGACTTTTTCTCATAGTTGTTTCATATAATTTGCATTCATATTTACTCATATTTTATTTCATACTCTCAATCACCAACTAATTAATCGACTAAATAGAGTTAAACTTTCTCATTTTAGTACTTAGTGATCAATCCTAGTGGGAACGATGCTCTACTCACTTATGTATTACTTGATTACGAAAGTGTACAGTTGCACTATTTAATAGATCATTTACACTCATAACACTTTGGAGTAACTCTTTGATAATTTTTCTTAAGCTAAAGAGTGACAGGTAACTCTGAATATTCTTCTATATACTTATGAATTGTGTATGATTGCGAATGATTTTTTTTAATTATAAAAATGGACTGAATTATATGTATATGTATTTGTATATGTATTGTAAATTTTCAAATAAGTAATGTTACAATTAAATTTCTCTATAATTCATTTTATTCCATAGTTAATAATTTAATTATAATTAATGTATTGTTGGATTATTATTTTCTTTTTAGCATGTTTGAATATATGATGATATTTGATATGAATGGAAGCACGGTTTATTGTACTTTTCTTTTAATGATATTATATTTATTGATAATTAAATATAACTATCATGGCAGTTGCATTTATGATGGGTTGGAGTAAAGAACAATTTGTATGGTGAGATCATTTACCATGTGGTATGCCATCACTCGGTGCACAGTGTATGGTACTTAATAGGGCCCCTTCTTCCATGTTTTCCTTTGACCGGGATTGCATTGGAGCTGTGGGACATGTGACATCTCCTTAGTTGTGTACTTTTAAGAAGGGGAGCCATAACCCAGACTTAAGCTCTACTACACCTTTGCCCGATTGTATCTTAAGAACTGGTGAGATTGGGACAATTTAGTCAAATAGATGGGTTTCTTTTGGACTATGTGTCAGCATATGGCTTCAGTCAACGGTATAAAGATGGACGGTGATATAAGGGAAGTTTCATCTTGTATATTGCATAATTGTATATTATATGTTGTGATGAAAAAGCAGATTAACATGATGATTAAATTTGTAATTGTTATATATGAGGATTATGGTACATACAAATATATACATAATCAGTTCCTTATTTTTAACATAAATGGTTTGCTTATGAACTATAGTAATTTTCAGTAGTTACTGAGACGTGGAATCTCGTCTCTTATATTAACATTTTTCAGGTGAATATTATAATAGGAAGTAAGGGAAGGCACATGTGGAGTGAGCCTTGAAGGCTCTATCGTGCTTCTGGAGCACATGTTATGCCACTTTATATTTGATTGCCATAACACTAGGATTCTTTTGTTATAAAATCCTTTGATTAATATTTTTTTTTTCTTACTAAACATTTCAAATAATATTTGGAGCTATTCGGCAAGTGTCGTTTAGACTTGCATATTAAGTGTATGGATTTTAAGAATGAGCTGTTACAACAACGACAAGTATCTGTGACTGATTCTTTAGTCCAAGTATCTAAGGCCCAGCCTAGGGTTATACCTCTAATAGAACTAATAAAAGACCAACAAGTACAAGAAGCACAAAAACCCCAAGAAAAGCCCACAACCTCAACAAGCTCTGCATACAAATCCTCCTTTTAAACTATAGACCAATATAGATTTTTCAAAATCCTTATCCATGAATTAAATCATATGGCTTTCTCCACAAAAACCATTAAATATGTATCCTATTATGCCTTCAATAAAGAAATAATTTATCCAAGAACTTCACCCAGCCTAGTCAAAAGCCTATATAGTTATGGATTAATTCAAACTATTGACCCTCAAGTACCATGGAAGAGATATCCGAGCTACCAGAGTCTGTCCAAGAAGCAGCTAAACATTATTTTGTGATAATAACTCAGTATCAAGTATATATCTGATGTTATTCAACTATTGCTGAAATTATTCTACAAAAATTTTATCCTCCACTAAATTTAATAAAATTCGGGAACACCAAGAAGCTAATCAAGTATGACCAAGAAGTTAAAGAAGACATAAAAGATGATGAAGATTTTCAATATAAAGTATCCTCCATCAAAGCCCAAGAGATCAACATAATATTCTAAGAAATGAATAGAATAATAACAGTTGAAGAAGCCCAATGGACTTACTATATAGGACCAAGAACATGCATCTATTCAGTTGGAATATTCAGTTGGAAGAGTAAGCACGCAACCAAGAAATTTTAGTCAATGGTATGATCGAGTAAAAATGAATAAAATGGAATTTCAGAAAAGATCAAGAGAAGAATATGCCAGGTGTTATCCTACTATTTGGATTGGCTTTGGCAGAATTAGCTTATTTTTTAATTTGACTTTTGAAAACTTAAATTAGGGTAGAAGTTAATTAAATGATATTTTTAATTATATTTTTTTTGGCTTCTTTATCCCCTAATGATTTTTTGTTAGCTACATCTTTTACTAATTTTTATTTACTTTACAATATCCAAAATTATTTATTTTAATGCTCTTGTTCAGTAAGAAAATTGAAAAATTATTTATTTTTATGCTAATTAAATATATCTATTAAGTTTTTTAATATTTACATTTTTTAATAATACAGTAACTTTTTTATTTTCATAATTTTAATTTTATTATTTCTCATAAAGTTATCAAAATATATATATATATATATATTAAAATTTATGTGATTTTTAGTCATTTTCCATTTAAACTTGATTTCCAAATTATCTTCCAAACAAATTTCAATTTAAAAAAAAAATACTGCTTCTCTCGTTACTAAGGGAGAAAGGACCCACTTTTCCTTTCTCTTCTCACCGCACAACAAAAAAAGAGCAATAAAAAAATGCCTCAAAGTAAAAGATGCTTTTGGTTATAAGGTCATTTGCTTAGTGTATGTTTGGCAGGGTGTTTTGTAGGCCCATTCGCTCGATTTTTGGTAGTTTGTGCAATTGTCTGCTACCAGTGATTAATGGAGTGTTTGGTTTGGTGATTGTGAAATTGGGCTTTTGGATATTGTGATGGTGAAACACACGAAAAATATAAGTTTCATTTTGAAGCTTTTCAATTACTTTTTGGTGCAATGTATTATGTGTGGCAATTTCTTTTCAGACCCCACCACTTTTTCTTAATTCTAAAATGACATCACCTACAGTTGCTTCAAGAAAAAAGGTACCAATTAATAAAAAGAAAGGAAAGAAACATATAATAATAATAACAACAACAACTGATTTTTTTTTTTTTTTGAGAAAGCTTGCCATTATTATTTATTCCTAAACATAAAAGCTTCTATTTTAAATTGAAATCTCAGAAATAATGTGTTACTTTGATATCATATAAAATTTCAAGAAAATCATCTTAAATTAGCATTGATAACTTCCTAAATATATCAAAATATATATCAAATCTATTAAAATTGGGAAGTCATCAACCCCCTACATTAAAATAGCCAAAGAAAATCATAAAAGCAAGACTTTTTAGAATTTTCCCCACTGCATCTTGAACCCGAGACACCGTAGTGTTCAATTAACTTTCACACCAGAGAGCCACAGGAGAGAGCTGTCATATTTAATTTAAAATATCAAAATAGCCAAAGAAAATCATGGAAGCGATACTTTTTAATTAGTTATGTAATATTATTTCATCAAATTGTGTTAGTTTTAATTTCAAATTTTCCAACTTTAACTTCTATAATTTTAAATTTAATTTTTCTCTTACTATTATCACAAAAGTCACTGATAATTAAACCAATATAAACAAGTTTTACTTTTACAAAAGTCATTTATACAATTACCAATTCAAACATAAATCACATTATACAATCTTGCTTTTATCAAAAATAAGATTGTAAAAAGTCAAATAGAAAAAAAACCATTTTTACAATCGCCATTCCAAACACACACCTAATCACTAATCCAAATCGTATTATTTGCTTTCATTGTACGTTTTTCTTTCTTTAATGCCTACTATTGCTATTTTTTTGACTTAAATACTGAAATTTATTAATCTACCAGAGATTAATACAAAAAACGCCTCTGAAAGAGGCACAACCAAGAAACTCTCATCAACCATCGCCTGCCAAAAGAGGAGGTGGTGGGTGATCAAAGATGACAAAATTCTCATTACTACTATGAGCAAGTTTAGCTAAATAATCGACATGAACATTTAGATCTCTAGAGATATGTCTAATAAGGATATACCAATCTCTAGACAGCCATAACCTAGCATATTCAATGACCTCTTTAAAGGGATGCCTATGATCACAACCCTTAATGAGTAAATTAACAGCTTCAATACAATCAGTACAAAGAATAAGACTTTTTAAATTTCTATTCTAGTAGATTTGGAGACCTTGGATGATAGCGATAATTTCTACAATTATCGGTGGAACCTATATAAGTTTGCACATGTAACCACACAGCCAGCCTCCATCTTCTCCTCTAATAACACTGGCACTTCCACTTTGACTCGAATCAAATACTGATCCGTCCGCTTCTAGTGTGTGGAAACCCGGCCTTCTAGCTAGTTGACCTCCAGTTCCATTAATAGCTTGAGTATAAAAATTGCAATGAGTACTCAAATCTATATCCCAACTTACTCGAAAGAGACTATACTACTGCTAATTCAAATACACACTAAACTTTTATTCATCCTTTATCCATCAATTGCTTCTTTCCCCAGCCATGCCATCTGAAATTACCCTTTTTTTTTATAAATTATTGTTACAATATTAATATTAATCCTTCTCCCCATGGTTAAAAAAAATTCATATCCACTCCCTACTTTTTCTTCAATTTTTTTATTGTTTACTACTTGTTCTCCAAGATTGGTTATACATTGTTTTTCTCTTAATGGCATCATCTTGCAGCTTCATCAATCTCGGCCATAGATCATTATTAATCCTTCAGTTCTTCTCCTCTAGCCTCCCCCTTCCTCTCGTTTGTAATTTCTCTTATGCATATCGTGGTTCAATAAGCAAGAACAGAATCAAAGGATAAGACATCGTGTAACGAGAGAGCAAAGATCGAAGAAGAAGGCAGAACACTAGTTTTTGAAGGTCAGCGAGAAGAAATTGAAGTAGAAAGTTTATCGGAATTAGCAAAGTACTGGTTAGTTTTGCCGTTTCTGTTATATGCTAATCTTATATAAATAAGTAAATTTCAAAATGGAAAGAAGAAGAATTCATAAACTCAAGGTCTATTTCGAAATTTTAAAAACTATTCAGAAGAGGATAATGCCCATTTCTAAATAAGCAGATTGTAGCTTTTTTTCTTCTAATGATAGAGCGTTTCAATGCTCTCCGTCGGCAAATTTTCATGAATAACAGGCTATATGGGATAAAGAATCATTATTCATTAGATATAAATCAATGATCAATATATGCATAATCTGTAATATCCTAAATTGTAATTAAGGGCTAAGACTTCAAAGGTGATGTAATTAATGTTAGTTAAACATTTTTGGAGTATATGAGGTGTATTGTGATGTAAAATGTGTTTGATGATGGTTTAATATATCTTATTATAATTAGGGGCAAAATGGAAAATTACTGACCAATTGGTCAGTTATCAAAGAGGAAAATTTATAGGTAACTTGAGGTCAGTAGTTAGGAATGTTGATTCTAAGAGAGGGAGTGGGTGTGCATGTGCTTTTGAATTTGTTGAAGGAGGAAAGAGATGATGCCAAGTGTCAAAACATGGGCCATTGGATCAAGGTCCAAGAGTCAAACCATTTTCTCTCTCTCTTCTCTTCCAAAGTCGGTTTTGGGAGTATGGGGAATGGGAAAATCAGATTATCATCCAACATCTCATCTCATCTTATCTCTCTCCTCACCTCCATTTTCGGCGATCTCAAGGAAGAAAGAGAAAGAATAAAAACTTGAGGTAGGTGCTCCAAATGGCTTCTAATGCTCAAGAGTTCTTCATTAATCATGTTCCTAGTGTCAAGAACTTCATTCCTATGATTACAGATTTTTGATTTAAGGAGTTTGAGAACTTGTGGAAATTTGAAAGTGGAGGAAACAAGGATTTGATCTTGGCAAGTTGAAGAGATGAGCACTTCTGATATTTTGATATATTTATTATGATTTTTGATTAAGTTTTGCAAATTCTGGAAATTTTGCCCTGATTTCATAAGAATTGGATAATAGAGGAGTTTAAAATAATATAGTGTAGAAAATGATGTTATGATGTGTTATAATGTCAGTTGTTTTGGTTTGGAATTGAATGAAGAAGTTTGGTAATTTGTGGTTTTGTATGACCTTGTGAACTAGAGTTGAAAATGAGGTGATTGAGTGGAATTTGAGTTGTTTTGAGGTTACCAATAGGTTCCTTAGGAGATTTTGTGTGGGAATGAGCTTATGTATAAGTTTTGGAACTATTGGGATCAGTTTTGGTAAATCTGGAAAACTCTGTTAGTTACTGCGTTTCTGGGTTCTAATGAATGTCACTCGAGTGAGTGAGGGTCTCACTCGAGTGCAGCAACATAAATTCCCTTTTCCTTCTGCATTTTGCTTGGGTTTTCTGGTGGGAAGCGCGAGTGCACTCCCTAATCCGCGAGTGATATAGGTCATCACTCGAGTGAGCATGAGTTCAATCGAGTGCAAGTATATGTTCATGCTAAGGGTTGCTCTCGGTCAAGCACTCGCAGGCTAAATTCCAAGAGTGTGATCTGACACTCGTAAGTGTTATGTTCTCATTCGAGTGGCAGAGGTAGTACTCAAGTGAGATTTCTCTTCTAAGTTGGGTGCACTCTCGGGCAAACACTTTTGGTGTTCACTTTTGGGAACTCGAGTGAATTTGAGGTCATCACTCTAGTGCAGGTCGTTGTGCTCAAGTGTTGTGAGCACTTTCAAGTCGTTGGTGGTGCTCTCTTTCAAACACTCGCAAGTGTGTGCCACCTTCACCCAAGTGCAATTCAATCATCACTCGAGTGAGCCATTCAAAAATCAGTGTTTTGTTTCCTAAAAAGACATCTTTAGGGTAGTTTATCCTAGCTCTTTAGGCATATGTTTAGGCATTAAATAACCACATAAAGAGTTACATAAATACCAACTTAAAGTACTATGGAATTAAGAACTTGGAAAAGAGATTGATCGGTTGTCCCTAATATGGTTTATAGGATTTGACATTTGCCATCCTCACGAGCCCTCAGTGCCGAAGAACGTCAGGAAAGAACAAGGTAGTGACTCTTTCTCTTATACCATATGTGATGCATTGTATGTGTGTTATATCATTGATTTGTGACGGATTCGAATACTGCAATATTTGTGAAATTGTGTTTGCACTGCCATGCCAACAGTTCCTGAGTCGCTAACAACGGTTCGGGTAAGGGCTGCATACCTTCCCAGTGGTAAAAGGGGATGAGGGTGGAGTGTAATTTGTGTTGCTGCTGCTGAGTGGTGATTTGCTTACATGCTATGTGATTACGTGTGGTATGAATGGTTTGTTACTACTGAAATTCTTTTGAATCTCATTCTTTCCATTGACTAACATTTCAGACAGGGCAAGTGGCTCCAAGGAAAAGCGATCGACCAGGAGCAGTTAGGACCCTGTATGGACATTTGATTTGGGTCATGTTGGTTATTCATTTTGGATAAGGATTTCTATATGATATTTTTGAGTTGTAAATGGTTTTTGAATTCATAATGGTGTAATCCCCTAATTGGGAACTGAAACCCTATAGATCTATACATAAATGAAACCGGGGATTGCCGGGAATTAAGTTGTACACTCTGATATGTTTAAATATGATATGACTGTATAGGTAATTATATTCGATATTTGAACTTGAGACCAAGATATGAAAGAAGTTTTAAAAATTTCGTGAAATTCCTACTACAAGGAGGGAGTTTTAAATGAGTTTTAAATTATCCGGTGATCTCTAATCCATTTTATTATGTATTATCGAATCTTAATTACACTAATTAAGACAGGGGTTTCATAATCTCTTCTCCAAATTACTGTTCTTACGAGGAAAATCTCTTGCCTACGTTACTGTTCATTTAAAAAAAAATGGAGCTTGCAAATGCTCTACCACTGAGCTCACTGAGCTATGTGCCCTTAATCTCTACATTATATCAACTAACCTATAGCAAGCACTTGTGCGAAACTCGCAGCCGGCACATGCCGTTTATGTAATGTTTTGCTTCTATCTACTGAAACTCAAGTCTGAATTTGATCGAAACCATTTAACCCTGTGACCTTTTATGTAGTGTTTGTGTGATAATACAGTTAAGCTTACTATAATCCTCTGAATATTTCAGCGGACGACACTGTGGGATCATCTGACCTGACCCGACCTGTCTTATCTGCGAGTTTAGCTTGAGATTGGAAGACTCGTGGACAACCCAGAAACCAGGAAGCTTCCTATTCCGGGCAAGCGCAACATCCTCATTACCAGTGCCTTGCCTTACCTCAACAATGTTCCTCATCTCGGCAATATCATTGGAAGTCAGTTGCCTATCTTATCTCTAGTCACTTAAAAAACATGTTTTTGATGATGTTTTGTGCTTCATTCAGCTTGCACCAATTTCATGTTTTGGGGTGTGATAGGATCTGTGTTTCTTAAGAACCTCTCTTGATTAAATGTATGGCATTACTGGTATGTCGAATCTTTTCTGTATGTAGGGCTATTTTTGCATGATGTTACTGGGGAAAAAAAACACTGACACTTGCTGTGGCTACTAGATTGTTCCATTTTCTTGCTGCTACTGAACATGGAAAATGCATTATGTATGCTACAAATATAATTGAAGAGATGGTTAGCTTTTAGTTACTTTTCCTGATGATCTGCCTCTTTATTTTATTTTTGTTTTTGTAATAAAAAATTTATTTGGTCTCTCAGTTGTGTTCATGCTGAAAATGAGCATAAATGTTTATATGATTTTGACCAGGCGTGTTGAGTGCGGATGTCTTTGCTCGATATTGCTGAATCCGTGGTTACAATGCCATTTACATCTGTGGGACTGATGAGTACGGAACAGCAACTGAGACTAAAGCAATGGAAGAGAAATGCTCCCCTAAAGAGATTTGTGACAAGTACTTATTTGCTATGAAGTTATTTTGTATTTATTGTTCAGAATTCAACTTAGGTTCAAATTATTCCTGTTATATTTGGTTTCTGTAAGTTAGTCCCCTGGAGTTGTTATTCATGGGTTTACAGATTAGCCGCATCAAGCTTTTAGTATTAGCTTTAAAGGTTTACTGGCCCTCAATTAAACTAGTAAAGACTCAAAGGAGAATTGCAAGTATATAGTTGATTCTATCTAGATTATATTTTGCTAATAGCATTCGACTTTGTTAATTTGGGATGATTCTATTTGAAATCGGGAAAAGAACTAAGTCATTGTTCCATCTAATTTAAATGATATTTAGAATTCAATAATACCTCAAGCTAAATTTAGATGATATTTTTTCTCTTTTCCTATTTGTAGATATCATGCTATTCATACGGAGGTCTACGATTGGTTCAATATAAGTTTCGATCAATTTGGAAGGACGTCAGCCCCCCAGCAAACTGAAGTTTGCCAAGCAATCTTTAAGAGACTATTGGATAATAACTGGCTCTCTGAGAATACAATGCAGCAGGTATTCATTTTTCTCGTATATTTATATATCATGTGCATCTATATGATTTCTTGTCATTTGTAAGTTGTTTTTTTTTTCCTCTTCTTGTTTGGTTGATGATTTTTGTTGTTTCCTGGTGTAAAGATTTAAATGATGTAAAGATTTTTGTTCTCATATATAAATGATTTTTGTTGTTTCATCTTGCAGCTTTATTGTGACACATGCCAAAGGTTCTTAGCTGACCGTCTTGTGGAAGGTTCTTGCCCAACTCCAGGATGTGAGTATGATTCTGCACGAGGTGATCAATGTGAGAAGTGTGGGAAGCTTTTGAGTCCAACTGAGTTGAAAAGTCCCAGGTGCAAGGTAGAACCCTACCTTCCCACCGCTCCATTAGGCTTTGATTTCATTTGATATTATATACTCTCTCTATTGCCTTTCTCATTATGCCTCTCTCTTTTGTTGAAATTTGCTGATACTTGTCTTTCCCTGATGTCATGTCACACATGGGAGAGAAATGGCGTCAAGGAGAACCTATCTGCCCATGTCAATTATCACTTCAAGTCTTTAGCATGAGTGATCTTGTTATTGGATTTCTAAATTATATCTCATATGATTAGTGACACCTATGTCAATAGTGCTTGTTTATCACCTTTCTAATGGGAAAACAATAAATGGTCTTGCATACTCATTCTTGCAGCCTCAAATCTTCATCTCCTTCTATTGTTTTTTTAACTTAAAATCTGGCCTTTGAGTGTTTTTGCTTGTGTATCCTTGTTCCTTTTGTAAGGAGTGATTGAAATCTCAGGGATAGGGGTCCTTTTAGAGGATAGAGAGTATATCAGTATAACATCAAGGAAAGGGGGTGCCTGCCAGTGATAGTGGAAAAATCTCGAGTGACCTTGGACATTGGATACAGGCTATTGAAGCCAAATCTAGATAAGTTTCTTGTGATTGATCTATCACATACTCTTCTATTTATTTTCACCGTCATTTGCATATTTCTGCCAATTCATTGATCTGTGCTATATCTTTATGTTAATGTAAATTAGTATTTAGCATTATTATTCTGTTAGATATACAGCTGTACAATCTTGTAAAGATTTTCATTTCAGATTCTCTCTCTATACGTGTATGGTCTTGATGTATTTGTAACAATACTTTGTTACAGAATTATCCTATATAAAGGGCAAAGGTATGAGGCACAATACACTCAACCTATTCAGTCACTCTTATTTCTCTTATTTCGTTCTTGGTATCAGAGCGCTCTCAAAACGTTTCCGGTGCTCTCTTTCACGACTAATCAGAAATGTCGTCCTCCTCGTTAAACTCTACCGAGACTACCTCCTCACCTATGGCCAAAACCTACTCACTGTTTCACTCATCAAGCCAGACGACTTCTGTTAAGCTGGACAGAACAAATTTCTTAGTCTGGGAATCAGTTGTGTTACCTCTGATTGAAGGTAATCGGCTTCAAGCACACATTGATGGTACTGGTGTAATTCCTGCAGCATCTATTCTGCCTCCTGGAGCCAGTGCGCCTGTGATTAATCCAGAGTTTGAAGAATGGTATGCGGTAGATCGTATGTTGGTCGGTTGGCTCCGAAATACAATGACCCAGGATGTCGGAGCTCAACTTTTGCACTGTAAAATGGCCCTAGATCTCTGGAATAGGGCTAGAGCTCTCACTTGTGCGGTATCCAAATCTCGAGTCATGATCTACAAATCTGAGCTTCACCACACTCGAAAGAACGCCATGTGGATGGAAGACTATCTATCCAAGATGAAAACAATTTCTGATCAATTAGCTCTCGCTGGAGCTGCTATATCCACTGATGAATTGATTCTTCATACTCTCAACGGCTTAGACTCAGAATACAACGCAATTGTTGTAAAATTAATTGATCAAGTTGGTCTTACCTGGATCGAAGCCCAATCAGCACTGCTTGCTTTCGAAAGTCGCATTGAGCAATTGAATCAGTTTGCCTCTTTAACGATTCATCCTTCAGCTCATATCGCGACACACACAGATTCATCGGAATCTGGCCACCCATCTGCAAATCGTGGTGTTTGGCGTGGAGGTAGAGGAAATCGAGGCAGACGCGGTCAAGGACGTCGCGGCAGCTGGAACTCGAGTGGAGGAGGCGGCGGTAGACCATTCTGTCACCTATGTGAAAAACCAGGGCATAAGGTCGAGAATTGCTATCGGAGGTTCGATCGGTCGTTTCGTCCACCGTCGCATCCACCACCATCGCAGCACCAACATCAGAATTTCTCCTCGCAAGCTTATTTTGCAGATCCGTATACGGTTAATGATTCTGAATGGTTCATGGATAGCGGTGCTAGTCACCATGTCGCTTCTTCATCTGCGAATTTAGATGCTGTGACTCCAGTAGGTAAGAATTTCACTCTTTTTACCTGTACTGGAAATAAAACTCCTGTTCATGGAATAGGAACTGCTTCTTTTGGGTCACAGATCAAGTTAAATAAAGTTCTTCTTGTGCCTGATGCAACTAAGAATTTAGTCAGTATAAATAGGCTAATCAAGGATAATAATGTTGCTGTGATTTTTTCTGATGATGGTTGTGTGGTGAAGGACAAAGCAACAGGACAAGTACTGATGAAGGGAAAAGCAAGTCAGGGGCTCTATCCAATTAATAATGGCAACTCAATTATGGAAGCACATGTAGCTGAAATTTCAGAGAAGGATGAAGACTTTATCTTATGGCATTATAAGCTAGGACATCCAAGTTCTAGAGTTTTGAAACAAGTTTTGAATAAATGTGATGTCAATGTTAGAGTAAATGAGAAATATGTTTGTGAATCTTGTCAATATGGAAAATCAAAGAAGTTGCCATTCTCCAAATCTGAGTCTCATGCTTCATCTCCTTTAGAACTTATTCATAGTGATTTATGGGGACCATCACCTATACAATCAATACATGGACATCGATTCTACATTCATTTTGTTGATGATTTTAGTAGATTTACTTGGATTTATCCATTAAAACATAAAGGAGAGGCTATTGGAGCTTTTACTCATTTCAAGAATTTGGTTGAAAACCAATTTACTACAAAAATTAAGGCAATTCAATGTGACAATGGATCTGAATATAAGCCTATTATTCATTTAGCTGAATCAGCTGGTATTCTTATACGTCTTACTTGTCCTTACACATCTTCTCAAAATGGTAGAGCGGAAAGGAAGCATCGTCATATAGTTGAAATGGGTTTGACTCTATTAGCTCAAGCATCAATGCCACTTGCTTATTGGGTTGAAGCTTTTCAGACTGCTGTTTTTCTGATTAATAGATTACCTACTCCCATTTTGAATGATCAGTCACCTTTAAAGTGTTTATTCAAGATTAAGCCAGATTATATTTCACTACAACCTTTTGGATGTGCTTGTTATCCATGTTTGAAGCCTTATAATGAGCACAAGTTTCAATTTCATAGTCAAAAGTGTGTTTATCTTGGTCCTACTACAAATCAAAAAGGATACAAGTGTTTAAGCCCAACAGGACGGATCTATATTTCTAGACATGTGATTTTTGATGCTAATAAATTCCCTTTTGTGACAGGCTTTCTCAACCGACGTGGTGCTTCTGAAACAAATCAATCCATAGCACCAATAATAATTGATCAACAATTATTTCATTCAACCTCCACCTCCAGTAACGCAAGTCCGAGCCCACAAAATCCAAGCCCACAAAGTCCAAATAGCCCACAAAGTCCAAATCCACATATTCAATCTCAATGCCCAAGTCTATCCCAAGCCTTATCTAGTCCACATTCTTCACAATGTCAGCCTACATCCTCACCTCCAGATTCAGTCTCATCCATATCACAAATCCCATCTCTCTCTCCAAACTCGTTTTTACCTAGCCAAGTCGACAACGTACCTGCTCAAAACACCTCCACCCAAATAGCCGAATCTGATCCTGATCTAAATATTCATCCAATGGTTACCCGATCAAAGGCGGGGATCACAAAACCCAGATATCCTTTTATTGGCCTTCTTCAATCTGAAACTCCTTCTTCTCTTCGTTTTGCTACAGAACCTCAGAATGTTTCAGAAGCACTTGCGTCTCGTCAATGGAGGCAAGCCATGAAAGAGGAATTTGAAGCTTTACAAAGAAATCACACATGGGTCTTAGTGCCATATGATGGAACTCAGAAATTGGTAGATTGCAAATGGGTTTTCAAAACAAAATTTAAAGCAGACGGGACGATTCTCAAGCACAAAGCAAGGTTGGTTGCAAAAGGTTTTCAGCAAACAGCTGGTCTAGATTATGGAGAAACTTTTAGTCCAGTTGTAAAGCCTACTACAATTCGTCTAATTCTTACTCTTGCAGTCACTTTCAAGTGGGAATTAAGACAACTAGATGTAAATAATGCGTTTCTGAATGGATATCTTCAAGAGGATGTCTTCATGCGCCAACCTGAAGGTTTCTACAATAAAGGGAAACCTAATCATATCTGCAAATTAGTAAAAGCCATTTATGGGCTCAAGCAAGCCCCAAGAGCTTGGTTTGATCGGTTGCGATATACTTTGCTGAAGTGGGGATTTACTAATGCCATAAGTGATATTTCGTTATTCTTCCTTCAGACCAGCAATTTCACGGTATTCATATTAATTTATGTTGATGATATTCTAATAACTGGCAACAATTTTTTGATGATTCAGAGATTCATAGCTAAGCTGAATTCTGTGTTCTCTCTTAAGGACTTGGGTCCTTTATATTATTTTCTTGGGCTAGAGATCTATCGAGATGCTACTGGAATTTATGTTAATCAGGGCAAGTATACATTAGATGTGTTAAAGAAGTTTAATATGTATGATTGTGCACCTGTCTCAACTCCTATGGTTACTGGTAGACAATTTTCTGTCTCAGATGGTACTGTAATGGCAGATCCTTCTTTGCAATATCTGACAACAACTAGGCCAGATATAGCTTTTTCAGTTAACAAATTGAGTCAATTTTTATCTAGGCCTACAGAGGTTCACTTTCAAGGAGTTAAAAGGATCTTAAGATATCTTAAAGGTACATATCATTATGGTTTACATATCAAACCAGTGAAATCAGTTCAATTAACAGCATTTACAGATGCAGACTGGGCTACTGATGTTGATGACAGGAAATCTATGGCTGGATGTTGTGTTTATCTAGGAGGAACACTAATTTCATGGAGTTCTAGAAAACAGAAAGTAGTATCTAGATCTAGTTCTGAATCTGAATATAGATCAATAGCTGATGGTGCCTCTGAATTACAATGGTTGCGTTCTTTGATAACTGAGCTTGGATTATTTCTCAAACAACCATCAGTGATTTGGTGTGATAATTTGAGTGCAAGAGCTCTTGCAGCAAATCCAGTACAGCATGCTAGAAGTAAGCATATAGAAATAGATATTCATTTTGTGAGAGATCAAGTATTGTCTGGTATATTGGATATTCGATATATTCCATCTTCTTCTCAAATAGCAGATTGTTTGACAAAAGCCCTGACACATACAAAGTTTATACAATTCAGAAACAAACTCAGTCTGTGTCCCACACCCTTTCGTTTGAGGGGGAATGTTAATGTAAATTAGTATTTAGCATTATTATTCTGTTAGATATACAGCTGTACAATCTTGTAAAGATTTTCATTTCAGATTCTCTCTCTATACGTGTATGGTCTTGATGTATTTGTAACAATACTCTGTTACAGAATTATCCTATATAAAGGGCAAAGGTATGAGGCACAATACACTCAACCTATTCAGTCACTCTTATTTCTCTTATTTCGTTCTCTTTACTTGGTACTCTCGCCAAAATTTAGCTTAATTTTACATTAGAAGAATAAAAGATTATTTTACAAAACAGCATTCACGTTTTGATTATTTAGCATTTCTCCCCTCTTCACCCTCCTCTTTGGCCCTTTGTCATTCCCAACAAAATCAAAACATTTGGGTTAGATTTTTGCATAGTTTTTCATGGATTTTTGTGGCCAGGTTTGTCAAAATACTCCATGCATTCGTGATACAAACCACTTGTTTCTTGAACTTCCTCTGTTGAAGGATAAGTTGGAAAAATATATAAATGAGATGTCAGTGGTGGGATTGTGGAGCCAGAATTCTATCCAGACAACACATTCGTGGCTTAGAGAAGGATTGAAGCCACGATGTATAGCCAGAGACCTGAAATGGGGAGTTTCAGTTCCGCATGAGAAATACAGTGACAAGGTCTGTTTTTGTTCATCTTGTGTCATTACAGGGTTTTAAAGCTTGATATGATAATACTTGATCTTTGACTCATTATTTAATAATACATTTTTTAGGTTTTCTATGTCTGGTTTGATGCACCAATTGGATATGTCTCAATCACTTCATGTTACACATCTGACTGGGAGAAATGGTGGAAGAACGCAAAGAATGTGGAGCTGTATCAGTTTATGGGTAAAGACAATGTGCCATTCCACACTGTAAGTGTGATTTTTATTTTTTATTTTTATATTTTTGGATGGGTTAAAATCTAAGTAGTTTATTTATTAACTTCTTTTTCATAACAAGTTTATTCATTATTTTTAATTGAAGGGGTTTTTTTACTATTAAGTGCTCTTTATGTTTTGCTTGGGGTTATACAACTTATTAGCATCTCCGCATAACAGCTACTTTCTTCGTGGAGTTCTGGGAAGAATTAACATTGACATGGATATGGCAACATGGCATATAATGAAGTGTCTATATGTAATTAAAGTGAAATGTAGCATCTAATATGGGTGCCCAACCTGTGTTAGTTGAACTGCCCATGCTTCATTGGTGGTATTTCTAATTTATGTACTAAGTTCAAGAATAGTTTAGGCAAATAGTTGTAACACATTAAATCTTGTTCTTCAGGTGATGTTCCCCTCTACTTTACTTGGAACTGGTGAAAATTGGACTCTAATGAAGACTATTAGTGTTACTGAATACTTGAACTATGAAGCAGGTAAGCAATCTGCCCTATGATAGCTTTCAGTTAGCAGTTGAAGATGATGGATAAAGATGTGTGGCTGAACGTCTTTAAAAGTGTTTATCATCCTGAGTCTTCTGATTTGATCAGTTTTGACAAACTGGATTCTCATTTTTATGTTTTCTAGGGAAGTTTTCTAAAAGCAAAGGCGTTGGTGTGTTTGGTAATGATGTTAAAGATACTAACATTCCTGTTGAAGTTTGGAGGTATTGCTTGCTAACCAATAGGCCTGAGGTAATTCCATTCTTAAATCAGTAAATTATGTTATTTCTCTTCTTAATATTCTTGTCTGTACTATTCTACTTACACTGAATGTACAATGCAAATTAGGTGTCAGATACGTTATTTACGTGGTCTGACTTGCAAGCAAAACTAAACAGTGAGTTTCTGAGCAATCTGGGCAACTTCAACCGAGTTTTGAGTTTTGTTGCTAAACCTCCAGGTTGGTTGAATTATTGGATCATTGGTCCTTGAACTGTCAACTGATTAGCGCCTTTGAGTCATTTGAAATAAAATGCATTAAGACTATATGTTTTGGAACAACTGTCTAACATATGTCCTGATCCCACTATTTAGCAAGTAAAAGGTTGTGTTTTGTTGCTTTCATCATTTCTCATTTCTGAAATATAGTTCTTCCCACTTTTCTATTGTTAATTAAGTAAATGTTTTATAATTTTTGTTTTATGTTTTAAACTGTGATAATAACTTCTTAGAACTTTGTTTTTTATTAATAAATTACTATTCCATTCAATTGCACTACTGTTTATACTTTCCTGTCTCTCCATTCAGTCTTTGTGTGTGTGTGTGTGTGTGTGTGTGGAAGCAATGAATATTTTGATTTGTCTTTGTGGCCTTTCTGGTAATATTCAGTTTGTTGTCTTATTTAGGTCAAGGATATGGTTCAATTATCCCCAGCATTCCTGCTGATGTAATAGCTGACTCCCATGAACCAACAAAAAAATTGGCCGATAAAGTTGCTGCATATGTGGAGCAATATATAGATGCAATGGAGAAGGTTGGTTATGCTCTTTTTGGTTGGTCATTATAATGACCAACTACCATCACTATCTGTCACATTCCTTTTTAATCCAATTTTTGTTGCATTTTAATGGCATCTCTTGTAACAATCTATGAAGGTTAAACTAAAGCAAGGACTGAAACTAGCGATGAGCATATCCGGTGAGGGTAATGGGTACTTGCAGGTAAATCTGGAATGTTATATCTATGTCCCCCCTCCCTTCATGCCTTTTTTATTCTCAGTTTTTGTTGGATATCCAATCATTTTGGAATGTGATATTTCTTCGCCCTTCTACTTTTGCGGTTGTACCAGCTTATTCTTGGTTGTTGTTTGATACCAAACCATATGTGACTTATTTTCAATAAAACTTTTTAGGAAACTGAATTCTGGCGTCTTTACAAGGAAAACCAACCTCTTTGCGCCCTAGTTATGAAGACTGCAGTTGGGATTGTATTTCTTCTTGCATGTTTATTGGAACCTTTTATGCCTTCTTTCACTCTTGAGGTAAATTAACTTCACTGTATGTCTTATTGGACTTTGAGGATTTTTTTTAAAGCTGATTGCTTCTTTGAAGATGTTCTCATTATTACTCTTTGATGGGAATTGAAGGTATTTAAGCAGCTAAATTTGCCTCCCATGGTCCATGATTCACTTTGTGATGAAAAGGGGATGTCGATAGGGTAAAAAGGCCTTGGGAGATCGTAAGTGCAGGTCATAAAATTGGGAAACCTCAGCCTTTGTTCAAGGAGCTGGTATGTCATGCTCACTGAAATATATATATTGAGATAATAGTCCTTTTGGATGAATTTTACTGATGTGTTGATACGTGTTTACCAGAAACATGGAGAAGTGGAATTCCACAGGAAGAAGTTTGCGGAAGTCAGGCAGATAGGGTTGAGCGGGCGGAGGCTGAGGTTGGAAAGCTTGCTGATCAACTGAAGAAAACTAAAGTTTCGGGTTATATTTCACTTTTCATGGTAGAAGAGCTATTGTTAGTGGTCATAGGAGAGAGACAAGAAGTATTAAATAGAGAGAGGGTGATCATCCTCTGTAAAACTGAAAATGGAAAGAAATTAGAAGGAATAAAAAATATTGAAGCCGTAAATTTTACTGAAGGGAACAAGAAAGGATAAGTATGTGTGGCATTTTATGTTTAATTGTGTAATATATTGGTAAAATATGTCAAACAGTCCAATGCAGATGCATTTCAAGGTGTTTGAAACTTTACATCTCTTGACAACTTCTGGTGTGATCTCAGGCTTTGGCTTGATTATTAAGTATTGCTTGAGATAGTTTGGAACCTTGTTTAAGCATACAAATGTTCCATTGCAATTATCTTCTCTTTTAGCACGTCATTCTTAGAAGCCAAAAAAATTGTGGAAGATTGCTTATAGAGTTGGGTTACTGTTTGTAACAGAGGAAAGTGGAAAGGAAAACCAATCAACTAAATCTTCGAAGGTAGGCAAAACCAAGGCTGCTGCTGCTTCTGCTGCTGAACCAGAAATTTCAATAACAAGGCTTGACATTCGAGTTGGCCTCATAAAAAGTGCTAGAAAACATCCCGATGCAGGCTCACTCTATGTAGAAGACATTGATGTGGGTGAAGAGCAACCCAGAACTGTTGTCAGTGGGCTTGTTAAGTGTATACCACTTGATGAATAGCAGGTATTTGTTAATGTTAGAAACATATTCAATGCTACTTTGGAAGGCTTTACTTTGTCTACAAGTTCATTCACAATTAATGACATTGCAAAACCGGAAGGAATGTGTCCTCTGCAACCTAAAGCCATGCGGGGCATTAAATCCCAAACAATGGTTATTTGTGCTTCCAATGATACCCAGGTAAGAAAGAACATGATGCCTTCACATGTAATATTAGGTTCGGGACCTATCTCTCCAGTGCTTTAAATTACTTGTGTTGTTTAACAACTGGTTACCTCATCCAGGACCATATGCTCTCAAATTGACCATAAGACATTAGAGTGCTCTAAGATTGATGTGATCCTCTTATAATTCTGTCCATCAGTCAGTTCTTTTTCTATCTTCCTTGTATTAATAGTGAAAATTCACTATCATGCTTCTATGGGTTTGGAGTCTTTGGATAAAATGAGACATTATGTTATCTTATAGGTCATAAAATGGTGCAGTTTTTGTCATGAGTTAGGTCACCATCTTCTACTGCCATTTCAGTTTTTGACCAGAAACAGTGAACAACATGATTTCAAAATCTGTTAATTTTCGGAGCTTTTAGAATGCAGCGTTCGCTTGATCTCTCTTCCCCTTTAAGCATTTCTTTTCTATCATTGTTGTTGTAACATCTATGGAAGCCTTTACCATTTGCTTTTCTGTCCTCTGCACCAAAAACGTTCCTCATGTGGTTTTGCATTCAGGTTGAACTGGTTAAGCCACCTAGCTGTCCTAATGTGGGAGAGCGAGTTACGTTTCCGGGACATGAGGGTGTTCCCGCTGAACTCTTGAACCCGAAGAAGGTATGGTAAACATTTCAGGTGGATCTGCACACCAATGAGGAGTTAGTTGCATGCTATAAAGATGTTCCATTCACCACTTCAGCAGGCATTTGCAAGGGTTTCATCCATTGGAAATGGGAGAGTCGGGTAAGCAATCATCAATCAACTTGGGGAGTTTCTGATCAAAGAAAGCGGAATGTAGAGAATTCGGATTTGATTAAATTCTGTTCTTTGTCCTTAAATTTGTTTAAAATACACTATATCCAATCTCTTCTATGAATGTAGAGAATTCGGATTTGATTATTGATTGATACAACTTTTGCTGGTGGTCTTTCATTTTAGTTAGTTAATATTTGTTGTATAAGGAGTTCCCTAAGGAGTCTTTCTTACCATATACGTTACATTATTATTTAGTAGTTCTCAATTGTAAGTGTGGATCGTGGCGAATTGCTCCACACCAAATTTGAGAACTTTGAGAATGTGCAGCCAGAGTGCTTTTTGCGGCAAATAATTTCAAGGCAACACACAAATGACTAGCAATGTGAAATAAAATGACAATAAATAAATAAATCATCCTATCCACATATGTCCTCAACTGGATAATTAATTAAAAAATAATAGTCAATAGGCATTTTTAGTTTTATGTTAATGTTAACGCATGTTTAGCTAAGGAGGTCACATGACACATATGTAACCACTCTGACACAAGAAATATCTTCCTATATCACTAGATAAAGTAGATATTAGGTTTTTTAAAAATAAAAAATCCTTCATATTTTCTTTATTTTCAAAATAGCTTACTAAAAATGCGTTATCTAACAAATTTTTTTAAATTGTCAATTTTGTTCTTCTTATGCTATGCACAGGCATCATCCTGTTGGAGGCAATCTTGTTTGAGGCACTGTCAGGCACTAAAGGTGGGTATTTCTTTCTGTGGGGATTCAAACCTTGGTTTGCCACATTGTGAGATATTAGCCGCTTCCGCTAGATTCAACCCCCGTGGTTTAATTTTGTCCTTTTTTTTTGCTAGGCATAAGTATCCTCTTATTTGAGGTAATTCTGTTTAAGGCACTGTTGAAATCTTTGCATACTCATTCTTGCAGCCTCAAATCTTCATCTCCTTCTATTGTTATTTTACCATAAAATCTGGCCTTCGAGTGTTTTTGCTTGTGTATCCTTGTTCCTTTTGTAAGGAGTGATTGAAATTGTAGTACTTTACTTTTCTGCCCCTTTATTACTTATACGGAAGCGTTTACTTATATTCTCTCAGGGATTATTACTCATTTACGGTTGTTGAGCCGTTAATCTTACCAAGTATCAGAATTCGTTCTTATTCTAGTTCTTATGCTTAATTATAGTGATCTCGACTACCGATTAAATTCTAATTCGCGTATTCATCCTATTATTTATACTATTCATACAAATATCCGAGTTGTGCAATTAATTTACCTATAGTAAATTAATACACATTCTTCTTCAATTCTTCGTCATTCTTCCTTCTGTTTCATCTTCAAGCATTCTTCTCTTTCCTGTTTATGTACATATATGGTTGGTAGGGGAGGGTGAGATTAAAGGGAATTTCAGTAGCAAACATTACGGACAATGCATTTAAGATGAATGCTAATACATGATATGTTTGCCTTATATACGCTCATGTTCACATGATAATATTCTGCATGCTCAATGTTTTGTGCAACATACTCATGGCCACAGCAAAAATAGAAACAGAGCTTCATTCATTCACACATACTTCACATAATCAAGCAAAGTAATTCAACAAATCAATACATAGCATAACTATCACATTACCTGGTCGTTTCCCTTGAACAATATCCAACTGTTTCTCTGAGTTCGGACAGCTATTAGGTCCTATAATTAGAATTTACGGATGACAAGTTATTATTTCGTCTAATTCTTCCATAATTCAAACACTCAAGTTGGTTATTATTTAGGTTATTTAATCAAGTCAACTAAGGAGCTAAAGTAGTCAATTAACCTAAAAGACCAATTTTCTAATCTTAGAGTTCATAGTTATTATCATGTGCCATTAGCTTTGAATTTTCGTACACTTGGACCAAATTTGCCAGAATTTTCTCCAAACTTTGAAAAATCATATATTTATGTACAAATGTCTAATTGCAGTGATTCAAAAGGCTATGTGACCCTTATTAAGTATATTTTCAAGAAAAAATATCACCCACATCCAGTTTGATGCACAACATTCCCAAATTTGTCATTTATTGCACACTGCCAGAATTCATTCCAGTTTTCATGACCTAACTTCAAAAATTCAGAACTCCCAATGTACAAGTCCAATTGACATGATTGACCTATCAAATTAAAGTTTGATATGTCCACTTCCATTTTGGAAAATTTTATATTCATTGGACATCATTTGGTTACCCAAAAACACAACACAAACGAGGTACCTCGCAGGAACCCTTCGCTGGCAGAGATTCCAATTTTACATTTTGAGTTTCTATGATCCAAAATTTATAACCCAGGGCTATTCGCACAGAGTTTTTCGTGTAGAACACAATGGTAACATCAAAATGAACAAATTCCCACTCTTTCCCCACATTCTGTTTTGGCAAAAAATCAACAAAAATTCCAGAAATTACCAAACTCTCAATTTGAGCATCAAACTTGTACCATCCATATGGCTTCTAATAATCATAAAACACTAATAACATAACCAAAACACCTTGACTTCTCCAAACCCTTGTTTGTCCGAAATCAAGACACATTTCCACATGCAAAAATATCTATTTAACCATTACAACCAATAGCTCAAACTGGAGCTAATACTCATCTCTTGCTCCTCCTTAGCTCCTTTTTTTTATTCTTCAGCTTTTGTTCTTGGATGATGGCTCAGAACACCTCCTCTTGAAATTCTAAAACCATAGAAAAGAAGCTCTCATCAAGAGGAACAATGTTTTTGTAGAGGGTTCTAGCCATAGATGAGGTTAAGAAGGTGAAAAATCAACATCAAACTCACCTTTCAACCTTGCTCTTCTTGCTCTACGTTTTTGTCATTTACAAACTGACTTGAGGAGAGAGGAAATGTGTGATTTAATGATCAGATTTTGGCCTCTCTTATCTCTTAAAGTCCAGCCGAAAATATGGTCCAAAAGGTGGTAAAAGTTGTGGTCACAATTAATTACTTTAGACACATACTTATAGTAACTCAACTAGGTGCAATTACTACAAACTTTTTCTCTTTCCTTCTTCCTTCTTGTGGCCAAAATTTTTAACTTAAGAAGGAGAAATAATTGTTGACCAATTCATTCCTAATGTCTTGCATTTGGTCACTTTTTCTCCAAGTGGTAAAAATTGAAGGAGCTTTTACTATTGTCTTTTGCCTTCTTTCTTCTTTCTTGACTTTTAAACAAAAATTTGCATGTCCAAAAAGGTGTCTTGGATCCTTAAATCTTCATCCCTTCTTTCCTCTTCTATTAACCGAAATATATGTCCCTTAAAGGTGACAATTTGGATGGCCAAGCCTTGCATTTCAATTGCCTTTTGGTCAAAATTTCCAACTTGAAGTTTTGACTTTTCAAATGGTTTCAAGACGGCTTCAATTGAATTTTTCTCTCTTCCTTTCCTTGTGTTTAGGCGTCTTTCCATATGGCAAGGTAACAAAAAATTAATTGAATCTTATATTCAATTTATGGTTTCGGTCATTTCTGACTTTAGGCGAAAAACTAGGTAATTACCTCTAGCTAATCGAAACTAAAGTCATAGCAAATTTTTAGGGGTAATTATGTCATTAATTCCACTATCTATTATGTACATTTAGCCCTTGAGTACATTTTGGGATATTACACCTTTTCCTTTGGGTTCGAGTTAGGTTTAATGTCATTCAGATACATCCTAAAGGAATTGGATATTTTTTTTCAATTAATTTGAACCAAAATTCGTACTTTATTTCGAGTGCGGTTTCTAATAGTTATTCTATTTCTTATCCATTCCTAGGACCCTTGCTAAAATAGATATAGTATTCTATTTTATTCAGGCTTATTCTCTAGCCTCTAATCCCAAAATTCGGGGTATTATAGAAATCTCAGGGATAGGGTCCTTTTAGTGGATAGAGAGTATAACCTCAAGGAAAGGGGGTACCTTGCAGTGATAGCAAAAAAATTTCAAGAATGATCTTGGATATTGGATATAGGCTTAGATTGGAGATGAATCTAGATAGGTTTCTTGTGTTTGATTTGTCACTTGCTCTTCTATTTTTTTTCACCGTCATTTGCATGTTGCTGCCAATTCATTGATATGTGCTATATCCTTACCTAATATCTCTCCAAAATTTAGTGTAATTTTACATTAGAAGAATACAAGATTTTTTTTAGTGTAAAAACTGGAATATATTAACCTATTAGAAGGTTACATGAGAACTGTTCCCTAGAGGAAACATCAAAACAACAAGGGCCTTGATCAACAACCACCTCCGGAAATGAAGGTGATGGGTGATCAAGGATAACAAAATTTTCAGTACTACTATGAGATAATTCGGCCAAATATTCAGTAAGAATATTATCCTTCCTAGGTATATACTTAAGAAGGACCTGCCAATCTTTCGATATCCAAAGCCTCGTATCTTCAATCACTTCCATGAACGGATGATCCCTAGGAGTTCCTCTTGTAAGTAAGTTAACGGCCTCTAGACAATCTGTGAACACCATGATATTCGTTAAGTTCTTGCGCTCCAGCAGATTTGAAGGCCCAGTATTATTGCAATGATCTCCATTACCACATGAGGTACTTGGATGAGCCGACTGATATATCCACAAACCCATCTTTGATCTTTATCTTTTATAGCTCTCGTGCATCCCGTCATGCTCGATTCCAGGACCGATCCATCTGTTTCCAAACTAGCAAATCCAGATCTTCCCCTTATACTTACCCCTTCTTCAATAATGTTGCCGTTGTAAAATCGGCAGTTGTTGATTAGATCCATATCCGAAGCAGCTCTAAATAAGCTAGTGTGTCCATTATGGTGAGCTATATCTTGATCACTCCCAAACAGCTTCGAGCAACGAGCAACCCATATATCCCAGCAAACGTATCCGAACAATATTGGCCAGCTAACTTTACTGGTGTAGTTTCTCCCTGCTTCGTTTTTGAGGTTCCACTTTATCTACTCCAATCCTTGAAGGGTCATAAATTTTTCCCATATAATGGGCTTAATTAATGAAATCCACCACTCCCTTGCATTAATACAATCCCTCAAAAGGTGTATCAGGTCTTCGTCCGCGTTGCATCCAAAAGAACATCCCGCTTGCTCCATCAAGCCCCTTTGTTCCCTTAGCTTCGCTATATGTATTCTCCCATTAGTTACAAGCCACATAAAGGTCTTGATCTTCTCTAGAACCGCCCATCTGCACAGTAGTCGCCAAAAGGATTGATCCTAATTCTGTGACCTTACAAAACAAAACCGATATGCCAAATTAATAGAAAAACGACCATCAATAAAAGGATTCCACAAATATCTATCCTCTCCTCTCACCTCACATGGCGGGGAGTGCTTATAATTTGCTGAGTCACTGGCCATTGGAACCACCGACTTAGCTTTCTTGTGTCCCACTCCCCCCATGGGTTTACATAGTCTTGAACTTTCTCATTTATGTCCATAAATGCCTCTATCCCCGGGAAAGGATCTATCAAGGGTCTGTTTAATTCCGACCAGTTGTCGTACCAGAAAGAGGCCAAAGCTCCATTACCGATTTTAATTGTAACCCCCTTCGTTAATCAGGCTGGGATTAGTGTTTAATCATATTTAATAATCGAATGAGAAATCCGGAACAATTAAAAACTTTTTAAAACACCTGTACAAATGGATCTCCATTCATTTTATTCATTAAAACAAATGGCCTGTTTGGTTTGTTACATATACAATATCAGAGTAAGCACAATTCCCGACGTCCATCCAGGATAATAACATTAATCCAAAGGTTTATATAGGGCATCATTGCCCATCTCAGTATCCATACCGGGGATTACACAAAACTATACCACTACAATTCTATTCATTATGTAGACATTTATCCAAAATGATAACCAGTTCAATATAAAACCAAAATATATAGCTAAGACTACCACTGGCAGTCCTAATCGTCCTTTGCCACTTGCTTGCTTTTCGATCCACTTGCCCTGTCTAAAAATATTATTTGGAAAGAATGAGATTCTAGAGAATCCCAGTAGCAACAGTTTATTTATATGATGCATATATACAAAGCAAGTCACATATATCACAATGCAGCAATCAATATTCGAGACCGGGCTTTCGCCATGTTCCCTTCACTATATACGAGGTCGGGCTTACGCCACGCCCCATCACTTTATCAATATTCGAGTCTGGGCTTTCGCCACGTCCCCTTCACTTTCACTGTAATCGAGTCTGGGCTTTTGCTACGTCCCCTTCACTTTCACTGTAATCAAGTCCGGGCTTTTGCCACATCCTCTTCACTTTCACTGTATTCAATGACTAATACAAACAAGCAATGCAATACACATGATATAGGAAAAAGTGTCACTACCTTTGTCTTTCCTTCCTTGAGCAGGCACATGCCTTCTATGCTCCGGGCAGATATCAAATCCTAAAGTCATAATTAAGGATGAAACATTATTCTCTATTCTAATACTCAATTAACTCTTCAAAACTTAGATTTGGTTATCAATAATGACCCTTAAGAAGCCACAATTGCCTCTAATAAAACCCCTAAAAGGTTGGAAAACAATAGGGTGAAGATCTCTTTCCAAAAACTCAAAGTGCTGGAACACAGGGGTTGGCTGCGGCCAGCCCTTCCTTGGGCCGCGGCCAAAATATGGTCAGAAGGTTGCTGACTGCAGCCAGCCACCCATAGGCGGTGGGCAGAATTAGGCCAGAAAGGTTTGGGCCGCGGCCAGCCACTCATGGGCCGCGGCCAAGCAATTTCCTGATTCTTGGCTGAACTTTGAAAAATCATATCTAATTGTAGAAAAATCGAAACAGAGTGATTCCAAAGCCAAATGAAAGGTATTTAAGTCCTCTTTCAAGGAAAAATATGGCTCATTACTTCAAATCATCACAAAAATACATAATCACCCAAAACTCAACACTACTCCAGAACAGAGTTCTGTTTCCATGAGCAAAATTTGGATAACCATATCTCCCAGAATAATAAACGAAATGACACAAAATATATGTCCATTTTGAAGCTTGGGATGTGAAATTTAAGACTAGAAAGTTTCACAATTTTCTGAAATCATTTGGTCATTCAAAACGCCAATACAAACAGACTGCCCAGAATAGACTTTCAATGGCAGCATTTCCAATTTTCTACCAAAGTGCCCATGGCTTCAAAATCAATAATCAAGTCTATTCCTTACACTAAAACACTCAAGGAATCCAATAAAACCATTTAAAAAACCTAATTTCCACTACATTAGCATGCTTTGGTCCATGGCCACATTAAACACTAACTTTCCAAACTTTCCAATCTCACTCCTTTCTTTCCCAATCAATCCTATCTATCCATACACATTCCAAATATTCCATTTCTATACCTTTAACATGCCAAATGACCAATGACACTCATTTTCGAAAATGGCCAATAATTCCCAAAAATTCAAGGCCTAATCAATGGCCATAAAACTTATATGAAAATGAAACTTTCACTTACCTTATTAACTTTCCCAAAGGCACTTCATGATTCTCCAACTTGTACATTTTCGTGATTCCTCAAATCACCACCAATGGAGAAACTAGAACCATAGGATGAAAGCTCTTAGCTCAAGGAACAATATTAATGAAGAGCATTTTGGCATTTGAGGCCATTTGCTTACCTCAAAATCCAGCTTTTCCTTTCTCTCTCTTGGCCAACAATGGAGGACGAAAATATGGAGAGAGAAGAGAGAGATATGAGAGGTGGAGTGATGGGGAAGATGAAAGAAATGATAATCATGCTCCCTCCCATCAGTTTTAGCGAAAAGAGAGGGAAGAAGAGAGAGAAAATACCATATTTTATCCCATTTGACTTTTCTCTCACCCTCTTAACATGTGAGCTTGCCACTTGTCACATTCCCATTGGCTCTTCATACAATAATCCACCAATTAGCTACTTTAATCCCTATATTAGCCATTTAATCATACTTCTCATTTTCCTATAGTTAGTAATTAATTTCTCATTAATCACCAACTTAAGGCCAATAATCCCATTCTATAAATTTTCCATCAATTATGACATATTAGATAATATTGTCACCAATACACATTAATTCCACTTTAATCCGATAATTGTCCTCAATAATTATCATTAGGCCTTAATCAAAAATTGGGGTGTTACATTAATCCTTACTTCTTCCTGGAACTTGTCCCAAATAGAACAAACTCCTCTCCAGGTATAAGACGTACTCTGCCGTGGCATTGGCCTATTCATTTGATCCCATTTGTATTTGCTCATAAGTACCTTTGTCCATAAAGCATCCTTATTTGTTAGAAGATTCCAGCATAGCTTCATGATGAATGCTTCGTTCTGTTTGCACATATCTCGAATGTGAAGCCCACCTTCTTTCTTATTCTTCTTAACCTGATCCCATGAGATAAGATGCATCTTTCTTTAGTCCTCCTTTTCATCTCATAAAAAGCTCATACTCTTCTTTTCAAGATCCTTTATAATTCCTTTAGGAAGCAACATGGTTTGCATATGATAAGCCAGAAGCACTGATAGAACTGATTTCATAAGAGTAACTCTCCCTACCATATTCAAACAACCTCTTCTCCAACATGTTAATCTCTTCTGTGTCTTCTCAAGAATGGGATTAAAAGTAACCTTAGAAACCCTTTTATGAAGAAAGGGGATACCAAAATACTTGCCCAAATCTCCTGTTAATTGTACTCCCATAGCTTTGCTAAGTGCATAAGCCTTGTTGAAATGGATATTTTTAGAGAAATATACCCTAGTCTTCCTTCTGTTGACCAATTGCCCCGACACTTCACAAAAACTCTGAAGACAACACATCATCTAATCTATTTGATCCTCTAATGCTTCTCCAAATAAGATTAGATCATCCACAAAGAAGAGGTGAGATAGGGGAGGACCTTCTCTATTCAAACGAATCGGTTTCCACATTCCAGCATCTACTGCATCCTGAATAATATGACTTAGCCACTCCATGCATAGGGTGAATATATATGGGGACAAGAGATCACATTATCTAACACCACAAGAAGAATTGAAAGTACTAGTAGTTTCCCTATTCCATAGTACTTGAAATAATGGGCTTGAGATACAATCCATAATAAGGTCACAAATTTTTCCTTCTATACCCACTTCTTGAAGGGTATCGTGAATGAAAGACCATTCCAGGCGGTCATAGGCCTTCTCAAGATCCACCTTAACAGCCATCCAACTTCTTCTCCCAGTCTTGGCTCTCATTAAATGAATGAATTCTTGAGTAATAATTATATTGTCACTGCTCTGGCGGCCTGCAATGAAGCTACATTGGTGCTGGCCGATGATTTTCCCCATTACCTCCCTGAGATGGCAACTAAGAATCTTTGAAATAATTTTGTAGCTCATATTACACAACGAGATAGGCCTAAATTCCCTAATGGTCTTTGGGTTTTCCAATTTCGAAATGAGCACAATATTTGTATTTGTTTATGTCTCTAATCCGGCTGGTCTCTTGGAATATCTCAGTTACCAGGTCAACAATATGCTTCCCCATTATAGGCAAGTATTCTTGGTAAAAGATTGCCTGAATACCATCTAGCCCCGAAGACTTGAAAGCCCTAATATCAAATGTGGCTCTTTTAATCTCGTCCTGGGTAACTCTTGCATTTATTTTGGTTCGCTTGGCAACACTCAACCTCTTAAATGTGTTTTGGGTATCTATGGTGTTCAAATTTTGGAGCCCATATTTAAACAGGTTTTTATAGTACTTAACAACAAGATTTTTGAGTTCCTCTTGATCAAAAGTCCATTCCTTATTGTTGTTTTGCAATCCCTCAATCCTATTATGGAGCCTCCTAACTATCGCTACAGTATGGAAAAATTTTCTATTCTGATCTCCCTACTTTAACCATTGACATCTCGATTTCTGGTACCATAAAAGTTTTTCCTACGCCAGTAATTTGTTATACTCTTTCTATAACTCATTTTCAGTTTGGATCAAGTACTGACTGTCACGCCTAGCCCTGGCTCTCTCGACACCTCTGATTCTTTGAAGAGTCATCTGTTTCCTTTCATTAAGATTTCCAACTCTTCTTCAATTCCATTCCCCCGCTTTGTTGGTGAAAATGTTAATTTTCTCGTTCCAATGGTCCCCACTCCAAGCGTCCTCAACCATGTCACAAAATCCTTCCTCTAAGAACGAAGCAGCTTGATATCAGAAAGTGGGTTTAGGCCTTTGGTAATTTAATGGACAAGATTTTAACAAGATTAGCCGATGATCAGAACCAAATTTGGATAAATGATGAACCTTTGTGAGCGGAAAGTGCAGTTTCACTCAGAATTCATGAAGGCCCAATCAATTTTTTCTTTTAGTAAACCATGCTCCCAGGTGAATTTATCTCCAGTAGTTTCAGTTTCAAGGAGTTGACAATCCGAAATACAATCCTGAAATTGTCTCATAGATATAACATTCAACTCAGAACCACCACATTTATTGTTACTATATAAGTAAGCATTGAAGTCCCCTATGACAATCCACAATAAGTTTATCTCTTTACTTAACTCAACTAATTCATTCCATAGAGTTTGGCGGAATATACGATTAGGTTCAGCATACACACAAGAAAGAATAAACTCTTTAGAGTCTTTATGGACCTTAACTTTAGTATGGATGGCCTGGGTCGATGAAGACATATATTGAATAGATAAATTATCAATGTTTCATAACAACCAAATGCCTCTAGTATATCCAGTGGCTTCCAACCGGATCCAAGTATTAAAGCCCGCTTCTTAATAATTTTATTGGCCTTGACACCACTAACCCGAGTTTCCATGAGAATCATAATTTTAACACTATTATCCTTCAGCACATCTCTAATTCTACCAGGAAAAGTTTTAGATGCAGCACCCCTGCAGTTCCAAGATAGTATATTTATAGAATCCATAAAAATATTTTTGGTTAAGAAAACTTACCTGAAGATTAATGATACTGATCCAGATCTGACACTTGCATAATTTCTACCTCTATCAGAGCATTTTCAATCATGTCCATAGCTGCTTCCTCCTCTGTTCTCAATCTCTCTTTCACATCGTTATTGTGGTTTGGTGCTTCCTAAGGTTTCTTTTGTTCTGGTGGTCTTGTAAAAGGTAACACCAATTCGCCATGGTATTGCTTATTTGCATGAAGCTTTCTAGGCTCCTTTTTACGCTGATAAGAACTTGGGCAATTTGGTTCAAAGACTATGTTTTGATTGGATAAATCCAGTTGGAGAGACCCATTTTTTGATGTTGACCCAAATACCAAATTGTGGCTCCTCCCTACTTGCTTGCATTTTTTATTAGGAATTATATTTTTCAGCCCATCTCTATTATTATTTTTTCTGCTTCTCAGCTTCTCCCAAAAAGGCCCCTTTCTTTGCTTAATCTCTTTTCTAGAGATCTCAAGATTTTGAAACTCATTTGGCCCATCATTCTCTTGCAATAAAAACTGCCCTCCAGTGTTTTTTCCTCCAGAATTTGGGCTTGTTTTGCCCCAATCTCTTCTTGCATTAAATCCTCCTTTTCTTGCGTTTGGGCTAATACTTCCTGGACTTGTATCGGCCCATCTACCTTTGGCCTTAAAATCCGAATTATATCCTCTTTCCTCACGACCTTCACCTGTAATCCGTCAGCACCCACCCGTTCATCCTTTTCCTTCTTCTCTCTCTCCCTTTCTGCAACTTTCATTCCACTGCCATTCCCTTCCTCAAAAAGTGATATTAATTTTTCCATTTTCTTATTCTTTCTTCCCTCGCCGCCAGAAATAGCCTGGCTCTGACAATCTTTCTTCCTCCACTGAACTTCAATCGCCTTATTCTTCTTATTTACTTTCGGCGTATCCTTTGAAGTGACAAGTGGATCCGTCCCTTATAGAACTTTGAACCTTGATCCAGCTGCTCGGTCAGCCTCCTTCCCATTTTTATGGTCTGAATTAGCCGTTCTGCTCTATTCTGTTGACTACGATCGGACAACATGTTTTGGGGGTGCGGTCTTGACTCCACTTGCATCCACGGTCTGTACTCATCGTCGACTGAGATGCCTGGTACAGACACTGCCAGTTGCTTCACTATGAGTATTCTGCCTTCATCCTCTGCCTATGATTTTTTCAATGTCTTCTGTAGCTGTAGCGTCGGTGATTTGCTTGTACAATTTTCTAGTGTATGCCCATACACCCCACATGTAAAACAGATAGCATTGAGTCCCTTATACTCCACTGGGTAAATCTGGTTTCTCAGAATAAATCTAGATTGCAACTTTTTGTTAAGGTCTATCTCAACACTGACTCTAGCATATTTCCCTCTTTCCACCGTCTATGTATTATTTCCTTGATTAGCTAGGGTATTCATATCAACTTTGAGTGTTCGCCTTATAAGATTTCCTATTTCATACATGCATTCCTCCAAATAAATGTGCATAAGAAGGGTGGGAACCCTTATCCAAACAACAACCTTTCTTACTCTGTTACTATAGGGATTGAAATTTGGACTCTATCGTTGGACCGCTAGGTAGTAACCTTGGATTAGCCAGGGGCCATCAAATAACAACTTTGAGCACAAAGTTTGGTCCACTGTTTTGAGCACAAAGTAATTATTTGGTAGGTCAACAAGCTCAAAATTGTCTGATCGGATAAGTCTTCTGACTTTGTCTTTCAGCATATACAAATTGGTTTTTCTTCCCAGCACAATTATAATGAGGGCATCTTTCCATGGTCTACACAACTCTTTTAAATTTTCATTAGGTATATTCAATGAAGGAATAGCTCCTAATTTCTCTCTCTGTTCTTCTGTTAGTTCAGGAGCTAATTCCTCCTCTTCTTTAAGCCATTCCATCATTTGATCATCAAAACTTTTTTCCAATCTTTTCTCTACCTCTCCCAAAAGTTAGGCCTTGTAGGAGATTTGGCTATTGATGACTTGTTTTTTATTTTGTTGATCCTGCTCAGATGTGCTCCTCATCAGTTTCCTATTCTATTTTTGCTGAGTATCTTGATCAGGTATGTCCTCCATTCGTTCATCAGAGTTTTGTATTAGTTCCACCTCATTGCTCTTTCTCTCTTCGATCTCCATCTCTGAATGCATTTTCTTTATTTTTCTTCCTAGCAGGTTGTCGTCTTCTTTCGAATTACCCTCTGTTTCATTAGGATTAGTTCCGATATTGCCCGTATTGTTTGGGCTAGCAGATCTCGCACTACAAGCTTTCTCTCTCGACATTCTCGTAACTTGAATCTTTTAACCCCCGATTGCTCTCAAGTTTCAATTTGAGTAGACTAGTTGGTATTTGTTATTTCACCTCACTTTTGAAGCCATCATATATACATATATGAATGTATATGAGTTTATATAGCCACAATTGTATAGTTAAGAGCCTCCTGTAAATTATTCTCAGTTTCCAACAAATTTGAAACCTCTCTCATATATACAAGATTATTTTACAAAACAGCATCACTGTGTTGATTATTTGGCATTTCTCCCCTCTTCACCCTCCTTTTTGGCCCTTTGTCATTCCCAACAAAATCAAAGCATTTGGGTTAGATATTTACATAGTTTTTCTTGTATTTTTTGGCCAGGTTTGTCAAAATACTCCATGTATTCGTGATACAAACCACTTGTTTCTTGAACTTCCTCTGTTGAAGGATATGTTGGAAAAATACATAAATGATCAGTGGTGGGATTGTAGAGCCAGAATGCTGTCCAAACAATACATTCATGGCTTAGAGAAGGATTGAAGCCATGATGTATTAGTAGAGACCTGAAGTGGGGAGTTCCAATTGTGCATGAGAAAACCAATGACAAGGTCTATTTTTGTTCATCTTATGTGTCATTCTAGGGTTTTAAAGCTTGATATAATAATGCTTGATCTCTGACTCATTATTTAATAATACATTTTTTAGGTTTTCTATGTCTGGTTTGATGCACCAAATGGACATGTCTCAATCACTTCATGTTACACATCTGATTGGGAGAAATGGTGGAAGAATCCAGAGAATGTGGAGCTGTATCAGTTTATGGGTAAAGACAATGCGCCATTCCATACTGTAAGTAGGATTTTTATTTTTTACTTTTATATTTTTGGATGGGTTAAAATCTAAGTACTTTATTTATTATTTTTAATTGAATGGGGGTTTTTGGCTATTAAGTGCTCTTTATGTTTTGCTTGGGATTATGTCTATAATGTATTCTGGAAGTGGATCTCTATAACTTATTAGCATCTCCGCATAATAGCTATTTTCTTGGTGGAGTTCAAGGAAGAATTAACATTGACATGGATATAGCAACATTACATGAAATAAAGTGTCCATATGTAATTTAAAGTAAAATTTAGCATCTAATTTGGGTGTCCAGACTGTGTTATTTGAGCTACCTGTGCTTCATTGGTGGTATTTATAATTGATGTAACAAGTTCAAGCATAGTTTAGGCAAATAGTTGCAACACATATATTAAATCTTGTTCTTCAGGTGATGTTCCACTCCACTCTACTTGGAACAGGTGAAAATTGGACTCTAATGAAGACTATTATGTTAAATCCCATGTTTTGATGATAACAAAAGATGTAACAAAAGATTTGATAATAAATAAAAGGTTTTTGAACAATGAAGCAAAGTTTTCTTAGGCATACAATGCTATCACTCGAGTGATGAGGTAAGAAAATATGCTCTGTTTCAGTGATGTTCTTTGTCAAGTTTTGGAAGGCATCACTCGAGTGATAACTCTGGATCACTCGAGTGATAACTCTGGATCACTCGAGTGACTACTCGAGTGATGAGATAAAAGGCATCACTAGCATAGCACTAGAATGATTTTGAAAGTAATCTTCTATTGAAAATTTTTCTAAGGTCGATCCCATTCTAAGAGCACTAGAAGAGCACTAGAGTGTTATATCAAGTTGAGGATCACTAGCAGAGCACTCAAGTGATCACTCGAGTGATACAATTTGAAGGATCACTTGCAGAGCACTCGAGTGATTCATCAAATAATCCATTGCAGATCACTGGAGTGATCACTGGAGTGATGTAATTTGTAGGATAATTAGCAAAGTACTCGAGTGATCTATTGCAGATCACTCGAGTGATGCAATTTGTGGATTACTAGCACAACGCTCAAGTGATCCATCCAGTGATTTGTTATGTTTCAAAATTACTAAGTCAAGATCATTTGAGTGATCACTCAAGTGATGGTTTCTTGAAAAATAGAGCACCTTCTACTAATTTCCAAAATTCACTAAATGATGATATAATTAATTATATTTGATTCTCTTTCAGTCTTATATCTTATTTCATTAGTGTATAAAGCTTTCTCAACTGAAGAATGAAAAGATCCAGTAAATATATGAAAAGTGATTTTGGTCCAGAAGCATTTAATGTGAGTGGTATTTGAACAATGACATTCTCTTTGCTCCAACGGCTACTTTACCATACACAAAGAATGTTTAGAGGAAGCAACGATACTCCAACGGACAAATGAAATACTCACAATGGTCATTTATTTCATTCCAACTATAAATACGAAGCATTCAAAGCGGATCAACTACTGAACTGCAAAATCATTCAAGTCTGCTTTAAGTGCTCTGTTTTTATGTTCATTATTATTCTCTTTGTATTTTGTATGTCAGTAATTATATATTTACTCTTTGTGAGATATTCATCAAAAACTCAATACACTTTACTGAAATTACTTAAGATAGAGGGACCTTAAGTTGGGTATTATTTTACATTATGTAATGGGGAGCGAGTGTCTGGTGAAGGAACTTGTTGTGTACTGAGGTGCTAAGAACCCACTGAATCTTGGAAGATATAGTGAAAATCTCAGAGTTAATCTGAGGAATAGACATAGGTCAAAGAGGTTATAACTGAACCAGTGTAAATCTCTGGTCTACACTTCAGTGATATTCTTCTGACTCTCAGCTCTGGTTTAATTTCTGTTAATTGTCATTATTAGTTTAAATTTTTTTAATCATTCAATTTACCCCCTTCTTGGTGAAACACTTGTACTAACATATTAGTGTTACTGAATACTTGAACTATGAAGTAGGTAAGCAATAGGCCCCATGATAGCTTTCAGTTAGTAGTTGAAGATGATGGATAAAGAAGTGTGGCAAAACTTCTTTATAATTGTTTATCATCCTGAGTCTTCTGATTTGATCAGTTTTGACAAAGTGGATTTTCATTTTTATATTTTCTAGGGAAGTTTTCTAAAAGCAAAGGCGTAGGTGTGTTTGGTAATGATGTTAAAGATACTAACATTCCAGTTGAAGTTTGGAGGTATTACTTGTTAGGATCGTCAGGCACAGTGGAAGAATTTAAATTTTTCGCCGATCCTAATCGAGGATCTGTCAACGGCGTTTAAACCGAGTTATAAAGAATCATACTTTTTTGAATTTAGGGTTTTTTATCTCTAGGAGCCAACACCTTTGGTTCGCTCCCTCTACTGGTATCCACATGAATACTCTCCAACACAGACTACGTGCTAGCGCCTCCAATGTCTCATAAGGTTTTCCTTGCGGCTCTAAATTCTCATCTGTGTCTAAGTTTTTTTGCTCTATCAATTTTATAACCTATGGGGCTGTATTCAAATTTCAAAATTAATCTTTATTAATTTTGAAATTAATTAACAATTAATTATCTTGAAGAGCTAATTAAATAAATTCAGTTTAAATTAAATCTGTCCAACGGTTTTGATTTAACCTATTTATTTAATCCAAATAAAGAGGCATTAGATTTAATTTATCTTCATAAATTAAATTTCAGATACTTTATCTCTATCATGTTAGTTATTAAATCTAATTTATCTTAATAAAATTAAATTTAAAACTAACACAATATAATAATATCATATAATATATATGTATATATACATATATATATATATATACATATATATAAATATGTATTTCAAAAATACATATATATATATATATAATATTATTAATTTTATTTTCAAGAATTTTATATTATATATATATATATAAAATTCCTCTAGCAAGACATTATGACTACCCAATTCACATGAGGATCGTTAACACGATGCAACCTATCATACAACTATGTCATGTCCCTTTTGTCACACGATATATCGGTCAAGCATGAGGCATGGATAATGTCATTCTCTTGTTCCTTACCATTACTTTCTCGATTCCTGAGTAGTCTGATAATAGAAATGGAAACTCATTTCCATCGTAGTATGACCATACATTTTTCAGACTCACTCATCGAGGGGCTCACTAATATCTTTCTACTAATGTGAGAGATAAATTTCATCTTGATTATTCATATTCCTCCGCATGAAAAACCACCAAGTCCGATCGTAGCCTTTATGATTATCACCTAGTCAAAAGTGACTTTTGACTAGTCACTACTACAAAAAAGCAAAGCTGTGGCGCTTATAATTGCATTAGCTGTGGCGCTAGCGAAATGCCGCCTATCTGGACGCTACTAAAAAAAGCTGTGGCGCTTGGAAGCGCCACAGATTTTTAAATTTTTTTTAAAAATAACCTCCTGCAGGAGGCATACCTCCTTTGGTGCCTGGCCGGCCAGGCGCCACAGTAGTCCACCACCTCCTGTGGCGCTTGGTTACCCAGGCGCCACAGGAGGTGTTTTTTTTTAATTTTTCGTATTAGTTTTTTTTAGCATATTTTTTCCTCATATTTTTTGGGTTCTTCGTATTGGTTTTTTTTTAGCATATTTTTTCCTCATATATATCTCCCATGCATATATAATTATAGTCTGCAAGGTTTAATAAGAACAATAATAGATAACTTTAAAATGATACCAACAAATGATTGATTAGCTAAAGTAGTACTGAAAATTATTATACAATATACTGTAAACCTAGCTGAATGAAATATAATACAACAAATTCAACTTCAACAAACATGTATGACACAACAATTGGCAATTAGAAACAACACAAAAAAGACCAGCTAGTGAATTTAATAGTATATATAGCTACCTAGAGATTTGCCTAAACACATATTCACACCATTCCTCGATCACTTCATTAACCTGATGGTCTGTCAAAGCGTCACAACGTTGATCTTCATAATACTACAAATATATACAATCAGACACAAGTTAGAACGAATTAAAATCAGTAAAACATAATTGTCAGGCACTAATTCAATTTCATTACAACACAATATGAAGTGCAACTAAATCACTTACTTTTTGAGGAATAAATGGTTGATCATGCATAATAAGTCAAATATCAATACCTGTATCTTCTTCCAAGGATAGCTAAGGCGGGGGTCAGTAGCTTTAGAATAGTTTAACGAGACAGACGACCGATACACAGTCAATGTGCTAACAAAAGAAACAGAAAATGATTACTTTTGGTTATTCAATCACGTTCGCAAATATTTATACATAGGCACGTATACTTACCTATTGATCAATAGCAACATATCAAAACGGTCTTGTGGAAGACCATTTTTTAGAGGATCCACATAATAAATGCGAGGGCCTGAAGGTTCCGCTGGATTGATAACGATCAATATCCAATGGAGCCTAAAATATATTTTAAAAATTGTTTTTGAACAATCATGTTATGATAGAAGTTAAACAATAAAAACAAAAATTGAACCAATAATAACTTACCCCGTATTATACGGCACTAAAAATAATGTATTTGCTGTCACTTTCTTGCTAAAGTAATCTTTCAGCTCATTAGACTGCGCAGTTACATCTACTTTACCATCATGATGACCAACGAGAAAAGGGTTGACAAATGCGAATTGGACCCTGTGTGTATCCATTAAAACGTCCTGGTCCAAATGCCTGGTATAAAACATACAGTGTCATGAGAAACAAAAGAAATGGAACGAGATATATTAATAACATTTATAAACGATGATAGTGAAGTACCTTATCCAGATGTTGATAGCCGAAGCACTAACCCAATCACGAGCACATATGTCTTGCACGACCTCGGCAGTAACATAATCAACTAGACCACCAACACTGTAGATATGTCTTGGAATACGTAATTGCACTACTCCCTCACCGATCAATTGTGGTGCAATCGATATTAATTGATCGAGAAATGAGGTCTGTCTTCTTCTGCTCTATTGGCTAGCCGATGCTTTTGACTTGGGTTGTGTTGTTGAAGACTTTGAAATCTTACCCTGCGCAAATCAGAAAATTAAATCACAGTTTGAGATGAAAGTTCGAAGGAAAAGTCCAGGGAATTTTGAATGAACGACCTTTTCACATGGCTCGATAAGACCTATTGGCCAAGCAACATAGCCACCTACAACATCTGCCACCTTATTTTGCTCATCCCGAGACGGGATCGGTAAGAGGGCGTCTTCGTTCGTGTAGACGTCAACCCTCACCCGGAGTGTGTTATCGGGCAACGGTGAATTGTGCAGTATGTCCTCACCAGTGTTGTAGGCAACGTCTACTGCAACCGTGTGCTTGGATGCTTGCTCGACATATAGCTTGCATTGAAATTCACCCTATGGAAAATAGAGTTAATATGTTAAAGTTCACTTAATTATAATTTAACATAAAGTTAAGTAGAAAAGAAATTAATTACCGAAGGAAAAGGGACTTTTGGCATGGAATTGCAGCTATCTCTGAAACTTGGGCTATCACAGAACGGAACATTTGGTGTTGGCCTACCCTGGACCAACTGTTGTATTTGCGTTGTTAACAACGCATTCTGTTCTTGCATCAAACGCATTTGTTCAGTGAATTGTTCTTCTCGTTGTTCCTTGTAGCGCATTTGTTATTGAAGTTCTTGCATTTGATGCTTAAAGCTAGCCATCTCGTCACGCAGGTGGGAAACATCACTTCTACTCAAGCGCTTCTGACGTCTGAACTATGCTGATGGGGTGACTACAAAACCAGTACCCCGAACATGACCATCATACTCGGGTACTGGTAACGCTCTGCTGAATAAATCGTCCTGACCAACATAGGTCGCCAACGCAGGATCCTCCTGTGTCATTTGTCGCTTTCCCAAAAAGAATTACAATCAAAATTAGTTATTATAAATGGAGTTCATTTAAGTAAAGCCAATTATTTATTGAGCGCATAATATAATTGAATACTTACACAATATTTGGCTACTCTTCTTGCTTCCTCAGTACGAATTTCACCTTTCTTATTTGTGACACTGGCTACCCACAGATCATGTCATGGAACCTGTGTAATATTTGAGCCTGATTCTTGTATCTGCACATCAAAGTTAGTCAAAGTTAAATGATATTCATACAATTTTTATTACAAATGAAATAATCATCAGTTCGTACCATTTTTCTTTCTAACCGTGAGTATGAAACAGGTCCTTGTGTGTACCGGTATGGCATGTTGGTCGCATTAGCTCGATTTTTCTCACTCAACTCCTAGTTAGATCAAAACGATTCATATAAATATATAAATGTTACTTACAAATACGTACATTACACGTAATATGGGAGTTACAAACAAATCCCCTTACCAGGAAATCAGGAGTTGTATGTGTTCTGATAAACTCATCCCACATTTCTTGAGTGATGATTCCTTCATACAATGGATAAGGCGGTGTAGTAATGATATCATCATTATCATCCCTCAAGAAATATTTGACAAGATCAGAACAAAACTTTCACTTAAGTTTTCCGGCTTTTCTCATTACGAAGTTCTTCCGATCATCATCAATAATAAAAATACTCTGTAAACAAGTCAAAAAACATATATAATATGTAAGATTGAAACAAAATGAAACAAAGAAAACCGAACAATTATATAATGAAGGTGTTACCTGTACTTCAGCCCAGATCTCATCCTCATAACTTTTCTTTACCATTTTCCAATTTTGAACTGTAATAGGGACTCTGTCTCGAACCGTAGTCCCGATAAAGTTATTTAAGGAGGTACTGTTCTCGCCAAACGGGTTTCCATTTTCATTCCACTCCAGTTGTAACTTGATTCCGTTACTTCTCAGTCTGATCAACCTTGCCATAATTGTCCTGCCACGTCTGACATTCTCCTCAAATCTTTGTCTACTAATGTGCCTGGGAACATTATCAATGTCATCATGTGGTGAGTCCATACTCCTGCAAGTGAAATAAACCAAATCAAAACATCAGTGCACAATGGTCTTGTATGTCAACGAAAGCAAATTATTTTGAAATTTATAAAAACATACGTACAAGTAAACAAATCAAGGCAATCATTATCTTTTCCTTTTTCTCGTCTGATTTAAAATTTTATTCTTCAGAATTTGTGTTGGATTGAGAATTGTGTTCCTCTTGACCCAAGTTCCCTCTTCATGATCATGTCTCACGTATACGGGTCCATCTCCATCTTCATCTTCATCTGCATCTCTATCTATATCAATCTCTGCTGACCACAAATTCTCAAACGAAGGATCATCATTATTGATGTTCAAATATTCATTACTTTCAAAATCAACTTCTGCTTGACGATTCTTGTTGGATGGAAGTACAATAGACCAATTCTTCTTAGCAGGATCAGGAATGTAAAATGCTTGTTCTGCCTGTGCTGCTAAAATAAAAGGATCATCTTTATACCAAACCTTAGAAAGGTCCACTTGCACAAAGCCTAAGTCATCTATCCGCAATCCACTGTTGTTGTTAACCCACTTACATTTGAAGACTGGGACCCTGAACATAGAGTAATCTAACTCCCATATGCGTTCAATGACACCAAAGTATGACCTTGATGCATAAACAGGGTGTGTGTCTTTAGCACTGGATCTATGCCAATAATCAGCAACAAGTGTTACCCCACTGTTCTGCATCGTGCTCTGTGTATCATGGTCTTGTGTATAGAATGTGTAACCGTTGATTGCATAACCATTGTAAGATAATACATGTAAGCTCGGTCCCTTCGACAGGCACTTCAATTTTTCAGAAACTAATTCAGGATTCCTCTCCATCTCATCGTTAATACGATTTTTCAACCAGCCTGTAAATTGTTTATTGTGTTCTGTTGTTAATAAATTTTCATTCCTATCACCATGTACCAATCGGAGAGCATCCTTGTGTTCTTCTACATACGGTTCGACCTCATCAGTGTTATGTAGGACATACAAGTGGGCTTGGTCCCGTTCAGTCGCTGATATCGTTATTACATCGCTCCCCATTGTTCTTTCCCCTGATCTTCGGCCATCATGACGGGACTTGGGGATCCCTACAGGGTCAACATTTGATAAAAAATCAGCACAGAAGTCACTTGCTTCTTCAACCATGTAACTTTCAGCGATACAACCCTCTGGGCAGTATCTATTTTTCACATACCCTTTTAATATTTTCATGAATCGTTCATTTGGGTATATCCATCTCAAGTACACTGGACCGCACAATTGAGTCTCTTTGACCAAGTGTACAGTTAGATGTACCATAATGTCAAAAAAAGAAGGTGGAAAATACATTTTAAGTTCACACAGAGTACACACAATCAGCCTTTGCAAATCTTGTAACTTGGTTGAATCAACCACTTTACTGCAGATCAACTTGAAAAACACACAAAGTTTCATGATAGTGTTCCTTAAATTTTTGGGTAAAATAGATCGTATACCAACCGGTAGGAAATTTTGCATGAGCACATGACAATCATGAGATTTAAGGTTCTTTAACTTCAACTCTTTTACCGATACAAGGTTCTTTATATTTGAAGAGTAGCCCTCGGGAACTTTAATTCCTTGCAGAAACTCACAAAACAATTTCTTCTCTTTCCTCGACAGAGTGTATGCCGCCGGCGGTAGATAGGTACGAGGCCCTTGCTCAATCGGTGCCAACTCTTCTCTAATTCCCAAGTTCACTAAATCCAATCTCGAATAGACACTGTCCTTGCTTTTTCCTTGGATATTAAGCAACGTGCCAATTAGACTATCACAGATATTTTTTTCTATGTGTATCACATCAAGAAAATGCCTCACATATAAAGACTTCCAATATGGAAGTTCAAAGAAAATAGACTTTTTCTTCCAACCGCTTGTCTCGATTTGTTTTGCAAAAGGCTTGCCAAAATTATTATCCAAGTCTTTTACCTTGGAATACACCTGGGAACCGGTCAACATCTTCGACGGGCTACCTTCTTCTGCTTCACCATTGAAAGGCTTTTTCCACTTCCTCCAACGATGTTGTGATGGTAAGAATCTTCGATGCCCCATGTAAACGTTTTTCTTACAATGATGAAGTTGCACTGAATGAGTGTCATCTTCACATATAGGGCATGCACCATATCCTTTGACGCTGTATCCTGACAAATTTCTATAAGCAGCGAAATCATTAATTGTGCCAAACAACATGGCTTTCAAAGTGAAACTTTCTTCCATGTACCCGTCATACACACTAATGCCTTCATCCCAAAGCAGCTTTAAATCATCAATTAAAGGAGCCAAGTATACATCTATATCATTCCCAGGTTGCCTTGGCCCAGAAATTAACAATGACAATATCATAAACTTGCATTTCATGATTAAGTGTGGAAGAAGGTTATAAATCATCAATATCACCGGCCACGTGCTATGTGTGCTACTCTGAATACCGTGCGGATTAATTCCATCAGTTGACAGTGTAAGGTGAAGGTTCCTGACTTCATCAGCAAAGTCAGGGTACTCATGATCAATTTTTTCCATTGAGGAGTGTCTGCAGGGTGCCTAAGCTTCGTGTCTTTAATCCTTTCATTTGCATGCCATGTCAACTGCTTAGCAATCTCTGCATTACTATACAATCGCCTGAATCTCGGAACAATGGGAAAATACCATAGCACCTTCAAAGGACTTTTTCCTTTCTTCTTCCTATATCGAGATGCGTTGCATTTAGGGCACTTCTCTAACGTTGCATACTGATTTCGAAATAATACGCAATCGTTAGGACATGCATGTATCTTCTCATATCCCATACCGGTTGTAGAGCAAAGAATTTGCTTTGCCTCGTATGTCTTCGTAGGAAGTACATTTTCTTCTGGAAGCATATCTTGCAATAGTTCAAGCAATGCGGTGAAACCCGAATCACTCAATCCGTAGCGAGCTTTAAAGTTGTACAACTTCAACACTGCTAGCAATCTTGTGTATTTAGTACTTCCTGTAATACCCCGAATTCTGAGATTCGAGGCTAGAAAATAAGCCTGAGATTAGTGGACTGCTAAGCCATGGTTTAGCAAGATCCTAAATTATGATTAAGAGATATTGACTCCAAAAGTGGATGTCATTAGTGATAAATGAACCCTTTTGGAGATTATGGTGTGAGTTAGCACCCGATGTGATTCGTATGTGCTGTGGGTAGTGCCAAAACCCTGTATTTAAGCTCAATTATGGATTAACATCTAAATTGACTTAAAATAGAGGGAAGGCGTATATTGTGGCTAAATGAAACGATATGAAGTGTTTGGTGGTGATTCAATGAGAATTACCGAAATTAGGGGCAAAACGGTAAAGTTACCGACCAATTGGTCAGTTACCGAAGAGGAAACTCATTGGTAACTTCAAGATCAATGGTTAGGATTGATTTGTGCAAAAGATCAAGAGGTGGAATCATGTGTGTGTGTGCCTATGTGAACTCATGAGAGATGTGATAAGGGTGTGACACTTGGCACAATTTGAACCCTTAGATTTTGGTCAAATTGTCAAAGCTTTTCCTCCCTTCTCTCCTCTCTATTTGGTCGTCCAAGTGGCCTTCATTTTCCCAAAAATCTGATCTCTTCTTCATCTCATCCCTCTCTCTCCAAAACCTCCATTTTCGCCAAGCTTGGGAAGGAAAGAGGAAGAGAAAGGTGATGTTTTGGCCTTGTTCTTGTCCTCTAATGTTCAAACACTCTTTATTAATGTTGTTCATAGTGATGAGAGCTTCATCTCTATGGTTTTAGATTCTTGATTGAAGGTGTTTGATGACTTGAGGAAATTTGGAGAGATGGAAGAATCAAAGAATTGGTTTGGGAAAGAGGAAGAGGTGAGTATTTGAAGCCTTTTGATCTAAGTTTTGTGATTTGTGGTTGAGTATTGTGAATTTTGGTTTTTGCCCTGATTTTGGTGGAATTGTGAAATGCATGAATTGTCATGTGTTTTGTGTTGTAAATGGTGAATTGTGGTTAAATTAATACCATAATGTGTTTTGGTGTCATTGGAATTGATTTGGGAACTTGAGATGGAAAGTTGTGCAATGTTGAGTTGAAATGTGATATTGTGTGTGACATGTTGCAATTCATTGTGAAACATGTCAATATAATGTGAATTTGGTTGATTTGGTATTTCCAATGGATTCCTTGTGAAATTTTGTGTGAGACTGATGTTTGATATGAAAATGAAACCATTGGAAGCCAAATTGCAAAAACTGGAATTCTGTCTTTTGAGGTTCTGTTCTGGGCAGTCAGAGTGTGTGAGCGTTTTGAATGGGCAAATGGTCTCTAACAATTCTGAAACTTTCCAGTCTTGAAGTTCACATCTTAATCTTCAAAATGGACATATAACATGTGTCATTTCGTTTTGTGAACTGGGATTTATGTCTGCCCAAAGTTTGAGGTCGAAACTGGATTCTATTTTGGAGCAATGTTGGATTTTGTGTAAATCTGGATTTGTGTGGTGATTTCTGGTAATGAGCCATATTTTTCCTATGAAGAGGACTTAAAACTCTTTCATTTGGCTTTGGGATCACCTCATTTTGATTTTTGTGGAATTAGTTATGAATTTCCTAAGTTGCCTTGGCTGCAGCAGAAAATCCTGGCTGCAGCGCAAAAGTTTCTGTGAGCGTTTTGGCCGCAGCCAGAAATTCTTGGCTGCAGCCAAAAACCTTCTGTGCTTGTTCTGGCTGCAGCCAGAGGATTCTTGGCTGCAGCCAACCCCCATTTTCAGCATTTTGAGATTTTGAAAGGTGATTTCCAACCTAGTACGTCCCAGCTTATTTTAGCCACCTAAAGGGTGTGAATGATAACCAACTTTAAGTGATATGAAAGTAAGGATTTGGAATAGAGAATAACCCTATGTCCTTGCTTTGGTTATAGGGTTGATGTACGCCCTGGTTGTGGTTCGATGTTCATTTTGTTCGTGAGCAGCTATGCTGGAGCTTACGTGGAAAGAGAGTAGGGAACATATCTCTTCTGCTTGTATTTGATATATGTGTTAGTGTGTTGGTGCATGTCTTAGCTTTGCATGGTTATGTGCTATTTGAAGCTATGTTTCAATTTATGCTATGGCCATTAGTATATTGTTGGAAGCATTGAGCTTACAGATTTGTCATTGTGATAGTTATGTGATGCAAGCATGTCATGCATTAAACATTTATCATACATGCATATTGATATTGTTTTCCTACTGAGATTCTCTAGAATCTCACCCTCCCCTGCTAACCTTTCAGACAGGGTAGTGGATCAAGGATGGAGCATGCAACTAAGGGCGATGAGGACTTCCTTCGGGTTGTCATTCTGGTAGTTGGTTATCATCCTGGATGGGATATTTGAATTTGGATGTGTACATATGGATGAGTATATTTGGTTATGTATTTGAAATGAGTTATTGGATATTTGTATATGAATGAGAAAGATTTGTGTAATCCCCATATGAGGGCTTGTATGGGCAAATGTGCCCTATAAAGCTTGAGTTAATATATGGAAACCGGGATTGCCGGGATTATTATATTGTGTACTCTGATATATTTAAATGTGATTTATCTTTGTGTAGTAATTGTATTCGGAATGTGAATGTGAGACCAGGTTATGAATGATTTCGAAAGGTATTTATGAAAACCCCGTCTGGTAGATGGGTTTGTAAAATGTAGTTTTGCTTCTTATTGGTCTCTATTTCACTTTAATCGCGTATTTTGGATATAATTACGGCAGGGGGTTACACTTCCGACATATAATGGTTTCTCTGCATCACCTTTCAACTTCTCATATTCGTTAGGGCAGTTATGAAGTACCCCTTCAACCATATTTACCATTTCTTTAAGACCATCATCTTCATCAAACATGCTTTGATCAAATTCATCCGAGGCACCACCTGTGGTATGCACCCGATCACTATATGCATCGTTGGTCTCACCATGCCTTGTCCATCATATATATGTTTGATCAATACCATAACACACTAAATAATCTAGCAAATCAAGTTGACTAATCTGATTTCCAAAACAACAAGATAAGCAAGGACATAAGATTTTGCCAGGATCTTTTGTGTGATCAGTTGCAAATGTAATAAAATCCTTCACCCCATCTATATATTCCCTTGAACATCGATTAGATGACATCCATTTACGATCCATCTATGGGCTTCAATCTATTTTTTTAAAAAAGTACGTGGTTAGTTGTATGACTATTGCATTTACTAATTATTTTTATATTCTCTTACCAATTTTAATTTAAAATAACATACACCACATGAATCTTCATAATTGAAGTTTTCTAAGTCTTAAACTGAATGTTTAAATTGCCAAATAATTCATTAATTATTCCCAGGTATTATAATAATTTTTTACAACTCATAACAAAAGAAACCATATTTGCCACAATATATCATAGTTAAATTAGAAAACATTACAACTCAATAAATAAAATACAAGTGTTAAGAATATATAAATAATTATTTTGCTTATGCAATTAATCAATAACAATCATTAGAACACCTACAAATTATAACTATTAAATTCAACTAAAATCACATTTGTAAGCTCAAAATTTAAAAAACATACCGTAAATAGAAGCTTCAATAGACTGATGAAGTGAAACTACAAACACAAATTAAACATAAAAAAATCAATAAAATATTTGAGGTTCTAAGTTATTTTTTTAATAATAATATGTGTAATAAACATCAATATATAATAAAATCAAATATGATTAGCTTATTTCAAAAAATATGATTCAGAAAAAAAAATAAAGAAAATAAAATAAAATGAAAAAGAAAGCATATTCCCAACATTAATTATCTCCTTATTGTATGTTTTTCCCCTTACGGTTTTAGTTAATATATTTAAAGTTAAACAATAGACAAATTATATTTTATTTTATTAAATATTAACATTGATATATATTGATATATTAAAGTCATTTTATCCATATTTTAAAATTATTAAATAAGTTAATGACTCAATTAATGAATTATTCAATTTATTATCCTGATTTCAATTTTTCCTATTTTCCTTGGGTTTAGATGGGATTTTCTCTATTATAGTTTAATAAGATAATACAAAAAATTATTTTCTTACCTCTACAAAATAGCACTAACACAAATATATATTAAATACGTGAAATGATATTAAATAAATGATTTTGATTTTTGGAAAACAAATAATTTGAAGAAGTTTTAAAAGAAATAGTATTAATTTCTTGTAACTTGTTCTTGTAACTTGTTGCATTAATTTCTTAGAACTAGTGAGAGCTAAAACACAGTATACACACGCCTACAATGGGGATAAGTCTCTAGTAATGGGAATATATATATAGTATACACACACATTTGTATATTATATATATATATAGGTGTTGTGTAAAGAGCAAAGAAACAAAACTAGAGATGGTCCATCCACATAAAAAGAAAAATCTGACACAGACAGACACAGAGAGAGAGAGAGAGAGAGAGAGAGAGAGAGAGAGAGAGAGAGAGAGAGAGAGAGAGAGAGAGAGAGAGCATGGGGACAGAAAAATAAAACCAATTATTTATTTATTGTTGTAGATGTTTATGTTTGGTTCACTGTCAATTAACTATTTACTTCTAAAAATTATTGATGTTGAAGGTATTAATTTTAGTTGAAAATTAATTAAAATCATGTCTAATTTTTTTAAGAAATTTCTAAAATCTACATAAATTTCTTCTAAAATTCACTCACACTGCATAAATACTACCATTGTTTATAAAAGTGCACAGACTTTTCTCATAAAGAACTCCCTTAAATATAGTTGAAATTACAAAGATATTTGTTTAATTTTATAATATTAATATACACAAACTTCATCCTAAGCTTGCCTTTGTTAGCGCATTTTCCCATGTCTGTCCACAGAGATAGAACCAAACTCCAATCCCAATAACAAGAGAGACCCTAAACAAACCGTGTTTGGATAAAATCTTCATGTATAAAGTTAACAACGTGCACCAATTTAAATAAAAAGAAAACGCAAGCATGCCATAAAAAAAAAAAAGCAGAACAACCTAAAAAAAAATTAATAAAAAGAAAACACAAGTTGAACTTACAGGTTGATCAGTGCAGTGGAGTGGGGGACCACGTAATTGCCGTTGGTGACACAATCTTCAGTGAGGGAAGGAAGAAATTTGAGCTACCAAATGGAGTGGGGACCAAAAAGTTGTAGACAATACAAAAAAACAAAGACGTGTGCGCGTGTGGGTGTAGTTTTAAGATGTGAAGATAATAAAATGGAAAGAAGGGGAGAGCACGCACAGATAGATGAAAATGAAAATGAGAGAGGGAATGATTAAAGATAGAGAAAAGGGTAAAGAAAGAGATGGGGGGTGTAGGCGGGAAAAGGAAAGTGATTGGGGGGGGGGGGAGGTGGGAAAACAAAAGAATAAGGGGGTGGGGGCGGGATGGGTTCTGATTGGTGGGGAAGGGATAGGAAATCCAAATTTTTTTTAAAAAAAAAAGGATCAGGGGTGGCGCCTGACCAGGCAGGCGCCACACCTAACAAAATTTTTTTTTTTAAAAAAAGGATCAAGGGTGACGCCTGCTTGGTCAGGCGCCACCCTGACAAAAATAAAATTTTTTTTTTAAAATAAGTCAGGTGTGGCGCCTGACGAGGCAGGCGCCACACCTGACCAAAAATTTTTTTTTTAAAAAAAGGTTAGGGGTGGCGCCTTCCTTGTCAGGCGCCACCCCTGACAAAAATAATTTTTTTTTTTTTAAAAATGGGTCAGGTGTGGCGCTTGGCCAGACAGGCGCCACACCTAACCATAAGCTACCAGGCGCCACAGCTGGTACCTCCTGGTCAGGTGTGGCGCCTGCCTGGCCAGGCGCCACACTTGACTATACCAGCTGTGGCACCTACCCTCCGAGGCGCCACAGCTGGTAAAAAAAAACATAAAATATATATAAAAAAAAAAAATGAGCAGCTGTGGCACTTCATTAAGGAAGGGCCACAATATGTGCGCCACCTTTCAACCTTTTTGTAGTAGTGAGTTCAAAGCTTAGCAACTCTCATGTAGGAATCCTTGATGACTTCAGGTTAAAGGGTATTGTGATGTGGTTGTACATGAGAAAAGCTTATGACTTGATCTATGTAGCTTTCTCATAGTGGGTCGGTCTAGCACTTTGTATTCTTACAAGTGCCTAAGACTTTGATTCGTATATCTATATCTTATTAAAATCATACTGATCTTGTTTAATCTCTGCTCCTGCATAGACGACTGACCAGGGACAATTTAGGACAATCTTTATGATTTATCTAACGATACAATTATCACAGTTAACATGCAAATAATATGATAATAGAATGAAAAAATTCATTAAATAATAATGTTTATAGTACAATGATTGGCCCTTATGGCACAATTTCCAACATTACTTGCTAACCAACAGGCTTGAGGTAATTCTATTCTTAAAGCATACTAAAATTTTGTTATTTTTCTTCTTAATATTCTTGTCTGTACTATTCTACTTACATTGAATGTAACATGCAAATTAGGTAGCAGATACTTTATTTACGTGGTCTGACTTGCAAGCAAAACTAAACAGTGAGTTGCAGAGCATTCTGGGCAACTCCATCAACCTAGTTTTGAGTTTTGTTGCTAAACCTTCAGGTTGGTTGAATTATTGGATCATTGGTCCTTTAACTGTCAACTGATTAGCGCTTTTGAGTCATTTCAAATAAAATGCATTAAGACTATATGTTTTGGAACAACTGTCTAACATATGTCCTGATCCCACTATTTATCAAGTAAAAGGTTGCGTTTTGTTGGTTTCATCATTTCTCATTTCTGAAATATAGTTCTTCCCATTTTTCTATTGTTAATTAAGTAAATGTTTCATAATTTTTGTATTATGTTTTAAACTGTGATAATAACATCTTAGAACTTTGTTTTTATTAACAAATTACAAGTCCATTCAATTGCACTATTTTTTATACTTTCCTGTCCCTCCATTAAGTTTTTTTTTTTTTTTTTTGGTGTGAGCAATGAATGTTTTGCTTTGTCTCTTTGGCCTTTCTGGTAATATTCAGTTTTTTGTCTTATTTAGGTCAAGGATATGGTTCCATTATCCCCAGCATTCCTGCTGATGTAATAGCTGACTCCCATGAACCAACAAAAAAATTGGCCGATAAAGTTACTGCATATGTGGAGCAATATATAGAATTAATGGAGAAGGTTGGTTATGCTCATTTTGGTTGGCTATTGTAATGTGTAACTACCATCACCATGTGTCACATTCCTTTTTAATCCAATTTTTATTGCATTTTGATGGCATCTCTTTTCACGATCTATGAAGGTTAAACTAAAGTAAGGATTGAAACTAGCAATGAGCATATCCGGTCAGGGTAACGGGTACTTACAGGTAAATCTGGAATGTTATATCCATGTTCCCCCCTCCCTTCATGCCTTTTTTATTCTTAGTTTTTGTTGGATATCTAACCATTTTGGAATGTTATATTTCTTTACCCTTCTACTTTTGCGGTTCTACCTGCTTATTCTTGGTTGTTGTTTGATTGATACCAGAAGGCATGTGACTTATTTTCAATTAAATTTTGTAGGAAACCGAATTCTGGCGTCTTTACAAGGAAAACCAACCTCTTTGTGCCCTAGTTATGAAGACTGCAGTTGGGTAATATATCATCTTGCTTGTTTTTGGGAACCTTTTGTGCCATCTTTCACTCTTGAGGTAAATTAACGTCACTGTATGTCTTATTGGACTTTGAGGATTTTTTTTAAAGCTGATTGCTTCTTTGAAGACGTTCTCATTATTACTCTTTGATGGGAATTGAAGGTATATAAGCAGCTAAATTTGCCTCCTGTGGTCCATGATTCACTTTGTGATGAAAAAGGGGACGTTGATTGGGTAAAAAGGCCTTGGGAGATCGTAAGTACTGGTCATAAAATTGGGACACCTCAGCCTTTGTTCAAGAAGTTGGTATGTCTTGCTCACTGAAATTTATATATTGGGATAATAGTCTTCTTGGATGAATTTTACTACTGATGTGTTGATACTTGTTTACCAGAAAGATGAAGAAGTGGAATTCTACGGGAAGAAGTTTGCGGGAAGTCAGGAAGATAGGATTTTATTTCAGAGACTCTAACCAAGGGATTTAGATAATTCTTCTCCCTCATTCTCTAATTACTGGAACACTATTCACACTTTTTTAAAGCAGAACAAATCAACAAATCACAAAATTCTGCTTTCAAAACTTCTACCAGTGGCCTTTTATTTTGCGTCTTCTTCCCAAGTAATTAAAACGGGATCTAATATCTCTTGAAAAACATGATATTCTTTTCCATGACTAATTTAGCCATGGAATTATCACGAAAAGTTTTCTGTGGCTAACCTGCGTGGCAAATCCAACACTAATTTTTTAGCCATGAAATTTTTGGGTGACATTCCGTTAGTAATTTCATATGGAGTATTTTTAGCAAAAAAATTAATCACGAAATTTTTCTGTCTAATTTCTTGGGAAAATTCCCTCGCTGCCAAAATTTAAAATTTATTGTATATGTAAGATTAAAAATTACATTTTATTTTAAAAAAATTATATCAAATATATAAAAATTATTTTTGAAATATGGTAGCCATTTAAAATTAAAATTATCATTTAACTTATGTTTAGTTATAAACTAGTGTTAACCCCCATGCATTGCACGAGAACGTGAATTCTGATTAATTAAAACTAATGTAAATGTAAATAGTAATTTACATCATGGAACTTCTTACATTACTCTCACTATTACATTTTTATTTGGTAGAGTAGATGGATGATTAATCGGATGTTGTTAATTATGTAGAAAAGTCCTTTAATATATTTTCTATGGTTGAAAAATGGATAATAATGACACTTTTATGGGAATAAATAGGGTTTTCCGAAAATTCATTGATTTAGGTAGAAAAGGAATAGAGATTATTACTAAAATAGTTTTAATTGGATTTTAAATGAGAATCAATCTCTTTGATATTAATGTCTCGTTTTAAATTTGATTAGTTACCAAAACCTACAAAATGAATAATTAATGCAATAATATTCTAACAAAATCATTTGGGTAATTAATCAGGTAATTAATATTATTTGTGATGCAAATACCCCAATAATTGGGGAAACCAATAAGTAAATTATCATGAGTAATGAGTGATGAATATGTGACAGGATTGGGCCAAATTAAAAACATACAGTAATTATTGCAATGTTATTAAAAAAAGTACGATAATTATAGTAATAATAATTTATATCAGCAGAGATAATAATTGAATGACGTATTTCATCACAAAAATTATAATTATTGTTAAGGTTTCAAATTAATTTTAATTTGATATAGGATTAATAAATTATCTCTTTTTTTTAAAAGTGTACTCTTAATTTTAATATTAATGGTAGTATACACAGAGATCTATCAATAATAAAAACACGCTATTTTATAAAAAGAGGGAAATAACAACCAAAGAACTTAGAATTGATTTTATTTTGGTAAATCATAGTTAATTAAAGCTAACATAAATTTAAATAGTAATTTACATTATTGAACTTCTTACATTACTCTAACCATAACTTTATTATTTGTGAATCCTCATACCACAAATTTCATGAGAATTAAAATTATGATGTTATTCTGGCTACACATTATTTGTGAACCTGAGAATATTATTTTGCTTGCATATTCTTTATTTTTTGTATCATCTGTTCAGCAAACCTTTATAAAACATTAAGCAATTAAGGTATTATAATAAAAGCGTATGGTAATTATAGTAATGATTATTGAAATCAACCAAGGTGATAATTAAATTATATATTTTATCACATAGTTTATACTTATTTTCAAGACTTCAAATTACCATTAATTTGAAATTGGATCAATAATTCTTTTTTAATTCCTTTTAAGTGACGTCCACATTTTAATATTAATGGTAGTATCTTTAAAGATCTAATATAATTCATTTTTCCCTTTAAGTGACATCCAAATTTTAATATTAGTGGTAGTCTCTTTAAAGATCTAACAACAATAAATTCACGATATTTTATAAAAAAGCTCAGTTAGAAAAAAGAATGTCCAAATTGATATTATCTTGATTCCTATTTAGAATGTGTCAGCATACGCTTTATATAGAAAATACATAATGCTTTAACAATAATAAATTCATTGTTTGTACATAACGTGTCAGCATAAATTGTTTTATCTAGAACATACACATACTGGGTTTTTGTGAAAGTGTAATGCAAATGCAGTTTTATTGCCATATTAAGTATATATAATCTTATCTTTTTTTTTTATTGTGTAAATACTTGCAACTAACAAATCACAGATGAAATAAGTTGAAAAACATAAGATAAGCACTTTTATTGAAATGTAGAAAAGTTCCACCAAGCATTATAACTTTTTAATGGATAGATAAAGTCAACCATCAAAGTAAAAAAAGCAAAAAATACATTCAAAATCCACATTCTGAAATTAGCATGACCTTCAACAAACTTATTGGATGCAGAATTAAAGTACGGAATAGAATTTGAAGAGAAGATCACTGGTTATTTTTCTATTTTGATGTTTTTGGTTGGTCTGGTTGTACTAAAGCTAGGAGTCGACAATTCATACAGCCCAATACATCAACTTCAACATGTCCACTGCTTGCAATCTTCTTTCTCTTTGATGCAACCATCACAGGAGTCACCATCTGACATATGCTTATGTCATCTCCATCGCCATATCCTTTTCATTGCTCATATTTTGTTCCAAAGTTATTGATGCAGATGACTCTAGTGGCAAAATCTGGGAAGCAACATTAGTAGAGGTTAGAAAAAGAAGGTTGACTATTGAAGTAGTTATATTGCAGCTTGATTACGTTTTCATTGGAATTCGAATCAGAATACGTAAAGTTCTCAATAATATCCTTTTCGGTAGTAAAGTATGTGACACTCATACTACTCATTGGATATTTTATGTTGTTGTCCTTCACCTTTAGCTTAACCTCGATTACCCTCTGACAGCTCCAGTCGTTAAATCTTTTGGGAAAGATGAAGATGCCCTTGCCTAAAATTGAAAGAACATAATGATGAAAATCACAGATGTCATGTTATCAGTACCAACAAGTCTAAAAATTTTTAACACCTATGTCTTAAGCTCAGTTGCTGAACAACTTAAAAGCTCAGATACATGTTGGTTGAACAACAGTATGGAACACTTTACAGTTGAATCAAACACTTTGTAATGAACTTTGAACCTATCAGAAATAACCACTCAAATTGTAATGTTAATCATTAATCAGAAAGTCATTAATCATTAAGTGTTTAAGTCATAAAGAAATATGAAAACACATTGTTGAAGAATGTTGAATACTGTTTGATCGTACTTAGGCTCAGTCTTCATCACTTCCCTATGACATGACTTGCACCTCAATTTGGCACCCTCATAGATTGGTTTTTTATCACATGAACATCCATCGTAATACCAATCGTGTGTTGTCTCAAGATTTTGGATTATTACCTTTGTAACAATTTCAGATTCATATAAATCACATCACATAAGCAAAGATTTGTATTTGACCAAAACAAAAGCAAAGATTTGTAAACTTAAAAAAAGATGTGGTTGGGATATATTGTATACATATTGGAACAGTTAAAATGAAAACTATTTACCTTTGATAACTTCAAAATTTCATGCAAAGGAATTCTGACAGGGAATGATAAGAGTGATTCACTTGAAATCTTATGCAACACAGTGGAGGAGATCTATGTTAAAGCCTGACTTGCCTCATGGGCATTGGTGAGTCTGTATAGTAAATATGACATTTACGTTAGAAACCCCTATACGTTATATAATTCAGGTATACAGATGCACAAAAAACATGGATACAACTAAATTTTAACCTGTCATAAAGGTCCTTTACGTTTGGAAATTCAGGGTTGAAATAAACTCGTGTGGCATTGAAGGCACTACATGTGCCTCCAAAACCTTAAACAAAAAAGCATGTAATTTTAAAACAAAAAAAAAAGAATTTATAGGGAAATAAAAGATATATGTAATACTTTTGTTTTTTGTAATCCTAGCAAACCGTAAGACAACTAAGGTGGGCACATCCAGATCTTCCGTTCTGTCCTCAAAGGCTTTGACTGCTACCTCCTCAAATAGAGCTACGTTGACACATACTACATTGCACATGTTTTCATATGATTATGATGATGATGAACTAACATGAAAGTAGATGTTAATATCATGAATTGATTAATGTTAAATCTAGAGAGTATGTTACTTATGATTTGCAATTATCAAATCCAATTTCTTCGTCGTGCCAAAGTCTCTCCTTAGATCAACTAAGTTCCTAAATGCTTGTAGGTAGCCCTTCACATCTGGATGAATTTTTCGTCCTGGTTAGAATAAAACATGTTGAATAAAAAGTATGGTAGAAATATACACTAACCAATTAGCTCTTCATGTGTGGCTTCACTGCTAGCAATGTCATTGACTGGGACAAAGTTGAATGCATGAAGAGGGATTTGGAAGTCATGTTTTCTGAAAAAATGTGTTAGCGTAATCTTCCAACGGTTTGCCCAAGCATATATATTGTTTGATTAACGTTGCTTAATTGCTCAGATTGTATGCTGCAATTTTGGGAATAATGTTATTAAAGACTCTAGAAAATATATCATGCAATTATTATATTGGTTGACCTTTTTATAATGGTTTGCCAAAGCATTTGCATTGTTTGATTAACGTTGCTCAATTTCTTAGATTGTATGCGCAATTTTGGGAATAACGTTATTAGAAACTTCAGAAAATACATAATTCAATTATTAATTGATCTATTATTAATTCTATTATTAATTTAATTAGGATTAGAATGTTAAAATTATTATTTCTTTTAGTCATGGAAGATTTTGAAATTTGAAAGGATACACCCAATTATTCTTTTCCAATCATTATAAATGCGTTTCAATGTATTTAGATTATTTGAATTTTGTAAGGCTACAACCAATTATTATTTGGCAATTAATTCAATTATTGAATTAATTAGGCCATTGGAATGTTAAAGTTATTATTTCCTATAGTTATGGAAGATTTTGAAATTTGAAAGGATACACCCAATTATTCTTTTCCAATCATTATAAAAGCATTTTAATGTAATTAGATTATTTGAATTTTGAAATGCTACACCCAATTATTATTTGGCAATTATTATAAATGAGTTTTAATGTAATTAGGGTTGTGATTATTCGACCTGGGTCAAGCATGAATGGGTTATGGAGTGGGTCACACGAGATTTAGAGTGTAAAGTTGATAAGGAAAAATCCTGATTAAATCCAATTGAAATACCAAATCCAAATTCAAGCCTATACTTTCAACAAATTCTTAATGAAGCCAAGAGGAGTAATAAGGGATTTCTGAATATGGTAAATTTACATTTATACCCTTAAAAGTTTACTAGCCTATTTCCTCTCTCCTCAATAAGGAATTCCTCTTTTTCTCTCTAATCCTTCTCACTCACCCTCGGATCATCAAACACCTCCTCCTACCCAAACAATAAATAAATTTTGAGGTTCTCTGATTGATTTCATTGGAAACTAAATTTGCTTGAATGATTTGCAATTGATAATGTCAAAACGTTCAAAGGCATGAATGAAATGCCACATGTAACTGCCAAACCTTCCCCTACAAAATCACAGAAGCAAGAGAGAACCCTATCGAGAAGGAAAGGACTCATAATTTTTCAGAAAATGGTTTGCTTCTCTACCCATTTCTTCTCGCTCTTCCTCTTCTCAATTTCTCCCCTTCTCCTCACGTTGCCCTCTACCAAATGTGTATCATCTTCTATTTCTTGCAAAAATCTGTCTTGCTTTGATTAACTATAGAATCTCGTAATTAAAGAATCCCATGATTATAGGATTGATTAGATCCAATATTATAGGAGATAATTAGGATAGTTATTTCAATTTTTTTCCTGATTGTATAGTATCAAATCTAGATCTCATTAAATAATCCGAGTCTCTCTTTGTATAAATTTAGTTGTCTTCTCTGAATAATATGCTTATAATTATTGTCATATGATCATCTTCATGGTATTAGAGCATTGAAGAAAATAATTAGAGAATTTTCTGGCACCGATAACTCCCAACTCTGTCAAGTATCGCTATTGATCTCGTCGTAGCCCGTAAGAGCATAGTCGTCAACCTCTCTGATGCTCTCCAACGAGCTTGTGATTGTCGACCTCCTCACTACTCTCTGTGATCATTGACCTCCTCGGGGCTCTCTAGTATGAGATCGTCAACCGCTTTGTTCTCAATGCTGTCAACCTCATTTGTCCTTATGAGTATCGTCAATTTCAACGAAGAAGGCCTCTCCACAACTCACCAGTGGTACAAGTTCGACTTTGTGATCTTCATCAGTCTGTTCTCATCGAGTTCAGGCAGCTTCACAGATTTTCTTAACAGTCTGAAGGTCTTTTGCATCTTACTAAGAAACTTTTCTTAATCAATACAAGTTCTTATTTGTGATACTTGAAATTTTGTTTTTCCCTCGAGCATTCTAGTACTGACTAGTTCTTGAGTTCTTAGTCCTCAGGTTAGATTGTTACTATGTCCGCTTTTTGCTTAATTCCATTAGTATGTCATCTGAAGGATCCTCCTTTGTTTCACGGCCTAATGATATCTCTACTATCCTTATTGTCTCTAAGAAACTTACTAGTGATAATTATCGGGAATGGTATCAATCCATGATCCTTGCTCTCGATGGAAGGGACAAACTCGAATATATCACTGGTGAAGCAAAAATGCCCCCAGCATTAGATGTGGATGTTTGAGAATTCATTGGTATCATCCTAGTTGATCAATGTGATGTCATCATCAATTAATAAGATTTTCATGTATCTTACTTCATCCCGAGAGTTTTAAGAAGCCCTTCGAGAGACATATAGTATTGTAGGGAATAGGTCCCACATATTTGATTTTAAAAAAAATTTGTAGTAGTTGAAACAAGACCACATGTCACTTGATGATTACTATCTTGAAAAATCAGCCCCTTGGCAAGAATTTGATGCCCTAAAGAATAAAACTCATAATTGCTAGGTTGATGCTTCTAAAGATCGCAAAGAGAAAGAAGAGGAGAGAGTATGAGTTATTGGTTGGTTTTAATGTGATTTGACATAATGTTCAAGCTCGGATTCTCAGCCATGAACCCTGGCCTTTTGTGTGTGAAGTCTACTCCATTCTGTGCAATAAAGAGGATAGGCAAAAATTAATGCTTTAGAATAATTTCGCCTACACATCTTGAGGCCCCAGATCTTGCTATTCGATCCACGGAATCAAAAGGTTATAAAGGCCGACCATTTTGTGATCATTGTAAGAAACAGGGGCACATAAAACACACTTGTTGGGATCTCCATGGTAAACCTATTGATTGGAAGCCAAGAAAGGTAGAAGGAAGAGGTTATATGGCTAAAGCTTCCAAAGGTGATAAACCATCCCAAAGTGATCAGCTAAGCAAATTCATGGAAATGCTAGTCCCACTACAGACTACAAAAGAACCTACTGCCACAGTAGTTAAGAGAGGTAATTTCTTTCAAGCCTTGGTTGTGATAAAAGGTCTATGTACATGAAATTGTTGGATTGTTGACTCAAGTGCCTTAAATCACATGACTGACAAAAAAACTCTTTTCTCATTCTATACTCCCATCATTAAGGGAGTGACTATGCGAATTGCTGATGATTTTGAATCTGTTGTGACTAGAATTGTTTTTGTCAAAATCCCTGCTACACTTACTCTTCACTCTGTATTACATGTTTCAAAGTTGAAGTGTAATTTATTAACAGTGAGCAAATTAGAAAATGATGATAGATGTCATGCTAATTTCTTTACTGCTTACTGTCTTTTTCAGGATTTACTGATAGGGACGACGATTAGGAGTGTGAAAGAACTTGATCGTCTCTATCACCTTGATGAAAGTGATGCTTATAGTGTTAAGTCTTGCAATAAAGTGTCTTTCCCTAGGATTAGTAACTTGAAGTTATGGCACAAATGTTTGGGTCATCCAAATTTCAATTACATGTCTTAAATGTTTTCATGTCTCATTTCTAATAAAAATACATATGATTTTCATTGTGATTCGTGAAAAAGGGCTAAACATTGTTAGATATGAATAGTTTTGATGATATCAAATATAGATGTCAAATATGAGCAAAATGTTTGTATAATATACTTATCTTCTCCATTGACTAACTACTTTATTTAATGTTGTATATCTTGTAGATTAGTCATAAACCCTATAGTGGTTAATGTTATAATGCCTTATATGTGGAGAATGATCATCAAGAAGAAAGTCAAGAGGCAAGGGATTGAAGAAAGAAGAAATTGTAAGATCTAATGGGAATATCAAGATTCAAGATTAGTCAAGCAAAGAAAGAAGAAGATTGAAGATATTCAAAAAGATATCTAGTTGGGTTATGAAGAATGATCATCAAGTGGGAAAACAAGAAGAAAGAGATTGAAGAAAGAAGAACTTGTAAGATCACATGAGAATATCAAGATCCAAGTTATTATAAGTGATATCAGAGGTTTCTGTGGTCAAACGGAAGTTGGAATGGGTCAATACAAAGCTAAAATGATGTATACGAAAGTTATGGTACCTCCAGGGATGATTACTCGAGTAATCACTCGAGTAATATGGCACTACTTCATTTTGGAGGTGATTACTTGAGTGGCTACTCGAGTAATCTACAGAGTTACTTGAAGATTACTCGAGTGACCACTCGAGTAATGACACTCTGTTTTCGCGCTGCAGGATAGAGGTTTGGTATTTTAGGCATATCTCTCTAACCACAAGTCAGAATGATCAAAAACCAGTGGCATATGAAACTAGACTCCCAACACGAATTATAGACACCAAGATCACATTAAAAGGAGTTCAGATGAGAGAGATATGACCTGTTGAAGTTGACACAAGAATCAGCATCTTTTACCTAAACAAGGTTTGGTATTTTGGACATAAATCTCTAAATACATATCTGATTGAGACGAAACTATGGCCATATGAAAGTAGACTTAAAGATATTTCTAAGGATATATAATTTGTCACATTTCAAGTTATATACTAAATGCAGAATTTGTCACATTTCTAAGGATATATAATTTGTCACATTTATCACGATTTCAGACTTTGTCTAAATGCAGAAGATATTCTTTGAATCATAACTTTCTGTACAAAATGAGTTCGGAGGTGATTATTATTGCATTAGAATGTAGATGATGAGGACCTTCCGATGATATATAATTTGCAATGTTTTGAATCAAAATCAAGAATTCACTTGAAGGGCTTACTCGAGTAATATGCAGAATTATTTGAAACCTCACTCGATGGACCACTCGAGTAATGCAGTTGGAAATGCTCTCGGCCAAGATTTGAATGATATCACTAGAGGGATTACTCGAGTAATCTGTAAAGTTATTTAAGAGCTTACTTGAGGGATCACTCAAGTAACCAGAGAAGAAATCTTTCAGTAGCTCTCGGCCAAGAAATGACTCACATCACTCGAGGGACTACTCGAGTAACCAGATAAGAAAATGAAACATTACTCGAGGGATTACTCGAGTAATGAAGTTGGAAATCCTCTCGGCTAGATTTTGAATGGGATTACTCAAGGCCTTACTCGAGTAATGACCCAGGCTTACTCGAGTGACCACTCGAGTAATGCTTCCAAGGAGAAAAAAAATAATGTAATGAAGCTTTCAGAAATCATGGAATTAATTATGAAACCCACTCTTCTTGCTTCCAATTATTCTTACACTTCATTGTATTAGTGTTTAATGTATTTCTCCAGGAATGCAATGAAGAGATGATGTAAAGAGACAAAAGTTGACTTTACGGAAGCGGAGTGTCTAACGTTCTAACGGCTAGTTTTTCAAATGTGAAGAACGGCCAAACGAAGCAATGGGACTCAACGGATAGGTTGAAATACTCATAACAGTCATATCCTACTCAACTATAAATACAAGAGATTCAAGTAGACAACACCAACGAGAAACATGCAAAGATCATGAATCATCTACTCCAACCCAACTACTCTCTGTTCTTATCCATTTTCTATATCTTGTATATTTGAGAAAGAGATTATTTTCATTGTGCTTCACTATTTATCTATTCACTTCTGAGAGAGAAGATTGACTGTAATCTTTCATCATCAAACTTGTCTCCTTACGAGGTGTGTAAGGGAAAGTAACTCGGTTGTAACCTTATAGTGTGTAAGGGGGAGTAACTCGGTGAGAGATTTGTAAAAGGCTTCGCAAGTGCCCGGCTAAACTTGTGGGTTGTAAAGGCTTTTCTTGTGCCTGGATTAAACAAGAAGATAGTGGATTTGAAAATCTTAGGAGGAGCCTAGGGACTGGACATAGGCCATCATAGATTGGACCGAACCAGGATAAATCACAGTTTGCATACTCTCTTCCTTAAACTCTTATATTTCCAGCATATATTAACTGTTGATTTATGATTCATTACTTTCATATTTATTACTTCCTCTAAGATACAAAAAGATTTTCAAAGTTCTTAAGATTTTTATTTTACACCCAATTCATCCCCTCTTGGGTGTCAGCCGGTTCTAACAAACATCATCGTACCTTATTTCAAAAACTCCCATACTAAGCATCTAAACCTTTTTCTACTAGTCACAGTGATTTATGGGGGCTATCAAGCACATTAAACAAATCAAAATCAAAATGGTTCATCACATTTATAAATAACCAAACCTGTGTCGGTTGGGTTTACCTGTTGAAAGATAAAACAAAAGTGTGTCAAACTTTTCTTAATTTCCATAGTATGATCCGAACCTAATTCTAAACCTAAATTCAGATCCTGCACACCGATAATGGAACTAAATACTTCAATCAAGCCTTGTCTACCTTTCTAGCCGATAATGGCATTGTTCACAAGAGTACTTGTCCATATACATCTCAAGAAAATGGCATTGCCGAACGAAAAAATTGTCACATTCTCTAAATTGCGAGAGCTATCATGTTCAGTAGCAATGTTCCTAAGTATCATTGGGATGATGCTATTCTTACTACCACCTTCCTTATTAACTGAATGTTAGGCCGACTAATGTCTTACAAAACACCTCTTTAGCTCTTGCATAAATACTATAACCTTCTATACCTTGAAAACACTCTACTACTTAGGGTGTTTGGGTGCACATCATATGTTCACCTCCATCACACCAACAAACTTGACCCCCAAAGCCCTTCGTTATATCTTCCTTAGCTACTTGAACTCCCAAAAAAGATACAAGTGCTATGATTCGATCTTCAAATGCCTCTTTGCTATATGTGATATCCCCTTCCATGAAACCACTCCTTATTACTCCTTGTCTGTAATTCAGGGGGGAGAAATGGTGAATTCTAGACAAAAGAGACACAAGAAGATAACCTGGCCTTTATAGTTTATACTCTTGATACCCATGATAACACTGATATCTCTGATAACCCTAACAATGTGCCTAAGGATAACCTAAAGATAGTTTTAAGGGGAGACACAAACAAGTAGGGTAATACATACATATGACGACATAGAAGAGGTAATGAGCCATGAGTTGTTAGCACTCTCCAAGTGTCAAAGCTAGAGGCAGGTCAAGAAGAAACAGTGGCAACAGAGAGTTTTAACCTCAATCTTTCCATTGCAGTAAGAAAGAAGCCTAAATTGTGTACTCAACAATCCATTGAGAGGTTTGCTTTCTATAAGACCCTTTATTCTAAATACAGGGCATTTATTTCTCATCTTGACACCATCAGGGTACCTAACACAATTAATAAGGCTATGTCTATACCTGAATGGAGGCAAGTTGTCTTGTAGGAGATAGATGCCCTCAAGCATAATAAGATATGAGATGTAGTAGATCTACCTTGAGGGAAAAAACCCTTTGGGTGTAAATGGGTATTCACTCCTAAGTATAGAGCAGACAAAACCTTTTCAAAATACAAAGCTAGATTGGTTGCAAAAGGCTTCACGCAAGTATATGGGGATGATTACACTGAAACATTTGCATCAATAGCCAAGCTGAATACAATCAGGATCCTCTTATTCATTGTAGTCAATCTAGATTGGGGTCTGCACTCACTTGATGTAAATAATGCCTTCCTCAATGGAGAACTCAAGGAAGAGGTGTATATAAAGTTGCCTCTAGGGTTCCCAGGGAAGAAAGCTAATCAAGTCTGCAAGCTAAAGAAGTCATTATATGGATTGAAGCAATCTCCATATGCTTAGTTTGATAGATTCAGTTGGGTCCTTAAGAGACATGGATATACCCAAGGGTTGAGCAATCATACTTTGTTCTTTAAACATCATAAGGGCCATATGGTTGTTCTAGCAGTATATGTTGATGATATAGTCCTTACTGGAGATGATAAGGTCAAAATCAATCAAATCAAGGCAGCCCTTGCATGAGAGTTCCAAATCAAAGATCTTGGAGAAATGAAGTGCTTTCTTGCGATGGAAGTTATTTGGTCAAAGGGAGGAATCTATATTTCCCAAAGAAAGTATATACTATATCTTCTAAAAGAAACATAGATGATAGGGTACAAACCAATTGACATACCTATACGGGTTGATAAAATAGATGAAGAAGTAGACCTTTAGCAAAGCTGTGGACATAGGCAACTATCAAAGAATGGTGGGTAAACTAATATACCTGTCTCATACCAAACCAGACATAGCATTTGTAGTTAGTGTGGTCATCCATCACTCCGATAATCCTAAATAGCAGTATCTAAATGAAGTCTACTAAATCCTTCGTTATTTGAAGGGATCTCCGTGACGTGGCTTCCTATTTAAGAAAACTGAAAAATGAAATGTAGAATTGTTTACAGATGTCGATTGGGCATGTGATCAAGATGATAAGAAATTTACGTCTGGATACTGTACGTATGTGTGGGGTAACTTGGTCACATGGAGAAGTAAAAAAGCAAAGTGTAGTTGTAAGAAGTAGTGCTGAGGCTGAGTACAAAGCTGTAGCTCTTAGAATTTGTGAAGGCATATGGATAAAGCGTGTTCTTAAAGACTTGAGGAAATGTATAAATATGACAATAAAGGTTTATTGTGATAACATGGCTGTAATCTATATTGCTCAAAATCTGATCAGCATGATAGAACCGAGCATGTTAAGATAGACAGACAAGTTGTAAGAGAAAAGGTTGATGAAGACATCGTTGATCTAAGATATATACCATCTAAATAACAAATCGTAGACATCCTCACTAAAGGGCTACCTAGGGACAAGCTTGAGTATCTTATTGGTAAGTTGAACATGATTGATATCTATAGTCTAACTTGAGGGAGAGTATAGAATCCCTTAATTAAAGAATCCCATGATTATAGGGATTGATTAGATCTAATATTATAGGAAATAGTTAGGATAGTTATTTCAGATTTTTTCCTAATAGTTAGTATCAAATTTGGATCTCATTAAATGATCTGATTCTCTCTGTGTATAAATGTAATCGTCTTCTCTGAATAATAAGCATATAATTATTCTCATTTGATTATCTTCATCAACCTATCGCATTCGCTGAATACATAATTCAGATAATAGATTCGTATTGTAATTTAGCTGATTTCTGATGTTGCCCCACTTGGTTCTCTTGTTACTAAGAGACCCTTACCTGGGTTTTTAATCATCATTGGTAGGAGGTGTTCCATGATTAAAGGGTGAGTGAGGAGGATTAGAGAAGAAAGAGGGATTCCAAATTGAGGAGAGAGGAAATAGGCTTGTAAAGATTCGATGGTATAAATGTAAATTTACAATAGTAAGAAATCCCTTATTACTCTTCTTAGCCTTATTAAAAATTTATTGAAACTATAGGCCTAAATCTGGATTTTGGTATTTCAACTGGATTTAATTGGGATTTTCCCTTTTAATAATATCATATATATATATATATAATTGATTATGTATCAGAATTTGATATATTTAGTTTTATGCATATAGAATGCAAATTCTTGTATTTCAACTAGCAAAGGCTCATGCGGACTTGAGGTCATAGATTCAAATCATGGTGAAGTTACATATTCAGGTTTATCTAGTGGCAGCATGTGGCAGGTAAGGTGACACGAGGGTATAAATGTAAATTTACAATATTAAGAAATCCCTTATTACTCTTCTTAGCCTTATTAAAAATTTATTGAAAATATAGGCCTAAATCTGGATTTTGGTATTTCAACTGGATTTAATTGGATTTTTCCTTTTAATAATATCATATATATAATTGATTATGTATCAGAATTTGATATATTTAGTTTTATGCACCCACACAAGTCGTGAAGATACGCCATAACCCATCCTTGCCATATAGTCTGCACACCTGACGAATTCTCTACACGTGTGATGCAGTTTTACCTCCATAGAGCTGAACAATAAATCTCTAGTCTCAAAGACGAGCAGTTTCAATGAATGGTCCGCTGCACAATTCCGCATCAATAAATTGAAAGCATCAAGTGAGTCAGAGTAAATATATATACTTTTAACAGTCATTTGCTTCCCTACTTCCAATCCCCTGCATCTCAGCTTATGTGATAGAATATACTCCTAAATCCCTATGAAATCCCATAATCCAATGCCCTATGTGGTTCCTTATAACCCGTCCACATGCCACTCTATGTTGTAGATGGACTGATCCATCAACATCAATCTACACGACATCATCAAGTGGTGGAGGAAACCAGTGCTCTTCATTTGACTGTGGTACCTGAAATATTTTATGGTTGACTTCATTATTTACCATACATTCCATGAGGCTGTAAGTACATTGGTGAAGTAAGTCCCTAGTATTTGGTGTTCTTCCTTCAAATATGAATTTGTATCGGGAAGTCGAGAGCAACCAGCACACTATACTGAATACTCTCATCCATTGTGACTTTTTAAAAGCTCCTTTTCCCGGTTTGGATTTATTTTTCCAGTTAAGCCACACCTGCAACATACCAGAAAAGCAACGAGAATAATAGTTAGGATATAAAATATTTTCCCACACCTCTCTCACGTTTTTACTATCTCTCAAAATGTATATGACACTCTCCGTACTCTAACACTGAAATGGACGGCTACTCTTATTTGAGAATCCTCTTTTGGCTCTAAGTGAGTTAGTAACAAGCCTCTCATTAAATACTTGCCACATGAAAAACTTGATTTTTTCACGAAACTATCATTTCCATAGCACTTATAGAAATTTGTCTCATTACCATGGTCACCGCGAGTGATAAAATCATAAGCTAATTTCACTAAGAATTGCCAATCTTTCCCTGGCCTCCATGTAAATGTATCAGCAGTATTTGATGTAGGAGGTTTGGTTTTGCTTATAAGGCAATGACCCACAATGGGAGGATACCACACCAAGCATTACCATTCCATTGACCACTGGGCAACATATGAGAAATCACTTTGCCATTTGTATTCAACTTGCTGCCCCTCGAAGAATATGATATCAATGGTTGCTCTAACATAGACTATCTATTCCATCAGAAACTAGTCTGTAATCCACTATTGACTCTCCTATCAATGTCTGCAAGAAAAGTCTCCTACACCTCCACTATGGATCCCCATGTCTGTGAGGAAGATTTTTTCTTAACCACACTTGGCAACTCTGACACCCACATTTATATTTTGACTTCAAGCACCTGACTCATAGTGCCTCTTTGTTCATTACCAGACCCCAGCACAACTTTAACATAAATGCCTTGTTTTGATCATGGAGTTTTTTTATGCCCAGACCCCCTCTTTCTTACTTTGGGTGATATGCTCCCATGATACTAAATACAACTTCCTTCGGTCAATGCCTTGAGACCACAGAAAACTTTTACTGAGTTTCTCAACCTCATCAAGGATTCCTAGAGGCAGTAATATAGATTGCATGTGATAGGTGGGTAGAGAAATAAGACAGATTTTATCATAACAGACCTCTCAGCCATATTTAAGAATCTACATTTCCAAAGAGAGTCACTTCTGGGCTTTTTGCACTATAGGGTGATAAGTGTTCTTAGAAACTCTATCATGAATAATTGGCACCCCTAACTATTTTTTAAGGTTAGCGGTAACGGTAATCCTAAGTGTATGACTAAGATCTATTGTCATGTGAAAATTAACATTCTTTGAACAAAACATCTTAGATTTATCTAGGTTAATCCTATGGCTAGATATTTCACAAAAACTGCTTACCACCTTTTTCATTTCATCTATCTGACTTAGAGAAGCCTCAGTAAAGAGAAAGAGGTCCTCTACAAATAAAAGATGTGAGATAGCCGGGCCATTATGCTTGAAACGTAGCTATTTCCATCTTTTTACATTGCAGTATGCCTTTATTAGTTGACCTAGCTGTTCCATGCAGAGAATAAAGATGTACAGGCTTAAGAAATCACCTTGTCTTGTGCCTCTCATAGGTGTAAAGGTAGGTCCTGCTTCCCCATTCCAAAGAACTTGCATAGTTGCAGACAAGATGCATGTCATGATTAGATTAATGAAATTCACATCCAAGCCTAAGCATTGAAGAGTGTCCCTTATGAAGTTCCAGTCTAACCTATCATATTCTTTCTCCATATAAACTTTAACTGCAATATAACCTTTTTTTCCTTCCACTCTTCCTCATAGTGTGAATTGCCCCTTGGGTAATAATTATATTATCACAGCTAGACCAGTTGGCAATATAACTACACTGTTCCTGCACCACAAGTTTATACATAACTCCCCTCAATCGATTAGTAATGAACTTAGTAACAATTTTGAAACTAATATTACAAAGCGAGAAGGGCCTAAAATCCTTATGGTAGGTTGGATTTTCAGTTTTAGGAATTAGCACTACCTTGGTATGATTGAATTCTTTTAATCTATAGGGGTTTTTGAAGACTTCTTCGACCATCTCACAAACTTTGTCACCAATAACCTCTGATTGGAATTGGAAGAAACATGGTTATAAGCCATCAGGTCCAGGTGCCTTAGACACATCCATATCAAAATCCATATTTTTAATCTCCACCCAAGTCACCGTGCCTACAATTTTCTCTAAATCTTCTCTCTGGAGGATAGGAAAAGCAAAGAACCAACCTCTTAAATTGTCCAATGTTGAGTCTCGAACATAAAGAGATTGGAAGTAATCAGAGGCCATTTGTTTGAGGATACCCGGATCATCAACCCAATTTCCTGTAGCATCTTTAATGGCTCTAATATGTTGTTTCTTTCTCCTTATAATTGTAGAGGCAAGAAAGAAACTCGTATTACGGTAAACTTATTTGAGCCACTTACAACATGACTATGGGAACCACAAAATTTCTTCTTATACTACAAGTTTATGATATTCCTGCCAGATTTTTTTTCTCAAGGCATTGGAGACCATTTTTGGTACTCGTACATCTTTTTTTGTCAATTCCTTCTAGTCTCTTAGTGATCTCCCTTTTCCCTTTTCAAGTTTATGATATTCTTGCTAGAGTTTATTTTCTCAGATATAGTATGATTATTAGCAAGTCAGCTGTTGTTATTTGCTATGCCATTATTTTCATTGGCAAGAATTTTTTCAATGATTAAATTTGTGCTTAAACCTAAATCAAATAAAAAAACTTGTGATTGAATCATTCAGTGTTAGTAAAACTATACTACCTCCGGTTCTAAATATAAGACATAGTTGACTTTTTTAGGTAGATTAAAGAAGTCAATTAAATTACTTTAAAGTATTTAGATTTATCCTTTTTCTCCAAACTGATTTGTGTGACTTATAAACTGATCATATACATTGTATGATATGATTAAGTAACTTATTTAGCTTTCTTAATCTCTCTAAAAAAGCGAAATATGATATGATAAGTAACTTATTTAACTTTCTTAATCTCTCCAATAAAATTCAACTTAGTCTTATATTTAAAATCTGATGTGGTAGTTGCTTGCTTATATGGTATGACTGTAATATCCCAAAAAGTGATTAAGGGCTAATGACTTCAAAAGTGGATGTAATTATTGTTGAATAAACACTTTTGAAGAATGTGTGATGGGAATTTGGATATTTTAATGATTCCAATGGATTCCTTGTGAAAATTTATGTGGGAATGATGTTTGGTATGAAAATGGAACCAATGGAAGCAAAGATGCAAAATCTAAAATTCTGTCCAGTGAAATTCTATTCTGGGCAGTCCGTTTGTGTGAATGTTTTTAATGACCAAATGGTATCTAAAAATTCTGACATTTTCCAGTCTTATAGTTCACATCTCAAGCTTCACAATGGACATATAATTTGTTCCATTTCATTTTGTTAACTAGGAGATATAACTGTCCAAAAGTTGGGATGGAAACTGAACTCTGTTTTGGGGCAGTGATGAGTTTTATGTAATTCTGGAATTGTGTGGTGATTTTTAGTAATGGCCAATATTTTTCTTATGAAGAGGACTTAAATATCTTTCATTTGGCTTTGGAATCACCTCATTTTGATTTTTCTAGAATTAGTTATGATTTTTCAAAGTTTGGGCAGAAAATCTGCCAGAAAATCCGAAAATGGGAATTATGACATCATCTCAATAAAAGATGACATCAGCATGGAATTAAATATGTTATCATCTTCCTCAGCTCATTTCTGTCGCACACAGCAGCTGAATGAGGAGTGAGAACGTTGGGGTTTGTAGAGAGAGAAAGGAGAAGAAAAATCACAAGGTAAGCCGATTTCTCCGACGATTTAGCTCCTAACGCGTATAACTCCGATCCTAAGCTACTCCTCTTTGTTCTTTAAGGTTTGGAAGCTCAAAATCTGTTGTTGAGCACTTAGGGTTTTCAGCAATATTTGGGAAAAGCTTGTGGGAGCTTGAGGTAACTTCCAAACTTTCGTATATTGCTTATTCTGGCTGCTGTGGGCAATTTAATCGGTGAAATTTCGCCGGATTGCCATTGGTTTTAAATTTTGGAAATTGAGTTTCCTAAGGGTTATGCTGCCCAATTTTGGTTCAAATGGTAGTTATAACCTAATGTAATAGTGAATAAAGTGGTTAGGAGTAGAAAGGAACGCGTTTACGGAGCCGAAATCGTAAAACCCCAATTTTTCCCGGAGAACATGTATATTTCGGCCAAGGCTGTAAATGGGTCTTAGAGTTGGATTTTCAATGATTTGATGATTCCATTGGATTCAGTGGGCGAAAATAGGTGGGGTTACAGTTGGGCACTTTTTCAAAAAAGGCCGAGAAAGCATAATTACGGAAACACCCCCTAAAACCCTAAAAGTAGGGCTGCCAAGGGCAATTTCGTAATTTAACATTGAATTTGATAATTCCGAGTCCGGAAATGGATTCTTTGGGCAAAAATATGTCAGGATAGCCCATGTCAAAATTTCAAGAAAAGTACAGCCGGACCGGGTACGGCGGGCCCGGGCCGGGTCCCCAGGGGTATTTTTGTAAATTTTCATTATAGACTCATATAACCCCAAGTAACACTTGTTAGAACCGGCTATTACCCAAGAGGGGGGGGGGTGAATTGGGTGTATAATAAAAACTTAAGAACTTTAGAAATCTTTTCGTATCTTAACAAAAACAGTAAGTATGAAGGTTTATAAATCAACAGTTAGATTAAATAATATATGTTGGAAATATAAGAGTTTAGGGAAGAGAATATGCAAACTGTGATTTATCCTGGTTCGGTCCAATCTGTGATGGCCTACGTCCAGTCCCCAGGCTCCTCCTGAGATTTTCAAATCCACTATCTTCTTGTTTAATCCGGGCACAAGAAAAGCCTTTACAATCCCACAAGTTTAGCCGGGTACTTGTGAAACCTTTTACAAATCTCTCATCGAAATACTCCCCCTTACGGCAAGTCTTACGAGCAGAGCAGTCTCGAAGATCTTTCTCTCCTGCTTACTCATGCAAGTCTTACGAGCAGCAACGTTCTCTCCTGCTTACACCCCTGTAAGTCTTATGAGCAGCAACGTTCTCTACTGCTTGCACCTTGTAAGTCTTACGAGCAGAATGTCTTACGGCAATTCTCTCTACTGCTTTCCCGTAAGAAAAACAACCCTCTCAAGGTCCCTCTACCTTGAGATTAACTCAGAAATATAGATGAAAGTGTTTAAGGACTCTCTCACAGAGTGGATATAATACTCACTGAAGTACAATACAAATAATCACTCTCTCAATGATAAGTAATATAGAAACTGGAAAATAGAGAGTATTTGGGTAGAAGCAGAGGATTCATGTTATACGCATGTTGGTGTCGTTGCACTATTTTCTCTGTCTCCTCTATCTTTCTCAGCTCATCATCAAAGTTGAATGCTATCTCATTTATAGTTGATGAAGATGATGACCGTTGTGAACATTCGTCCGTTGGAGTCCGTTGGAGTCCGTTGGAGTCCCACTGCTTCATTTGACCGTTTGAGCATACTTGAAAAATCAAGGTACTATCCGTTGTGGAGCAAGGTGGAGTGTCTAGTTGGACAGCATGAAGATTCATTTTGAGCTGTACATCACGTTGTGGAGCGTTTTGTGTTTCCGACAGTTTTTCATGGTGTGTCAGTTGCTTGTCGTGGTAGGTAGTTGCTGTGTGTAATTTGAATCTGCAAACCCGAACGTTCAATATCCTGTTTCACACTGCAAAATACTTAATCATTAATATGATGAAGTATTAGTCATGGGTATGTTGGATCATTGGTCAGAAACTGGATTTCTGGCTTCTGGGACTCATCATGTTGAGTGAAGAATTTTCATACGTGACCTCCATTCTTGAAGATTCAACCCAAATATGTAAACTCCTGTTTTACACTTGAAATATATGTTAGATAATGTTTAGAAACAATAACAAGTGAAAACATAATGATTGTATAACGTTTAACCATGTTTGGATTGATGGTTGTGAGTCTCTGTGTTTCTTCGTTGCTTCTGTCAGAACTTCACTTCGAGTGCAATATGGCTCACTTCGAGTGCAGTTCATATTTCCACGTTCTGACTTCCTCTCGGGCAAGCACTCGCAACTCTTCTCTCATATCTGCTCGAGTGAATTCTCAACATCACTCGAGCACAAAACTTCCTGCTCGAGTGAGCCTTCAGTTTTCACGTGCATGCTTCTTCTCGGGTTGTCACTCGCAGCTCTTCTCTCGCATCTGCTCGAGTGAGAAATGATCCAATGCTCGAGCATGAATCCTAGTGCTCGAGTGTTGCAACTTTCTTCACGTTTCAGCTGCTTCTGGACATCACTCGCACGACATTTTCAGAGAGAAAGTTTTTACACTCGCGGGTGATGTGGGGCCACTTTAGAAAAATTTGATTCATTTGATTCAAATGATGTATCATAAGAATGCTCTTATCATATGCATTCCAATGCAACAAGAATCAGCTCCAAACTCCTTGTATTCTGCAAGTTATGATCGAAGGAGTGTATATTTCGCTAGTCTGCACAAGCATCAACTTCCAAAAGGAATAGCTCCTAGAATATAGGTTCAAATGTTGTAAATTACCTATCCATGGAAAGCTCTTTGAGTCTACTTTCATTTGGCACTGGTCTCGTCTCAATCCGATGTGTGGTTTGTGAGATATACTCAAAATACCGAACCTGTGTCAAAAAGTGACGGTGATTTCAGTTTCATTTTTGACGAATCATATCTCCTTCATTTGATCTTCTTTCAATGTGATTCTGGTGCCAATTTTACGTGTTGGGAGTCTTCTTTCATATGCCACCGGTTTCGGGTCAATCCGACGTGTGGTTTGAGAGATATGATCAAAATACCAGACCTCGCTCAAGCTGAACGTAAAACAGAGTAGAACAGAGTATGCACCCGTGCTTCGAGTGAAGTGGTCTGTGCTCGAGCATGTTCTTCCTGTGCTCGAGCATAACACCTTGTGCTCGAGCATAACTCCCCTAAAAGTGCCAAAACTCATATATAAGTCATTTTAACTTCATATTAACATATTCCAACCATTATTTGATCATAGAAACCTCCGGTATCATAATAGAAACCTCCAATATCACATCTAACAACTTGAATCTTTATCTTCTTGTAAGATCTAACAAGTTCTTCATTCTTCATAATCCAAGTAAGCACCTCCTTGACTATCTTCAATTTCTTTCTTCTTCTTCCTCTTGTTCATTTTCATTAATTCAATCTTCTTCATTCTTTGCTTGACTAATCTACAAAATATGTAACATTAAATATAGTAGTTAGTCAAAGAAATACATTATATAAACTTTTTGCTCTTATCACTTAATATCTATATTTGACATCATCAAAACTAATCATATCTAACAACACTATGGAAGTGTCTAAATGGTGCATTTGGAATTGTAGGATTCGACATTTGCCGTCCTCGTGAGCCGCAGTGCCAAGAAACGTCGGGAAAGGATCAGGTAGTGACTCTCTCTCTTATACTGTGTGTAATGCTCTGTATGTGTGTGTTATCACGGATCTGTGATGATTTCTTTGATGCTGCTGCGGTTACAGCTGGTGATAGCTGTCGTTTACAGCGTAAGCTGTCGTTTACAGCGCAAGCTGTCGTTATTGTGATTACAGCGTAAGCTGTCGTATTTGTGATTACAGCGTGAGCTGTCGTGATGAAAATTACAGCGAGAGCTGTCGTATTGTGTATACAGCAGTGAGTGCTATCGTTTGTGGTGAAAACCATGTATATTTGAGATTGATGCTGCTGTTGATGCTGGTTGTGATTTATGTGCATGCTTGGTATTTATACATTGTATGAGTGGTTTGTTACTACTGGGATTCTCTCGAATCTCATTCTTTCCTATGACTAACATTTCAGACAGGGCATGTGGCTCAAAGGAAAAGCGGCCAACCCGGAGCAATTAGGACCCTTAGGGGTATATGCGATTTTGGAGACGTTGGTTATCCTTTTAAGACTTGGTTATCCATTTAGAACTTGGGATTACTGTATATTTTGAATTAGGAATATTATATTCGATTTTAGTTGTGTAATCCCCTAGTGGATACTTGTAACCTCTAGATTATATATGTATAGAACCCGGGAGTTGCCGGGGATTTGGTTATACACTCTGTCATACGTGAATGTAGATAAACTGCACAGGTAATTATATTCGAATTTTGAAATGGAGACCAGGAACAGGAAGAGATTTTGAATGTTTTGTGAAAACCCTACTACAAAGTAGGAGATTGAAATGAGTTTAAGTTATCCGAAGGTCTCTAATCGTGATTTAATTATCTAATATCGAATTATAATTACGTGATTAAAGTCAGGGTGTTACAATGACCATTTAACTAGCTAGTCATCAATTGTTGTTATTTATTATGTCCCCCCCACTTGAGGGGCAGTAAAATTATTTCACGAAAAAAATTTTCGTTTTGAAGACTTCTGCGTCATTGGTGCATTTCAAGGTGTATTGATTTAGGTTTTGTATATTTTAGAGGTACTTACTTACCTTTATTTACCTTTCTACTACACATTATAAACTTTATTTTTTGTCACATAGACCATGGTTTTTACTTTTTAGTTTGATTTATCCTTCAAAGGAACCTTTGTATTATATCTTCATAAGACATTAAACCCCATGGTTTAGGGTGTGGACCATATATAGTGAAAACCACGTTATTAAAGCCGAAATTCACACACAACATAGCCGCATATCTTGCAACTTATCCTAGACAACTAAATTTTCTTGTCATAATTCTTTTTATATTTCCTTTTTTGGTATCAATTATTTTTATATTTCTTTTAAATATGCACAGTTCTTGAAGGAGTTGTGTACTATAAAGAGAAAGTTTAAGCATGAAGGCAATGTTGACTTAGGAGTAGTTGTCTCTTCTCTTTATCAAATGTCAATGCCATTGAAGTGCAAGGATCCTGGTAGCTTTCTCTTACCTTGCACTATTAGTGACATTAAATTCTTAGATGGCTTAACAGATTTGGGAGCAGCTATCAATGTTATGCCGAAATCAGTCTTCAATCAACTCAAGGGTGTAGAGATTAAGCCCACAAATCTTGTTGTTAGTACAAGTGTTTCACCCAAGAGGGGGGTGATTTGGGTGATCACAGAAAATTTGTTTTGTATATAAAAATTGATTGGAAATTTAAAGCAGTAAAAGCTAGGAGAAATATCACCAAGTGTACACCAGGAGTTATACTGGTTCGGCCACAACCACTTTGACCTACGTCCAGTCCTTAGGGCTTCTCTGAGAGTTTCACTATATCTTCCAAGATTCAGTGGGTTCTTGACATCTCAGTACACAGCAAGTTCCTTTACTGGACACTCACTACCCCTTACACATTATAAACAAATCCCCAACTCAAGGTTCCACAACCTCAAGTTGTCTCAATAATAGATATTGAGTTTGTACTTAAAATTTCTCTCACAGAGAAAATATATAATCACTAAAGTACAAAGAGTGGATATGAGAAATAGAGCACTAAGAATATGTTGATCGATGTATGTTCTTATGTTTTCAGTAGTATATCTTCTTTGTTAAATGTTCCAATATTTATTGATGAGTTGTGATAACCATTGGAACTATTTCAACATGTCCGTTAGAGTTGTATAACTTTATTTGACCATTCTTTGAATTTGAAAAATAGCCATTGTGGTAGGTGAGCGTTTCGGACGTTGTGTTTGACTTTTATCTCAAAGCATGATCTCTTCATTATTTCCCTACAAATATACTCAGAATACTAATATAATGAAATGCTAATCATATATATAACAAATCAATAAACAACAGATTAAAATCATGTATTCTATACTTCATTACTTAAGTGGTCACTCAAGTGATAAAGGGTCATCACTCGAGTTATCTATTCCAAAACATGGTAGAGTGAAGTCAATGTTTCTAATTCCATCACTTAAGTGGTTGCTTGAGTGATTCAGGGATATCACTCGAGTGATCTCTTGTAATCCTTGGTATATACTTCACTGCCTTATTTCTTACCTGGTCACTCGAGTAACCTTGGTCATCACTTAAGTGATCCCTCGAGTGACAACTCTCAATTTTTGGTGGAGACTTTCTGGATGATTTTGGAATACATCACTTGAATTGTAATATCCTGAATTGTGATTAAGGGCTAATAATTTCAAAGTGATGCAATTAATGTTAATTAAACACTTATGAAGTAAATAATGTGAGTTGTGATATACAATGTGTTTTATGATGATGATATATGTGTCATGACAATCTGGTTAAATTGGTAAATTTACCGACCAACTAGACTGTTACCAAAGAGAAAACTCATAGGTAACTTGAGATCAATTGCTAGTATTTGTTAAGCAAGAGGTGGAATCAAGTGTGCATGGGTTATATTGATTCATGAAGGGAGACATGAAATCATGGCAAGTGTCATCATAAGGACCCTTAGATCAAAGTCAAAATTTCAAACTCATCTTCTCTTCCCTCTCTCCTCTAAGTCAGCTTTGAGTGTGTGTGTGGAGAAAAATGATCCTCATGAATTCACCATCATTTCTCACCTTCTCTCTCCTTCCATCCATTTTCATTGAAGTTCAAGCAATAAAGAGAAAGAGAAGAGCTTGATTTTGGGTAGGTAATTGTCTCCTTATGCTTGAAGCCTCTTCATTAAACTTGTTCAAGAGGTTGAGAGCTTCTTTACTATATTTTCAGAATTTTGAAAAGTGGTGATTTGGTGTTTGCACAAACTTGAAAGTTGGGGAAACAGAGATTTGATCTTACCAAGTTGAAGAGGTAAGAATTTGATACATTTTGGTATGCTTATGGTGATTTTTGGTTGAGCTTTGTAAATTATGGAATTTTTGCCTTAATTTCATGAGAATTGGATAATAAAAGAGTTTGGAATGGTATTGTGTAGAAGATGGTATTATGATGTGTTATAATGTCATTAGTTTTGATTTAGGAATTGAATGAGGAAGTTTGGCAAATTGTGGTTTTGTGTGGCCTTGTGAACTAGAATTGAGGATGTGTTGATTGAGTGGAAATTGGGTTGTTTTGTAGTTACCAAGAGGTTCCTTGTGTCAAAATGAGTGAGAATGAACTTGGGCACAAGTTTGAGGAACATTGGTAGTGAAATGGGTAAATCTAGGAACATATCTTAGTTGCTACGATTTTTGGCTTCTGATGAATAACACTCGAGTGAGGGAGGGTTCACTCGAGTGCTGTGAGATATTTTCCCTTTTTCCCTTTGGCTTCGCTTGGATTCTCAGGCAAAGCTCAAGAGTGTACTTTCGTTCCCGCGAGTGATGTAGGTCATCACTCGAGTGATCTTGTTTTACTCGAGTGAGGGAGTAAGTTTAAGCTTTTAGGATTTATGGTTGCTCTCAGGTAGTCACTCGCTATATCTCACTTTTTGGTGCTCGAGTACATTTGAGGTCATCACTCGAGTGTAGCTTCCTGTGCTCGAGTGAGGGTGTGAGACATATTGAGGTTTGCTCTTGGGCAAACACTCCCAATGTGGCACTTTTGGGGACTCGAGTGAATTTGGGAGTCATCACTCGAGTGAGGTCATCCATACTTGTAACCCCCTTCATGATTAAGGCCGAGATTAGTTTGTAAAAATGTAATTAATGTGGAATTAGAGACCATATTTCAAATTGGGACTTATTAAGGTAATCTTTTACCCAAAATCGGATTTTCAAAAACTTTTTCAAAACTGATTCACAATGGTCTCATATTCACAATGTAATATCTTGGATTGTGACCAAGGATTAGCAACTTCAAAGTAATGTAATTAATATTAATTGAGCACTTTTGAAGCATATATTGTGCATTGTGATAATCAGGGGCAAAACGGTAAATTTACCGACTGACTGGTTAGTTACCGATGAGAATACTCCTTAGTAATCAAGATCAATGGCTAGGATTAAAAGAACAAGAGGTGGAATCTTGTGCATGCAAATCTATGTGAAATCATGGTAGGAAGAGTAAGATTTTGCCAAGTGTCATCATAAGGACCCTTGGATCAAAGTCAAATATTCTTCCCTTTCTCTTTCCTTGTCAAGGTCGGCTATATGTGTGTATGTGTGAAGGAAAATAACTGCATCATCATCTTTCCTTTTCTCTCTTATTTAACTTCTATTTTCGTTGAGCTTGAGCAAGGAAGAGAAAGAGAAACGCTTGAGTTGAGGTAAGTAAACATCTCCATATGCTCAAATGTTCTCTACTAATGTTATGCAAAAAGTTGAGAACTTTAAACCTATGGTTTCAGAATTTTCATTGGTGGTGGTTGAGAGATTGATTTATTGTCCCTAATTTGGTTTATAGGATTCGACATTTGCCGTCCTCGTGAGCCCACTGAGCCAGCAAACGTCAGGAAGGAACGAGGTAGTAACTTTTCTTTCGTACCATATGTGATGCATTGTATGTGTGTATTATCATTGATTTGTTATCAACTCGTATGCTACGACATTGTGAATATGTGTAAACACCGTCATACCAATAGTCCCTGAGTAGCTAACAACAGATCGGGCAAGGGTTGTATGCCTTCCCGGCGGAGAAAAGGGATGAGGATGAGGTGTGGTATATGTGATTATATGGGCCGAAAGGCTATTTGTGAAGGCCGACGGGCCATTTGTGAAAGCCAGATAGCTATATGAGCTATAAGGCTATGTGTATGCACTGCCACGCCAATAGTCCCTAAGTAGCTAACAACGGTTCGGGTTAGGACAATGTGCCTTCCTGGCGGAGAAAGGGGATGAGGGTGGAGTGTGATTTGTGCTGCTGCTGCTGCTGTATGATGATTTACTTACATGCTGTGTACTTATGTGTGGTATAAATGTTTTGTTACTACTGGGATTCTCTTGAATCTCATTCTTTCCTTTAACTAACCTTTCAGACAGGGCGAGTGGCTCTAAGGAAAAGCGTACGACCCGGAGCAGTTAGAACCCTATAGGGACATTTACTTTTGGATGTGTTGGTTAAACCTGTTGGACAGAAATCTTGTAAATTATTTTTGGGCTGTAATTGGTGACAGAATATAGTTGTGTAATCCTCTATGTGGGAATTTTAAACCTTCTAGTGAATGAATGGAACCCGGGGGTTGCCGGGATTGCTATTAGATATTCTGATATGAATGAATGTAAATTAACTGCACAGGTGATTATATTCGATAATTGAATTTGAGACCGGAGTAGGAAAGAAGTTTTGAAAATTTTGTAAAGTCCCTACCATAAAAGGGAGTTTTAAACGAGTTTTGAACTATTCGACGGTCTCTAAACCAACTTAATTAAGTGATATCGAATTATAATTACGTGTTTAAAAGCAGGGGGTTACACACAATATTAAACAAATATGGCCTATATAGGTGGATTCCATTTACAAATATCAGAGTGCAAAGTAAATTCTCGACTCACTCGGGTTCCATTCATTACATAAGGGTTTACATAAAGGCATAAAGCCCACAATTCATGCCCTTTACTCAGGGATTACATAAAAATACATCACAAATCCAATATATACATATACTTCCCACAAAATATCCAATAGTATACAATGATAACCAATAACCAAAAAGGAACTCCTAATATGGAGCTCTACCCGTTCTTCGTTGCCCGCTTTTCCTTAGATCCTCCAGCCCTGTCTAAAAATTGTGTTTTTGGGAGAGTGAGATTCTAAACAATCCCCGTAGTAACAAATCACTCATAATATGCATAACATCAAAGCATGAAAGTAAATCATCCATACAACACACAGTAATCCCAACAATAGTTGCAACGGCCGGCGTAGGTATCATGGGCATCACCCCCCTACGATGGCTCACGCTAAACTACTTACTGTATTGCATAATCCACATGAACATAGCACATATATCACCACAGCTGGGATCCATATAAAACATTTCACAACATAGCCCCACGGGCTGGATACTCAACACAACATGCAGCCCCACAAGCTGGATCTCAAATAGGAATCCACGATTCCATAACGCAACCTCAGCACTTACAGCGGCAGATACAATTGTCGAGATAGGTATCATGAGTATTGCCCCCTACGATGGCTCATGCTGAACTGCTCACACTGTAATGCCCTATGGCCGATAACACATTCACAATGATAAACATGCATACCAAGTATCATACACAACATGAGAGAAAAGTCACTACCTGAGTCCTTCCGGGTGTTCCTTGGCACCGATCTCTCCCGCGTCGGGCAAATATCGTATCCTAAAATCATAATTAGGGATGAAGAGTTATTTCTCTATTCCAATTCTCAATGTCTTCATAACACTTAATTGGTTATCATTGTTGCTCTTTTAGTATTCAAGAATACCTCTAACCATAGCCCTAAGGGGTTGGAAAAACTATCCCAAAGATCCCCTTTTTGGAAACACAAACTGACATTTTCTATAGAGGCACTCGAGTGAAGATGGCCTCACTCGAGTGAGATTGTACGGATACTAGAGTGGAGGAGACCTTACTCGAGTGATAGTACGATTTGCACTCGGGTACTAGAGAGTGAAGGATAGCGAGTGAACATCTGAGAGCAGAAGGACCTTTCAGAGACTACAACACTCGAGCACACTGGACCTCACCCGAGTGAAGGCCAAATGCCTCACTCGAGCACCCGAGAGTGAAGTCCAGAAAGTGAAAACCCGAGAGGCAAGTTCTTGGTGCCAAATACACTAGTCACTCGAGCACAAGGAGGCTCACTCGAGTGATATTCATCCCTCACTCGCGAGTGAGACTATGCACTCTTGGATTTTCCAGAAAGCACAACAGAAAAACTGAAGAGAAACAGAAGATACGCATAGCACTCGAGCATTGTTCAACCCTACCCAAGTGATCATCATCCCTCACTCGTGTGAATCCCGAATCACTCGAGTGATTCTATCAGAACCAGAAAATGCAGAAACAGACCAAACTTCCTAACACTTGCCCAATTGATCCCTATGGACACAAAACTTTACCTAAAGCCATCCCTACAGAAAAACACTTAATAAACTCAATGGGATCATCAGAATCATCAAAATCCTACTCAATTATCATGCTTTAGATTTTGGGCAACTAAATCAACAAAATACCAATCTCATCCAAACATCACATTCAATCACCAATCAATCTATCTATCCTAAACTCATTCCAAGATACCATTCTCATGCCAAAAACATACCAAATGAACAGTGGCTCTCATTTTCGGATTCAAGCCAAAATTTCCAGAAATTATAAACTATTTCAAATGGCATGAAACTTAGATAGATAGATTGGTTTCACATACCTCTTCAACTTCTTTAAAAACACTCTTTGATTCTCCAACAACCATATTTTCATGTGATCACAAACCACACCCTATGGACAAGCTAGAACCATCAAAATAAAGCTTATCACTCATAGAACAACTTTAATGAATGGTGTTTGAGTAATGGAGGGCATTTACTTACCCAAATCACCAGCTTTTCTTCCTCTCTCTTGCCCACAATGGCTGCCGAAAATGGAAGAAAGAAGAGAGAGAAGAGAGATGGAGTGTGGAGGAAGAAGGAAAACAATGATGATGCTACTCCCTCCTATGCCACCAGCCAAACAAGAGAGGAGAGGAAGGAGAGAGAAAAACATTTAATATTCCCTTGTTGACTTTCTCATATACACATACTCTCTCATACCCACATTTGCCACATGTCTTCCTCCCATTGGCTCTCATATAAAAAGCACCCAATTAACTTATCTAATTCATCCATTAGCCATTTATTCACACATTTCATTTCCTCTTAGTTAGTAATTAATTTCCCTATTAATTACCAATTTATGACCAATATTCCCATTCTTCCAATTTTTCACTAATTATGACATATTAATTAATATTGCCATAAAACACATAATAATTCCAATTAAATTCATAATTATCCACAATAATCATGATTAGCCCGTAATCAAAAATTGAGATATTACACCACTTGAGTGAGTCGACCAAAAATCAGTGTTTTGCTTCCTAAAAAGGGATCTTTGGGGGTAGTTATCCCAACCCTTTAGGCATATGTTTAGGCATCTTTTAGCCACCTAAAGAGTTTACACAAATACTAACTTAAAGTATTATGGAATTAAGAACTTGGAAAAGAGATTGATCTATTGTCCCTGATTTGGTTTATAGGATTTGACATCTGCCGTCCTCGTGAGTCCACTGTGCCAGCGAATGTCAGAAACGAACAAGGTAGTGACTTTTTCTTTTATACTATATGTGATGCATTGTATGTGTTATATCATTGATTTGTGATGAATTTCTATGCTGCAATATTTGTGGATATGTGTAAGCACCGCCATGCCATTAGTCCCTGAGTCGCTAACAACGGTTCAGGTTAGGACAGTGTGCTTTCCCGGCAGTAAAAGGGGATGAGGATGGGGAGTGATATGTGTGATAATATGAAAAGCTAAAAGGCTATTTGTGAAGGTCGATAGGCCAATTGTGAAAGCCGGATGGCTATATGAGTTATAAGGCTATGTGTATGCACTGCCACGCCAACAGTCCATGAGTCGATAACAACGGTTCGGGTTAGGACGATGTGCCTTCCCGACGGTAAAAGGGGATGAGGGTGGAGTGTGATTTGTGCTGCTGCTGCTATATGATGATTTGCTTACATGATGTGTTCTTATATGTGGTATGAATGATTTGTTACTACTAGGATTCTCTTGAATCTCATTCTTTCCTTTGACTAACATTTCAGACAAGGCAAGTGGCTCTAAGGAGAAGCGAACGACCCAAAGCAGTTAGAACCTTCTAGGGACATTTGAGTTGGGTCATGTTGGTTATTCATTTTGGATAGGGATTACTGTATGATATTTTTGAGTTGTGAATAGTTTTTGAATACATGGTGGTGTAATCCCCTAATCGGGAACTGGAACCCTATAGTTATACACTCTGATATATGTGAATGTGAATTAACTGCACAGGTAATTATATTCAAAATTTGAAATTGAGACCAGGATAAGGAAAAGTTTGAAAGATTTTAAGGAAAACCCTACTGAAAGGTAGGAAGTGGAAATGAATTTAGGTTATCCAACGGTCTCTAATCCATTTTAAATTTACGTTATAGAATTATAATTACGCTAATTAAGGCAGCGGGTTATACGAATGGTCACTTGAGTGGTCACTTGAGTGATGAAGGGTCATCACTCGAGTAATCCCGTCTGAAATCTGCTAGAGATCCTTTCTCCTGTTCTGACTTCTTGTTCTTCTTCATCACTTGAGTGCCTACTTGAGTGATCTTAGTTCCTTTGTTCAAAACTCTTTTATCTATCAACAAAATCTTTTGTAAGTCATTCCAATCTTTATCATCATCAAAACATATGGGATCTAATACTTGTTGCATGCCTTGCTGATTGGCACTGAACAATTCCAAAAAGCATCTTGGAGGATATCTTGGTTAAGTTAATAGATTTCATATTTCTTGTGGACTTTATGTTCTTGATATGGATTATGGTAGGTTTAGGAAGAAAGGACATTCATCTTTGATTTTAGGCAAGCCCTCTTTTAAAACTGCTAAAGCTATTATAGATATGCATGTTGGTAGCCTTACTCTGGAATTTGCTAGTGAAACCATTAGATTTGATATGCTTGAATCTATAAGACATCCCCCTGATAATTGTGCTGAGATAGATGTTAATGTTATTGATGCTATTATGGATGATTCTATTATAGATCTTACATATACCATGCTTAGTAGATCCTGTGATATTGCCAGTTCAAATGATACTATCTCTTGTTCATGTGTTGAAATTGATAGTTGTGATACATGTGTTGATTTTGATGTTGATGATATTGATAATTTCACTAATGTTATCAAGAATATGAGACATTCTAGACATGATAATATTGTGCCTATTTATAGTATTAGTGATTCTAGTGATAATGTATCTACTACTTCTATTTATTCATATAGATTCCTCAGTTACCTAGTGTGATTGATGTCATGAATAGAGTTGATTTATCTTTACTACCTGATTCTGAGTTATTGATTAGCATTGATCATGTTTTTTGTGGGGAGATTTATTATTCTAATTCTATCTTTGACATGAGTACTACTGATGGCACTATTGCTATTGATTGTGATGTTTGTTGATTCTTCTGCTTTTGCAGTTTCTACTCATACTCCCCAAGGTGGGAAATTTTTCTCTTCTTTCGGTGAATCTGTTGTTCAAGTTTCTAGTTGATTGATGTTGATTTGAAGCTACTTATACCTTCAATTGAGCAAGCCCCATCCTTAGAGTTAAAGCTGATTCTTAACTCATTAAAGTACGCCTATTTAGGGAAGAACAATATACTTCATGTGATTGTAGTTAGTAGCATATCTGCGGATGAGGAAACCCGCCTCCTAGAGGTACTTAGGTGATGGATGAAAGCTACTAGATGGACTCTTATTGATAACCCTGGAATCAGCCCAGATGTGTGCATGCACTGAATCCTGCTAAAAGATAGTGCCAAAACTGTGCAACAGCTACAGAAATGACTAAATCCATTAATCCATGATGTGGTAAAGAAAGAGGTCTGTAAACTTCTAGACCTCTTTCTTTAGGTATAATCTACCATATTTTTTATAGCCAGTGGGTAAGTTCAGTTCATTTAGTTCTTAAGAAAATGGGTATTACTATTATTAGTAATGATGAAGGTGAGCTAGTTTTGACAAGAGTCCAAAATAGTTAGAGAGTATGTATTGGCTATAGAAAATTGAATTTTGTGACTAGAAAGGATCACTATCCTCTTCCCTTTATAGATCAAATGTTAGAAAGACTAACTGGTAGATCACATTACTGCTTTTTGGATTATTTTTCAGGATATTTCTAGATTTCTATTGCACATGAAGACCAGGATAAGACCACATTCACATGTATATTTGGAACCTTTACATGTAGACGCATACCATTTGGTTAATGTAATGCACTAAGCACTTTTCAATATTGCATGGTTTCCATCTTTTCTGATTTTCTAGACTATTGCATGGAAATTTTCATAGATGATTTAATTGTTTATGGTGATTCTTTTGACATATGCTTAACTAGTTTGGGTTAGGTTTTGGAAAGATGCTTTCAAGTTTGGACAAGGGGTTTTAAGAAAAGCAACCTATATTTGTTACAAAAAACCAACATAACTAACATCTTTAATCTACTTAAATTAGTCAATTAGCTCTCATATTAAGGATCCACTACTACAAAAAGGTTGAAAAGTGGCGCACATTTTGTGACCTTTCTTTAAAGAAGTGCCACAGCTGCCTTTTCTTTTTTCTTTTTCTTTTTCTATATATATATTTTTTTAAAATTTTGGGTACCAGCTGTTGCGCCTAATAGGTTAGGAGCCACAGTTGGCAGGGCCAAGTGTGGCGATTGCCTATGCAGGCGCCACACTTGGTGTTGCATACGCAGCTCGGCCAGGCGCCACACCTACACATAGGTAGGCGCCACACTTGGCCCTGCATACGCAGCTCTGAGGCCTGGTCCCGCCAGGTGCCACAGCTTAGCAGTGGGCTATGTGTGGCGCCTGACTAGTCAGGCGCCACACATGGCCCTTAATTAAGCAAGTTACACTTGCTATTACTTAAAAAAAATTTTTTTTAACAATGGATAATGTAATCCATTCTAACTAATAGCAACTCCCCCGCCCCAACACTTATCTCTCAATTTTCACTTCCCGCTCAGTGGTCCCGCGTCCTCATTCTTTCTCTTTTTGACTACTACTTAACTTTAACCATTCAACTACCCTCTCCTCCATTAAACTACTTTCACTTTCTCAAGATCTTGGTACCCGTCACCCCTCCCTCCATTTCCTATCCTCTTCACACTAAAATACACACCCACACGCTCACACGTCCTCATCAGCGAATCTATGCTTTGTTTTAATTTGTTCCAACTGCCATCCATCCCCACTCCTGTCCCTTCCCTTGTCTTTGTGTCTTCCACTTTTGGTCCCCACTCCATCCAGTTGGTCCCAACTACTCAAATTTCCTCCTCCTCCTCACTCAATATTGCGTCACAAACAGGCAACGTGGTCCCCCACTGCACTGTACTGATCAATTAACCTGTAAGTTCAACGTGCTTTCTTTTTGTTATCACGCACGTTAGATCAGAAATATTTTTGGTTTAATTTAAGCAAATTAGTTAATTTGTATATCAATCCCATTATATTGTTGTGAGCTATAATATATTTTTAGTCCTTTAAATTTTACATGAGGTATATGCTTTTAGTTCTTTAATTTTATAATTTTAATACCGTTAATATTATTAACGAAAAATATTGGTGTAGTAAATTCAAGTAGTGATTGTGTAACTAACATAGTATATTTAAATTTTAATTTTTTAATATAATATATTTAAATTATTAAACTAAAATAAACTGATAAATCCCTGTAAATAAAATTAGAGTTTTTATATAAAAGCCCAAACAGTGATGTTGACCAAACTGAGGACATATATGCTTTCCGAGAAACATATGTACTTGAACCATACTTTCCTTGTCCAGAACGCTTATTCTCGGCCAATGATAATAGTCTTGAATCTTGAATCTTTCGTTCTCAGCTGGAGCCTGGAGGTGGGGTTGAAGGTTTGGATGAATATATATATATATATATATATCAACGCATATATTTTGTATAAAAAATATTTCAAAAAGTATTTGATGCTTTAAGGAAAATTTGTTTAAGAAAAATCCATGGATAATTTGAAAATTATAAGAAAAAAAAAAGATGCTCTAGATTTGGTTTAATGGAATAGACTAACATCTTATAATATGCGGAATCTTTGCTGTGATAGGTGCACACATCTAGTATGCGTGCAATTCAAAGATTAAATGAATAAATTATATAAAGGATTTTAAAAAATAACAATAAAATTTTTAGAAAATTGACTCGACCTCCATGTAATTCCTCTTTTCATAGTTAGTGATATGTGTATATTCAATATAACCATTGTCATTCAATTTATTTATTTATTTGGTATAACTTTAAATATTAAATAAAACTTAATTATTAATTGAATAATTTTTAATACCAAAAGAGGTAAATAGGTTTCATAAAGTGAAGACAACGGAAAGATAAGCAGAGAATGGACTATCTTGTTACTTTAATTTGTTTTACCATTGCTTCTTCTCTATTTATTTTTATTTGTTACTTATGTCTTGGCAAAAAAACATTTGTTACTTATGTGTTTGGAATAATTGAGAAATACAATTGATGTCTAAATTTATTTTAAATTTTTTAACGTACCCTTAATTTAATTAATTGAAGTTCGCGGATTAGTGTCTCTTTTTTTTTTTAAGGAAGCTAGTCAAAAATAATTTTTGTTTATATTCCCAACATTGAGCTAAAAATAATTTAATTAATGTTGGGATTATATATATATGCTTTCCTTTTTGTTTTATTTTATTTTCTTTCTTTTTTTTTTTGAATCATATTTTTTTATTTAAGCTAATTAATCATATTTTATTTTATTATATATTGATGTTTTGTACACATTATTATTATTAAAAAAATTTACAACCACTAATATTTTATTGACTTCTTTTATGTGTAATTTGTGTTTGCAGTTTCAGCTCATCAGTCTATTGAAGCTTCTATTTAAGGTATGTTTTTTAAATTTGGAGCTTACAAATGTGATTTTAGTTGAATTTAATAATAGTTAGTTATAATTTGTAGGTGTTGTAATGATTGTTATGGATTAGTTGCATAAGTAAAATAATTATTTATATATTCTTAACACTTGTATTTTATTTGTTGACTTGTAATATTTTCTAATTTACCTATGATATGTTGTTGCAAATATGGTTTCTTTCGTTATGAGTTGTGAAAAATTATTATAATTCCTAGGAATAATGAATGGATTATTTAATTTGTCAATTAAAACATAGGGTTTAAGACTTAGAAAGCTTCAATTTTGACGATTTCATGTTGGGAATTTATTTTAATATTGGTAAGAGAATATAAAAGTAATTAGTAAATGCAATAGTCATACAACTAACCACATACTTTTTTAAAAAATAGATTGAAGGCATAGAGGGATCGTAAATGGATGTTATCTAATCGATGTTCAAGGGAATATATAGATGGGGTGAAAGATTTTATTACATTTGCAATCGAGCACACAGAAGATCCTGACAAAATCTTATGTCCTTGCTTATCTTGTTGTTTTGGAAAGCGGATTAGTCCACTTGATTTACTAGATCATTTAGTGTGTTACGGTATTGATCAAACATATATATGATGAACAAGGCATGGTGAGTCGAACGATGCATGTAATGATGGGTGCATACTACGAGTGGTGCTTCAGATGAATTTGATCAAAGAATGTTTGATGAAGATGATGGTCTTGAAGAAATGTTAAATGTGGTTGAAGGGGTTCATCATAACCGCCCCAACAAATTTGAGAAGTTGAAAGGTGATGCAGAGAAACCATTATATGCCGGTAGTACTAAATACACAAGATTGCTAGCAGTGTTGAAGTTGTACAACTTTAAAGCTCGCTACGGATTGAGTGATTCGGGTTTCACGGCACTGCTTGAACTGTTGCAAGATATGTTTCTAGAAGAAAATGTACTTCCTACCAAGACATACGAGGCAAAGTGAATTCTTTGCTCTACAACTGGCATGGGATATGAGAAGATACATGCATGTCCTAACGATTGCGTATTATTTCAAAATAAGTATGCAACGTTGGAGAAGTGCCCTAAATGCAACGCATCTCGCTATAGGAAGAAGAAAGGAAAAAGTCCTTTGAAGGTGCTATGGTATTTTCCCATTATTCCGAGATTCAAGCGACTGTACAGTAATGCAGAGATTGCTAAGCAGTTGACATGGCATGATACTGGTATTAGCTGACCCTTACTTTAGCTATCCTTGGAAGAAGATACTGGTATTGATATATGAATTTACTCAAATTTTGTTAGTAAACAATTTTTATTCATAAATAGAGTTAAATATTGCATTATATTTTTGCAGTGCCCTTTCCAACCCAATGATAATGATTGTGGGTATTATGTCATGAAATTTATAAAGGATGTAATTACGCATGATCAGGCATTTATTCCTCAAAAAGTAAGTCATTTAGTTGCACTTCATATTGAGTTTTAATTAAATTAAATTAGTTCCTGATAATTACGTTTTGCTGATTTTAATTCATTTTAATTTGTGGCTGATTGTATATATGTGTAGTATTATGAAGATCAACGTTGTGACACTTTGACTGACCATCAGCTTGATGAAGTGATCAAGGAATGGTGTGAATATGTTTTTAGGTAAATCTTTGGGTAGCTATATTATTTAATTCATCACTAGCTGCAGGCCTTTGTTGTGTTGTTTCTTGGCAATTGTTGTGTCATTCATGCATGTAATCAAGTTGAATTTGTTATATAATTCATTCACGGATAATATATTATAATTATTCTATGTTCTACTTCAACTAATTAATCATTTGTTTGTATCATTTTGAAGTTATATCTAAGGTAAAGGTGCAAAAATAGCCATGAACTTTGTTCAAAGGTGCAAAAATAACCATGAACTATTTTTGGTAGCAAAAGTAACTATGAACTATGTAAAATGGGGCAAAACCGTTAAATATGTTAACGGTCAACGCACGGTCAACGGTCATATTTAACGGTTTTGCTCCATTTTATATAGTTCATGGTTACTTTTGCTACCAAAAATAGTTCATGGTTATTTTTGCACCTTTGAACAAAGTTCATGGCTATTTTTGCACCTTTACCCTTATATCTATTATTCTTGTTTGCTTTTCTTCATTCTGCAGTATTGTGGATATAGATACAAATTGTTTATTAAATCATGCAGTGTGAAATATTGTACAATTATGGTAGATATGATCGATCAAAAAATAAAAAAAATAAAAAAGAGTTTTTGTGGCGCTTTTTTAAATAAAGGCCACAGGAAGTGCCCAAAAAAAGAAAAATTGAGAAAAAAAATACCCTCCTATGGCGCTTGGTGAGGCAAGTGCCACAGGAGGGGGGTCTCCTGTGGCGCTTGGTGGGCCAGGCGCCACAGGAGACCCCCTCCTGTGGCGCTAGTGGGCCAGGCGCCATAGGAGACCCCCCTCCTGTGGCACTTGCCACATCAAGCGCCACACGAGGGTATGTTTTTTAAAAAAAATTATAATGTTGTGGCGCTTACCAGCGCTACAGCTTCTTTTAGTGGCATCCAGATACGTAGCACTTCTCTAGCGCCACAGCTAATCAATTTATAAGCGCCACAGCTTTGCTTTTTTGTAGTAGTGATCAGAGATAATATAATATGATTATACTTCTGGTTACTGCAAATGTTAAGCAGATATGCATGAAAAGTTCACAAAACATAATGATTTTTTTTTTTGATAAACTAACAGAACATAACAATTAAAAAAACAGAAGAGAAAAGGAAAACTAAGAAGCCATGCCTACAAAATTGGGGCGGGGTACATGCTACTCTTTTGGTGCTGCGCCCTCACTGCTCCTCATTTATTTTCTCAACTAATTCATTTATAAATAATACAATTTTGAGAGGCTTTAGTATTAAGGAAAGGACAAAACTTATATCCAGTGCCTTATACACCGTTCCTCCAGTTCGCCAATCAAACATTGACACCTGGACATTTTTTACACATCAGCAGTAACCCCGTTACCCAATAGTCCCTTCTTCTCCGTTTTCTCTTCTTCGCCTGGTCGAACCCTAAGCATCTCCAACAGCATTCCAAAAGCAGATTTGGCAATTGTATGTTGTGTTATAATTATTAAACTAAAATCAAATTTCATAAAAACTTTATAGACTTTTTCACCATTTTTATGATTTTTATACAAAAATCCTTTTAGTAGCACGCTATTTTCATCTCTTCGAAATTTGAAGGAACAAACGAATCTGTCAAGTAATGTATTAAAAACCGAACCGAACCGGCCGGTTCAGACTGGAAACCGGTGAACCGGTCCGGTTGAGGTAAAAAACCAGGGTCTAACTGACCCGGTCGACCTGGTCTGAACCGGTCCAACCCGGGGTGAACCGGGGTAACCTGGGGTGACCCGTGGTGAACCGATTTACCCCTTTTTTAATTTTTTTTTTAATTTTTTATATCCCAAATGACATCATTTTGTCTTTTTTTAAAATTATTTCTTTGAAAGTTTTTGATTTGCAAGGAGTTTTAAAAGTATTGTGGAATATTTTTGCTGTTTTGCACTGGTTGGAGTAAAATCCTTATATACTTAATGATACTTTTGTGGGTATTAGGTTCATGAGGTTATATTTGATTATAGGTTGGAAAAAAAAAAACTCTTATGTAGTTTTTTAAATGGTATACATGAACATTTAAATTATATATATTTTTTAATTAACCCCGGTTTGACTCCCGGTCTGACCCCCGGGTTGACCCCGGTCTGAACCACTGACCCTTGACCCAGTGTCTCGACCGGTTCAATGTCCGGTCCGGTTTTCAATACCTTGCCAATGTATTAAAAACCGGACCGGACCGGCTGGTTCAGACCGGAAACCGGTGAACCGGTCGCCGGACCGGTCCGGTTGAGGTAAAAAACCGGGGTCTAACTGATCCGGTCGACCCGGTCTGAACTGGTCCAACCCGGGGTGAACCGGGGTAACCTGGGGTGACCTGTGGGGAACCGATTTGCCCCTTTTTAATTTTTTTTTTTTTTTAAAATTTTTTATATCCCAAATGACATCATTTTGTCTTTTTTTAAAATTATTTCTTTGAAATTTTTTGATTTGCAAGGAGTTTTAAAAGTATTGTGGAATATTTTTGCTGTTTTGCACTGGTTGGAGTAAAATCCTTATATACTTAATGATACTTTTGTGGGTATTAGGTTCATGAGGTTATATTTGATTATAGGTTGAAAAAAAAACTCTTATGTAGTTTTTTAAATGGTATATATGAAAATTTAAATTATATATATTTTTTTAATTAACCCCGGTTTGACTCCCGGTCTGACCCCCGGGTGAACCCCGGTCTGAACCACTGACCCTTGACCCAGTGTCTCGACCGGTTCAATGTCCGGTCCGATTTTCAGTACCTTGCCAATGTATTAAAAACCGGACCGGACCGGCCGGTTCAGACCGGAAACCGGTGAACCGGTAGCTGGACCGGTCCGATTGAGGTAAAAAACCGGGGTCTAACTGACCCGGTCGACCCGGTCTGAACCGGTCGAACCCGGAGTGAACCGGGGTAACCTGGGGTGACCTGTGGTGAACCGATTTGCCCCTTTTTAATTTTTTTTTTTTATTTTTTAAAATTTTTTATATCCCAAATGACATCATTTTGTCTTTTTTTAAAATTATTTCTTTGAAATTTTTTGATTTGCAAGGAGTTTTAAAAGTATTGTGGAATATTTTTGTTGTTTTGCACTGGTTGGAGTAAAATCCTTATATACTTAATGATACTTTTGTGGGTATTAGGTTCATGAGGTTATATTTGATTATAGGTTGAAAAAAAAACTCTTATGTAGTTTTTTAAATGGTATACATGAACATTTAAATTATATATATTTTTTTAATTAACCCCGGTTTGACTCTCGGTCTGACCCCCGGGTTAACCCCGGTCTGAACCACTGACCCTTGACCCAGTGTCACGACCGGTTCAATGTCCGGTCCGGTTTTCATTACCTTGCCAATGTATTAAAAACCGGACCGAACCAGCCGGTTCAGACCGGAAACCGGTGAACCGGTCGCCGGATCGGTCCGATTGAGGTAAAAACTGGGGTCTAACTGACCCAGTCAACCCGGTCTGAACCGGTCCAACCCGGGGTGAACCGGGGTAACCTGGGGTGACCTGTGATGAACCGATTTGCCCCTTTTTAAATTTTTTTTTTAGTTTTTAAAATTTTTTATATCCCAAATGACATCATTTTGTCTTTTTTTAAAATTATTTCTTTGAAATTTTTTGATTTGCAAAGAGTTTTAAAAGTATTGTGGAATATTTTTGCTGTTTTGCACTGGTTGGAGTAAAATCCTTATATACTTAATGATACTTTTGTGGGTATTAGGTTCATGTGGTTATATTTGATTATAGGTTGAAAAAAAACTCTTATGTAGTTTTTTAAATGGTATACATGAACATTTAAATTATATTTTTTTTTAATTAACCCCGGTTTGACTCCCGGTCTGACCCCCGGGTTGACCCTGGTCTGAACCACTGACCCTTGACCCAGTGTCTCGACCGGTTCAATGTTCGGTCTGGTTTTCAGTACCTTGCTGTCAACATATGTATCCCAAAAAACCGAATCTGTCAACATAAACTTAAGTAATCATAACCCTTTCATAAAACTAAAACATATATATTTAATTATAAAACACTAATTATAATAGAGCAAAAAGTTAAATAAATTATTTGATTAAAAAGAGTTAAATAACTTATATATATTTTATCTTAATTGTTCCTGTATTTATCATTATTCATCAAACTAATTTACTAAACTTATTAACGCAATAAAGATGTTGGGAAGATAGATTTTTGGCAAAATGACAGAAAAAGAACTTGGAAAATATAAATGACAGAATGATGCTATAAATATTGATAATCCCATTAAAGTGTTACAGCCTAAATTGGGATTTTGAATTAGAACCAAATGACTAAAATGAACTTTAGCAATGGAAAAGAAATAAAAAGAGAAGAGAAAATTGGCATCCAATGAATTGCATGAAATCAGTCATCATGGATCAAAAGATTTAGACCTTTTTACGTTCCTCTTACTGGAATTTTCTCGTGCCTCCTAATTTGCAACAACAATTTTATCATAGTCCCTTCAAGGAGTGGATGAACAAGAACCTCGGAACCAGCAACCACAATTTGTTATGGTGTGTCACTTAGGGTCTGTTTGGTGTGAGGGATTTGGAGGGGAAGGGAGGGGAGGGAAAATTTTTATAAGTTGAATTTTAAAAGATTGAAGAAGTGGGGTAGTAAAATTTTAATAAAGAGAATATATAAGATAAAAGAGTAATAAAAATTAATTAAAAATTTTTAACCCCACTTCTCTAATTTTTTTAAATTCAACTCAAAATTTTTTTCTCTCCGCCCACTTTCCCTCCCATCCCCTCACCTCAGACCAAACAAGCCCTTAGGGTCCTCAATTGAAAATTATAGGACACAAGAAATCATAACCTCTTTAGTTAGTAAACCATTTAAGCCCATAGACTTGCTAATGGAGTCTTTTTTGAGTGATAGATATTAGAACAAGAAGGCACATGGCTTATTATAGACCATTAAAAACAGAAGGAATGATTAAAAATTGATGTGTGTGTAGAGTGAGAGGGACTCGGTTTCAATATTAAGCACTGTGCTTAGCTCTCCCAACTCATCAGATATGTGCCGTCATATTTGATTTAGATGGTCCAGATTTCAGTTTTTAAAAGTCTATATTTTTCAATAAAAATTATTTTAATGTGTATAGAATCTAAAATAAAGATAATTTCTTTACTATTATTTTTTCAAAGAATGATTTTTTATTTATAAAATCATCATTTTAAAAAATCTCAAATCTGGACCGTCCAAAATCATATTTGAACAGCCCAGATTTTATGAGTTGAGAGAGTTAAGTACAGTGTTTAGCACTAAAATAGAGGGAGAGGTGGTGGGAAATCTCAAATCTAGACTATCCAAAATCATATTTGAACAGCCCAAATTTTATGAGTTGAGAGAGTTAAGTACAATGTTTAGCACTAAAACAAAGGGAGAGGTGGTGGCATATGGGATGAGAAATATATAGGGTTTAGTTAGGAGATCTAGGGTAATCCATTAGAATTATTAAATAAGGACATTTTTATCCAGATTTGGATTTAAATTTTAAATTTAGGATTTGGATTTAAATTTTAAATTTAGGATTTAGATTTAGGGTTTAGGGTTTTGAATTGTTATTTTATTATTTCTAATTCTCTATAAATAGAGCTTAGGGGTTCTTAGTTGTAATAAGCTTTGATAGATCAATTGAATAAGAATTCTTTTTCCCTCTCCTGATAATGGAAATGATGCTGATAATGGGAATGATGATGAGTAGTGCTGTGGCAACGAACATAGGGAACCCACCAATGAGGTGTGGAACACAAAGGGGTTGGATGCTCACCCAACAACCCACATCAACAAAAATTATTTTAGAGAGTCAATCCTTACCATCGAGGTTGTGAGAAGGTAACATGTTGTCGTAATAGTCCACCCCACCTATGACTCTCTAAACTATGAACGTTAAATCATAAACACCATCCCTATCGAGGTTGTGAGAAGGTAATAACATGTTGTCGTAATAGTCCACCCCACCTGTGACTCTCTAAACTATAAACCTTAAATCATAAGCACCATCTCCATGCCCTCTCATGTTTCATTTCACCCTCACCCTTCTCCATCACCTTCTCAATTACCACTCTCAATTATGCAAATATGAGAGGCTTATTAATTAGCCGAAATAATAATTTTCCATGTTTCCACATCTTGGCAATGTAATATCATATTCACTTTTCATGGCCCTCTGTATCGCCGTCTCATACTATTCATAAGTTTGACGTATATGTTTATTATCTGCCCACTCTCTCCCTTTCTTACTTTCTTCACTTTGTTATGCACTTTTAATTCCCCAAATTATTAACAAACTAATATTAACAACATTTTAATGACGTAATTAGCGAATCAATTTTTATACGTTCCAAGTCTTTTTTTTTAATTGTTCTATCATCATTGCCTGTCGAATTTTAAAACATAAAAAAATATCACATTTAATATAAGAGTAATTAAAATCCATAACTATATATTCCAGTTCCAGAGCCCGTAATAGCCACTGCCCATGGCATCCAGTTTCGGTAGAAAATAAAATATGTGGAATCGAAGTGTGTTTCTGGTTGGAGTACGGCGAGAGAATCAAAGTGCACTTCATTATTCGCGTTGGTTAAGCTGTTCTCACTTTCACTCGCAAGAATCTGGAAAATTGTAAATTTTTATTTCATGAAAAACAGTACAAGTGCACAAAGTCACAAAAAAGGGTATAATTCTTTTTAAATATTCATAAAAATTTACCAAAGAAATGATAAAGGTGAAGGGAGTTGGATTGTGACTAAAAAGCGGTTTCGATGGTAATGACGGGGAAAAGGCAATGAAGACTTGGGCTGTGGCCTAAGGTACCCAGAATTCAAAACTTCCCAGTGTTATCAAATCGTTGTTAACGATTGAAAAAAATAACAGGATAGTTAGGAAGCCATTCGAGCCCATTTGGTTGGACTTTTGCTGGTTTTGGAAAAATATGCATGTTTCTCATTTTTCCAAGTTCTTAAGGTACAATTGCGTCTTGTAAATTGTTAATATGGAGTTGGTAAAATAGATTGAAAAGTTGTTTATAGCTACTCAAATTTAGGAACTTTGCCCACAAAATCCTCATAGCAGGACTGAATTTTTCGTCAAATGTAAATTAATAATCCGCATTGGGTAAATGTGATTGAATGGTTGTAAATAACTACAAAAGTTTAGAGACTAGGAATTGACATAGTTAGGGGCCTACGGCCTAGCCTAACCTATTTAGTAAATATATCATACTCAGGCTCAAGTCTATTTTCATAAGGCATAGCCTATAGACCTACATGCCTAGCCTATTTAATTTTTTTAATTTATACTATTTTATAAGTATATATAATATCATATAAATAATTTAATAAATTATTTATAAATTTACCAACTGAACTTTAATTTTAAGTTTCATATCTCATCGTCATTACACTCAACCATTACTTTTTTACATCAATCATTCACCTTACCACTCTTCTTTTCAATCACTCGAGATGGTGACACTAACTCACTCACCCCTAACTTAGTCGTCCACTAACATATAATAATTGCTATGAGTTTATTTTAATGCCAAATGAAATATTATAATCTTAGTAAGAGAAGTTTGTTCAATTTATGTTGGAAGAGTAAAAGATGTAAATTCTAGTTTTACATGTTGCTTGCTATACTTGGTCGATTTAAAAAAAAAATATATATATATCTCTCATTAGTCAACAGATAATTATTTTTTCTTATTCTTTTTTGTTCGAACAATTGTTGTTACTAGACATTCTTTTCTTTTTCTTAGTAAGCCCTAATATCACGATGAGAATGGATGTTAAGCTTTTAAGACATAATGTAGGATTGTAAATAAGTATGAATGGTTATATATGAATTTAGATGCATAGGCTTTAAAGACTATTTAAAGGTATACATTTTAAGTACGCCTTTAAATAGGCTTCAAGCCTTGTTAGGCCTTTTGAAGGTCAAGGCTCAGGCTTAAAAAAACCTACATATAAGCTCAAGCTTAGGCTCTGACTTTGAATCTCTGTTGCAGGCCCAGACCTATTTAGGTAAAGTCTAGCTTAACCTATTTCCACCCCTATTAGAGACTTTGCAAATATCCAACCTGCAGGATTAAATTTCATGTTGTCAAGTGTAAATGGCTGATCTAAATTGATTATAACTAGTTACAAATTAAAGTTGTTAACACATGATGAAGTTTAGGAAAGGGAAAATTCCATATAAAGCTACTTAAAATAGAAAAATTTTAAATTAGGTTAGTAAATTCAAAAAATTCTTAATTAAGTCATTAATCCAATTTAAGATTTTAAAATATGGGTAAAATAACTTTAATGTCCTCCCCTTTCTTCTTTCCCTTCTTAAAAGAAGTTTATTGCTATATGACTTTATTGCTCTATATATATCAATATTAATATATAATCAAATAAAATATAATTTTTCTAAATCAAAGGAATTTTTTATGCTCTAGAAGGATCATAAAAAATAATTCAAGCAAAAAAAAAAAAAAGGAACCATGATACGTACCAACTAAAAATCATTTAATTGATATTAAAAATCAATTAAAAAAATTGATTTCTTCAACCAAAAATCATTCAATTAATATTAAAAATAAAAAAAATAATACAAAATTTGAGTTTCTTAAAAAAATAATGTGGTTATTTTTATCAAGTGAGACAAAAGAAAAAGGAAAGAATAATATTCGCCAACTTTAGTTTGCTACCAACAGTAATCTAAATAAACTCTAAATAATTTTCCCTAATGCATAAATGTGAATTTCTCAAAAATAATTTAGTTAAGATTTCACTTTTTTAATATGAATTATTAATTCTATTAGCACTACAAAAAAAACATGTTATTACTGATGGAATTACCCACGGAATTATTTTTTTTGGTAATTTCCGACGGTTTACCAACGGAAAAAAAATTCTGTGGGTAATTATCGAGGGATTAAGGACGGAAAAATTTCGTCGGTAAATACGGATGGATTACCCATGGAATTTTTTCCATCGGTAATTACCCACACCTTTCGTGGGTAATTTGAATGAGAAATTACCGACAAAAAATTTCATCGATAAATCTGACAGATTACCCATGGAATTTTTTCCGTAGGTAATTATCCACGTCTTACCCACGGAATTACGTGGGTAATTTGAATGAGAAATTACCGACGGAATTCCGTGGGTAAAGTGCCTCTAATTACCGATGGAAAAAATTCTATCGGTAAATATTGACGAATTACCCACGGAATTTTTTCCGTCGTTATTTACTCACACCTTACCCATGGAATTTTGTGGGTAATTTTAAGGAGAAATTATTAACAGAATTAATATGCTGTTTGTAATTTGGTTTCAGAGACGGAATTCCGTGGGTAATTTCTGTGTGTAATATGCTATTTTTTTGTAGTGTAGACAGGCAAAAAACTTTGATATACTTCTAAGGATATTTTAGATAAAAATATTAAATGCACTTAAAATTTCATAAAATGGTTATTGAAATATAGAACTTTCCAAGAAAAACTTTATATATGAAATAAATATAGAAAAATTTATAATTAATATATTTATTTAAAAAATAATGTTTTATTGTGACATATATTCTTTCTTTCTTTTTTTTTTAAAAAAATTTTTGTTCATGTTAATAAAATGAACTCCTTGCTTAAAAATATTGTAAGCTTTTGTTCTTACAATGATAATTAATATATTTAAACTATAGATGAATCATATTTTGTTTTATTAAATAGTAATCTTGATATATATATATATATAGAAAAATATGAGTCACAAAGTAATGAAACTCTTTAAAGTGGAGAGAGGCGAGGACATTAAAATCATTTTTCCTACATTTTAAATCCTAAATTAGGGATTTGTTAAATTTACCAACTTGATTTAGAATTATCCTATTTTAAATAGACTTATATGGGATTTTCCCTTTTGGAAATGGTTAATACCTGATTAAGTTTAGGAATATAAATTTATATTCTGAAATTGGTAGAATGGGTTGGAAAGTTGTTAATAGCTATTCAAGTTTAGGAGTTGCATTTGCAAAAAAAAAAAAAAAAAACATGATTATTTGTCATTTTCCAAGTGTTCAAGTTGAAATCACGAAATCCGTAATAAGTAGTCTGTAATAAATTCGAATAATCATTATTATTTAATGTCCATTTAATGATTAATATTATGAAAGAATAATCATTAACATTTAATTTCTATTTTCAAATTCAATCAACTGGGAATTAAATGGGAAGAATATCCTAATAAATTTGAATAACTTGGAAACACGATGAGTAATTGTAATCTGCAGTTATTAGGTCAAACTTTCTAGAGTAAAGGGAAATTATCTAGGGAGAATCCTAATTTAATGCTTCCAAAATAGTGAAATCTAAATTCAGGCCTACACTTTCAACAATTTCCTAATTAGGCTGTGTGGCCTAATTAGGGATTTTAGAATGTTGTTGAAAGACCATAATGCCTCTATTCAGTTGAAAAATGAAGATTTTTAATATGTAGATTTCCATATACTTATAACCCGAACTCTATAAATCATTGGAATACACACACACATGCGATATATATATATATATATATAGATATAAGGTTGACAATTGTTTTATCTTGCTGGAGATTTAATTCTTAGAATGTTGAAAACTAAAAAGACATTGATCTTATTAGAAAGCTGCTTTTGTAGCAGTCAATACATATGGAGCTTGTTTCCGTTTAAAATGAATTTCCATAATGCTTGAAACTTTTGACCTTTTCCTTAGCTAACCAACTAGACAACAATGAGAATCAATCAAGAATTTCACAGACACCCAAATTGACAGACATTTGAATCTGTCAAATGCCAAGAGGCCTTGTTGATTCCCAGGGCCACAATGTCAGGCATAGGTGTCTTAATATTTTAATAGTTCATATAGTTTCATATGTGCACCGTCTTTTTTCTTTTTTTGTTTGGTAAGAAACTGATTGATCATATATCACAATAAAAAAAAATGACACTTCCATCAGAAAAGAGACAGAACTCGATGATTGAAGGGTAAGGATAAGAATTATCACCACACCCCATCCAATTCATCCACAGAAGTTCAAGAGTATTCTGGAAAATATCTTCGAATTGATCTCAAGTTTGGAAATTTAAAAACATGCTAATTGGGAACTGGCATAGTTTGTTGATTCGAAAAGATACCAATAAATCGATGATTTTGATTAACGGTAAGGAAGGAAATCCCAAAATGCTATCAGGAAGAAAATCAAATTTCTGAGATTGATAATAATTATTCCACATACATCCCATATACATGGTGAAACATTAAGGTTTTATTAGAAATTGTTAGAACTTACCTTTTAATGTTGTTGCAAGTCAACTAAAAGTTAAGATCACAATGATTCCAATGATTTAAAGAAGTGTAGATTCTAGCGTTAGGGTTAAAACTATATGGGAATTTACATATATTAAAAATCTTCATTTTTTTTAACTGAATAGGGGTATTTTGGTCGTTCAATAACATTTTAAAATCCCTAATCATGCCATTATATATTCTTTAAGATTACTTGACAGTTCTTTACAAAGAACCATTATATATTCTTTAAGATTACTTAATAGTTAAAAATAATAACCATCATATATAATAAGGCGAGATTCTAAAAAATATCAAATGTACGGAGGCGGGAGTCTATAAAAAAGTTATTTGACAATATATTACAGTTTTTCGTAAAAAAACCGTTAAGTATGATTTAATATAAAAAGGTGAGATTCTAAAAAAAATTATTTGAAAATATATGATGGTTCTTTATAAAGAATCGTTAAGTATCATGTAATATAAAAAAAAAATATTTGACAATACATTACTATTCTTCATAAAGAATTGTTAAGTAATTTAAAAATATATTAATATATTCTTTATTGATATATTAATTAATATTATGGACAATACATTATAGTTCTTTACAAAGAACCGTTAAGTATTCTTTCATCTAAAAAGGTGTGATTCTGAAGAAAAGTTTATTTGACGCAACTCTTCCAATTCCTTCTTAAAAGGTTTTTAGCTTCCCTAGTAGTCTCACACTCTTCTTTCCATGGGTTTTAATCTGCCGCTATGGGTTCTGTAACATCCCAAATTTTGGGAGTAGAGGCTTAAGAATAAGTCTGAATTAGGTGGACTGCTAGCCCTTGGTTATAAATTATGGGTCATTAGAACAATTTGCAAACTTACAATGTGCTGCTAGTGTGATTTTCTACGAGGCAATGAAATTGTTATGTGTTTTTGGATAACCAAATGATGTCCAATGAATATGAAATTTTTTAAAATAAAAGTAGACATATATCAAGCTTTAATTTGATAGGTCATGTAAGTCATTTGGACCTGTACACTGAGAGTTATGTATTTTTGTAGTTAGCAAAGTAAAACTGACAAGTTTATGTGGCAGTATCTAATAAATGGTAATTCTGAAATGTTGTATGTTCAGTTGGCTAAAGGAAATATTTTTCCTTAAAAATAGACTTAGTAAGGGTCACATAGCTTTTAGAACCACAACAATTAAACATCTATAAATAAAGATATGAATTTTCAAAGTTTGATAAAAATTCTATCAGCTTTTAAGCAAGGTGTGAAATTAACAAGGCGATGGCAAAAATGTATGGGCAAAATAGTCATTTGGTTAAATTAAATCCACAGCCCATATTTTTCCCTTTTTCTTGTATGTGGGATGTCCATAAAGTTGGAGGTAAAGGGAAATTTATAACATTCTGAATTTCGGTCACCAAAATTCCTTATATTCAAGAGAATAAAATGGTGAATTAAAGAGCTCATGAAATGACAAAACCAAGCAATTAGTGATTCCACACAACATGATTATGCTTGGAACACAAATAGTAAACGTTTGAATTTATTGCCGGTGAAATTTCCTACTAAGCAGTAAGTTTGTCATGTGGTTTTAGATGACCAAATTATGACCAAAAATTATAAAATTTTACAGGATAAAAATAGACATCCTAAGCTTTAATTTGATAAGTAATGGGTAATTTTTGGAGCCGTATGTAAAGAGTTATGAATTTTTGAAGTTAGCACAGAAAAACTATCTATTTTCTGGAATAATGTCTAAAAACTTAAATTCTGAGAATTTTTAGCTTCTATTGGCTAAAGGCTATAGTTTTTATTAACACTAGACTCAATAAGGGTTTTAAATCCTTTGAAATCACTCCAATACGATGTCTAGAAATAAAGTTGTGATTGTTCAAAATTTGGGCAAAAAATCTACCGAATTGCCACTAATCCGAAAATGGAAAAAAATGTGATGGTAAATGTTGTGATTATGGGATAAATTAATGTCAACCTATTTTGCTTCTCCTATGGGCTTGGGATGTGAACTTGGGCTGACCAAAAGGGAAGAGAATTAGTTCAAGTTTAATAAGATCATATGACACTAATTACATGAAGATAAGCTCAAGTACCAATTAAGTCATAAAAGTCAAATATTTGGAAAATAAAAATTAGAGAAAGTATGAGAGATAGTTATGAAGCTTTTGCTTCATATTTCCCTTTATCTTTCCATGGCTAAGCATAGAGAATAGAGAGAGAGAGAGAGAGAGAGAGAGAGAGAGATAGTGAGTGAGTGAGCTTGGAGGTTAGAGAGGAGGAGGAGGAAAAATCAAAGGTAGGTCTTGATATTTCATTATGATTTAGCTTCTAATTAGTGTAATTCCTTCCCTAAGCTACTCTTCTCTATGGATTGAAATGTTTAGCAAGCAAACTATCAAGGATTGAGGAGGAAGAGGTTTTGGCTAGAGAGAGAGAGAGAGAGGAAGAGAAATTCAAAGGTAACTTCACAAACCTCAAATCTTTGATGTTGTTGTTGTTGATGGTTTTGTGTTGATTAGTGGATTGATTGGTTGATTTGCAAATTTTGGAAAGGGAAACCCTAACGGGTTATGCTACCCAAATTTCCTCAAATCTTAGGTATGAAGTGATTAAATGGTTAATCAAGTGATTAGGAGTGAAAAGGAGCAAGCTTTTGGTGTTAGAATTCAAAAATCCAGTTTTTCCTTTTACAACTATATGTTTCAGCCAGAGCTAGAACAAGGAGAAGGAGCTGGATTTTCAATAATCTGTGGATTCAATTGTGTTCAAGAGGGAAAATTAGGTGGGGTTGATGTTGAGCACTTTTTCAGAAAAGCCCTAGAAAGTGAAATTACAAAAAGACTCCTAAAACCTTAAACTGGGGTTGTCAAGGGTAAAATTGTCATTTAACAGTGATTTTGGGAAAATTGAGGTCAAAATGGATTCCTTAAGTGAAATTATGTAGGAATAGCCTGGGTCATAATGTTTGGGAAAATGCAGTTCGACTGGGTACAAAATGGCTTAGACCGGGTCCCCAGGGGTAAAATGATCAAAATGTGTTTTTGAGTCAAGATAACCAACACAATGAGTTTAGAGTGATTTATGAATGAGTAATTACTCATTTATCCTAAATTTGGAATTTTAGGATATACGATAGCCCGAGCGAATAGACAGTTTTGGACCGACAATCAGGCAAGGAAAGGACATTCCAGGTAGTAACCTATCTCTCATACACTATGTGAGTGTTTATATGCTTGTGTATACCATATTATGTGATATGAATAGTGAACACACACATTACCTAGTTGTGGTCTAAGACCCAGCTATGGTACACTGACACGTAGGATGCATACATAGTGTCATAGTTTTACTACATGATTTGGCGCCTAGCATATTCATGTTTGACATTTTATATGATTAATAGTTAGTTACTACTGAGATTCTCTTGAATCTTACCCTTCCATACAAATATATAGTTTACAGCTGTAGGCAATAGCTAAAAGGGCGGAAGTGTAATTTCGGACAACCAAAAGTTCCAGATAGTACAAGCAAAGCAATTGGCTATCTGAAGACCTTTTATTTGCTTTAAGGTATGAAATTTATTGTACGATACCTTGTATGGGAATTCCTGTATACACTCAAGTATATTATATCAATAATATCAGTATATTTATGTTATTCCTATTGTGCCTACCGAACCACGCATTAATATTGCACTGCAAGTCAAATAAAGAGGGGCCTTACAAAATTAATGTTTGAAATACAATTAACACAACTTGAAGCAATTTAGGCCAAGCAATTGAAGTTTGAAAAGTCAAAAGAAAAATTTGTAATAAATGGCCATTACACATTCATTGTAAGGGAATGGATGATGCTAATTGAAGAGACTTATTAGCCCCTGCAATAGCCGCTTTTATGTCAATTTTGGGAGAGAGAAAAGGGATAAAGTTCCAAACCAATCACATGGGCAAATTGCAATTAAATAATAATTAATAGAGGAGGTGGAATGGCTTATTAAAGAAGCCATTTAACTCCCACACAAGGACCATATTTTATCCAACCAAAAGAAAAGGGAGGCAATAAATATTGGTTGATAAATATGCCAAGGGATGGAGAAATTGTGACCAAGTAAAATGAGTAGAAAAGTCAAAAAGTGAACACATGCTAATTGCCATAAAAATATTATTTGCTCAGGAGGTGGATGGAGGATATTTTTAAGAGCTTATTAGGCTCTTTCAAAGCCTCATTTTTGTCAAATACAAGACAAAGTAAAGAGAGAGGGAGCTGAACAAAAATATCTAGAACAAGAGAGCTCAAGTATACAAGAGCCAAACAAGGTAGGTTTCAAGTGATTTTCACTTGTTTATGTCTCCCCATTCCTAAACAACTATCTCTAATCTCTATTCCTTCTTGAAATACACTTGAAGCAAGTAGAAACTCAAGAGGAGGAGGAGGAGGAGGAGGTCATGGTTTGGAGTGATCTAGAGAGAGAAACAAGACGTAATCTCAAGAACCTTGTTATCTTGGTTGATTCAAGGTGGTTATTGATGTTGTTGATGGTTTAGTGGCTTGTCTTGACTTATATTGATGATTGGGATGCACAAACCCTAAGGGGAGGTACTGGCCAAATTTCCATTAATCATGTTCAATAGGTGTTTAAGAGATTAAACAAGTAATTAAAGGTGAAAGGAAGGTGATTAATGCAATGAAATCAAGAAACTCCAATTGTCCCAATTTATTGTGATTTTTGTCATACCCTTATCTGATTTTTCATATTTTCAAAGTGCTTGCACGCAGTTCACTGAGCAATATAGAAATAGTATAAATATATTGATATTAATACATGGTACTTGATTACATCTTGCTTGACCCCTCAATGTTTGATAATATTTACAAAGGTTTGATAAATAGTATAAATATATTGATATTAATACATGGTACTTGATTACTTCCTACTTGACCCCACAAGGTTTGACAATATTTACAAAGTTTTCCAAAATATTCAGAAATAGCTACATATAACCACCTATTGTAACACCCCAAATTTTATATTCACCAAATATATTGTAATTATTTGGGAAATTCAATAAAATGGTGAATATTCATGAATTTAGAATTTATGAATTTATAAATGTTCAATTTCATGGGAAATTGGGCAAAAATAATTATGGAACTAATTTGGGTAATTTAAAAAGCCCAATATTAAGGTCCAAAAATGAAGTAATATTAGAGAAAATATTTGGTCCAAAAATATATGGAAATTGGCCAAAGAAAAATAAGAAAAGGAATTGGATTAGAAAGGTAATGGCAAAATCGTAATTTTGCCAAAATAGCACAAAATAAATTATTTTTCAATTAATTGAAGTTAATTTCAATTAATTAAGGAAAATAAAGGTTAAAAATATATTTAGAATATTTTGGTCAATTTAATATGAATTTATGGAAAATTTGAGCAAAAAGTGCAATTTTGACCAAAATTGAGACTTTACGTGTATACGTAACCGGAACAAGTTGTGAAGCCAATTGAGACCATAGAGAGGGACCTCCAGGTGTCTCCTACATGTGGCATAAAGAAGGAAATATTGGTTGGGCTTAATGAGCATGGTTACATGTACATAAGGTTTATGTACATAAAACTTCATTTTTGGAATTTTGGAAAAATTGTTAAACAATTAAAGCATAATGTTATATATTATAAAATATATGGTGCATCTTCATCTTCAGCTCATTCACGCACAGCAGACTTGAAATAGAGAGAGAGAAAGTTGAGAGAGTTTAGAGAGAGAAAGAGAAGAAAAATCACAAGGTAAACCGATTTCTCCGACGATTTCGCTTCTAACGCGTATAACTTCGACTCTAAGCTACTCCTCTTTGTTCTTTAAGGTTTGGAAAGCTCAAATTTGGTGTTTTAAAAGTTAGGGTTTTCAGCCTTTTTTGGGAAAAGCTTGTGGGAGCTTGAGGTAACTTCCAAACCTTCGTATATTGACTATTCTAGTTGCTGTAGACAATTTAATCGGTGAAATTTCGCCGGATTGTCTTTGTTTGTAAATTTCGGAAATGTGACATTAGAAGGGTTATGCTGCCCAATTTTAGTTCAAATGGTTGTTATAACTCAATTAGAATGTTAATAAAGTGGTCAGGAGTAGAAAGGAACGTGTTTACGGAGCCGAAATCATAAAACCCCGATTTTTCCCGGAGAACACAATTATTTCGGCCAGGGATGTTTGAGGGCCTTAGAGTTAGATTTTCAATATTTTTATGGTTCCATTGGATTCAGTGGGCGAAAATAGGTGGGGTTACAGTTGGGCACTTTTTCAGAAAAGGCTGAGAAAGCATAATTACGGAAACGCCCCTAGAACCCTAAAAGTAGGGCTGCCAGGGCAATTTCGTAATTTGACATTGAATTTGGTAATTTTGAGTCCAGAAATGGATTCCTTGGACGAAAATACATCAGAATAGCCCTAGTCAAAATTTTGGGAAAACGTGCCATCGGGCCGGGGTCCCGGGACATTTTTGTAAATTTTCACCATAGGCTAATATAACCACAAGAAACACTATGGAAGTGTCTAAAATGATACTTGGATAGGTTATGACCTATTTCTTGTATATTTGATGTTTTAGGACCGAGTTGGACGCCTTTAGTTGACACGTTTTACGAGGCGGGCCCTTTAAGACAAGAAAGAGGTTAAGGTAGGGACTACTATCTCCCATATACTATGTAACTTTTTGTATGATGCGTGTTACTATATTTTGTGATTTGAACACTTGCTGAAGGCACATTACTTAGCTGTGGTCTAGGACCTAGCTGAGGTACACTAGTCTTGCCTAGCTGTAGTCAAGGACTCAGCTGAGGTACATGTAGGGGTTTCAACGGGTTAGTTGGCCCTGAATTTTGTGTACACACACGGATGATATGAGTTTTCATCTTACTTGATACGGTGCATTGCATATTTAATTTTCGCATTTTATATGTTGATTGTATGTTTCTACTGAGATTCTTTAGAATCTCACCCCTTTTTCTAATCCAAATGTCTCAGCGGGTGCCAGTGGCTCGAAAGCCAAGGATGCAGAGAAGGGGAACTAACGGGCACGTTTCTCAAGACGAATACAGTGGTTGTATAGTCCGTATGTGAAATAGTTTTGAAACATACTGTACATATTTGTCATTATTATCGACTTCTGCTCTATTAATGACTTTCTGTAAACAAATACTTATTATCAGTATAACTATACTTTTTTGTTTGCCTATGGAACTTGTTCATTATTGCCCTGCGCATATCAAAATGGAAATGGGTGTTGACACCTATCCTCACCTCAGGATCCATGCCTGTCAGTTCCCAGATCTACAACCTTTCCTTTTGAACAGTTGGCACCCGCTGAGATATTTTTGTTTAGCAAAAGGGGTTAGATTCTAAGGAATCCTAGTGGAAACGTGCTATCATTTATATAAAATGCGAGAAATAGTTATGATATGCATCATGTGTGCACCAATTAATGAACAATATAAACATCATCGTCATGTATACATAAGTAGGGCTCTTGCCCCACAATTCATACACCGGTTAGATTCTTACCCAACTCCTAGGTGCAAGTGTACTTCCGGTACTATCTGCCTCATCTAGGCAAACCATGTTGATTAATTAAAGAACAAACAATAGCAACCACACAATCATATGAACTATGACATGATATATGAAGGATAATGTCCCTACCTCAAGTCACGTTCACCTCATATAACGTGCCAGCCTCAGGCTTCTTACTTGGTTTTAAAATGTCAAATGTACAAGAATTAGGTTAAAACCCATTCATGTATCATTTTAGGCACTACCATAGTATTTATTGTAGTTATATTAGCTTATGGTGAAAATTTACCAAAATGCCTCCGGGGAACCTAACCCGGCCTAGCCCCGCTGTACCCAGTTCGACTGTACTTTTTTCAAAATTTTGACATGGACTTTTATGACATATTTTTGCCCAAGAAATTCATTTCTAGACTCAAAATTACCAAATTCATTGCTAAATGACAAAATTGCCCTTGGCAGCCCCTATTTCAGGGTTCCAGGGGTGTTTTCGTAACTATGCATTTTCGGGCTTTTCCGAAAAAGTGACCAACTGTAACCCCACCTAATTTTCCCTTTTGAACATAATGAAATTGTCAGAACATGAAAAGTTAAACTCTAACCCCTCTAAAACAACCCTGGCCGAAACTTACAAAACTCCAGGGGAAATTGGGGTTTTTCGATTCTGACTCCACAAACGTGTTCCTTTCTACTTCTAACTACTTTATTAACTATTTAATTAGGTTAAAACTACCATTTAGACCAAATTTTAGTAGCATAACTCTTATTCCATCTCAATTTCCAAATTTAAAACTAAAGACAATCCTGCAAAATTTCACTGATTAAACTACTCACAGCAGCCAGAACAATCAATATTCGAAGGTTTAGAAGTTACCTTTCGCTTCCTCTAGCTCTTTCCCTTTAGGCCAAAACCCTAGGTCTTTAAAACAAGGAAATTTGAGCTTCTAACAACTTGAATCATGTAAAGGAGAAGCTTATGAGAAGGATTATACACGTTAGGTATGAATTCACCGAAGAAATCGACCTACCTTATGAGTTTTCTTCCTCCTTCTCCTTCTAGAACTCAAAACTCTTTCTCTCTCTTAGAACACCATCGCTTCATAGTTTTGAAGCTTGGGAGGGAAGAGAAAATATTTTTATAACATTTGCCTTTATCCTCTTTAATTGTTTAATTAACCAAAATTCCAAACTTGGACTTTTCTTTGTATACATAAAGCCCAATTCACATGCAACTAATTCCCTCCCTCTTCTTGGTCCATGAAATCATGCCTAGATCCCTTCCATTAGCCCAAAAAAACCTGTTCACAATTTATTTTATAATCACAACACTTGCCATCACATTTTTTTCCATTTTATGATTTATTGGAAATTCTGGCAGATTTTCTGCCCAAATTTGGAAAATCATAACTAAATTTGTAGACATTATTTCGGAGTAATTCTAAAGGCTATGGAACTATTATTAAGTCTAGTTTCAAGAAAAAATATATACTTTTTCCACTTGGAAGCATATTATTCCCAGATTTTTAGTTTTTGGAAGTTGTTCCAGAAACTTTCTTGTTTTTTTGGGCTAACTTCAAAAATCCATAACTCTTTGTATATAGCTTCAAATGATTCATATGACATATCAATAAAGCTTAGAATGTCTACTTTCATCCTATAAAATTTCATAATTTTTGCTCATCATTTGGTCTTCTAAAACTATGTGACAAACCACTGCCTCACTGGAAGCAATGAAACGACAAGCACTTACAACTTCAATAAATTTCATTTTTGTACACAAATTTCCCATACTCTTTAATTCACCATTTTATTCCCTTTAATACCTTAAAGATATAGGAAACATTAGGGAATAGGTTTGAGACACCTGCTAAACTAGGGCTTAGTAGTCCGCTTAATTTAGGCTTATTCCCAAGCCTTCAATCCTCAAATTCAAGATATTACAATTTTCATCCAGCATATGTTTTCACTGTGTTTAAACTGGATTTTGGTGTTTTTTATGATTCCATTGAGTTTAGAAGGGGAAGTTATGTAGGGTACATATGAATTATGAAGTACAAAGGCCCTAGAATGTGAAATGACAAAACTACCCCTAAAACCCTAAGTTAAGGGTTGCTAAGGGTATTTAGTCTTTTGGCAGTGAATTTGATAAATCTAAGGTCAAAAATGGGTTTTCCAAGAAAAACTATGTAGGAATAGTCCTGGTCATATTTTTTGGAAAAGTATAGTTAGACTAGGTACAAAGGGACTTAGATCGGGTCTCTAAGGGTGTTTTGGTCATTTTGCATTTTTAAGCAAAGATAACCAACACAATGAGTTTAGAATAATACATGAATGAATAATAACTCATTTGTTGTAAATTTGGGATTTTAGGATCGTACAGTAGCCTGAGCCAAACACAGAGTATTGGACTGATAGATAGGGAAGGGAAGGGCGATCCAGGTAGTGAACTTACCCTACTTGTATATATTTGATAGTTATGCTTGTGTAGTGATGTATGTGATTGCTTTATTTAATTGTGTAGAGCATATTTGAATGATGAAGCTCTTCTTCTGTTTATGCCATGGCCATGAGTATGAAACATAAAATATTGAGCACACAGAAATGTCATTATGTGGCATGCATCTAGTTAAGGCTAATATGTAATGCATTTAGCATATATCTTGCATGTATTATGATAACTGTTTACTACTAAGATTCCCCTGAATCTCACCCTCCCCAAACCAACATTTTAGACAGTGGGCATAAGAGGTATGTTGAGAAAAGAGAAGAAGACTACATGAGGAAAGTGCAGTGGTGGAATGAAGATAGAGACTTGTCTTATTTTAGACTTAGACATTTTTGTAGTCCTATGGGGCTATTCTGTCTGTATATTCATAGGTATATTTACACATATTATGTGCAATCCCTATGGGGAATTTCTTGTAATATAATCATATACTTTATATTAGTATTCTCATGCCATTTCTATGTGCACACTGAACTGGGCGTAAACACTCAGAAAAATGTGGAAACAACATAAGGGTCTGACAGGTTCTGTCCTTCACCACTAACATGGATCTTCACTTTGCAACTCCTTCCTCCCGTGATTATTCCTCATTAGGTAAGCTTTCATTTTTTTTTTCAATTAACATTTTTAGTTTCATTTTATTTTTTTAATAATAAGAGCTCACTAGTTGAGGCTCAAAGTTACCGAATTATCTAGAAAGAAGAATTACAGACAAAAAACGATATCTAATTTCTGATGATAGGTGTTGGTTTGAAGATAAAAACAGAGAAAAAGCACTAGAGAAAACTAGAGAGAACGAAAAAAAATGATGAGTTAAAATGTCAAATTTTTTATTATTGTTTTATTGCCGTGAAAATAATTCTGATTACACTAGATTATATAGACTAAAATCAATATAATTTTTACTCATAAAAAAATCAATATAATTTTTTCTTCTAATTTTTAGCAACTTGTTAAATCACGATCTACTTGAACGTTCACTCTCTCACATTCCTAAACTTTAATAGGTCCTTTGAAATCAAATTTGTTGAATCTGTTCCAAGATTTGCTTAAGCTTTAATATTTGCCAATTTTAATATTCATAATATATATATATATATATATTCTGATTTTCATATTTATATTATCCTTTTGTAGTTATAGGAACTTTGAAGTACTGATACATGGTTGACAATCTACAACAAACGCATTGTAGAATTGTTTTAATAGATTTTCTTTTAGAATTCAGAAAGTTAAAATATAATTTTATAGACTGTTTAAGTGATTAAAGTTTTTTTAAATTGTATGATATTTATCTAAAATGTATTGAATTTTGAATACTATGAATAAAAATTTTGATTTAATATTATTATCTTGTTCTTATCAATGATTATGATGTGTTTTATATAATAAATATTAACAATAAAACTAAATAAAAACAAATAATAAAAAATAACTATATATAATGGAAAAAATAAAGCCAATAATTGTTATAGTCACTAGTTCAAGTTAGTTGATATTTGTACTCTTCGGTTATGAGTATGATTTGCTATGCCCTTAACATATATTATGGTTCAAAATTAAGCATATATAGCGCCCGTATATATGACAGTTTGGAACTGTAATTTGTGACCAATAATAACCATCATATATTGACAATTTTGTAGTAGTGTTGATCCTTATAGAGAAGTTAGTTAATAAACATACCTTATATTGTCACTCTTTTGATATTGATGCTAGGCTCAAAGTGCAGAGGAACAAACAAGAACAATGTTTTGGAATAGAGACTTTTTATTGCAATTCTTATGGGATTACATCTCACACAACTCACTTGTTTTCTCTTAAAATTTTTCTTCTTTTCTTCTATAAGGTCTAGTTATCCTTAGTCCCTAAGCTTCATATTCACAATGTGTGGTTAATGCTAAAGCTCCTTTTGCTAAATGTATTGAATAATAATATTGTTCAAGAAAATCCTAATATTCCATCACATGATGGTTCATTATATTGGTTTAATTCCTATATTTGTAATTCATATTCTTCTATTTGTATTAGTTTATTCCTTGCCTCTAATTCTATCATAAGTATTTCTTTATCGGAGCTCTCCATCCTTCACATTCTATTTTTCTTTTTTCATAATTCTGGTGATAAGACATTATATTTTGCTACAGTTAAATTTGCTCATATATCTAATGGTGCATGGTATTTCCTAGATCTATATTTTTTATAGTTGAATTTTACTAATATATAATATAGTGGCCTCGTTGGTCTAATTTGCTTTTGGGATCACTATCGTTTGACAATTAATATTGAACATTATCCTATCTTCATATATTCTATAAGGTTTTACTTCTTGCAAAAAATATTTTCCTATTATCATTTTGCATATATTTTCATTATTATCTTCTACTCATAATTTTATATTGATTACATATCTCTTATTAAAGCAGTATATTTTACTTTCTTCTTCTAATTTTATTTGAAGAAGAAAGTAAAAAATATTAATTATCAAATGATAGTAATCCAAATATTTGGACTGCATCTGTCACTAATAATTCTATCCATTAATAATTCTATCGATAGTAAAAAAAATATTATTATCTTCCATTTGTTACTAATAATTCTATTGAAGAATTTATTCCTACTTGAAAATAAGTTTTTCAATACTAAAGATTCGCATATATATAACACTTGATAAATAACGCTTATAGTGAATAAATGACATATATGTCAAGGTGAAGGTTGTGTGCAAGATGTAACACTCTAATTTTTATTCACCAATATACATTGTAAATATGTGGAAATGTCCAATAAAAGGGAAGGGTGAATTTTGGAGGATGTGATTTTGTTGCCAGTGAGAATTCTTGGTAAGGCAATAAGTTTGTCATGTGGTTTTGGATGAACAAATGATGAGTAAAAATTATGAAACTTTACAGGGTAACATTAGACATCATAAGCTTTAATTTAATGGGTTTTATGAATCATTTGAAGCTATATGCAATGCGTTATAAATTTTTGAAATTAGCCTAGAAAAACTGTTGATTTTCTGGAACAACATTCAAAGAAATTAATTTTGGGAATTTTGTGCTTCCAATTGGCAAAAGTCTATATTTTTCCTTGAACCTAGACTCAATAAGGGTTCTTGGAATCATTATGATATGATATCTACAAATTTAGTTATGATTTTTTAAACTTTAGGCAGAAACTATACCAGAAAATCCAAAAATGGGAATTATGACATAAGCAAGCTCTTGTATGACATAAGCATGATATTAAAAAGATAATCTTCATCTTCTTCTTTCCATTTTCCCAACGCCATCTTCAGTGAAAATAGAGAGAGAAAGGTTGAGAGAGTTTAGAGAGAGAAGGAGAAGAAAACTCACGAGGTAGGTCGATTTCTTCAGTGAATTTGTTCCTAACATGTATAACTCTTCTCCTAAACTCCTCTTCTATGTTATTTAAGGTGTTGGAAGCTAGAATATTGGTGTTACAAGGGTTAGGGTTTCAACCACATCAAGGAGAGCCAGAAGGAGCTTAAGGTAACTTCCAAACCTTCGAATATTGATTGTTTTGGCTGCTGTGAGTAGTTTAATTGGTGAAATTTTGCCGGATTTTCTTTGATTTTGAATTTGGGAAATGGGTTGTTGGAAATGTTATGCTGCTAAAATTGGGACTAAATGGTAGTTATAACATAATTAAATAGTTAAAAAAGTGATTAGGAGTAGAAAGGAGCATATATGCGAAGTCAGAATCGAAAAACCCCAATTTTCCCTAGAGTCCTGTGAGTTTCGGCTAGAGCTAGATGGAGGGGTTAGAGTTGGATTTTTGATGTTTTGATGATTCCATTAAGTTCAAGAGGGAAAATTAGGTGGGGTTACAGTTGGTCACTTTTTCAGAAAAGCCCGAAAAAGCATAATTATGAAAACACCCTTGAAACTTGGAAAGTGAGGCTGCCAAGGGCATATCTATCTTTAGGCAATGAATTTGATAATTCTATGTCCAGAAATGGATTCCTTGGGCAGAAATATGTCAAAATAGTGCCAGACAAAATTTCAAGAAAAGTACGATCATATCGGGTATAGCGGGCCGAGTCATCAAGGGCATTTTGGTAAATTTTTATAATAGGCTAATATAACCACTATAAACACTATGGAAGTGTCTAAAATAGTGCATGAATGGGTTTTAACATAATTCTTGTACATTTGATATTTTAGGACTGACTTGGGAGCCTGAGCTTGGCATGTTTTACGACGCACTCAAAACAGGGTGAAAGAGACTTGAGGTAGGGACATTATCCTTCATAAATCATGCCATAGTTCATATGATTATGTGGTTGCCATTGTTTGTGCTTTTATTAATCAATATGGTTTGCTTAGAAATGGCAGTTAGTACTGGAAGTGCACTTACACCTAGGGGTTGGGTAGGAATCCAACCAGTGTATGATTAGTGGGGCAGGAGCTCTATTCCTTTGCACATGTTGATGATGTTTTATATTGTTCATTAATTGGTACATATATGGTTCATATTATATCTACTTCTCGCATTTTATGTGAATGATAGTATATTTCTACTGGGATTCCTTAGAATCTCACCCCTTTTTTCTAAATAAAACTATCTCAGCGGGTGCCTATGGCTTGAAAGGCAAGGACGTAGATATAGGAAACTGACGGTCACATTTTTCAAGATGAAGATCATGGTTATACATAGTTTGTATTGGGAATATTTTTGGATATTCTGTACATATTTGTAAATATTATCAAATTCTGCATGGTTGATTCCGGTCTGTAAACAAATACTTTAATCAGTATATTTGTACTTTTTATGTATGCTTGTGGAACTTGATCTCTATTTCTCTTTGAATATCGAAATGAAAACGGGTGTTGACACAAGAATATATAATGCTAAAAATTAACAGTTATTTATACACATCTCATGTATTGCAAGGAGGAATTCACAAAAGCACAAAAATAGTGATTGTAGTTAAAAACTGTCACTTATATAGTGAAAAAATGACGGTTCTTACGAAACAACGGTCATGTAACACTTACAAACAATTTATCTTCTAACCTAATATCAGCGAAAAATAAAACTATAACAGACATAACAATTGACCATAAAGTAAGGATAAGAAATATTATATTTCTTAAGAAACAACTATAAGGTAATACTTTCAAACGATCTGTCTTTCTCAACTACTTTTCCCCCAACTACTCTTATTTAAATTACCTTTTCATAAATCTATAATTAAATTAACCTATTTTAAATTTTTTCTATAATATGGTGGTTGATATATGCAACCATTCACACATTAAAATTAAAAAAAAAATCAAATAAATGATAGTTATTAAGAAAAACTGTTACTTCTTGGAATACATTTCAAATTCCTAATTCCTAATAGTTAATAAAAAACAACCGTCACCATTTATAAAATATAATGATCCATAAAATTAAAGGACAGGATGACTCGATAATCCATAAAACTCTCTCTATATAAATGTTTGAAAACTAAACTCCACTTATCCACTTCCATTTCAACTTCTCATAACCAACTGCAAGCTTTTGTTTTTCTTCACCAAAATCATGGACAAATGCAAGAGAACTTCTGTTTCATCAACTGGGAATAAATTGAAAGATGAACTCTCTCTAACAACAAGCCTTAAAGGGCTCATCTATGTGATATACGAGTTCCATCATATGGTCTAGGTTTACCTACGAGAGCAAAGACGCAAGGACTAGTACTTGAAGGAACTTACCACTCTCGTTTGCTCTTTTAATGAGAAGATGGAGAAGTTATCGGAGAAGAAAAAATTTGATTATGCATTAGATTCTTAAAACACCTTGAAACTAGACTCAATAAGGGTTTTATAGTCTTTAGAATCACTCCAATTTAATCTCTACAAATTAAGTTATGATTTTTCACAGTTTAGGCAGGAAACCTGCCAGAATTGCCACAAATCCACAAATGGAAAAACAAATGTAATGGCAATCTTGTAAATATGAGATAAATGGAGAAAAGCCAATTGGGCTAAATGAAGAACTCTTGGGATGCCATTACATGTAACATGAAGAGGGAAATATTAGTTACATGATAATTGGGATTAATGACATGGTTACATAAAGCTAAAGGTTCTGACATGAAAAGTCAATATTTTGGTATTTTTTGGAATCAAACAATTATGGGATAATTAGAAAATATTATAAAACAAATTTTCATCCCCTTCCCTTGCCAAAACCAATGGTTTGATCATAGAAGAGAGAAAGAGAGAGAGAGAGAGAGAGAGAGAGAGAGAGTTTTGAAAACTTAGAGAGAAAGAGGAGCCAAATTCTCAAGGTAGGTTAATTTCTTCGGTGAATTATTTCTTAGCTTATGTAATCCTTCCTCTAAATTTCTCTTCTACATGATTTAAGGTTGTTTGAAGCAAAATCTTGGAGGTTGAAAGGGGCTAGGGTTTCAGCCAAACAATGGAAGAGCTAGAAGGGAGCAAAGGTAACTTCCTAAACTTCAAATATTGGTCGTTTTGGTTGTTGTGGATAATTTAATCGGTGAATTTCTGTTGGATTTTTTCTGATTTTGAAATTAGGAAATAGTGTTCCCTAGGTGTTATGTTGCCAAAATTGTTGGTGCTTATAAAGTAATTAAATAGTTAATAAAGTGATTAGGAGTAGAAAGGAGAAAGTCTGCGGAATAAGAATTGGAAAACCACAATTTTTTCAGAGAATCCTGCATTTCAGCCAGCTTGAGTTCAAGGTGTTAGAGTTGGAATTTTGATTATCTGATGATTCCATTGCATTCAGAAGGGAAAATTAGGTAGGGTTTCAGTTGAATACTTTTCTAGAAAAGCCCTCGAAAGCATAATGACCAAAACTCTTCTGAAACCCTGAATTAGGGGTTGCCAAGGGCAGTTTTTTCTTTTGGCATTGAATTTGGTAATTACGAGGTTGAAAATGGATTCCTTGGGGGAAAAAAAGTCAGAATAACCTAAGTCAAAATTTCAGGAAAACAACGGTCGGACTGAGTACAGCGAGGCCTAGCCTGGTCCCTAAGGGCATTTTGGTAATTTTTCAATATAAACTAATATAACCACCAGAAATACCATGGAAATGGTTAAAATAGTACATGAATGGGTTTTAACCTAATTCTTATATATTTGAAATTTTAGGATCGAATTGAAAGCCGAGCTATGGCATGAACTTTGAGGCACGTTTTGTGAGGTGAAAAAGGTTTAAGGTACTAACTTTATCTCTTATACACTATGTGATTGTTGATATGCCGTATGTTGCTGTATTCTATGATATGAATATGTGCATGGGGCACATTACCTGGCTGTGGTTAGGGACCCAGCTGAGGTACAAAGATATTAACTAGCTGTAGTTGTGGACTTAGTTGAGGTACACGTAGGGGATCCAAACCACTATTTGGCCCTGAGCATTGTGTACACACACGTTATCATATACATTTTCATTTTACATTATATGGTGCATTTCATATTTAATTATCACATTTTATATGATTACTTGTATGTTGCTACTGGGATTCCTTAGAATCTCACCCTTTTTCATAAATGATAATGTCTCAGTAGAAACCAATGGCTCTAAAGACAAGGTTGTAGAGATAGGGAACTGATGGGTTCATTTCCTAAGGCAAGGATAGTGGTTTATATGTAGTCTCTATTTTGGAACAGTTTGGATAAATTTTCAAATATTATCAAACCCTGTGGGGAAAACTTGTGTTGTAATCAAGCACCTTATATCAATATATTAGTATATTTACGCTATTCCTGTATTGCTCACCGAAATGCATCCAAGCACTCTGAAAAATATGAAAATAAGATAAGGGTATGACATTCTAATACTATAGAAGAACATGAAAAACATTTAGACTAGTTTGTAACATTAATAAAGCAAACAGGATTAAACATATCACCAAAGAAAGCTGAATTATCTATTTATGTATTTGGATTGAATTGTGTATATAAGTACTTTGATGCATTACTATATGGTTTGAGTTCTATGGTTGTAATTCTCTAGCATGTTGTGTTAATTAAAGAGTCATAGATTAATACATGTTTTATTTGGGATAATTAATGTTGAATGCATAGCATGTTTGTGTTATGTGCATTCCATCAGTCAAAGCTTATTTTAAATGAAAGAGTTGCTTGATCCAATCTAAGTGCATAATTTGTGCTTGAGACTAAGTTCTATAGTTTGAGTACCCTAGCATACTCTAAACTCAAGGCTGCCTTAAAACCTAGTTCATGAGATTTGTGACAAGTTAATATGTTAGCATCTGATGGTAGCTCAAGTATTAAGGATCCTAACCCTCCAACACTTCCGCTAACCCCTCTAGTGCGCAGCAGGATGATGCTAATGCACAACTTATATAACAAGAGGAAAGAGCATTGAGGAAGGGCCTTGTTGTGATGAAGAAGGTCCATAAAACAAAGAGTATTAGATGGAATAAGAAAGGGTAAGTTGTGAGTTTTGACAATTTCATTACCTACCTTGGATATTTGACAAAAACTAATATGCCTATCACTTTGAACAATTAGAAGAAGGCAATCGATACAATGAAAAAGAATACCTAGGATGAAGTATTGTTAAGACAATATGCTACTTAGTTAATAATATCTTTTTAATTAGAATGCCTAACACTAATAATAATTTGTGTGTTTTATAGTCTGGATTCCAAAATGATAAGGAAAAGAAGGATTATGTGCTCATTCCAAGGGTTTGTGATGAAGTAATTTTTGTTGGAACCCAACTCTATATATGAGTTACTTGTTCTAACGCTGCTAAAGAAAGTTGTCAAATAATCTGAATAGGCTGCATTTATATGGTCATGATGCTCTCCACCTTTCAAGGTAAATTAAATTTAATGCAATGTATAACTCTAGATACAGAACTTCTGTATTAAGGTAATGTGCACCTCTAACATCTTTGTTTTTTCTATCCACAAACATTAAGTATGTCAAACTGTGAGAGGGTAAAGAATAGCAAATACCTATAACATGGAGGCAACCTATGGTATTCAAACATCAAGCAACAATTGATAGAGAAGTAGGGGTCAAGATCGGATATGACTATCAAATGTGGAGTGTTATGGGCTGCTACGAGCCAAAACAAAGAGGGCAACATTGACAATCCTAGTGTCTATGAGGTTGTCTTAAGAATGATAAGTACTAATGATTTTGATTCAATTATGTTTGTACTTTCTAAAAGAGTTTTTAACCTTTCATTTTGCTATAGGAGACCTTAAGTTAAGAATTAGAGTAAGGCGAGCTTCTTGGGGATGAGGATGTCTTGGAAAAGGCTCTGGGTTTTGACCACTGTGGTCTTTTGAGGGGTGTTGGCTATGGAGTAGGCAAACAAGGATATTTTGGGAAGCAGAAGAGGCCAACAAGAGTGTTTGATCAGAAGCTTCAATAGTATATGGAGATGACTAAGATGCTGAAGCAGATGAGAGACCATGTAGAGGCAGAGAGTGGCTCACACCCCAAGTGCCAAAAATAACTACACATTCCCCTCTCAAACTTTGCCTGAGGTAGTATGACTCATGCTGAAAGTATATGCTTTATTTATTTTTGCTTTACATTAATTGTATTTTCTTTTTGTACAAGGTGAGGAAAAGGTTGAGTGTGTGGCTGATAGCCTCAAGAGGTATATGGTTGCTACGAGCTGCATGTACAACTTACCAAGGGAGAACAAGAATCACAACTCGCCTCTCCCTCATAATCATGTTAGGGTAGAGCTAAAGATGGCCATCGATCCTAAGTATGCCTTTTTGATACCTACCCCAAATTCAGATACAATGAAAGGAGTTTTACTTGGCTTTGTTGCATAGCCAGGCCACCTTATATCATACTTAGGAAGACAAAAACGTTATACTGTCGTCTTTTGAGCTTGCTAATGGGTTTTATAGTAACTATTTTCCTAACTTCTCAATTTGTTTAGTTTAAGAGGAGGAAAAACAATCTGGGAGCTCAGTCTGACCATGGTTCAGTGTCTTATGGGCTAAAGAAGATGGATGAGCCTGTGCCTGTGCTTAAGCTGCTAATTGCGCCAGTTTCTAATAAATTCCTGATGGCTCTTGAGGCACAGGATAACGTAGTCATCAAAATAGACCCTAAGGGAGACTACTACATCAAACAAGTACTTTGAACAAGATATCTATAGGTAACAAGGCGTGTTTGACACTATCAATCGAGTGTTAGTCAAAGAGACTGTTATAGGCGATATGGCTAGCTCGAGTGCTTGTAACTTTTATATCTGGTATGTCTAGTACTGCAAATGAATACTTAGCTACTCATAGCATTTGTATATACTAATTTGCTTGTTTTTGTATGTAAGGTACCTTCACAAGAAGCATGTAGCCCGTAATGGCCTACAGTACACGTTCTTGTTCCTCAACCCCCCACCTCCATTCAAGAATATTGGATGAAGACAATAAGCCAGGTTTTGAGGAGAGAAAAGTAAGGGAACTGTCATATTTGATCATTAAAAGGGCACCAAAGAAGAAGGACAAATTTTTCTAGTGACGTACTGCCAAGGGTAAGTATACTACTTCATAAAATTGGATGTTCATTATATTTGTTTATTAGTTGTGTTCTTATTATGTTTAATGTATTTAGGGGTAATTGGATGCTTATCTTGCTAAATCCCTTCAAGTGAAGGATTTGGTATTTTGATTCGGTTCATAGGGATGCAAAAAAGCGACCACAAATGGTCGATGTTTTCAATAAGTAAGTTGATGAATTAAATTTGGTGCTTTTATTCAGAGTTTATTATGAATTTGGCATTTTAATTTCTTATTGTGATATATCTTGTCAGAGTTGTTTGCTATTACACCGCGGACAAAGGCCTCACCTATTCCTCATTAAAAGGCAAAGGCATTGCATCTGCTTACAAATGGAAGAGAGTAGTGGTAATTCGCCAATACTTACCATTTCGTTAGAGTTGTCAGAGTTGGTTTTTTATGTATGACTGATACATTTCATTTATTTATTTATAGTGTCTGCAGCAACCAGATTAGAGCTCTTATTGTGGGTTGTGTGTCATGAAGTTCATGAAGGACATAGTCACCTACAATCTCGACTCAATTGGTACTAAGGTATGTATATTTATATATGTATGTATGTGTGTTTAAGTTAAATTAAAAGTAAAGTTATATATATTCACTAACCGTACTTTGTTTTTGTGTCAAATATTTTAAGGATAGTTATTGTGAGCATTATTAACTCAAACAAATTGAAGAAGTCATAAAAAAGTTGGCTATGACAGTTTATCATCAATAGATGGGAGTATAAGTTAGCTATGACAGTTTTGGTTCCTGCTTTTGGTTTCTGTTTTGTTTTCTCTTTTCACTTTAACTGATTTGCTTTTGGTGGTTGGTAATTTGGATTAGATTTTGGTTTCTGTAATGTACAGTTTATTTTGTATATGTACATTTTGATGATTGCACGGAATGGATATATATGTTTAAATGGTTTCTATATTTGGTTTCTCTAATTGGTTTCTGTTGGATCTGTAATCAATTTTATATGTATATTGTAGTGGGGGCTTATAGAAATGAGCCCCCCAAAATGTTTTTAAAATATTTGTCACATATACTTAATAGTTATTTGTAACACCTCAAATCACAGCAGCCAAATACTTTACTAAAGTATTTCAAACATCGTCAAGAAAGATGTTCAACATCCAAACCATTAAAATACAAATCAGTTTAAATAAATCTCACGTCTCAATGTTAAATCAAATCCTCAAAATATTTCAACAAAACAAAATAAAATGCGGAAGTCTTAGAGTCATGGCAATAAAAATGACATTACATGAGCTCTAGGAACACAAAAGAGCCTCCAAGGCTCACTCCATAGGTGCCTTCCCTTGCTCCCTACTAGAACAATCACCTGAAAATGTTAATATATAGGGATGAGATTCCACGTCTCAGTAAATACTGAAAGTTTCTACCGTACACAAGCAAATCTCATATGATAAAAAGGAACTGATTACATATATATATATATATATATATTCATATATACCATAATTCTCATACAAGACAAAAACAAGTTTAATCACCATTATATCAATTTGTATTTTCATCACAACATGCAACATACAATTATGCAATATGCAATATATAAGATGCAACCTCCCTTATATCACCGTCCATCCTTATTCCGCTGACTGGAGCCATAGGCTAACACATAGTCCAACAGAAACCCATCCATTTGACTAGATTGTCCCAAGCTCACCAGTTCTTAAGATACACCCGGCCAAAGGTGTAGAGCTTAAGTCTGGACTATGGCTCCCCTCCTTAAAAGAATACAACTAAGGAGATGTCACATGTCCCACAGCTCCAATGAAATCCCGGCCAAAGGAAAACATGGAAGAAGGGGTCCTGATAAGTGACATCCACTGTGCACCGAGTGATGGCATACCACGTGGTAAAAGATCTTAACATACAAATTCCTCCTTACTCTAACCCATCACAAATGCAACTGCCGTAACAGTTATATTTAATCACCAATAATATAATGAAAAGATAAGGTACAACAAATCATACTTCCATTCGTATAAAATATCATCACATATTCAAACATGCCTAAATGGAAACAATAATCTAACAATACATTAATTATAATTAAATTATTAACTATGCGAATAAAGTGAGTTATAAAGAAATTTACTTGTAACATATAACTTACTTGGAAATTTATAATACTGATACATATACATATAATTCAGTCCATTTTTTTTAAGATAGTCATTCACAATCATCCATAATTCACAAGTATATGGAAGAATATTCAGAGTTACCTGTTACGCTCTAATGCACATGCTAAACATAGAGTTACTCCAAGGCTCTTAATGAGAGTCTACAAAATCACAAATATAAATATCTATTAATGTTCTATTCAGAACTACTCTAGATTTACTCTAACACCACTCTAAAGTTTCAAGCTGCCCTTTAAAAATTTTTGTTATATGTACACACACTTTTATTAGCCACCTCAGGACAACTTTTATATTCATATTTAACATTAATTAGCAGTAAAATATTATTGTACAAGGCAATAGATTTAAATATGGAAACTTTTTGCATAGACGTGTGTTTTGGTGAACACACTTGTTTTTTTTGAAGAAAAAAAAAGTGCATGTCAATCAGCAAGCTAGAGCAACACTTATGAAGGAGGACAATATATTTATATTTATACACAATAATGACAAAAGTAATGGCTAGTTGCTGGGAGTATTTTTTTTGGTTCCGCTGACAAGATCCATTGTGCGTTGGTGTACTAGTTTGGTGCTCTGTGTCTCCGTTGTTCTAAGCAGATAAGAATTGATTAGAGTTTAGGTGGCTGAACTTTAGAAGAAAGAAGAAAATAAAATAAAATAAATAAACATGTGGGTCTTGAAGAGAATACACATATTCCTATACAAGAAAAAAACAAGGAAGTAGGAGTGGGACATAGAGGGTAAATGGAGTGAATGTGCACATTGTTCACAGATTGAAGTGGGTCGCAAAATGGCGAGTAACAAAATATACATACAAGCTGATGATGGAAACAGAGTGGGGTTATAAAAAAAAATACTCATATATATATATATATATATATAAACATTACACCCGCATAGAAGGTGAGAAAAGTATGATAGGTGTAGGTTTTGACAAGACAAATCAATCAAAACAATAGTGATTGAGGGGAAAAGAACTAGAGAAGAAGCTAAGGAGGATACCTGCTCAAGGAGGCGCGGCGCTGAGAATGTTTGTGGGAGGTAAGGAGTGAGAAGAAGGAGATCTTAAATAGAAGTAGATCTAGGGTTTTGACTACTCTTATGAAAAAAATATTTTTTTTAACACAGTAAATAGTAATGGTAATATTCAGACTTATTGAAGCATTCTCTCTGTTTTTTTCTTATATTACGTATTTCAATAATAAGATATGTATACACATACATATCCATATATTTAAAATAATTATTTTAAGGAGGTATTTCATTTGTATATTTTCCTCTCTTTCTTTGAATTGATTTTTTTTAACTTCATACTTCTTCTTACTTATTAATTTATTTTATACTTTTTTATTAAATAAAATCTAAATTACAACCAACTCTAAATGTTTAAAAATAAGGATGTTACATTATTCACCAATAACCGTCAAATATTTTATATATATAATGGTTTTTTAAATAACTAGCAAATAAACGCCTTCCTCTAGTAACTAATACTTTACCGTTCATCATTTTAATTGTTCAGTATTGCACATAATATATCACGGTTGTTTACTGTTGTTATTAAACAACCATTAAATATAGTGTCATATATATAATGGTTGTATTTGAAAAAACTGAAAAATATGGTGCCAAATATTTGACACTCGTTTCAACCAAACAAAAAATTGACGCTCGGATATTTAATGATTGAATACCGTTAAACATCCACAAAAGAATTGTTATGTGTAGACAAATCTGTACTAATGTAAATTAACTATTCCCACAAATAATAATGTAAAATGGAATATTTATACTGACGCTTCAGAAAATTATTTGGGAGCAGCATTATACCATGATGATAAAGAAGAAAAGGAAATAATAACTTGATATGCTAGTAGAAAATTTAATGAGTCAAAATAAGTGTCATTCAAATTGGAAAGAATTTTTAGTAATACTCAAAATAGGAGAAAATTTTGAATTATTTATAGTTAATTAACACAAAATTTGCAATAAGAACTAATAATACTCAGGTAAAACAATGATTGGATAAAGGAATTAGAACAAATAAGTTAAGTAATAAAATGTTAATTAAATAGCAAAGTGATATGTCCTATTATGATTATGAGATTGAACATATTAAAGGGAAAAATAGCTTGGTTACTGATTGAGACAAGTAAAAGATTGAAAAATAACGATGGTTCCCCAAAGGAATTATGAACTTTGGAACAAGTAGCATTGAAGATTAACATCATTGAGATGAATATTAATCTTCTCCATAGTCAAGTAAATATGAGTATCCAAAACTAAATTATGTTGCTAATATTTATTCTCAAGTAGAAGAATTAACTAAGAAAGTGGAGGGAATAAAAGAACAAAAGTATCTGTAACTGATTCTTAAGTCCAAGTATCTGAGGCCCAACCTAGGGTTATACCTTTAATAGGCACAAGAAGCCGAAAACCCCAGGAAAAGCCCGCAACCTCAACAAGCTCTGCATACAAATCCTCCATTAAAACTATAGACCATTATAGATTTTTCAAAAATCCTTATCCATAAATTAAACCATATGGCTCTCTTTATAAAAACCATTAAATATGTATCCCATTCTGCCTTTAATAAGGCAATCATTTATCCAGGAACTTCATCCAGCCTAGTAAAAACCCTATATAGTTATATATTAATTCAAACTAAGGATGAGCATAAAACCTGAAGTCCAGTCTGACCCATCCTAACCCAGTTCAGTCCAATCAAACCCAAAGGAAGAAAAAGAAACCTGATGAGACAACTGGATTGATCAGACTAGACTAAGTCATCGAGTTAGACTAGGTTTCGGGCTGAGCATTAGGACCAATTAGTCCAGTCCAGTCTAGCTCGATGTCTCTTTTTATTTTTTCTCTCTCTTCTATATATTTACCTATTATATAGATTAGGTTAAGTAAAGACTTTTCCCCTTCATCTCTAACCTTCTCTCTCCAAAATCCTAAGCTAAGTCGCCTTCTCTCTCGGCCTCTGAATCTCCCCTTTTCAAATCCCATTTCAATAATAGTTGAAGACTTAAAGTGCTCGTCTTTTTCAGTTAACCTGAATCATCATCAGCTTCTTCTTCCTTTGTCACGATTCCCTTCCATCGCCATTTCTTTTTTGCCAGATCTATAGCACTGCCTCCTTGTTTGGTTTTCGCTATCAGCATCTCCATATCTATGCAGTAGCTGATTCTTCATTTCTTCCCCCCAATCGGAAGGCTACAGTTTATTGCCTAGATCAACCAAGTTGGCAACACCGCAAGCTCTCCTCTAGTGTTTCCTTTTTCTTTTTTTCATTCTTTACTTTTAGAAGAATAGTGTACCATATATATCTAGATTTAGATATGGTGCTGCAAGATTTTTTTGAATATTGATTTGATTCTTTCTCCTAACTCTTTCTTATTAATAAGATATGAATGACTTATTCAAATCTAATTGTTTTTTGTGGTCTCCTTAGATTTGTATTTGACTTTTTTTATCATTATTCATACTCATTTTAATTTTTTGAAAAAAAAAATGGTTAGGTAGACCAGTCTCCAGCTTGAGAGACCAGACCCCGTCTGGTTTGGTTTGGCTTGGTTTGGCCTGGCGTTGGGCTTCTCCCAGACCAGACCAGACCACAAACCATAATTTCTAGCCGATCTGATTTCATATCAGACCTTAAGTTGAGGGTAAACCCGATCTGATCTGGTCTTTGCTCAACCCTAATTCAAACTATTTACCCCTCAAGTACCATGGAAGAGATATCCGAGCTACCAAAGTCTATCCAAGAAGAAGCAAACCATTATTTTGTGATAATAACTCTATCAAGTATATATCCAATGTTATTCAACTATTATTGAAATTACTCTAGAAAAATGTTATCCTCCAATAAATTTAATAAAATTTGGAATGATCAAGAAGCCAATTGACTATGACCAAGAAGTTAAAGAAGACATTGAAGATGATGGAGATTTTTAGTATAGATCCTCCATCAGAGCCCAAGAGATCAACATAATATTCCAAAAAATGAATAGAACAATAACAGCTGAAGAAGCCCAATAGAATTAGTTCATACAACCAACAACATGCATCTATTCGGTCAAGAGTAAGAAGGCAACCAAGAAATTTCAGTGAGTGGTATGATAGAGTAAAAATGAATAAAAAGGAAATTCATAAAAGACCAAGAGAAGAGTATACCAGGTGTTATCTGACTACACCAACCACACGTGTAATTATTATGAAGATAGAGAAGAAGTGACACTAGAAGGAGAGAATAGTTCGCATGCAGGTTCAAAAGAAAGAAGGATTGAGAAACATATTGGGAAGAGAAGTGGGTGAACTAAAACTCTGATTCTATGTTTTTTTTTTTTTTGGCCAAACTCTGATTCTATGTTGAAGAAGCAGAAGAGGCAACAAGTCATGTCCTTAGTGCCATCACATCACATGGGAGAGAGAATGGAAAGGTGAAAAAAACAGAAAGAGAAGTTACGTGGTGATTGGCGAATGGAAGTGAAAAAAGGAACAAGGAAAAGAAAAAACATAAAAATGTAAAAGAATTTGCTATATAAATACAGAAGGAAGTTAAATAAATTGTTTTAGAATATTTATTTTTATTATTTTTTCTTCAAACTAATTTATGTACGTGACTTATAAACTAATATATAAGTCAATGATATATAACATATATATATATATATATTATGATTAAGTTATTTATTTAGCTTCTTTAATCTTTCTAAAAAAAATCAACTATGTCTTATATTAAGGACCGGAGAAATTATTATTTTTACATTTAAAATATAAATATTTTTACATATTTTGATGAAATTATATTATTTTAGTCATTATTGGTTTGACTCCGAGTTGATTCTGATCTAACCCACTAACTCTTAAACCACTGCTTCTGATTCATCACCAAGTCCAATTTTAATAACCTACAGTTAGATTGAAAAAGGTCACTTTTGCATGCCTACTTAGATTGACGGTGGTAGAAATAACTTTTTTTTTCCAATATGACTTTTGGAAACTTAAATTATGGTAGAAGTTGGATGGTTAATATGATTATATTTGGATTGGTAGTGGCAAAAAAAGTTTTGTCAAAATTAAAATTATGAAAATAAAAAGTTATTGTATTATAGAAAATTTTAAATATTAAAAAAATTACTTAGATATATTTAATTAGCATAAAAATAAATAATTTTTAAATTTTATTACTAAAGAAGAGGATTAAAATAAATAATTTTGGATATTTTAAGGTAAATAAAAATTAGTAAAAGACGCAGTAACAAAAAGTCATTAAAGGATAAAGATAGCCAAAACATCTAATTAAAAATCTCATTTAATTTTTTATCGAAAAGAAAATATCATTTAATAAAAACTTAGCGCGCGCGCACGTATATATGATAACTTGTTGGCAAAAAAAAAGAAAAGAAAAGAAAAGAAAGAAAGAAAGAAAAAGAAAGAAAAGAGGGCAATGCTAACAGAAGCAGAGAGAGAGAGAGAGGACCCACTTTTCCTTTCTTTTCTCAAAGAGCAGCAACAAAAAAACAATAAAAAGTTGCTTCAAAGTAAAAGATGCTTTTGAGTTATAAGCTGATTCACCCAATCACTAACCCAAACAGTATTATTTGCTTTCATTGCGTTTTTTCTCTTCCACCTTACGTTTTCCCTTATCCAATGTCAACCCAATGAGCCTATTACTGCTGATCCAAACACACCCTTATCCATTAATTGCTTCTTTTCCAAGCCATGTCATTCGAAATTATCCATTGCTTTATAAATTATTATTATAATATTAATATTAATCCTTGTCCCCCATGTTAAAAAGAAATTCATATCCTTTCCTTGTCCTCTGCTATAAAATAAAGGGAAAGATGAGAAGATAGAGGAAGAATGAGTAGAAAGCAAGAAAGATTAATTCTCACTCACTATTCAATCTTGAATAAAATACATAACATATGCCTTCTATTTATACGCACAACTTTCTAGTCTACAATTAACATGATTCCATAATCATAGGAATTAATTGGTGAAAATAGAAAACCATGGAGAATAGGAAATAATAGGGGATATAGACATCTACAAATATTATATTCATAACACTCCCCCCTTATATTCATGAATAAACATGTGCCTCATTAAAAAAACTTTAACTAAGAAAAATCCAGTGGGACAAAAACATAGTAGAAGAAAAAGAGCACATTGTTTATTGATACACTTGGTAGAGCTGCCTCATTAAAAACATTACTAGGAAAACCCAGTGGGAAAAACCATAAACAAGTAAAAAAGAGTACATGGTGTATCAACTCCACTTTTCGACAACATCAATTGATATCTCTAAGCCTGCGAAGTTTGACGTCATGAACACGCTTTTCAAGGATTGTACCCGAAAGTGACTTGGTAAATAAATTTGCTAGATTTTCACTGGAACATATTTGTTGGATATTAATTTCACCACCCTTTGAAGGACACAGGTGAAGAAGAAATTTGGTGAAATATGCTTTATTCTATCGCCCTTGATGTACTCTTCCTTTAGTTGGGCAATATATGCAGTATTATCCTCATATAAGATTGTTGGGGGCATTTTACTAGGAGATAAACCATAAGTGGTTCTTATGTGATGTATTATTGATTTTAACCATACACATTCTCGACTTGCTTCATGTAAGACCCCATTTTACATTCCACTTACCATTGATATTAATCAGAGTACTGGAACACAGTTCAGTGAGCAACACAGAAATAGTGTAAATATACTGATAATAAGTACATAATTACTTTACCGGTTTTCCCCATAGAGTTTGGTAATATATACAATTTTGGTCCAAAATATCAAAAATAAACTAAATATAACCAACAACACCACTCTCTTGACCCGCACACCTCAGTTGCCAGTATTTACCGCTTCGCCCTTGGAGCCCTTGAATCTCAGTAGTAACATATAATCGTTCATATAAAATGTGAACAGTAAATATGTCATGCTCCATGTTATGCACAAACTAATTAACAATATCACGATATGTATACATGAATTAGGGGCTCAATCCCCCTTTATCCGTAAATCCCAGTTGCGTTATTACTCACAACCAGGTAAAAACGTCCTTCTCACACTAACTACCCCTTTTCGGCAGACTACCCCTTCTTTGTAGAACCATGTTGATTAATTAAATAACGAAAAATGGCATACACAAACATATAAACATTGGCATAATGTATGAAGGATAAAGTTACTACCTTGTATCCCTTTTTGTTATGCAAGAGTAGTTCCTCGAACTACGTGCTAATAGCTCGGGCAATTAATCAGGTCCTAAAATTCAAATGTACAAGAATTAGGTTAGAACTCATTCATGTACTACTTTAGACACTTCCAAAGTGTTTTGTTGGTTAGATTAGTCTAAAATTGCAAAATTACCAAAATACCCTTGGGGACCCGATCCCGGCCCCACCGTACTCGGTCTGACTATACTTTTCCGGAAATTTTGACCTGGGCTATCCCTATACAGTTTTGAGTGTAGAATTCATTTTTGACCTTGGTTTTCATAAAATCACTAACAAATGATAGTTTTGCCCTTGACAGCCCCTATTTAGGGTTTTAGAAGTATTTTTGTAATTTTACTTTCTAGGGTTTTTCTGAAAAAGTGCTCAACATCAACCCTACACAATATTTCCTCCTGAACACCATAGAACAATTAGATTTATGAAATTCCAGCTCTAAGCTATCCAATTATCCCTAGCCAAAACATAGAGGAATAAAAGGGAAAATTGGGTTTTTGATTTTCAACTCCAAAAGTTTACTCCTTTTCACTGATAATCACTTGATTAATCATTTAAACACTTAACACACAAGATTTTAGGTGATTTGGGCAACATAGCCCCTTAGGGTTATCACTTCCCAAAGTTACAAATCCAAGCAATTTACCACAAATCTAGCCAACAACTTCAACAACAACATTAAAGAGAATAAAGAGATTATGGGAGTTACCTCTTGATTCCACTCTTCCACTCACCTAGCCGAACCCTCTCCCTCCTCAATCCTTGATGTTTTGCTTGCTAAACATGTAGATCCATGAAGAAGAGGAGCTTAGAGGAGGAACTACACAAATTAGAAACTAAATCACCACGAATATCAAGCTTACCTTGAGATTTTTCTCCTCCTTCTCTCTAAATCTTCTTGAGCTCTCTCTCTCTCTCTTCTTTTGTTTTGGTTGGCCAAATGAGATGGGAAAAGATGAAGCAAGGCTTCATAAATATCACCCATTTTTCCTACAAAGTGGGCAACCTCGGTTCGAATCTCACATTGTTCAAAAACACTTCTAGAGAAGGGTATCATAGTCTCAAAGTCTTAATCTGGATTAGTCAATTGTCCGGATACCTTGTAATAAGATTCAAAAAAAATGCCGGACATTGAGTGGTCCAAAGGGTTATTAAAAAAAAACACCTAATTCCATGTTGCACATGGGGTTTGTAGCACCAATATTTTAAATAAGTAGATATATACTCTCAAATACGCATTTGATGGGATGTACATACTATACTTCTCAACACATATTTTATTGGCCAAACACAACAAATATAAATTAATTTTATATGATCTCTTAACTATTTTTTTAAAAAAAATCCATTTCTTATTAGACAAAATAATTTTTATTCAAAAATCTTGAATTGAAAATTTTAAATTTCAACAATTGAAATTGTATTTGGATGTTAGATATCTCTCCTCAACGTTCATTATCATGATGCTCATTGTAACCCCCTGCCGTAATTATATCCGAATTACGCAATTAAAGTGAAATAGAGACCAATAAGAAACAAATAACAATTTACAAACCCATCTACCAGACGGGGTTTTCACAATTACCTTTCGAAATCATTTATAAACTTGGTCTCATAATCACTTTTCGAATACAATTACTACACGGAATATCACATTCATAATAAATCAGAGTACACAAAAATAATCCCGGCAATCCCGGTTTCCATATATTAACTCAAGCTTTATAGGGCACATTCGCCCATACAAGCCCTTATATGGGGATTACACAAATCTTTCTCATACATATACAAATATCCAACAACTCATTTCAAATACATAACCAAATATACTCATCCATATGTACACATCCAAATACAAATATCCCATCTGGGATGATAACCAACCACCAGAATGACAACCCAAAGGAAGTCCTCTTCGCCCTTGGCTGCTTACTCCATCATCAATCTACTACCTTGTCTGCAAGGTTAGTAGGGGAGGGTGAGATTCTAGAGAATCTCAGTAGGATAACAATATCAATATGCATGTATGATAGATGTTTAATGCATGACATGCTTGCACCACACAACTCATGATAACATAATGACAATTTGCAAGCTCAATGCTTCGAACAATATACCTATGGCCATAGCATAAATTGAAACATAGCTTCAAATTACTCACAATTATGCAAAGCTAAGACATGCACCAACACACTAATACATATATCAAATACAAGCAGAAGAGATATGTTTCCTACACTCTTTCCACGTAAGCTCCAGCATAGCTGCTCACGAACAAAATGAACATCGAACCACAACCAGGGCGTACATCAACCCTATAATCAAAGCAAGGACATAGGGTTATTCTCTATTCTAAATCCTTACTTCCATATTACTTAAGGTTGGTTATCATTCACACCCTTTAGGTGGCTAAAATAAGCTCAACGAAAGCTTAAAGGATTGGGACGTACTAGGTTGGAAATCACCTTTCAAAATCTCAAAATGCTGAAAATGGGGGTTGGCTGCAGCCAAGAATCCTCTGGCTGCAGCCAGAACACGCACAGAAGGTTTTTGGCTGCAGCCAAGAATTTCTGGCTGCGGCCAAAACGCTCACAGAAACTTTTGCGCTGCAGCCAGGATTTTCTGCTGCAGCCAAGGCAACTTAGGAAATTCATAACTAATTCCAAACAAATCGAAATGAGGTGATCCCAAAGCCAAATAAAATATTTTTAAGTCCTCTTCATAGGAAAAATATGGCTCATTACCAGAAATCACCACACAAATCCAGATTTACACAAAATCCAACATTGCTCCAAAATAGAATCCAGTTTCGACCTCAAACTTTGGGCAGACATAAATCCCAATTCACAAAACGAAATGACACATATTATATGTCTATTTTGAAGCTTAAGATGTGAAATTCAAGAATGGAAAGTTTCAGAATTTTCTAACATCATTTGCCCAGTCAAAACGTCCACACAACAAGACTGTCCAGAACAGAACTTCAAGGGACAGATTTTCAGTTTTGCACCAATGATTCCAATGGTTCCCAAATTCACACCAAATACCATTTCCACATAAATTTGCACAAGGAATCCATTGGAAATACCAAATCAATCAAATTCAAATCATATTGACATGTTACCACAACATGTCACACAAATCACAATTCAAACCACAACATCACAACTCTTCCAATTCAAGTTCCCAAATCAATTCCAATGACCAAATACCACAACATGATACCAATTTCACCACAATACACAAGGCAATTCCTCAAATCCAAAATCACTTGAAAATCAGGGCAAAATTCGAAATTTACAAAGCTTAACCAATGATCACAAAACTTAAGTCAAAATGCTTCAAATACTCACCTCTTCCTCTTTCCCAAACCAATTCCTTGATTCTTCATCTTTCCACTTTTGCTCAAGCAACAAAACACCTCCTCTCACAAATCTAAAACCATAGAGATAAAGCTCTCATCACTATGAACAACTTTATAGAAGGTGATTAGAGCATTAGAGGACCATAAACCAACCAAAATCTCACCTCTAGTTTTCTCTTTCTTCCTCCAAGCTTGCACGTCCATGGAGACATAAGAGAGAGAGAGAGATATGTGGATGATGAAGATGAATAAAGTGATCAGTTTTTTGGGCAATTAGGCCCCCAAAAACGTCCAAATAGAGAGGAGAGGAGAGAGGGAAAAGGGTTGAACATTTGACCCAAGATCCATGGCTCACAACTTGCCATGTGTCATGATCTTGATCCATCTTCATGAGTTCACATAGGAACATGCACATGGGATTCCACCCTTTGATCTCAACACAAATCAATCCTAACCATTGATCTTGAAGTTACCAATGAGTTTCCTCTTCGATAACCGATCAATCGGTCGGTAACTTTACCATTTTGACCCTGATTATGGCAATTCCTTTTGAATCACCATCAAATACATTTTCTCATTCATTTTCTTTCACAATGCGCCCTCCCCTCTATTTTAAGTCAATTTAGAGGTTAATCCATAATTGAACTTAAATACAGGGTTTCGGCGCTACCCACAACACATACAAATCACATCGGGTGCCAAATCACACCATAATTTCCAAAAGGGTTCATTTATCACTAATGACATCCACTTTTGGAGTCATTAACCCTTGATCACAATTTGGGATCTTGCTAAACCGGGGCTTAGCAATCCACTAATCTCAGGCTTATTCTCTAGCCTCGAATCTCAAAATTCGGGGTATTACACTCATCAGAGCACTGAAACTGGCTACTTCACATAAATACACACATCTATATCTTTGCAATCATTGAGTCCTTTTATAAATATAGCACTTGTTATTAATTTTTCATTATGTGTCTATTATTGATTGTAATACTATTTAATAATAATGGTGTATTGAATGAGAGAAATTATTAATTTCCCTGCATATAAGACACCTCATACAGAAACTTTAGTTGTAGCTAACTCAACATCACCATTATTAGCATACCCGTCATCATTATCATCTTGAACCTTAAAACTTGTGTACTGATACCTCTGAGCAATGAAGAAGAAGAAACTCAGATTCAAAACCCCAAGCCCAGCAATTAGATAGTAAAAGAATTCCAATCTCCCAACATTCAAATCATTCATTAGCCAACTCGTCCGGCGACTAACCACCGTGATAATGAAGGTGCTCACATAACTCGCCACGCCCCAAGAACAATTCAACAATGAATTTGAAATACTCCTCATGTGTTCTGGGCATTGCCTGTTGAAAAACTCAACCATCCCAATAACATTAAACGCCTCACAAAAACCCATTAGGATCAACGGCATGGCCAGCCACATCGCCGACATCGGTGCTACGCCGAGAGGGTTAGGGTTCGAGTTAGCGGATCCTCTTCTGGCTTTTTCCACCAATCCGGCCACGACCATGGACACAACACCGAAGACCAAGCCGATTCCCACTCGTTGAAGCAACGTTATGCCTCCTTCGTGGTGTGTGGTTTTTCTAAGTGCTGGTACGATGATACGATCGTAGAGTGGGACCCAGAGGACAATAGTGAGGAAGGAAAAGACTGAGAATGAACCTGCGGGGATTTGGAACCTGGGTCCGAGGTGTCTGTCCATTTTTAGGGCTTGTGATACTGTGAATATTCCAAGGTGAATTATGGCGGTTAGGGTGAGGAATCCAGTTGTCCAGATAGGTAAGATTCTTGCGAGGCATTTCACTTCTTCTACTTGTTGGATGCTAGCTAGTCTCCATGGATTTACTTTCCTACCATCCGGGTTTAACTCTCCTTCCATTATTAAAGCAGCTTTGTTTAATACCCTAAAAAAACAAAAAGAAAGTTGTAGTTTATATTGTGCTGTCAAAATTGGGTTTCTTACAATAATTTTGGTTATATTTTTTTTTGGATGAAAAGGCAAAATGACATTTCTAACAATAATTTTGCTTATCATACTAATTCTCATTGAAGAAATGTATTATTAAACAGTGGGGTGGTTTGCAATTCAGTGGTTTTCCAAAACAAAACAAAAAAAAAAAAATTGAAAAGGGAAAAAACCTTAGGATGTTGTCCTTTTTTATAGTTTACTAAGATTAGATTATTCTAAAAGAAGTGTCATAAAAAATTCAAGTTTCCATACACACACGTATATAAATGAAAAATGAATTGTGCATGAATTTTTATTTGGAAAAAGTTCATGTTTGATTATTTAATTTTATAAAAAGATTTTATTTTGATACGCCAACTTTATGAAATGTATTTTAGTCATATAACATTGACATTATTAATTTCTTCAACAAAGTGTTAACATTGAAATTTTAGATATTGAAAAAACATTTTCAGACACAGATATATTAAGTTTAAATAAATCATATTCATATAACGGAACTACACAAAAAATTATAATTTCAAACAGACGGGTTTAAAATTAAATGATTAAAAAGATACTTTATGAAACAACTCTTTATTTTTTGAGGAAACTACTGAAACTATTTTGTCGTCTTTTAAGAAATGTTGATATTGCAGATCAAGAAAAAAAAAGCATGTGTAACCTGTAATATCCCGAATTCTGAGACTTGAGGCTAGAGAATAAGCCTGAGATTAGTGGACTGCTAAGCCCTGGTTTAGCAGGATCCCAAATTGTGATTAAGGGTTAATGACTCCAAAAGTGGATGTCAATAGTGATGAATGAACCCTTTTGGAGATTATGGTGTAAGTTGGCACCCGATGTGATTCGTATGTGTTCTGAGCAGCGCCGAAATCCTGTATTTAAGTTCAATTATGGATTAACATCTAAATTGACTTAAAATAGAGGGGAGGGCGCATTGTGGAAGAAAAGGAATGATATGGTGTGTTTGGTGGTGATTCAAGAGGAATTGCCGTAATCAGGGGCAAAACGGTAAAGTTACCGACCAATTGGTCAGTTACCGAAGAGGAAACTTGTAACCCCCTGCCGTAATTATATCCGAAATACGCGATTTAAAGTGAAATAGAGACCAATAAGAAAGAAAACGATTTCAAACCCATCTACCAGACGGGATTTTCACAAATAACTTTCGAAATCTAGTTAACATGGTCTCATATTCACATATCGAATATAACTACTTTGCGAAGATAAATCACATTCGTATAACTATCAGAGTGCACAATATAAATTTCCGGCAAACCCGGATTTCTTACATTAATCCAAGCTTACAAGGCACATTCGCCCTTTACAATTTTCCAAATAAGGGATTACACAAATTCATCTCAAATACATATCCAAATACTCATCCCAATTAACCAAATATACATTCGAAACATGTACAATATCCAAATATACATAATCCTAACCATAATGATAACCAACTATCAAATTGACAACCCGAAGGAGTCCTCATCGCCCTTGTCTGCTTACTCCATCATCAATCTACTACCCTGTCTGAAAGGTTAGTAGGGGAGGGTGAGATTCGAGAGAATCTCAGTAGGAAAACAATATCAATATGCATGTATGATAAATGTTTAATGCATGACATGCTTGCATCACATAACTATCACAATGACAAATCTGTAAGCTCAATGCTTCCAACAATATACTAATGGCCATAGCATAAATTGAAACATAGCTTCAAATAGCACATAACCATGCAAAGCTAAGACATGCACCAACACACTAACACATATATCAAATACAAGCAGAAGAGATATGTTCCCTACCCTCTTTCCACGTAAGCTCCAGCTCCGGTTGCTCACGATCAGGGCGAATATCCAACCCTATAACCAAATCAAGGACATAGGGTCAATCTAAATTCCAAATCCTTACTTCCATTTCACTTAAAGTTGGTTACCATTCACACCCTTTAGGTGGCTAAAATAAGCTCAACGAAAGCCTAAAGGATTGGGACGTACTAGGTTGGAAATCACCTTTCAAAATCTCAAAATGCTGAAAATTGGGTTCTGGCTGCAGCCAAGAATTCTCTGGCTGCAGCCAAAAATGGCTAAAAACGTCACAGAAACATTTTGGCTGCAGCCAAGAATTTCTGGCTGCGGCCAGGACACACACAGAAAGTTTTGCGCTGGAGCCAGAATTTTCTGCTGCAGCCAAGGCAACTTTGACAATTCATAACTAATTCCACAAAAATCGAAATGAGGTGATCCCAAAGCCAAATGAAAGATTTGTAAGTCCTCTTTATAGGAAAAATATGGCTCATTACCAGAAATCACCTCACAAATCCAGGTTTACACAAAATTGCCTTGCTGTTCCAGATTTGCACCCAGTTTCGACATCAAACTTTGGGCAAACATAATTCTCAGTTCACAAAATGAAATGACACAATTTATATGTCCATTTTGAAGCTTAAGATGTGAACTTCAAGACTGGAAAGTTTCAGAATTTTCTAACATCATTTGCCCATTCAAAACGGCAACACAAACAGACTGCCCAGAACAGCAATTCAAAAGACAGAATTCCAGTTTTTACAATTTGGCTTCCAATGGTCCAATTTTCATATCAAACATCATTCTCACACAAAATTTCACAAGGAATCCATTGGAAATGCCAAATCAACCAAATTCACATTATATTGACATGTTTCACAATGAATTGCAACATGTCACACAATTCACAATACCAACTCTACATTACAATCTCTTTCCATTTCAAATTCAAAACCAATTTCAATGATGCCAAAACATAATATGACACCATTTTCATCATCAAACACAATCCAATTCATCCAATAAAAAATCACATGAAAATCAGGGCAAAATTCGAAATTCACAATGCTCAACCATAATTCACAAAACTTGGATCAAAATGCTTCAAATACTCACCTCTTCCTCTTTCCCAAACCAATTCTTTGATTCTTCATCTTTCCAAATTTCCTCAAGCCATCAAACACCTTCAATCAAGAATCTAAAACCATAGAGATGAAGCTCTCATCACTATGAACAACTTTATAGAAGGTGATTAGAGCATTAGAGGACAAGAAACAAGCTAAATCTCACCTTGATTCTTTCTCTTTCCTCCTTCACTTTGGGCGAAAATGGAGAACAAGAGGGAGAGAGATATGAAGATGAAGATGATGAAGTGAGATCAGTTTTTTCCCCTTTTTCTCATGTGTTAGCCGACTATGAAAGAGAGAGGGAAGAGTTTGAAATGTTGACCAAGATCCAAGGGCTCACATCTTGCCACTTGTCAACATCTCACCACATCTCCTATGAGATCACATGCACACAAGCACATGGGATTCCACCCCTTTGATCTATCACACAAATCAATCCTAACCATTGATCTTGAAGTTACCAATGAGTTTCCTCTTCGGTAACTGACCAATCGGTCGGTAACTTTACCGTTTAGCCCCTGATTTCGGTAATTTTCATTGAATCACCACCAAACACTTCATATCGTTTCATTTAGCCACAATATGCGCCTTCCCTCTATTTTAAGTCAATTTAGATGTTAATCCATAATTGAGCTTAAATACAGGGTTTTGGCGCTGGTCACAGCACACACGAATCACATCGGGTGCCAACTCACACCATAATCTCCAAAAGGGTTTATTTATCACTAACCACATCCACTTTTGGAGTCATTATCTCTTAATCACAATTTAGGATCTTGCTAAACCGAGGCTTAGCAGTCCACTAATCTCAGGCTTATTCTCTAGCCTCGAATGTCAAAATTCGGGGTATTACATTTCTCCCCCCGTTCAATAAATTTCGTCCTCGAAATTTGACGAACCATTTAAACCACAACCTCGGATGCCCTTTCACGATGGCTTCCGTTTCACAATTCATGTCACATTGGATGGTCTCCTATAGATCACCCACACACAACCGATAATCCACAAATCCGATTCTCGCAAGAATCTCAAACAATGAATGCAACTCAGTTGCCACAAATTGCAATCGGCCCATTTCACGATTGCCGCACAAACATAATCACCACATGGTGTCAAACAAATACAATCGCCTCCATGCACGATTGCCACAAAACCATCATCACATAATCACAATCATCGCAAGCCCCCCAATTCATGAGTGGCTAGTGCATCTCGATGTCTGGAGGCTCTAACTCATGAGCCATATCATAAGATCTTGGCGGTTGGGCAGCATAGGCCACCACTCTACTCAACTCAATCTAGTTACCCCTTCCGGAAGTAACCCCACAACCTCAATACACCAAACAACAGCCTCAGCTGTATACACCAACATTCAGCTTCTGCTATATCCACTTTCACAGCTTTACCCTCAGCCGTACACCCACCAGTGACTCCGCTAGTGGTAACCGGGATTCTTTGGGTATTCACAACAATCACATTGCCGTATCAAGTTCCACGGCATCACCTTCACCCATCCGGGACTTTTGGGTCTCAATCACAATGTTCTTGACAAGTTCACATTGATGCGTGACGATTGTCACAAAACGACAGCACCCACAGCTGTATACACAGTCATACGTAGCTTTCGCCACTTGCACAAATACGACAACTTCCCGCTGTCTCACAAATACACATTGCCCTTCCGGCATTTTCATCACAACACATATCACAGATTCAGGTCACTCCAGAATCTCAATCTCTTCTATCCAAAGTACCTGACAGTAATGGTCCACCTAGAATCTCAGTCTCTTCTATCCAGGCGACCGGTTGAGAGTCTCAATCTCCCAACACCACTTTCATGCTCTTGCACCACACAAAGCAACTACAACGGCAGTTCAACGGCCGAGCTAGAGATGACCAGCGTCAAACCCTAAACGGCTCACGCTGACCTGCACACGCTGCATTGCACCTTAACACAATTCACACAGGTCACATTCACCACAACCCGCATTGCAGACTCTAATTTTACGCACCGCCTTTCGGCCTTGGGTCAACACCGGTGCAACCAACGTGGTGGCTAGCCAGGCTGGCCATGCCGGGGTAATTGCCCTCACAATAAAATCCCCAAACATGTAGTCGAATTAGCCATCAGCTAAACTAGCTCTGCTCTGCTACAACACACCTCAATCCCAGCTTAATCACAGTTGTCACAAAGTACACAAATCACACTCCACTCTCATCCCCTTTCTCCGCCAGGAAGACACACAGTCTTAACCTGAACCGTTGTTAGCTACTCAGGGACTATCGACGTGGCAGTGCACACATAGCCATTCAGGCTCACAAATAATAGATTCGCAATCACACCCTACCCTCATCCCCTTTCTCCGCCAGGAAGACACACAGTCTTTACCCGAACCGTTGTTAGCTACTCAGGGACTATTGGCGTAGCGGTGCTCACACATAGCCTTTCGGCTTCCACATGACACTCCACCCTCATCCCCTTTCTCCGCCGGGAAGACACACAGTCTTAACCCGAACCGTTGTTAGCTACTCAGGGACTATTGGCGTGGCAGTGCATACACATAGCCCTATAGCTCATACAGCTATCTGGCTTTCACAAATGGCCCGTCGGCCTCACAAATAGCCTGTCCCCCGTAAACTACCGCCCCGAAGGCACGGTCCTCCGCCATAGGAATCACCCCATGCGGCCGCAGGTAAGAGACTCACAAATAACCGTCACACCCCACCGCCGTCTCACCTCACCGGGCCACAACGGTTGGTGCCCTCTCCCACCAATCGGGTGCGAAGAGGCTGGGTACACTACGTCGACCCAGGACTCACAGTGCACAATTGTAACAAGCTGGAACCAGGCATTTCAACCACTTCACTTCAACATCTCGAATTCTTTTCACATACTGAGATCCTTCAAGACCTCTCTTTACACCATACAACTTGACCCCGAAGCTTTACCTCCCGAAGCCATAGCTATCATATCATTCTCACAGCTACTCGAGCTTCCGCTCAACACAATTCTCAAACATAATACATTCATCACGATTCCACTGCGCACTCTGAGGTCTTTCTCCTCATCTGTGCCTTCATAATGTCAGGGTGACTCAATAGGAGTCCCATAGGAATCTCCTACCACAATTGACAACGTTCACAATCTATACCAAATCTTGGCCTGATTCAACTTGAATCATTGAAAGCCATAATCAACACATCGTTAAGAGTCCATACTCCTAACGTCCTCATAGTTCTACTCTACGATTCAACTTCACGGCAACTGCTCTCCACGGTTCATTATCAAGGCGGCTGCACTCTAGGGTTCATCGTCACAGTGGCTCCACCCTAGGGTTCATCGTCATGGTGGCTCCACTCTACGCTACTGCACTCGGTGCTTCACTCAGTCCACTGACTGGTCAGCCCCTCCGGTCAGAGTTTTCCGTAGGTAGCCCTTTCCAATCAGATCTCACCGTAGGTAGCCCTTTCCGATCGGATCTCACCGTAGGTAGCCCTTTCCGCTCAAAAGTCCCCGTAGATAGCGTTCTCCGATCCGAATCCTCCGTAGATAGCTTTCTCCCTGTGTTGGATTAATAACCAACACTCTCAGAATAACTGATACACATCTCAATTCACTTCCTGTACCATACCTTGGTACCACAGACCACTGAGGTCAAATCCAATTCCTAAGAATCAACCCAGCTATTGAGTCTAATCCTTAGATCACATCTCATCTATCCAAACCTCAACCTTAGTTGAACTGGGAAATTACTTCCCTCATTTTCACGGAGCATCACAACTCCTATACAAATCCAGATATCTCTGCTAGCCTAAGGCACACCGGTCCCCTAGGTCTTAAGGCCTTTATACACACAAGCTCAGTATGATATCACTACATGTAACATCATACCACCTTGGGTTACTTACCCAACATCTAGGCTAGACATAACACCTAGAAGCTGAATATCACATTCCTGGGAAGTCATTTCATCCATTCTCAAATCAGATGATGGGTCTGATTTCCTCCACCTCTGAATCTACACATCTATTTCTCAGGCAAACCATTATATCTTTCGATTCCACAATGATTCACCACTCCCTGATAATCAAATAATGTATACACAGTCCACAAATCACATATATCCACAACCAGCAGGGACCTAAATGTGTATACCACAAACAAACAAAGTCATTCTCTATGACTTAAGGCAGAAACTACTGCTATTATCCTAGCAAATCCTTTACTTGCCAGGAACTGCAGCTCTGATACCAAAATGTAACCCCCTGCCGTAATTATATCCGAAATACGCGATTTAAAGTGAAATAGAGACCAATAAGAAAGAAAACGATTTCAAACCCATCTACCAGACGGGATTTTCACAAATAACTTTCGAAATCTAGTTAACATGGTCTCATATTCACATATCGAATATAACTACTTTGCGAAGATAAATCACATTCGTATAACTATCAGAGTGCACAATATAAATTTCCGGCAAACCCGGATTTCTTACATTAATCCAAGCTTACAAGGCACATTCGCCCTTTACAATTTTCCAAATAAGGGATTACACAAATTCATCTCAAATACATATCCAAATACTCATCCCAATTAACCAAATATACATTCGAAACATGTACAATATCCAAATATACATAATCCTAACCATAATGATAACCAACTATCAAATTGACAACCCGAAGGAGTCCTCATCGCCCTTGTCTGCTTACTCCATCATCAATCTACTACCCTGTCTGAAAGGTTAGTAGGGGAGGGTGAGATTCGAGAGAATCTCAGTAGGAAAACAATATCAATATGCATGTATGATAAATGTTTAATGCATGACATGCTTGCATCACATAACTATCACAATGACAAATCTGTAAGCTCAATGCTTCCAACAATATACTAATGGCCATAGCATAAATTGAAACATAGCTTCAAATAGCACATAACCATGCAAAGCTAAGACATGCACCAACACACTAACACATATATCAAATACAAGCAGAAGAGATATGTTCCCTACCCTCTTTCCACGTAAGCTCCAGCTCCGGTTGCTCACGATCAGGGCGAATATCCAACCCTATAACCAAATCAAGGACATAGGGTCAATCTAAATTCCAAATCCTTACTTCCATTTCACTTAAAGTTGGTTACCATTCACACCCTTTAGGTGGCTAAAATAAGCTCAACGAAAGCCTAAAGGATTGGGACGTACTAGGTTGGAAATCACCTTTCAAAATCTCAAAATGCTGAAAATTGGGTTCTGGCTGCAGCCAAGAATTCTCTGGCTGCAGCCAAAAATGGCTAAAAACGTCACAGAAACATTTTGGCTGCAGCCAAGAATTTCTGGCTGCGGCCAGGACACACACAGAAAGTTTTGCGCTGGAGCCAGAATTTTCTGCTGCAGCCAAGGCAACTTTGACAATTCATAACTAATTCCACAAAAATCGAAATGAGGTGATCCCAAAGCCAAATGAAAGATTTGTAAGTCCTCTTTATAGGAAAAATATGGCTCATTACCAGAAATCACCTCACAAATCCAGGTTTACACAAAATTGCCTTGCTGTTCCAGATTTGCACCCAGTTTCGACATCAAACTTTGGGCAAACATAATTCTCAGTTCACAAAATGAAATGACACAATTTATATGTCCATTTTGAAGCTTAAGATGTGAACTTCAAGACTGGAAAGTTTCAGAATTTTCTAACATCATTTGCCCATTCAAAACGGCAACACAAACAGACTGCCCAGAACAGCAATTCAAAAGACAGAATTCCAGTTTTTACAATTTGGCTTCCAATGGTCCAATTTTCATATCAAACATCATTCTCACACAAAATTTCACAAGGAATCCATTGGAAATGCCAAATCAACCAAATTCACATTATATTGACATGTTTCACAATGAATTGCAACATGTCACACAATTCACAATACCAACTCTACATTACAATCTCTTTCCATTTCAAATTCAAAACCAATTTCAATGATGCCAAAACATAATATGACACCATTTTCATCATCAAACACAATCCAATTCATCCAATAAAAAATCACATGAAAATCAGGGCAAAATTCGAAATTCACAATGCTCAACCATAATTCACAAAACTTGGATCAAAATGCTTCAAATACTCACCTCTTCCTCTTTCCCAAACCAATTCTTTGATTCTTCATCTTTCCAAATTTCCTCAAGCCATCAAACACCTTCAATCAAGAATCTAAAACCATAGAGATGAAGCTCTCATCACTATGAACAACTTTATAGAAGGTGATTAGAGCATTAGAGGACAAGAAACAAGCTAAATCTCACCTTGATTCTTTCTCTTTCCTCCTTCACTTTGGGCGAAAATGGAGAACAAGAGGGAGAGAGATATGAAGATGAAGATGATGAAGTGAGATCAGTTTTTTCCCCTTTTTCTCATGTGTTAGCCGACTATGAAAGAGAGAGGGAAGAGTTTGAAATGTTGACCAAGATCCAAGGGCTCACATCTTGCCACTTGTCAACATCTCACCACATCTCCTATGAGATCACATGCACACAAGCACATGGGATTCCACCCCTTTGATCTATCACACAAATCAATCCTAACCATTGATCTTGAAGTTACCAATGAGTTTCCTCTTCGGTAACTGACCAATCGGTCGGTAACTTTACCGTTTAGCCCCTGATTTCGGTAATTTTCATTGAATCACCACCAAACACTTCATATCGTTTCATTTAGCCACAATATGCGCCTTCCCTCTATTTTAAGTCAATTTAGATGTTAATCCATAATTGAGCTTAAATACAGGGTTTTGGCGCTGGTCACAGCACACACGAATCACATCGGGTGCCAACTCACACCATAATCTCCAAAAGGGTTTATTTATCACTAACCACATCCACTTTTGGAGTCATTATCTCTTAATCACAATTTAGGATCTTGCTAAACCGAGGCTTAGCAGTCCACTAATCTCAGGCTTATTCTCTAGCCTCGAATGTCAAAATTCGGGGTATTACAAAACTCATTGGTAACTTCAAGATCAATGGTTGAGATTGATTTGTGTAGAGATCAAGGGGGTGGAATCACATGTATGTGAGCTTATGTGAGCTCATGTGAGGTTTGTCAAGATGGTGACACTTGGCACAATTTGGACCCTTGGATCTTGGTCAAAAGTTCAACACTCTTTTTCTCTTCTCTCTCCCTTATTTGGTCGTCCATGTGTGTTTTTTTTGGGGCCAAAATCTGATCATCATCTTCATCATTTTCATCTCTCTCTTGTTCTCCATTTTCGCCAAGAGCAAGCTAAGGAAAGAGAAAGGGAAAAGCTTGAGTTTTGGTAAGTTAATGCCTTCATATGCTCAAGTGTCTTTCATTAATGTTGTTCATGAGGTTGAGGGCTATATTCCTATGGTTTTAGATTCTTGATTGGTGAAGTTTGATGGCTTGAGGAAATTTGGAAAGATGGAGAATCAAGAAATTGGTTTGGGAAAGAGGAAGAGGTGAGTATTTGAAGCCTTTTGATCTAAGTTTTGTGATTTATGGTTGAGTATTGTGAATTTCGAATTTTGCCCTGAATTTGTGTGATTTTTGAAATGCATGAATTGCCTTGTGTTTGAGTGGCAATTGGTGTCTTGATGTGTTATAGAGCCATTGGAATTGGTTTGAGAATTTGGAATGAAAAGAATGACAATGTATGATTATGTTGTGGTTTGAATTGTGATTTGTGTGACATGTTGTGGTAACATGTCAATATGATTTGAATTTGGTTGATTTGGTGTTTCCAATGGATTCCTTGTGCAAATTTGTATGGGAATGGTGTTTGATATGAAAATTGGACCATTGGAAGCCAATTGTACAAATTTGGAATTTTGTCCAGTGGAAAGTCTGTTTGGGCAGTTCTGTTTGTGTTGCCGTTTTGAATGGGCAAATGATGTTAGAAAATTCTGAAACTTTCCAGTCTTGAAGTTCACATCTTAAGCTTCAAAATGGACATATGATATGTGTCATTTCGTTTTGTGAACTGGGAGTTTGAACTGTCCAAAGTTTGGGGACGAAACTGGACCCTGTTTTGGTACAATGTTGGATTTTGTGTAAATCTGGATTTGTGTGGTGATTTCTGGTAATGAGCCATATTTTTCCTATGAAGAGGACTTAAAAATATTTAATTTGGCTTTGGGATCACCTCATTTCGATTTTTGTGGAATTAGTTATGAATTTGTGAAGTTGCCTTGGCTGCAGCAGAAAATCCTGGCTGCAGCGCAAAAGTTTCTGTGCACGTTTTGGCCGCAGCCAGAAATTCTTGGCTGCAGCCAGAAACCTTCTGTGCGTGTTTTGGCTGCAGCCAGAGGGTTCTTGGCTGCAGCCAACCTCCATTTTCAGCAATTTGTGATTTTGAAAGGTGATTTCCAACCTAGTACGTCCCAATCCTTTAGGCTTTCGTTGAGCTTATTTTAGCCACCTAAAGGGTGTGAATGGTAACCAACTTTAAGTGATATAAAAGTAAGGGTTTGGAATTGAGATTGACACTATATCCTTGATTTGGTTTATAGGGTTCAGTATTCGTTTGGATCACGAGTAAGCGGAGCTGGAGCTTACGTGGAAAGAGGGTAGGGAACTTACCTCTCTTGCATGCTTTGATGTTGTGTTTGTGTATTGATGCATGTATTGCTTTGCTGGATTATGTGAAACATGTATGAATGATTGTAGCTCTGTTTCTAGTTATGCTATGGCCATGAGTATGTTGTTGAAACATTGAGCACGCAGATATGTCATTGTGTGAACATGAGTTTTGTATTGCAAGCATGTCATGCATTAAACACATATCATACATGCATATGGGTATCTGTTTCCTACTGAGATTCTCTTGAATCTCACCCTCCCCTACCAACATTTTAGACAGGGTAGGTGGATCGAGGTTGGAGCAAGCAACCAAGGGCGGCGAAGACTCCTTCGGGTTGTCAATTTGGTAGTTGGTTATCATTATGGTTGGGATTATGTATATTTGGATATTGTACATGTTTCGAATGTATATTTGGTTAATTGGGATGAGTATTTGGATATGTATTTGAGATGAATTTGTGTAATCCCTTATTTGGAAAATTGTAAAGGGCGAATGTGCCTTGTAAGCTTGGATTAATGTAAGAAATCCGGGTTTGCCGGAAATTTATATTGTGCACTCTGATAGTTATACGAATGTGATTTATCTTCGCAAAGTAGTTATATTCGATATGTGAATATGAGACCATGTTAACTAGATTTCGAAAGTTATTTGTGAAAATCCCGTCTGGTAGATGGGTTTGAAATCGTTTTCTTTCTTATTGGTCTCTATTTCACTTTAAATCGCGTATTTCGGATATAATTACGGCAGGGGGTTACATTTTGGTATCAGAGCTGCAGTTCCTGGCAAGTAAAGGATTTGCTAGGATAATGGCAGTAGTTGCTGCCTTAAGTCATAGAGAATGGCTTTGTTTGTTGTGGTATACACATTATGGTCCCTGCTGGTTGTAGATATATGTGATTTCTGGACTGTGTATACATTATTTGTGTTGTGGATATGGTGAGTCAGTATGATTCACCCGAGAATTAGATGTGTAGATTCAGAGGTGGAGGTAATCAGACCCATCGTCTGATTAGAGAACTAAGGAAAATGATTTCCCAGGAATGTGATATTCAGCTTCTAGGTGTTATGTCTAGCCTAGATGTTGGGTGAGAAACCCTAGGTGGTATGATGTTACATGTAGTGATATCATACTAAGCTTGTGTGTATAAAGGCCTTAAGACCTAGGGGACCGGTGTGCCTTAGGCTAGCAGAGATATTTGAGTTCATGTTGGAGTGGATGATGCTCCTTGGAAATGAGGGAAGTAATTTCCCAGTTCAACTAAGGTTGAGGTTTGGATAGATAAGATGTGATATAAGGATTAGACTCAATAGCTGGGTTGATTCTTAGGAATTGGGTTTGACCTCAGTGGTCTGTGGTACCAAGGTATGGTACAGGAAGTGAATTGAGATGTGTATCAGTTATTCTGAGAGTGTTGGTTATTAATCCAACACAGGGAGAAAGCTATCTACGGAGGATTCGGATCGGAGAACGCTATCTACGGGGACTTTTGATCGGAAAGGGCTACCTACGGAAAAATCTGACCGGAGGGGCTGACCAGTCAGTGGACTGAGTGAAGCACCGAGTGCAGTAGCGTAGAGTGGAGCCACCATGACGATGAACCCTAGGGTGGAGCCACCGTGACGACAAACCCTAGTGTGCAGCTGCCGTGACGACGAACCTTAGTGTGCACTCGCCATGACGTTGAATCGTAGAATAGAGCTCTGGGAACGTTGGGAGTATGGGATCTCAACGAAGTGCTGGTTATGGCTTTGAATGATTCAAGTTGAATCGGGCCAAGGTCTGACGCAGATGAATATATGTTGTGAATGTTGTCAGTTGTGGTGGGAGATTCTTATGGGACTCCTGTTAAATCAACTTGACATTGTTAAAACACAGATGAGGAGATTGACCTCAGAGTGTGCAGCGGAAGCGTGATGAATGTGATATGTTTGAGAATTGTGTTGAGCAGAAGCTCGAATTTGCAGAAAGTACAATGCGTTAGTGATGGCTTCGGGAGGTAAAACTTCGGGGTCAAGTTGTATTGTGAAAAGGGGTCTTGAAGGATTCCAGTACGTGAAAAGAGTTTGAGATATTGAAGGTGAAGTTGTTAATATGCCTGGTTCCAGCTTGTTACAATTGTGCATTGTGAGTCCTGGGTCGACGTAGTGTACCCAGCCTCTCCGCACCCGATTGGTGGGAGAGGGCACCAACCGTTGTGGCCCGGTGGGGTGAGACGGCGGTGGGGTGTGACGGTTATTTGTGAGTCTCTTACCTGCGGCCGCATGGGGTGATTCCTATGGCGGAGGACCGTGCCTTCGGGGCGGTAGTTTACGGGGGACAGGCTATTGGTGAGGCCGACGGGCCATTTGTGAAAGCCAGATAGCTGTATGAGCTATAGGGCTATGTGTATGCACTGCCACGCCAATAGTCCCTGAGTAGCTAACAACGGTTCGGGTTAAGACTGTGTGTCTTCCCGGCGGAGAAAGGGGATGAGGGTGGAGTGTCATGTGGAAGCCGAAAGGCTATGTGTGAGCACCGCTACGCCAATAGTCCCTGAGTAGCTAACAACGGTTCGGGTAAAGACTGTGTGTCTTCCTGGCGGAGAAAGGGGATGAGGGTAGGGTGTGATTGCGAATCTATTATTTTTGAGCCTGAATGGCTATGTGTGCACTGCCACGTCGATAGTCCCTGAGTAGCTAACAACGGTTCAGGTTAAGACTGTGTGTCTTCCTGGCGGAGAAAGGGGATGAGAGTGGAGTGTGATTTGTGTACTTTGTGACAACTGTGATTAAGCTGGGATTGAGGTGTGTTGTAGCAGAGCAGAGCTAGTTCAGCTGATGGCTAATTCGACTACATGTTTGGGGATTTTGTTGTGAGGGCAATTACCCCGGCATGGCCAGCCTGGCTAGCCACCACGTTGGTTGCACCGGTGTTGACCCAAGGCCGAAAGGCGGTGCGTAAAATTAGAGTCTGCAATGCGGGTTGTGGTGAATGTGACCTGTGTGAATTGTGTTAAGGTGCAATGCAGCGTGTGCAGGTCAGCGTGAGCCGTTTAGGGTTTGACGCTGGTCATCTCTAGCTCGACCGTTGAACTGCCGTTGTAGTTGCTTTGTGTGGTGTAAGAGCATGAAAGTGGTGTTGGGAGATTGAGACTCTCAACCGGTCGCCTGGATAGAAGAGACTGAGATTCTAGGTGGACCATTACTGTCAGGTACTTTGGATAGAAGAGATTGAGATTCTGGAGTGACCTGATGATGTGATATGTGTTGATGTGAATGAAAACTGTGATGTGAATGCCGGAAGGGCAATTTGTATTGTGAGACAACGGGAAGTTGTCGTATTTGTATAAGTGGCGAAAGCTACGTATAGTTGTGTATACAGCCGGGGGTGCTGTCGTCTTGTGACAATCGTCACGCACCAATGTGAATCTGTCGTGGATATTGTGATTGAGACCCAAAAGTCCCGGATGGGTGAGGGTAATGCCGTGGAATTTGATACGGCAATGTGATTGTTGTGAATACCCGAAAGTCTCGGTTACCACTAGTGGAATCATTGGTGGGTGTACGGGTGAGGGTAATGCTGTGAAAGTGGATACAGCGAAGGCATAAGTGCTTGTGTATACGGCTGAGGCTGTTGTTTGAAATGAGTTGGTGATGTTGTTGAGTTATTCCAGGATGGAATCACAAGATTGAGTTAAGCAGAGTGGTGGCCTATGCTGCCTAACTGCCAAAATCTTATGATATGGCTCATGATTTAGAGCCTCCGACCTTATGGTTATGTGATGGTGGTTTTGTGGCAATCGTATGTGGAGGCGATTGCATTTGTTGGCAAATGTATGGTGATTGTGTTTGTGCGGCAATCGTGAAATGGGCCGATTGCAGTTTGTGGCAACTAAGTTGCATTCATTGTTTGAGATTCTTGCGAGAATCGAATTTGTGGAGTACCGTTTGTAGGGGTGGTCTAGAAGGGACCATCCAATGTGAAATGAATTGTGAAACGGAAGCTGTCGTGAAGAAGCATCTGTAGCTTATGGTTTAAGTGGTGCGACAAATTTCGAGGACGAAATTTATTGAACGGGGGGAGAAATGTAATATCCCAAATTCTGAGACTTGAGGCTAGAGAATAAGCCTGAGATTAGTGGACTGCTAAGCCCTGGTTTAGCAGGATCCCAAATTGTGATTAAGGGTTAATGACTCCAAAAGTGGATGTCAATAGTGATGAATGAACCCTTTTGGAGATTATGGTGTAAGTTGGCACCCGATGTGATTCGTATGTGTTCTGAGCAGCGCCGAAATCCTGTATTTAAGTTCAATTATGGATTAACATCTAAATTGACTTAAAATAGAGGGGAGGGCGCATTGTGGAAGAAAAGGAATGATATGGTGTGTTTGGTGGTGATTCAAGAGGAATTGCCGTAATCAGGGGCAAAACGGTAAAGTTACCGACCAATTGGTCAGTTACCGAAGAGGAAACTCATTGGTAACTTCAAGATCAATGGTTGAGATTGATTTGTGTAGAGATCAAGGGGGTGGAATCACATGTATGTGAGCTTATGTGAGCTCATGTGAGGTTTGTCAAGATGGTGACACTTGGCACAATTTGGACCCTTGGATCTTGGTCAAAAGTTCAACACTCTTTTTCTCTTCTCTCTCCCTTATTTGGTCGTCCATGTGTGTTTTTTTTGGGGCCAAAATCTGATCATCATCTTCATCATTTTCATCTCTCTCTTGTTCTCCATTTTCGCCAAGAGCAAGCTAAGGAAAGAGAAAGGGAAAAGCTTGAGTTTTGGTAAGTTAATGCCTTCATATGCTCAAGTGTCTTTCATTAATGTTGTTCATGAGGTTGAGGGCTATATTCCTATGGTTTTAGATTCTTGATTGGTGAAGTTTGATGGCTTGAGGAAATTTGGAAAGATGGAGAATCAAGAAATTGGTTTGGGAAAGAGGAAGAGGTGAGTATTTGAAGCCTTTTGATCTAAGTTTTGTGATTTATGGTTGAGTATTGTGAATTTCGAATTTTGCCCTGAATTTGTGTGATTTTTGAAATGCATGAATTGCCTTGTGTTTGAGTGGCAATTGGTGTCTTGATGTGTTATAGAGCCATTGGAATTGGTTTGAGAATTTGGAATGAAAAGAATGACAATGTATGATTATGTTGTGGTTTGAATTGTGATTTGTGTGACATGTTGTGGTAACATGTCAATATGATTTGAATTTGGTTGATTTGGTGTTTCCAATGGATTCCTTGTGCAAATTTGTATGGGAATGGTGTTTGATATGAAAATTGGACCATTGGAAGCCAATTGTACAAATTTGGAATTTTGTCCAGTGGAAAGTCTGTTTGGGCAGTTCTGTTTGTGTTGCCGTTTTGAATGGGCAAATGATGTTAGAAAATTCTGAAACTTTCCAGTCTTGAAGTTCACATCTTAAGCTTCAAAATGGACATATGATATGTGTCATTTCGTTTTGTGAACTGGGAGTTTGAACTGTCCAAAGTTTGGGGACGAAACTGGACCCTGTTTTGGTACAATGTTGGATTTTGTGTAAATCTGGATTTGTGTGGTGATTTCTGGTAATGAGCCATATTTTTCCTATGAAGAGGACTTAAAAATATTTAATTTGGCTTTGGGATCACCTCATTTCGATTTTTGTGGAATTAGTTATGAATTTGTGAAGTTGCCTTGGCTGCAGCAGAAAATCCTGGCTGCAGCGCAAAAGTTTCTGTGCACGTTTTGGCCGCAGCCAGAAATTCTTGGCTGCAGCCAGAAACCTTCTGTGCGTGTTTTGGCTGCAGCCAGAGGGTTCTTGGCTGCAGCCAACCTCCATTTTCAGCAATTTGTGATTTTGAAAGGTGATTTCCAACCTAGTACGTCCCAATCCTTTAGGCTTTCGTTGAGCTTATTTTAGCCACCTAAAGGGTGTGAATGGTAACCAACTTTAAGTGATATAAAAGTAAGGGTTTGGAATTGAGATTGACACTATATCCTTGATTTGGTTTATAGGGTTCAGTATTCGTTTGGATCACGAGTAAGCGGAGCTGGAGCTTACGTGGAAAGAGGGTAGGGAACTTACCTCTCTTGCATGCTTTGATGTTGTGTTTGTGTATTGATGCATGTATTGCTTTGCTGGATTATGTGAAACATGTATGAATGATTGTAGCTCTGTTTCTAGTTATGCTATGGCCATGAGTATGTTGTTGAAACATTGAGCACGCAGATATGTCATTGTGTGAACATGAGTTTTGTATTGCAAGCATGTCATGCATTAAACACATATCATACATGCATATGGGTATCTGTTTCCTACTGAGATTCTCTTGAATCTCACCCTCCCCTACCAACATTTTAGACAGGGTAGGTGGATCGAGGTTGGAGCAAGCAACCAAGGGCGGCGAAGACTCCTTCGGGTTGTCAATTTGGTAGTTGGTTATCATTATGGTTGGGATTATGTATATTTGGATATTGTACATGTTTCGAATGTATATTTGGTTAATTGGGATGAGTATTTGGATATGTATTTGAGATGAATTTGTGTAATCCCTTATTTGGAAAATTGTAAAGGGCGAATGTGCCTTGTAAGCTTGGATTAATGTAAGAAATCCGGGTTTGCCGGAAATTTATATTGTGCACTCTGATAGTTATACGAATGTGATTTATCTTCGCAAAGTAGTTATATTCGATATGTGAATATGAGACCATGTTAACTAGATTTCGAAAGTTATTTGTGAAAATCCCGTCTGGTAGATGGGTTTGAAATCGTTTTCTTTCTTATTGGTCTCTATTTCACTTTAAATCGCGTATTTCGGATATAATTACGGCAGGGGGTTACATAACCAATCACAAAGCTTCGATATGGACCAATATGAAGAAAACAAGCCCTCAATTCTTTGCGCGCGCACTCACCTGTCTACCCCACTTTCTATATATGCATTTAAAAAATATACTCAGCATAGAAAAATGGTATACCTGAATTGGTTGGTCATAGGTAGCTTTATCATAAGGCCACTCTCTTTCAAAGGAGGATCATAAAAGGCTAATCCATCGTCTTCTTCACTAGAAGAACGAATCTCAGTTTTCCTCTTTCTATAAGCAGCAACAAGAACTTGAGCAGCCCCAGACAATATACTCCCTTGAGGCTCCACATGCACATAAACCCTAGTTCCCACAAAGAACATGACCAGAGCCAAAAACATACACAAAGTAGGGATCCCAAACCCTAGACTCCAACTCACTGAGTCTTGCACGTATATCACGACGGTTTGAGTTACCAGAAACACCAGACTCATTATGGTGTAGCTCCAATTGAAGAAGCTCACAATCCCTCTCCTCCCTTCTACGGTCGTCGCATCGAACTGGTCGACCGCGAATGGGACGCTACAGGGCTTTATGCCGGAGGAGCCGACGGACATTAAGAGGAATCCCAGAAGCAGAACAAGAAGATGGATCTTTTTGGGTTTCTCACATTGGTTGTGTGCTAGTTGTAGTGGTGTACATGGTGGAGGGTGTAACTTTGTTAACCATGCTGTTAGTGTCACAACCATCATTCCCTGTGTGTTGTTCAAGTGCAAATTGATTCAATTAAGTGTGTTTATTTATACATTGTTAATTTATTATGAAGTTGAAAAAGTAAGTAATGCTATTATGAGTACCCAACTAGATAATCTTTAATTTTCCCAGCAATTTATTGGAGAGACATTATTAAAAATTAAATAAGTTGGTAATACGAGAACAAATGAAAAGTTTTGTTATGATATCATTTCCAATTTTTAGTTAATATTTAAATATTAATAAATATAAACTATGATAGCAGAGTGAAGGAATATCACTTATGTTAGGAAAGCCAACTATAAACCCTCAACCGGATATCGGATGATAATATGAAAAGAAGAGTGAAGGAATATATACAAAATAGAAAAAGAACATGAAGCTCAAAGAGTAATTTTGTGAGACGAACCATGTTATATATATGACTTGAAAGTTACAACATTTTAAAATAAAAGTATATTTTTAATCATTTAAATTTATACGTTTTATTTTAGTAAAGGTCAGCATGGGTATTATTGGCAAAAAAAAAAAAAAAACATGGGTATTATTTTCCCTTCCCCTCAGTTTTCTTTCTTCCTTCCTTCAAAAAAGAGAAAACATGGGGTAAATGTTGACAAAACATTCTTAAATGCTAATATATTAAGTTTAATTTATAATTTTAAAGAATAACAATGATTGACACAAACAAGTATCATTTGACATTAATAGAATTAGAGTTCAAGGACTAAAAATTAAAGATACTTTATAAAATTAAAAGAGAAGACTAAAACTTTTATAGAGTTAGAAAATCAAATATATTTTATATTGATATCGGCCGGTTATGGAAATTGTGGGGCACTTTTGAATAGTATCTTCGTTATATAATATATATCTATATATGGACAAATATCAAATGGAGAAATCATTTTCTACTTGTGTTGTCCAATGCCCTGCTTAGGTAGATTCAATATTAATTTAATTTATTGATCATTTCTTACTTGACTTGTATATACTTTTCTAGGTGCGACTCTCTGTGGTCTAAAGCGTGATGACCTTGAACAGTGAAGCGTCTCACTTTTTAAACAGTTAGAAGACGAAGTAATACCCACAAGGCCACAGAGATTGAAGTCTACCAGCTTTATATATATATACAAACATATAGATCTCTATATGTATGTGCGTGTATGTGAATGTAGAGTGGTGTATATATACCAGAAGATTAGGAACGGAAGCGAAAGCTATGGTGTTGAAGCGACCAACATAAGCATCAGAAATGAAGGCACCAATGAGAGGTCCGAAGTTCGAGAGACCATACCAAATGCTCATAATATTTGCTGCAAAAATTGTGTCTATGTGAAGTTCTCTCGTCAGGTACACCAGAAAGTTCGCAAACATCCCATTCGCTGCCAAGCTCGCAAACGCTTCATTCCCTACACACACACATACCAACGTTTTGATCCGAAAGAAGACAAATATCAAAGCGTAAAGTAGCATCATTCTGATATTATTTCCCAGTTGCACCCAGCACCTTAATGATTTTTTTTCCTGGTGCTTCCAGGCTTCCAGTACCCTAATCTTATTTTATTGTGCATCTAGCGCTATAAACCATAAATAAGATTATGGCAGTACAGGATAAAATTGAAAAATCACATTGTATTGGGTGCATCAGGAAAATAACAAAAGGGTGGTGGATGCATCATAAATAATATTAGAGTGTTAGATGCTTTTTGCAAATAATATTGGGGTGCTGGATGTTAATTGACCGAAAATTACATCAATAAAAGGGATAGTGAGAAATAACAGACAGACCTAGAATATAAGGCATGGCCTTCCATCCACCTGGCTTCTTCTTCTGGGTTTTGCCTCCACAGTTACTCTTATCTTCATGATCAGCCATCTCTCACACAGTCAAGAAAACTTTAATATCGGAAAGACTGTTTTGAAGAATGGAATCAAATCTATTGAAAGGGCTTTGAGTTGAGTGAAGGAGCAAGGAGATCGACTTCACACACGCACTGATTTATAGTACACGAAAGAAATTAATAAATTAATGGTGGTGGCAGGTTAGGTTTTGTTTTGCCACTATAAATTGCTATCATGTAGATTATGAATACAGCCAAAAAGAATATGAGTGGGACTTAGGCTAGACTTGGCCGAACCTGATATATATATATATATATATATTTGCCACTACAAAATGCTATAATGTGCGCTTGCAATGTGTTTCACGCATATTTGTTTTGATTATGACAAGTTTTTTTTTATAGGAAAGACAAATTTCTTTTTTAGAGAAAATTAGGAAAGTCGTTTTTTAACATTTAATTGGTGAGAAGGAGATAATATTTTTTATACAATAATAGTATTAGTATTTTGCAAATTTTGTACACAGAGTACCAATATTCTTATTTAAGTCCTTTTCCCAAATTTTTCCTTTGTTATACACAACCATTTCTTAACTTATGCGGTAGCCTCACCCATAGCTTATACTATTATAAGTTACTTCTAATATCTTTCACTAAAATGAAAAATATTAATTGTTATTAACTATGTCTAAAAAAGTAAATAATTTTATTATTTTTCCCATATTAAATAAATTCATAAAAAGATTGATATTTTCTACACCAACGATAAATAGGGGTAAAAGACAAAATTATAATAAATAATTTACATAGTGCCTTATAAATAAGGATAAATATGCAAAAATACTTATAATTTTTTACTCAAAGTGTGCCCAGCACCATATACTTTTTAGAAGTGTAAAAGTATCCATAAACTTTTAAAACAAGAGCAAAAATACCATTGCCGTTAATCTCTGTTACATTGACCGTTGGTTAACTTAAAACACTAACATAGAAGTTGATGTGGCTATTAAATTTCATAGGGGGCAATAGAAAAATAAAATTAGAAAAAAACACGTCATCCTAATGGTCATGAGAATGCGATCTCCTAACCCTTACGGCCTTATCTTCTGGAAAAGATCCCTTTCAATTTTCATCTTCTTCATCCATCACTCAACCGCCCCAACATCACCCATCTTCTAATCTAATAAACGACCCAAAACCAAATAAAAATCAGTTTAGGACTACCCATATCAGCAAATCTAAATCAAGTCTAAATCAAATTTAAATAGAAAAGTAAAAATAGGAAAAGGAACAATCAACCCAGGCTGCAATGAAGAAAAAGGAAAAACAAAAATGGGGAAGCCATCAAAGTTGGCCGACAGAGTGGGAGGAAGAAATGGAGAAGCAATCAACCCAGAGCTGTATCGTCACTCTGCCCATCGCAGAAGGAAGAAGAGGTCGATTGGGTCATGAATATGAAGAATGATGCTTGCGTCTTCAATTTGAACCAAGCTCTCTCAGATTGATGATGTGCACTGAGTGAAAACCAAGTGAACACTCAACGGAATCGTGTGTGGGCTCCCCCTTCTACTCTTTTGTTATAGTCCCCCCCTCTATATATATATCGTTCCAATTGCGAAATCTCCCATTTTATGTCAAGTATTGTAACTACAAATTTAGTTAGCATTATAACAAATTAGTTATTGTAACTTAACTGAGTTAGCTAGCTGTCATGTAACAGGTGTCATTTTCTCTCATTCATATTTGCATATATAACACTGTACATCAATGAGGAATATACTTTTCCCAATTTCGTCACATGGTATTAGAGCTTTCTTTCTCTCCCTTCCTCAAGCTTCACACTTTTTTCTTCTGAGATCTCCGTTCCCTCGAGCTCTCCATCATCTTCGTTTTTCACTCTTTCTCTCAGCAACTATCATGGCTTCCTCCGATTCTCTCCAAGATCCGACTAATCCTTTCTATATTCACCTGAATGAGAATTCGACACTTGTCATGGCTTCCTTCGTTGCACCACCGATGGACGACAGCAATTTTCACAGCTGGTATAGGGCGATGCGTATGGCGTTGCTCGCCAAAAATAAGTTGAAATTCGTCGAGGGCTCGATTCCTCAGCCTCCGGTCATCGATCCCTTGTTTTTTGCTTGGGAACGGTGCAATAATTTGGTTCACAGATGGATCACAAAGCCCCTGTCTCCAACAATTACTAAGAGTGCTTTGTGGTTCAACGGGCTTCCGACATCTGGCTTGATCTCAAATCCAGGTATTATCAGTCTGATGTTTTTAGAATCGCTGATTTGCAAGAGGAAATTTATGCTTTGAAGCAAGGCAGTCTCTCTATTAGTGCTTATTACACTGAATTAAAAATTTTATGGGATGAGTTAGCAAACATCCGTCCTCTGAAGGCTTGTCAGTGTGGATCTACTTTTGTTTGTCATACTTATCGTGATGAAGATCATGTTATTCGATTTCTAAAAAGGCACTACAAAAAAAACGTGATTTAGTAGCGGTTAAAAATAGGTATTTGTAGCGGTTCTAACCGCTACAAACTAGGTTAGTAGCGGTTAGAAAAACCGCTACTAAATCGTACGTTGCAAGCCGTTTTGTAGCGGTTTTATAAAACCGCTACTCAATCAAAAATAACCGCTACAAACTTTGTAGCGGTTAACAGTAACCGCTACAAAATCAAGAGATATTTGTAGCGGTTATATAACCGCTACAAATATAAAAAATTTTATTGACAGCTTTAAAAAGAATTTTTTTTTTGTAGCGGTTAAAAAACCGCTACAAATATATAAAAATGAAAATTTGTTAAAAATGACATTTTTTATTTGTAGCGGTTAAGAAACCGCTACCAAATTTGAATTTCATGAAATTAGTAGCGGTTCTTAAAACCGCTACTAATTTCATGAAATTCAAATTTGCCGCCAAAAAATTTAAATTTACCTTTAAAAAGGCGCGTTATTTAGTAGTGGTTTAATAACCGCTACAAATATTTAAAATTTTTTTTAAAAATATACGTTGATTTCTTTCTTTCTTTTCAATATTATATTAAATAGTTTAATTTATTATTATTTTATCTATTTCAATTAGTTTATTATTTAATAGTTTAACTTATTAATAAATTAAAAAGAAAAAATGTAATTGAATATGATTGGTATAAAATTATATTAATAATATTATTAACGATAGTTAGGTAATAAGGAATTATTATGTTTTATAATATAATGTAATTGTATATGAAAAATAGATGAAAATGAGATAGAGTTAAGATATATCTAGAAAAAAAGATGTTTAGAATAAATTTTATAGAAAGGAAAGAAGTATTCTAAAAGAAATTGAAAATCTTGTTACCATATTTGATCGTATTATTCAGCTCCTCTACTCATACGAAAGAAGTTGTAAATGAGAGGAAATGAAAGAAGGGTAAGGTGAAAAGAAATTGGGGAGTGTTTGAAATGAGTTGTGATAAGGGTATTTATAGGGATTTACGTATTATTTGTAGCGGTTAATGTAGCGGTTAATGTAGCGGTTACTAATTAGTAGCGGTTATTTATATTTTTATAGCGGTTTAATTATTTGTAGCGGTTAATGTAGCGGTTATTTATTTTTTTGTAGCGGTTTAATAACCGCTACAAATATTATATTAATTTTTTTTAAAAAATTTTTTTTTCATTTTATTTTAACACAAATTTTTTGCATTTTTTGTAAAGAAAATTTTTTTACACTTGAATTCTACAAATATTATTTTAATTTTTTTTTACATTTTATTTTAACACAAATTTTTTGCATTTTTTGTAAAGACAAATTTTTTACAATTGAATTTGATCACTCATCGTCGCCATCCCTACAGAAATTTTGTAGAAAAATTATTGTTATTGATGTATTATTAAATTTAAAAAATTTAATTGAAATGACGTGGACTTAAAAAAACTCACCGCAGTAGAGGTAAATTGTCATCGCCTTCAGGGAAGTAGTTTTCAAAATCAGCTGGCTGAAATGGCTCACTCTCGTAGGCGATGTTATCGCCTTCACCCATGTCGTAAAGGTCTCTTGGCTTTAAATGAACGACCATGTGCCAATCCCTATGCCGCTCGTCCTCGACATAATAAACCTGATGTGCCTCTGAAGCTAGAATATACGGCTCATCATCTTGAGAAATACCAGTATGAATCGGGCGTGAGAAATTGACTGATGTGATCCCTAGGTCGTCAGTTGTCAGTCCCCGAGAAGTCGTGGTATTTGCCCACAAACACTTGAACAGCGTCACGGTGAAACGGCCTTGATAATTAAGCTCGACCACATCAAGAAGCTTGCCATAGTAAGGGACGCCTCCGAACTGCATGTTGGCGTCACTGCTGCTCGCATAACTCCTTGTCCCAAATGTGCCATAAACACCCGAATTCTGTGTTTGCAATCCCTGATCCCGTGAAACCGTGCAAAACTTAAAACCATTGACATTGTATGTTGTAAACCGTTTTGCATGATCAAGAGGGCCGATTGCGAGAGCTCTGAAATCCGGTGAGTGTGGGTTGTGGTCATTTAGTATTCTGCGCGCAAACCAGGCCGGGAATTCTCTGTGGACCCTCCTATCAACTTCCGAGGATGTCTGTGTACGGATCCTAAGCTGACGCTTGACATGACTTCTGAATTCCCTGCAATTAATAATGGAAAGGCGTTAGTGAAATGAAAGTGAGAAATGTTACGAAAGATATAGATCGAATAACATACATGTGAGTGTACAATTCTTACCGTATGAAAGGCTCAACTTGAGTGCAATTAATTAAGACATGTCTATGTGCTTGGAACTTCTCAGTTGCCGTTAGTTTGAAGTTCTCAGTTGCTCCAACTGGTTTACCAACATGAGGGATAAATTCTCCTGATGTCGGCGCAGGTTCAGGACAATCGTCAACACGAGGCGGGCGGTTGAAAGCCGTCTCAAGATCATCAAAGTACCTTGAGCAAAAATATAGCACCTCATCCCCTATATAGCCTTCAGCTATAGAACCTTCTGGCTACGCCTTATTCCTCACGTAAGATTTTAATTTCCCAAGGAACCTACGAAGTACATAAGAGAAAATTGATATAAAATGATGAAAAGGATGACGAGCAAACATTAAATATGGACAATAAATTAAAGCACATATTTAAAATGAGTACCTCTCAATCGGATACATCCAACGATATTGTACTGGTCCAGCGAGCTTTGTTTCATGAACGAGGTGGACTGTGAGGTCAACCATCACAGTAAAAAAGGATGGAGGAAAGATCATCTCCAAGTGACAAAGCGTAAGAATGATTTTCGACTGCAGCTGATCGAGCTCCTCAACGATCAAAACCTTAGAACACAACTTCCGAAAGAAAGAACTAAGTTCCACCAAAACGATGGAAACATCGGGAGGAAGTGTATTCTTTATAGCCAGAGGGAGTAACTGCTGCATAAGAACATGTGAGTCGTGACTCTTCAGGCCAGCAACCTTTCGAGCCTGCAAGTCGACACATCGAGAAATGTTGCTTGAATACCCATCAGGAACTTTTAATTTCTTCAACGTCGCAAGGAACACATCCTTGTTCGGTTTTGTGAGGGTAAACTTTGCCGGTGTAAATATGTCATTCTCATCTGGCCAAGCGTCTTCACGAACTCCCATGTCGCGTAAATCTTTCCTAGCTTGAAGGTGATCTTTTGTCTTACCGGGTTCGTTAAGCAGCGTATACAGCACATTGTCGCAAACATTCTTTTCAATGTGCATTACATCAAGACTGTGGCGAAGTAAATTAGATCTCCAATACGGAAGTGTGAAGAAGATACTTATCTTCTTCCACTGCTGAGGCGCCGAAGTCCTGCGCATCTTTTGGCGAGTTTGTGCTGAATCGTCGCTTTTTCCAAACTCGAAGTCAACATGCTCAAGCTGCTGTAAGATATCTGTACCGGACAAAGTCTGAGGTGGTCCTCTTTTCTCTAGTTTCCCATTGAAGCGATTCCGTTGCAATCTGAACTTATGCGTTCCATCGAGAAACCTCCGATGCCCCATAAAGCACCACTTTCGGCTGTGGGGAAGGCGCAATGCGTCAGAGTCGAAATTGCAAGCCGGACACGCCGACCCAGTGTGCACGTTCCAACCAGATAATGTGCCAAGGCCAGGAAAGTCATTGATCGTCCACATCAAGGCTGCACGCATGTTGAACAAAGTCTTGCTGTGAGCGTCGTACGTCTCCAAGCCGACATTCCACAGGTCAAGCAATTCCGCAATAAGCGGTTGGAGATACACATCGATGTCATTGCCCGGTGCCTTTTTGCCTGGAATGATCATAGACATAATGAAAGAGCTTTGTTTCATACACATCCAGGGGGTAAGTTGTAGGGAACTAAGACTACCGGCCAAATGCTGTAACTTGTGCTAAGATTCCCGAAAGGATTGAAACCGTCGGTCGCCAACGCAAGCCGGACATTTCTGGGGTCAGTCGCAAAATCTGGAAAGTCATTGTCAAACGTTTTCCAAGCAGCTGCATCCCGCGGATGTCTTAATTTACCGTCTTCATTTTTATCAACGGCATGCCACCTTATGTGCTCCGTAGTTTTAGACGACATAAATAATCTTTGTAGACGAGGTTTCAAAGGGAAATACCTGAGAATCTTTGCAGGTTTCTTCTTCTGCTTTTTCCCCTTCCGAATTGTCTTGTACCTCGATGTGTGACATCTCTTGCACGTCTCCCTGCTGCAATCGTCTCCCCAATACAGCATACAATCATTTGGGCACGCATCAATCTTTTGATAATTCAACCCCAACCTGTTGATGATCTTCTTGGCCTCGTAGAAGGTTGTGGGAATCTCGGCGTCGGGGAATGCATCTTGTAATAAGTCGAGCAACATCGACATCCCCTTATCCGTGATCCCACACAAGCACTTGATATGATACAATTTGATCAAGAAAGATAATTTAGAATATTTGCGACAACCTTGATATAAAGGACGATCTGCCTCATCCATCAAGCTGAAAAAATCCCGAGCTGCTTCATTCCCCATAAAAGCCGGCTCAGAGCCGTGCACTTCTTCGTTGAAGTTGTCGCCTTGAACTCCAAACGCATCACGCACAGCATCATTCACAGGATCATCTTCATCTACTTGAACGCCTACTTGAGAACTTCGAGGAAGAGCCTCGTCATATCTAATGCCGGCCTTCTCACCATGAACTGCCCAGAACGTATAGTCCTCAGGGAAAGGCTTCACAAGCAAATGTTCCTTCACAACATTTCATGGATGCCACTTCTTGAACTTGCATTTCTGACACGGACAGACGATCTTGCCGTTACAGCTGGCGTGAGTGAATGCGAAATCTAAGAAACTGTTTAATCCGTACAAATATTCAGGAGAATTGCGCGGCAACCTTATCCATGATTTATCCATAGCTACAAGTGAGAGAGAAGAAAGTATAGAGAAGAAGATGAGTGAGAAGATAATGATGAATGCCTAGAACCTTATATTCTGAAAATCCAACGTTTATAACTTTGTAGCGGTTATTAAACCGCTACACCAACCGCTACAGAAATTCCAACGTTTATAATTTAGTAGCGGTTATATATATATAAAACCGCTACTAATATTCAAGCCGTTAATTGGTGGGAAATTCAAAATGTACTTGTTGAGTATTAGTAGCGGTTTTATATATATAACCGCTACTAATGTTCAGCACATTTGTAGCGGTTATATATGTTAAACCGCTACTAATATTAAAGCCGTTGGACATTAAATATAAAAATAATTTTCTAATTTGTAGCGGTTGTACATAAGATAACCGCTACAAATGTGCACAAAGGCGGCAAATTCAAAATTCAAATGATTTGAGTGTTTGTAGCGGTTATTAGTACATAACCGCTACAAACATATATATTTGTAGCGGTTTCTGAAGGGAAACCGCTACAAATATATAAGTAAATTTGTAGCGGTTATGAGTTCATAACCGCTACAAATATATATCTTTGTAGTGGTTATGTACTAATAACCGCTACAAATATATACATTTGTAGTGGTTATGAACTCATAACCGCTACAAATTTACTTATATAATTTTTTTTTTAAATTTAGATATAAATCATTTATAAATTATTTCAATGCGACCTAATAATATAAATATAATTATATAAAACACAATAAGAAAATTCTGAAATAAAATCTCATAAATATTTACAAATGTTTAAAAGAAAAGAAAATGTCCTAAACTAAGGAGCTGGGGGCTGATCCTCTGGTGCTCCCTCAGGTGGGGCTCCCTCAGATGCCGCTGGATCGGGCCGCTGCGCAGACTGAACCACACCATCGTCATCAGCAGGAGGAGGAGTAGTACTCGGGACGACGTAGCGAGGGATAGGGGGGACCGCTGGATGCTGCTCGTTCGGGAACAGCCGACTCCAAGCTCCCTCGAGCATGGTGTTCGCGATCTCACGCCACTGCGTCTGCTGAGCGTACATCGTATCTGCGTGGACCTGCAGCAGCTGCTGCTGCTGCACCTGTATCTACTGTTGCTGCTGCGCCATCTGCTGCTACGTCTGCTCCAAATCTGACCGCAGCTGGTCAATAGACTCGTCCCTCCGACGTCTGACCCCTCTAGAGCTGCCAACCTCAGAGGCGGCGCTCCTGCCGTAGACCATGCTGGGTCTGGCGCCTATCCCCATACCCCGCACGCGTCCGGGGTGCTCAACCTGAGCCAGACCCGCCTTCAAAGGAGCCGTCGGGTCCACTGACCCCTGTGACTCCTCAGGCTGGGTCTGTCGCAGCTCAGCCTGCGACAGCTGCATCCGCTCCTGCCATTTTATGAAACAATTAATAATTACCATTTTTCATTATTAACTTGGTTTTATAAAAAATATAATAATAAAATAACTTACAATCGCCGCCTCTGCCTGCTGAGAGGTCGCAGTCCCGTCACGGTGTCTGTGTGTGATGGCGTACAGCTCCACATAGTCTGTCTGACGGTTCTCCTGCTGTGCCCTCGTCTCCTGAAACAATTACAAAACAATTAGTATTATGAAATAATTAGCTAAAAGTAAGTGAAGCACTTGAAAAGTTACCAGCTCGCTGTAGGTCACAGCAAAGGTCTTCGATCCTGCTGTGTGGTGGATCGTCTGCTGCGCCCGGATCGCGGCGTTCCTCTGAGAAAGCTCCTGGAAAAACAAATAATTAAATGTATTATAAAATTTGAAATTAAATACAAATTAAATTGAAATTATAATTTAATATTCAAGAATTAGAAAATTATATATAAAAAATATAATAAATACATTACCTGCGCCTGAGGGCTCCTCCTGAACTGGACGAAACGCGCCCAGTCGTTCGGCGGCACGCCGTCCGGGACGCTCTCCTGCAGCTGCTCCAGAGGCATCGTCCCGTCCCCATCCACACTGTGGAAGAGACGGTTCCTCCTGTTCCTCCAGGCGTCGCCCATCTTCACGAGGGCGTACCTCTTCCGGTTGGCCCGTACGGCAAACCGCAGCTGAAAAAAATACATTTAAATATCAATAATACTAAAAATCATAATTTAAAAAAAATAATTAAATAGAATTAATTACAAAAAATATTAATTAAATAGTTTTAATTACCTGAACCACCTCCTCCCAAGCCTGGTCCTTCGGCCCCTTCAGAATGTGCCTCCACGTCGGGAAGTGAAGGGGGAACTGCATCCAATTCGATCCCAGGTCGCTCAGGAAGCGGTTGAGCAGGTGACCCCCATTGTGGATTGGCTGGTCAGTGCCCTCGTTCCACGGCACTATAACTCGCAGGGACCGGTCCATGCTGTTCAGACCGGCCACATCCAGCCTCCTCGTCGACACGTTCCCCTGCTCATCTGCACAGTTGACCGCACGTTAGATAAATTATAATTCAAAGTTAACATTTCTAATTTAAATAAATAATTTACTAAATTAAAAAATTAATTTACCTTCGACCTGCACCTCAAACCCAGTGGACCGCGAAGACGACCCTCGTGGGTTGTTCTGCTCCCGAGCGTCCTCCTCATCGAGGAACTGCTCCATCTCCCTGAACCCACTAATCGGGATCTCGAACTCCTCCTCATTGAGGAAGTCCTCAATGCTAATATCTGTCCCCTCCACCTCAGGCACCTCTGGTATAGTCGTCGCCTGTGGGATCGTCGGCGGTGCCTGTGGGGGGTTGGGTTGAGATGCCGCGGTAGCCCTGCCTGCGCGCTGCCCCCTCCCTCTGCCCCCTGCCCGGCTGCTGCCACCCCGTAAAGTCGGTCTGGGGAGCACAGGGGCCTTCCCCTTATCCTGTCCTGAAGCCATATCAACTGTACAAATTAAAAAAAAATTAGTCCATTATTATACAAAAATATAATAAAAATACAAATAAAAATAAAAATACGTGTTATATACGTACCTCAAGTGTAAATACAGCGGAATACTGACCAAAAACTCCTATAGACTCGTCTGAACGCTCAAATATCGAATAAACCACTCAGAGAAACCTCAGGAAACAAAATGAGCAAAATGAGAAATGACGGAGGTGGGGGTTTAAATAGGCCAGATATTAGTAGCGGTTATTCAAAATAACCGCTACTCTAACCGTTACAAATATCCAAATTTGTAGCGGTTCTACAATAACCGCTACAAATCTTCACAACGTTTGAAATTCTGTAGCGGTTATTGCCCAGAACCGCTACAAATCTTCACAATGTTTGAAATTCTGTAGCGGTTTTTACTAAAACCGCTACAAAATTCTGACCTTTGGTATTTTGTAGCGGTTTATGTGCATTAACCGCTACAAATTTTGGCGGGAATTTCGCGCCAAATTTGTAGCGGTTTTTTGTAGGAAACCGCTACAAATATTATTGCCGCTACAAATTTGTAGCGGTTTAGAAAAAAACCGCTACAAATACTATAATTTGTAGCGGTTTAATATAACCGCTACAAGTGCACCGCTACGAAATACCTTTTTTTTTGTAGTGAGGGTTGAATGAGCAATATGCTTCTATCAAATCTCAAATCATCTTGCTCAATCCCCTGCCTCCTATAAGTCGTGTTTTCTCCATCGTCATTTAGCAGGAACGATAACTTCATCTCTCTTCTAAGCCTAAGGTTTTCCTAACTAAGGCACCTCTTACTGATTCTCCTATAATTTCACGTCCTCCTCCTACTGGTGCCAAGTCCACATCTATGAATGCCACCACCAAGTTATGCACTTATTGTGGTTGTCCTCGACACACTGAGGCCACTTGCTACCCAAAGCACGGTTTCCCTCCTGGCTTCAAATTCCGATCATCTCGTTCTTCCTCAACTGTAAATTGTGTTGCAACTCAAGATTTTGGTTCTGTTCAGTCTTCTACTTCTGCTTTGCATTTATCTACTACTCCAACTTCCGCTACTACATCCTTGCTTCCTCAGCTGTCCGCAAATCAGTATCACCGATTACTTACTTTGTTGAATACGCCTCTCCCTTCTTCAGTAAATCATCTTTCTACTTCCTCTCATCTCACAGCTACAGGTATTTGTCATTCTCTTCCTTCTGTTCTTAGTTCTTGGATTTTAGATTCAGGAGCTACCAATCACATTTGTAGTTCTTTAACTCTTTTTAATTCCAATCATTCCATTTCTCCAATTGTTGTTTCTCTTCCAACAAGGCCAAAGCCACGACCACTATCTCTGGCACTATTGTTTTATCTTCTTCTTTGGTTTTATCAAATATCTTGTTTCTTCCTTGTTTTTCTTTCAATATCATATCTGTCTCTCGGTTAACAACCTCTCTCCAGTGTACTTTAACTTTTTCCTGTACTATGTGCCAGATTCACTTACTCCAGCCTTCCATGATGATTAGTTTAGCTAGGATATCCGAGGGTTTATATCTTTTGAACGTGGATAAGATGACTATTCAATCTCCTTCACAGGTTCATTCAACCATCACCAAATCAGATTCAGATTTCATTTTATGGCACCTTCGTTTAGGTCATTTATCAAATTATGCCCTTAGTGTTTTGAATAAAACTGCTGCTATAGCTTATCTTGCCCTTTCTATACCTTGTGATACTGGTCATTATGCTAAACAGAAACGTTTGAGTTTTCCAGTAAGCACAAGTTCATGTAAAGGCATTTTTAATTTAATACACATTGATATTTGGGGCCCTTATTCAATTCCCTCTACTCATGGTTTTCGCTATTTTCTTACTATCATTGATGACTATTCTCGTTATACTGGGTATTTTTCTTAACTCAGAAATATGAGGCACGGTCTCAACTTTTACATTTCATTTCCTTAATTGAAAATCAATTTCATAAAACTATAAGGGTTATACAATCAGACAATGGTCCTAAGTTTCTCATGCCACAGTTTTATGCCTCCAAAGGCATTTTACACCAAACATCCCGTGTTGCTACGCCTCAACAAAATGGCTTGGTGGAGCGTAAGCACCAGTACTTTCTTAATGTGGCACGAGCACTCTTATTCCATTCAAATATCCCTATTATTTACTGGCCATATGCAATTACACATGCTGTTTTCATTATCAACAGATTACCTTCACCCATTATTCAAAATGCAACTCCATATACTCGGTTGTTTGCTACTGACCCTGTTTACAATAATTTTAGAGTTTTCGGCTCTCTATGTTATGCTTCCACCCTCACATACAAGCGCACAAAATTTGATATGCGTGCTAAGAAATGTGTTTTTCTAGAATACCCCTCTTGTTCAAAAGCATATATTTTGCTTGATCTTTATACAAACACTATTTTTCAATCTCGGGATGTCTATTTTCATGAGCTTGTGTTCCCTTATGTTTCTGATTCAGCATCCATTATCTCTCCCTCAGTACTTGCAGAACCCACCATTCAATACTATCCTAATTTCCTTGATGATCCTATTTCTTCTCCACCTCCCTCTGTCACACCTACCTCTGCACCACCATCTGATTTTGTTTCTTGCACTTTCACTCCACCTCGCCGCTCCAAAAGACCCCATAACCTTCCATCTTATCTATGTGATTATTACTGTGCCCTCGTTTCTTTTACTTCCCAATCATCATGTCAAGATAATTCTAGCTATACTCTTTCTTTTGTTTTATCTTATTCCACTCTCACCAGTTCTTATAAAAAGTTTGTCCTAGCTGTTTCTCAAAATTCAGATCCAACCACATACACTCAGGCTACCAAACAATCCGTTTGGCAAGATGCATGACTGCATAACTTTAGGCATTAGAACATAATTAGACTTGGGTTCTCACCACTTTATCACCAGGGAAATCCACAATCGGCTGCAAATGGGTCTGTAGAACTAAGTTCAAAGCAATTGGCGATATTGAACGTTATAAGGCCAGACTTCTGGCCAAGGGTTATACACAAACTGAAGGGGTGGACTACCTGACACATTCTCTCCGGTTCCCAAGATGACCACTCTACATCTTTTAATATCTATTACAGCTGCTAAGAATTAGCATCTCCATCAATTAGATGTCAACAATGCTTTTTTGCATGGTGACCTCAATGAAGAAGTTTACATGGACTTGCCTAAAGGTTTTGTTGCACCTCGTCCTAATCTTGTTTGTAAGTTACAAAAATCTCTCTATGGACTTAAGCAAGCTAGTAGACAATGGTATTCTAAATTGTCTAGTGCTTTACCCTCTTTTGGATATAAGCAATCTGCCTCTGATCACTCCTTGTTTTACAAGGCTTTTTCTACATCATTTACTGCTGTCTTAGTATATGTTGATGACCTTGTTTTGGATGGCAATGATATTTCTGCAATAACTTTTTTAAAGCAATAGTTACATGATGCTTTTACCATTAAAGACCTTGGGGAGCTTAATTATTTTTTAGGATTGGAGATGGCCCGCTCCAAGGAAGGTATATTTCTGTCCCAGCCGAAATTTGCCCTCGAATTGCTTGAGGACACTAGTTATCTTGCTTCCAAAACTGCCACTACACCTATGGATCCTCATTTAAAGCTCTCAAAGGTCAAAGGCACTCCTTTGGCTGATCCTAAGCCTTATCGCCAACTTATAGGTCGCCTTCAATACCTTACCACAACCAGACTAGATCTTAGTTTTGTCACCCAACAGCTCAGCCAGTATATGTCCCAGCTTTCAGATATTCACCTCCAGGCAGTACACCATGTCCTCAGCTATATTAAGTCCACTCTAAGTACTGGCATTTTTCTGTCATCTGATTCAGATCTTCACCTTCGTGCCTTTAGTGATTCAGATTGGGCTAGTTGTGTTGATACTCATCGGTCTGTAACTAGTTTTGCAGTTTTATTGGGTTCTTCCTGTAATAACCCAAAAATGGGATTAAGGGCTAATGACTCCAAAAGTGATGTAATTATTGTAAATGAACACTTTTGAAGTATATGATGTGGATTTTGATCCGAATGTGTTGTAATTAGAGCCTAAACCCTATAGTTAAGCTTAATTGTAGGATAAAGCTTAAAATGAAGGATCAAGCTTGACCAATGGGAAAACAAATTAATACCCTTCCTCATATTGTTAAAAACGTCCAAAAAGGGTAAAGGAGAAGGAAGGAGGAATTTGGTCAAAATTTCAACTCTTTTACAAGGGAACTTTGGTCATATGGGTCACATATCCCTTAAAGCAAGTGGTCAACATTCTTTTTGTGTTTCAAAGTGCAACATTTCGGTGGAGACAAAGGAAAGGGAAGAGGAATTAAATTAAAACAAGTTGAGACATTGACCAAGATGAAAAGCAAAGAAGAAAAGTCAAAAATTGCAACTAGAAAATTTGTGTAACCAATGGCTATGCAAGTTCATGCAATTGGTCAATCTTTCTTCCTCCTTTTGAAGAATATGTTGGTCAATAATAATTCTCCATTTGTGCAGCCCATATCACGTCCAAAAGCAAGAAGAGAAGAGGCAAGAGAAACCTTGCTCAATTGACCAAAGTCAACATGGCATAACTTGTGTAAAAAGAATTATTTTCCACCACAACTTTTCTTTCTCTTTGGGCCACATTTTCGGTCAGATATTAAGAGGATAAAGGAAGAGAAAAACTGATCATAAATCACTCTCTCACCTCTTCTCAAGGTCGGCCAAGTTCAGCAAGCTAAGAGGAAGTGAAGAACAAAGTTGAGGTAAGAACTTCTACATGGATTTTCACCTCCTTAACCTCATCTATGGCTCAAGTGACCTTCATGAAACTTGTTCCTCTCTTCCTTAGCTTCATTTCTATGGTTTTTGTTTTTGAAGAGGAGGAGTTTTCAGCCACCTTGCAAGAACAAAAGTTGAGGAATCAAGAAAAGAACACAAGAAGAAGCAAGAGGTGAGTAAGAGCATTATGTTGATGTATATGATGCTTTAATTGGCTGAGTGGTGGTGGGCTATTGTGACAGCCCTAATTTCGTTTTTTTAGGGTATATTAGGGATCATGAAGCTTTCATCCTATATATGTGCTTATATGTTGGTTTGGAGGCAAATGAGCCAAGCTTAGTGATTAGATAGTGAAGTGGTTGTTTGTTGTGAAATACCCTAAAATTCTGCCAAAACAGGACATGGGGAATGAGTGGGAATTTGTTCATTTTGATGTTACCATTGTGTTCTACACGAAAAATTATGTGGGAATAGGTTTGGTTGTTGATTTTGAAGTCATTGGACACATTGGTTGAAAATTGGAAAAACTGTCAAGTGTAACTTTGTGCAGGGCAGTCAGTTTGTAGGGACATTTTGAATGGGCAATTGGTGTCTAAAAATTCTGAAACTTTCCAGTCTTAAAGTTCACGTTTCAAGCTTCAAAATGAACATATGATTTGTGTCATTTCGGTTTTTGATCTGGGAGTTCTAGTTGCCCAAAAGTTTGATGTCGAAACTGGACCTAATTCTGGAGCAGTGTGGAATGTTGTTAATTCTGGAATTGTGTGGTGATTTATGGTAGTGATTCATATTTTTCCTATGCAGAGGACTTCAAGAGCTTTCAATAGGATTTGGGATCACCTCATTTTGATTTTTCTAGAATTAGTTATGATTTTTCAAAGATGTTGGAAAATTCTGGCAGATTGGTCACCTATGCGAAAATTGAAGATTTTATGGCATAATGTAATATTGTGGAACTTTGAGGTTAGAAATTAGCCTTTTAGGTTAATTGACCACTTTAGCTCCTTAGTTGACTTGATTAATTGACCATAGTGATAATCAACTTAAAGTATTATAGAGAAAAGAACTTGGGAAAGAGATTGACGGGTTGTCCCTAACCTGGTTACAGGATTTGATATTTGCCGTCCTCGTGAGCCCGCAGTACCAAGAAACGTCAGAAAGGAACGAGGTAGTAACTTTTCTTTCGTACCATATGTGATGCATTGTAGTGTGTATTATCATTGATTTGTGATAAACTCGTATGCTGCGACGTTGTGAATATGTGTAAACACCGTCATACCAATAGTCCCTGAGTAGCTAACAACAGTTCGGGTTAGGGCGGTGTGCCTCCTCGGCGGAGAAAGGGGATGAGGATGAGGTGTGATATATGTGATTATGTGAGCCAAAAGGCTATTTGTGGAGGCCGACGGGCCATTTGTGAAAGCCGAATAGCTGTATGGGCTATAAGGCTATATGTATGCACTGCCACGCCAATAGTCCCTGAGTAGCTAACAACGGTTCGGGTTAGGCAGTGTGCCTTCCCGGCGGAGAAAGGGGATGAGGGTGGAGTGTGATTTGTGGTGCTGCTGCTGTATGATGATTTGCTTACATGCTGTGTGCTTATGTGTGGTATAAATGTTTTGTTACTACTGGGATTCTCTTGAATCTCATTCTTTCCTTTAACTAACCTTTCAGACAGGGCGAGTGGCTCTAAGGAGAAGCGTACGACCCGGAGCGGTTAGAATCCTGTAGGGACATTTATTTTGGTTATGTTGGTTAAACCTGTTGGACAGGGTGTCTGTATATTATGTTGGTTGTAAAGAATAGTTGAACGTAGTTGTGTAGTCCCCTATATGGAGGTTGTAAACCCTTTTTGTGTATGAATGGAACCCGGGGGTTTCCGGGATTGCTATTAGATATTCTGATATGAATGAATGTGAATTAACTGCACAGGTGATTATATTCGATAATTGAACTTGAGACCGGAATAGGAAAGAAGTCTTGAAAATTTTATAAAGTCCCTACTTCACAGAGAGTTCTAAATGAGTTTTGAACTATTCGACGGTCTCTAAACCAATTTAATTACGTAATATCGAATTATAATTACGCTATTTAAGGCAGGGGGTTACATTTTGGTATCAGAGCTGTAGTTCCTGGCAAGGGTAGAGGTTGTTAGGATAGATCCCTTAGTTGGTTGTAGGGATAGAAGATTATCTGTGAATGATTGTTGGGCATGCACATGTATGTTTATTGATGTGGATATATATAAGTTTTGTGATTATACGTGCATACCATTTCTGTTGAATTAATGGGGCAAGTTGTCTGTAGAATGAAGAAAACTAGAGGACGCCCCAATATTCCGCGTGTAGACCCAGAGGTGGAGGTCATCAAGGATAACCCACCGGATGCAATGCAGGAATTAATGGGTCTAATCAAAGATCAGCGGGATATGATAACTGAGCTGAGAGAAGAGCTCAGAGCAGAGAAGGCGAAGAACAAGGAAAGTCCGGTTCAGTCCACTCCGGAGGAAGCTCAAGAAGAAACTTGACATGAGGACACTACAGAAGGATCAGCACGACCACTAGAATCCCCACCTCATGCTATTCCAAATCAAGAATCATATGGGATGCCGCTTAGAGAGGACAGAGACCTTCAGTTTTGGGTCACCAGATTCTGCAAGCATCTGCCTCCGGCGTTCAGAGGAAGGTTTGACCCTCAGGCAGCCGAAGATTGGATGAACAGGCTGGAGAAAATATTTGAGGTTCTTGGTTGCCCAGATGAGGTGAAGCCACGACTGGCCGTTTACAAACTCGAAGGGGATGCAAATCGTTGGTGGCGGAATATCGCCCTAACACTGAAGAGCACAGAAATGCCATTGACTTGGGAACTGTTTCAACAAGAGTTCAACGAGAAATACTTTCCCAAATCAGTGTGGCTCGAGAAGGAGACAGAATTTCTCAACATCAAACAAAGGGATACAGAGAGCTTTGACGACTATTTGTCCCGTTTTGTCCGGTTGGCTCGGTACTCCTCTTACCTCCGGTTTAAAGATGATGAAGAATGGAGTTCTGATATGCTCATCCGCGGTCTGAGGCGAGAATTGAGAAAGCGATTGGTTACGAACCAATTCACTAAGTTTAACAAGGCTGTGGAGCAATGTCGAATTACGGAGAATAATCTGAGGGAGTTGAATCCTACCAGAGCTACTGGCCACCGCAGTGAACCCAGTAAGGGTAATGCTTCCCAGAAGCGGAAAGGCCAAGGATCCTTTTCATACAAGGGCGGTGATAAGAAGCCCTATCAGCCCAGAGACCGTGAGCCTCAGAGGGCTGTGACTGAGTGGAAATGCCCTCGCTGCAACAAAACGCATTATGGCCAAAATTGCCGGGGAGAATTGGTCTGTTTTAACTGTAAGCAGCCAGGACATTTTTCCCGAGATTGTCAACGACCACGAGTCGAGCAGAAACCGAGGACACAGGGCCGAGTATTTGCTATGACCCACGAGGAAGCTCATAAATCTCCTGAGTTGATACAAGGTAAAATCTCTATCAATGGCCATCTGTTGCAAGCATTGTTCGACTCAGGTGCAAGTCACTCCTTCATTGCTTATGATTGCGTGAAGTGCCTGGGATTGCATGTACATAAATTACCATTTGATTTGGTAGTGTCAACCCCGATGGGTGTTAAGGCTTTAACCACAGAAGCTTACTTGAATTGTGTCGTAACTGTGGAAGGGCACCAATCTGTTGTAGATTTGATATGTTTGCCGCTTTACCAATTGGAAGTCATTTTGGGTTTTGATTGGTTAACGGCAAATAATGTTTTGCTTGATTGTGGAAACAAGAGGATAGTATATCCTGTTTCTCAGAGGGTTGAAGCTGTGAATGTCGGTATGAATTTTCTTTCTACGGCTAAAGCTGAAAAGTATCTTAAAAAGGGTTGCCAGGGGTATGTAGTGTTTTTCTCAGTGCAAAGGGAAACTGGTGAAACTTTGAGTGATATACCCGTGGTAAATGAATTCCCTGAGGTATTTCCGGATGATCTAAATGGATTGCCTCCTGAGAGGGAAGTTCAATTTCCAATTGACATTATTCCTGGAGCTGGCTCTATATCTAAGGCCCCATACCGCATGGCCCCAAACGAAATGGCAGAGTTAAAGAAACAAATAGAAGATTTGCTTGAGAAAGGGTTCATTAGACCCAGTGTGTCGCCTTGGGGAGCTCCAGTGTTGTTCGTAAAGAAGAAAGATGGGAGTCTTCGATTGTGTATTGATTACAGAGAATTGAATAAGGTTACTATTAAGAACAAGTACCCTCTTCCCCGAATCGATGACCTATTAGATCAACTCTCTGGTTCGTGTGTGTTTTCAAAGATTGATCTAAGGTCAGGGTATCATCAGCTGCGAGTGAAAGCAGAGGATGTTCCGAAGACTGCTTTTCGGACCCGGTACGGTCATTATGAGTTCTTGGTGATGCCATTTGGGCTAACCAATGCGCCTGCGGTATTCATGGATTACATGAACCGTATCTTTCGACAATACCTGGATCAGTTTGTTGTTGTGTTTATCGATGACATTCTGATATACTCCAAGAGTATGGAAGACCATGAGCATCATTTGGGAGTTGTATTGAATATATTGCGTGAGAAACAATTATATGCTAAATTGAGCAAGTGCGAGTTTTGGCTATCAGAAGTGAAATTCTTAGGCCATGTTATCTCGCAAGAAGGGGTCTCTGTGGATCCTAGTAAAGTGGAAGCAGTACTGGACTGGAAGAGGCCAGAATCTGTGGCGGAAATATGCAGTTTTCTGGGTCTTGCTGGTTATTATCGGAGATTTATCCAAAATTTCTCCCGTATTGCGTTGCCGATGACCAAGCTCACGAGAAAGGATCAGCCGTTTGTGTGGGATGAGAAATGTGAAAACTGTTTTGTGGAGCTGAAGGAGAGGTTGACTACGGCACCTGTGTTGATTTTGCCCGATCCCAGTTTGACATATGTTGTGTATTCTGATGCCAGTGGGCAGGGATTAGGGTGTGTCCTTATGCAGCAGGGACGTGTAGTGGCCTACACCTCTCGACAGCTCAGACCTCATGAATTGAACTATCCCACTCATGATCTGGAGCTTGCGGCCATTGTATTTGCTTTGAAGATTTGGCGTCATTACCTGTATGGTGTGACTGTGGAATTGTACTGCGACCACAAGAGTCTCAAATATCTGTATGATCAAAAAGAACTGAATATGAGACAGCGCCGCTGGATGGAATTGCTTAAGGACTACGACCTGGAAATAAAATATCATCCGGGTAAGGCAAATGTAGTCGCTGATGCTCTTAGCCGAAAGACTGTACTCGCTGCAGCTATGATGATACAAGAAAGGAAATTGATTGAAGATTTCCGTGATTTAAATTTGACAAACCAGATCATCTGTGCGAATTACACTGTTTCTCAAGAGGAGAGTGATCTAAGGGCGGAAATTGAAGAAGCTCAGAGTCAAGATGACTGGATACAGCGCAATCTGACTCGAATCAAACAGGGAGAAGTTTCAGGCTACGACATATCGCCTCGTGGATTGGTTCGTTACCAGAAAAGAGTCTGCGTTCCACTTAAGGCAGAGTTGAGGCAGAAGATTCTGGATGAGGCACACAAGAGCCGATATACTCTTCATCCTGGTATGACCAAGATGTATCAGAATCTGAAATCGGTGTATTGGTGGCCGGGTTTGAAGAGTGACGTGACCAAATATGTTGCAAGGTGTCTCACTTGTCAGAAAGTGAAAATCGAGCACCAGAGACCGCCTGGTTTACTTTAGAGTCCTGAGATTCCGGAATGGAAATGGGAAAGTGTGACCATGGATCTGGTTGTGGGATTGCCCAGGATCAGGAATTTTGATGCGATCTGGGTAATTGTGGACCGATTAACAAAGTCAGCCCACTTCATACCAATCGATGCTGGTTACTCTCCGGATAAGCTAGCAGAGATTTATATCCGAGAAATTGTGAAACTCCATGGTGTACCGAAGAATATCATTTCCGATCGAGATCCCCGATTCACTTCGAGATTCTGGAAAGCATTGCATGAAGCCTTAGGTACTCAACTGAGGTTCAGTACGGCTTATCATCCTCAAACGGATGGACAATCTGAGAGAACAATTCAGACGCTGGAAGATATGTTGCGAGCTTGTGTTCTCGACTTTAAAGGAAGTTGGGATCATTTCCTCCCACTTGCTGAGTTCGCCTACAACAATAGCTATCATGCGAGCATCCAAATGGCTCCGTATGAAGCGTTGTATGGAAGACGGTGTCAATCACCTTTGTGCTGGAACGAGTTATCCGAAAGGAAGCTTTATGGGCCAGATTTGGTTGATCAAACCTCAGCACAGATTCGAATTATTCGTAAGAGGTTGCTTGCAGCGCAGAGTCGACAGAAAAGCTACGCTGACAAGAGAAGACGGCCTCTAGAGTTTGAAGTTGGTGACCATGTGCTTCTTAGAGTATCTCCTGTCACCGGCATTGGGCGAGCAATCAAACGAAAGAAGTTAAGCCCAAGATATATAGGTCCTTTTGAAATCCTTGAGAGGATTGGGCCTGTTGCTTATCGAGTAGCCCTACCCCCAAACTTGAGCAGACTCCACGATGTGTTTCATGTTTCCCAACTGAAGAAGTATCAACCAGATCCATCTCACATTGTCGAATATGAAGAAGTCGAGTTGCAAGACAACTTCACATATGCGATAGAGCCAGAACAGATCATTGATAGAGAAGAACGACGGCTCAGACACCGAAGCATTCCCTTTGTGAAGGTGATCTGGAAGGGAATGACTCAGAGGGAAGCAACTTGGGAAGCGGAGGCGGATATGCGAAGAAGATATCCGGAGTTTATGGCTCAAGTAGTTTGACAAATTTCGAGGACGAAATTTATTTTACGGGAGGAGAATTGTAATAACCCAAAAATGGGATTAAGGGCTAATGACTCCAAAAGTGATGTAATTATTGTAAATGAACACTTTTGAAGTATATGATGTGGATTTTGATCCGAATGTATTGTAATTAGAGCCTAAACCCTATAGTTAAGCTTAATTGTAGGATAAAGCTTAAAATGAAGGATCAAGCTTGACCAATGGGAAAACAAATTAATACCCTTCCTCATATTGTTAAAAACGTCCAAAAAGGGTAAAGGAGAAGGAAGGAGGAATTTGGTCAAAATTTCAACTCTTTTACAAGGGAACTTTGGTCATATGGGTCACATATCCCTTAAAGCAAGTGGTCAACATTCTTTTTGTGTTTCAAAGTGCAACATTTCGGTGGAGACAAAGGAAAGGGAAGAGGAATTAAATTAAAACAAGTTGAGACATTGACCAAGATGAAAAGCAAAGAAGAAAAGTCAAAAATTGCAACTAGAAAATTTGTGTAACCAATGGCTATGCAAGTTCATGCAATTGGTCAATCTTTCTTCCTCCTTTTGAAGAATATGTTGGTCAATAATAATTCTCCATTTGTGCAGCCCATATCACGTCCAAAAGCAAGAAGAGAAGAGGCAAGAGAAACCTTGCTCAATTGACCAAAGTCAACATGGCATAACTTGTGTAAAAAGAATTATTTTCCACCACAACTTTTCTTTCTCTTTGGGCCACATTTTCGGTCAGATATTAAGAGGATAAAGGAAGAGAAAAACTGATCATAAATCACTCTCTCACCTCTTCTCAAGGTCGGCCAAGTTCAGCAAGCTAAGAGGAAGTGAAGAACAAAGTTGAGGTAAGAACTTCTACATGGATTTTCACCTCCTTAACCTCATCTATGGCTCAAGTGACCTTCATGAAACTTGTTCCTCTCTTCCTTAGCTTCATTTCTATGGTTTTTGTTTTTGAAGAGGAGGAGTTTTCAGCCACCTTGCAAGAACAAAAGTTGAGGAATCAAGAAAAGAACACAAGAAGAAGCAAGAGGTGAGTAAGAGCATTATGTTGATGTATATGATGCTTTAATTGGCTGAGTGGTGGTGGGCTATTGTGACAGCCCTAATTTCGTTTTTTTAGGGTATATTAGGGATCATGAAGCTTTCATCCTATATATGTGCTTATATGTTGGTTTGGAGGCAAATGAGCCAAGCTTAGTGATTAGATAGTGAAGTGGTTGTTTGTTGTGAAATACCCTAAAATTCTGCCAAAACAGGACATGGGGAATGAGTGGGAATTTGTTCATTTTGATGTTACCATTGTGTTCTACACGAAAAATTATGTGGGAATAGGTTTGGTTGTTGATTTTGAAGTCATTGGACACATTGGTTGAAAATTGGAAAAACTGTCAAGTGTAACTTTGTGCAGGGCAGTCAGTTTGTAGGGACATTTTGAATGGGCAATTGGTGTCTAAAAATTCTGAAACTTTCCAGTCTTAAAGTTCACGTTTCAAGCTTCAAAATGGACATATGATTTGTGTCATTTCGGTTTTTGAGCTGGGAGTTCTAGTTGCCCAAAGTTTGATGTTGAAACTGGACCTAATTCTGGAGCAGTGTGGAATGTTGTTAATTCTGGAATTGTGTGGTGATTTATGGTAGTGATTCATATTTTTCCTATGAAGAGGACTTCAAGAGCTTTCAATAGGCTTTGGGATCACCTCATTTTGATTTTTCTAGAAATAGTTATGATTTTTCAAAGATGTTGGAAAATTCTGGCAGATTGGTCACCTATGCGAAAATTGAAGATTTTATGGCATAATGTAATATTGTGGAACTTTGAGGTTAGAAATTAGCCTTTTAGGTTAATTGACCACTTTAGCTCCTTAGTTGACTTGATTAATTGACCATAGTGATAATCAACTTAAAGTATTATAGAGAAAAGAACTTGGGAAAGAGATTGACGGGTTGTCCCTAACCTGGTTACAGGATTTGATATTTGCCGTCCTCGTGAGCCCGCAGTACCAAGAAACGTCAGAAAGGAACGAGGTAGTAACTTTTCTTTTGTACCATATGTGATGCATTGTATGTGTGTATTATCATTGATTTGTGATAAACTCGTATGCTGCGACGTTGTGAATATGTGTAAACACCGTCATACCAATAGTCCCTGAGTAGCTAACAACAGTTCGGGTTAGGGCGGTGTGCCTCCCCGGCGGAGAAAGGGGATGAGGATGAGGTGTGATATATGTGATTATGTGAGCTAAAAGGCTATTTGTGGAGGCCGACGGGCCATTTGTGAAAGCCGAATAGCTGTATGGGCTATAAGGCTATATGTATGCACTGCCATGCCAATAGTCCCTGAGTAGCTAACAACGGTTCGGGTTAGGCGGTGTGCCTTCCCGGCGGAGAAAGGGGATGAGGGTAGAGTGTGATTTGTGGTGCTGCTGCTGTATGATGATTTGCTTACATGCTGTGTGCTTATGTGTGGTATAAATGTTTTGTTACTACTGGGATTCTCTTGAATCTCATTCTTTCCTTTAACTAACCTTTCAGACAGGGCGAGTGGCTCTAAGGAGAAGCGTACGACCCAGAGCGGTTAGAATCCTGTAGGGACATTTATTTTGGTTATGTTGGTTAAACCTGTTGGACAGGGTGTCTGTATATTATGTTGGTTGTAAAGAATAGTTGAACGTAGTTGTGTAGTCCCCTATATGGAGGTTGTAAACCCTTTTTGTGTATGAATGGAACCCGGGGGTTGCCGGGATTGCTATTAGATATTCTGATATGAATGAATGTGAATTAACTGCACAGGTGATTATATTCGATAATTGAACTTGAGACCGGAATAGGAAAGAAGTCTTGAAAATTTTATAAAGTCCCTACTTCACAGAGAGTTCTAAATGAGTTTTGAACTATTCGACGGTCTCTAAACCAATTTAATTACGTAATATCGAATTATAATTACGCTATTTAAGGCAGGGGGTTACACTTCCCTCATCTCTTGGAAAGCCAAGAAGCAAGCTACAGTTTCCAAGTCTTCCTCAGAGGCTGAATGCCGGCTCTTGCTTCTACTACTTGTGAATTACAGTGACTGATTTATTTGCTTAATGATTTTGATGTTAGTCATATAGATCAAGCTTTTCTTTATTGTGACAACCAATATGCTATACAGATAGCTACCAATCCTATACATCATGAGAGGACAAAACATATAGAATTAGATTGTCATATAGTCCATGAGAAGGTTCAGGCTAAACTCATTCATCTCATGCCTGTTTGCTCCCCTGATTAGCTCTCCGACGTCTTCACCAAACCCCTTTACCCACCAAGTTTCATGAACTCATTTCCAAGTTTGGCATGCAAAACATTCATGCTCCAGCTTGCGGGGGGTGTCAAGTATTGTAACTACAAATTAGTTAGCATTATAACAAATTAGTTATTGTAACTTAACTGAGTTAGCTAGCTGTCATGTAACAGGTGTCATTTTCTCTCATTCATATTTGTATATATATCACTGTACATCAATGAGAAATATACTTTTCCCAATTTCGTCACATTTTATTTGCTATTTCAATCTTCCATTCATCATACCTGAAATGTTCTTCTTACTTCCCATCCTTATAACTCTCTCTCTCTCTCTCTTCAATCTTCTGCGGTACTCCTCCACCGCCTATGGCTAAAGGAGAGAGGGAATATCTGACGCTATTGTATCGGCATGACCAAGGTGAAAGAAAGAAGGGAGAGAAAGTGTGACAGGTACGCGATAGCTAGGATCGACATTGGACTGGAGGAGGGAGACGTTGCAGCGGCGTGATGGGTAGGGAATATGGGTCATGGACATTGGATAAGTTTTTTAATAATAAATTAATATTAGTAGAAAAACACAAGGATTTTTTTCCTTCTTCTACTGCCAGCTAAGAAATTATCATAGCTATGTCAGCTTCCACATCAGCATTTTCTGCCAACTAACAGTCAAAGTAACCGAGATTAACGGTGATTTTATTTTTGCTCTTATTTTAAAAGTTTATGGGTACTTTTGCAATTCCGAAAAGCATATGGTGATGCGTGCACTTTGAGTAAAAGTTTATGTTTACTTTTACATATTTACCCTATAAAAAATACCACAAAATCCTTCCTTCAACTACATTATAAATAGGATTAGAGGGAGTAAATTTAAACGTCGGATTTCCAAAAAAACATTAAACATTGGGAGTACTCCATTTGGCTCAAAGTATAGATCTTATTTATTTAACTACAATAAAGAAGGGAGTTAACAGATGTTACACATCACTTTTCAAAATTATCCTTATTAAATTGTGAAAATACTACGCACTTTAAAAAAAAAATTTCATATTTAATTATTGTACAGGGGTAAATTATGAAAAAAGAATTTAACATCCTTTATATTATTAAATATGATTTAATTTTAGACTAGACAAGCTATATTTCTTATGACTTAAAAATTTGTTCACTTACATGCATGTTGTGATATCCCAAAATATATTCAAGGACTGCTCAATGACCCGAAAGAAAATGTAAATAATGTTAGAAATTACTTTTGAGAATAAAGTGTGAATTATGATCCTAATTAGTTGTAGAACATGCCCAAACCCCGTTATTTAAATTTAATAATGATATAAAGTCTAACTTAGACCTAAAAAGAAAGGGAATGGCATGTGGAAAGGAAAAAGGAAATTGAATAAAACAACAAATGGCAATTTAATTAATATTGCCATAATCAAGGGTAATATATACTTTTACCATGAGATCTTGAGGTTAAAAGTGGGAACCAAAATGAATGGCTAGGATTTGTTCTTGAAGAAGTGAAGTAATGATAAAGCCTAAAATGCAAATTAACTCCTTCCTTGTTCATGTTTAAATTTTGGTCAAAGAGGATAAATTGGAGTAAGAAGGGTTTGGTCAAAAGAGTCAACAAGTATTACAAGAGGACTATGGTCAAGCTTAAACATATGCAAATATAAGCTTTGGTCAATAATTCCACCCTCTTTTGAAGATGAATTTCGGTCAAGTGAGGAATAGGAGAGGAAAGAGAAGCTACCTCAATGTGAACCAAACCATAGTTAGACAACTAACTACACAACTTGCAAGAAGGCATAGCATTTTGACATATGGATTTTTCTCTTTTTCTTTAAGCGAATTTCGGCCAAGTGGTATTATGGGGCTGAAGTAGATTAATTAAGACACAATTTCGTCTCTCTTCAAGCTCACAAAGTCAGCCATAAGCAAGAGGAAAGAGAAAACCAAGCTATCTTGAAGACAAGAACAAAAGGTGAGTTTCAACCTTGATTTTTACCTTAAAATCCACCTCTTGAGCTCAAAATCTCTTCATAAATATTGTTTCTCTCTATAAGAGCTTCATTTCTATGGTTTTAGATTTTCAAGGGGGAGGCGTTTTGAGTCATCTTGCAAGAGCTAAAGTTAAGGAATCAAAGAAAGAGCCTAGCAAAGTGAAATAGGTAAACACGAGCTTCATTTTGATGTATATATTGTGTTGATTGGTTGAGAATTTTGGAGTGTGAATTTCTGCACTAATTTTGGTTATATAGGGTGTGTTAGGGTTCATGAAGCTTTCCTCATATACCACTAGTAGAAAAATGACTTTTAAGACCGGTTAAAAATGACTTTTTAGACCGGTTCTGTATTAGGTCTTGATACAGCCGGTCTAAAAAGTCTGTTATTTTTTAGACCGGTTGTTAGAACCGGTCTTAAATGTCTAAGCCTTTAAGACCGGTTGTACCCACAACCGGTCTAAAAACTCCACATTTAAGACCGGTTGTGGCACAACCGGTCTTAAAGCTTTTTTTTTTTTTTTAAAAACACCCTTTTATTATATGTACACGCATAGAAAATGCTCCAATTTTAAACAGCAGTACATAACAATCACTCATTTCAATTTCAAAATTCAAAATCACCAGGCAGTACAGTCATATATCACCAAACAGCAGTAAGGATGACCAAATGACAGCAGTAAAAGTCCCAGAAAACTGAAACCCAATGAGTGGGAAAAAGCTTACTTGGAGATACTTATGAAATACATGCATGTGCAACTTCTCAAAAGTAAATTCTCAATGACAGTAGTGGGAAAAAATCCCAATGAGTGGAAAAAGCAATTTATTGACGGCAGATTCAGAGTTTGTGACAGCAAGTGACAATAGGTAATTTTGCAGAAGTTTAACATGTCTCAGCAGATAAATTTCAGTTTCGAGCTTCTGGACCAAAAATTGTTAAATTGCAATAGAATTCACGTATATTCAACTAACAAAGTCAAGGATGCAGCAACAAGGTGTTATTATACATCAGGGTCAATCTCCATATGTCATGAATTCACTCTTTCAAACCAAATAGCAAATAGCAATTTTCTTACAATTCTAAAGCAAGCTGCTACAGCAAAAATTAGATAAAGTCTAATGATGGAAATATCAACATGATCTTTTACTAAATTTTAAAAGCTTAATAATTAACCTTCAATCAATGACAACACAGATGTCCAAGCTCAGCAACAATATATTCAAAATTACAATGAATGTCAAGCAATCAAATTTCCCAAGCTATTATTCACATGAATAGTCATTATATCAAAAAAGAAAATCAACAATTAACAATGTAGCAAGTATCACACAATTTCCAGGAGCAAGATGAAACTCTGAATGCAATGAACTCTCATGCACTTGGAAAACCAATTTTATGACAGAAATTAATATTAGGACAGCAAAAGTTTTCTCAAATGATAGCAATCCAAGTTCAATAATTTCCAAATACATAACAGCGCAAAATGACAACAAAATGCAATTTTAGATGCAGGGCAACTTCAGAGCAAGTACTTCAAAATCCCAATATGAAAACAACACTAGAAGTTATTTAGTATAGCTCCAATTAACAACGCTAAAAGGAGATCAAACTGTTCCTTAGTCAATTTTTAGTTCCCCAATGTTCATAGCAATTCAAAATTTAGCAACAAGAGACCAATCCAAATCCACCAACAACTTCACACAATCCAATTTTACCTTTCAGCAGCTAATGACTAAGCTTTCACGCCTATTACAGACAAAATCCAATTAACAGCAATAAACCCCAAGATCACAACCCACAATTCAATGTTTCTAAGATAAGACGCAAGTGCTAGCGAGAACGCACAAAATTAACAGGAATTATGTGTAACTCAATCTCAGTTTTCAGCAGCAAAAAATGAATCCAATTTGCTAACAATTTCAAATTTTCAATCTCTATTTTTTCAAAGCTGAATGCAAATTACAGCAGCAATTTCCAACACCAGCCAACAATCTGAAGTCTTCCAAAAATTTAAAATTGGCAAAACAGAAGCAATTAATTTCACAGGTTCAGCAGTTCACAAGAGCCACTATTTGACCTTTCTAATTGCCAAATCCCTTTCCAACACACAGTCCAAATGCAACCATTAATTCGGCACATTCAAAGTTCAGTATGGCAGCAACAACAGTTCAAGGCAGCATCAAAATCTTCACAATCCTGCAACAATTTTCTAATTCCAATAACAGCAAGACAGTTACAGATGCTCAGACTTATTAATCCAACAATATCATTTCATGTATGTATATATATATATTAGTATATATGTGTGTGTGTATCTACATACATGTAATAATAAATTGTTAGCATAACTTGTTTCTCTGGTGCCTCCATTCATATGCAATACTTGAGCTGTGATGTTACTAAATTTTAAGTGAGCACCATAAGTGTGGGAGCCGTGAAAATACAGTATAATAGTTAATCAAGGTCGTCCCACAGAAACTCAAGGTAATTGAAATAGTGCTTATATGCGATTTGATCCATTGACATCCATCTTGTAAACAAAAAAAGGGACAAACTAACAAATGCCAAATACAGCTAGAAACATCTGTCATTAAATATCTACATTCATATTCATAATTAGAGATAAAACATCTCATAAAGGTCTTCAAGCTTCACAAAGGACATAATAATCTAACCTAATATGGGTACATTTTTACAATGAACTTTGGATTCAAAAACTCACTAATTTTGTAATAGCTCATGGATGAATTCAGCACAAGATGTGCGAATGAAATCAATATCTTCTTCAGGAAAGGGATCAGCAAGATCAAACATCTGTAACACCAAAACCAGACGAAACATTGACTTAGTAACTTAAAAACAATAAAGTAAAACAAAAGTTCTGAAATATAAATTTACCTCTTGAGTAAAATCAGTCGTGCCTAGAGTGATAATATTGTAAATGTGTCTCAAAACATAAAAACCACATAAGTTGGACCCCTTTGGTTGCCGACGGCTCTGAGAAAAAACATGATATCATTAAAACAAATATAAAGGCATGTCTTATTACATTCTTTAAACAAATCCATATGTACTAACCTTTGGCATGATCCATGTAGGGTCCTTTAAGTCACGAACATGCTTACCACAAGCACTGTGTAGGAATGTCCGCATAGCCCTATGATCATCACAATGACAAATGTTATTGGTTTTACACAAATTCCATAAACATTACATAGAAAAGGTAATAATGCAAGAAAACTAACGAATTAATGGTCTTTTTCAAATCATTCCCTGGTTTGAAGTGGAGGGAACATAAGAGGATGACAGTGTAACTACTCTTGCATAGAAGAAGCAACTGCCAATGATCACTGAAAAAAACAGAAGAATATTAATAAGCAAACATAAAACATTATATAAATTATAAAATATCAATATGTTTCTTACCTATGCACATATGGAGCCAAGAAACACTCGGTTCCAGTTTCACTAAGCCTCTGTGACAAGTATGTATGTCTAGTAGCAGCAGTGGTCCCTTTCTCTTGGATGTGATGGGGGCATAAGAATCCAAATTTTTCGCTTTTGCCAGAGGAGACCAACCTACGATGCATGTACCTACAATAACACAAGCACATAAATAAAAGGTAAACGGTGAAACTTTTAAAATATTTACTTTGAATTGCAGAAGCTACTTACATTAAGAACAATTGGACAATCCCAATCGTAAGATTTTGTCCAGGAGCTACCAGGGACATCAAATCATCCCTCTCAAGATAGCATGTCACTCCTGACTGTCCAACAACTGAATCCGTAGGCCACTCTCTTGTTTTGAAGGATGTATCATATGCCATCAGAATCACTTGCTGCATGATATTCAATGGAGGCTGTGAAACTTCTTGCTGAGTGAAGGGAGCTGGACTTGGTGGGGCTTTGATCGGACTTGGTGGTGGGCCTTTGATCGGACTATCCTCGGCTCGACCAGAAACAAGGTTCGTTGGCCACAAGATGAATGTGCCCAAGACATCGCTAACGACCTTGAATTCATCAGAAGGGATAGGGACAGGTGCATCCGCAATAATCACCTCGTCAACTGACACCCGGACTTGATCACCTTCCATTTGTCGGTGGTGGACAGTTGATCCCAGGTTATGCACACTACCCCGTGCAACTAACCGTCTCAGAGGATCCTCGACAAAAAGATCACAAAGCCCAGTAATTTGCGGGTTAGGACCCTCTGATGACTGCCCGATGTTGCAACAACTACCTTTAGTGCTCTGCTTATTAGGATCAATCGATTGTGGCTGGGGAACACTGGTATCTTGTCTTGAGCTCATAAACACTATCATTTCCTCTTTCATCTTGCTCAACCGGGTCTCTAAAAGTGCATCAAAAGATGCTTCAGCCTCGGCCTTTGCTTCTGCTCTTGCAATGGCCAACATATTCTCCAATTCCTCCCTAGTCACGACGTTTGAGGAATAGTACTGTACGGGGGCTCCAAAGTAATCCCGTATCCCTACCCCTCCTCCAACTCCCCTGACACGGCCTGGATGCTCGTGTTTGCCAGTAGCAACTGTGAGGATGTCATTCCTGCCCTCCGACTTAAAAGATCCCTCAGCTTGTTGTTTTCTAAGTTCATCCTGTAACATAATACAAAATAACAAACGTAAGTAATAATGTACGTTTCTTATGTAATTAATTACAATAACGTTATATACTTACAATTCTTTCACCAACTATACGAGATTGTTCACTCGTATAAGTCCCACTCCTCTTTTGGTGGGCAAATTGCCATTTTTCTTCCCGACGAATCGGAGATGGCGGAGAAAGAAGAACAGAAGGATCGGATTGAGATGCTTCTTCCAATCTCTTCCGTTTGGCCGCCAACAAGTCTCTTTCAGCCTTTGCATAACCCCCACGAGACATTGTATGAGGGCAATCATTCTTTCTACCACTCTCTTGTGCTTTTTGCCTTTTTGCCTGCGAATAAGAAATGATACAAAAGGAAAGTGTTATAATCAATTAAGATAATTGCTAAGTAAATAAAATAAAAAATAAGTCAACTAACCAAAGATTCAGGAGTAGTCCGAAGCCTAACAAATTCTTCCCAAGTCGCTTGATCAAGAAATGTATACGTGCTGCACGGATTAGGACGAGGCTGACCATCTCGCACCTCAATATGAATGTAATTGTTGGTCAGACTTGTCTTAAACTTGCTCCAGCGCTCATAACAATACGTCATCGTCTTGTTGTACAAGATCTCACTCTGAGGAACGTCGTAGGTGAGCTGAAATGCATGCATTGAAGGAGTAAGTGACAAATGAAGTGACATTTGATAATAATTAATTACATACAGAAGAGAATTGTATACCTGAATAGTGTCCCAAATATGCTGCTTCACCTTTGGATCGACATTTCTCCACTCCTCTATCAAGATGCTCGGCTTGTTACGTGCAAGGAGGCCGACGAAACTCCTATATCGTTGTGCATTAGGCCCGATTGGTTTCCAATGTCTATCAAACTCAATCGGTATCTTTTGGCCTGCACTCCGACTGAGGGAAACATCTGTCAACCGTGTGGCACGTCTACCCCTCCGTACAGACTGGCTACTGCGCTCACTACGACCCTGGCTCTGAGCATTGCTAGGCTCACCCTGGTTAACACTAGCTGGCTGACTCAGAGGTGGAGGAGGTGGCTGATCCTCTGCACTAGGACGCTGGGGATCCGTCATTTGCCTGTAACGACAATAAAGAAAGATAAATCCTAAGCTATCACATGTGAAGACTATATCGATAAAATAACTAAACATATTCTTCAGATAATAATCATAATCATAATTACTTTAGTTAGTTAAGGTCAAAGTAGTATCATAAAGAGATATCCTCCCATATTCCCTCGTGATGATCATTTCTTGTGCCGTACGCATTATCTGCTTCATCTTCTTCGTTCAGTTCTGGTAGACCCCTGGAAAAAGAAGGAGTCTTAAGAAGATCATAATTTGAGTGACTTTTCTCGTCAATATCAACGACCCTTTTTCCTTGGAGAGCTACAGACCACATTTTATTTGCCTGATCAGTGATATAGAACACTTGTTGCGCCTGATCTGCCATAATGAAAGGTTCATCTCCAAAACTTCTACTATTCAGATCTACTAATGTAAATCCTAACCTATCGATCTTCACACCATTATTGACATCAACCCACTTGCATTTGAAAATGGGAAATCTAATTTTAACATAGTCAACCACCCAAATCTCTTCAATCACCCCATAATAAGGTATGGCAGCCAACGTAGGGTTCTTATCTTTCGAACTAGAGAAGTGCATAGATTCAGCCACTAATACAACACCACTGTTCTGGACGGTGCTCTTATCATCTACGGACTTGGTGTAAAAGGTATAACCATTGATCACAAATGAAGTCCAACTTATGACATCAACTTCAGGACCACGTGCTAACCAATTTATTGTATCAGAAACACATTCTTCTCCGTCAACCTTTTGTTTGAACCAATGTGCGAAAGTTCTGTTATGCTCCCTGATTAACCTTTGTTCGCTCATTCGACTATTTTGTTTCCGTACAATTTCTTTATGGGCATTCATGTAATATTGAACTTCATCAACATTGTTCAAGATGTACAGGTGGACTTGTTGCAATTCATCAGCATCTATGCTCTTTACTGTTGCCCCGCGTCTACCCCCTTCTTGATCATGACGCTTAGGAAGGCCAATATGTCGTACATTTGACAAATACTGTTGACAAAATTCCATAGCTTCTTCAGAAACATATTTTTGAACAATAGATGCTTCAGGCCGATTGGGGTTCTTCACATACCCTTTTAGTATTTTCATAGTTCTTTCGATCGGGTACATCCACCGGAAATAGATAGGGCCACACAACTTTATCTCCCTCACTAGATGAACAACCAAGTGTACCATGATATCAAAAAAGGACGGAAGAAAAAGCTTCTCAAGCTGGCATAAGATAATGTATCCTTCATTTTCCAATTCCTCCAATCTTTCCGTGTCAATGACTTTACAACAAATGGCATTGAAGAAGAAACAAAGTCTAGTCAATATATGTTGAAGATCATATTTGGCAATGCCTCGAATAGCTACTGGGAGTAGTTGTTGCATTAAGACATGACAATCATGAGACTTTAGCCCTATTAACTTCAAGTCTTTCATCGATACAAGCTTTTTAAAATTTGAACAATACCCTGAGGGAACTTTAGCGCCATGTAAACACTCACAAAAGCTTCTTTTCTCAACCTTAGACAAAGTATGAGCAGCTGGAGGACAAAATGTTCTATTACCGTATGGCCTTGGATGTAAATCTTCTCGTATTCCCATTTCTTGCAAGTCTAATCTTGCCTTCACGCCATCCTTAGAACTTCCCTGTATGTTGAGCAGTGTCCCAACAATACTATCACATACGTTCTTCTCCACATGCATGAAATCAATACAGTGTCTGACGTCAAGATTGTGCCAATATGGAAGATCGAAGAAGACGGACATTTTTTTCCATATATTTTTCTCATTTCTACTCTTTGATGACTTACCAAATATAGTATTGATATTTTTCACCTTTTCATAAATTTTCTCCCCAGTCAATGCCTCTGGAGCATCTTCAAACTCTTGGCCACCGAAAAAAGCTTTTTTTAATCTACGATAAGGGTGGCTTCGTCTTAGAAATCGCCTATGCCCAAGGTAAACTGTCTTTCTTCCATGTTGAAGTTGATGGTAGCATGTGCCTTCTTCACATATCGGACAAGCTTTGTGGCCTTTAACGCTATATCCTGACAAGTTCCCATATGCAGGGAAGTCATTTATAGTACAAAAGATCATTGCTCGCATATTAAAAGTCTCCTTCTTGTTCGCATCAAAAACATCGACACCTTTATCCCACAACTCTTTCAAGTCTTCGATCAAGGGTTGTAGGTAAACATCTATGTCATTTCCGGGTTGCTTTGGTCCCGAAATCAACATAGACAACATTATGTACTTTCGTTTCATACATAACAAAGGAGATAAGTTGTAAATTACCAACAGAACAGGCCATGAACTATGTATACTGCTTAGGCTACCATAAGGATTCATACCATCTGTGCTAAGCCCAAGCCTGAGATTCCTAGGTTCTTCACCGAAGCTAGGAAATAATTGATCGATTTTCTGCCATTGAGAAGAATCAGCTGGATGCCGAAGCTTTCCATCAGAAATCCGCTCATCTGCGTGCCATCTCAAATTTTTGGCATCAATTTCATTAGCAAACAGGCGCTTGAACCTTGGAATGATTGGAAGATACCACAACACTTTTGCAGGGCCCTTATTTGATTTATACCTCGAAGTTTCACATATCGGACATTGCTCCTTCTCTTCATGATCTTTTCTATACAATATGCAATCATTAGGGCAAGCATGGATCTTTTTATACTTCATCCCTAGTGGACACAGTATTTTCTTAGCATCATAGTATCGACAAGGCAACACATTATCATCAGGAAGCATATCTTTAAAGGCCTCAAGCGTTTCTGAAAAACTCTTGTCGCTCCATCCGTGCCGTGCTTTCAAGCTTACCAATTTCAATACAGCATTCAGCAATTGGTATTTTTTACACCCCGGGTACAACGGCTTCTCAGCATCACTGCACATATTACCATATGCATGTGATTGTTCAAAAGCCTCTTCTCCTACATCACGAATAATGTCCTCTATCCGATCATCTATATCCGTGTCATTATCATCACAAGTCACTTCCCCCTGTTGAGATGCACTTGGCATTTCTAATTGTTCACCATGCCATACCCATACTACATACGTCTTACAAAACCCTTCACAAATTAAATGTGTATATATATCTGCAGCACTTAATCGCTTCTCATTCAAACATTTTACACAAGGGCAATAAAAGATCCCACTATCATCATCGGTATTTCTTTTTGCAAAGTCTAAAAAACCCTTGACCCCAACATCATATTCAACACTCGTCCGTTTAGCTTGTATCCAACTACGATCCATATATTCTAACACCTTTTTTTTGTTTTGTACTTTTTCCCTGGAAAAGGTAGGAGAATGATGAGAGCATGCAATCATTACACCCAAGTACATAGTGTAACTAGAAGTAAACAAAGAATATCGTGATTTAGAGTAGCGTGTGAGGAAAAAATGGAATGAGGGAAAGTGGAATGGAGAAGGAGTGAGGGAATGATAAATGGAGGTGGAAAGAGGAAGCAAAGAATGTGCGTTCGTCAGAGAAGTGACTTGGATATATATTCTTTTAATGTCTAACGCCTGCATACGCTAGATCCATTATTATATTGTTTGTCCCTGGATATATTTTTTAGGGTGACTTTGGTCCTTCGACTAATAATATCCAAGCAATACCGTTGGAAACCAATAGAAGGTAACTAGTTAAACATAGCAAAAAGAACTATAAGTAGAGGGATTTATGTTGAGGCTCACTACCCAACCGAACCACATACATGTTTAATGGTTTGCTTCCACTACAATCCAGCTACTCTGTCACAACTTATTACTTACGTGTCCTATCTTAATGTCTTTATTTGATTCTTCTCAATCACAACATATAACCCCACAAACTTCATATTTAAATCAATCAATAAGTACAAGCTAAAACCCAAATCACAAATCCTGTGTTCTATAAAAATGATGCGCTTTCTAATTCACCGTTCACACATATTGAATACCCCACATCACAAAATTCTTTACTGTGCATTAATGTGTACCCAGAACAACCCAGTTAATTAACAAACTATAGTTCAGTCTATGGTTTCCCCACCGGAAGTAGGATATCACAAATCACTTAGCCAGCTTTAGTGAGCAGTGAATGGAATCAAATACAGTTAGAGGGCCCCTTGCTTCTGCTTTTGGCCATTGGCCTGTTATGATCTCTTGGTCTGTTGCTTCTGCTGAATCAAATGTCAGGATGGGGAGAAATCAGTAATCACTGAACTAGAGTTGCTATATGATTGAACTGAACTCACTTACAGCTAAAGGCACGGAGTTACTTTACTCGACCCTAGGGATAGATTGAGCCAGCTACTACACCACACTACACTTGGCTCTACACATTTACAGAGCTAACCCCTGTCCAGTGATTACTTTACAAACTATAAACCCAAGCTCAGTCTATCTAACCACAGAGTCACGCACAAGAGATATTTTATTTAAAACAGGAAGTGCCATAATTGAAATTCCATTATAATATGTGATATTTGAGGGGTAAATGTAGATCGAGGAAGCATACCTCAAACAAGCGATGAATGAAGATGAAGACGATGAAGACGGACGGAGCTCGAAAACCAGGACCAAACGAAGACGGCGACCCAACAGCGACAACAATCGGCGACCCAACAGCGACAACAATTAGCAGCGACCTGCCGGATTCGATCGTTCCGATTAGATCAGGTAAGGGGGGAGTTGAGCACTGAGAAGAGAAATGATTGGGATGAAAAATTTCAGATTGGAGAGGGCGCGCGGCAGGGGTTTGGGTGAAATATTTGGGTATCACTATCGTTGGGAAAAATAATGCATACCCATAATTCTTTGCTGTCTCTGAAATCACAGTTGCTGGAAGTTGAGCTGGATCACCGACCTGAAAGGAATAAAAAAAGAGTAGCCCCAGGATAAGGAACAATGATTGTTGGATTGCAAAGTTCAGCACTTTTAATTTCCACAAACCATTTTTTATTTATTTCTGTTCATGAAAGAAACTTTAGAGAAGACAAAATACAACATGAAAAGAATCTTCCCACTTTTCAGGCACTGTTTAACATACTAATCGTCAAGAGATGAATTATGAATCTCATACTTAATCACTATCTCAAATATTATTAACAATGAAAATATATGAGCCAACAAAAACTGCGCTTAATTGGGAGTTTTTTTCCTTTGGGCATGACAATTGCAAGTTAAAATACTGATAAAAACATCAAATTAAGAGTGGGATTTTCAAAAGCAGCACCAATAAAACGTACCAGGAAATTTTTTTTGCATTGATTGGCCAAGGGAACAAGAGTTGTAGGCTCCACCTATTCAGGGGTAAATGTCATACTTCATATAAGATTAGAATAACCCACATTCATTTTGTACATAGGCAGAATATCCCAGCAAATTTATCAAAATGGCCCTAAAATTCTACAACTGACAAAATTTGCACGTGTGGTTTATAGACCTGAATATGTTAAAATTGGTATAATGCTTTGTACAAGAAAAAGAACTCAACTATAAATATTTGCCATGTCTGTACATTGCATGCAAAATGACCAAAATCTATGATCCATAATCTATATATCTATAATTACACAAAGCCTGGACAATTACACACCAGTATGCATAGACAATGTTGGTACACAGATAGGTAATTAAAAAAAGAAAAAAGAAATAAGTTGCAACACTGCATATAATTCAATGTCTTTTACTATCATAAAAATTTGTCAAGTTGATGTTTTAAACGTAATTTTCATATTACTGTCATAAGTGTCCCCCTAATAAACATAATCATTCAAGCTTGTCTCTTACAGTCCCCTTCCACCATTCTCATTGTCTAGGTTAGAAATCTAACATGGTATCACTGAAATTAATACAAGGAAAGAATCATTTAAACTAAATATTGCCAGAAAATAGGAAATGCATTAGGTAATCCAGACTGCAGAATGACAGATTATCTATTTCCTCTTTTTTTCCTACCAAAATCAACTCCGGTTACTAAATGATTCTGAAAGAAAAAAGAGGGAAGCAGCGGGGGGAAGAGTAATTGCCATGTTTCTCTTTGACAAGCTTCCATACATAGGTAGTCCATTCTAAATACCAAACAAACATGGCTGGTGAAATATTCATTGGATTTGTAAGAAATTTGGTCAAGCATTGCCAAATTAAACCATATGCAAATCTATCAACTGAACAACACGAGAAAAAAATAAATAAGGGTGCCAACTTACAGCCTGCGCTGCTTCATCTATGATCACGACATCAAAGCTACGATTGAGTTTACTGAAAACATGAGAACCACTATAAACCCAAGCTCAGTCTATCTAACCACAGAGTCAAGCACAAGAGATATTTTATTTAAAACAGGAAGTGCCATAATTGAAATTCCATTATAATATGTGATATTTGAGGGGTAAATGTAGATCGAGGAAGCATACCTCAAACAAGCGATGAAGATGAAGACGATGAAGACGGACGGAGCTCGAAAACCAGGACCAAACGAAGACGGCGACCCAACAGCGAAAAAAATTAGCAGCGACCTGCCGGATTCGATCGTTCCGATTAGATCCGGTAAGGGGGGGAGTTGAGCACTGAGAAGAGAAATGATTGGGATGAAAAATTTCAGATTGGAGAGGGCGCGCGGAAGCCGTTTGGGGGAAATATTTGGTGAACTTTTTAAGACCGGTTGCTAGAGAACCGGTCTTAAATGAAGATTTTTAAGACCGGTTGTCTAACAACCGGTCTTAAAATAACCTTTTAAGACCGGTTGTTAGAGAACCGGTCTTAAAAATCTTCATTTAAGACCGGTTCTCTAGAAACCGGTCTTAAAAATTAGATTTTTAAGACCGGTTGTTAGAGAACCGGTCTTAAAAATCTTCATTTAAGACCGGTTCTCTAGCAACCGGTCTTAAAAATCTAATTTTTAAGACCGGTTGTCTCACAACCGGTCTAAATTTTATTTTTTAGACCGGTTAAACATAATAACCGGTCTCCCAAATTCTTTATAATTACGTAAATGCCACCGCGCATTTCTTTTAAACCTCATTTACTACAACCGGTTTAAATGTGCCGGTCTAAATCACCTTTTTTGTACTAGTGTACATATGATTATATGTTGTTTTTGAAGCATATGAGCTAAGTGTGGTGGTTAAAAAGTGAATTGGTAACTTGTTGTGTCAAACCCTATATTTCTACTAAAACAGGACACATAGAAGGAATGAGCATTTGATCATTTTGAAATTATCATTGTTTTCTACATGAAAAACTATGTGGAAATAGCCTTTGGTTATGAATTCTGGATCATCTGAATATAATTTGTAACTTTGAAATTTTTGCCAGTGTGATTTTCCCAAGTGGCAGTCTAGTTGTATGATGTTTTTGAATAGGTAAATGATGTCCAATGCCCGTGATATTTTCTAGAATGAAAGTAGACTTAATAAACTTTAATTTGATATATCATATAGGCTATTTAGTGCTGTACACTAGGAGTAGTGTATTTTTGAAGTTGGTCATATGAAAATTGACATGTTTGTGGACAATATCCAATAAAAAGCAATTCTGGATTTCTGTGAGTCTAATTGGCTTAGGGCAATATTGTTTTCTGAAACTAAACTCAATAAGGGTCACCTAGCCTTTTGAACCACTACAATTAGATATTTGGGCAAAGAGATATAAATTTTTAAAGTTACTTGACAAATTTGGCTAGTTTCAGTAAATGTGCGTAAATTGCAAAATGTAATAGAACATTGTAATTTCTTTGAACTCTAAGGATAGGAATTAGTCCCTTAGGATAATTTGATTACTTTAACTCATTGGTTGACTTGGTAAAATAACCATGATGACCCTAATGATAACCAATATGAGAGAAAGATTTATGACAGAATTGTACTAAGTAATATCTCGTTGTCTGTAAATTCTGATTATAGGACCTGTTAGCTGTCCGAGATCTAAGATCTGCCTGAGCTCAAGCAAACAATTGGATACCCTTTAGGAAAGGCATCCAGGTAGTAACTCTTTCTTTCATATGTTATGAAATACGCTGCATGTTTGTGGTTTCATCACAAGTTTTAGAAGTATTCTCAATTTGTGAGGTGGTCGCCTAGGACCTATTAAGCGGGTGGACTCCTGGGCCATGAAAATTACTGTTATACATTAGTGGAATCCTGGGGCCTATTGTGTGGGTGAACACTCGAAGACATGTGATTTATATACCTAGCGGTATGGTAATGTGATATGCTGCATGATCACTACAAAAAAAATGACATTTTTATAGTGGTGAATTTGTCACGGTTACTTTTAACCTCTACAAATTATATTATTTGTAGTGGTTTGTATATAAACGACTACAAATTTGTAGTGGTAAGCTTCACGCCAAGTGATGTGCTGGTAAGCCCATGTTATTTGTAGAGATTTGCAAAACAACAAAAACGGCTACAAATTTAGTGCCAATTTCCTACCATAAGTTGTAGCAGCTAATTTGTAGCAGTTACATCATATGAACCGTTACAAATATGGTGCCAAAGGGCGCAAACCAAGCATGACAGATACAAACCGCTACGAAATGCGAAGGGTTGCCTTCTTGTAGCAGTTTTACAAAACTGCTACTAATGTAAACAACATTTGTAGCGGTTTTTGGTAGAAACCGCTACGTAACTTCAAGAGTCTTTATATTTTTAGCGGTTAGTGGTAACCGCTATAAAGTGTTTCATTGATTGAGGTGATTTGTAGCAGTTTTATCAATAACTGCTACAAAATTCAGTGCTATAAATAGCCAATGACCCTTCATTTGTCTCATTTGGCCATTTTGTTTTCTGACGGTTCTATGAGAGTTTTCCTTTAGATTTGAGCTTTCTGATGTCTCTCTAAGAGTTTTGCTGCAGCATTTCACATTTTTCTCACTTGAGGTACAAACATTACATATTTTCTTTCTACTTTTTATTATTATTATTATATTTTATATATAAATGTGACTATTTTTTTCAAATTTTTTGTAGTTGATATGGCTTCAAGGAGGGACTAAGGGAAGGAGCTCAAGCTTCCCCCTAGATCGATTCTGCTGGGTGGTAGGAGCAGGTAAGGGGCCAATTGGAGGGGGTAACGTGGAAGGAGGGTGACCACGCCATAGCAGATGGCCCCACAGCAGCCACAGGAGTCAGCCCTACCACAGCCACAACAAACGACCCCACAAGAGGTGACAGCACCACAAGTGCCTGAGGCTATTTTGGGAGAGGGAGAGAACGACTTGTATACAAAAACAAAATCATGACTATGAGGAGAAATAGGAGTTCGAGATCTTGATTTTGCTCAGATACATGGAGCGGTTCCTGGATGAGGAGGACGCATAAGACCAAAACAACCCATAATGGTCATCTTCCCAGTCGACTAGGTTTGAGGTACAGGTTTAAGGTAAATATATTTTTTTATTTAAAAAATTAAATATGTAAATTCAACCTATTAAATGTGAATTTAAATTTATCTAACGTATGTGGTAAATTATGTAAATGAGCAGGGGAGTAAGTCCACGAGGAGGCTGGACATGGCCGGTCTGAATAGCTTAGACCAGACACTATGAGTTGTAGTTCTGTGGAATGAGGCCACGAACTAGTCCATCGACAATAGGGGTCACCTTCAACTGCTTCTTAAACAAGCTGTGCTCAAATTGGATGCAGTTCCCCCTTCACTTCAGGACGTGGAGAAACATTCTAAAAGGGTCGAAGGACCTAGCGTGGGATGAGGCGGTGAAGGTAATTAATAGTATTTAATTATATTATATATTTTGTAATTAATTGTATTTAATTAATATTTATTAATTTTATCATTTGTAATTAGTCATATTTAATTATTTTTTATTCAATTGTGTTACAGCTTATGTTTCTGTTCGGGACAACCAGAAGAGGTACACTATAATGAAGATGGGCAACGACTGGAGGAATGGGAGGAATCGTCTCTTCCATAGTATGAATAAGGATGGGACGATTCCTCTGCAGCAGCTAATCGAGAACATCTTGGATGGCGTTCCACTAAACGATTGTGTTAGTTTTGTCCAGTTCAAGAGGAGCGCAAATTGGCAGGTAATTTATTTATAATTGAAATTGAAATTTAAATTTGATAAATTGTATGTTTTTAATAATTATAATTGTTTTATATTGTTTTAATATTTTTAATATTTTTTTTTGCAGGCACTTTCTTAGAGGAATATGGGTGTCAAGGGTAGCAGACGATCTACCACACGACAGGATCAAAGACCTTTTGCTGTCACTTACAACGAGCTGGTAATTTTTTACAATGTCAATTACTTTTAGCTAGTTATTTGATATTATAAATTTAGTGTTTTTTTTTTCATAATACTAATTTAATTTTTTAATTATTTTAGGAGAGGAAGGCACAATAGGAGAACTGTCAAATAGACTACAGGGAGTTATTCGCTATCACTTGTAGACATCGTGACGGGACTCCAAACTTTCAATAGGTAGAGGAGGCCATTGTAAGTTAATTTATTATTTTATAATAAGAATTTATTGTTATATTGTTTATAAAACTACTTTATTATGAATAATAGTAATTAATTATTTCATAAAATGTCAAGAGCGGATGCAATAGTCGCAGGATGAGCTGTGAGAGACCTAGACCCAAGAGTCACTGGGATCTGTGAACCCCATTGTGCCATTGAAATTGGGTCTAGGTCCAATGGAACACCCTGAACGTGTGAGTGGGATGGGGATAGGCACTAGACTTAGTATGGTCTATGGTAGGAGCATCACCTCTGAGGCTAGCAGCTCTCGAGAATAAACATCTAGGGTCAGACATCCGAGGGTTGAGTTTTTTGAGGAGCTCTATTCAGAGGTTGCTAGGACATAGGCTGTGGTGGCCTATCAAATACAGCAGCAGGCCGATTTCTACTATGTTCAACATACGCAGTGGCGAGATATCACGAACTACATGCTGGAGCTGTCATGGAGTTTCTTGTTCCCTAACGAGGAGCATCCATAGGTCCCCTATGTCCCTAGGTTCGTCATCTAGCCGGTTCCTCCGGCTGATGATGATCGTGCTATTAACTCTACTCAGCACTTTGATACAGCCGCACTAAAGGGAGCTTCCCCTTAGGGAGGACCTGATGATCAGCGCCGTGATCCTCCTCCTCCTGAGGAAGGACCAGATTATCATCCTCCGGGTAGTTAGTTTATGTTTTTGATTAGTTAGATTTAGAATAGTTATATTTTTTTCAAACATATGTACAAAAACTTGGATATTTATATTTTCAAAGCCTTGTTAAATTCTTCTTTCATTTACGACATTTATATTTATATTTTTAGAACTAACCAAAAAAATTAACAAAAAAAAAATTTATTCGTAGCGATTTTGTTGTAACAATCGCTACAAACTATGAAAAGATTGATTTTTGTAGCGGTTTAAGGTTGTAACCGCTACAAACACTGCTATAAATTTGACCTTTGTAGCGGTTACTCAATTATAACCACCACAAAGTGTTATGAGACATTATAGTAGTTGTAACAACAAAAACCACAACAAAAAGGCATTTTGAGGTTTGAATTTTTTTAATTCCCGCCATGCTTATTCGTAGCGGTTTTTTAGTAAAACCGCTGCAAAGTAGCTAACTGCTACAAAATGATACTCAGTAGCAGTTATGGTAGCGGTTTTGTTATGAGTGTAAATGATCTATTAAATAGTGCAAGTGTACCTGTCGTAATCAAGTAATATACAAGTGAGTAGAGTATCGTTCCCACGAGGATTGATCACTAAGTACTAAAATGGGTAATTTTAATTCTATTTAGTCGATTGATTAGTTGATGATTGAGAGTACAAAATAAAATGATTAAATATGAGTGCAAATAATATGAAAACAACTATGAGAAAAAGCTCTAAAGGTCAGATTTCACTTAACAAATTTTGGATTGAATCACTTATCTATTGTAACCCAATTTATTCCACATGATTGATAGTTGAGTTTCCCTTATTTAATTACAAGCCTCTTCCAAGGTCAAGCAATTCTAAAATTAATTGCTAGTCCAATATATTCCTATATGAATTTAAGCAATTAATCCTGCATTAAGATTTATGGAACTCATTAAGGTTACTAAACTCATATGAATATATTCCTATTTTATATGCAAGTTATGGTTTTAATTATAGTATTTACACACATGCATCTCCTTCCAGTTTCAACATGCATATTGAAATCATTCAAAATATGGCCAATCAATCAAAAGCATTAAGCACAATAATTAAAACTCAATCATGAAGGAAAAATTAAAAATAGATTCAATAAGTTATAGTTCAATCCGTCATTAGTAAGCTATGTCATCACCCTAGGAAAATAGAAATTTAGCTCATGATGAAATTAAAAATAAAACCAAAATAAATTAAAAAAATTTATAAATACTGTATAAAACTTGAATATTAAATTCTAAAATATAAATATACAACCAAAAGATGCATGAAAAATGGAGAAATCTAGCCTTTCTTGTAGGAGGTAAAACCTTCCATGTATATGGCAACCTATGCCATCCATAAAGGAGGACTATATATACCATCCATATAAGAGGTCTACCTAAGCCTTCCAAGATGGAAGCATGCAAAAAGTAATACAATACATGAAATTAAGTCTAAAAAATAACACAATTTATTCAAAACTATCAGAGAAAAGATCTCTCCCTATTCGAGTAGGACCTCTAATTGTCAGAGAAGGAAACCTCTACTTCCCTCCCCTCCTTCCTTGATGCTTGGCCAAGGATATCTATTTATAGGAATGAAAAGCATCTGCTACAATGATCAAATAGTAAACCACGTTGCTATAGTGAAAAACGTGTTGCTATAGTGAAAAGTACATTTCTTCAGTTTCCCGTCCGCTACAGTACTGTTAACCTCATGAATTTCTTGTCAAAATGGCACATTTCCTCTTATTTCTGCCGTATTTTCATGTACTAGTGGGCATTTGAGAGTATTATAATAGAGGAAATGTATTCTATACATGCTTGGCACATAAAGAGTGTAAATGTGGGGGAAATACACGAATATCTATTATGCTAACCAAACTGAGATTCTTTATGTTGAAAGGATAAAGATTCAGTCATAGCTGGAACCAGAAAAAGCCAAATTCAATAAAAAGAAGGTGAAGTGAAGTTGAAGCCATCCACAATGCAGGGAAATGCAAGAAGAAATGAGAACAATGCTTGAAAGGACAAAAATTGACATTGCAAGGTTGCTGGCCGCGGCCAGTGAATATGTTGCCTGCGGCCCAAAGGAGCACAGAAACATACTGGCCGTGGCCCAAAAGTGGTCAGAAAGTTACTGGCTGCGGCCAACACAACCCCTGGCCATGGCCCAAAGAGGCACAAAAGCTCACTGGCTGCGGCCCACAGATCCACTGGCCGTGACCAACCCCCGATAAAGGTGATATGCATTTTATCATCCAGTGGGTATAAAAGAGGAAACCTAAGGCTGAAAGAGGGGGATCTGATCCGAAAATACCTAGAGAGGCAGCTGTGACACTCCACTAAGCTTGAGTTCACCATAAAGTAAGGGAAATCAAGTGGGGATTGGAGATTTTGCACAGATTTGAGCTGGTTTTCATTGGTTATCCTGATTTCCTTCCCTTTCTTCTTCCTTGTGCTGATATGGCAGTTCATGCTTTGTATTTCTGTATTCATTTCATTAACATGAGTAGCTAAACTTCATTCTAGGATTGTTTATGAACCTGTTTATGGATTAAACTTGATTCCTTTCCTCTCTAAGTATCCAATGGCATATATATGTTGATTTTACTATATTTTTACTGCTATTTGTGACTGGCCATCACTGTGGATGATGTGTTCAATTAAATTAAGCTTGAGAGAGTTAATTTAATTGTAGAACTTGAGTAAAATTATGCTAGACTTGAAGTTTAGAAGTAAACAGATGGTTTGTTAGCAACATAGAGATACAGTTATTAACATAGCATTGTCAAATTAAGATTGGTGTTTAATGAATATTTTCTCTTAATTGTAGCAAGAGATTATGCATGTTAATTGAGGGTATAAAATTGGTTATGACTTGAGAGAGCTTAATCAAATGCTTGTTATTCTTAGATTGACATATATATACCCCATGAAAAGGATTCTTGGAGAGGAAACGAAGTAAGTTTATGAAATACCAATGGGATGAACAATCCTAGGCGTATTATACTTGATTGAAGTCACAAGAATCAGAGTATTGTTCAGTAATTCTTAGTTTTTATCACAATATCTTTTGAAACTTCTTTTTCTCACACAACAACATGTTTTGATTCAACTTAATTGATTTCAATTGAATCCATTCAACCTAATTGAACACATGACTACACTCGTTGATTCGCTTTCATCATAGGCCTCATAGGAATGATCTTTACTCATCATTTTATTACTTGCGACCCGTATGCTTGCAGAAGCTAAACGGCGAACAAGTACCTTCCATCTGCTACAGTAACCATCTGCTATAGTGCTTTCATCTTTCTTCCAGCTTCGCATCTTTGTTTATTTCAATCATGTGGGTCTATTTTTAGGTCTCCTTTTTTCTCTTTTCTCCTTAACATGGTGTTGTATGTATTATCAGAAGAAAAACAAGGAAATATTTATAAATTACACCCATATTTATTACATTAAACTCAAATATCGTCCACAATCATCATATAAGGGGAAATAAATATACAAATATTTTAATTATCAAATTCCCCCACAATTAGCTCTTGGACGTTCTTGGACAAGGAGTGACTAATAAATGCTTCCAATAAAATTAGAAGTGTCAAGTCATAAGTAAGAACACAATTAAAAAATAAAGAGATCATAGTATTCATGAATTAACAAAAATATAAAATGGTAACTTTAATTAAAAATGAATAAACTGAGTTTGTAAGTGTAACTCTTTCTCTCAATCTCTCAAGTATTTAAGGGTAAGTGTTTCACTCAAATTCAACCAAAAAAAAATTGCACTACCATAGGCTTGCTAAAAATCTCAATCTCCATTACCTAATTCACATGCATAATTCAAATCAAAAGGACTTATTAAGGGTTGTAATGGGGTTAAGGTAAAAGAAATAGAAAACATGGTATAAAGGGCTAAAGAAATAGATCAATTGAAAAATAGGCTACTTATAAATAAATTTATCTCATCACAACAACTCATAATTCGAATACTTAATATATTTTCTTCTTCTTCTTCTTTTCTTTTCTCAATTCTTTATTTTTTTTCTTTTTCTTTTTTTTTCTCTCTTTTTTTTTTTTTTTTGCATAAAATTGCAACTTTAAAGTTGATGATATATACACCCCTACACTTGTTAACAACCCATTTCACAAGAATTTAAAATGCTCTCCTAATCTTTCAAACTAGGTAAAAGCACTTGATATATCATTAAAACACATGTTAATGGATTGAGAATTAAGAAATAGTCAATTAGGCTTAAAGGGGCTTATCAATAATATAATTGAAAGGTTGGCTATTTGGCTCTGGCTAAAGAAAATGAATGCCTTCATCATTTTTGAATGTGCATGTGAGATGTAATTTCAACCAGATTTAAAGCAAGTTCTAGAGTGCTAACTTAGTAGGTGAATATCACACAAAAGAGAAATAATCATTATAGGCTCAAAAACTCATGGTTAGGGGTTTTAAACTCTGTTCATTCAATCTTAAAATTCATCACCAATTGCATCCATAAAGGAGGACTACTTATACCGTCTGTATAGGAGGTCTATGTAAGCTTTCCAAGATGGAGGTATGCAAAAAGTAAGACAATGCATGAAATTAGGTCTAAAAATAACATACTTTATTTAGAACTGTTAGAGAAAAGATCTCTCCTTGTTAGAGAAGGACCTATAATTGTCAGAAAAGGAAACCTCTACTTCTCTCTTCTCCTTCCTTAATGCTTGGCCAAGGGTCTCAATTGATAGGCATGAAAAGAGTCTGCTACAGTGATCTAAACAGTAAACCATGTTGCTACAGTGAAAAACGCGTTTCTTCAGTGCTTTCGTCTTTTTTCCAGCTTCGCATCCTTGTCTTGTTTCAATCATTTGGGTCTATTTTTAGGTCTCCTTTTTTCTCTTTTCTCCTTAGCATGGTGTTATATGTAGCTATCAGAAGAAAAACAACGAAATATTTATAAATTACACCCAATTTTATTACATTAAGCTCAAATATTGTCCATAATCATCATATAAGGAAAAATAGATATGCGAATATTTTACTTATTAGGTTTCATAACCGCTACAAAATGTTAAATGTTGGACAAGTTCAATATAAGCTTCCAGGCATCCGTCATTTTCTATTCACTCATCTTCTTTACTAAATTTTCTTACTAATTATGGATAAGTCATGGATTAGGTTGTGACACAATTCTCTAGAATATTTGTACGGATTAAACAATTTCTTGGATTTCACATACTCTCACACTAGTAGTAATGGCAAGATAGTCTTTCCGTGTCGGAGATGCAAATTCAAGAAGTGGCATGCATGACAAGTTGGTAGGGAACATTTTCTTGTAAAGCCTTTCCTGGAAGACTATATATTTTGGGGAGTTCGTGGCCAGAAGGCTGCTATGAACCCAGAAATGTTTGGCTTGATTTGGTGACCAATGGTTTCAATCCATTTGGGGATCTTAGCACAAGTTATAGTATTTGGCTGGTAGTTTTTGTTCCCTACAACTTACCCCCTGAATATGTATGAAACAAAGCTCCTTCATTTTGTCTATGATCATTCCAGGTAAAAGGAACCGGGTAATGACATCAATGTGTATCTCCAACCATTTATTACGGAATTGCTTGACCTATGAAATGTCAGCATCAAGACATATGGTGCGTACGAGAAGATATTATTCAACTTGTGTGCACCCTTAATGTGGACGATTAGTGACTTTCCTAGCCTTGGAACATTATTCAAGTGGAATGTGCATACTGGGTCAGCATGTCTAGTTTGTAATTTTTGACTCTGACGCTTGCACCTTCCCCACAGCCTAAAGTGGTGCTTCATGGGGCATCAGAGGTTTCTCGATGGAAGGCACAAGTTTAGATTGCAACAGAATCACTTCAATGGGAAACTAGAAAAAAGAAGACCACCTCAAACTTTATCTGGTGCAGATATCTTACAGCAGCTTGAGGATGTTAAATTCAAGTTCAGAAAAAGCGATGATGCATCAAAAATAGGGAAAAAGATGGGTAGGACTTATGCACCTCAGCAATGGAGGAAGATAAGCATTTTCTTTACTATTCCATACTAAAAATCTAATTTACTTTGACATAGTCTTGATGCCATGCACATTGAAAAAATGTTTGTGACAATGTGCTATATATGCTGCTTAATGAACCCGACAAGTCAAAAGATCATCTCCAAGAGAGGAAAGATTTATGCGCCATGGGAGTTAGTGAAGACATGTGGCAAGATGAGCATGACAAATTTCAACCGGTAAAGTTCACGCTCACAAAACTGAACAAGGAAGTCTTCTTTGCAACATTAAAGAAAATAAAAGTTTCTGATGGGTATTCAAGCAACATTTCTTGATGTACTTACATGTATGCTTGAAAGGTTTGTTAGACCTCATGTTTTGATGATAACAAAAGTATGGTTTGAAAAGGAAGTAATTAATAAACAAGTTTGAACTAAGTAATGACAGGAACTAGCATCACTTGAAGTAAGCATTGGAGTAATGAAGAAAGGCCATGAGAAAATGCTGAGGAACTTGATCAGAAGCAAATCTTCTAAAGCATTACTCGAGGAGCTACTCGAGTAATGAGACAAAACTTGAAGTAACCAAGAGAAAACTTCCAGTAACCTGCCACCATTACTCGAGGAGCTACTCAAGTAACCAGGTAAAAACTTGGAGTTGCTCTCGGCCTGCTAATGTTACTCAAGGAGGTACTCGAGTAACCAAGTAAAAACTTCCAGTTGCCTTCAAGTTTTCCCAATGATACTCGAGGAGCTACTCGAGTAACTGTGTTTGTTAAAATGTGGACCTCTCGGCATTTTGTACCACTGCTAATGTTACTCGAGGAGCTACTCGAGTAACCCTATGAAAACTTCCAGTTGCCTTCAAGTTTTCCCCATGATACTCGAGGAGCTACTCGAGTAACTCTGTTTGAGAAAATATGTAACTCTCGGTACTTTGTACCACTGCCAATGTTACTCGAGGAGCTACTCGAGTAACATACTAAAGTAAGTGGAAAACTTGAGGTTGGTACCCGATTAACTTGATCTCTCTTTATTTCATCTTCCTCGAGTCCTTACTCTAGTATACAAGTTTCTAATGTTCTATCTTTAGTGGATTCCTCGAGTATGTACCCCAGTATGCAGAAATATTTTCAAAGTAAACTTCAAGTCAGTACCCGGGTAAGTCATGTTCAAAAGTCTCAGTTACTCGAGGTGGTACCCGAGTAACCAATGCAAAAATGAGTGCATTACTCGAGTCCCTACTCGAGTAACAAGGCAATTGCTCTCGGCCTTGAAATCCTGCCAACATTACTGGAGTAGAGCATCGAGTAAGTAAAAGTGTTTTAAAAGTTTACTCGAGGTGTTACCCCAGTAACCTATGAAGTTGGAAAAGCATTACTGGAGTAGGTACCCGAGTAAATAACTCTTTCAAAGGTTTGGAATTTAGTTTACTCCATGCACTACCCGAGTAATCTTATATTTATTCATTGACTTGCAGTTGAACAATGATTTCTCAATGTTACTCGAGTAGGTACTCGAGTAAACTTTAAGGGATACTCGAGGAGCTACTCGAGTAAGCATACCCAGAAATTTAGAAATCATTCAAACTTTCATTATATTGTTTCCTATATGGTTAACCTTTCATTGTATTAGTATTCTTAGTCTATTTACAGAGAAAATAATGAAGAAATCATATCAAGAGATGGAAGTCAAAAGAAACGTTCAAATGCCAACCACCGCCAACGGATATTTTTCAAAAACTTGAAAAGTCAATAGTGGCTGCGCACTCACCAACGGACAAAAGGAAACGTTCCAACGGTCATCACCAATATACCTATATATATGGGAACCTTCAAACAGAGAAATAACAACAAGCACACACACAAACGACTTATTAAGTTTATTGCTCTGTTTTCACGTTGAAATTGTATTTCTATGCTTCAGTGATTATCATTTACTCTGTAAGAGAGATATTTCATTCAAACTCAATATTTGTTATTGAGATAACTTAAGGTTGTGGAACCTTGAGTTGGGATTGGATTACAACTTGTAAGGGGGAGCGAGTGTCCAGAAGAAAGGAACTTGCTTGTACTGAGATGCTAAGAACCCACTGAATCTTGGAAGCTATAGTGAAACTCTCAGAGAAGCTCTGAGGACTGGACGTAGGTCAAAGTAGTTGTGACCGAACCAGTATAACTCCCGGTGTACACTTCAGTGATATTTCTCCTCACTCATTACTGTTTTAATTTCTCTGTCAAAGTTTTATATTTTCGCAAGAAATTTTAGTATCACCCAATTCACCCCCCCTCTTAGGTGAAACGCTTGATCTAACATTTGGTATCAGAGCGTAGGTCTTCTTGTTAAGGTTTAACAGCCTAAGAAGGATCCAATGGCAAGCATGGGTGAAGGAATTCTTCCCGACGGAGCATCCATCACTAGACCCCCTGGTTTCAATGGAGAACACTTTTCTTTCTGGAAAGCTAAGTTCAGAGTGTTCGTGATGGCTACTGAATATGGGCTATGGGATGTAATTGAGAGTGGAAATTATCAACCTACAAAGATTGAAGATTCTCAGAAAATTCCAAAAACACCAGCGGAATACGATGAGAATGACAAGAAACTTATCACTCTCAATAGCAAAGCAATTCTGATGTTACAAAGCGCTTTGAGTCAAAGTGAATATTTCAGAATTTGTACACTTCCAACAGCAAAGCAAATGTGGGAAGCTCTGGAAATAGCTCATGAGGGAACATCGGGAATAAAGGAAAATCGAATCAACACCTTGGTCACCGAATTTGATTTACTTCGAATGAAATCAGGTGAGTCAATTTCTGAATTCGAACTTAGATATACTCATCTTGTTAATCAACTTGCAGCTCTTGGGAAAGTCTATGATCAATACACTCAAGTACGAAAGATTTTGAATATTCTTTCTAAAGAGTGGGAAGCAAAAGTTACTGTAATAGAAGAAGCAAAAAGAGAATCAATGAGATCAGTTGCTTCTCTATTTGGAAGTCTTTCTGAATATGAAAGCAAACTAAAGTTCAAAAGAGAACTAGATGACATTGGCGACAAGAAAAATAAAGGTCTAGCTTTAAAAGCGAAAGAAGAGAATCAGGATGAGGATGAAGAGTTCGACGATGATGAGATGGGTCTAATCATAAAACGATTCAGAAAGTTCTACAAGAAAGGTCAAGGATTCAAACATTTTCAGAAAGGAGGAAATAGTAGCAAAGATCATATCATTTGCTATGAATGTGGGAAACCAGGACATATCAAGTCAGAATGTCCAGATTTGAACCAAAAGAGCAAAGAAAAGAGAAAAGGTAAATTCTTCAACAAAAAGAAAGCCTTTGTATCTGCTATATGGGGTGATAGCTCCTCAGATGAAGAAAGTGATGAGGAAGAAGTAGATAATATATGTCTTGTTGCCCAAGAAGAAACAGAAGAAGAGGTAAATGATTCTGAACTTACCTATGATGAATTACTTTCCGAATATAATGCTTTACATTCTGAATTCATCAAAATAGTTAAAGAACTGATTGTTATTAAAAAGAAAAACAAAGTTCTTGAAACTGAACTTAAGGGAAAGGATTGTGAAAATTGTTTATCTTTGAAAAAGAAAAACATTGATCTCACAAAAACTCTTGAAAAATTCACACAAGGAAGTGAGATGCTAAATGTTATTTTAAAAGCCCAACGATTTGTAAATGATCGATCTGGAATTAGATATGATCCAAAATTAGATAAAAGAAAAGGAAGAAAGAAAGCAGGAGGTAAGACATATTTGAATTATTTTCAACATTATGTGCATACATCAAATCCTTTTGCATTTTGTAATTACTGTAACAGAAAAGGACATCATACATCTTCATGCATTCATAAGAAGAAAGGAACCATAGGAACCTACAAATGGGTACCTAAACGTTCATATATTCAGAAAATCATTTGTACTAACCCTAAAGGACCCAAAAAGATGTGGGTACCTAAGACTTAGTCAATTGATTGCAGGTATGTCTCAAAGCATCCAAAAATAGCAAGTGGTACATAGATAGTGGATGCTCTAGACATATGACCGGAGATTTCGAAAGTTTTACCACATTACAACCTAAAGAAGGTGGAAAGGTAAAATTTGGAGGAAATCAATCCGGAAGGATAGCAGGAATTGGTGAAATCAAAAATGACAAAGGAATACAAGTCAAAGATGTATATTATGTTGAAGGCTTGTGTCACAATTTGCTGAGCGTAAGTCAAAGTGCGGATAAAAACAACTGGGTGATATTTGACTCAGAAGAATGTTTAATCATCAACAAGAGTGACTTACAGCTTGATAAGAAGAATATCAAGGCTAAGCTCAGAGCAAAAAGGGAAGGTAATTGCTGTACTCTAGATATTAGTAGAAATGAATCTGAAAACTGTTTTCTGAGCAATACCGATGAAAGCTGGTTATGGCATAAGAGATTGGCTCATGTCAATATGCATCAACTAGGGAAATTACTCAAAAAGGATTTAGTGCTTGGATTACCCAAAGTCAATTTCAAAAATGACTTGATTTGTGATGCATGTCAAAAGGGTAAACAAACTAAATCATCTTTCAAATTGAAAAATGAGATTTCAACAAATAGACCATTACAATTACTACATATGGATTTAGTTGGACCAGCAAGAGTAAAGAGTCTTAGTGGCAACTTATGACCGGAGTAAACTTAGTGGCAACTTATGACCAGTATGCAGAAATATTTTCAAAGTAAACTTCAAGTCAGTACCCGGGTAAGTCATGTTCAAAAGTCTCAGTTACTCGAGGTGGTACCCGAGTAACCAAAGCAAAAATGAGTGCATTACTCGAGTCCCTACTCGAGTAACAAGGTAATTGCTCTCGGCCTTGAAATGCTGCCAACATTACTGGAGTAGAGCATCGAGTAAGCAAAAGTGTTTTAAAAGTTTACTCGAGGTGTTACCCCAGTAACCTATGAAGTTGGAAAAGCATTACTGGAGTAGGTACCCGAGTAAATAACTCTTTCAAAGGTTTGGAATTTAGTTTACTCCATGCACTACCCGAGTAATCTTATATTTATCCATTGACTTGCAGTTGAACAATGATTTCTCGATGTTACTCGAGTAGGTACTCGAGTAAACTTTAAGGGATACTCGAGGAGTTACTCGAGTAAGCATACCCAGAAATTTAGAAATCATTCAAACTTTCATTATATTGTTTCCTATATGGTTAACCTTTCATTGTATTAGTATTCTTAGTCTATTTACAGAGAAAACAATGAAGAAATCATATCAAGAGATGGAAGTCAAAAGAAACGTTCAAATGACAACCACCGCCAACGGATATTTTTCAAAAACTTGAAAAGTCAATAGTGGCTGCGCACTCACCAACGGACGAAAGGAAATGTTCCAACGGTCATCACCAATATACCTATATATATGGGAACCTTCAAACAGAGAAATAACAACAAGCACACACACAAACGACTTATTAAGTTCATTGCTCTGTTTTCACGTTGAAATTGTATTTCTATGCTTCAGTGATTATCATTTACTCTGTAAGAGAGATATTTCATTCAAACTCAATATTTGTTATTGAGATAACTTAAGGTTGTGGAACCTTGAGTTGGGATTGGATTACAACTTGTAAGGGGGAGCGAGTGTCCAGGAGAAAGGAACTTGCTTGTACTGAGGTGCCAAGAACCCACTGAATCTTGGAAGCTATAGTGAAACTCTCAGAGAAGCTCTGAGGACTGGACGTAGGTCAAAGTAGTTGTGACCGAACCAGTATAACTCCCGGTGTACACTTCGGTGATATTTCTCCTCACTCATTACTGTTTTAATTTCTCTGTCAAAGTTTTATATTTTCGCAAGAAATTTTAGTATCACCCAATTCACCCCCCTCTTAGGTGAAACGCTTGATCTAACAAGGTTGATAGCTTGAAGAGTCATGACTCACATGTTCTTATGCAACAATTACTCTTACTGGTTATAAAGAATGCACTTCCTCCTGAAGTGTCTATCATTTTGGTGGAACTTTGTTCTTTCTTTTGGAAGTTGTGTTCCAAGGTTTTGATCATTAAGGAGCTCGATCAACTGTAGTCCAAAATCATTCTTTCGCTTTGTCATTTGGAGATGATCTTTCCCCTATCCTTTTTCACTTTGATAGTTTACCTTGTAGTCCACCTTGTTCATGAAACAAAGCTCACTGGCCCAATTTAATATTGATAGATGTATCCTATTGAGAGGTACTCATTTTACATATGTGCATCATTGTTAGTTCCTATGTTTGCTTGTCACCCTTTTCAACATTTAGTATCATTTATCCCTTCTTTACTTCATAGGTTTCTTGGGAAATTGAAATCTTACATAAGGAATAAGGTGTGGCTAGAAGGTTCTATAGCTGAAGGTTATATAGGAGATGAGGTCTTGTATTTCTATTCTAGGTACTTTGATGACATTGAGACGGCTTTTAACCTCCTACCTCGTGTAGACAATTGCCCTGAACCTGTACCAACATTAGGAAAATTTATCCTTCATATTGGTAAACTAGTTGGAGGAACTGAGAACTTCAAACTAACAACAACTGAGAAGTTGCAAGTACATAGACATGTCTTGATTAATTGCACTCAAGTTGAACGCTTCCTTCAGTAAGAATTGTACACTCATATGTTATCCTATATCCTTTATAACATTTTTTACTTACATTTCATGATCGCCTTCCCATGATTAATTGTAGGGAATTCAGAAGTCATGTGTGTTAGATTCGAAGTTTTGATGATAACAAAAGATTACTGTGTGTCATGATAAGAAACTTATGTTTTACAAGTTAAGACAATGGTTGAAAATATTACCAAATGCATATCACTAAGTTGAGAGGTGATTGCTGTGTTTTTAACTAATACACTCGAGTAATGGAGCTTCTACTTAAGCAATAAGCACTCTTGCACTTGAGCACAAGCAAGTGTTAAATAGAAAGTGTTTGACAGAAGTATACTCTAGCTGAAAATACTAGGACAACTCAAGTGATAGACAATGCACTCGAGTGAAGGTAAGATTTGTACTTGAGCATAAAGGGACACTCATGCAAGTGTTTGACAGAGAGTAATCATAGAGACAGGATATCATCACTTCACTCGAGCACAGACTCTCTACTCGAGTGAGTGTCCACATCATCTGTAAGTGCAAAATCACACTCTTGATAAAATGGGATGCGGGTGTTATCCAGAGACATGGGCTCATAGTATAAAATATAGGTGTACTCGAGTGAGAGTAGTTGTACTTGAGTGCGCTCTCTTTGCACTCGAGTGATGCTTTGTCAGAAGCCAAAATGCACCAGTCTTACAGAGATCAATTCGAACATGGTTTAATGTTATTTATTAATTCTATTTTCACTTGTTATTATTATCTAACCTCATTTAACATATATTTCAAGTGAGAAATAGGAGCTTGATCATTTGAATTAGAAAGTCACAAAGGAAGTCAAACAACGGTAGACATAATCATTACTACCAACCAAGCATGTACCTACCATGTTCAAAGATTTCAAATGTACGCATGTTGTTCCATAGTAAAATGCTCCGCTCCATAATGATTATTATTCAACGGGAAAAATCAACTGACTATAAATGCAGAGCTTCGGAGACCATAAAAAAAACCAAGAGCAAGAATTCACACAATCAAATTCACGAGTCTCTATTATTCACATTTTTCTCTATCTTCATATTATACTTCAGTGTTTATCATATTTGCTCTGTGAGAGAGTCTGTATACACTTCAAATTATATTTTCATTTGATCTCAAGGTACTAGGACCTTGAGAGGGTAGATATCCTCACGAGAGAAGCAGTTGAGAGAATTCCTAGTAGGACTTTCTTCTTATAAGACTTACAAGGTACAAGCAGTAGAGAATGTTGCTGCTCGTAAGACTTACAAGGGTGTAAGCAGGAGAGAACATTACTACTTATAAGACTTGTATACGTAAGCAAGAGAAAAAGGTCATAGGTTTATTTTCTGCACGTAAGACTTGTCATAAGGGGGAGAGAAATTTCTAAGTGTTAGAATATTTCTGCTCGTAGTCCATTCAAGGACGATTGTTGTTTTGTGGTGTTCTGAGAGCCCATTGAATCTTGAAAGTATAGTGAAAATCTCAGTAGGTTTTGATCTCTGAGGACTAGACGTAGGCTTGGGTTTTGGGCCGAACTAGTATAACTCTCTATGTGCTAATCTTCTCAACTCTACTCTATCTACAATTATTGTCATATCACTGCATCAACTGAAAAATTTATCACTTCACCCAATTCACCCCCTCTTAGGTGAAGCTTTCCTGTTAAACGTCAACTCAAGATCCTCACACAAACATCCTCTGAAGTTAACAAAAAGGTCTACAAAGAATTTCCAAGCTGGTTTGCGCACAGGATACTAAATGACCGCAACTCACACTCACCAGATTTTAGGGCTCTCCCAATCAACCCTCTTGACCATGCAAAAATGTTTACAATATACAATATCAATGGTTTCAAGTTTTACACGGTTTCACGAGATCAAGGATTGCAAACTCAAAATTCAGGTGTTTATGGAACCTTTGGGACAAGAAGTTATGTGAGTAGCAGTAACACCAACATGCAGTTTAAAGGTGTCCCTTACTATGGAAAGTTTCTTGATGTTGTCGAACTAAATTACCAAGGTCATTTCACCGTTACGTTTGTTCAAGTGTTTATGGGAAAATACCACTACCTCCCGAGGACTCACAATTGATGACTTAGGCATCATATCGGTAAATTTCTCATAGCCAATTCATACTCACCATTCTAAAAATGATGAGCCATATATTCTTGCTCAGAGGCACACCAGGTTTATTATGTCGAGGATGAGATGCATGGGGATTGGCACATGGTAGTTCATTTAAAACCTCGAGACCTTTACGACATGGGTGATGGCGATAACATCGCCTACAAGAGAGAGCCATTTCAGCCCCCCAATTTCAAAAACTTTTTCCCTAAAGGCGATGACAATTTACCTCTAGTTCGGTGCGTTTTTTAAGTTCATATCATTTAAATTTAATTTTTTTACAAAATATATGACACTAAAAATTTCCTCACACAATTTTTGTAGGGATGGCGAGGACGAATGATTAAACAAATCATGCTTTTGTTTTTGTAACCATTGATGTATAGTTTTTTTAAAAAAAAATTAGGATATTATTTGTAGTGGTTACAAAACCGCTACAAAATCACCCAAAAACCACTACAAAAGTACAAACCGCTACTAATAACAAAGAATAACCACTACATAATTAAACTGGTGCAAAACCTGTCACTTTAACCGCTACAAATGCTATACAGATCCCTATAAATATGCCACCATACCTTATTTCAAATACTCCCCCATTTCTTTTAACCCTTCCTTTCTTTCGTTTTCTCTTATTTACAAATTTTTTTCTAAAAGCTGAGGATCTGAACAAGGTGATCAAATATGGTAAAAAGTTGTTGAATTCTTTCATTTCAATAATTTTTTCCCTCATATAATATTTATTCTAACTAATTTTTTTTTTTTTTGCAGAAATTGAAGAAAATTTTCTCACCGATACCTATTTTTCTTACATAATGATAACGACATTGTATCAGACATCATAATATTTTCTTATTACCTACATATCCTCAATAATATTGTTACCAATATAAACTTTATACTTATCCAACTTAATTTAACCATTCTTTTTAAATAATAACTACTATAAGCTAAACTACTTAAATAATAAAATATTTAATCCAATATTATAAAAATGGAAACAGATAATTGTATATTTTTTTTTAAATTTTACAAAATTTTTGTAGCGGTTTTAAGAACCACAACCGCTACAAATTTTAAAACAAAATGGGATTACATTTTTTGGCACCACTTTTGAAATTTTATATGATATTAGTAGTTGTTTACTAATTGCTACTAATATTTGGGGCCATTTTTTTTAAAATTAATATTTCAAATTACTAGCGGTTTAGTAACCGCTACAAAAAAGGAGCCAAATTTTCCATTTTCATTTCCTACGATGCAAATTTGAGGCGCCAACATTTGTAGTGGTTATATATTGATAGATGATGTGTTATCAACATGAGAATACTGTAGCGGTAAACCGCTACAAATATAGTAGCGGTTTTGTTGTTTGAGTAGCAGTTATAAATAATCGATACAAAAACGTTTGCAACGATGAATTTTGTAGTGCTTTTGTAAACCGCTACAAAACTACCATTTTAACCGGTACTAAATTACATTGTTTTTGCAATGGATGTGTTTTGAATGATGATTGTTATTTCTGTGGTATATGATGATTGTGTGGCATGCTCTATGTTCTTGTATATACGTGATTGAATGCATGTTATTATTGAGATTCTTTTGAATATCACTCGTTTCCTACAACAACTACTACACAAGCTAGTGGCTCAAGGGGTAAGAAGGTAAATCTAGACAACTAGAGGATGAAGCGGAGAGATTTTATTTCCTGTTCGTTGTCTATTTTGGTTTTGTATATATATATACAATCTATTTTGGTACTATATATGATATATATAACTTGGTAGACATAACGATAGTATAGTGGTAGAACTAGTAGTAAGTAACGCTTAGGTAACTTAGTTGAATGACGCTTCCGTACGGTAATGGATCATTAACCAATCTATGAAATGTAACACTTAAGCAGAGAAACGTTCGCATACTCTGATAAAAAGAATTAAGAGCCAATGAGACTCAGCGAAGCAATGAACCTTTGCAAAAATGTTTTGAAAGGTTTTAATTTCATTTGAAAAACCCACGCAGACCCAGGTTCACGTCTGATGTTTGAAGTTGGGATTGTAAACATTTTCAAAAGTTTGTTTATTCTAGGACTACTTCCTAATTTAACTGTTCAATTCACTGCGCTTTTGCAGTCATCCGAGCTTATAAAGTATAATGTCATTAAGAACTTTGTACTATCATCTTTAAATGAATAAATCAACAGTAAAAAATCATTGAACGTCCGGTTAATTAGGATGAAATTCTCTTGGACGTCTCACTTGGATAGGTGATTTCACAAAAATATTGTCTAGACTTGTGTATATATATTCCGTGTATGTGATGCCTTGATAAATTATATTTAAAAGCAAATAATGTTGAAGGACCAAAATCAAAAGTTATTTATATATCCTGAAAAGAACGAAAAGATCTCATGTGGGAAACCTTCAAATGACAAAAAAACAACTCTATCAATGAGCTTATAACTTTAACTATAATAATGAAGACATATATATTGGACTTTCGAGAAGGAATTGGCTTTTGATTTTTGCTTTAAAAATTTTCAACCATTTTTCTATCCGGTTTTCTAAAAACTATTCCGATTCTCAATCTAATTCCAGATTGCTGCTCAATTTGCTCAACTTCAGTCCAACCCGGCTGTGCAATGGAAACTCCTTTTGGTCCAAACCAAATCATTATCAAGTTTGATCAACAGTCTGACTAGTCGGACCCATCCAATCCGGTCTGGTCAAGTTCTTTAACCATTAATTGAGGTTATAGTTTCTCTTATATAGATTTTTTTCCCTATAGTTTGGAATCAAACAAAAACGCGCGCGATTGAATTGCAATTAATACCATACATTAAAGTCATTAAATTCAGACATCATTTTAAAATGTCATACAAAGAAGTCGATTTATTTGTGATTATTATTTCCACCCGATCCATGAAGCACTTCCTGGGCAAATAGTTATCCCTCTTTTTGTGTTGACGATGACCAGCCAATGTCTCTGGGTTGTTATCTCAAACGACGACTAATCACTACTACAAAATATTGCTTTTACGACCCTAAAAGACATCCCTTTTTAAAAAAGGGACGTAAAAAATAAAGGCGGTGGCATTTTTGTAATTCTGAGTGAGATTTAAATAGTTTTAGACGTCCCCAATTCAAAAAGGGACGTCTAAAGTCACTTTAGACGTCCCCAATTTAATTGAGGACGTCTAAAGTTAAATTTTTTTTTAAAATCAGGAACGCCTTTTGGTTACTTCAGACGTCCCCAATTTAATTGGGGACGTCTAAAGTAAATTTTTTTTTTAATCAGGGACGCATTTTAACGTCCCTAATATATATTAGGGACGCCAAAAGGCGTCCTTTAAATATCAAGGACGCCACTTTTGGCATCCCTAATGTTATCAGGGACGCCTAAAGTGGCGTCCCTGATATTATATCAGGGACGCCACTTTAGGCGTCCCTAATATGAGGGACGCCTAAAGTGGCGTCCCTCATATTATATCAGGGACGCCACTTTAGGCGTCCCTAATATTAGATTAGGGACGCCTAAAGTGGCGTCCCTGATTATTAAAAAAAAAAAACTTTAGACGTCCCCAATTAAATTGGGGACGTCTAAAGTTAAAAAAAAATAAAAAAAATTAACAAAACAACTTTAGGCGTCCCTAAATTAAATTGGGGACGCCAAAAACAATTCAAATCTGTACTGACAGTCTTTATTTGTCAGTTTTATAGATCCACACTCTTCTTTCTCATCAACGCAACCACTACCACCACACATTTAACTTTTACTTTTTCTTCTTTATATGCTGTTTTTAAACTTGTTTCTTCTTTTCTCTCTCTTTATTTTCACCAGATCTGTAATGGTTACCACCACTCATTTAACTCTTGCTTCTTCTTCTTTATATACTATTTTTAAACTTGTTTCTTCTTTGCTCTCTCTCTTTTTCACCAGATCTATTATGTTTCTTACTATTTTATCTTCTTTCTCTTTTTTCTTTGGATTTCCCTTCGATTTTATCTTCTAACTCGTGTTGTTATGGTTTGTAGATCGAGACTCCAAAACATGCTTCATGGCCACGTTCCCACTGAAAAAATGATGTACATCTCTCCCTGTTGCTCTTCTCTATTCATTATTACGAGAAAATGAATTTTAATAATAGAAGGAGATAAGTTTTTCGCAACTGATTCATCTTATTGTTATCATCTTCTGTTTATAAGATTTCAGCTCTAGAGTTATTATTGTGTAGATTTTGGATTTAGAGTTTAGATACTAGATCTGTAATTTTATTGACGATGATATGTAATTTCTGATTTTAAATACTGTTTAGTCCAGATCTTTAATATAAACGAATTTTTTTTAAAAAAAAAACTTTAGACGTCCCCACTTTAAAGTGGGGACGTCTAAAGTCCCACTTTAGACGTCCCCACTTTCCCACTTTAGATGTCCCCAATTTAAAGTGGGGACGTCTAAAGTCCAGACTTTAGACGTCCTTTTTTATCTACGGACGTTATTGCCATTTTTTACTACGTCGATCACATAGACGTCCCCTTGTTTTCAGACGTTAAAATGCCTAAAAAATGGACGTTAAAAATATTTTTTGTAGTAGTGAATTCTCCCTCCGGCCAATGAAGGCCAAAAAAGAGAGGTTGTCATCTCAACTTCTTTAAATATAACTAATTTTATTTACATATTGTAACACCCCAAATTTTATATTCACCAAATATATTGTAATTATTTGGGGAAACTCAATAAAATGGTGAATATTCATGAATTTGGAATTTATGAATTTTATAAATGTTCAATTTCACGGGAAATTGGGCAAAAATGAATATGGAATTAATTTGGGTGATTTTAAAAGCCTAATATTAAGGTCCAAAAATGAAGAAATATTAGAGAAAATATTTGCTCCAAAAATAGATAGAAATTGACCAAAGAAAAATAAGAGAAGAAATTGGATTAAAAAGCTAATGGCAAAATCGTAATTTTGCCAAATTATCACAAAATTAATTATTTTTCCGATTAATTGAAGATAATTTCAATTAATTAATTTAAATAAAAGGAAAAATATACTTAGAATATTTTGGTCAATTTAATATGAATTTATGGAAAATTTGAGCAAAAATGCAATTTTGACCAAAATTGAGACTTTACGTATATACGTAACCAAAACAAGTTGTGAAGCCAATTGAGACCCTAGGGAGGGACCCCTAGGTGTCTCCTACATGTGGCATAAATAAGGAAATATTGGTTGGACATGATGGCATGGTTACATGAATGTAGGAAGTTATGTAATAAAAATTAGTTTTGGAATTGTTGGAAAATTGCATAAATCATTAAAATGATATATGATATTATAATATATCATTCTCATCTTCTTCATTCAGCATTTCAGGCACAAAACAGCAGCTGAAAGTGAGAGAGAACGTTCAGAATTTTAGAGAGAGAAAGGAGAAGAAATCTCACAAGGTAAGCCGATTTCTCTGACGATTTAGCTCCTAACGCCTATAACTCCGACCCTAAGTTACTCCTCTTTGTTCTTTAAGGTTTGGAAGCTCAAAATCTGTTGTGGAACACCTAGGGTTTTCAGCCATATTTGGGAAAAACTTGTGAGAGCTTGAGGTAACTTCCAAACCTTCGTATATTAACTATTCTGGCTGCTGTGGGCAATTTAATCGGTGAAATTTCGCCAGATTGCCGTTGGTTTTAAATTTTGGGAATTGAGTTGCCTAAGGGTTATGTTGCCCAATTTTGGTTCAAATGGTAGTTATAACCTAATGTAATAGTTAATTAAGTGGTTAGGAGTATAAAGGAACGCGTTTACGAAGCCGAAATCGTAAAACCCCATTTTTCCCAGAGAACTCATAAATTTTGGCCAGCTCTAGAAATGGGTCTTAGAGTTGGATTTTCAATGATTTGATCGTTCCATTGAGTTCAGGAGCGAAAATTAGGTGGGGTTATGTTAGAGCAAGCATTTCGCCCAAGAGGGGGGGTGAATTGGGTGATACTAAAATTTCGTTGCAAATATAAAATTTGACAGTGAAATTAAAACAGTAAGGAGTAAGGAGAAATATCACCGAAGTGTACGCCGGGAGTTATACTGGTTCGGTCACAACCACTTTGACCTACGTCCAGTCCTCAGAGCTTCTCTGAGAGTTTCACTATAACTTCCAAGATTCAGTGGGTTCTTGGCACCTCAGTACAAGCAAGTTCCTTCACCTGGACACTCGCTCTTCCTTACAAGTTGTAATCCAATCCCAACTCAAGGTTCCACAACCTTAAGTTATCTCAATAACAAATATTGAGTTTGAATGAAATATCTCTCTTACAGAGTGAATATAAATCACTGAAGCATAGAAATACAATTATCACGTAAAACAGAGTAATGAACTTGATGATACGTTTGTGTGTGTTCTTCTTGTTTTTCTCTGTTTGGATGTTCCCATATATATAGATATGTTGGTGAAGACCGTTGGAACATTTTCCTTTCGTCCGTTGGAGAGTGCGCAGCCACTATTGACTTTTCAGTTTTTGAAAAATATCCGTTGGCGGTAGGTGGGTTTTGAACTTCTCATTTGACTTTCCTTGTTTGATATGATTTCTTCATTGTTCATCTGTAAATAGGCTAAGAATACTAATACCATGAAAGATTAATCATATAGTAAGCAGAATAATGAACGTTGGAATGATTTCTAAATTTCTGGGTTTGTTTACTCGAGTAGCTACTCGAGTATCCCTTGAAGTTTACTCGAGTATCATCGGGAAAAACTTGATGAACTGCAAGTCAGCACACAAGAATAAGGTTACTTAGGTAGTGCATGGGATAAACTAAATTTCAAACCTTTGGAAATAGTTGTTTACTCGGGTACTTACTCGAGTAATGCAATCTTTTCTTTATAGGTTACTCGGGTACCAACTCGAGTAAACCTTCAAATACACCTTTGGTTACTCGATGCTTTACTCCAGTAATGTTGGCAGGATTTCAAGGCCGAGAGCACATCAAGCTTGCTTACCTTGTTACTCGAGTACTGTAAACTTACTCTTTGTACATAACTTACTCGGGTAATGACTTGAGGTTTTCTTTCAAAATATCTCTGCATACTCGAGTACATACTCGAGTAATCCACTTAGAATAAAACATTAAATACTTCCATACTAGAGTAATGACTCGAGGAAAATGAGATAGAATAAGATCAAGGTATTCGAGTACTACCTTCAAGGTTTTGCTTACCATACTGAGTTACTCGAGTAACATTGCCAGTGGTACAAAATGCCGAGAGCACCACATTTTGTGAAACAGAGTAACTCGAGTACCTACTCGAGTAACATTGGCAGGCCGAGAGCAACTTGAAGGATTTCATATGGTTACTCGAGTAGCTCCTCGAGTAATGTTGGCAGGCCGAGAGCAACTCCAAGTATTTACCTGGTTACTCGAGTAGCTACTCGAGTAACCTTGGCAGGCCGAGAGCAACTTGAAAACTTTTACACTATTACTTGAGTACTTACTCGAGTAATGTTGGCAGGTTACTCGAAGGTGCCTCTGGTTACTTCAAGTTTTGTCTCATTACTCGAGTACATACTCGAGTAATGCCTTAGAAAAACTGCTTCTGATCAAGTTTCACAGATTTTTCTCTTAGCCTTTCTTCATTACTCCAATGCTTACTTCAAGTGATGCTTAACCCTGTAATACTTTGTTCAAACTTATTTATTAATCAATTCTTTTTTATACCATTTTTTTGTTATCATCAAAACATGAGATCTAACAGGTTACAGTTGGTCACTTTTTCGGAAAAGGCCAAAAAAACATAATTACGAAAACACGCCTAGAACCCTTAAAGTGAGGCTGCTAAGGGTAAATTTGTAATTTAACATTAAATTTGCTAATTCCGAGTCCGGAAATGGATTCCTTGGGTGGAAATATGCTAGAATAGCCCTGGGTAGAACTTTGGGAAAGATACAACCGGACTGGGTACGGCGGGCTCGGGCCGGGTCCTCGAGGGCATTTTTGTAAATTTTCATTATAGACTCGTATAACCCCTAGAATCACTATGGAAGTGTCTAAATGATGCATTTAGAATTGTAGGATTTGACATTTGCCCTGATCGCGAGCAGACTGTGCTGGCGCCAGTCAGGAAAGAATGAGGTAGTGACTCTTTTCCCTTATACTATATGTGATACATAGTATGTTTGTTTGATCATTGTTTGTGAGTCTATCACCTGCGGCCCATCGGTGTTGACGGTGGGAGGATCGTACCTTCGTGGCGGTGGAATACGGGGGATGGGATTATGTGATTATATGCATATGTGGCAGCCTGCGTGCTATGCTTTATGCTGTGATGCTGCTTGATGATTTTCTTGCATGCTTTGTGATTACATGTGGTATGAGTAATTTGTTACTACTGAGATTCTTTTGAATCTCATTCTTTCCATTGACTAACATTTCAGACAGGGCAAGTGGCTCCAAGGAGAAACGAACCACCAAGAGCAGCTAGGATCTTGTAGAGATGTGTTGTTAGGTTGTTGGTTATCTATTTTGGACTTGGGGTTACTGTTTATTTTTGAAATGTAGATATTATGTTGATGTTGGTCATGTAATCCCCTAGTTGGAACTTATAACCCTTAGTTTATACATGTATGAAACCCAGGAGTTGCCGGGAATTTGGCTATGCAATCTTATATGTATGAATGCTATTGAACTGCGTAGAGTAATTAGATTCGGAAGATGAATCTGAGACCATGTTGAATGAATTTTAGAAAAGAAATTTAAGAAAAACGTATCCGTCGATCTCTAATTCATTTAAATTACGCATTTTCGAATCTTAGTTACGGTTATCATGGCAGGGGATTACACATATATTGCAAAATTGATTAAGTTAATTAGTTAATTGTAATAAATGGGTGTTATTTTCCCTAAAATACTACTCCCTCCTGTCCTTTTGTTTTTGGGATATTATTATCCGATATTCAATTTGGGGTTTATGGCTACAAGCAACTTTCTCTTTCTTGAGGCTAGCCCTTAATATAAGCATTTTTTTTTGTCTCAAAATTTAAACTACTCTTTTCTTTCTCCAGCCTCCTATTAAATACATATCTTTGCATAAAAAAATATATATTTATATCAATTATCCCCCATTCACCGCTAATTCTCTTTCATTTAATCGATTATTACTCATTAACTCTTATAGTTTATACTCAATCTCTCCCATATTTTTTACTCATTCTCTATCCTTTGCTCTTTTCATAAATAAGGGCATATTTGAAAGAAATTTGACATTTTTACATATTTATTGTTTTTGACTAATTCTAACCACCTGTTTTTTTTATGCAATCCAGAAAAAAGTTGTTTAAAAAAAGGACCAGAGGGAGTATATTTAATCATGTGCATAGGAACTATCTTAATAAAAGCCTCTTTAACATGTGCAATCAATAAGAATGCTTTAGAGGAAAAAGTTATAAATTTGGAAGATAAAGTAAATTGAAGTCTTATATTAGGCGCTAGAGAGAGTATGCATTAGCTTTCCTAAACTATCACTTACACATTTAGGAAAAAAAAAATTGAGGAGACAAAGTAAACTAAGGTTTCGTATTTCAGACCAGGACAAACCTCTAGCTCATATATTTAGTATCAATAGGAGTGATTTTTTTTTTATACAACTATCCAGTGTTGCGCCAGAATACATTTCAATATATATAATAAAAGTGAGGAAACTTTGTGGTTATGCAGAGAGAAGGTGCAGATTCTACTAGATAAACCATGTATATTGTTGGAAGGTCAAGGCAAAAGCGTTACCACAAGTACGTTTAATGACAACCAACAACAGATTCTAGTGCCACCTTCACTTCCTCTCCCAACAATGTCGTGGTCACTGACATCAACTTCGAGGTATTTTGATTATTATCTTTTGTTCATAAAAATTGTCATTTTCAAGTTTATGATTTTTTAAGGAATAATGAAATTGTTGGCCTCTCAATTTTATCTCAGAATCTCAGTTATCGATTGCGCCCATATGATGTTTAACTTTTATCAATCAAGCTAATAAAGTTTCATAATCATATACAATATTAGTCCCTATGCAGTTTAACCATCAATACGCGGATGATAACTTCTTCGTGGGTTGTACAAAAAAATTCTTGGTTCGATGTGATCAATTAAGAATATAAAATTGTGTGTGAGATTTTATGAATTTTATTGAAAAACATTAAATTTCAAGAACTAAATTGATAATTGAGATAAAATTTAAGAAACAAAAGTTTCATTATCCCTTTTTCAAATATTTGCCTCTTTAGAATTTTAACGAAGTACTATTGTTTTTCTTCTTTCTAACAATTTTATCCTTAACCTATATGAAAGGGAGATTTGGATGAGTAATTTATAAGCTGAGGATACTTTAGTAAAATGTCATCAAATTTTACTATAATTTATGTTAATACTATTACTCTATGCGAAAAATCTCAACATGATAATGTTGTAAAATGTGGGATGGGTATAATACAAAAAGGTTTGTTTTTGTTGTGAGTATAATATGTGGATATTCATATCCCTCATTATTTCCTATTCTCTCATAGTTTCCTACGCCACTACAGAAAACACTTTTAATGTTCCTTTTTAAGCCCTTTTAATGTATGAAAACATGGAGACGTTTATGTGAGCGACATAGTAAATAATGGCAATAATGTTTGTAAATAAAGGAACGCCTAAAATCTACACTTTAGATGTCCTTTTTTAAAAAATTAAGGAATGTCTAAAGTATATGTCTAAGGACTTTAGATGTCCCTTTTTAAAAAAGGGACGTCTAAACACTACTAGAAAAAATGGTTTTAACGTCCATTTTTTTAGCCTTTTAATGTCTGAAAATAGAGGGACGTCTATTTAAGGGTCGTGGAAAAAAACGTCAATAACGTCCGTAAAATAGGGGACGTGAAAGGCAGACTTTAGACGTCCCCAGTTGGAACTAGGGACGTCTAAAGTGTCGTCACCCACCCTACCACGTCCCTTTTTATTTAAGGACGTTGAAAGTTTTTTTTTTAAAATGGCCTTTTTATATATTGCACTGTCTGGAAAATGTAAACTACAGAAATAGGATTCCAACAACAGAATAAAACAACAACTTGAAACACAATGATCAACCCAAGGCTCTACTACATGCAATAATTTTAAGGAGTAGCAAACTAATTAACTAACAAACCACACAAACTTCACAACAATCTATATCCAAGTCTGTTATTGCACTAAAAAGACTATATCCAAGTCCCCAGTTTGTACAATAACCAAGACTAAATCCAATCTATATCCAACAATAATAACGCTAATTATATGTACAATATATAGAACGACCACAAAAGTATATCCTACATAAACTACTAAAGACTTTACTCTGGTATACATTGAAGAAGATGTCCAGCCAAAAAGTCTTTGATCATATTTAGATCTTCATATGAGTAGGCATCTTCATTGTCAAAAATCTGTAAATTAGAAAATAAGCTTAGATTAAATAATGAATTAAGTGAATGAATTGCCATTGAATTACAACTTCAAGAATATTATCCTCTGAGAATGAAGAAGCGATTACTTGTTCAAAATATGTCGTAATGCCACTCTGAATGATGTTAAACATATAAAGTAAGACATAGTATCCACATTCCCAGCCGCCAGGTTGTCGAGGGCACTATAAATCAAAAGCAAATGGTTAAAATCAATAAAGGCATATCTAAAACGACCGTCAATCAAAAGAACTTGATTTGAAACTACGTACCTTTGGAAACAACCATCTCGGTTCTTTGTCACCTTTACGTTTGCGTAGCCCGCCAAGCACTCGATACGTCGTGCATGCCCTATCATTAAAATGAAAATCAACATAAATTAGAATAATTCATTAAGTCAAGAATCAAGAAGCAATGAAATACAAAAAAATAACTTACGTGTTGAAGACGCTTTTAGTTTCTTTGTCTGGTCTTCTACGTAAGGAATCAAACCAGTAAACAACGTGGGACCGAGGACAGAGAACACACAAACTCCAGTGATAACTATCACAACATATACAGATTAAAAATAAGTTAGATGGCAAGGCAATTATTTATTAAAAATCTCAAATACACAAAATTAAAATGCGTACCCTTTAACAATCGGTGCTAGATAACAACGATAGTCATTCTCTGCCACTGTGAAGCCCACATAGTTCGTCCTTCTTTTTAATGTATTCCCAGTCCTTGTCGTATGTGCAGGAGACAAGAATCCATATAAATCAACTCTTTGAGAGTCAATGCATATACGACGGAAGGAGCTATAATAGAATTAAAATGATGAATGTATTAGCTAGTTAAAATCAACTTAACTAAATGAAGGAAAAAATGGGAAATAAAAATCTTACAGGATTGCAAATTTGCCCCATCCAATATCTAGCTCCTCCAACTTAATGAACTATTTAAGATTTTCTTTATCAATTGTGAAGTGATACTCTAATTCCTGGCCCACAATCCCTGTAGGCATATGCAAATCAATCTGGCGAATGCCTTTATAGATATGCTGCAGTCGTGCTAAGAAGGGTCATTTCTCTGCTTCCTGCTCGTTCTTTTAGAACATAAAAAAACATATTGTTAGTAGGATGTCAACACATATCAAGTAAAAGTGAGGTAGTTACATACCATTAGAGGTGTTGGTGGTAACAAGCCAATAAGATGTATAGGCCAAAGGATGAAAGATCCTCTCGCCTGAGCTATCATGGCAACCTCGTCATCAGGAATAGGGATGGCTGTACCTTCTTCCCCCTCTCGAACACACGTCACAGTCACCCTACGCAAATGCTGTTGAATTTGCTGATTGGTGGGTAGTAGATTCTGTGTGAACGAGAGCATCTGCAACTACACGCAGCACTGGGGCATCCAAAGAGAGGACGACAGGTTCTCCCAGCGCTGGAGTAGGAGAAGGGTCACCAAGTGGTTCCTCCACTGGGTTGTAACTTCCTTTGGTGCTGTGGAAGGCCGGGGATGAATGGGTTCTACGCTCGGTAGTTGCCATCTGCGATTCAAACATCTTCATCATTTCAGCTCGTAGCTCAGTCATCAGCTCAAGACGTAGCTCTGGCAATAGCTCTTAACGGAGCTTGTCGCAAAGGTTGGCCTTGAGCTCTTGTGAGACTTCCTGACGAATCTTGGCCACAAGCTCCCTACTGGGTTCAGCTTGTGACGAATAAGGATGTGAGGCTTGGCCAAAATACTTCACTACATGAACTCCCCCTGCCTCCCCTTGAACATGACTAGGGTGATCTGCCTTCCCAATCGCCGTTGACAAGATGTCTATTCGTCCACTTGGAGTGAACGAACCTTGGCTACTATGATCTTCTAGTTCATCCTGCAGCATAAAAGTTATCGTAAATGAAAATTAAGCACTCCCAATATGAAAAAATAACTTTGTACTTATACTCTAACTACTTACAATTCTTGCGGCAACCTCAGCAACAGTCGGATTTACGGACTTCCCACCCTTAAGCCTCCTTGCTTTCTATTTTTTGTGACGTGGAGGAGGTGGCGGGGGCTGGACCACAATGGTAGGATCTGATGTGGCTGCTTCCTTCAATTTCTCCAACTCTTCTGCCATCATCTTTCTCTCAAGCTTCAGATAACCACTACGAGACATGCAATGTTGATAGTTATTAGTGGCTTGACTCTCTGCATTTGCTGCACTTAATGCCTGTGAAAGGAAAACAACGAACGCCGAATCAATAATGTCAACTATATTCAAATAAAACACTATGATGACAGAAATCTTACCAAAAAGTTGGAATCTTCGCTTGATGCCATAAACAACCTCCAGTCCTCTGGAGACAAAAACGTGTTCTCATAATATGGATCCTGACCCCTCAGGTCCCCTCGAATGTAATCTCGTGTAAGCCTGTTCTTGAAATCTTTCCATCGTAGATGAACCTCCGTCATCCACTCCTTGTACATCTCTGCAGTGTCAGGGACATCATAGGTTTGCTGCAAGGTAAAAACATAAGTTAATTATATTTGAAGCAATAGGAATAAAGATATATATGTAGATATATTGAAACTTATATACCAAAAGTTGTTGCCAAATCAAGTCTTTGGTTTTAGGAGGAACCAACTTCCAATTATCATAAATAATGCGAACTTTGCTTCGAGCCAAAAAACCTAAGTAGCTAATGAAATGGTCTTCCTCTGGATCAATTGGTTTCATATTTTCATCAAAGTCAATATGCAACCTCTCCTGTTGATGGTGATGACGTGCTACCAATGCAGGCATTTTCGTACTGCCTCTAACCCTTCTTCTCACAACCGGTTCAGGTCTCACATCAGGTTCAGGCCTATTCATTTTATTGTCCCTATCACTTTGTGAGTCACCAGAATTGTCCATATTCCTGTAAACACAAAAATCATTGTCAGATAGGTAAATAAATTGTAAGTAAATGAATAAACTAACTAGTTATAAAAAAAAACAGCACACATTACTATTTTCTAAGTTAAGCTCTTACTCTAGATTGTTTCCCATATTCCTTCACCATGATCATTTCTCACAGCATATTCTTCATCATCTACCAATTCTACTTCACTTGTTGTAGGTGGATTAATTGTGAAAGGTGGTATGTCGTCAAGGTTGAAGGTCAGATCACCATGCTTCTGTTTTTTAATTTGAAGTACAATGGAAATGTTTTTATTTACGGGATCTGTGACATAAAACACTTGTTTCGCCTGGCTTGCTAGAATAAAGGGCTCATCCCTATAACCTACTCTTTCAAGATCAACTGAGACAAATCCAAATTGTTGATCTATTACCACAGCATTATTGCTAACCCACTTACATTTGAAAAAAGCAACTTTGAACTTGTTGTAAGTGATTTCCCATATTTCTTCTATCACTCCATAATAGGCCATGGATGCTAATATGGGGTTTTTGTCTTTCGAACTGGAAAAGTGCATGGCTTCACCTTCTACCATCACCCCACTATTTTGTATGGTACTTCTATCATCTTGGTCTTTTGTGTAGAAAGAATACCCATTTATATCATAACCGCTCTAAGTAATGATCTGAAACGAAGGCCCCCATGCTAGCCACTCTATTGTCTCAGACACACCGGTCTCATGCAAAACCTTTTCCTCAAACCACTGAATGAATATCTTGTTTTGCTCAATAGTATTCTGCATGTCATTCTTCCTCGGATTCATGTTTTTCAATCTCTTTCTATGTTCATCTATGTACGGTTGAACTTCTGCCATGTTATTCAGGATATAATGGTGTGCTTGCAACACCTCTTCACGAGGCATAGTCTTCACTTTCAGTCCTCGTATTCCCTTGCTCCTCCCCTCTTCTTGCCAAGATTGTTCCTTCTTCCCTGATAGATTATTGCTGCAGAAGTCCATAGCCTCTTCAACAACATACCTTTCAACTATTGAGGTTTCTGGTCGATAGGGATTTTTAGAGTACCCTTTTAAGATCTTCATGTATCGATCGAAAGGGTACATCCACCTCAGGTAAACTGGACCGCAGAGCCTTACCTCCCTTACCAAATGAACTATCAAATGCACCATTATATCAAAAAATGAAGGAGGAAAGTACATCTCTAATTGGGATAATATGATATAACCCTCAACTTCCAGTTCATCCAGCTTTTCAGTGTCAATGACTTTGTTACAGATAGCATTAAAGAAAACACACAATCTTGTCACAGTGCTTTGAACTTCATCTTTCATACTGCCTTTAATAGCTACTGGTAACAGTTGTTACATCAACACATGATAATCATGGGACTTCATTCCCACTAACTTCAAATCGTCCATTAACACACACCTTTTCACATTCGAATAATGTCCTTGTGGTACCTTAATTTCATGCAAACACCTACACAAACTTTGTTTATCCGATTTTGATAGTGTATGCGCTGCTGGCTCCATGTATGCCCTCCTACCATCATCTCTTAGCTGTAGATGTAATCGTTCTCTTATTCCCATATCAACAAGGTCTAGTCTCGCACTAATCCCATCCTTGGTCTTCCCTGGAATGTGCAAAAGCGTACTGATAAGGCTATCACAAACGTTTTTCTCCACGTGCATTACATCAATACTGTGTCTCACGTCAAGACTACGCCAATATGGAAGATCAAAGAAAATTGATCTCTTCTTCCATATGTTCTTCTCACCCACAGTCTTCTGATTCTTACCGAGTAAGACATTGATACGTTCAACCTGACTGTAAACTTCCTCTCCTGTTAATGCCTTTGGAGCTATTCTATGCTCCGGAAAGCCGTTAAAACGCTTTCTTAACCTACGATACAGGTGGAACCTAGGAAGGAACCTCCTGTGACCAAGGTAAACCATTTTTCTTCCATGTTTAAGTTGGTGGAAGTGAGTGTCTGCTTCACAGATCGGACATGCTTTATGCCCCTTCACACTGTACCCTGAGAGGTTTCTGTATGCAGGGAAGTCATTTATCGTGGTAAAAATCATTGCATGTAGCTTGAAGGACTCATTCTTATATGCATCAAACACATCTACGCTTTCCTCCCACAACTTCTTCAAGTCCTCAATCAAAGGCGCCAAGTAGACATCGATATCGTTTCCTGGTTGTTTTGGTCCATAAATCATCATAGAAAGCATCACATAATTGCGTTTCATACAATGCCAGGGAGGCAAGTTGTATATTACAAGGAGTACTGGCCACGCACTGTGTGTGCTATTAAGAGTTCCATATAGATTGATGCCATCTGTATAAAGCCCAAGCCGAAGGTTTCTCGGCTCGCTGCCAAATTCAGGGAACATTTCGTCTATTTTCTTCCACTGTGGAGAGTCAGCTGGGTGCCGAAGATATTTTCCATCGGATATTCTATCATCCGAATGCCATCTCAACTTCTTCGCTTTTTTTGCAGTGCCAAACAAACGCTTAAAGCGCGGTATTATTGGAAGATACCACAAAACTTTTACAGGTTGCCTTTTAGTTGTCCTATCGCCACAACCACCATCTTTCTTCACTTTGTATCGTGCAGTTTGATACTTTGGTAACTCACTCAGACCTTCATACTCCTTTCTGTACAGTACGTAGTCATTAGGGTAAGAGTGTACCTTTTTATACTCCATACCCATTGTAGATAGGATTTTCTTGGCCTCATACATACGATTTGGAAGTACATTATCATCTAGAAACATATCACACAACAGTTCAAGCAACAATGTGAAACTACTATCAGTCTACCCACAAGTTGTTTTTAAGTTAACCAAATGTAATATTCCTATCAGCCGTGTGTATTTACTCCCAAGGTACAACGGTGTCTCTGCATCACTCCGCAGGCTGTCATATTCATGCGACTGCACAAAGGATTCTACCTCAACATCGTGAATCATTCTCTCCATTCTATCTTCATCTATGACATCCACAGCTTCCTTCTTGTGCGACGGACAATCAGTTACTTCCTCACCATGCCATATCCACCTTATGTATCGAATATTTATTCCATCATAAAGTAGGTGATCCCTTATAACTTCAACATCCCATTTTCTCTCATTTAAACAATTGACACAAGGACAAAAATACATTCCATTTTTGGCTAGAGCGTTCCTTCTAGCAAATTCAATAAACTCTTCAACCCCATTCTCATATTCTTCACTTGTTCTCAAAGCATTCATCCAACTATGATCCATTTTATTACCACCTATGCCATTCCCAGTAACACTCAAGTTTAGAATAATTGTCAACACTGGGAATTGCCTTTTACTATTTTGTTTTTCAAAATTTTGGCACAGTTCCCCTTAAAAGTGAGACATCCCAAAATCAAAATAACAAATCATCTCAGCTTAATTTAAACGAAACTAAACTTTAGCTTCTAGCACCAAGCACAAATAGAATACACTTATATTTTACCAACCAAATTATTAAATCAGATATATACCATGAGTGAGATATGTGGGAATTTACAAATCAACTACGTGTATTTACAAGAGACACATGTAGTTATGATTGCTAAAATGATATATAACATACTCTACTGGGCATTTGCATCTTGGGATATATATATGTGTATATATGGTTGATGGGTCATTTATAGGCATATTGCTTGTGAGTGACAGAGGGGAAAAAAGGAAACTTTATATTATTGTTGAATGAATTATGAAGGAATATAATCATTATATTATATATATATCTAGCCCCTTCTACTTGATCTAACTATTACTATTACTGGTGCGTGTGTGTATATAAATATTCCAGATTCTTTAGCCATTCTACACCTTGTAAGCCATTCACAGTCACACTTTAATTTATTCTTTCAATCACCAATTAAACTCAATAGCAAGCAAGGTGTATAGGTCCAGCACAAGTCCAACTTTAAATTCATAGCTCACGTTGACAACAATTGTCTCAGCAAGTCTACCACCAAAACAGCAAAGATAAAGCTCAAGCACAAATCATACTTAAATTCCAGCCGAGAATCTAGAAATCTATTATCCTTGAGCCCAACACACTTACTGAGAGGAAAAATGATATTATTCCACTGAAATATTAACTACAAAAGTCACGCAAAATGGTTCAGCCAATTAATGTTTTTATAGGCTTCAGATGCTATATAGAGATATATAGCAACTCCCTAGTATAACTAATAACCGACTAATAGTAATATGTACAAATTTATATTAGAAAACATATATCTATTTCCTACAGAGAATCAAATGCATTTTCCTAAGCATTCACAAGTTTAGTTAGCTAACCTATAGCTGAAACTTTAGAGGGAGATGACCCACAGTGGCAAGAGGGAGGACGCCGGTGGTGAGAATGAGAGGAAACGGTGCAAACCTAGAGCAATGATGAGGAGGCACGCTATGGATGAAATAGAGGGTAAGATATAGGACCAAGAAGAAACAGGGGATAGCTGTATATAAAGATTTGGAGAAAAAAGAAAAACAAGAAGGCCAGGGGAGAGGAGAACACGAAGATGAGGATGGTGGAAGTGATGAAGATAGCGGGAGTGAGGAAGAGTAAAGCAGAGAAGCCTTATACGTCTCCAGTTAATATTGGGGACACCTAAAGCCATTTTCTGACATGTCACATGCGCAACCAGCACATGTGAACAAGCTTTAGACGTCCCCATCCCAGATGGGGACGTATAAAGCTTCTAACACTTCACATGCACTGGTCATGTCGACCAGGGCATGTGAACCAGCTTTAGACGTCCCCAGCTGGGCTGGGGACGTCTAAAGCTGGTAGCTTCTGACACTTCACATGCATTGGTCATGTCGACCAGGGCATGTGAACCAGCTTTAGACGTCCCCAGCTGGGATGGGGAAGAAATAAGGCTTTGTCGGCTTTTATGCCTTGGTAACCTCTTCAAAAATTAAACCAATGATTGCAATATAGGGTACAATCCCGGATCGTCTCTCGAAGAGCCTTTTATTAATTACCTAGAAACTAAGTGCAATGATTAAAATGAAATGAGTTGAAAATGGTCTTTGAGCTTTTTATCTAACAACTAAATTGCAATTAAACTAAAATGCTTTTAAAACTAATATTTTTGGATTTTTGGAATAAAATTGAAGAAGGAATGAAAATTGGTTAGAAATGCAAGTGATGAAGATGCTCTTGGAAATGATTTTCAATGACTATCCTTGCTCAATTAAAATATTTGGGGAGTTAATTCACTAAGCTTCTAATATATCAAACCTCAATTGCCATTGAGTCTAGCATCACAAGAGAGGAACCCCTACCCTTGAAATGCTATTAAGCCCTCTTAGTGTAATGAGTTTCTCTAAGTTTTCTAATATACCAAACCCCAATTACCATTGAGTCTAATGCTTAAACTCATGAACCCATTTATTTAAGCATTATTAAAACCCCTTAGAGAGTGATTATGGAATAAGCAATGCATTTAGGTTCAACTACAATTCCAATTCAATCAAACTATCCAACAATACCATGTTAAATAGATAGAAACAATAGAATCATAGATAAACATATATATAATCATATATATTGATGAGTACAAATCCTCATTACAAATTCCAAATCACAGCAACTCAATCCATAGAAATCATAACTAAAATCATAGTTTCATTACATAAATGAATTCTTAAATCTAAGAAATCACAAATATAATGAACTATAGATAAAATAAACTCCCATTTGAAGAAGCATATGTGAGCTCAAGTCATCTCCAATTCATCTCCAAGAGCACAAACTTGCCTAGCTTATCATGTGAATAGCTTCAAGAAAAATACTCAAACTCTGATTGAAACACCCAGCCATAAAATCAAAGATTAAAATAACCAATTAACACTAAATCAATTTAATGCAAGGGCTGGATTTGAATCAAAGCAGAACAGAACAGAGATAGCCACGGCTGAAACGAATCAGAACAGAGGAACTACGCCTGGCAATCCAACCGATGAAGAAGCAATGTTGGAGGTCTGAAAATGGAGAAAGAAGTTGAACTTGAAGTGGGGCGGTGATGGTGAGACTTGAGGCTTGTGGCAGCTCCCCTGCAGATCCCAACTTCACTCCCAGCTCTCTCCCAATCTGTGGCAGCTCCTTCTAGTCCTGGGATGGCAGTCTTGCCGGCCACAGAGGAAGGGAACAGTGTCGCTGACGAGGAGGAAGGTGGAGGTATGGAGGAACGAAGCTCTCAGGTTTTGATTCTCGCGGCTCTCGCCTATGCTCCTGTGTCGTCTGTTCTGAACTTTGTTCATGGTTGGGCTTTGCGGACGTCGCTGGCGACGTTAGTGGCGAAGATGGACGCCGCCAGCGACGTTGATGATAATGTGAGGTGAAGAAGCTAATGCGATGATGGTAATTCTCGATGCTGATGTGATCCAGGTCCCCTCTTCTGCGCGGCACTCCCCTTTAATATCACTCTTAGCTTCCGCATAAACCTTCGCGGATCCTTAGCTGCTCCTCCGTTTCTGTCTCTTTATTTTGATTTTTGGGCTCCCAGATCCAGATTCCATGTCCAGCCCAAGTCAGATCTTTTCTTCACTCCAGCTGCAGCCCAATACTTCTGTTCTTCTTTTTTTTTTCTGGGCTTGTCTCTCCTGCGGCCCATCTTGTTCTATTTTCTTTTTTTTAAGATTGGTACCTGTTCTGGGCCTTAGCTCTTGGGACTATTCCTTCTTTTTTTTTTCTTGTTTTCATCTTAAGCCCAATAATCTCAAATTTCCTTCTTGAGCACTTACAATGCAAAATTAAACATAAGGTAGCATCAAAAATTCAAGAAACAATTGTACAAAATAATTAATAATTTTGATCATTTTACCCCTAATTACCATTAATTCAAAACAATTGTTCCTAATCAAAATTCATGTTTAATCATGCAATAATGCTTCATAAAAAATGCATTTAAATCCCAAATAAATCATGAAAAATCATGTAAAAATATGGTTCAATCATGGGGACGTCTAAAGCTTACCATTACACGTCCCCAGACCAGATGGGGACGTCTAAAGGTTTTTTGTATTTTATTTTTTCTGTATGCAACAGATTTGAGGGTCATTAGACGTCCCCATTTTGATTGGGGACGTCTAAAACACTTCCTGGCATGAAATTTAATTTTTTTAGAAGCGCCAACCTTTCCAATTTTCATCTATTGTTACATATATGCCACCCGCGCAATATTTTGGGTGTCCCTTTTTCAAAAAGGAACGTCCTTTAGGGTAGTGGAAAGTATGTTCTGTAGTAGTGAAAGTGTCATGTAGAGACTTTAGAAAGGGACGTCTAAATTCTACACTTTAGACATCTATTTTTCTTAAAAGGTTTTATTTTTTAAAAAAAAGATTATTTATATTCTTAATTGCCCAAGAAATTAAAATTGTAGAAACAGGATCGAAACACTAGGTAATTAAATTGTTAACTCCTACAACCTATATTATGTACAATAACAACTTAAACAACATAATATTATGTACAATAACAACCACAAAGTGTCAAAAAGTTGTCTATTACACACAACTACTAACTAATATAAATAAAAACTTTACTGATCCATATGTTGAAGAAGATGTCTAGCTAAAAACTCTCTGATTAAATTAATGTCTTCATATAGGTAGGCATCTTCATCGTTAAAAATTTGCAAATTAGAAAATAAGCTTAGATGAAATGAATCAAGTGAATGAATTAATTAGCAATTCAATTACAACACAAAAAATATTATCATTTGAGAATGAAGAAGCAATTACCCGTTCAAAATCTTTTGTAATTCTACTATGAATGATGTTATTCATATAAAGTATAACATAGTATCCGTATTCAGTGCTGCCAGGTTGTCGAGGGCACTATAAATCAAAACCAAATGGTTGTGAAAATCAATAAAGGCATATCTAAAATGACCATCAATGAAAGAACTTGAATTAAACTACTTTCTTTCAGATAAATCCAATTTGGGTCTCTAAGAACTTTACCCACACATGACCCATAAGGGATTCTATATGTCTGGGTCGCACTATCATGAAAATTAAAAACAACAGAAATTAGAACTATTCATCTTTTTTCAAGAATCAATAAAATACAAACAAAAAAACTTACGTGTTGAAGATGGATTTTGTTTCTTTATTCGGCTTTTTACGCAAGGAATCAAACTAATAGATTGCGTTAAGGCGAGGACAGAGAACACACAAACACCAATGGTAACTATAACAATATGTACAGATTAAAATGAAGTTAGATGACAAGGGAATTATTTATTAAACATCTTAAATATTCAAAATTAAAATACGTACCTAGAACAATTGGTGCTAAATAACAATGAAATTTGGTCTGTCCCATTGTATAGCCCGCATAGCTTGTCCTTGCTTCCAAAGTATTAGTATCCCTTGTTGTATTTGCAAGACATAATAAGAATCCATATAAATAATGTCTTTTCATGTTTATTCTTATGTGGTGGAAGTAGCTATAATTGAATTAAAACAATGAATGAATTAACCACTGCATTAATTGAAGGAAAACATGAAAAAAAAGACTTACCGGATTGCAAATTTAACCTATCCTATATCTATCTCCTCCAACTTGATGAACTCCTTGAGATCTTTCATGTCAATTATAAAGGGATACTCCAATGTTAGGCCCACAATCCCTGGAGGCATGTGCAAGTTAATCTGGTGAATGCCTTTGTAGAGTTGTTGCAGTTGTGACAAGAAAGGCCATTTTCCCACATCTTGCTATGGTAATGTGCATCTTCTTTGTTCTATTTCCGATGGTTTGAACTTCAAAAAGAGAGAGAAAGTGATTTGAGATTTCTAGAGAGAAGGAGGAGAAATTTCACAAGGTAGGTTGATTTCTTCGGTGAATTCGTTCCTAACTTGTATAATTAATGCTACTAAATTTTGAATAAGCACCGCAAGTGTACGGGCCGTAGAAATAGTATAATAGCAAATCAAGGTCGTCCCACAGAGATCCAAGGTAATAGATAAATAGGCATTAAAATTCCCATTTTTATTTAAGTTGAGCAAATCAAAGAAAGAAATTGAAAGACAATTTAAACAAATGCAAAAGAAACAAATATAATGATTTAAAGATTTCAATTGATAAAAACAACCTAGAGTGGCTAATCCCTTCTTTAAGTTTTAGAGCATGTTTCCATAAGATAATGTTCTTCCATGTTTCCAGGCGATAATGTACTTCCAAATCGTATGTATGAGGCCAAGAAAATCCTGTTTGTGATGGGTATGGACTATAAAAAGATACACGCTTGCCCTAATGACTGCATAGTCTACAGAAAGAAGTATGAAGGTCTTAGAGAGTGTCCTAAGTGTAAAACTTCACAATACAAAGTGAATAAAGATGGTGATTATGGCTATGGGACAACTAAAATGCAACTTTTAAAGGTTTTGTGGTATCTTTCCATAATACCGCATTTTAAGCGTTTGTTTGCGATTGCAACAAAAGTGAAGAAGTTGAGATGGCATTTTGATGAGAGAATATCTGACAAAAAATATCTTCGGTGCCCGGCTGACTCTCCACAATAGAAGATAATTGATTAAAACCAAATGCAATGTTCCTTGTGTGTCGAAGATTTATTCAATCATAAAGTAGGTGATCCGTTATAACTTCAATATCCCGTCGACTCTCATTTAAACAATTAACACAAGAACAAAAATACATCCCATTTTTGGATAGATCATTCCTTCTAGCTAATTCAATAAATTCTTCAACCCCATTCTCATATCCTTCACTAGTTGTCAAAGCATTCATCCAACTATGATCCATTTTTTTACCACTTAAGGCATTCCCAATAATACTCAAGTTTAGAACAATTGTCAACAGGGATTGCCTTTTACTAATTTCTTTCTAAAAAAATTTGGCAGCATTTCCCCTTAAAAGCGAGATATCCCAAAATCAAAATAACAAACCATTTTAGCTTAATTTAAATGAAACTAAACTAATTGAGGCAATTCAGGACAATTTCAGCAATTTAATCCAACAATTTCATTAAAGGAATAAAACTTAACATATTTTATGGCTAACTTTCATTACATAGCTAAATACACTCATTCAGTATATAAAGGTAGGATCTAGCTTAAGTTTCAATATCGTCATGTTACAATATGAGGTAAATTAAAAAAATCAAAATGAATAAATTAATATGCGTATACAACTATATGCAAAAAGTATATGCATTTTGCAAATTTTGTACACACAGAGAGTAAATACTCTGATTTAGGTTTTGTTCACTAATAAAGTTTTTAATTGGGAATTTTCCCCAATTTTTCAAATATCTTAAAAAAATTAATTACAATATATTCTTACTCATATCACATATGTATATATAATTTACTTAGTTCATTTAATTTATTTTTTCTTTATTTTGATTAATCGTTAAAAATTAGGGTATATAAATTCTTTTGTGATTCTTAACAAAGTGATAGTTTAATGCTTTCTAACTTCTAAAAAAACCATGTTCTCTTCATTAAAATCTTTATCTATCCAAACATAACTTTTATAAAAATTTGGGCAGAACTTCTCTTTATGAAAAGGAGTTCCCCAAATTACCACAACTTAATTTTTACAAGCTTTCCACTTCCAAGAATACAAAGTGATAGTTTAATGCTTTCTAAGTTCTTAAAAAACCATGTTCTCTTCATTAAAATCCTTATCTATCTAAATATAACTTTTATAAAAATTTGGCCAAAAATTTCATTTATGAAAAGGAGTTCCCCAAATTACAACAACACTTAATTTTCAAGCTTTCCACTTCCAAGAATACATCTCTAAGCTTAAACACCATATCTAAGATCATAATCTATTTCATAACAATCAAACTCTTGATTTTAAGAAGGGAATAAAATCAAGGTAGAACCAAAATCAAGTGAAAATTAACTACCAAAAACGTGAAAGGAAATATAATTGAAATATTCCAAGTTACTTGTGGCTGACGATGTAGACGGAGACAACCCACGGTGATGAGAGGGAGGACGATGGTGGTAAGAGTAAGAGTGAAACAACAGTGAAAGAAAGACAATGACAGTGATCAAGAGCTCTTCTCCTTCATGGGTAAGTGTGAGAGTAGGCAAGCTAGGCTATATTGCTCTTGCAAATATTGGAGTGGTGTCAGCCGGAGAAGGAGAGACAGAGAAAGAAGAGAATGTGAGAGTACGTTGAGTGAAGAGAGAACGAGAGAAGGAGAGATGGTGATGGAGAAAGAGAGAAGTGATGAGAGATGGAGAAAGAAGAGAGAAGTGATGGAGAAGTGATGATAATCAAGGCGTGTCAGCCTTAACTGACATGTATTGGGTGTGGGTTTAGGCATCCCATGCCAAAATAATGACGCCTAAAGTCGGCGTCAGAAAAATTATTTGGGATGACTAAAGTGACAAAATAATGAAGCCTAAAGATTTAGGATGCCTAAAGTCAGGTTTAGGCAGGAGTTTGAGCGCTTGGAGGAACTTTAGGTGTCCCAAATTTGACTTGGGATGCCTAAACTGAATTTTAGGCATCTCAAGTAAAATTTGGGACGCCAAAAATGAGCTTTAGGTGTCCTAATTTTGAATTAGGATGCTTAAATTTTCAACTGCGTGCCCATATTTACAAAATTATCACCGTCTTTGTTTTTTACTTCCTTTTTTTTTAAACAAAAAAGGGACATCTTTTAGGGTAGTAATATCTTTCTTCTGTAGTAGTGCTATTCTCTCCCATTATTTCCTATGCTTATGGAATCATATTAATTATAGATTAGAGAAAATTGCTTATAAATAGAAGGCATATGTTATGTATTTTAGATAACACTGAAGAGTAAATGAGAATTATTCTTTCTTGCTTTCTTTTCATTCTTCCTTTCGCTTCTTATCTTTCCTTTTATTTTATAACTTGTTATCAGCACGAAAGGTCTAACTAAAGTATACTTCTCTCTAGTTATTTTAACGATTTCCTCCTCCTTCCTATACCTTATTTTATTTGATAAATATGGGATAATCTAAGCACTTATATGGAATTAAAGAGACCCTATTACCTTTTTTTTTTAACATTACGTTCCATGGCTTAGATTAGAGATTGTCATTGTTTTTCCATCTTTTTTTAAATCTCCTTTATGTGTTCTTCTATATTATTAATATTGTTATTTTAGTATGGCCAGAAGCCATACACCTTTAATTTCATATTCTAAAATTATATGGCCAGATGACATATTACTTTAATTTTCTATTATAAAATTATATGACCAAAAGTCATATCATTTTAATTTTCTATTCTGAAATTATATGGCCAGAAGCCATGTCACTCTAATTTCCTATTTTGAAATTATATGTCCAAAACCCATATTGCTTTGATTTTCTATTATATGGCCAGAAGCCATATTCATTTGATTCCTTATTATATGGCAATAAGCAATATACCTTTCCATCTTCTATCTTATTGTATGGCCAAAAGCCATATACAACTTTTATTTATCCTGAAGAAAAAAGGGTAGAAGCCATATAATTTTACTTATATATCCTGAAGAAAAAAGGCCAGAAGGCCATATAATTTTATCTATCTAAAGATAAGAGACTGTATAAATTTTATTTATCCTGAAGTTAAAAGGATAGAAGCAATGTAATTTTATTTTTCTTGAAGATAAAAGGTAGAAACCCATATAATTCTAATTTCTCATCTTGAGATTAATTGGTTTGAAGCCATGAGTACTAAATGGCTCAAAGCCATAAAGTTTTAATTTTGTTGTAATATTTTACTTTATGAATTATTTCTTATCTTTATGAAATTCCTATTATTATCATTTATCTTATTATATTGCGTTTTTACATTTCTTATTTTAAGGATTTCCTTTTATTGCATTAGTTTGAACAATGTTAAATCTTGTGAAGTTTGAATTCCGAGGCTATTGTCATCACCAAAAAGAACTACTTATCTTGCCTAATCCGTGAATATTCTATGCCATTATTTCAATGAAGGTCTTAAAACTGAATATATGACCATAAAAGACCCATTTGTTTTTTGTAACAATTTAAAAGAAAGTTATGACCACGAGAAGAGGATTATCATTCCAAAGGCTCATTATTAATGGATGCATGCAATTTGCTCCTGAAGTAGCAATATTGTAAAAAGGTTCTAAAAATATGTTGAATTAATTTCTTGCCTCCATTTGACCAAAGAAAAGAATGAACTTTTGTTGAAAAATTCCTATGCTAGAGTTGTTATAGGAAAATAGTGAGATTCAAAAGAATCTCAATTGTAACAGGCACTCAATCACATATATACAAGAACATAGAACATGCCATACAATAATCATATAACATGAAAATAGCAATCAGAATTGAAAACACATAATGCAACATATCACATTACCATAGCACTAGATATATAAATCACTTAGCCCCAAGTGTTCACTAGCGCAACAGGCCTCGAGATTCCACTCGTGCATATGATAAAAGTACACTAGATATATAAATCACTTATCTTCTGTTGGTTGTCTACTTTGTTATAATATATGATGTATATAACTTGGTAGACATACCAATAGTATAATGGAAGAACTAGTAGTAACTAATGCTTAAGTAACTAGTAGAATGACGCTTTCATACGGTAATGGATCATTAACCGATCTATGAAACATAACACTTAAGCAGAGAAATACTTGCATACTCTGATAAAAGGAATTAAGAACTGATGAGTTATGATGGAATTGCGAACCTTTATGAAACCATTTTGAAAATTTTTAAATTCATTAGAGAAACCCATTCAATTACAAGTTAAAACCCTGATTTGAAGCTGGGATTTATAACTATTTTCTAAAGTATATTTGTTCCACGACTGAATTCCTGGCTTAACGTTTCAACTCGCTATATGTTTAAACTCATCAAATGACCATAAAGGTAAGGGTGTTACAATTCGGTTTCAAAGTAGAGATTCTAGCACTAGGCTAATATTCTTTGCTACTGTGAATGGGTATACTAATACCTAGCTAGTGATTCCATAACCAGAAAGACATATGGGTAATGGTCAAACCAGAGGAATAGAATTTTCCCCCAACCACTAATTGGCAAGCCAGTTTGGAGGAAGGGGTAGAGCTATATATAGAGAATGAAACGGAGTAGTAGTGATGTATACCCAGTAGAAAAGGGTATGAGCTTTGGAGAATCTAATGTCGAGCTAGCTTGTGACCCAGATTCTAATGGAACTATGTGCTTAAGAGTGTTCATGCAAGAGAAATCCTGGGATAGGTGATGTAATATCCCAAAATGTACTCAAGGGCTAAATGTACAGAATAGATGGTGGGATTAATGACAGAATTACCTCTAGAAATTTTGTTACGACTTTAGTCAATTTTCACATGCAAAAAATTGGCAATTGAATATTATATTGCAAGTGGATATTTTATAAGATCATAATCTCCTTCAAAGGGCCATGACTTACGTAAGATATAAGGAGACAATATAGGTTATTAATATATGACATGTGAAGGCAATTTGACCAAGTTGTAAAAGGTGGTGACTAAGTCAACAATTGCAACTAAAGAAGTAATATTTGAAGAGTTGGAATTATGATTGATTCAAGAAGCTCTTTTGGCTATTCCAAGGGCTACAATTCGTATGGCATGAGGAGGAAAAGAAAATATGTTGAATTGGTCAAATATTGCAACTAAAGTTATGTATTTGAAGAGGCAAAAGTTATGATAAATCAAGGAGTATTTGTTTTTGCTCTTTAAGAGCTATTTTCGGTGACAATAAAGAGAGAAAGAGAAGCACATGAAAGACCAAGTAAGGAGATGAAGACTTAGTCAACAATTGTAGGCCAAGCATAAGATGATATCTTGTATACAAAGGGGAAAACATTTCGGTCAAAAAGGGAGGAGGAAGGAAAGAGAAAACTTGAAGCAAATTACCCTTAGTTAATTCACCATAAGTATATAACTAAGTGAAGTAATTTTCACCACATCTTTTATCTACTTTTGCACCATATTTTCGTTTGGACTTTGAGAGATAAGAGGGGCAAAAAATGTGATCATTAAGTCACATATTTCCTCTCTCCTCAAGTCGGTTATAGCAACAAAAACGTAGAGGAAGAAAAGCAAGGTTTCAAGGTGAGCTTAATCTTGATTTTTCACCTTCTTAACCTCATCTATGGCTCAAGTGACCTTCATGAAACTTGTTCCTCTCTTCCTTAGCTTCATTTCTATGGTTTTTGTTTTTGAAGAGCAGGAGTTTTCAGCCACCTTGCAAGAACAAAAGTTGAGGAATCAAGAAAAGAACACAAGAAGAAGCAAGAGGTGAGTAAGAGCATTATGTTGATGTATATGATGCTTTAATTGGCTGAGTTGTGGTGGGCTATTGTGACAGCCCTAATTTCGTTTTTTAGGGTATATTAGGGATCATGAAGCTTTCATCCTATATATGTGCTTATATGTTGGTTTGGAGGCAAATGAGCTAAGCTTAGTGATTAGATAGTGAAGTGGTTGTTTGTTGTGAAATACCCTAAAATTCTGCCAAAACAGGACATGGGGAATGAGTGGGAATTTGTTCATTTTGATGTTACCATTGTGTTCTACACAAAAAATTATGTGGGAATAGGTTTGGTTGTTGATTTTGAAGCCATTGGACACATTGGTTGAAAATTGGAAAAACTGTCAAGTGTAACTTTGTGCAGGGCAGTCAGTTTGTAGGGACATTTTTAATGGGAAATTGGTGTCTACAAATTCTGAAACTTTCCAGTCTTAAATTTCACATTTCAAGCTTCAAAATGGACATATGATTTGTGTCATTTCGGTTTTTGAGCTGGGAGTTCTAGTTGCCCAAAGTTTGATGTCGAAACTGGACCTAATTCTGGAGCAGTGTGGAATGTTGTGTAATTCTGGAATTGTGTGGTGATTTCTGGTAGTGATTCATATTTTTCCTATGAAGAGGACTTCAAGAGCTTTCAATAGGCATTGGTATCACCTCATTTTGAGTTTTCTAGAATTAGTTATGATTTTTCAAAGATGTTGGAAAATTCTGGCAGATTGGTCACCTATGCGAAAATTGAAGATTTTATGGCATAATGTAATATTGTGGAACTTTGAGGTTAGAAATTAGCCTTTTAGGTTAATTGACCACTTTAGCTCCTTAGTTGACTTGATTAATTGACCATAGTGATAATCAACTTAGGTATTATAGAGATAAAACTTGGGAAAGAGATTGACGGGTTGTCCCTAACTTGGTTTACAGGATTTGATATTTGCCGTCCTCGTGAGCCCGCTGTGCCAAGAAACGTCAGGAAAGGATCAGGTAGTGACTCTCTCTCTCTTATACTATATGTAATGCTCTGTATGTGTGTGTTATCATTGTTCTGTGATGAATCTTTGATGGTGCTGCGGTTACAGCTGGTGATAGCTGTCGTTTACAGCGCAAGCTGTCGTTTACAGCGTAAGCTGTCGTTATTGTGATTACATCGTAAGCTGTCGTGATGTTGATTACAGCGGGAGCTGTCGTATTGTGTATACAGCCGTGAGCGCTGTCGTTTGTGGTGAAAACCATGTATCTTTGAGATTGTTGCTGTTTGTGATTTATGTACATGCTTTGTGTTTATGCATTGTGTGAGTGGTTTGTTACTACTGAGATTCTCTCGAATCTCATTCTTTCCTATGACTAACATTTCAGATAGGGCGTGTGGCTTAAAGGAGAAGTGGCCAACCCGGAGCAATTAGGACCCTTGGGGGTATATAGTTGAATTAGAAACGTTAGTTATGTATTTTGAACTCGGGATTACTGTATATTTTGAATCAGGAACACTACATTCTATTTTGGTTGTGTAATCCCCTAGTGTATACTTATAAACCTTCAGGTTTTTATGTATAGAACCCGGGAGTTGCCGAGGATGCGGATATACACTCTGATATGATTGAATGTATATTAACTGCACAGGTAATTATATTCGAATATTGAAATTGAGACCAGGATGGGAAAAAGAGTTTTGAAAGTTTTGTAAAAAAATTTTACTGTGAGACAGAAAGTTTATAATTACGTTTTTAAAGTCAGGGGGTTACAGGTGACCCTCTGGGAAGCACCTTGGAAATTTCAAACCTTTTGATTCAAAGTTTGAAATTTTGATTTGAAGTTCTTAAATGATATAAAGAATGATTAGAGGTATAGAGATGATGAGGTAAGTATTGATCTTTAATCCGAATCATTTTTGTTATAGTGAGTATTGCCTAGAAAAGTTTATTTGATGAGGTTATGGAAACTAGAGTTATAGTGATTGTTTTGAGGTTTCACCATGTAAAATGATGATCCTAAGTAACACCGTGGTGTTAAAGTTATGTAGGTATGATATATAGTGATGTATGATTAGTGGCGATTAGGCCGTACACTGATCTTAGAGGATCTGATCTTATAATACTGAAGGTTAAGGATAGGCTTGAATTAGATTTAAGATGAAATAGGGCTTAGGTCGATTTATGAATCAGGTTACACTATGGTTCTGTTTCATGACAAAAGCTAAACCTTGTAAACCAAGTAGATGAAGTTAAACCTTTAGTAATATTTTAAGATATTACCTGAAGACTCTAGAGGTTAGAATAGGTGCTATTGATATTGATTCTTAGAGTACCTATTGGGTATAATTGAGGAAAATGATTTTCGATTTGTGTGATGTCAATGTTTTAGATTTAATGAAGAACCTAAAAGTTGGGTTAGAGACAGAGTACTCCCAATGATATACTCAATGGAATTTAAGGCTAGTTAAAGTACCCTAGATATCCTTGAGGTGCCTAATTAGAGTGTTCGAGCTAATGATGATCCATGGAATCTAGAACAAGATTTTTATGAAAAAGAATCCTTGCAGAAAGGGATTTTTAAAGGTTGCTAACTACTAAGTCTAGCATAAGGAAAGATTTTGATCACAAAATATTCCCTTAAAGGATTGATTAAGGTGATAGCTCTCTCATAAAATGAGAGAAAGAATTGATCTGCCTGTCATTCTACTTACTTGAGGCTATATTAGGAGTCGATTGGTGAATGGTAGATAATGTGTTAAAAGGTATAAGTAGAGTATTCCTAGTAGGGGAGGCAGAGTTTGTGATTTTGCCCAGAGCTGGACTGATATTGAAGGTCTATGTAGAATGACCCCAGACGAAATAACGAAATTAGAGAAAACATATTATCGAATTGCTAGAGAAGAGGGACCTTATAAGATTTGGGTTTCTGGTTATAATGGTACTTACATTTAGAGACGGCCAACAAGAGAGTGTTACCTACAGAGGATCTTGATCGGAGAGGGCTACCTATGGAGAGTTCTAACTAAAGGGGCTGACCAGTTAGAGTAGACTAAGTGAAGCACTGAGTGCAGTATCGTTGAGTGAAGCCACCATGATGATGAACCATAACGTGAAGCTACTGTGATGTCGAATTGTAGAGTGGAGCCACCCTGACTATAAACCATAGAGTGAAGATACTAGGACATCTACTATCAAAGATGGTACATTGTAATGAGCCCCACATCGAATGGGTTTCCTAGAAAGAAGGGTTTGTGTGACCTAGTATATCGCTATGGGGTGCTCCAGTACCGTTTGTAGGAAGAACAAGCTCTATGGTATAAAGGAAAGCAACTCTTATTCTCGTATTTTATGTAATGGTTTTCCATCTATGTGTTTAGTAGGTATATTCATGTTATGAATATATGGTAAGTAGTAAGACCTATTGGATCACTATATCCTTAGGCAGTCATACCTGATGGGCAAAGGCCTAAGGCTATAAGTCCCGTAATGATTATGGCATAAGGGTGATTCCCTGGGTAGTAAGACCTCATAAGCATTCAGAATGTGATTTGTTTTGTACCAGGTAGATAACCAGGGGCCATGTGACTTGTTTTGCACTGGGTAGATGCCCAAGGGCCATATGATTTGTTATGATATTTGAATGCTCACTTAATGATGGTGGTTTAATGGTTGTTTTGCATGTCTCAAGAACATTATATAAGTATATGAAGGGTTTGAGTTGTAAGAGTTAGAGCCAAGGATGTATTCAAAGTACCTAATGGACTGTGTGTCTTGAGGTAGTTAGTTTCGATAGGTATTCAATAAAAATGATGGACCGAATGTCTTGAGGCCATAAGACTTGAGGGACTAGTATGTTTATAGGCTGGCCGAATGTTATATATTTGAGAATTGGTTTGCGTTACAAGTGGAGCCTCGAGGTGGTAAGGCCCGTTGTGTAAGTTTTCATGGAGTATGTCCCTAGGCCATAAGACCTTTATGCCTAGCGCCGTGGTTATTGCCTAGTGCTATGACATTATACCAATATATCCTAAGTATGTCTTGAGGTTAGCAGACCATTCAAATTGTATCAGGTTGTAGCACATGGCAGTAAGACCTGTAAGTGTGTAAAGCACAAGGTTATGTCCTTGGGCAGTAAGACTATAACACTAAGTATTGTAGGAGTAGAATAAGTCGTTAGGCTTGTTATGCTTACAATGTGATACGGGAGGAATCCTAAAGAGGCTGTAAGGCTTGGAATGCACACATTATGATCTGGGTAAAGTCCTGAGGAGGCTGCACTATGAGATTGGACCAGTGGGTCCTGTGTTTGAATGCTACATACTCAGAACTGAATGAATGAAAATGCCATATCATGATTTTTGAATAATATCTCATATCTTTGTTTAGAGTATGATGATTTAAGTTGTATGCTCGATGAGCCTGCATAAGAAAGGGATAGACTGAGTGTCTAGAGATGATTCCCCAAGGCATAGATGTTTGAAATTTCGAGGATGAAATTTATTGTATAGGGGGAGAATTGTAATATCCTGAGTGTTGGGACTAAATACTGGAGAATAAGGTTGAATAAAGTAGACTACCAAGCCTAATTCGGGAAGAGTTCCAAGAATGTCCAAGAGCCATAATGACTTTTAGAGACTAGTTTAGGAGATAAAGTATGGGATTTAGTTCCAAATAGTCAGAGGAAAATACCCAACCCCTTTATCGAAAGTAAAATAGGATCTAAGGTCTAAATTAGATCCAAAATAAAGGGAATGGCATCTTGGAAGAAGTAAGAAAGAGAATTAAAATAATTAATGGCACAATAAATACTATTGTCATAATCAAGAGCAAAAGAGACAATTGCCACTTGATATTGAGGTTAAAATTAGAAGACAAAATGAAGGGCCAATATTTGCTCTTTAAAAGTAAGAAGTAATTATGAGATCAAAAAGCAAATTAACCCTTCTTACATAAGGGTTAAATTTTGGTCAATAGGGGTACATAGAGAAGGAAGACAAGTTTAGTCAATAAGTCAATGTGTAATGTAATTTTCCAACGTGGAAACGTTGACAAAAAACCAAGATAAAGGAGGAAAATTGGTCAACAATTCTTCTCCATTTAGGCAACCATAATTTCATCCCACAAAGAAGAAGAAAAGAGGAAAGGAAAAATCAAATGGTGTTTGGTGACTTCTTGATAGCCAAAGTACTGCTGAATTTCCAAACAGGTCGCTGAAACATGTAGCGGTAACTGTAAGCATTAATTTGAACCAATTGGTTTGTGATTTTGATGAGCTTTCATGAGGGTTTAGGGGTTGGACAATTTTTTCCAGTAGATGTTTTTAAGTTTTAATGGTGTTTTGATCATATATATATGGTTAGAAGATGATTTATGATGATATTATACTAGGTTGGTAGTTAAAATTCTGTTTTAGTTGATTTTGGTAAAAGGGTTCCGTTTGGTCAAATTGGATAGGGGTTGAAGGCTTGTGATTTTGATCTTTTTGATGTTGCCATTGTGTTTTAAATGGAAAACTAAGTGGTAATAACCCCTGGTTGTAAATTTTGGACCACTGGAAGTAAATACTGAAAACTGGACATTATGCCAGTGTGAATTCTGTGCGTGGCAGTCTGATTTTGTGTTGTTTTTGAATAGGTAAATGATGTCCAAAAATTGTGAAACTTTCTAGTCTGAAAGTATATATGTCAAACCTTAATTTGATATGTCATTTGTGTCAACTGGATTTGTATAATGCAAGTTATGTATTTTTGAACATTGGTCATGTAAAACTAGCAAGTTTTTGAGCAGTGGATAATAAAGTAGAATTATGTATTTATGTGAGTCCAAATGACTAATGGCTATATTTTTCACTAACAATAGACTAATTAGGGATCACATAGCCTTTGGAATCATCGCAATTGGACATTTATAGATAAAATGGTGAATTTTCAAAAATTGCTGAAAATTCTGTAAAATCGGATCTATGTGCTGAAATAGAAAATGTAAGGCACCATGTAGTTATTTTGAACCTTAAGGGTGAAATTAACCATCTTGAGATAGTTGGACCATATTGACTTTAGTTTTGACTTGGTACACTAACCTTAATAACAACCAACTGAGTGTTTGAATTATACAAGTATAAGATGAAATAATAACCTGTTGTCCGTAAACTCCAATTATAGGACCTAACAGTTGTCCAGAATCTAAGATCTGCTCGAGCTCAGAGAAATATTTGGATACCCTTCAGGGGAAGTGACCAGGTAGTAACTCTTTCTTTCATATTCTATGAGATATGTTGTGAGTTTACGGTTTCATCATAAGTGTTGGAAGCTTTAACAATTGTGACGTGATCGGCTAGGGCCTATTGCACAGGTAGATGCTTGGGCCATAAAAATTACTATTATGCATAAGTAGAATCCCGGGGCCTGTTTCACGGGTAAACACTTGGGGCTAAGTGATTTATATATCTTACACTATGGTAATGTGATATGCTACATGATGTGTTTTGAATGTTGATTTCTATTTACGTGTTATATGACAACTGTGTGGCATGCTCTATGTTCTTGTATATGTGATTGAGTGCCTGTTACTACTGAGATTCTTTTAGATCTCATTCTTTTCCTATAACAACTTCAGCAGAGGCTAGTGGCTTAAAAGGCAAGAAGGTAAACTCGGACAGCTAAAGGATAAAGCTGAGAGATTTTATCTTCTGTTAGTTATCTACTTTGGTATGGTATATGATGTATATAACTTGGTAGACATAACGATAGTGCAATGGTAGAACTTGTAGTAACTAACGCTTAAGTAACTTAGCAGAATGACGCTTCCGTACGGTAATGGATCGTTAATCGATCTATGAAACATAACACTTAAGTAGATAAACGCTCATATACTCTGATAAAAGGAATTAAGAACTGATGAGTTATGATGGAATTTCAAACCTTTATAAAACCATTTTGAAAAGTTTTATATTCATCAGAAAAACCCATTCAATTACAGGTTTAAACTCTGATTTGAAGCTAGGATTTATGACTATTTTCTAAAGTATATTTGTTCCAAGATTGAATTCCTAGCTTAACGCTTTAACTCGCTATGCATTTAAACTCATTAGATGACCACGAAGGTAAGAATGTTACAATTTGGTTTTAGAGCATAGACTTTATTGCTAGGCTAATATTCTTTACTACTGTTAATAGGTATACTGATACCTTGTTAGTGATCTCGTAACGAAAATGACATATAGGTAATGTTCAAACCCAGAGGAATAGAATTTTCCCTCGACCACTAATTAGTAAATTGCTTTAGAGGAAGGGGTAGAGTTGTATATAAAGAACGAAATGGAGTAGCAATGATGTACACCCAGTGGAAAATGGTATGAGCTCTGGAGAATCTGATACCAAGCTAGCTTGTGACCCAGATTCTAATGGAACTCTTTGGTTAAGCATGTTCAGACGAGAAAAATCTTGAGATAGGTGACCCCCTGGGAAGCACCTTAGATGTAATACCCTAAATTTTGAGATTTGAGGCTAGAGAATAAGCCTAAGATAAGTGGACTGCTAAGCCTCGGTTTAACAGGATCCCAAATTGTGATTAAGGGATAATGACTCCAAAAGCGGATGTGATTAGTGATAAATGAACTCTTTTGGAGAATCCGATGTGATTTGAGATTCAGATGTGATTTGTATGTGTTATGAGCAGCATCGAAACCCTGTATTTAAGCTCAATTATGGATTAACATCTAAATTGACTTAAAATAGACGGAGGGCACATATTATGGATAAATGGAAATATGTGAAGTGTTGTTGGTGATTCAATGAGATTTGCTAAAATCAGGGGCAAAATGGTAAAGTTACCGACCAATTGATTGGTTACCAAAAAGGAAACTCATTGGTCTTAGATCCCAAGTTTTGATGATAACAAAAAGACAATTGTGTACAAAACATGGTTTTATAAGTTTAAGAAATGTTTACAAAGTTACCAAATGAATATATCATTGTTTTCTGGTATCTGCTGTCAAATTGAACTGGAGTGCTCGAGCATGAGCTTTACACTCGAGCATAGATCCCTTCTGTGCTCGAGCAGGTGCGAGTGAAAGCCAGAAAGTGTTCAGCTGAGAGGCATGCCACTATTATACTCACTGATTCACTCGAGCACTAGAGTTGGCACTCGAGCAGAGAAGCTATTCTCACTCGAGCACATGCGAGTGAAGGTCCGCGAGTGCTTGGCTGAGAGCAAGTATTATCATTCTTCCTTGATGCACTCGAGCAGAGACATCAATGCTTGAGCATGAGCATTCTGTACTCGAGCAAGGTACTGCGAGTGCTTGGCCGAGAGTCATGAAGTTCAGAGAAGCGCAAGTGTGCTCGAGCACAACCTCATATGCTCGAGTGACACATCAACACTTGCGAGTGAAAAATCTATCCCTCTCCAAATCTGATGCGAGTACTTGTATAAATGGTATATTTCTTGAGAATATTCTTCTCACTCAAGCAGGAGTCTGTGTGCTCGAGTGAGGGCCCACATCACTTGCGAGTGATAAATTTATCCCTCTGAAATTCTGATGCAAGTGTTGGTATTAAGAGCATATTCCTTGAGGATATGCGTCTCACTCGAGCAGGAGTATGTGTGCTCGAGTGAGGGACCACATCACCCGCGAGTACAAAATCTCACTCTTGCTAAAATGATATGCGAGTGATGACCCGAGAAGACACTCCCAGTGGAAAATGCAAGATCACTCGAGCAGGAGGAGTTGTGCTCGAGTGAGACCCCACATCACTCGCGAGTGAGAATTTTGTCTCTCTGAAATCCTATGCAAGCACAACCCGATAACTGAAGCACAAAGAGGAAAATAGGAAAATCACTCGAGTGAACCATCCATGCTTGAGTGATGCTTTGCCAGATCACCAAAAATACCAAGTCTCACAACGTTCAATCTGAATATGGTTTATTGTTATTTATTCATATCATCATTACTTATTATCATTGTTTAACATCATTTTGAATGTATTATAAGTGTGATACAGGAAGATGAACGTTTGAAATAAGCTGACATGGAGAAAGTCAAATAACGGTAGACAATATCATTACAAGCACGCTCGTACCTACCACATTCAGAATATTCAAACATGCGCGTGTCACTCCACAGTCGCAAAGTCCCGCTCCTCAAACTATGATTAATCAAACGGGAAAAATATGAACATCTATATATACAGAGATTCAGAGATAGTCAACAACAACAAAGCACAAGAATTCACAAGCTTATACACGAGTCTCTGCTATTCATTATGTTCCCTGTATACACATTGATCTTCAGTGTTTATTTATTTGCTCTGTGAGAGAGTCTTCATACAATTCAAATTTTATGCTTATTTGATCTCAAGGTATTGGGACCTTGAGAGGGTAGATTTCCTTACGAGAGAAGCAGTTGAGAGAATTCCTTGTTAAACCTTTCACTCATAAGTCTTATAAGATACAAGCAGAAGAGAACGTTGCTGCTCGTAAGACTTACAGTAGTGTAAGCAGGAGAGAACGTTGCTGCTCATAAGTCTTGTATACATAAGCAAGTGAGAAGGGTCATAGGTTGTTTTTCTGCACGTAAGACTTGACGTAAGGGGGAGAGAAATTTCTAAGTGAGAGAATATTTCTGCTCGTAGTCCTTTCAAGGACAATTGTTGTTATGTGGCGTTCTGAGAGCCCATTGAATCTTGGAGGTATAGTGAAAATCTCAGTAGGTCTTGATCTCTGAGTACTGGACGTAGGCCTGGTTGTTAGGCCGAACCGGGATAACTCTCTGTGTTCAAATCTTCTCAACTCTACTATATTTTTCATATCTCCACATCAAGCAAAAAATTTATAACATCACCCAATTCACCCCCCTCTTGGGTGAAGCTTGCCTCTTTCAATTGGTAACTTAAAGATAAATGGTTAAGATTGATTTGTATAATAAATCAAAGGGTGGAATCCCATGTGTTTAAGTTCATGTAAGCTCATAGGAGGAGTGTCAAGATGTGGACAAGTGGCAACTTGTGAGCCTTAGATCTTGGTCAAATGTTCAAAGTGCTTTTTCTCTTCCCTCTCCTTTATTTTAGGTTGGCCAACACATGAAGCAAAAGATAAAAAATGATCCTCTTCTTCATCCTCTACTCTCTCTCTCTCTCTCTCTCTCTCTCTATTTCTCCATTTTCGCTAGCTTAGGGGAGGAAAGAGAGAGAAACAAGGTGAGTTTCATTTGGTATATATCCTCTAATGCTTAAACACCCTTCTTTAATCTTGTTCATATTAATGAGAGCTTCATTGCTATGATTTTAGATTTGTGAAAGAAGGTGTTTTGAGAGCTTGAAGATTTTGGAAAGAAGATAAATCAAAGAATTGGCCTTAGGAAGAGGAAGAGGTGAGTATTTGAAGCATTTTGACCTAAGTTTTGTGATAATTGGTCAAGCTTTGTGAATTTTGAATTTTGCCCTGATTTTCATGTGATTTTTGGATTGGGAGAATTGGTTTGTGTATTGTGGTTGACCTAAGTTTTGTGATAATTGGTCAAGCTTTGTGAATTTTGAATTTTGCCCTGATTTTCATGTGATTTTTGGATTGGAAGAATTGGTTTGTGTATTGTGGTAAAAATGGTGCCATATTGTGTTTCGGTATCATTGGAATTGGTTTTAATTTGAAATGGAAAGAGATTGTAATGTAGAGTTGGTATTGTAACATTGTGTGACATGTTGTGGTAATTGTCAATATGATGTAAATTTGATTGATTTGGTGTTTCCAATGGATTTCTTGTGAAAATTTGTGTGGGAATGATGTTTGATGTGGAAATTGGACCATTGGAATCAATTGAGCCAAAACTGAAATTCTGTTGAGTGTGAATTCTGTTCTGGGCAGTCTGTTTGTGTTGCCATTTTGAATGGACAAATGATGTCATAAAATTCTGAAACTTTTTAGTCTTGAAGTTCCCATTTCAAGCTTCAAAATGGACATATAATTTGTGCCATTTCGTTTTGTGAGCTAGGAGATATGACTATCCAAAGTTTGATGTCAAAACTGGACTCTGTTTTGGGGTAGTGTTGGATTGTGGGCAATTTTGTATTTGTGTGGTGATTTTTAGTAATGGTCCATATTTTTCCTATAAATAGGACTTAAATACCTTTCATTTAGCTTTGGAATCACCTCATTTCAATTTTTCTGGAATTAGTTATGATTTTTTGAATTTCAGTCAAGAAACAGATTTTCTTGGCCGTGGCCAACGGATTTTGGGCCACGGCCCAAATATTTCTGACCAATTTTCGGCCATGGCCAACCCCCAAAAATGACATTTTAGACTTCCGAAAATGGTCTTTAGTCAAGTGTTTTCCCAACCCTTTAGGCATGTGTATAGGCTTCGAGTAGCCACCTAAAGGTCTTGAATGATAACCAACTTTAAGTGTAATGAAAGTAAGGATTTGGAATAAAGAATAACCCTATGTCCTTCATTTTTGTTTTAGGGTTTGAAGTTTGCCCTGATCGTGAGTAAGCGGTGCTGGAGCATACGTGGAAAGAATAAGTTTAGGGAATATACCTCTTCTGCATGTATTTGATATTTGTTTTAGTGTCTTGATGCATGTTATTGCTTTGCATGATTATGTGTAATATATTTGAATGTTTGAAGCTATGTTTCTGTTTATGCTATGGCTATAAGTATGTTGTTTGAAACATTGAGCTTGCAAATATGTCATTGTGTGAGCATGAGTTATGTAATGCAAGTATGTCATGCATTATACATTTATCATACATGCATATTGGTATTGTTTTCCTACTGAGATTCTCTCAAATCTCACCCTCCCCTACCAACATTTTAGGCAAGGTAGGTGGATTGAGGACGGAACGAACAACCCAGGGCGGCGAGGTCTCCTTCAGGATGAGGTGTTGGTGGTTGGTTATCATTGTAGTTGGGATAGCTGTATATGTTTTGGATATGTATTTGGATATTTATATTTGAATTTGGAATGTGTATTGAGATAATTGTGAAGTAATCCCCTGTATGAGAATTTGTAATGGGCGATGCGCCCTGTAAAGCTTGAGTTAATATATGGAACCCGGGATTGCCGGGATTATTATATTTTGCACTTTGATTTATATATTGAATGTGACTATCCATATAAAGTAATTGTATTCAAAATATGAATATGAGACCAAGTTAAATTATTTGTGAAACATATTTATGAAAACCCCATCTGGTAGATGGGTTTGAAATGAGTTTTGATTGTTATTGGTCTCTATTTCACTTTAATCGCATATTTCAAATATTAATTACGATAGGGGGTTACATTAGAAATTTGAAACCTTTTGATTAAAAGTTTGGAATTTTTATTTGAAGTTCTTAGATGACATAAAGAATGATTAGAGGCATGGAAATGATGAGGTAAGTATTGATCTTTAATCTGAATCATTTCTGTTGTAGTGAGTACTGCCCAGAAAAGTTTATTTGATGGGGTTATGGAAACTTGAGTCATAGTAATTGTTTTGAGGTTTCTCTGTGCTAGGTGATTATCCTAAGTAACACCGTGGTGTTAAAGGTATGTAGGTATGATATACGGTGATGCATGATTATTGGTGATTATGCCGTATATTGATCTTAGAGGATCCGATCTTATGATACTGAAGGTTAAGGATAGGATTAATCAGATTTAAGCTAAAATAGGGCTTAGGTCGGGTTATGAATCAGGTTACATTATGGTTCTGTTTCAAGATGAAAGCTAAACCTTGTGAACTATGTAGATGAAGTTAAACCTTTAGTAATATTTTAAGATATTACTTGAAACCCATGGAGGTTAAAATATGTGCTATTGATTTTGATTCTTAGCGTACCTGTGGGTATAATTAAGGAAAATGATTTCTGATCTTTGTGATATCAAGGTTCTAGATTTCATGATGAACCTAAAAGTTGGGTTAGAGACATAGTAATCCTAATGATATATTAATAGAATTTAGGGCTAGTTAAAGTACCCTAGTTATCCTTAAGGTCCCTATTTAGAGTGTTTGGGCTAGTGATGATTCGTGGAGTCTAGAAACAAGATTTTTAAGGATAAGAATCCTTACAAAAAGGGATTTTAAAAGGTTGCTAACCATAAAGTCTAGCATAGGGATAGATTTTGATCATAAAACATTCCCTTAAAGGATTGATTAAGGTGATAACTCTCTGATAAAATGAGAGAAAGAATTGATCTGCCTACCATTTCACTAACTTGAGGCTATACTAGAAGTCGATTGGTGAATGGTAGATAATGTGTTAAAAGGTATAAGTAGAGTACTCCCGATAGGGGAGGTAGAGTTTGTGATTATGCCTGCAGCTGGACTGATATTAAAGGTCTATGCAAAATGACCCCAAACAAAATGATAGAATTAGAGAAAATATAGTATAGATTTGCTAGAGAAGAGGGACCTTATAAGATTTGGGTTTTCTATTACAATGGTACTTACATTTGAGGATGGAAAACCAGAGAGAGCTACCTACGAAGAGTTCTAACTGGAGGGACTGACCAGTTAGAGTAGACTAAGTGAAGCACTGAGTGCAGTACCATAGAGTGGAGCCATCGTGTTGAAGAACTATAATGTAAAGCCATCGTGATGTCAAACCGTAGAGTGGAGCGGCCCTGACAATAAACCATAGAGTGGAGATATCAGGACATCTACTCTTAAAGATGGTATATTGTAATAAGTCCCACATCGGATGGGTTTCCAAGAAAGAAGGGTTTGTGTGACCTAGTGTATTGCCATGGGGTGCTCCAGTACCATTTGTAGAAAGAACAAGCTTAATGGTATAAATGAAAGCAACTCTTGCTCTCGTATTTTATGTAATGGTTTTGCATCTATATGTTTACTAGGTATATTTATGTTATGAATATATAGGAAGTAGTAAGACCTATTGGATCAGTATATACTTAAGCAGTCATATCTAAAAGGAAGAGGCCCAAGGCTATAAGTCCCATAGTGATTATGGTATAGGGTTGATTCCCTGGGCAGTAAGACCTAATGAGCATTCAGAATATGATTTGTTTTGCACCAGAAAGATGCCTGAGGGCCATATAACTTATTTGTACCAGGTGAATGGCCGAGGGCTCTATGATTTGTTATGATATCTGAATGCTCACTGGATTATAGTGGTTGGATGGTTTGTTTTGCATGTCTCGTGAACATTACATAAGTATATGTAAGGTTTGAGTTGCAAGAATTAGAGCCTGGGATGTATTCAAAAGACATAATAGATTGTGTGTTCTGAGGTAGTTAGTCTCGATAGGTATTTAGAATAAATGATGGACCGAATGTCCTGAGGCCATAAGACTTGAGGGACTAGTATGTCATTAAGCTGGCGAATATTATGTATTTCAAATTATTGTGTATTGCAAGTGAAGGCTTGAGTTGGTAAGGTCCGGTGTGCAAGTTTTCATAGAGCATTGTCCCTTGTGTAATATCCAAATTTTTCATTAAGGGATAATGACTCCAAAAGCGGATGTGATTAGTGATAAATAAACCCTTTTAGAGAATATGATGTAGACTGTAGTCGTTGTGTTATGAGTAGCGCAAAACCCTGTATTTAAGCTCAATTATGGATTAATTTCAAAATTGACTTAAAATATAGGGAGGGCATATATTATGATATAATGGAATGATATAATGTGTTTAGTGGTGATTTAGGAGGAATTACCATAATCAGGGGCAAAATGGTAAAATTATCGACCAATTGGTCAGTTGCCGAAGAGGAAACTCATTGGTAACTTCAAGATCAATGGTTAGGATTGAATTGTGCAATAGATCAAGGGGCGGTATCCCATGTATATGTGTGTATGTGAGCTCATGGGATGTTGGTCAAGATGGTGACACTTGGCAAATTGTGGACCCTTGGGTTTGGGTCAAGATTTCAACTCTTCCCTCTCCCTCTCTTATCTATCCTTCAAGTTGGTTGTATGTGTGTGTGGGAGGCTAAAAATCTGCTTCTCTTCATCATCATTACCATCTCTCATCTCTCTCTCTCTTGTTTCTCCATTTTCGGTGAGCTCAAGGTGGAGAGATAAAAAGAAAAGGTAAGGTTTGGCTATCTAAAGGTCCTCTAATGCTCAAATACCCCTCTTTAAAGTTGTTCATAGTAATGAGAGCTTCATTGCTGCGATTTTAGATTTGGGAAAGAAGGTGTTTTGAGAGCTTGTGGGGGAGAGCTGAAGAATCAAGGAAGTGACTTGGGAAAGAGGAAGAGGTGAGTGTTTGCTCCCTTTTGATCTTTTTTTTTGTGATTTATGGTTGAGCTTTGTGAATTGTGGAATTTGCCTTAATTTGGTATAATTGTGGAATGGTGGTGTATTGTGGTTAAAATGATGCCATGGTGTGTTTTGGTGTCATTGGAATTGATTTAGAGCATTGGGAGTAAAAGTAGTGAAATTTGGGTAATGTATGTGATAGATGTGACTATAGGGGAAAATGTTATTGTGATAGGATTTTGGATGTTTTGAGGTTTCTAATGGGTTCCTTGTGTGAAATTATGTGGTAATAGCCTTGTGTAAAAATTTTAGGACCATTGGAGACATATTGGTTAAGTTTGGAAAGTTCTGATATCTGCTCCGTTATAGGTTCTGATATTGCCTCACTCGAGTGACAGGGGTCTCACCCGAGTGATGCAGCATATTTTCCCTTTCCCCTTCAGTTTTGGCTGCACTTGCATGTGGAAGTTGTGAGAGTACATTGGTTCATCCGCGAGTGTGAGGGTTATCACTCGAGTGAGCACACATGTTCGCACTTGGAGCCGTGTCTCGGGTAGACACTTTATAGGCAACACTTCACGGTACTCGAGTGATCATGGGGTTATCACTCGAGTAAGGGACTTTGTGCTCGAGTTCACTTTTGACTCTGGGATTTCTGTACTCTCGGGTAAGCAATTTTGGTGTTTCACTCGGTAGGACTCAGGTGCTTGAGGAGGCATCACTCTAGCGTTGAGGTTATTACTCGAGTGAGGTCATCTTCACTCGAGTGCCACAGTCAAAAAGGGGATTTTAAGGTTTCAAAAGAGAACCTTAGTCAAGTTTCTCCCAACCCTTTAGGCTTTGAGTAGCCACTAAAAGGTCGTAAATAATAACCAACTTAAGTATTTGAAAGTTAAGGAATTAGAAAAGGGATTAACCTTATGGCCTTGTTTTAGTTATAGGGTTCGATGTTCGCCCTGATTATGTGTAATTTGAAGCTGTGTTGTGCTATGACCATGGGTATATTGTTCGAACATTGAGCTTACAAATTTGTCATTGTTTGAGTATGAATTATGTGATGTAAACATATCATGCATTAAACATTTATCGTGCATGCATACTGATATTGTTTTCCTACTGAGATTCTCTCGAATCTCACCCCCTACTAACCTTTTAAAGAGGGTGGTGAATCAAGGATGGAGCAGGCACCAGGGGTGAAGAGGACTCCTTTGGGTTGTCATCTTGGCAGTTGGCTATCATTGTAGTTGGGATATGTATTTGGATTTGGATGAGTATATGTGGATGAGTATTTGATTTGGTATTTGTAAATGACTTTGTGTAATCCCCATATAGGAATTTGTATTTGGCGTTTGTGCCCTGTAAGGCTTTGATCAATGTATAGAACCCGGGATTGGCTGGGAATTCCATTGCATACTCTGATATATTTAAATGTGATTTATCTTGGTGTAGTAATTGTATTTGGAATGTGAACGTGAGACCAGGTTAAATGGTTTTGTAGAAGTATTTATGAAAATCCCATCTAGTGGAGGGGTTTATAAATGTTATTTGATTGTTATTAGTCTCTCTTTCACTTTAATTACGTATTTCGGATATAATTATAGAAGGGGGTTACTCCTGGCCATAAGACCTTTATGCCTAGTACTGTGGTTGTTGCCTAGCATGGTGACATTAGACCATTATGTTCAAAGTATGTCTTGAGGTTGGTAGACCATTCAGACTGTACCTGGTTGTAGCACATGGCAGTAAGACCTGTAAGTGCGTGAAGCACAGGGCTATGTCCTTGGCGGTAAAACCAGAATATCTAGTACTGTAGGAGTAGAATGAGCCTTTAGGCTTGTATGCTTACAATATGATCCAAGCAAAATCCCGAAGAGGCTGTAAGGCTTGGTATGCACATATTGTGATCTAGGTAAAGTCCCAATGAGGCTGCACTGTGAGAATGGATTAGTGGGTCATATGTTTGAATGCTATATACTGGTAATTGAATGAATGAAAATGCCATATGGTTATTGCTAAATATTATCTGAGACCTTTGTTTAGAGTATGATGATTAGAGTTGTATGCTCGATGAGCCTGCATAAGAAAGGAATAGACTGAGTGTCTAGAGATGATTCCCCGAGGTATAGATGTTTGAAATTTTGAGGACAAAATTTATTGAATTGGGGGAGAATTGTAATATCCCGAATTTTGGGACTAAAGGCTGGAGAATAAGGTTGAATAAAGTAGACTACCAAGCCCAGTTCGGGAAGAGTACCAAGATTGTGCAAGAGCCATAATGACTTTTAGAGACTAGTCTGGGAGCTAAAGCATGTGATTTAGTTCTGAATAGTCGGTGGAAAAAACCCAACCCATTTATCTAACATAAAATAGGATCTAAGGCCTAAATTAGATCTAAAAGAAAGGGAATGGCATCTTGGAAGAAGTAAGAAAGAGAATTAAAAGAATTAATGGAACAAGAAATATTATTGCCATAATTAAGGGCAAAAGAAACAATTGACACTTGATATTGAGGTTAAAATTGGAAGACAAAATAAAGGGCCAAGATTTGCTCTTGAAAAGTAAGAAGTAATTATGAGATCAAAGCAAATTAACCCTTTTACATAAGGGTTAAATTTTGGTCAACAGGGGTAAATAGAGAAAGAAGACAAGTTTAGTCAAGAAGTTAATGTGTCATGTAATTTTCCAATGTGGAAAAGTTGACCAAAAACCAAGATAAAGGAGGCAAATTAGTCAACAATTCCTCTCCATTTAGGCAACCATAATTTTGTCCAACAAGAAGAAGAAAAGAGGAAAGGAAAAATCAAATTGTTAATTAACCAAACTTGTGCTAGAAGACTACATTTTGACCACATGTTCCTCTTTTTCTTTAGGCCATTTTTGGTCAAGTATCTCACGAAAGCTATTAGTGAATACTAAAATATATTAATATCTCTCTTCTCTCCAAATTCTTGCAATACCTAAAAATAAGGGGGGAAATAGAGAAAATAAAGAGAAATAGAAAAAGGAAAGAGAAAAGGCGAATAGTGATTCCTCTTCAGTCATTAATCTTAGCAAGTATCAGAGTTCGTTCTTATGCTTAGTTACAGTGAACCTGACTACCGATTAAATTCTAATTCGCGTATTCATTCTATTATTCATACTATTCATACAAATATCTGGGTCATGCAATTAATTTACATACAGTAAATTAATACACATTCTTCTTCAATTTCGTCGTCATTCTTCCTTCTGGTTCATCTTCAAGCATTCTTCTCTTTCCTGTTCATGTACCTATATATTTGGTGGGGGAGGATGAGATTCGAGCGAATCTCAGTAGCAAACATACAGATAATGCATGTAAGATAAATGCTAGTATATGAGATGCTTGCCTTACATAGGCTCATATTCACTTGATGATATTCTGCATGCTTAATGTTTCATGCGATATACTTATGGCCATAGTAACAATAGAGACAGAGCTTCATTCATTCATACATGCTTCACATAATCAAGCAAAGTAATACAACAAATCAATACATAGCAAACATATCAAATATATGCAAGTAATAAGTTCACTACCTTTTGGACTAACGTTCTTTTTCTTGTCCCCTTTTCTTCCAACCTTGAAGGCTTCTTGGAAATTCTTTTGTTCCTGTTCTTTCTTGCCATCTCATGGCCCTAGATGAATACAATACTATTAGTCGCAAGAAAAGTGAATTCTCAATAGGCTATATTAGCCTCATTTTCTTACTTTCATCATTGGAGTTCATGCAAATTACATTTAGCCATTTCTTTCTTAAATTTGCATGGTAGCCAAAAGCTACCAGCATTTTGACCAAATTTTAAAAATTCAAAACTAATTCTATAGAACTCTAATTGGGGTGCTTCAAATTCTATTTAAAGCTCTTTGAGTCTATTTAATAAAAAAAATACTAATCAGATCCAAGTCTAGTCACAAGATTCCAGACTTACTACTAAAGCCTTACTACTACAGAATTCATTCCAGATTCAATACCTAACTTCAAAAATTATTAATTCATAGAGTACTAATCCAAATGGCACAAACGACCTATCAAATTAAATTTTGATAAGTCTATTTTCATACTAGAAAGTGTCATGGCCATTGAACAATATTCTATTACCCAAAAATACAATACATTCTGACTGCCACGTAGGAAACCTTAATTGGCAACAAATTCCACCTTTTGGATTTCAATTCCATTCTTTCTAAAATCATACCAACAACCTATTCCTACGCAATTTTGCCTAAGGAATCTATTAGAGCCCTCAAAATTGGCAACATCATTCTCCTTCTACCTACCCTGTTTTGACATAAATATTAAGGTTTAACACAACAATTCTCTAATTCACAATTTATTCACTAACCTAGGTTCATATGCTTCCCAAACCTCATATAACCACATGTATATAAGCAAAGCATGATGAAACCCAAAAACCCTCACACAACTAAAATTAGGGTATCATGGAAAAACCATAAAAATTCAGCCAACTAACACATTATATATATCAAAGTGAAGCTCTTTCTCACCTCTTGCTCTTTCTTAAGCTCTATTCTTGATCCTCCAACTTTGGCTCTTACTAGAGGACTCAAAAAATATCCTCTTGAAACTATAAAATCATATAAATGAAGCTCTCATCAAGAGGAATAATGTTTATGAAGAGGTTTTGAGCTAGCAAAGTGATTTAGGTAGTGAAAAGTGAGCTAGAACACATAATTTAAACTTTATTCTTCCAACTCTTCTTTCTCTTTCCATTGTCATATGAACTAACTCTCTCTCGCCTTGGCTACTATTCTTGGCCAAAAATGAAGCCAAAGGAAGAGATAAAGAGTCTTTAATATTATCATCATCCACCTCCTTACTTAATATTATTTAATTGATAATTTTTGCATGTGATTTTGCTTCTTCCTTTTTCTATTTTACTTTCTTAAGTCTTTTTACTTGGCCACCAATATTTCCTCCTTGTTCACTTCCAATCTAATAATTAATTTTTACTTTGGAGAGCAAATCTTAGCCCTTCAATTTGTCTTCCAATTTTAGCCTCAAGATCAAGTGGCAATTTATCTCTTATGCCCTTGATTATGGCAATATTATGTCTTGTGCCATTATTTCTTTCAATTCTCTTTTTGAATTCTTTCTAGATACTACTTCACTTTTCCTTTGAGTCTAAGTTAGGTTTCATGTCATTCAGACACATCCTAAAGGAATCGGGTATTTTCTTTTGGCTAATTCTCATCGAAATTCACACTTTAGTTCGAGTACGGTTTCTACAAGTCATTCTATTTCTTATTCATTCCTGGGGCTCTTACTAAAATAGGCTTAGTAGTCTTCTTTATTCAGGCTTATTCTCTATCCTATAGTACCAAAATTCAGGGTATTATAATTTTCCCCCGGTTCAATAAATTTCATCCTTAAAATTTGCTGCCGATTCGATTCTTAATATTACTTCAAAAGGACCACTATAGCAAGGGTTTCATTTCTTTCTTTCTACATTCTATTAACATCTCAAATTCTAGAGGCCTATCGACACTTTAAATTCTCAAAGTCACTCCAAATTCTAGAAGACACCCTAAATTCTAGAGGATACATTAAATTCCCAACACCTCAAATTCTGGAGGTTTTTTTATTCAATTATATTTCTATTTCTATTTTGATAGACCTTACCGGTTTATCCTGCATCTGAGCTTCTACAATTTAAGTTCTCAGACTTTTTTATTTTTTACTACCATTTTAGCTAGCAGGTACTATCTGACTTTACAAATTCATATGTCTAAACCCTTCTATTAGTTTATGTTCCTGTATCATCATGACCATCAACTGCACCGCTTTTCAATTCAAAGGATCTGTGATTAGAATTACATCACATCTTTTTTTCTCATCTATGTTGTCTCATATTCAATTTTATGGTTTTCAAATATTCAAAATTTTTGTTGTCATAGTACATTTTCACAATCGTACCATAGACAAATAGTGCTTTCACATTTTCACAAAAAAACTAATCGCTGCTAGCTCAAATTCATAAGTGAGGTAATTCACCTAGTGAGGTTTCAACTGTTAAGAGGCACATGACACCATTCCGTCCTACTTTACTAGGACGTTTCCCAATCCTTTCTTTCATATTCTATTACAGACTATACATGCCGTTTCTCTACAAACCATATAGGTCACATTTTCTACTGACCACACTGGTTGCATTCTTCATTCTTTGCAAACCACACTAGTCACATTTATTTAATAATGGTTTGAGGTTCAACCTCTCCTACAGCTTTATGAAATTCTCTCGTAGACATCATCCCACTTAAGAAATTCTTTCTATAATTCTTTCTTTCAAGTGAGTGGTAAAGCGATTCAAGGAAAATTCTAAATTCATCTGCTAAGACCTAGTAAACTGAGTATTTCTACAACTGTTGCTGGCCTCTTCCAGTTCTGTACTACTCCCACTATTTTGAGTTCCTCTGAAGATCCCTTCTTTTTAAGACAACATAGTTAAAAAAATACCACTAAGAACTTTTCAAAAATTCTATTCAAAACTTCAATTCTAGAAAAATTCTATGCACAATTCAGCTCATACAATTTACAAAAATGGTAGCTACATTGGACAGTTCAAAATTCAATTTTTACAGATACTAAGGAACTAGTCAACTGTTCTAAAAGATCATTCATTCTGTATACATTCCAGGCTCTACTCTTGCTACTCAAGCCATTTATACCCTTACATAATGTTCACAAAGCACGCGAAACAAACCACTTATTCTCAAGCATTAACAATCATACACAAGACCTAACCGGTCAAGTTTAGCATTTATAAGACAAACAATCCATTCTATTCCAGCCTTTTGGCTGTTATATTCTAGCTTTATATCTGTTCATGGATACTGCCCGGTAATTCTTGGTCTTATGACTATGGGCTTCTACCCTTCTAGTTCTGAATGCGTTCTACCAGCCTATGGACACACTGGTCCAACAGGACTTAAGGCTTCTTATTGAATGCTTGTCAGGTCTGACGGCTTAAGGACACGCTGGTCCAACAAGTCTTACTACCAACCATATATTCATGAAATGAATATACCTGATGGTAAACACATATATGCAGAACCATTACATAAGATATGAGAACAAGAGTTGCTTTACTTTATACCGTTGAGCTCATTCTTCCTTAATTCCCTTTCTCAACTTTCTTTCTACAAACATCACTAGAGCACCCTATGGCAATACACTGGGTCGTATAAACCATTTTCTCTAGCAATCCTACAATCTACTTTCTTTAATTCTACCATTTAACCTAGGGTCATTCTGTATGGACTTTGGATATTAGTCCAACTCCAGGAAACATTGCAAATTCTACTTCCTTAACTAGGAGTATTCTACTTATACTATTCAACACATTATCTGTTGTCCACCAATCGACTCCTAGTATAGCCTCAAGTTAGTAGAATTGCAGGCTGATTCATTCTTTCTCTTATTTCATCATAGAACTATTTTCTCATTCATTCTTTCTATTACGTTGTTCCATCAGGGAACAAATTTTCATTCATTCTTTCTAAGGGAATATTCTGTGCTTAAGATCTTTCCTTATTCTAGATTAGCAGCTAGTAACCTCCAAGAGCCTTATTCCTATCCGTACTATATTCTAGTACCTCTATTCATTCAGATTAGTTCAATTGCCTAAAGAATCAGTTCAACTATTATTTGCTTCTTAGGTTATGGTTCAGATGGTAGTAACCCTCTGGATGTCTATCCAACTTTTAGATTCATCAGCCTAATTCTAGAACCTTAGTCATACCCAATAAGCATTATAAGATCATCATGATTCATTCCTTTTATTCTATTCTCATAACATTTAGGAAATATCCTCAAATATTCCCTAAAGTATTACTAACAGTTCAGCATTACTTCCTACATTCACAAGGTTCGTACTTTCATGTATCAGAACCATAGTGCAACTCGAATCACATTTCAACCTAAACACTATTTTAGCCTAGATCAAATTTAAGCCTATTTTCAACCTTCATCGTATTCATTCTAACACTCTTATAGTATCCCTAAGGATCACCATATTTCATACCTCAAGGCTCTCGGGCCCTTTATCAAGAGGTTTCAAATTTTCAAGGCACTTCCCAGGGGGTCACCCATCTCGGGGTTGCTCTCACCCGAGCATGCCTAACCATGGAGCTCTATTGGCATCAGAGTTATAAGACAGCTCGGCATTAGATTATACGAAGATTATACCATTTTCTACTGGGTATACATCACTATTGCTTTGTTTTGTTTTCTATATACAGCTCTCCCCTTCTTCTAAACCAGTCTATCAATAAGTGGTTGGGGAAAAATTCCATTCCTCTGAGTTTGACCATCACCCATATTTCTTTCTAGTTACAAGATCACTATCAAGGTATCAGCATACCTATTCACAGTAGCAGAGCATACTCGCCAAATGCCAGAATCTCTGCTATGTTGCCATAAAATGTAATACCTTATATTTATGCTCCTTTATTATGTAAACGGAAGTGTCCTAAATAGAGATAGAGCTTCATTCATTCTTGCATGCTTCACATAATCAAGTAAAGCAATACAACAAATCAATACATAATAAACATATCAACTACAGGCAAGTAAGCAAGTTCACTACCTTTTGGACTAATGTCCTGCATTATTAGTTGCAAGAAAAGTGAATTCTCACTAGTCTTCATTTTCCTCATTTTCTTATTTTCATCATTGGAGTTCATACAAATTACATTTAGTCCTTTCTGTCTTAATTCGCAAGGTAGCCAAAAGCTGCCAGCATTTTGACCAAACTTTGAAAATTCATAACTAATTCTATATAACTCCAATTGGGGTGGTTCAAAATCCTTCTTAAATCTCTTTGAGTCTATTTTAGAAGAAAAGTAATAATTAAAGCCAATTCCAGCTACTGGATTCCAGACTTATGACTAAAGCCTCAATACCACAGAATTCATTCTAGATTCAGTACCTAAATTCAAAAATTCATAATTCCTAGTGTACTAATCCAAATGGCACAAATGACCTATTAAATTAAAGTTTGATAAGTTTACTTCTATACTAGAAAGTTTCATGGCCATTAGAGAACATTCTATTACCCAAAAACACAACACATTCTGGCTATCAAATAGGAAACCTTAATTAGCAGCAAATTCCACTTTTTGGATTTCAATTCCATTCTTTCTAAAATCATACCAATGACGTATTCCTACACACTTTTTCCAAAGGAATCTATTGGAGATCTCAAAATTGGCAAAATCATTCTCCAAACTGCCTTATTTTGACCAAAATATTAGGGTTTAACACAAAAATTCTCCAATTCATAATTTATTCACTAAACTAGGTCCATATATTTATCAAGTCACTTCCTAGTATAATCTTTGAAAAGCTTGTTCATAGCATCAGACTTCATAGGCTCAGAGATATCAACTAATATTTTCAAGAAGGGGAGTTGATACAAGTTGTTCTCTTTTCCCCTTGTCTATGGTTGTTCCCACCAAGTATGCCTAGCAAGATTTTTAATAAGGCTACTTTATCAAGTGTATCAATAAACATTACACTCATTTTCTTCTACTAAGTTTTTGTCCTACTAGGTTTTTCTTAGTTGAAGTTTTTTAATAAGGCACATGTTTAGTCATGGACATCAAAGGGTGAGTATTATGAATATAATATATGTGGATGTCCATATCCCTCATTATTTCCTATTCTCCCATAGTTTTTTATTCTCTCCTATCATATCCTATGATTATGGAATCACATTAATTATATATTAGAGAGTTGTGCTTGTAAATAGAAGGTATATGTTATATATTTCAGACAACACTAAATAGTGAATAAGAATACTCTTTCTTACTTTCTACAAATTCTTCCTTTCTCTTCTCATCTTTCCCTTCATTTTAGAACAGTTACAGATTTATTGTTATCAAAAGAAATTGAAAAACGTTTGTTATGAATTTGAATATAAAATATAGTGGAATCTAAATCCTTTTTTATATTGATGGATTATTATCTTTATTAGATTGGATTCTCTATTTTTCGCTTCTCCTCCTCTACCCTTCTATTTTCTTTACCATGAACGGGTTAAAATTTCAACAATCAAGATTTAACATTTTATAAAAATATTGCTATAATTCTAAATAAAAAAATAAATGTGCACTATTAAAATTTGATCTAAACATTTCACAGCTATGAACTATCATTAAAAATTAGATTTTTTTCTCATTTTTCATGACAATTATGAACATGTTAAGATCAAATTTTTGTACTTTATTTTTATGTATGTATTTTTTAAGTTAAGTTATAATAATATTTTCATAAAATGTTGAATATGGACAGTGAAAATTTTAATTTAGTAGAGGTGAAGAGAAAATGATCATAGAGGAGGGAATGGTAGAGGGAGAGGATATTATTGGGCAAATTAAGCAATGTTATGGTAAAACCTGCTACACCAAAATTTCAAACTTTTAAAATTTAAATATGGTGGTGTAGCTCCTGAAAATACACTGTGTAATCCAACTCACATCCAAGGACGCAGTCATTAGAGCTATTCTGCAACTACCGGCTAATAGGAAGTTATGTTAGATCCTATATGTTTTGATGATAACAAAGATTGGACTAATGATATAAGAGGATTTGTTAACAAACAAATGAATTTGAACAATGAAACTAAAAGGCACACAAAAGCATTACTTAAAGTAAGCACTGGAGTAATGAAGAAGAACTGAGACATAAAGCACAGGAAAAATAGCACTAACAGATTTGGTCAAGGGTTACTCGAGTAAGCACTCGAGTAATGGAACCTGTTATTCGAGGCATCACTCGAGTAATGGTGGATAAAATGTTTCAGAGGCACTGCCAAAATTTGGAAGAAGTTACTCGAGGGGCCACTCGAGTAATCTGCAAGTTATAAGAACAATTACTCGAGCACCCACTTGAGTAACAACATGAGAAAAGGCTTTACTCGAATAGCCACTCGAGTAACTAGAACAAATATCTTCCAGTAGCTCTCGGCCAAGAAATGCCACAATTTACTCGAGTAGCCATTCGAGTAACCAGGTGAGAAAAAGGCATTACTCGAGGGAGCACTCGTGTAATCTGTAGAGTTATTTGAAGCATTACTCGAGGGATCACTCAAGTAATCAGGTAAGCAAAGAACAAGTACAGGTACTCTCGGCCAAGAATTTGATGTTGTTACTCGAGGGAGTAATCGAGTAATCTGCAAACTTATTATAAAGTTACTTAAGGGATCACTCAAATAACCTGAGAAGAAAATAGTTGTTTACTCGAGGGATCACTCAAGTAACCTTGTTTGCCAAGTATTACTAAAAAGATTACTTGAAGGCTTAATCGAGTAATATGATAAGAAAACATTGACTTACTCTTTGCCTGATTTTTAGTAAGGTTATTCGAGGGACTACTCGAGTAATGAGCATGATCACTCGAGTAGCCACTCAAGTAATGAAGTCCAGAAAATATGTCTTCAATACAATATTTATTGATTTTTTTCTATATGATTAACCATTCATTGTATTAGTATTATAAGTGCATTTACAGAGAAACAATGAAGAGATCATGCCATAAGTAGTAAGTCAAAAATAACGTCTGAACGCTCACGTACCGCTACCTACCGTAAACAGATAGTTTTCAAATTAGAAGAATGGTCAACCATTGCTTCTCGACTCTAATGGACATATTTGAAATGCTTTCAACGGACACCACAAATCATCTATATATATAAAGCATTCAAAGACCAACAGAAGAACAACTGAGAACAAGCAATCACACTTCGATCAATATACTCTTTGTGCTTTGTTTTCTTATAGTCACTCTTTGTACTTCAGTGATTATATATTTGCTCTATAAGAGAGTTTTTCATTATAAACTCAATATTTATTATTAAGACAACTTAAGGTTGTGGAACCTTGAGTTGGGGATTTGATTACAACGTGTAAGGGGGAGCGAGTGTCCAGGTGAAAGAACTTACTGTACTGTGGTGCCAAGAACCCACTGAATCTTGGAAGACACAGTGAAACTCTCAGAGACGCTCTGAGAACTAGATGTAGGTCAAAGTGGTTGTGGCCGAACCAGTATAACTCCTGGTATACATTTCGGTGATATTTCTCCTTGTTCTTAACTGCTTTAAATATTCTGTCAATTTTCTTATACGTAACGAAATTTTTTGTATCACTCAATTCACTCCCCTCTTGGGTAAAACGCTTGCACTAACAAGTTACACTCCCCAGGATAAAATGGACCCTTCCTGCAGATACAGGATGAACAAAACAGCAAAATATAAAAGCAACTAGCAAGTAGAAAGAAAGTGAAATATAGAGAAAACCAAAAGCTTCAAAAGAGGAAGAGAGTGCTCCAGATTTCTAAGCGAGGTGGTTGAACCATTACAAGCAGTGCCTTTTATAGGCCTCTCACCCACTCAAATGTTAAGCAAAAATCAATGGCAATAAATATGGTTAAACCAGCGGTTTTTGAACGTTGAAGACCATAAAAATATTTTATTGATCAATTTTGAAAATCTTTAGATAATGGGCTGTAATATGAACATTAATAATGACGGCCAATCAAAACAAAATAAAATCTTGTTAATGCTCCTTGTAACTGAAACATTAAGATCTCAAATTCAAATGCCTCAACTTGGTTTATCTGGTAAGTCATTTTCATAAAATAAATTTTAGATTTTTCCAAAAAATATTTGATAAAAAATTGCCATGTTCATATTTAACTCGTGTGCCAGGGGAAATCACTGGATTTCCATTGTGTTTGCCTCCTAGTGGCCCGTTATTGTGTGTGTGAGCCCATGTAACCCCCTCATGGTAATTATATCCGGATTATGAAGTTTAAGTGAAATAGAGATCAATAAGACAAAACAACATTTAAAATCCCTTATCTTTAAGATAGGGTGTCCGGAAAAACAATTCAAAAACACAATTTCATCTGGTCTCACATTCACTTCTGAAAACAATTACCTGTACAGTTAAATCACATTCACAAATATCAGAGTGCGTAACTAAAATCCCGACAACCCCGGGTTACTTGTATATATACAATGGGTTTAAAGTTTCCCAAAATGGGGATTACATGTTCAAAAGAATCATTATTTACACCTCATATATATACAGTAATCCCAACCAAAATAGATAACCAACATAGCCCAATATAAATGTCCCTACAAGTCCTAACCGCTCCTGGTTGGCCGCTTATCCTTAGAGCCACTCGCCTTGTCTGAAATATTAGTCATTGGAAAGAATGAGATTCTAAAGAATCCCAGTAGTAACAAATCATTCACACCACACGTAATCACAAAGCATGTAAACAAATCACCACATAAGAATAGCAACTAAAATCACACTCCACCCTCATCCCCTTTTACCTCCGAGAAGGCACACCGTCCTAACCCGAACCATTATTAGTGACTCAGGGACTGTTGGTATGGCAGTGCATACGAATAGCCTTATGGCTCACATATAGCCTTTTGGCCCATAAATAGCCTTTCGGCCCACATAATCACATATATCACACCCTAACCTCATCCCCCTTTATAGCCGGGAAGGCACACAGCCCTGACCCGAACCGTTGTTAGCGACTCAGGGACTATTAGTATAGCGGTGCATACACAATTTCACAAATCTTGCAGCATTCAAATTCATCACAACCCAATGATATAGGACACATACAATGTATCAAATAAGGTATAAAGAAAGAATCACTACCTGTATCTTTCCTGACTAGCTCTGGTACCGTGGTCTCACGAGGGCGACAAATGTCAAATCCTAAAAATTAAATTAGGGACAACCGATTAATCTCTTTTCCAAGTTCTTAATTCCATAATACTCAGTTGGTTATCCTTAGAACTCTTTAAGTGGCTATATAAGGCCTAAACATATGCCTAAAGAGTTAGGAGAAACTACCTTAAAGATCCATTTTCAAAGGCAGAACACAGATTTTTAACTGACTCACTCGAGTGAAGATGACCTCACTCGAGTGATGAGAGACTTGTACTCGAGTGAGAACAGCTCTCACTCAAGTGATGCCTTCACTCGTACCTGAGTCTCAGTGAGTGAGACGCAGGAAGTGAGCACCCGAGAGCAACCAGCACACTTTGAGGTGGCCGGCCCACTTGAGTATGAAGCTTTGTGCTTGGGTGATGACTCCAAATCCACTCGAGTCCCCAAAAGTGCAACACAAGAAGTGACAACCTAATAGAACAAACAACTCCAGAGGGAAAAGCTCACTCGAGCACCCCCATGTCACTCGGGTGAGAAGCTCAAACTTACGAGTGTTAAAGCACACTCTTGAACAATGGCCAACGAGTGAGGACCCTAGACGCATCCCTAATCCTAAACTTACACCCTCACTCGAGTAATCCCATACTCACTCGAGTGATCATCAACCTCACTAGTGGATACAGAAGTGCACTCGAACCTCCTTCATGGAAACTCAAGCAAAACACAAAGCACAAAGGCAAAACACACAATAGCACTCGAGTGAGTTCCTCCCTTACTCGAGTGAGGCTATCAGATTACCCAAATCGCAACAAATAATAGAAAATCCCCATATAGCCAAAACTAATGCCAATGACTCCCAAACTTCACACAAAGCACATTTCACTTAAATTAACATAGGATACCCATTGGCCACCTCCCAAAACACTCAAAAACCATTCTAACCACAATCAAACACTTAGGTCTCTGTGACACACCCAATATCCAAATTTCATTCAACTCAATTCCAACTTTCCAAATTAACTCCAACAATCAAATACTCCACAATGAACTAATTCTAACATCATCCACTATGAAATCTATATATTCAACATTGACACAAACTTAAGGCTAATTTCCATATTTTACCAAAATTATCCAAAAATCACAAATAATATATCAAAATGCATCAAATCCTTACCTTTTCACTTTGCCAAATCCAGAACCTTGATTCTCAAACTTTCAAATTTCTCCAACACACAAAACACCACCTTTCAAGATTCTGAAACCATTACAATAGAGCTCTCAATGAGATGCACAACATTAGAGAAGAGGATTTGAGGAGCTTAAGAGGATCATTATTCACCAAAGGTTGAAACTTTCACTTTCTCTTTCCTTACTTTGAGGTCAGCGAAAATGGGGAAGGAAGAGAGAGAAAATGAGAGATGGAGGAGATGATGACGATGAAGCACACTTCCTCCCCTAGCCCATGCTTCCACCGAATAGGAGAGAGAAGATAAAGAAAAAGTGGACTTTTATCTCTTATGCCTCATCCAATAGCTCACACAATGCCACTTGTCATCATCTTCTGACTCCCTCCATGAGCTCACACAAACGCAAAGTATAGGATTCCGACCCATGGTCAATATATCTCAACCCTTGATCTCTAATCACCAATGAACATTTTTATCAAACTTACATCATATTTCTCTAAAAGTGTTTAATTACACTAATTACAATCAATCTCAAAATCATTAGACCTTAATCACAAATTGGGATATTACAGCCCACTCTTCCTTTTGGCCCATTTACTAGCCTAAACTTACAAGTTGTAATATATACACTTGTATTCTCTTTCTCCTATGTAATGTGGGACTTGTTCTATTTGACACACCTACTTTTATCACATAACTCCAACAATCTCCCACATATGTCAAAAGGAACGCCTTTAGCTAAGTTACACACACAGATATAACCATTGTTTCAAATGGTCTTATAAACTTAAAACCAGACCTAGACTAATAACACTTAGGACACAGACATGTTGGTGGTCCTTTGAACTTAAAACCAACAATTCTTAGGTGTGTATTAAAGGTATTAAGAGTCAAATTATAACCCCACTTTTCACTTTTAATATTTTTTTGCACTTCAAGACCGTCATGCACAAGCCTGATGCACAACGAATGCTTTAGCGATTTTGCCACGATCTCATAGGACTTGCCTCACTCTACATTTATAGAGGTGATTTCATGAAATGTACCTGTAATAAACACACCATCCCATAGGATTATGAAATCATTAAGAGCTTTTTCTTAGCCTTACTAAAAGGCATTCTAGCACTTTCTCAGTATCATAAGAAGGGACTAATAATTTTATTTAGTGCTAACATAACTAACAAATGACTTGTTCTTACCCATTGAACCTTCTTCATGGGATCACCAACTACAGAGGTTAGGTTGCCATTGCTATTAATTTCAAATCGGCTTAAGTCCCATTCCCCTTGACAAATCAAAGCTTTGTTTCCTTCTTAGGGGTTTTGTAAATGGATCTACGAGGTTCACTGCTAACCTCACATAATCAATTAAGATTACACTATCTGTTAGCAGTAGCCATATAATATTATGTCTTAATTGAATATGTCTTCTTTTACCATTAAAGGTTTTATTTTTAGTCGTGGCTATCGTAGATTGGCTATCACAATGTAGAGACACTGATGGTGTTGGTTTTCCACCTAGTGGCATATTTGCCAAGAAGTTTTTTAACCACTCAGCTTCAGTACCAGCCAACTCTAGAGCAATAAACTCACATAGCTACTAGTGTATTTGGTCTCCTCTGAATTTGACATCCATTAGCATCTCTATATCCTTCCAATACAGCAAAAAATTCACTATACTGAATACCATACTTCATAGTGGCTCTTAGGTGTCTTAATACCCTTACTAGAGCCTCCTAATATTTATTGCCTAGATAATGAGTATATCTACTCAATCTACAAATAGCATATGCCATGTTTGGACTAGTATAGTTTATTAAATACAACACACTCCCAATAATATGTGCATATTTAGATTAAGCGATTGGATCTCCTCTATTTTTCTTTAAATGCATGTTAGGATCATAATGAGTACTTATGGGAGACTCATCAAATAGTTCAAACTTTCTCAGAATTTTTTCAACATAATGTTCTTGAGAAAGTATGATGCCATTATCATTCCTTTGATCTTAACACCCAAAATCAATTTTGCTTCACCTAAATCTTTCATATCAAAAATAGAAGAAAGAAAACGTTTTGTCTCAAGCACAACACCCATGGTAGTACTAAAGATAAACATGTTATCTACATACAGACATATAATCACACAATCACCATTTACAAGTTTTGCATAAACACATTGTTTTACCTCAACAATAGAGAAACCATCACTTAACAAAACTTGATATAGTTTTTCATGGCATTGTTTAGGCACTTGTTTCAGACCATGGAAAGATTTAACAAGTTTATAAACTTTATTTTCTTGCCCAAGGACACTACAGCCTTCATGTTGCCCTATATAAAGATCCTCTTGTAAATCACCATTTAGAAAAGCTATTTTAACATCCATTTGATGAATAAAAAGCTTATGAATAGAAACAAAGGAAACTAGGATTCTAACACAAGAAATCCTAGTTATAGGAGAGAACATATCAAAGTAGTCAACATTTTCTTTTTGAGTATACCCTTTGGCTACCAACCTAGCCATATATTTATTAATAGTTCCATCAGGAACTTACTTTTTCTAAAAACCTATTTACAACTGTAGAACAAAAATTTTGTATTAAAGATTTTTTAAGGGTCACCAACAACCCAGAACCTTAATACAATAAAAATAAAAAATACAAAGTGATTGCAAATTTAATGATAAAGAATAAAAGATGAATTGCTGTTCAAAAAGTGTGATACAAAGTAGTAAGAAAGAAGAATTCCACTTGGAAAGAGTAGATGAAGAGGCCTGATCCCTATACTCCTTGACCTAGCTACCCTTATTTATAACAAAGCAATATGGTAAGTTGGTCCATCTTTTTTGAATCTGCTAGTAGGTCAGTCTGGCTTTTCTAGATCTATTGGGGTTGGTTCATCTTTTTTAGATTTGTTTTTAGGTCGATTTGTCTTTTTTGGACCTACATGGATTGGGCTATAGTTCCACCTATTTTAGGTCAAACGTGCATTACTAACTTCCTAGATTTCATTAGGTTTTTCGATAGAATGGCTATGCATATTCTTGGACTGTACTTACTGGGCTACTATTCTTGGGCCTTCCTCAACTATCTTTCCTATGGGTCCAAGTTATTAAATTGGGCCCTACAATAAGCCTCCTACTTTTTAAGTCTAATTGGCTATCGACTTAGAGACTGAACCCATAATCTCATCTTTTGACACTTTCTCTATCCGACGATTAAGAAAGACAAGATGATCCAAGACTTACGACAAGCTGCTATATGAATGTCAGATTATCGATCAAAAATTGAAACTCAATAGGAAAGGTGACAAAGTAATTGGTAGAGGTAAAACATAATCCTCAATCTCAAATATTGAGAATAATGGTTTAAAACAACAACTTGAAGATATTATTACGAAAGAAGCATCTCAAACTTGAACCCAGCTGATAAAGGAGTTAAAAAAGGGTCGATCGGATTGATGGGCTCCAGACCAAGAAATAGTAGGGTATCAGAGCCTCTTTGGTGGTAAGTTGGAAGACATAACTTTTGTTGTTGGTACTAGTGATGGAAATCAATAAAGGATCTGCGTGTCTTTATTGGAACCCACTTTGATTCGAATTCTCTTACATTTTTTGTGCTTGGGTTCTACTTCTATTTTGGATATGTCTTATACAACTAATAGATTGGTAGCAATTTATCACTTGATGAACTTTGAATTGTATTGTGATGCACCATCTTAGGTGACTTCTCTTGTTTTGTGGTTTGTTCAGCCAAATCCCTTGGATGTCGGTTATGTTTGACAACAAATCTTCTTTGCTAAGGTGTTTGATATTTTGCAGCATGCAATATAGTACTTTATTTGTTAGCAAATTTGTGTATGCTAGTATGGACTATAGTATTATTGTAATACTTGAGAAAGTACAAGAATTTTGGCCGCTAGGTGTGTACATCACATGTTTGTGGCCTTGTGTTCTGCCATGGGGCACCACTAACATTGGTTTATCAACATTTAGAAGTATTGGTATAGAGCTTTATTTACTAGAATGTTTTTATATGCTAGTACTAATGGAGCGTTGAGATAATGTTTGACCAAGCACGCGAATTTTGGTCAGTAGGCATGCACATCACATCTTTATGGCTGATTTGTGTTCTGCCATAGGACACACCTAAAGTTAGGTTCTCAACGTTTAGAAGTATCTATATAAAGAACGCATGAATTGTATGACATATCAGTTATGTGTATTTTAGCTTAGTAGGTCGATCTTGTATGTATGCCGAGTATAAGCTAGTAGATTGGTTTATACGTAGTATGTCAAGTAGAAGATAGTAATCATAAAATGACATCTAATGTATCAAGTTGAATTTCTTACAAAGAATGACAGTATCTTACCAAGTAAAATTCCTTACAACAATACAATTAATCATATAGCAGCATCTTGGTATGTATATAATAGGAGTACGGATCCATCCAATTGAATAATTATTGACTAACTATGCATTTGACATTAGCAAGTAAAAACCTATGCAATTAAATACTAAGCAATAAATCCAATATAAAGAAGTGCTATAATAGAATGAGGTATATTGATGGTAAGACAATTAATATCATAATATCGAATATTACAGGGCCATATAGCTTGGAACATCGGTTGCTTTTTCTTGGTTAATAAGTATGTAAAGTCCAAAAATAAAGTTAGAAGGTAAAGATTTAGAAATCGTATCTTATTAGATGTATTACGTCTCAACTTCATCTTCTTCCTACTTGATTTAGGCCCAGGTTTGAGCCCATATGTTGTCTATGGTATAAGAAGTATACTTGGTCAGTTCCTTATACTGGTCAAAGTTAGGGAGCAAACCTTTATGGAGCACAACAATGGTCATTGGTATGTCACAATTTGGCATTTAGATGTTTTCTCAATTAAACCTGCCAACAAAGTCTCGCAATGACTTTTGTCTTCCTTGAATAATTTCATAAAGGTCGTTTGGCTCCTTTTCAAGCTTTCGGCAGCTAAAAAACTATTGTACAAACAAATTGTTCAAGTCTACGAACAATCCTACTAAGTTGGTTGGTAGGTTGGTAAACCACTTCAAGGCTAGTTTAATTAGACTAGACCTAAAACCTTTGCACATACAAGCTTCTCGCATTTCTTATGGTATCAATGTAGTATACATCCTTTATTAGTACTGTGCCATACATTCATTTGGGTCTATTGAACTATCATAGGATCATACATATTAGAAGGTAATTTCTTTGGCATCTTAACCACACAATATGGTCTATAAATGGTGAGTCAACAAAACTTTTAGGAGCACTCTTCTTGATTGGTGATGGCACACAAAGTAGATAGAGTATCATTACTTCTAGTTCTTGGTATTGCCACTTCCATCTTCTGTCGTCAAACACAGTAGACTCCAGTATGTTATTTCTCACATGTGTGTCCGTCATTCTTTCTACTTTGCCATTAGGCATGGTTGGTGCAGTTGATGTATCTAAACTGTAACACCCCGAATTTCGAGACTTGAGGCTAGAGAATAAGCCTGAGATTAGTGGATTGCTAAGCCCCGGTTTAGCAAGAACCCAAATTGTGATTGGGGGTTAATGACTACAAAAGTGGACGTGGTTAGTGATTAATGAACCCTTTTAGAGAAAAGTGGATTGTAGTCACTTGTGTTATGAGCAACGCCAAAACCCTGTATTTGAGTTCAATTGTGGATTAATATCCAAATTGACTTAGAATAGAGGGAATAATTGAATGAGGTATTGTGATGGAAATGGTGTCATGTTGTGGTATTTAATCATTGGAATTGATTTAAATTGGATTGGACACATTGGTTGCAAAACTAGAAATGTTGTCTAGTGTGAATTCTGTCTGGGCAGTCTTCTCGTGTGGATGTTTTGACAAGGCAAATGATGTCAGAAAATTATGAAACTTTCCAGTCTTGAAGTTCACATCCCAAGCTTCAAAATGGACATATAATTTGTGCCATTTCCTTTAGGGAACTGGGAGATATTACTGTCCAAAGTTTGAGGTCGAAAATGGACTCTGTTTTGGGGCAGTGATGAGTTTTATGTAATTCTGGAATTGTGTGGTGATTTTTAGTAATGGCCAATATTTTTCCTATGAAGAGGACTTAAATATCTTTCATTTGGCTTTGGGATCACCTCATTTCGATTTTTCTAGAATTAGTTATGATTTTTCAAAGATTGGGCAGAAAATCTGCCAGAAAATCCGAAAATGCCAATTTTGGGAATTATGACATCATCAAAAGGCAAGATGACATAAGCATGGAATTAAAACATCTTCACATCATCTTCAGCTCTCATTTCCGACGTGCTGCACAGCTGAATGTGGAGAGAGGAGTTGAGAGAAAAATAGAGAGAAGGAAGGAGAAATCTCGCAAGGTAAGCCGATTTCTCCGACGATCTAGCTCCTAACGCGTATAACTCCGATCCTAAGCTACTCCTTTATGTTCTTTAAGGTTTGGAAGCTCCTCTTTTGGTGTTTTGAAGTTAGGGTTTTCAGCCACAAGAAGGAAAAGCTAGTGGGAGCTTGAGGTAACTTCCAAACTCTTGCATATTGACTATTCTGGCTGTTATAGACAATTTAATCGGTGAAATTTCGCCGGATTGTCTTTGGTTCTAAAAATGGAAAATGGGTTTGTGGGGCTGTTATGCTGCCCAAATTGATACTAAATGGTAGTGCTAACCTAATGGAATAGTCAATAAAGTGGTTAGGAGTAGAAAGGAACGCGTTTACGGAGCCGAAACCGAAAAACTCCAATTTTCCCCGGAGTACTTGTATATTTCGGTTATGGCTATAAATGGGTCTTAGAGTTGGATTTTCAATGATTTGATGGTTCCATTGAGTTCAGGAGCGAAAATTAGGTGGGGTTACAGTTGGTCACTTTTTCGGAAAAGGCCGAAAAAGCATAATTACGAAAACGCCCCTGAAACCCTTAAAGTGGGGCTGCCAAGGGTAAATTTGTAAATTGACATTGAATTTGATAATTCCGAGTCCGGAAATGGATTCCTTGGGCAAAAATATGTCAGAATAGCCCATGTCAAATTTTCAAGAAAAGTACAGCCGGACCGGGTACGGCGGGGCCGGGTCGGGTCCCCGGGGGTATTTTAGTAAATTTTCAATATAGCCTCATATAACCCCCAGAAACACTATGGAAGTGTCTAAATAGTACATTTGACATTGTAGGATCGAATGTGAAGCCCCGAGTTGCTGGCACGCAAATCGAGGAGAAAAGACTGGAGGTAGGAAACATATCTCTTCTGCTTGTATTTGATATATGTGTTAGTGTGTTGGTGCATGTCTTAGCTTTGCATAATTATGTGTAATTTGAAGCTATGTTTCAATTTATGCTATGGCCATAGGTATATTGTTCGAAGCATTGAGCTGGCAAATTGTCATTGTGTTATCATGAGTTGTGTGATGCAAGCATGTCATGCATTAAACATTTATCGTACATGCATATTGATATTGTTATCCTACTGAGATTCTCTAGAATCTCACCCTCCCCTACTAACCTTTCAGATAGGGTAGTAGATCGATGATGGAGTAAGCAGCCAAGGGCAATGAGGACTTCCTTCAGTAGTTGTTTTGGTAGTTGGTTATCATCCCAGATGGGAGTATATAGATTTGGATGTGTATATAAGTATGTGGATGAGGATTTGCTATGTATTTGAGAAGACTTTGTGTAATCCCCATATGAGGGCTTGTATGGGCGAATGTGCTCTATAAAGCTTGAGTTAATATATGGAAACCGGGATTGCCGGGATTATTGATGTGTACTCTGATTTGTTATGAATGTGATATTCCGCGTAGTAATTGTATTCGGAAATGTGATTCTGAGACCAAGTTTATAAATGATTTCGAAAGGTGTTTGTGAAAACCCCGTCTGGTAGATGGGTTTATAATATTAAATTTTGTTCTTATTGGTCTCTATTTCACTTTATTGCGTAATCCGAATATTAATTACGGCAGGGGGTTACATTTTGGTATCAGAGCTGCAGTTCCTGGCAAAGATGGATTTTGCTAGGATATTTCCCTTAGGCCAAGCTAGGGAATGAGTGATGAGTTATGATTGCCTAAGGAATAGGCAATGATTTGTGATTTTGGTTGTTTGTGGTATACACATTTATATCTCTGGTGTTGTGGATATCTGAGATTTGTGGATTATGTGTATACATTATTTGGTTGTCCTGAATTTGTGTGTTTAAAGTCCTTAAGACCTAGGGGACCATGGTGCCTTAGGCTGGCAAAGATATTTGGATTTGTGTTGGGGTTGATAATGCTCCGTGGAATTGAGGGAAGTGTTTTCCCAGTTCAACTAAGATTGAGGTTTGGATAGATGAGCTGTGATCCAAGGATCAGACTCCATAGCTGGGCTGATTCATAGGAATTGCATTTGACCTGGATGGTCTGTGGTGCTAGAGCATGGTACTAGAATTGAATTGAAATATGTATCAGGTACCCGAGATTGCTAGTTGTAAATCTAGCAGAGGGAAAAGTTACCTATGGAGGATTCGGATCGGAGAGTGCTACCTACGGGGAGTTGTGATGGAAGAGGGCTACCTACGGTGAGATCTGATCGGAGAGGGCTACCTACGGTAAGATCTGATTGGAAAGGGCTACCTACGGAGGATGCTGACCGAAGGGGCTGACCAGTTAGGTGACTGAGTGAAGCATCGGGTACAGTACCATAGTGTGGAGCCACTATGACGATGAACCCTAGAGTGGAGCCGCCGTGACGACGAACCTTAGTGTGCACTCGCCATGACGTTGAATTGTAGAATAGAGCTCTGGGAACGTTGGGAGTATGGGATCTCAACGATGTGTTGGTTATGGCTCTGAATGATTCGAATTGAATTGAGCCAAGGTCTGGCACAGATTATGTGTGTGGACAGGGGTAGTAGGAGATTCCTATGGGACTCCTATTGAGTCACCCTGACATTGTGAAGGCACAGATGAGGATAAAGACCTCAGAGTGTGCAGCGGAAGCGTGGTGAATGTGATGTTTGAGAATTGTGTTGAGCAGAAGCTCGAATTTGCAGAAAGTGCAATGTGTTAGTGATGGCTTCAGGAAGTAAAACTTCGAAGTCTAGATTATTTTGTGAGAAGGGGTCTTGAAGGATCCCAATATGTGAAAAGAATTCAAGATGTTGAAGATGAAGTTGTTAATATGCCTGATTCCAGCTTGTTACGATTGTGTACTGTGAGTCCATCTCCCTGGTTGGGCCGGATTTGTTTGGTCTGGTGGGCTGCGCCTGGTAGGCATAGGCTCAGGATGTGACTGATATTTGTGAGTCTCTCACCTGCGGCCGCATGGGGTGATTCCTATAGCGGAGGACCGTGCCTTCGGGGCGGTAGTTACGGGGGATTGACTATTTGTGAGCCGCGAGGCTATGTATATGCACTGCCACGCCAATAGTCCCTGAGTAGCTAACAACAGTTCGGGTAAAGACTGTGTTCTTCCCGGCGGAGAAATGGGATGAGGGTGGAGTGTGATGTGGAAGCCGAAAGGCTATTTGTGAGCACCGCTACGCCAACAGTCCCTGAGTAGCTAACAACGGTTCGGGTAAAGACTGTGTGTCTTTCCGGCGGAGAAAGGGGATGAGGGTAGGGTGTGATAATGGATTTTCTTATGAGTCCTGGGTGAAATGTGAGTAACCCAGCCACTGTCGCGGGGCATCCCCAGCTGGGGGTAAAACCGGGGTGGGCACCACCGGCACGGGGCATCCCTAGAGGGGGTAAAACCGGGGTGGGTGTGACAATAATTGAGTAACCTAGCCACCGTCGCGGGGCATCCCCAGCGGGGGGTAAAACCGGGGTGGGCACCACCGGCACGGGGCATCCCTAGAGGGGGTAAAACCGGGGTGGTTGTGACCATAAAATTGTGAGTCCGGTAACCCACGGGCATCCATCGGACGGGTGTGATGTGGGAGCCAGCCACGCAGCGGAAGCGTGGGCACCCATTAAGGGGGGTGTGACAATAAAAGGCGCCTGGATAGAAGAGACTGGGACTCTAGGTAGGCCATTACGGTCTGGTACTTTGGATAAAAGAAATTGAGATTCCAGAGTGACCAGATGATGTGATATTGTGTTTATACCCAAAAGTCTCGGTTACCACTAGCGGAGTCACTGGTGGGTGTACGGGTGAGGGTAAAGCTGTGGAAGTGGATATAGCAGAAGCTGAATGTTTGTGTATACAGCTGAGGCTGTCGTTTGATGTATTGAGGTTGTAGGGTTACTCCCGAAAGGGGTAACTAGATTGAGTTGAGCAGAGTGGTGGCCTATGCTGCCCAACTGCTGAGATCTTATGATGGCTCATGATTTAGAGCCTCCGATATTGCGGTGATGTGATCATAGAGTTTTGTGGCAATCATGCGTGGAGGCGATTGTACTTGTTTGGAAATAGTGTGGTGATTGTGTTTGTGCGGCAATCGTGAAATGGGCCGATTGCAGTTTGTGGCAACTGGGTTGCATATATTATATAAGATTCTGTCGAGACTATGAATTGTGGTGCACCAGTTGTCTGGGTGGTCTAGAAGGGACTATTCCAATGTGAAATGAATTGTGAAACGGAAGCTGTCGTGAAGAAGCATCCGTAGTTTGTGGATTAAGTGGTTCGTCAAATTTCGAGGACGAAATTTATTGAACAGGGGGAGAAATGTAACACCCCGAATTTCGAGACTTGAGGCTAGAGAATAAGCCTGAGATTAGTGGATTGCTAAGCCCCGGTTTAGCAAGAACCCAAATTGTGATTGGGGGTTAATGACTACAAAAGTGGACGTGGTTAGTGATTAATGAACCCTTTTAGAGAAAAGTGGATTGTAGTCACTTGTGTTATGAGCAACGCCAAAACCCTGTATTTGAGTTCAATTGTGGATTAATATCCAAATTGACTTAGAATAGAGGGAATAATTGAATGAGGTATTGTGATGGAAATGGTGTCATGTTGTGGTATTTAATCATTGGAATTGATTTAAATTGGATTGGACACATTGGTTGCAAAACTAGAAATGTTGTCTAGTGTGAATTCTGTCTGGGCAGTCTTCTCGTGTGGATGTTTTGACAAGGCAAATGATGTCAGAAAATTATGAAACTTTCCAGTCTTGAAGTTCACATCCCAAGCTTCAAAATGGACATATAATTTGTGCCATTTCCTTTAGGGAACTGGGAGATATTACTGTCCAAAGTTTGAGGTCGAAAATGGACTCTGTTTTGGGGCAGTGATGAGTTTTATGTAATTCTGGAATTGTGTGGTGATTTTTAGTAATGGCCAATATTTTTCCTATGAAGAGGACTTAAATATCTTTCATTTGGCTTTGGGATCACCTCATTTCGATTTTTCTAGAATTAGTTATGATTTTTCAAAGATTGGGCAGAAAATCTGCCAGAAAATCCGAAAATGCCAATTTTGGGAATTATGACATCATCAAAAGGCAAGATGACATAAGCATGGAATTAAAACATCTTCACATCATCTTCAGCTCTCATTTCCGACGTGCTGCACAGCTGAATGTGGAGAGAGGAGTTGAGAGAAAAATAGAGAGAAGGAAGGAGAAATCTCGCAAGGTAAGCCGATTTCTCCGACGATCTAGCTCCTAACGCGTATAACTCCGATCCTAAGCTACTCCTTTATGTTCTTTAAGGTTTGGAAGCTCCTCTTTTGGTGTTTTGAAGTTAGGGTTTTCAGCCACAAGAAGGAAAAGCTAGTGGGAGCTTGAGGTAACTTCCAAACTCTTGCATATTGACTATTCTGGCTGTTATAGACAATTTAATCGGTGAAATTTCGCCGGATTGTCTTTGGTTCTAAAAATGGAAAATGGGTTTGTGGGGCTGTTATGCTGCCCAAATTGATACTAAATGGTAGTGCTAACCTAATGGAATAGTCAATAAAGTGGTTAGGAGTAGAAAGGAACGCGTTTACGGAGCCGAAACCGAAAAACTCCAATTTTCCCCGGAGTACTTGTATATTTCGGTTATGGCTATAAATGGGTCTTAGAGTTGGATTTTCAATGATTTGATGGTTCCATTGAGTTCAGGAGCGAAAATTAGGTGGGGTTACAGTTGGTCACTTTTTCGGAAAAGGCCGAAAAAGCATAATTACGAAAACGCCCCTGAAACCCTTAAAGTGGGGCTGCCAAGGGTAAATTTGTAAATTGACATTGAATTTGATAATTCCGAGTCCGGAAATGGATTCCTTGGGCAAAAATATGTCAGAATAGCCCATGTCAAATTTTCAAGAAAAGTACAGCCGGACCGGGTACGGCGGGGCCGGGTCGGGTCCCCGGGGGTATTTTAGTAAATTTTCAATATAGCCTCATATAACCCCCAGAAACACTATGGAAGTGTCTAAATAGTACATTTGACATTGTAGGATCGAATGTGAAGCCCCGAGTTGCTGGCACGCAAATCGAGGAGAAAAGACTGGAGGTAGGAAACATATCTCTTCTGCTTGTATTTGATATATGTGTTAGTGTGTTGGTGCATGTCTTAGCTTTGCATAATTATGTGTAATTTGAAGCTATGTTTCAATTTATGCTATGGCCATAGGTATATTGTTCGAAGCATTGAGCTGGCAAATTGTCATTGTGTTATCATGAGTTGTGTGATGCAAGCATGTCATGCATTAAACATTTATCGTACATGCATATTGATATTGTTATCCTACTGAGATTCTCTAGAATCTCACCCTCCCCTACTAACCTTTCAGATAGGGTAGTAGATCGATGATGGAGTAAGCAGCCAAGGGCAATGAGGACTTCCTTCAGTAGTTGTTTTGGTAGTTGGTTATCATCCCAGATGGGAGTATATAGATTTGGATGTGTATATAAGTATGTGGATGAGGATTTGCTATGTATTTGAGAAGACTTTGTGTAATCCCCATATGAGGGCTTGTATGGGCAAATGTGCTCTATAAAGCTTGAGTTAATATATGGAAACCGGGATTGCCGGGATTATTGATGTGTACTCTGATTTGTTATGAATGTGATATTCCGCGTAGTAATTGTATTCGGAAATGTGATTCTGAGACCAAGTTTATAAATGATTTCGAAAGGTGTTTGTGAAAACCCCGTCTGGTAGATGGGTTTATAATATTAAATTTTGTTCTTATTGGTCTCTATTTCACTTTATTGCGTAATCCGAATATTAATTACGGCAGGGGGTTACATAAACCATAAGCTTCGTTAGTTTGTTTCTAATCAGAGTTTTATTACCTATTGTCCTGGGTTGATCCATTGTGGCATCAAGACCCCCAAATGATTGCATACATAGGATGAAGACGTTCGAAAATCATTTCAAATGGTAAAAAGTAGGACTGATTCATAAGGAGCGTGAAGTAAGTCACTCCCGTAAGGCATTATTTTCTTCTTTCAAGTGCTGAAGTCATTCTTACTGCTATTCGGCCAGTGTAGCCTGGGTGGAAATTTGTTGGGTCTATTCCTACAACAAAATGGTTAGCTTGTCAGGATGCTCTTGAAGGTTGGTAAGTGTATCCCTTATAGTAAGTGTGTTCGTCATGGTGGTTAGTTAAAAATGGGCAAGAAGGAATAGTTTCCCCCTAAAATCCAATAAAAGAAATCTTTATATTCATTGTCGGGTCCCCATAATGGTTCCAAATTGTAGGACCAAAATTCTGTATTAAATAGTTTGTAAGGGTCATCGGCAATGCAAAACCTTAGTACAATAAAAATAGAAAATACAAAGTGATTGTAAATTCAATAATGAAGAATAAAAGATGAATTGCTATTAAAAAAGCATGATACAAAGCAGTGAGAAAGAAGAATTTCTTTTAGAATGAGTAGAAGAAGAGGCTTGATCCCCTTGCTCCTTGACCTGGCTACCCCTTTTTGGGATCCGCTACTAGGTTGGTCTGCCCTTTTCAGATCTTATAGTAGGTTGGTTCGTCTTTTTCAGATCTGCATGGATTAAGGGGTAGTTTTGCCATTCTAGGTCAAATATGCATTACTAACTTCCTGGACTAGACTACGAATTCTGATGGAGTAGCTAAGCATATTCTTAGGTTGAACTTACTATGCTACCCTTCTTGGGCCTTACTCACATTGGGCCCAAGTCATTAAATTGGGCCCTACAACAACTAATAGGATTCCCTTCAAACTACTCTATCTTGGAAAAGTTAGGAAATTGTCTCAGCATAGGCACTACCACCAGGTTAGCACCAACACCAGTATTGTTAACTTCAAAACCAGTAGTATTGTTAGGCCTGGTACCAGCAAAAGAAATAGAAGCTATATTAGCTCTTAAGATTAATGGCATAGTTCCTAAAAGTATACTATGTAATCCGAGTCATGTCCAATGGCACTATCCATAAGAGCTATTATGTAACAACTGGCTAATAGGAAGTGGCACACCCCAAGATCAAATGGACCCTTCCTGCAGATATAGGGTGCGTAGAATAGCAAAATACAAACGCAACTAGTTGGCAGAAAGAATACGTGATGAAGAAAAAGGCCAGAAGCTTCAGAGGAGGAACAGAGTGCTTGAGATTTATAAGAGAGGTGTCTTAACTTCTTACAGGCAATGCCTTTTATAGGCCTCTCATGTACTCAAACGTTAGGCAAAAATTAATGGCAATAAACATGATTAAATCACCGGTTTTTTAACATTAAAGGCCATAAAAATATTTTATTGATTAATTTCAAAAATGAATGGCTGGTTAAATACAAAATAAAATAAGGTTAATGCTCCTTGTAACTGAAATATTGAGATCTCAAATTCAAATGCCTCAAAAATTTGGATAAAAAATTTTTTTGATTTTTCAAAAAAAATACTTGGTGAAAAAGTGCCCAGTCCATATTTAACTCGAGTGCGAGGGGAATCGTCAGATTTCCACTACGTTTGCCTCCTAGTGGCCTGTTGTTGTGCTCGTGAGCCTACTCTTCCTCTTAGCCTATTTTATAATATCCTGAATTTTAGGACTAGATGCTTGGGAATAAATCTGAATTAAGCTGAATGCTAAGCTCAATTTATCAAGAGTCCCAAGAATGTCCGAGAGCTATAATGACTTTTAAAGACGAATTAGAAATTAAGTTCCAATAGTTAAATGAAAATACCCAATTCCTTTATCTAAATTCACATAGGATCTAAAGCCTAACTTGAATCCAAAAGAAGAAGAAATGGCATCTTGCAAGAGAAAATGAAATGGAATAAAAATAACTAATGGAAACTTAATTAATATTGCATAATCAAGGGCAAAAGAGACATTTGCCATTTGATCTTAAGGTTAGAATTAGAAACCAAGATGAAGGGTTAATATTTGCTCTTGAGAAGCAAGAGTAATCATGAGGATCAAAAAGCAACCTAGCTCCCTCCTCTTAAGATGGTAAAAAGGTCCAAGGGCACAAATAGAAGAAAGAAGGAGTTGGTCGAAGTGTCAAACCACTTTTGAACAAGACATTGGTCAACTTGAACCTATACACCAATAGGCTCTTAGTCAACATTCATTCCTTCCCTTTTCATTTAGCAATTTGGTCAAGAGTAAGGAGGAAAGAGGGAAGACCATTCCAATTTAACCAAACCATTTTTTAGTTAATTAACCAGCTTACTTTTTGGCTAGACACCATAAGAAGTTGACACATCATCACAGACTCCCAACTTACTTGAATTTTTGGCCAAGCACCCAAATTGATGAGGAGCAATATTTAATCAATCAACACTCTCTCACTCACACTTAAAAAGTCATGCAAACTAAGAAAAAAGAAGAGGAAAAAGAAAAAGGAAAGATAAAGGATCAAGTAAAGAACAAAGAAGCAAGATAAGGCTTCTTGAACAATTATCACCTTCCAAATCACCTTTCTAGCTCAAACTGACTTCATAAACCTTGTTCCTCACATCAAGAACAAAATTTCTATGGTTTTAGTTTCTTGAGGAGAGGATTTTGGTGCTATCTACAAGGTATTAAAGTTGGAGGATGATAAGTAAAATATTTGCATATTTATTTTCCCTTACATGATGATTTTATGGATGATATTTGAGCTCAATTTAATAAATTTGGGTGTAATTTATAAATAAATAATGATTTTAGCATAAAATAGAGTTTCTTGGAAAATACTAAATTAGACCCTCTTTCAGTTTTTAGGCAATATCTGGAGATCTAGATGTCGGATCGGGACATTCTTTATATGGATAAAAAGCTAAGAAAGAGCTCTACAACTTTTATGTTGAGATGAAATTCCAGTTCTATCTCCAAGGGTTTCGAATTTTGCTTGAAAGTTGAGAGCGGGAATCATCTACCATTCCACCAACCATTTCATCTACCTCTTCATCTTTCTTTTCACCTACTACTCTATCTACCACATTCTATCTATTAATCCACCTATCATATTTCACCTACTACTCCATCTACCACATTCTATCTATTAATCCACCTATCATATTTCAACTACTACTCCATCTACCACATTCTATCTATTAATCCACCTATCACATTTCATCTACCACTTCATCTACCACTTCATCTACCTTACTCCATTTTTCCCTATATATAGCCACCCTCTCCTTCACATTTGAGACACCAATTCATATCCATTACACTCATCTCTTCTCCACACATACCATTTCATTTCCATTACTCCTCTCTCTTATCTACTTACACACCATTTCATTACTCTCATCTCTTCTCCACTTACTACATCATCTTGGAATTAATTTTAGGTATTGTATTATTTTCTTGCATGCCTCCATCTTGGAAGGCTTAGGATTGTATTACTCTTTGTATGCCACCTACATGGAAGGTTTTACCTCCTAAAGGGACGGCTAGATTTTCACATTTTTTATGCATCTTTTGGTTGTATATTTTTGTTTGAGAATTTAATATTCAAGTTTTATGCAGTATTTATAAGGATTTCATTCTAGCTTTATATAATGTCAATTTATTTTGGTTTTGTTTTTAATTTTATCATGAGCTAAATTTTCATTTTCCTAGGGTGATGACGTAGCTTACTAATAACGGATTGAATATTAACTTATTAAATCTAGTTTTATTTTTCCTTTATGATTGAGTTTTAATTATTACTCTTAATGCTTTCATTTGATTGGCCATCTTTTGAATGATTCCAATATATATGTTGAGACCGGAAGGAGATACATGTGTGTAGACCCTATAATTAAAACCATAACTTGCATATGAAATAGGAATATATTCATATGAGTTGTGTAGTCTTATAGAGTTCCATAAATTTTAATGCATAATTAATTGCTTAAATTCATATAGGAATATATTGGATTAGCAATTAATTATAGAATTGCTTGACCTTGGAAGAGGCTAGTAATTAAATTAGGGAAACTCGACTATCAATCATGTGGAATAAATTGGGCTAGATTAGATAAGTGATTCAATCCGGAATTTGTTAAGTGAAATCTAATCCCTAGGACTCTTTCTCATTATTGTTTCATATCATTTGCATTCATATTTGCTCATCTTTTATTTTGTACTCTTAATCACCAACGAATCAATCGACTAAATAGAATTAAAATTACCTATTTTGGTACTTAGTGATCAATCCTCGTGGGAACGATACTCTACTCACTTCTATATTACTTGATTACGACAGTGTACACTTGCACTATTTAATAGACCATTTACAATCGTAACAAGTTTTTGGCGCCGTTGCCGGGGATTGTTGTCATTAATATTAATACCAAGTAATTTTAATACTAATTTGGTCTTCATATTACATTTGTTTTTCTTCTTGGTGTCTTGTGTTTCTTTTCAGGCTTTTGCTTAGTATATGACCAGATCGAAGGAGACTGAACTGTTGCCTTTTGATTCAGAGATCGAAAGAACTTGTCGAAGAAATCGAAAATTTCGAAAGCAATCTACTTCAATCCTAAGCAATCCGATGGCAAATCCGGAGGGAGGAACAACAGATACCAAAACACTCCGTGACTATGCAACACCAACAGTCACGGGGACAAATTCTGGAATCACGAGACCACCAGTAGCAGCTAATAACTTTGAAATCAAGCCGGCAATTATCCAGATGGTGCAAGCAAATCAGTTCGGTGGTTCACCAACAGAAGATCCTAATGCACATATAGCCAACTTCCTTGAAATCTGTGACACATTCAAGCATAATGGTGTTACTGATAACGCCATTAGACTTAGACTTTTCCCTTTCTCACTCAGGGATAAGGCTAAGAGTTGGTTACAATCACTACCAGTGGGAAGCATAACTACATGGGAGATCATGGCGCATAAATTTTTGGAGAAATTCTTTCCTTCAGCAAAAATTGCTAAATTGAGGAATGAAATTGCCTCATTCACCCAGCATGAACAAGAAAGCCTCTATGAAGCATGGGAAAGATACAAGGAGTTGTTATGGAAATGTCCACATCATGGGTTACCAAATTGGTGGTAACTGCAAACTTTCTATAGTGGGATGACGCACATATCCAGAATTCTTGTAGATGCTGCAGCTGGAGGATCTTTAATGGGAAAAAATATAGATGATGCTTACAATCTACTTGAGGAGATGGCAACTAATGCATATCAATGGCCTTCTGAACGTAGCAATTCAAAGAAAGCACTTGGAGTACACGAGCTGGATGTCCTTACAACTTTGTCTTCTCAAGTTGCATCTATATCCAAGCAAGTAGGATCATTGACAACCCAAGCAAATGCAATCAGCACTCCTACTGAAGCTTGTGATCAATGTGGAGGACCTCATGTGAGCACACAATGTCAAGAAGGACACTCATTCATGCCGGAGCAAGCTCATTTCATCGGAAATCAAAGGAATGATCCATTCTCAAACACTTACAATCCAGGTTGGCGAAATCATCCAAATTTTAGTTGGAGGAATAATCAAAATGCATTCAAGCCGCAAGGGAACTACCAGCAGCAAGCTTTTCAACAACCAAATCCACCACAACAGAAAGTGAATTTGGAGGATGCACTGGTTCAACTAACTATAAATACATCTCAATTCATGGCTAGGACTGATGCAACAATCAAAAACCAAGAAGCCTCAATAAAGAACTTGGAGATCCAGATGGGCCAAATTGCAAATATGCTGAATTCCAGGCAACCAGGAACTCTACCAAGTGACACAGAAAGAAACCCAAAAGAACATGTGAAGGCCGTTGCACTAAGAAGTGGTAAAGAATTGAAAGATCCTGTAATCAAGAAGGATGACGGAGAAAAGAAAGAAAGTGGAGAAGAACAGAAGGAGGATAATGTGATACCAGGAAGAATCAACTTTCCAGACAATCCTCCTCCATATGTACCACCAGTTCCATACCCTCAGAGACTTGCGAAGGCAAAGCTAGACAAGCAGTTTGCAAAGTTTCTGGAGGTTTTCAAAAAGTTGCACATCAATATTCCTTTTGCAGATGCTCTTGCCCAAATGCCTAGTTATGCAAAATTCATGAAGGACATTCTCTCAAATAAGCGTAAGCTTGAGGAATTTGAAACAGTTGCACTTACTGAGGAATGTAGCGCTATTCTCCAAAAGAAATTACCTCCAAAGCTAAAAGATCCAGGAAGCTTCTGCATACCTTGCACCATAGGTCAATGTCATTTTGAAAGAGCACTTTGTGATCTTGGAGCAAGTGTAAACCTCATGCCTCTATCTGTATACAACAAACTTGGTCTTAGAGAGGTGAAGCCGACCACAGTTTCATTACTTCTGGCTGACCGATCAATAAAACATCTGAGGGGTATCTTAGAAGATGTTCTGGTGAAGGTGGACAAACTCATATTCCCAGCTGATTTCATAATACTCGATATGGAAGAAGACCAAGAAATTCCTATCATTCTTGGGAGGCCATTCCTAGCAACTGGGAGAACGTTAATAGATGTGCAACAGGGGAAGTTAACCTTGCGAGTTCAAGATAATCAAGTATCCTTCAACATTTTCAAGGCTTTATCCTTTCCAGATGAAGGTGACACTTGCTACAAAGTCGATTCATTGACTAGCTGCACAAAAGATGTGGTAAATGAAATCTGCATGGATCAACCACTAGCAATGGGAATGGTAGATGTATCAAAATCTACTAATCCAGAAATCTTGGAGCAGATAAAGTATCTTGAAGCAAATTCCCTAATTTTTATCAAGAAACCATTTGAAGATTTGGGGGAAAGGCCGAGTAAACCGGTGCCATCAACAGAGGAACCACCAGTTTTGGATGTGATAATACTACCATCCCATTTGAAGTATGCTTATCTGGGAGGAAATTCAACACTTCCAGTAATTGTCTCAGCTGCTCTTAATCCTGATGAAGAAGAAAAGTTATCAAGAGTTCTAAGGGAGCATAAAACAGCATTTGGATGGTCAATAGCTGATATAAAAGGGATTAGTCCTTCAATCTGTATGCATAAGATCTTGATGGAGGACAACTACAAACCAACAGTTGAGCACCAGAGAAGACTCAATCCAAATATGAAGGAGGTGGTGAGAAAGGAGATAATAAAGTGGCTGGATGCTAGCATAATTTACCCAATCTCTGATAGTCAATGGGTAAGTCCAGTTCAAGTTGTGCCAAAGAAAGGTGGAATGACAGTGTGCCCAATGAGAAAAATGAACTGATACCACAACGAACGGTGACTGGGTGGAGAGTGTGCATCGACTACAGAAAGCTCAATAAAGCCACCAGAAAAGATCACTTCCCTTTGCCATTTATAGATCAAATGCTTGACAGACTAGCAGGGAAAGCCTATTATTGTTTCCTAGACGGGTACACAGGATATAATCAAATTATAATTGCACCAGAGGATCAAGAGAAAACAACTTTTACATGTCCATATGGTACCTTTGCCTTCAGAAAGATGCCATTTGGTCTATGTAATGCACCAGCAACATTTTAAAGAAGTATGATGGCTATCTTCTCAGACATGGTGGAAAGGTTCATTGAGGTATTCATGGATGATTTTTCTATTTTTGGAGAATCATTTGATCATTGTCTTTCAAATTTGGCAAAAGTCTTGCAACGTTGTATGGAGACAAACTTGGTTCTAAATTGGGAGAAATGGCATTTTATGGTGAAAGAAGGAATCGTGCTGGGTCACAAGGTATCTGATCGAGGCATTGAAGTGGACCGAGCTAAGATTGAAACAATTAAAAAGCTACCACCTCCTTCCTCAATAAAGGGTATTCAGAGTTTTTTGGGACATGCTGGTTTTTATAAAAGATTCATTAAGGACTTCTCAAAAATCATAAAGCTACTTTGCATGCTGTTGGAGAAAAATACTCCCTTTATGTTTAATAAGGAGTGCTTATCAGCCTTCCAAACTCTAAAAAGTGCCTTGACGTCTGCACCAGTTATCATAGCTCCAGATTGGAATCTTCCATTCGAGATGATGTGCGATGCAAGTGATTATGCAGTTGGAGATGTTTTAGGCCAAAGAAGAAACAAGATCTTTCATGCCATCTATTATGCCAGCAGGACACTCTCAGAAACACAACTGAGTTATGCAACAACAGAAAAGGAGCTATTAGCAGTAGTGTTTGCATTTGACAAATTCAGAGCATATTTGATCGGGTCAAAGGTCATTGTCTGGACAGATCACTCAGCAATCAAATACTTGATTGAGAAGAAAGACGCAAAGCCCAGATTGATCAGATGGGTGCTTCTACAACAAGAATTTGACTTGGAGATCAAAGACAAAAAAGGGACCGAGAATCTCATTGCAGATCATCTTTCTCGGTTAGAACCATCTGAATAAAAGAGAGAATCACCAATCCAGGAGAATTTCCCAGATGAGCAACTTTTTAGCATGCAGTCAAAACCTACTCCCTGGTATGCTGATTTTGTGAATTATTTGGCAAGCAGAGTTATGCCTTATGAACTTTCTAAAGTGCAAAAGAAGAAGTTTCTGGCTGATGTAAGGCATTACTTTTGGGAGGATCCGTTCTTATACAAACAAAGCCCAGATCGAATTATCAGGCGATGTGTTCTTGAAGAAGAAATGGACAGCATCTTAAATCACTGCCATTCATCCCCATATGGTGGTCATTTTGGAGCAAATAGAACAGCTGCTAAAGTCCTTCAATCAGGATTTTACTGGCCTACACTCTTCAAGGATGCTCACAGACTTATGGCAACCTGTGACAGATGTCAAAGAACGGGAAATATCTCAAGGAGACATGAAGCCCCTTTAACCAACATCTTAGAAGTTGAACTTTTTTATGTATGGGGGATCGATTTTATGGGGCCTTTTCCATCTTCATTTAGTAATCAGTTCATTTTAGTAGCTGTTGATTATGTCTCCAAGTGGGTTGAAGCAGCTGCCTTTCCTACAAATGATTCTCGAGTAGTTGTGAAGTTCTTGAGGAAGAATATTTTTTCAAGATTTGGGGTGCCTAGAGCTATTATCAGTGATGGAGGAAGGCATTTTTGTAATCAGCAACTTCAGTCTGTGTTAGCTAAATATGGAGTAACTCATAAGGTTGCAACTCCATATCATCCACAAACTAGCGGGCAGGTGGAAATCTCAAACAGAGAGCTGAAGTGGATCTTAGAGAAGACAGTGAATTCCAATCGGAAGGACTGGGCTCAAAAGTTAGATGATGCACTCTGGGCTTATAGAACTGCCTTCAAGACACCAATTGGTATATCCCAGTATCAATTGGTCTATGGAAAAGCATGCCATCTTCCAGTAGAAATGGAGCACAAAGCATATTGGGCAGTAAAAGCATTAAATTTTGACTTAAAGGCAGCTGGTGAGAAAAGGCTTCTCCAACTCAATGAGCTTGAAGAATTCAAACAAGCTTATGAAAATGCAAAGTTCTACAAGGAGAAGACAAAAATGTGGCATGATAGAAGAATTTTGAAGAGAGAGTTTACACCGGGACAAAAAGTGCTTTTATATAACTCAAGATTAAAGCTCTTTCCAGGAAAGCTGAGATCAAGGTGGTCAGGTCCTTTTACTGTGATTCAAGTTTATATGGAACTGTGGAGATTCAACATGGTGATAAAAAATTCAAAGTGAATGGCCAAAGGCTCAAAGAATACAATGAAGGTGCACTCAACACTTTGAAATCTGTCATCATGTTTGAGGAACCAACAGGTAAGTCCTCAATCTAGTAATTATTTTTTTTAAAAAAATAATTAAAAAATTTTAAAAATTTTTTTTATTTTTTTTATTTTATTTTTTTATTTTTTGGTTTGATATTTGTCTAGCTAAAGACGTTAAAGAAGGGCAGCTATTTGGGAGGCAACCCAAAATTTCTTTCTTACTCTCTCAAAACTTCTTTCCTACTCTCTCAATTTTCTTTCCTACTCAACGAAACATACTGCACTGGGTTGAGAATTTTAGTCATCATCAATTTCATTTTAAGTTACCATGGAGGAATCTCTTGCAAATCTTAAGAACAGGTTCCCCACTCTTCCCAAAGATGTGCTCAAGAAGATCTATAACAGTCGACTTGAAAGGATGATGATATTCAATCGTTTGGGCCTTCCTGAGGACGTACGCTGGATCATTGAAGCTAAGGTACGTTTAGCAGGTGAGATTCATAATTCATTTGTTAAACCTTTGCCAGGAATGGGAAGAAGTTCTTACTCCAAAAAGAGAAGAGCTAAAAGGATGAACGTTTGCTATAAATGTGTAAGGTGGAATTGTGATCAGCGCTGTAGGAGTAAAGGTATGGTTTCTGTAAATCGGGAAGATAAAATTAAATTTATAAAGGATGGACTGAGTAAGGAGTCACTGGATGATATCATTCAAACTCTTGAGACGCATCCGAGTGGTGATGTTCATCGTATTCTTCTTGATTTAGCAGACATATTCAACAGAGAAAAGGAGCGCTATCGTCTTGGGAATCTGACGTTAAAAGACCCTGTTTGCCCGTTTATAAGAAAACTAGATGGGAAGCAAATCCTCGATTCATATAAAGCGTTTAAGCTGTTTCTGGACGTAAAACCAGAGGAAGATGTGAGCCAAAATCACAACTACTGTACATAATCATGTTTTTGTCTAATCGTCTTATCTTTTCTATAGCTTTTGTCAATTCTTTTTTATCTTGTCGATAGCTTCTGCCAACTCTACTTTATCTTTTGACTTTCTTTCCCCTTTTTGTTTAATTTCTTCACATAATGGCCCACCGGTCATCTGTGTCGGAAATTTTTTTCAAACTTCTTTGAAAGATGTGTGATTTTGTTGTCATTGTTTTAGTGTTATATATGCATGTACTCTTCTACTTGTAGCATATCCACTTCCACTTGTAAATATGCAGTCTTCCAATAGTGAGCATACATGGTCCGAGAGAAAGAAAGAGAAACAGGGTATTTTACAAAAATGTAGATTTACATCTATTTGCATTTTTGGTGAAACTGATTTGGGCAAGAAAGGAGAGTTTATAACAGTAGCAAATGAACTGGGAATTGGATTAGCTGCCAGAGGAATCAACTTTGTGTACGGGGGAGGCATTCAGGGCCTAAAGGGAAGTGTGGCCATTTCTGCATCCATGAATGGAAGCAAGGGTTTAAGTGTAAGGGTGAAGGAGTTGGAAGATCACACTTTTTCCTTAGGACAAGAGTTACAGGTTTCGAGCTTGCCTGAACAAATGGGACTAATGTTCTACCATGCTCAAGCTTTCATTGCTCTACCCAGTGGTTTGGAGACGTTGGATGGCATTTCTAGCGTTGCATATTGGGCTAAGTTAAACTACCACAAAAAGCCATTAGGATTGTTAAATGTTAATGGTTTTTATGATAATCTGTTGTCTTTTCTTGATCATGCTGTGGAAACTGGATTCATACCCCAAGCTACTCGCCATTCCATAATTTCTGCACCAACTGCTGATCAGTTGCTCGATCAACTGCAAACTTATGAACCTAAACCAGATCTACTCGTCAAGCAAATAGGTGGGCAATCTTCAGATAGCAGTCAGGAGCAGAACCCAGATACCACCCTTCGGTTGTAACTTTCCTTAATCTCTTGGTTTTACCCTTAGTATTTTGATTTTACTTTATTATGTGTTTATGTTTCAAAAAAAAAACCTTTTCTAAGCTCTAAAAGACATTGGGGACAATGTCTGATTTAGGTTGGGGGAGGAGAAAAAAAATTTTTTTTTGCTTTTCTTTTGTTAGTTAGTAAAACCATTAGATTCATGGGGTATGAAAAAAAAATGGCAGAGTAAGGAGTTATTCTTAACTCCTAAGACGCATTTTAGTAGTTGTATGTTTTTGTTCATTCTAAAAAAAAGAAAAAAAAGAGAGTAAAAGTAAAAAAAAAAAAAGTCATCCTATTTAAGTGCTTTGTACTGATCTTAAGAAGTATATAAGTTTTGAGTATGGATCAATTGAATTTAGAGATTTCATAGCATGAATGAACAACCAATTGTAACAATTGGTGATGAATTTTGAGATTGAATAAGCTGAGTTTGAAAGCCCCTAACCGTGAGCTTTTGAGCCTATAATGATTATTTCTCTTATGTGTGATATTCACCTATTAAGTTGTCACTCTAGAACTTACTTTAAATCTTGTTGAAATTACATTTCACATGCACATTCAAAGATGATAAAGGCATTCATTTTGTTTAGCTAGAGCCAAATAGCCAACCTTGCAATTATACCGTTGATAAGCCCCTTTGAGCCTCATTGACTATTTCTTTGTTCACAACCCATTGACATATACTTTAATGATATATCAAATGCTTTTACCTAATTCGGAAGATTAGTAGAGCATTTGAGAGTTTTGTGAAATAGGATTTTGACAAGTGTGGGGGTGTATATATCATCAACTTTAAAGTTGCAAAAAAAAAAAAGAAAAAAAAAGTTGAAAAAAAAATGAAAAAAAAAATTGAGTATTCGAATTGTGGGTTGTTGTGATGAAATAGATTTATTCAAAAGCTGGCCCATTTTTTTTTTATATATTTAGTTTTCCATATCACGTTTTATATTTCTTTTACCTTAACTCCATTACAACCCATAACAAGTCCTTTTGATTTGAATTATGTATGTGAATTAGATAGTGGAGATTGAGATTTTTAGCAAGCCTATGGTAGTGCAATTTTTTCGGTTGAATTCGAGTGAAACACTTACCCTTAAACACTTGAGAGATTGGGAGAATGAGTCATAACTACGAACTCAGTTTATTCATTTTCAAATGAAATTACCAGTTTATATTTTCGTTGATTCATGAATACTATGATTTCTTTATTTTTCAATTGTGTTCTTGCTTATGACTTGACACTTCTAATTTTGTTGGAAGCACTTAATAGTCACTCCTTGTCCGAGGACGTCCAAGAGCTAAGTATGGGGGAATTTGATAAGTAAAATATTTGCATATTTATTTTCCCTTACATGATGATTTTATGGATGATATTTGAGCTCAATTTAATAAATTTGGGTGTAATTTATAAATAAATAATGATTTTAGCATAAAATAGAATTTCTTGGAAAATACTAAATTAGACCCTCTTTCAGTTTTTAGGCAATATCTGGAGCTCTAGATGTCGGATCGGGACATTCTTTATATGGATAAAAAGCTAAGAAAGAGCTCTACAACTTTTATGTTGAGACGAAATTCCAGTAATATCTCCAAGGGTTTCAAATTTTGCTTGAAAGTTGAGAGCGGGAATCATCTACCATTCCACCAACCATTTCATCTACCTCTTCATCTTTCTTTTCACCTACTACTCTATCTACCACATTCTATCTATTAATCCACCTATCATATTTCACCTACTACTCCATCTACCACATTTTATCTATTAATCCACCTATCATATTTCAACTACTACTCCATCTACCACATTCTATCTATTAATCCACCTATCACATTTCATCTACCACTTCATCTACCTTACTCCATTTTTCCCTATATATAGCCACCCTCTCCTTCACATTTGAGACACCAATTCATATCCATTACTCTCATATCTTCTCCACACATACCATTTCATTTCCATTACTCTTCTTTCTTATCTACTTACACACCATTTCATTACTCTCATCTCTTCTCCATTTACTACATCATCTTGGAATTAATTTTAGGTATTGTATTATTTTCTTGCATGCCTCCATCTTGGAAGGCTTAGGATTGTATTACTCTTTGTATGCCACCTACATGGAAGGTTTTACCTCCTAAAGGGATGGCTAGATTTTCACGTTTTTTATGCATCTTTTGGTTGTATATTTATGTTTGAGAATTTAATATTCAAGTTTTATGCAGTATTTATAAGGATTTCATTCTAGCTTTATATAATGTCAATTTATTTTGGTTTTGTTTTTAATTTTATCATGAGCTAAATTTTCATTTTCCTAGGGTGATGACGTAGCTTACTAATAACGGATTGAATATTAACTTATTAAATCTAGTTTTATTTTTCCTTTATGATTGAGTTTTAATTATTACTCTTAATGCTTTCATTTGATTGGCCATCTTTTGAATGATTCCAATATATATGTTGAGACCGGAAGGAGATACATGTGTGTAGACCCTATAATTAAAACCATAACTTGCATATGAAATAGGAATATATTCATATGAGTTGTGTAGTCTTATAGAGTTCCATAAATTTTAATGCATAATTAATTGCTTAAATTCATATAGGAATATATTGGATTAGCAATTAATTATAGAATTGCTTGACCTTGGAAGAGGCTAGTAATTAAATTAGGGAAACTCGACTATCAATCATGTGGAATAAATTGGGCTAGATTAGATAAGTGATTCAATCCGGAATTTGTTAAGTGAAATCTAATCCCTAGGACTCTTTCTCATTGTTGTTTCATATCATTTGCATTCATATTTGCTCATCTTTTATTTCGTACTCTTAATCACCAATGAATCAATCGACTAAATAGAATTAAAATTACCTATTTTGGTACTTAGTGATCAATCCTCGTGGGAACGATACTCTACTCACTTCTATATTACTTGATTACGACAGTATACACTTGCACTATTTAATAGACCATTTACAATCATAACAGAGGAATCAAGAAAGAGCTAGAGCAAGGGAAAGAGGTAAGCTTAAGCTATGGTTTGAACTTAGTATCTTGAGATTCGGTTAGGTTTTTGGTATATTTTTGTGCTGCCCTGTTTTATGGAAATAGTAACCTTAGGGTTTTGATGATGTTAAGAGCATGAACATGATGTTATCTGAGGTTCAATAATGATATATGATAAGTCTTGTTATTGAAATTGCAAGAAATCAACTTGTGGTGGCCCTATAATGAATTCACCCAAACCTGGAAAATAGGGAAGGAGTGTAATTTTGGTGAATTTAAGGTCACCAATGGATTCTCCATGCAAAATGGTATAGGATTATGGTGTTGTGGTTTTGGTAAGATTGGATAGCAAAGCCCTAATTTTGGACCTTAATGTTGTTAGGGTTAAATGCTTCCAGATTTGAGGCAGGTTGATTGTGGATTGTTTTTTATTGATCAAATGTTATCAAGGATTGATTGGACAGGCTTTAATTGGGTATATAATAAGTGGAATTTGGATTAATACTTTGGGAGTTATGACCTATTAAATTTAGACATTAAATCTGGAATGATATTTATGGTAGCAAGGATTAATTGGAGTTTTTGGAACTTTTTGTGTGTGTGTGTGTGTGATTGTTATTAAGGGGTAATGTTCCCTTAAAATAGACTTAAAGAGTGTCACATAGGACTTTGAACCACCCCAACTGGAAATTCCTAGACAAAGTTATGAATTTTCAAAGTTAGGTGAAAATTCAGGCACCATAGGCTTATCATGAGAAATTGAGATACTTGGAGTGAATTGTAATGACAGTAACTTCCAAGGGAAAAGTAATGTCCTAAAGGCTAAGGTAGCCATATAGGGTATTCATTTGTCATGTCTCTAATGATATGGATATATATCTAGGGCCATAAGATGTCAAGAAGAAATGGAAGGCTTTTCAAGAAGCTACAATAGTTGGAAGAAAAGGGAATAAGAGAAGGACTTAGAGAAAAGGTAGTAAAACTTTCCTGACTTGCATATATTTGATAAGTATACTTATGCATTGATGTGTTTAATTGGTTGATTAAAAGTATGAAGCATCTATGAATGGTTGAAGCTCTATTTTTACTTATGCTATAGCCATAGTTGTAATGTGTAAGCATGGAGCATGCCAGTATGTCATTTTGCTTGCATGAGTTTATGTAAGCAAGCATGTCATGCATTAAGCTTTGTGTACATAGTTAGTAATGTTTACTACTAAGATTCTCTCAAATCTCACTCTCCCTTACCCAACCATATAGGTTCAATAAGTACTGGAGAGGAATGCATAAGGTCATGCAAGTCAAAGATGCAATTGTGAAGTGAAGATCAATTGTATAAACATGCATAGTTGAATAATGTTGTTGTATGTATGTCTTTTACGGAATGTATGACTATAAACACAAGAAGGAAAGAGTAAGAATTTGTATGTTAACTAGATACTATAGTTCGTAAGGCTAAAAGAATGAACTAAGAACGAGCAGAGAAATACTCTTGTAATTATAAAAGGAATTAAGAAATGATGAGTTACTAAGGTGTTATATTTTTAGTATTAGAGTAGAGATTTTGGCACTAGGCTAAAGTACTATGTTGCTGTGAATAGGTATAGTGATACCTTGTTAGTGATCCCGTGACTAGAATGAGTTATGGGTGATAGATGAACCCAAAGAAGTAGTATTTACCCCGACCACTAATTGGCAGGTTGGTATAGAGGAAGGGTAAAGCTGTATATCATGAACCGGTAGACTATAGATTCCCCTACCAAAAGAAAGGGTAAAGCTATATATAGAAAATGAAATGGAGCAACAGTGATGTATACCCTATAGAGAAGGGTATGAGCTTTGGGTAATCTGACACTGAATTGGCATGTGGCCTGGATTCTAATAGAACTCCACAATTAAGCGTGCTTAGACGAGAGTAATCCTGAGATAAATGACCCCTTAGGAAGTTAAGTTGGTAAGGTTATGGAGACTTGAGGAATTGTGATTGCCTTGAGATTTCTCTATGCTTGATGATTATCTTAGTTAGATGAATCGTATTTAAAGGCATATAGGTATGATAGACAGTATTGAATTGGAGGAGGCCAGAAACTATTATAGAAATACACAATTTTCTTGGTTTTGAAAAAAAAATTGTTGGGGAGATATCCTAACTCCCGAATCACCTAGCTTTTGATAAAGCTCATGTGAATGAATAAATTGTTGTATGTGGGATGATAAATGTGAGAGGGGCTTCATAGAACTAAGGGAGAGGCTGACATTCACACTAGTATTAATTATCCCAAATCTTAGTGGCTGGTGTGGTCTGTAATGATGAGACCTGAGTGGTTTGTAAATGAAGTGACCTGTATTATTTGCAGTGAAATGAGTATATGGGGATTGGGATATGCCCAGTGTAGCAGGGCAGAATGGTGGCATATGCCTCCCGACAGCTGAAGTCTCACGATATAGAATACCCCACTTATGATTTAGAGCTGGCGGTGATTGTCTTGATCTGAAAGGGTGATGATTTGAATATGCCTTTATGATATTGAGGATTGAAGTAGGATTAGAACCTTGTGAACAATACTGATGCTGTGAGATTATTATTCGAATGAATGTGGATTAAAATAGGAATGGTAAATCTTAATGATTCCTAGTATACATGTTGGGCATAATTGAGGAAACCTGATTTTTTAGGCTTAGGTAATGTTGAGGTTCTAAGAACGATAATTGAATGAATTATGACCTAAGAATTAAATTATAGTTGAATTGATTATTTAGACAAGTGAATTAACCTGAATGATTTGAGGTACTAGAATATGGCATAGATATGTATGAGGTTTCTAAAGGTTGCTAGTTACTAATCTAGCATAGGGAAAGATCTTGATTACAGAATACTCCTATAGAAAGAATGATTGGGGGTTTGTTCCCTGATGGAACAAAGTAATGGATAGAATAAGGAAAGCCATGAGTTATGGTCTCATGGTCGAGACAAAGAATAGATTGTACTAGTTCCTTTTGGATTCCTTGTACGACGTAGGTAGATTACTCCAGTAAGGGATGTAAAATTATGCCTAGAGCGAGACCGATATCGGAAGTATATACAGAATAACTCTATATGAGATAATAGAATTAAAGAAAGCAGATTATAGAATTGATAGAGAAGAGGGACCTTATAAGATATGGGTTTCCCATTACAATGGTACTTCTATTCAAAGACGGCCAACTAGAGAGAGCTACTTATAGAGAGTTCTTATTGAAAAAGGCTACCTTAGGGTGTTTTTGACCGGAGGGGCTAACCAATCAGAGTGGAATGAGTAAAGTGCCAAGTAAAGTACCATAGAGTGGAGCCATCATGACGTCGAACCATAGAGTGGAGCTATCGAGACGTCGACTCTCGAGGGTGGTGAATTGTAATGAGTCTCATATTAGATGGGTTTCCTAAAAAAAAGGTTTATGTGACCAAGTGAATTACTGGGGTGCTCTAGCACTGTTTGTAGAGAGAAAAGATGAGAAAAGGAATTAAGGAAAAATAAGCTCAATGGTATAAAGTAAAGCCACTCTTGCTCTCGTATCTTATGTAATGGTTCTGCATGTATGTTTTTACCATTGAGTATATTTGTTTCTTGAATATATGATGGGCAGTAAGACCTGTTGGACTAGCATGTCCTTAGGCTATTAGACCTTATACGCATTCAATAAGAAGCCTTAAGTTATGTTGGACTAGTGTGTCCATAAGCTGGCAGATGTATTCAATATTAAGCCCTAAGTCTTGTTGGACTAATGTGTCCAAATGTTGGTAGACACATTCAGATGGTATGAGAATGATACCAGGTAGAAGCCTGAAGTAGGTGGAAAACCTGAGAAATGATACCGGGTTGTAGCCCAAAGCAGGTTGTCAAACCTGATATACCATCTGTGTGTAACTACATTGGTTAAGTTCTGTGAATGAATATGAATGCTGAACTAGACCAGTTAGGTCCTGTGAATGAATGTGAATGCTTGAGAATAGATGGTTTGTTTGCATGCTTCAGGAATACTACATAAGTATATGATTGGCTTAAGTAACAAGAGTTAGATCGTGGAGTGTACTCAGAATACCTAGTAGACTGTGTGTCCTGAGGTAGTTAGTCTCAATACATATTTAGCAAAGATGATAGATTGTGTGTCCTATGGACTGTGTGTCCTATGGACTGTATGTCCTAAGATTATAAGACCTGATGGATTAGTATGTCCTTAGGCCAGCAGAATGTTATATATTTGAGATTTATGATGAGCAAAGGCTTGAGGCAGTAAGATCTGATGTGCAACTTTGCATGTAGTGGAGGCCCTAAGCTGTAAATCCGAGAAGGCGGTAAGTAACGTAAGTCCATCTTGTACAAGGCAGAGGCCCTAGGCTATAAGACCTACATTGCCTAACGCTATGATATTAAACCATTGTGTCTAGAATGTGTCTTTAGGTTGGCAAAACATTTAGCCTGTAATAGGTTGTAGGATGTAGTAGTAAGACCTAACAGTATGTAAAGTATAGGGCTGTGCCCTGGGCAGTAAGACTAGAATACCAAGCGCTGTGGGAATGAAATGAGTCATAAGGCTAGAATGAAATAGGCTATAATGCTTATGTATACTGAGTAGTGACCCGAAGAGGCAGTAAGGCCTGTGTAACCAAGCGCTGTGGTAACGGACCAATAGGTCCTGTGTTTGAATGCTACATACTGTGTACTGAATGAATAACAATGCTGTGTAATGATTGTTAGACACTATCTGAGATCTTTATTAAGAATATGATGATTATGTTGCATGCTTAATGAGCATGTATAGGAAAAGGATAAACTGAGTGTCTAGAAATGATTCCCTGAGGTTTGACTGTGTGTCCAAGAGCCTCAGTTTAATACATTAACTATTTGACACATTTCAATCTTCAATCCACCATTGCATCTTCCTCTTGCATGTCTTCATGCATTCCCCTTCAGTGCTCAACACACCTATATGGTTAGGTAAGGAGGAGTGAGATTTGAGGGAATCTCTGTGGCAAACTTTGCTAACTATGCATAAACGATACAAGCTTAATGCATGACATGCTTGCTTACATAAATTCATGCTAGCATAATGACATACTTGCATGCTCAATGCTTTACACATTGCACCTATGGCCATAGCATAAGTAAAACTAGAGCTTCAATCATTCATATATGCCCCATACCATTTATCAAAGCAATTAAACACAATGCAAGTTGGAAAAGTTTTACTACCTTTTGTCTTTGAGTCCTTCTCATGTTCCCTTTTCTTCCAACTATTGTAGCTTCTGGCAAATCCTTCCATTTATTCTTCCTTAACATCTCATGGCCCTAGATAGCTAACCGCATTATGTGTTAACTCATTAGGGCCATGAATGCAAACCATTGCACTTGACTTGTTCTCTTTAAGAACTTTAAAGTTCAGGTATCACCCTAGTCTGCCAGTTTTCATTGGCCAACTTCTAAAATTCATTACTTAATCTCTAGAACTCTAATTGAGGTGGCTCAAATCCCTATTCAAACCTCTTTAGTTCTTTATATGGGAAACATATCACCAACTACCAATTACAGGGGTTAAATTCTAGAAATCCTTGACCAATCTCATGGGTTCAAAAATCATTCTAGATTTAATACCTAGACTTTAAAAATTCATATTTACTAATGTACTAATCCAAAAGGTGCATATTATATATTAAATTAAAGCCTAGCATGTCTACTCTTATTTTAAAAAACATCATGACCATTGGATGACATTTGGTAAGTCAAAAAGAAGCCACACTCAACCTGTCTCGAATTTGGTAGCATTTAACCTTAATAACCTTAAATTCCAATTTTAATATTCTCTATTCAGTTCATTCAAGATCAACACCATAAGCTATTCCCACATATCTTTTTGTGTAAAATCCATTGGTGACCTCAAATTCATCAAAATCAATTTCTTTCCTAGAGTTTTGTACTCACCGAACTAAACCCTAATTTGCCACAAGTCGGTTTCTTGTCACTTTCAACCACAAGACTTACTTAACTTCTATTCTATCATACTTAAGCTTCTTTTTAACATCATATCCATGCTCAAAACATTTCTGAAACCTTAAGGATCCTTCTTAATATAAATAGGGAAACACCACAAATTCTTAAAACTTAACCAAATCACAAGATGTACGGTTCAAATTAAAGCCTAAGCTCACCTCTTTTACTTTCTAAGGCTTGTCCTTGGCTTCTCCAACTTTGGCACTCCCTTGGCAGCTCAAAACTCCTTCCCTTGAGAAACAGAAGCCATATAAGTATATCTCTTAGTGAGGGGAACAACATTTATAAAGGTCTTAAGAGCTAGAAAGGTGATCTTGAAGGTGAAAATCAAGCAAGAACACTTACCTTGCTTCTTGTTTCTTCAAGTTCTTCTTTCTCATTCCTTTTTTTTCCTTTCTTTTTCTTCTTTTTGGCTGGCACTAATGTGTGTAAATGAGAGAGTGAATTGTTGATTTCAATAATCCTCTCCTCTTTTAAACACTTGTCAAAATTTGAGATGAGTTGGGAGTGTGTGGCGATGTGTCACAATGTTATGGTGTCTTGAAAAGTTACCTAGTTAATTAACCAAAGATGGTTAGGTTAATTTAAGATTCACTCCTCTCTTTCTTTCTTGTCTTGGCCACAATTCTTGATTGAAAAGGAGGAGAATTTGTTGACTAATTCCCTCTTGCACTCTTGCTTTTTGGGTCAACTCTCTAAGTTGAATAAAGATGAAGACTTATTGACTTTTCTTCTTCTATCCTTGCCTTTCTTTTTGGCTTGGTCAATTGAAAATTCCACTTTTCCTTCTTGTCCTTATTCTTGACCTTATTGCTCTACAAAAAGGAAGGAAAAAATGTTAACCAATTGACCATATATGTATGTGCTCAAGGTTGACCAAGTCTTCTTCAAAAGTGGTTTGACACTTTGACCAATTCCTCTTTTCCCCTTTTGACATTTGGTCGTCCACCTTTGTCCTAAGAGGAGGGAGGTGATTTGCTTTTAACCCTCATGATTACTTTTGCTTTTTTAAGGATAAACCTTAGCCCTTCATCTTGGTTTCTAATTATAACTCAAGATCAAATTGTAATTGTCACTTGTATCCTTACTTATGGCAACATTATTTAATTTGTCATTAGGTATTTCTTTTGTTTCATTTTCTTCTTCCAAGACACCATTCTCTCTCTATTTGGATCCATGTTAGGCCTTATATCATTTCTAACTTCAGATAAAGGGTTTAGGGACTTTTCTTCCATTAGTTGGCACTAATTCCCTTACTTAATTTCCAAAGTAGTCTCTAAAAGTCATTTTGGCTCTTAGACATTCTTAAGACTCTTACTAAAATGGGGCTTAGCAGTATGCTTGATTCAGACTTATCCCAAGCTTCTATTCCCAAAATTTGGGATATTACAATTCTTCCCCCGTTCAATAAATTTGGTCCTCAAAATTTTGAACATATATACCTCGAGGAATCACATCTAGATACTCAGTTTATCCCTTTCCTATGCATGCTCAATAAGCACACAACATAATCATCACATTCTCAACAAAGATCTTAAATAGTATTCATTAATCATTATACAGTATTATCATTTATTCAGTACACAGTATGTAGCATTCAAACACAGGACCCACTAGTCCATTCTTACAGTGCTTAGTTATACAGGCCTTACTGCCTCTTCGGGTCACTAACCGGTATACATAAGCTTTACAACCTATTTCAGTATAGCCTCATAGCTCATTTCATTCCTATAGTTCTTGGTATTCCGGTCTTATCGCCCAGGGACATAGCCTTATACTTTACACAGTTACAGGTCTTACTGCCACATGCTCCAACCTGGCACAAGCTGAATGTTCTACTAGCCTTAAGATACATTTTAAGTAATGCAGGTCTTACCACCCAGAGCCTCTACCCCATGCAAACTTGCATACTAGGTCTTACCGCCTTAAGCCTCCACTTATCACAATTCTCATAATATTATGCCGGCCTAAGGACATACTAACCCATCAAGTCTTTTCCCCTTAGGACATACAATCCATTTGACACACAATCCATCATCTTTGCTGAAAACATATTCAGACTAACTACCTCAGGACACATAGTCCACTAGGTATTCTGAATACACTCTAGGATCTAACTCTTACTACTCAAGCCATTCATACACTTATGTAATATTCCTAAAGCATATGAAATAGACCACCCAATAGCAATAAATCAATTGTCATTTAGCAATTATTGGACACATAGTCCATTGGGTAATCATAGGACACATTGTCCATCATCTACTATTCAGGTAGCCTGTAAGGTCTTATCGCCTAGGGAATCACTCATATGTTATAGGCACATGGCCTCAGGTCTCTACCTATCTGCCACCGGATATTCATTAGGTCTTATAGCCCAAAGTAACTCCCGATGCAAGGTGCACTTAAGGGCCTTCTACCTCAAGCCTACCTAGCTCAAGTCGTGTAGTTAGGGTAACTCCCTGTGCAAATTATACTCATGAGTCTTACTACCTGGGACTACTGTCCTATCATTCTTAGGCTTTACAAACTCTTTAGGACACTGCTCGGAATCTCATGCTTCAAGTCACTGCCCAGAATCTCATAAATCGAGTCACTACCCAAAATCTCAAATTCAGATTGCATAACAGGTCTTATAACCCTACTCTAAATATGTTACACCTTATTTTCAAGTCTTCAGATGAGTTTGAACGTATAATGACTACAAACTAGATATGAACATTCATTTGTAAACAGTTGAAGTCCCAACTTCAATGCAGGATTTGAACATGCACCTGAGTGGGTTTTGCAATACTTTTTAAAATATTTTTAAAGTGGTCTCATAATGGTTTACAATCTCATTATAACCTATCCATTCTTAGTTCCATTTATTAATATCTAAGTGTTCTCTGCCCAAATCCTATGAGGTGTTCATTATCTAATGGGCTCTCGGTGTACAATTACCCAACTCCAATTCATTTATTGTGATTAAGTACTAATGTGCGGGGATTATGGCTATTACTTCTACTGCTACTACAAGTACTATTCTTACTATGGTTATTCATACAAAATATTCAAATTCTCAAAATATGATAACCAATAGAAGAATAAATTCTTTAAGTCTTGTTCTTTACTCATTCGTGACTACCTTCTTGCCCTTCGGGCAGCTTTCCTTTATTGTAGGTTATTTATTACAAAGAGGTGAGATTCAAAAGAATCCCGGTAGTAACAGATAAAACTCATATAAAATACAAATAGAGAAACATGTCATATCAACCATCACAAACTAGACAATTTAGTATTCATTCAACATTCAAAGATATGCTTATAAGGCAACCAATTCTATTCAAGGACTCACTGTCCCTTTCTACATCGATGGGTGTTCTAGTAGGCTAAAGCCCTTCTCATCTGAATGCTTAACTGGCAATTATGCCCAATTCATGTTCACAGTTCAAGTATTCATAATAGCAATATATACATAAAGCATGATACATAGAATATGACGGAAAAGTTACTACCTTAGATTTTTCAGTCTCGTACTTGTCCTGGTTCTAGCGCTCAAGGCAAATATCAAATCCTATAATTAAAATTTATGAACGACGAGTTATTAGTTGTTCCAATTCTTTCATAATTCAAACACTCAAGTTGGTTATCATTAAGGTTAATATATTAAGTCAAAGGAAGAGTCAATGTGGTCAAACTATCCCAAAGTGATTAATTTTACCCTTAGAGTTCAAGGTAATTACATTGTGCCATTACGTTTTTTATTTTCGCACATTTACTAAAAGTTGGCAAAATTTTCAACCAAATTTGAAAATTCATCTCTTTTTGTAAAAATGTCCAATTAGAGTGATTTCAAAGGCTATGTGACCCTTCTTAAGTCTAATTTCAGGGAAAATAATGCCTTTAGTCAAATGGATGCATAGTATTCCATAATTACCATTCATTGGATACTATGCCAGAAACATGCCAGTTTTACATGACCAACTTCAAAAATGCATAAATCATATTGTATAGATTCAATTGACCTATATGACCTATCAAATTAAAGATTGATATGTCTACTATCAACTTATCCTATAATACCTCTCCACCCAAGCCGACCTCTTCTAACCGGCTCATCATGGCTTCACACTCAGATCACTGTTCACAAGAGATATGCGGCTCCAATAAAATATAATAAACACGCCTCGGGCTTCTATCCAAGCTGATGCCTTGCGATTCAGTTATATGGCGTACGTGAAAATTTAAATTTCAATAAACCGCTAGACTTTTCCCCGCCTCCTTAAAACAACCTTTAAATATTGTTCCATTAACTACAGATGGGACAGAGGGTTCTAGCCATCTCCTTGATAAGCAATGTACATTTCCATTAACCTACACCGTGCTGGAAATTGTCTGAGGAGGGAGGTGAGTTCATTATTTCAAGTATGGTTGTCCTTCTTAATGAACAGGTATAATAAATGCATAGTTCTATACGAGATCACTAAAGTTCATTGCATTTTTTTAGGGAATGAAGCTATTGTTGCAGAGATACCTGGACTACATGAGTCTAATGCATTCACAGTATTGCTTTTACTCTTATGAGGGCAGAGCTGACATTATGTGTAGGTTGTACAAGATTGACAGTTGCGGTAAGCCAAGTTCATATGATCTTTTAAGTCCCACAACCATCTGTGGTTATCAATTATTAAGGGCCTTCTTGAACAATGAACTGTGCCTTGATGTGGTGTAGGTCATCCACTGCGCTCTTCTATAAGGACTTTAACCCGGCTCATTAATGACCATGACGAGAAGCCGGTAGGAGACTCTCAATCATTAGGGACTTAAAACATTTACTTTTTGTCTTACTACCTAAGAATTTATACAAGTATCATGAAAAGGAACATCTAGGTTTGATGTCCATTTCTTCTCATCCCTTCAACCTTGGACTGATATTTTCATCTAATGATTACAGAGTTCAGTTTATATATAAGAGCTACATTGTGGTGTCATGAAGACTAGCATGATCCTGAGCTTCAACGACATGATCCACAATGAGGCTGTTTGGACAATTACGAGTTTGATGGGTGTGAAGTCTGACGCAAGTAGTTTAAGAATGTTGTTTCTTGGTCATTTGTACGCCAGTTAGATTAAATTGATATTGACCTTGTGTGTGCAGATGTTTGCCGGTTTGTAAATGCAACATACACTCTTCATCCCCCGTTGGTTAATGTCGTCCTGTCCAAGGACCTGCCCCTGCTAATGAATGGGACTGATGAAGGATGTGGAGAGTTCAAGTGTGTTTTGTATGGTAAGGTCGCTCTATCCACTCTGCCTCATGGTAGTCTGCAGGACATCAACGATAGGATTTTCTTGGTGGTTCAGTTTGCTATTCGAGCCAACCAAGGTAGTAATTTTTGTGTGCTGCCTTCATGTTTCATCGACTTACTTACAAAGTCCAAATACTTCTCCATTAAACTGTGTTTTTCTTGTGTACATTAAATAGGTGGTGATACCATGACAAGCTTCAAAGGCACATTAAGGATGTTGTTGGAACATCATTTGGCTTGAGTATTACTGGAAAATATAAGACATGGAAGCTTGAAGCGCTATTCTGTGTTTTGGGGAATGTGTTCTTGACTCATACTCACCCAAGTTGTGAACGCTTGGTTTTATCAGCCTGTTCTATTTAGCTGTTCAGATGGTTTTCTCATCGAAGTAGTCCCTGTGGTTTATTACTTAGCATTGCATGTATTTTTGTTATGTTTTTTTTGTCAGACTGATCTGTTATATTCCCTGGTGTATGGACGTCGATGTTATGCTATCCTGTGTAGAGAATGTTCAGTTATTTTTGTGGTTTTTATTATTAATGTAACTTAAAAGTTGCATTATGGTGTCATAATGAATGGTTCATGAAGGCTTTACTCGTGGCAAACAAACAACTCTCAATCAAACTTAACAATTAATTATCGTAAAACATTGGAAATAAAACATAATTTATAATATCATACTTAAACCTGATCATGTACTCTACATCATTGGAAATAAAACACTGGACTTGACTCCATATAAAACTGACCTTCTTACGCAAACTATACAACATTAGACATAAAACAATGGACTTGACTTGGAATTAAACTAACTTGGTAAGACGTTACTTGGAACAAAGTTGCAGACCCAAAATAGTTGTAATAAACTAAAATCAGATCAAAACATGACACACATGATCAACCAACTAGAGTGGTTTAGCAAGTGGCTTCTAGATGTGGGCGATGGGAAGATAGGTGAATCACATTATGGTAGTATAGTATTGAAATTCTAGATCAATTTCTACTACCTGAATCTGCAAATCCAATTGAGGCTATTGTTTCATCTACATATCCAAATGTAGAAGATAACCTTTTCAACAATGACTACTTCAATGATAGAGCAATACTTGCACCAACCATAGAAGCTGTGAATAAAATTAATGAGTACATGTGTTCTTTATTGCCTGGTGATGCTTATGAATTCCTAAGTTGTGACTCTGTGTGTAAATCTACAGATGACAGTGACAGTTTTGACAATTTGTACACAACAGAGTTCTTGAACACTATTAATAGCTCAGGTTTGCCACCTCACAAGCTTTTATTAAAGGTAGGAGCTCCTGTCATGCTACTAAGGAATATAGATCAAGCATCAGGCTTATGCAATGGTACTCGACTACGTATATCTAAGCTTGGTAAGAATGTCATTAAAGCAATCACTTTGAATGGTTCAAACCCAAATCAGAAAGTGTTAATTCATAGGATGGACATGAACCCTTCAGAAAGTAGGTGGCCATTTCACATGAGAAGGAGACAATTCCCAATTAATTTGAGTATTGCAATGACTATCAACAAAAGTCAAGGTCAATCTCTTCGTCATGTTGGGGTATATCTTTCAAAGCCAGTATTCACATATGGGCAATTATATGTTGCATTATCAAGGGTTAGAAGCATGGATGGCTTGAAATTATATGTCCCTACTACTGCGGATGGTACGAGTAGGACGACATCAAATGTGGTTTACAAGGAAGTTTTTAGGAATTTACATAGCTGATTGTATTTCCCTCATAGTACTTACAGTGTTATTGTGTTTGTTTACGTCTAGCTGGGTTTGTAACTAAACACTACTTGTATTTTCCCTATGTTGTCAACTTGTATGTTATGTTCTTTTCCATTGAATGTGCTTCTATGTTATATAGTAGTCAACTTTATTTCTTTTAGCCATCACAAATTTACCTGCATTGTTGGTACACAATATGTATGGCTTCGTTAAAATGTAAGCAGGTGTAATACGTGTATGGAAAGAATGTGAGATAATCGTATTGTTCAAAGACATGTTTTAAAGGATATAAAAGCGAGTTGTAGGTTAATGATCATGGTAATCCTCTGAGTAGATGTCCTAAACTCATGGCTTGGAATACATTGCAGTGGTTGCATAAAGTAAATCATAAGTGAAACTTAGATGAAATAGACGTTAGTGTGTAATGATGTTTTTTTTTTGTGTAAGCTTGTGCTCCACTCACAACGCGCGGGGGAGTTCATGCTAGTTATCATGGAAAGCTTCATGGCCATTGGATAACATTTGATTAGTCAAAATCCAGCCACCATCACCCTAACTCGAATCCGACAACTTTTAACCTTAGTAACTTTAAGTTCTAAAATTTAAGATTCTTATCCAATCCATCAAAAATCATAACCATACCTTAACCCCACAACATTTTTCCCATTGAATCCTTTTAAAACCTCAAATTTAGTAAAATCACATTCCTTCCCCAAATTCTGGGTCTGGCCGAAACTTAACCCTAAAGTCACAAATTGGTTTCTTGCTACTTTTGACCATAAGACTCATCATATTTCACAAATAACCATTATTTAACATCCAAATCATGCTCTTAAAATCATCAAAGCCCTTAGGTTAACATTACCATAAAATAGGGAAGCACCATAATAGGTTAAAGACCTAACCAAAATTCAAGTTGCTAGGCTCAAATTAAAGCACAAGCTTACCTCTTTCACTCTCTAAAGCTTGTTCTTGATTTCTCCAACTTGGGCTCTTCTTTGACAACTCAAAACACCTCCTCTTAAAAAACAAAAACCATAGAATTGAAGTGCTTAGAGAGGAGAACAATATTAAAGAAGAGATTTTGAGCTATAAAGGTGATTATCATGGTGAAAATAACACAAGATCACTCACCTTTGCTCTTTGTTCTTCAATTCTTCACTTTTTCTTTCTCTTTCTTTTTTTCTCTTCATTTTATTTCTTTGGCCAACTTTAAAATGAGTGAGAGTGAGGATGTGTGTTAATTAAATATCTACTCCCTCTCTCTTATTTTTAGGTGCTTGGCCTACTTTCTTATTATAAAAGTAAGGAAATATATTGATTTAGCATTCTCTCTCTCTCTAGTCGTCCTAATGAACAAAAGGGTGAGGAAATATTTTAATCCATTTCTCTTCTCTCACTTAGTGTCTTGACCAACTTTTGGATGAATCAGAGAATGAGAGAATTCAATTAATCAAACTTCCTCTCTCTTCTTATAATATAGACAATTTTGTTGACTTAAAGGGGAAAAAGTATATTGATCTAATATCCATTCAAAACGAGGCAAATATGTTGACTTTTCTTCCTCTTTCCCTTTTCTTTGTGCTTGGCCAAATTGCTTCAATAAAAGGGAAGGAAAAATACTGACCATAGTCTACTTAGAAGAGTTGATATTTTGACCACACTCTTTCTTTCTTCCTTTTTTGCCCTCTTGACCACACTTTTTCATCTTCATAATTACTCTTGCTTTTCAAGAGTAAATCTTGGCCTTTCATTTTGTCTTCCAGTTTTAACCTCAAGATCAAGTTGCAATTGTCTGTTTTGTCCTTGATTATGGCAACATTATTTCTTGTTCCATTAGTTCTTTTGGTTCTTTATGTTACTTCTTTCTAGACACCATTACCCTTTTCCTTTGGATCCGAGTTAGGTTTTATGTCATTCTGACACTTCTTAAAGGAATTGGGTACTTTCTTTCAACTAATTTGCACCAAATTTCATATTCTATTTCGAGTACAGTTTCTAAAAGCCATTCTGTTTCTTATGCATTCCTAGGATACTTACTAAACTAGACTTAGTAGCCTATTTTATTCAAGCTTATTCCCTAGCCTTTAGTCCTAAAAATTTAGGGTGTTACAGAATGCACATCAAGTCTTACGATGTAAGGACGCACTGGCCTAATAGGTCTTACTACCTATCGTATATTCATAACATAAATATACTCGATGGTAAACACATACATGTAAAACCGTTACATAAGATATGAGCAAGAGTTGATTAACTTTATCTATCTCATTGAGCCTATTTTGCCTTAGTCTCTCTTCTATATTTCTGTCAACAAACAGCACTGGAGCACCCAATAGTGATACACTAGGTCATATAAACCTCTTCTTTAAGGAAAGCCATCTGATGTGGGACTCGTTACAATGCACCACTCTCTAGAGTCGATATCTCAGTAGCTATACCCTATGGTAATGTACTCAATATTTCACTCAGTCACCATACTAGTTAGCCACTCCGGTCAAAACTCTCCATAGGTAGCCCTCTCCGGTTAGCCGTCTTTTAACATAAGTACCATTACAATAGGAACTCAAAGCCTTATAAGGTCCATCTTCCCTAATAGTCCTTCAATCTGCTTTCTTTAATTCCGCCATGTCATCTGGGATCATTCTATATGAACTTTTGATATTAGTCCAGCTCCAGCCATATTTACAAATTCAACTTCCCATACCAGGTAATCTACCTATGTTGTATAAGGAATCTGTAAGCCACTTGTACATTCTATTCTCTGTCTCGACTATAAGACTATAACTTATGGCTTTTCTCATTCTTTCTATCACTCTATTCCATCAGTAAATAAACTCTCATTCATTCTTTCTATGGGAATATTATGTAATCAAGATCTTTCCCTATGCTAGATTAGCAACTATAAACCTCTGGAAACCTCATACATATTTGTACCATATTCTAATACCTTAAATCATTCAGGTCAATTCACATGCCTAAAGAATCAATTCAACTATTGTTTGATTCTTAGGTCATAATTCATTTGATTATCATTCTTAGAACCTCAACATTAGTTGAGTCGAAAAATTAGGTTTCCTCAATTACACCCAACATGCATACTAGCAATCCTTAAAATTTATCATTCCTGTTCTAATCCTTACACGTTTAGATAATATTCTCATGTATCAGTATTGTTTATGAGGTTATAATTCTACCTCAATCCTTAATATCATAAAGGCATATTTAGATCATCATTCTTTCAAATCAAAGACAATTGCTGCCAGCTCTAATCCATAAGTGGGGTATTCTATCCCGTGAGGCTTCAGTTGTCGAGAGGCATACGCCACCATTCTACCCTACTACACTTAGGCATATCCCAATCCCTGTATACTCATTTTATTGCAACCCATACAGGTGCCCCATCTACAGACCACTTAGGTCGTATTACTACATACTACACATATGTTGCACTAAGATATGGGATAATTGACATTGGTGTGAATATCAGCCTCTGCCTTAGCTCTATGAAGCTCCTCTTGTTTATAGGTTATAAGCATTTCTCGAGTAGATACTCAAGTAATAAAGAAGAAATAAAAGATAGAGTGCAGGAAAAAGAACACTGTGAGATTTCTTAAAGGATTACTTAAGGGAGCCCTCAAGTAATGATCTCCATTACTCGAGGGGTCACTCAAGTAATGTGTGAAAAAATGTTCCAGAAGCTTTCTATCAAAAATTGCATGAGATTACTCAAAGGGCTTACTCGAGTAATCTACAAAGTTATTTGGAAGCTTACTCGAGTAACTAGAGTAAAAATCATCCAGTAGCTCTCGGCCAAGAAATGACAGACATTACTCGAGTAGTTACTTGAGTAACCATATTTGAAAAGCAACATTACTCGAGTAGTTACTCTAGTAACATGAAATGAAAAGATTGAATTACTTGAGGGATTACTCGAGTAATCAGGTAGGCAAAATAGAAGTTGCTCTCAACCAAGATTTTAATGTCATTACTCAAGGGATCACTCGAGTAATCTCCAAAATTATTTGAACCATTACTCGAGGGACCACTCAAGTAATTAGAAGGAAAGGAACACTTACTTAAGGGATTACTCAAGTAAGCAAGGTATATTCTGGTCAGACAACGTTGACTTACTCTCTGGCTTATTTTTAATAAAGTTACTCGAGGGACTACTCGAGTAATTAGCATGATCACTTGAGTAGCCACTTAAGTAATACAGTACAGAAAGCATAATTTTAATCCAATATTTATTGATTTGTTATCTATATGATTAACCTTTCCTTGTATTAGTTTTCTGAGTATACTTACAGAAAAATAATGAAGAGATCAGCATTAAGAGAGAAGTCAAACATATCATCCGTAACGTTCAAAACTCCTACCTACCATAAACGGCTAGTTTTCAAATTTGAAGAACAGTCAAACGAAGCTGCGTGACTCTAACAAACATATTTGAAATGCTTCCAATGAATATCATAATTCATCTACATATATGGAGCATTCAAAGAATAGAACACAATAACTAAGAACACAGCTCAAATCGATCAAAACATTCTTTATGCTCTATATTCATTCTTTGTACTTCAGTGATTATATATTTGCTCTGTGAGAGAGATTTTCATTACAAACTCAATATTTGTTAATGAGACAACTTAAGGTTATGGAACCTTGAGTTGGGGATTTGATTACATCGTGTACGGGGGAGCAAGTGTTCAGTGAAGGAACTTGTTGTGTACTGAGTTGCCAAGAACCCACTGAATCTTGGAAGATATAGTGAAACTCTCAGAGAAGCTCTGAGGACTAGACGTAGGTCAAAGTGGTTGTAGCCGAACCAGCATAACTCCCGATGTACACTTCAGTGATATTTCTCTTAGCTCTTAACAGCTTTAAATTCCAGTCAATTTTTATATACGCAATGAAATTTCTGGTATCACCTAATTCACCCCCTCTTGGGTGAAATGCTTGTACTAACATTTGGTATCAGAGTGTAGGTCTTCTTGTTAAGGCATAACAACCTAAGAAGGATCCAATGGCAAGTATAGGTGAAGGAATTCTTCCCGACGGAGCTTCTATCACCAAACCTCTGGGTTTTAGTGACGAACACTTCTCTTTCTGGAAAGCCAAGTTTAGAGTATTCGTAATGGCTACAGAATACGGACTATGGGATATGATTGAGAGTGAAAACTATAAGCCTGAGAAAGTTGTAGATTCACAAAGGGTTCCTAAGACACCGGCAGAATATGATGAGAATGATAAAAAACTCATCACACTCAACATCAAGGCAATTCTAATGATTCAAAGTGCCTTAAGTCAAAATGAATATTTCAGGATCTGCATACTCTCAACTATTAAAGAAATGTGGGAAGCTCTGGAAATAGCTCACGAAGAAACTTCAGGAATAAAAGAAAATTGGACAATACTCTGGTTACTGAATTTGATTTACTTCAAATGAAATCAGGTGAATCAATAGTTGAATTTGAACTTAGATACACTCACCTTATTAATCAACTTGCAACACTTGGGAAAGTCTATGATCAACACACCCAAGTATGAAAGATTCTGAATATTCTTTCTAAAGACTAGGAAGCCAAAGTTACTATAATTGAGGAAGCAAAAGGTGAATCAATGCAATCAGTTGCTTCTCTATGTAGAAGTCTTTCTGAATATGAAAGTAAATTAAAGTTCAAATGAGAGTTAAATGATATTGGTAATAAGAAGAAGAGAGGTCCAGCACTAAAAGCAAAAGAAGAAGATCAAGATGAAGATGAAGAGTTTGATGATGATGAAATGGGTCTAATGATAAAACAATTCAGAAAATCTTACAAGAAAGGCCAAGGATTCAAAAACTTTCAAAAAGGAGGAACAAGCAGTAAAGAACACATCATCTGCTATGAATGTGGATAGCTTAGACATATCAAAACAGAATGTCAAGAACTAGCTCAAAAGAATAAAGAAAAGAGAAAAGGCAAGTTCTACAACAACAAGAAAGCCTTTATATCTGCCATATCAAGAGATAGTTCATCTGACAAAAATAGCAATGATGAGGAAGTAGCCAATATCTGTCTAGTTGCTCAAGAAGAAACAGAAGAAGAGGTAACTGATTTTGATCCTACCTATGATGAATTACTTTCTGAATATATTGCATTACATTTTGAATTCATCAAAGTAGTTATAAAACTAGTTTGTTTCAAAAGGAAAAACAAAGTTCTTGAAGTAGAACTTAAAGAGTATTTTGAAAAGGATTGTGAAAAATGTTCTTCATTAAAAAAGAAAAACACTGATCTCATGAAAACTCTTAAAAAATTCACTAAAGGAAGTGATATGTTAAATGTGATTTTAAAAGCCCAATGATTTGTAAATGACCGATCTGGTGTTGGATATGATCCAAAATCACATAAAATAAAAGGAAGAAAGAAAATAGGAGGTAAGACATACTTGAGTTATTTTGAAAATTCTGTACAAACATCAAATCCTTTTGCATACTGCAATTACTGCAATAGAAAAGGTTGTTAGATATGATTAGTTTTGATGATGTCAAATATAGATATGAAATGATAAGAGCAAAAAGTTTATATAATGTATTTCTTTGACTAACTACTATATTTAATGTTACATATTTTGTAGATTAGTCAAGCAAAGAATGAAGAAGATTGAATTAATGAAAATGAACAAGAAGAAGAAGAAGGAAGAAATTGAAGATAGTCAAGGAGATGCTTACTTTGGTTATGGAGAATTTTCATCAAGAGGAAAACCAAGAAGAAATATATTGAAGAATGAAGAACTTGGAAGATCTATCATGAATACCAAGATTCAAGTTGTTAGATGTGATATTGGAGGTTTCTATAATGATACCGGAGGTTTCTATGATCAAATGATGGTTGGAATAGGTTAATACGAAGCTAATATGACTTATATATGAGTTTTGGCACTTCCAGAGGTGTTATGCTCGAGCACGAGGTGTTTCACTCGAGCACAGGAAGAACTCACTCGAGCACGGGACAAACACTCTGTTCTACTCTGTTTTACCTTCAGCCTGAGCGAGGTCTGGTATTTTGGTCATATCTCTCAAACCAAATATCGGATTGACCCAAAACCGGTGGCATATGAACGAAGACTCCCAACATGTAAACTGTGCACCAAGATCACATTAAAAGAAGCTCAAATGAAGGAGATATGATCTGTGGAAGAAGACAGTGAAATCACCATCACTTTTCGACATAGGTTCGGTATTTTGAGCATAACTCACAAACTACAGATCGGATTGAGACGATACCAGTGCCAAATGAAACTAGACTCAAAGAGCTTTCCATGGATAGGTAATTTACCTTATTTGAACGTATATTCTAGGAGCTATGCCTTCTGGAAGTTGATGCTTGTGCAGACTAGCGAAATATACACTCTTTCGATCATAACTTGCAGAATACAAGGAGTTTGGAGCTGATTCTTGTTGCATTGGAATGCATATGGCAAGAGCATTCTTATGATACATCATTTGAATCAAATAAACAAATTTTTTCTAAAGTGGCCCCACCTCACCCACGAGTGTAAAAACTGTCTCCCTGAAAAAGTTGTGCGAGTGATGTCCAAAAGCAGCTGAAACGTGAAGAAAATTGCATCACTCGAGCACTAGGATCCATGCTCGAGCATTGGATGATTTCTCACTCGAGCACATGTAAGTTTTGACATGGAAGTGATAACCCGAGAAGAAGCTTGTACGTGAAAGCATGAAACGCACTTGAGCATGACTGCTTGTGCTCGAGTGATGTCGAGAATTCACTCGAGCAGATGCGAGTGAAGTGCAGCGAGTGCTTGCCCGAGACAAAGTCAGAACGTGAAAATATGAACTGTACTCAAGTGAGCCATATTGCACTCGAGTGAGGTCCTGACAGAAACGAAACAGACTCTCACGGCCATCAATCCAAACGTGGTTAAATGTTATACAATCATTATGTTTTCACTTGTTATTGTTCCAAAACATTAACTAACATATATTTCAAGTGTAAAACAGGAGATTAAATATTTGGGTTGCATCTTCAAGAATGGAGGTCACGTATGAAAAATCTTCACTCAACGTGATGAGTCCCAGAAGCCAGAAATTTAGCTTTTGACCAATGATCCAACATACCCATGACTAATACTTCATCATATTAGTGATTAAACATTTTACAGTGTGAAATAGGAAATTTAACGGTAAGCTTACAGATTCAAATGAAAGAGTCAAGTGTTGCGGGTGACATCATTACACACCGAATGGCGGCTACCTACCACGACAAGCAACTGACCCACCATGAGAGATTGTCTGGAAACTCAAACATATTCATCCCACTCCACAACGTGATGTACAGTTCAAAATGAGACATGCGGCTCCTCAACGTGACGCTTTGCTTTGCAACGGAAAACTCATGGTAGTTCATTTTTCAAATATGCTCAACGGTCAAAATGACTCCAACGGACGAATGCTCACAACGGCCATCATATTCATCAACTATAAATGAGAGAGCATTCAACATCGATGGGCAACGGAGAAAACAGAGACAGCGAGCACTACGAGAAAAGTGATAGAAATATAAATCCTCTGCTTCTACCCAAACACTCTCTATTTTCCAGTTTCTATATTACTTATCATTGAGAGAGTGATTATTTGTATTGTACTTCAGTGAGTATTATATCCACTCTGTGAGAGAGTCTATAAACACTTTCATCTATATTTTTGAGTTGATCTCAAGGTAGAGGGACCTTGAGAAGGTTGATTTTCTTACGGAGAAGCTGTAGAGAGAATTGCCAGTAAGACATTCTGCTCGTAAGACTTACAAGGTGCAAGCAGTAAAGAACGTTGCTGCTCATAAGACTTACAGGGGTGTAAGCAGGAGAGAACGTTGCTGCTCGTAAGACTTGCATGAGTAAGCAGGAGAGGAAGATCTTCGTGATTGCTCTGCTCGTAAGACTTGCCGTAAGGAGGAGTATTTCAATAAGAGATTTGTAAAAGGTTTCACAAGTACCCGGCTAAACTTGTGGGATTGTAAAGGCTTTTCTTGTGCCCGGATTAAACAAGAAGATAGTGGATTTGAAAATCTCAGGAGGAGCCTGGGGACTGGACGTAGGCCATCACAGATTGGACCGAACCAGGATAAATCACAGTTTGCATATTCTCTTCCCTAAACTCTTATATTTCCAGCATATATTATTTAATCTAACTGTTGATTTATAAACCTTCATACTTACCGCTTTCGTTAAGATACGAAAAGATTTTTAAAGTTCTTAAGTTTTTATTATACACCCAATTCACCCCCCCCTCTTGGGCGATAGCCGGTTCTAACAAAGGTCATTATACTTCATCATGCATTCATAAAAAGAAAGGAAAAATAGGAACCTACAAATGGGTACCTAAAGGTTCTATGTTCAGAAAATAATATGTACTAACCCAAAAGGACCCTAAAAGATGTGGGTACCTAAAACTTAATCGTATTTAATTGCATATATGTCTTAAAGCATCCAAAAACAAAAAGTGGTACATAGACAGTGGATACTCGAGACATATAACCGGTGATTTTGAAAGTTTTGCCACGATACAACCTAAAGAAAGTGGGAAGGTAAAATTTGGAGGAAATCAATTTAGAAAGATAATAGGAATTAGTGAAATAAAAAACGATAAAGGCATACAAGTCAAAGACATATATTACATTGAAGGATTGTGCCATAATTTGCTGAGTGTGAGTCAAAGTGCAGATAAAGACAACTGGGTAATATTTGACTCAAAGGAATGTCTAATTGTAAACAAGAAAGACTTAATATTAGATAAGAAGAATCTCAAGGCAAAGCTCAGAGCAAAAAGGGAAGGTAACTGCTATACTCATGATACAAGTAGAAATGACTCTAAAATTGTTTTCTAAGTAACGCCGATAAAAGTTAGCTATGGCATAAGAGATTATCTCATGTCAATATGCACCAACTAGGCAAGTTACTTAAAAAGGATTTAGTGATTGGATTACCCAATGTAAATTTCAAAAATGATTTGATTTTTTATGCATGTCAGAAGGGTAAACAAACTAAATCATCTTTCAAATTGAAAAATGAGATCACAACCAACAGAACATTTCAATTATTATACTTAGATTTAGTTAGACCACCGAGAGTTAAAAGCCTTGGTGGCAACTTATATTCATTGGTCATTGTTGATGATTTCTCCAGATTTATATGGACAATTTTTCTGTTATCAAAGGATGAAACCTTTGGAGAATTAATTGTTTTCACTAAGAAAGTGTAAAATGAGAAAGGTATGACCATTGCAAGTATTAGGACAGATTATGGAGGAGAATTTGAAAATCAAGCCGTTGGAGACTACTGTGATGCTAATGGCATTAATCACAATTTCTCCGCTCCAAGGACACCTTAACAAAATGTAATCGTGGAACGAAAGAATAGAGTACTCACTGAAATGGCTGGAGCAATGCTGAATGAAAATTTTTCCAGGCCAATACAATGAGCACAGCATGCTACATTTCAAACAGAGCCTATATCAAAACAAAACTTGGAAAGACACCATACGAATTGTACAAAGGAGGGAAGGCAAATCTTGCTCATCTGCACATCTTTGGTTGTAAGTATTTCATTTATAATAATGGTAAAGATAACTTAGGAAAATTTGATTCTAAAATAGATACAGGAATTTTCCTAGGCTATTCTAACTGAAGCAAAGCATACAGAGATTTCAATAAACAAACATGTGTTGTTGAAGAATCAATTCATGTTGTATTCGGTGAATTTTAATCCTCTGACAAAACTATTAACGATGAGTAGGAAGTTGTTTTAAATTAGTGATTAAATATTTGCTCTGTGAGAGAGATTTTCATTACAAACTCAATATTTGTTATTAAGACAACTTAAGGTTGTGGAACCTTAAGTTGGGGATTTGATTACATCGTGTAAGGGGGAGCAAGTGTCCAGTGAAGGAACTTGTTATGTACTGAGGTGCTAAAAACCCACTAAATCTTGGAAGATATAGTGAAACTCTCAGAGCAGCTCTGAGGACTAGACATAGGTCAAAGTTATTGTGGCTAAACCAGTATAACTCCCAGTATACACTTCTGTGATATTTCTCCTAGCTCTTAACTACTTTAAATTCTAGTCAATTTTTATATATGCAACAAAATTTCTGGTATCACCCACTTCGAGACTCTGGGGTGAAATGCTTGCTCTAACACCTCTCACATTTATCATCCTACACACAAATAATCAATTCGGTCACGTGAGATCTTTTAATGGCCAGGTGATTCAGGAGTTAGGATATCTCCCAGACAATATCTAGTAAGAACCAGAGAACTGCGTATCTCTATAACAGTATAACAGTTTCTAGCCTCCTCCAGTTCAATACTATCTATCATACCTATATCCCAATGAACATAATTCATCTAACAAAGATGATCATCAATCATTGATAAATATCAAGGTAATCACTATTCCTCAAGTCTCCATAACCTTACTAACATAACTTCCCAAGGGGTAACCCATCCTAACACTACTCTTGTTCAAGTGCGCTTAATTGCAGAGTTCTGATGGAATCTGGGTCATGTGCTATATGTGATGATTGTTTAACATGCTTTGTGTATTTACATATCATATGAGTGAATTGTTACTACTGAGATTCTTTTGAATCTCGCTCCTTTCTAATAACTAATGTACAGCGCAGGCAAGCAGCTCTAAAGGCAAGAAGATAATCACGGACAAGCAAAGGACAAGAATGGGATTCTTATGTTCTGTTGGTTATCTATTTCTGAAACTTGTAAATGATGTAAATATATAACCAAAATTAGACTAGTACTAGCAGTAGCTTTAATATCCCAATTTTCAATTAAGGTTTAAGGACTCCAAAAGTGGATGTGATTATTAATAAATAAACACTTTTGGAGAATACAATGTGAAATGTGATTTGAATTTGTTATGAGCAGTGCCTAAACCCTATATTTAAGTTCAATTGTAGATTAACATCTAAATTGAGTAAAAATAAGGGAGAGGGCATATGTATGGTAAAATGGAATGAGAAGAATGTGTTTGGTGGGGATTCAGAAGAATTACCACAATTAGGGGCAAAATGGTAAAGTTACCGACCAATTGGTCAGTTACTGAAGAAGGAGCTCATTGGTAACTTAAAGATCCATGGTTAAGATTGATTTGTGTAAGAGATCAAAGGGTGGAATCATGTGTGTGTGTGCTTATGTAAGCTCATAGAAGATGGAGCAAAAGTATGACACTTAGCACTTTGTGAACCCTTGGATCTTGGTCAATTTTTCAAAGCCTCTTCCATTTCTCCTCTCTTCTCAAAAGTCAGCCAAGGGAGGCCATTTGGAGAAAAAAAACTTATCCCTCTTCTTCATCCCATATCTCTCTCTCTTCTTATCTCAATTTTCGTTAAGCTTGGGAGGAAAGAGAAATGGAAAGGTGAGTTTTTGGTTGGTTTAATGTTCTCTTATGCTCAAATCATCTTCTTTAATGTTGTTCCTAGTGATGATAGCTTCATTGCTATGGTTTTAGATTTGTGCTTGAAGAAATTGGAAAGTAGAGGAATCAAGAAGCAAGTTTAGGGAAGAGGAAAAGGGTTTGATGTTCACCCTGATCGTGAGTAGCCGATGCAGGAGCAGACGTGGAAAGAATAAGTGAGGGAACTTACCTCTCCTGCATATATTTGATATTTTTGTTGGTGTATTGATGCATATTATTGCTTTGCTTGATTATGTGAAACATATATGAATGATTGAAGCTCTATTTCAATTTATGCTATAGCCATAAGTATGTTGTTCGAAATGTTAAGCTTTCAGATTTGTTATTGTGTGAGCATGAGCTATGTAATGCAAGCATGTCATGCATTAAACATTTATCTTGTATGCATATTGGTATTGTTTTCCTACTGAGATTCTCTCAAATCTCACCCTCCCCTACCAACAATTTAGATAGGACAAGAGGCTTGAGGAGGAAGCAAGCAGCCAAGGGCGGCGATGACTCCTTCTGGAGATTTGAGTTTGGTAGTTGGTTATCAATATGGGTTAAGATGACTGTATATGTTTGGGATGTATATTTGGTTATTTGGATGTGTATATGTATATTTGGTTATTTGGATGTGTATATGTTCAGCTGAGTATTTGGTTATATATTTAAAGTGATTTTGTGTAATCCCCTAATTGGGAATTTGTATCTCCTTTTTTAATAAAGGAATGAACCCGGGGTTCGCCGAGAAATAATGTTGTGCACTCTGATATTTATATGAATGTGATTTATCTGTGAGAAGTAATTGTATTCAAAATGTGAATATAAGACCAGGTAAATTGTATTTTGAAAGATATTTGTGAAAACCTTATCTCAAGGATGGGGAGTGAAATGGGTTTTGTTTATCCGACGGTCTCTAATTTATTTTAATTACGTATTTCAAATAATAATTATGGAGGGGATTATAGTAGTTATAGACTTATTAGCTGTAACCCCAAACATGAGTACATTAATGCGATAAATGAGCTAGTAATGGGCAACCGTACCCTTAGGGCCTATTAGTTAACAAACACAATATAGGTTTCCGTAGAGAACTCTTTGGTAAACACTCTGATATTAATAAATAAAACTAAGAATTGATGGGTTGTAATGAAATTGCAAACCAACTTGAGACCACACTAAAAGGATTTTAAAAAGTTTTTGAAAATTGCACTCAGGTGCAACTTCAAATTCTGTATTGAAGTTGGGGTCCCAACTATTTACAAATGATTTCCAGTCTCTAGTTTGAAGTCATTAATTGTTTTAACTTATCTAAATGCTTTGAAAATTATGGCGTTACAAATGGGAAGCCTGGGATTACACACACCATGAGTTAGTATACCTTATTTTTTTGCTAGACATGAGTTAGTATACCATATTTCATTAATTTTGACAATAATAAAGATGACAATAATAGTAATATGATGATGTATAATCACTTTTATAAAAATAAATATGTGCTTTTTATTGGAAAGTTCACCTTTGACCCCCCAACTATTGGCCCTATTTGGTATGAAGCATTAGGGGTAGGGACTGAGATTGGGTCAGGGATTGGGCCAAATATTATTGTTTTGCTTGAGGGACTAAGGATAACCTAGGATTGGGACTATCATGAATTTGGAATTGTTGCAAACCCACCTCCCCTTGGTATTGTTGAACCATTGGTCAGATTGGAAAATTCTGGGACAAAATTGTCCCTGCTTTTAATAATGTTTAGATAGAGGCACCCTCACCCTATTCCTCATTCAATCTCTACCACTTCTCAAGGCTCGTCTTCTCGCCCATCTCCATCACTTCTCCATGCTCATCTTCTCCCCTAACTTCATCATCTTCAGTCATCTTCTCTTTTCTCTCTGATTTGGCAAGCATCGTCATCTCACCTTCACCCGCTATCTCTAACATTTTCATCTTTTACATTGACATGAAATTCTCTATGGTGTATGATTATGGTTTACTTTCTTCATTTCTGTTGAGTTTGCCTTTTAATTACTCCTTTAATTTGTTAAATAATCTTTGGGAATCTCGACCACATATTTTGTTCTCTATGAATTGACAAATATGCTCTTTCTATTCTTGTTCAATATGCTTTTCTCATTCATTTTTTAAATATTAGAATCTCAACCTTACTTATTCAATACTATTGATAGTTTGTAATATCCCAAATTTTGGGCCTAGAAACTTAAGGATAAGCCTGTATCAAGAAGACGATTAAGCACAATTCTAGAAGAGTCCCAAGAATGACGAAAAATAGAAAGACTCTTGGGGACTATGTAATTTGGCCCTATCAAACAGAGGACTTGGTATTTGTAAGCAGCATGATTAAGTGTCAGTGTAAATATGCACGGGACATATATACGGTGCCATTAGGTAGGTAGAAAGATGCCACCCAGCTATGTCATAAGGTGTAAGACTAATTGGTAAAGCAAAATATGTCCGTATAGGTGTGCATATGGCATTTTCAAGGGCAAACATGTGTACCCTGCGTTTTTGAAGTAGAAACCGGTATATGGTGTCATGTGAGGCCCACACCATACACTTTGACCTAGCATCATTTAGCGGGCCTTGGTGTACACAAAGCAACCCTGAGTAAGTTCTGATTGGAATCCAGAGTGAGCACCAATAAAGTAATTTTATTAAAGTAGCTTTAATAAAGTAAGTCATGATAAGTAATGATGACTCAACTTTTATATAGGACAAATAAGAAAGTAACACTTGTCCATTCATGATGACAAAGTACAAATCAACTTTTTTGTTGGTTTGATAGGACGGTGACACATATCCCTCATGATGACACTGTCTGCCTTTTATGTTGCACAATATGAGACGCCACATGTCACCTGAGCCGAGGAAATCCACCAGTCTACGACCCAGTCCCCCGACTAACTTTCCTAAACACCAAACCTGGGAGCCAGGGAAAAACCAGCAGACCCTCACTATCCCTGACAAATTGGATGGCTAAAGTCCTGAGAGAGGAGGTAGAACCCACATTATTAAAGCAATTGACACGTGTCACTGGATCACTGGACAAATGGCACTACAGAATTTTGACACGTGTCAGATAACATTTAAGACTCATTAAGGGCCATATATTTTTATCCAAACAGCCCCAAAATTTAGAAAAAAATCCCAATAAACATTAGGAAAAATGGAAGAGGAGAGAAGGTAGATGAATAGTGAAAGTTCTTAAGCTCCAGAGCCGATTTCACCCCTGATTCGGCATTACCAGCTCCCAGAGTCTTCTGTAATATTGACCCTCTCAGTGAGAGCAACATTTCTCCAATTTTATATTTTCATTTAGAGGGATTTGGTGCTGTCTCACTGGCTAAAGTACATCCAGGTTTTCAAACCAATTGCACAAACGCATAAAGGTAAGCATAGGCTTCATTTTAAACCGATTGGTTTATTATTTGGATGAGTTTTCATGGGGGTGGGATACTATTCATATTCAACCAAGGAGTATTTTTAAGGTTTAATCATGTGTTTATGGTTAAATGATGATTTTGGAAGTTATATTTAAGTGCTGCCAGATTTTTATTTTCTGGAGGGAGTCAATTTGTGATGAGTTTTAGAATGATCAAGTCTTGTCCAATGGTCATGAAACTTTCCAGATTCATAGTAGACATCCTAAGCATTAATTTGATAAATCATATTTGTCATTTGAGTTTCTATATTGTGAGATATGAATTTTTGAAGTTAGGCATTGAATCTGGAATGTTTTCTAGACCAGTTATGTTGTTTGATGATTCTAGGAAATTTAGCCCTGTAATTGGCAGTGGTTAATATTTTTCCATTAAATTAGACTTAATGAGGGTCTCGTAGGACTTTGAATTACTGTAATTGGATTTTTGTATAATTAATTATGAATTTCCAAAGTTCGGTCTGGAAAACTGGCGAATTCTAGGGGTAGTGATCAATTATGTGAAATACTGTATTGATGTGCTGCCAGAAATGTAATGGCTATATTTTTCCTTGAAGCTAGACTAATTAAGGGTCACATTGCCTTTAGAACCATCACAATTGAACATTTTTATAATTAGTTAAGAATTTTCAGAGATTAAGGAAAATTCTAGCAGATTTAAGTACAAGTGCGAAAATAGAAAAAATTTAATGGCACTAGATAATTAAGTGGAACTTTAAGAGTAAAGTTTACTAACTTGGGATAGTTGGACCACTTTGACTTTGCTTTTGACTTTGTGTATTAACCCTAAAGATATGATTATTTATCTAGGGTCATGAGAAGTCAAGAAAGAAGAACAGTGGAAGAATTTCCAAGAAGCTTCAATGGTTAGAAGAAAAGGTACAACGAGGGAACTTGAAGACAAAAGGAAGTGAACTTACTTACTTGCATATATATGATATTTATGCTGTGTATTCACTTGCTATATTGCTTTACTTTAATATGTGAAGCATGTATGAATGCACGAAACACTAAGCATGCAGAATGTCATTATGTGAACATAAGCCTATGTAAGGCAAGCATATCATGTACTAGCATTCATCTTACATGTATTATCTATATTGTTTGCTACTGAGATTCTCTCGAATCTCACCCTCCCCCACCAACCATATAGGCAGCTGAGCACAAAAGAAGAGTGCAGGATGTTGTACTAGGAAAGAAGTTGCAATGAAGAAGGGAAGAATTATTCACGCACTAGTCTATTATGTAAACTAATATATTTGTAATGGTTAACTATATAACCCGCATGATGAATGAATTAATTATCCAAGCACGATAATTGAATTAGGAATAGGTAATCGCATGGTACGAGCCCATTAGTTAAGAAACCTTACGCACATAAAAATGAGCAAAGAATCACTCTGATTAAGATAATAGAGAGAATAAAGGAAAGATGAGTCACAATTAGTAGGGAACCACAGAGAATAATCTTCAAAATGTTTCCAGTTATTCAGAAAACCCCCTTCATGTGTAGGTTCGAATCCTAAATTGGAGTTGGGGTTTGAAATTATTTATCAAGAAATATCATTTAGTGGTTCAGATTCGCTATGAAAGACTCATCAAAATGATAATGTAACTAAGGTGTTACATATTTGATATGGATATTATATCCTATATTAATATTTACTCATATTATATCTATCTTAGAAATATTAATCTAAGATATAGAATTAGATAATATCTATACAAAATATCATCAAATATAAAAGTATTTTTGTTTTCTTAAATATGGATTTTGTTCATCTTTCTATGGTATAATCAATCCATCATTTTTGTAATTTAGTTGAAAAAAAATATAAAAATAATACTAAACTTCTCAAATGCTAGAACTATAGGTTACAAAGAAGATGGGTGATGAGGTTTAGGGTTAGACAAGGACATTATTGTACTTTCATAATTTATGCTAGATTATAAAATAAAATTAATAAAAATATTCCCATTAAATATTACTTGCTATCAAATATAATTTAATAGCTCCAATTCGAATCCCAGTCCCACTTCACTCCCACTCCTAAAACTCAAGCATATGTACTGAACAGGGCCATAGAGTTTTAGTTTGCACTACTACTAATTTGCCTATATCTAATGGTTATTTTTACCTATATTTAACATTTTTAAGCAGTTAAATAACCTAGTGCTATATATATATATATATAATAGTTGTCAATCGTCAAATATAGGGCCTTATATTTCACAGTTGTTTAACGACAACCGTTATTTATAAGGCCTTATATTTGATGGTTTTTAGATAATGACTATTACATATGGCAGACTATATTCAAAGGTTTTTCATCGCAAATTGTGAAATATATTACCAAATACATTATTGTTCATATGATGAACAATTAAGTATTTGACACCAGTTTTGGTCATCAATAAGGTATATATTTGACGGTTATTGGTAAGTAACCATAAAATATATGCATATACTTAAGGGTTGTTTGAAAAAACTATGATATATATGTCAATATATGATAGCTATTAGATAATAATCGTGAAGTATTGTGGACAATGTTTTTTAAAAAAATTGGGGTTCATTTTTTGTAGGCCCCCATTTGTATATTACATACATATGTACATTACAGAAACCAATTACAAACCTATTATAAAGACCAATTAAACATATTACCAACATTTAGAGCAAAAGAGAAAACAAAATAGAAACTAAAAGCTGGAACCAAAAGAGAAGTCAAAACCAAATCGGAACTAGCTAAACTAAGAACCTGTTGGAAATTGTGCCCTAAAGGCAAATCATTGTACTTTTAGCATTATTAATTTAATGGAATTTCTCCATTCTATTATCATATTTTTTGCATATTAACTATGATAATTGTATCCATGGATAATTCATAAAGATTGTCCTAAAATGTCCCTAGTCGGTCATCTATACGGGAGCAGAGATGAAACAAGACAAGTATGACTTTGATAAGATATAGAGATACGAATCAAAATCTTAGGCACTTGTAAGAGTACAAGGTGCTAGACCGACCCACTATGAGAAAGCTATATGGATCAAGTCATAAGTTTTTCTCATGTATAACCATGTCACAATGCCCTTAGACCTGAGGTCATCATGGATTCCTACATGAGAGTTGCTAAGCTTTGAACTAGTTAAAAGTCACTTTTGACCGAGTGATGTTAAAGGCTATGATTGAGCTTGGTGGTTTTTCATGCAAAGGAATATGAATGATCAAGATGGAATTTGTCCCTCACATTAGTAGAGATATATTACTGGGCCCCTCGATAAGTAAGTCTGAGAAATGTATGGCCATACTACAATGGAAAGGAGTTTCCATTTCTATTGTTAGACTACTCAAGAATCGAGAAAGTAATGGTCAGGAACAAGAGGATGACATTATCCATGCCTCATCCTTGACCAATATATCGTGTGACAAAAGGGACGTGACATGGTTGTATAACAGGTTACATCGTGTTAACAATTCTCATATGAATTGTGTAGTCGTAATGTCTTGCTAGAGGCCGCTTGCAACTTGTGGGTTAATACAGTTATTGGCCCACTACCAACTTCATATGGGCCTACAGGGTCGCACACAAGAATGGCCCAACACGAGATAATGTTTAATTTAAGGTGAACAGATTTTATATTTATATAGATATATATATGTAATATAAAAATTCGTTAATAATATTATATAGACATGTATGTTTGAAATACATATTATGTGTGTGTGTGTGTGTGTGTGTGTGTGTTATATGATATTATTATATTGTGTTAGTTTTAAATTTAATTTATTAAGATATATTAAATTTAATAACTAACATGATAGAGATTTAGTATCTCAGATTTAATTTATGAAGATAAATTAAATCTAATGGCTCTTTATTTGGATTAAATAAATTGGTTAAATTAAAACTGTTAGACATATTTAATTTAAACTGAATTTATTTAATTAGCTCATCAAGATAATTAATTGTTAATTAATTTTGCAATTAATAAAGATTAATTTTGAAATTCAAATATAGCCCTCATAGGTTATAAACTTGATAGAGCAGATAGACTCACACGCGCATGAGAATCCAGAGCCGCAAAGGGAAACCCTAGAAAACATTTGGGGGCGCTAGCACGCAGTCTCAGTTGGAGAGCATTCATGTGGATACCGGTAGAGGGAGCGTACCTGGCATATTGGCTTCTAGAGATTGAAAACCCTGAATTCAAAAAGGTACGAATCTTTCTAACTCGGTTTAAACGCCGTTGATAGATCCTCAATTAGAATCAGGAAAAGTTTTTTTTTTAAATTCTTCCGCTATGCCTCCCAATCCTAACAGAACCTAACATATACTTACATAAAAAAAAGAGTACTCTATAGCTAACTCCTTATGCTTCCATCCAGTGACGATAAAATGTCATAGTCAACTCTTCTATGGCTTCTTCAATTTGTCCAAGCAAATATTGCTCAAAATAACTGTCCTCAAAGTTGTGCACGTAAAACCAAAGTATGTTAAAATATATATGACATGATTTTTAATTTAACTTAAAGACACATACATGCATATATACATACCTTAGTCTTAATTGAGCTGGCATTATGGGCAACCATGTGTAACACCCTTATCTTATTTTCACATTTTTAGAGTATCAGTGTGCAGTACGGTGGGTACATAGGAATAGCATAAAAATACTGATATTATTGATACAATGTGCTTTATCATTACCAAAATTTCCCCATAAGAGTGTACATAATGTTTATAGATCTTAAAATGATAAAGGCCTTTAGATAACCAACGCCTCCTCTTATACAGGTCCGGAACCTTCCATTACTGGTAGTTATGATTATGCACTCTGAGCTGCTAGTCTGCTACTGAAAACGTTTTACATTTATGGAAAAGGTGAGATTCAAAGAATCTCAGTAGTAATATACAATCAGACATATATGATGTGAAAATAAATATGTCATGCACCATGTTATGTAAAATGATAGAATGTTGTGTGCACACTGTAATAAATATTTGTGATCGGAAAATACCTAATAAGGTAAAAGGGAAGTTCTACTGTACTGCTATAAGACTACCAATGCTTTATGGTAGTGAGTGTTGGGCTTTAAAGGGATTACATGAGCATAAAATAGGGGTGGCCGAGATGAGGATGTTGAGATGGATGTGTGGTCATACAAGAAAAGACAAGATTCATAATAATCATATATGTGAACGAGTTGGAGTGGCCTCTATTGAAGGAAAAATGGTAGAAAGTCATTTGAGGTGGTTTGGACATGTTCAACGAAGGCCGTTGAATGCACCGGTGAGGAAGGTGGATCAAGCCATATGGAGTCCTATAAAATGAGGTCACAGAAGGCCAAAGCGTACGCTTAATGAAGTCATAGAGAGAGACCTTTTGATTAATAATATACCAAAAAATTTGGTTTTCGACAGAGCACAATGGCGTCGTGCGATCCATATAGCCGACCCTACCTAGTGGGATAAAGGCTTTGTTGTTGTTGTTGTGTGCACACTGTCCAAGGCCAAATGGCTGTTTAACCCTGGCTTAACCCTGCACCAACTCTAGCTTAACCCTACTCCAACGCTGGCTAATATACATGTCCGAGACACTGTACTCATGTTACAGAAGATGGCATACATAAACATACGATAATCACATAGTGCATATAAAAAATAGTTACTACCTAGAATTGTCCTTTCCCGCCTAACCGTCTAACTATCTTGATCAGGCACGGCACAGCTATTCGGTCCTAAAATCCGACTATACAAGAATTGAGTTACTACTCATTCATGTATTGTTCTAAACACAATTTGTTGGTTATCTTTTGAGCTACTTAGGTAGCCATTGGTAGCCAAAACAAATGCCTATGAGGTTGGGAAAGGCTAAACCAATCAACATAGTTCAGAAAATTTAAAGCTGCAGCCAAGAAATCCTCAGGCCGTGGCCAAGAGAGGTCAAAAACATTTAGGCCATGACTAAGCAATCCTCTAGCCGCAGACAAGAAATCTTATGCTTCTTGGCTCAACTTCCAAAAATTATAACTTAATCTACAAAAATCCAAATGGAGTAGTTCAAAGTTCCATGAAAAGCTATTTAAGTCCTCTACATGCATAAGAAAAATATGAACCACTTCCAATTACAACCACAAAATTACAGAATTACATGAATTTCCACACTATTCTAGAATTAAGTCAAGAAACAAGGCACAACTTCAAAAATCCATATCTTTTAGTATACAAGTCCAAAAATTATGAACCACCTATCAAATTAAAGCTCTACATCTCTAATTTAATCCAGAAAAGTTTCATAGCATTTAGACTAGGTTTTGCTAACAAAATGCATTGCACAACTACACTGCCTCAAGTGAAACTATCAAACAACATATGCTTTGAACTTCTAAAAATTCCAGATTTGCATACAAATTTCTAAAAAATTATGAACATTCATATTCCCATACAATTTTTCCTTCTAAATCCCATGGAATCGTAAAATTACAAAATTCCAACTCCTTCCTCTTGTTCTGCTTTTGACCGTAAATTAGGGTTTTAGGAGAGAAAATCTATTTTCTTGATTTCCCTTGTTTAATCACTTCCTTTCCACTTCTAATTACATGATTAACTAATTAAATACTAAATAAACGTGATCCATAGAAATTTTGGCAGCATAACAATTCTAGGGTTCATCATGCCAAAATCACAAAACCAAGCCAAACCAAGCTAAATTAAATAACAACAACCACAACAGCATCATATAACCCAAGAGGATCAAAGTGTTTGAGATTACCTCTTAATTGCTCACTTTTTCTCTCTAGGACATCACTGTTAACTCTCTCTTCCCTTGAGATTTTGCTTGCTAATCATGATTTTCTTGAAGGAGAAGAGATTAGAGGAAGTTCTAAGGAGATTGGAAGGCATAAGCACTTGATTTACATACTCTTACCTTTGATTTTCACTCTTGGAACCCAAAACCTCTTGTGCTCTTCACCAAGCCTTCTTTAATTCTTCTCTCTTTCTCTCTCTCTTTAGTGGCAGTTGATCGAAATGAAGATGAAGGGAAGAGATAATGAAGTTTCATTATCATATCTCTCCTATCTCTCATACTTTATGAAATCTTATTTTAATATAGTTTGAACACATGCCATTTTCTATTTAATCATCATCTTTTCTTTTGGCCATTTACTTGGCCAAAATTGAACATTGGGAGGGAGGAAAAATTTTATTTCAATTATATCAATTAACCTCCTCCGTATGACTTAATATGAGTTGCAAACTTTGACTTCTTCCATCATCTTTTTTTTGTTCTCTTTTGACCACTTGCCAAAAATTGCTATAAATGCCCAATAAATTTTTTTCCCTTCCTTTATCTCTTTTTAAATGAGAAATGGGGAAATAATCTAGAGAAAACAATTGCCTCTTGCTTAATATGTCAAATTATCATTTTGCCCTTACATTGTGTGATTTTCACACAAGTTGACAGAATTTTCATCAAACTTTGAAAATTCATATCTAATTGAATAGATATCCAATTGGTATTGTTTCAAAGGCTATGTGACCCTTTTTAAGTCTATTTTTAGGCAAAAATATTACATTTAGTCAACTAGAAGTTCAAAATTCCCAGAATTATCTTTTTTTGACACTACTGCAAAAACTCTCTAGTTTCACTAGGCTAACTTAAAAAATTCATAACTCTTTATGTACAGCTCTAAATGACCTATCAAATTAAAGCTTAAAAAGTCTACTTTTACTATAGAAAACACAAAATGGTAAGTATTGGTAAGTATTGGTGAATTACCACCACTCTCTTCCATTTATAAGTAGATGCAATGCCTTTGCCGTGTAACGCTTTGTAGCTGAGGCCTTCGTCCATGGTGTAATAGTAAACAACTTTGATAAGATCATAATAAGAGATCAAAGCACCAAATATATAATAAACTCTGATAAGACACTAAGAAATTAAAGTAACAAATTTAAATTCATCAGCTTACTTATTGAAAACCTCAACCATTTGTGGTCGATTGTCAGCATCCCCATGAATTGAATCAAAGAACCAAATCCTTTACTTGAAGGGATTTAGCACGATGAGTATTCTATGATCCCTAAGTACAATAAACACAATAAGAACAAAACTAAGAAAAACATAATGAGCATCCAGTTGAAGTAATAGTATAGTTACCCCTGGTAGTACGACACCAAGAAAAAATTGTCCTTTTTCTTTGGTGCCCTTCTAATGACCATATCTGCCAGTTCCCTCACTTTTCTCTCCATAAAATCTGGTTTATTGCCTATATCCAACATTCCTTAATAGTGGTGGGTATTGAGGAACAAGAACATATCCTATATGCCATTGCGGGCTACGTGCTCCATGTGAAGGTACCTTACATACAAAAACAAGCAAATCAATATATATAAATGCTATGAGTAGATAAGTATTCATTCGCAGTAGAACAAATACTAGATATAAAAGCTACAAGTACTTGAGCTAGCCATATCACTCATGACGATCTCTTTGACTAATACTTGATTAATAGCCTCAAACACGCCTTGTTCCTTGTATATATCTTGTCCAAAGGGGACTTCTTTAGTGTAGTTGTCTCACTCAGGGTTTGTTTCACCAACAAATGTATCGTGTTCCTCAAGAGCCATCCATTATTTATTGGGAACTGGCAGAACAGGTGATTGAGGCACAAGCATAGGCTCATCGGTCTTCTTTGATTCATAGGGCATAGAACCATGATTGGACTAAGTTCCCTGATTGCTCTTCCTCCTTTTTAGCAAAACAAGTTGAGAAGTTAGAAAAATAGTTGCTATAAACTTCATTAGCAAGATTAAAAGAAGACAGTATACCTTTTTGTCTTCGATGGTATGGCAATAAGGTGGACTGGCCATGCAACAAAGCCAAGTATAGCTCATTCCATTGTATTTGCATTTGGGGTGGGTATCAAAAGGGTATACTTAGGATTTATAGCCATATTTAGCACTACCCTAAGATGATTCTAAAAGATAGGCAAGTCGTGAATTGTGTTCTCCTCCTACAAGTTGCACATGCAGCCCGTAGTAATCGTATACCACTTAGGGCAATTTTCTATACATTCAACCTCCACCTCACCCTAAAATGGAGAAAATACAATTAGTGTAAAGTAAAAAATAAATAAAGCATAGGCTTTCGGCATGAGTCATACTACCTCAAGTATAAGCTGAGAGGGGAATATGCAGCTATCTTTGGCACTTGGGTTATGAGCTATTGCCTGCTTTCCCGGTATGTCTTGGATCATTAATCGATTAATAACATATTGTTATACTTCAACCTACTGCTTTAGTGTAACGCCCCAAAATTCAATCACCAATATGCCTTGTAATTATTTATGGCATTTAATGAAATGGAATGGTGAATATTGACCCACCTTGAATAGCCTTCAGCTATAAATTCTGGATCATAGGAATTAAACACTAAAAATTGGAATATGAATAGTGCTGCCAGTGTAATTTCCGGTGAGGTAGTGAGATTGTAATGTGATTTTGGATGATCCAATGATGTTCAAAAAATGTGAAATTTTCCAAAATGAAAGTAGACACTCTAAGCTTTAATTTGATAGGTATATAGATCATTTGAAGCAGTATACAAAGAGTTATGAATTTTTGAAATTTACCCAGTGAAACTGGCTACTGTTTGAAACAACGTCCAAAGATTGAAATTCTAGGAATTTTCAGCTTCTAGTTGGCTAAAGGCTATATTTTTCCTTGAAAGTAGACTCAATAAGAATTTCATAACTTTTGGAACTACTCCAATTTAAGTTCTATAAATAAAGTTATGAATTTTTGAAGTTGGGTAAAAATGTTGTCTGTTTTGGGCGAAAATCACAAAATGTATGGGCAAAATGGTAATTTGCCATATTAAATCAAAGAAAATTACTTTCTTCAGCACACACACTCATTTTCATCCAAATGGGCTAGAAATGAAAGGAAAAATAATTCTTTGATATTTATGATCATATTTTGGATAAAGGTTGAAAAGTCAAAAAGGTAGAATTTCCATAAAATATTATATATGGTGCAATTAGTTGGGATAAATGGAGAAAGCCCAATTTGGTTTATGTAGGACCAAGAGAGGCATGTTTTTGGACTATGAAAGGAGGAGGGAAGTTGGTTCAAAGTCAATGGAGTTTATTACACCAATTTAAGAAGGGATAAGCTTGAAAAAAATGTGTAATAAACTGTTAAGATAATTATATTTTAAAAGAGAGAGATAAAAGATATTTTTAAAAGCCTCACCTCCATATTTCCTCTTCAATTTTCATGATCAAGAACCAAGAAAAAAGAGAGAGAAAGTGTCATATAGAACTTGAGGATCTTAGGGTTCAAGAGAGCTTAAAGAGCCAAAATCCAAGGTAAAGCTTTGTGATTTCAATTGTCTAGACTTCTAAACCTGTGTAGCAACTCCTCTAAGCTCTTGTTCTTCATGAAAATCATGTGTAGCAAGAAAAACATCAAGAGAAGAGAGAAAGGAGGGTGACACCCTAGAGAGAGAAAGTTGAGAATCAAGAGGTAACTTCAAGAACTTCAATCCCTTTAGTGTTTGGTTGTTGTTGTTGTGGTTATTGTCTTGATTTGTGGTTTGGATCATTGATTTTATAAATTTGGGATGTCATAACCCTAAGGGGTTATGCTGCCCAAATTTCCTCAAATCATGTTTAATAAGTGTTTAAAAGGTTTAACAAGTGATTAGTAGTGAAAAGGAAGGAGTTTCAAGGGTTAAATCACAAAAATTGTATTTCCCCTTTCTCTAGAACAAGTTTCAGCTAGGGCTGGAAATAGGGGTTTATTATATCCACAAGTTTTGATCATAAAAAAGATTGGATTAATCCTACAAAAAGTTTTGATAATAAATAAAAGAGATTTGAACAAAGGAACTAAGTCTTTGGTGGTAGGAAAAACCATTACTCGAGTAGGCACTCGAGTGAAGAAGAAGAACAGAAATTCACAGAATAGGTGAAAGAAGCACTGGCAGATTTCAAAGAAGGTTACTGAGGGATCACTCGAGTAAAGACTCCCCATTACTCAAGTAACCACTAGAGTAATGATGTTCCAGAGCTCTCTGCCAAGATTTACATGGACTTACTCGAGGGACCACTCGAGTAATATAGTCACTGAGCTCTCTGCCAAGTTTTTTTATGGTGTCACTCGAGTAATGACAAGTGATCACTCGAGGGACCCCTCGAGTGACCAGGTAAGTTTTCAGGCAGTAAAGACTCTATCGATATTTTTCTAAGACGACTAGAGTAACCACTCGAGTAATGATTCTAAATCACTAAAGTAACCACTATAGTGATCAAGTCATAATTGTTTAACTTAAGTCTCTGCCAAGTTTTTCTATGGATCACTCGAGTAGCCACTCGAGTAATAGATAATAATCACTCTAATAGCCACTCTAGTGATCAGGTCAAAGTCGTTGACTTAACTTTCTGCCAAGATTTTTAAGGGCTTACTCGAGTAGCCACTTGAGTAATGAAGCATGATCACTCGAGTAACCACTTGAGTAATGAAGTACAGAGAGTATAATTTTAATTTTTTGTTTATTGATTTGTTATCTATATGATTAATCTTTCATTATATTAGTTTCCTAAGTGTATTTGCAGAAAACAATGAAGAGATCATGCATTAAGAGAAAAGTCAAATATATCGTCCACAATGTCTGAAATGCTCACCTACCACAAACGGCTAGTTTTCAAATTCAAAGAATGGTCAAACAAAGCTACGCGAATCTAACGGACATATTTGAAATGCTTCCAACGAACATTACAATTCATCTATCTATATGGAGAATTCCACGAAGAACAGAACACACAACAACTAAGAACTCGCAAACTCACATCCATCAATATATTCTTAGCGCTCTGTTTTCTTATACTCACCGTTGTACTTCAGTGATTATCTATTTACTCTATGAGAGAGTTTTTCATTATAAACTCAATATTTGTTATTGAGACAACTTAAGGTAATGGAACCTTAAGTTGGGGATTTGATTACAATGTGTAAGGGGGAGCGAGTGTCTAGTGAGGGAACTTGTTGTGTACTGAGGTGCTAAGAACCCACTGAATCTTATAAAATATAGTGAAACTCTTAAAGAAGCTCTGAGGACTGGATGTAGGTCAAAGTGTTTGTGGCCGAAATAGTATAACTCCATATGTATACTTTGGTGATATTTCTCCTGGCTCTTAACTGCTTTATATTCGCAGTCAATTTTTATATACAAAATGATTTTTATGTAATCACCCAATTCACCCTCCCTCTTGGGTGAAACGCTTGCACTAATATTTGGTATCAGAGCATAGGTCTTCTTGTTAAGGAATAACAACTGAAGAAGGATCCAATGGCAACCATGGGTGAAGGAATACTTTCTGACAGAGCCTCTATCACCATACCACTAGGTTTTAGCAGCGAATACTTCTCTTTCTTGAAAGCGAAGTTTAGAGTATTCGTAATGGCTGCAGAATACGAATTATGGGATATGATTAAGAGTATAGGAATCATCAACCTATGAAAATTGTAGATTTATAGAAGGTTCCTAAGATGCCATCAGAATTTGATAAGAATGAGAAGAAACTCATCACACTCAACAGCAAGGCAATTCTAATGATTCAAAGTGCCCTGAGTCAAAATGAGTACTTCAGGATTTACATACTCCCAACAGCTAAAGAAATATGGGAAGCCTTGGAAATAGCTCACGAAGGAACATCAAGAATAAAAGAAAACCGAATCAATACTCTAGTTACTGAATTTGATTTACTTCGAATGAAATCAGGTGAGTCAATAGCTAAATTCGAACTTAGATATACTCATCTTGTTAATCAAATTACAGCACTTGGGAAAGTCTATGATCAACATACCCAAGTAAGAAAGATACTAAACATACTTTCAAAACAATAGGAGGCCAAAGTCACTGTGATAGAGGCAGCAAAAGGCGAATCAATGCAATCAGTCACTTCTTTATTCGGAAGTCTCTCTGAATATGAAAGAAAATTAAAGTTCAAACAAGAACTAGAAGATATTGGAGAAAAGAAGAAGAAAGGCCTTACACTAAAAGCGAAAGAAGAAACTCAAGAAGATGATGAAGATTTCAATGATGACGAAATGGATCTAATAATAAAACGACTCAGGAAATTTTGCAAGAAAGGCCAAGGATTCAAAAATCTTCAAAAAGGAGGAACAACCAGTAAGGAAAACATCATCTGCTGTGAATGTGGAAAGCTAGGACATATAAAGTCAGAATGTCCAGAGCTGAATCAAAAAAACAAGGAAAAGAGAAAAGGCAAGTTCTTCAACAAAAATAAAGCTTTTGTATCCGCTATGTATGGAGATAGTTCCTGTAACAAAGATAGCGATGAAGAAGAAGTAGCCAATATCTGTCTAGTTGATAAAAAAGAAACAGAAGAAGAGGTAACTGATTCTAATACTACCTATGATGAATTACTTTCCGAATATAATGTTTTACATTCTAAATTCATCAAAGTAGTTAAAGAACTAGTTGGTTTCAAAAGAAAAAATAAAGTTCTTGAAGAAGAACTTAAAGAGAATTTAGAAAAAGATTGTGAAAACTGTTCTTCCTTGAAAAAGAAAAACACTGATCTCATAAGAACTCTTGAAAAATTCATCAAAGGGAGTGAGATACTAAATGTGATTTTAAAAGCTCAATGATTTATAAATGACCGATCTGGTATTGGATATGATCTAAAAACATATAAAAAGAAAGGAAGAAAGAAATCAGAAGGTAAAACATATTTGAGTCATTTTCAATTTTTTATTCATACATCTAATCCTTTTGCATTTTGTAATTATTCCAACAGAAAAGGTCATTATACTTCATCATGCATTCATAAAAAGAAAGGAAACATAGGAACCTACAAATAGGTACCTAAAAGTTCATATGTTCAGAAAATAATTTGTACTAACCCAAAAGGACCCAAAAAGATGTAAGTACCCAAGACTTAATCATATTTGATTGCAGATATGTCTTAAAGCATTCAAAAATAACAAATGGTATATAGACAGTGGATGCTCTAGACATATGACTGATGATTTCGAAAGTTTTGTCACATTACGACCTAAAGAAGGTGGAAAGGTAAAATTTGGAGGAAATCAATCCAAAAAGATAGCAAGAATTATTGAAATAAAAAATGACCAAGGTATACAAGTCAAAAACATATATTACGTTGAAGGTTTGTGTTATAACTTGCTGAGCGTGAGTCAAAGTGCAGATAAAGACAACTGGGTAATATTTGACTCAGAGGAATGTATAATTTTAAACAAGAAAGACTTACAATTAGATAAGGAGAATCTCAAGACAAAGCTCAGAGCAAAAAAGGAAGGTAACTGCTATACTCTTGATATCAATAGAAATTATTCTAAAAACTGTTTTCTAAGTAATGCTGATGAAAGTTGGTATGGCATAAGAGGCTAGCTCATGTCAACATGCACCATCTAGGAAAACTTCTCAAAAAGGATTTAGTACTCGATTTACCCAGAGTGAGTTTCAAAAATGATTTGATCTGTGACGTATGTCAAAAAGGTAAACAAACTAAATCATCTTTCAAATCAAAAAATGAGATTGCAATAAACAAACCACTTCAATTGCTACATATGGATTTAGTTGGTCCAGGGAGAGTTAAAAGTTCTTAGTGGCAACCTATATTCATTAGTCATTGTTGATGATTTTTCTATATTTACATGGACTATTTTCCTATCATCGAAAGATGAAACCTTCGGAGAATTTATAGTTTTTGCTAAGAAAGTGCAAAATGAGAAAGGTATGTCCATTGCAAGTATCAGGACAAATCATAGTGGAGAATTTGAAAATCAAGCATTTGGAGACTATTGTGATGCTAATGGTATTAATCACAACTTTTTTGCTCCAAGAACACCTCAACAAAATGGAGTCGTGGAATGAAAGAATAGAGTACTTACTGAAATGGCTAGAGCAATGCTGAATGAAAAGAACGTATCTTAAGTTTTATGGGCGGATGCAATGAGCACGGCATGCTACATTTCAAATAGAGCCTACATCAGAATAAAACTTGGAAGGACACCATATGAACTATACAAATAAAGGAAGCCTAATCTTATTCATCTGCACATCTTCGGCTGTATGTGTTTTATTCATAATAATGGAAAATATAACCTAGGAAAATTTGATTCTAATTCAAATGAAGGAATATTCCTAGGCTATTTTAACCGAAGTAAAGCATATAGAGTTTTCAATAAACGAACATGTGTTGTTGATGAATTAGTACATGTTGTATTCAATGAATTTGAATCCTTTGACAAAACTATTGACGATAAGCAGGAAATTGTATTAAATCAAGAGAATGGTCAACCTAATCCTAAATCCTAATGAACTGTAAGTAGTTACAAAATGTTAGATGATGTTATTTATTGTTGTTTTGATGATTACTAACTTAAGCATCGGAGTTTCTAGCAATTTGTTTTGCATGATCTTGATATTCTGTTTTGAGGCATGAAAAGCAAAGGGTAACAGAGTACTATATCACTCAAGGGACAACTTCAAGTAACCTGTATTAATCGAGTGATAACTAGAAGTGTTGATAAGCACCACTCGAGTGATGACCTTAAAAATGTGGCAGATAAGCATTAATTCAAAAGGAAATGGCATAACGGTTGAAAGTGAACAGTCAGGAGCTAAAAAGATTGATCACTCGAGTAGCTACTTGAGTAATGCCTCAGAGTCACTAGAGCAAACCCTCGAGTGATCATGACTGCAAATTACAAATCAACCTTGTTTTCAACTCAATTCTGCCTTAAAGTACCATTAAATTATCAAGGGAATATACATGCATAATTACAATATTATTCATGCAAGTACGCATTTAAATTTATTCTATTTTTAAATTTTTGGTATGATCACTCGAATAGCTACTCGAGTGATGCCTTAAGACCACTTGAGTAGCCCCTCAAGTGATGTCGGGCACTAGGGCTTTATCTAAACGCCTTTCCCTATAAAGCTAGAAAAGCCTTCACATGAATAATGAAGTCATTGGGGGACCACTTAAACTTAGATACAAAACTTTGACACACACATGGCCCCTTATCTATCCTCATATAAAAACCAATTTACTCTATGTCTCCTTCCCCTCAACTTTTATATATTCATTCAATGGCTTATTTTTAAAGGGATAAAACAAAGAAAAAACACCGGAGAAAACTAGAGAGCATGAAAAAACAATGAGGTAAAATGCCAAATTATTTATTATTGTTTTATTGCCATGAAAATAATTCTGATTGCACTAGATTATATCGTCTAAAATTAATGTCATTTTTTCTCCAAATTCTTAGTAGCTTGTTGAATCATGATCTACTTGAACGTTCATCCTCTAAAGTTCCTAAACTTTAGCAGGTTTGTTAAAATCAAATTTGTTGAATCAAATCCGAGATTTGTGAGATTTGATTCAATTTTAATATTTTCCAATTTTACTATAGATATTATTATTTTCATATTTATATTATCCTTTTGTAGTTACGGGAACTCTGAAGTGCTAATACGTGGTCGACAATCTATAACGTACGCATTGGAGAATATTGTAGAATTTTTTAAATAGATTTTCTCTTAAAATGCAAAAAATTATAAGATAATTTTGTAGAGTGTTTAAGTAATTAATTTCTTTTAAATTGTATGATGTTTATATATAATTTATTGAATTTTGAATACTATAAATAAAAATTTTTAATTAATATTATTATCTTGTTATTATCAATGATTATATTGTGTTTTATATAACAAATATTAACAATAAAAATAAATAAAAACAAATAATAAAAAATAACTATATACAATAAAAAAATAAAGACAATACATTACGGTTATTTACAAATAACCATTATATATGCCCTCAACATAAGTGATTCAAGACCAACAGCAGCTCAAATCCACAATGGTGAGTTTAGTTATAGCAAGAAGATAACAAAGAAATACTACTTGTACCAGGGCAAGTTAGATTCATACTAGAATTTTTCTTTTCATAGAATAAACAACCACTACAAGTGCGATTGTTAAGAGTTTGCCAAGAAATTCAGTCACCTATATAGAAATCCAAAGCTGCAGAATATCCAATGTTTTTGTATTTGGATTAGCATTTGGAGAATAACTTCTGAAGAAAAAGTGAAATAAGTGATTTCATATAATAAATTTTGGAGAATAGCTTTTGAAAAGGTAAAGAGAATAGCTTTTGGGAAAACCATGATTCTCAGTCAAAACCATGGTTTTGTAGAATTTGACATTGTTTAGGTAACTTAACCCAAACCATGGTTTTGGAGAAAAAAGTGATTCTGCGTTTTTTTCAAGTGTTTGGGTAAACTTTTTTTCAAAACCATGGTTTTTCCTCCAAAAGCACTTTTTTCTTTTATCCAGACACACACTTAAAAACTAATAGCAGCAAAACCAACTAACTTGCATAATGACAGCAACTTACTTTAAATTAGGTACGAAATGACATCTTAGACTGTAGCAGCAGCACAGATATCCAATACAAGTTTGAATTACAGAGACAACTTAACAACAAGCAACCAAGGATGAATTCTATTGTCTAAGTTTCTAACTTTCAGCAGAACTCAATGCTACACGAAGTTTCTCAATGATTCAACAAGCTCAGTTGATATTAGATAAATGCTCTTCTGAAAAACACTCAATATGTTCCATATGTAGAATTTCAAAAACACTTAATTGAAAAGCAACAAACACTCAAGCAAGAAAGATATGCACAAACCAAAGCTCAATGGTTTGGAGAAAATCAAGATATGCACAAGATTATGAATGAATTCCAAAACTACTCTTTACACTCTCAAAAGACCCTTTGGAATAGCTTGAATTATATTAATAAGACACTTCCATAACAAGCAAGGCCTTATTCCTCTAATCAAAACTCAATTAATGCTCTAGCAATTAAAAAACCAAGAATGCATTCAACACATAAAATCCAATAACCAAGCCATCTTGAGTTACCAAAAAATATTCACAATAATCTCCATACATCACTGACCCAAAAAATGCATATAAATTAAAGATAATATAGCTAAATGTCAAAATACACAATAGAGGTTCAAGAGCTACAGTTAATCTCCAAAATACATCATTACAATCCAGTCCAACACAATAAAAATAATCCTAAGCCCTAGAAATCAAATATATAATAAGGAACTAGAAGATTAGAAGAGCTAAACTTTCCTTTTAAGCTCCAAGCTCGGGCCATCACTCACTGCCTCAGAGGATTTGAAGTTCAGCAAAGCCTAGAGCTTTCCATAACTCTACCAAACTGAATCAAAAATTTTGCCATGGAAGGATTAATGAAGGAATAAGTTAATGGGGGAGGACAGATGATAGAAGTAATGGTGGAGGTTGATGACTAAGAGGAATAATCAGAGATGATGATGATGAATGATAGAGGTGGCTGGCCAACAGTGAGGGTGGATGGAGGTGAGGAGGAGATAAAGGACATTAGTTGATGGTGATGGGGGCAGATATGGAAGGATGGAAGGGTGGAGAGCGTGATCCGTAAGGCTTAGATGGTTGGAGGCTGCTTGAAAAGAATGAGGGTGTCTGTTTTGCCGATTGGGCCCTCAATCAGGCGATTCAGTGAGGTAATCGGGCTTGAACAGTATGGTGTCCATTTTACTCTACTTGGTTCAGCTATAGCGTTTAAGAGTAAAAAAGCCAACCGGTAGGATTCGCATAAGCCTTAAAATAGAGCTTATTTTTACTTGTGAATTAGCCCATTTGATCGTTAATGGGCATTAATTGCATTTTAAAAATTTGACCTACCACACTAGTTCAATTTTTCTCTCTCTCTATCGCAATAATCTAGTAGTCTTCTTCTTCTCTTCTCCGTAAAGCAAATTAGCTCCTTGGAGAAATGAGACCACTCTGTCGTCTTCTCTTATGCGTTTTCCTCCAAGTCTCAATATAGAAATCCTCAAGATTCACCTTTCAGATTTGAACCTAAAAACTTAGCATCTATATTATGCAAAAATCTCGATCTTAGTGTCGGCAATCACGCTTTGTAAACTAAAGAGCCCCGTCTGTTCTATGTTGTCACGGTCTTGGTGTCTACTGTAACCCCCTGCCGTAATTATATCCGAAATACTCAATTAAAATGAAATAAAGACCAATAAGAACAAAATTTATTTAAATTCCCATCTTCACGATAGGGTTTTCACAAATCACTTTCGAAATCTAATTAACCTGGTCTCACATTCACATTCCGAATACAATTACTACACAATGATAAATCACATTTAAATATATCAGAGTACGCAATGAAATAATTCCGGCAATTCCGGATTACATTTATTAACTCAAGCTTTAAAGGACACAATTGCCCATACAAGCCCTCATATGGGGATTACACAAATCTTTCTCATTCATATACAAATATCCAATAACTCATTTCAAATACATAACCAAATATACTCATCCATATGTACACATCCAAATTCAAATATCCCATCCAGGATGATAACCAACTACCAGAATGACAACCCGAAGGAAGTCCTCATCGCCCTTAGCTGCATGCTCCATTCTTGATCCACTACCCTGTCTGAAAGGTTAGCAGGGGAGGGTGAGACTCAAGAGAATCTCAGTAGGAAACAAATACCTAAATGCATGTATGATATGTGTTTAATGCATGACATGCTTGCAATACATATCTCATGTTCACATAATGACATATCTACGTGCTCAATGTTTCAACAACATACTCATGGCCATAGCATAACTAGAAACAGAGCTACAATCATTCATACATGTTTCACATAATCAAGCAAAGCAATACATACATCAAAACACAAACACAAATATCAAAGCATGCAAAAGAGGTAAGTTCCCTACACTCTTTCCACGTAAGCTCCAGCTCCGCTTACTCGCGATCCAAACGAATACTGAACCCTATAAACCAAATCAAGGATATAGGGTCAATCTCAATTCCAAATCCTTACGTTTATATCACTTAAAGTTGGTTACCATTCACACCCTTTAGGTGGCTAAAATAAACTCAACGAAAGCTTAAAGGATTGGGACGTACTAGGTTGGAAATCACCTTTCAAAATCTCAAAATGCTGAAAATGGGGGTTGGCTGCAGCCAAGAATCCTCTGGCTGCAGCCAGAACACGCACAGAAGGTTTTTGGCTGCAGCCAAGATTTTCTGGCTGCGGCCAAAACGTGCACAGAAACTTTTGCGCTGCAGCCAGGATTTTCTGCTGCAGCCAAGGCAACTTCAAAAATTCATAAATAATTCCACAAAAATCGAAATGAGTTGATCCCAAAGCCAAATGAAAGCTATTAAGCTCCTATTCATAGGGAAAATATGGCTCATTACTGGAAATCACCACACAAATCCAGATTTACTCAAAATCCAACATTGCTCCAAAACAGAATCCAGTTTCGACCTCAAACTTTAGGCAAACATAAATCCCAGTTCACAAAACGAAATGACACAATTTATATGTCCATTTTGAAGCTTGGGATGTGAACTTCAAGACTGGAAAGTTTTAGAATTTTATAACATCATTTGCCCATTCAAAACGGCAACACAACCAGACTGCCCAGAATAGAGTTTCAATGAGCAACATTTCAGCTTTTGCACTTTAGCTTCCAATGATCCCATTTTCACATCAAACATCATTCTCACACAAAATTTCATAAGGAATCCATTGGAAACACCAAATCAACCAAATTCACATTATATTGACATGTTTCACAATGAATTGCAACATGTCACACAATATCACATTTCAACTCAACATTGCACAACTTTCCATCTCAAGTTCCCAAATCAATTCCAATGACCAAATACCACAACATGGCACCATTTTCAACATAAAACACAACCCAATTCATCCAATCCAAAATCACAAGAAAATCAGGGCAAAATTCGAAATTCACTAAACTCATCCACAAATCACAAAACTTAGATCAAAAGGCTTCAAATACTCACCTCTTCCTCTTTCCCAAACCAATTCTTTGATTCTCCATCTTTCCAAATTTCCTCAAGCCATCAAACACCTCCTTTCACAAATCTAAAACCATAGCAATGAAGCTCTCATCACTATGAACAACATTAAAGAAGAGGTTTTGAGCAATAGGAGTCATCTACAAGGTTAAAATGGCTTACCTTCACATTGATTCTCCTTCCTCTTTCCTCTTCTATGGCTTGGACGTTTTTGAACTTGAGAAGAGAGAGAAAAGATGATGAAATATCAGATTTTAGTCTCTCCTAGCCATATAACCGACTTTGAAAAAGGGAGAGGGAAGAGGAAATGAATTTGACACTTTGACCACATCCTATGGTTCACATTGTGACACTTGTCACAATCTTGCCACACCTCTCATGAGTTTACATGAGCACACTCACATGGAATTCTACCCTTTGATCTATTGCACAATTCAACCCTAACCATTGATCTTGAAGTTACCAATGAGTTTCCTCTTCGGTAACTGACCAATTGGTCAGTAACTTTACCGTTTTGCCCCTGATTATGTCAATTTCTCTTGAATCACCGCCAAACACTTCATATCGTTTCATTTAGCCACAATATGCACCTTCCCTCTATTTTAAGTCAATTTAGATGTTAATCCATAATTGAGCTTAAATACAGGGTTTCCGGCGCTGCTCACTGCACATACGAATCACATCGGGTGCCAACTCACACCATAATCTCCAAAAGGGTTTATTTATCACTAACCACATCCACTTTTGGAGTCATTATCTCTTAATCACAATTTAGGATCTTACTAAACCGGGGCTTAGCAGTCCACTAATCTCAGGCTTATTCTCTAGCCTCAAGTCTCAAAATTTGGGGTATTACATTTACCTCTCATTTTTGTCTTGCATTGATGGTCCCAGTGTCAGTGACGAGGCGTTGAAGTTTGACAGCATTGAACATCTGTAGAGGCAATAGCTTGTGAGCTTCGCCAGTGTTGAAGGCTCCAACTCCGGTTGTGATTCATCGTCGATCTACTAAGTGGCGTGTCTCTCATTGGTTGGTAAGTTAGATAACTTAGCTTCACTGACGTCTCTCCGTTTATCTAAGGTTTGGTAGGCGTTGGTTGAATTTGGACCCATTTCAATGAACCACATTTTGTTTGCTCTGTCATGAAGTGTTTTTTATCTATTTGGTTGATCTGTTTGGTTGCTCTGTTTGATATATTTGGTTTGCATAGGAGTTGGTTGCTATGTTTTGAGTAAGTTTGCTAACTTATATCTTAGTATGTGATTGTTTTTAATTTTGGGTACTTGCTCTGCATAGGTTGCTCTATTTTAAGTGTGTATATTCCTCTTTTTGTACCATATTTGAAGTTGTGCTCCTTCTGGTTCTGCTCTTAATATAACTCTATTTCTATGGTCTGGATGATTCTGGCATTATCTGGCTTTGTCTCTAACAACTGGGGAAATGGATTACAGGCGCTCAAGTCAAGCATGGACGTAGACAAAGCTATAGGGCCACTCTTTACTATTGCATCTTATCACACTTTCGATTTTCTCTTTTCTTTTTGTTTTTTCTTAGTAATATAGTTTGTACTGATAGGGTTTGCGGCATCGGCTATTTGGTGATTGCATTCTTTGGTTTTTTTTCCCATTTGGGATTGGGAGTGTGTAATACTCACACACACTGCCACTAATTCAAGCAGGGAAGAATTTAGGAGAGAGTTATAGAAATAGAGGGAAAGCAAGGAGATGGGTTCAAGTTCAATCACCACAAACATCCAATATATTGTAAAATAACATTATTAAAATGACACTATTATAGAAAGAAATGATGTTTTTAAAATACAAAAATAATTAAAAACATCATTTCTTTATATAATAGAGTTTCTTATATTTCCTATTATATCATCGATTCCCTTGTTCAAAATCATTTTATAGGAAATTGAACATTATGCTTTTCAGTCCTTATAGCTAATTTGGTTATGTTTGTCTACTATCTCAGTGAAAAGAAACACTTGTATGTGAAAAGTGTGCAAAGAACTGTTATTTGTCATAATCTTACGTTTCTTGGGTCAGATTTCCACTGTATACATGTGTATTTTGGTTTTGTGTTATGTCTAGTGTGTGTTATATATGACATTTTTGGTATAGAAATATGGATACAAAAGCTATATGGGATGTACAGTCAATAGAGATATTTATCAACGCATGCGTATAACAAATATACAAAAATGAACGTAGAGGACAGTCTTTCACACCAAAAGCATGGCAAAATATTATTTCCACTTTCAATGAAAAGACTGGGAAACAATACGGGAATAAATAATTAAGAATAGATTAGATATCTTAAAGAAAGATCTCAAGACTTAGGATGCTTTAATCAAAGAGACCAGTGTCGGCAGAAACCCTGTTACGAACAATGTCATTGCATCGGACGAGTGGTGGTCAAAGAAATTACATGTAAAAAATTGTTAGTGCAACTTACAAGTTTCATTAGTTTGCATTTTTTTATGTAATTCATTTAGATATTTGTTTTGATTCCTTTTACTTGTACGCATGCAGGTGAAACCCTCATATAGGAAGTTTAGGTACTCATGCCTAAAGCATGAAAAGGAGTTAAGAATAATATTCAAGGATGGTATGGAGACGGGAGACCATATTTTCTCAACTTCTCGCACACAACCACAAACAAATGAGGACTTTAAGGATGACGTTTACAGACCCACGATGGATGAAGAGGAAGGCTCTAAGGACAGTGAGGATAAGCATTTTGGTGCTAACCCTGCATTTAGTATAGGGGTGATAGAGGAAATGGCAAGTATTGGATTAACACCATCATCCACTGGTCCCAGTTCATCCAAAAGTGAACAGGAAAGGAGGAAAGGTGAAGGGTCTAGTAAAAGCAAAAAACAGAAACTTCTGGCTATAAACCAAATAGCTAATGTCGACAGTGTCATTGCTAATGTGTCTATAGATCGAGCAGCAGCTTTATCGACAAATCAAGAAAATAGCATGCCTAAGGTTATGAAATCTCTATTAGACCTTGACCAGGTGAAGACGGACAAAGCCTTTGGAGTCCAGTGTATGTGAGGTCTGGAAAGCTAGGCACGTCAGGATATGTTTGTGTCATTGAAAGGAGACCCGGAGTACTTGATGACTTATTTGTGTTATATCGTAGAGGAGCAATAGTTGTAGTTGCATTTGATGTCTAGATACTTGAATGAAGAAATTCTTCATTATTTTGTTTTCATTTCAGATTACTTGACCCGTCGTTTAGAATGGTTTTATCCTGTTGGTATTTATATTAAATGTTATGTTTATTAATCATCTTGCTCATACCACAATTTCACCAAAATCATAGATACATCAATGGCAAATCATAACAACCAAAAGAGGTTGCAGGGGATGGAGGAAGATGAAGATAGTGATGACGCCTCAATTATTGAGGCTGAGTTGGAAGAATATGAACAAGTATGTGTGTTGCTTTATCAATATTTAGTGCCATATCTGTGCAGACAATCACGTAGAATGAGTCAGGGAACAAGTCACTATTGGGTACAAGAAATGTTGGAAAATGAAGGCTGAAAATGTCATCAGATGTTTAGAATGGAAAAACATGTTTTTCATAGTTTGTGCACTAAGTTATGTGAGCATGGGTTAAGAGATTCTAGGAATACCGATGTTGAAGAAATGGTTGCCATGTTCTTGATCACTATCGGACACAGAGTAGGAAATAGGCTAGTACAAGAAATATTTAAACATTCAGATGAAACTGTAAGTAGGCTTCTACACATGGTTTTAAAGGCATGCCTTAAGCTTAGAACAAAAATTATTAAGCATGCGATCCAAAATTCGGTCAATGTCATCCAAAAATAGCAAATGATAATCGATATTCCCATATTTCGAGGATGCCATTGGAGCTATTAATGGTACTCACATCAGGTGTGTCATAACTGGACCTGGCCAAGATAAATTTATCGGGAGAAAGGGATATCCCACATAGAATGTTATGCTGTTTGTGATTGGGATATATGCTTTACATTCGTGTTAGCGGGATGGGAAGGTTCAATACATGATGCTCGTGTTTTTCACTCTATTGTCTCAGATCCAATCATGAATTTCCCACATCCACCACAAGGTAATTTTTTGTATACTTTAATTACATTTCTTTGTCTACATTTCACATTTAACTTAATCTCGCATTTATAATGATTTTAACACATGTTAGGCAAATATTATTTGGTTGATTTTGGCTACCCAACAGCATTTGAGTTTCTTGGTCTGTACCGATGTGAATGTTACCACCTCCTAGAATTCAGGAATCACCGGGGGTTTCGGAATCCTAATGAGGCCTTCAATTTTTATCATTCAAGCTTGAGGTGCATAATAGAAAGGACTTTTGGAGTGTGGAAAAATAGATTCGACATCTTACAACACATGCGCAAGTATAGCTTTGACACATAATCCACATTGTCTGTGCCACAATGGCTATACATAACTTCATTAGAAGAAATTCCCAAACTGATATAGACTTTACGGAAGTAGAAAATGAGAATAATATAGTTGATGTAGATAATAGTCAAGATCAAGAGCCATCGTCGACAAATGATGCTCAGACATATTCAACCCAAATGACTCATGTTCATGACACCATTAGGGACCAAATTGTATGGGACCTTTGATCTGAGTAGTTATGTTATATTTGACTTTATCAAAAACTTTAAGTTTGTACAATTTCTAATTCATTCACATTTTAATTGTAATTTTATTATTTAGTTTACCATTGCCAAACTTGATACGTTAGAATGCTCTGCTGTTTGATTGGTACAAGTCAAGCACAAAATTATGTATTGTGTATTTTGTTAGTATACATGAAACTAAGGCAAATTTATAGGTGAAGAATGTGCAAAGAACTGTTATATGGATGGGAAAGCAGCATCAAACTTTAGAGTATGTGCATTGTAATACCCCGAATTTTGAGACTCGAGGCTAGAGAATAAGCCTGAGATTAGTGGATTGCTAAGCCCCGGTTTAGCAAGATCTAAAATTGTGATTAGGGGTTAATGACTACAAAAATGGACGTGGTTAGTGATTAATGAACCCTTTTAGAGAATATAAAGTGGATTGTAGTCGCTTGTGTTATGAGCAATGCCAAAACCCTGTATTTGAGTTCAATTGTGGATTAACATCCAAATTGACTTAGAATAGAGGGAGGAATTGAATGGGATATTGTGATGGAAATGGTGTCATGTTATGGTATTTAATCATTGGAATTGATTTAAATTGGATTGGACACATTGGTTGCAAAAAATTGGAAATGTTGTCCAGTGTGAATTCTGTCTGGGCAGTCTTCTCGTGTGGATGTTTTGACTAGGCAAGTGATGTCATAAAATTATGAAACTTTCCAGTCCTAAATTTCACATCCCAAGCTTCAAAATGGACATATAATTTGTGCCATTTCATGTTGGGAACTAGGAGATATAACTGTCCAAAGTTTGAGGTCGAAAATGGACTCTGTTTTGGGGCAGTGATGACATTTGTGTAATTCTGGAATTTTGTGGTGATTTCTAGTATTGGTAAATATTTTTCCTATAAAGAGGACTTAAATACCTTTCATTTGGCTTTGGAATCACCTCATTTCGATGTTTCTAGAATTAGTTATGATTTTTCAAAGTTTGGGCAGAAAATCTGCCAGAAAATCCGAAAATGGTAATTATGACATCATCTCAATAAAAGATGACATCATCATAAGATATGTTATTAAACGGTTTTTCCCTTCTTCCTCCTCATTTCTGACGCTGAGAACAGTTGAAATAGAGAGAGAGCATATGGGATCTTTAGAGAGAGAAAGAGGAAGAAATCTCGTAAGGTAAGCCGATTTCTCTGACGATCTAGCTCCTAACGCGTATAACTCCGATCCTAAGCTTCTCTTCTACATGGATTAAGGTACTTGAAGCTTAATTTTGCTGTTTAAAAGGGGCTAGGGTTCAGCCAAATTGAATAAAAGCCAGAAGGAGCTTGAGGTAACTTCCAAACTCTTATGTATTGACTATTCTGGTTGTTGTGGACAATTTAATCGGTGAAATTTCGCCGGATTGTCATTGGTTTCAAAAATGGAAAATGGGTTTGTGGGGCTGTTATGCTGCCCAAATTGGTACTAAATGGTAGTTGTAACCTAATGGAATAGTCAATAAAGTGGTTAGGAGTATAAAGGAACGCATTTACGGAGCCGAAACCTAAAAACCCCAATTTTCCCCGGAATACTTGAGAATTTCGGCCAGCTCTAGAAATGGGTCTTAGAGTTGGATTTTCAATGATTTGATGATTCCATTGAGTTCAGGAGCGAAAATTAGGTAGGGTTACAGTTGGGCACTTTTCCGGAAAAGACTGAAAAAGCATAATTACGAAAACGCCCCTGAAACCCTTAAAGTGGGGTTGTCAAGGGTAATTTTGTAATTGACATTGAATTTGATAGTTCCGAGTCCGGAAATGGATTCCTTGGGCGAAAATATGTTAGAATAGCCCATGTCAAAATTTCAAGAAAAGTACAGCCGGACCGGGTACGGCGGGGCCGGGCCGGGTCCCCGGGGGTATTTTAGTAAATTTTCAATATAGCCTCATATAACCCCCAGAAACACTATGGAAGTGTCTAAATAGTACATTTGACATTGTAGGATCGAATGTGAAGCCCTGAGTTGCTGGCACGCAAATCGAGGAGAAAAGACTGGAGGTAGGGGACTTACCTTACTTGCATGTATTTGATATCTTTGCTTGTGTAGTGATGTATGTGATTGCTTTACTTGATTGTGTAGAGCATATTTGAATAAATGAAGCTCTGTTTCTGTTTTACTGTGGCCATAGTTTTGTTACATGAAATATTGAGCATGCAAAAATGTCATTATGGGGCATGCATCTAGATAAAGCTAACATGTCATACACATAGCATCTATCATGCATGCATTATGGTATCTGTTTCCTACTGAGATTCCCCAGAATCTCACCCTCCCCTATCAACATTTTAGACAGGGAAGGAAGATTGAGGATGACGCAAGCATCCAAGGATGAAGAGGACTCGTTTCTGGGTGAGAGTTTAGTAGTTGGTTATCAATGCGTAATTGGGATTATATATTTGTATATTTGGATCAATATTGAGCATGTATTCGAGTAGGTTGTGTAATCCCTAGGGGTGGAGTTGTATGGGCTAGTGTGCCCTATGATTATTGAGCGAAGATATGAGACCCGGGATTTCCGGGAAGTTATATTGCGTACTCTGACAATCGTATAAATGTAATTTATCTTCGCATAGTAATTATATTCGAAGTGTAAATATGAGACCGTGTGTTAGAATGATTTCGAAATGTATTTGTGAAAACCCCGTCTGGTTGATGGGATTATAAAGGTTGTTTTGTCTTATTGGTCTCTATTTCATGTTAATCGCGTAATCCGGATATTAATTACGGCAGGGGGTTACATGCATTATGGTGACACTGTCGCCATTGGATGGTTTGGATCAGTTTATCACCAAGAATGCCACTTTAACAAATGAGAAGGAAGTGGAAATGATTGTCTTCATATGTGCCTTTTTTGCATTGCTTGTCATGATGGTCATAACTCTTAAGCATTTTACTTAAAATTGTACCATTCCCAAATTTTCAAAGTTAATTTTTGGGAAAATTGTGAAAAAACCTCACCATATGCAGATATCTTCCTAGATCCCATTTGGCAATTAAGTTGCCAATGAGGTTTTTTTTTCACAATTATCCCTTCATTTTTTCATTTGTCATAATTTTTACAATTTTTCTCTTAAATAACACAAAAGCCACTTATGCAATAACCAAATCAAACATCTTTGACTTTTTTATAAGTCACTTATCCAATCACCAATCCAAACATTCATCATTTTACCCAATCTTAAGATTCCATAAGTCAAAGTAAAAATAAGTCCTTTATCCAATCACTAATCCAAACACACCTAATAAAGCTCCTCTCTCAGTTGCCATAATCTGATTCATAACGCTGCAGTTTCGATGTGTAGACCATTCTGGTATTTTCTAAAATTTATGGTCCTAAATTGTAATTCTTGCAATTCAAGGCCTAAACTTCCATTTTCAAATTTGATCCAATTTCTTCACGCACCTATAATTTAAAACAATCAAACCAACATCAAATCTTCTCAAGAATCAATGATTAAGAATCATACAATTATTATGACAATTTTTCTTTTTGTAGCTCTAATTCAATGCACATACCCTTAATCCAAATTATCATAATAAAAATGTAACACCCCAATTTTATTCACCAATATGCTTTGTAATTATTTGTGGCAATTAGTGAAATTAAATAGTGAATATTCATGAGTTTGAAATTTTAGAAGTTAGTAAATTCTCATTTTCATGAAAATTGGGCTAGAGCAAGTCATGAAATTAATGTTTGAATATTTCAAAAAGCCCAATATTGAGGCCCAAAATGGAAGAATAAAAGAGTATAATATTTGGCCCAATAATATGGAAATTTTGGCCAAATAAAGGAAGAAAAGAAATAAGCTTCAAATAAATCCAAGAAATGTAGTGGTAAAATCGTAATTTGCCAATAAAGCACAAGATTACTTATTTTCCCAATTAATTGAAGTAATTTCAGTTAATCAAGGAAAATAAAGGGTAAATATATATTTGGAACATTCTTGGACAAAATTAATCCAAGTTTGAAAATTCAAAGTTGGAGTAATTATTATTTTCCTATTTTCTTATGAATTTCGCATAAATAAGGAAAATGAGAGGGAAAATATTTGCTTGGATAAGAAATATGCCAAGTGTCATGATTTCAACTCAAAGGAATAAACAAGAATTTATTCAAACATGAGCATGTGGAAAATTTCAATAAAATATTATATGTTGTGTAATTAGTTGAGATAGTTGGAGAAAAACCCAATTGGTCTAATTGGGATCAAGAGTGGCGTGTTTTGGGCTAACTAGGGAGAAGAAGACATGGTTCAAAGTCCATGAGAGTTTATGACACAATTTATGAAGAGATAAGGCCAAAAAAAAAAGCTTTCATGCATAAACCTATTAATTAATATATTTTAAAAGAGAGAGAAATGAGATATTTTGTTTAAAAGCTTCATCATCTCTTTTATTTCCTTATCCATTTTCACGATAAACGCACCCAAGAAAGAGAGAGAAAGTGTCATAGAAAGCTTTGAAGAAGTAGGGTTTCAAGAGAGCTCAAGGAAGCAAGAATCAAAGGTAAGACTTGTGTTTTCAAGTGATTTTGCTTCCTAACTTGTGTAACAACCCCTCTAAGCTCTCCTTCTCCATGAAAAACCATGTGTAGCAAGCAAATTCTCAACGTTGAGGAGGGAGAAGGTGACGCCCTAGAGAGAGAAAGTCCAAGGATCAAGAGGTAACCTCAAGAACTTCAATTCCTTTGGTGTATTGATGTTGTTGTTGTTGTGGTTTTTGTCATGATTTGTGGTTTAAATTGTTGATTTTGTAAATTTGGGATGTTAAAACCCTAAGGGGTTATGCTGCCCAAATTTCCCCAAATCATGTCTAATTAGTGTTTAAATGATTTAACAAGTGATTAGGAGTGAAAAGGAAGGAGTTTCAAGGGTTAAAACACAAATTGCATTTCCCCTTTCTCTAGAGTAAGTTTCAGCCAGGGCTGGAAACAGGCGTTAGGGCTGGAATTTCATTAATCTAATGGTTCAGTTGTGTTCAGGAGGGAAGATTGTGTAGGGTTGATATTGATCACATTGTGAGAAAAGCCCTAGAAAGTGAAATGTCAAAAATAGCCCTAAAACCCTAATTAGAGGCTGTCAAGGGCAAAACTGTCATTTGGCAGTGATTTTGTAAAAACCAAGATAAAAAATGGATTCTACATGCAAAATTGTGTAGAAATAGCTTGGGTCAAAATTTTTGGAAAGGAACGGTTGGACTGGGTAAGAAGGGGTTTGGATAGAGTCCCTAGGGGCATTTTGGTAATTTTGTTGTTTCAGACTAGTTTAACCAACAAAAACACTTTGGAAGAGTCTAAAGTAGTACATGAATGGGTATTAACCTAATTCTTGTACATTTAAAATTTTAGGACCGAATTGATAGCCCAAGCAGTCGGAACAAAGTTCAAGGAACGTTTTATGAACCAAAAAGGGGTTTAAGGTAGTAACTCTATCTTTCATACATTATGTCAATGTTTATATGCTTTGTGTATGCCACCTTCCGTAATATGTATGATACACTGAGCTGAGTGCCTATGGGTACACTAAATCTAGTGCCTTTGAGTACACTAAACTGATATGCCCAGTTGGTGGTCTCGAGCCCAGCTGAGGTACGCAACGAGTAGGGGTTACAACAGTGATTGACTCTGAACATTTCCGACTGAATTGACTGAACTGAAATATGTGTTATTATAATATTGTTGTATGTGATATTTGACATATTTATTATTGCATTTTCTATTATGATTATCTGTTACTATTAAGATTCTTTTGAATCTCACCATTTTTTCAAAATTAAAAATATTCCAGCAGAAGCTAGTGGCTCCAAGGGCAAACAGTAAATACGAGCAACTGAGGTGTTGGAGTCAGGAGACGGAGCTGTTTGGTTATATTTAGTTTATTTTTTATGTTTTGGACAATTTGTATATATTATTTTAAACCCTGCGGGGAGACTCCTGTATGTAAACAAGTACTTAATGTCAGTATAATTGTGCTATTTCTATATGCCTGTGGAACTATGCCTTTATCATTTTGCGTATATCGAAATGTTAAGGGGTTTGACAAAAAAGGCATTTAAAGCTCAATAATTATGACAAAATCTCTAAATAAAGTATGAAAATATATAACAAAATAGAGATTTGTCAAAGATGTACACTAACTGTTTGCCAAAGCTATTGAGTTCGTGAGTTCGGAAGAAGAAGAAGAAGACGGAACTACTTGCTAAAAAGAGAGAGGGAGGATGATGATGTGGCTTTGAATGATGATGTGGCTATTCTAAGTGTGCCATATAAGTCAAATTCAAATTTTACATTGAACAATGATGGGGTAACATTACTAGGTTTTGATAACTTATAGGGTAACATTGCTCATCTAAAAACTTTCAAATACCCAATACTCTTGTGTGAAAACTTTCAAGAAAAATTTACACTTTAATCATAAAGTGAGTAAGTGATATCACTAGAAGTAGATAAAAGTGAGAAGATGGAGAATACAAGCAATTTATACTGGTTTGGTCTTACCATATGATCTACATCCAGTCCCTAAAGAATCTCTCTTCGCAATCATCATGCAACAACCCACCATCTTGTATCAAAATCTACTTCAGTTATATTATTCACAAACATTAACTCTAATTTTTTATATTATTGAATATAGCTGTATATTTGAGATTGGTTCTTTTCACTTTGGTATTTCTCAAAGAGGACTATAAGATTGACGAAAAAATGTGATTGTTTTCCAAAAAATAACATTTTATGTTGTTTTATTTAAAAAAACGACATAAAAGGTTGCTTGTTTAACTGACATGAAACTGTTCTCCATCAGTCAATTTTACGACTCAGTACTAAAAGATGTAAAAATAACATTTTATGTTGTTTTATTTAAAAAAACGACGTAAAAGGTTGCTTGTTTAACTGACATGAAACTGTTCTCCATCAGTCAATTTTACGACTGAGTACTAAAAGATGTAAAATACTAAAATCCCTTTTTTAATTGATGTTAAAAGTATTATTTGTAATAGTGTAATTATAAATATTTATAATTAGTTCCTTAATATTAACTCCATCAGTTTCATTAGATGAAAATACTAACCAAATGAATTTAAGTTGCGACTTTGCAATTAAATGCTAACTATCAATATCTATATTTAATTTAAAATTTGTAAATTGAAAATTATTTAAAATAAAATATAAAGAAGACGCACTTTTAATATCAACAACTCATCTTTCCAAATATAAAAACAGTATATTAAATTATGAAATTTTAAGCATTCTTTGTCAGTATTTAATTACAGAGTCACCGTTTAAATTCATCAAATTAACATTATTGTCCAGTAATGAAACAAATGGTGCTAATATACATTAAGGGATTAAAAATATATTTTATAAACTTACAGAACTAAACTGAAACTTAATACTCCTTCTATTTTTTGATATAAGACATATTTACCTAATTTAATTAAATTAAAAAAATTAATTTAGTTAATATAACATATATTTTCTAAAACATCCTAGTCAACTTTCTTATTTCGCTCATCCCCTCTCTTCATTGATTATTATTGAGGGAGCATCAATAGGGATAAGTTAGAAAAATATGACAAATAAAAAAAATAAGTTTTATATTTAGGACCAAGTCAACTCCTTAAATAGGTCCTGTATTAAAGACAGGAGGGAGCATAAATCTGTAGAACCAAACATTTAGTTTAGCCTTTTTCAGAACAACAAAAAGAAACCCTCAAATTAAAATAATAAAGTAAAGGAGATTGCGTAAGAAAAAATCAAGTAAAAGAGATAATTAAACTGCATCAATAATATTTCGACGTTAATAAACTGATGTGGACACAACATACATACTAGCGGCAAACATAACAGCAGCGTAGAAGTTTCAAAGTCTATTGAAATGACGATTTGAAATCCTTCAAGCATACTAACCGTCCCAACACAACACTCCTAGAGAAGTCTCTTTCATGTCAAATTCCCACATTTCATTTAATATTAATTCATTAAACTCTTACCCGGTAATTTTCTGAAACTTCAAACTTTCCCTGTACGTAACCCCACATCATGAGCAGCATTATCGTCATTGTACATCTTCAAACTTTCCTTGTACTCATACCTATGAGCAACCCAGATAAACAAAACCAGATTCAAACCTAGAAACCCAGAAATGAGGTAGTAAAAGTAATCCAACCTCCCCGCGTTGAAATCATTCGCCAACCAGTCTCTACGACGTCGAGTTCCATAATGAACTATGGTAACCAACAAGCCATTCAAATAACTAGCAATCCCAAGTGAACAAAACACCACAGAATTCGCAATGCATTTCATGTGTTCTGGAAACTGCTTATTGAAAAACTCAATCTGTCCAATAATACTCATGGCCTCAAACAAACCCACGGGAATCAATTGTGCGGCTAGCCAAAAAACCGACATGGAATTAGCCGAACCAGACCTTCTAGAAGTTTCTACCAACCCAGAAACAACCATGGACAGTATAGGGAAGACCATGCCGATTCCAATTCTCTGAAGCACGGTGATGCCACCTTCAAGATGTGTCATTTTTCTAAGTGCTGGTACGAGGAACCGGTCATAGAAAGGGACAAAGAAGCATACGGTGAGGTATGACATTATTAAGATTGAACCTTTGGGGACTTGGAACTTGGGTCCTAGGTGTAGATCCATGGTTGAAGCTTGTGAAACTGTCAAAGTCATTTGCTGTGGAATGGAGATGAAGCTGAGGATTCCAGTTACCCAAATTGGAAAGGTACTTGCCAGGCATTTCACTTCTTCTACTTGCTTAATACTAGCAAGTCTCCACTTGTTTTTTCTGCTTCCATCAGGGTTTAGCTCGTCTTCCATTATTAAAGCAGCTTTGTTTAACACTCTATAATTCATAAGATAAAATCAAGCCAGGTAATGAAACACTCCCTCATGTCATGTTTGTAAGATATAAATAATCAAACTACGTTTCAGGAAAAAAAAAAGATTAAAAAGTTGGTTAAATTGGTTAAAGGCAATGAACATGTAAATTATGCAGTTTATTTTTTAAAAACGCCCTTACTTGTGGAGAGAGGGTAAGAAAGAATGAGCAAAGAGTTAATTAATGTAGTGACACTAACCAATAATTAATGTAAAAATATAAAAAATGATACTAAAAATTTTAGACTGTTATGAAAGTATATGTGATAAGAGAGAAGATTGATAGAATTCAGAGAAAGGATTATAGAATTTCTAGAGAGAAGTTAGAGAGAAGTTCAACTGAAACAATCGATTACAGCCCTTTATATAGAGTCAGAAATCTAACCCTGGTTGCCTGACCATGGTTATATTTAACTTTGGTTACATGACCATGGTTACTTTATATCTTCTTTATGTCATTGTCTTCTTTTGCTTTTGCTTTGTGTCATGTCTTCTTTTCTTCTTTATGTCAAGTTGACTGGAAGAGTAATATGAGTCAATGAACATCCACATATTTAATATTCATAACACTCCCCCTTGGATGTCCATTATGAATGTGCCTCATTAAAAACTTTAACTAGGAAAAATCCAGTGGGATAAAAATCTAACCAAAGAAAAGAGTATATCATTCATTGATACACCTTCGAGTGCTGCCTCATTGAAAACCTTTCCAAGAAAACCCAGTGGGACAAAACCTAGATAAGGGAAAAAAGAGTACAGTGTGTATCAACTCCCCCTCTTGATAATATCAGTTGAAATCTTTGAATCTCCGAAGACCAATATCATGAACAAGTTTTTCAAAGATTGTACCTGAGAGTGACTTGGTGAATAAATCTGCTAGATTTCACTTGAACTGATTTACTGGATATCTATTTCACCATCCTTTTGAAGGTCACGAGTGAAGAAGAATTTTGGTCAAATATGCTTTGTTCTATAGCCTTCTTTAAGTTGAAGGATACATGCAACATTATCCTCATAGAGGATTGTTGGGATCATTTTGCCGGAAGATAAATGACAAGTTGTACGTATATGATGTATCACTGACCTCAACCACATACATTCTCGACTTGCTTCATGTATTGCTAGAATTTCTGCATGATTAAATGATGTGGCTGATATAGTCTGTTTCATAGATCGCCATGAAATAACTGCACCTCCACATATAAATAGATAGCCCGTTTGTGATTTACCATCATGTGGATCAGACAAAAATCCGGCATCTGCATAACCAACCAGTTCATGCTTGGATACATTTGAGTAGTATAATCCCGTGTCTGTAGTACCTCTGAGATAACGAAGAATATGCTTTATTCCATTCTAATGCCTTCGTGTTGGTGAAGAACTATATCTTGCTAATAAATTAACAGCAAATGATATATCAAGACGTGTGTGATTAGCAAGATACATTAGTGCTCCAATAGCACTAAGATATGGTACTTTTGGATCAAGTAGTTCTTCATCACCTTATTCACTGATTTCTCGAGGTCGGACTGGGTCTTTATCCACCTTCAAAGATCTAACAATCATTGGGGTATATAATGGATGAGATTTATCCATGTAAAATCGCTCTAGGACCTTCTTTGTATAAGTTTCTTGATATACAAAGATCCCTTTCTTGAAATACTCGATTTGTAATCCAAGACAGAATTTTGTTCTTCCTAAGTCCTTCATTTCAAATTCTTTCTTCAAACAATTAATTGCCTTTTGAAGCTCTTCAGGAGTTCCAATGATGTTGATATCATCAACATAAACAGCAAGTATAGCAAATTCACTATTAGATCTTTTCATAAAGATGCATGGGTATATCGGATCATTTTTGTATCCTTCTTTCAACAAATATTCATTAAGACGATTATACCACATGCGCCCAGATTGCTTCAGGCCATACAGGGACTTATTTAACTTAACTGAGTATTGTTCTCGAGAACTTGAATTGGATGCTTCTGGCATCTTAAGTCCTTCAGGGACTTTCATATAAATATCACTATCAAGTGATCCATATAAATAGGCAGTCACAACATCTATTAGATGTAAATCAAGTCCTGCATCTACTGCTAGACTAATTAAATAACGAAAAGTAGTCGCATCCACTATTGGTGAATACGTTTCTTCAAAATCAATGCTAGGTCTTTGTGTAAAACCATGGGCTACTAGACGTGCCTTATATCTAGTTATTTTGCCCTTTTCATTTCTTTTTCGTACAAAAACTCATTTGCATCCAACTGGTTTTACATCTTTAGGTGTAAGGACTACAGGTCCAAATACTTTTCGTTTTGCCAATGATTTTAATTCTGCATTAATGGCATCTTTCCATAGGGGCCAATCTTTTCTTTGTTGGCTCTCACTAATGGATTTTGGCTCATGATCCTCATTATCATTCATTACATCATATGCTATATGATAAGCAAAGATGTCATCAACGTTTACTTCATTTCTATCCCATCGGATTCCATTCATAACATAATTTATTGAGATCTCATTATTTTCACATATATCAGGTACCTGGGTCTCTTCTGGGACTACAATGTTCTCTTCTGGAGATAATATCTCTTCAAGAGATGGCTCTTCTGGAGCTACTAATTTTTCTTCATTATCCTCAACTTGACTATCTATATTCTTTGCTCCTTTTCTTTTTCGAGGATTTTTATCTTTGGAACCAATGGGCCTGCCACGCTTCAGGCGTGCTTTGGATTCATTCATAGTAGGTTGTCCTTCAGGGACATCAATTTTAATAGGAGTATTAGCAGCTGGGACAAGTGACTTTATCACTTTCTTTGGGTCAGTAAATGCTTCTGGCATTTGATTAGCTAAATTCTGTAAATGAATTATCTTTTGAACTTCCAGTTCACATTGTTTTGTACGAGGATCAAAATGAGCCAATGATAATTCATTCCAACTAATTTCTTTACCCAGCTGTTTGTTTTCTCCCCCTAATGTTGGGAAAAATGATTCATCAAAATGACAATCGGCAAATCGTGCCGTAAATAAATCTCCTGTGGATGGATCTAACCATTTTATAATTGATGGAGATTCATACCCAACATATATTCCCATCTTTCTTTGAGGGCCCATCTTGGTGCGTTGTGGTAGTGCTACAGGCACATATACCGCACACCCAAAAATTCTTATATGGGAAATATTAGGTTCCTGACCAAAAACCATTTGTAAGGGGGAAACCTTTAAATAACTTGTTGGCCTAATGCGAATTAACATTGCTGCATGCAAAATGGCATGGCCCCAAGCAGAAATTGGTAGATTAGATTTCATAAGTAAAGGTCTTGCAATTAATTGCAACCTTTTAACTAATGATTCTGCAAGTCCATTTTGCGTATGAACATAAGCTACAAGATGTTCAACATCAATTCCAAGGGACATACAATATTCATTACAAGCTTGTGATGTAAATTCACCAGCATTATCAAGACGTATTTTCGTGATAGGATAATCAGGGTAATGTGCTCTTAATCTAATCAATTGAGCAAGTAATCTCGCAAACGCCAGGTTGCAAGAAGATAATAAGCAAACATGCGACCATTTAGTTGATGCATCAATTAAAACCATATAGTACCTAAATGGTCCACATGGTGGGTGTATTGACCCACAAATATCTCCCTGTATCCGTTCTAGAAATGTGAGAGACTCACTTTCTACTTTGCTTGGTGAGGGGCGAATAATTAACTTTCCTTTGGAACATGCAACACATGAAAAATCATGGGATTGTGGTATTTGTTTACACTTCAGGGTATGTCCACATGAATTCCCAATTATTTGTCGTAACATGATTGAACCGGGATGGCCTAATCGGTCATGCCAAACATTAAATTCATTAGTAAACTTCTGATTTACATTATCAAACTGCTGGTTTGAATTGGTAAACTTCTGGTTTGCATTATTGAACTTCTGGTTCTCAATAGTATGTGTTTCAATTGTGCTTATACATGTGTAATACAAACCAAAAGAAAAAATAGGAAAACTTTCTAATATGCATTTTCTACCAGCAACTATATTTGTAATGACAAGATATTCCTTATTATTTTTAATTGTTGTTTCTAAATGATATCCATTTCTGCGGATATCTTTGAAACTCAGTAAGTTTCTTTTAGACTTGGTAGAATAAAATGCATTATCAATGCATAATTTTGTTCCTTCAGCTAACAAAATACTAGCTCTTCCAGAGCCTTCAATTAAATTTATACTACCAGATATAGTCTGAACATTGGTTTCTCGTATTACCAAGGAAGAAAAATATTTATCATGTCTGAGTATGGTGTGCGTTGTTGCATTATCAACGAGACATAAATCTTCAGGATTGATGCCAATAGGATTCATTCTTCATAAAAACATAAATAAAATTAATACATATGATAGAAACAACTTTAAATAAATATAACAGTTCAAATTATATTAAGAAATCTGCAACATCCAAATAGTTATTATCTATATCGCCATACTCAGAATCCTCGCCCTGATCAACATGATTAACTTCAACATTTGATCTTTTACCAGTATTTTTAATTGATTCTTGGTAAAGATCAACTAGGTGCCTTGGTATACGACAGGTACGAGACCAATGGCTCTTGCCACCACATCGATAGCATGGATTATCAGCATATTTGTTATGCCTACTGCTTTCCCCTTTTTGGTTCTTATCAGTCTTTTCCCACTTCTGGTAGGAATTTAAACCTCCATGATATCGACCACGACTACGCCCACGGCTATAGCCACGCCCACGTCCACGTCCTTGTCCACGTCCACGTCCACGTCCACGGTCACAGCCACAATAAAATTCATTAGTTACTACATTTACTTCAGGGAATGGAGTTGAGCTTGTTGGACGGGATTCATGATTTTTCAACAAAAGCTCATTATTTTGTTCAGCCACAAGGAGACAAGAAATTAACTCAGAATATTTCTTGAAACCTTTTTCACGATATTGCTGCTGCAGAAGCAAATTGGATGCATGAAATGTGGAGAATGTCTTTTCTAACATATTATCATCAGTAACATTTCCTCCACATAATTTCAATTTAGAAGTAATTCTGAACATAGCTGAGTTATATTCGCTTATAGATTTAAAATCTTGCAAGCGTAAATGCATCCAATCAAAATGAGCTTTTGGAAGAATGACCATCTTCTGGTGATCATATCTTTCTTTCAAATTGTTCCAAAGGACAAGTGGGTCCATCACTATCAAATATTCAGTTTTTAAATCTTCATGTAAATGGTGGCGAAGAAAAATAATGGATCTGGCTTTATCTTGGTTGGATGCCTTATTTTCTTCTTTAATCGTGTCTTCCAGACTTTTGGCATTCAAGTGAATTTTCGCATCCAACTTCCAAGATAAATAATTTTTTCCGATAATATCAAGAGCCACAATTTCAAGTTTTGCCAGGTTTGCTATTGTTCAAACTAATTAAAGAAATAAATAAAAATAATTAAAATATAAAATGTAAATATGCAATATAATAACTGTAAATTCATAAAGACAATAAATAATTCATAATGCAAGATAAGAAAATTAAAACATGTATGACTTCGGGCCATTTAATCTCATGACTTCAGGCCATGTATGGCTTCGGGCCATTTAATCTCAAGATGAGGAATTAACTATTATCTTCAGGATAAAAATTGTACATGACTTCTGGCCGTACAATAAGATAAAAGATAAAAATATATATAGCTTCTGGCCATATAATAAGATGAAAAATGTATATAGCTTCTGGCTATATAATAAGAATGGATATGGTTTCTGGCCATATTATAAGAAATTAAAACATTATGACTTCTGGTCATAATTTCAAGAATCAAATGTGTATGGCTTCTGGCCATAATAACATAAATAATAATATAAAAGAACTTGTAAATAATATATAAAAACAATAACGATATCCAATCTTAGCCATGGAACCCGATGTTATATAACAATCGGTAAAAGTATCTCTCTAATTCCATATAGTGGCTCAGATTATCCCAGATCTATAAAATAAAACAAGGTATATATAATCATTAAAGAAACCATAAGAAGATCATACCTTCTTTTAGAACTTCGTGCTGATAACGTGTTATGAAAGTATATGTGATAAGAGAGAAGATTGATAGAATTCAGAGAAAGGATTATAGAATTTCTAGAGAGAAGTTAGAGAGAAGTTCTCATTTAGTTCAACTGAAACAATCGATTACAACCCTTTATATAGAGTCAGAAATCTAACCCTGGTTGCCTGACCATGGTTATATTTAACTCTGGTTACATGACCATGGTTATTTTATATCTTCTTTATGTCCTTGTCTTCTTTTGCTTTTGCTTTGTGTCATGTCTTCTTTTCTTCTTTATGTCAAGTTGACTGGAAGAGTAATATGAATTAATGAACATCCACATATTTAATATTCATAACATAGACAGATTATTATTGTCTCTTATAATTAGGAACATATCAACATCCTTAAAAAAGATCATGTTATATAGAAGCATTAATACTCAGGGCGTAGTAGGTCAATTTTCAAATTAAAACCGCTAATTTAATTTCTTAGATAATAAGAATCAAAAATCTAAAAAAAGAGATAGGTGTTTAAAATAATAATTTAATTCAGTTTTCGATCTGAATGAAATAAATAAGGATATAATTGAAAACTATATTATGCTTTTTTGGAAAGATCAAAGGACAAAATAAACTTTTTTAAAATGCATGATTTAATTAAAATTGGTCAGAACTAGAGCCGGAAAAACGGGTCGAGCCCGTCGGGTCGGCCCTTTTAGGCCCTAGCCCTTCAAGGGCCAGGCTTATAAATTGTAGCCTCAAAAGGAAGTCGGGCCTAAAAGGGCCAGCCCTGGAGAGCCTCGGGCCAGCCCTGTAGGCCCGTTTATTTTTTATTTTTTTTACTTGAAAAGAAACCATGTTACATTTTTGAATTACCTTATTGAATCTATATGTCACTCTGTCCTCATATTATATAGAGTATGATTTTTGAGTATATTGTCTTGTCTAATTGAATCATATTGTGATTTTTGAGTATATTGTTCTGCCTATTTAGACTAAAATCATATTATATACTATTCTGTTTGATAGAGTGTGATTTTTGATGGAGGTTGTGATTATTTGACTACTTGAACCTACCGCTCAAAGTGAAAAACAATCAAATGTCCTTGAAATTGATGGTAGTGGTGAAGAAGGTGAAAATGATTGTTGTCATACTCATGTTGTTTAGATGTTAGAGTATTTAGCTTCTTGCCTTCTTATACTTTGGCCTTTTGTGTGAGTTATTTATGGACATGATTTTACCTTTGATTATACATTAGTAACTGTGTTTGTTTGTTGCAAGAGACGTGTTATTTAAACATTAATGTTGACAATATTTATGTATTAAATTAGAACTTTAATCGTTATTATTTATTAATTATATTTCTTTGGGGAAAATATGCAGGAAAAATAGTTAAATATTGTAAAAAGAATTTCCCAGTCCTGCGGATTGACCCTGACCCTGATGTTCTCGGACCAGACTTTGAAAAACTACAATTTTCCTAGCCCCGAATCCTTTAGGGCCGGCCCTGACCCGTGAAGGGCCGGCCTGATTCCAACTCTAGTCAGAACCAGAGTGAGAATAATTAACAAGAGGCAAGAGCTTGATGGATGTTCTGTGACCTGAATTGGTTGGTTAAAGGAAGCTTGGAGGAAACCCTAGTCTTCTTCAAAGGTGGATCATAAAAAGCCCCATCCATCATCTTCTCTTCATCAGAAGGAAGCACAACTCTTCTCTTTCTATAAGCAGCAACAAGAACTTGAGCAACACCAGAAAATACACTCCCTTCTGGCTCCGCATACACATAAACCCTAGTCCCAATAACATGAAGATGGAGAACAACATACACACAGTGGGAATCCCAAAACCAATCTTCCAACTGATATATTCCTGGTTGTAAACAATCACAGTTTGGTTGAACAAAAGGACGACGGAGAAAGAAGTGTAGTACCAGTTAAAGAAGCTATTGATCCCTTTTCTTCCTTCTTCGGTGCCGGCGTCGAATAAAGAAAGGTGACCTTTGCATCGCCGTCGCTACTCACCTCTGTTTCCCTCAGTCTGTCTCCTCTAGCCTCCCCCTTCATCTCTTTTGTAATTTCTCTTATGCAAATCATTTTTCAATTGGCGAGTGCAGAATCAAAGGAGAAGATATCGAGTAACAAGAGAGAAGAGATCAAAGAAGGCAGAGCGCAAGTTTTTGAAGAAGGTCAGCGAGAAGAAATTGAAGAAGAAAGTTCAGCGGAAATAGTAGAGTACTGGTTAGTATTTCCGTTTCTGTTATCTTCTAATCTTATATAAATAAGTATATTTCAAAATGAAAAGAACAAGAAACCATAAACTCAAGGTCTATTTGGAAATTTTAAAAACTATTCATAAGAGGATAATACCTATTTCGAGACACAGCGTTTCTCCGTCGGCAATTTTTCATGAATGACAGGCTATATGGGATGGGCAACAAAAAAGGAAAAAAAAAAAAAAGACAGGCTATATGGGAAAATCAAAATTCATTGGATATAAATCAATGATCAATATATATAATCTCGTCTCCAAATTACTGTTCTGACGAGAAAATCTCTCGCCCACATTACTGTTCATAAAAATGGAGCTTGCAGATGCTCTACCACTGAGCTCACTGTGCCCTGCATCTCTAGTTTATACAACCCCTAGTTTTTGTTTTTTAACCTATAGCAAGCACTTGTGGGAAACTCACAGCCGGCACACGCCGTTTATGTAATGCTTGTGTGATAATACAGATAAGCTTACTATAATCCTCTGAATATTTTAGCGGACGACACTGGGATTATCTGACCTGACTTGTCTTATCTGCCAGTTTAGCTTGAGATGGGAAGTCAAGTGGACAACCCAGAAACCCGGAAGCTTCCTATTCCGGGCAAGCGCAACATCCTCATTACCAGCGCCTTGCCTTACGTCAACAATGTTCCTCATCTTGGCAATATCATTGGATGTCAGTAGTCGATCTTATCTCTCGTCACATAACGTGTTTTTTTAATGTTTTAGTTACTTTTCCTGATAATCTGCCTTTATTTTTTTGTAATAAAAATTTATTTGGTCTTTCACTTGTGTTCATACTGGAATTGAGCATAAATATTGATATGATTTTGAGCAGGCGTGTTGAGTGCGGATGTCTTTGCTCGATATTGTCGAATCCGTGGTTACAATGCCATTTACATCTGTGGGACTGATGAGTATGGAACAGCAACCGAGACTAAAGCCATGGAAGAGAAATGCTCCCCTAAAGAGATTTGTGACAAGTACTTATTTGCTATGAAGTCATTTTGTATTTATTTTTCGGAATTCAACCTAGGGTCGAATTATTCCTGTTATATTTATTTGGTTTCTGTAAGTTGGTCCCCTGGAGTTGTTATTCATTGGGTTTACAGATTAGCCGAGTCAAGCTTTTAGTATTAACTGTAAAACACTGGCCCTGAATCAAACTAGTCAATGAATCAAAGGAGCATTGCAAGTGTATCGTTGATTCTATCTAGATTATATTTTGCTAATAGCATTCAACTTTGTTAATTTTGGATGAATCTGTTTGAAATTCGGAAAACAACTAAGTGTTTGTTCCGTCTAATTTGTATTTCTTTAAGGCATTTTATGGCTGTAGAAAGTCAGTAATATCTCAAGCAAAATTTTGATGATTTTTCTTCTCTTTTTCTATTTGTAGATATTATGTTATTCATAAGGAGGTCTACGATTGGTTCAATATTAGTTTTGACGAATTTGGAAGGACGTCAGCCCCCCAGCAAACTGAAGTTTGCCAAGCAATCTTTAAGAGATTATTGGATAACAACTGGCTCTCAGAGAATACAATGCAGCAGGTATTTAATTTTCTCATAAACTTATGTATCATGTGCATCTATATGATTTCTTGTCATTTGTAAGTTCTTTTTTTCCCCCTATTCTTGTTTGGTTGATGATTTGAGTGTTATTTCCTGATGTAAAGATTTAAATGATGAGATGAGACTGGTTGCTTTACTATATGTGCCTTTCATATTGCAGCTTTATTGTGAGACATGCCAAAGGTTCTTAGCTGACCGTCTTGTGGAAGGTACTTGCCCAACTCCAGGATGTGAGTATGATTCTGCACGAGGTGATCAATGTGAGAAGTGTGGGAAACTTTTGAATCCAACTGAGTTGAAAAGTCCCAGGTGCAAGGTAGAACCCTTCCTTCCCAGCGCTCCATTAGGCTTTGATTTCATTTGACATTATATACTCTCTCTATTGCCTTTCTCATTATGCCTCTCTCTTTTGTTGAAATTCGCTGATACTTGTCTTTCCCTGATGTCATGTCACATATGGGAGAGAAATGGCATCAAGGAGAACCTATCTGCGCATGTCAATTATCACTCTAAGTCTTTAACATGAGTGACATAGTCATTGGCTTTCTAAATTATATCTCACACGATTAGTAACACCTATGTCAATAGTGCTTATTTATCTCATTTTGAATGGGAAAACAATAAATGGTCTTGCTTATTCATTCTTGCAGCCCCAAATCTTCATCTCCTTCTATTGTTGTTTTACCATAAAATCTGGTCTGTGAGAGTGTTTTTGCTTGCGTATGCTTATTCCTTTTGTAAGGAGTGATTGAAATCTCAGGGATAGAGGTCCTTTTAGTGGATAGAGAGTATAACCTCAAGGAAAGGGGGTGCTCTGCAGTGATAGTGGAAAAATCTCAAGAGTGACCTTGGACATTGGATATAGGCTTAGATTGGAGCCAAATCTAGATAGGTTTCTTGTGTTTGATCTGTCACATACTCTTCTATTTATTTTCACCGTCATTTGCATATTGCTGCCAATTCATTGATCTGTGCTATATCTTTATTTGGTAATCTCGCCAAAATTTATTTTAATTTTACATTAGAAGAATAGAAGATTATTTTACAAAACAGCATCCACGTTTTAATTATTTAGCATTTCTCCCCTCTTCACCCTCCTCTTTGGCCCTTTGTCATTCCCAACAAAATCAAAACGTTTGGGTTAGATTTTTTACATAGTTTTTCTTGGATTGTTTTGTCCAGGTTTGTCAAAATACTCCACGCATTCGTGATACAAACCACTTGTTTCTTGAACTTCCTCTGTTGAAGGATAAATTGGAAAAATATATAAATGAGATGTCAGTGGTGGGATTGTGGAGCCAGAATGCTATCCAGACAACACATTCGTGGCTTAGAGAAGGATTGAAGCCACGATGTATAACCAGAGACCTGAAGTGGGGAGTTCCAGTTCCGCATGAGAGATACAGTGACAAGGTCTGTTTTTGTTCATCTTTTAGGTCTCATACAGGGTTTTAAAGCTTGATTTATAATACTTGATCTTTGACTCATTATTTAATGATACATTTTTCAGGTTTTCTATGTCTGGTTTGATGCACCAATTGGATATGTCTCAATCACTTCGTGTTACACATCTGATTGGGAGAAATGGTGGAAGAACCCAGAGAATGTGGAGCTGTATCAGTTTATGGGCAAAGACAATGTGCCATTCCACACTGTAAGTATGATTTTTATCTTTTATTTTTATATTTTTGGATGGGTTAAAATCGAAGTAGTTTATTTATTATTTTTAATTGAAGGGGTTTTTTCTGCTATTAAGAGCTCTTTTTGTTTTGCTTGGGGTTATATCTTTAATGTATTCTGGAAGTGGATCTGTACAACTTATTAGCATCTCCGCATAGTGGCTATTTTGTTGGTGGAGTTCTGGGAGGAATTAACATTGACATGGATATGGCAATTATTGGAGGTGTAAGCATATAATACTTTCTCATATATTCCATATCAACGATTACAGTGTGTTATATAGGCCAGAAACAGAGGAATTATATCGCTGGTCTATAATGTGCAATAATGAGACATTATTACAGAAATCATAATCTTTCCTAAACTTTGTATACTAGAATCAGAATCAGGGATATGATAGAGGGATATAACGGGCTGAAATCATGGAATACAATCACGGGCTGATTGCCAACACTCCCCCTCAAGCTGGAGAGTATATGTCAAATATTCCCAGCTTGCGCCGAAACTCTATAAATTTAGATCTGCCTAGTGGCTTGGTCATTACATCTGCAATCTGTTCTTCAGACCGTATGTAGGACAATGTCATAATGCCTGTTTCAACTTTCTCTTTAATAAAGTGCCTGTCTACCTCAACATGCTTTGTTCGATCATGATAAATAGGGTTTCTCGTTATCTCAATGTTGGATTGATTGTCATACCAAACTTGCATGGGATTCTCATAAGGAATTGCTAATTCCTTTAGTAACCGGATAACCCAGAGTCCTTCACATGTTCCGTCATTCACAACTCTCAATTCTGCTTTTGTACTGCTCTGACACAACAGCTTGCCTCTTGCTTTTCCATGTCACTAGATTTCCCCATATATATGTACAGTATCCTCCCATTGACCTTCTGGTTTCTCTGTCTTTTGCATGGTCTGCGTCGGTGTAGATCTCTAAGTTTCTGGCCGTGCACTTCTTGAAGAAGATTCCTCTTCCTGGATTGAATTTCAGATAACTCAAGATTCTGTAGACAGTTGCCATGTGTTCTTCCTGTTAGGGGTGAGCAATCGGTGTTTCGGTTCGGTTAGGACTGAAAATCGAAACACCGAAATTAGATATTTAGCAACACTGAACCGAACTGAACTACATTAACTGAAATATTTTGCTTCTATTTGGTTAGAACCGAAATTAACCGAAAATAAGAGGAAGTCATGGAATGGACGACTAAAGACTGGCTGACTACATAGAGAAGCATAAGAATCGAAGAAGAAGAAAAAGAAGAACCAAAGCCAGCAATTTTCACACACAACAACGTAGATCTGAAACTCAAATATAGAACACAATAACACATATTTGAAGCTCAAATCTTGAACAAAAATATGAAACATGGCGACAGTAGATGTAAACCGTGATGCTTAGGCGATGGGTTGCGACAACTGACAGGAGCATTATAAATCTGGTGGATATTGAAATTGATGATGAAAATTGCTGATCGAGGGCGATGATTAGTGAAGATGAAGGGAAGGACTAAAGGCAGTGAAGACGAGAAAGAGGAGATAAAAGAAGAGTGGGTCGGAGATAAAAGAAGAGAGGGTCGGTGGTGATGATAGAAGAAACTAGAAAGACGGTGGTGAAGAACCTGAAGCCACAAGAGTCAAGAGATTTTGTCATTGTCGGCTATCACAGGTTTACTTTGGTTAAGGTATGGGCTTTTTTCTGTTGGGCTAAGGCTGGTAGGGAAAGTGAGGGCATAAAAAAAAACTAACTTGAGCAATGAATAAGTGAGGACCATGTACAATGGAATTTTGGTTATAACCGAAATTTTTTCAAACAAACCGAACTGAACACCGATAACCTAAAAAATGCTTAACTATAACCCGAAAATAAGCTAAAACCGAATTAACCGAACCAAAAAAACCAAATTTAGGTTCGGTCTTCGGTTTCGGTGTGATTTTGCTCACCCCTACTTCCTGTTGTTGATGCATCAACTGACTTACTATTCCGACAGCATAGCTGATGATATCTGGGCGTGTGTGGGTCAGGTATATCAGCTTTCCTACAAGTCTTCTATACTGTTTAGAGTCAACCGGGACACCATTTTCTTTGATTTCTAGACGACAACCTTCTTCTATCGGTGTTCCCTCGGGTTGTGCCCCTAACATTCCTGTCTCATGTAACAGTTCTAGGGTATACTTCCGCTGGAATACGTTGATGTCCCTCTTTGTTCTTGCCACTTCCTTCCATACCTAAGAAGTATCTCATTTGGCCGAGATCCTTAACCTGGAATTCAGTGGACAAATCCCTCTTTAGTTGAGCAATAAAACTTTCATCATTTCCAGTAATGACTATATCATCAACGTAGACAATCAGGATAGTGATTCTTCCCTCATCATGCTTGATAAACAATGTGTCGTCTGTTTGCCCCTGGCTGTATCCAAGTTTCTTTATTGCTTTTTTGAAGTGGTCAAACCATACCCTTGGGGATTGTTTTAGTTCATACAGAGATTTGTTAAGTTTGCAGACTGACCCGTTTGGAGCTAGGACTCCATCTGGAACCTCCATATAGACCTCTTCCTCCAAGTCACCATTCAGGAATGTGTTCTTAATGTCTAACTGATGTAGGAACCAATCCAAGTTAGCTACTATTGACAACAATGTTTCGATTGTGTTGAATTTGACTACTAGGGCAAAGGTTTCCTAGTAATCTATTCCATAGGTCTGTGTATACCCTTTCGCAACTAGTCTTGCTTTGTACTTGTTGATGCTACTATCAGGATTGAACATCGAGGTAAAGATCCGCTTACACCCGACAGGTTTCTTTCTAGGAGGGCAAAATATGATTTCCCACGTTTTAGTTTCCTCAAGTGCTTTTAGCTCCTCTTCCGTAGCTTGTTTCCACTTCGGGTTAGCCATAGCTTGTTGGAAGGTGTTAGGGATTTCAATCTGTGCACTGTTTATAACAAAGCTCTGCATCTTGACAGACAATTACCATACGAAACAAACCATTGAATTGGATGTTGAGTACAAGACCTTACCCCTTTTCTTAGTGCAAGAGGTCAGCCCATCTCTTCAGGATCTATTCTCGAGTCAGATTCATGGTCGTTCCTTAGAGTGAGATTGACGTTTCTCTCTGCTACCTGAGATTATTGCCTGGCATCTCCCTCTGATCCATCTTCTGCATCCATCCCAGTCATGATGTCAACCTATGTTTTCGAGTCATTAGGGTTGGTATTAGGAGGTGTAAAAGGTAAGGGATCAGGGTTTTGTGGCAAGGTATCAAGGAAGTTAGGTAAGGTATCAGTGATTTTTGGGTTAACAGGTAGCGCATCAGTGGCTTTAAAAGTTGATTCATGTGAAATTAGTCATTCAATATCTAAGTATTCCCCTTGAATGAGTAATTTGGGATAGTAAGCGTCCTCGTAGAACACAGTGTCCTTGGAGACATGCAACTTCCTGGAAGTCGGACTGTAACACTTGTACCCTTTTTTGGGTGGAGGAGTAGCCAAGGAATATGCATTTCTGGGACCGGGCATCAAACTTACTTTCATCAGGGGCATGGACAAAGACAACGCATCCAAACACTTTCGGAGGTAAGGGGCTGATGAGAGGGCAATTGGGAAAGGTGGTAAGAAGTGTTTGGACAGCGGTGGCATAATTGAGGACTTTGGAGGGCATTCAGTTGATGAGATAGGTTGCAGTTAGGATTGCATCTCCCCAGAAGGTCGTGGGGACATTTCTTTCCGTCAGTAATCTTCGGGTTACCTCCAATAGATGACGGTTTTTTCGTTTAGCAACCCCATTTTGCTGAGAGGTGTAAGTGTAGGAGGTTTAATGGTGAATTCCTTGCTAATCAAGGAATTCTTTAAAGGTATGACTGAGGTATTCCCGACCATTATCACTTTAAAGGACTTTGATAGAGGATTGAAATTGGGTATGGACAAATTTGTGAAAGTTTTGGAAAACTTGAGCCACCTCGGACTTTTCTTTCATCAAGTAAACCCACGTGAGTCTGGTGTGATCATCAATGAAGGTGACAAACCATTTTTCATTATTCTGGGTGGTTGTTCTGGCTGGGCCCCAAATGTCACTATTGATGAGTTGGAAAGGAGGGGTGGGTCGGTAGGATTGTTTTGGATAGGATGATCAGGTTTGTTTAGCCAATTGACAAGTTTCACAGTGAAAAGGAACAAAATATTTATTGAATAAACTTAGAAATACGTCTCATATAATCAAAAGTAGGATGTCCTAAACGACAATGCCATAAAAGTACATCTTTGTCTTGAGAACTTGAGCTGACTAGGGCATGTTGTGCATTCCATATCGCTTTATTTGCTATCTTTGATCTCTCTAGGTAGAAAAGTCCATCCCACTCTTTAGAAGTCCCAATCGTCTTTCCCGAGTGTAAATCCTGAAAGAGACACTCATCAACGTCAAATATCACTCTGCATATATGTCCTTTCGTTAACTTGCTCACAGATATTAAGTTACAAGTAAGCGCTGGGACAAATAGAACATGGTGAATGCTGAGTGAATTGGATAGTGTGACGGTGCCAATGCCTTCAACTTTAGTAAATACCCCATTAGCAACTTTGACACGAAGGTGCTCCAGACACAGTTTAAGAGTTGTATTTAAGGTTCAATTACCTATCATATGATCCGTGGTTCCTAAATCAACTATCTATGCATCGTCGCTAGTTTGTATAGTATTGAGGGCTATGATAGAATTATCTGATTGTACAAGATTAACACTAGGCAAAGAGTTGGACTTATTCTTTTTTTCAAGTATCCGACGGAGCATAAGCAATTCATTTTGACTTAATGAAGTAGTGTCCTCAGCCTTCTGTTCAGTGGAGGCGAGGTGACCCTTTGATTTGCTAGTGGATGGTTTGCCGTGCAGTTTCCGACATTCCTCCTTGATGTGACGTTTCTTCTTGCAATAATTGCACCATTTGTTTTTCCGTTCCTCTTGTGGCCCTCATATTGCAAGTGCTGAACTCTCAACAAGATTTGGGCTGCTTCGGTTCAAGAGTTTCTGACTTTCTTCAAACTGCACATGATTGACGACATCAAAAAGGTGTGGTAGGGGTTTGATTCCCATTATTTTGCCCTGTATTTCCTCAAATGAATCATTGAGTCCGAGAAAAAAATCATAAACTCTCCCTTCTTCTACTATCTTCTTGTATAACTGAGCATCTTCCACATTTTTCCAAGGGTGCACTTCAAACAAGTCCTGTTGTTGCCACAGTTTTATCACTGCATTATAGTAATCAGTAATTGTCAGGGTACCTTGTCTTAAACCTCGAAGTTGGCGCTTCAAATGAATCAAGGAAGCAGTGTTATCAAGAGAGAAATAAGTTCTTTTGGCTGCATCCCAAATCTCTTTTGCAGTATTTGTCACGAGATAGCCTTCACTGATATCAACAGTCATAGAGTTACAGAGCCAAGTCATGACTTGGTTGTTTTCAGCAAACCATGTATCAAAGGTTGGCTCATCTAGGGTTAGTTGTGGTGCTGCACCCATTGATGTATTTCGCCTTGCATTTTCCACGGATATACCTTAGCATGCTTTGGGACCATTGGAGGTAATTTCTTCCCTTAAACCTATGGTTAATGACCATACTTTGAGATTTTGGAAATTCTGAGGCCATTAAGGTGCTATTGGTGGTGGAGGAAATTGTGGGAGAAGATGATTTGTTAGATGAAGAGGTTGCGGAATTTGTACCGGACATGAGTGCAGCGGGATGAAGTTTGGTTGTAGATGAATTTATAGGGATAGAGCCGAAAAGGGGAGGAAATCTGAGGGGTTCATGGTTCTGGAAGAAAAAATGGCTCGTTGGAAAAATCACTGTAGCAACGGTGTGTGGGCGCCACGCGCAGCTTCTGTGGTGGTGTGTGAGAGCCACGCGCGTCTCCGAATGCCGCCGCGCTTCTGGGTTCCACAGATCGGCAGTTTCCGGTCCTCCCTGTTCCGGTAGTGTAGTCTCACTCGTCATCTTGCACCGGTTTCCACTTTCCAGTGTCCCTTTCTCTTTCTCTCTGTTTCTGTCGCTCGCTGTCTCTCTATTATGGCTGCTGGCTGTGAGTGACCAGCCAAGGCTCTTGCTCACACTCACGCTTTGATACCATATTGGAGGTGTAAGGATATAATACTTTCTCATATATTCCATATCATTGATTACAGTGTGTTATATATGCCAGAAACAGAGGAATCATATCGCTGCTCTATAATGTGCAATAATGAGACATTATTACAGAAATCATAATCTTTCCTAAACTTTGTATACTAGAATCAGAATCAAGGATATGATAGAGGGATATGATGGGCTGGAATCATGGAATACAATCACGGGCTGATTTCCAACAGCAATATGACATAAAATGAAGTGTCCATATGTAATTAAAAGTGAAATGTTGCATCTAATATGGGTGTCTAACCTGTGTTATTTGAGCTGCCTGTGCTTCATAAGTGGTATTTATAATTGATGTACTAAGTTCAAGCATAGTTTAGGCAAATAGTTGTAACACATAAATTAAATCTTGTTCTTCAGGTGATGTTCCCCTCTACTCAACTTGGAACTGGTGAAAATTGGACTCTAATGAAGACTATTAGTGTTACTGAATACCTGAATTATGAAGCAGGTAAGCAATCTGCCTTATGATAGCTCTCAGTTTGTAGTTGAAGATGATGGATAAAGATGTGTGGCTGAACTTCTTTAGAAGTGTTCATCATTCTGAGTCTTCTGATTTAATCAGTTTTGACAAACTGGATCTTCATTTTCATGTTTTCTAGGGAAGTTTTCTAAAAGCAAAGGTGTAGGTGTGTTTGGTAATGATGTGAAAGATACTAACATTCCAGTTGAAGTTTGGAGGTATTACTTGCTAACCAATAGGCCTGAGGTAATTCTATTCTTAGCATACTAAAATTATGTTATTTCTCTTGTTAATATTCATGTCTGTACTATTCTACTTACATTGAATGTAACATGCAAATTAGGTATCAGATACGTTATTTACGTGGTCTGACTTGCAAGCAAAACTAAACAGCGAGTTGCTGAGCAATCTGGGCAACTTCATCAACCGAGTTTTGAGTTTTGTTGCTAAACCTTCAGGTTGGTTGAATTATTGGATCATTGGTCCTTGAACTGTCAACTGATTAGCGCCTTTTAGTCATTTGTAAAATGTTTTGGAACAACTGTCTAACATATGTCCTGGTCCCACTATTTAGCAAGTAAAATGTTGCATTTTGTTGCTTTCATCATTTCTCATTTCTGAAATATAGTTCTTCCCATTTTTCTATTGTTAATTAAGTAAAAGTTTCATAATTTTTGTATTATGTTTTATACTGTGATAATAACGTCTTAGAACTTTGTTTTTTATTAATAAATTACTAGTCCATTCAATTGCACTATTTTTATACTTTCCTGTCACTCATTTCAGGTTTTTTTTTTTTTTTTTTGGGGGTGGGAGCAATGAATGTTTTGCTTTGTCTTTTTGGCCTTTCCGGTAATATTCAGTTCTGTTTTATTTAGGTCACGGCTATGGTTCCATTATCCCCGGCATTCCTGCTGATGTAATAGCTGACTCCCATGAACCAACAAAAAAATTGGCCGATAAAGCTGCTGCATATGTGGAGCAATATATAGAATCAATGGAGAAGGTTGGTTATGCTCTTTTTGGTTGGCTATTGTAATGTGTAACTACCATCACCATGTGTCACATTCCTTTTTAATCCAATTTTTATTACATTTTGATGGCATCTCTTCTCACAATCTATGAAGGTTAAACTAAAGCAAGGATTGAAACTAGCGATGAGCATATCTGGTGAGGGTAATGGGTACTTACAGGTAAATCTGGAATGTTATATCTATGTTCCCTCCTCCCTTCATGCCTTTTTTATTCTTAGTTTTTGTTGGATATCTAACCATTTTGGAATGTTATATTTCTTTAACCTTCTACTTTTGCGGTTGTACCTGCTTATTCTTGGTTGTTTGATTGATACCAGAAGACATGTGACTTATTTTCAATTAAACTTTGTAGGAAACCGAATTCTGGCGTCTTTACAAGGAAAACCCACCTCTTTGTGCCCTAGTTATGAAGACTGCAGTTGGGGTTGTATATCTTCTTGCATGTTTATTGGAACCTTTTATGCCATCTTTCACTCTTGAGGTAAATTAACTTCACTGTATTTCTTATTGGACTTTGAGGATTTTTTTAAAGCTGATTGCTTCTTTGAAGGCGTTCTTATTATTACTCTTTGATGGGAATTGAAGGTATTTAAGCAGCTAAATTTGCCTCCTGTGGTCCATGATTCACTTTGTGATGAAAAAGGGGATGTCGATAGGGTAAAAAGGCCTTGGGAGATCGTAAGTGCTGGTCATAAAATTGGGGCACCTCAGCCTTTGTTCAAGGAGCTGGTATGTCATGCTCACTGAAATATATAATGGGATAATAGTCCTTTTGGATGAATTTTACTGATGTGGTTGATACGTGTTTACCAGAAAGATGAAGAAGTGGAATTCTACCGGAAGAAGTTTGCAGGAAGTCAGGCAGATAGGATTGAGCGGGCGGAGGCTGAGGCTGGAAAGCTTGCTGATCAACTGAAGAAAACTAAAGTTTCAGGTTATATTTCACTTTTCATGGTAGAACAGCTATTGTTAATGGTCATAGGAGAGAGACAAATAAGTACTAAATAGAGAGAGGGTTATCATCCTCTGAAAAGCTGAAAATGGAAAGAAATTAGAAGGAAGCAAGAATATTGAAGCTGTAAATTTACTGCAGGGAACTAGAAAGGATAAGTATGTGTGGCATTTTATGTTTAATTGTGTAATATATTGGTATAATATGGGAAACAGTCCAATGCAGGTGCATTTCAAGGTGTTAGAAACTTAACGTCTCTTGACAACTTCTGGTGTTATCTCAGGCTTTGGCTTGATTATTAAGTATATTGCTTGAGATAGTTTGAAACCTTGTTTAAGCATACAAATGTTCCATTGTAATTATCTTCTCTTTTAGCCCGTCATTCTTAGAAGCCAAAAAAATTGTGGAAGATTGCTTATAGAGAGTTGGGTTACTGTTTGTAACAGAGGTAAGTGGAAAGAAAAAGCAATCAACTAAATCTTTGAAGGAAGGCAAAACCAAGACTGCTGCTTCTTCTTCTGCTGCTGAACCAGAAATTTCCATAACAAGGCTTGACATTCGAGTTGGCCTCATAAAAAGCGCTAAAAAACATCCCGATGCAGACTCACTATATGTAGAAGAGATTGATGTGGGTGAAGAGCAACCCAGAACTGTTGTCAGTGGGCTTGTTAAGTATATACCACTTGATGAAATGCAGGTATTTGTCAATGTTAGAAACATATACAATTCATGATAAATTTTGCTACTTTGGAAGGCATTACTCTGTCTATGAGTTCATTCACAATTAATGACATTACAGAACCGGAAGGTCTGTGTCCTCTGCAACCTAAAGCCAGCAACAATGCGGGGCATTAAATCCCAAGCAATGGTTCTTTGTGCTTCCAATGAAACCCAGGTAAGAAAGAACATGTTGCCTTTACATGTAATATTAAGTTCAGGATCTGTCGCTCGAGGGCTTTAAATTACTTGTTTTGTTTAATAAATGGTTACCTCATCCATGACCATATGCTGTCAAATTAACCAGAAGACATTAGAGTGCTCTAAGATTGATGTGATCCTCTTATAATTCTGTCCATCAGTCCGTTCTTTTTCTATCTTCCTTACTGTAATAGTCAAAATTCACTATTCTGCTTCTATGGGTTTGGAGTCTTTGGATAAAATGAGACATTATGTTATCTTATGGTCATAAAATGGTGCAGTTTTTGTCATGAGTTTGGTCACCATCATCTACTTCCATTTCAGTTTTTGGCCAGAAACGGTGAAAATCGGATGATTTCAGAATCTGTTAATTTTCTGAGCTTTTAGGATACTACGTTCACTTGATCTCTTGCCCCTTTAAGCATTTCTTTTCCTTCATTTTTGTAACATCTATACATTTGCTTTTTCTTTCCCGTGTACCAAAAACGTGTCTCGTGTGATTTTGCACTCAGGTTGAACTGGTTGAGCCACCTAGCTCTGCTAATGTGGGAGAGCGAGTTACGTTTCCAGGACACGAGGGTGTTCCCGATGAACTCTTGAACCCGAAGAAGAAGGTATGGGAAACATTGCAGGTGGATCTGCACACCAATGAGGAGTTAATTGCATGCTATAAAGATGTTCCATTGACCACATCAGCAGGTGTTTGCAAGGTTTCATCCATTGGAAATGGGAAAGTTAGGTAAACTATCATAGGCTTGGGAGTTTCACAACAAAGAAAGCATCAGAAAATGCCAAGAAAAGGCCTTCAGGAGTCTGGCTTACAAATTTGTTACTTTTTTTTTTTAAGGTTTTATTTTAGGATAATTAAATTTAATTGCATCTTCTACATGTGTAGATTCAGAAACAAGAACACAATAGGGATTCTCATTTCATAGTTATACTCCTTTTGTCCTTAAATTTTGTTTTAAATACCCTTATATTCAATCTCTTCTATGACTGTAGAGAATTGGGATTTGATTATTGAGTAAAATAACTTTTCCTAGTGGTGTTTCATTTTAGTAAGTTAAATGTTTGTTGTAGGAGTTCCATAAGGGTTTAAGGAGGATTTCTAACCGTTATATTATTATTTTGTATTTTTCAATTGTTAGTGTTGATCGCTCTTGGCCGTTGGATATCATCAACGTATCATGCGGTGCCATGTGAGCCAACTGCGCCATGCCATGTGAGCCAACTGCGCCACATCAATTTTTGAGAACTTTAAGAATGTGCTGCCAGAGTGCTCTTTTCGTCAAATAATTTCAAGGCGACGCAAACGAATTGCGTTGTGAAATAAAATGACAATAAATAAATCATCCTATCCACATGTCCTCAACTGGATAGTAATCAATAGGCATTTAGTTTTATGTTAACTCATTTAGCTAAGGAGGTCATAACTAGAGTTGTCTAGCCCTCTTAAGTTAAGGGTTAGGTTTATATGAAGTATAAAAGGAAATCAGGTTTAAAAAATTCAACCCTTGTAAGCTTGCAAATAAAAGGGTCGGCCCTTTAGGGTTGAGGGTCAGCCCATTTAAACCTGTCCCATTTAAACCTGTAATATTTGTATAATAAAATATTATTATAATTTATTATTGATGCATATTTACTGACTTAATTATTATTGTTATTGTCCTTTTTGTGGGTCAAAAAGTTGGGAATTTGGAAAGACGTAAGGGGGAAAAAATATCTAGAGAGGTTTATGCTTAAGTAGTAAAAGAGGAGACATTGATATAAATTCTTGAGAAGTTTAAAGTGAACATTTATATCAAAGTGTTGCTTCTTATTATTTTTCATCCATCTATCACCTCCCACTCTTTCATTCGGATTTTTGAATGAGTACGGTTAATTCTTTTATAATTATTGTGTGGTAATTACTAATCAAAACAATTCTTTTGTTTATTGAACAAAATGAAGATAAGTTGTTTCATATTTGTTTTTCTTTAGTTTTTCGGTATATGATTTTTGGTTTTATAGTTCTTTTGAAGTTAGGGCAATAATTTATTAACATCAATATCGCTGATAATTATTTGATGTAGTTTAGTTTTATAAGTTTAATCAAAACAGTTCTTTTATTCTTGAATAAGATGAAGACAAGTTGTTTTATTTTTGTTTTTCTTTAATTTTTTTGGTATATGATTTGTCTAATTTTTAGTTTTATAGTTCTTTTGAAATTAGGGCAATAGTTTATTAACATCAATGTTGCTGACAATTATTTGATTTAGTTTAGTTTTATAAGTTTAATCAAAATAGTTCTTTTGTTTCTTGAACTTTTATTTTTGTGTTTCTTTAGTTTTTTTGGTGTATGTTGTCTAATTTTTAGTTTTATAGTTCTTCTGAAATTAGGGCAATAGTTCATTAACATCAATATTGCTGATAATTATTTGATGTAGTTTAGCTTTATAATTTTGAAGTCTTTATTTTGATAATATTTATAATTTGAACTAGAAACTCTATAAAATTTATTTTCATATTTTTAGATATTTTAAAATAGAAAAAATATTTTAAAAAAGATTTTAAAGCCCACGAGCTAGCCATAAGCCCTCATATTCAAGGGCCAGGTATACAAAAATAGTCAGATTTTATGTAGGTGAACATTTTAGACCTGATCCTTTTAAGCCCGAGTCTATCAAAGGCTAGCCTTTTAAGGTCGAGCTGGCCCTTATTGACTCTCTTGACATGACAAATATGTAATGACTAAGACTCAAGATATATCTTCCTATATCACTAGATAAAGTAGATATTATTTTTTTAAAAATAAATCATTCCTATTTTCTTTATTTCCAAAATAGCTCACTAAGAATGCATTATCTAACAGATTTTTAAATTATCAATTTTGTTCATTTTTGCTATGCACAGGTATCCTCCTATTGGAGGTAATCCTGTTCGAGGCACTGTCGGGCATTAAATGTAGGCACTTCTCTCAATAGGGATTCAAACCTTAGTTTGTCATGTTGTAAGAGATTAATCCCTTCCGCTAAACTCAACACCTGGTTCAATTTTGCTGTTTTAAAAACGAAAATCTCTTCTCAAAGCCATAGATCAAATAGGGCCCATCATCACTGCATATGTGGCGTCCCACAGCAAAAATGAAAACGCCGATTTCTTTCTCGACATAACAAATTTAGTTTAGAAGCGAAAGTAAAATTAACATGCACACTAAAACATTGTTTTCCCAACACTTGCCATTACAACATATACTGAGTTTATTTTAATTATTTTTATATATGCTTTTAAATTAGTTATTATTTCTTTTTCATAATAATCATTCCCATACAAATTCATGTGTGTTTGTAATATCTGTTTTTTTTCCCCATGTTTCTTAGAGATTCACGAAAAGAGATGCGTTTATTTTATTTAATCATAAACTAAATGGGTTATAGTATGGATAACTACTATTAATACAAATTTGTGAGATTGGAATTCAAAGCACCCAACATTTTCTCAACATTTGTAACACTTGACAATATTGTCTTTTAGTTTGCATGTTGCATTGATTTGATAGAGCATGGTTTGAATTCTCTCTACTTCCCATCTCAACTGTTACATCGAAATTTGAGTGAACCAGATTTAATGTGTGTAGATAATCCAAGTCTGCTAAAACATGCATAAAATAAAATAAATATTTCATTGAGATTCCTCATAGAGCCAGGAAATTGGACCGACTTGTTTAAGCCCTTTTAAATCAAAGACCGGGCTTATAAATTAAAGCTTTCAAAAGGAGTCAGATATAAAAAGGTCAGCCCTATAAGGCTAAAGGCTTAAAAGGGCTGGCCCTATAGGATTGAGGGCCGGCCCATTTAAGCTCGTTAATTTTATTATCTTTTTTTTGTTTTTTTGCTTTTTTGACTTGGCCCTCCCTAACCTTAAAATTGCTTTATTTTGCGACTCGACCACTCTCACTCTCACTCTCACAGTCTCATTTCCTTTATTCCTCAAACCCTTTCGAGTCTTGCCCTCTTCGACTTGTGTGAATTATTTATAAATAATAGTTTACTTTTGATTATGAATTAGTGACTGTGTTTGTTTGTTATATGATGCATGTTGTTTAGACTTTAATGTTGACAACATTTATATGTTAAATTAGAACTTTAATAATTGTAATTTACTAATTATATTTCTTTAAAAAAAAGCAGAAAAAATAATCAAAATTTGTAAAAAGGGCTTATGGCCTTGTAGGACTGGGCCTTGAAAAAAAGCTATTTTTCTTACTCTGAGTCTTAAAGGGTCAGCCCTATTTTCCAACTCTAATCCCTCATATCTCAATCTTATATTTTAATTACAGCTACACTTTTGGGCTTGCCTATACTTCCTCCATACTTGAGCCTCTTAGAAATAGAAAGAAGCCGGTTGATTAATCACAGTGATCAATTATGGATTAGGCTCATGTCGAATCTTAAATACAACTAGAATTGTAATTAATAAACTTAATTATTTGTTAATTTTTTCTCATCATAATTTTGATAAATCAATTTTCATTTCGTCATTTTAAGGTGTAGGGAGAATGTGTGTTTTTTTAACATCAATTGCGACAATCGATCTTCGAAAAGCTTTAAAGAGTCCATCATAATTGAAACGCCACTTAGTCAAATCCATATATCTACTTCTTATAGATTCAATCCTCTAGATTTTGCACAATACCTCGTAGATTTAATTAACAAATATTTAAAAAATTAGTTTAGTTTATAAGGTAAAGTATAGTAGTCAAGTTGTTTAACTATATCCTTTAATAATTGCCTCAATTGATGGAAATTCACTGTAATATATACAATTAATAAGGAAGCTTGAAAAAAATTATAAATTAGGGAGGGTGAGTGGATTGATATCCTATATTTAGTATCAAAGCAAAATACTCAACTAACTTTTATATTTAGGAATGGGCAAAGTATATAATAAAGTCAAGTTGTTTAACTATTCCAAACAAACTTGATTAGTGCAACAAATTGGAGAGCTGAATAAGTTTAAATGGAAATTTATCATTTTACATGGATTGAATTATTCAATTTTTTTAGTTAATAATTATCTTATATCCAAGATTATTAACTCATACAACTTCAACTTCTTTCTTTTTCCTTCTTTGATGACATCCCTTGCTTGTGACCCAAAGACTTGTGTGACAGAGAGTCGTGACTCATGAAACGCCACAAAAATTTGGTTAGAAACTTGATTAAAATCCATTAACTTTTACCTATATATTGAGTTTCATTTTTATCTTGATATATATATATATATATATGACAACTATGATCATTGTTTTAATATGTAGAAATCACACATTTAGAATACAAAGTTTGATAAATTGGGTGTCCCAACTGAAGTCATTTATAAGATTGTCACTGGGTTGCTTTAATGGAAATACTAGTCTTCCTCTTGGTCTCCCTCAATTAGCTAATGCACCCCTATTTGAATTTCAAAACACTCTAATAATCTTCTTTAATTCCCCCTACTTGCTTTGACATGTTTTTCTTAAAACACACTAATCATCTTTTTTAATATGATATAATTTTTTCTAAAACACTCTAGTTAATCTGACATGTTTTTTTATTGGAGAGGGCATTTTGAATTTCAAAGTTTGAAATTTGAAAGGAATGGAGGGGAATAAAAGTAGGTTTGTATTGCACAAAGCCCAATGCTCAAGCCAGTATTGTAGCATGAGTCGACAATGTTGTTAGTAATAGTAAAAGTAGAGAGGAGCCACATGCATATACAAAACGGCTCGGCTTATCTTGCTATTCCTCTTAAGGAGATATTGATGAGCTTCCTTCAACCTTTGAAGGCTCTATCTTCTTTTTTAAATTCTAATTCAGTTTGATCAATTCAAGGAAGCCTGTGGACCTAGTTATTTCCTTTGTACTCATTCACTTGAAACATGTAGGAGGTGTTCATTCGCATTTGATGTCTGAGTTGGAAGGGATAAGAGTAGAGTGGGATGTTTCATGTCCTAAAATGAGATTATAATGATAGTGTTTCCTATGTTCTTGTCCATGCACATGCTAGGGGATATTCTGATTATCATTTCATCCGAATGCAAGTGTTGATAAATTTTTTTGCTACTGTTCATTATTCCTTTATTTACTCTTTTAATTCCTCTCGCCACCCTAGTCCCTTTTATTGTGAGTTTGTCTGTAACCTTAGAGAGGATGGAAGTTGTTTTCTTTTTTCAAAACTGATGTATTGGGCATAATCTCTTTATGTTTGCAATCTTCTAAACTTGTGGAACCTACATTTATTGTTTTTCTCACGGCAGCCTAAGGTAAAAACGGAAGAGATTGATATGTATTTTTTATTAAGTAGTATTATGTGGGGAATTGGGCTTGGCCCACCCTTGGTTGATTAGGCCCAAACCCATTAAGCTTTAAGTTTTGGGGCCAAAATAAAATACCTAAATGAATGTGAGGTATTTATTGGTAATATTCCCCAAGGGTTCAAAATTGAAACCTGGTGGGAACAGTTTCCACGTATGTTTTGGGGGGAATGGTTGTCTGACTACGTGTATGTGTGTGTGAATAATAAACAGGGAACTGCACACAACGTACAACATAGAGAAAATACTCTCTACAGAAATTTCTTCCTCCTTGGTGAATTTGCTGTGTTTTATAATCGGTGTCCCGAAAGTGATCCGGTTCGTGTGGGTACCTTAGGAGTACAAATCAACGCTTCAGGTACGCCCAAAAACCAACATTAGTATCAGAGAGATGGTTTTAAAATATGTCCAATTACTTCAGTTGAACATGTTTAAGTTCACTGTGTTCATGAATTTCTATCGAGAGCATGTATGTAGAAAATTTTCTCTGTACGTTAGTTCCAGTTCATGTATACATGAGAGTATATGATTTGAATTGATATATATATTTGTATGAGATTGTGTTTGAGTTCACTCCACTTTTGCGTTTTTCATTTCTTTTTTTTCCGGTGATTTATTGTGCAATCTATTTTCTGTCAATTACAGTTGTGTGGTAATGTCTTGGTTCTATGAGTATTAGTATATTGAAAAGCCTCATAATACATATACTAAGGCTATGGAACGAAAGAACTCATAGGTTGTGCGAAATCTGAGAAAAGAATCAAAAAAATGAAAAACTGAATTGAATCGGGTCATCATAAAAGGAGTCATTTAGGATTTAAAAATAATCCCATTGTGTAGAGCTCGAAAAACAATGAAAATGGACACCAAGAAGTCGCAAAATGGACATCGGACGGTGAAGTTCAGAGGAGAGAAGCTACCGGGTAGACAAACCCGACCCGTGCTTGAAACTGGGTCTAAGTCGACTAGGCTGGAGGTTGAAGACAACCTCCAGCACCTTGAAATGGTGTTGTTTAGCCTTGTTTAAAAAAACCGGATCGGGTTAGAGCCCAACCCTATTTGATACAAAAAAAAAATATTTGGGCCATCGGTGGCCTAAACCCCAAAAAAAGGCAGATCGAGTCGGTGGTAAGGCCCAACCCGACCCATCACCCAAACAAAAATAAAATAAAATAAAAAAAGGGACAGAAATGCCACATGGTGCGTGTGGCCACGTGGCAGACCCGTTTGACACGTGGCGGACATAAACTGACAGTAGGCGGAGTGTGGAGTCCAGCTAGCCATCGCGTATGATGATCGAACAACTGCAGTGTGGTGCGTGTTCAACAAGCGCTTCCAGTGAGAGTGGGCTTTATGCAATTTTTTATTTTTCCTGGAATTTTTCTTCTTGGGGCGCGTGAGGGCAAGTGGGAGCTCTGTTTGAGACAAGGTTTGTTCCTAAAAATCCCTAAATTTGAGATCTTCATAATGATATACTATTTGCCTATTTTTGTGGCAATTCAGGATCTGTTTGTGATGTTTTAGTGCTTATTTAAGTGTTTTTTGTACATTTAAAAATACCTAAAATCATGATAATGACTTACATTTGTTTATTTAGGTAAAAAATAAAGCAAGAGGCTTCTAACATCACTAAAACACATGAGTATTGGTCATTGAGCATTGAGTTTGTGGACGATCAAGTTTATATGGATGATCCTGAAGAATATGAATTTTTTGAAGAAGATCCCGAGGAAGATCTCTACCTTATCCATGAAGAAGATTTTCTAGAGCCTATTCCAAAGGGACCTCAAGTGGTCTACACTGATTCTGGACCAAAGTCTGTGCCCTCCTATCCTGATGAACCTTAAAATTTAGAAGAAGAGGTCGACCAACCATACTCTACTGTTATGGCTGAGAAGCTAGCGGAACTTGATGTGGACAAAATAGCTAGAATAAATAATATAAAAATCATACACTCAATCATTGCGAATTATGTTGAAAGCATAAAAGACAAAAAGAGTGCAGAGTTCTACGTGAGCGTAATGATGAAGTACTGCGTAGCTTTAAGGGCAAGGGGCACATTCTCAATGACTGTTGCTTAGGTTGATGCTATTACGAAAACAACAAGATTCATGAAGAAAAAGAAAAGATTCTTTAGGAAACTAAGGAAAGCAATTATTGACTACTGTTGTTTTGACATTTAATGGTGTATTATATTCCTATTTCCTTTTATGCTGGTTGTATTGAGAATATGACTCTAAATGTTATTGTTTGTATGTTTTATGTATGGATATGGTATTTTTTCATGTAATGAATTATGTTTGTTAGTTAATGCTAATTTTTTAATTGTGCATTATAATACCATGTATCCCTAATGAGTGGGAGCTTTTAGAAGGTGAAACTTCTAAAAGCTGATGACTTATTTAAAGTACTTATATGAAGTTTTTGATAGAAAATAATAAGTTGCTAGTATTTGTGTGATGGGAGGTACAAATGTATTCTCTTGATCATGGATCTAGTAATAAACTTATTTTCTAGTCAAGAATGATATAAGTACAGACATTGTATACCATGGTGTGCTATATATAATCGTTTGGTTATGCTCTCCTAGAGAGAACAACGTTTCTAAATGTGAAAAATGTCACTTCAGAATTGACAAATGGCCATGAAAGGCATCATTCTTAAACTGAATAAGGGGGAGAAATTGAATGGCGACAACTGGGACATCTGGCACCGTAAGGTGCAGTACATTTTGGAGGAACAGGAGGCTGTTGAACCACTAACCACTATTTTAGTAGAACTTAAAGCTGGAATAACTACTCAGTACAGGAGAAACTTGGAAGTTTACCAAGCGTGGAAGAAGAAGAACCACATTGCAAGAGTCACCTTATTGAGCACAATGGAGAATGACCTGATGTGCCAGTATGAGAAATACCAAACTACTCAGGCTATGTGGTCTGCACTTAAGGATAAGTTTGGTGGCACATCAACCACTAAGCTTAGAAGGTTGACAATCAAGTTTGATACCTACAAGCTTAGAGCAAATACTCCTATGAAGCAACATCTAAGAGAGATGTCCGACCTGATCAGAGAACTTTAGGAAGCTGGACACACCTTGACTGATGAACAGCAAGTTCAAGCTGTGATCAGATCACTTCTTTCTAGCTGGGAGCACATGAAAGTGAACTTGACTCATAATAACAACATCATCACTTTTGATGATGTAGTAAAACATCTTGAGCTTGAGGATGAACGCCTAGAGGCGTATAAGGCTTCTGGACAAGTCTACTACACTGAAAATGTTGGGCTTTCTAATGAAAAGCCCGATTCCAAAAAGGGCAAGAAATCTCATAAGAGAGGCAAGAAGGATGGCTCTAAGTTCAAAAAGGGCAGAAAGCAATTCAAGAAGAAAGGTAAGAAGGGAGGCAAGAAGAAAATTGACCTGAAAAAGGTCAAGTGTTACGCCTGCTAGAAAATGGGTCACTTTGCATGGGATTGTACCGAGTGAAATGACCATGAAAAGGTACTAGTGGATTATGTGAATTCACACATTTCTTTTGTTTTAAGTACTTCTTTTCTAACAGAACCTGTTTGTTCTTCTTGGATTTTGGATTCAAGCTCAACAGACCATGTGACGAGGGATCAGGGATCATTTGTGGAATACCGTCAGTTGCCGCATCTAAGAAAATGGCTTTATGTGGGTAACAATGCAAAGATCGAAGTCAAAGGAATTGGCGCCTGCAAGTTACCTTTGCGTGGTGGGAAGACTTTGATCCTACATGATGTTCTTCATACACCTAACATCCGACGAAATTTAGTTTCAGTACTTTGTTTATTAGATTATGAGTTTGATATAAACTTTCATGGCAAAGTTGCATACATTTTTAGCAACAAGACCTTTTATGGTTTAGCTTTCCTTTCTAGAAAGTTCTTTGTTATGGATATTGTTGGTAATTTTAATGTGCATAACTGTTTTGTTATTTCCTCCAATATAATTGTTGATATGAATATCTGGCATGCTAGACTAGGGCACATTAACTAAAATAGAATGATTAAACTAGCTAGAGCAGGTTTGCTAGTTGAAATTTCGAATATGGAAATATCCTTATGTGAGAATTGTCTAGCTGGTAAGGCAACTAGGAAACCTTTTGGTAAGGGAACTAGAGTTGAGATTCCATTGCAATTAATCCATTCTGATATATGCGGTCCAATGAGTGTGAGGGCGAGACATAGAGCTTGGTATTTCATTACCTTCATTGATGACTATTCGTGATATGGTCACATCTATTTGATCTTACACAAGTCTGAAGCTCTTGAATGCTTTAGGCGATACACGAATGAAGTAGAGAATCAAACGGATTGTAAAATTAAAATGTGCACTAATCGGGATCATGAATACTTATCTGATCAGTTTAAGGAGCTCTATGAAGAAAAAGGGATAATTAGACAACTAACCATCCCTGGCACTCCACAACAAAATGAAGTTGTTGGAAGAAGAAATATAACTCTTCTAGACATGGTTAGGTCAATGATGGCTCAAGAAAATATGCCAATTTCATATTGGGGTGATGCTTTACTAATGACTGCCTTCATTCTTAACCGTACGCCCTCAAAATTAGTCACTTCTACACCCCATGAGTTATGGACAAAACACAAGCTAGATTTAAACATCCTGAGACCCTGGGGTTTGGCTGCGTACATTCATAATGATTCCCATAGGTATGGGAAATTGGGTCCTAGAGGAAAAAAGTGTATCTTTATAAGATACTCCGATCAATCAAAAGGATATGTTTTCATAGGTGAAAACGAAGATGGAACTGTGACTGAAATTGAATCAAGAGATATCGTATTTCTAGAAAATGAATTTCCTAGCAAGGGAGATATTGATTGTATAGTATCTCTTTATGAGACACAAAAATAAGGCAGTACAGAACAAACTCAGACGAATGATCCTCAATCATCTCAATACATTGACTTGAGTGGGAGCTCAGAAAAGTCTTTACAAAGGCCTAGACATGAGAAGCGAAAGAGATAAGAAGTTCTCATAAGAAGGAGTGACAAAGGAAATCTACCTAGGATACGCTTCTCTATAGAAGGAGAGGCACTTATTATTACTCCAAATGGAGACGATGAGCCTCGTTCTATGCAAGTAGCCTTATCATGTCCTGCTAAGGATGGATGGAAGAATGCAATGGAGGAAGAAATTGATTCAATGAAGAAGAATCAAGTTTGGGAACTAGTTGATCTACCAAAAGGGTGAAAAGCCATTGGGAACAAATGGGTTCTCAAAATTAAAAGAAATGTTGATTGATCAATTGACAAATATAAGGCACGATTAGCTGCAAAGGGGTACACACAACAGGAAGGTGTAGATTATGAGGAACATTCTCACCTGTTGTACGTTTCAATTCTATAAGACTTATTCTAGCAATAGTAAATAGTTTAGATCTGGAACTGCATTAGATGGATGTAAAAACTGCATTTCTAAACGGTGATCTGGATGAGGAAATCTATATGGAACAACCATTAGGTTTCATTAAGAAAGGAATGGAAAGTAGAGTTTGTAAGCTCAAAAGGTCCATTTATGGACTAAAACAATTATCCAAAAAGTGGTATTTGAGGTTTCATAGAGTGGTAACCTTTTATGACTTTTAAATGATTGAAGAGGAGCATCTACATTAAGCGGTTTGAGGGTGATTTTGTAATATTATCCTTATACGTAGATGACATACTATTAGCTGGAAATAGTCTAAAGTCAGTCTTAGCTATTAAAGAATAGCTATCATCAAATTTTGAGATGAAAGACATGGGTGAAGCAGAATATATACTTGGAGTTAAAATTCAAAGGGATCGCTCTAAAAGAATTCTCTCTCTCACAAGAGAATTACATCAAGAAAATTCTTAAGCGATTCAATATGAGAGACTACAATTTCTTAGATACTCTAGTAGCTTCTTGTGTAATCTTGAGTCTTGATATGTGTCCCAAAACTGAGTCAGTAAAGAAGAAAATGGAAAGGGTTCCCTATGCTAGTGCTGTTGGAAGTTTGATGTACGCAATAATGTGTATAAGGCCAGATATTTATTACGCAGTTAGACTGGTTAGCAGATTCCAGTCAAATCTCGATGAGCAACATTAGAAAGCAGTAAAAAGGATTTTGAGATACTTGAAGGGCACGTCAGATTTTGCACTATGCTATCAAGGAAGCAATCTATACTTGGTTGGATACTCTGACACTGATTTGGGTGGAGATGAAGTTGAGCGAAGATCGACTTTTGGATATACCTTCTTGCTGAACAATGGCGCCATATGTTGGAGTAGCAAGAAGCAGACGTGAATTGCCTTACATCCTATGGAAGATGAATTCATGGCATGCACCTCAACAGTGCAAGAGGCTATATGGCTCAAGAGATTTATTGAACTTCTTGGATTTGGAAATGAAAGCACAAATCCGGTGTTAGTGTACTATGACAATACCGTAGCCATAGCCTATATGAAATATCCCAAATATCATAGCAAGACTAAACACATAGATATAAAGTATAATTTTGTGAGAGATTATGTAGCACAAAAAGTTGTTACTGTACAACATATTTTGACTAAGAGTATGGTCGCAGACCCCCTAACCAAACCCATAGCCAAGGAAATGTATGACAAACATGTGAAGGCTATTAGGATGCACAAAATGTAAAATTGCAGACACTATGTAATATGTTTATGATTAATGAAAATGTTTCTTCATAAAATTTGATGTGTCTATATGAAGGTATACAATGTCTAGTATGTTGTACAGGCAGGTAAGGTTGGCTCTCTCACACAAGCAACCTCCTTTGATACTCAGGAGGAGTATGAAAAGATGAGACAACTGTATTCACCAGTAAAGTAGCAGGAATCCTGATATGGTAGAGAAGAAACACAAATTATATCAACTCGATAAGAGTATAGTATGTTGAGATGAGATCCAATAAGACGTAATATAAATATGGATCGAATCATGGATGCTCGCTTCCATGATGCCTGTTGTCAGATAACAAATTCTTCAACATTGACGTCATGATAGATAAATGGAGTAGAAGAATTTGGGTTTAGATATTGGGGGCATCTAAACTCATGTCTGTATGGTGTTAATAATGAGATTCAAAATGACGTATACTCTTATAGTGCAAGAGTAACATCGTAGCATGTGATTCATACCATATATGCGAAAGAACCGCAAATAGGAAGCAAGCAAATGGATCCCTGCTTCATTGTTGTGTGAGTCCCAAGAAGATTAAACACTTTTATGATGTCCTTCGACTTTGACATTATCGTGGAGGTATGCTTCAACGTCTGCTACCTTAACATTCATCCTATGATCATGATTGATATGATCCAAGGTTTTATGTTAGGAAAGCGATTGACGCACATCAAAATGATATATGAGCGAAAGGAAGATTACTTGAAATATACACACCTATGCTGGTGTCTGAGACATGTCCCTTATGATATTAACATTGGTAATTTCATAAGTGTGGACACTAAGCATATGAAAAGGCGATCTAAGTTTTATCTTGACTTGAGAGGGATTAGATCCGCCATGTGGAAGTGCATATTGGTATATCTAGGACATATGAGGAATTATATTAAATTCAAACTACATAAAGAAAGGTTGTTTTGTGCTGGTCCTATGAAAGGGATTACTAGTACAAGAACCTGGGAGACGTCATGCCCATGCAGTCACGGCAAAGCACCTAGTATGAAAGAAGAAAGAGAGAGAGAGAGAGACAAACCTTATGGCATCTAATCCACCAAGTGTGAGTGGGAGATGTTAGGAATTGGGCTTGGTGTACCCTTAGTGGATTATTAGTAATATTCCCCAAGGGTTTAAAATTGAAACCTGGTGGGAACAGTTTCCCCGTTTGTTTTTGGGGGAACGATTATCTGACTACATGTATGTGTGTGTGAATAATAAATAGGGAACTGCACACAACGTACAACACAGAGAAAATACTCTCTACAGAAATATCTTCCTCCTTCTTGGTGAATTTTCTGTGTTTTATAATCGGTGTCTCAAAAGTGATCCGGTTCGTGTGGGTACCTTAGGAGTACAAATCGACGCTTCAGGTACGCCCGAAACCTACATATTAAATTCAAAAATTTTCTTTATCATAGTTGTTGAAGATCACAATTGACAACATGTAGCTTATCTTAAGATATTCTTACTATTCTTGATCCAGAAAAATTTTGCAATTCTGTCTAGAAGTTCTTTGATTTATATTTAAAGCTTCCCAGGATCTACTCAGACGGACAATTATCGGCCGATGATTGTAAAATCCTACATCTAGATGGGAAAAAATTAGAGAGGAAAAATACTAGGAGAGAAAACTCCCTAAAATGGCAAATGTTTTTACTATTTTGAAAAGTTTTCCTTCCTAGCTATGTAGTGCTGGGAAAACGGGCCGGCCAGTTTAGGCCCGAGTTCAAATCCGTACCCCTTTAGAGCGGCCCGGCCTGTTTAAAGTAGGCCCGCGGGCTTTAGTCCCGTTTACATTTTTTCCTTTTTTTTGCCATTCCTTTTTTGTTTCTTATTCTCATAAAGACTAAAATACCTAATTTAAAACATAAATATCATCAACACTAATTTAAAATATAAATATTATCCAAGTTTAATAGAATACAAATACTAAAACTTAAGTCCAAACCATAATTAATGTTCATAACCAATTAAATAAGTTCACAGCCACATTCAAACAAGCCTACAAGCTTCAAATGTCAATAATAATATAACACCTGATTTGGATTTTGGCATATACATGCAAAAAAAGAAAAAAGAAAATCAAAGAAGAGAAGCTTCAAATGAGGTCTGAGTCAGTGTGAGAGCATTTCTGATATGAGGGTTAGGTTAGGTTAACTCTACCCTCTAACCAATGCTTGCTGCCCATTGCCTTGTGCCAATTTTTTTTTAAAAAAAGTTAAACGGGCCTAAAAGGGCTGGCCCTATAGGGGCCGGCCCTTTTAGGCCCGCTTCCATTTTCAGCCTCTAAATCATAGGCCCGGCCCTTGTTGGGCTCGGGCCTAAACGGGCCAGCCCGACGGGCTCGGCCCAAATTCCCGGCTCTATAGCTATGATTCCCTCTCCCTATTGTTCTCTCACTTTTTCTTATTTGCTTTGTTGATATATCTTCACCATTCAACCCAAAGTGGATTTTGAAAATATTGGCATATTAGTATAGTTACAGGTCTTCTCAATCTAGGGTAAGCGTTTTAATTCTAATAAAATAGGCAAATAAGGTTGAATATAAGGATGTTCACCCTAAAGTAATGATATACTCTTCCTAGAATCTGAATACTGAGATTGGACTCAATTTTTTTATGGCTGCTATACATACTCCCTTTGGTCTTTAATATAAAATATATTTACCCAAATTTAATTATATTAAAGAAGTTAGTTAAGTTAGTTAATATGATTTGTATTTTCTAAAATACCCTAGTCGTTTTCCATAATTCTCTCATTCCTGTTTCTTCGTAACTATTGTTGAGAGAACATTAATAAAGGTAAATTAGGAAAAGATTGACAAATATAAAAAATATTTCTTATATTTAGAACAAAGTTAACTCTCCAAATATTTCTTATATTAAGGACTAGAGGGAGTAATATTTATTGGTATACAACTAACAAGTGAGTGGACATAATTTAACAAATGTGATCATAGCAAGATGTTCGGATGCTAATGATATTTGCAAATTCATTTGGTAAACTTAAGAGATCAATGTTTAGTTATTTTTAACCAGAGTCTGTGAGAACATAATGTTCTTACATTTTCAATCAGTACAATAGCAAAAGAGATATATACAGAGTCAGGGAACAAAATTTTCTTGTGTCAAGCCTTAACAAGTGTTTGAATAAAACTTAAATACGAACTAGGCTAAACACTGTTGGTAGGTAGCTGGGTTTCTTAAGCATGTTCTCAAGGGTTAATTAGGAGAGGCAAAGTGCACTTTTGTGATATCTATGTCTAAAAAAAGATTAATCATTAGCTATCAAGCATGAGGATAACTTGTTGGCAAAAGGATGTCTGACCATTTTTTCCAAATGAATTAAAGTTATAAACTGTTTTAAAAGGATTACCCTTTTCTGCTTTCAGAAATTATAGAGTATATTCAATCTCTGGTATCTCTTGTTTGGATGGATATTTTATCAAATGTTATTTCTGCATGACATGTGCAAACACACAAGAAATAACCCATCATATTCTTTATATGCTAACACTACCTAACACTAGTGGAAAAATCAGTTTTAAGACCGGTTAAAAACGACATTTTAGACCTGTTCCAGATCCAGTCTTGATACATCCGGTCTTAAAAGTCTGCTACTTTTTAGACCGGTTATTGAATCGGTCTTAAAAAAAATTTAAGACCGGTTCTTTTAAAAATCAGTCTTAAAATAATCATTTTTAGACCGGTTATCGAAGAAATCAGTCTAAAAAGGTCAACTTTTAGACAACTTTTTAGACCGGTTTTAGAGATAACCGGTCTTAAAAGTTCTCATTTTAAGAACGGTTCTTTTAAAAACCGGTCTTAAAAGTAACTTTTAAGACCGGTTTTATAAGGAACCGGTCTTAAAAGGTTTTTTTTTTAAAAAAAATTGTTCTGTTTAAAAGATTTACCCAGCAAGCCATTTACCTGTTTTACATTTCACTCAGCAAGCAGCCATTTCAATGACATCTAAATATATTCTTCTTTTACACATTTTAACAAACATCTTATACAAATCACATACATGACAATCCAAAATGCAAGTATACATGGATTCACCTATATCTGTTGATATACATCTAGTAGCATAGATAGAAATTAAATATTAGAAGCACCTAAATCAGATGAATTAGCATCAACAATAGGCCTTGGAAAAAAAAAGCATCAACAATAGGCAAGAGACCATTTAACTCAGACTCAAACAAATTAAGCTCACTCTTTGCATTTGAGTAGGCCCTCACGTGCCTCATCCTATATGAATTTAAATATGCATACAAAAAATAGTTATTCTTCTAGTTTCTAAATAATAAAACAGTACAAGTTTGTAACAACATTGATTCACAGCATACCAGTTCAAGTTGCCTCTAAGAGCATACCAGTTCACGTTGCCTCGTTCCCGCTTAGACACCTCATTTGCTTCATTTTCCTGTGACGACAACAAAAAAAGGAGTTTTATATATACCAATGCAACAACAATATACATGATGATAATTCTTTTAGCTAACTAACCTTCAAAGTAGTTTTATAAAGGGATATCCTCCCATATCCCTTCATGATGATCGTTTCTTGTGTTGTGTTCATTATCTGCTTCATCTTCTTCGTTCTATTCTGGTAGACCCCTAGAAAAAGAAAGAGTCTCAAGAAGATTATTCATTAAACGACTTTCCTGATTAATGTCAATAACCTTTTTTCCTTGGAGAGTTATAGACCAAACTTTATTTGCTTGATCGGTAACATAGAACACTTTTTTCACTTGATATGCCATAATAAAATGTTCATCTCCAAAAATTCTACTAATCAGATCAACCAATATAAATCCCAACTGATCAATCATCACACCATTGTTGACATCAACCCACTTGCATTTGAAAATGGGAAATTTAATTTTAAAATAATCAACCACCCAAATCTCTTTAATAACCCTGTAATAAGGTATTGCTGCCAATCTAGGCTTCTTATCTTTCAAACTAGAGAGGTGCATAGATTTAGCCACTAACATAACCCCATTGTTCTGGACGGTGCTCCTATCATCAAGGGACTTTGTGTAAAATGTATAACCATTGATCACAAATGAAGTCCAAGTGATGACATCAACCTCAAGACCACGTGCTAACCATTTAATTATATCAGAAACACATTATTTTCCATCAACCTTTTGTTTGAACCAATGTGCAAAAGTTTTGTTATGCTCCCTAATTAACCTTTGTTCGGTCATTCGACTATTTCCTTTCCGGAAAATTTCTTTATGAGCATTAATTTAATCTTGAACTTCATCAACATTATTCAAGATGTACAAATGGACTTATTGCAATTCATCAGAATCAACACTTTTTACTGTAGCCCCGTGTCTACCCCCTTCTTCATCATGACGTTCAGTAAGCCCAATATGTCTTACATTTGACAGGTAATCTTGACAAAACTCCATGGCTTCTTCAGAAACATATTTATGAACAATAGATGCTTTAGGCCAATTTGCATTCTTCACATACCCTTTTAGGATTTTCGTAGTTCTTTCAATTGGGTACATCCACCGTAAATAGATAGGGCCACACAACTTTATCTCCCTTAACAGATGAACAATTAGATGTACCATGATGTCAAAAAAAGAAGGAAGAAAAAGCTTCTCAAGATGGCACAAGATCATATATGCTTCATTTTTCAGTTCATCGAATCTTTCTGTCTCAATGACTTTACTACAAATAGCATTAAAGAAGAAACAAAGTCTAGTCAAAATACGTTGAAGATCATATTCGGCAATGCCACGAATAGCAACTGGGAGTAGTTGTTTCATTAAGACATGACAATCATGAGACTTTAGCCCTACTAACTTCAAATCTTTCATCAACACAAGCTTCCTTAAATTTGAAGAATACCCTGAAGGAACTTTCATGCCATGTAAACACTCACAAAAGCTTCTTTTCTCATCCTTATACAAAGTATGAGCAGCTGGAGGACAAAAAGTTCTCTTACCATATGGCTTTGGATTCAAGTCTTCTCGTATCCCCATTTCTTGCAAATATAATCTTGCTTTCACGCCAACCTTAGAACTATATGTTAAGAAGTGTCCCAACAATACTATCACATACGTTTTTCTCCACATGCATGAAATCAATACAGTGTCTAACGTCAAGATTGGGCCAATATGGAAGATTAAAGAAGACATACCTCTTTTTCCATTTATTTTTTTATTACTATTCTTTGTAGTCTTTCCAAAGATAACATTGATATTTTTCACTTTTCATAAACTTGCTCCCCAGTCAATGCCTTCGGAGCATCTTCAAACTCTTGTCCACCAAAAAAAGCTTTCTTTAATCTACGATATGGGTGGCCTCGTCTAAGAAATCTCCTATGGCCAAGATAAACTGTCTTTCTTCTATGTTGAAGTTGATGGTAGCATGTTCCTTCTTCACAAATCAGACATGCTTTATGGCCTTTAACACTATATCTTGACAAGTTTCCATATGCAGGGAAGTCATTTATAGTACAAAAGATCATGGCTCGCACTTTAAAAACCTCCTTCTTGTTCATGTCAAAAACATCAACACCTTTGTCCCACAACTCTTTCAAGTCTTCGATCAAGGGTTCTAGGTAAACATCTATATCATTTCCGGGTTGTTTTGGTCCCGAAATCAACATAGACAACATGATGTACTTTCATTTCATGCATAACATAGGAGATAAGTTGTAAATTAGCAACAGAACAGGCCATGAACTATGTATACTGCTCAGGCTACCAAAAGGATTCATGCTATTTGTGCTAAGCCCAAGCCTAAGGTTCCTAGGTTCTTCACCAAAGGTAGGAAATAATTGATTGATTTTCTTCCATTGAGAAGAATCAGCCAGATGTCGAGGCTTTCCATCGATATCCTCTCATCCACATGTCATCTCAAATTTTTTGCATCGTTTTCATTAGCAAACAAGCGCTTGAACCTTGGTATGACTGGAAGATACCACAACACTTTTGCAGGGCATTATTTGATTTGTACCTCAAGGTTTCACATATCGGACACTGTTGTTCCTCTTCATACTCTTTTCTATACAATATACAATCATTAGGGCATACATGGATCTTTTTATACTTCATCCCTAGTGGACACAGTATTTTCTTAGTATCATAGTATAGAGAAGGCAACACATTATCATCTGGAAGCATGTCCTTAAAAGCCTCAAGCATTTATGAAAAACTATTGTCACTCCATCCATGTCGTGCTTTCAAGCTTACCAATTTCAAAAATGCTTTCAACAATTGGTACTTTTGACACTCCGGGTACAACGGTGTCTTAGCATCACTGCACGTATTACCATATGCATGTGATTGTTCAAAAGCCTTTTCTCCTATATCACGAATAATATCCTCTATCCAATCGTCTGTATCCGTGTCATTCTCATCAAAGCCCACTCCCCCCAATTTAGATGAACTTGACATTTCTAATTCTTCACCATGCCATACCTATACTGTATAACTCTTACAAAATGCTTCACAAATTAAATGTGTATATATATCTGCAGCACTTAGTCGCTTCTCATTCAAATATACTACACAAGGGCAATAAAACTTTCCACTACCATCATCTACATTTCTTCTAGCGAACTCTAAAAAACCCCTAACCCCATTATCATATTCAACACTTGTTCCTTTAGCTTTTATCAACCTATGATCCATATATATCTCAACACTTGTAGCACCCTGTATCCAACAGCAAAAGGATAGACAAAAAAACAACCACCATAGAGTTTTAGAGATTTCAACGAATTTTAAAATTCACCATTTGAAAGTAGTAAGAAAATAGAACTTAGAATCAAACAATCACACTAAACACTGACAATCAAACAATCACATTAAATTAAAACAAAATTAAACTTAGAATGGTATTACTCTAAGCCAATTATCACAAGTCAGAGAGCACCTTATTTACTTTTGGTCCAAAACAAGAAAAACATATATAGTAATAAAGTCATCGATCACACAGTTTTCCCTTTAACCTTAATTATATTTTTCTGCAATTATTTTGTGCCTAACTACTATATAATGTCAGAGGTAATATTGTTGAGAATAGCAAATACAAGATGAAAGTTGAGGGTTTTAATTAACAAAACACTAACCTGATTGAAGACGAAAGAGAGAGCTTCTACCCAAAGTCACGGTGGCAAAGGGAAGTCACGGTAGAGGAGAATGGTTACTGTGGAGAATAGAGGTGGCGGCGGAAGAGAGTGACGATGATCAAAGAACAACGATGAGGAACACAGCAACGGCAGTGGTAATGACGGAGGACAGTGGAGCAAAAGAGGAACGAGGAGCGATGGAGGAGTTCAAAACATGCAGCGACAGAGCTCACAAAGAAATGGCGACAAGAGAAGAAAGGGTTTAGAGCGCGGCATCTGGGCGCGCGGGAGTGAAAATACACTGAAATATCTCACCTTTTAGACCGGTTTTCCATTAAAGCTGGTCTTAAAATGGTGGGAAAAAATAATTTTAAAAATTTTTCATCTTTAAAACCGGTTATTTTATATTTAAGACCGGTTTTCATAGAAACCGGTCCTAAAAGTTAAAAAATTTTAAATTTTAAAATATTTTCATATTTTAAGACCGGTTTATTTATAACCAGTCTAGATAAATTTTTATTTAAGACCGGTTTTATTTATAACCGGTCTTAAAAGATAAAATTTTTTTACATTTTAAAATATTTTGATATTTTAAGACCGGTTTTACTGAGAACCGGTCTAGATAAATTTTTTAAGACCGGTTATTTATAGAACTGGTCTTAGAAGTTCTATATATTTACAAAACTGCCACGGGTCAAATTTTAAAGACCTTACCTGCTAGAACCGGTCTAAATGTGACGGTCTAAAAAGCGAATTTTGTACTAGTGTAAGCGCTGTGCTAAGATTCAACTAGACTCTTTGTTTATACTTGTGAGAAGGAGCCAGTAAGTCAAGGCACCTATATTGCATATATAATTGTTTTTAAACACGCTGGGATGAATAGGGAAGTAGTTTAACAAAGATTAGCCAAAACAAGGGCACATGCTAAGTTAGTGTATGCTTGGGATGATTTCTTTCACTCAACTGACCTTTTCTACCCAAAATGTTAATTTAAGCCCTAAATTATATTTGGGATGATTTTGGAGGTAAATGACTCCTGAAACAAAAATTAAGTTAAAGCATTCTTTTACTTTAGACTTTTCTTAATACTACATCTAATCCTTAATATAAGAGCTAGTTAACTAATTTAGGCAAATTAAAGAAGTTAGTTAAGTTAGTTATTTGTAACAAACATACTTTAGTTTTTTAAAATACTATATTTTATTATGACTATCCTTGAATAGAAACTCCAAAATATATGCAATCAACAAAATACTTTGGGGAAATAATATAAATTTGGGAAATAAAGTGGATTTGGATCTTATATTTTGGATCAAATCCAATCCCCTAACCAGTTGTTATATTAAGCACTAAAGGTAGTATTTAAGTTTTTTGAAACTAAACTTTTCATATATCATCCAAATGAGTTGTCTAATTAATTTTTTTAGAAAAAATTATTTTAATATAAATCACATTACACTAATTGACTTTTAACTAAATTTAAATTTGCAAGATTTAGGGAGACGCATTGCCTGAAAGAACAATAATAGTAACATAATACATAGGAAACCATATTCAGCATGAATGGGAAGACCGTGGTTACTTACAATTGAAATTTACATCAGTGAATAATCAAGTAGAGCTTTTGCATTAAACCAAAGAAATTTATATGATTAATTATAATTTTGATTCCATCGTAAAAATGATTAGAAAATTAAAAGGCTAAATAGAAACTATCATCAGCGAATATATAAAAAATGAAGCATTGCCTACCTTCCTATTCACAGTATGGCGTGAGATCAAAATTGAATTTTTGTTTCCCTTTGCTTTTCCCTCTAAAATACTGCAAAGAATAAACTAATAAAATTTATTAATTTAAAAATAAAAATATTAACAATAAAAAAATATTCACTTCTTATTTGAAATGATCTACATCGGATATGAATAGGGGAATATAGGAATGGGGTATTAAGAGAATGTCCATGCAACTTGATATTAATTGTTCTTTTGATTTTTTTTAATACAACTTTGTTCAACCAAGATAAAAAGTTACAATATAAAAAAGGCCTCCACAGAAGGCTACAAAAATGGACAGAAGAGGGAGGCCCAATACATAGCAAACAGTACACACAAAAATAAATCCCTGGGAGAGATGCCCAAATTTAGTTTCCAAAAGTGTCTAGAATAAAAGTGCCTCTAATAAGAGAATACTTATACTTAGGAATAAAAAATCACGACTTGACGACATGACAAGCAGAATTACTAAAACAGAAACTAGATGGGCAATGAGAAACCAGCAAATCAATAGTTCTTTAATTAATGAGGAAAAAAATTCATTCATCAAAACAGGTGGCACTACTACAAAAAGGGGCTATAACGTTCCAAATTTGGCACATTTAACGTCCCAAAACGGGGGGACGTATATGTTAGGGGCGTAGTATGTTGTAAGAAAAGACGTCCCAAACAAAAGGGACGTCTAAAGTGAGACCTTAGACGTCCCAAATTGTCATTTGGGACGTCTAAAGTCCCACCCTGGGGGACTTTAGACGTCCTAATTCTTAATTTGGGACGTCTAAAGGTTAGGTTTTTTTTTTATACCATAATTTACATTCTTTATTACCCAGCGAATTCAAACTGCAGAAACAGAATAGAAGATGGATTCATAAACCACACTGTCTGTTACAAAATGGTAAGGACTTCCAGCTCTACAATCTTTACTATATATACATATAATAACAACTCATACAACCTACTACTATATATATCAACAATAACAACCAGAAAGTGTTAAAACGCTGTCATCACACAACTACAAACTGATATAAAATAAAAATTTTATTGCTCTATATGTTGAAGAAGATGTCCTGCCAAAAGATCTCTGATCAAATTAAGGTCTTCACGTAGGTAGGCATCTTCATTATCAAAAATCTAAAAATTAGAAAGTAAGCTTTAATGAAATGAATCTCAAGCAAATGAATTAATTAGCATTTCGATTAGAACACCAAAAATATTATCATTTGAGAATGAAGAAGCGATTATCTTTTCAAAATCGCTAGTAATTCCAATTTGAGTGATGTTATACATATAAAGTATAACATAATATCCGCATTCAGTGTTGCCAGGTTGCCGAGGGCACTTTAAATCAAAGGGATGCAATTGGTTGTTAAAATCAATAAAGGTATGTCTAAAAGGACCGTCAATGAAACAATTAGCTAGGATCGAATAAACTTACTATCGGATAAAACCACTTTGGCTTTTTAACAACTATACCCTCGCGTGACCCACCTAGGACTCTATATGTTTGACAAGCACTATCATGAAAATCAAAATGAACAGAAATTAGAACTATTCATTTTTTTAAGAGTCAATGAAATACAAATAGAATAACTAACGTGTCGAAGACAGATTTTGTATCTTTGTCTGGCTTTTTACTCAAGGGATCAAACCAATAGACTACGTTGCGGCGGGGACATATAACACACAAACTCCAATGGTAACTTTAAGAACATGTACACATTAAAATGAAGTTAGATGAGAAGACAATTATTTATTAAACTTCTTAAATTGACAAAATGTAAATACGAACCGTTGAACAATGGGTGCTAGATAACAACGAAGTTTGGTCTGTCCCATTGCGTAGCCGACATAGTGAGTCCTATGCACCACAGTACAAGTATCCCCTGTCATATTCACAGGACATAAGAATCCATACCAATCACGTCTTTCCATGTTTGTACAGAGACTGTGGAAGGTGCTATAATAGAATTAAAATAAGGAATGAATTATTGAATGTATGAAATCAAAAAACCATTAAATGAATTCTATGGGAAAATTGAAAAAAAAACTTACCGGACTGCAAATTTCACCCAGCCTGCATCTATCTCCTCCAACCTGATAAACTGCTTGAGATCTATATTGTCAATCGTGTAGGGATACTCCAATGTAAGGCCCACAATCCCTGGAGGCATCTTCAAGTCAATCTGTTTAATGCCCTTGTAGATCTGTTGTAGCCGTGCAAAGTAGGGCCATTTCCTCGCATCTTCGTCATCCTTTTAGAACATCAAAAAATAAATTGTTATTAGGATGCCAACAGATTTTTAGTAATAGTTGTTAGAACCGGCTATCACCCAAGAGGGGGGTGAATTGGGTGTATAATAAAAACTTAAGAACTTTAGAAATCTTTTCGTATCTTAACGAAAGCGGTAAGTATGAAGGTTTATAAATCAACAGTTAGATTAAATAATATATGCTGGAAATATAAGAGTTTAGGGAAGAGAATATGCAAACTGTGATTTATCCTGGTTCGGTCTAATCTGTGATGGCCTACGTCCAGTCCCCAGGCTCCTCCTGAGATTTTCAAATCCACTATCTTCTTGTTTAATCCGGGCACAAGAAAAGCCTTTACAATCCCACAAGTTTAGCTGGGTACTTGTGAAACCTTTTACAAATCTCTCACTGAAATACTCCCCCTTACGGCAAGTCTTACGAGCAGAGCAATCCCGAAGATCTTTCTCTCCTGCTTATTCATGCAAGTCTTACGAGCAGCAATGTTCTCTCCTGCTTACACCCATGTAAGTCTTATGAGCAGCAACGTTCTCTACTGCTTGCACCTTGTAAGTCTTACGAGCAGAATGTCTTACGGCAATTCTCTCTACTGCTTCCCCGTAAGAAAATCAACCCTCTCAAGGTCCCTCTACCTTGAGATCAACTCAGAAATATAGTTGAAGGTGTTTACAAACTCTCTCACAGAGTGGGTATAATCTCACTGAAGTACAATACAAATAATCACTCTCTCAATGATAAGTAAAATAGAAACTGCAAAACAGAGAGTGTATGGGTAGAAGCAGAGGATTCACATTTCTATCATTTTTTCTGTTTTCTTCATTTTTCTCAGTTTTTCTGTTTTTTTTTCCAAGTTGAATGCTCTCTCTCATTTATAGTTGATGAAGATGATGACCGTTGTGAACATTCGTCCGTTGGAGTCCCATTGCTTCATTTGAACGTTTGAGCATATTTGAAAAACAAGCTCCTGTCCGTTGTGGAGCAAAGTGGAGCGTCTTAGTTGAACAGCAGGAAGATTCATTTTGAGCTGTACATCACGTTGTGGAGCGTTTTGTGTTTCCGACAGTTTTTCATGGTGGGTCATTTGCTTGTCGTGGTTGGTAGCCGCCATTCGGTGTAATTGACTTTTATTTGAATCTGCAATCCGAATGTTTAATATCCTGTTTCACACTTGAAATATATGTTAGCTAACATTTAAAATCAATAACAAGTGAAAACACACTGATTCAATAACATATAACCATATTCGGATTGTTCGCTGTGAGACTTGGTGTTTTTGGTCTTCTGCAGAGTATCACTCGAGCATGAATGGCTCACTTCGAGTGATCTCCTTATTTTCCTTCATATGCTTCAGTTCACGGGTTGTGCTTGCATGAGATTTCAGAGAGACAGAATTCTCACTCGCGGGTGATATGGTCTCTCACTCGAGCACACTCCTTCTGCTCGAGTGATCATGAATTTTGCACTGGGAGACTCTTCTCTGGACAGCACTCGCAACTCTTCTCTCGCATCTGCTCGAGTGAATTCTCGACATCACTCGAGCACAAAACGTCCTGCTCGAGTGCGCTTCAAGTTTTCACGTACATGCTTCTTCTCGGGTTGTCACTCGCACATCATTTTAACAAGAGTGAGATTTTGTACTCGCGAGTGATATGGTCCCTCACTCGAGCACACATACCTCTGCTCGAGTGAGACACATATTCTCAAGGAATATGCTCTCAAAAACAACACTCGCATCAGGATTTCAGAGGGATGAATTTATCACTCGCAGGTGATGTGGCCTTCACTCGAGAACACAGACTCCTGCTCGAGTGAGAAATCATCCAATGCTCGAGCATGAATCCTAGTGCTCGAGTGAAGCATATTTCTTCACGTTTCAGTTGCTTCTGGACATCACTCGCACGACATTTTCAGAGAGAAAGTTTTTGCACTCGCGGGTGATGTGGGGCCACTTTAGAAAAAATTTGTTCATTTGATTCAAATGATGTATCATAAGAATGCTCTTGTCATATGCATTCCAATGCAACAAGAATCAGCTCTAAACTCCTTGTATTCTATCCATAGAAAGCTCTTTGAGTCTACTTTCATTTGGCACTGGTCTCGTCTCAATCCGATGTGTGGTTTGTGAGTTATACTCAAAATACCGAACCTGTGTCAGAAAGTGACGGTGATTTCAGTTTCATTTTTGACCAATCATATCTCCTTCATTTGATCTTCTTTCAATGTGATTCTGGTGCCAATTTTACGTGTTGGGAGTCCTCTTTCATATGCCACCGGTTTCGGGTCAATCCGACGTGTGGTTTGAGAGATATGATCAAAATACCAGACCTCGCTCAGGCTGAACGTAAAACAGAGTAGAACAGAGTATGCACCCGTGCTCGAGTGAAGTGGTCTGTGCTCGAGCATGTTCTTCCTGTGCTCGAGCATAACACCTCTAGAAGTGTGAAAACTCATATATAAGTCATCTTAGCTTCATATTAACATATTCCAACCATTATTTGATCATAGAAACCTCCGGTAACATTATAGAAACCTCCAATATCACATCTAACAACTTGAATCTTGATATTCATGATAGATCTACCAAGTTCTTCATTCTTCATAATCCAAGTAAGCATCTCCTTGACTATCTTCAATTTCTTTCTTCTTCTTCCTCTTGTTCATTTTCATTAATTCAATCTTCTTCATTCTTTGCTTGACTAATCTACAAAATATGTAACATTAAATATAGTAGTTAGTCAAAGAAATACATTATATAAACTTTTTGCTCTTATCACTTCACATCTATATTTGACATCATCAAAACTAATCATATCTAACAATAGTAAGGTAATTCCTACCATTGGAGGTGTTACGTCTAAACTAATAAGATTGTGAGGCCAAAGGATGAAAGATCTTATCGCTTGACCTAACGTGCCAACCTCTGGATCAGGAACAGGGATGGCTGTACCTTCTTCCCCCTTTCTAACACTCGTCACATCCACCACGAGGCATGTAATGTTGATATTTATTTTCTGATTGCCTCTGTGCATTTGCTGCACTTAATTTCTATGAATGAAAAAAATAAAAAAAATAAATCAACGATATCAAGTATACGAAAATTAAAAGTTCTATATCATGATGACAAAAATCTTACCAAAAACTCAGGATCTGCTCGTGATGCCGCAAACAACCTCCAGTCCTCTGGAGACAAATACGTATACTGTGCACATGGATCCTGACCCCTAAGGGCCCCTCGAATGTACCGTGCTGTTAGCTTGTTCTTGAAACCTTTCCATCGTACACGAACCTTATCCATCCAGTGCTTATACATCTCGCTGGTGTCTGGGACATCGTATGTTTGCTGCAAGGTAAAACATAAGATTATTATATTTGAAACAATAAGAACAAAGCTACAATGCATCAAAACTTATATACTAAAAGTTGCTGCCAAATCATGTCTTTCGTTTTTGGGGGAACCAATCTCAAATTATCGTAGGTAATGCGTACTTTGCTTCGACCCAAATACCCTACGTAGCTAATGAAGTGGTCTTACTCAGGACCAACTGGATTCAGATTGTCATCGAAGTCTATATGCAGCCTCTCCTGTTGATGTTCATGACGTGCAACCAATGCTCCCATCTTTGTACAGCCTCTAACCCTCCTTTTTGCAGGGGGTTCATCTCTAGGTCTTTCGTCATTGCTAGGGCTTTCATCATCTCTACGCCTCTCGTCATCACTAGAGTTATCCATATTCCTGTTAACATAAAAAGCATCATCAGAAACGTAAATAAATTGCAATAAAAATGAAATAAACTAAGCGGGAAGTAAAACCAAAAAAACACACAGTTCTCATTTATAAATTAAGGTCTTACTCTATATTGTTTCCCATAGTCCTTCACCATGGTCATTTCTTATAGCATATTCGTCATCATCTACCAATTCTACTTCATTTATTCGAGGTGGAGTTGTTGTGAAAGGTGGTGTGTCATTAAGGTTGAAGGTCGGATCACCATACTTCTGTTTTTTACTTTTAAGGAAAATGGACATGTTTTTGCTCGCAGGATCGGTGACATAAAACACTTGTTTCGCCTGGCTTGCTAAAATGAAGGGCTCGTCTCTATAGCCAACTCTTCGAAGATCAACTGAGACAAATCCAAATTGTTTATCTATTACCACAGCATTATTGCTAACCCACTTACATTTGAAAAAAGCAACTTTGAACTTATTGTATGTCATCTCCCATATTTCTTCTATAACTCCATAATAGGCCATAGACACTAATATGGGGTTTTTGTCTCTCGAACTGGAAAAGTGCATAGCTTCAGCTTCTACCATGACCCCACTATTTTGCATGGTACTTCTGTCATCTTGCTCTTTCGTATAGAAAGAATAGCCATTTATATCATAACCGGTCCAAGTAATGACCTGAAACAAAGGCCCCCAATGTAATAACCCAAAAATGGGATTAAGGGCTAATGACTCCAAAAGTGATGTAATTATTGTAAATGAACACTTTTGAAGTATATGATATGGATTTTGATCCGAATGTGTTGTAATTAGAGCCTAAACCCTATAGTTAAGCTTAATTGTAGGATAAAGCTTAAAATGAAGGATCAAGCTTGACCAATGGGAAAACAAATTAATACCCTTCCTCATATTGTTAAAAACGTCCAAAAAGGGTAAAGGAGAAGGAAGGAGGAATTTGGTCAAAATTTCAACTCTTTTACAAGGGAACTTTGGTCATATGGGTCACATATCCCTTAAAGCAAGTGGTCAACATTCTTTTTGTGTTTCAAAGTGCAACATTTCGGTGGAGACAAAGGAAAGGGAAGAGGAATTAAATTAAAACAAGTTGAGACATTGACCAAGATGAAAAGCAAAGAAGAAAAGTCAAAAATTGCAACTAGAAAATTTGTGTAACCAATGGCTATGCAAGTTCATGCAATTGGTCAATCTTTCTTCCTCCTTTTGAAGAATATGTTGGTCAATAATAATTCTCCATTTGTGCAGCCCATATCACGTCCAAAAGCAAGAAGAGAAGAGGCAAGAGAAACCTTACTCAATTGACCAAAGTCAACATGGCATAACTTGTGTAAAAAGAATTATTTTCCACCACAACTTTTCTTTCTCTTTGGGCCACATTTTCGGTCAGATATTAAGAGGATAAAGGAAGAGAAAAACTGATCATAAATCACTCTCTCACCTCTTCTCAAGGTCGGCCAAGTTCAGCAAGCTAAGAGGAAGTGAAGAACAAAGTTGAGGTAAGAACTTCTACATGGATTTTCACCTCCTTAACCTCATCTATGGCTCAAGTGACCTTCATGAAACTTGTTCCTCTCTTCCTTAGCTTCATTTCTATGGTTTTTGTTTTTGAAGAGGAGGAGTTTTCAGCCACCTTGCAAGAACAAAAGTTGAGGAATCAAGAAAAGAACACAAGAAGAAGCAAGAGGTGAGTAAGAGCATTATGTTGATGTATATGATGCTTTAATTGGCTGAGTGGTGGTGGGCTATTGTGACAGCCCTAATTTCGTTTTTTTAGGGTATATTAGGGATCATGAAGCTTTCATCCTATATATGTGCTTATATGTTGGTTTGGAGGCAAATGAGCCAAGCTTAGTGATTAGATAGTGAAGTGGTTGTTTGTTGTGAAATACCCTAAAATTCTGCCAAAACAGGACATGGGGAATGAGTGGGAATTTGTTCATTTTGATGTTACCATTGTGTTCTACACGAAAAATTATGTGGTAATAGGTTTGGTTGTTGATTTTGAAGTCATTGGACACATTGGTTGAAAATTGGAAAAACTGTCAAGTGTAACTTTGTGCAGGGCAGTCAGTTTGTAGGGACATTTTGAATGGGCAATTGGTGTCTAAAAATTCTGAAACTTTCCAGTCTTAAATTTCACGTTTCAAGCTTCAAAATGGACATATGATTTGTGTCATTTCGGTTTTTGAGCTGGGAGTTCTAGTTGCCCAAAGTTTGATGTCAAAACTGGACCTAATTCTGGAGCAGTGTGGAATGTTGTTAATTCTGGAATTGTGTGGTGATTTCTGCTAGTGATTCATATTTTTCCTATGAAGAGGACTTCAAGAGCTTTCAATAGGCTTTGGGATCACCTCATTTTGATTTTTCTAGAATTAGTTATGATTTTTCAAAGATGTTGGAAAATTCTGGCAGATTGGTCACCTATGCGAAAATTGAAGATTTTATGGCATAATGTAATATTGTGGAACTTTGAGGTTAGAAATTAGCCTTTTAGGTTAATTGACCACTTTAGCTCCTTAGTTGACTTGATTAATTGACCATAGTGATAATCAACTTAAAGTATTATAGAGAAAAGAACTTGGGAAAGAGATTGACGGGTTGTCCCTAACCTGGTTACAGGATTTGATATTTGCCGTCCTCGTGAGCTCGCAGTACCAAGAAACGTCAGAAAGGAACGAGGTAGTAACTTTTCTTTCGTACCATATGTGATGCATTGTATGTGTGTATTATCATTGATTTGTGATAAACTCGTATGCTGCGACGTTGTGAATATGTGTAAACACCGTCATACCAATAGTCCCTGAGTAGCTAACAACAGTTCGGGTTAGGGCGGTGTGCCTCCCCGGCGGAGAAAGGGGATGAGGATGAGGTGTGATATATGTGATTATGTGAGCCAAAAGGCTATTTGTGGAGGCCGACGGGCCATTTGTGAAAGCCGAATAGCTGTATGGGCTATAAGGCTATATGTATGCACTGCCACGCCAATAGTCCCTGAGTAGCTAACAACGGTTCGGGTTAGGCGGTGTGCCTTCCCGGCGGAGAAAGGGGATGAGGGTGGAGTGTGATTTGTGGTGCTGCTGCTGTATGATGATTTGCTTACATGCTGTGTGCTTATGTGTGGTATAAATGTTTTGTTACTACTGGGATTCTCTTTAATCTCATTCTTTCCTTTAACTAACCTTTCAGACAGGGCGAGTGGCTCTAAGGAGAAGCGTACGACCCAGAGCGGTTAGAATCCTGTAGGGACATTTATTTTGGTTATGTTGGTTAAACCTGTTGGACAGGGTGTCTGTATATTATGTTGGTTGTAAAGAATAGTTGAACGTAGTTGTGTAGTCCCCTATATGGAGGTTGTAAACCCTTTTTGTGTATGAATGGAACCCGGGGGTTGCCGGGATTGCTATTAGATATTCTGATATGAATGAATGTGAATTAACTGCACAGGTGATTATATTCGATAATTGAACTTGAGACCGGAATAGGAAAGAAGTCTTGAAAATTTTATAAAGTCCCTACTTCACAGGGAGTTCTAAATGAGTTTTGAACTATTCGACGGTCTCTAAACCAATTTAATTACGTAATATCGAATTATAATTACGCTATTTAAGGCAAGGGGTTACATTTTGGTATCAGAGCTGTATTCCTGGCAAGGGTAGAGGTTGCTAGGATAGCTCCCTTAGTTGGTTTTAGGGATAGAAGATTATCTGTAAACGATTGTTGTGTATGCACATGTATGTTTATTGATGTGGACATATATGGGTTTTATGACTATTGTGCATACTATTTCTGCTGAATTAATGGGGCAAGTTGTTTGTAGAATGAAGAAAACTAGAGGACGCCCCAATATTCCGCGTGTAGACCCTGAGGTGGAGGTTGTTAATGAAAACCCACCGGATGCAATGCAAGAGCTGATGGGTCTAATTCGGGATCAGAGAGATATGATCACTGAACTGAGGGAAGAGCTTAGAGCTGAGAAGGCGAAGAACCAGGAAGGTCCGGTTCAATCCACTCCGGAGGAGACTCAAGAAGAGACTCGACATGAGGACACTGCAGAAGGATCAGCACGACCTCTGGAATCCCCACCTCGTGCCACCTTGAATCAGGAATCATATGGGATGCCACCCAGGGAGGAAAAAGACCTTCAGTATTGGGTCACCCGATTCTGCAAGCATATGCCTCCGGCGTTCAGAGGAAGGTTTGACCCTCAGGCAGCCGAAGATTGGTTGTACAGACTGGAGAAGATATTTGAGGTTCTGTGTTGCCCAGAGGAGGTGAAGCCACGGTTGGCAGTGTATAAACTCGAGGGGGACACGGATCGTTGGTGGCGGAATATCTCCCTGACATTAAAGAGCAATGAAACACCATTGACTTGGGAACTGTTTCAACAAGAGTTCAACGAGAAATACTTTCCCAAATCAGTGCGGCTCGAGAAGGAGACAGAATTTCTCAACATCAAACAAGGGGATACAGAGAGCTTTGACGACTATTTGTCCCGTTTTGTCCGGTTGGCTCGGTACTCCTCTTACCTCCGGTTTAAAGATGATGAAGAATGGAGTTCTGATATGCTCATCCGCGGTCTGAGGCGAGAATTGAGAAAGCGATTGGTTACGAACCAATTCACTAAGTTTAACAAGGCTGTGGAGCAATGTCGAATTACGGAGAATAATCTGAGGGAGTTGAATCCTACCAGAGCTACTGGCCACCGTAGTGAACCCAGTAAGGGTAATGCTTCCCAGAAGCGGAAAGGCCAAGGATCCTCTTCATACAAGGGCGGTGATAAGAAGCCCTATCAGCCCAGAGACCGTGAGCCTCAGAGGGCTGTGACTGAGTGGAAATGCCCTCGCTGCAACAAAACGCATTATGGCCAAAATTGCCGGGGAGAATTGGTCTGTTTTAACTGTAAGCAGCCAGGACATTTTTCCCGAGATTGTCAACGACCACGAGTCGAGCAGAAACCGAGGACACAGGGCCGAGTGTTCGCTATGACCCACGAGGAAGCTCGTAAATCTCCTGAGTTGATACAAGGTAAAATCTCTATTAATGGCCATCTGTTGCAAGCATTGTTCGACTCAGGTGCAAGTCACTCCTTCATTGCTTATGATTGCGTGAAGTGCCTGGGATTGCATGTACATAAATTACCATTTGATTTGGTAGTGTCAACCCCGATGGGTGTTAAGGCTTTAACCACAGAAGCTTACTTGAATTGTGTCGTAACTGTGGAAGGGCACCAATCTGTTGTAGATTTGATATGTTTGCCGCTTTACCAATTGGAAGTCATTTTGGGTTTTGATTGGTTAACGGCAAATAATGTTTTGCTTGATTGTGGAAACAAGAGGATAGTATATCCTGTTTCTCAGAGGGTTGAAGCTGTGAATGCCGGTATGAATTTTCTTTCTACGGCTAAAGCTGAAAAGTATCTTAAAAAGGGTTGCCAGGGGTATGTAGTGTTTTTCTCAGTGCAAAGGGAAACTGGTGAAACTTTGAGTGATATACCCGTGGTAAATGAATTCCCTGAGGTATTTCCGGATGATCTAAATGGATTGCCTCCTGAGAGGGAAGTTCAATTTCCAATTGACATTATTCCTGGAGCTGGCTCTATATCTAAGGCCCCATACCGCATGGCCCCAAACGAAATGGCAGAGTTAAAGAAATAAATAGAAGATTTGCTTGAGAAAGGGTTCATTAGACCCAGTGTGTCGCCTTGGGGAGCTCCAGTGTTGTTCGTAAAGAAGAAAGATGGGAGTCTTCGATTGTGTATTGATTACAGAGAATTGAATAAGGTTACTATTAAGAACAAGTACCCTCTTCCCCGAATCGATGACCTATTAGATCAACTCTCTGGTTCATGTGTGTTTTCAAAGATTGATCTAAGGTCAGGGTATCATCAGCTGCGAGTGAAAGCAGAGGATGTTCCGAAGACTGCTTTTCGGACCCGGTACGGTCATTATGAGTTCTTGGTGATGCCATTTGGGCTAACCAATGCGCCTACGGTATTCATGGATTACATGAACCGTATCTTTCGACAATACCTGGATTAGTTTGTTGTTGTGTTTATCGATGACATTCTGATATACTCCAAGAGTATGGAAGACCATGAGCATCATTTGGGAGTTGTATTGAATATATTGCGTGAGAAACAATTATATGCTAAATTGAGCAAGTGCGAGTTTTGGCTATCAGAAGTGAAATTCTTAGGCCATGTTATCTCGCAAGAAGGGGTCTCTGTGGATCCTAGTAAAGTGGAAGCAGTACTGGACTGGAAGAGGCCAGAATCTGTGGCGGAAATACGCAGTTTTCTGGGTCTTGCTGGTTATTATCGGAGATTTATCCAAAATTTCTCCCGTATTGCGTTGCCGATGACCAAGCTCACGAGAAAGGATCAGCCGTTTGTGTGGGATGAGAAATGTGAAAACTGTTTTGTGGAGCTGAAGGAGACGTTGACTACGGCACCTGTGTTGATTTTGCCCGATCCTAGTTTGACATATGTTGTGTATTCTGATGCCAGTGGGCAGGGATTAGGGTGTGTCCTTATGCAGCAGGGACGTGTAGTGGCCTACGCCTCTCGACAGCTCAGACCTCATGAATTGAACTATCCCACTCATGATCTGGAGCTTGCGGCCATTGTATTTGCTTTGAAGATTTGGCGTCATTACCTGTATGGTGTGACTGTGGAATTGTACTGCGACCACAAGAGTCTCAAATATCTGTATGATAAAAAAGAACTGAATATGAGACAGCGCCGCTGGATGGAATTGCTTAAGGACTACGACCTGGAAATAAAATATCATCCGGGTAAGGCAAATGTAGTCGCTGATGCTCTTAGCCGAAAGACTGTACTCGCTGCAGCTATGATGATACAAGAAAGGAAATTGATTGAAGATTTCTGTGATTTAAATTTGACAAACCAGATCATCTGTGCGAATTACACTGTTTCTCAAGAGGAGAGTGATCTAAGGGCGGAAATTGAAGAAGCTCAGAGTCAAGATGACTGGATACAGCGCAATCTGACTCGAATCAAACAGGGAGAAGTTTCAGGCTACGACATATCGCCTCATGGATTGGTTCGTTACCAGAAAAGAGTCTACGTTCCACTTAAGGCAGAGTTGAGGCAGAAGATTCTGGATGAGGCACACAAGAGCCGATATACTCTTCATCCTGGTATGACCAAGATGTATAAGAATCTGAAATCGGTGTATTGGTGGCCGGGTTTGAAGAGTGACGTGACCAAATATGTTGCAAGGTGTCTCACTTGTCAGAAAGTGAAAATCGAGCACCAGAGACCGCCTGGTTTACTTCAGAGTCCTGAGATTCCGGAATGGAAATGGGAAAGTGTGACCATGGATCTGGTTGTGGGATTGCCCAGGATCAGGAATTTTGATGCGATCTGGGTAATTGTGGACCGATTAACAAAGTCAGCCCACTTCATACCAATCGATGCTGGTTACTCTCCGGATAAGCTAGCAGAGATTTATATCCGAGAAATTGTGAAACTCCATGGTGTACCGAAGAATATCATTTCCGATCGAGATCCCCGATTCACTTCGAGATTCTGGAAAGCATTGCATGAAGCCTTAGGTACTCAACTGAGGTTCAGTACGGCTTATCATCCTCAAACGGATGGACAATCTGAGAGAACAATTCAGACGCTGGAAGATATGTTGCGAGCTTGTGTTCTCGACTTTAAAGGAAGTTGGGATCATTTCCTCCCACTTGCTGAGTTCGCCTACAACAATAGCTATCATGCGAGCATCCAAATGGCTCCGTATGAAGCGTTGTATGGAAGACGGTGTCAATCACCTTTGTGCTGGAACGAGTTATCCGAAAGGAAGCTTTATGGGCCAGATTTGGTTGATCAAACCTCAGCACAGATTCGAATTATTCGTAAGAGGTTGCTTGCAGCGCAGAGTCGACAGAAAAGCTACGCTGACAAGAGAAGACGGCCTCTAGAGTTTGAAGTTGGTGACCATGTGCTTCTTAGAGTATCTCCTGTCACCGGCATTGGGCGAGCAATCAAACAAAAGAAGTTGAGCCCAAGATATATAGGTCCTTTTGAAATCCTTGAGAGGATTGGGCCTGTTGCTTATCGAGTAGCCTTACCCCCAAACTTGAGCAGACTCCACGATGTGTTTCATGTTTCCCAACTGAAGAAGTATCAACCAGATCCATCTCACATTATCGAATATGAAGAAGTCGAGTTGCAAGACAACTTCACATATGCGATAGAGCCAGAACAGATCATTGATAGAGAAGAACGACGGCTCAGACACCGAAGCATTCCCTTTGTGAAGGTGATCTGGAAGGGAATGACTCAGAGGGAAGCAACTTGGGAAGCGGAGGCGGATATGCGAAGAAGATATCCGGAGTTTATGGCTCAAGTAGTTTGACAAATTTCGAGGACGAAATTTATTTTACGGGAGGAGAATTGTAATAACCCAAAAATGGGATTAAGGGCTAATGACTCCAAAAGTGATGTAATTATTGTAAATGAACACTTTTGAAGTATATGATGTGGATTTTGATCCGAATGTGTTGTAATTAGAGCCTAAACCCTATAGTTAAGCTTAATTGTAGGATAAAGCTTAAAATGAAGGATCAAGCTTGACCAATGGGAAAACAAATTAATACCCTTCCTCATATTGTTAAAAACGTCCAAAAAGGGTAAAGGAGAAGGAAGGAGGAATTTGGTCAAAATTTCAACTCTTTTACAAGGGAACTTTGGTCATATGGGTCACATATCCCTTAAAGCAAGTGGTCAACATTCTTTTTGTGTTTCAAAGTGTAACATTTCGGTGGAGACAAAGGAAAGGGAAGAGGAATTAAATTAAAACAAGTTGAGACATTGACCAAGATGAAAAGCAAAGAAGAAAAGTCAAAAATTGCAACTAGAAAATTTGTGTAACCAATGGCTATGCAAGTTCATGCAATTGGTCAATCTTTCTTCCTCCTTTTGAAGAATATGTTGGTCAATAATAATTCTCCATTTGTGCAGCCCATATCACGTCCAAAAGCAAGAAGAGAAGAGGCAAGAGAAACCTTACTCAATTGACCAAAGTCAACATGGCATAACTTGTGTAAAAAGAATTATTTTCCACCACAACTTTTCTTTCTCTTTGGGCCACATTTTCGGTCAGATATTAAGAGGATAAAGGAAGAGAAAAACTGATCATAAATCACTCTCTCACCTCTTCTCAAAGTCGGCCAAGTTCAGCAAGCTAAGAGGAAGTGAAGAACAAAGTTGAGGTAAGAACTTCTACATGGATTTTCACCTCCTTAACCTCATCTATGGCTCAAGTGACCTTCATGAAACTTGTTCCTCTCTTCCTTAGCTTCATTTCTATGGTTTTTGTTTTTGAAGAGGAGGAGTTTTCAGCCACCTTGCAAGAACAAAAGTTGAGGAATCAAGAAAAGAACACAAGAAGAAGCAAGAGGTGAGTAAGAGCATTATGTTGATGTATATGATGCTTTAATTGGCTGAGTGGTGGTGGGCTATTGTGACAGCCCTAATTTCGTTTTTTTAGGGTATATTAGGGATCATGAAGCTTTCATCCTATATATGTGCTTATATGTTGGTTTGGAGGCAAATGAGCCAAGCTTAGTGATTAGATAGTGAAGTGGTTGTTTGTTGTGAAATACCCTAAAATTCTGCCAAAACAGGACATGGGGAATGAGTGGGAATTTGTTCATTTTGATGTTACCATTGTGTTCTACACGAAAAATTATGTGGGAATAGGTTTGGTTGTTGATTTTGAAGTCATTGGACACATTGGTTGAAAATTGGAAAAACTGTCAAGTGTAACTTTGTGCAGGGCAGTCAGTTTGTAGGGACATTTTGAATGGGCAATTGGTGTCTAAAAATTCTGAAACTTTCCAGTCTTAAATTTCACGTTTCAAGCTTCAAAATGGACATATGATTTGTGTCATTTCGGTTTTTGAGCTGGGAGTTCTAGTTGCCCAAAGTTTGATGTCAAAACTGGACCTAATTCTGGAGCAGTGTGGAATGTTGTTAATTCTGGAATTGTGTGGTGATTTCTGCTAGTGATTCATATTTTTCCTATGAAGAGGACTTCAAGAGCTTTCAATAGGCTTTGGGATCACCTCATTTTGATTTTTCTAGAATTAGTTATGATTTTTCAAAGATGTTGGAAAATTCTGGCAGATTGGTCACCTATGCGAAAATTGAAGATTTTATGGCATAATGTAATATTGTGGAACTTTGAGGTTAGAAATTAGCCTTTTAGGTTAATTGACCACTTTAGCTCCTTAGTTGACTTGATTAATTGACCATAGTGATAATCAACTTAAAGTATTATAGAGAAAAGAACTTGGGAAAGAGATTGACGGGTTGTCCCTAACCTGGTTACAGGATTTGATATTTGCCGTCCTCGTGAGCTCGCAGTACCAAGAAACGTCAGAAAGGAACGAGGTAGTAACTTTTCTTTCGTACCATATGTGATGCATTGTATGTGTGTATTATCATTGATTTGTGATAAACTCGTATGCTGCGACGTTGTGAATATGTGTAAACACCGTCATACCAATAGTCCCTGAGTAGCTAACAACAGTTCGGGTTAGGGCGGTGTGCCTCCCCGGCGGAGAAAGGGGATGAGGATGAGGTGTGATATATGTGATTATGTGAGCCAAAAGGCTATTTGTGGAGGCCGACGGGCCATTTGTGAAAGCCGAATAGCTGTATGGGCTATAAGGCTATATGTATGCACTGCCACGCCAATAGTCCCTGAGTAGCTAACAACGGTTCGGGTTAGGCGGTGTGCCTTCCCGGCGGAGAAAGGGGATGAGGGTGGAGTGTGATTTGTGGTGCTGCTGCTGTATGATGATTTGCTTACATGCTGTGTGCTTATGTGTGGTATAAATGTTTTGTTACTACTGGGATTCTCTTTAATCTCATTCTTTCCTTTAACTAACCTTTCAGACAGGGCGAGTGGCTCTAAGGAGAAGCGTACGACCCAGAGCAGTTAGAATCCTGTAGGGACATTTATTTTGGTTATGTTGGTTAAACCTGTTGGACAGGGTGTCTGTATATTATGTTGGTTGTAAAGAATAGTTGAACGTAGTTGTGTAGTCCCCTATATGGAGGTTGTAAACCCTTTTTGTGTATGAATGGAACCCGGGGGTTGCCGGGATTGCTATTAGATATTCTGATATGAATGAATGTGAATTAACTGCACAGGTGATTATATTCGATAATTGAACTTGAGACCGGAATAGGAAAGAAGTCTTGAAAATTTTATAAAGTCCCTACTTCACAGGGAGTTCTAAATGAGTTTTGAACTATTCGACGGTCTCTAAACCAATTTAATTACGTAATATCGAATTATAATTACGCTATTTAAGGCAGGGGGTTACACCCAAGCTAGCCACTCGATTGTCTCAGACACACCGGTCTCGTGCAAAACCTTTTCCTCGAACTATTGCATGAATGTCTTGTTTTGCTCAATAGCAATCTGCATGTCATTCTTCCTTGGATTCTTGTTCTTCAAAGTCTTTCTGTGTTCATCTATGTAAGGTTGAAACTTCTTCCATATTATTCAGGATATACAAGTGGGCTTGCAACACCTCTTCAAGAGGAACATTTTTCACTTTCAGTCCTCGTGTTCCCTTGCTTCTCCCCTCTTCATGCTGAGATTGTTCCTTCTTCCCTGACATATAATCTTTGCAAAAATCCATAGCCTCCTCAACTACATATCTTTCAACTATTAAGGCTTTTGGTCGATAAGGATTTTTAGAATACCCTTTTAAGATCTTCATGTATCGCTCGAAAGGGTACATCCACCGCAAGTAAACTGGACCGCAGAGCCTTACCTCCCTTACCAAATAAACTACCAAATACACCATTATATCAAAAAATGAAGGTGGAAAATGCATCTCTAGTTGTGACAAAATAATGTAACCCTCATTTTCCAGTTCATCCAACTTTTCAATGTCAATGACTTTGTTACATATAGCATTGAAGAAAACGCACAATCTTGTTATAGTGGTTCGTACTTCATCTTTCATTATACCTCTAATAGCTACCGATAATAGTTGTTGCATCAACACATGATAATCATGGGACTTCATTCCCACTAACTTCAAATCATCCATTGAGACAAATCTTCTCATATTCGAGGAATACCCTTAAGGCACCTTAATTTCATGCAAACACACACACAAACTTCTTTTCTCTGCTTTTGATAGTGTATGTGCTACTAGCTCCATGTATGCCCTCCTACCATCATCTCTTAGTTATGGATGTAACCGTTCTCTTATTCCCGTATCAACAAGGTCTAATCTAGCACTAATCCCATCCTTAGTCTTCCCTGGTATGTGCAAAAGCGTACTGATAAGGCTATCACAAACATTCTTCCCCACATGCATCACATCAATACTGTGTCTCACGTCAAGCGAACGCCAATATGGAAGATCAAAGAAAATAGATCTCTTCTTCCATATGTTCTTCTCCCCGCAACCCTCTGATTCTTACCAAAAGTGATATTGATACATTCCACTCGACTATAGACTTCCTCTCCGGTTAATGACTTTGGAGCCATTCCATGCTCCGGTAAGCCGTTAAAACGCTTTCTTAGCCTACGATATGGGTAGAACTGATGAAGAAACCTCCTGTGGCCAAGGTAGATAGTTTTTCTTCCATGCTTTAGTTGTTGGAAGTGTGTGTCTGCTTTACATATTGGGCATGCTTTATGACCCTTCACGCTGTACCCGGACAAGTTTCCGTACGTAGGGAAGTCGTTTATCGTTGTGAAAATCATTGCACGTAGCTTGAAAGACTCCTTCTTATAAGCATCAAACACATCTACGCCTTCCTCCTACAACTTCTTCAAGTCCTCAATCAAAGGCGCCAAATAGACATCAATATCATTCCCTGGCTGTTTTGGTCCAGAAATCATCATAGATAGCATCATATACTTACGTTTCATATATAGCCAGGGAGGCAAGTTGTATATTATAAGGAGAACCGGCCACGCACTATGTGTGCTAGTAAGAGTTCCATACGGATTGATGTCGTCTGTACAAAGCCCAAGCCGAAGGTTTCTCGGCTCGTTGCCAAATTGAGGGAACATTTCATCTATTTTTTGCCATTATGGAGAGTCAGTTGGGTGCCGAAGATATTTCCCATTAGATATTCTCTCATCAGAGTGCCATCTCAAATTCTTCGCTGTTGTTGCAGTCACAAACAAACGTTTAAAACATGGTATTATTGGAAGATACCACATAACCTTTAAAGGTTGCCTTTTACTTGTCATATCGCCACAACCACCATCTTTTTTCACTTTGCATCGTGCAGTTTTACACTTAGGACACTCACTAAGACCTCCATACTCATTTCTGTATAGTACGCAGTCATTAGGGCAAACATGTATCTTTTTATACTCCATACCCATCGTAGACAGGATTTTCTTGGCCTCATACATACAATTTGGAAGTACATTATCCTCTGGAAACAAATCACATAATAGTTCAAGCAGCAATGTGAAACTACTATCGGTCCACCCACAAGTTGCCTTTAAGTTAACCAAATGTAATGTTCCCGTCAGCTGCGTGTACTTACTGCCACGGTACAATGGTGTCTCTGCATCACTCCGCAGGCTGTCATACTCCTGCGACTGCGCAAAGGATTCGGCCTCAACATCATGAATCATTTTCTCCATTCTATCTTCACCTATGATATCCACATCTTCCTTCTTGTGCGACGGATAATCCGTTACTTCCTCACCATACCATATCCACCTTGTGTATCACAGATTTATTCCATCACAAAGTAGGTTATCCTTTATGACATCAACATCCGGTCGACTCTCATTCAAACAATTGACACAAGGATAAAAATACTTCCCATTTTTTGCAGGAGCATTCTTTTTAGCGAATTCAATAAATTCTTCCACCCCTTTCTCATATTCTTCACTAGTTCTCAAAGCATTCATCCAACTATGATCCATTTTGTTACCACCTAAGGCATTCCCAATAACATTCACACGTTTAGTACAATTTTCAACAACATATGATGGGATTGCCTAATAAAGTTATCAACCTAATTTAGGATTTTAAAATATGGGCTTAATAACTTTATTGCCCCCTCCTAGTCTCCTCTCTCCTCTTAAAAGGGTTTCAGTGCTATGTAACTTATTTTTTTAATAAGTATATGTATATAAACATTAATGTATAATAAAATAAATATAATAAGATTAAATTAAAGAATTTTTTGAGGTTTGGAAGGATATTCTAGCATAATGCAAGCCAAAAGAAAAAAAGAAAGAAAGCAAAACCCCAATTACAATTAGATGATTTTTAGTTGAATATTGACAATACAAAATTTTAATTTCTACCTTAATTTGTTTTATGAGAAGAAAATTAAACTTTGTTGATCACAATAAGTCTGACTCTTGTGATATTATATATATCAAAGATTTTCATTAATGGAATTAAAAAAAAAAAAAAGAGTTTCATCAACGTTAAAAACCAAACTATATATCACAAAAGTCAAAATTCTATAATTTATGAATTTTGATTATCTTTTACTAAAAAAACAATTTTAAGTTGAGTTCTTCCAAAAATAAAATTGTTTTATTGAAAATATTTAGATAAAAATCATTTAATGAATATTGGGGCTATGGTTTTCTTTTTAGTTTTAGCTTGAATTATTCTTCATAATTCCTTTGGAATACAAGAATTTCTTTAATTTAAACAAATCATATTTTATTTTATTATATATACTAATTAATGGTAATATATATACACAAAACTAAGTTATGAATAACTTAATTAGGGATTTGTTGAGTTTAACAACCAAATTTAGAATTTTCCTATTTGAGGCAACTTTATGTGGAATTTTCCCTTGATTAAAATTAAAATAACCCCTACTCATTCAAGTAAATTTATATTTAAAAAAGAAAATAAACCATTGCAGTGGAGTTCCCGAATACAATTTAAGCAATATAAGCACACCAGGCTAATCTCAACCATCTCAATATAAGCAATATATAAGCACAATTAACGTGATATTTCCTATTTCCTAGGATTTTCACATTGCAAGTTTTACTTTAATTTATTCAAGTAAATGTATATTTCAAAAAGAAAATATACCATTCTGTTACAAAAAAAAAAAGCAAGAAGAAAATAAACTAACCTGATCAAGGGGCGCCCACTGTGCTATGTGTGCTGGAGAGGTAGAGAAGATGTTGGAGATCAGAGGTGTATGCACGGTGGGGAGGTACACCGGAGGGTGGAGAAAGCAAAGAACCATGGTGGTGTGGACGACAATAGAAGGAAGGAGGTGGAGGAGAGAAAAAACCTGTGGAGGAGGTGAAGTTGCAGAAGGGTGGCCTCTGGTGCGTACGTCCTTTAATGGATTTCAGGTGGAGGAGGGAGGAGTTGAAGAAAGAAAGAGTAGTTGAAGAAGGGAGGAGTTGAAGAACAAGAAAAGAGGTCGACGATGGGGAGAGGAGGAAAAAGAGTAAAGTTTTGGGTCAAAAAAGGAGGGAGGAGGGAATGGACACATGTGAGGAGGGGGAATGGGATTGAGAAGACGCATGTCAGACAAGTATCTGACATGCACATAGGGGATGCCTTTAGGCATCCCAAATGCCATTTGGGACGCCTAAAGGTGACTTTAGTCGTCCCAAATGGCATTTGGCACACCTAAAGTTGGGACTTTAGGCGTCCCAACACAAATGATTTTGGGACGCCTAAACCAAGACTTTAGGCGTCCCAAATAGATTTGGGACGCCTAAAGTCTGGGTTTAGGCGTCCCAAAATAATTTTGGGACGTCTAATCCCAGCTCTTGGCGCTAAAAAAAATTTACAAAATTTATATTTCGCTCCTGGAAGCACTTTAGACATCGTAAATTCAAATTTGGGACGCCTAAAGGTTCCCCTGCATACATATAATTAAGAAAATGCCACCACCTCCCTTTCTAACCACCCAATTTTAAATTTGGGACGTTTTTGGGGGTGGGTATATCCTAATTCTGTAGTAGTGCGGCTACAAATTTCAAAGAAAGCATACTAGTACAAAAAAGCACATTTAGACCGGTTATAGTGGATAAGGTCTAAATAAAATGACCGGTGGCATTTTCATAATTATAAACAAATTGAGAGACCGGTTATTCTATTAACCGGTTCAAAAAATATTATTTAGACCGGTTCTGCACTAACCGATCTAAAAAGATTAAACCTTTTAGACCTGCTTGGATTTTAAATCGGTCTAAAAGGTTCAGCGGGAAAAAAAAAATTAAAAACTCATTATTTTTTAAACCGGTTAATAGAATAACTGGTCTAAAAGAAAGCTTTTTAAGACCGGATATTCTAACAACTGGTTTAAAATATAGACTTTTAAGACCGGTTGTTAGAAGAACCAGTCTTAAAAAAGTTTTAAGATCAGTTATTTTTATAACCAGTCTTAAAAGTCTTCCTCAAATTACCTTCGTGGCTAAGCACCCGCCTTCTTCCATTCTGAAATCCTTCTAGGTTGAACAACGAACACTCAAGAACAAACAGCTCCTCCAAATTAGTCATTACAAGAGTGGAATTAGTGTGTCACCTTGGATTGGTATTGCACTTCTGCCATGAGAATGGGATCTTGGAGCTAGCATCCTCATTGCGTAGTGTTAGGGCATACTAGTCCTCTTTATTTTCATTGAGTGTTAATGTAATACCTTGAATTTTGAGATTCGAGGCTAGAGAATAAGTCTAAAGTAAGTGGACTGCTAAACCCCGGTTTAGCCGGATTCCAAATTTCAGTTAAGGGTAAAGGACTCCGGAAGTGGATGTGATTAGTGATAAATGAACACTTCTGAAGAAGATGATGAGAATTGTGAATTTTTCCATGATTTTGTATAATTTCAAAATGGTGGAATTGGATGGTGTAATGTAGTGCAATTGATGTCATGTTGTGTTATTTGGTCATTGGAATTGGTTTGGAACATTAAATGGAAAGTTGGGAAATTCTGTCCATTGAAACTTCTTGCTAGGCAGTCTGTTTGTGTTGACGTTTTGAATAGGAAAATGATGTCTAAAAATTTTAAAACTTTCCAGTCTTAAATTTTACATTCCAAGCTTCAAAATGGATACATAAATTGTGTCATTTAGTTTTGTGAGATAGGAGTTCTGGTTGTCCAAAGTTTGATGTTGAAACAGGACTCTGTTTTGGGGCAGTAGTGAATTTTGTATAATTCTGGAATTATGTGGTGATGTCTAGTAATGGTCCATATTTTTCCTATAAAGAGGACTTAAATAGCTTTCATTTGGCATTGGGATCACCTCATTTCGATTTTTCTATAATTAGTTATGATTTTTCAAATTTGGCCAGAAAATCCAAAAATGAGAATTATGACATCATCAAAATAAAAGATGACATCAGCATGGAATTAAAACATTTTCTCATCATCTTCAGCTCCCATTTCCGTCATATTACAGCTGAAACATAGTGAGAAAGTTGTGAACTTTTAGAGAGAGAAGGAAGGAGAAATCTTACAAGGTAGGTTGATTTCTTCGGTGAATTCGTACCTACCGTATATAATCATTCTCCTAAGTTATTCCTCTATGTGAATTAAGGTCTTGAAGCAAGGAATTTCATTGTTCAAAGAGGCTAGGGTTCAGCCATAAGAAGGATAAGCCAGAAGGAGCTTAAGGTAACCTCCGAAACTTCAATCTTTGATTGTTCTGGCTGCTGTGAGTAGTTTAATCGGTGAAATTCTGATTGATTTGTTTTGATTTCAAATTTGGTAAAGGGCTTGGCCTAGGGGTTATGCTACCAAAATTGATACTGAATGGTAGTTCTAACATAATATAACGATTAATAAAGTGGTTAGGAGTAGAAAGAAACGCGTTTACGGAGCCGAAACCGAAAAATCCTAATCTTTTTTGGGGAACTGAGAATTTCGGCCAAGGCTAGTTTGGAGGGGTTAGAGTTGGATTTTCAATGATTTGATGGTTCCATTGAGTTTAGGAGAAAAAATTAGGCGGGGTTACAGTTGGTCACTTTTTCGAAAAAGGCAAAAAAAAGCAAAATTACGAAAACACCCCTGAAACCCTTAAAGTGGGAATGCCAAGGGTAAATTTATAATTTGACAATGAATTTGATAATTCCAAATCCAGAAATGGATTCCTTCGGTGAAAATTAGTCAGATAGCCCAGGATAGAATTTTAGGAAAAGTGCAGCCAGACTGGGTATGGCGGGGCCGAGCTGGGTCCTTAGGGGCTTTCTAGTAATATTTTAATATAGCCTCCTCTAGACCCCAGAAACACTATGGAAGTGTCTAAATGGTACATTTGGAATTGTAGGACCTAGTTAAGGGCCTGAGTTGCTGGCACGCAAATCAAGGAGAAAAGACTGGAGGTAAGAGACTTACCTTACTTGCATGTATTTGATATCTTTGCTTGTGTAGTAATGTATGTGATTACTTTACTTGATTGTACAGAGCATATTTGAATAAATGAAGCTCTATTTCTATTTTACTGTGGCCATAGTTTTGTTACATGAAACATTGAGCATGCAGAAATGTCATTATGGGGCATACATCTAGTTAAAGCTAACATGTCATACACATAGCATCTATCATGCATGCATTATGGTATCTATTTCCTACTGAGATTCTCTTGAATCTCACCCTCCCTTACCAAAAATTTAGACAGGGCAAGTGGCTCATGGAGGGAGCGGCTAGGACTCCTTCGAGATGAGAGTTGGTAGTTGGTTATCAATATGAGTTAGGATGACTGTATATGATTCGGTTGAGTATATGGTTATGAATTCGAGATGAGATTGTGAAATTCCATGAATCGGATTTTGTATACCCTTTTATTAAGGGTATGAACCTGGGGTTTGCCGGGAATTATGTTGTGCACTCTGATATATAATGAATGTGATTTATCTGTGAAGTAATTATATTTGAAGTGTGAATCTAAGACCCGGAGAATTGGATTTTGAAAGGTATTTGTGAAAACCCTATCGGGAAGATGGGATTTTAAATGAGTTTTGAATACTGTTGGTCTCTAATTCATTTTAATCACGTATTTCGGATGTAATTACGGAGGGGGGTTACAATTGAGGTGTGACAGTGCTTAACACACTCTCTTCTCATTTTTATGCATCGTCAATCTACGAAATTTGGATAATAAACTTGTTGAAGCCTTAATTCTCTTCCAGGTAGTTTTATTCTTTGTCTATAGTTTTTTTCTTTGAGAATTGAACTGTGTTGTCAAGTCCTGGAACTATGGTTTTTGTGTTATGTCTGCTGATGCATAATTCTGTTAGTTCTAAAATTTTTTGAGAACTTATTTGATTGAATACCTGATGTGGTGCACTGAATCTCAAATACTTGAATTCATTTGAAACACTTATTCTTTGGAAGTGTTTTGCAAAATTGTACTTTGATCATGAATTGTTGCTGAATATGCTCTCTTGATATGAGATTTCTCTGGAAGTGTCAAGTCCTAGAACTATTTTTTTGTATTATGTCTGCAGACACATAATTTTGTTAGTTCTAAAATTTTTTGAGAACTTATTTGATTGAATATCTACTGTGGTGCACTGAATCTCAAACGCTTGAATTCATTTGAAACACTTATTCTCTGGAAGTGTTTTGCAGAAGTAGACTTTGATCCAGAATTGTTGTTGCTGAATATGCTCTTTTGATCTGAGATTTCTAAAACTCAAAATATCCACTGAAATTAATTAAAAAAAAACTAGATTCTTGAATTTTGTCACTGTATTAAATCATACATCTTTAGACTAACTCTAGAGTTCTTCCTCATATCCACTGAATTGATTAAAAAAACCAGATTCTATTATTTGTTTCATGTATGTTTAGGATACAAAACATTATTTTAGAGTGAATTTACAGAGCTTATATTAATCTCTTGCTATAAAGTCTAATCCTAATATAGGTAAGAATGGGAGGAAGGGATAGTAGAAATTTAAGATAGGTTGATGACATGATGAATGGGTGACGAGGTGCTTTGCATCCATCTAATCTCATATCAGCCAATGAAAAATCTATGGCTTCCACCTTATACTTGCATTTCTCTCTACTAATGAACATACATAATGGAATGAAACCACATCTCCTTGTTGACACCATATTGTTTATTTTTCTTTTCTAATATACTTGAAGTGTTAAACAAGTCATGTTTCTTGGTAGTTATTTTCTATTATGTAATTGTAATTACCTATTTTAAATGTTAGTTAGGTAGATGAGCGACATTAGCTATTAACGGCACTGGCCGTTATAAGAGTGGTTCTCGCCAAACATGGCCTTAGCTATCTAACTAATTGACTTAGGCGCATGGTTTAAACCCCTGCTACCTTCTATATATATGGCAGTCCCTTATTGTAATTCTCTAGCTTTTGACGTCTTAATGAAATCTTGGAAGTATTATTCAGAATCCTATGTTTCTCTCTACTTCTTCTCCCTCCAATCCTTTTCTAATTCTTCTTCCTCAACCTTCTTCTGACTTCTTCTATCCTAATTTCTAAATTCTTAAAGATTCATGTTACATTCAGTTATCAGTGGTGTAGAGCAAAATAATTTTAATTTTTTCAGTCTATTCATTTATTGGAAGGGTCTATATATACATGAGGAAGGAGCCCTAGCATTTATGGCTCTTAACAATAATATCTAATCTAGTCTTGGTTGCTGTATATAAGTTTGAACCTTTGATTTGTTAAATTCTTAAGGCCGCTTTGCCCAAAAAGAACATGAAAATACAAGAATTATTTTGTCATGATGCCAAGCTTTTGGTGTTGAGGGAAAGAAACAAAATAGTATATTAGTAACTACTTTATCATGAATTTGGATAAAGTAGTTCTTTCACTATGATTGACATTTGTTTTTTTTTTTTGCAGAGAAATCATTTTGCCAAAGGCCAAGACGTTGTGTCACAATCTTGGTACTTGACTCCACTTTCTAGGACACTAATATAACTAAAATACTGCCATACTCATTTATCCATTGGATCTGGAATTTTTACTAGCGTAATCATTGCTGAATTTTCATATTTCATTCAATTTCATGCTTTCATCAATCATTGAAATTGCGCTTGCTATTTTGTTGTGTTCTTGTCTGTCTGATACTTGTATGACATGTTTGTTTGCACTTGAATTTTTTTTTTCATTTAACAAAGGGATTAAAAATATTCTTATAAAGCTTAAAAAGCCAAGGGAATAAGGGGAGACAAGTTGATGGAATGTGAGAATGCTAATTCTTTCTTCTCCATGAAATTATAGTTACATGGCTCTTACATTTATGATTGTAGGAAATATTTATGAGTAGTAATTGATCTTATGTTTGATAAACATATGCTCAATTTCTTTGTATCTTATGCATGTTTGGCCAATATCTTATAATGAGCTTGATTGTTATTGTTCTGGTTCATTGAGAGTTCTTAACATATATTTAGACCCACCAGTCAAAGAACTATTTTATGAAACATGAACAACCATGAGACATATACGATGATTTCTCTTCAATCAATCATGATTGTCTGTGAATATTGGTTTTATTATTGCTAAAGTTCACTTTTTTCTATTATTGCTGCTGAGACTTATTTTATTGCTTTTGGTTATTGATTTATAGTTTACGGTCTTCAAAGCCTTTCTTATAGCGTGCAATCCACCCTATCATACCAAACTCATCTTTCCCGTGTAGTTTCAGTCTTTAAAGCCTTTGTTTGAGTGATTGATGGGTAATTCAATTAGTCTTTGCCATTAAATAATTGAAATGATGCCAACCAAAATTGATCTTTGCTATATATATGATATGATATCGTAATTGGAATATTTTAAAAGTTAGTTAGGTTAGTAAATTAGAAGACTAGGATTAACCATTAGTTGCACTAACGGTTTAAGAGTGGCATCAACCAAACATGGCCTTAACCATGTCTAATTTCTAATAGGTCTCTAATTAATGAACCCCTAATGAGACTTGTACTACTAGAATTACTCTTCTTTTATCTCTATCTCTCTACTCTCTTCTACTTGTTCATTATGTAGTAGTTAAACTAGGACTTGGGTGTAATGATTGCATGCTCTCATTATACTCCTGCCTTTTTTGGAGGAAAAAGTAGAAAACAAAAAAAGGTGTTGGAATATATGGATTGTAGTTAGATAAAAGCTAAATGGATGAGTATTGAATATGATGTTGGGGTGAGGGGTTTTTTAGACTCTGCAAAAAGAAATGCCTATAATGATAGTGGGATGTTTTATTGCCCTTGTGTAAAATGTTTGAATGAGAAGTGACTAAGTGTTGTAGATATATATATACATTTAATTTGTGAAGGGTTTTGTAAGATGTAGATAGTATGGGTATGGCATGGTGAACAATTAGAAATGCTAAGTGCATCTCAATAGTGGGAGTGACTTGTGATGATGATGACACGGATATGGATGATCGGATAAAGGATATTATTCATGATGTAGGAGAAGAGGCTTTTAAATAATCACATGCATATAGTAATATGTGCAGTGATGCTGAGAAGTCACTGTACCCAGGGTGTAAAAAATATCAATTGCTGAAAGCTGTATTGAAATTGGTAAGCTTGGAAGCACGGCATGGATAGAGCGATAAGAGTTTTTCAGAAACGCTTGAGCCCTTTAAAGACATGCTTCTTGATGATAATGTGTTGCCTTGTCGATACTATGATGCTAAGAAAATACTGTGTCCACTGGGGATAAAGTATAAAAAGATCCATGCATGCCTTAATGATTGCGTATTGTATAGAAAAGAGCATGAAAAGAAGGAGCAATGTTTGATATGTGAAACTCTGAGGTATAAATCAAACAAAGCCCCTGCAAAAGTGTTTTGGTATCTTCCAATCATACCAAGGCTCAAGTGCCTGTTTGCCAATGAAATTGATGCCAAAAATTTGAGATGGCATGTGGATGAGAAGATTTTTGATAGAAAGCTTCGACATCCAGCTGATTCTTCTTAAAGGCAGAAAATTGATCAATTATTTCCTAGCTTCGGTTATGAACCTAGGAATCTCAGGCTTGGGCTTAGCACAGATGGCATGAATCCTTATGGTAGTCTAAGAAGTATACATAGTTCATGGCCTGTTCTATTGGTAATTTACAACTTATCTCCTTTGTTATGTATGAAACGAAAGTACATTATGATGTCTATGTTGATTTCGGAACCAAAGCAACCCGAAAATGATATAGATGTTTACCTAAAACTTTTGATCAAAGACTTGAAAGAGTTTTGGGATAAAGATGTCGATGTTTTGAAGTGAACAAGAAGGAGATTTTTAATATGCAAGCAATGATTTTTTGTACTATAAATGACTTCCCAGCATATGGGAACTTGTCAGGATATAGCGTTAAAGGCCACAAAGCATGTCTGATTTGTGAAGAAGGCACATGCTACCATCAACTTCAACATGGAAAAAATACTGTTAACCTTGTCCATAGGAGATTTCTTAGACGAAGCCACCCATATCGTAGATTAAAAAAAGCTTTTTTTGGTGGCCAAGAGTTTGAAGATGCTCTGGAGGCATTGACCGGGGAGAAAATTTATGAAAAGGTGAAAAATATCAATACTATCTTTGGTAAGTCATCAAAGAGTATAAATGAGAAAAATATATGAAAAAAAGGTCTGTCTTCTTCGATCTTCCATATTATCTCAATCTTGATGTAAGACATTGTATTGATTTCATAGATGTGGAGAAAAATGTATGTGATAGTATTGTTGGGATACAAGGAAGTTTTAAGGATGGCGTAAACGCAAGATTATATTTTTAAGAAATGGGAACACGAGAAGACTTACAATCAAGGCCATATAGTAAGAGAACTTTTTGTCCTCCAACTGCTCATACTTTGTTTAAGGATGAGAAAAGAAGTTTTTGTGAGTGTTTACATGGCACCAAAGTTCCCTCAAGGTATTCTTCAAATTTTAAAAAGCTTGTATCGATGAAAGACTTGAAGTTAATAGGGTTAAAGTCTCATGATTGTCATGTCTTAATGCAACAACTACTCCCAGTAGCTATTTGAGGCAACAAGTTATTCTAATGGTATATGATACATCCTTTAAAATAAGAGATTAGCCTACAGATTCAATTGTTGGCAAGTCAAGGTGACATGCTTTCTTGAGAGGGATGATTTGATGTCCCTGGTAGGTCCTAGACAAAATCTTACGATTGGGATTATCCAACTGTTCTTAATATAAGTATCTTCTTCAATTCAAAGTAAATATTTCAAAAATTTCACCATTTACCTTTGATTTGTGTGCTTGTATTATTGTAGGTATATGAATTATAGGTTGGTCTCCTTTGGCAAAAGTGATAAAATTTGGATTCTTATACCCAGCTCAAATCCAAGAGAAAGGGACCACTACTACTATCAGACATACATACTTATCATAGAGGCTTAGTGAAATTGGAACTGAGTGTTTCTTGGCTCCATATGTGCATGGGTAAGAAACAAACTTATATTTTAAAATTTATATAATGTTTTATATTTGCTTAATATTCTTCTCTTTTTTCCAATGATCATTGGCAGTTGGTTCTTCTATGCAAGAGTAGTTACACTGTCATCCTCTTATGCTCCCTCCACTTCAAACTTAGGAATGATTTGAAAAAGACCATAAACTCGTAAGTTTTGTTGCATTATTACCTTTTGTATGCGAAGTTTATGGAATTTGTGTAAAATAAGTAATCTTTGTGATTTTGATGATGATAGGGCTATGACGACATTTCTACACACTACTTGTAGTAAGCATGTTCGTGACTTAAAGGACCCTACATGGATCATGCCAAAGGTTAGTACATATTGATTTCTTTAAATAATATAATAAGCCATGCCTTTATACTCATTTTAATGATATCATGTTTTTTTCAGAGCCATAGGCAACCATAGGGGTCCAACTTATGTGCGTTTTATGTTTTGAGACACATTTACAATATTATCACTCTAAACACGACTGACTTTCTAAAGAGGTGAATTTATATTTCAGAACTTTTGTATTACTTTATTGTTTTTAAGTTACTAAGTTAATGTTGTGTCTGGTTTTGGTGTTACAGATGTTTGATCTTGCTTATCCCTTTTCTGAAGATATTGATTTCATTCGTAGATGTTGGTTTGAATTCATCTATGAGCTATTACAAAAATAGTGAGTTTTTGAATCCAACTTTACATTGTACATTGTTCTCATACGTATTGCTCCTGCTATATGAATTTCTAACTGGGTTTATGTATCTGTGTAGGGAAATTTCTGGGATATGGGTGATACAGGCATGGGATTTGAGGGATTGACCTCTGTACTTTTTCTTCCCTTTGTATTATGTAAAACTGAGAAATTTTTGCTGTTGCTTGTATCAATCCTTGAATTTTATTGCTGCCATTGTCATTCAAAGTTTTGCATCCATTTCTGAGCAAATTTGTTTGTTTGGACATTCCTTTATATTGCACATTGAAATTGATTCATAAGCTGTGTTTTAGTTTTAGACAGTTGTTGATAGCATTTGGAGTTCCTGGAATCTGATTTAAGCTTGTTGCTTGATTTGTCCACATTTGATCTTGAACCTTGATATCTTGCAACATTTCACCAATTGTTAGCTAAATTATTTGATTTGTGGCTCAAAATTAAGTGTTCTATACTTACCATTTGTTGGAAATTGATTTAAAGTCACCTAGGGTACACCTTCATTTGTACTTGTTGTTGATCTTGCTGCTGTCATTGCTTTTTTGAAATCTGTGTTACATTCTTTTGTGGAATCTGGGATATAAATGGCTTGCTGGGTAGGGTATATAAAAGGGACATTTTTTAAAAAAATAGAAATTTTAAGACCGGTTGTAGCTACAACAGGTCTTAAAAGTCACACTTTTAAGACCGGTTATAGATACAACTGCTCTTAGAAGTCAAACCTTTAAGACCAGTTATAGAAACATGTCTTAAAAGTCAAACCTTTAAGACCGGTTGTGCCTACAACCGGTCTTAAAGTAAATTTTAAGACCTGTTATTCCTAACCCTGGTCTTAAAAGTCATATTTTAAGACAACCAGTCTAAAAAATAACACACTTTTTAGACCTGTTGTAACAAAACCTTATACACAACCAATCTAAAAAGTCTTTTTTAACCGGTCTAAAAAGTCATTTTTTTCTCTAGTGGCATATTGAAGTCCAATTATTTTGATAAATTCGTAACCCATTATGAAGTGATTTAGGTAAAGGTTAGTTAAATTAACTGATTTCACATAAAATTCAATTATCCAATAAAAAATAGGGTCGGCAAGAGCAAGATGTATACACAGTCCCAGACCAGACTTTAATTTGGAATTCTACCATTTGATGAACTTGCTGTTGGGTTTTGGGCTTTCTTTCTATGTGGAGAAAGGATTATAATTTTATATATTTCATAAGAAAGGGAAAAAAAATAGGAAAGAAGGAAAAGAGTGAGAGAATGAAAAAAAAAGGAAAGTTTCCTTATTGTTGTTTGGGAGAAAAATATTCTCTAGGAGTTTCCTAATTTGATATTGTCTCTTACTTATTTAAGTGGAGAGAGGACATATTAGGTTTTTATGCCAGAGAGCCCCGGAGTGCTCGGAGAGGTCTAATTATATAGCCATGTGAGAAAACACAGCTTTATAAGTTAGTATTAGTAAATTGGCATTTGTGCAATCTTTGACCGTTGGATCGAGATGAAATTTGGTCAGCATGTTCAAAACATATGGTTTATGTTTTTCAATGGTTGGATATGGATGAAAATTGTTTAGCAGGTTCAAAACATATGGTTTGTGTTTTTCAATGGTTGGATCAGGATGAAATTTGGTTAGCAGGTTCAAAACATATGGTTCGTGTTTTTCAATGGTTGGATCAGGATGAAATTTGGTTAGCAGGTTCAAAACATATGGTTCGTGTTTTTCAATGGTTGGATCAGGATGAAATTTGGTTAGTAAGTTCATAACATATGATTTTTTTTTTCAATGGTAGGATAGTCATTAGGAGGCTTAGCGTGAGAGAAAACATATTTGTGGTCAACAATGTTTTATGTGCTTCTGGTATTTTCAGCTACTTTTGTTCTCTATTGTAAGCTTGTAGCTTTGGTTGTTTGGCTGGGTGGTTGTACGCGTTTGTGCATTTGGTTGACATACTCTTGTACCTTGTTTTGGTAATAATGGATTATATTTTCATTGGTCTGAACAACCCATGGTTTTTGCCCTTAAGTTGAGGGGTTTTTCAAGTTAATAATTTTGGTGTCTCTTGTGCCATTCAATTTCTACTATAGTTTTTTTTATTTGTTTTCTCATGGACTTTTGCAAGTGAAAGGAAGTGGTATAGAAACCAAACACAAAATGCTTCTTTCAAATTTTTAAGTGAGTTACAATGACACAGAAGACACCTATATATACTACTTAAGGGAAGAAACACAATGAAGAAAGTAAGAAAAATAAAGAAACACCATGATGAAAATAAAAAAAAAGAGATGTAATTAATTAAGAAAAAAGAGAGCCACTAACTCCCTCACTAATTCTTGTCTCCCACCATTTCATTCTCTCGGTATTGGACAAGACTCGTCCTCGAGTTAGAATCAACAACATCATCAACATATGAAGATAGATCTGCAACATTGAAAGTAGCTGAAACCCTATAGGCACCAGGCAATTCCACTTTGTAGGAATTGTTGTTAATCTTCTGCACAATCTTGAATAGGCCATTAACTCGAGGAGACAACTTGTCGTTCCATTGTTTAGGAAAATGTTCTTTTCTTAAATGTATCCAAACTAAATCTCCCACATTAAAGATTTGCGTCTTCGATGATTGTCCCTCTGTGCTTTGAGTTTCAAATTATGCTTTTGAATCCTATCACGGACTTGCTTATATAGTTTCTTGATTTCTTTGACCCTTTGGTCTGTATCTACATTGTAATACTGTTAGTCAGCTTAAGGAATTAGGTCTAATAGATTGAGGGATCAGGTGTCATAAACAACTTCAAAAGAACACTTCCCAATGGCTTAGTTGATTTGATTGTTATAAGCAAATTCAACCTGAGCAAGGACAATATCACACTGCTTCAAATTCTTCCCAATAAATCTTCATAGAAGATTGCCAAGAATCTTGTTTATAGCTTTTGTTTATCAGTCCTTTTCGGGGTAACTAGCACTACTAAATTGAAGTTTGGTACCCATTTTTTTTCAGAGATTTTTCCAAAAGTGGCTAAGAAATTTAACATCATGATCAGGAGTGATAGACTTGGGAATGCCATGGAGACGGATAATGTCTTTAAAGTATAAATCAGCAACTTGCAGAGCATCATTAGTCTTTTGACAAGGAATAAAAATGGGCCATCTTTGAAAATCGGTCTACAACCACCATGACAGAATCTTTCTGCCTTCGAGTTTGTAGTAAACCAAGTACAGAATCCATGCTTACATCTTCCCATGGTTCTTCTGGGACTAATAGAGGCATGTATAATCCCGTATTTTGACCATTGGCTTTGGTTAAATGACATATTCTTCATCTTTGTATGTGCTAGTTGATATCTCGTTCAAGTCTCAGCCAGTAGAAATTCTCCTTGATTAGAGCAACTATTTTGTCTTTGCCGAAATGACCAGCTAAACCTTAATCATGAGCTTCCTAAATTATTGCCTCTCGTAAGGAACACTAAGGAATGCATAGGGTTTTGGCTTGGAATAAAAACCCATTATGTCTATAATATTCATGGAAAGGTTGAACTGCAGTCACCTCCCACGTTCCATAAATATATGGGTCATCCTGGTACGACTATTTGACACATTCAAACCCAACAACTTTAGCTTGAATTGTTGATAGTAATGCTTGACGGCGGTTAAGAGCATCAACTATTAAGTTTAAAATTTAGCCTTATGCTTAATTAGAAATAGATAAGATTGTAAGATTTCACTCCAACTAGCATGCTTACGACTGATCTTTTGTTGAGAATACAAATACTTAAGGGCTTCATGATCAAAAAAGAGTATGAACTCTTTGTTCAGGAGATAATGACTCCAATGTTGCAGAGCACAAACAATGTCATAAAATTCCTTGTTATAGGTAGAATATTTGAGCTTAGCATCATTAAGCTTCTTACTAAAGAAAGCAATTGGATGGCCTTCTTGACTCAGAACGGCACTAATTCTGGTGTTAGAGGCGTCACAACTGACCTCAAACACTTGGTCAAAATTAGGAAGGGCTAGTATAGGAGTTTCTGTCAAGTTTTTCATCAGTTCTTCAAAACTTTTCTAAGCCTTCTCTATCCATTGGAACTTGTCTCCCTTAATGCAATCCGTGAGGGGTGCAGCAATGGAAATAAAGTTTCAATTGAACCTCCTATAAAAGGAAACTAATCCATGGAAGCTTCTAACTTTTTAGATAGATTGTGGAAATAGCCAACTATTAATGCTTCAATTTTTCTTGGGTTAACCCATACACCTTCTGCAGTGATAATATAACCCAGAAAAATGACTTCACTTGTTAAGAAAGTGCACTTTTTTAAATTAGTACAAAGTTTTTGCTCACGAAGAACTTGCAACACTTGTCATAAGTGCTCTAAGAGATCCGCTAGGCTCTTGCTAAAGATAAGAATGTCGTCAAAGTAAACAACAACAAACTTGCTAATAAAAGGGCGAAGGACGTGGTTCATTAGGCTTATAAATGTACTAGGAGCATTTGTCAAACCAAATGGCATCACATTCCATTTGTACAACCTATCTGGGGTCTTGAAAATGGTATTCCATTCAACTCTGGGATGAATGTAGATTTGATGGTATCCGCTATGAAGATCAATCTTGGAGAAAGTAGTGGAGCCAAATAACCGATTAAGCATGTCATTAAGCCTAGGTATCGAAAATCGATACTCAATTGTGATCTTGTTGACTGCACTACAATCTATGCACATTCTCCATCTTCTATCCTTCTTGGGTACTAAAAGTACAGGGATGACATAAGGGCCAACACTTTCTTAGCAATTCTTCAACTTGGTATTTAACTTCAACATGTTCTTAGGGACTTATCTTGTAAGCTGGCTTGTTAGAAATTACTGCTCTTCAGATGAAATCCATAGCATGTTGAATGTCGCGCATGGATGGTAATCCCAGTGGAATGTCACCTGGGATTACATCAGGAAACTCCGCTAATAAATGTTGAACTTCTGGTAGAATAGTGGTTTCGTTATTTTCCTTGAGCAATATAACAAAACCCATGACTTGGCTTTCTAAGTTGGTCGCCTTTAGTTGCATCTTCTCAACTAAAGACACCAATAGCTTGGACTCATTTTTGCCTTTGTTGTGTTCACTGGGTGGCAAGGTGCGAGATGAATCTTCACGCCATCCTTTTGGAAGGAATTTGTGTTTGCATGACCATCATACAGATAGCGTTGATCATATTGTCAAGGCCTGCCCAGAAGAAGATGGGAGATATCTATAGGAACAATATCATACCAAACTTTATTGTGATATTTTTTACCAATAGAAAAAGCAACAAGGCATCATTTAGAAACTTTTATCTCACTTTCCCTGTTAAGCCATTAGAGCTTGTAAGGGTACGGATAGTTATGAGTTGGCAGTTGCAACTTTTCTACCATATAGTTGAGACCATATTTTCACAGCTTCTGTTGTCAATGATGACGTCACAGACTGTACCTTGAGTAGTGCAACGAGTATGGAAAATGTTGTGACGTAGCCAAGGCTATTCTTTAACTGTTGTGTATGCAGGCTTATTCTAATCACAAGTGCTTCATTGTGATAAGCAAGAGTAACTTCTTCATCAAAAACTGGTTCCTTATCAAACACTGGTTCTTTGTCAGGCATAGGCTCCTCTTCTTCTTTTGATACCGCAGAAGCTTTCCTTTCAATAATGGTAACAACTCTATGGTTAGGACACTCTGAAGTGATATGACCGAACCCTTGGTATTTGAAGTACTTAGGTGCCTTGGACCTAAACTCCTTGGCAGTCTTTGGTGGATGCTTACTTGAAGAGCTAGGTTGATGCACTTGTGCCTTACATCTATAAAAAAGGATTCAGGTAGAGGAAGATGATTGATACGGAAACCTTTTGGGTAACTACTTCTCGATATGGATGCCTAGATGAATGACATTGTCTAGAGTCGAATGTTGTTGTAGTTGCACTGGATGGGCAATGTTGGTATTCAACCCTAAGATAATGGGCTATTGTTTGCTCCTCCCTCTCTTGGATATCGCACTTCATCATGAGCCTTTCAAATTCCCTGGTATATTCTTCCATAGACATAGCCTTTTGGCAGAGATTATGTAATTGAAGAAATTTATCTTGATAATAATTTTTAGGAAGAAACTTATGTGAGAGCTCACGTCTCATTTTGTCCCACATTTGGATCTTTCTTTTTCCTTCCCTTTCATGCCTTTTCTTAAGATTCTCCCACCATATGGAGGCATGTTTCTTTAGCTTGATGGCAACAATTTTGACCTTCTACTCATTAGGAAATTCTTTATATTCGAAAACAGGTTTGATAGTTTGAAGCCAATCTATGAATTTGTCCAGCTAAAGTCTTCCCTCAAATTCAAGTATGTCTACCTTAATGTCATTAGGGCGGAATAGCTATTGTTGAGGACATTGGTGGTAGTCAGTGTATGACAAACTATTGCTTTCCAAATCATCTTATGCGTGTTCTTTGTGAGTTTCTAGCAAGGCTTGTTGCGTTTCTATAGTGGCCTATAGTTCTTATATCCAGCGTCTCATTTTGTCCATCTCAATCTCATGTCTGTTCCTACGTCTTGGAGGTATTTTGGAGCTGTACTTGTAAAGTTAGGACTTAAAGTACACAGTTATTAGGTATAGGGTGGAATGGTATAGGGGTAGGATTGGTGTTTATGGAAAAGTAAGGGGTGAAACTGAAATTTTAGACAATTAGGGGCAAAAGTGTAATTTTGGTAGAATTTAGGGGTTGAAATGTAATTTTAGAAAGTGTAGGGGCTGAAATGTAATGTTGACAAAATTCATGGGTTAAATGTAATTTAAGAAAGTTTAGGTGCTGAAATGTAAGTTTGACAAAATTCAGGGGGTCAAAATGTAATTTCAGAAAGTATAGGGGTCAAATTGTAATTTTGGAAAGTTGGGCTGATTGGGTGTGCTAACGTGACAGTCAACAAGTGGCTGATTTTTTGCTTACTCGGCAAATTAGGATGTCGTGGTTGCTGACGTGGCAGCTAACGTCATTATCTTCAACCTTTGTTTAGCGCGTGAACTCCAGTGACGACGCATTAACTTTATCAACGGTGTGTGGGCTTCAGGTAGTGGCGCATGTCGATGTATGGAGAGGTTTCTTGATGTCTTCTAGTTCTTACTGAAGGTTTTCTAGCCTTCTAAACAAGATGGTGAGGTTAGTTTCTTCAAAAAATGCCCCGATGGTGAAAATTGAGCACCCTCTGTTTCTCACATTTTTGTTTCTCACCCACTCCCCACTCTTTTGCTCTCTGGCCTTCTGGAACCAAGCTTTAGTACCAAAATGGTATAGAAACCAAACACAAAATGCTTCTTTCAAATTTTTGAGTGAGTTACAATGCCACAAAAGACAACTATTTATACTACTTAAGGGAAGAAACACAATGATAAAAGTAAGCAAAAGAAAGAAACACCATGATGAAAATAAAGAAAAAGAGATGCAATTAATTAAAGAAAAAAAGGAGAGCCACCAACTCCCTCACTAATTCTTGTCTGCCACCATTTCAGAAAAGTTTAACATCCACTATGCTCTTCCTGACACTTACAATATCTTTTAGTTTTGTTGATTTCTTCTCTTTACTTTCGTTAAATTTTGCTATGGATCATTATGATTTGTATGGTTTTGGTTCATTTGGGATTATGAGTAGCTAAATCTCAATTTTTAGGATTACTTTGAATTGTTGTCTGGATTGAGACTTGTTAATTCCTCTCTTTTATTCATTAATGAAATTTACGTGTATGCTTCTGGGAGATTGGCCACCAGTTTGATTGTTTGGTTTAATTAAGTGATTTTTTTATAAAGCTAATTTAATTGTAAAACTTAGGTAAAATTGTGCTATACTTGAAGTTTATGAATTAAATGGATGGTTTGTTAATAGAACAGAGATATATTTATTAACCTAGCATTGTTTAATTGAGGTTGTAATTTAGTGAGTATTTTTATTAACGCAAAGAAGAGATTGTGAATGTTGATTAAGAATACAATAATTATCTTTGACTTGAGAAAGCTTTATCAATTGATTTTGAACCTTTATCAAACACATTCCTTCATTAATAAGTTAATTGAGAGGGAGTTAAATTAGTCTTATAAAGTAAAATAGGGATAGGCAATCCTAGACTATAATTTTCTTGAAGTTTGCTTTCTTAAGCTTGTTTCCAATTGATTTAATTAATTTCTTTTAATAAAACACTTTTCAAATGTTTTTCACTCAATCTAATTAAGAACATAAGTGTCATAATTAACTCATTTTTTCCTTAGTTCTTTTTTGAAATGATATTTTTTAATTACTTGTAATGATATACTTGTAGTTAAGCTAAACGACGAACAAGTTCTTGACACTGTTGCCAGGTTCTTTGACAAAAAGTCCATTAAGTTAGTTATTTCTATTGTGTGATTGATTACGTTTTAGTCTTCTCTATCTTTTCTTGTTTTTTTGTTTCCTTAGTCATAGTGTTAGTTATAGGTTCTTCTTTTAGTTTTAATGGCTTAGTAATTTTGTTCTTTTTTATAAGTTTGATACTCCTTGTTTGTGGTTTGCATTCGTAGGTACATCTTGGTGTATTCAAGCACTACAACAAAAAATTAGATTTGTAGCACTTTTGGTTTTCATTTTTGTAACAGTTTAGAAATGCTACATATCCTACCCATTACAAAAACAAGCTGTAAGCGCTACAAATATAGTATTTTTCTTGAGAAAGTGTTAAATATTTATTTTTTTAAGAAAATATAAATTAGTAGCTCTATGCACAACTTTTTAAACTTTTTGTAAGAGTGGCACATTGGTAGTCATTCTGACGATGTTAATGAAGAATATCATTCCGAAAAGCTTAATCTTTTTCTGAACTAGAGTCACAAGAACAACTGAACTCATTAGATCCAAACAATATGGCTACTCATGAGGAAGATGAGGAATACACTTTGAACAATTATCTCAAAGAGGGTTAGACTTATCATTCAAGTATTCAATTATCAACTTCACTTAAGTTCAAGTACACATGAAGCATAATTGGCTTCACTTCAAAATTCCTTGTTATGATAGCAGGTACCTAAATACTCAAAGTAATTGTCCAAAGTGTACTCCCCATCTTCCTCCTAAGCAGCCATATTGTTTGGATTTGGTGAGTTCAATTGTTCTTGTGACTCTGGTTCAAAATGAGATTTCACTTCCTGAGTGATATTCTTCATTAACGCCGTTAGGAATGATTGCCAACACACCTTGCATACATCAAGAGGTACCAATGAAACCAAAGCACAAGCAAGGAGTATCAAACCTTATTAAAAAGATCAGAATTACTAAACCATGAAAAGGAAAAAACTAGAAAAGGAAAAAGGAAAACCAGACAAGATAGAGAAGACTTAAACATAATTAATCACACCAACTAATTTAACTGACTATTTGCCAAAGTCCCTTGATGACGGCGCCAAGAAATTGTTCACTCTTTAGATAAATTGCAAGTTTATGAGTCGTTACCAATAATATAAAAACATCGTTCACACAAGAATTAAGGAAAAAACAAGTTAATTAGCACACTTATGTTCTTAATTTGATTGAGTGAAAATATTTTGAAAAGTGTTTTGATTAAAAGGAATTAATTAAATCAATTGAAAACAAGTTTAAGAAAGCAAAATTGAATCTTTAACTTCAAGAAAATTAGAGCCTAGGATTACCTATCACTAATGTACTTCATAAGGCTAATTTGACTCCCTACCAATTAACTTATTAATGAAAGCATGCATGTTTTGTCAAAAGTGCAAAATCAATTGACAAAGCTTTGTCACATCAAAACCAATTTTTATATTTCTTAATCAACATTTACAATATCTTGTTTCAGATAATGAAAATACTCATTAAACTATAACTTCAATTAAACAATACTAGGTTGATACATATATAGATATATATTTCTATTCTATTAACAAACTATCCATTTAATTCATAAACTTCAAGTATAGCATAATGATTTTACCTAAGTTATACAATTAAATTAGCTTTCTCAAATATCGCTTAATTAAACCAAACAATCTAAGTAGGGGTCAATCACCCAGAATACATACAAATTTCATTAATCAATAAAAAGAAAGGAACTAACAAGTCTCAATCCATGCAATAGTTCAAAGTAATCCTAGAATTAGGGATTTAGCTACTCATAATCCCAAATAAACCAAAACCATACAAATCATAATGGTCCATAGTAGAATTTAATAAAAGGAAAAGGAAGAAATCAAAAAAATATAAAAGATCAAGCCTCAAACCTCTTTTAACCTTCAACCTTTACCTTCAAGGGCTTCCAATTCAATTCCCAAGCTTTTTTTGCTTCAAAATGTCCTCTTCATAGTGTCTTCTATTTCAACTCCTTCTCAGGGTCAAAGAAGAATACCGATGTCCAATAGTAAGGAATTATCCTTCCCTATCTGGTTAGACTTATCAAGAAAGAAGAACAAAATGCTCGGGCGCAACTCGCTTTGTTGCTCCTTTCCCTCCTTCCTTACAACTGTTCCATATGGCTTGTTCTTGGAAAAAATGGTGTTGAAATGTGGCATATTATTGTGAAAAGTGGTAGATGGTGTATTGAATGCACAATTAAATGAGAAATACCTACCATTCCTTCCCCCATCTCCCATTTATATGACCTCAACAATAGACCAGATCAACAAATAAGTTTTGTGGATTTGAAGGAGCAATAAGAAGGAGGTGTTTGACAAAGATGAAGTAGCAATGAGAAGGATAAGTTTGATGGAGGTGAATGAGGAAAGAGAAGGATGCATTCTGTAATAGAATGACTCTTAGGGACTACATGAGTCGGCCCTTCAGGTAAAGAGTGACTTTGTGGATTGTGTAAGGGCTCGATATGAAGAAGTCATCAAATAGAATATCCTAGTGCAAGAGTACAAGAGTACATTTAGGTGCCATTATGGGATGTCATGCATAAGAAATAGGATGACTTTTAGAAACCGCACTCAGAATAGAATATGAATTTTAGTGCGAATTAGTTGGGGGAAAGTACCCAATTCCTTTAGGATGTGTCAGAATGACATAAAACCTAACCTAGATCCAAAGGAAAAGGGAAATGGTGTTTAGAAAGAAGCAATAAAGAGACTAAAAGAATTAATGGCATAAGAAATAATATTGCCATAATCAAGGGCAAAAAAGACAATTGCCACTTGATCTTGAGGTTAAAGTTGGAAGACAAAATGAAAGGCTAGGATTTGCTCTTCAAAAGGAGAAGCAATTATGAGAATGAAAGGCAAACCATTTCACTCCCTTAAGACTATAAAAAAAAGTTCAACTTAAAGACAAAGAAGGAAGAGAAAAGCTTAGTCAAATAGTCAATGCTTCTTCAAATTTTTCCAATTTAGAAAGTTTGACCAAAAAGCAAGACATAGAAACCAAATTGGTCAATAATTCCTCTCCCTTTTTGAAAGTGAATTTTAATCAAGAAGGACAAAGAGAGAGGTATAATATCCCAAATTTGAGTCACCAAAATTCCTTATATTAAAGGAAAATATTCACTTGGCCATCAATTATGCCATGTGGAAGCTTTAGATGCCATATAGAAAAAAAAGAAGAAAAGTCCATTTTCACATGCAAAATTGGCAATTAAATATTATATTGCAAAATGTTATTTTACAAGATCATCATCTCCTTCAAAGGGCCTTGATTTACGTATGACAAGAGGAAAAAGCAATATAAAATACATATTGGCTAATAAATATGACATATGGAGACAATTTGACCAAGTTAGCAAAAGATGAAGACTTGGTCAACAATTGCAAGTAAAGAGGATATTTCAAGAGCTTTCCTCTTTCCATTTCAATATGGTTTTCATCCAAATTATAAGGGAAAGAGGGAGGCAGAGTTTAATTAATACCATTGTTCACCTTTTCCTCAAGAAAAGTGGGTCAAAAGGGTCAAAAGCATATCAAGAGAAAGGAAGAGACTTGTTAACACAACTCCCTCCCCTCAAGTCAATTATTTTGGCTATGTTATAAAAAAAGAGAGGAGGTTTGATTAATTGAATTCTCTCATCCTCTTGTTCATCTAAAAAGTCGTTCAAGACACCAAATCAAAGAAAGAGAATTGGATAATAATATTTTCTCATCTTTTTGTCTTATTAGGACGACCAAAGAGAAAGAGTGTGAGAGATAATATGAAATTAAAATATTTCCTCACTTTTCTAATAGGAAGGTTGGCCAAGCTTCTAAGAGCAAGAGAGTGGGAGTAGATATTTAATAAAATACTCTCACATCCTCACATAGCCACAAAGTCGGCCAAAGGAAGCAAGGAAAGAGAAAGTGAGTTTTGGAAGAACAAAGAGTAAGGTAAGGTGATTTTGTGTGATTTTCACCTCCTTAATATAACCGCCTTGAAAACCGTAATTATAATTTGAAAATGCATAATTAAAATAGACTAGAGACCAACGGATAATCAAAGTTCATTTCAAAATTTCTGCCTTGCCCTAGTCTCAAATTCAATATTCTGAATATAATTACCTATGCAGTTAAATCACAGTTATACGTACCAGAGTACAACAAAAATCCCGGCAACCCCCGGGTTTCATATATATACTAAGGGTTCACACATTACCATTTAGGGGATTACACAACCGTATCCAAAATAATATTTACATTCCAACAATATACAGTAATCCCAAACCAACATCTGATAACCAATAAGCCAAATTATACTCCTACGGGAGTCCTAGCTGCCCTTGGTAGTCTCCTTCCCTTTAGAGCTACTTGCCCTGTCTGAAGGTTAGTCAAAGGAAAGAATGAGATTCAAAAGAATCCCAGTAGTAACAAATCACTTATTCTACACATAAACACATAGAATGCAAGTAAATCATCAAATAGCACAGCAGCACACAAAACACGTTGTATCAACTGTCACATATACATGTTGCCTCACTGGCATACACATAACACATTGCCTTACTGGCAATCACATAGCCTTACTGGCTTTCACATAGCCTCTCTGGCTTTCACATTGCCTCTCTGGCATTCACATAGCCTCACTAGCTTGCAGCATTCACAATTATCACAAAACAATGATACACATACATACAAAGCGTTTACATAGAGTATGACACTACCTTATTCTTTCCTGACGTGCTCCTGCACAGGTTGATCACGGATAGGGCAAATATCAAACCCTATAAACCAAAATCAATAACAACGGATTAATTCTCTACCCCAATTTCTTAATTTAAAAACACTTAAAGTTGGTTATCATTTGGACTCTTTAGGTGGCTACTAGAAGCCTAGACCTATGCTTAAAGGGTTAGGTAAAGCTTGCCCTAAGGCCATCTTTCAAAAGTTCAAAATGCCAATTTTGAGTAGTTGGCCTCAACCAGCCCCTACTTGGGCTGCGGCCAATCGATGGTCAGAAATATTTAGGTCGCAGTCAACACCTTTAGGCTGTGGCTACAGATAGGTCAGAAACTTTTGGGTCACGGCCAGCCTCCTTGGGCCATGGCCAAAAGCAGGTTAGAGAGTTTTGGGCCGCAACCAGTAGATGATCAGAAGGCTTTGGGTCATGGCCAGTACTTGGGCCACGGCCAACCAATGACCTATCCCTTAGCTCATTTTCAAACAGTCATAACTTGGTGCACAAAGCTCAAAATGTCACAAACTTTATATAGATAGAAAGCTTGCAATGTGAGCTACAACTCTAAAAAATTTCACAACCTTTAGATACCATTTGCTATGTCAAAATACCATGCAAAATTGGTACCCTGCACAACATTTCACACTTAGCCAAAATTCTAGATTTTGAACCAATGTTTCCAATGGTTCCAATTTCCCATCAAATACCCTTCCTACACAAATTTTCACAAGGAAACCATTGGAAACACCAAAACAACCTAATTCCACTCACATTGACATATTTCACAATAACCACAACATGTCACACAATAACACAATTCAACATTCCACATTACAATCCTTTCCATTCCAAAATTCCAAACCATTTCCAATGACACAAAGACACAACATGACACTAATTCCCCCACATTACACAATCCAATTCACCCATTTTGAAATTAGACCCAAAATCAGGGCAAAAATCACAAAATCTCAAAACTTAATCAATGATCACAATACCTAGGTCAAAATATGCAAAATTCTTACCTCTTCCTCTTCCCAAAGTAAATCTCTTGATTCTTCAACTTCCAACTTTTCAAAAGTTCTCAAACCCCACCTTTCCAAAAATATGAAATCTTGGCAATGAAGCCTTCAACACCACGAACAATATTAAAGAAGGTGAGTTGTGCATTTAAAGACAAGTTCTTACCTAAACTTGAACTTTCTCCTTTCTCTTTCCTCTAGCAACTTGGATGACAATGGAGGCAAGTGAGAGTGTAGATGATGATGAAAATGATTAGAATTTTAGGGCATAAAGGCCCTTAGGCCAACTTGAGGAAGAGAAGAAAGAGGGAAAGAATTGACACTTTGACTTGATCCTATAGTCCATGCAATGACACTTGGCAACATCTTATTTCTCCTTTCATGATTACACATAGGCACATGCACACACAATTCCACCCTATGAATCACTTGATAAGTGAATTCTAACCATTGATCTTTAAGTTACATATAAGTTTTCTCTTCAGTAATTGACAATTGGTCGATAACTTTCCTTTTTACCCGTTTTGCCCCTGATTATGGCAATTCTACTAGAACCACCACCAAATGCATTTTGTGATTCATATTACTTAGCCATGCGCCCTCCCCTACATTAGGGTTAATTAAAAGTTTTATCACACAATTAAGCTTAAATACAGGGTTTGAGCACCAATCAAAAAACATCCGAATCAAAATTCATATCATATACTTCAAAAATATTTAATTAACAATAATTACATCATTTTTGAAGTCATTAGCCCTTAATCCTATTTTTGGGTCATTACACTTAACCTCATATATGGCTCAAATATCCTTCATAAATATTGTTCCTCTTGATGAGAGCTTCATTTTTATGGTTTTATAATTTTAAGAGGAGGTGTTTTGAGCCATCATCCAAGAATAAAAGTTGTAGAATCAAAGAAAGGAGCTAAGGAGAAGCAAGAGGTGAGTATTGGCTTCAATTTGAGCTATTGATTATGTTTGTTGAATGAGTATTTTGGCAAGTATATATCTGCCCTGATTTTCTTCAAGTTAGGGTTTAGAGAAATCATGGTGTTTTGGTTATGTATTTGTTGTTTTAAGATGATTAGAAACCATATAACACAAGTTTGATGTTGAAATTGGAAGTTGGTAATTGTTGGAATTTATTTTGAATTTTTTTGCCAAAATAGGACATGGGGAATGAGTGGGAATTTATTTATTTTGATGTTATCATTGTGTTCTACATGAAAATGGTGTGTGAACAGCCCCGGGTTGTGAATTTTGGGTCATTGAAACTCAAAATGCAAAACTAGATTTTATGCTTAACATGATTCCAGCGAGGTACCCGAGTATGTGGTGTTTTTGGATAACTAAATGATCTCTAAAAATTTTAAAACTTTCTAGTTAAATAGTAGACATATCAAGCTTTAATTTGATAGTCATTTGCATCATTTTGATTTGTACACTGGGAGTTATGAATTTTTGAATTAGGTCATAGAAATTGGGTTGAAATATGATAGTGTGCAATAAATGAAAATTTTGGGAATGTTGTGTATCTAACTGGCTAGGTGATATTTTTCCTTGAAAATAGACTAAATAAGGGTCACATATCCTTTAGAATCACCCGATTTTGATTTTTGTAGATTTAGTTATGATTTTTCAAATTTGATGAAAATTTCTAGCAGATTTGGTTACTTATGAGAAAATTGAAGATGTAATGGCATAATGTAATATTGATAAACTCTAAGGTTAGAAGATTGGCCTTTTGGGTTAATTGACCACTTTAGCTCTTTAGTTGACTTGATTAAATGACCATAGTGATAACCAACCCAAGTATTATGAATTATTAAAGAATTGGAATAGGTAATAACTCGTCATCCTTTATTATGATTTATATGATTTGACATTTGCCCTGCGTAAGGTAGTGACTCTTTCTCTTATATCATGTATAATGTTTGCATATTTGTGCTTATCATTAGTTATGATGAATGTGAAAGCTGAGGTAATGTGAATACAGTGAAAGCTGAGGTATTTGTGAAAACAGCGAAAGCTGAGGTATATGTGCATACATCGGAAGCTGTCGTTTATGTGATGAAAGTCACGCATTGTGTGATTGTTGTTGTGGATGCTGTTGTGTTTATTGTTTTGTGATAATTTCTTACATGCTTGTTTATTATATATCATATGAGTGAAAACGTTGCTACTGAGATTCGTATGAATCTCACTCTTTCTCATGACTAACCTACAGCCAGGGCAAGCAAGTCGAAGGAGAAACAAGCGACCAAGGGCAGCTAGTGCTCCCAACTAGGAGTTTTAGTTGTGTTAGTTTTTTGGGATTATTATACATAATTAATGTGTAAATTTGGATAGTTTAATGTAATCACCGATATGGGAAACTGAATAGGCGAATATACCTTGTAAACCCTTATGGTAAATAAATGAAACCCGAGAGTTATCGGGAATTTTGCTATACACTCTGATATTTATGAATGGAACCAAACTGCATAGGCCAAATATATTCAAAGGTTGAATATAAGACCGTATTAACCTGGTCTTGGAAAAGGCTTTTGGAAACCCACTTCATCACAAGACTAAATCCTGTATTAAATGTAATATCCCAATTTTTAATTAAGGGCTAATGAGGATTATTGTAGATAATTATGAATTTAAATTGAATTATTATGTGTTTTATGGCAATATTAATTAATATGTCATAATTATTGAAAAATTGGAAGAATGGAATTATTGGCCATGAGTTGGTAATTAAGGGAGAAATCAATTACTAACTAAGAGAAAATGGGATGTGTAATTAGAATGGCTAATGGAGAGATTAAAGTAGCTAATTGGTGTAAGACAATAGCAAGTTGACATGTGGAAAAAGGTGTGTAAAAGTCAAAAGGGAATAAAGAAGCTTATTTTCTCTCTCTTCTTCCCTTATATTCAGCTGGAGGTATGGGGGAGTACTATTGTTTCTTCTTCCTCACACTCCATCTCACCATCTCTCTCTCATTCTTGTGCTCTCTCTCTCTCATCAACCATTTTTGCAGCAAAAGGAGGAAGAAGAAAGCTTGAAAAAGGTAAGGAAAATGGCTTCTATTGCTCAAACTTCCTTCTCTAATATTGATCCTTGAGTGATGAGCTTCATTTTGGTGGTTGTATCTTGTCCATTGGTTGTGGTTTGTGATCACATGAAATTTTGGAAAGTAGTGAATCAAGAACTCCCTTTGAGAAAGTTGATAAGGTGAGTGAGACCTATCTATCTATCTAAGTTTCATACCATTTGAAATAGTTTGAATTTTCTGAAATTTTGGGCCCATTTTCTAAAATGAGGGCCATTGGGAGTTTGGTATGTGTTTGGTATGGAATTTGTATGTTTGGAATGCATTTTTGGATAGATAGATTTGATTGGGTTTGAAATTGTTAAGTTGGAGATTTTGAGAGTTTAGTGTTTAATGTTACCCAAAACCAAAGCATGATAATGGAATAGGATTTTGGTGATTTTGACATTCCCTTTGGATTCCTTGAGTGATTTTGTGTGGGAATGAGCTTGGTTATTAATTTTGGATTCATTTGGATCACTTGGGAAAAGTTGGAAATCTGTCTTGTTTGAGCTCTGTTTTGCACAGTCCGTTTGTACCAGCGTTTTGAATGACAAAATGGTGTTGGAAAATTATGAAACTTTCCAATCTTAAATTTCACATCCCAAGCTTCAAAATGGATATATATTTTGTGTCATTTCGTTTAGTATTCTGTGAGATATGGTTGTCCAAAGTTTAAGATCGAAACAGAACTCTGTTTTGGAGTAGTGTTTAGTTTTTGGTGATTCTGTATTGGTGTAGTGATTTCAATGATGGGCCATATTTTTCCTTGAAATAGGACTTATATACCTTTCATTTGGCTTTAGAATCGCCCCGTTTCAATTTTTCTAGGATTAGTTATGAATTTTGGAAGTTCAGCCAAGAATCAAGGGATTTCTTGGCCGTGGCTCAAACCTTTCTGGCCTGATTCTAGCCGCGGCCCATGAGTGGCTGGCCGTGGCCAGTGGTCCTCTGACCATATTTTGGCTGCGGCCCAAGGAAGGGCTGGCCGTGGCCAACCCCTGTGTTCCGGTACTTTGAGTTTTCGAAAGTAGATCTTTAACCTATTGTTTCCTAACCTTTTAGGGCTTTTATTAGAGGCATTTATGGCCTCTTAAGGGTCAATTATGATAACCAAATTTAAGTGTTTCAATTTAAATAAGTCTTGGAATAGAATATAACTCTTTGTCCCTAATCATGATTCTAGGATACGACATTTGCTCTAGGCGGGAGAGACTGGTGCCAGAGTACGCCCAGAAGGATCAAGGTAGTGACTCTTCTCTCACATTATGTATGATGTTTTGGCATGCATAACTTATCGTTGAATTTGTGAAATGTGTGCCATGGTCCATTACGGCGTGAGCAGGTCAGCGTGAGCCGTGTAGGGATTGACGGTGGTCATCTCTAGGTCGGCCGTTGAACTGCCGTCATAATCGACATGGATATTGTGAATCCGACCCGTGGGGCGGCGTTTGAGAATCCAGCCGTGGGCTGTGTGTATCTTGCCTGTATGGCTTGTGTATGAAATGCATTATATGAATCCCAGCTGTGGTAAAATGTATTGTGTGGATTGTTGTGATGCAAAGCAACGTGAGCAATTCAGTGTGAGCAATCGTAAGGGATGACATGTGTCATACTAACCATTGCCGTTGTAACTGCCGTTGTAGTTGCTTGTTGTGGTTAATGATTTGCTTACATGCATTATTATTGTACATTATATGATTGATTTGTTACTACGGGGATTCCTTAGAATCTCACTCTCCCAAAAACCATGTTTTAGACAGGACTGAAGGATCAAAGGGAAAGCGGGCGACGAAGAGCGGATAAAGCTCTGATTTAGGTGTATATTTTGGGTTATTGGTTATCATGTATATCTTTTGGATATTTTTGGGAAACAATTGTATATATTGGGATTGGTAGTATAGTTTTGTGTAATCCCTAAGTTAAGGGTAATGAATTGTGGGCTTTGTGCCTTTGTAAAACCATTATTAATGAATGGAACCCGAGTGTGTCGGGAATTAGCTTTATACTCTGATATTTGTGAATGAAATTAACTTGTATAGGCCATTTAGTATTGAAATGTGAATATGAGACCATCATGAACATGTTTTGTAAAAGTTTTTGTAAGCCATGATTTTGGGAAGTTTGGTTTTGTTTAAGTCCCAAAATCATTTAAGGTCTCTAATTCTATATCAATTACGTGTTTATGAACTAAATCTTGGCCTTAATCGTGAAGGGGGTTACATTAAAGTTGAGACCTTTTATAAGTTTCAAATTTTCCACCGGTCTTTGATTTTAATTAATGACTCATTTTCAAACCATATTAACGACTATCAAGGTAGGGGGTTACAAGAGGGAAGGAGTTTGGTTAATGTAACCAAAGTCAACATGGTTAATTAACCATAGGCTTCTTCAAGAAGCTACAATTATGGCCACATGCTCTCTTGGCAAGTTTTGGCCAAGCAAATTGGCTATTAAGTGAATATTAAACATTACCCTATCTTTCTCACACTCAAATTTCATCCAACACCTATAAAAATAGAGACAAGAAGTGGAAAAAAAAGGAAAGAGAAAGGAACAAAAAGAAGAACAAAGAAGCAAAGTAAGTGCTCTTACTGAATTTTCACCACCTAGATCACCTTTCTAGCTCTTGACATCTTCATAAATGTTGTTCCTCTTACTAAAACCTTTATTTCTATAGTTTTAGTTTCTTGAGAAGAGGTTTTTTATGTTGTCTACAAAATGTCAAAGTTGGGGAAATCAAGAACAAGCCCTAGAAAGTGAAAGAAGTGAGTACTGAGGCATCATTTTGATGTATGTATTGTGTTTGTTAGTGGATTTTTGTGGAATCCTCTTGCTGCCCTAATTTCAGTTGTTATGAGATTTTTGACTTTGCTAATTTTGAGGTCTCCAATGGATTCCTTGGGTAAAATTGTGTAGGAATAGGTTTTTGGTATAATTTTAGAAAGAATGGATTTGAAATCCGAAAATTGGAATTGAACATAGTGCTGCCAGATTCCATTTTTTGGGAGGCAGCTTGGTTATAATAAGCTTTTGAATGACCAAATGTGATCCAATGGCCATGATATTTTCCAAAATAAAAGTATACATGTCAAGCCTTAACTTGATATGTAATATGTGCCATTTGGGTCAGTACGTTTGGATATATGAATTTTTTAAGTTAGGTATTGAATCTGGAATGTCTTATGTGGTAAAGTTTTGGAATTTTGTGGCTATAATTAGATATGAGAAATATTTTTCTTATAAAATAAACTCAGATAGATTTGAATATGAATTTGAACCACCCCAATTGGAGTTCTCTAGAATTAATTATGATTTTTCAAAGTTTGGTCAAAATGCTGGCAACTTTTAGCTACCATACAAATTTAAGAAAAAAAAGGGGCTAAATGTAATAATTGTGAATTCTAAGGGTGAAAGTAAGTATATGGCGCTAATGTAGCCTATTGGGCACTCATTTATCATGGCTCTAATAACATACCTGTGTCTAGGGCCATGTAAAGTCAAGAATAAGCTTCAATTGTTAAAAGAAAAGGGGACAAGAAGAGGACACAAGTCCAAAAGGGAGTAAACTCATCCTACTTGCGTGTATTGATATATATGCTTGTGTGTTGATGTGCATGATTGCTTTACTTATCTATGTGTAAAATAGTTGAATGATTAAAGCTATATTTCTGTTTTAAGCTATGGCCATGAGTATGATGCATGAAGCATTGAGCATGCAGATATGTCATTGTGTTAACATGAGCCTACATAAGGCAAGCATATCATGCACTAGCATTTATCTTACATGCATTATGGTATTATTTGCTACTGAGATTCTCCCAAATCTTACCCTCCCCCAACCAACCTTACAGGTGTGATGAATTAAAGAAGAGTAATGCAGGAAGATATGCAAGAGGGAATTATGGTAGAAAAGTGAAGACTAGTTTATTTGTAAATGATGTAATCATTTAAATTTTTTGGGTTAGGTAACAAATTACACATTTATAAGCAGAGAAGTGCTATAATAATACTCTGATTATAAAAAATGGAAAGAAGTTGGTAACCCCATAAATAAAGTTTAGCAACCCAGTAATTAATGACTAGTAACCCCACGAATCAAAGATTAAGTCAAGGTTTGGGGGCCTAAGTAACATTTCCCCTAAGTTGGTAACAATTCTACTTTGTAATATAAAGGGGTCTAGAGACAGGTGTTACACGTTCGATAGAGGTGATAAAGCATGGAGAAGGAGGAGCGATTTAGTATGTCTTCTTTTTTGACCTCATACTCATCATCTTTTTAAGAGCAAGGAGCAGTTTGATGGACTCATTGTTTACTTTGACAATGGCAAGATATAAAGACAGGTAGGACAACCTATTCAGAAGGACGAGTATGAACCTTTGAGGAGGTATTGCCACCATAGATTAGTTGCTCCATGATGGATAGCGTGGACTGATGGGAACCTAGGTAGGAGGTTCTATAAATACCCATGAAAGAGGCAAGCTTCACCCAAGAGGGGGGTGAATTGGGTGATGTTATAAAATTTTTGCTTGATGTGGAGATATGAAAAATAGTGTAGATAGAGTAGAGTTGAGAAGATTAGAACACACAGAATTATACTGGTTCGGCCTAACAACCAGGCCTACGTCCAATCCTCAGAGATCAAGATCTACTGAGAATTTCACTATACCTCCAAGATTCAATAGGCTCTCAGAACGCCACAAAACAACAATTGTCCTTGAAAGGACTACGAGCAGAAATATTCTCTTACTAAGAAGTTTCTCTCCCCTTTACGACAAGTCTTACATGCAGAAAAACAACCTATGACCTTTCTCACTTGCTTATGTATACAAAACTTATGAGCAGCAATGTTCTCTCCTGCTTACACCACTGTAAGTCTTACGAGCAGCAACGTTCTCTTCTGCTTGTATCTTATAAGTCTTATGAGTGGAAGGTTTAACAAGGAATTCTCTCAACTGCTTCTCTCGTAAGGAAATCTACCCTCTCAAGGTCCCAATACCTTGAGATCAAATGAAAATAGAATTTGAATTGTATGATAACTCTCTTACAGAGCAAATAGATGAACACTGAAGATCAATGAGTATACAGAGAAAATTGTGAATATCAGAGACTCGTGTATATGCTTGTGCATTTCTTGTTCTTCGTTGTTATTTACTATCTCTGAATCTCTGTATATATAGATGCTCAGTTTTTGCCCATTTTAAGTAATCATCGTTGAGGAGCGGGGCTTATAACTGTGGAATGACACGCACATGTTTGAATATTCTGAATGCGGTAGGTACGAGCGTGCTTGTAATGATGTTGTCTGCCGTTGTTTGACTTTCTCCGTGTTAGATTATTTCAAACGTTCATCCTCCTGTATCACACTTATAATACATTCAAAATAATGTTAAACAATGATAATAAGTAATGATGAGATGAATAAATAACATTAAACCATATTCGGATTGAACGTTGTGAGACTTGGTGTATTTGGTGATCTGGCAAAGCATCACTTGAGCATGGATGGGCTCACTCGAGTGATATCAAGATTTTACTCCTTAGTCTTTAGTTTTAAGTCAGTGCTCGCATAGGATTTCAGAGAGACAGAATTCTCACTCGCGAGTGATGTGGGGTCTCACTCGAGCACAACTCCTTCTGCTCGAGTGGCCTTGTATTTTCCACTGGGAGCTTCTTCTCTGGATAACACTCGCATATCATTTTAGCAAAAGTGAGATTTTGCACTCACAGGTGATGTGGGCCCTCACTCGAGCACACATACTCCTGCTCGAGTGAGAAGAATAATCTCAAGTAATATTCCTTTAATATCAACACTCGCATCAAGATTTGAGAGGGATAGATTTTTCAATCGCAAGTGCTGTGGGCCCTCACTCGAGCACACATACTCCTGCTCGAGTGAGAAGAATATTCTTAAGTAATATACCTTTAATATCAACACTCGCATCAGGATTTGAGAGGGATAGATTTTTCACTCGCAAGTGCTGTGCACTCGAGCACACATACTCCTGCTCGAGTGAGAAGAATATTTTCAAGTAATATACCTTTAATATCAACACTCGCATCAGGATTTGAGAGGGATAGATTTTTCACTTGCAAGTGCTAATGTGTCACTCGAGCATATGAAGCTATGCTCGAGCACACTTGTGCTTTTATGATCTTCATGACTCTCGGCCAAACACTCGCATACCTTCACTCGCTAGTGCTCGAGTACAGAACACTCATGCTCGAGCATTGATCTCTCTGCTCGAGTGCATCAAGGGAGAATTCCAATACTTGCTCTCGGCCAAGCACTCGCAGACCTTCACTCGCATGTGCTCGAGTGAGAAAGGCTTCTCTGCTCGAGTGCTGTCTCCAGTGCTCGAGTGAATCATTGAAGAATGACAGTGGCATGCCTCTCGGGTCAACACTTTCTGGCTATCACTCGCACCTGCACGAGCACAAAATGGTTCCATGCTCGAGTGCTAGACTCATGATCGAGCACACCAGTTTATTTTGACAGCAGACACCATAGAACACTGTTATATGCATTTGGTAACCTTGTGAACATTTCTTAAACTTAAAAAAACATGATTTGTATATAATTGACTTTTGTTATCATCAAAACTTGGGATCTAACAACTCATACTACAACTAGATATGAGATTATATTGAGGTTTTGTGGGGTGCGTAGGAATGCATTTTTTCTGATTTTTCTCCTCATTTGAAAACATTTTTATGACTCACAAAATGGTGGTTGCGGATATTTCTCATGGCATGATGGTGAGTTTAGGGAGCAGGAAAGTACTATGACTAGATGTAACATCTCAAATTTTATTCACCAAAATTTCTTATATTAAAGGGAATAAAATAGTGAATTAAAGAGCACAAGAAATGACAAAACAAAGCAATTAGTGATTACACACAACATGATTATGTTTGGAACACAAATTGTAAAAATTTGGATGCACTGCCAGTTTGTTTTCCTGCGTGGCAATTTGGTTGTGTGATGTTTTTAAATAGGCAAATGATGTCCAATGCCTATAAAATTTATTAGAATAAAAGTAGATATATTAAACTTTAATTTTACAGGCTATATAAGTCATTTGAACCTGTACACTAAGAGTTATGTATTTTTGAAGTTAGCAAAGTAAAACTGACAAGTTTATATGGCAGTGTCCAATAAATGATAATTTTGGAATGCTGTGTATTCAATTGCTAAAGACAACATTTTTGCTAAAAAAATAGACTTAATAAGGGCCACATAGCCTTTAGAATCACAACAATTGGACATTTATAAATAAAGATATCAATTTTCAAAATTTGATGAAAGCTTTTTATCAAGGTGTGAAATTAAGAAGTTCATGACAAAAATGCATGGGCAAAATGGTCATTTGACCAACAAGCACATTATTTCTCCAAATTAAGGGGCCATGTGACATCCAAAATGAGGGAAGCAAGAGGAAACTAAATACTTGGTCTCAATTAAGTAAAAGATGAAGCAATTTGAGCCAAGTAAAATAAGTTGAAAAGTTAAAAGCAATAACATGTGTTTAAATGCAATAAACAAAGATGTTTCAAGAAGGTGGAAGGAGATATTTGAAGAGTTAATTATCTCTTCCAAAGCCTCACATATTTGTCCAATATGGAAAGGAAAGAGAAATACATATATGAATATAAATGGTGCTTTTAAAAAGTCAATAAAGCAAGTAAGTATTAAATAGCCATTACATATTAATTGCAAAGAGATGGATGGAACAATATAGAAACTCATTTGACTCCTTCCAAGGCTCTAATTTATGTCAAGTGGAGAGAGGAAAGGAAAGTATTTATGATCAAGATAAAAAGGGATAAAGCATAAAGGAAAAACATGTGAAGAAAGGCAATTAAATATTATATTTTTAAGGAGGTGGATGATCATATTTTTATAAGCTCTTTATTTCTTTTCTTTGGCCATATTTCGGCCAAACACAAGACAAAGGATAGATAGGAGTTGAATAAAAATATAGAGAACAAGAGAGCTCAAGTATTCAAGAGCCAAACAAGGTAGGTTTCAAGTGATTTTCACTTGTTTATACCTCCTAATTCATGAACAACTCTCTCTAATCTCTATTCCTTCTTGAAATACACTTGAAGCAAACACAAACTCAGGAGGAGGAGGAAGAAAAGCCCACAGTTTAGAGCGGTCTAGAGAGAGAAATAAGAGGTAATCTCAATAACCTTGTTATCTTGGTTGATTCAAAGTGATTATTGATGTTGTTATTGGTTTGGTGGCTTGTCTTGACTTGTTTTGATGATTAGGATGAACAAACCCTAAGGGGAAGTGCTACCCAAATGTCCATTAATCATGTTCGATAGGTGTTTAAGAGGTTGGACAAGTAATTAAAGGTGAAAGGAAGGTAATTAACAGAATAGAATCAAGAAACTTAAATTTTCCCAGTTTATTGTGATTTTTGTCCAGCAGCTATTTTCACTATGTTTGGATGAGATTTTGGTGCTTTTAATGATTTTGTTGAGTTTAGAAGGGGAAATTGTGTAGGGTACATGTGAATTATGAAGTACAAAGGCCTTAGAATGTGAAATGACAAAACTATCCCTAAAATCCTAAATTAGGGGCTGCCAAGGGCATTTTCATCTTTTGGCAATGAATTTGATAAATCTAAGGTCAAAAATGGGTTCTACATGCAAAACTGTGTAGGAATAGCCCGAGTCATAATTTTTGGAAAAGTACAGTTAGACCGGGTATAAAGGGACTTAAACCGGGTCCAGGCATATTTTGGTCATTTTGCAATTTTAAGCAAAGATAACCAACACAATGAGTTTAGAATAATACATGGATGAGTAATAACTCATTTATTGTAAATTTAGGATTTTAGGATCAAACAATAGCCCAAGCTGAACAAAGAGTATTGGACTGATAGATAGGCAAGGGAAGGGCAATCCAGGTAGTGAACTTACCCTACTTGCATGTATTTGATAGTTATGCTTGTATAGTGTTGCATGTGATTGTTTTACTTGATTGTGTAAAGCATATTTGAATGATGAAGCTCTACTTATGTTTATGCCATAGCTATGAGTATGTTACATGAAACATTGAGCATGCAGAAATGTCATTATGTGGCATACATCTAGTTAAGGCTAACATGTTATACACTTAGCATTTATCTTGTATGCATTATGGTAACTATTTACTACTTAGATTCCCCCGAATCTCACCCTCCCCCAACCAACCATTTAGACAGGTGAACACAAGAGGTATGTTAGGAACAAAGAAGAGGACTGCATGAGGAAAATACATAGGGGGATTAAAGATAGAGAGGTGTCTATTGCTCTTATATTAGACTTAGATATTTTGGTAGTCTTGTAGGGCTACCCTGTCTATATATTCATGTGTGTGTATATTTACACATATTATGTACAATCCTCATAGGGAATTTATTGTAGTATAATCATTTACTTACTATTAGTAATTTTCATGCTATTCCTGTGGGCCCACCGAACTGCACGTAAATACTCTAAAAAATGTGAAAATAATGTAAGGGTCTAACAAAGGAGCTACTAGATGGTGTTGATAGGTTGTAAGACGAAAATAAAAGAATTAGAAGATGAGATCACGGGCAGAGGATCAATGAAGAAATTGATACAATTCATTATGAAATAAGGAATCTTAAATGTAGACATGAAGCGAATGAAGGTGAACTAAGGATGTGGCAGTTAAAGTTTAAAATAGCAAATGTCAATATTGTTTGTTCCATGGGTTTTGTTTATTGTATGTTTATTGAGAAGGTAGTCGATGTAATGTAGTTATGAATGATGTATAATGTGGAGTTTTAGGAAGAATATGTGTGATAGAAGACCTAGAAATTCAATTAAAATATGGCAATTAATTGTGAATAACATGTGCATTTTTGCACTGCTTGCCAACTTCTTAAGAAGCCGTGTAAGTAAACATAATACTTAACTGAAAAGGTACATCTAGAAAAGAATATATGTAAATTAAAGTGATAATATCTCATTATATGAAATAAATTTGCCAATTTTGGTCACATGGACGTAGTGGTCTCAAAAGAGTCACAGTATGTAGCCACATAATTCAAAAGACCAAAAAGGTAGAGTATATGCCACATAATTCAAAAAAAAGTTGTTACAATCCCATAGTTAATACTAATCTATCACCAAAATACATAAGACAGAAATACTAAACATATAAGTAGCCTAAGCGTGAGACTTATCAGAGTTCATCTTGCTTCTTATCATCATCCTGTAAGTTTGACGTTGGAGTTGGAAGGTTGTGATACTTAGGTTGCCCTTCCATGTCAGTCCCAGATGTTTAACTGGAAGTGCTAGTGGTTGAGAAAGTATGTCATTCCTTTTGAATTGTATCCTTCTTGAAGCAACTGGTGCTAAAGAAAAATGATGTCTTGACATTCTGATCTCTTTCTCATTTGGGATTGGGAATTTCTTGCAGGGGTCGGCATAGTGGGCCATATATTCCTAAGTAGAACCTCCCTCAAGTACCACCTTTGAACTTAGTCTAGGCTAATCAAACGTAAACATAACAAATGATTCAGACATAGGATAACAAGTTGTTCAATGTCCAATGTACAAATTAAGCCAACTTCTAATGAAAAAATTTAAGTCACACTTATATTGTATATGGTTCATCTAGTATCTTTATCGAACCTTACGCCAAAGCCAAATGGAACTCTAGATTTGTACACACACTTATCTTCTTCTTCACTAATTGAATGGTTAGGAGGGTTTGGGTGGTTGATTTGAATCTGTATAAGATAGTTGAGTGGGAATTTGAGTTTTCCTCTATCTGCTTAGGCGAGCATTGCTTGACTGGGGTACTTAAATCAAACCATAACATAATATGTTAGACAGTTGTGTGATTATAGATGAAGAGGACATAAAAACATAACTTACCTCTTTGCAAGAACTTCTATTGTGCCCCTTTTGTCGGCAGAAACTACATCTTAGTTGTTGCCCTTTCTTATTGAATCTCTCAACATAGGGCATTTATTGTACATCCTGGTTCCTCATAGAGGGAGGACAAATGCTGTTCTTTCTATGTTGGGGCTCCTCTGTTCTTTTTCTTTTCTTTGAAGGTCTCCCAAGTAATGAGGAAATAGGTGGAGGAAGTATTAGGAGGTATTGTTCTATATCCTAAAAATATTTGCCTCAAACTGGTTCAAACTTGGTCCTATAGCTAGTAATGTAGGTATCTTTATGGTAGGATATTTAGGTTAGTAGGTCAATTTTCGCATGATACATGGCACATATACTATGTTGGCATGGGATTCCAGTTAAGTCCTATTCCCTACAAGTGCACATTTTCCTACTCATAAACACTTTGTGCCTATCCTAACCCTTACTCACCTCATAGCCCTCATCCCTATTGAACCAGACTCTACATATCACACAGAGGTATCTATTTGTCTCAACTAACTCAAGACATTTAGGGCTATAATTTCCCTTCCAATTCCTCACATTTTATTCACTTACAGGCTACTTTCTCATCACCCTAAGCCTAATTTCATCATACATCCTAATTACTTATAGGTATCTAAACTCATTAATCCATGCATTTAAACTCTCACTCATATTGTTATCTATAACCCATGACAGACACCTACTTGAAAAGTAAGCTGTTACCCAAGCTTTTACAAGGTACGTACATGCTATGGCAGCTGCTTGCTTATTCAGTTTCTCCATAGCCTTCATAGTGTCTCTGAATTGTTCATCGAAGGTACTCCACAGACATGTGAAGAACTTCTTCTTCATCTTGTTACCCCTCCAAATTTTGGGCCAATTAGCATAAATATGCCTCGCACAAAGTCTATGTTTGTCCAAAGGGAGAATTTCACTAATAGCATTTAACAACCCCTACATGAACCCAAGTTAATAATCATATTCAAACAATTTCAAAATATAAAAGGTTATAAACAATAGAATTACCACCTTTTGCATGTCTGACATGAGTGTGACTTTAGAACCATCATCAAGTTCCAAAGATAACTACAGACTTTGTATGAACTAACTCCAGTTAAGGCCATTCCCCTTTTGTGTCAGACCAAAAGCTAAATGATAAAGAGAATCATTTGCATGTACTCCAATAGCTATTAACAAAATCCCACTTACTTTATCCTTCAAGAATGTTTCGCCCAACCCAATAAACGGCCTGCATCCAAGCTTCCAACTAACCTAACTAATGTTTCAACTAACTTATCAAGACAAATTTGATAACTAACTTAAAAGCACACTTACAAAAGTACTAACTTCTACCAAAATTCAGAACAGATTTTCATAACAATCTTAATTATAAAAGAGACAATTTTCATAAGTAATTATCACTTTGCAAACTAACTCAATCCAAATTCAAAACATATTAGACAATTAAATCAAGCTTACAAATGGATAATGAAGTAAACAATGAAATAAATACCTTGGTGGCATGGAAACATACAAACATCCATTTGAAAACAAGCCTCCCTTAGTCCAATGCCTCCTCACTTAACTCAACTCTCACATTTGACTCTGGATTTGTCAATTTAAGTTCATTACAATAGGCTTCTAGTTTAGTGAATTCGTCCACTTAACTACTATCCATGTCTTGTATGATTTTCCTCTTTGCCCTCTTGCACTTATGTATGCTCACATGTGTCATCAACTCATGCTCTACCTCAGTCTTCATCTGACTGATTCTGAATTGTGGCCTCTCCTATATTTTCTCCTTATAATATTTAGCTAGCCATATCACACTTGCCCTTTTATTCCTGTAAACCCTAACACACATATACTCATTAACTAAAGCCTTTACCTTGTAGCCTACATGTTCCCCATCTTAGATGTATATAACCTAAAGGGGCAGCCCACTTCATATGTCACCATCAATATTGTCTTATTACTTCTAGATATTTTCACATTAACACCATTTTGTATAGTATATCTATCAATAGCCCTTCTCAATGCATCCTTATCCAAGAAGGTCATCCTTATCATGAAAAAAGGTTTATACCCATCTAATTCATTCAACCTATTACTCTTATCTAGAGATCCCAGCAACATGGTTTTGGCCCACATCCTCTTCCTCCTTAACATATTCACTTCTATCTCAACCCTCTGATACCTCATAGCCATCATCTAAACTCTCATCAATATTTGAGCTATCACTCTCTCCCATATAGCTCTCATCCCAACTGTCTGAGCCATCTTCATCTTTATCTTCACCCACACTCTCACTATCACCCCCAGCTTCTACCAACCCACCTACTCCTTCCTCTATATCAATAAGATCATCAAACTCAATTCCAATAATTTCTTCAATTCCACTCTAGTCATCAAAAAGTTCAATATTCCCTTCAACATAATCCGTTAACCTAATGCTATCTAAGTTAGCATCAAACTCAATTACCTTTTACTCTGCTTCATTACCTGCTATTATGTCTTCTATATTTCCCCCTCTCTCATTGGTATTTTCATTTTCATTTTCATTATCATTTTCCATTAACACTTTGATATTGTCATTATCCTCTACCAAATTCTCATTTTCATTTCCCCATACCACATTCTCGTTAACATTTTCACCTAATTTTTGGATGCTTTTAATGTTTCCTTTGTTCCAGCCATACCCTTTTAAGTTTTAAACAACAATGTCATTTACCTTTCTTAATAGCCTTGAATACTTCTCTTCAGCTGTCTCCTCCCGATTCCCCTCAGCTTTATTGATTATTGCCCCGTCATTCACGTCTTCAAGATGTATAACCATTCACTATGAAATTAATAAAGGGATTTAACGAGATTTCACTATTGAACCAAACAAGAAACAATTTTTTGCATAATTAATGCTTACCTATAAGGAATCTTTCGTCTCTTTGTCATAACCCTAGCAGAGAATCTCTATGCACTTGTGGTCTACACTTGCCTTTCTTAAATTCTCTAAAACCTTAAAACAATCTCTCAGACTCTTACTTTATTGATTCCCTATTACCTTTTCTCACGACATGCCAGCGACTCTCGTCACCCTTTTACTTCTTCAACCCTCTCAACCAAATGCTTCTTGTAATACCGTGACTTTTGAGACTTAAGCTTAGAGAATAAGCCTGAGATTAGTGGACTGCTAAGCCTTGGTTTAGCAGGATCCCAAATTTGGATTAAGAAATATGAAAATGAGTTTGATGGTGATTCCAAGGGAATTACCATAATCAGGGGCAAAACGGTAAAGTTACCAACCAATTGATCCGTTGCCGAAAAGGAAACTCCTTGGTAACTCAAAGATCAATAGTTGTAGTTGATTTGTATAGAGATCAAAGGGTGGAATCCCATGTATTTGAGTCTATGTGTCATGGGAGGTGTGTTGAGATGGTGACAAGTGGCATGATATGAGCCCTTGGATCAAGTCAAAGTTTCAAAAGCTCTTCCTTCTCTCCTCTCTTGTCTAAGTCGGTTTGTGTGCTTTTTTTGGGGCCAAAAATCTGTGACTTCTTCATCTTCTTTCCTCTCTCTTCATCCTCTATTTTTGCCATGCTTGAAGGAGAAAGAGAAAGTGAAAGGTGGGTTTTTTGTTAGCTTCTTGTCCTCTTTAGCTTAAATCATCTTCTATAAAGTTGTTTATAGTGATGAGAGCTTTATTGCTATAGTTTTAGATTTGTGAAAGAAGGTGTTTTGAGAGCTTGAGGAAATTATGAAGATGAAGAATCAAGGGTTTGGCTTGGGAAAGAGGAAGAGGTGAGTATTTGTACCCTTTTGATCTAAGTTTTGTAATATTTGGTTAAGTTATGTGAATTGTGGTATTTGCCCTGATTTTGGTATAATTGTGAAATGAATGATTTGAATATGGTATTGAGGTATTAACGATGTCATAGTGTGTTTTGATGCCATTAGAATTGGTTTGAGTCATTAGAAGTGAAAGTGGTGGAAATGGGTAATTTGTGTGAAGAGTGTGACCAAAAGGGGGAAATATCTTTTTGATGTGATTTTGGTTGTTTTGAGGTTTCCAATGAGTTCCTTGTGTGAAATTATGTGAGGATAGCCTTATGTTAAATTTTTAGGACCATTGGAAACATATTGGTTAGGTTAGGGAAAATTCTGATATCTGATGTGTTCTGGCTTCTGATAAAGCCTCACTTGAGTGAACAGGGGTCTCTCTCTAGTACAGCATCATATTTTCCCTTTCCCCTTCGGTTTTGATTACACTTGTATATGGAAGAAGCAAGAGTGCACTTCCTCACCTGCGAGTGATTATGTGTTTCTGCACTAAAGCCACTTCTCGGGTTATCACTCGTAGTTGATGTATCAAGAGTGTGGGTTAGCGCTCGTAAGCTTATTGCCTCACTAGAGTGACAGAGCCAGTGCTCGAGTGCACTTCTGGCTCTAGGTTTTCTATTGCTCTCGAGTGGTCACTTCTTAAGCCTCACTCGGTGGGACTCGGGTGAGTATAAGGCATCACTCGAGTGCTATATTGGATGCTCAAGTGATGTGGGTATTTTTTGTCTCTGGTTGTGCCTTCGGTCAACCACTCGCATGAGTGAGCTATCCTCACTCGGGTATGTGTAGTCCATCACTCGAGTGTGGCATCTATCACTCGAGTGATAAAGCTAAAAATGGGGTTTTGAGGTTTCATAAGAGATCTTTGGTCGAGTGTTTCCCAACCCTTTAGGCTTGAGTTTAGGTTTTGAGCAGCCACCTAAAGTTCATAAATGATAACTAACTTAAGTGTTTGAAAGTTAAGGAATTGGAAAAGGGGATTAACCCTATGTCCTTGTTTTTGTTGTAGGGTCTGATATTAGCCCTAATCGTGAGCAGTCGGAGCTGGAGCTAACATGGAAGAACCAGGGTAAGGAACATACCTCTCCTGTATGTTCTGATATTTGTGTTAGTGTGTTGGTACATGTCCTTGCTTTGCATGATTATGGGTAATTTAAAGCTATGTTTCAATTTATGCTATGGCCATCAATATGTTGTTTGAAGCATCGAGCTTATAAATTTGTCATTGTGTGAATATGAGTTATTTGATGCAAGCATGTAATGCATTAAAAATTTATCGTACATGCATATTGGCATTGTTTTCCTACTGAGCTTCTCTCAAATCTCACCCCCTACTAACCTTTCAGACAGGGTAGTGGATCAAGGATGGAGTAGCCATCCAGGGCGGCGAGATCTCCGTCAGGTTGAGATGTTGGTAGTTGGTTATCATTATTAGTTGGGATATTTGTACTTGAATTTGGGATTTGTGAATGACTTTGTGTAAACCCTGAATGGAAATTTGTACTGGGTGCGCTTATGCCCTGCAAGGCTTTGATTAATGTATGGAACTCGGAATTGGCCAGGAATTATTTTGCGTACTCTGATGTATTTAAATGTGATTTATCTTTGTGTAGTAATTGTATTCGGAATGAGAATGTGAGACCAGTTTATGGTATTTTTGAAATGTATGTATGAAAACCCCTTCTGGTATATGGGTTTGTAAATGTTATTTGATTGTTATTAGTCTCTATTTCACTTTAATTGCGAATTTCAGATATAATTGCGGAAAGGGGGTTACACTTCTTCAATCTCTCTGGTACTCGAAACCCTTTTTCCATCGATTCACTTTTTTTTATGGTGCAATCTTGTTTTTAAGTGTTACACTTTATTCCTCTTATCTTTTCTTTCGTTATAATATAGGATTATAAATTATGTTTTCTTTTCTATTAAAACATGTAGCCATGTCATCAAGCTTTGAAAGTCAACTATTCCACGTCATATTTCAAATCTTCGCCACGTCACCCATTCTGGTCAAATATTTTTCTCCATCCATGTAGTTAACGATCGGATAATGTAGTTGCTATTTTTGCTACACAAAAATCATAATGTCTACTTTTACACCCTAAAATAGTTATTTGTGTTGGGTACACATTGGAAAATAGTTCTTTGCTAAATCTATACCTTAAACCTTAAAAGTATATACATGACACTTTTTTTAGTGCATAGGTGTGTCTGAGTAACTCAGGTTATATCCTTAGAAAATATATAATATTTAACCATATATATAATAACTAATACAATTGTGTTAGTGACCATGAGACTCAGGAGGGAGGGAGGGAGGGAGTGAGGGAGGACAATACCAGTGGAAGAGGGTACTATTGAGAGAAAACCAGTAAAGAAAGGGTTTTAGTTAAGACTTAAAAAAGGTAAGCTTGAAATATAAAAAATGGGCCAAGTTTTTTAGCCAGGTTATGGTATAATCTTTCTCACTTCTCCAAAAAACCCCACTTTTGGAAGTGAAGGGAGCATTAAAAGACAAACTTTTATACCTCTCTTCTCCATTATTCCCAACCAAACACACTTACATCCTCTTTTCCCATCCTCTCTAAAACCACAACCAAACTAGGGTCTAGGAGTGACCCCTAATAAGGGTCTGAATACCTCTCCCTCTCGACGCATTTTAAAATCATAAGGTGTAATGGACCCCAAAGCAGACAATTTTAAGAGTAAGGTGCTACGAAGTTATATCTAATATTGATTAATTGAGGAAGAGATTGAAGGTATATAATGTAAAATTAGAGTTCTATATTAAATGACTTAAATTATTTTATTAGGAAGACAACACACATACACACACACTTGTATTACAAACTTATTATCACTCCATCATTCTTAAAACCAAAAGAAGGAAAATCAAGAAAAAAGAATAAACAAACCAAAAAAACAAGGTAAATATGACTCATCATTGTCAATAAAACCCTCTAAAGAAAATGGAGGTAGGCTTTTGTTGATGCCTTGTAATATAAAAATATATGTAGACAAGTCCCATTTGAAGTTTCATATCAGCTAGGAAGAAAACATAAGACACTTTATAAGAGTTTAGATACCTCTTCCAAGGGAATGGAGGTTATAGGGAGGGAAGGAGAAGAAAGGTTATGCTCCTCTTATAAGGCATAACCCCTAGAACCTTGTTTGGTTAGATGGAGAGGTCTTGCATTTAGAATCAAGATTAACTCCCAATTAGGTCCTACATTAACAACTAGATAGGTATTTTTTATGACGTTTCATATATGCAAGTAAGAGATGTAACACCTTACTATAGGGTTGTGTCAGAATTTTTTAGTCATTTAAGAACCACAAATGACCTAACAGGTATTCTTGGAAACACTTAAAGCTTAAATCCTTTTTCTCAAAGCTTAGGTACCATGAAATAAAAATATTTCCTGAAACTTAGAAAACTTATCACTAAATCAATTTAGCTCCAAATTTAGTGGTTTAAAGCTCTATTTTTAGCTCATAAAATGCTCTCTTAAAGGAAAAACAAGACCCCTGTTCATTTCTATCCATTTGGTATAGAAACATCCATTTATAAAATCTACACAAAATATTTTCGTAACATATTTCTTTCCTTATGGGTTATATTAGAAAAATCATAACTATTAAACTACAGATCCAAAATTTATAATCTAGGACTTTTAGTAAACCTTAAGATGTGTACTGCAACACCACAAATTTTCATAGTCTAATTCATATGTTTGCTCTATCAAATACTACTCGTAAAATCTCAACTCAAAATAAAACATCAGCTAGCTAGCTTACCAAAATACATCCAAGGGCTAAATGTAATAGACAATGAAATAAAAGGATTAATGGCACCCTAATTAATTTTGCTATGATCAAGGGTAAAAGAGTCAATTGCCACTTGATCTTGAGGATAGATTTGGGAAACAAAATGAAGGACTAAGATTTGTTCTTACAAGGTAGAGGTAATGATGAAGATGATTAAAGTAAAAAACTCCTATTTTTTTAAAATTCGACTACATTACTCATGCTTACATAAGCAAGACAAATGCAACAAATTCGCTCCCCTATTTACTCAATATTTTGTCCAAGACAAGAGCAAGGAAGAGAGAGGATTTAATTAATACAACTCCCTCACTTTTAATAAGCAAATTGAAATCCAAGCAAAAAGAAAGGCAAGAGAACAGAGTTTGGTCAATGTCCACCTACTTTTGCAAGAAACATATGACATACATACACATGCAACATACAAAGATATAAGTCAAAACCAATTTCCACCTTTCCATCTATGAATGTCGTCCAACGCACCAAGAGAGAGAAGAGAGTATAATTAAGGGGCAATTACAATGAAATCACATACAAGAGAAAAAATGAAGAAATTGTCCCTGAAGTTGTCAGTGTAAGCTCCTCGACTTGTTAATGGACGCTCCTCGACTTGTCATTAACAACTTCAGGGATCATTTTTTCATTTTTTATTTTGTGTGGGACTTCATTATAATTGTCCCTATAATTAATTGCTATCTTTACCTTTTACTAAAAGAAAGATGGTCAAAGGCATACCAAAAGGAAGAAGAAGATAAGTCAAACAAACCCTTCCCTCTTTGTCAATATTTACAGCTAAGAAGAAGCAAGAAGAGTGAATGGATTAAATCAATTAATTCTTCATCAATTATCTAAGGAAAGGTCAACCAAGTGAGCAAGAGGTAGGAAAGAGAGAAGCTAACCAAATTGGATTAACTACACATTAGAAATTACCATAGGATTTTACCAAGAAAGAACAAATATGGACCACATATTTTCCTCTCCTTTTTGTCCAACTTTTCGGCCAGGTTTTCAAGTGATAAGGGAAGGGAAAAAATGATCATTATTCATACTCTCTCTCACTCCCCAAGTCTGCCAGCTGAAGCACGAAAAGAGCAAGTGAAGAAACAAGTTTTAAGTAAGGGTTTCATTTTGAGCTATTGGTTGTGTTGGTTGAATGAGTAATTTGGCATGTGTAATTCTACCCTAATTTCAGCCAAGTAAGGGTTTTGAGGAGTCATGGTGATTTGATTATGTTTATGGTGTTTTATGATGATTAGAAAACATATGAAACTAGTTTGAGGCTTACATTAGAAGTTTAGTAATTGTTGGAATTTATGTGGAATTTCTGCCAAAATAGGACATGCAAAAATAGTAGGAATTTGGTAATTTTGATGTTACCATTATGTTCTGCAAGAAAAAACTATGTAGGAATGGCCCCTGGTTGTGAATTCTGGACCATTAGAAATAAATATTGAAAACTAGAAATTCTGCCAATTGAATTCTATGCGTGGCAGTTTGATTGTGTCACTTTTTTGAATAGGTAAATGATGTCCCAAAATTATGAAACTTTCCCGTATGAATGTAGACTTATCAAGCTTTAATTTGATAGGTCATATATGTCATTTGGACTTGTACACACAGAGTTCTGTATTTTTGAAGTTAGGCCATGAAAAATGGAATGATTTTGTGGCAGTGTGCAATGAATGGTAAAATTGGAATTGTGTGTGCCTAACTGGTTGAAGGGCATATTTTTCCTTGGAAATATATTTAATAAGGGTCACATACCTTTTGGAATCATTGCAATTAAATTTTTGTACATAAAGATATAAATTTTCAAAATGAGTTGAAAATTCTGGCAGATTTAAGTAAATATGCGAAAATGAAGGTGTAATGGCACATTATAATTTTTTTGAACTCTATAAGGGTAGGAATTAGACTTTTAGGATAATTTGACCACTTTAGCTCATTGCTTGACTTAGAGTATTAACCTTAATGAAAACCAACTTTAAAGCTTGAATTATGAGAGAATTGGAATAGGTAATAACTCATCGTCCTTAAATTCTAATTTATAGGATTTGATATCTACTCTGAGCGCAAGAAATCAATGCAAGAACAAGATCAAAAAGGCCAAGGCAGTGACTTTTTCTCTTATATCATTTCTAATGCTTTATATGTATGTTCATATCATCAATTGTTATGAATGTTAAGAATGTCAAGAATGTTATGAATGTTACGATTGTCAAGAAAGTCAAGAATGTTATGACTGTTATGAATGATATTATGTGGTGATTGTTTACATGCTATGTGAAATTATGTCATATAAGTGAATTGTTACTACTGAGATTTATATGAATCTCACTCTTTCCAATGACTAACCTATAGAAAGGGCAAGTGGCTTAAGGGGCAAGCAGGTAAACAAGGATGGCTAGAAAGTGCAGACAAAGGATTGGGACTTTTATTGGTTGTCTACTTTTGAAGAACTATATATGATGTATATATAAGTACATTATATGACTAGTACTCTTAGTAATAGTAAATGTACCAACCGTATACCCGAATATTAGTACGTAACCATGGTAAATGAACTAAAATAAGGTGACCATGCATTGTGGACCCTTTAGTTGACGAACTTAACTAGATTATTTACCAAAAACTTGGTAAGCACTCTGATATTGACAAATGAAAACTGAACCAAATGAGTCAAACATACTTGAATAGCGAAAATGAGACCACATCAAAAATGATTTGGAAAGCTTTTTTTTAAAACCCACTTAAGTACAGGACTGAACCTTGTATTAAAGTCGGGATCTCAAATGGGTTAAAAACTATTTCTTGTCTCTGGTTTGACTTCATTACATGTTTTGAACTGTTTTCAACGCTTTGAAATAATGGTGTTACACATTTCATGCATTCTTTCTATGCTTATGGCATGGCACTTACCTTAGGCATTGATAACCCCTTCCACATCCTTTTGGAGTCATATTTAAATGCCAATATATATATATATATATATATATGCGCACACATATATACATAATATCCATAATATCAAATGTAATAATAGCTAAACATAAAGTAAGAAACTTAAACAAAACACTATTAACAAGGTCCTTCAGATTCAACCTCCTTCAATCTTCACCAACCAATAAGCCCTTGCCCTTAGCAGTACTTGCCTTTACTGTAAATCATGTTAGAGAAGGGTGATTTTCATGGGAATTTTAGTAACAACTACTTTTCATCATGTTAATCAAACAAGATTAATAACTCTGTATGTAAAAATAAACCATAGAGAATAAGATCTTGTGAATAACTGAGCTAAATAGCTAACTGGTGCACATATATCTTTCTGATATATAACTAAAATGAATAACTAATTGATGCACAATCACTTGCAGATAGATAAACTAAATAAAGAACTAGTGCACATTCATTTTACAAATAGATAAAATGAATAAATAACTGGTGCATATACACTAGGCAGATAACTGCTCCGCCGATCTATCTGCTGAACATGACCATGGAAAATATCTATGCAAGGATAATTTACATGTTCTCATGCTTAACTACAGCAAAATGGCACAAACAAATATGTGGCAACCAATGCATAATAACATGAGAGGAAAAGAATTACTACCTCTTATGCTTTCTTTCGATTTACCTTCTACCTGCTTCTTTCCTTGATAATTCCTTGGTGGGCATGGGCTTATATGAAAACCTAACATTTATGTGTATAAGGGTAGGTTAACACTTGTATTATTCACAACTTATAACTTATACTAACTCTTACCAAATCATTTCTTTACCCTTTTATAAACATAATGGGTTATGTTGGACAAAATCATATGTGTCTCTCCATATATCTATTGATCTATATACACACACACACATATTAATGTCAAAAGCAATCTTTCTCAAAGACCCCAAGCTTTAGATCATTAACTTAACTCTTTTGCCTTGTTCTTATTTCATAACTTTAACTTAATCTCAGGTCATTACCCTTTATGGTTTATTAGAGCCATTACATGGAAACACAAATTAACTCTTTCCCTTAATAATGCATCTGTTCAAAATAGGACAAGGAAAGAAAGTTTATAAAACATGGTCTTCTTATTGCCAATTACCTCAAAAAAACAGCTATATATTTTATACATGTAGTCTATTAAGTTTAAATCATTATTTCCCCCTGTAAGTCACTAAATTAGTGAGTGCCCTTTTTACTTTGACCACAAACTTTTGAACTAAATAAGCTTACCTCCTTATTTCTAATTTGAAATTATAAAGTTCTAGTCCTTGCCACAAACGCTCCCCTTGGCTAAGACACATGCACATAGATGCACAAATATCTACTTTAGTGAATAATGTTTCTAAACTTATCCTTGACACTTCCCGATACAATTTTCCATTCTAAGTTCATAGGAGGTCTTAAATTGAGCAAAAATTAACTATCTTATGCTCAAAAGGATGCTAACCAAACAGGGGAGAGAAAGGAAAAATTATGAATTAAATTCATTGCTTCAATTCAAAACTTAGGAGCCTTTGCAATGTCTTAGATATGGGTTACCGGTTGAGACATTTGCTCCATATTAAAACACCTCAAACAGTGAGTATTTCATAAAACGTCTTGCTCTGAAAATTCAATTTATAGGGTAAGACATCCTTATTCACACAACATCACTCAAATCATACCATTATACTCATCTAGGTAGAGCTGGTAATATCACCAGGTTCGGGCTAACATGCCAAGGGTTGGAATCATATGGGTTTAAACCAAAAAAATCGCATCAATATGGGTTGACATTTAGCCAGTTCAACCCATAACCTCTAAGTTTGTAGGTTAGCCCAGCCAACCCATATTATTTTTCCCTTTTTTTAAAAAAAAAAAATTATACTGCATTTTTCAAACTTTTTTTAAAACAATAAACACTTTTGGAAAATACGATGTGAAATGTGATTTGAATGTGTTATAAGCAATACCTAAACCCTGTATTTAAGTTCAATTGTGGATTAATATCTAAATTGACTTAAAATAGAGGGAGTGCGCATATTGTGGTGAAATGGAATGATATGTTGTATTTTGTGGTGATTCAGTGAGAATTATCTTAATCAAGGGCAAAACAGGAAAGTCACTGGCCAGTTGATTAGTTACCGAAGAGGAAGCTCATTGGTAACTCAAAGATCAATTGTTGTGATTAATTGTTATGAGATTAAGAGGGTGGAATCCCACGTGTATAAGCTCATGTGTGCCCTAGAAGAGGAGACAAGATTGTGACAAGTGGCATAATGTGAGCCATGGATTGGGTCAAAGTGTCAAAACACATTCCCCCTCTCCTCTCCTCTTCTAAGGTCAGCCAAAGGCCTCCTTTGCTCCAAAAATCTGATCTCATTCTCTCTCTCCAAGCCTCCATAGATGTCCAAACTCAAGGGAAGAGAGAGAAATGGAAAGGTGATGTTTTAGCCTTGTTGTTGACCACTAATGATTAAACACTCTTCTTTAATGTTGTTCATGGTGATGAGAGCTTCATTGCTATAGTTTTAGATTTGTGAAAGAAGGTGTTTTGATAGCTTGAACAAACTTGAAGGTTGTGGAATCAAGAAACAAACTTGAGGAAGAGGAAAAGGCGAGTATTTGATGCATTTTGACCTAAGTTTTGTGGTCATTGGTTAAGTTTTGTAAATTTTGAATTTTGCCCTGATTTTCATGTGATTTTGAAATGGATGAATTGAATTGTGTATTGTGGTTAAAATGGTGTCATAGTGTGTTTTGGTGCCATTGGAATTGGTTTGGAATTTTGAATGGAAAGGAAATGCAATGTGGGTTTTATATTGTGGATTATAATGACATGTTGAGATTGTTGTGAAACATGTCAATGTGATATGAATTAGGTTGATTTAGTGTTTTCAATGGATTCCTTGTGAAAATTTGTATGGGAATGAGGTTTGATGTGAAAATTGGACCATTGGAAGCCAAAGTGTGAAAACTGAAATTCTGTCCATTGAAACTTTGTGCTGGGCAGTTTGTTTGTATGGACGTTTTGAATGAGAAAATGGTGTCTAAAAATTCTGAAACTTTCCAGTCTTAAAGAACATATTCCAAGCTTCAAAATGGACATATAATTCATGTTATTGCGTTTTGTGAACTAAGAGTTATGATTTTCCAAAGTTTGGGATTAAAACTCGAATCTGTTTTGGAGCAGTGTTGGATTTTGTGCAATTCTGTATTTTCATGGTTATGAACAGCCATGATTCATATTTTTCCTATGTAGAGGACTTAAATTGCTTTCAATTCACTTTGAAATCACCTCATTTCGATTTCTTTGGAATTCGTTATGATTTTTGGAAGTTCAGCCAAGAAACAGGATTTTCTTGGCCACGCTAGAAGGTTCTTGGCCACGGCCCAAATGTTTCTAACCTATTTTTGGCCGTGGTCAGTGGATTTTTGGGCCATAGCCAACCCCCAAAAATTAGTATTTTACACCTCTGAGAGGTGGTTTTTGGTATAGTCTTTCCCAACTCTTTAGGCATATATTTGGGCTTCTAGTAGCCACATTAAGGTCGTGAATGACAACCAACTTTAAGTGTTATGAAAGTAAGGATTTGGAGTAGAAATTAACCCTATGTCCTTGATTTGGTTATAGGGTTTGATATTCGCCCTGATCGTGAGTAGCCAGTGCTGGAGCACACGTGGAAAGAACAAGAGTAGGGAACTTACCTCTCCCGCATGTAATTGATATTTGAGTTGGTGTATTAATGCATGTTATTGCTTTACTTGATTATGTGAAACATATATGAATGATTGAAGCTCTGTTTCAATTTATGCTATGGCCATAAGTATGTTGTTCGAAATGTTGAGCTTGCAGATTTGTCATTGTGTGAGCATCATGAGTTATGTAAGGCAAGCATGTCATGCATTAAACATTTATCTTACATGCATATTGGTACTATTTTCCTACTAAGATTCTCTCAAATCTCACCCTCCCTTACCAACAATTTGGACAGGACTAGCGGCTCACGAAGGGAGTAAGCAACTAAGGGCGGTGAGGACTCCTTCGGGATGTAGATTTGGTAGTTGGTTATCAGTTGTGGGTTGGGATAACTGTATAAGTTTTGGATGTATATTTGGTTATATGGATGTGTATCTACTAGGATGAGTATTTTTTTGGATATGTATTTGAAAAGGATATTGTGTAATCCCCTGTTTGGGACATTGTAATGGGCTAATGTGCCTTATATATACCATTTAGTGAAGTATGAAACCCGGGGTTTCCGGGAATTATGTTGTGCACTTTGATATATATGAATGTGATTTATCTGCGCAAGGTAATTGTATTCGAAATGTGAATACGAGAAAAGGTGAATTAGGTTTTGAAAGAAATTTGTGAAAACCCTACCTCAAGGATAGGATTGAAAATGAGTTTTGATTATCTATTGATTTCTAATTCATTCTAATCACGTATTTCGATTAATAATTATGGAGGGGGTTAAACGGTGTCTCTCCCTCTCCCACTTTATTTTTTTGCTTCAAGAGTAAGAATGCCAGAATGACGCGTGGTTGCAGGGGTTTATTTTTAAAACCCTTGGACCCCCTCAATCATAACAAAACTTATCACATAAGCTTGATTTGCTCATTGAGTTATAGGGCCCATTTTTATAAAAATCTGAAGCCTATTTTCTTCATCAAACTGCATGCCTTGGGCTTCACATATTGGGCTTAAGCATGGCCCAATTCATTTTTAGACTTGGTGTAATGAGATTACTGCTATACCTTCCGTTATCGGCACCACAATTCCCAAATAAATTCCAGAAAATAATCTAGAATATTTTATCAAGATTTACTAACTTAATTATATTCTTTACATTATAAAATATCATATCTAAAATTTACTCCATAAAAATCTACCTCTAACTATTTTTCCTTGAATTTTCTGGATGACTTGCCTTTACTTCCCATAAATTAGTTTTAAAATTATTGAGGCTACTTTTGGGGAACTAAACCTCTTCATAATTTTTCTAACTCCTAAAATAATATTTTATAATGTTTCCTCAACCTCTTTAGGCCACTAAATAATTTTAATACTTTTTCGCCATTCATTTCCTTAAAATTTCATCTGAAATTAGGCTTTTGGCTAATAACTCATTTTTGAAAGTATTATAATTATAAATAATATCTCTATGCCACAAATATGCCCCAGAAATATTTTTTCTACTTTTTCATAATTTTCTCTAATTTTTGGGCCTTTCCATAATTATACTTTTTGGCAACTTAACTAATTTAACAAGTAGTCAAAATTTGGGGTGTTATAAGAGATGCATGGAAAGGTGGGGTTTACTCATTATAAAGTTTAGGAAAACATGTGTTTTGCTAGCAACCCATCTCAATTCTACTAAAATTCAGTGCTGGATTTTTAGTTGGGCATGATCTTGGACGCTATGGTATGTAACAATGAATTTTGATGGATTGTTACGTATGATATAATTATAAACAAACTCTTATCGCAACATAACGGTCATCCATGGTTTTCTTGATTTTATTCCATTACCTTTTATTGAAAATAAAATATATCAGTCATCCATGGAGGAATTTTTTGTTGAAATGGATGGGGCCTATTTTCCCATTAATCATATAACAATTTGCGACGGCATTATAAAGAACAACAAAGGGCAAGTAATTGAAGGGGTTTTGACTTTCGACTACAGTTGGAATCTAGAGCCTTTTGATGGGGTTCAAAAGAGCCTGGAATGAAACAAGAGGTTTTGTACTTGATGCATAATCATATCTGTTAGATATGATTAGTTTTGATGATGTCAAATATAGATATGAAGTGATAAGAGAAAAAAGTTTATATAATGTATTTCTTTGACTAACTATTATATTACATATTTTGTAGATTAGTCAAGCAAAGAATGAAGAAGATTGAATTAATGAAAATGAACAAGAGGAAGAAAAAGGAAGAAATTGAAGATAGTCAAGGAGATGCTTACTTTGGTTATGGAGAATTATTATCAAGAGGAAAACTAAGAAGAAAGATATTGAAGAATGAAGAACTTGAAAGATCTATCATGAATTTCAAGATTCAAGTTGTTAGATGTGATATTGGAGGTTTCTATAATGATACCGGAGGTTTCTATGACTAAATGATGGTTGGAATAGGTTAATATGAAGCTAAGATGACTTATATATGAGTTTTGGCACTTCTAGAGGTGTTATGCTCGAGCACGAGGTGTTTCACTCGAGCACAGACCAATTCACTCGAGCACGGGGTGAATACTCTGTTCTACTCTGTTTTACGTTCAGCCTGAGTGAGGTCTGGTATTTTGATCATATCTCTCAAACCACACATCAGATTGACCCGAAACTAGTGGCATATGAACAAAGACTCCCAACACGTAATATGTGCACCAAGATCACATTGAAAGAAGCTCAAATGAAGGAGATATGATCTGTGGAAGAAGACAGTGAAATCACCGTCACTTTTCGACACAGGTTCGGTATTTTGATCATAACTCACAAACCACACATCGGATTGAGACGAGACCAGTGCCAAATGCAATTAGACTCAAAGAGATTTCCATGGATAGGTAATTTGCCTAATTTGAACGTATATTCTAGGAGCTATGCCTTCTGGAAGTTGATGCCTGTGCAGACTAGCGAAATATACACTCTTTCGATCATAACTTGCAAAATACAAGGAGTTTGGAGCTGATTCTTTTTGCATTGGAATGCATATGGCAAGAGCTTTCTTATGATACATCATTTGAATCAAATGAACAAAATTTTTCTAAAGTGGCCCCACATCACCCGCGAGTGTAAAAACTCTCTCTCTGAAAATATTGTGCGAGTGATGTCCAGAAGCAGCTGAAACGGGAAGAAAATTGCATCACTCGAGCACTAGGATCCATGCTCGAGCATTGAATGATTTCTCACTCGAGCAAATGCAAGTTTTGACATGGAAGTGATAACCCGAGAAGAAACTTGTACGTGAAAGCATGAAACGCACTCGAGCATGACTGGTTGTGCTCGAGTGATGTCGAGAATTCACTCGAGCAGATGCGAGTGAAGTGCAGCGAGTGCTTGCCCGAGAGGAAGTCAAAACGTGAAATTATCAACTGCACTCGAGTGAGTCATATTGCACTCGAAGTGAGGTCCTGACAGAATGCAGAAACGAAACAGACTCTTACGGCCATCAATCCAAACGTGGTTAAATGTTATACAATCATTATGTTTTCACTTGTTATTGTTCCCAAACATTAACTAACATATATTTCAAGTGTAAAACAGGAGATTAAATATTTGGGTTGTATCTTCAAGAACAGAGGTCACAGCGAATATCTTCATTCAACGTGATGTGTCCCAGAAGCCAGATATTTAGCTTTTGACCAATGATCCAACATACCCATGACTAATACTTCATCATATTAATGATTAAGTATTTTGCAGTGTGAAACAGGGTATTAAACGTTCGGGTTGCATATTCAAATAAAAGTCAATTACGGTGAACTCCATCATTACACACCGAATGGTAGCTACCAACCATGACAAGTAACTGACCCACCATGAGAGATTGTCTGGAAACTCAAACGAATTCATCCCGCTCCACAACGTTAATACAGCTCAAAATGAATCTTCCTGCTGTTCAACAAAACGCTCCACTTTGCAATGGACAGTAGCTTGTTTTCAAATATGCTCAACGGTCAAAATGACTCCAACGGATGAATGCTCACAACGGTCATCATATTCATCAACTATAAATGAGAGAGCATTCAACGTCAATGGGTAACTGAGAAAAATGAAAAAATCAGAGACAGCAAGCAACTACGAGAAAAGTGATAGAAATGTGAATCCTCTGCTTCTACCCAAACACTCTCTATTTGTTTCTATATTACTTATCATTGAGAGAGTGATTATTTGTATTGTACTTCAGTGAGTATTATACCTACTCTGTGAGAGAGTCTGTAAACACCTTCAAATATATTTCTGAGTTGATCTCAAGGTAGAGGGACCTTGAGAGGGTTGATTTTCTTACGGAGAAGCTGTAGAGAGAATTGCCAGTAAGACATTCTGCTCGTAAGACTTACAAGGTGCAAGCAGTAGAGAACGTTGCTGCTCATAAGACTTACAGGGGTGTAAGCAGGAGAGAACGTTGCTGCTCGTAAGACTTTCATGAGTAAGCAGGAGAGGAAGATCTTCGGGATTGCTCTGCTCGTAAGACTTGCCGTAAGGGGGAGTATTTCAGTGAGAGATTTGTAAAAGGTTTCACAAGTACCCGGCTAAACTTGTAGGATTGTAAAGGCTTTTCTTGTGCCCGGATTAAACAAGAAGATAGTGGATTTGAAAATCTCAGGAGGAGCCTAGGGACTGGACGTAGGCCATCACAGATTGGACCGAACCAGGATAAATCACAGTTTGCATATTCTCTTCCCTAAACTCTTATATTTCTAGCATATATTATTTAATTTAACTGTTGATTTATAAACCTTCATACTTACCGCTTTCGTTAAGATACGAAAAGATTTCTAAAGTTCTTAAGTTTTTATTATACACCCAATTCACCCCCCTCTTGGGTGATAGCCGGTTCTAACAATATCCCTGACTTGCATGACGATCGGGACCTTCTTATGGAAATAAACGATATGTTGAAGCGAAGCTGGAGAGTGGTGACACACTCTATCGACAAAGATAACATCTTAGTGGACGCTCTTGTAAAGAAGGCACTGAATGATAGTCTTGGTCTTCTCATTCTCTTTCCCGTAAATACTACCATGTTGTCTGATCGTAGGGACTGGTTCTTTTTTTTGGTTTAAATCTTTGTCTTATTTTCCAGCTTGTCAAAAAAAAATGCCTATTTTTTCATAATAACACTTAAAACGTAATTGATGTTGGTATAAGCTGGTTTTGGGGGAAAAATCATGTGTTAGAATATATTAGTGTGGCCGGTGGCTTTTTTGACTTGTGAGGCCTAACTCTGGAACACTTTCATACTTGAGCTAACCACCCCCGTAAACTTATCAATATTTTATTTTTAAAAACATTAGGAAAAGTCTCCACAATTTATGTAATTTAACAAAACTCATATGCGATATTTGTATAGTCTGATTTATATTTTAAAAAATCGATATATATTTGGGGGGGAGAAATAGGCGATATATCACCACATATTTTTAATAAAATAAAAAAAAATAGTGAGTTTATTCTACCACATAATTTAGGGCAACACATGTGATAAATGAATTGTTAGGGCATATGGATAGCCTATTTGATGAGAAAAAGAGGCAGAGGGTAGAAGAGGAGGAAGGAGCTGCTGGTGTAAACGCAAATATTGTTGCCATAAATCTGGAGATGAAGAAAATGGAAAGGAGACTGAGCCTTGCATTTTGTGCTTTAGTGGTGACGTGGGTCTGGCTTGTAGTTTTAATTTTGGGTTAAATGATTATTAATATGGGATCTTATGTGAGTTGGAATTAATATGTTTGTGGTTGAATGATTGTAAGTGTAAGTGTTGAAGATTTCTTTAGTTTTGTGTAATGTGTTGGAATTAATAACTATTGTAATGTGTTTTTGTAACATCCCAAATTTTATTTTTGGGACTTAAATAACATAAGGATGATATTTATTAACTAACTTGAGATTTAGAGTCAATAAAATTCATTGTTTGAAATCAGCAAAAAATAATAATAATATATATATACACTCACAAAATTGAAAAGAAAAATTAAATATGAGTGCAAAGCAAATTTATGGAGAAAATAGTGATGAAAATAAATGGGTATGAGAAAGTAGCACAAAAAATATAGGCAATAGATATTTAATGTTGACTTCAATTAAGAGGACTGTTTTATGATTATTGAAATGTATCATGCATTTATTAATGTGTTAAATAAAAATTTGTGAATTATTTTTCCCAAACCATGATTATTAGAAAAAGGAGAAAAAAAATAATGTGGTTAGGTGTGGCTAAGTTGAAATGTGTAAATTAATTTCTCACTTAAAAAAAATAATTGTTTAGCTATTGTAAAAAAATGATTTAAATAGATTCAAAGCCAAAACATTATATTATAAGAGCAGAAGATGTATAAGATACATAAAAGAATGAATAAAAATAAGTTAATTAATGTAAAAAAGAAAAAGAAAAAAAACGAGGGAAGAGGGAATAAAAAGATGGAATGAATAAAAAGAAAAGAAAGGGGCCCACAGCCATGATGTTTAACACAACACACACATATGACTTTTGTACTCCCTCCAGAACCCACAACGCAACACACAATAAACGTATTTACGTAACTCAAATCAAACAGCCAATAAGAGTGGCACATATGGTAAAAAAGGGGCTTGGATCCCAAAAGAATGAAAGTTTAATTCCCGTTGCTGTTGTGAAGGTTCCTTTGGTAGGCCTTGGGGCCATACCCTGGCCATGGTAGGATGACCAGTGCTGGACCCACATAAACTTTTTATTAGCAAAAAAAAATCAAATCAAACACACACACCCCTTATGCCTTTGACGCTGCTCCTCCGGTGTCCCTCATCTTTTCTTTCACAATTTCTCTTCTTCCTGTTCCTACGGTGTGGGAAAGGGAGTGAGTGTGACAGAAAGATATTGCTGTGGGAGCTTTTCAAGAGTACTTGGTAAGTGTCCTATCTTGTATTTATTTATTTTTTTGTCTTCTCCTCTCTTATTTTTAATCACAAGCATCTACTACCCCGCGCGATGCCCGAGATGCATTAACTTCAATGTAAACACATTTACAATTAGTGATACACAAATTATTATCATGCAAATGTAGATGAAATTTGCCATCTATATTCATCCAAAGTGTGCTTTCTAAAAGACATACATCTCCAACAACGTTATATAAAGTTCTAAGATTTGCAATAAAAATCCGTTCAAGACATTTAAAAAATTATCTCCTGCCAAAAACAATCAAAGTCACCTAAGTATTAATACATAGGTCGGTCTATACTCCAAACTTATGGAGTACATCGTTATTAAGTACAATCACTAGATTTTGCAGAAAAGAATTGTAGAAAAAATTAAATTGATTAAACTTAGACATATGTTTGACCATACAACTTTTGATGAACTTACAAAAACTATAATAATTCATCGAAAAAATATAATAAAAAAGAGGAAATGTATGAAATTCTCACATGCTGATTAACCCACTATTTAAAAGTTATATTCTTCAAAAAAAAAGTTCAAAACCCAATTGAATAAGCAAAGCTCTTGAATGAAATATAATTCATATATGTCATGATTTGGACCAATGTGCAAGAATACCATTGAGTTGTGAGCTTTTCTTGGACCTCATTCAAGGTAAGGCTGCTAGGTTTGGTTAAAAGGAGATGGGGATAAATAGGTATAGGACCCATCTTTTGCTTTTAAGAACCATAAGAAAGTTGCACAACATCAACTACCACATATATAGACTTTACTGAACTAACACATTACCTTGTAGACATTACCCAGCACTGTCTTTGCAAGTGTTTAATGTCAACGAAATCAGAAGACCATTAGTTTTATAGTTATCATAATGAACAACCATATCATATTAGAGTAAATATTTCAAGAGTATAATCAACTTCATCTATACAGGTTCAAAGGCATTTGTATAGTGAGAAGATATAAGTAAAGCATGTCAATCTAATTGGACAGGTGAATTGTGTCCCAGATGTGTCAAAAGTCCTTTGACTGGACAATGGAAGTTTTATATGTTCTCTTCTTGTCATTATCCAGAAGTTATAAAGTTGTCAAAACGAATAGCCACTAATTTCAACATAAAACACATCATAACACAGTAACTACTAGAAAAAATTACATTTCTTGTTACATGATATCAGCTAAAGAGATTCCTAACAGCTTCCTGAAAAAATATCATAACACAAACATCTTACGTCAATAATGCAAAAAAACCTTTGACTGGACAATGCAAGTTTTATATGTTCTCTTTTGGTCATTACCAAAAGTTATAAAGCTATAAAAAAGAATAGCTACCGATTTCAACATGAAAGCTAAGACATCATATCACAATCACTATTTAAAAAATTATATTTCATGCCACCTACAAGGTAAAAAGGATTGCTTAGTGAAAGAATGCAATTTAAGTAGACAGGTCTCAATGTCATCCTCTGATCATCTCATTGAGCCGAGCACATGCTAGAAGTCCAACAAAAAGATCATGACACAATCCCACAAAATATGGAACTGGAAGGTCTTAGTACTACATGTCATTCAAATTTGAAACCCAATAGTTTTATGACCTACAAATAGAAAAATGTCTTCAAATGATACAATTGTACGTTACATTTCACCTCAGCTAAAAGAACACAAATTCAACAGCCAAAACTACATCCTCAATAAGAAATGGGAAGATCTTAATATTACATGACATTTAAATCATAAACACAATAGCTAATCAAAGCTTCCACAAAAAGATGGTTGTAGCCTTAAAGCTTCACAGACCGCTTGAGATAGTAAACACTTATATAAAAGCCAACAAACCACTTTAAAATTATTTGTAATTAATATAATATATCAAAGGTTTTGAATTAATGAGGTGTATTTAATAACACAGTTACAAACTAACAAAGCATGTATAAGATAATATAGGTTTATAGGTTAAATTCATGATATGTGTTGTCAAGTTTGAGTAAGTTTCTTTGAAAGTATTATCAAGTTCTAGCAAGATTTAGCCTCCTCCATTTGGACATAGTAACCTGAATTGGACCCCAACACGTGAATTTAGAATCTTCTTCCTTCCAAATAAGTGTAAACAATGAGACATGTTTATCCTATATGTAACGACCAAAGTAAGTGTATTTCATATCAATCCTATGTTTTGGGAACAAAGCAAGTGAGTTAGTGATATGTTTTTATCCTTATCAAAGTGTGTTTTCAATAAATTAAAGATCTGTGTCTTGGGCACCACTAAGAGCATGTGTTAGCTACCCTTTACTAACTGCATTCAAAACAAAAAGCTGAAAGCAATGACAAACACAGTGCATAATCATTTGAACATTAAACCCAATCTTGATTGCTTACTGAGGCATTAACATGTTGGGACTGATATCAAAACACCCAAATATTAGATAGTACCATTAAAAGTGGTCACATAAAACCACTAACAAAAAACTACAATAAGTTTGTTCCTAAAAATCAACCACTAGTACAAAAAGTTACATCTATAGGTTAGGAACCATGTTCCACACAACCCCTCATTGCCCTTGTAATGAACTCCCTCTAGATTAGCACTATACCATTAAAGTAGGGTTACACAACATTCTTGTTGCAGATTGGTAGTTGACTAGGGATACCTCACTTATTTAAATAATAGAATTGAAACACAAGCCTTTAAAACAAAGATCATTTAAACAGAAAATATAAATAAATCCAAACACATTACTAAAATAGATCACCAGTGCTCATTCCTCCCTCTTCCTTCACAAGGCCATACTGGACAACTAATAAATTTAAAAAAGTAGCAATAAACTTTTTAAAAAAAAAGAGGAGAAAAAAGTACATCAAAATGACATCTAAAAAAGTAAATCAAAACAAAATTTAAAAAAGGAAGAAAAATGAAAAGAGAGAGGGAGAGAAAAAGGAATACCTACTTGGGTAGAAGAAAAAGCAGTTGGGAGACACAATTTCATTTTAGGAGGAATAAAATACCCCTAGTCACTAGCAACAGCTTATGCAATCTTTTGAATGATATAGCAACATTCCAAATGTCATTAATCAAGTGCCTAATATTTGCAAACCAACCACCATCTATCATCACATTCCTCTCAGTTGCTTTTATAGTAGAAAGCCTGTGGAATCATCTAATATACTTCAAAGAGAGAAGATATTAAATATCAAAAAAAATTAAAGTGAAGGTCTGTGGAATCAACTATTAAACATTTAAAAAAACAAATCCAAAAGAAAACTAAAAGAAAAAACCACCACAGGGGAGTTAATATCAAGTCCAAACTTTATCATAATTAATAGGCCATGTGAATCTCATTCACTAAGAAAATAATTCGAAGGAAAAGAAATGCAACTACCTAACTAATTAACCAAAAAGCAGAGGCATATCACAACAATGGCAAAATTTCCTGACACAAAAACATAAAATATATGCTGAATCGATAAAGTAATCCATCTTTGAGATGTTTTCAGTTAATGAAATCAAAGATTATTGGCAATGTGATAGCTTTATTTCAAGGATAAAGATATTGTCAATGAAATAAAAAGTTTGTATTTTTCTTTTTGAGAAAGGAGTTAGAAATCGTACTGCTCTCTCTACTAATTCGTAGTGGCACTTAGCGGATTATTTGTCATCATCTTCTTGAACCACTCGAGATTGAAGAGCCATCAATGTCCGCATCTATGTATTTGATCATGTTCTTGCATTCCTCCACAGAGTACTTCAATCCCAAGCGATTCAACACTTGGTGGAGCTCGAAGTAGGAGATGAGGCCATTTTTTTTCCGATTGTGGAGGTCAAAGGTGTCACACCCACCCCAATTTTAGCCCCCTTTGGGGATGCCCCATGCTGGTGGTGCCCACACCCCTCGCTCACCAGGTACTCACATTTCCTTGGATCCCCCAGCCAGGCCTAAGCCCCGGGACATGAGGTGTGGCTGGGCTCAACAACCCAAGCGAGGTCTTTTGCCTCAATGGGGGTCGAAGCCACTACCTGGGGGTAAGTAGCGCCTCAGTGCATCCCCACTACTGGTTCAACGAGGGGCTACAACACCCCACTAGTTCAATGAGGGGGAAAGACCTATTGTCCGGGCATGTGCTATGTGGATTTTGGCTGATCCTCACCATATGACCGGTGAACTTTTTGAGTGGCCAGTGACATGGATAATAACTAAGCACATGGATCTAGTCCGTGGAAATAAGGTGGTTCGGTTGGATTGATGGGAGGCAACTTGAGAAATTGTGATATAGAATTTGTTATATAGAATTTGTGATATGGAATTTGTAATATGAAATTGTGACACAGAATTCCTAATATGGGATTTGTGGTATGAAATTTTGATATAGAATTGTGATATGGAATTTGGTATCTTGAACTTGTGATATAAAAATTGTGATATAGAACTTGTAATACAGAATTCCTGATATGGAATTTGTGACATGAAATTGTGATAAAGAAATTGTGATATGGAATTTCTGATATTGAAATTGGGATACGAAAATTATGATATGGAAATCGTGATACGAAATTTGTGACACAAATATTGTGATATGGAATTTGCAATATGGAACATGCAATATAGAATTTTGTGAATTATATAACTAATACTTTTTTTATAAATTGTTCCTTGGCACCTCACGAGCACATATTAGCATGTGTAATGAGTTGGATAGATGGTTATGGAGGATTTTGTCTCACCCCGTTGATTTAATATTTTTCAAGTAACAATTCTTCTGCTAGTCAGTTGGGGAAGGCTTTGGAGGCTTGATTATTATGTTAATCTTTGTAAAGCCTCCTCCTTTTTATTTATGTGGTAAATTGTTGTATATTGCCACTATAGGGCTCATGCTACATACTCTCATATGATATTATGGTTTAAGTTTTCTTTTTTATTCCATATTATTGTTTATTATCCAAATATTTGATTAAGTGTATCGATAATTGAGTGTTAAGGAAAGGATTTTATAGTTTTTAGTTTTGTGCTTTAGTAGTTAATGATGCTATGTAAGCTAAACATTTCTTTTAATATGCAAAAGTTAGAGATTTGTAGCAAGTCATAAAATGGCAAAAAGACTTGAACAACCCTATCAACTAATTGCAACTAATTCATAAGGGAAGTCATAAGTATTAAATAACTTTACATATGCAAAATCTTTCCAACACATAAGTATTAAATACCTTTGTCTTCATATAATAATAACCATAACAAAAGATGACAAAAAAGTTGGTCTTAACCAAAAGATGGCATTTGGACATCAAAATAATGGCATAAACAACAAAAGAGGACCACTGGGAATAATGGCATTATGGCACCCAAGTTTTTTAGTGTTAAAAAAGAGCACAAGTACAAAAGACAAAGCCAAAGTACAATTGATGCCAAAATCATAATCACTTAATGGCCAACATGCCAACTACTTTCTCCCTCTCTTAGAAGTGAATTTTCATTGACTAGTTGAAGCAATCAAATAGTGGTCCCAATAAGCCAAAAGATGTGTTGTTGCCATTGCTCTTTGTCCTCTCCATATGAGACCTGGGGGTGTGAATGATAAGTCAAAAAGAGCTGGTCCAGACGTTGAGTTACTTTGAACTTGGATTTGTCGAGACCTACTATTGTTTGATGTAACAAACATGCTCCTTGTCATCCTTATAGTCCTCTCATTAGGATGGGAAATATGTCATCAACGTTAGTATGCTAGCTCATATATTGTTCTCCAAACCCTTCATCAATGACAACCTGTGAGTTCATGCCGGGCTACAACATAAAAAAATGATGTTGCTACATAGATCAATGTTGGTTAGGTATCTAAAAAGAATTTACATAAGATAACATTGTAAATTACATTATACACAGTTCGTTTAATATCTAAATCAACTCGAACTCCCATTCCAGTCTTAGATCGACGACTGTAGAAAGCTCTTCCACTATAGGGTCTTCTTGGTGTGGATTGAGATTCTTGTGTTTAGGGGGCCTCACTTATCCTTAGCCTTTTGTTGCTTGTAATTCCTATGCTTGTTTTTTGTTGTTGCATCAAGGGAAATATTGTAAAGTTGAAATGATTTTTGTCATCTAAAAGACTTACTGTGAAACTAAAGAAGAGACCCAACAGTAAATGAAATATCCAATCCTATAAGCAATTGTTTTCCAACAAAAAGGGCTGGCATTAATTCATTAGTAATATCCATTCCTGAATTTAAAGTAAGAAGCAAGCAATATGTTCTCACTAGAAGCAAACAGTATGGTGTTCAAAAGTAGCAAACAATAAGAAGCAAATGACATAAGCAATGAAAAACGTGGTGAACTTATATCTCTACAGGTTTCTCTATTGTAGCCCTCTTTGTACTGAGCAACTCGGGGTAGCTCCTCTTTCGCTCAACTTATGAAGTGGTGATGGTGGCAGGTTAGAGTTATTGTCACCATTGTCTTATGTCCATTGTTGAACACCCTGTTTAGCAGCCCCAACCTTGCTTCTCCTCTCACATTCTTTTATCCGTGTTCTTTTCACCGGAGGGTGACCAGGCAATGTACACATAGCCAGTGGCTCCATGGGTTGGAATCTATTAATTCCCTAGAATTTCTTGCCTTTAACAAGTTGGAATTTAATCCTGTAGCTAGCTATGTAGGTGTCTTTGTGATAGAACTTTAAGATTTGAGTTAGTGAGCCAATGTTTACATTATAAAGGGCACATATGGCTTGTTGGCAAGGGATGCCAGTCAACTGTCATGCCCTTCAAGTGCATTCCTTCTTATGTATCCGCATTCTATGTCTATGATCTCTGTTACAAATCTCATACTCATCATCACCATTAAAATATAAAGCACAACTCATGGATAAGCTTTTATTAACCTCAAATGATATGAGACACTTAGAGCTAAAGTTTCCTTTTCACTTAGCAATATTTTGTTCACTCTGCCTACTTAGTCATCAATTTCAGTCTAATGCCATCAAACATTCTATTATTGGCAAATACCTATAATCATAAATCCAAGTATTAAAGCTTTCACTAACATTATTATCAACCATCCAAGAACAACACCTCGTGTTGAAAAATGCTCTTACCCAACCCTTTATAAGATAAGTCACAGTTGTTTCTGCTGCTTCTTCCTTTAACTCTCCTATAGTTGTGAGGTTGCCTCAAAAATTTTAAATGTAACTCTTAGACTTCCTGGGCAAATTTGCACCTTAACAAAAATGACGTGGATGACATGTGGACTGTCAACTTAGCATATTTCATCAACGAACGATCAAAATTAATTGGGATAACAACTAGGGAAAAATTGCTCCATTTTTTACACTTTTGGAGTAAAATTTCCCTCCAAAAACCTTCTGGGGCAAGATTTCCCCTTAACCCTTTTATTTTTTAAAAAATATTAAAATAGCTGTAGCGCTTTTCCAATAAAGTGCCATGTAAGACAATTATCATCTATAGCGCTTTCTAGGGAAAGCGCTATAACTTCTACATATTTTTTTTATTTATTTAAATAAGTATATTGCGTTTATTATTTTTTAATCAAACGCAACATATAGCTTTTTTAAATTTTTTTATTATTGAGATTTTTGTGGCATTTTTTGGAGAAAACAGCTACGGGAGCTTTTTTATTTGTTATATTTTACTTTTTAAATTGATGAAACCCTAGTCTTCAACCTCCTTCCCTTTTCTTTACCTTAGTTGTAACACCCCAAATTTTATTCACCAATTTGTATGGTAATTGTTGGAAATAGTCAATGAAATAAAATGATGAATTTTGGAAAGATGAACAAGGTTTCCGGTAAGTTTTTCTGTGAGGTAGTGAGCTTGTTATGTTATTTTTCATAACCAAAGATGAGAAAAAAATTATGAGATTTTTCAGAATGAAAGTAGACATCCTAAGCTTTAATTTGATAGATCATATGACTCAATTAGAGCTATATACAAAAAGTTATGAATTTTTGAATTTAACCCAGAAAAATAGCAAATTTTCTGGAACAGCATGTAAAGATTGAAAATCTGGGAATTTTGTACTTCCAATTAGTAAAGGGCTATATATTTCCTTGAAACTAGACTCAATAAGGGTTCTATAGCCTTTAGAATCACTCTGATACGATGTCTACAAATTTAGTTATGATTTTTCAAAGTTTGAACAAAAAATCTGCCATAAAATCCGAAAATGAAAAGAAAATTTAATGGCAAACTTGTAATTTTTCCAAACAAGGGCTAAATTAATTATTTTTCAATTAATTGAAGTTAACTTTAATTAATTAAGGAAAATAAAGGAAAAAATATATATTTTTTGAGTATTTTGGTCAATTAAATATGAATTTATGGAAAATTTGAGCAAAAATGCAAAATTAACCGAAATTGTGACTTCACGTGTGTACATCAGAGAACAAAAAAGGGGACCAGACCGGCTGGTTCTATAGGTTGAATCGGGAATCAGTCAATGGTCCGGTCTGGTTTGATCATTAAACCGTGAGACCAGTTGGACCGATCTAAAACCGATTGGATCGGTTTGAACCGATTTGAATCGGTAAAACCAGTGGTTCAACTGGTTGGACCGGTTTCATTTTTTTTATTATTTTTTTTTTGTGTTTTTTTTGGGGAAAATGGAAGGTTGAAGACCAAATGAAGAGAAAAGTAGGTAAAGAAAGAACAAATCTAAAAAAATGAAGATAATGAAAAAAATTATTTAAAAAGATATAATAATTATAGGAAAGGAGATATCATTGCATAAATATAGGCATCATAACTAATACTGATAGATTTTAAGCATTATTTTCTAAAAATCTTCATTTTTATCTATAGAATTTTAAAAACATATTAATATATATTGCCACTAATAAATTATAATATTTTAATATGACCGGCTCAACTACTGGTTAGACCCCGGTTGACCCATTAACCCTTAAACCTATTATGTAACCGGTTCATTGCCCGGTTCGGTTTTTTGTTCCTTGGTGTACATAACTTGAACAAGTTGTAAGGCCAATTTGGACCTAAAGGAGGGATCCTTGGGATGTTATTGCATGTAACAAAAGGGTGAAATATTAGTTGCATATTAATTGGGCTTAAAATATCAAATTACATGTACATGGGAATTTATGTCATAAAAATTGGAATTTTTGAATTTTGGAAATTTAATAAATAAGGAAAATATGACATAAGCCTAATAAAACATCTTCTTCCTCATATGCTCAAAACTGACATCCCATTTTAGAAAAATAGAGAGAGAAAGTTTTAGAAATTCAAGAGAGAGAAAATAAAGAAAATTCACAAGATAGGTCGATTTCTCCGGTGAATTCGTACCTAACGCGTATAATGCCGCTCTTAAGCTTCTCTTTCATGTTTTTTTAGGCTTGTGAATCTCAAATTTTGGTGTGGAAAGTTAGGGTTTTTCAGCCACACTTGGAAAAGCCAAAAGGAAGCAAAAGGTAACTTCCAAACATTTGTATATTGTTTATTCTGGCTGTTGTGGACAATTTAATCGATGAAATTTCTCCAGATTGTCATTGGTTTTAATTTTTGGAAATGGGTTGGCCTAGGGGTTATGCTGCCGAAATTTGGTCTAAATGGTAGTTGTAACCTAATTAAGTAGTCAATAAAATGATTAGGAGTAGAAAAGAATACGTCTGCGAAGTCAGATTTCAGAAACCCTAATTTTCCCCGGAGTTTCTATAAGTTTTGGCCAGCTCTAGTTAGGGGATTTAGAATTGGATTTTCAATGATTTGAAGATTCTATTTAGTTCAGAAGGAAAAATTAAGTGAAGTTATAGTTAGACACTTTTTCGGAAAAGACCGAAAAAGCATAATTAAGAAAACGCCCATGAAACCCAAAAAGTGGGGCTGCCAAGGGAAATTTTGTAATTTTGTAGTGAATTTGATAATTCTGAGTTCGGAAATGGATTCTTTGGGCGAAAATATGTCAAAATAACCCAAGTCAAAATTTCAGAAGTCAGACCGGGTACGGCGGGGTCGAGCCGAGGTCCCGGGGATATTTTGGTAAATTTTCACTATAGGCTAATATAACCACTATAAACACTATGGAAGTGTCTAAAATGATATATGAATGAGTTTTAACCTAATTCCTGTACATTCGATATTTTAGAACCGAATTGGGAGTCTTAGCTTGCACACTTTTCAAGGCACGCAAAATGGGGTGAAAGAAACTTGAGGTAGGGACATTATCCTTCATACATCATGCCATAGTCTATATGATTGTGTGGTTTCCATGGATTGTGCTTTTATTTCTTAACATGGGTTGCCTGGTAGGGGCAATTAGTGTCAGAAGTGCACTAACACCTGGGTATTGGGTAAGAATTCAACCGGTGAACGACTAGTGAGGCTGGAGCCCTACTCATATATACATGACGATGATATTTATATTGTTCATGAATTGGTGCATACATGGTGCATATCATATCTACTTATCGCATTTTATGTTAATGATAATATGTTTCTACTAGGATTCCTTGGAATGTCACCCCTTTTTCTAAATATGCGGGTGCCAGTGGTTCGAAAAGCAAGGATGTAGATACAGGGAACTGAAGGATACGTTTCCCAAGATGAAGTTTGTGGTTATATATAGTCTATCTTTGGAATATTTTTGGATCTTCTGTACATATTTGTAAATATTATAAAATTCTACACAGTTGATTCCGGTCTGTAAACAAATATTTTTATCAGTATAACTGTACTTTTCTGTATGCCTATGGAACATAATCTCTATTACTCTATAAATACCGAAATGGAAATGGGTGTTGACATTAGTCAATTATGGTCACAAAGTCACATGACTCTCATAAATCAGATTAAAAGTTCACGGCACGCTCACAGCTTTCTCCTTCTCCTTCTTTCTAGCAGCTCTTGTGCTTGTCGTTCCTTCCTCAATATTCGATGGTCTAGGTCATCGTTTCGACACTCGCTCATTGTTCTAACTCATCGCCATTACTCCTCTACCAACTCTAACTTCGTCTTGCTATTTCCTGGTGCGTTTCCTTTTACATTTTTTCTTCTTTATTTTTTTTATTTTCTCTCGTAATTTTGCTTTTTCTCCTTCTTAGTCTTGCTTTGCTCGGCTGATCGCTCTCACTCATCTGATGATCTTCTTACGCTCCTGCACTTTTCTCTTCTCTATTCCTCTTGATTTTTGCCTTTGATTTTTGGTTTGTAATCGGTGGCTTGTTGATATGGTTATGCAAGAGAGTAATTTTTGTTCCTAATGATTGACTGTTGTTTTGATGGTAGTTCTTCTTGTTCTTCGACACAATGTGATTTAGTTTGAAAATCCACTAAATCTTTTATTTGCCTGTTGAGAACTTGTCAAGATTTTCTATGATTTTTTCTTGATTAAATTGTATATCCTACAAGCTCTATGTTAGGATACTATTTTTTTTTTGGTTATTTATTTGTTAGATTATGTTAAATCTTTTGGTTATTGTTGGTTAGATTTTGTTTAATTAATGTTTTTAGATTGTGCAAAATCTTTTGATTATTGTTAGTTAGACTTTGTTTAATTAATTTCTTACTAAATCTCTTTTATGTGTGCTGTGAGAATTTTTTTTTTTATTTTAAATTGCTTCTTGGGATGCAGAGCTCAGACGGTGTATATTTTTTTAAAAAAATAAAGCCTGCTATAGCACTTCTTTAACCAAGCACTATAATAAATGTTTTATTTTTTAAAAAAAACAATTGTCAACTATAGCCCTTTACAAAGCTCTACAGCTTATTTTTGTAGTGGTGGAATATGTGGTGCTTATAAAATGCCCTGCAATTTTTTTAAAAAAAATAAGCGCTACAGAAGCAATTTTCTATAGTAGTGTTATTAGAGTTGACTTTTTAAATTGAAAAAATGATTCAAGATTAAACTTACGTATAAACCAAGCTATCAAGAAAGTAATGGACATTGTTGACCAAAAAGATAAAAAAGAAAGAAAGTGATGGACATTATATTGCCTAGTATTTGGATCATAATCTGTGATATTTATATGTTCCTTAATTAGACATGCATTCTTCATCACCTTTTTCTTTTTACTAAAAGTACATCTTCATGCATGTGTATTTTATGTTGAAGACCAAAATGAAGAGAAAAATAGGTAAAGAAATAACAAATTTTAAAAAAATGAAGATAATGAAAAAGATTATTTAAAAAGATATAATAATTATAGGAAAGGATATATCATTGCATAAATATAGGCATTATAACTAATACTAATAGATTTTAAGCATTTTTTTCCCTAAAAATCTTCATTTTTATCTATAGAAGTTTAAAAATATATTAATATATATTGCCACTAATAAATTATAATATTTTAATATGACCGGTTAGACCCCGATTGACCCATTAACCTTTGAACCTATGTTGTGACCGGTTCATTACCCGATCCGGTTTTTCGTTCCTTGGAAAATTTAAAGAGAGATTGTCTTCCCAAAGGTACATGATTGGTTAATTTGACCTCTTATAAGCTGTCAAAATGCTCTTCAGGAGTAATTAATTCGCATTTTCAACATAAAGATATAGAAGACTACATTAGAGTTCCACATGTTCATCAATGGAACTAGATCATATATTTCCCATGAGTAAATGGGTCATTTATGTATAAACAACGAATTAAATAAAGAGAGCATTAAAATAATCTTAAAAAAAGTAATATGATTTAATTAAAATATATAATAATATTCATGCACATAATCCTGAAAAGAGTAATAGTTAATTAAATAAAAAGCGGCATTACTTCACAAGTAAATGAATAATTCATGTATAAACTATACATAATCGAACAACATAAAGTAACTAAAGCACAAATTTGACGAACTGCTACATTTTTCTTTTTATTAAAAGCAACATTGTTTTAAGCTCAATGAAAAAAGAATATATATATATATATATATATATAGAGAGAGAGAGAGAGAGTGAGTCTAACCCAGCCAATCGACCTATCTAATGTTTTTGATCGAATTTATTAGGAGATTGGTTCACTAGTTTAGCCAACTAACCTTTAGCTCTTAGTTTTGAGACACACACTTGAACTATTGTACTTTTATGTAAGTCAAGCCTAAATGAGCCTCCTTGTTTAGGCCCGCGTCCATGAAGGGCCGGCCCGTTTTCCTATCTCTAGTTAGGGGTGAGCATTTAGTTTCTGTAAAAAACTAGAAAACCGAAATGGAAGAATCTTTAAAACTGAACCGAAACCAAATAGTGGAAGATAACTGAACCAAAATAACTAAAATAATTTGGTTCCGTTTCAGTTTTTTTTTAGATAAAACTGAAATTTTTAGGTCTTCATAATTGAATAAGAATATCTTTGATCAGATTTGGAGGTGGTACCCCTAATCGAACTTGGGTCCTCTAGGACATGGAAACTCAAGTCATGAGAACCACGATTATCGGTGATTGAATTTTAATATCTGGATTTTCAACAAGCAAAACTTAATACAAATTATAAATTGACCAAATTTGGGAAAGAAGTGATAAGTGAAAATTAAAATAAGGAAACGCCAAAAACAAAATCCCGCATTAAACACTTAACTGCATCTACAAAAAATGTGTAAGATCTTTTTTTTTTATGGCTAAAATATACTTTTAGTCATTTAAGTTTACCTGAGGTATACTTTTGGTGCCTTAACTTTATAAAGTACACTTTTTGTCTTATAATTCTAACACCGTTAATTTTGCTAATGGAAAACACTGAAGCAGCAAACTTAAGTGATAACCATGTAAACTTAAATGATGACTATATAATGAAATGCTTTTAATATTAAATTTAAAATATGCAAATTGAAAAATATATAAAAACCTAATGAAGTAATTAATATCAAAACCTTAATTGTATTAAAAAAAATTAGTTTAATAATCTAAATATCAAAACCTCAATTTTGTTTGCAGCAATTTATTGGTTTATTTTAGTTTAATAATCTAAATATATTATATTAAAAAATTAAAATTAAAATATATTTTGTTAGTTGCACAATCATCACTTAAATTTATTGTATTAATATTTTCTGTTAGCAACATTAACATTATTAAAAATATGAGACCAAAGTATCCTTTATAAATAAAGTTAAGGGATAAAAGGTATAACTTATATAAAATTTAAAAGATTAAAAGTATACTTTAGCCCTTTTTTATTTTTTTGATTATTCAGTTAAAGCTGAATTTTTTTAAGGCATCGAACCAAACCCAAACACCAAAAAAAGAACCAAATATACACCGAAGACCGAAAAAATCAAAATTGATTCTGTTCGGTTCGGTTTCGGTTTGTTTTACTCACCCCTAGGTCTAGTCAACGAGAATAATTATATACCAAAATACCAATAATAACAAGCTTTGAAAAATAAACATTATGAAAACTTATTGGATTACTCCTATGTAATTGACATAAATGCAAGGAATAAAAAATCGGACCGGGCAATGAACCGGTTACGGTACAAGTTTAAGGGTTAATGAGTCAATCATGGTCTAACCGGCGGTCGGACTGATCATATTAAAATATTACAATTTATTAGTGGCAATATATATTAATATATTTTTAAACTTCTATAGATAAAAATGAAGATCTTCAGAAAAAAAATGCTTAAAATCTATTCGTATTCGTTATAATGTCTATGCTTATACAATAATATTTTCTTTACTATAATTATTATATCCTTTTAAATAATTTTTTTCATTGTCTTCTGTTTTTTAGATTTGTTCTTTCTTTACCTACTTTTATCTTCATCTTGGTCTTCAACCTTTCATTTTCCCCTAAAAAATAGCGCGAGATAATAATTAGAAAAAAAAAAAGAAATTGGTACAACCAGTCGAACTACCGGTTTTAACCAGTTCATACTGGTTCACCGCCCAATAGGTGAACCATACCAGGCCACTGTCCGGTTATCAGTTTAACCGGCTGGTCTGGTCCGGTCCTTTTTTTGTTCCATGCATAAATGTTCAATTTAATTGTAATCAAAACTCTCTCATATTACTTCTTGTAGTTAATTGGTAATTAAAAATTATTATGGTTGCTCATAAAACTGCCTCGGCAGTGCATAAATTACATGCTCTATTTTTTTGTGAAACTCAAATTACATATTGTGTTTAATTAAATGGGTAAGCAATACCCAAAAAATAATTGGCAGAGCTTGTCAAACAGCGGAGTGACCCCCTTATTTGGTTCAACCACATACGAACGATCCTCTGCAGAACCGAGTCGACTGAACCAGTAATCACGCTCTGATCACCCGACATTAAGACATCAACCAAGCTTTGGTTCTAGTTTCCTTGAAACTCATGGACACAGAGGCACGAGCCTAGAGAATAGATCCTGTTCAAGAAAGGTCGTCACCAAGGGGTTTCATTTTCCAGCGTATATACCTTTGGCTCCGGTTGCATTACAACTGATGTGGAACTTAGCTCACTTAGTTTGCCATCCAGAAAGACAAAACTACCCATCTACTTGCCTTTATTATTCAGTAAACTTGATGACAACCACGGTATTTGACTGAAACTTGAGAAGTAAGTGGCAAACGCTCTGTCCTCTGCCCCACCTGAAGTGGTGTCTCTTAAGGTTTGGAGAGAAAGAAATCACTTGGATGTATATATAACTAAGCCGCAGTGAAGAGTTAGTGAAGTATGACTCAACTAAAAAACACGTTTTCTGTTAGCCTTTTTGCAGCTCTGTTTGTAAGGAACGAAACAGGGGACACTATGGAAACCTTTTGGTGTAACGAATTTGGAGGGGAGGGGAGGGGACGGAAAATTTTTATGAGTTGAATTTTAAAAGATTGAAGAAGTGGGGTAATAAAATTTTAATAAAGATAATATATAAGATAAAAGAGTAAGAAAATTTAATTAAAAATTTTTAACCCTACTTTTCTAAATTTTTTAAATTCAATTCAAAAAAAATTTTTCTCCCCTCCCTCAGACCAAACAAACCCTAAGAAGCACCAAAATGAAACCGCAATTAATTTACTCATCTAAAATGTGTGTGCAGAGTTTGCGTGTTGGAAAGAAGTGTTCAGAATGAGATAGAAGGACATGGTCACTCTACTTTGTGTGAAGATGCATAATTCAACCACCACAAAGAGCATTATGAAGCATGGGATAACAATAAAGATGAAGGAATATATAGAGCACGATAAAGCAACCTGTATTGTTAATCTTCAGCCTCACAAAACCTCTATTTCTATTCCTTTTCTTCATTTTTTTTCCAAAGTAACTTCTCCAAATGTTTGTGCAGATTTTAAGTGCTAGGAAAAAATGCTCATCATGGGATAGAAGATGAAGAAGATACAAATGATGTGGCAGAGGATAATCTATGTGGTTAGGAACCTTGTTATTATAGTTTATCTTCAACTTCATAGAGCCACTAGTTGTTTCCTTTTTGTTAATTAACTTGTCAGTATGTCTAGATTACGAGGAACTGTATTGAATTGGTACTAGCAAGTCCTGAAGAATCTCAAAAAATAAATGGTTCAGATTTGAAGTACAGGAAAAATGCTCATCATGATCTTACATAGGTTTCTTAAAATGCTTGTGGTAAAACATACAATATATATTCACTATTGATGGCAATATATATACACATATTATATAAGAAAAAAGAAAAATAAATACCACTTGAACTTCAAAATCCTAAATCAGTGATCTCTTAAAAACCTAACTTATTAATTTCTATACTCTTTCTGTCAATCCCTTTACTCTTATTGTCAATAAAACTAATTTAAGATTTTGAAGTTAAAGTGGTATTTAAGTGTCTTTTTTCCTATTATATATATATTCACTATATTGATAATGTTGGCAAAATCTATAAAAGAAACAAGAAAATATTTGGTTTGAGTCGCGTCTAAGGACGGTCCTTAAGAGATATTCCGCAGTCCCCTTAGTAAATAGGAAGCGGCATCTCCTCAGGATTTAATGAACCATTCCTATAAGGATACAGGGTGGCAGAATTGGCAGAAGATAAAGAAACTCAGTAAGAGATTACCGATATTTCTATTTCTCTCTTCCAAATGGTGTCACGATTTGGGTATTTATAGACAATGTATCTGTAACATCCCGATTTTCGACTAAGGACTAATCATAATTATTGAGAATAATTATGTGTTTTATGGCCATAATAATTAATATGCCATAATTATTGGAAATTGAAATAGTGAAATTGTTGGGAATTAGTTAGTGATTAATAGAGAAATTAATTACTAGCTAAGAGAAAATGAGATGTGTGATTAAATGATCAATGGCTAAGATTGATTTTGTAGTGGGCAAGAGGCATAATCATGTGTGTGTGCATGCATGTGAGCCCATGTGAGTTGAAGGGAGATGGTGACAAGTGGCAAAGTGTGGGCCCTTGGATGTGGGATAAGTGATGACACATCATCATCATCTTCATCTCCTCTCTTCTCTCTCTCGTTTTCTCTCTCTTCTCTTCCTTCCTCCATTTTCGCTGAATGTGCTTGGGAGAGGGAAAGGAAAAGTGGAATTTTGAGGTAAGCAAATGGCCTCTTTTGCTCAAACACCATTCATAAATGTTGATCCTTGAGTGATGGGCTTCATTTTGGTGTGTATTGTGTAGCCATTTGGTGCTGATTTGTGCTACACGAAAATATGGGGTTTGGAGAATCAAAGAGTGTCTTTGAGAATGTTGATAAGGTATGTGAAACCACTCCTTCTATCTATGTTTCATGCCAAATGATTATGTTTGGAATTTCTGGAATTATTGCCCTAATTGTGAAAATATGGGTAATGGGTAGTTTGGCATGATATGGCATTGGAAATGGTATATTGGTATGAGTTTTGAATAGATAGAATGGATTTGGGAATGAAATGTGTGAGGTTAATGATTTTGGAAAATGGATGGTTATGTTGCCCTAGACCAAAGCTAGTTAATGGGATGAGAATTTGGTAATTCTATGGATTCCATTGAATTCAGTGAGTGATTTTGTGTGGGAGTAGCTTTGGTAGAGGTTTTGGATCCCTTTGGATCAATTGGGCAAGAGTTAGGGAATGTGGTAAGTTTTGCTGCGTTCTCTGGAATCTGATAGATTCACTCGAGCAGACAGGGGTGTGCTCGAGTGAGGGATGATCATTGCTCGAGTGAGGAAGAACCTGCTCGAGTGATGCGTGAGTTTTCCCTGTGTGCTGCGAGTGCGCCTGGGTTTTCTATGGGTTCTGCTCGAGCACATCGCTTTGTGCTCGAGTGAGCGAAGAGCATGCTCGAAGTGAGCATGGCATTCTCGGGTGAAGGTGTACGCCCAGAGTAGAGGGTTGCTCTTGGGTGGATGCTCGCGGGCAAGGTGCAAGAAGTGTGCCTTCTCACTCGCGGGTGGAGGGCATCTGCTCGAGTGAGCCGTGTGTGCTCGCGGGTGAGAGGTGTGTGCTCGCGGGTGTGCTCGCGGGTGTGTGCTCGCGGGTGTGAGGTGTGCTCGCGGGTGTGGTTTTGTGCTCGAGTGATCCAGTGCTTGGAGAGCGTTGGGTGCTCTCGGGTGCTCACTCGCGGTCTCACTTTCTCTTGTGCTCGCGGGTATGGGCAACGTGCTCGAGTGAGCCTCTTGTGCTTCGAGTGAGCTTGTGCTTCTGGAGTGGGTTTGTGCTCTCGGGCAAGTGCTCGCGGTCTCACTTTCTCTTGTGCTCGGGTGTTGTCCGTACGCGTGCTCGAGTGAGAGCATCTGTGCTCGAGTGATGTCCGTACTTGTGCTCGAGTGAGAGCTTCTGTGCTCGAGTGAGGCAGTGAAAAATATCAAGTTTAAGTGTTCAAAAGGGGATCTTTGGGGATAGTCTTCCAACCCTTTAGAGCTATGGATTGAGGTGTTTGAGGGCACTTAAAGGGCAATAATGATAACCAACTTGAGTGTCTAAATGTAAAGGAATTGGAAAAGGGATTAATCCTATGTCCTTGATTATGGTTATAGGATTTGATGATTTACTGGAGCGTGAGCAGCCGGAGCTGGAGCTTACGTGGAAAAGAGGGTAGGGAACTTACCTCTCCTGCATGTATTGATAATTGTATTTGTGTATTGATGCATGTTATTGCTTTGCGTGATTATGTGAAACATATGAGAATGATTGTAGCTCTGTTTCTATTTATACTATGGCCATGAGTATGTTATGTGAGCATTGAGCATGCGGATATATCATTATGTGAACATGAGCTATTGTGATGCAAGCATGTCATGCATTAAATACTTATCTTGCATGCATAGTGGTATTTGTTTTCCTACTGAGATTCCCCAGAATCTCACCCTCCCCTATCAACATTTTAGGCAGGGAAGGAAGATTGAGGATAAGCAAGCATTCAAGGACGAAGAGGACTCGTTTTGGGTGAGAGCTTACTAGTTGGTTATCATTGTGTAAATGGGATTATGTATTTGTTTATATGGATCAATACTTGAGAATGTATTTGGATAAGTTGTGTAATCCCTGTTATTTGAGTTGTATGGGCTAATGCGCCCTATGATTATTGAGCGAAGATATGATCCCGGAATTGTCGGGAATTTATATTGCGTACTCTGATAATTGTATAAATGTAATTTATCTTCGCATAGTAATTATATTCGGAGTGGAAATATGAGACCGTGTTTTAAATGATTTCGAAACGTGATTGTGAAAACCCCGTCTGGTTGATGGGTTTATAATTGTTGTTGTGACTTATTGGTCTCTATTTCCCGTTAATTGCATAATCCGGATATTAATTACGGCAGGGGGTTACATTTTGGTATCAGAGCCACAGTTCCTGGCAAACTTGGGAATTTGCTAGGATAGCTCTATTAGATCTCTACCTTGGTGGTAGATGATGTTCTGTGATAGTGATTATGTATACACATGTGTGAATTGTTATTGTGGACATAAGAGATTTGTGGAATATGTGTATACATTGTTGGTTAGTCTTGAGTGGCGAATCATTGTGTAATCGAAGGATATAGTGATTCGTCTGAGAATCTAGGGTGTATACCTAGAGGTGGAGGAAAATGATTTTCCTAGATGTTTTGATGTTGAAGCTCTAGGTATCGTGACTAACCTAGATGTTGGGTATGAAACCCAAGGCGGTGTGATGTTATATGTAGTAATGTCATACTGAGCCTGTGTGTGAAAAAGCCTTAAGACCTAGGAGACTTGTGTGCCTTAGGCTGGCCGAGATAGTTGGACTTGCATTGAGGAGTATGATGCTCTGTGGAAATGAGGGAAGCGATTTCCCAGTTCAACTGAGGTTGAAAGTTTGAAAGATGAGTTGTGATCCAAGGATTATACTCAATAGCTGGGTTGATTCTTAGGAATTGGATATGACCTTGATGGTCTGTGGAACCAGGGTATGGTACTAGAAGTGAATTGAATTGTGTATCAGGAATTCTGAGAGTGTTGGTTGTAAATCCAGCACAGGGAGAAAGTTATCTACGGAGGATTCGGATCGGAGAGCGCTATCTACGGGGACTTTTGATCGGAGAGGGCTACCTACGGTGACGTCTGACCGGAGCGGCTGTTTGTGAATTCATCACCTGCGGCCCACTGGGGGTGTGTATGGCACACAGTGGGAGGACCGTGCCTTTGGGGCGGTGGGAATACGGGGGATATGTGTGAGTCCTGGGTGGTGGGTTAGCCATGAGGGGTGAGACCAGCCAGCTCAGCCACCTGGCAGCCCCATGTACGTGAGCGGGGTGGGCACCGGCGCGGGGCATCCCTTGAGGGGGGTAAAACCGGGGTGTGACTATATTTGTGAAAGCCTCCATGACGACAAACCCTAGTGTGCAGCCACCGTGATAACGAACCGTGGAGAGCGATAGCCGTGACGTTGAATCGTAGAATAGAACTCTGGGAACGTTGGGAGTATGGGATCTCAACGAAGCGCTGGTTATGGCTCTGAATGATTCGAGTTGAATCAAGCCAAGATTTGGTATAGATTATGAATGTGGTCAGGTGATGTAGGAGATTCCTATGGGACTCCTGTTAAGTCAACTTGACATTGTGAATGCACAGATGAGGAGTATGGCCTCAGAGTGTGCAGCGGAAGCATGGGAATGTAATATGTGCGAGAACCGTGCTGAGCAGAAGCTCGAGGTTGCTGTGAGAATGATATGATAACTATGGCTTCGGGAGGTAAAACTTCGGGGTCAAGTTGTGTTGTGCAAAGGGGTCTTGAAGGATCTCAGTACGTAAAAGAGAATCTGCAATATGCGTTGACGTGAATGTGTATTGTAGTCTCCCTCGCGGCCCAAGGGGTTGAGGCCCAGTTGGGAGGGTAAGGCGTGAGTGCCTAGGCCCATACGGAGGGTACCAGCCGCCGGGAAATGTGAGTACCGGGGTGGGCATCCAGCCGCCGTGAAATGTGAGTAGCGAGGTGGGTGTGACAATAAAGACGGAAATGTGCGGAATTCATGTGAGTCCTGGGTTGATGCCCAGCTACTTGCCACACCCGAATGGTAGTACGGGTGGTACTACGGTCGGTGCCGTAGCCGGTTGTGCCGGAGTAGGCGTCCCCGAGAGCACCGGCGGGGGATGTGACAGATTGCAGCGTGAGCAATTCAGCGGGAGCCGTATAGGGAGTGACAGTGGTCATCTCTAGTTCGGCCGTTGAACTGCCGTCGTAACCGACATGGATGATGTGAATCCGACCCGTGTGAGGGCGGCGTTTGTGTAACCAGCCGTGGGCTGTGTGTAAATCTTGCCTATGTGGCTTGCGTATATGACATGCTTTATATGGATCCCAGCTGTGGTGAAGTATATTGTGTGAATTGTGTTAAGGTGCAATGCAGCGTGTGCAGGTCAGCGTGAGCCGTTTAGGGTTTGACGCTGGTCATCTCTAGCTCGGCCGTTGGACTGCCGTTGTAGTTGCTTTGTGTGATGCGAGAGCATGAAGGTGGTGTTGGGAGATTGAGACTCTCAACCGGTCGCCTGGATAGATGAGATTGAGATTCTAGGTGGACCATTGTGGTAGGGTGCTTCGGATAGATGAGATTGAGATTCTGGAGTGACCTGATGATGTGATATATGCTGTTGTGATGTGAATGCCGGAAGGGCAAAGTGAATTTGTCAAGAACATTGTGATTGAGACCCAAAAGTCCCGGATGGGTGAGGGTAATGCCGTGGAATTCGACACGGCAATGTGATTGTTGTGAATACCCGAAAGTCTCGGTTACCACTAGTGGAATCATTGGTGGGTGTACGGGTGAGGGTAATGCTGTGGAAGTGAATACAGCGAAGGCCTAAGTGCTGGTATATACGGCTGAGGCTGTTGTTTGAAATGAGTTGGTGATGTTGTTGAGTTATTCCAGGATGGAATCACTAGATTGAGTTGAGCAGGTTGGTGGCCTGTGCCACCTAACTGCTGAAATCTTATGATATGGCTCATGAATTAGAGTCACCGGATATTGAGATGCGCTTGCCACTCATGAGTTGAGGAGGCCTTGCGATGATTGTGGTTGTATAGCAATCGTGATATGGGCCGATTGCAGTTTATGGCAACTAGGGTTGCATTTATGGTTTAAGATTCTTACAAGAATCAAGTTGAGATGCTCCATTGTGTAGGTGGTCTAGAAGGGACCATCCAATGTGAAATGAATGGTGAAACGGAAGCTGTCGTGAAGAAGCGTCCGGAGTTTATGTCCTTAGTGGTGGAACAAATTTCGAGGACGAAATTTATTGAACGGGGGGAGAAATGTAACATCCCGATTTTCGACTAAGGACTAATCATAATTATTGAGAATAATTATGTGTTTTATGGCCATAATAATTAATATGCCATAATTATTGGAAATTGAAATAGTGAAATTGTTGGGAATTAGTTAGTGATTAATAGAGAAATTAATTACTAGCTAAGAGAAAATGAGATGTGTGATTAAATGATCAATGGCTAAGATTGATTTTGTAGTAGGCAAGAGGCATAATCATGTGTGTGTGCATGCATGTGAGCCCATGTGAGTTGAAGGGAGATGGTGACAAGTGGCAAAGTGTGGGCCCTTGGATGTGGGATAAGTGATGACACATCATCATCATCTTCATCTCCTCTCTTCTCTCTCTCGTTTTCTCTCTCTTCTCTTCCTTCCTCCATTTTCGCTGAATGTGCTTGGGAGAGGGAAAGGAAAAGTGGAATTTTGAGGTAAGCAAATGGCCTCTTTTGCTCAAACACCATTCATAAATGTTGATCCTTGAGTGATGGGCTTCATTTTGGTGTGTATTGTGTAGCCATTTGGTGCTGATTTGTGCTACACGAAAATATGGGGTTTGGAGAATCAAAGAGTGTCTTTGAGAATGTTGATAAGGTATGTGAAACCACTCCTTCTATCTATGTTTCATGCCAAATGATTATGTTTGGAATTTCTGGAATTATTGCCCTAATTGTGAAAATATGGGTAATGGGTAGTTTGGCATGATATGGCATTGGAAATGGTATATTGGTATGAGTTTTGAATAGATAGAATGGATTTGGGAATGAAATGTGTGAGGTTAATGATTTTGGAAAATGGATGGTTATGTTGCCCTAGACCAAAGCTAGTTAATGGGATGAGAATTTGGTAATTCTATGGATTCCATTGAATTCAGTGAGTGATTTTGTGTGGGAGTAGCTTTGGTAGAGGTTTTGGATCCCTTTGGATCAATTGGGCAAGAGTTAGGGAATGTGGTAAGTTTTGCTGCGTTCTCTGGAATCTGATAGATTCACTCGAGCAGACAGGGGTGTGCTCGAGTGAGGGATGATCATTGCTCGAGTGAGGAAGAACCTGCTCGAGTGATGCGTGAGTTTTCCCTGTGTGCTGCGAGTGCGCCTGGGTTTTCTATGGGTTCTGCTCGAGCACATCGCTTTGTGCTCGAGTGAGCGAAGAGCATGCTCGAAGTGAGCATGGCATTCTCGGGTGAAGGTGTACGCCCAGAGTAGAGGGTTGCTCTTGGGTGGATGCTCGCGGGCAAGGTGCAAGAAGTGTGCCTTCTCACTCGCGGGTGGAGGGCATCTGCTCGAGTGAGCCGTGTGTGCTCGCGGGTGAGAGGTGTGTGCTCGCGGGTGTGCTCGCGGGTGTGTGCTCGCGGGTGTGAGGTGTGCTCGCGGGTGTGGTTTTGTGCTCGAGTGATCCAGTGCTTGGAGAGCGTTGGGTGCTCTCGGGTGCTCACTCGCGGTCTCACTTTCTCTTGTGCTCGCGGGTATGGGCAACGTGCTCGAGTGAGCCTCTTGTGCTTCGAGTGAGCTTGTGCTTCTGGAGTGGGTTTGTGCTCTCGGGCAAGTGCTCGCGGTCTCACTTTCTCTTGTGCTCGGGTGTTGTCCGTACGCGTGCTCGAGTGAGAGCATCTGTGCTCGAGTGATGTCCGTACTTGTGCTCGAGTGAGAGCTTCTGTGCTCGAGTGAGGCAGTGAAAAATATCAAGTTTAAGTGTTCAAAAGGGGATCTTTGGGGATAGTCTTCCAACCCTTTAGAGCTATGGATTGAGGTGTTTGAGGGCACTTAAAGGGCAATAATGATAACCAACTTGAGTGTCTAAATGTAAAGGAATTGGAAAAGGGATTAATCCTATGTCCTTGATTATGGTTATAGGATTTGATGATTTACTGGAGCGTGAGCAGCCGGAGCTGGAGCTTACGTGGAAAAGAGGGTAGGGAACTTACCTCTCCTGCATGTATTGATAATTGTATTTGTGTATTGATGCATGTTATTGCTTTGCGTGATTATGTGAAACATATGAGAATGATTGTAGCTCTGTTTCTATTTATACTATGGCCATGAGTATGTTATGTGAGCATTGAGCATGCGGATATATCATTATGTGAACATGAGCTATTGTGATGCAAGCATGTCATGCATTAAATACTTATCTTGCATGCATAGTGGTATTTGTTTTCCTACTGAGATTCCCCAGAATCTCACCCTCCCCTATCAACATTTTAGGCAGGGAAGGAAGATTGAGGATAAGCAAGCATTCAAGGACGAAGAGGACTCGTTTTGGGTGAGAGCTTACTAGTTGGTTATCATTGTGTAAATGGGATTATGTATTTGTTTATATGGATCAATACTTGAGAATGTATTTGGATAAGTTGTGTAATCCCTGTTATTTGAGTTGTATGGGCTAATGCGCCCTATGATTATTGAGCGAAGATATGATCCCGGAATTGTCGGGAATTTATATTGCGTACTCTGATAATTGTATAAATGTAATTTATCTTCGCATAGTAATTATATTCGGAGTGGAAATATGAGACCGTGTTTTAAATGATTTCGAAACGTGATTGTGAAAACCCCGTCTGGTTGATGGGTTTATAATTGTTGTTGTGACTTATTGGTCTCTATTTCCCGTTAATTGCATAATCCGGATATTAATTACGGCAGGGGGTTACAGTATCAATACCTTGAAGTGGTGCCTCTTGAAGACTACACATTTTTAATTAGAAAGTCATAACTATCTATTAAATTCATAAACCATGTTGATTCATAAACCAACACAAATCCCTTAATTCATAAGAACATGACTTCTCAAAACGCATTTCTTCATTTAAATATATGGTGTCACGATTTGGGTATTTATAGACAATGTATCAATACCTTGAAGTGGTGCCTCTTGAAGACTACACCTTTTTAATTAGAAAGTCATAACTATATGTTAAATTCATAAACCATGTTGATTCATAAACCAACACAAATCCCTTAATTCATAAGAACATGACTTCTCAAAACGCATTTCTTCATTTAAATATATTCCATAATATTGGAGAGACTCTTTCTTTGACACACCCATACACAATATTTACAACAATCCCCCACATGTGTCAAAGAAAACACACCATTAGCTGAGTTACACCCATGGATATAACCATTGTATTTAGTGATCCTTAAAACTATGAATCAGATCTAGATCAATAACACTTGATACACAAAAATGTTAGTGAAGCCTGCATCTATGAACCAACAAATCTTGGTGTGTATCAGAGGCATTAAGAATCAGATTATACCATCACATTTCTGCTGTTGACAACGGTTTTGTGTGTTATGTCGGCCATGCGCATGCTTGGTGCGTAATGAATACTCTAGAGATTTTGCCACGATCTCATAGGAGCGGCCACACTCGACATTCATAGAGGTGATTTCATGTAAGTGTACCTGCACTATGTACACTGTCTCATTGAACTATGAAATCATTTGCTCAACCTACAACAATGCAATCTATCACATTCAAAGTGTCATAAGAAGGAACGTAAATATTTGTGCTAGTCAAAACTGACGAACGACTTGTTCTTACCAATTGAATCTTCTTCATGGGATTACCAATCATAAAGGTTGAGTTGCCATCGCTATTAATTAGTAGCCAGCTTTAGTCCCATTCCCCTCGACTAATTTATTTCATCCTGTAGGGTTTTATTAACAGCCGATAGGTCTATTATTAACCTCACCAAATCGATTGAGATAACTCCATCACAATTCTTAAGCTAGTTTTATCATATCATATCTCAAACGATTTTCAATTACATCATTGTTCTTTCTACAATCGCTATTACCTTTGACAATCACTGATCATTGACGCCAAGTGTCGATTTCTTACCAAAATATTTGCTTAGAGGTTTTCAACATTCTTAGCACTCCATCCATTTCCAGAGTAATCAACTCTAACTCATGTAATATTTTACTTTTGTCACCACTAAAGGTCAATGATAACCATTGGATTTTCTCACATAAATTGAATTTTAGTTGCCATCCGTGCATATCAATACAACAGGAATCCACTATACATAATGCCATCATTTATGACATCCCTTAACTATTTCTTTCTCTTCATGAGAGTTTATATGTGTTCAATCTCTACACATCATCTGTTATGTCACAGGATTAACATTTATCGGTGTTACAAATTCTCAACAATTTGTGCATACATTGATTGAGCTCTAAAATCACTTCGAGTGGCATAGTAGCATCATAAAGAATATTGTAACACCCCAAATTTTATTCACCAAGAATGTATTGTAATTATTTAATATATTCAATAAAATGGTGAATATTTATGGTCATAGGAATTAAATATTGGAAATTGAAAGGTGAATAATGCTTCTGGTGAAATCGCCTGTGAGGCAATGAGCTTGTCATGTGATTTTGTATGATCAAATGATGAGCAAAGATTATGAGATTTTACAGGGTGAAAGTAGACACCCTAGTAGCCCTGTGTGGCTATAGTGATGGTAATTATTATAGACGAACCCCAATAGGGAATTTCTGTAATCATGAATATATTATCAGTATATTTATGTTATTCCTGTGTTGCCTACCGAACCGTATATCGCTTTCCGCGAATACTCTGGTAAAGGTGAAATTAAAATAAGGGCTTAACATTTTGATATCAGAGCTTCAAGCGGTTCTGAAAGAGCCGAAAGCGGTTATGGAGGAGCTCAAAGCGGTTCTAGTGAAGTGGCGGTTCTGGCAACATAATACTATACTGATAAGGTCATAATTACATGGTAAAAGGAGATATGCACTGAATGTGGTACTAGAAAAGTGAACTACCCCTTTTCTATGACTCAGCCCCAAAAGGTTAGAGAATGCCTGAAGGCAGTAAGTGGTGCAATTCTGAACCGAGGATGGTCTAAGGATATTGTGAAACTTGAGGAAGCAGGTACGGCCAAGGCCAAGGTACAAACATAATATTTAGTCTGTCGGAGGTAGCTGGCACGACGTTTGAGACAAAGGTAATCTCAAGGTACCGGTAGTCAAGAGCAGATAGACCTGGTATTTGCGTTTTGACACAGGTACACAAATGTTACGCGTGTTCAACCCAGGGAAATGCCATGATGGGTGACCCCCTGGGAAGTTGTTACACATGTTATGTCATATTATGGAAAAAGAGTAAGAACATGTTGTACAGTAGTTTAGAGGCTGTATGTTGTTACAGGCTTTCCCTGACTACTGTAAATACCTGTGATATGTTGTTTTTGGGTACCTGTGTACCCAAAACTTTGTGAAATGACAAATAGGCCCCTATGTTTATGTGGAATTTAACTCTTTCTTGTTTTCTATAGTGAAACCCAAAGATGGTAAGGCTAAGAGATATAGATACTAGACAGGGTCAAGAAGCTAGAACATGACCCAATATAGTAAATCTTCAGCATGTTAGTAGAATATCAAACACAGATCAAATATCAAGGATCAAAATAATGAGCTGCAAGAGAGGCAGTTGAACACAAACCAGGGGAAGAATAGAAATCCAATATCATCCAGGAAAAACCAATATAGCAACTTTATCCTTCATATACTATGTGAATATTTATATGCTTTGAACATGCCATCTTCTGCAATATGTATGATACACAGTGCCTTTGGGTACACTGATGAATAATGTCTGTGGGCAATGCCCTCGGGTACACTGATGAATATTGCCTACAGGCAGTGCCTTCAGGTACACTGATGTATAATGCCTATGGGCAGTGCCTTCGGGTATACTGATATGCCCAGTCGAGGATTAAGGTACGGAATTGTGTAGGGGTGGCAACAATAGTTGGCTCTGAACACATTTCCAATTGAACTAAGTTATGTGTTAGTATAATGTTGCATTATATGGTGCAAGGCATATACATTATCACATTCTCTATGAACGTTGTGTGTTACTACAAAGGTCAAGTAGAATCCAACTGAGGTGATAAACACCAAGTGTGGGCAGATAGTGTAGCCCCACCTATGTTGCTTTTGGTAGTATGAAACATCAGAGTAGGTAGTAGAAGTGTGGTAGTATTTATTAATGATATACTGGTATACTCACGGAGTAGATCAGATCATGAATAGCAATTGAGAACTGTATTGAATACATTGAAATCTAAGCAACTCCATGCCAAGTTGATGCAAATGTGAGTGCTGGTTTTCAGAAGTTAGATTTCTGAATCATGTAGTCTCAAAGCAAGGAGTCTTGGAGGATCATTGCAGGGTGGAAACAGTATTGAGCTGGAAGAGGACAGATACTATATTTGAAGTGTGCAGTTTTCTGGTTCTTACTGAATATTACAAAAGATGCGTGCAGAATTTCTCCAAAATAGCTTTGCCTTTAACAAAATTAAATCAAAAAAAAAAAGAGAAAAACTCAACATTATCTGTGGGACTGTAATTGGGAGAAGAGCTTTATTGAGGTAACACAAAAATTAACATCAGCACTGATATTGATAATCATATATTCACAGTGGACCTTTGTCTTCCTTATTAATGGCAGTAGGTAAGATTGGGAAGTGTTTTAATATGGCATAGCCATGTATTGGCTTATGCATCTAGACAATGGAAGCCTCATAAAAAAAGTATTATTATCCCACACATGATCTTGAGTTAGCAGCCATTGTGTTGCACTGAAAATCTGGAGACGTACTTTTATGGTGCAACTGTAGCATTGTACTGCGACCTCCAGGATTTGAAGTATGGTTATAATCAAAACGAACTGAATACGAGAAAGCATTACTCGGAGTTTATAGCTATGTATGTGTAGCAAATTTCGTGGACGAAATTTATTTAAGTAGGGGAGAAATGTAACACCCCAGATTTTATTCCCCAATAATGTATTGTAATTATTTAATATATTCAATAAAATAGTGAATATTTATGGTCATCGGAATTAAATATTGGAAATTGAAAGGTGCATATTGTAATTCCTAAATTGTAATTAAGGGCTAATAACTTCAAAGTGATGTAAAATGTGCTTGATGAACGTATTGTATATGTTATGACAATCAGGGGCAAAATGGTAAATTCATCGGCCAATTGGACAGTTATCAAAGAGGAAAATCATTGGTAATTGATATTAATGGCTAAGATTGAATAAGTAAGGGAGTGGGATTGTGTGTGTATGTGCTTATGTGAGTGCTTAGAAGGAGGAACAAGATGTTGACACATGTCAACACAAGATCCATGGATTGAGGTCAAAGAGTCAACAATTGCAACTCTCTCTTCCCTCCTCCATTTCAAGTAGGCGAAGGGCCTTATTGCACCCTAAAAATCTGATTTATCCATCATCTTCTCACCTCTCTCCTATCCTCCATTGTCGCCAAGATCAAGCAAGAAAGAGAAAGAAGAAGCTTGAGTTTTAGGTAAGGTTTTGACCCTAAGTGCTCAACTCACCTTCATTAATACTATTCAAGGGGTTGAGAGATTTATTCCTTTAGTTTCATATTTTTGATTAGTGGAGTTTGAGAACTTGTGGAAATTTGAAAGTAGGAGAATCAAAGAAATAGCTTTGGGAAGAAGTTGAGGTGAGTATTTGATACCTTTTGGTATAATTGTTGTGGTCATTGGTTTGGTTTTAAGAATTTTGAATTTTTGCCCTGATTTTTGGTCTAATTTGAAGGCTTGAATTGGTTAGTGTGTTGTGTAGAATGTGGTGTTAGATTGTGTCTTTGTGCAATTGGAGTTGGTTTGGAATTTTGGAATGGAAGAAATTGCATTATGGTGGGTTGTGTGTATATTTTGTGTGGACATGTTGAGATTTCTGTGGAACATGTCTATATGGATGGAATTTGATTGTTTTGATGGTTCCAATGGATTCCTTGGGCAAAATTTGTGTGAGAATGGTGTTTAATGTGAAAATGGGAACCATTGGAAGCAATTGTGAAAAACTGAAAATCTATGCTGGGCAGTCTGTTTGTGTTGGCGTTTTGAATAGACAAATGATGTCATACAATTATGAAAATTTCCAGTTTTAAATTTTACATCCCAATCTTCAAAATGGACATATAATATATATCGTTTAGTTTTGTGCACTGTAATTTATGGTTGTCCAAAGTTTGAGATGGAAACTGAACTCTGTTGTGGGGGCAGTGGTGAGTTTTATGCAATTCTGTTCTTTTGTACTGATTTCTAGTAATGGCCAATATTTTTACTAGGAAGAGGACTTAAATAGCTTTCATTTGGCTTTGGAATCACCTCATTTTGATTTTTCTTGAATTAGTTATGATTTTTGGAAGTTTAGTCAAGAAACAGAATTTTCTTGGCCGCGGCCAGAAGATGGTGGGCTGCAGCCCAAATGTTTCTGACCTCTTTTTGGCCACGGCCAATGGATTTGTGGGCCGCGGCCAACCCCCAAAAATCAGTATTTTTTACTTTTAAAATGTGGTTTTTGATATAGTCTTTCCCAACCCTTTGGGTATATGTCTAGGCCTCTAATAGCCATCTAAAAAGTCTAAATGATAACCAACTTAAAGTACTATGGAATTAAGAACTTGGAAAAGAAATTGACGGGTTGTCCCTGATTTGGTTATAGGATTTGATATTTGCCGCCCTCGTTAGCCCACGGTGCTAAAGGACATCAGGAAAGGATAAGGTAGTGACTCTTTCTCTTATACTGTGTGTGAAACATCGTATGTATGTTTGTCATGCATTGTGAATACTTTGTTATACATTGTGATGCTTTGAGACCACAGCAAAAGCTGACGCATAATGATACTTTGTGAATACTTTGTGAATACATAGAGATCACAGCAAAAGCTTACGCATAGAGTTTATAGCCATGAGTGCTGCCGCATGTGGTGTGAGCCATGATACATTGTGATGCTGGTAACATGACCTTATATACTAAATGTTTATGTACTGTGTGAGTGATTTGTTACTACTTTTATTCTCTTGAATCTCATTCTTTCCAATGACTAACATTTCAGACAGGGCAAGTGGCTCTAAAGAGAAGCGGGCAACCCAGAGCTATTAGGACCCTTTGGAGTATATTTGATTTTGGGATGTTGGCTATCTACTTTTGAACTTGGGATTACTGTATATTTTAAGATGTAAATATTACATTTGATTTTGTTCATGTAATTCCCTAGTTAAGACCTATAAACCCTTAGTTTATATATGTACAAACCCGGGGGTTGCCGGGGATTTGGTTATACATTCTGATATGTATGAATGTAAATTAACTGCACATGTAATTATATTCGAAATTCGAAATTTGAAATTGAGACCAGGATGGGGAAAAGTTTTTGAAAGATTTTGTGAAAATCCTACGGTAAAGTAGGAAGTTCAAAAGAGTTTAAATTATCCGACGGTCTCTAAACCATTTTAACTATGCGTTATCGAATCATAATTACGCTATTTAAGGTAGGGGTTACACATAATGCTTCTGGTGAAATCGCCTGTGAGGCAGTGAGCTTGTCATGTGATTTTGTATGATCAAATAATGAGCAAAAATTATGAGATTTTACAAGGTGAAAGTAGACACCCTAGTAGCCCTGTGTGGCTACAGTGAAGGTAATTATTATGTACGAAACCCTATGGGGAATTTCTGTAATCATGTATGTATTATTAGTATATTTATGTTATTCCTGTGTTGCCCACCGAGCCGTATATCACTTTCCACAAATACTCTGATAAAGGTGAAATTAAAATAAGAGCGTAACAAATATTCACATGTTGATTCTTAAAACCAATCTTTAAGTATATTTCTCATATGTCATTATTATTCCTTTATGATCACAATGCTCCAAATCATATTTTTTATTCGCTCATGATTTCAATTTTAGATCAACCATGAAGTCTCATAATATCATACATGACCATGTATGCTATCCACATTAAAATTCAATACGTGTTCACAATAATCATGCATGCTTATATCAATATAAGTACATATCCACAAATTATGAAAATCACAAATATTACACCATTTAAATGACTAGATTTTCCATGCTATAATTATTTCAATGCTTGTTTCAAGCCACAGATTGAAGGCAAATAACATAACACATGTGGCATGGCAATTTATAATTTTCCAACATATTTTCTTCTACCAAAATAATAATAATAATAATAATAATAATATATTTTTCTATCAAGGTACCACAAGATAATCCCATATCTTATCTTAGGCACCCCACACTTTTAAATAATTTATAATCAATAAAATTCTAATTAAATTAGAATCTCACATAATATATTTATAAAGATTCACACTTTATAAAACTACATAATCATATGGTTGTCTATTACAACAAGAGGTTATACCAATTTAATCTTTCATGCTAATTAAATGAGAATGTCTCAAACATTGTCATTTATTTCACATAACAAAATTTTCTTTTCACAGAAAATACAAAGCCTCCATTAAATAAATTTTAATCATTACACATGTCATATATGGCAATTTTATAATTTTTCAATATATCAATATATATATTCTAAGGTGCGCTGACAAGATACTCTATATCTTATGCACCCCTACACTTTCAAATATTTTAAATATATTTCACATTCTAATTAAATTAGAATATCACCTCATTCCAATTAAATTAAAATTTTTCATATAATATTCATAATAGTCCAATACATGAGCATATCGCATATCTCAACATGGCATAAATGTTTCAGGACTAATTATTTGAAATACCAATGTTTAAAGATAATTTTAGATCACTACAATCTCAAAATTCCCAAGTTTGTTTTTTAAACCAAACTAATACAATCTCGTAAATATAAACACTTAAAATATATAATATCCATTATATTAAATATAAGAGTAAAATACATTGGCTACCCCCTATTTTACCTAAATTACACAAACATCCCCTCTATTTTGAAAACATATATAAACCTCTCTTGAAATTAAAATCCAAGTTGCAGAAACCTCTCTTACATATTTGATATTTTATTTCTATCCACCCAACCATTAGTTAACCGTCAAGTTTGACTATTAAATATTTACTTTGACCAAAATATCCCTTTTTCAACAAATTAATAAATATTTATATTTGCCTAAAAATAATTTTTATATAAAAATATAATTTTCATACATGTATGTCTTAATTTCCAATATATTATAAAATTTTTTAATTTTATTATATTATAAAATTTTAAATTTTTATCATATTTATTGAAACTTATTTATTTAGTATTCTTTTAAATGACTAAAAACTATGCCTTTCAAATGAAAGGAAGAAAAAAAAATATTTTATTCATAATATGTTATTAATAATTTAAATTTAATATAGTATATGACTTATATTAATTTTAAATTTTAATTTTTTAAATACATTTTTTTACACAAACATTTATAAACATGTTTATTTTAGTATGCATCTATTAATAGGATTAATCATATTTTTAATTAATTTTTCTATTTCTACATTAATTAAATTAATTAAGTATTTATCTTAATATGAAAAAAATTTAACATATAACTATTTACAAAAGTAAAAAATGAGCTAAGAAAAAGAAAAAAAACTCTTAAATTACTTAAATAATTTTAGACAAAATTAGGAAATTAGTAATGATGAAGGATAAATTAGTAATTAAAATTTATTTTAATATAAATTTTAATTAAAAAATAAAAATCCTTAACGGAGTTAATGGTTTGGACTTAAGTGTATGTTTTCAAAATAGAGGGGAGGTCCATGTAATTAAGGCAAAACGCAAGGGTGGTTAGAATATTTTACTCTAAATATAATCTTGCAAAAATATAATCACCATAACAAGCAATAATAAAAGGAGATATAAGAGGAGATTTGCATAATTCAAGGAGAAATCATAGGATATTAACAAACATATAAACCAAATTAAATTAATAAATTCACGAGATGAAATAAGATTTTTTAGTAACTACCCCATTAATCAAATTAATATATTTATTAACTAAAGATAATCAAACTTTCAACAGAAGTAAATTCACTGTGCAAGTAATCAACAATTAGCATAAATAATTAAATACTCCATCCGGTCCTAAATATAAGACAAAGTTGAATTTCTTAGAAAAATTAAAGAAGTTAATTAAATTACCTTATAATATTTTTATTTTTTATTTTTTCTCAAAACTAATTAGTTTGAGTAAATTAATTATATATAATCGAAGGATACACAACATATAATATAATTAAGTAACTTATTTAACTTCTTTAATCTCTCCAAAAAAAAAAGTCTAACTATGTCTTACATTTAGGGCTCGAGGGAGTAAAATATTGATTTCTATGGCCACATCAATACTTAAAAATCGGCATATCAAATATTGAAAGCTATAAGCACATTATTAAATTTTTAATATATGCCCATCAATATTAATAATATATATCTATATATATATATTACTCTAATATAAATGACTTGCACCCTTTTGCGGTTTGATCACAGCAAAGAAATATGACTCTTTCTTCTGCATCGGAGAATTTGCGGTTGCCAATAGACGACAGTTTCTCTTTCTAATCAAACTTGCAGGTTTCTTTTCTGCCCCTTGTGTTTGTAAGGATCACAGTACCCTCATAATCTCTTTATCATAGAGAATAAATTAGTCCGATTGAAAGGAAAATTGGATATTCGCCCATTACAATACTAATTATGGTCCACCTTGATCATAGGCTTATTTTTAATACTTTCATTAGATACCGTAAGACTTAGTTCTCACTCCTTTCATTCTCAATTATAATCCGACCAATATATACTTTATTTGTTTATTTATATTCTAAGACAGCCATCTTTGCTGCACTTATCATGAGGCACCCCACAATTGGGTAATATACCTTCTTCCTCCTCCTCCTCCTTTAGGTTTGCCTCTTTCAACAGATCAAGGCTTCTTTTCCATTAATCTTAATGGTGGAATGTTCAAAAGAACAAGATAAACAGTATATATGGGCAACAATTTTGAAAAAACTGCAGCAAAAGTCAAATCGAAAATCCTTGACTTTGAAACCCAAGCTTTCAAGATTAATCTGAAACAAAATCAAAGTTGTTAACTTCAATGCGAAACAGAAAGCATTTTTGGGACCTCCATTTATCCATTAGGATGGTGACGGCGTCATCGCAAACGTAATTCCCTTCCCGTCCTAATGTACCAAAACTTTTATATATATTCAAATCAGAAAGCAAATGACCAAAGAGGATATACGATGTTCAGTATGAATTAAAATCGAAGACCCCCCATCTTCTCGCCTCCCATTGTAGAAAATAGGCTTTGTGTAATGGGCTGAAGTGTGTAAAGCCTGTGAAAGGCCCAGCCCAGTTGTAGTATATTTGGACTATAAATATAGGTTGTTAATACACAGACTTTGTACATATATTGTTCAATGAAATAATACATTTTTTCTGAGCATTATTCAATACCTGGTTTGTCAACATGGCATCAGAGCCTCTGGTTTGACAATTCAAAAAAAAATTACTCTCCTTCAAAGGTTTGAGAAGCCTTCAATCAAGAAAGGGCTCAAAGACCAGGCTGAAGTTCAAGATCTCAGCCCAAGAAGAAGTATCCAAAAACGTCCTGACCCAAAGAAGAGTGCCAAACAAAACGGATTGGGTCTCCATCTTACCCAATTCCGGAGCAAAACCGGCCGGATCTTCAAGACAAGCGGAGCTCCGACACCCACGCTGACCACCCATCCCTGATTCAGCAACTCAGAACCTCAAGAACATTCTCGAGAACATTCTCGACCCCTCCACCTCGGTTCCGCGACACTATCGTCGCCCTTGCTTCTACCCGATCCACCCAACTTGATCTTGATTCGACGCCACCACAACCTCTGCCGGACCGCCCCTAGCGCGATCTTTGTCATCTCCGACTCTATTTCATCTTCGTTTTTTGGTCCGATCCATGGCAGACGGCAAGACCGGCGAGAACTCCACGGTGAATACTTTTTCCTTCACTCATCCGTTATACTTACATCCTTCTGACACTCAAGGCACGGCCATCATCTCTCAAACGCTCTCCGGCAGTGAAAATTACACCATCTGGAGCAGAGGGATGACAATCGCACTGAGGGGAAAACAGAAATTAGGGTTCATCGATGGTACATGTCGCAAGGAAACTCAAGACGCTGGACTTCATGAGCAGTGGGAGCGCTGCAATGCGATCGTCCTGTCGTGGCTACTCAATTCGGTTTCCAAGGAAATTGCCAATAGCGTAATTTTCCATCAAGAAGCTTGCCAGGTATGGCGCGATTTGAAAGAACGATATGATAAAACCACTGGTTCCCGAATTTTCTATCTAAACCGTGAGATTACATCTCTGCACCAAGGGACTATGTCTGTGTCAAGCTATTATACAAAACTAAGGGAATTGTGGGAAGAGCAATCTGCTTTGGTCCCCATTCCTTCTTGCCAGTGCACTGCTTCACGGGTTTATGCAGACGCCATGCAACAGCAGAGGTTGCTACAATTCCTTATGGGCCTTCACGATGGTTATGCTGCTGCTAGGAGTCAAATTCTCCTCATGGTCCCCCTCCCTAACGTCAACCAGGCATTTGCAATTATCTCAGAAGACGAGGCTCAGAAAAACTTGGTCATTTCAGCCAAGGAGACTTCCATGGAAGGCATTGCAATGACCGCTAGAGGAAGGGGGAGAGGTCAAGGAAGAGGCAGAGGAGGAGCCTCTATTGACTGTTCACACTGTGGCAAAAAGGGTCACACAAAGGATGGTTGTTGGCACTTAATAGGATTCCCTCCTAATTTCAAAGGGAACAAGAATCGAATTATCAACACTGGGTCAGATAGCATAAGGGATGACGACAACCATGGTGATGGAGCTAATGTGGTTGCACCTACCTTTACTCAAGACCAGTATGAGAAGCTCCTTGATTTCTTGAAGAGGGAGGAACAAGGCAGCTCTACAGTACATGGACATGCACTGACCGGTACAGGTTTGCTTACTTTCTCCTCTAACACTAAATCACACACTAACTGGGTGATAGATTCTGGTGCAACCACCCATTTAGTTAGTAGCCTATCCCTTTTGAGTGATTATGCAGAATATAATGGACCAATTAAAAATATTAAAATTCCAAATGGCGATAGAGTAAGAGTTACACATATTGGCACCATTCGTTTTCCCAATGATTTTCACCTTAAAGATGTTTTATATGCCCCAGGACTTCAATTCAATCTAATTTCTATCTCTAGGCTAACAAGGGAACAAAATTGTGTTATTGCATTCTTTCCTTATCATTGCCTAATGCAGGGCCTTCGGGGTCAGAACTTGAAGGCGACTGGTAGACTTGTTTGTGGACTCTATATTCTGAAACTTAGACATGTAAAAGATTCTATGAATGCTGTAACGCCTTTAGATCATGCTGTGAATGCTGCAAACTCTATTGCACCTGATTTGAACCATATGGATATGTCTTTACTTCATTGTAGACTCGGGCATGCGCCCCCTTCTGTATTGCAGCATCTTGATTTTATTACTCAAAAGAATACTTTGTTGAATAAAAGCTATCAGATTTGTTTTCAAGCAAAACAGACTAAGTTGCCCTTTTCCCCCAGTTGTATTAAAACAAAACAATCTTTTGAACTATTGCATATGGACGTTTGGGGGCCTTACAAGACCCACACACACGCTGGCTGTAGCTATTTTTTAACAATTGTGGATGATTTTTCGAGGGCTACTTGGATTTTTCTCATGAAACATAAATCTGAAACTGTCTCCCACATTAAAAACTTCTTTGCATATGTTTCTAACCAGTTCAATTTTCATACCAAAAGGGTTCGGACTGATAATGGCACTGAGTTTCTTAACCTTGAACTGAAAACTTTTTTTCTAACCCATGGTGTTGTGCATGAGACTTCATGTTCTTATACACCCGAACAGAATGGTATTGTAGAACGTAAGCATCGAACTCTCTTACAAATTTTGAGGGCTCTTATACTACAATCATGTGTTCCTATTCGTTTTTGGGGTGAGTGTATTCATATGGCGGCCTATTTGGTTAACCGCATTCCCTCTAGAATTTTAGGTTATCAGACCCCCTTTGAACGAATTTATGGTAGAAAGCCCAATTATAATCATTTACGCATCTTTGGTTGTCTCTGTTATGCCACTGATTTGGTAACTTCTGATAAATTTAAGCCTCGATCTGTCCCGTGCATTTTTCTTGGATATCCTCACAATCAAAAAGGTTTTCTCCTCTATGACTTGACTGCCAAACGCTTTCTGGTCAGTAGACATGTCCTTTTTCAAGAAAACCGCTTCCCTTTCAAAGATACATTGTCTACTAACCAAGGGGGAGTGTCTAAGGCATTTAAGGACATGTTTTTGTTTGATGATGACCCTAACATTCCTCCTGCTAGCATAGACAGGAAGCAAACACAGGAAATTGGCACACAAGAGGACAAATCACCTCATAAACTTACTGATCAGCAACCTGATCTTCTTCCTCTTCAAGATACTGATAATGACTACATCAATGATGAGGATGAAACTCACATGAAGGATCCATCCATGTCAATGGGACATCCTTCTAGACCAAGAAGGGACCGACATGCACCAATATGGTCCCAAGATTACATTTGTAATCTTGCAGCCAATAATTCAGGTAAAGCCAAAGGTAAATGTCTCTATCCTATTGACAACTACATCACTTACAAAAATGTTTCATCATCACATTTGTGTTTATTAAGTAGTGTTGATAGTGTCAGTGAGCCAACTACATATGAGAAGGCAATCCAAAGTAATGAATGGGTTAAAGCAATGAATTTGGAAATAGAAGCATTAGAAAAGAATGAAACATGGGAAATAGTGCCACTTCCAAAGGGAAAGAAACCCATTGGATGTAAATGGATATATAAAATCAAATATAAGAGTAATGGAGAATTAGAAAAACATAAAGCTAGATTGGTAGCTAAAGGTTACACCCAAAGAGAAGGAGTGGATTATCATGACACCTTCTCTCCGGTAATTAAAATGGTAACAGTTAGGATTATGCTTAAATTAGCTGCCTTACATAGATGGAATTTATACCATATGGATGTACATAATGCATTCTTACAGGGAGATCTAAATGAAGAAGTTTACATGCATATTCCCCAAGGGTTTAATAGTAAGGGGGAGAACATGGTATGTAAGTTAAGGAAATCCCTATATGGACTCAAGCAAGCCTCTAGACAATAGAACCACAAGTTGACTTCAGCATTAGTTCAAGGTGGTTTCAATCAAAGCAAAAGTGATTACTCTCTATTCTTTAAGCACTTTAATGATGATGTAGTATATATACTTGTATATGTTGATGACCTTTTAATTACAGGGAGCAATGAAGAAAGAATAGATGAGGTAAAACAATTCTTACATCACAAATTTCGAATTAAAGATTTGGGAATAATGAAGTACTTTCTTGGTATTGAATTGGCTAGGTCCCAAAGAGGTATAATGATGTGTCAAAGAAAGTATGTGCTTGACCTATTGTGTGACACAGGACTTAGTGGGTGCCGGCCCTTGGAAGTGCCTATGGCGCAAAATGTTAAGCTGCTTGCATATGAAGAAGGGAGAGACAAGAAGGAAGACTTGTTACCAAACCCACAACGATATAGAACATTGGTAGGTCGGTTGATTTATCTTACTGTGACACGACCTGATATTAGTTTTTCTGTGCAGACACTGAGCCAATTCATGCAAAATCCCTTAAAGGTGCATATGGCAGCTGCACTGAATATGGTTCGTTATCTAAAGAAGAGTCCGGGGCGTGGCGTGTTGATGAGCTCAATGGGTCATCTTTCCTTAGATTGTTTTTGCGATTCGGATTGGGGAGCTTGCGGTATGACTCGGAGATCTGTAACAGGATACCTTTTAAAGCTAGGAGGTTCTCTTATTATGTGGAAAACAAAGAAGCAGAGTACTATATCTCGTTCTTCAGCAGAAGCAGAATATAGAGCCTTAGGCTCTGCTGTATCAGAGATTGTTTGGGTAGTGGGTTCGTTCTTCAGCAGAAGCAGAATATAGAGCCTTAGGCTCTGCTGTATCAGAGATTGTTTGGGTAGTGGGTCTATTCAAAGAGTTAGAGGTCAAACATTATATGCCTGTAAGTGTATATTGTGATAGTAAGGCGGCAATTCATATTGCCTCTAATCCTGTGTTTCACGAGAGAACAAAGCATATAGAGATAGACTGCCACTTTGTCCGAGAAAAGTTGCAGAAAAATCTGATCAGGCTGGAACATGTGAAATCTCAGAACCAGTAAGCTGATATTTTAACGAAGGCAGTGACGAAGGACAGCCAAGAAAGGATTCTGGGCAAGCTGGGAGCAATGGACTTATTCAGCCCCCATCTTGAGGGGGAGTGTAGAAAATAGGCTTTGTGTAATGGGCTGAAGTGTGTAAAGCCTGTGAAAGGCCCAGCCCAGTTGTAGTATATTTGGACTATAAATATAGGTTGTTAATACACAGACTTTGTACATATATTGTTCAATGAAATAATACATTTTTTCTGAGCATTATTCAATACCTGGTTTGTCAACACCCATAAACACCCTTTTCAAAACCCAAAGCACTTGTATCATCCAGGAAAGTAACAATCTTTCTAAATGCTTATTTTCTCTGCAATCTGCCAAAAAAATTTGAGAAAACTCCATTACACTGCACTTGTAGTATTTGTAGGAAATATCTTTGGCAAAATCTTCAAAGAAACAAAAAAAATATTTGATTCGAGTCGCATTTGAGGACACTGTCCTTAAGAGATATTTCGTAACCCCCTCGGTAAATAGAAAGCGGCATCTCCCCAAGATTAAACGAACCCTTCCTATAAGGATACAGAATGATAGAACTGGCGGAAGATAAAGTAACCCAGTAAAAGATTACCGAGGCTTCTATTTCTCTCTTTCAAATAGTGTCACGGTTGGGGTATTTATAGACAATGAATGAATAATTTGAAATAGTGTCTCTTGAAGACTACACATTTTCAATTAGAAAGTCATAACTATCTGTTAAATTCATGAACTATGTTAATTCATAAATCAACACAAAATCCCTTAATTCATAAGAACGTGACTTTCTTAAAATGCATATCTTCATTTAAACATATTCTATAATATTATAATATTAGAGAGACTCTTTCTTTGACACACCCATAAACAATATTTACAACAGATAGTATGATTGTATTTTTCTTGTTAGCTTGTTTCTTCTAATACGTAATTTTTATAACAAAAGCGCAAGCTGTTTTCTCCCAACAATCCACAGAGGAGGGGGAGCGAGAGGATTCTTATTATTCATAAGTGAAATTCGATCACACAACAGATAGTACTATGCTAGTTTGGAATAGCTTATTCTTAGATAATAAGTGCTTATAAATCATGATTCACGGTATACGAGGTAAGTATGTGAGAGGAGTTTTATCTCAGCTTGCGTAATAAGAACTTATTTTTTAAGAAAACGCTGAACCAAACAAGCCTTATAAACATTTGTGAAGGAGGAGTGGATTTCTAAAAGTTCTTTTACCTAAATATTACTTCGTAAATGTTAAAAAGAGAAAGGAAAAAAAAACAAGAAAATATCATTTAAACTTTAAAATTTTAAATCAGTCTTGTTGTCTCTAAGAGTATTGGTATTAACTATAAAAGTATAGCAATTAATTAGTCATTTTGTTGGGAAATCACTGATTTTATATTTTAAAATTTAAGAGGTATTTTTTTTATCTTTTTCTCAGAAAAAAATAATGCTGAAATAGGTTAACAATCAATATTTGTTATTTAACTGTTAGGATAACATTATTTTTTTTAACACTTTTAGGATGATATTGAGGTAAAAAAAATTTTAAATACCCATAGTTGCTTTAAAAATACTGCAAAAGTTAGCTAAAAAAATAATTTGATGGTGTTTTTTTTATACAAAAGGAAAGCATAAAACAAAATTAAAAATAAACACAAAACTAAGATAGCTGCATAACGCTAGCCAATGTGTCAGGGCCCATAATGGTCAAACCAGGGTAGTCGTTCAAAGCTGTCTTGGCAATTAAATCAGCTCTAGCATTCAAATTTCTCTCAATATATTCAATCATCACAACCCAGTCACGTTGTAGCATTTCTTTCGCTTCCATGATGAGAGACCAATCTTCGTGAAGGTCAGAAATATCATTCAGAAGAAGATGTATCACTTCCTGAGAGTCGCTTCTCAATCGAACCAGTCTATAACCTCCCTCCCATGCTCTCTTCAAGCCCAATAAGCAACCCCAGATTTCTGCTTCAAGAGATTCACCATTCTCAAGTCTGAGACGAAAACCTTCCAATATACTTCCATTATGGTCAATAATAATTCCTCCACATGCACATTTTCCTTGCCACTGAGAATAAGCTCCATCGACCTCTACAGTAGTATACCTATCGACATTGTGAAATGCAGAGCCATCAACTTGAACTTGATTGTTTGCAAGCTTCGTATATTTAATCCTATTCGTAGCTTCCATAAAGCTTCCTAGGATTGCCCTAGCCTTAGCATTAATTTGATTGAGATCCATGCTCGGACAAGAGTGAATCCTCTCATTACGATCCCTCCAAATGAGCCAACAGATTATAACAAAGAGATATTTCCATTGCTCCATATCAACCCCATAAGAATGTCTCATATTCGCCTAGAACCAGGTATGAATATTACCCGAGAAGAATCTGTCATAAACGGATGGGTGAATGACTTTCTCCCAGATATTCCTAATGTCCTTGCAATCTCTAATTGCATGAATTTCATCTTCAATGCACTCATGACAACGGTCGCAACAGCCGTTAGGATAAAGGGACATTCGTTGCTTCCAGCTATTAGTGATAAGTCATCCATGTAACATAAGCCAAGCAAAAAGCTTACATCTTTGGGGAATTTTGAGTTTCCAAACATCACTCCATCTACCTTCTAGAGAGACTTCTTCGTGAGAGAGAACCTTATATGCCGATCGCACCGTGAAGGAACCATGCTTTTCAAATTTCCAACGAGCTCTCTCTATACCGTCTCTGTCTGTAATTAACTGGATACCTTCTTGAACCTTAGGCTAGTTTTGTTTAATTCCACTCCAGGTGTTGGATCTTGGTTTTTTGGAGTTAATTCGTGGTATGAGATCATCACCACAACCATACTTGCTTCTGATAACTTTAGCCCATAGAGAATCTCGCTCTTTAATCAATCCCCACCCAAGCTTCATCATATAAGCTCGATTCTGTTGTCTAATATGCTTCATACCTAGACCCCCTTTTGTTTTCTCAGTACAAACCTTATCCCATGCCACTAGATGCATTCGTCTTCGTTCATCTGAAGAACCCCAAAGGAAGTTACGTGCCTTCTTTTCAATATTTTCACAAACAGATGCTGGAAGGTTGGTCGTCTGCATGTTATAAGAAGGCATCGCAGCTATGACTGATTTAACTAATGTATCACGGCCTGCAAGAGAAATTCTTAAGGCATGCCAACTGCTTAGCCTATCTTTAACTTTATCAACCAGATGCTGGAAAGTTTCAGTAGTAACACGTTCATGGTGCAAAGGCACACCCAAGTATTTCCCAAGATTCCCTGTGATTTGGAAGCCCAACTCCTCGCTCATTTGTCGTGCTCTATTATGATTAACATTTTTTGAGAAGAAGACTCTTGTTTTGTTTGCGCTCACTTTATGACCCGATGCGTTGCAAAATTTATCCAAGCAATCCTTGATCGTCTCGACTTGGTCCATATTTGCCTCTGCAAAAAGTAACAAGTCGTCAGCAAAAAATAAATGGGTAATAGGAGGACCATTCTTACCTAGTCTGATCGGTTTCCATCGCTTAGTAGATATCATATGTTGAATGATGTGAGCCAATTTCTCCATACATATCACAAACAAGTATGGTGAAATGGGATCTCCCTATCTGATGCCTCTAGTTGGAGAGAACTCCTCCGCTCTACTACCCTCCCAGAGAATTTGCATAGTTGGAGAGGAGATACAGGCCTTTACCACCTCTATAAGACTGTTTGGAATTTGGAGTTCCTCTAGGCAACGCATAATGAAGTCCCAACGAACTCGATCATATGCTTTCTCTAGGTCTATTTTAATGGCCATAAATCCCTTCTTTCCTTTCATGTTTCGCATAGAATGTATCACCTCTTGAGCAATCACAATATTATCAGAGCTGGATCTTCCCGGTACAAAACCACATTGGTTAGGTGAAATAACCTGAGGAAGAAGGCATTTAATACGATTAGCAATAATTTTAGTAATAATCTTATAAATTACATTACATAAACTGATGGGTCGAAAATCTCGAATAGTTTCTGGGTACTCCCTCTTAGGAATAAGCACAATGAAGGTATGGTTGATATCTTTTATTGATGCTGGATTCTCTATAGCACTCTTGACCACTTTGATGACAGAAGGACCTAGGATATCCCATTGACTCTGAAAGAAGAGAGCATTCAAACCATCCGGGCCTGGAGATTTCAAAGCCCCCATGTTAAAAACCACTGATTTGATTTCCTCGCTGGATATATTACTCTGGAGACGTAATAAATCTGCCGGATCAATCATTGGGAATGGATAGATAGATAAATCTGTTATTCTGCCATTATTTTCCTCACGAAAGAGATTAACAAAGAAGTCAGTAGCAATATGCTTAATTTCGTTTGCATCATCGGTCCATTCACCCGAGTCTTTCATAATGACTTCAATTTTGTTTCTCCTCCTCCTACCATTAGCACGAGCATGAAAATATTTTGTATTTTTATCTCCCATAGAATACCAATTACACTTCGCTTTCTGAGCCCATAGAAGATCTTCCTGGATGAGGACTTCTTCCAATTCAAGCCAAAGCTTTTTCTGAAGCTGATCCATATCTGAGGTAAGCCCTGTCATTGAAGTAGAATTAGAAATCCCATCAAGTCGATTCATAAGTCTTCTTTTCTTGTGACCAAGGTGACCAAAAACATTATAACTCCATGTGCCCACTTTCGTAGTGAACTTTTCCACATTAAAATCCCAGCAACGCTCTTGGTCCCATGTATCCTTTACCATTCTTGTAAAGTCTTCATGAAGAACCCATGAAGCAATAACCCGAAATGGCCTATCCTTTATAACGTAAGGCTCTTTGATTGTAGTTTGCAAGAGAATCGGTCTATGATCAGATTTAAACCAAGGAAGATGCTTGACACAAGCCTCATTGTATATATCCATGAACTTGTTATTTACTAAGACACGGTCAATTCGGCTCTCACACCCTTCTCTCTTCCAAGTAAAAAAAAGACTATGGCAGCCCAAATCTTGTAGCTCAAGATTCTCAAACCAACAACAGAACTCTTTATCAGCTGAAATAGGATGATAAGCCTTTGATCTTCGCTCATGTTGATAGAGAGTAGCATTAAAGTCCCCACCAATTAACCACGGCCAGGAGTTGTCAGGACATAGATTGTTTAAATCACACCACAACTGCCTTCTTCTGATCGGGTTAGTGCTAGCATAAACCGAAGTAATGAAAAATTTTTCATTTCCTCGCTCCACCCTCATATGAATAAATTGATTAGTTTTGGTAATAGTGGAAACACTATAACCTAGGTCATTCCAAGCAAAACAAATACCCCCACGTAGCCCTTCAGCTTCAACAACTTCAAAATGATCAAAACCAAAACGATGACAACGAAGGCGAATCTGAGCTAAGTTAGCTTTAGTTTCAAATAAGGCCATAAAATCAACCAGATATCTCTTTTTCATCTCTTGTATAAGCCCCGGCATTGATTTGGAGCCCGTACCCCTACTATTCCAGAAGAGACAATTCATGGAGCACCAATGGAAGGGGATGCATTGCTTATAGATCCCCAATTAGCTTCAGTAGAAGAGGTCATTTCCACCCCCGTTTTTTCCTCTAGATGCATTATGTCAATGGGCTCCTCCCTTCCTTCAGTAACCAAAACTTGAAATGGGTTAGGAGATTTTAGAAAATGAGGTCTCCCTTCTTGTGCTTCAGTATCCACAGGAATCCATCTTTTCTGAAATTTAGTTCCCTTCCCAAGAACATGGGAACCCCCTTGTTTTGCTGTTACATTTTTTGACTTTCTCAGCACATTTGGCGCATGTCTAGAAAACTTATCCAGATTATCACTTGAGAGATTTTTCCCATTCTCTAACTCTGAATTTTTCTCCTTAATATCAGCTCCCTTTAAATCGTCTTTGACATGCGAGAATCTCCCCCCACCTTGATGAGCAATACCACTGTGATCTTTGTTTCCTGATTTGCATCGCCAAGGTCGTTGCACCAAATTCCATGTTCCCAAACCCTCCTTCTTTGACTTCATGTCGGCACTAACCATTTTGGTTTCTTCCATAATCGTTCGAGTGCGTTTTTTATTCAAATCTGTAGCCCCAGGAACTTCAGAACTATCTGCACCCGTAGTCTCATTAACTTGGGGCATAGCTTTAGCCGAGTTAACCCCATTTTCGGAATTCGGAGTCATTGTCTTCTCTACCGTAGCTTGATCTTTTACACTATCTGGACAAGCATCTTTATGATGACCATATCTCCCACACCCAAAACAAATCAGATGCAAGCCCTCATATTCAATACATCGACGACGTCCAAATATGCTAATCGCTGATTTCAATCGTTTCTTAAGATCTATCTCAACACAAATACGAGCATACTTTCCTCATTCACTTGCATAGGTAATACGGTCAATTTTTAATGTTTTTCCCACTAAAGAGCCCAATCTCTTCAGACTAACCACATTAAAAAATTCAAGAGGAAGCAAAGGAATCCTTACCCAGACGGCTGTTTTCCTTTGCACTTCCGCACTCCATGGGTCGAAGTTTGGTCGCCAGCGCTAAACTACAAGATAATGATCCGCCACCATCCATGGTCCTTCTTGATAAATCCTCAACATGTCTTCCTCATCCTCAAAAGACACCACGAAGAACCCATTGTCAAGATCCCTTGTTGTAAATGGTTTACTAGTCTGCCACAAGCAAGACAAGCTAACTCTCATTGCCCAAATATGAATGTTCTTACCAAGGAGTTTGATAATCAGAGACCTCTTCCATGGTGCACACCATAACTCATATTCCTCTCTAGTAAACTTGAAAGTTAGGCAATCCTCATTATCAGAATCTTCTTGTACCTCCTCCTCGTCAGTCATTTTCTGAAAAAAAACCTTGCAGTCCCTCAATATACTCAGCCCATGCATCATCAATAACACTGCTCCCTTTCTTGTCCTTCGAGACTTGCACATTTTCAGATCCAAGAAGTTTTTCCTTGAAGGATTGACCCTGACCTTTAAAAACATCTTCATCTTGGTCATTCGGATCATCTGGACGACCATGCCTTACCTTTTTTTTTACTCGCTTTAGCTTTTCACTATTTTTCATATTCTATTTTCCTCACAATCAAGAAAACTTCTCCAGGAATTCAAAACAGAAAATAAAACACAAGCAAGGCCAAAGCTCAGATCAAAACAAAGGGACCGATTAGCACAGCAAAACAAACTGCAAGATCTTCACAACACGATAATCAAAGTCCAATTATCAAACCAATCAGAAAAACAGATCAGAACAGAACCGATTGAGCAAAACAAACGCAGCACCGCCGTCCGAAAAATTTGTTGGAAGGCAGATCAAAACTGCAAAAGACAAGATTGAAGCTGATCAAGGCACCACCAGCGAAGATCCGGATCGGAGGAGAACGACGGCGTGACCTGCTCTGAAATCAAGCAACGACCAAGCTCAGATCATATCCGAAGGAAATGACGGCGAGATCTTCACTCCGATCGAGCAAAACCCACGAGCAGAGGCTGATGGGCAGGAACCACGAGCGACGTCGACTCTAGAAGAACGGCAGATCAGAACGCGAGCGACAGAGAGCACCGTTACAGAGAGAATCCAAAGTTCACTGTTTAACGCTTCCGAGAGAGAGTTCTTTTTTAGTTAGAAATAACTAATTTAAAATTTTGAAGTTTAATTTGATGGTGTTTTTCTGAGTTGCTTTTTGCTTCTTTTTTAGTTTTAATCCAATAGTCATTTTCTAGAAAAAGGGCCCCAAGCACAAATATTTGGCCCAATCGTGCTGCATCGTGTTAGCACCAAAAAGTTTCTTTAAAGAAAAAGACAGATTGAAGCTTAAAACCAGATTGGGAAAACGCATTCCCAAGCACAAATATGTGGCCCAATCGTGCTGCATCGTGCTTTTAAGTGTAGTTGCCCGCAATTTTTGATGCCATATTACATTGGAGCTTGTATCATGAATTTGAAGTTTCTATTCTGCTTGCGTTCCTCTTACACTGATCATATTCCGCTTTGATAAATAACATCTCATCAACACTATATATGGTTTAAACTTCGATTACATGATGCTTGAATTTAAACCTTGAAGTGTGTTTTAGTTTTAGCGTTGACTTAATGCATCGTTGTAGTATTAGACCAGTGTGTCATGTGATTGTTGTTTTTGCTGCATGGATTGCTGAATGCTGCTTGTGATTATTGCTGTTGTATGATTGTTTGTTTAGGATACTTCATGAACTTACATATGTTATGATTGAGTGTAGTTACTATTGGGATTCTTACGAATCACAACCTTTCCAATAATTAATATACAATGAAGGCAAGCGGCTTGAAGGGCAAAAAGATAATATGAGTGTTTGTTTCAGCGATTGAATTTAAGGTGAAAAAAGTCATAAGTTGGAAAAAGTCATAAGCCTCAAAATGAAGCTTATTAGAGCTTATGTGCCTGTATGTGTATAAAAAAATATTGATAGGAGTATTTTCATATTTTTGGGGATCAATGAGGTACTCAAAATCACTTCTAATCACAAAACTTCTTTTATGAAAAATGTTCTAAATAATTTTCTTTTTCTTTAGATAGTAATCTTCTGCTAATTAGAGAATACTTTAAGATAAGAGTTTAAGCAAGTTTTGAATTTTGTTAATATATAACTGTAGAAATGTAGAGAATAATTAATAATTAATTTTAATCAGTTTAGATTTATTATTTAGTTGTTTTATGATTTTATAATCATTTTTTTATAAACATGTCATAAATTACTTTCTATATATAGTGTTTTTATCCATTAAATTTAGTTTAAATAATTTATTTAGATTATTGGAGGTATTATTGAAATTTTAATCGGTTTATTTTATTAGATTTTAAGCTATGTGGAAATATAAGTAAGGATTTAATATTTAAATTAGAGTTTGATATAATTTATAAGATTTAAGCTTGAGGTACACAATAGAAAAGACTTTTGAAGTGTACCAATTTAAATTAGAGTTTGACATAATTTTATTAAAATTGTACAATTACCAAATTTTTAAAGTTAATTTTTGAGAAAATTGTGAAAAAATCCCTTTGTGTAGATATCTTCCTAGGTCTCATTAACAATTAAGTTACCAATGATGACTTTTTTCATAATTATCCCTTCATTTTTTCATTTTTCATAATTTTTTCAATTTTTTCTCTTAATTAATATAAAAGTCACTTATGCAAAAGTCAAACTAAACATCCTAACTTTTACATAAGTTACTTTAAGTTACTTATCCAATCGTTAATCCAAACACTCATCATTTTACCCAATTTAACTTTTTTCCAATCTTAAGATTCCATAAGTTTAAATAAAAATAAGTTACTTATTCAATCGTCAAAACAAACACACCCAATGACTAGTGAATAAGAAATGTAGATGAAGGATTAAGTTACCTGTTGGATATCTGTTTGTTAGTTTTGCTATAGAATACTTTGGTAGCCACACGTGGCTACATGTTTTGTACATAAACATAAAATCATAACTACGGTAAAAATGAGTACCCATAGCAATAATAGAAACAACATGCATAGTGAATTGATATTTTCCTTGCATGCGATAGTTTAGCTAGGATTAGGCAATTATATGATATGGACCCATTAGCTAACAATACACAAGTTTATAAGCAGAGAAACACTTTGATAGTGATTAATGGGGTTGAGTATTGATGAGTCTAAATAAGGTTGCGAACCGCTATACGAATATTTTAAAAATTCAACAATTTTCAGAAAAGCCAATCCGATACTGCTTAATTCCTTATATTGAAGATGAGACTTAGAATTATTTTCAAAGATATATGAGTCTCATGATTGAAACCTGACTTAGTGGTTCGAATACATTGTGAGATGACTCATCAGGTCATGTTGAGAATAGGGGAGTCACAAAGCTCCTGCCCCCAACAAGAAAGATGAGGCATTTTGAAACTAGATCCAACAGATGAGCCTAAACAAGAATCCATTATCGAAATATTTACATATAATGGGATGCATAGAAATTATGACCTCCATTGAAGCCGCTTTGCAGCAAAACACATAGTTCAAAATGCTTCCACAAAAACTCTAAATCAACTTGGATTCGTATGTATATACCTAGCTCTTTGCTTTTGAATCGATTCAAAATTGCAATAACTTGGGCGTCTCACAACAAACCTTGTTGCTCGAATTCTCGTGCCACTGAAACACCATATTAACATAAACAAAATGTTAAGGCAACAGAGATACCTTCAAGATATAAACCCATCAGAATTAAAAAAAAAAAAAACATGTAATGAACTTGATGTGTGCTATTTGCAAGCCACCAAACTAAAAGGATTACCAGTTTATCCATAAAAGTTTTGTATACATTTTATAAGGGTTTGGATACACTGCTTTTGAGGAACGTGTGATAGGAATAAAAAAGGAAATTAGGGCCTTCAAGGATCTGCTTAGTGGGTTTCACTCTCTCTGATATCTTTCTTGTCTTGTGCAATATTAGAGGATGTCCTATCCCTATTAAAACACATTAAAATATTTCTACATAATTGAAGATATTGCTGAAGCTACTCTTCAATATTCACTTAAAATTCAAGTTTTTTAATTGAATCCTCATGTTAAAAATGAAGACAAGGACATAAGCTTGGTTCTGTCTTACATGAGCTCTGAAATTCAATATTAAATGCACCAAGTCCATGTGTTGGATTAACACATTGAAAATCATCCTAAAAAGAAAATCTAAATAAATAGTGACAATAATAAGCAAAATCTAAGAAAGAAATTGAAGAGAATTCCTATATACCAAATAGCGTAGAGTGCAATCCTTGCCAACAATCTCTTTTCGGTAAAAATTAAAATGATCAGATTATCAGCATGATCTCCAATTCTTTAACTTGATTTTATAAAAGATCATTTGGCTTGATGTTAATGAGACAAATTTTGAGGTAACTAACTAGGTAGCACATCACCTACCACAATCACAAATTAGCAAAGTAGCAAACCAACTAGAATTGAAAGTATGAGCAAGTTATATTGAGCACCATAAGAATAACAAAGGGAACCTCAATCATAAATGAATGTAAAGATATGGATTCAAGTATTTACAGGGAAGACAACACACCTGTTGAAGCAGGAAGAACCAGAACGACCTGCATTGTGACATTGTTGGGAGGAAGATCCAAGCGAAGAGGATAAAGCTTTCCATTCAAAGGACTACGACAACACACGATAATTCCCTCAAGCCCCGTCTCTTCCTCAAATTTACGAGTCAATTCTTCCACTCCACTCCCTTTGAAAACCAGAGAATACCCTTGCATTCCTTCCTCTTCCACTGAACCATCGTCTTCGGCCACCTGATAGTATATGATCCGTCCCTCCGCCTTCCGCGGTGAACTCGCATTCGAATCACTCGACTGCGAAACAAATTTCAAAACCAATAATCACATAACGGAGCTACAAATTTGAAATTCCCAAATCAAAGCTCAGATTTAACAAGAGAAAGAGAAAATTAACGGATCGTAATCGCATACCTCTTGCCTTGAAAATTTGAAAGATTTGGCGTATGGTTCGGAGTTGAGAGAATCAGAATGCGGGAGAGGTGGAGCCGAGGGATTCTGTCCCGGAGAAGATTGAACATGGATCTCAACCACATCCACATCCCAAAGGACCCAATCCTGTGTGGCGGTTCTATGCGGGATATCATGGGTCACGGAGTTTCGCCAAGGTGGCAAGCCTCCATTGGCTCTCAAGAAGTTCCCATACCGGGTTTTAAGTTTGACCCGAGACCCGTCTTTAATGGGTTCCCACTCAATGGACGAATCGAGCCTTTCCGGTTGAGTCTGGAGCACCTTCCGACCAGTCATGCCGAGCAAGAAGGGCTGGTTAGTGGCGGTAAGGTATTTGCCGTAGCAACTCTTGAGTCGGATCACAAAGTCGTATCCGGGTACGGTCTCTACAACCCATCGGGCGTTCTTGGACGACCCGTTTCGATGTTGCGTGATGGACTCCTCGTCTTCCTCCGCGAGGAGGTGCTTGTCGTGGTGGCTCCGGAGCCGCACCGCCTTGGCGTTCTTGAAGAAATCCATGCCGCTGATGAACTTGACGGAATTTTTCTGTACAAACGCAGATTGAATTCAAATAAGGCCAAATCTGAAAGCTGAGAACTTATAATAATTCGACTATATGTATGTTTAAGAAGAAAACTGAACACTGGGTGGTTACATTGCTTGTGGTGTGATGTGAGGATGATGAAAATGGACGGTGACGCAGAGAGATTAGTTTCTGGTGGGTGAGGGAGTAGTTCTTTCAGGTATGGTTCTGTTTGTTACGAGAGAAAATTGGGGCCAAAAGAATCAAAAAATACGTGGGTCTGCAACAAAATGATGGATCTAATAAAATATAAATAGATGGTACTAATAATGATAATTAAAATAAAAGGTGTGAGAATGTGAATGCTTATAAGACTAATAATAAGGAACAGAGCAGGACTCCAAAGAGAAGAGAAAAATGTGTGAATCTAGAAAGAAGTAAGCTAGTACCAAGTCTAAGCTTCATTACCAAGAAAAGTGGAAAACTAACTTTATTTATGTATATAGATTTTTTTTTCTGGACAATTGTATATAGATTTGATACACATGCGAACGAGATTCAGTAAAAACTTGGGGGCAGAAAAGCATAGTTCAGATGGCGGTACGCCATTTCTACTGAGAAACATTGTTTTCACACTTCAGGTTATCTTGAAATTATATTCTCTATCCTATCTTTTTCATTTTTTCATAAAATGCAAAATTATTTTTTTTTTGGCCAATTATAAAATGCAAAATTATATTACCTTTTTAGATGAAATGCCAGATTATACATGTAAAGAGAGAAGTACTTAAAGGTAAATCCATGCTCATTCAGACTTTAATATAAGACATAATCGACTATTTTTTTTAAAGATTAAGGAAGATAAATAAGTTAATTAATCATAACATATATCATATATTATTTAATTATATATCAGTTTATAAGCCAAATAAAATAATTTGATATAAAAAAAATAAATATCAATATTTTAAAATAATTTATTAGTTTCCTTGATCATTCTAAAAACATCAATCATGTTTTCTAGTATGGACTGGAGGAGTATACAACATCAAACAGATACCATCCAAATATGAAATGGCTTATATATTTTCTAAAGCTAAAAATGAGTTAAAAGAAAACCTTATTCTTAGGAGTTACATGAAATACACACTAAAAGTTAGGATCGGAATATATAAAACTTGATCCAGCCCTTTTTATAAGAAACAGTTTGCGATTATAAAACATTAAACGCATTTTTATCAATTTTATTCTTAATCAATTCTATATATTCTTTTTCATCTTTTTCTCATTATTCATTTCTCTCTCACTTACCATCTTATAAATAAATAAATATTTGGATAAAAAAATCATTTTCTATATATTTATTATTTTTAATTCATTTTAACAGATTCATTAAACAGCACAATTCTATTGTTTATATCACATGAAAAAATAGAAGAGAGTAACACGTTACTCTAATTTGGACCATGGACATACACAAGTTTGGAGAAGAAGATGGATGTCAATCAAATTGTACTTGAAAGGTTGTTGAGAAATGAAAGCACATTGTTGTCCAACTTGTGAAGGGAAGAATCCTTCATTGATGAGGTCCATTAATTAATGGGTGCCACATCATCAATAATTGCCATATGGACTCATTCAAGTGATTATTACCCTGTAAATAGGGGTGAGTTTGGAATAGTTTATTTTTTTTTATAATAAGTATTTATTATATAAGTTGAGATAAAACTCCTATCACATACTTATCTTATATACTATAAATTATGATTTATAAGCACTTATAAGTAAAAAAATAAACTATCCATACAAGCACTCAATCTCCTTTCCTTTGACTTTTACTTTTACGATCACACTCAATACAATTTCAATTTAAATATTTTTTTATTCTAATATGAATCACACCATATATTTTCTTAATATTTTGATCATATTTATAAGTTATTTTCAATCTATTTTGCAGGAATTAAGAAAAAATTTAAAGGTTTAAATCTTATTAGCTCTATCTTTCAATTTATTAACTTTTTAACTTTACACCTATTTAATGTATATTCTACCCTAGAAATATAAAGTCTACACAATAATATATGAACACAATAATATATAAAAAATAAAATTATATATTCATATAAAAATTTAAAGGCTTGACTTATAAATTGGACAAAAAATATTATCTATGTCTTATAAAATAAGACTAGACGAGTATATGGTAAGGTTAAATTTGAAAATACGTGTGTGTGTGTATTGTTGTAAATTTGATTTATTTTAATTAATTTTACTGATTTGTGTGAGGTAAGCATTCATGTATTATAGGAATGGAACGAAAAGGGAGTAATTCAACTAAAGAGAAAAGTTGTAACCAAAATTTCTACCATCTACAGCAATTGCAAATGATGGAGATATATATATATATATATATATATATATGAACACATTGATATAAGAGAAAACAAAGAAAAATAAGTTTTGTTTTGCTATGTTGTGTTGATGGTTAAGTTCAATAGAAATATAAATTTATCAATTCTTTTAATACATAGTGCGTTTAATCTGTGACAGTGTTAGTGCTGAAAAGTTGGTAAAAGAAGTGGAGCAACCCAATGAACATAAAACTCATGAGTCATAAGCACCCACAAGAATTTTTTCTTAAAAAAATTGATATTTCAAATTGAGCTTTTTTTTTTTTGCCTTCAATATTTCAAATAGAGATATATTAATAATCTCAAATTAAAGGTTTGTCAATATTAGTATGCCCATTCAATATATCTATAAATTCACTATATTTATATTTCAAATAGAGCTATATTTATTTTATTCTCTTTTTTTTTTACTTTAGGGAAACAGATTGAAAATTAGTTTTCATTCACAGTCCACAATAGTCTAATTAGTAATTACACTATTATTATAAATTTTATGATTGAGCTCCTTATTACACTACTATGGCATACACTTAAGTAGTGCGCGCGCGCGCGTACATATATATATATATAAATTGACATTAAGAGGTTAAAACTTAAAAAGGGGTATATAATCATTCTATGAAAAGTGAATTGGGCTCTAAAAAAGCAACTTTTAGAAGTGAGAAACATAAACAAAATTATAAAGGTTTGATTTTCTTAAGTACTCCTTCCATGTCACAAGTAAGAGTCCTCTACTACATCAAAAAAAAAAAGTAAGAGTCCTCTATCATTTTTTTTAATAACTCTGATGACTTTACCTATGAAAAAACTTCAAATTTTAACAGCTTTGTAAAATTGTTTTATAAAATTAAATTTAAATATATACACATTTTTTCTTGCAAAATTTACCATTTTATATAATTTAGTTTGAGTTCAGTTTGTTTTAAATTAGGTGGAATTAATTATTAACTATTAAAATAAAACTAGTAATAATAATCATTTCAACAAGTTAGCAATGTATAATTCCTAATTTTTTTTATGCCACATACGAAAAATGTAATTTCTAAATTACTAAATGGGTTTAATGTACTCTCTACAAACGACAAACTCTGGTCCTCATGGTTTGGCCTTAATGCGAAATGTCGACTTAGAGTTGACCAATAGATTCCAAGTTCAATTATTGATAGGCAGAACCAGAAAATCATCAAACTCTATCAGTTTGGATCATGTCTGTTAAATAAAGACTGAATCTTTAAAACAAAGATCAACGTAACACTTTAAAAAAAAGAAACCAGAAGTTTAAAGAACGAAGTTTTGTTTTGCCTGCAATGAGCAAAATTAATAAGTTATATGTGTTAATCCATCCTATAAAAAATATAGGAATTAGTTAACTAATTTTTAGGATTCAAAAAAATAGTTAAATAAATTATTTATAAAAAATTCAAAATTATGTGTTGTCTAAAAATATCTCCTTTTTTTAATCATTTTCCCTAAAATCTCTTCTAATATATGTAATCCATAAACGATTAACAGAAAAATTGATATCTAACCACAAGCGTTAGGATACACGTACGCACCTGCAACTTGGAATTCTTCAACGGCGGCTTAACGGAGATAACGGACATCGGAGATGGTGGCTCCCAGACGCAGAAATCATCGGAAACAGACGACGAGAAGGAATTCAAATCCTCAAGCAATTTCACGTTCTCCACATCCCAGAGAACCCAATTCTGAGTCGCAGAACTATGCGGTTCGTCGTGCGTTATCGAGTTCCTCCACGGCGGCGTTCCGCCGTTCCCTCTGAGAAACGTCCCACACCAGCTCCTCAGCTTCACCTGAAACCCGTCTCTGATCACCTCCCACTGGTGGGTCCACTCCGAACCCGGTTCGAAATCGGCCTGAACCACTCTGTTTCCGGTCATCCCCAACAAGAACGGTGTCGTCGTCGCCGTCAGGTACCGGCCGTGGCAACTCTTCAGCTTCACGTGACCCTCCTTCCCTTCCACCCCCTCCACAACCCACTGCGCTCTCCGTGAAGACCCGTTTCGGCTTTGCCGGACCTCAACCTGGTCGTCGTCGGCGACGAGGTATTTGTCCAGGTGGCTCCGAAGCTGCACGGCTTTTGATTTCCCGAAAAACTCCATAACCGATAGGTAGCAGTAGCAGAGAATCAGAAAGAAACCGTAAGACTCCAAATGTATGTCTAATACAAATATATATATATATATATATATGACAAGCGTTTGACGAAAGTCCTGGGAGAGAAACTATTCTATTGAAATTGGTGATTGATTTGAGGAAGGAATGAGAAGGAAGTTAACTGGAAGGAGAGGTGTGAACTCTAGACTTTTTCACCTAGGAAACGTTGAACAAATCAATAAAGGGGGTCCTCATACTATGCTCGTACAAACGAACAAACGATTAGCACAACATGCTCATCTTTAATTTTGAGGGAGAGGGCTGTTTTTTTTTTTTTAATTTTTTTTATGTATTCTTATTTATTTAGATTAAATTGTATACTGTACTTTAAAATATTTTTATTATTTGGTATCTTAAATTAATTAATTTTTAATTTTACATTCAAAAATATTTTTCTTACAACAAAAATAACTCAAAATATTTTTTTAATAGCATCCAATATTTAAAATATTTTTTTGACATTTGATATTTTTTATAATTAATTTTTTTATATATAAAGTATTTTTCAAAAAATGAAAAAAAAAATAAAAATCCCTAAATTGAGGGATGAGCATTACATGCTCATCTTTAGGATGAGCATGAAATATAAATTCCAATAAAAGGTCATATTGGGCTTCTTGCTTGTTGGTATGGTGGTAAAAATAATATATTTAAATGGTTTTCTTGATTGATGTGGGCGTATTATATAGGCGTGACGATGAGGACTAAGACCTAGATGGGAAAGTAGGCGAGTGTACAGTGAAGTGTTAGAAAAAGATGATAAATTTTTGGGTTAATATAATTTTTGGTCTCTAAAATTTTATCTCATTTTAATTTTGATTCCTCAAGTTTGAAATTGGTGATTTTATTTCTTAAAGTTTCACTTGATTTTGATTTTAGTCCATCAAATTTAAATAGGACTTAATGATCCAATTATTAAACCCGTTGTAGGGGAAGCTTGTCAGCAAAGATTATGGGAAAAATCTCATTTAGGTTCCTAAAAAAAAAAACCAAAAAAAAGCTCACCGTAAATTTCAATTTTTATATTAAAAAAGTTTATAAGGACCTCAATAACATAGATTTAAAATGTAAATTTACTTTATTGATAAGTGAGTGTGACTATATTAATAAGTCAAAGAGTAGTCATTGTCAAGTTCATATTTATTAATTAAAGCAGCTCTTGTTAATAAGTGTATGCGACTATAATGATAAGTCATAGAGTGGTCATAAACAAATCTATCTATATTAACCAAATCGACTCTCATTGACAAGTTTGTGTCACTATGTGTGTGTTTAGAATAGCGATAGGAAAAATGGAGTTTCTCAATTTAACTTTTGGTAATTTTATTTTTGGTAAAAGCCCGATTGTGTAATGTGATTTATGTTTGGAACAGCGATTGTATAAATGACTTTTGCAAAAGTAAAACTTGTTTGGATTGACTTAAGCACAAGTGACTTTTGTGATAATAGTAAGAGAGAGTGGGTGAAAAAATATTTTAAAGGTTTAAAAACACCAAAAAATAGTTTAAAATAATTTTTGGAACTGAAAAAGTACATTAAAGATAAAATTGCAATCAGTCTAATAACACACTGGATACAGTTAAAAAATATTTTAAGGGTTAAAAGCACTAAATAATAGTTGAAATTAATTTTTGTAGCCAAAAAAATACATTAAGGGTAAAATTACAATCAGTCTGATATCACACTGGACACAACTGAAAAAATATTTTAACCATTCTCACTCTTCCCAAAAGCTAAATCACCAAAAGCTAGGAAATAGAGCTTGTGGTAAAAGCTATTAAAGTGAGATTAAGCTCAATTGCTCACTTTGTTCACCAAACACTAATTTTTTTAAAACTCAATTGTTATGGTATTTTGGGGGCAATTGAGCTTATGCGGGGCCAAACGCTCCCCCCAAACATAGCCTATATTGATAAGTCATAGAGTATCATTGACAAACTCATCTATATTAACTAAAACAACTTCTACTAATAAGTATATATGATTATATTGATAGGTCATTAAATGATTATTGACAAGCTCAATTATAACAATAAAATAATTAAGGACTTTTTTGACAGATGAATCTAAAATGATACTCTTTTGTATACTTTTTCTTATCTTTGGGGCCTGAATGAAATTTTTCTAAAATTATAGTAGTGGACGGGATCGGATCAAACAATTAACCCGGCCCACTAGCGGGTCTGATTAAACAAAAAAGAAGAAGGTGTTTTTATAGTTAAGTCAGGTTGAACTAAAATTAACTTACGGTAAAATCAAAACTTAAAACTAGATTGTAATAATCAACAAATTATTAATTAAAGCGGTAAACTGCTTGAGGTGAAATCATTCATCAAATCAAAATAAAATGATGCGGTCGCAAAGGCCAAAATTATTGTTAAAAAACTTAACGGATTCCAGGTATGACAGAAACAAAAAACAAAAAACAAAATATTGGATCAGTTTAGCTTTTATTTGAGAATTGAAAAAGAAAATTGAACAATATGAACTAGTCTTTAATGTATTTTCACTATTTTGATGGAAGCGCGTGTAACTAAGTTACTATTCATCGAAAAGAAAATAGTATTAATAATTAAGAAATAATAAATGTATTGGGTGGAGACGGAGAGGGTTGCACCTTGAAAGCCGCTGTTCGTTGAAAGTAGTCTTAAATGTATTTTCAGAAGGAACGAGCATTGCGCGGTGAAATGTTGTCGAGGGAAAATTTTATTTTTCATTCCAGTGAATTCACCGTACTGACATTAGTTGAATATATTTTATTTAATATAATTATAAAAAAAAAGTTAATTAAATAAACAGGGAAAATATAATATAACTCACTCAGTTAATCTAGAAAGTTAATAGAACAATATAATATGATTTATATAAATTTTAAGAATTAAAATATAAAAATACATATGTGATTATTTGCAAGGGCACTCAACACCAAATATTTTTTGAAAAGGCAAAAGTCATCTTGAACTTATAAAGAAGTGCAAAAATCACATATGAGAAGATAATTTTATAAAATATTAAATCCAAAATATTAATTTCATGATCTAATACTGCAAAGAGATTATGAAAAAGTAATAAAAAAAGAAGACAATGAGAATATTCTATTCCATAAAACCCATCCTATTCATTGCCTGGCTCCTTAAAACAAGCTACCTTTCTACCTAGCACCGCCCTTCTCCGATGCGACTATAGCAGATGCTCAATGAACTCCACCACCAATTTATCTCACATATATTTCATACCAGCACTGCCCAGCCGAACTGCCACATCGTCGTCAATTCAAAGGAGGGACATAAATGCAAGGTTTTAAAACCCGGACCGATCACTGAACCGGTCAGGGTACTGAATCAAGGGTTAGTGGGTCAGATCGGAGTTAAACCAATATTAAACCAGGGCTAGACCGATGAGGAAGGGAAGATTTCAAAATTATTTATATGAAAATCTGAATAAAATATTAAAAAAATTAAAAAAACCGGTCAAACCGCTAGAAAACCAGTCAAACCGCATGAAACCCGATCAAACCGGGGTTAGTGGCCAAACTGGACCGGTCAGACCACCGGTCCGACGATTTCATGGTCGGACTTGCCGGTCCGGTCCGAGCCTGACAACACTGCATAAATGTGTTTGGAATAATGATAGCAAAAGTAGCTTTTTAGCAATATGACTTTTAAGTAAAAACAGATTATATGATGTGATTTATGTTTGAATTGGCGGTTGTATAAATGACTTTTCTGAAACTAAAACTTGTTTGGATTGACGGTACCACAAGTGGCTTTTATGATAATTTTAAGAGAAAAATTAAAATCAAAGTTATAAAAAAGTAAAAAAGGTTCACTTGAAAAATTTGGCAATGTTAAAATAAATAATTAAATATAATTAATGACTAAAAATACATATAAATTAGAAATCAAACAAATTAGTTAATGACCGGCGCTTTTCTAATTGTGTCACAAAGATGACTCATTTGGGTTGAAGATACTGTAGCATAATTCGTTAACAATGACTCATTTACACAAACTATACGGACTTATGTTCGATAGCTATATTTACTCATTTTTATTGCTCGGTGTTAGCTTAACCTTGAGTGTATACATTTATTTTTATTAGCTTAATCTTGTCAATTTCTTTTCCCACATCGCACAATTAATTGTCATTTGTTGCTTGTTCAAATTACTGGAATATTGCAGTTTATTTATTTATTTTTAATCTTGGTTTACATGGTTTCAATTGTGCCTCAGGAATAGTGTGATAAGCTAGCAATAAAAAGCTACTTTTGCACCTTGATAAACTCCATTTTTTGGCTTATGGGAAAAGCAAGCTAAAAGCTTCCATAAGTTTAATTGGGGCTTCAAATCGTGCGTTTTGGTTTTGGGAGGGGAAACGCTATCCCAAACACACATTAACACATGGACACTAACTGACAACAATTTTTCAAAAGTAATAGCAGTTATCTAACATTAATGGGCATATGTGACTTTTGCACCATTTCTACAAATTCAAAGTGACTTTTACCCCTCCAAAAAACATTTGGCATTGGGTATACTTTAGAAATAATTGCATATGTATTTTTACACCTTAAGTCTAAGTTTTATTTAAGAGACAAATATGTGTACAATATGTATAATTGATTCTAATTATTTTAGTATAATGTTTTTTGAAGATAAGTAATTGATTGCAATTGTTTTAGTCTAATTTTAACCTTTCACGTTACTATAACTTCCATGTTAAACTCTCATTTTCTCTAAATCTTAACTTGATGTGGATGAGTATCTTCCTCTTTATTTTCCTTACCTATACTCTTGACTCTTGAAATCTAGCATTGGTTATTAACAATTTTTTATCAACTCCTTCTATTCCTTCCTTTTCTTCCATCAATCAATTGCCCATCTTATGATCTTACATTTTGCCTTCGTCCCATTTACACCAACCTGTATGCCTATGAGGCTATGAAGAAGCTGCCCTGTAATGGGATAATAGAAATGCCTAAATATTAAAATAAAATATCTTCCAGAAATATAAGAGGGAGATGCACTGTGGTAGCCGAGGAACATCAAGAAATAATAAATTTAAGGAACATTAGAATTAAATTAAGGATCATGAAGAAAGAATAAATTTAAACATTACAACAATGTTGAATCATTCACTCAAATACTTGAAAGTCTCCTTATAATCAACATTTGTTAGCATTACCTTCACCATGTGATTGCCCTTTTCTTTTGTTGAGTGTAATGTTCGTCCTCGCCAAGTTCCTCTCCCACATTTAGTTTCTGTTAAGAAATAAGTTCAATTATTCAATAAATATTTAACCATATTTGTTGAGCATCATAATTCTTACATTGAAATAGAAATCAAACAAATAATGCACTACTTTGAATAGGGCTTTTAACGTCTCATTTTTTGACCCTTTTAACATTTGAAAACATAGGAACACTTATGTAAGTGACGAGTAAACTATGGTAATAATGTCCGCAAATAAAGGAACGTTTTAAGTCTCGACTTTAGACGTCCCTTTTTAAGAAAAGAAACGTTTAAAGTGTGTGCAGAGACTTTAGACGTCTCTTTCTAAAAATAGGGACGTCTAAAGTGTCGAATAGAGGACTTTAGACGTCCCTTTTCCTTTACAGATATTAAAAGGTTATATTTTTAAAAAATGATTATTTATATTCTTAATTGCCCAGCAAATTAAAACTGCAGAAACAGGATCGAAAAATAATTCATAAATAACAATGTCCCTTACAAAATAGTAAGAAAACATCCAGCACTAGCTAATACTATGTACAATAACAACTCATACAACTAATACTATGTACAATAACAACCACTAAGTGTCAAAAAGTTATCTATTACACAACTACTAACTAATATAAATAAAAACTTTATTGATCTATATGTTGAAGAAGATGTCCAGACAAAAGGTCTCTGATCAAATTAATGTCTTTATATAGGTAGGCATCTTCATCGTCAAAAATCTGCAATTAGAAAATAAGCTTAGATGAAATGAATCAAGTGAATGAATTTATTAGCAATTCAATTATAACACCAAAAATATTATCATTTGAGAATGAAGAGGCAATTACCTGTTGAAAATGGCTTGTAATTCCACTCTGAATAATGTTATACATATAAAATATAACATAGTATCCACATTCAGTGCTCCCAGGTTGTCAAGGGCGCTATAAATCAAAACCAAATGGTTGTTAAAATTAATAAAGGTATATCTAAAATGACCGTCAATGAAAGAACTTGAATTGAAACTATTTACTTTCGGATAAAACCACTTTGGGTCTCTAAGAACTTTACCCTCGCGTGACCTGCCAAGGATTCTATATGTGTTTGGGTTGCACTATCATAAAAATCAAAATCAACAGAAATTAGAACTATTCATTTTTTCAAGAATCAATAAAATACAAACAAAATAATTTATGTGTTGAAAACGGATTTTGTTTCTTTGTCTGGCTTTTTATGCAAGGAATCAAACCAATAGATTGTGTTGAGGCGAGGACAATGAACACACAAACTCCAATGGTAACTATAACAACATGTACAGATTAAAATGAAGTTAGATAACAAGGCAATTTATTAAACATCTTAAATAGATAAAATTAAAATGCGTACCCTTGAACAATTGGTGCTAAATAACAACGAAATTTGGTCCGTCCCATTGTGTAGCCTGCATAGCTCATCCTTGTTTCCAAAGTATTAGTATCCCTTGTCGTATTTGCAAGATATAAGAATCCATATAAATCATGTCTTTCCATGTTTATGCATATGCGGTGGAAGCAGCTATAATAGAATTAAAATAATGAATAAATTATGGAATATATGAAACCAAAAAACCCCTACATTAATTGAAGGAAAAAATGAAAAAATAAACTTACCGGATTACAAATTTGACCCATCCCACATCTATCTCCTCCAACTTAATGAACTCCTTGAGATCTTTCATGTCAATCGTGAAGGGATACTCCAATGTAAGGCCCACAATCCCTGGAGGCATGTGCAAGTCAATCTGGCAAATGCCTTTGTAGAGTTGTTGCAGTCGTACCCAGAAGGGCCATTTTCCCACATCTTCCTTATCCTTTTAGAAGGTTAAAAAAACAAATTGTTAGTAAGATGCCAACAGATCTCAAGTAATAGTAAGGTAGTTCCTACTATTGGAGGTGTTGCCCTTAAGCTAATAAGATTTTGAGGCCAAAGGATAAAAGATCCTATCACCTGACCTATTATGGCAATCTCTACATCAGGAATAGGGAGGACTGTACCTTATTCCCCCTCTCGAACACCTGGAACAGTCACCCTACGTAAATGTTGTGAAATTTACTGATGATGGTGGGTGGTAGCTCGTGTGTGAATGAGAGCATTGGCAACAACATGCAACAGTGGCGCATCCAAATGGAGGGTGGAAGGTTCTCCTAGCGCTAGAGTGGGAAAAGAGTCGCCAAGTGGTTCCTCTATAGGGTTGTAACTTCCTTTGGTGTTGGGGAAGGCCAGGAATTCCTGATTTCTACACTCGTTACCTGCCATCTACGATTCAAACATCTTTGTCATTTCAAGATGTAGTTGCAGCAACAGCTCTTGTCGGAGCTTATCCTAAAGGTTAGCCTTGAGCTTTTGTTTGACTTTGAAGCGAATCTTGGCACAAGCTCCCTACAGGGTTCAGCTTGTGACAAATAATGTGAGGTGTAACCCCCGTCACTATCATGGCCGCAATTAGTGTTTAAATGCATTTCATAATTGAATAAGAGATCCAGAATAATTACAAACTTTTTACAACACTTGTACAAATAGATCTCCATTCATTCATTTATAAAATCAATAGGCTTGTTCGGTTTATAACATAAACAATATCAGAGTATCAGCAAAATTTCCGATATTCACCCGGGATAATAACATTCATTCATTTATAAAATCAATAGGCTTGTTCGGTTTATAACATAAACAATATCAGAGTATCAGCAAAATTTCCGATATTCACCCGGGATAATAACATTAATCCAAGAGTTTGTACAGGGCATAATTGCCCATCTCAGTTTCCCATATCGGGGATTACACAAAAACTACAATTCTATGGTCAATTCAATATATACATTCGTCTAAAATGATAACTAATTCCAAAAACCAAAAATATCTATCTAAGACTACCACCAGTAGTCCTAGTCGCCCTTATCTACTTGCTTGCCCCTCGATCCACTTGCACTGTCTAAAAATGTTATTTGGAAAGAGTGAGATTCAAAAGAATCCCAGTAGCAACAGTTTACGTATATGATGTATATAAACAAAGCAAGTAAATATATATCACAACGTAGAATTTCAATATTCGAGGCCGGGCACACTGCCATGTCCCTTTATTGTATTGAAGGCCGGGCTCACGCCACGTCCCCTCAACTGTATGCAAGGCCGGGCTCTCGCCACGTCCCCTCACTGTATTCAAGACCGGGCTAATGCCACGTCCCCTCAACTGTATTCAATATTTAAGGCTGGGCTTATGCCATGTCCCCTCAACTGTAATCAATGACTAATGCAAACAAGTAATGCAATATACATGATATAGGATAAAGTGTCACTACCTTGGTCTTTCTGTTCTTGAGCAGGCATAGGCCTTCTATGCTCTGGGCAAATATCAAATCCTAAAGTCATAATTAAGGATGATGTGTTATTATCTATTCCAATACTCAATTGACTTCTCAACACTTAGATTTGGTTATCAATAATGACCTTTAAAAAGCTACAAATGCCTCTAATTAAAGCCCAAAAGGGTTAGGAAACAATAGGTTGAATATCACTTTTCAAAAACTCAAAGTGCTAGAACATAGGGGGTTGGCCGTGGCCAGCCCACCCTTGGGCCATGACCAAAATATGGTCAGAAGGTCACTGGTCATGGCCAGCCACCATGGGTTGCGGCCAGCCACCTTGGGTCGCGGCCAAGAAATTCCCTGATTCTTAGCTGAACTTTCAAAAATCATAACTAATTCTAGAAAACTAGTAATGAGGTGATTCTAAAGCCAAATGAAAGCTATTTAAGTCCTATTTACTGGAAAAATATGGATCATAACTAGAAATTACCACAAAATTCCAGAATTATACAAAACTCAACACTGCTCCAAAACAGAGTCCAATTTTTGTCCCAAACTTTGGCAAATCATAACTCTCAGTTCACAAAATGAAATGACATTTATTATATGTCTATTTTGAAGCTTGGGATGTGAAATTTTAGACTGAAAAGTTTCAGAATTTTCCAACACCATTTGGTCATTCAAAACTTTCATGCAAATTGACTGCCTAGAACAGAGTACACACAAGACAGATTTCCAACTTTTCTACCGAAGTGTCCAATGTCTCCAAAATCATTAACCAAACCTATTCCCATACAATTTTCCACAAGGAACACAATGGTAACCTCAAAATGACCAAAATCACAACCAATTGACATGCCCTGTTTTCGGCCCAAAACACAAAACTAACACAAAGTGCCAAACTTTACATTTAAGCTTCAATTCAATACTATCCATTCAAAACACTAAATAAGGCACCATTTCCATAACAACAACATACCATCAACACATTGACCCTCAATTTCGAAACTTAAGGCAAAATTTCCAGAAATTCAAAACTAATCCATATGGCACAAAACTTAGATAGATAGATTGGTTTTACTTACCTCTTCAACTTTTCCAAAAGGACTTCTTGATCCTCCAATTTTCACAATCTCTTGAAATCACAAACCAATACTAATGAACAAACTACAACCATCAAAATGAAAGCTCATTACTCAAGGAACAATTTTAGAGAAGGAAGTTTGAGTAATAGAGGCCATTTGCTTACCTTAAATGCAATCTTTCCTTCTTCCTTCTTAGGCAACAATGGCTGACGGTTTTGGAGAGAGATGAGTGCTTGAGGAAGAAGAGAAAATGATCACTTTCTCTTGCCCATGCTGCCATAGCCAAAAATGAGGGAAAGAGAGGAGAGAGAAAAAATTTAAAATTCAATTTGACTTTTCCCTATATTCTCTCTAAATGTGAGCTTGCCAAGTGTCTTCTTCCTATTGGCTTGTTAGTTCAAGCATTTCACCCAAGAGGGGGGGGTGAATTAGGTGATTCCAAAAATTTTGTTGCGTATAAGGAAATTTATGGAATATTAAAAACAGTTAAGAGGCAAGGAGAAATATCACCGTAGTGTACACCGGGAGTTATACTGGTTTGGCCACAACTACTTTGACCTACATCCAGTCCTCAGAGCGTCTCTGAGAGTTTCACTATATTCTCCAAGATTCAGTGGGTTCTTGGCACCTCTGTACATAGCAAGTTCCTACACCTGGACTCTCGCTCCCCCTTACATGTTGCAATCAAATCCCCAACTCAATGTTCCACTACCTTAAGTTGTCTCAATAACAAATATTGAATTTGTAATGAAAAGCTCTCTCACAGAGCAAATATATAATTTCTGAAGTACAAATGAGTATATGAAAATAAAGCACTAAGTGTATTGATCGATGTGTGTTCTCAGTTCGTGTCTCCTTGTTTTCTTCTCTTTGAATGCTCCATATATATAAATGATTTGTAGTGTCTGTTAGAAGCAATTTCAAACTTGTCTGTTAGAGTAGCGCAGCAACGGTTGACTATTCTTCGTATTTGAAAACTATCCGTTGGCAGTAGGTAGTGTTAGGTGAATGTTCAGACTTTTATTTGACTTCTCAAATCTGTCATACTCTTTCATTGTTTCTTTGCAAATGTACTTAGAATACTGATTACTCGAGTGGCTACTCGAGTGACCTTCATGTTTCTTCACACCTTACTCGAGTGGTCCCTCGAGTGGCTTTCAAATAACCCGGCAGATTACTCGATTACTCCCTCGAGTAATGGCATCAAATTCTTGGCTGAGAGTGTATTATCTGGTTACTCGAGTGTCTACTCGAGTGACACTTCAAATAACTCTATAGATTACTCGGGTGGTCCCTCGAGTAATGCTATTTTCTCACTGGTTACTCGAGTAGTTACTCGAGTGATGTGCTGTATTTCTTGGCCGAGAGTTACTGGAAGATTTTGGACCTGGTTACTCGAGTGGCTACTCGAGTGATGCCTGCGAAAATCTTGTTACTTGAGTGGCTACTCGAGTAATGGTTTATATAACTTTGCAGATTACCCGAGTGGTCCCTCGAGTAACTTCGTTCAAAATTTGGCAGTGCCTCACTGGATGAAATTGTTGATTACTTCCAGTACTGACTCCAAGTGATGCTATGCTACTTTGTTCAAATCCATTTGTTTGTTGTCAAATCCTTCCATATTATTAATCCAATCTTTGTTATCATCAAAACATATGGGATCTAATATTCTCCCCCTTTTTGATGATGACAAAACTTGGTGATTTTGAACAAAGTTTTTGAAGTTGAGTTTTCAAATATATGTTTTTCAAATTCTTTTCATATGAAATCATTTGTTGAATTTTAACTTGAAAACTCTTTGAGATAACTTATTTAAGATCTTTTCAGAGTTTTTGTTCTTATGATTATTTGTTTACCTTGCATACATAATTAAAAAAAATAGTCCCAAAATGCAATATAATTGCAACAAAATATCATAAAAGAACAAATTGTATAATGAGGAATTCAATTCAATACATAATCAAACTTTAAACTTAAAATCGTTTAAAACAAGCCAAACAATCCCCATACACCCAAATCCCAATCTACAGACTCATCCATTCTTCACAAAATCACTCAAGTTCTTCTCCCCTGTTTTGTTTTCATCAAAAAGGTGGAATCAATCATGAGGAGGAGTAGGTGGCTTGGCGGCTGAGATGGGAGTGACAGTAAAAGCCAATGACTCATATGAACCATTAGAACTAGAGGAATCTAAAGAAGATGATTCAGGTTTAGGAAGGTTCACTGGCGGTGTCTGAAGATCATCTTGAGTATTCACCGGAGGAGATGAAGGGTAAGGAACCAGAGAGGTAATCTCTACTTCCTCTGTAGCAACCGGTGAGGACACAAGTACCTCCTCAGTGCGTGCAGGAGATGCAATGGGAGTAGGTGTGGGCTCAGGCTGAATAGGTTGAGGTGGTTCATCAGAGGTGATGTGAATGGGCTCAGATGTTTTAGGATCTGGCATAGAAAATAAGATGTTGCTGGGTCCACTCTCAGGTGGTCTATGCTTAGTAGGGATAAAGGGTCCAGGCTCAGAGGTAGGTATGGGCTCAGGAATATCAGAAGGACCAGGAGTAGAAGATCCAGATGCCATAGCATCAAATCTAGCCAAAATGGATCTCAGAAGCTCACCCTGGGCACGTTGTTCAACAAGCAACTCTTTGTGCCTCTTGTCTATTATCTCCACGAGTTGTCCCAATTTATCATTCATGTGGGTAATCAACTCCCCATTGGTATTTGCAATATCAATATGGAAACTCCTCAAAATATTCTCTATGAACATTTGCATTACGACACCAAAGAAGGATGGAGGAGATGTGTTGGCAAGAGCAGAAGACTGTGTGTCATCCATACGACTTGTTGCTGTCTCAGTCTTCTTCTTTATCTTTCATGATGCCTCTAATAGCTATTGGAAATAGTTGTTGTATCTACACATGATAATTATGGGATTTTATTCCCACTAACTTTAAATCGTCCATTGAGACACACCTATGACATTAGAGGAATACCCTTGTGGCACCTTAATTTCATACAAACACCTACATAAACTTCTTTTCTTTGCTTTTGATAGTATATGTGCTGCTGGCTTCATGTATGTCCTCCTACCATCATCTCTTAGTTGTAGATGTAACCGTTCTCTTATTCCTATATCAATAAGGTCTAGTCTCATACTAGTTCCATCATTAGTCTTCCTTGGTATGTGCAAAAGCATATTGACAAGACTATCACAAACATTTTTCTCCACATGCATAACATCAATAATGTGTCTCACGTCAAGACTATGCCAATATGGAAGATCAAAGAAAATTGATCTCTTCTTCCATATGTTCTTCTCACCTGTAGTTCTCTGATTTTTATCAAAGGTGACATTGATACGTTCCACCTGACTGTAAACTTTCTCTCCAGTTAATGCCTTTAGAGTCATTTCATGCTCTAGTAAGTCGTTAAAACGCTTTCTTAACCTACGGTAAGGGTAAAACTGATGAAGAAACCTCATGTGGCCAAGGTAGACCATTTTTCTTTCATGCTTAAGTTGATAGAAGTGTGTGTCTGCTTCACAGATCCGACATGCTTTATGCCCCTTCAAACTTTACCCTGACAAGTTTCCGTACGCAGGGAAGTCATTTATCATAGTGAAAATCATTGCACGTAGCCTGAAGGACTCCTTCTTATATGCATCAAACACATTTAGGCCTTCTTCCTACAACTTCAAGTCTTTAATCAAAGGTGCTAAGTAGACATCGATATCGTTCCCTGGCTGTTTTGGTCTAGAAATCATCATAAAAAGCATCACATACTTGCATTTCATACATAGCCAGGGAGGTAAGTTGTATATTAGAAGGAGAACCGGCCACACACTATGTGTGCTAGTAAGAGTTTCATATGGATTGATGCCGTTTGTATACAGCCTAAGCTGAAGGTTTCTTGGTTCACTACCAAATTGAGGGAACATTTCATTTATTTCCTTTCATTATGGAGAGTCTGCCGGGTGCCGAAGATATTTTTTGTTAGATATTCTCTCATCAAAATGCCATCTCAACTTCTTCGCTTTTGTTACAGTCGCAAACAAATGTTTAAAACGTGGTATTATTGGAAGATGCCACAAAAGCTTTAAAGGTTGCCTTTTAGTTGTCCGATGGCCATAACCACTATCTTTCTTCACTTTATATCATGCAGTTTTACACTTAGGACACTCACTAAGACCTTTATACTCCTTTCTATATAGTACACCGTCATTAGGGCAAACATGTATCTTTTTATACTCTATACCCATCATAGACAAGATTTTATTGCCTCATACATACAATTTGGAAGTACATTATTTTTTGGAAACATATCATACAATAATTCCAGCAGCAATGTGAAACTACTATCGATCTACCCATAAGTTACCTTTAAGTTAACCAAATGCAATGTTCCTATTAGCCGTGTATACTTACTCCCAAGGTACAATAGTGTCTCTGCATCACTCTACAGGTTGTCATACTCATGCGATTGTGTAAATGATTCTTCCTCAACATCGTGAATTATTTTCTCCATTATATCTTCATATATAACATCTACATCTTCCTTCTTATACGATGGACAATCAATTACTTCCTCGCCATACCATATCACCCTGTATATCAAAGATTTATTCCATCATAAAGTAGGTGATCTTTTATGACATCAACATCCCGTCGACTCTCAATTAAACAATTGACACAAGGAAAAAATACTTCCCAGTTTTTGCTGCAGCATTCTTTCTAGTGAATTCATTAAACTCTTCCAACCCATTTTCATATTATTCACTAGTTCTCAAAGTATTCATGCAATTATGATCCATTTTGTTACCACCTAAGCCATTCCCAAAAACACTCAAGTTTAGAACAATTGTCAACAATGAGATTGCCTTTTTTCAATTTTTCAAAAAAAAAAAAATTCTGCAACATTTCCCCTTAAAAGTAAGACATCCCAAAATTTCAATAACAAAACACTTTTTTTTTTGTTTTTATTGGGGTCCTTATAGTTTCCGCAATTATAGATACTATATATTGGTTTTTATACTCATAATTTGTTTAGTTGTAAGAGTTGGGAAACTATACTAATAATCATACTACTTTTTTTATATATTAAGGAAACTACACTAATAATCATACTAATATAATCTAAAAAAAATAAAAACAACCATATTGCATATTATATATATATGGATGCAATGAGAGAATTATAAATTTTTTTATATTTATATTGATAATAAATAAATTTCATCATACTACTTTTTTTATTTTGTATTTTGTGGAAACTTACACGTTAGTTAGCTAACACACTCATACCAACCTAATTAATTGATTACGAGTATATGATTCTGGAAAAAAAAAACCAATGAAAAAGGGAAAAAAAACTCTAGAAACGTAACTAGAATCATGAATCATGTAAAATAAACTAACAAGGCATTATAATGAGAGGGCCGACGGTGTTGGTGTGCCCAAGGTGGAGGGATGGAGGGTAGAAGAAAGAAATTAAGAAGACAGTGGAGAGGGGAGGCATGTCAGACAAGTGTCTGACATGCACATGGGATTGCCTTTAGGCTTCCCAAATTTGAATTTGGGAAGCCTAAAGTAGAGTTTAGGCGTCCCATGAGTTAGTGACTAAAGAGAAGGAAGAGAGGGGAGGGATGTCAGACAAGTGTCTGATATGCACAAAGGATTGCCTCTAGGTATCCTAAATTTGAATTTGGGAAGCCTAAAGTAGAGTTTAGGTGTCCCAAAATTTATTTGAGGTGCCGAAACTGTACTTTTGGTGTCCCAAAATTTTTTAGGACGCCTAAAAATTTTGGGACGCCTAAACTCCACTTTAGGCCTCCCAAATACTTTTAAGACGCCTAAAGTCTTAGTTTAGGCATCCCAATTCAAATTTGGGATGCCTAAAGCTTCCACTTCGTTACAATATTTACAAAAATATCACTGCCTTTGTGTTTGTACTTCCTTTTTTTAAAAAGGGACATCCTTTGGGGTAATAGTGTCTTTATTTTGTAGTAATGATCTTACACACTCCAAAGTCAATAAAAATACAATTAACAAGGAATGAGAAGTGAAAAAAACATAAACTTTAAAATTAATGTAGGTAGGTAAAGGCATAATGCTTCCCTCATATTTTTGATCCCTAAGTATTCTTGTAGTAGCAACAAAGTTAGTCAGCACAACCATCCTGCACATGTATACCAGTGTTGGGAAAAAATATCATTTTTGTTCTTATAAAAAATAAAATATCATTCTTAATACAAAGAAAAATGATCAAATTAAGATACACAAATTATCTTCCAGCAAGCAAGCTCGACTACCAAGTAACAATACCCAGATCCAATGAAATCTATATTCTAAGCACATCTTAAATTTATTATTAACGATGCCATTTAAATGAACATCGCTGAAAACCGATTCTTTAAAAGATATGTCCATAACATGTATATATTGAACTGGACTATTTTATGAACAAATCCATCAACGAACATAAGTAACTAAATAAACCAAAACCACATCATAACACTTAAGTTTTCATCCCAATACCTGTCATACATATTTAAGATTTGATTTACAATACATGTCAAACCTGTAAGCATGTGGTGAGGAAACAGTTCCTCTCAACCAACCAACAAGCCACTTGAACATTGTCAAAATTTAACAATATTATAAGTTAAAAGTCTGGCTTCAAATTTGGTAACTTGCTAATTACTTTTAATAGGCATTATTAATTAAAGTGAATATGAAAACCATACAAAATTTATGCATATTAAAAAGCAGGATTTGTTGATTTGTTCTTCAGCTTTGTATTACTTTTACATATTAAAACTGAAGTACATATCATATATTCTTAAAAATATTGACATTCGTTTGAATTTATGACTCATCTCATGATTAATCTTAACATAAAAAATAATATAATAGATAAAAAAAATCACCTTAAAAGAGTTACCTCTAATTAAACTCGGCAATACTTGAACCCAACTCCATAACATCACAATATTAGGTGATACACACACACATGGATAATATCCTTTAAAAAAGCCAAATTAAACGGAAAACTACACACACATAAACTTCACAATTCACAAGCCAATACTTTTTTTAAAAAAAAAATCTAACATGCATTGGTTGCTATGGTATAAATTTTCTCTTTACCTTATGGCCCGTTTGGTATGCTGGAATTGATTTTGATGGAAATGGATATGAATATGGATATGGATATGGAAACAGAAATGGGGACTAAAAGTATGTTTGGTATGTCATGGAAATGAGATCTAATTTTTGTATAAAAATACCAAAATGTTCTTCAATTTTTTTTGAAGGTAGTGGAGGGTAATAGATGGAAATGATCACATGGAATTGTAAATCTGAGGTATTTTGATGGAATTGATTGGGTGGAATTGAGCCTATTTGGCTTCCACATGGAATTGAAAAATTTTCCAATTCCATCATACCAAACGAGCATCATAATGGAATTGATCCTCAATTCCATTTCCATCACCCCTAATTCTATCATACCAAACAGGGCCTTAGGGTTTGTTTGGTATGGGGGAGGGGAGGGAAAATTTTTTCGAGTTGAATTATAAAAGTTGAAGAAGTAAGGTTAAAAGCTTTTAATTAATTTGTATGTCTTACTCTTTTATTTTACATCTTCTCTTCATTAGAATTTTATAATCTTTCTCCAATTTTTTTTTTCAAATTTAATTTATAAAAATTTGCCCTCCCCTCCAAATCTTCGTACCAAGCATCTTGTTAGACCCTGTTAAATAGGACCGTCCACTCTTTTTAGGTGAATAGTGATGTGAACAATATTGCTATAGTGATTGTCGGTAGAATAGTACCCAAATAGTGATGATGAACAGTATTGATACAATGATTGTCCTTTTTTCCTAGCTATGTCATTCCTTTCTTTTCAATCTCGTGGGTCCACTTTTAGGTCTTATTTTTCAATTGCTCCAATTCTTCTTAATGTGGTGATGTACGTGGCTATCAAAAGAAAAGCAAGGAAATATTATATTATAGTAGTAATAATAATAGTAATATTTATTCCAAAGTCATTATTTTTTTATCAATTACACCCAAATTCATTACATTGAGCTCAAATATCGTCCACGAAATCATTATATAAGGGAAAATAAATATGCAAATATTTTACTTATCAGTAAGACCCGATATGCAGGTTTTCATAGGGTAGAGGCCTTAGGTTACCAAACAGCAATAAGACCCGATGTGCATCTTGTACAGGGTAGAGGCCCTGGGTTATAAGACCTGTGTGCCGAGTGCTGTGGTATTGGACTAGTAAGTCCAGAGAATGTGTTTTGATGAATGTTGAATACTATCGGAGATCTATGAATATGATTATTATGCTGTATGCTCTATAAGCTTGCAAATGAAAGATATAGAATGAAAGAGATAGATTGAGTGTCTAGAAATGATTCCCTGAGGTATAGATAGTACCATATGATATTCAAAATTTTGAGAATGAAATTTATTGAAAGGGGGGAGAATTGCAATATCTTGAATTTTGGGGCTAGGAATTTGATGAAAATCCTGTATTAGGCATATGACAATGCCTAATTTAGGAAGGGTCCTAAGAATGATGAGAGGTAGGGTGACTGTCAAGGAATGTAAGACTCGGCCCTCCGGGTAGCAAGTGCCTCTCCGGATAGTATGAGGGCCCAATATGTAAAAGTCATCGGGCATAATATATCGGTGCATGTGTACAAGGGGATACTTGGCGCCATTGCATGGGACACAGGGGTTCAAGGCACCATTTGGCAGGCCTCGATATATATTTTGTAGTCCTGAGTAAAACCTAAGTAGGATTCGTAGTAAATGTAATAACCCAAAAATGGGATTAAGGGCTAATGACTTCAAAAGTGAATGTAATTATTGTTGGATAAATACTTTTGAAGAATATGATGTGAAATTCGATTTGAATGTGTTATAATCAGTGCCTAAACTTGTATTTAAGTGTAATTATGTGATAAAGCTTAAAATGAATCCTAAGGGTAGGGGAGGGCGTATGAATGAGGAATGGAATGATATAAATGTGTTGTTAGTGGTTCAGTAGGAATTACCATAATTAGGGGTAAAACAGGAAAAAGGAAAGTTACCGATCGATTGGTCAGTTACGGAAGAGGAAACTCATTGGTAACTTAAAGATCAATAGTTGTGATTAGTGCTTAATTAGGCATGAGGGTGGAATCATGTGCTTTAGAGTTCATGTGTGTTCATGGGTGAGGGAGCAAGATCATGACAAGTGGCATGGTGTGGACCATGGGATCAAAGTCAAATTTTCAACTCTTTCCCTCTGTCCTCTCTCCCTCAAGGTCGGCTATCATGCATGGGGAAGGCCAAAAATCTACACATTTATCATCATCATCTCATCTTCTCTCTCTCAAGACTCCATTTTCATGCAAGGTGAAGGAGGAAAGAGAAAAGAAAAGGTGAGATTTTGTCTTTGTTGATGACTTCTAATGCTCAAGTACTCTTCTATAATATTGTTCATGGTGATGAGTGCTTCATTTCTATAGTTTTAGATTTTTGAAAGAAGGTATTTGAGAGCTTAAAGAAATTAGGAAGTGGAAGAATTCAAGAACTAGCTTTTGAAAGAGGAAGAGGTAAGAAATTTTTGTATTTTGACCTAAGTTTTGTGATCATTGGTTAAGTTTTAGAATTTGTGAATTTTTCCTTGATTTTAGTGTCATTTTGGAATGAACGAATTGCCTAGTGTATTATGGTGGAATTGGTGTCATGTTAGGTCATTGGAACAATAGAATTTATTTGGAACCTTAGAAGAGAAATTAGTGCAATTGGGTAATGTATGGGAATGTGGTGTTCAAAGAAAAACTTGTTGTTAGAATGTGATTTTAGATGTTTTGGGGTTTCCATTGGGTTCCTTGTGTAAAATTATGTGGGAGTAGTATTGGATAAGAATTTTTGGACCATTGGGAGCAAATTGATGATGATTTAGAAAATTCTGTCAAAGGAAACTTTGCTGTGTTTTGGCTTTTGATGAGCCTCACTCGAGTGCTCTGGGGTCTCACTCGAGTGCAGCACTGTATTTCCTCTTTTCCTTCAGTTCTCAGTTGCACCTCCATGCTAAAAAGCAAGAATACATTGTCCCACTTGCGAGTGATATGGGTCCTCACTCAAGTGTAGCTTATCTCACTCTAGTGTACATGTAATTTTGCACTATAAGGTCGCGTCTCAGGTTGATACTTGCATTCTATTTTTCAAGAGTGTGTGTTAGCTCTCGTAAGTATTATGTCGTCACTCGAGTGCACTCCCAATTTTAAGGTCTCCATTGCTCTCAGGTAGTCACTTTCTGTGCCTTACTTTGTAGGACTCGGGTAAGCACGAGGCTACCACTCGAGTGTTGAGTTCAAGACTCGAGTGCAGTGATCATTTTCTATTCTGTTGTTGCTATCTGTCAAGCACTTGCAATAGTGAATTGTCCTCACTCGAGTGCAAGTCATCTCATCACTCGAGTGCGTCATCCATCACTCGAGTAATAAGTTAAAATCAATAATTTTACTTTTGAAAAAGGGATCTTTGGTATAGTTCTTCCAACCCTTTAGACATGTGTCTAGGCTTGTAGTAGCCACATAAAGAGTTTAAATGATAACCAACTTTAAGTACTATAAAAGTGAGAATTTGGAATAGAGAATAACCTGTCGTCCTTTATTTTGGTTTATAGGGTTTGATATTTGCCCTGATCACGAGTAAATGGTGCCAGTGCACACCAGGAAAGAACAAGGTAGTGATGCTTTCCCTTATATTATATGTGATGCATTGTATGTTTGATTTATCATTGTTTGTGAGTCCTTCACCTGTGGCCCATCGGTGGTTCAGGTGGGAGGACCGTGCTTGCGGGCGGTGGAGTTACGGGGAATGTGACTATGTGATTATGTGTATATGTGATAGCTTGTATGCTGTGTTTCGTGATGCTGTGCTGCTTGATGATATCAATGGATGCTTTGTGATTATGTATGGTATGAGTGATTTATTACTAATGGGATTCTTTTGAATCTCATTCTTTCTATTGACTAACCTTTAGACAGGTCAAGTGGCTCAAAAGGGAAGGAGACGACCAAGAGCGGCTAGGACTTCTGTAGGAATGTAATCTTGGTTGTTGGTTATCAATTTTGGTTGGGATTACTGTATATATATATTTGGGATGTAAATTTTGTCATGATTTTTGTGTAATCCCCTATATAAGATACTGTAAACCCTTAGTATATATATGAAACCTGGGGTTTACCAGGATTTTTATTGTACATTCTGATATATATGAATGTGATTTAACTGCACAGGGTAGTTATATTCGAAATGTGAATAGGAGACCAAGTGAGACCAATGTCGAAGGAAATTTGTAAAAAACACCTTGTCTTAAGGATGAGATTAAAAATGAAATTTTATCATCCATTGGTCTCTAATTCATCTTAATTACGTATTTTTGAACCATAATTATTGTTTATAAGGCAGGGGATTATAGTAAACACCGATAAAGTAGCCTTATTAAAGTAGCTTTAATAAAGTAAGTAATGATGAGCAATGATGACTTAACTTTTGTGGTTGCTCTATCGGAAAGTGCCACATGTCCATTCATCATGAGATACACTATTTGGCTTTTGTGTTGGCTTTACAAGAAAGTGCCACATGTCCCTCATCATTATACTTGCCTTTTTGACTTTTGAGTTGGCACTCTAAAAAGGCGTCACCTAGCCTCTGAGTCAAGGGAATTCATCAGTCTCTGGTCCAGACACGTACTTTGTAACGCCCCAAATTTCAATTTAGGGCTAATGACGATTATCGTGGATAATTTGGTAAATTAAAGTGGATTTGAGATCCAACTTTGTTATTGGGAATGCACAACACCCTGTATCTTAGCATAATTATGTGATGAAATAATTATTTGGGTTAAAATAGGGGTAAATGGTGCATAAAGAAGAGGAAAAGAAAGTAATCAATTGTTTGTGGCAATTTTAATTAATATGCCATAATCAGTGAGAAATTGAAAGAATAGCCATGAATTAGTGATCAATGGAAGAAATTATTTCCTATCTAAGAGGAAATAAGATGTGTAATTAAATGACTAATAGAAGGATTAGAGTGACTAATTTGGTTACTTACTTTATTGAGAGCCAATGGGATTGAGACATGTGTCAAGTTTGGATAAAGAGAGAGTGGTTGGAGAAAAGTCAATTGTGCATTGTTTAAGTATATTTTATCTCTCTTTCCCTCTCATTTTTGCTGATATGAGGCATGGGAATGCAAAGAGTGATCATTTTCCTTCTTCTTCACACTCTCATCTCTCTCATTCATCTCTCTATTCGACTGCCATGTTTGCAGAAGAAAGAAGAAGAAGCTCTTGAGATAGGTAAGTATTTGCCTTCCAAATGACCTCAAATGCTCAAACTCTCTTCTATAAATTTGTTCCTTGAGTTGAGAGCTTCACTTTCATGATTTTAGATTTTCCATTGGTGGTGTTTTGGGCACATAAGGAAATCTAGAAGTTGGAGAACCAAGGAACTTCTTTGGGAAAGTTGTTGAGGTAAGTAAAAGCTTCATTTTCATATAAGTTTTATGGCATTGGTTGGGCCTTGAATTTCTGGGAAATTTTCTCTAATTTTCATAATTTAGGGTCATGGGGAGTGTGGTTTGTTGTTGTCATGGAAATGGTGCCTTGTTTGGTGTTTTGAATTAATTGAATTGAATTGAAGCTTAAGTGTAAAGTTTGGCAACTTTGTGTTGGTTTTGTGTATTGGGAAAAACAAGGCATGTTAGTGGGTTGTGATTTTGGTCATTTTGAGGTTGCCATTATGTTCCTTGAGAGAAATTGTATGGAAATAGGTTTGGTTATTGATTTTGGAGTCATTGGACACTTTGGTAGAAAATTGGAAATTTGTCAAGTCTGAACTCTGTTCTGGGCAGTCAGTTTGCAAGAATGTTTTGAATGACCAAATGGTGTCTAACAATTATGAAACTTTCCAGTATTAAATTTCACATCCTAAGCTTTAAAATGGACAAGTAATTCATGTCATTTCATTTTGTGAATTGAGAGTTATGCTTTGCCAAAATTTGGGACTAAAACTGGACTCTGTTTTGGAGCAGTGATGAGTTTTGTGTAAGTCTTGAATTGTGTGGTGATTTTTGGTAATATCCCATATTTTTACTATGAAGATGACTTAAATAGCTTTCATTTGGCTTTGGAACCACCTCATTTCATTTTTTCAAAAATTAGTTATGATTTTTGGAAGTTCAGCCAAGAAACGTGATTTTTCTTGGCCTCACCCAGCGGATTATAGGCCGCGGTCGAAATGTTTTGGACCTATTTTTGGCCATTGCCAGTGGATTTTTGGGCCGTGGCCAACCCCCAAAAATCAGCATTTTGCACTTCTGAAAGGTGCTTTTTGGTATAGTCTTTCCCAACCCTTTAGGCATATGTTTGGGCTTTTAGTGGCCACCTAAAGGTCTTAAATGATAACCAACTTTAAGTGTTTTGAGATTATGATTTGGAATAAAGAATAACTCTTCATCCTTAATCATGATTCTAGGATTTGACATTTGCCCTATTCGGGAGAAACTGGTGCCTAAGCAAGTGTGGGAAGACCAAGGTAGTGACTCGTCTCTCATGTTGTATATGATGTTTTGGTATGCATGACTGATCATGGTTTTGTGAAATGTGATTGGAAAATGTGCCATAGTCTATTACAGTGTGAGCAATTCAGCGCGAGCCATTTAGGGATTGATGTTGGTCATCTCTACCTCGGCCATTAAACTGGGGTTGTAAGCGACATAAATTGTTGTGAAATTGCTTTGTGAATCTGACCCGTGGGGCGGTGTGTTGTGAATCCAGCTATGGGCTGTGTGTTATATATCTTGCCGGTGTGGCTTGCATTGTTAATCTTGCCAATGTGGCTTGTGTATGAAATGCTTTATATGAATCCTGGCTGTGGTGAAATATATTGTTGTGAACTATGTTGTGGTGCAATACGGTGTAAGCACTTCACCGTGAGCAAACGTAAAGGTGACGTAAGTCATACCTGCCTTTGCCTCTGTAACTATCGTTGTAGTTGCGATGTGTGGGTTATGATTTGCTTTCATGCCTTTTTATTGTGCATACTATGAGCGACTTGACACTATGGGGATTCCTTAGAATCTCACTCTCCCAAAACAATTTTAGATAGGGCCGAAGGATCAAAGGGGAAGTGGGTGAAAAAGAGTGGTTAGAGCTCCTTATAGGAGTTTCATTTTGGAATATTTGGTTATCATACTTGTAATTGGTATTTTGGATTTTTCATTCGGAAACAATTGTTATGATGGATGTATGATGTAGTTTTGTGTAATCCCCAAGTTAAGGGAAGTAGATTATAGGCATTATGCCTTGTATAAACCCTTTATTTATTAATGGAACCCGAGTGTGTCGGGAATTTACTGTGTACTCTGATATTGATGAATGGAATCAATTTGTATAGGCCATTTGTATACTGAAATGTGAATATGAGACCGTTATTGAACAAACTTTTGAAAAGGTTTTGCAATCCCGGTTTTGGGAAAAATGAATACTTTATTAAGTCCCAAACCGTATTATGGTCTCTAAATCCACATAATCATATATTTATGCACTTAATCCCGGCCTTGATTGTGAAGGGGATTACATACTTGACTTCCTTGAATACTGAACTCAGGAGTCAGGGGAATTCATCAGACTTTGTTTCCCCCAATAAAGTAAAGTTGGTCAAGAAGAAAGAGAAAGAGGAAGGACGGAATTTTAGACACTTGGCGCTGTAGTATTTAAAGATCAAGACACATGGCATCTTGTGATTTAATCTCTTAACACAATTAATTAAATAAATCAACCACCTCCCCTCACTCCTCATAATTTGCCAACTAAGGGAAAAGAAGAGAAAAATAGAGAAAATGGAAGGAAATTGAAAGAGGAGAGAAGGAAGATGAATAGTAAGAACACAGTGTTTTTTCCCCTATTCAAGGTCAAATCGGCGTTTCTGGTTTACAGAGCATTCATAAACGTTGCTATACTTATCAAGAGCTTTCTTTCTATAATTTTAAATTCTTGATTAGAATTGTTTGGTGCTATCTTCTCAGGAGAGGTACTGCTACAATCAAGAACTGGTTATGGAATCAAGTAGAGGTATGTATAAGCTCTGATTTGAGCATAATCTCTTGAGGTTTTAATAAATTTTTCTTGAGGTTATGGGGTTGCTTAGTTTCAGCCAGCATGAGAAAATAGGGTCTTGATTATCATATAGTATTGAATATGATGTTATTTGAGGTTTAAGCATGATAGGAATGAAGTAGAGTGAGTTTTATGGATGAAAGTTGCAAAATCACTTTGTTTGGCCTTAAGAGTGACTTTCGACTAGATCTGATTAATGGACAAAGAATGTGATTTTGATGTTTTTGAGCTTAGAAATGGATTCTGCACATAAACTTGTGTCGGAATAGGTTGTGAACATAATTTTAGAAGGGTTGGATTAAAAACCCAGAAATTGAAGTTAAAAGGAGTAATGCTGGCAGATTGCGTTTTTTGGGAGTTAGGTTGTTTGTGACTTGTTTCAACCTGATCAAATGTTATCCAATAGACATAAAAATTTCTATAATAATATTAGACATGATAGAATTTGTTTGATATGTAATATGTGCCTTTTGGTTCAGTGCATTAAGAGATATGATTTGTTAAAATTAGGCATTAAATCTGGAATGATTTTTGTCAAAGCAAGGATTGATTGAGGTTTCTGGAACTATGTGCATGTAATTGGCAGTAAGGGATATTTTTCCTTTAAAATAGACTTAAAGATCTTCAAATATGGATTTGAACCACCTCATTGGGAGTGCTATATATTAAGTTATGATTTTTTTAAAGTTAAGTGTCAAATTTGGCAGATTAGCTTGACCCACGAATTTAGGGCATTTGAAGTAATTTGAGACAAGTATGGGTCCAAAGATAAGAAACATTTCCTACAGGCTAATGTAGGCACATAGAATATTCATTTGTCATGGCTCTAATTATGTGGTTTTATATCTAGGACCATGAGATGACAAAGAAGTGGAATGGAAGAATCTTTTAGCAACTTCGATGGTTGGAAGAAAAGGGGACAAGAAGAGGACATAAAGACAAAAGGTAGTAAAATTTTCCTGACTTGTATTTACTTGATAAGTATGCTTATGCATTGATGTGTTGAATTACTTTAATGAATTGTATAAAGCATATGTGGATCATTGAAGCTTTGTTTTGCTTATGCTATTGCCATTAGTGTAATGTATTAAACATTGAGTATGAAAATATGTCAATATATTGGCATGAATTGATGTAAGCAATCATGTTATGCATTAAGCTTGTATCTTGTATGTATAGTTATCAAAGTTTACTACTGAGATTCTCTTGAATCTCACTCTCCCTTCACCAATTATAAAGGCACGTGAGCTGTAACCCCCTTCGTAATTATTATTCACAATATGTTATTAAAATGAATTAGACACCGTCGGATAAACAAAACTCATTTTAATTCCCTATCCTTAAGATAGGGTTTTCACAAATACCTTTCAAAATCTAATACACCTGATCTTATATTTATATTTCAAATACAATTACCTCACGAAGATAAATCACATTCATAACATATCAAAGTGCACAACATAATAATCGTGGAAATCCCGGGTTCATACCTTTACTAAGGATATACAGGGTATAATTTCCCAAATATATACAGTTATCCCAATCCATAACTCATAACCAACTACCAAATCTACATCCTGAAGGAGCCTTCGCTGCCCCTGGTTGCCTGTTTCCTCCTCGAGCCTCTTGCCTTATCTAAATTGTTGGTAGGGGAGGGTGAGATTCGAGAGAATTTCAGTAGGAAAATAATACCAATATGCATGCAAGATAAGTGTTTAATGCATGACATGCTTGCATTACATAACTCATGCTCACACAATGACATATATGTAAGCTCAATGTTTCAAACAACATACTTATGGCCATAGCATAAACAGAAATAGAGCTTCAATCATTCATATATGTTTCATATAATTAAGCAAAGCAATAACATGTATCAATACACCAACACAAATATGAAATACATGCAGGAGAGGTAAGTTCCCTACTTTAACCCTTTTACACCTTGAAACGTGTGCCTCGTAAAGCGTGTCAATGACTAGGCTCACAACTTGATCCTACAATTCCAAATATATAATTTAGACACTTTCATAGTGTTTCTGGGTGTTATATGAGCCTATTATGAAAATTTACTAAATGCCCGACCCCGTTGTACCCGGTCCGACTATACTTTTTCTGAAATTTTAACATGGGCTAATCTAACATATTTTCACTCAAGGAATCCATTTCCAGACTTGGAATTATCAAATTCAATGTCAAATTACAAAATTACCCTTGACAGCCCCACTTTAAGGGTTTTAGGGGCGTTTTCGTAATTATGCTTTTTCAGCCTTTTCTGAAAAAGTGACCAATTGTAACCCCACCTAATTTTTCCTCTTGAACTTAATGGAATCATCAGAACATTGAAAATCCAACTCTAACCCTCTAAACAAGTATTGGCTGAAATTCCCAATTCTCAGGGAAAAATTGGGGTTTTTTATTTCTGACTCATCAGACGTGCTCCTTTCTACTCCTGACCACTTTATTAACTATTTAATTATGTTAAAACCACTGTTTAGACTCAATTTGGGCAGTATAACATTTAGGGTTCAATGTTTACAAAATCCACAATCATAGCGAATTGATCAGAAATTCACCTATTAAATCAACCACAACAGTCACAATAACAATAATTTCAAGTTTAGGAAGTCACCTTTGCTTCCCTCTGACTTTTCCTTCTTGACTGAAACCCTAACCCCCTTGAACACAAAGTTTTTGCTTCACAACCTCCTTAAATCATGTAAAGAAATAGCTTAGAGGAAGGGTTATACAAGTTAGGAACCAATTTACCAAAAAAATCAACTTACCTTGTGATTTCTTGCCTTCCTTCTCTCTAAGATTTCAAAATCACTCACTCTCTCTACACTTGCGTATGGACGACGGAAATAGCTAGAGAGAATGAAGAAAGGTGTTTTATAACATCTTGCTTATGTCATGAGAATATCTTGCTTATGTCATCATTTTCTAATTTCCCAAAAATACCCAACTTTAGTTTTATGTACATATAAATGGGTTATAAAAGCCCAATTAAAATCCAACTAATCCTTCCCTCTCCATCCATAATCATGTCTAAGGGTCCTTCAATTAGCCCAAATGACTTTTCCATTCATCTCACAATTTTAAAGATTGACATCATATTTTTATTCAATTTTCGGATTTAATAGCAATTCTGGCAAATTTTCTACCCAAACTTTGAAAAATCATAACTAATTCTAGAATGAATTGATTCCAAAGGCTATAGAACCCTTATTGAGTCTAGTTTCAAGGAAAAATATAGGATTTTACTATTTGGAAGCACATCATTCCCAGATTTTTAATCTTTACATGTTCCAGAAATTTCACAGTTTTTCTGTGCTGATTTGATCATACAAAATCACATGACAAACTCATTACCTCATAGGCGATTTCACCAAAAACATAATTACTTTCTCCAAAATTCACCATTTTACTTTCTTGAATACCCCAAAGATATAAGAATCATTAGAGAATAAATTTGGGCTCCTGCTAAACTGGGGCTTAGCAGTCCACTATAGTCTCAAATCTCAAAATTTAGGGTATTACATGAGCACAGAAGTAGGATGCAGAACAATGTGCTCGAAGAAAAAGTTGTAGTACAAAGCTAAGGATTTATACTCCATCATGTAAATATTGATGTTTGATGTGGTTAATTGTATGACCTGCATGACGGATAAATGTTTCCTAAGCACAATAAATTAACGAGGAATGGGTAATTGCAAGGTATGAGCCTATTAGCCAAGTAAGCGGAGCAATTTATTAAGTAGAGAAATACTCTGATAATAATAAAAGGAATTAAGAAACAATGAGTTACGAACTACTTTATGATTGTTTTCGAAAAGTTTAAAATTATTCAAAAAAACCCACTCAACTATAGGTTCAAGTCCTATCTTGAGGTTGGGACACTCTTACAGACAACGCTTTTAACATCCATTTTCAAGCCCTTTTAATGTCTGAAGATAGGGGGACGCTTATGTCGGGGACGTAGTAAAGTAAGGATATGGTGTCCATTAAAAAAAGGGACTCCGTAAGTGACTTTAGGCGTCCCTTTTTTAGAAAGGGATGCCTAAATGTTCTTTTTTTTAATAAAATATCATTTATTTTTTTCACTGTCCAGCAATTAAAACCTACAAAAAATGGATCGAACAATTCTTCATAAACAAAAATGTCCTTACAAATAGTAAGGGAACATCTAGCACTAGCTAATTAAAGTGTTGACTCCTACTAATACAATGTACAATAATTACCACAAAGTGTCAAAAATTTGTCTCCACAACTACTAACTAATAAAAATAAACTTAAATGTTATAAACAATTTATCATAAAATTCCAGAAGGGAAACTCAAAATCCAAAAAAGATTAATATTGGTGAAGGATGATAAATTAAAATGCATATACAACAATGATAAATCTAAATGCCAGCACCAACAAAATGCATATACAATAATCCTAGTTCAAAACTTAGTCCATAAAAAACAAAAATAATTAACCATACCTTTTGGCGATGGTGGGAGAGGGAAGAGAGACGATGGTGACGAGCTTTAATAGTAGAGAGGGAGAGAGGAGGACGACGGAGGATGGTGGTAGAGAGAGAGGAGGAGGACCTTTAAGAGAGAGTAACAGTTGTCAGAGGGAGTAAGAGAGAGTGACGGTAGAAGAAGAAGCTTCAAGAGGTGATGGTGGAAGGAGGAGCTTCAAGGGAGAATGAGAGTTCTTAATAGAGGAATCTAGCTTTTGGGGGTAGGCATGACTTTGGAGGGAGTGATGTCAATTTGACTAACATGCATTATCTTTAGGCGTCCCTTTTTGAATTTAGGACGCTGAAAGTAAAATTTTTTTTTTACTTTAGGCTTCCTAAATTAAAATTGGGATGCCGAAAGCTACCCAGTTCCTACCCATAATTACAAAAATGCCACCGCCTTTATTTTTTACTTCCCTTTTGTTTTTTTAAAAATGGATGTCCTTTAGGGTAGTGGAATCTATATCTTTTAGTAGTAGGAATTGACAAAACTTTATAAAGGAATACTGCTTAGTGGTTCAAATTCACCACGTAAAACTTGTCAGATCGATTATAGAAATATGGTGTTACACCCTTCTCCTCTACAAGCTCCTCTTCCTTTACTACTGCCTCCTTTACCACCACTATCACCACCACAAGCTCCTCCCCCACCCCGTCCTTCACCACCTCCTTCTCTTCCTCCACAAGGCATCTCTCTACACACACTCACAGTCTAACAAGAAGTTATTGGAAATTGTGCCCAATTGGCCAATCATTGTACTTTGAACATTATTAATTTAATGAAATTTCTCCATTATGTTATCATATTATTTGCATGTTTACTATGATAATTGTATAGTTGGATAAATCATAAAGATTATCCTAAAATGTCCTTGGTCGGTCATCTATGCGGGAGCAAAGATGAAATAAGATCAGTATGACTTTGATAAGATATAGAGATATGAATCAAAGTCTTAAGCACTTGTAAGAGTACAAGGTACTGGACCGACCCACTATGAGAAAGCTACATGGATCAAGTCATAAACTTTTCTCATGTATAACCACGTCACAATGCCCTTAGACTTGAGGTCATCATGGATTCCTACATGAGAGTTGCTAAGCTTTGAACTAGTCAAAAGTCACTTTTGACCGGGTGATGATAAAGGCTATGATTTGGCTTGGTGGTTTTTCATGCAGAGGAATATGAATGATCAAGATGGAATTTGTCCCTCACATTAGTAGAGAGATATTACTAGGCCCCTCGATGAGTGAGTCTGAGAAATGTATGGCCATACTACAATGGAAAGGAATTTTCATTTCTATTATTAGACTACTCAGGAATCGAGAAAGTAATGGTTAGGAACAATAGGATGACATTATCCATGCCTCATCCTTGACCGATATATCGTGTGACAAAAGGGACGAGAATGGTTGTATGACTGGTTGCATCGTGTTAACGATCCTCATATGAATTGGGTAGTCGTAATGTCTTGCTAGAGACTGCTTGTGACTTGTGGGTTAATACAGTTATTAGCCCACTGCCAACTTCATATGGGCCTACAGGGTCGCACACAAAAATGGCCCAATAAGAGATAATGTTTAATTTAGGGTGGACGAAATATATATATATATATATATATGTAATATAAAAATTCATTAATAATATTATATAGATATGTATTTTCGAAATACATATTATATATATATATATATTATATGATCTTATTATATTGTGTTTGTTTTAAATTTAATTTATTAAGATATAATAAATTTAATAACTAACATGATAGAGATTTAATATCTCAAATTTAATTTATGAAGATAAATTAAATCTAATGGCTCTTTATTTGGATTAAATAAATTGGTTAAATTAAAACTGTTAGACATATTTAATTTAAACTGAATTTATTTAATTAGCTTGTCAAGATATTTAATTGTTAATTAATTTTGAAATTAATAAGGATTAATTTTGAAATTCAAATATAGCCCTCATAGGCTATAAACTTGATAGAGTAGATAGACTCATTCACACATGAGAATTCAGAGCCGCAAGGGAAACCCTAGGAGACATTGGAGGCGCTAGCACACAGTCTCTGTTGGAGAGCATTCGTGTGGATACCGGTAGAGGGAGTGGACCTAACGTGTTGGCTCCTAGGGATTGTGAAAACCCTAAGTTAAAAAGGTACGAGTTCTTTCTAACCCGATTTAAACGCCGTTGATAGATTCTGGATTAGGATAGGTGAAAATTTTTATAATTCTTCCGCTGTGCCTGTCGATCCTAACAGAAGTTGGACCTCATCCTTCATCACAATCAAGTTGTATATGATCACTTCATATCAGACCCTTCATCTCCTTCCTCTAATGTCGATAATGTGTAGAGTGAGGATGAGGGCAAGAGGAGGAGGACAAAGTAGTGGTGATGACTAAAAACCACTATTATTTTTGTTATTTTTTGAATATTAAAAAAATAATAGTTAAGGCAAAGTAGACCAATTTTTTTTAAAAGAACCATTGCTAATTCATGGTTATTATTAAACAATTGTCACTAATAAAGGTCAAGTTCATCGTTATTAGTCAACAACCATTGCTTATAGCAATTTATAGGGAAACGTTTGGCCGTATAACCCTTCCTTTCCGTAACGCACGAAACCCCTTTCCATTCCATTTTTATTTAATTAATAAAATGATCTTTAATATTAAAGAAAGCATTACAGTAACATAATCCATGAAACAACTATTTGAACTTCCGAAAAATGAACACCACTTATCCACTTCTATTTCAACTTCTCATATTCAATTTTTGGCTTTTGTTCTTCATTAATATCCTGGATAAATGCACGATATCTTCTGGTTCATCATCTTTTGATCTCCCTAGGGTAAAACCAAAAGATGATCGCTATCTACTGACAAGCATTAAAGGGCTTATCTATATGAACTATGACCTCCAAGATATGATCAATGAATAAATAGAAGAGCAAGGATGTAGGGACAAGTTCTTGAACAAACTGACCTCTCTCTTTCGCTCTCTGATCGAGAACATGGACAAATTACTGGAGAAGGATGAGTTTGATTATGCAGCAGATCCTTAATCTCCATAACTTTTTATTTTTTGTTTGTTTATTCACACTCTTATTTTCTTTTTAATTTTTTGTTTGTAATATAGGGTTGAATAATCAACTTCAAAAATTATTAAAAAAAGTTAAATAAATAACAGTTATTAAGTAAAATCCATACTTTATATAATTCAATGTCAAATACCTAACAATTATTAAAAAGAAATAGTCACTATTTACAAAAACCTAATGATTGTAATGTAAAATTGTGAACTTTTGTTCAAATGCTCACTACGGTTGTAAATAAAGAACTATAAGAAAAGGACACATTTCCTAATGATTCTAAAGTTATAATTATGAGCAAGTTTTGCTAAGTCTTTTAAAACACCCACTATCTCATGCCTCATTACATTCTCAAGTTAATACACTTGTCTATGGTCGAATGTTACCTACCATCCTCGGAACCCCACAACTCTAACTGACTTTTTTGGTGGTCAACATTTGCTTTTAGGCAAACACATCCTCCACTACTTTCTTTAAACTTCAGTCTGATAGCCGCGTAAGTTGCTTTGATTGCCCTAATTTGCATTTTCATTTTGGAGCCCTAGCTATGACGTATTCCTTTGCGTGCTCTATTCTCCTTATTTTTAAGTATGATTTATCTTCTACATTTTGCTTTCTCCATTCTACATTCCGCATTCTCCTTATTTTTTAGTTTATCATGCTTAGCTAGGTTTTGACCTTTATTGTGCATCATGTTTTGTGGAAAATCAATTGCTCTGTTTGCTGTGGTTGACTGAATGAGATTTGTTTTTCCAGTTCAAATGGCCCATTCTAGTTCCTCCGGCACTGATAATAACCCTAGTACTTATAATGCCCCTAGTATTGGTATTCTCTCTAAAACAGATATTGCACATAGTTAAACCAGACACTTGACCAAGGAATAGGCATTAAAAGAAGTGCGAGATATTGTAAGGATGGGCTGCTACACCTTGACATTTGTGAATGAAGTAAAGTCTTTAGGGAGAAAATTTGATTTGACATGGAATGATAGGGTCAAGCCATTGAGCCGTCACACTTAATCTTCTACATCATCTTAATGATAAGGAACAATGTTCTTATCACATTGGGTAACTAGCATTGGGGACAAAACAAGTACGCAAACGTTATTTAGGACAACATTAGGGTAAGTTGTTATATCCCATGTTTTGATGATAACAAAGCTTAAGAAAGTGTTCTGGAGGAGTTACATTGTCTTAAAAAGGATTTAAAACATATTACTATGAAAAGGACTGTATCACTCAAGTGACCACTCGAGTGATGTGGCAAAACTTGGTTATTCTACTTTTAAGCAATGATGAAGCATTTTATGAACTTTTCCATATGATCACTCAAGTGACTACTAGAGTGACGTGTGTTTTGAAAAGAGCTCATTACCATAGTGCTTACTAGAACTGTTAAAATATTCACACTCATGATCACTCAAGTGATGCACTTATTTGCCATTGTTAGATATGATTAGTTTTGATGATGTCAAATATTAAGAGCAAAAAGTTTATATAATGTATTTATTTTATACTTTGACTAACTACTGTGTTTAATGTGAAATATCTTGTAGATTATTTAAGTAAAGAAAGAAGATAACAAATTGGAATATGGAAATTGATCAAGAAGAAAATATTAAGATATTTAAGATAGAAGTTATTAAATATGGGGAGAAAACAAGAAAAGAAAGAAGTCATTGAGTTTGATTATTGGTAATGATTAAAAGGTATAAAAAAGGAATAAGAGAAGAGATTAAAGAAAGAAGAACTTGAAAAATATAATGGGAATAGCAAGTTTCAAGTTCTTAGATTTTGTATTACAGGTTGTTACACTCAAATGGAAGTTGAAATGATTTAATTGGAAGTTAAAGTGCTTGACCCTTTCAAAATATTGTGGTTCATTTGAATAAGAGAAGTCTTGTATGAATAAGAGCAATGTTATTCAAATAAAGGAGTGATTTTTGTTTCATTAAGCATGAGGAAGGTTCGGTAATTTGGTCATATCTCTTAAACCACAACTCTAATTGAGCTTAAACTTGTTTCATATGAAACTAGACTTCCAATGCGACACATAAAAACTAAGATCAAGTTAAAAGGAGTTTAGTTGAAAGAGATATGAGTTTTGAAATATGGCACTCAAAGTCAACGCTCTATTTCATAATAGGTTCAGTATTTTGGATATATCTCTCAAACCATAAATCTGATTGAGATGAAACTTGATTCATATGAAACTATACTTCCAATATGACACACAAACACTAAGATAAAGTTTAAAGGAGTTTAGATGCAAGAGATATGAATTTTGAAAGTTGGTGCTCAAAATTAACATTGTGTTCCAGACTAGATGTTACAAATTGGATCATAACTTTTGTAATACAATGTTTTCAGAATTGATTCCAGTTACAGTGAAAAGTAGACTAAAGAGCTTTCTGGGTCTTCTCCCAGTTCTTGCTTAGCTTTGTTCTGGGCATCGCTTTTGTTTTGACAAGTGAGTCGCCTCCTGGACTTTCTCAACCTTCTAATCAAAGACTAGTATGGAAGGGAAACAAAGTTGTAGCTAACTGAAGAACCAAAGGGAAAAGAAGTGGCTTTGGGACTATGATTTTGCTTGAACTGGATGCTCTACAACACCTTAATGGGAGAGAAGGAAGCCTCGGCCAAGGAAAGGAAGAAATAAGCATATGAATTATGAAAGCTTAGATGGCTAGGTCATTTGCTAAATTTGGAGTTATATCTAAGAGTTATAGTGACAACAAACCTTAGGTTTATTTGAATAGAAGTTGATGTATTTGAATAAGTATAATCATTTTCATAGAAGATTATTTGAATACAAGGTGTTATATTCGAATAACATCACTTGTTTTTCTAAAGAAGCTATTCGAATAGGGTTAAGGTTATTCTAATACCAATATACCTTGTTCCAACAAGTTTTATTAGAATGGGAAAATGTATTCGAATATGAATGTTTATTCTCAAAGAAACTTATTTGAATACAAGTAACTGTATTTGAATAAGGTAACCTATTTTGTGTTAAAGGCTATTCGAATAAGGAAAAATTATTCCAATAAAAAGAATGTTATTCAAATAAAGAAAAGTGTATTCGGATATGATTATTCAAGAATCAAAGGAGTTTATTCAAATAAGGAAAAGTGTGTTCGAATAAGACCAAGTCCAATACAAAGAATGTTATTCGAATAAGGAAAAGTGTATTATAATATACCTCAACAAGAAATGAGCTCTTTTATTCGAATACAACAAAGGTTATTTGAATACATTTCAAAGTCAACAAAGATATTCGAATATGGATAATCATATTCAAATAACTAAATATTCTAGAAAATCATTGGAATAATTGGGTAACTTGTTATTCTTGCTTCTAATCATTCTAACTCTACTTTATATTAGTGCTTAAGTATTTTCTAGGAGATTAAACAATAATTAACACACAAATTGGAAAAAGCACTTTTGTGTCAGAAGCTTCTAACGACTAGTTCAATGGTCATATTGTATAAGCCTTAACAGGAAGAAGAAAAGCTCAATAGTCATTGTTCTTCATCAATAATAAATAGAAGAAAATTTAAAATAGAAATTACAAGAGCCTATGCCTACATTGTTGATCTGCCGATACTCTGAATCTTACCTGACCAAAGCTCTATAATCATACTCCTATCTTGTACTTTAGTGTTAATAATCATCTACTTCATATAGATAAAATTATGCTTTCATTGTAATCATTCTGTCCTTGTAAGAGTTACTCAAGATTGAGGTATCTTGAGTGGGAAACAGATTGTATCCTTACAGTGTGTAAGGGAGAGTCATTGTCTCAGTGCGAGAATTATAAAGGCTTAACAAGTACTTGGATTAAACTTGTGGGATTGTAGTGGTTCTCAAGTACCCGGTTAAACTTGAGGGAGATAGTGGATTGAAATCTCAGGAGGAGCTTAGGGACTAGATGTAAGTTATCGTGGATTAGACTGAACCAGGATAAATCATAGTTTGCATCTTCTCTTCCTTAAACTTTTATATTTTTATCATATATGATTTAAATAATTGATTATGGTTTTGTAATTTATTACTTTCATACTTATTGCTTTTATAAGATGCAAAAAGTTTTTCAAAGTACTTTAAGTTTTATAGTACACCCAATTTACCCCCTCTTAGGTGTCTGCTGGTTTTAACATTTGGTATTAGAGTAGGACTCTTGTTTAAAGGACTTAACCGTCTCAAGAGTTTATGATGGCTAATTTTTGGTGTTATATGCTTTTGGTAGATTTTGATTATACAGTTCCACCTTTTTTAAAAGATATTGAATTTTGGATTTGGAAAGCTAGAATGGCATCATTTATAAAAGTCTTTGATTTTGATATATGGGATATTTTTACAACTATTTTTTATTTCAAACTCAGAAGAGATTGGAGTGAAAAAGAAAAGAGAAATGTTTTGTTTGAACATTAGAGCAATGAAAATCCTACATAGTGCCTTAAGCAAAAATGATTTTAAGAAAATCAAATTTTTCTCTAATGCTAAAGATATTTAAGATACTCTTGATTCTAGTTATACTTCTAACAATTATGTTGAAGTTGAAAGTGTTGATAGTTCATCTGAAACTATAAGCTGCATATCCATGATTGATAAACAATTAGAAGTTGAGAATGAAGAAGGAGAAATAATAGAATACTTCTATGATCAAGTCAACATAGAAGAACAAGAGGAAGACAAATCCCAAGAAAAGCTAAGAGCTAACGAATTTGATGAATCATGATCAGAAGCTCAAGATGTTGTTATGGTAAAAAGTTCCTATTCTTCTTATGCATTTAAGAAATATGATTTTGAAAGATTGCATAAAATTGCTTTTCAACCAATCATTGATTCTATTATGAGAAGCAAAAATGTTTTCAATCATGCCAAAAAATTATTGTGGTAAATCAGGTCACATTTCTCAAGAAAGAATGTTGAAATGAAATTTATTTGAGTTTTTACTCTCCTGACTGACACAATACTTGCATAGAATGTCAGTGCATATCATTATACAATTTGCAATTATTGTGGTAAATCTGGTCACAATTCTCAACATGCTTTATTAGAAGAAATTCTAATATGGGAAATAAATATGTTTGGGTTCTGAAAAGACAAGTAAAGTCTAATGCTAACAATTAAGGACCCAAGTATAAATGGGTACCAAAATGTCCATCAAGAACTTTATGTGTGCATAACGATTCTAGGAATGGACATAAGGTATAAAAAAGGTGTAGAAGAAACTAAGAGTTTCTCATGCACCAGTAAAGAGGTTTATATGATCTATATCAAAAAGAGAACTCACGGAGCACCTAGTACAGGAACTACAAAACCTAATCACAAAGAGAAGCAATGGAGAAAAGGAGCACATATATGGTATATTGGGACAATATCTAGCATTTCTGGGGAGAATAACATGATATATTGGGATTGAAACAAATATGAGATACTGATACCCAGAGATATTTGGATCTAAACTGCCTTAACATATCGAATCACATCAGTGCTCCACAGTTAAGCGTGCTTGAGTGAGAGTAATCCTAGAATGGGTGACCCCCTTGGAAGTTTTCTTGTTGAAACCTTTAACTAAAGGTTAGAGTGTATGGAGGTTTTGTTGAGTTGAGTTGTTATTATTAGATATTTAAAGAATGCTTAGAAACATGGAGATGATGACTTAGGCCTTGATCTTGAATTTAAGACATTACTATTATAGTGAGTATTACCCAGAGAAGTTCATTTGGTAACTTGAGGACAAGATTGCCTTGAGGTTTCTCCATGATTAATAATCATCTTAGTTAGATAACTTGGGTTCAAAGGCATATAGGTGATGAATGTTATTGTGATAATTGTTGATAATATAATGATTTGTGTTGCATACTATAAACATTACATATGAAAGAGATAGACTAAGAAATGAAAGAGATATAATGAGTGATAAGAGATAAACCCCTGAGGTATAGACGATTCTATACAACATTCAAAATTTTGAGGACAAAATTTATTGAACGGGGAGAGAATTGTAACACCTTGAATCTTGAGCCTAGAGACTTAAGAATAAGACTGTATCAAGTCGGCTACTAAGCCCAGTTTAGTAGGAGTCCCAAAAGATAGTATGAGTTTTATAGGACTATATGATTCAACCCTTTGGGTTGAGAACGAGTGTCCAGATTATATGAGGCTCAATACGTATAAGTAGTCGAATAACAGATGAAAATGTATGGGCCTTTTGGCACACTTGGTGCCATCAAGAGGCATGTATGGCGCCATTTGAGTCCCATATGTATGAAGAAGCTTTTGAGTTGGCACAATGAGAAGTAGCCATATGTGTGTATAGTCGGATGAAAGTTATTGGTATCTATGTATACTCGGTGTTTCATAAGACACTCAAGCTCACAGGTGGCAATTTTTGAGGAATGTGGCGCCACCTTATGCCACACAGGCACTTATGTGGAGAATTCTTGAAGATATAGACATATGTGACTAATTAGTTAGATAAAATATGCTGGTGTAGGTGCACATATGGAATTTTCAGGGCATGTGCATGTACCCTACGTGTTTGAATAGACACCGGCTTGGTGTCAGATGTTTGGGACACTCAGGGATATGTGTTGCTATCTTATGATTACTAGGGACATATGGCATCCTCTGAGTAGTCTCCAAGACACGTGGCAACAATCAAGGGAGGAGTGTCCGGTATCAAAAAGTAGCTTTATTAAAGTAGCTTTTTGACTTTCTTCCCTAATTAGCCAATCATACACTAGCACCTATTATTGAACATTTGATATAAGTGAAAAAGCCAGTGTAATCCACTGGTCTTTAGTCCGGCTACATACCTTTATTTTATCAATTATGGTACCAGAAGTTGGATGAATCCCTCTCCTTGACCAATGAATTTTCCCAACTATGAGAGAGTGGAAGGGAATGCAAATTTTAAGAAATACATAGGGTACCTTGCAGTCTCAGGAAAGATCTCTGGTACACTGAATCGCCAGATACTTGATAATCTCCAATAAGAGCGTTGGGCACCCCAGATTTTTAAGCATGTGACACATGTAATGAAAAATAAGAAAATTCAAGAGAAAAAGAAAGAGGAGAGAAGTTTGAGTGTTCTTGAGCCCCCGAGTCGATTTCACCATTGAATCGGTGTTTCTAGCTCCCGAAGCCTTCATAATCTTCTTCTACTCATCAAAAGCAATATTTCTATGATTTCAAATTTTTGATCATAGGTTTTTGGTGTGAACTTGTCGGTGGAAGTATTGCCGAAATCAAGAACCGATCGGATAACCGCATAGAGGTAATCGTAAGCTTAGATTTGAGTAAAGTGTAGAAATCAATGTGATGTGAATTTGGTTGATTTGGTGTTTCCAATGGATTCCTTGTGAAAAATTGGTGTGAGAATGGTGTTTGTTGTGAAATTGAACCCATTAGGAACAAAGGTGCAAAAACTGAAAATCTATCCATTGAAACTCCGTGCTAGGCAGTTTGTTTGTATTGAAGTTTTGAATGACTAAATGGTGTCTAAAAATTCTGAAACTTTCCAATCATAAAGTTCACATTCCAAGCTTCAAAATGTATATATAATTCATGTCATTTCATTTTTTGACCTAGGAGTTATGGTTGTCCAAAATTTGATGTTTAAACTGGAATCTGTTTTGGAACAGTGTTGAGTTTTGTGTGATTCTGTATTTGTGTAGTTATGGAAAGTATTGATTCATTTTTTCCCTATGAATAGGACTTAATTATGTTTCATTTTGAATTTGGAATCACCTCATTTCAATTTTTCTGGAATTAGTTATGATTTTTGGAAGTTCAGCCAAGAAACATGATTTTCTTGGCCACAGCTAGTGGATTTATGGGCCCCAGCCAACCCCCAAAAATCATCTTCTTGTACTTTTAAAAGGTGGTTTTTAGTATAGTCTTTCCCAACCCTTTAGGCATGTGTTTGGGCTTCTAGTAGCCACCTAAAGGTCGTGAATGATAACTAACTTTAAGTGTTATGAAAGTAAGGATTTGGAGTTGAAATTAACCCTATGTCCTTGATTTGATTATAGGGTTTGATATTCACCCTGATCGTGAGTAGTCGGTGCTGGAGCACATATAGAAAGAATAAGTGTAGGTGTAACCCCCCAACGGTAATTATATCCGGACTACGAAATTTAAGTGAAATAGAGACCAATAAGACCAAAAATCATTTTTTATAATCACTCATCTCCAAGAGATGGGGTTAACAATCAAAACATTTAAAACAGAATTCATCTGGTCTCACATTCACTTTCGAATACAATTACCTGTGTAGTTATATCACATAATAAATATCAGAGTGCGTAACCAAAATCCCGGCAACCCCAGGTTACTTATATATATATATTTATATAGGTTTAAAGGTTTCCCAAAATGGGGATTACATGACCAAAATTTATATTTACATCTCATATACATTTGGTAATCCCAAATCAAAAATAGATAACCAACAATCCACTAAATATCCCAAGTAATTCTAGCTGCTCCTGGTTGTCCGCTTCCCCTTTAAGCCACTCGCCCTGTCTGAAATTGTTAGTCATTTGGAAAGAGTGAGATTCTAAAGAATCCCAGTAGTAACAAATCATTCATACCACACGTAATCACATAGCATGTAAACAAATCATCACATAACAGCAACTCAAATCACACTCCACCCTCATCCCCTTTTACCACCGGGAAGGCACACCGTCTTAACCCGAATTGTTGTTAGCGACTCAGGGACTGTTGGTGTGGCAGTGCATACGAATAGCCTTACGGCTCACATATAGCCTTTCGGCCCACAATTAGCCTTTCGGCCCACAATTATCCTTTCGGCTCACATAATCACATATATCACACCCTAATCTCAACCCCTTTTACGTCAGGAAGGCACACAGCCCTTACCCGAACCGTTGTTAGCGACTCAGGGACTATTGGTATAGCGGTGTTTTCACAATTTCACAAGTCTTGCAGCATTTAAATCGATCATAAACCAATGATATAGCACACATACAATGTATCACATAAGGTATAAAGAAAAAGTCACTACCTGTATCTTTCCTGACTGGCTCTGCAGGCTCACGAGGGCGACATATATCAAATCCTATACCAAATTAGGGACAACCAATCAATTTCTTTTCCAAGTGTATATTTTCATAATACTCTATATTGGTTATCATTTAGGACTCCTTAGGTGACTATTAAAGGCCTAAATATATGCCTAAAGGGTTGGGAGAACTACCCTGAAAACCCCTTTTTCGAAAGGTAAAACAGTGATTTTAGGCTGGCTCACTCGAGTGAAGATGACCTCACTCGAGTGATGAGACACTCGTGCCCGAGTAAGAACGGCTCTCACTCATGAGTGTTTGACAGTGAGCAACCATTATGGCCAGAAAGTGCTCACCACACTCGAGCACATAACTTTGCACTCAGGTGATGACTCCAAACTCACTCGAGTCACTGAAAGTGCAAGACAAGAAGTGAGAACCCGAGAGCACAAGCAACATCAGAGGGACAAGCTCACTCGAGCATACCCCCTAGTACTCGGGTGAGAGGCCTACACTCACGAGTGTTAGGTCACACTCTTGAGCATTGGCCAGCTAGTGACAACCCAAGAGAAATCCCTAACCTTGGACTTACACCATCACTCGAGCAATCCCTTGCTTACTCGAGTGACCACCAACTTCACCCGCGGTGACAAAAGTACACTCGACCTCCACTCATAGAACCCAGGCAAAACTCAAAGCAGAAAAGGGAAAACACACGCAGCACTTGAGCATGATCTTCCCTCACTCGAGTGTTGTGCATCAGAGACCAGAAACGCAACAAATGACAGAAAATACCAGATTGGTCAAAATTGCTCCCAATGGTTCCCAAGTCTCACACAAAGCTCATACATACTTAACCATGCCTAAGGAACACATTGGCCACTCTTAAAACACCCAAATACCATTCTAACCACAATCTATGCCCTTTGGTCTCTATGACACACAATATTCCCAAATTCACTCAACTCAATCCAAACTTTCCAAATCAACTCCAACAATCAAATAACTCTACAATAGACTAATTCCAACATCAATCACTATGAATTTCATTCATTCCAAAATAACCATAAATTAGGGCAAATTTTCAGAATTTCTCAAACTTATCCAAAACTTATAACATATATATCAAAATGCATCAAATGCCTACCTCTTCACTTTGCCAAATCCAGAATCTTGATTCTCCAACTTTTAATTTCGTTCAACACCCAAATCAACACTATCCAAGATTCTGAAATCACCACAATGAAGCTCTCAATGAGGTGCACAACATTAGATAAGAGGCTTTGAGCTTAAGAGGATCACAACTCACCCAAAAATGAAAGCTTCCTTCCCTCTTTCTTGCTTGAGCACCGAAAATGGAGAGAAGAGAGAGAGATAATGAGATGAAGCAAATGATGATGATGGTGTTTCTTTTCCTTGCCCATACTCCCCCTCAACCGAATAGGAGAGAGAAGAGAGAGAAAAGTGGCTTTTTATCACTTAGTACCACATCCAATGGTCTACACAATGCTACTTGTCACCATCTTATTCACTCCCACCATGAGCTCACACAATCACAAAGTATAGGATTCCAACCCATAGACAATGAATCTCAACCCTTGATCTTAATCTCCTATATCAAATTTACATCATATTTCTCTAAAAGTGATTAATTACACTAATTACAATAAATCTCAAAATCATTAGCCCCTAATCACAAATTGGGATATTACAGTAGGGAACTTACCTCTCCTACATGTATTTAATATTTGTGTTAGTGTATTGTTGCATGTTATTGCTTTGCTTGATTATGTGAAACATATATAAATGATTGAAGCTCTGTTTCAATTTATGCTATGGCTATGAGTATGTTGTTCAAAATGTTGTGCTTACAAATTTGTCATTATGTAAGCATGAGTTATGTAAGGCAAGCATGTAATGCATTAAACATTTATCTTGCATGCATATTGGTACTGTTGTCCTACTAAAATTTTCTCAAATCTTACCCTCCCCTACCAACATTTTAGATAGGGTAGGTCGATTGAGGATAGAGCAAGCAACCAAGGGCGGCGAGGACTTCCTCGAGTTGTAATTTTGGTAGTTGGTTATCATTGTAGTTGGGATAACTATACATGTTTGGATGTATATATGGTTGGACAGGTTGGAATGTGTATTCGAATATGTATTTGGAAATGACTTTGTGTAATCCCCATTTGAGAAATTGTAAAGGGCAAATGTGCCCTGTAAACTCTATAGTAAAGATATGAAACCCGGGGTTGCCGGGAATTATGTTGTACAGTATGATATTTATATGAATGTGATTTATCTTCGCGAGGTAATTGTATTCGAAATATGAATATGAGACCAGGTGTATTAGATTTTGAAAGGTATTTGTGAAAACCCTATCTTAAGGATGGGGAATTGAAATGAGTTTTGTTATCCGACGGTCTCTAATTCATTATAATCACGTATTTCAAATAATAATTATAGAAGGGGTTACACCCATGGTACTTCATTCTTTGGTCCATCTATCTAGTGCTATCTAAGATAGGTGCTTCAGTAATTTTATACTGAGCTTACAACAAACAATGCTGAGTTCATTACTCTAGTAAAAGATAAGATGAGGTAGCTATGTGACTTAGTAAACTAGAACTTCAAAGTTCTATTCAAACAGCAAGAAGCTTAGACCAAGATGATACAAGGGCACCTAGCCTGATGAGAAGTTATAAACAGAGACTGCTTTATTTTGAGATCCTATTCAAAGATCATTTGGGGATATCTACTCTTGAGATGCCTCCAGAGACTCATCCCTCTTAAGGAACTACCATACCCTTAGAGCTCCTCAATACTTATCACATCACTAGATAGTGAGCAGCCATTAATGCCTCAATAGACTTTGGAGGATTATACTCGAGTACTTATAAAATAACTTGAATGAGGTATTGTATTCTTTCTTAATTCAAATTCTCTGAGTTGCATCACTCAAGTGAGCACTCGAGTGATGGTTGAGTAGGACTACTTGAGTTATATTGGTTTATAGTATTAAAATTCATAAATAACATTGTCATTTTCAAAATTTGATTTGTCTCCAAATATTCATACTTTCACACTCATTTTTGCTGTAAAGTTTCCAATGGTTTTTCAAATCCAGGAGAGTTATTAACTGTATTCCTTATAACGCTTTTTTTAGCCATGCATTCATTGACGTACTCATCTGCTTCACTATCTTTTGATTGGTTTTGATGATGAGTTAACCTTATATTTTCCCTTCACGATTTTAATTTGAAAATGCCTTATAGAAAAAAAATTTTGATACTTGATTGCACTAATCATTCTCCTTGCAAGAATAATTTTAACTTATGGCAGGAGAATTTATTCTATGGAAGATCATTCCTCATCGTACTAAAAAGGGAATATATTAACTTTAAGGAAAGATGTTATAATCAAGAAAAATATATTGGCACCAACATTTAAGGCAATAATAGGGACAAACTAGGATGATTTTGGTAGCATTCTAAGGAGTTATGTGTAGAGATTAAACATATCACATGGGTATTCCTGATAATGAGTAGTCTTTTGAGACCATTGCTTCAGAGACTCAACCTTTAGAGATTCCACTATCTCATCCCATTGTTCTTGATTCCTTAGCTACCTTAGATCCCCTGAGTATTGACCATATTCATTCAGTTGAGACACCACTTGAGAAGCCAGTACTTTAGTTCCCTTCCAGATCTCAATGGCTATTCCTGAGCCTTATATTGAGTACACTTCAGAGCCTACCATTGAGCCAGTCATAGTTCACTCCTATAAACTTGATCTATCAGAGTTGCATATCAAAAGTATAATGAACACAACATCATGGATTTAACACAACAAGAAAAGAAGCCAATGGACTTCATGGATCAATCATCAGCTTGCTAAATCTAAATAAGCTTTTATGAACCCTTTATCTTTATATTTTGAGAATACTCTATATATATTTAACTTCAATTTGCTTTGATTATGAAAGTTTTCTTGAAAACCTATTCAAATTATCTCAAACTTGTTTGCATCACATTAAAAATGAAAATACCTTTAAATAGAGGGGAGAAAATTGTTTTCTTGACACATTTCTTTGATCAAGGGAGAGAAAGTTTTTTCTAATTTGTTTTCATATTTGCTTCTTCACAAGCATTTCTTCTTTATCCTTCAAACTTTTTACTGATGTCAAATAGGGGGAGAGAAAGGCAAGGGAAATATTTTGAACTTATTATGATTTAATAACTCATACATGTTTTTCATAAAGAATTTGCCATCATAAAAAAAGGGGAGATTGTTATATATAATTAGTTTTGATTATGTCAAATATAGATGTCAAATATTTAAGCAAAAACTTTATAAAATGTATTTATTTTATACTTTGACTAACTACTGTGTTTAATTTGAAATATGTTGTAGATTAGTCAAGCAAAGAAAGAAAATAGCAAGTTGGAATATGGAAATTGATCAAGAAGAAAAGATTAAGAAGATACTGAAGATAAAAGTTATTAAATATGGGGAGAAATCAAGAAAAGAAAGAAGTTATTAAGTTTGATTATTGGGAATGATCAAAAGGGATAAAAAAAGAAACAGGGAAGAGATTGAAAAAGAAGAACTTGAAAAATATAATGGGTATATCAAGTTTCAAGTTCTTAGATTTGGTATTGGAAGTTGTTACACTCAAATGGAAGTTGAAATGACTTAATCAGAAGTTAAAGTGCCTAACTCTTTCAACATATTGTGGTTTAATTGAATAAGAGAAGTTTATTTGAATAGGGGAAGTCTTATTCGAATAAGAGCAATCTTACTCAAATAAGAGCAATGTTATTTGAATAAAGGAGTGAGCTTTGTTTCATTTAGCATGAGAGAGGTTCGGAAATTTGATCATATTTCCCAAACCACAACTCTAATTGAGCTCAAAACTTATTGTATATGAAACTATAGTTCTAATATGACACATAGACACTAAGATCAAGTTAAAAGGAGTTTAAATGAAAGAGATATGAGTTTTTGAAATATGACACTCAAAGTTAACACTGTATTTCAAAACAAGTTTAGTATTTTGAACATATCCCTCAAACCACAAATCCGATTGGGATGAAACTTGATTCATATGAGACTAGCCTTCAAATATGATCATAAACATGAAAATAAAGTTTAAAGGAGTTTAGATGAAAGAGATATGAATTTTGAAAATTAGTGCTCAAAATTAACGTTGTGTTCCGGACCAAATGTTACAAATTGGATCATAACTTCTTGAATACAATATATCTGGAATCGATTCTAGTTGCTGTGAAAAAGTAGACTTAAAGAGCTTTTTGAGGATATGTCATTTGCTAATTTGGAATTTATTCAAAGAGTTATGATGATAACAAACCTTAGGACAATTCGAATAGAGGTTGATATATTCGAATAAGGATAATCATTTTCATAGAAGGTTATTCGAATCCAAGGTGTTATATTGAAATAACATCACTTGTTTTTTTTTTGAAGAAGCTATTCGAATACGTTTAAGGTTATTATAATACCAATACACCTTGTTCCAACAAGTTATATTTGAGTAGGGAAAATGTATTCGAATATGAATGTTCATTATCAAAGGAACTTATTCGAATATAAGTAATAACTATATTCGAATAAGGTCACCTATTTTGTATTTAAGGCTATTTGAATAAGGAAACGTTATTCCAATACGAAGAATGTTATTCAAAAAAAGAAAATTGTATTCGCATCTGATTATTCAAGAATCAAAGTGAAAGAGACAAGCTTCACCCAAGAAGGGGGTGAATTGGGTGACGTGAAAAATTTTCGCTTGATGTGGTGATATGAAAAATAGAGTGGATAAAGTAGAGTTGAGAAGATTAGAACACATAGAGTTATACTGGTTCGGCCTAAAAACCAGGCCTACGTCTAGTCCTCAGAGATCAAGACCTACTGAGATTTTTGCTATTCTTCCAAGATTCAATGGGCTTTCAGAACGCCACAAAACAACAATTGTCCTTGAAAGGACTACAAGCAGAAATATTCTCTCACTAAGAAATTTCTCTCCCCCTTACGACAAGTCTTACGAGCAGAAAAACAACCTATGACCTTTCCCACTTGCTTATGTATACAAGACTTATGAGCAGCAACGTTCTCTCCTGCTTACACCACTGTAAGTCTTACGAGCAGCAACATTCTCTACTGCTTGTATCTTATAAGTCTTATGAGTGGAAGGTTTAACTAGGAATTCTCTCAACTGCTTCTCTCGTAAGGAAATCTACCCTCCAAGGTCCCAATACCTTGAGATCAAATGAAAATAGAATTTGAATTGTATGAAGACTCTCTTACAGAGCAAATAAATGAACACTGAAGAGCAATATGTATACAGAGAAAATTATGAATAGCAGAGACTCGTGTATATGCTTGTGAATTCTTGTGCTTCGTTATCTTTGACGATCTCTGAATCTCTGTATTTATAGATGTTCAGTTTTTGCCCGTTTGAGTAGTGATCGTTGAGGAGCGGGGCTTGCTACTGTGGAATGACACGCGCATGTTTGAATATTCTGAATGCGGTAGGTACGTACGTGCTTGTAATGATGTTGCCTGCCATTGTTTGACTTTCTTCGTGTCAGTTTATTTCAAACGTTCAACCTCCTGTATCACACTTATAATACATTCAAAATGATATTAAATAATGATAATAAGTAATGATAAGATAAATAAATAACATTAAACCATATTCGGATTGAACGTTGTGAGACTTGGTGTATTTGGTGATCTGGCAGAGTATCACTCGAGCATGGATGGGCTTACTCGAGTGATATTGCTATTTTACTCCTTAATCTTCAGTTTTGAGTTTGTGCTCGCATAAGATTTCAGAGAGACAAAATTCTCACTCGCGAGTGATGTGGGGCCTCACTCGAGCACAACTCCTTCTGCTCGAGTGACCTTGCATTTTACACTGGGAGATCTTCTCTGGACAGTACTCGCATACAATTTTGGCAAGAGTGAGATTTTGTACTCGCAGGTGATGTGGGCCTTCACTCGAGCACACAAACTCCTGCTCGAGTGAGAAGAATATTCTCAAGTAATATACCCTTAATACCAACACTCGCATCAGAATTTGAAAGAGATAGATTTTTCACTTACAAGTGCTGATGTGTCACTCGAGCATATGAAGCTATGCTCTAGCATACTTGTGCTTCTCTGATCTTCATGACTCTCGGCCAAGCACTCGCATACCTTCACTCGCTAGTGCTTGAGTATAGGACACTCATGCTCGAGCATTGATTTCTATGCTCGAGTGCATCAAGGAAGAATAACAAAACTTGCTCTCAGCCAAGCACTCGCAGTCTCTCACTTGCATGTACTCGAGTGAGAAAGGCTCCTCTGCTCAAGTGCTATCTCCAGTGCTCGAGTGAATTAGTAAAAATGACAGTAGCATGCTTCTCGGGTAAATACTTTCTGGCTATCACTTGCACCTGCTCGAGCATAGAAGAGTTCCATGCTCGGGTGCTAGACTCATGCTCGAGCACACCAGTTCATTTTGACAGCATACACCACAGAACATTGCTAGATGCATTTGGTAACTTTGTAAATGTAACCCCCTCCGTAATTATATCCGAAATACGCGATTAAAATGAAATAGAAACCAATAATAATCAAATAACATTTACTAACCCATCACATGACGGGGTTTTCACGAATACTTTTTGAAATCATTTATAAACTTGGTCTCATATTCACATTTCGAATACAATTACTATGCGAAGATAAATCACATTCATATAAATATCAGAGTGCACAACTTTATCATCCCGGAAATCCCGGGTACATACCTTCGATAAAGATACACAGGGTACAATTCCCCATTACAATTCTTCAGATGGGGATTACACAATCTCATCTTGAAGGAGTCCTAGCCGCTCCCTCCACGAGCCACTTGCCCTGCCTAAATTGTTGGTAGGGGAGAGTGAGATTCGAGAGAATCTCAGTAGGAAACAGATACCATAATGCATGCATGATAGATGCTATGTGTATGACATGTTAGCTTTATCTAGATGCATGCCCCATAATGACATTTCTGTATGCTCAATGTTTCATGTAACAAAACTATGGCCACAGCAAAATAGAAACAGAGCTTCATTTATTCAAATATGCTCTACACAATCAAGTAAAGCAATCACATACATCACTACACAAGCAAAGATATCAAATACATGCAAGTAAGGTAAGTCCCCTACCTCCAGTCTTTTCTCCTCGATTTGCGTGCCATCAACTCGGGGCTTTACATTCGATCCTACAATGTCAAATGTACCATTTAGACACTTCCATAGTGTTTCTGGGGGTTATATGAGGCTATATTGAAAATTTACTAAAATACCCCCGGGGACCTGGCCCGGCCCGGCCGTACCCGGTCCAGCTGTACTTTTCTTGAAATTTTGACATGGGCTATTCTGACATATTTTTGCCCAAGGAATCCATTTCCGGACTCGAAATTATCAAATTCAATTTCAATTTACAAATTTACCCTTGGCAGCCCCACTTTAAGGGTTTCAAGGGCGTTTTCGTAATTATGCTTTTTCGGCCTTTTCCGAAAAAGTGCCCAACTGTAACCCCACCTATTTTCGCCCACTGAACTCAATGGAATCATCAAATCATTGAAAATCCAACTCTAAGACCCATTTATAGCCTTGGCCGAAATATACATGTACTCCGGGAAAAATTAGGGTTTTTCGGTTTCGGCTGCGTAAACTCGTTCCTTTCTACTCCTAACCACTTTATTGACTATTACATTAGGTTAGAACTACCATTTAGTATCAATTTGGGCAGCATAACAGCCCCACAAACCTATTTTCCATTTTTAGAACCAAAGACAATCCGGCGAAATTTCACCGATTAAATTGTCTATAACAGCCAGAATAGTCAATATGCAAGAGTTTGGAAGTTACCTCAAGCTCCCACTAGCTTTTCCTTCTTGTGGCTGAAAACCCTAACTTCAAAACACTAAAAGAGGAGCTTCCAAACCTTAAAGAATATAAAGGAGTAGCTTAGGATCGGAGTTATACGCGTTAGGAGCTAGATCGTCGGAGAAATCGGCTTACCTTGCGAGATTTCTTCCTCTTTCTCTCTCTAAAGATCCCATATGCTCTCTCTCTATTTCAGCTGTTCTCAGCGTCAGAAATGAGGAGGAAGAAGGAAAAAACCGTTTAATAACATATCCCATGCTGATGTCATCAATGTAACATGATGATGTCATAATTCTCAATTTTCGGATTTTTGGGAGATTTCTGACCAAACTTTGCAAAATCATAACTAATTCTAGAAAAATAAAAATGAGGTGATTCCAAAGCCAAATGAAAGGTATTTAAGTCCTCTTCATTAGAAAAATATGATCCATTACCAGAAATCACCACAAAATTCCAGAATTACACAAATTTCATCACTGCCCCAAAACAGAGTCCATTTTCGACCTCAAACTTTGGACAGTCATATCTCCCAGTTCCCACAATGAAATGGCACAAATTATATGTCCATTTTGAAGGTTGGGATGTGAAATTTAAGACTGGAAAGTTTCATAATTTTGCTGACATTATTTGCCTAGTCAAAACATTCACACGAGAAGACTGGCCAGACAGAATTCACACTGGACAGCATTTCCAGTTTTGCAACCAATGTGTCCAATTCAATTTAAATCAATTCCAATGATTAAATACCACAACATGACACCATTTCCATCACAATGCCCCATTCAATTCTTCCCTTTATTCTAAGTCAATTTGGATGTTAATCCACAATTGAACTCAAATACAGGGTTTCGGCGCTGCTCACAACGCATACGAATCATATTCGAGTGTCAAATCACATCCTATTCTCCAAAAGGGTTATTTATCACTAACCACATCCACTTTTGGAGTCATTAACCCTTAATCACAATTTGGGATCTTGCTAAACCAGGGCTTAGCAATCCACTAATCTTAGGCTTATTCTCTAGCCTCGAGTCTCAAAATTCGGGGTATTACAGTAAACATTTCTTAAACTTATAAAAACATGATTTGTACACAATTGACTTTTGTTATCATCAAAACTTGGGATCTAACACAAAGGAGTTTATTCAAAAAAGGAAAAGTGTATTCGAGTAATACCAAGTCCATCCAATACAAAGAATGTTATTCGAATAAGGAAAAGTGTATTCGAATATATCTCAATAAGAAATAAGCTATTTTATTCGAATATAACAAAGTTTATATGAATACATTTCAACGTCAATAGAGATATTCGAATATGGATAATCATATTCGAATAACCAAGTATTCCAAAAAATAAAGCATTACTTTGAAACTTCTAAAAATCATTGAAATGATTGTGTAACTTGCTATTCTTGCTTCTAATCATTCTAACTTTTTTTTTATATTAATGCTTAAGTATTTTCTAGAAGATCAAACAATGATTAACACACAAATTGGAAACAACACTTTTTTTGTTAGAAGATTCCAATGGCTAGTTCGACAGTCCTATTTTATAAGCCTCAATGGGAAAAGAAAAGCTCAACAATCATCGATCTTTATCAACTATAAATAGAAGATCATTCAAAATAGAAATACGAGAGCCTATGCCTACAATGTCAATATGCCGATACTCTAAATCTTACTCGACCGAAGCTTTATAATCATACTCCTATCTTGTACTTCAGTGTAAATCATCATCTACTTCACATAGAGAGAATCATGCTTTCATGTATCATTATATCCTTGTAAGAGTTACTCAAGATTAGTGGATCTTGAGTGGGAAACAGATTGTATCCTTTCAGTGTGTAAGGGGGTATCCTTGTCTCAATACGAGAATTGTAAAGGCTTCACAAGTACTCAGATTAAACTTGGGGGATTGTAGTGGTTCTCAAGTATCCGGTTGAACTTGAGGGAGATAGTGGATTGAAATCTCAGAAGGAGCTTGGAGACTGGATGTAGGTCATCGTGGATTGGACCGAACCAGAATAAATCATAGTTTACATCTTCTCTTCCTTAAACTCTTATATTTTTAGCATATATGATTTAAATAACTGATTATGGTTTTGTAATTGATTACTTTTGTAACCCCCTGCCTTGATTAGCGTAATTATGATTCGAATTGTGTAAATAAAAAGAACTAGAGGCCAACGGATGATTTAAAACTCGTTTTAATCCCTGCCTCACAATACGGTTTTCACAAAATCTTTCAAAACTTTTCCTTATTGTGGTGTCAATTTCAAATTTTGAATATAATTACCTGTGCAGTTAATTCACATTCATGCATATTAGAGTGTATAACCAAATTCCCGGCAACTCCCGAGTTTTATAAATATATAAACTAAGGGTTTATAAGTCTCACTAGGGGATTACATGACCGAAATCAAATGTAATATTTACATCTCAAAATATACAGTTATCCCAAGTTCAAAATAGATAACCAACATCCCAAAATCAAATATTCCCCAAAGGGTCCTAATCGCTCTAGGTTGCCTACTTCACTTTAGAGCCACTTGCCCTGTCTGAAATGTTAGTCATTGGAAAGAATGAGATTCAAGAGAATCCCAGTAGTGACAAATCACTTATACATTGCATAAACACATTGCATATATGATCATGTTAGTCAGCATCACAATGATATATGGCTCATGCCACATACAACAGCACTCATGGCTATAAACACTATGCATCAGCTTTCGCTGCGATCTCAATGCTCAATGGACAGCTTGTGCTATAAACACTATGCGTTAGCTTTCGCTGCAATCTCTAAGCATCACAAAGTATCACAATGTATTACAAAGTATCATTATGCACAATAAGACACATACAATGCTCATACAAAGTACAAGAGAAAGAGTCACTACCTTGTTCTTTCCTGACGTTCCTCAGCACAGTTGGCTCACACGTACAGCAAATATCAAATCCTATAAACCAAATTAGGGATAACCCATCAATCTCTTTTCCAAGTTCATAATAGCACTTAAGTTGGTTATCATTTAAACTCTTTAGGTGGCTATTAGAGGCCTAGACATATGCTAAAAGGATTGGGAGAAACTACCCCAAAGATCCCTTTTTAGAAGCAAAATGCTAATTTTAGTGTGACTCACTTGAGTGAAGATGACCTCACTCGAGTGATGAAGGTCTCTCACTCAGGTGAAGATAACTCTCACTCGTGAGTGTTTGACAGAGAGCGACTATGGGAACCGAAAGTGCTCACTGCACTTAAGCATGAAGACCTGCACTAGAGTGATAACCCTAAATTCAAATTCCAATAAAAACCAATGTTACTATACCACATTCTAATACTATTTTCTGCACATTAACATGACTAATTCATCCATTCTCTATTCTCATAAAATCAGGACAAAATTCCATAATTTACAAAGCTTAACCAAAAATCATAACAAATATACCAAATTGTCACAAATGCTCACCTTTTCAATTTGCCAAGCTCAAAATCTTGATTCTCCAACTTTCAAATTTGTTCCATTATCAAAACACCATTTCTCAAGATTTTGAAACCATCAAGATGAAGCTCTCATCAAGGTGGTCCACATTAATGAAGAGTATTTGAGCATTTGAAGGTATTTTGCAAGACAAAATCTCACCTTTGCACTTTCTCTTTCTACCTTCAATCCACTAAAAATGGAGGCTAAGGAGAGAGAATGAGATGGGAATAATGATGATCAGATTTTCCCCCCTTTTTCCCATGCTTCAACCTACTTGGAGGGAGAGAGGTAAGAGAAAAATGAGCTTTGAATATTTGACTTAATCTCAAGGTCTATGTTTTGCCACTTGTCATGATCTAGTTCTTTCTATCTTGGATTTACATAAGCTCATTGCACATGATTCCACCCACTTAACCTCTTAACATTAAATCCCAACCATTAATCTCAAGTTGCCTATGAGTTCCCTTTTCAGTAACTGACCAATTGGTTGGTAAATTTACCATTTTACCCCTAATTGTCATAACATATACTAAACCATCATCAAGCACGTTTTACATCACAATTCACCTTATATACTTCAAAAGTATTTAACTAACATTAATTACATCACTTTTGAGGTCATTAGCCCTTAATTACAATTTAGGATATTACAACTTTCATACTTATTACTTTTACTAAGATGCGAATAGTTTTTCAAAGTTCTTAAATTTTTATAGTACACCCAATTTACCCGCTCTTGGGTGTCAGTCGGTTCTAACAACCATCACTTCTACCTCACCATGTTGACCAAATAGTGATCTATTTTCTAAATAATATTTCTCTAAGTGATCAAAGTGCATCACTGTCATCCACCATTATGAATTATCTGGAGATTTGTTTTCTGGAAAGAAATTTCAAGATGGATCACTCGAATGACTACTCGAGTGATGTTTCAAAATCTTCATCACTATCACTTCACCATAGTAATCTGTCCTAGTGATTAGTTTCTTAAAAATTTGAAGAGAAGATTACTCGAGTAGCCACTTAAGTGATGGGCTAAAAATGCATCATTAGCATAACACCATGGTGACCCTGGTATTGCTCAATATTTTTTAAAGAAAAGATCACTCGAGTGACCACTGGAGTGATGTGTAAAAAGTGTATCACTACTGTTGTACCATTGTGATATTAGTTAGAGATATGCTTTCTGTTGAAACAAGATAAAGCATGATTACTCGAGTGATCCAATCACAATCATCATTATCACATCACCACAATGAGCTATCTAGTGATCTGTTTTAAAATAAAACATAATCACTCGAGTGATCCTATTTACATACATTACTATCATATAACCACAGTAAGGCAACCAATGATTTGTTTTGTTTTCAAATTGTCTAAGTGAAGATCACTCGAGTGATGCAGTTTTATAAAATAGAGCAACATCTCAAAATTCTTGATACTCATTCCAATCTATTCTAAACTTGTTCTTTTTGCTTATAAATGTTCTAACACTTCATTATACCAGTGTTTGATCATATTAGAGGTGCTTAATTAAGGATTAATGCAAGATTAGTAAAAAGCACTTTATGTGTTAGAAGCATTAAATGCATAGAGTCTCAAACACTTCAAATTCCCTTTGTCTCCAACGGCTAATTCAAAGGACAAAAGGAACAATATGACATTCTTAACGTATAAAAGCAATGATCTAACACTCTAATGGCTACATTTAAGAGTAACAGTCATCAAACATTCTCACACAATAAATAGCAAACCATTGAAAACGTATTAACAACTAACACTGTGTACAATTACTGTTACATTCATTGCTAAGTCTTAAAGCTCAATCTTTGTATGATTTTGTTCTTCAGTGATCATCTATTTACTCTTGAGAGAGATTATACTTAAGAACATTTATTATTGTTAAGTTACTCAAGGTAGTGGGACCTTGAGAGGGTATTTGATTACAAAGTGTAAGGGGGAGTGAGTATTCCTTGAGAAGAAATTTGATTATACTAAGGCGTTAAGAGCCTTGTGAATCTTAAGAAGATAGTGGAACTCTTAGAAAGGCTTTATAAGGACTAGACATAGGTCAAGTAGATTGGATCAATCCAGTATAAATCTCTTGTATCCATAATCAGTGATATGTCCCTAACTCTCCCCTCTTCATTAAATTTGTATTTAAGTTTAAATTTTTTAAATCACCCAAATCGCCCCCTCTTAGGAGGAAGGCTCAAACTAACATAAATTATATATGCTTGCTAATTACTTGCTACATGTAATATCCCAACATGTACTTAAGGGCTAAATGTATAGAATAGATGGTGGGATTAGTGACAGAATTACCTCTAAAAATTTTGTTATGACTTTAGTTAAATTTCAAGTACAAAATTGGCAACTAAATATTATATTGCAAGATGATATTTTACAGGATCATCTTCTTCTTCAAAAGGCCATGATTCACGTATGACAAGGGGGAAAAGCAAGACAAAAATATCTATTGGCTATTAAATATGACATTTGGAAGCAATTGGACCAAGTTATAAAAAGATGAGGATTTGGTCAACAATCTCATGCTAATTGGGGAATTAACTTTATTATTCAAGGAGATATTACAAAAGATCATCATCTCTTTTCCTAGGCTTCATTCTCGTATAACATGAGGCAAGAAAGAGAAACAAACATATGACCAATTAAAAGGAGAAGACTTGGTCAACAATTTCCACTAAAAGTAACATATGTGAGGAGGTAAACTAAGATAATGGTAGAAGGCTTCTTTTAACTCCTGTTGGTCATTATTTTTGGTCAATAATTATGGGCCAAATAAAAGAAGATAACTTGAACAAAAAAGGGCCACATATTTGTATGGCATCAAGAAAGAAAGAGAAAAGATGAAGCAAAGGATTATTGGTACATATCTCTTGCAATTAAAGTGCTATCTCTCTCACACATGTGCTCAACCGATTTAAGCTCTACAAGAATTCTTGACTATTTAATTAAAAACATTCTCTCATCTTATTCATTCATTTTAAGTCAGCCAAGTGCAAAAGAAAAGGAAAGAGAAAGGGCAAGATCGAAAGTAAGAGCCAAGGGGAACAAGAAGGAAAGGTAAGCTATTTACAGCTTCAAGATCCCATTTCTAGCTCTAAAGACCTTCATGAAACTTGTTCCTCTCTTCCTTAGCTTCATTTCTATGGTTTTTGTTTTTAAAGAAGAGGAGTGTTCATCCACCTTGCAAGAACAAAAGTTAAGGAATCAAGAAAAGAACACAAGAAGAAGCAAGAGGTGAGTAAGAGCATTATGTTGATGTATATGATGTTTTAATTGGTTGAGTTGTGGTGGGCTATTGTGACAGCCCTAGTTTCATTTTCTTAGGGTATATTAGGGATCATGAAGCTTTTATCCTATGTATGTGCTTATATGTTGGTTTGGAGGCAAATGAGCTAAGCTTAGTGATTAGATAGTGAAGTGGTTGTTTGTTGTGAAATACCCTAAAATTCTGCCAAAACAGGACATGGGGAATGAGTGGGAATTTGTTCATTTTGATGTTACCATTGTTTTCTACATGAAAAATTATGTGGGAATAGGTTTGGTTGTTGATTTTGAAGCCATTGGACACATTGGTTGAAAATTGCAAAACTGTCAAGTGTAACTCTGTGCAAGGCAGTCAGATTGTAGGGACATTTTTAATGGGCAATTGGTGTCCAAATATTCTGAAACTTTCTAGTCTTAAATTTCACATTCCAAGCTTAAAAATGGACATATAATTTGTGTCATTTCGTGTTTTGAGCTGGGAGTTCTGGTTGCCCAAAATTTGATGTCAAAACTGGACCTAATTCTGGAGTAGTGTGGAATGTTGTGTAATTCTGGAATTGTGTGGTGATTTCTGGTAATGATTCATATTTTTCCTATGAAGAGGACTTCAAGATATTTCAATAGGCTTTGGGATCAACTCATTTTTATTTTTCTAGAATTAGTTATGATTTTTCAAAGATGCTGAAAAATTCTGGCATATTGGTCACCTATGCGAAAATTGAAGATTTTATGGCATAATGTAATATTGTGGAACTTTGAGGTTAGAAATTTGCCTTTTAGGTTAATTGACCACTTTAGCTCCTTAGTTGACTTGATTAAATGACCATAGTGATAATCAACCCAAGTATTATGAGTTATTAAATAATTGGAATAGGTAATAATTCGTCGTCCTTAATTTTGGTTTATAGGATAAGATATTTGCCCTGCTCATGATCCACCTGCGGCAAAGCACAATCGGAAAGAACAAGGTAATGACTTTTTTCTTTTGTACCATATGTGATGCATTGTATGTGTGTTATATCATTGATTTGTGATGAATTCGTATGTTACGACATTTGTGGATTTGTGTAAGCACCGCCATACCAATAGTCCCTAAGTCGCTAATAACGGTTCGGGTAAGGACTACGAGCCTTCCCGGTGGTAAAAGGGGATGAGGATGGGGTGTGATATGTGTGATTATGGGCCAATTGTGAAAGCCAAATGGCTATATGAGCTATAAGGCTATGTGTATGCACTGCCATGCCAACAGTCCCTGAGTCGCTAACAACGGTTCGGGTTAGGACGGTGTGCCTTCCCGGCGGTAAAAGGGGAAGAGGGTGGAGTGTGATTCGTGCTACTGCTGTATGATGATTTGCTTACATGCTATGTGTTTAGGTGTGGTATGAATAATTTGTTACTATTGGGATTCTTTTGAATCTCACTCTTTCCTATGACTAACCTTTCAGACAGGGCAAGTGGCTCCAGAGAAAAGCGGATAACCAAGAGCGGATAGGACTTCTTAGAGATATTTGACTTGGAACTGTTGGTTATCTATTTTGAGAACATGATTACTGTATATATTTGGGGTTGTAAATACTGCTTTGGTTATGTAATCCCCATTTTTGGGAAAAATGATACACCCAATATATATATGTAACCCGGGGACTTGTCGGGATTTTAGTTGTGCGCTCTGATATTTATAAATGTGATTAACCTGTGCAGGTAATTATATTAGAAACTGAATGTGAGACCAAATTACTAGTATTTTGAACTGTTTTGTAAATACCCTATCTAGAAGATAGGAAATTGAAAATGTTGTTTTGTAATTATTGGTCTCTATTTCACTTTAATTTCATAATCCGGATGTAATTACGGTGAGGGGGTTACACTTCATACTTGTAAAAAATGTTAACTTGAATTGTGAGCTTTGTAGTCTACATATGATATAGATAGAATTTAAGGAAATTTTGTTCTGAAGAAGGCCGGGCAAGCATTAAGTACATTTTGTCATGTATTGATAAAGGCATATCTGCAGAATCTTGAAGAGGCCGATGAGATAGAAGTTTCACAGGATTTTTAGTCCTCGTTCAAAACGGATGAGTGGAGAGTTTGTCATCTCACATCTCCAGCTATCATTCTAGGTAATAGTTATTTACAAACATATGACTTGCATATATATGTTTAATATTAACTGGAGTATTGTGTGTTTTTGTAGAAAATGAATCGGGAAAATAAAAAGAGAGTGAAGAACAATAAGTATCCATACAAAGCAAGGCAAATAGGGTATGCTCATATTGCTCCAAAGTTGTCTGCTAAGGGTGGGGACGGTAGTAGACCTCCCCGTCATGAACTTTGGTCGATAGTGAGGCAAAATAAAGATGGTTCTTATGACAATTCTCAAGTGAAGAAGGTTGTCGATAAAATAGTAAGTATTAATATTAGCCCTAATTTATGGAAGTAATATATTCAATTAACTATCAATATTAACATTATTTTAAATGCACAGCAAGCCATAGTTAAAGAAGTTAAGGGACTTGGCTTCTTAGAGGCCTAGCTAATATGGTCTTCTTAGGGGACTTGGCTTTGCTCCTTTTCTTTTCCTGTCTGCTTCCATCTTGTACCCCCTTCATGACCATTGAATCAAGATCTAATGATCCACATTTAATATTTTATAAACTAATTATTACAATAGAGAGAAGGATAGGAAGGAAATGGAGAGAAGGATAGAAGGAAATATTAAATGTGGACCATTAAATCTTAATCCAATTGTCATAAAGGAGGAAAAGGATGGGAGCATATGATAAAAGAGAAGGAGAGAAGCTAGGTCCCTTCTTAATGGTGCCAGCTTTAGAATAACCAAGACAAAATATTATGGTCATTGCAACCTCAAATAAATAAGAAAGATGAAAATTATGAATAGCTCTAAAAACAATGCAATGAAATGCAAAAAAAAATATTGTTTCTCATATAAGATCTTATAAAGGTAAGTTGTATGAATTAGCAAGGGGAAATAGCAACCTAAGTACGAGAGGCAGCTGCACATTTCCAAGACATGATCTTCCTAAGGGATTAACGAAAGTTGAATGTTTTGCTGATAGCCCTGGATACTATACAGTTGCAACGAGCCGCATGTTTAGCCGCCAAGAAAATAACATAATTCATAACAAACCTATCCCTCTTGAGTATGTGAAGGCACAAATCAATACCAACATCAACCCTAGTTATCCACTCCTTATTGCCACTAAAGACATAGATACAATGGGAGGTGCTATGGGCAACTACATTATGTAGCCTCACTATTTACTTAGAGTATGCAAGCCGACAAAGAAGTCTATCACTCAAAAGAAGCTTCCCATTAAGTCTAGGACCACCAATTAGTCCAAGCCCCTACTCAGTCCAAGACCCCCATTCAGTCTAAGAAGCTATTCTCACAAAACAAGCCTGTTGGTCAATCTACTTAGAAGTCCCTCCAAGAGTTCACTAACAAGTTCTTCGTGTCAAACCTATTTCTATTGATCACATTTGAGAGAGAGGTATATGGCCTACCGGAGCAAGAGCAAGCTATAAGTCAAGAGCTTGTTTATAAGGTTATAAATAAGGAGATAACAAGTACAAGCTCTATTAACTTGTTTATGATATATTTCTTCAACTGTGATTAAATAGTTGGCTACTTAAAACTTTAATTATATTTTGATATGTTGGTTTTGCCATTTTAGGCACTTGTACTATACTTACATCCTCCCCTGCATCCTCCAGGATAAGATCAGGTTCATCTACCCTATCAATCTCAATAACTAAGGTGAGGGCATGAAGGAAGATATGAAACAAGCGAGGTTTCTGAGAGATGAATTCATTAGGAGGGAGCTAGATAAAAGGAACACTTACTTTTTATTGCCTTATATTCAAGGGAGATCGATTATTAACTCTGTTTAAATTATTTTTTATTTATTTTGTAATTGTCCTGATGGTGTGATCTATTATTGTACTTAGGGGACACTGGATGCTAATAGTTGTAAACCTATTACACAAAAATATTTGGTACTATGACTGAGTTGGGTTCCAGACACCAGACCATACATGTGGGAGATATTCAACCAATACGTTATATGTAACCCCCTGCCTTAATTAGCGTAATTAAAATTTGATAATGCATAATAAAATAGAATAGAGACCGTCGGATGATTCAAAACTCATTTAAGACTCCCTCCATGTAGTAGGGACTTCACAAAATTTTCCAAGCTTCTCTATCCTGGTCTCAAGTCCAAATATCGAATATAATTACCTGTGTAGTTATATCACATTTAAACATATCAGAGTGTATAACTTAATCCCCGGCAACCCCTGGGTTTCATATATATATATATATATAACTATAGGGTTCCAGTTCCCAATTAGGGGATTACACCACCATGTATTCAAAACTATTCACAACTCAAAAATATCATACAATAATCCCTATCTAAAATGAATAACAACCATGAGCCGACTCAAATGTTCCTACAAGGTTCTAACCACTCTGGGTCGTTCGCTTCACCTTGGAGCCACTTACCCTGTTTGAAATGTTAGTCAAAGGAAGGAATAAGATTCAAGAGAATCCCAGTAGTAACAAATTATTCATACCACAAATAAGCATACAGCATGTAAGCAAATCATCATACAGCAGCAGCAGCAGCACAAATTACATTCCACCCTCATCCCCTTGTATCTCAACATCCTCATACTCAATGATGTGAGTGGGATCCGGTTTGTACATTTTCAATTGGGAAACGTGAAACATGTCATGGAGCCTGCTCAAGTTTGGGGGTAGGGCTACACGATAGGCAACATGCCCAATTCTTGCAAGAATCTCAAAAAGACCTATATATCTTGGGCTCAACTTCTTTTGCTTGATTGCTCGCCTAACATCGGTGACAGGAGATATTCTCAGAAACATATGGTCACCAACTTCAAACTCTAGAGGTCGTCTCTTCTTGTCAGGGTAGCTTTTCTGTCGACTCTGCACTACAAACAACCTCTTACAAATAATCTGAATCTGTGTTGAGGTTTGATCACAAGATCTGGTCCATACAGCTTCCTCTCAGACAATTCATTCCAACACAATGGTGATTGGCATTTTCTTCCATACAACGCTTCATACGGCGTTATCTGAACGCTCGCATGATAGTTATTATTGTAGGCAAACTCTGCAAGTGGAAGAAAATGATCCCAACTCGCTTTAAAGTCGAGAACACATGCTTGTAACATATCTTCTAGTATCTGAATAGTCCTCTCTGATTGTCCATCCGTCTGGGGATGATAAGCTGTACTAAATCTCAATTGAGTACCCAGTGCCTTATGCAACGCTTTCCAGAATCTTGAAGTGAATCGGGGATCTCGGTTGGAAATGATATTCTTCAGTGTGCTATGAAGCTTCACAATCTCATGAATATAAATCTCTGCTAGCTTGTCCAAAGAGTAACAAGCATTGATCGGTATGAAGTGTGCCGACTTTGTTAACCGGTCCATAATTACCCAAATCACATCATAATTTCTGATCCTTGGCAATCCCACCACAAGGTCCATCGTTACACTTTCCCATTTCCATTCTGGAATCTCAGGACTCTGAAGCAAACCAGGTGGTCTCTGGTGCTCAATTTTTACTTTCCGGCAAGTGAGAGACATCTCGCCATATATTTTGTCACATCACTCTTCAAACCCAGCCACTAAGATGCAGATTTCAGATTATGGTATATTTCGGTCACACCAGGATGAAGAGTATATCGGCTCTTATGCGCATAATCTAGAATCTTCTATCTCAACTCCACCTTAAGTGGAACACAAATCCTCTTTTGATAACGAACTAGTCTACTAGGCGACAAATCATAGCCCTGAGCTTCGCCCTGTTCAATCCGAGCTAGATTGCGCTGTATCTAGCCATCTTGCCTTTGAGCTTCTTCAACCTCAGCTTTTAGATCACTTTCCCCTTGGGAAACAGTGTAGTTGGCACAGATAATCTGATTTGACAAATTCAAATCACGAAAATCTTCAATCAATTTACCCTCTTGTATCATCATAGCTGCCACAAAAATAGTCTTTCGACTAAGAGCATCTGCGACTACATTTACCTTACCCGGATGGTATTTAATTTCCAGGTTATAGTCTTTAAGCAACTCCATCTAGCGGCACTGTCTCATATTCAATTCTCTTTGATCATACAAATACTTGAGACTCTTGTGGTCACAGTACAGTTCTACTCTCACACCATACAAATAATGTCTTCAAATTTTCAAGGCAAACATAATGGCCGCAAGCTCTAGATCATAAGTGGGATAGTTCATTTCATGAGTTTTGAGCTGTCGAGAGGCATAAGCCACCACACGTCCCTGTTGCATAAGGATATACCCCAATCCCTACTTACTCGCATCACTATACACAACATAAGTCAGGCTGGGATCAGGTATAATCAACACAGGTGCCGTAGTCAACCTCTCTTTCAACTCTGCAAAAGCATTTTTCACATTGCTCATCCCACACAAATGGCTGATCCTTTCTCATGAGCTTGGTCATTGGCAAGGCAATACGGAAGAAATTCTGGATAAATCTCTTGTAGTAACCAGCAAGACCCAAAAAATTGCGTATCTCAGTAACAGTTTCTGGCCTTTTCTTGTCCAGTACTGCTTCCACTTTATTCGGATCTACAGAGACACCTTCTTACGAGATAACATGGCCTAAGAATCTCACCTCTTATAGCCAAAACTCGCATTTACTCAATTTGGCATAGAGCTGCTTCTCACATAAAGTATTCAATACAATTCTCAAATGATGCTCATTTTCTTCTCTACTCTTAGAGTATATCAAAATATCATCAATAAATACCACAACGAATTGATCCAGATATTGTTGAAAGGTACAGTTCATGTAATCCATGAATACCGCAAGTGCATTGGTTAGCCCAAATGGCATTACCAAAAACTCATAGTGACCATACCTGGTCTGGAAAGTAGTCTTTGAAACATCTTTTGCTTTCACTCGCAGCTGGTGATACCCTAACCTTAGATCAATCTTCGAGAACACACATGAACCAGACAGTTGATCTAACAGGTCATCGATTTTGGGAAGAGGGTACTTGTTCTTGACAGTAATCTTATTCAATTCTCTGTATCCAATACACAACCGAAGACTCCCATCTTTCTTCTTTGCAAACAGAACTAGAGCTCCCCAAGGTGACACACTGGGTCTGATGAACCCTTTTTTGAGTAAATCTTCAATTTGTTTCTTTAACTCCACCATTTCATTTAGGGCCATACGATATAGGACCTTAGATATTGAACCAGCTCCAGGCATAGTTTCAATTGAAAACTGAACTTCCCTTTCAGGAAGCAATCCTCTAAGATCATCCAAAAACACCTCAGGGAATTCATTTACCAGGGGTATGTTACTCAAAGTTTCACTGGTTTCCCCTTGTACAGGGAAAAATACCATATACCCCTGGCAACCTTTTTCAAAATATTTTTCAGCTTTAGCCATAGAAAGGAAATTCATACTTTCAGCTTTAGAGGTAGATTTGACCCTCAAGTAGTAGAAGATTGGCTAGTCCGACTTGAGAAGATCTTTAAAGTATTGGAATGTCCTACTGAAGTAAAGGCCGAATGGCTATCTACAAGCAGGAAGGCGATGCAGATAGCTAGTAGAAGAATACTGTAACGCCCTAAATTTCAATTAAGGGCTAATGATATTTATTGAGGATAATTATTGAATTAAAGTGGAAATTGAAAGAATGAAATTGTTAGACAATTAGTTAGTGATTAATAGAGAAAATTAATTACTAGCTAAGAGAAAAATGAGATGTGTAATTAAAATGGCTAATGGAGGGATTAGAGTAGTTAATTGTTGGATTATTGTATGAAGAGCCTATGGAAATGTGACAAGTGGCAAGCTCATATGTAAAGAGGGTGAGAGAAAACTCAAATGTATTATTTTAATATTTTCCCTCTCTCGCTTTCCCTCATTTTCGCTGAAATTGTATGGGAGGGAGTATCATCATCATTTCACTCTCTTCCTCCACACTCTTCTCTCTCTTTCGCTTATCTATTTTCGACAACCAGGCGAGCTTAGGAGAGATAAAGAAAAGCTGGAATTAAAGGTAAGATAAAGACCTCAAATGCCAAAATGATCCTTATTAAAGTTGTTCCTTGAGTAATGAGCTTTATCATGATGGTTTTAGTGTGCCCATTGGTTTTGATTTGTGGCCATAAGGATTTGTGGAAGTTGGAGAATCAAGCAGTGTCTTTGAAAAAGTTGAAGAGGTGAGTGAAACAAACCTTTCCATCTATGTTTCATGTCCTTTGATGAAGTTTAGAATTTTTGGTATTTACAGCCTTGAATTCGAAAATGAGTGTCATTGGGTATTTGGTATGTCATTGGCATGAAAATGGTACCTTGTGGTGAGTTTTGGATAGATAGAATGGATTTGGGATTGAAATGTCTTGTTTGGATGATTTTAGAATTTAGATGATTATGTTGCCCAAAACCAAAGCATGATAATGGAATAGGATTTTGGTAATTCTGATGGTTCCATGTGATTCCTTGGGTGTTTTTGTATGGGAGTAGCCTTGAGTAAGAGTTTGGGACTATTAGAATCAATTAGGCAATTGTTGGGATGAGTGGTCTGTTTTGCTGCATTTTCTGGTTTCTAATAAAATCACTCGAGTGATCTGGGGTTGACTTGAGTGCAGGATGAATATCACTCAAGTGGTGATGGGTTCCACTTGAGTGTAGTAGTGCAATTTTCCTTTCTGTTCTCAGTTTCCGTTGCACTTCCATGTGAAAACGGCAAGAGTGTACCTTAACACTTATGAGTGTTAAGTCGTAACTCGAGTGATTTGTGTTCCACTCAAGTGCTCCGCTTCGTGGAAAACTCTAGTGCTCTCGGGTCCTCACTTTTTGTGTTTCACTTCCTAGTGCCCGAGTGAGCATTTGGCTGTCACTCGAGTGTGGAATTCTGGACTCGAGTGTTGTAGTCTTTTGAAGGTTCTTGTGCTCTCGGGTGTATACTCGATGTCCTTCACTCTCTAGTACCTGAGTGTAGACTGTACCATCACTCAAGTGAGGTCTTCTTCACTCGAGTATCTATACAATATCACTTGAGTGAGGCCATCTTTACTCGAGTGTCTCAGTGAAAAAAAAATCATGTCTTGTGCTTCCAAAAAGGGGATCTTTGGGATAGTTCTTCCAACCCTTTAGAGCTATTGATAGAGATATTTATGGGTACCAAAAGAGCAATAATGATAACTAAATTAAGTGTTAAGAAGTTATTGAGAATTGAATAGAGAATTGATACTTCGTCACTCATTATGAATTATAGGTACGACATTTGTCCTACTTGGGAGGGACCAGTACCAGAACATAAACGGAAGGAACGAGCAGGTAGTGACTTTTCTCTCATATTGTGTATGATGTCTTGTATGCATAATTGATTATTATGTGATTGTGAAATGTGAATGAAAATGTTCTATGGTCCATTGTAGCGTAAGTACTTCAGCGGGAGCTGTCATAGGGGGTTGATGCTTATCACACCTACCCCGGCCCTTGATCTGCCGTTGTAATAGACATGGACTTTGAGAAACTGCTTTGTGAATCCAGCCAGTATGGCTGTGTATTGTAAAATGCTTTATATGAATCCCAGCTGTGGTGAAATATAATATATGAATTGCGTTGTGGTGCAATACAGCATGAGCAATTCAGCGTGAGCAAGCGTAAGGGTGACATGAGTCATACCTGCCCTTTCTGTAACCCCCTGCTTTTAAAAATGTAATTATAAATCGATATTGCATAATTAAGTTGAATCAGAAACCTTCGGATAATTGAAAATCATTTCATCTTCCTACTTTGTAGTAGGATTTACACAAAATCTTTCAAAACTTTTCCCATCCTGGTCTCAATTTCAAAACTTGAATATAATTACCTGTGCAGTTAATATACATCCATTCATATCAGAGTGTATTACCAAATCTCTGGCAACTCCCGGGTTCTATTCATATATAATCTAAGGGTTTCGTAAATCACCACTAGGGGATTACATCACCCAAAATCAAGAGTAATATTTACACCTCAAAATATACAGTAATCCTAAGTTTAAAAGTAGATAATCAACATTCCAAAATCAAATATACCCTGCAGAGTCCTAATCGCTCCGGGTTGCCCGCTTCTCTTTAGCACCACTAGCCCTGTCTGAAATATTAGTCATTGGAAAGAATGAGATTCAAGAGAATACCATTAGTAACAAATTACTCATACAATGCATGAACACAAAGCATATAAGGTCATGTTAGTAGCATCACAATGTAACGTGGTTCACACCACAAATGACAGCACTCACGGCTGTAAACTCTAAGCATCACCTTTCACTGCAATCTCAATGTATTCACAAAGTATTCTCAAAGCACGACAAACATACATACAATGTTTCACATAAAGTATAAGAGAGGAGTCACTACCTTGTTCCTTCCTGATGTTCTTCGGCACCAAGGGCTCTCGAGGGCGGCAAATATCAAATCCTATAAACTAAATCAGGGACAACCTGTCAATCTCTTTTCCAAGTTTTCCAATTTCGTAGCACTTTATGTTGGTTATCATTTAGACTCTTTAGGGTGCTACATAGGCCTAAACATATGCCTAAAGGGTTGGGAGAAACTACCCTGAAGATACCTATTTTGTTTAAAGCACACTCATTTTGAGCTGCCTTACTTGAGTGTTGCTGTCACACCCCACCGCCGTCTTACCCCACTGGGCCACAACGGTTGGTGCCCTCTCCCACCAACCGGGTGCGGAGAGGCTGGGTACACTACGTCGACCCAGGACTCACAAGAGTCCCTCGCTCCCCAAGCGAGATTTTTCGCCTCCGTGGGAATCGAAGCCACTACCTGGGGGTAAGTAGCGCCTCAATGCATTCCCACTACCACTTGAGCTAGTAGCTCAAGTGGTAGTGGGAATGCATTGAGGCGCTACTTACCCCCAGGTAGTGGCTTCGATTCCCACGGAGGCGAAAAATCTCGCTTGGGGAGCGAGGGACTCTTGTGAGTCCTGGGTCGACGTAGTGTACCCAGCCTCTCCGCACCCGGTTGGTGGGAGAGGGCACCAACCGTTGTGGCCCAGTGGGGTGAGACGGTGGTGGGGTGTGACAGTTGCCCTCACCCGTGCTCGAGTCCCAGCGAGTGCAACATAGAAAGTGTTTGCCCGAGAGCAAACCTCAAAATATCTCACATACTCACTCGATGATAGGAAGCTGCACTGGAGCAATGACTACACGTGCTCTCGAGCACCAAAGAGTGAGGCCCAATGAGTGACTACCCAAGAGCAACCATAAACCCTCAGGTTTTAAACTTACTCCCTCACTCGAGCATGCCCATGCTTACTCGAGTGGGATCATATCTCACTAGCAAGTCAAGAAATGTACTCACGGTTTCTGCCTGAAGGCTTAGCCAAAATACCCAGAACTTCACACTCAAGTGAGACCTCCTTCACTCGAGTAATGCTTATCAGATGCCATATTCACAGCAACTGATAAGGTTTTCCAGAATTGACCAATTTGCTATCAATGGTCCTAAAGCTTGTACTCAAACTCATTCTCACTTATTTTAATACAAGGAACCTATTGGTAACCTTAAAACAACCAAACTCCCACTCAAGCAACACATTCCCATATCTAGACCATAAGATCACCAAAAACCCCAATTTGCTAAACTTCCTTACTCAACCTCAAATCAGTCTTAATGACATCATAACATATCTTAACACTATTTCCTACACATTACCATACCAAACTCTTTCATTATTCAATTCTCATGAAATTAGGGCAAAATTCCAGAATTTACTAAACCAAAAATCATACTCCCTCCGGTCCTAATTATAAGATAAAGTTGACTTTTTTGGAGAAATTAAGGAAGCCAATTAAATTACTTTAGAATATTTATATTTTTAATTTTTTTTCCAAAACAAATTAATTTGACTAATAAACTAATATATAATATAAGGATACTAAAAATATAAATACTCTAAAGTAATTTAATTGGCTTCCTTAATTTCTCCAAAAAAGTCAACTTTGTCTTATAATTAGGACCGGAGGGAGTAACATATATACCAAAATTCATCAAAAGCTTACCTCTTAAACTTGCTGAACTCAAAACCATGATTCTTCCACTTTCAAATTTCCTCAAGTTTCCACACACCATAAATCAAAAATTTGAAAACATTGGAATGAAGCTCTTGACCTCTTGAGTAAAATAAATGAAGGTGAAGTGAGCATTTAGAGTCAAATACTCACCTAAAATTCAAACCCTTACTTTCTCTTTCCTCCTTGGTTTCACCGGAAATAGAGAATGGTGAGAGAGAGATGAGTTGATGAAGATAATCTCATTTTCCTATTCCCCATGCTTCTTCACCGACTTAAGAGAGAGAGGGAAGAGTGTTTGAAAATTTGACCTCATCTATGGTTCATATTTTGCCACTTGGCACTCTCTTATTCTTCCTACCATATTTCACATGGACTTGCATGCATAGGATTCCACTTATTGCTCTTTCAATCCTAGCAATTGATCTCAATTACTAAGGAGTTTTCTCTTCGGTAACTGACCAGTTGGTTGGTAAATTTACCATTTTGCCCTTGATCATCACAATGCTTTATTAAACCATCACTAAGCACCTTTATATCACATTGCACAACATATACTTCAAAAGTGCTTAATTATCGTTAATTACATCACTTTGAAATTATTAATCCTTGATTACAATTCAGGATATTACACTTACTGCTATAACTACCATTGTAGTTGCAATGTGTGTGTGATGATTTGCTTTCATGCCATATTGTTGTACATACTATGAGTGATTTGTTACTTTGGGGATTCTTTAGAATCTCACTCTCCTAAAACATCTTTTAGATAGGGCAGAAGGATCGAAGGGGAAGCGGCTGATGAAGAGCGATTGAAGCTCTGATGTAGGAGTTCATTTTGATTATTTGGTTATTGATTATCATGTAAAATCAATTAGATATCTCTTTTTGGATCAATTGTATATATATTGGGATATGTTGTATAGTTTTGTGTAATCCCCTAGTAAAGGGAAAGAGATTGTGGGCATTGTTGTCTTGTAAGACCCTTTACTGATTAATGGAACCCAAGTGTGTCTGGAATTTATGCTGTACTCTGATATTTGTAAATGGAATCAACCTGCCAGGCCAATTGTGTATTTGTAATGTGAATAAGAGATCTTTGTGAACCGGTTTTAGAAAAGTTTTATAGACCCTGATTTTGGGAAGTTTGATTTTGTTTAAGTCCCAAATCATCTAAGGTCTCTAATTTCACTAAATTACTTGATTATAAACTTAAATATGGCCTATGGTTGAAGGGGGTTACAAATACAACAATGATTCGATGGGCAGGAAATATCCCAGTGGCTTTGGAATTGTTCCAAGAAAAGTTCAATGAGATATATTTCCCAAGGACCATTAGAATTGAGAAAGAAGCAGATTCATGTCTCTACAGCAGGGAGCAATGAAACTCTTAATGAATACCTATCATGATTTATCCGCCTATAGATGAAAAAGAATAGAACTCTGATATGTTGATAAGAGGATTGAAGCCTAAAATGAAAGAAAAGCTTGTCTCTCGACAGTTCATAGAATTCAACAAACTAGTGGAAGTCTGTCAGATCATAGAAAATAATTTGTTAAGTTTGTATACGGGCATAAACATTAATAACCATAGTGGAACGGGTCTTGGGGATACTTCCCAGAAGCAAAAAAATCAGGGATCTCACCTAGGGGAAGAATTAAAAAAACCCTCTCAGCCTGAGAATTGTGTTAACCAAGGACCCCCACAGTCTCACTCGTGCCCCCATTGCTGTAAAACCATGTAGGGAGAACATGCGATGGTAAGGTAGTTTGTCATGCTTGTTAAAAGCCAGGCCATTTCATTAGGGATTATCTACAATGAGTAGCTATGCTCAGGCCCAGAACTCAAGGCATAGTTTTCACTATGACCCATAAGGAGGCATGAAAGTATCCAAAAATAATCCAAGGTACTATCCTCCTCTATGGTACTACATTGCAAGTATTGTTTTGATTCGAGTGCTAGTCATTCTTTCATTGTATATGATTGTGCTAGACACCTAGACTGAGTACTCATAAACTACCCTATGACCTAGTTGTGTTGACACCGATGGGTGTCAAGACTGTTACCGCAGACATTTGTTTGAATTATATTGTGAATGTTGAGGGGTTTAAGTCTACAATAGACTTAATATGTTTGCCACTCTATGATCTTGAAGTCATACTAGGTTGGAATTGGCTTATGGCAAACAATGTGCTGTTGAACGGTGGTAATAAGAGGATTGTATATCTTAAACCACGGAAGGGTGTCGACGCAAATATGAATTTGAACTTCCTCTCAGTAGCTAAAGTGGAGGAATGTCTGAGAAAGGGGTACCAATGGTACTTTGTGTTTGTCTCTGTACAGGCAGAAGTAGAAACAGCACTCAAGAACATATCTGTAGTGAATGAGTTCCCTGAGGTGTGTTCAACAGATATAAGTGGACTACCTCCAAAAGGGGAAGTAGAATTCGCATTCAAAATCATACTTGAAGTTAGATCTATATCCAAAGCCCCATACAGAATGTCACTAAATGAAATCGCAGAACTGAAGAAGCAAATCAAAGAAATTTTTGGAGAAAGGGTTTATACGACCCAATATTTCACTATGGGGAGCACCACTATTGTTTGTCAAAAAGAAGGACGGGAGCCTGAAGCTATATATTGATTACAGAGAGCTGAACAAGGTAACCGTCAAGAATAAATATCTACTCCCTCAAATTGATAATCTTCTTAATCAATTATCTAGTTCTAGTGTGTACTCGGAGATTGATCTGAGATCAGGCTACCATCAGCTGAGAGTAAGAGCTAAGGATGTGCCAAAAACAACTTTTAGAACTAGATATGGGCAATATGAGTTTTTAGTGATGACCTTCGAACTACAAATGTACCTGTAGTATTTATGGACTACATGAATCAAATTTTTTGTCAATATCTGGATCAGTTTGTGGTAGTCTTCATCGACGACATCTTGATATACTTCAAGAGTAGAGAAGAGAATGAAAAAAACTTAAGAATTATACTAAGTATTTTGAGAGAAAAGCAACTCTCCATCAAGTTGAGCAAGTGGATTTTTGGCTTATAGAAGTCAGATTTCTAGGCCATGTAATCTCACAAGAAGGGGTTTCTATAGATCACAACAAAGTAGAAGCAGCACTGAATTGGAAAAGGCCAGAAATTGTAATGGAAATACACAATTTTCTAGGTCTTGCCGATTAGTATAGATATTCATTTAGAATTTTTCCAGAATTGCCTTGCCATTGATGAAGCTCATTAGCAAGAACTAGTCATTTGTGTAGGATAAGAAATATGAGAGGTTCTTCACAAAATTGAAGGAGAGGTTGACATCAGCACCAGTACTGATAATCCCAGATCCTAGTCAGGCCTATGTGGTCTACAACGATGCTAGCAATCAAGGATTGGGATGTTTCCTGATGCAGCAGGATAGAGTGGTGGCTTATGCCTCTCAATAGCTGAAGCCTCACAAACATAACTACCCTACTTATGATCTGGAACTTGCCTTAATCGTGTTTGCTTTGAAGATATGGCAGCATTACTTGTATGGTATTACTGTAGAATTGTACTCTGACTGATTAGTAAAATATTTGCATATTTATTTTCTCTTATAGAATGATTTTATGGATGATATTTAAGCTTAATATAATGAATTAGGGTGTAATTGATAAATAAATAATGATTTTGGAATAAATATTTTTATTACTATTATTATTATTATATAATATTTTCTTGCTTTTGTTTTGATAGCCACTTATAGTACTATGTTAAGGAGAAAAGAGAAGAAAGGAGACTTAAAAGCATACCTATGGAATTGAAACAAGATAAGGAGGCGCGGCTGAAAAAAATCGACCGACATTGTAGTCATCAACACTATTTGGGTGCTATTCTGCTGACAATCACTACAGCAGCACTGTTCATTGACACTGTTTTGGTACTATTCTGCCGACAGTCACTATAGAAGTACGATTTATCATCAATCGCTTGCCTATATATATGCATAGTAGTAGAGAAAACAGGGAGGTGTCCTTCTTTAACAAAAGGAAGGCATTGTATTGTTTCTTAGAGTTAATTTCATGCATTGTATTAATTCTTGCATGCCTCCATCTTGGAATGCTTAGGTAGACCTTCTTCATGGACGGTATAGGTTGCCACATACATGGAAGGTTTTACCTCTTATAAGCAAGGCTAGATTTCTCCATTTTTAGCCATCTTATAGTTGTATCTTTATGTTTTAGAATTTAATAATCAAGTTTTATGCAATGTTTATGAAGTTTTCAATTTATTTTGGTTTTATTTTTAATTTCATCATATGCTAAATTTTTAGTTTTCTAGGGTGATTTTGTAGCCTACTAATGACAGATTGAATCTTAACTTATAATCTAGTTTTAATTTTTCCTTCATGATTGAGTTTTAATTATTGTTCTTAATGCTTTCAATTGATTGGCTATCTTTTGAATGACTTCAATATGTATGTTGAGTTTGGAAGGAGATACATGTGTGCTGATCCTATAATTAAAACCATAACTTGCATATGAAATAGGAATATATTCATATGAGTTATGTAGTCTTAATGAGTTCTATAAATTTTAATGCATGATTAATTGCTTGAATTCATATAGGAATATATTGGATTAGCAATTAATTATAGAATTGCTTGACCTTGGAAGAGGCTAGTAATTAAATTAGGGAAACTAGGCTATCAATCATGTGGAATAAATTAAGGTAAGGTTGAGTTTTAGGTAAGGTTTTGGCCTTAAGTGCTTAACTCATCTTTATTAATATTAATCATGAGGTTGAAGGCTCTATTCCTATGGTTTCAGATTCTTGGATAGTGGTGTTTGAGGATTTGAGAAAATTTAGAAGTAGTGGAAATTAAGAACAAGTCCTGGGAATAAGTTAAGGTGAGTATTTGAAACCTTTTGGTATATTGATAATGGTCATTAGCTTGGTCTTGAGATTTTGTGATGTTGCAATGTGTGTGATGTTTGGGGATGTTGTAGTGACATGTTGTAATTGTGGTAAAACATGCCAACAAACATTGAATATGGTCATTTTGATGGCCCAAATGGATTCCATGTGCAAAATTGTGTGAGAATGGTATTTGGTTTGAAATTAAGAACCATTGGAACCCAATTGGCAAAATCTAGAATTTTTGGAAAAACTTGAAAATTGCCTAAGTCTAGAATGTTGTGCAAGAGGCCAAATTTGCATGGTATTTTGACCTAGCAAATGGTATTGAAATGTTGTGAGATTTTCCAAGATTGTAGTTCACATTTCAAGCTTTCCATCCATATAAAGTGATTTATTCTGAGTTTTGTGCATAAAGTTATAAGTGTTTGAAATCAGCCAGGAGTCAGTGCCACAGGTTGGCCGCCGCCTATAAGGCTGGTTGCAACCCAAAACCTTATGGCCATGGGTTGGCCGCGGCCCAAAACTTTATGACCTGACTCTAGCCACAGCCCAAGGTGGTGGGCCGCTACCCAAATGTTTCTGTGCATCTGTTGGCCGCAGCCCACGGTCGGGCTGGCCGCGGCCAACCATTAGAAATTTGTACCTTAAGCTCTAAGGAGGTCTTTTGTGCAGTTTTTCCCCAACCCTTAAGATATATGTCTAGGCCTATAATAGCCACCTAAAAAGTTGAAATCAAGACCAGGGTGAGGAAATGTTTTGAAAGGTTTTATGAAAACTCTTTTGTAAGGTAGGAAATCGAAATAAGTTTAAACTATTCGACGGTCACTAATCTATTTTAATTATGCGTTATCGAATCATAATTACACTAATCAAGGCAAGGGGTTACACCAGTAGCAGTTAACAACTTTGAAATCAAGCCTGCAATTATCTAGATGGTGTAAGCAAATCAATTCGGTGGTTTACCAACAGAAGATCCTACCACATACATAGCCAACTTCCTAGAAATCTGCAATACATTCAAGTATAATGGCATTACTGATGATGCGATTAGACTTAGACTTTTCCTTTTCTCACTCAGGGATAAGGCTAAGAGCTAGTTACATTCGCTACTAGTAGGAAACATAACTACATAGGTTCTCTCGGCACAGATATTTTTGGCAAAATACTTTCCTGTAGGAAAAACTGCTAAATTGAGGAATGAAATTACCTTATTTAGCCAGCATGAACTTGAAAGCCTCTATGAAGCTTGGGAAAGATACAAGGAGTTATTGAGGAGTTATCAGATTGGTGGCAACTGCAAACTTTCTATAATGGGATGACGCATCCTCCAGAACTCTTGTAGATGTTGCAGCTGGAGGATCTTTAATAGGAAAAAGTCTAGTTGATGCCTACAATCTACTTGAGGAGATAGCAGCCAATGCATACAAATGGCCTTCTGAGCATAATATTTTAAAGAAAGCACTTGGAGTGCAGGAGCTAGATATCCTTACAACTTTGCCTTCTCAAGTTGCATATATATTCAAGCCAGTGAGCTCATTGACTACCCAAGAAAATGTAATTAGCACTCCTACTGAACCTTGTGATCGATATGGAGGACTCATGTGAGCACGCAATGTCAAGAAGGACACTTATTTATGCCAGAGCAAGCTCATTACATCAAAAATGAAAGAAATGACCTATTTTCAAACACCTACAATTCAGGTTGGCAAAATCATCCAAACTTTGGTTGGAGGAATAATCAAAATGTGCTCAAGCTGTAAAGGAACTACCAGCAACAAGCTCTTCAACAACCAAATCCATCATAGTAGAAAGTGAATATGGAAGATGCACTAGCTCAACTAACAATAAATACATCTCAATTCAAGGCTAGGACTGATGCAACACTCAAAAGCCAAGAAGCCTTAATAAAGAACTTGGAGATCCAAATGGGCTAAATTGCAAATATGCTAAATTTCAGGCAACCAGGAACTCTACTAAGTAACACCGAAAGAAACCCAAGGGATAATGTGAATGCCGTTGCACTAAGGAGTGGGAAAGAATTGAAAGATCTTGTAATTAAAAAGAAGAATAATAGAGATCATAGAAGAACAAAAGGAGGAAGCAAAGAAACCTAAAGAAGATTATGTGCTAAAGGAAGAATTAGCTTTCCAGATAACCCTCTTCCATATGTACCACAAGTTCCATACCCTCAGAGACTTGTGAAAGCAAAGCTAGACAAGCAATTTGGCAAGTTTCCAGAGGTTTTCAAAAAGTTGCCAATCAATAGTCCTTTCGTAGATGATCTTGGTGTCATACCCTTTATCTTATTTTCCATATTTGTAGAGTGCTTGCATGTAGTTCAGTGATCAATACAAGAATAGTGTAAATATACTAATATATTCATACATGGTAATTGATTACATTATAGGTTCACCCCACAGGGTTTGATAACTTTTACAATTTTATACAAAATATCCAAAATAACGAGTACATATAACCATCTATCCTCGCCTCGAGATCCATACCCGTCGATACCCTGTGTCTACAACCTTTCCTTTAGATTCACTAGTTCCCTTAGAACATTATCATTATTGAAAAAGAATAAGATTCCCAGGAATCCCAGTAGCAACATACTATCATTCATATAACATATGCATAATGTATGCACAACTAATGAACAATATAAATGCATGTATACATGGATAGGGCATCACCACTACTATTCGAGTACCTTGGTTGGATTGTTACACCACAACCAGCTAAAGTGTACTTCTCGTACTTGTCGTTCCTTCTCAACAAACCATGTCGATTAATAAAAGTACAAACAATGGCATCTACATAGTTATATAAATTATAGCATGATGTATGAAGGATAATGTCACTACCTTAAACCTATTGCACCTCGAAATGTGTGCTCCGATATGCATGTGAATAACTCAGGCTTTCAATTTGGTCCTAAAATTGCAAATGTACAAGAATTAATTTAAAACTCATTCATGTACAAGTTTAGACACTTTTATAGTGTTTCTAGTGGTTATATGAGTCTATGAAAATTACCAAAATGCCGATGAGGACCGGAAAGGCCCGGCCCGGGCCCGTTGTACCTGGTCCGACCACACTCAAAGGAAAGATTATAATCCATGTAGAAGAGAATCTTAGAGGAAAGATTATATAAGTTAGGAGCTAATTTACCGAAGAAATCAAGCTTATCTGGCAAAATTGCTCCTCCTTCTCTGTACAAAACTCAAAGCTTTCTCTCTCTTGTTTGAGCTCAAAACTGACATTTTTTTGCTTAGGGAAGGAGAAGGAAATGTTTTTATAATATATTATAATTATCCCATAATTATTTAATTTCCAAAATCCCTATTTTCGGATTTATACAAATTCAGGCAGATTTTCTGCCCAAATTTTGAAAAGTCATAACTAAATTTATAGATATCATATTAGAGTGATTCCAAAGGTTATAGAACCCTTATTAAGTCTAGTTTCAAGAACAAATATAGCATTTTTCCAATTAGAAGCACAAAATTCCCAGAATTAAATTCTTTGGATGTTGTTCTAGAAAATCAATAGTTTTTCTGGGCTAATTCGAAAAATTCATAACTCTTTATATATAGCTCTAACTGATTTATATGACCTATTACATTGAAGCTTAGGATGTATACTTTCATTTTCAAAAATTTCATTGTTGTTATCATTTGGTCATTCAAAACCACATGACAATCTCACTACCTTGCAAGCGATTCCACTTGAAGCATTGTTCATCTTTCAATTTCTAATATTTATTTGACCAAAATATCCCAAATACATATTTCCCCATTATTTTCACAAGTACCCAAATAAACTCGTGGAATTGTAGAGGCTTTTCTTGTACCCGGATTAAAAAAGAAGATAATGGATTTGAAACTCTCAGGAGGAGTTGGGGGACTGGATGTAGGCCATCACAGATTGGACCGAACCAGGATAAATCACAATTTGTATATTCTCTTCCCAAGGCTCTTATATTTTTAGCATATATTATTTTATCTAACTCTTGAATTATGATTCATTAGTTTCATACTTATTATTTTCATTGAGATATGAAAATTTTTTCAAAGTTCTTAAGTTTTTATCTTACACCTATTTACCCCTCTTAGGTGTTAGCCAATTCTAACATCAAGACTACTACGAATTTGTCTGAGTATGAATGAAAAATTTGATTCCTATAGTCCATGAACACTGCAGGTGTATTGGTAAACCCAAATGGCATGACAAGAAACTTGCAATGGCCATAACTGGTCTTAAAGGCAGTTTTCGGTACATCCTTTGCCTTTACCTCAAGCTGGTGATACCCAAACTCAACTGAGTTTGGGAAACACACAGGAACTAGACAACTGATTAAGCAAATTATCTACTCCAGGAAGTGGGTGCTTGATCTCAACGGTTACCTTATTCAACTTCTTGCAATCAACACAGAGCTGTAGACTTCCGCTGCACACTCTGAGATTTATCTCCTCACATGAGCTTTTATGATGTCAGGATAATTTAGTAGGAACCTCCTATAAGACCTGACTATACTAGACATATGTACTTCTTTGTGCCAGTTCTTGGCTCGTTTCAACTCAAATCTTTCGGGGCCATTTTGATTCTTATGGAATCAAAACTTAACAATTGATTCGTAGGTTAAGGATTACTTGGTAACCCTTCTATTCATACATTTTATTACCTTAATTGCCCTCCACCGATCAACTCCTAGTATAGCCTCAAATTAGTGGAATAGTAGGCAAATCAATTCTTTCTCTCATTCCATCAAAGAGCTTACACCTCAATCAATCTTCTAAGGGAATATTTTATTATCATAGTCTTTCCCTATGCTAGACTTAGTAGCTAGAAAATTTTAAAAATCCCTTCCTACAAGGATTTATGTTTGTAAGAATCTTGTTCCTTAATTCCACAGATCCTCACTAACCCAGCACAATTCTGACTATATCTGCCAGCCTAAGGACATACTAGTCCACTAGGTCTTAAGGCCTCTAGATTCACAGGTCCACTATAACATCACTGGCCAGTAGAATTTTATAGCCTAAGGTCTCTAACCCAACTTCTAGGTTCCTCAAGAAATCTAGAACCTCAACATCACACATATTGGAAATCATTTTCCTCAAGTATACCCAATAGGTTCTCTAAGAATTGAGATCGATAGCGCCTATTCTAACCTCCATGGCATTTGGGTAACATCCTTAAAATATTACTGAAGGTTCAACACTATCCACAAGGTTCACAACGTTTAACTTCCATTATGGAATAGAACCATAGTACAACCTGATTTGCATTTCAACCTAAGTATTATTTCAGCTTAGATCTACTTCAAGCCTATCACAACCTTTAGTATCATCAGTTTGGATCCTTTAAGATTGATATACAGCATAATCAACACTAATTATATATCACCGTATATTATACCTACATACCTTTAATACCTAAGGATCATCACTTAACATGGAGAAACCTCAAAACATTTACTATACCTCAAATTTCCATAGCCCCATCAATTAGACCTTTCTGGCCAGTGTTCACCGCGATAGAAATATCCCGATTTAAAATCAATACTTACATCATCATTATCTCCATGCATTTAAGCACTTCTTAAAAAATCATCTAACTCAAATGATTATTAGCCATGGAAAAACCTTAAGACAATTCACTATTTTTCAAGTCTCCATGACCGTGCCAACTTAGTTTCCCAGGAGGTTACCCATCCTAAGATTTTCCTGAGTTAAGCGCGCTTAATTTTTGTGCACCCAATTCACTATTTCTCAAGTCTCCATGACCGTGCCAACTTAGTTTCCTAAGGGGTCACTCATCCTAAGATTTTCCTGAGTTAAGCATGCTTAATTTTCATGCACCTATGCCAAAACGCAGATACCAGCTCTATCTACCCCTGACCACCGATACCCTAAAACTATTCTCATTTCCAAAGACGTGCCGGCTACCTTCGGTTACCCAAAATATAATGATTGGGCCCCATATCACTCTCTGTACATATACCGTCGTACCATATCAGTAATGTGCTCTATGAAATCCCAAAAGCATTCGATTGGACCTGTCCAACAATATCAATCTTCTTCCGATATTGTACTACATGTTGCCCTCAGGTATTCCCAAATCTTTCGGGGGCTGATTCACGGACTGGGATGATTCACTCCTTTAGTACCCACATCCGTGCATATATTCTATGATTGTGTAATCAAGACCATATCAGTATACTATCCTGTTCCAAGAACCGCTGCTCTTCCAAAACCGGTTGGGCTCTAATACCAAAATGTCATACTCTTATCTTATTTTTCATATTGTCAAAGTGCTTGCTCGCAGTTCAGTGAGTAACACAAGAACAGTGTAAATATACTGATATATTCATACATGGTACTTGATTACATCACATGTTTACCCTGCAAGGTTTGATAACATTTAAAATTTTATACAAAATATCTAAAATAATGACTACATATAACCATCTATCCTCACCTCAGGATTCGTGCCTATCAATACCTCGTGTCTACTTTGGATTCGTTAATTCCCACTGGCACATTATCATTATTGAAAAAGAATAAGATTCTGAGGAATCTTAGTAGCAATATACTATCGTTCATATAAAATGCAGAAAGTAGATATGATATGCACCAATTAATGAACAATATAAACACATGTATACATGGGATAGGGTATCACCACCACTATCCAAGTACCTTGGTTGGATTATTACACCATAACCAGGTAAAGTGTGCTTCTCGCACTTACTGCCCCTTCTCGACAAACCATGTTGATTAATGTATGAAGGATAGTACAAACAATGGCATCCACATAGTCATATGAACTATAGCATAATTTATTAAGGATAATGTCATTACTTTAAACCTTTTGCACCTCTAAATTCGTGCCTCGATATTCATGCCAACAACTCGGGCTTTCAATTTGGTCCTAAAATTGCAAATGTACAAGAATTAGGTTAAAACCCATTCATGTACTAGTTTAGACATTTCCATAGTGTTTCTAGTGGTTATACGAGTCTATGTGAAAAATTACCAAAATGCCCCTAGGACCCAGTCCGACCGTACTTTTCTTGAAATTTTGATCGAGGCTATTCTTACATATTTTTGCCTAAGGAATCCATTTCTGACTTCAGAATTATCAAATTCACTACCAAAAGATAGAAATGCCCTTGGCAGCCCCTAATTTTGGGTTTCAGGGGCATTTTGGTCATTATGCTTTTTAAGTCTTTTCTGGAAATGTGTTCAACTGTAACCTTACCTAATTTTTCCTCTTAATCATAATGGAATCATCAGAACATCAAAAAATCCATTTCTAACCCCATGAACTAGAGTTAGCTAAATCCGAGGATTCTCCAGAAAAAAGTGAGGTTTTCCAATTTTGACTCCACAAACTTGCTCCTTTATACTTCTAATCACTTTATTATCTATTTAATTACATTATAACCACCATTTAGACTCAATTTTGGTACCATAATACCTAAGGTTCAACGTTTCCCAAATTTAACAATTACGGCAAATCAACTAGAAATTCACTGATTAAATTAACCATAGCAGCAAAATCAACAAGAAATTGAAGCTTATGAAGTCACCTTTGGTCCCTTCTTGTTGTTCCCTTCTTGGCCAAATACTAGCCCCTTTCAACACTGAAATTTTGCTTCCAAAACATCATAATCCATGTAGAAGAGAAGCTTAGAGGAAGGATTATTCAAGTTAGGAGCTAATTTACTAAAGAAATCAAGCTTACCTAGCAAAATTGCTCCTCCTTCTCTCTACAAAACTCAAAGTTTTCTCTCTCTTGTTTGAGCTCAAAACTGGCATTTTTTCCTTAGGGAAGGAGAAGGAAATTTTTTCATAATATATTATAATTATCCCATAATTATTTAATTTCCAAAATCCTTATTTTCGGATTTATACAAATTTAGGAATATTTTCTGCCCAAATTTTGAAAAGTCATAACTAAATTTATAGGAATCATATTGGAGTGATTCCAAAGGCTATAGAACCCTTATTAAGTCTAGTTTCAAGTACAAATATAGCATTTTTCCAATTGGAAGCAAAAAATTCCCAAAATTAAATTCTTTGGATGTTGTTCTAGAAAATCAATAGTTTTTTTGGGCTAATTTGAAAAATTCATAACTCTTTGTATATAGTTCTAATTGATTTATATGACCTATTATATTGAAGTTTAGGATGTCTACTTTCATCCTCTAAAATTTTATAAATTGTTGTCATCTTTTGGTCATTCAAAACCACATGACAATCTCACTACCTTGCAATTGATTCCACTGGAAGCATTGTTTATCTTTCAATTTCTAATATTTATTTGACCAAAATATCCCAAATACATATTTCCCCATTATTTTCCTTAATTAATTGAATTTAACTTCAATTAAATGGAAGATAATTTATTTTGTGCTAAATTAGCAAAATTATGATTTTGTCATTACCTTTTAAAATTAATTCCTTTTCTCCTTTTTCTTTGGCCAATTTCCTTTCATTATTGAACCAAATGTTATCCTCTATTATTCCTCCATTTTTAGGCTCAATATTGGGCTTTCTAAATTTCCCAGATTTATTCCATAAGTATTCTAGCCTACTTCTTAGGAAAATGAAAAATCTACAAACTCACAAATTCCAAATTCATGAATATTCACCATTTTATTGATTATTTCCAATAATTACAATGTATTTTGGTGAATAAAATTTGGGATTTTACACTTGCCCAAATGCCCAGTTATGCAAATTTCATAAAGGATATTCTCTTAAATAAGCGTAAGCTTGAGGAGTTTGAGATAGTTTCACTTACTGAAGAGTGCAGTGCTATTCTACAAAAGAAGTTACCGCCAAAGTTGAAAGATCCAGGAAGCTTTTGCATACCTTGCACCATAGGCCAATGTCACTTTGAAAGAGCACTTTGTGACCTAGGAGCAAGTATAAATCTCATGCCTCTATATGTCTACAAGAAACTCGATCTTTGAGAGGTGAAGCCAACCATAGTTTCATTACTTCTAGCAGGCCAATCAATAAAACATTTGAGGGGTGTCTTAGAAGATGTTATAGTAAAGGTGGACAAACTCATATTTCCAACTGATTTTATAATATTCGGCATGGAAGAAGACCAAGAAATTCCTATCATTCTTAGGAGGCCATTCCTAGCAACTGGGAGAACTTTAATTGATGTGCAATAAGGGAAGTTAACCTTATGAGTTCAAGATAGTCAAGTATCCTTCAACATTTTTAAGGCTTTGTCCTTTCCAAATGAAGGTGACACTTGTTACACAATAGATAAATTGACCAGCTGCACAACAGACGTGGTGAATGAAATCTGCATGGATCAACCATTAGCAATAGGAATGATAGATGTATCAAAATCTACTAAGCCTGAAGTCTTAGAATAGATTACGTACCTTGAAGCAAATTTCCCAATTTTTATCAAGAAACCATTTGAAGATTTGGGAGAAAAGATGAGTAAGCTGGTACTATCAATAGAGAAACCACCAGTATTGGAGTTGAAAGTACTACCATCCCACTTGAAGTATGCTTATATGGGAGGAAATTCAACATTACTAGTAATCATCTCTACAACTCTTACTCCCACTGAAGAAGAAAAGGTATTAAGAGTTCTAAGGGAGTATAAAACAATATTTAGATGGTCAATAGCTGATATAAGAGGGATTAGTCCTTTAATATGTATTCATAAGATCTTGATGGAAGATAACTACAAGCCATCAGTCGAGCACCAAAGAAGACTTAATTCGAATATGAAAGAGGAGGTAAGAAAGGAGGTAATAAAGTGGTTGGATGTTGGTATAATCTACTCAATCTCTAATAGTCAATGGGTAAGTCTAGTTCAAGTTGTGCCAAAGAAAGGTGGAATGGTAGTGGTTCCTAACGAGAAAAATGAACTGATTCCACAACAAATAGTGACTAGATGAAGAGTGTGCATTGACTACAGAAAGGTCAATAAAGCTACCAGAAAACATCACTTCCCTCTGCCATTTATAGACTAGATGCTTGACAGACTAGCTGGGATAGCCTATTATTGTTTTCTGAACGGGTACACAAGATATAATAAAATTACAATTACAATGGAGGATCAAGAGAAAACAACTTTCACATGTCCATATGATACCTTTGTCTTTAGAAAGATGCCATTTGGTTTATGTAATGCACCATAACATTTCAAAGGAGCATGATGATGATCTTTTCAGATATAGTGGAAAAGTTCATTAAGGTGTTCATGGATTATTTCTCAGTTTTTAGAGAATCATTTTCTTTCAAATCAGGGAAAAGTCTTGCAACGATGTGTAGAGACAAATTTAGTTCTAAATTAGGAGAAATGTCATTTCATGGTGAAAGAAGGAATTGTGATGGGTCATAAGGTATTTTATCGAGGCATTAAAGTGGATTGAGCTAATATTGAAACAATTGAAAAGCTACCACCTCCCTCCTCAATCAAGGGCATTCAAAGTTTTTTAGGACATGCAGGCTTCTATAGAAGATTCATTAAGGACTTCTCAAAAATCATAAAGCCACTTTGCATGTTGTTAGAGAAAAACACCCCCTTTATGTTTAATAAGGAATGTTTATCAGCCTTCTAAACTCTAAAAATTTCCTTGACTTCTGCACCAGTTATCATAACTCCAAATTGGAACCTTTCATTCTAGATGATGGTGATACAAGTGATTATATAGTTGGAGATGTTTTAGGCCAAAAAAGAGATAAGGTCTTTCATGTCATCTGTTATGCTAGTAGGACACTTTTAAATGCATAGTTGAATTATGCAACAACAGAAAAGGAGCTCTTAGCAGTGGTGTTTACATTTGACAAATTCAGAGCTTACTTGATCGGGTCAAAAGTCATCGTTTAGATGGACCACTCAGCAATCAAACACTTAATTAAGAAGAAGGATGCTAAGCCCAAATTGCTCAAATAGGTGCTCTTGCTATAAGAATATGACTTAAAAATCAAAGACAAAAAAGGGATCGAGAATCTCATTACAGATCATCTTTCTTGGTTAGAGCCATCTGAACAAAAGAGTGAATCACCAATCTAGGAGAATTTCCCAGATGAGTAACTTTTTGTCATGCAATCACAACCCACCCCTTGGTATGCTAATTTTGTAAATTACTTAGCAAGTGAAGTAATGCCTTATGAACTTTCTAAAGTGCAAAAGAAGAAGTTTCTGGTTGATGTAAGGCATTACTTTTGAGAGGACCCATCTTATACAAATAATCCCAAATCGAATCATCAGGTGATGTGTTCCTGAAGAAGAAATGTCTAGTATCTTAAATCGCTGCCATTCATCCCCATATGGTGGTCATTTTTTAGCAAATAAAATAGCTAATAAAGTCCTTTAATTAGGTTTTACTGGCCTATACTCTTCAAGGATGCCCACAAAATTGTGGCAACCTGTGATAGATGTCAAACAACGGGAAATATATCAAGGACACATAAAGCACCATTAACTAACATCTTACAAGTTAAGCTTTTTGATGTATAGGTATCAACTTTATGGGGCCTTTTCCATCTTTATTTAGCAATCAATTTATTCTAATAGTTGTTGATTATATCTATAAGTGGGTTGAAGCAGCTGCTTTTCAAACAAATGATTCTCGAGTGGTTGTGAAGTTTTGAGGAAGAATATTTTTACAAGATTTAGAGTTCCTAGAGCTATTATAAGAGATAGTGGAAGGTATTTTTACAATCAACGACTTCAATTAGTGTTAGCTAAATATGGAGTAACTCATAAGGTTGCAACTCCATATCATCCATAAACTAGCGGGCAAGTGGAAATCTCAAACAAAGAACTAAAATGGAACTTAGAGAAGACAGTGAATTCCAATTGGAAGGATTGGGCACAAAAATTAGATGATGTACTTTGGGCTTATAGAACTGCCTTCAAGACACCAATTGGTACATCCCTATATGAATTGGTCATCGGAAAAGCATGCCATCTTCCAGTAGAAATGGAACAAAAAGCATATTGGGCAATAAAAGCCTTAAATTTTGACTTAAAGGTAGTTGGTGAGAAGAGATTTCTCCAACTTAATAAGCTTGAAGAATTCAGATAACAAGCTTATGAAAATGTTAAGTTATACAAGGAGAAGACAAAAATGTGGCATGACAAAAGAACTTTACGGAGAGAATTCACACCAGGAGAAAAAGTGCTTTTATATAGCTCAAAGTTAAAGCTCTTTCCAGGAAAGCTAAGATTAAGGTGGTCAGGTCCTTTTACTGTGATTCAAGTGTGGCCATATGGAACTATGGAGATTGAAGATGGTGTTCAAAAATTCAAAGTGAATGGGTAAAGGCTAAAAGAGTACAATAACGGTACACTCAACACCTTAAAAACTGTCATCACTTTTAAGGAACCAACAGGTACACTCTGATACCCAAAAAAAATCAATTGGTTTGGTTTTTGTTGAGCTAAAGGCATTAAAGAAGAGTGGCTATTTAAGAGGCAACCCAAAACTTCTTTCCTTGCTCATTAATTTTTCTTTTTTACTCATTAAAGCACATTACACTATGTTGAGAATTTTAGTTTTGATCATTTTCATTTCAAGTTAAAATGGAGGAATCTCTTCTAAAGCTTAAAAATAGGTTCCTCACACTTCCCAAAGATGTGGTTAGGAAGATCTATAGCTATCAACTTGAAAGAATAAAGATATTCAAGAGTTTAGGCCTTCCTGAGGATGTACCTTGTATCATTGAAGCCAAGGTACATTTAGCAGGTGAGATTCATGAGTCAGTTATTAAACATATGCCAGGAATAAGAAGAAGTTCTTACTCTAAACAGAGAAGAGCTAAAAGAATGAAGATCTGTCATAAATGTGCAAGGTGGATATGTGATCAATGTTGTAAGAGCAAAGGTATGGTTTCAATAAATCAAGAAGATAAAATTCAATTCTTAAAGGATGAATTGAGTAAGGAGTCATTGGATGATATTATTCAAACTCTTGAGATGCATCTTAGTGGTGATGTTTATCATATTCTTCTCGATTAAATAAACATATTTAACAAAGAAAAAGAGTACTACTATCTTGGAAATCTAACATTAAAAGACTTTGTTTGTAAGTTTATAATAAAACTAGATGGGAAGCAAATCCTTGATTCATAGAAATTGTTTAGGTTGTTACTGGATGAAAAATCAAAGGAAGATGTAAGCCAAAATCACAACTATTGTTCATAATCATGATTTTGTCTAATTTATCTTATCTTTCCAGTAACTTTTGACTTTCTTTACTCATTTTGTTTAATTTCTTCATGCAATAGCCTACCAGTCATTCATGTCAGAAATGTTTTTAATATTCTTTGAAAAAAGTATGATTTGCATGATCTTGTTGTCACTGTTTTAGTAGTATAAATATGCACTCTTCCATTTGTAACCACAAAATGTCTGAGAGAAAAGAAGAGAAAAAGTGTATCACCCTAAAATGTAGATTTAAATCTATCTGCAATTTTAGTGAACTGATTCGGGAAAGGATAGAGAGTTTCTAACTGTAGCAAAAGAACTTGGAAATGTATTAGCTGCTAGAAAGATCAACTTTGTATACAGGGAGGCATCTAGGGCAAGGGGAAGTGTGGCCATTTCTGCAACCATTAATGGAAGCAAGGGTTAAGTGTAAGGGTAAAGGAGTTGAAAGATCACATCTTTTCCTGAGGACAAGAGTTACAAGTTTCAAGCTTGCCTGAACGAATGAGATGTATGTTCTATCATGCTAAAGCTTTGATCGCTCTACCCGATGGTTTGGAAACGTTGGATAGGATTTCTAGCATTGCATATTGGGCTAAACTAAACTTTCACAAAAGCCATTAGGATTGTTAAATGTTAATGGTTTTTATGATGATCTATTGTTTTATCATGCTATAGAAATAGGATTTATACCCCAAGCGACTTGCCATTCCATAATTTTTGCACCAACTGCTAATCAGCTACTTGATCAACTGTAAACCTATGAATCTAAACTAGATAATTAGTCAAGCAAATAGGTAGGCAATCTTTAGATAGTAGTCAAAAGTAGAATCCAGATACCACTCTTCAATTGTAAATTTCCTTAATGTTTTGGTTTTACCTTAGCATTTTGGTTTACTTTATTGTTTGTTTATGTTTTAAAAAAACTTTCTCTAAGCTCTAGAAGACATTGAGGACAATGTTTGAAGTATATTGGGGGAGGAGTAGTAAAATATATATATATATATATAGTTAATTAGTAAAACCATTAGATGCATGGGGTGTAAAAAAATGGCAGAGTAAGGAGTTATTCTTAACTCTTAAGACACATTTTATCAGTTGCGTGTTTTTGTTCCTTCTCAAAAAAAATTAAAATTTAAAAAATCTTGTTTAGATGCTTTTTAATGATCTTAAGAAGTATATAAGTTTTAAGTATGGATCAATTGAATTTAGAAATTGCATAGCATGCTTGAACAACTTATTGTTGGGATTAGTGATAAATTTTGAGATTGAATGAGCTAAGTTTGAAAACCCCTGACTGTGAGCTTTTGAGCCTCTTTGATCAATAATGATTATTTCTCTTGTATATGGTATTCACCTATTAAGTTGTCACTCTAGAGCTTGTTTTAAATCTTATTGAGATTATATTTCACATACACATTCAAAAATGATAAAGACATTCATTTCTTTTTTTAGCCAAAGCCAAACAGCCAACCTTATAATTATATCGTTGATAATCCCCTTTGAGCCTAATTGACTATTTATTTGTTCTCAACCTATTAATATGTGTTTTAATGATATATCAAGTGCTTTTACCTAATTTGGAAGATTACCAAAGCATTTGAAATTTTTGTGAAATGGGCTTTTGAAAAGTATGGGGGTGTATATATCATCAACTTTAGAGTTACAAAATTATGAAAAAAAAAAGAAAAAAAAAAAGAGATAGAGTATTTGAATTAAAATTGTGGGTTGTTATGATGAGATAGATTTATTCATAATTTGGCCCATTTTTTCAATTGTTCTATTTCTTAAATGTAGCCCTTCACATCATGTTTTATATTCCTTTTACCTAAACCCCATTACAACCCTCAATAAATCCTTTTGATTTGAATTATGCATGTGAATTAGGTAGTGGAGATTGAGATTTTTAGCAAGCCTATGATAGTGTAATTATTTTTGTTGAATTTGAGCGAAACACTTACCCTTAAACACTTGAGAGATTGAGAGAATGAGTTACAATTACAAACTTGGTTCATTCATTTTCAAATAAAGTTACCAGTTTATATTTTCGTTGATTCATGAATACTATGATCTATTTATTTTTCAATTGTGTTCTTGCTGATGACTTAATACTTCTAATTTTATTAGAAGCACTTACTAGTCACTCCTTGTCCGAGGACATCCAAGAGCTAAATATGGGAGAATTTGATAAGTAAAATATTTGCATATTTATTTTCCCTTATAAGATAATTTTGTGGACGATATTTGAGCTTAATGTAATGAATTGGGGTGTAATTGATAAATAAATAATAATTTTGGATTAAATATTTTTATTACTATTATTATTATAATAATATAATATTTTCTTGCTTTTCTTTTGATAACCACGTACAACACCATGTTAAAGAGAAAAGAGTAGAAATGAGACCTAAAAGTAGACCTACGGGATTGAAAAAAGATACGAAGGCACAGCTGAAAAAAATAGACCAATACTATAGTGGCACTGATCACTAACACTGTTAGGGTGTTATTTTGCTGACAATCATTATAGCAGCACTGTTCATCGACACTGTTTGGGTACTATTCTAACGACAGTCACTGTAGCATCACTATCCACTGACGCTGTAGCAGTATGATTTATCATCAATTGCCTGCCTATATATATGGATAATCGTGGAGAAAACAGGGAGGTGTCCTTCTCTGACAAAAGGAAGGCATTGTATTACTTCTTAGAGTTAATTTCATGCATTGTATTAATTCTTGCATGTCTCCATCTTGGAAGGCTTAGGTAGACCTCCTTCATGGATGGTATAGGTTGCCACCTACATGGAAGGTTTTACCTCCCATAAGGAAGGTTAAATTTCTCCATTTTCATGCATCTTGTGGTTGTATCTTTATGTTTTAGAATTTAATAATGAAGTTTTACGCAATGTTTATAAAGTTTTCAATTTATTTTGGTTTTGTTTTTAATTTCATCATGAGTTAAATTTTTATTTTCCTAGCATGATGATGTAACTTACTAATGACAAATTAAATCTTAACTTATTAAATCTAGTTTTAATTTTTCCTTCATGATTAAGTTTTAATTATTATTCTTACTACTTTTAATTTATTGACCATCTTTTGAATGATTTCAATATGGATGTTGAGACTAGAAGGAGATGCATGTGTGTTGATCCTATAATTAAAACCATACTTTGTATATGAAATAGAAATATATTCATATGAGTTGTGTAGACTTAATGAGCTCCATAAATTTTAATGCAAGATTAATTGCTTGAATTCATATAGGAATATATTGGATTAGCAATTAATTATAGAATTGCTTAACGCTGGATTAAATTTGGGAAACCCGGCTATTAATCATGTGGAATAAATTGGACTAGAATAAATAGGTAATTCAATCCAAAATTTGTTAAGTGAAATCTTACCCCTAGGGATTTTTCTCATAGTTGTTTTCATATTATTTGGAATCATATTTAATCATTTTTATTTTGTATTCTCAATCACCAACTAATTGATTAACTAAATAGAATTAAAATGACCCATTTTGGTACTTTATAAACAATCCTCATGGGAACGATACTCTACTTACTTCTGTATTACTTGTTTATAACAGTGTACACTTAAACTTTTTAAGAAATTATTTATACTCATAACAATGACCACCAGAGTCTCAAGTCTTGGCACGATTAGAAAGAACTGAATATGAGATAGTGAAGGTGGATGGAGTTTCTCAAAGATTATAATCTAGGGACAAAAATTATCATAGGATAGCAAATGTCATCACTAACGCTCTAAGTAGAAAAGCGGCGCAAGTAGCCGTCATGATGGTACAAGAACATAAATTGTTAGAAGAATTCAGGGATCTGAATCAGTCAAACCAAGAGTTCGTACATATAAATGTACCAAATGAAGTACTTCTCGCTAACTTCAGTGTTAGTCAAGAAGAAAGTGATCTGAAAGCATAAGTTGAAGAAGCTCAGATGCAAGATGGATGGGAAAGGTCTATATGAGAGATGATCACACGAGGTGGAACTTAGGATCAGGATCTTTTGTCGAGCAGATTAGTAAGATACAAGAAGTGCATATATGTACCACAAGAGGATGATCTAAGGCAAAAAATCCTAGATGAGATGCACAAGAGCAAGTATATTCTCCATGAAAGTTTTGCTAGTTACAAGTATTGGCAGGGCACTGAAAGTGAAGAAGTTACATCCAAGGTACATTGGTCTATTTGAGATCTTGTCGAAGATTGGGCCAGTAGCGTACGGTATAGCTTTACCACTAACTTGAGTAGGTTGCATGATGTCTTTCATGTTTCCAACTAAAGAAGTATCAACTCGTTCCAAAGCATGTGATTGAATATAAAGATGTGGAGATGCGGGATGATTTAACGTATGAAGTCACACCTGACCAAATCATTGATCAACAGGAGAAATAGCTAAGAAACAAGAGCATCTCGTTTATCAAAGTTGTCTGGAAGGGGTTATCTCTCAGAGAAGCCATGTGGGAAACAGAAGAAGATATGTGAAAGTATTACCCAGAGTTTATGGCTATATATGTATAACAAATTTCAGGATGAAATTTATTTAAGAGGGGGAGAACTGAAACACCCCAAATTTTATTCACCAATATGTCTTATAATTATTTGAAATATTCAATGAAATAGAATGGTGAATATTAATGAGCTTGGAATTTAAAAAAGCTAATAAATTTCCATTTTCATGAGAATTGGGCTATAACAAGCTATGGAATTATTTTTTGGGTGTTACAAACAGCCTAATGTTGAAGCCTGAAATGGAAAAATCAAAGAGCAAAATATTTGGCCTAATATTAGTCCTAATTTTGGCCAAACAAAGAAAGAAAGGAATAGGTTCAAATTAAATCCAAGAAATGTAATGGCAAAATCGTAAATTTACCAACAAAGCATAAGATTAATTATTTTTCAATTAATTGAAATTAATTTCAATTAATTAAGAAAAAATAAAGGGTAAATACATATATTTGGAACATTCTTGGTCAAATCAATCAAGGTTTGAAAAGAAAAGGTTGGACTTGTACATAAATGAATTAAAGAGATTATGGAAAATGTTGGAGCAATTATTATTTCCCTTAGTCCTTGTGATTTTCGGCTATTAAAAGAAAATAGGAGGGGAACTAATTGTTTGAATCATAAATATGCCAAGTGTCATCAATCTAAGCCAAGGGATTAAATAATAATTGGTTATGAGTACATGTTTAATTAAGATTCAAATAATAATTAATTGTTGTAGTTGGGCCAATTGGAGGAACCAAAAATTGGTTTGGGAAGAACCCTTTAGGCGTCATTTATAGGCCAACAAGGGGAGGAAATTAGTTCAAATCTAATGGAAGGCTTATGACATACTTAGAAGAAGATAAGGCCAAAGTATCAAGTTATGTCATAAACCCAAATTATGAATAAAATTAATTAGGAAAAATGGAGAGATATTTTAAAAGCTCTTGATCATCTTTCTCTTCCCCATTTTCACCCCTAGCTACACAAAATAGAGGGGGGGAGCTTGAGAAACTAGAGAGAAGGAGGAGCTTAAAGAGGAAAAACTCAAGGTAAAGCTTTGTAACTTCAATTGTTAGGTCTTTAAACTTGTGTAGTAGCTTCTCTAATCTCTTGCTCTTCATGAAAATCATGTGTAGCTAAGTAAAATCTCAAGGTTGAGTAGAGAGAGTGAGATATCTAGAGAGAGAAAGTTGGAGGATTAAGAGGTAACCTCAAGAACTTCAATTCCTTTGATATCTTGTTGTGGTAGTGGTGGTGGTTTTTGTCATAATTTGTGGTTTGGTTGTTGATTTTGTAAATTTGGAAAGTGGAAACCCTAATGGGTTATACTGCTCAAATTTTCTCAAATCATGTCTAATGAGTATTTAAAGGATTAAACAAGTGGTTAAGAGTGTAAAGAAGTAAGTTTTAAAGGTTAAATCTCAAAATCACAATTTCCCTTTTTCCTTGGGCATGTTTCGGCGAAGGCTAGAAATAGGATTTGGGGCTATAAATTCATTAATTTGATGGTTCCATGGTGTTCAGGAGGGAAAATTGTGTAGGGTTGATGTTCATCACTTTGTGAAATAAGCCTTAGAAAGTGAAATTACGAAAATACCCCTAAAACCCTAAGTAGGGGCTGTCAAGGGAAAAACTGTCTTTTGGCAGTGATTTTGTGAAAAACAAGGTCAAAAATGGATTTTACACTTAAAACTGTGTAAGAATAGCCTGAGTCAAAATTTTTGAAAAAGTACGGTCGAACCAGGTAATTTGATAATTTTACAGTTTTAGACTAATATAACCAACAAAAGTAATTTAGAAGAGTCTAGAGTAATACATGAATGGGTATTAACCTAATTCTTGTAAACTTAGATTTTTAGGACCAGTCTGTTGAGCCCGAGCATGATTAAATTAGGAACTGAATTGTGTTGCAAAAAGGGAGATAATGTAGTAACTCTATCTTTCACACACTATGTCAATATTTTATATGTTTGTGTATGCCATCTTCTGTGATTTAATTAATGAACTTGGTTTTGCCGAGGAAGCACTATTACCTGGTTGTTGAGTAAGAACCCAACTGAGGTTTGCAGATAGTGGGGGATTGAGCCTCTAACTCATGTATACATGCCGTGGTATTGTTATTAATTTGTTGTATAACATAGAGCATGACATATTCAATTTTTCAAATTTTATATGATCGATTATATGTTACTACTGAGATTCATTTGAATCTCACCCTTTTTCAAAATTAAATATATTCCAACAGAAGCTAGCAGCTCTAAGGGCAAAACGACAAATACTGCCAACTGAGGTGTGCGGGAAAAGAGATCGAAGTTGTTGGTTATATTTAGTTTATCTTTGATATTTTGGGCAAATTGTATATATTTTCAAACCCTGCGTGGAGACTCCTGTATGTAAACAAGTACTTCTTATCAATATATTTGTGCTACTTCTATATGCCTGTGGAACTATGCCTTTATCACTTTGCGTATATTGAAATATTAAGGGTTTTGATAACCAGGACTTCTACAAAGCCCAAAAATGCCTGAGTAGAAGTAGGAAAGTGTTACCATGGATCTAGTGGTGGGATTACCTCGAATCCAAAACTTTGATGCGATTTGGGTAATTGTCAATTTTTTTACAAATTTGGCTCATTTCATACCCATCAATGCTAATTATTCTCCTAAAAAGCTAGCAGAAATCTACATAAGAGAGATAATCATACTATATGGAATGCCGAAAGTATTATCTCTGATAGAGATCCTCGATTTACATCAAGATTATAGAAAGCTCTATATGAAGCTCTAGATACAAAGTTGAGATTCAGTATATCCTATCATCTACAGATAGATGGACAGTTAAAGAGGGCTATACAGACGCTGGAAGACAAATCGAAGGCATGTGTACTAGGTTTTAAGGGAAGTTGGGATTATTTTCTTCAACTAGCTCAGTGTGCCTACAACAACAACTATCATATGAGCATTCAGATGGCTCTGTATGAAGCATTGTACGGAAGGAAGTGCCAATTACCTCTCTGCTAGATGGAATTATTTGAGATAAGGTTGTATGGGCCATATCTGGTGGACCAAACCACATAGTAGATCAAGATTATCCAGAGAGGCTCCTAGCGATGCAGAGTAGAGAGAAAGGCTATACTAACAAAAGGAGAAGACCTCTAGAATTTGAGGTTGGGGATTATATGTTCCTGAAGGTATCTCAAGTCACCAGAATCGGTAAAGCAATCAAGAGAAAGAAGCTTAGCCCTCACTATATTGGTCCTTTTGAAATTCTTGCAAGAATTGGGCCAGTGGCATATCGAATAGCCTTACCCCCAAACTTGAGCAGACTTCATGACGTTTTTCATGTATCACAATTGAAGAAGTACCAACCAGACCCTAAACATGTTATTGAGTTTGAAGATATTGACGTGCTTGATAACTTCACATAAGTAGTTGAACCGAAGCAAATCATTGATTGACAAGAAAGACATCTCAAACACTAAAGTATACCGTTTGTAAACATGGTCAGGAAGGGACTATCCCTAAGGGAAGCAACTTAACAAGTAGAAGAGGACCTGAAGAGACATTACCTAGAGTTTATGCCCTAAGATGTGTAAAAAATTTCAACGCCAAAATTTATTGTACTGGGGGAAAATAGTAATATCCCAAAATGTACTCAAGGGTTAAATGTACTAAATAGATAGTGAAATTAATGAATGAATTGTCCTTGAAAATTATGCAATGTCTTTAGTCCCGATTAGCTCTCGGTAATTACCTGATTTTTTGCCTAAAGTCATAAATGACTGAAAACCTAAATTGAACATAAGAAAGAAAGAAAGTGGTGCTATTTGTGTGAAGACAAAGGGAAATAAAAGAACTAATGGCACACTAAATAATTTTGCCATGATCAAAGGTAAAAGAGTCCATTGCCATTTGATCTTAAGGTTAAAATTGGAAGACAAAATGAAAGGCCAAGATTTATTCTTCAAAAGTAAGAAGTAATTATGAGATCAAAAAGCAAATTAACCCTCCTTACATAAGGGTTAAATTTTGGTCAACAAGGGTAAATAAAGAAGAAAGACAAGTTTGGTCAATTGGTCAAAGTTTTGTTAACTTTTCCAACTTGGAAAATTATTGACTAATGGTAAGACAAAGTGAGGCACTTGATTAACAATTTCTCTTCCATTTTCAAGATAAAAATTTTAGCCAAAAGAGGAAGAGAAGAGGACAGAGAATAGGTTACTTAATTAAATTAACCAAACTTGGTTAATTAACTCCAACTTGTGCAAGAAGCCTAATTCTTGGCCACATAATTTTCTTTTTCTTTTTAGGCCAATTTCGGCCAAGTGATCAAGAGCAAGGGAAGAGAAAAATTCAGAATATTTCCTACTCTCTCTCATAAGCAAACGTTAGCCAACATGCTAAGAAAGAAGAGGAAAGAAGAGTAAGTACAAGGTAGGCACTTTGAGCTTCATTTTCTTCTTCCTAATCCCTTCTTTGGCTCAAATGATCTTTATGAACCTTGTCCTCCTCTCTAAGAGCTTCGTTTTTATGGTTTTTGCTTTTGAAGGGGAGGTGTTTTGAGTCTTCTAACAAGAGCCAAAGTTGGAGAATCAAGAAAAGAGCTCAAGGAAGTGCAAGAGGTGAGCAAGAGCATTATTTTGACATATATGTTGACTTGTTTGGTTGAGTTTTTGGGGTTTGTTCTTGTTGCCCAAATTTTGACCATTTAGGGTTTCTAGCGTTCATGAAGCTTTGATCAAGTTAATGTTACTATTATGTTCTACATGAAAAACTGAGTAGGAATAGCCCTGATTACAAATTCTGGAACATTGGAACACAATTTGTAAAATTACACATTTGCTGCCAATTAGGGTTTCCTACATGGTAGTTTATTTGCATTATATTTTAAAGTAACTGAACAATTTCCAACGATCATGAGCTTTTCCAAAGTAAAGTAGACTAATCAAACTTCAATTTGATAGGCCATATAGGTCAACTATATCTGTACACTATGAGTTATGCATTTTTTAAGTTTGTTATGTAAAACTGGCATGTTTCTGGGGCAGTGTCCAATGAATGGTAATTCTAGAATGCTGTGTGTAATATCCCAATTTGGGATTAAGGGCTAATGACTCTGATATTGATTGTAATTAATGTAATTAAACACTTTTAGAGAAATATGATGTAAATTTCATATATGTGTATTTGGTGATTAGAGATCAAGGGTTGAGATCTATTGACCATGGGTCAGAATCCCATGCTTTGCATCTATGTGAGCTCATGTAAGAGTGTGTAAGATGGTGACATGTGGCATAGTGTAGACCATTGGATGTGGCACTAAGTGACAAAAAGCCACTTTTCTCTCTCCCTTCTCTCTCTTTTTTGGTTGTGTGTTGGGAAAGGGAAAGGAAACACATCCTCATCATCTTCCTCATCACCTCACCATCTCTCTCTTTCTCTCTTCTTTCTTTATTTCCGACGGACAAGCAAGGGAAGGGAAAAGAGAAAGCTTGAATCTTTGGTGAGTAATGATCCTCTTATACCCTAAACCTCTTCTCTAATGTTGTGCATCTCATTGAGAGATTCATTGTGGTGATTTTAGAATCTTGAATAGTGTTGATTGGGTGTTGGACAAAATTGAAAGTTTGAGAATCAAGAATCTGACTTTGGCAAAGTGAAGAGGTAGGCCTTTGATGCTCTTTGATATATTATTTGTGATTTTTGGATAAGTTTGAGAAATTTTAAAAAATTTGCCCTAATTTATTGTTATTTTTGGAATGAATGAAATTCATAGTGGATGATGTTGAAATTAACCTATTGTGGAGTTATTTGATTGTCGAAGTTGATTTGGAAAGTATGAATTGAGTTGAATGAAATTTGGACATTGGGTGTGTCATAGAGACCTAAGTGTTTGATTGTGATTAGAATGGTATTTGGGTGTTTTGGAAGTTGCCAAGGTGTTCCTTAGGCAAGTTTAAGTGTGTTTGAGTTTTGTGTGAAGTTTGGAAACCATTGGGATTGGTTTTGACCATCTGGGAAATTTCTGTCATGTGCTGTGATCTGGGTATTCTGATAGCAACACTCAAGTGAGGGAAGATCATGCTCGAGTGCTGCGTTTGTTTTCCCTTTTCTTCTTCGAGTTTTGCCTAGGTTCTATGAGTAGAGCTTGAGTACACTTTTGTCACCGTGAGTGCAGTTGGTGGTCACTCGAGTGAGCAAGGGATTACTTGAGTAATAGTGTGAGTCTAAGGTTAGGGATTACTCTCGGGTTGTCACTCACTGGCCAATGCTCAAGAGTGTGACCTGACACTCGCGAGTGCAGGCCTCTCAGCCGAGCACTGGGGGGTATGCTCGAGTGAGCTTGTCCCTCTGATGTTGTTTGTGCTCTCGTGTTCTCACTTCTTGTCTTGCACTTTCAGTGACTCGAGTGAGTTTGGAGTCATCACCCGAGTGTAAAGCTATGTGCTTGAGTGCGGTGAGCATTTTCTAGCCATGATAGTTGCTCACTGTCAAACACTCAAGAGTGAGAGCCATTCTCACTCAGGCACGAGTGTCTCATCACTCGAGTGAGCTAGCCTAAAATCACTGTTTACCTTACGAAAAAGGGGTTTTTAGGGTAGTTCTTCCAACCCTTTAGGCATATGTTAGACCTCTAATAGTCATCTAAAGAGTCCTAAATGATAACCAACTTAGAATATTATGAAAATATACACTTGGAAAAGAAATTGATTGGTTGTCCCTTATTTGGTATAGGATTTGATATCTGTCACCCTCGTAAGCCTGCGGAGCCAAAGAAAGTTAGGAAAGATTCAGGTAGTGACTTTTCCTTTATATCTTATGTGATGCATTGTATGTGTGTTATATCATTGGTTGGTGATGGATTCGTATGCTGCAATATTTGTAAAATTGTGTATGCGCCGCTATACCAATTGTCCCTGAGTCACTAACAACGGTTCGGGTAAGGGCTGTGCACCTTCCCGGCGGTAAAAGGGGATGAGGTTAGGGTGTAATATTTGTGATTATGTGATCCGAAAGGCTAATTGTGGGCCGAAAGGCTATATGTGAGCCGTAAGGCTGTTCGTATGCATTGCCATACCAACAGTCCCTGAGTTGTTAACAACGGTTCGAGTTACGACGGTGTGCCTTCCCGGCCGTAAAAGGGGATGAGGGTAGAGTGTGATTTGTGTTGCTATTGTTATGTGATGATTTGCTTACATGCTATCTGATTACGTGTGGTATGAATGATTTGTTACTACTGAGATTCTTTAGAATCTCACTCTTTCCCCAAATGACTAACATTTTCAGACAGGGCGAGTGGTTCCAAGGATAAGCGGCCAACAAGGAGTGGTTAGGGCTAGTAGGGACATACTGGAGTACGGACCGTTGGTTATCTGTTTTAGATTTTGGATTTTGGGATTACTTTGTATATGAAATGTAAATATAAATTGTTGATCATGTAATCCCCATTTTGGGAAACCTTTAAACCCATTATATATATATAAGTAACCCGGGGTTGCCGGGATTTCGGTTACGCACTCTGATATTTATTATGTGATATAACTGCACAGGTAATTGTATTCAAAAGTGAATGTGAGACCAGATGAATTATATTTGAAATGTTTTTTTTGTTAACCCTATCTCTTAGAGATGAGTGATTATAAAAATGATTTTTGTCTTATTGGTCTCTATTTCACTTAAATTTCATAATCTGGATATAATTACCGTGAGGGGGTTACACTGTGCGTCTGATTGGCTAAGGATAATCTTTTTCCTTGAAACTAGACTTAATAAGGGTCACATACCTTTGGAATCACTACAATTAGACATTGGTACAAAAAGATATGAATTTTTAAAGTTAGTTGAAAATTCTGCCAGCTTTAAGTTAATTTAAGAAATTAAGAAGGTCATGGCAAAATGTAATTACCTTGAACTCTAAGGGTAGAAATAAGCACTTTGGGCTAGTTTGACCATATTGATCCTTTATTTAACTTAATGTACTAATCCTAATGATAACCACCCTAAGTGTTTGAATTATGAAGAATTAGAATAAGTAATAACTCATCCGTGGTGAATTCTAATGTATAGGATTCAGTAGTTGCCGGTACAACCAAATAACTGAAAACACAGTTTGAATATTTGAAAGACAGAAGCAGTCAGGTAGTAACTTATTCCTCACATACTATGTATTCTTTTACATGTTTGTTTTTACCATCTTGAATACTGTGTGAGAAACACGAGATAGGTAGAATGACCTATTAAGCATTTAGTATTAGAAGGGGAAAAGCCCACAGAATATCTAGTGCTGTGAGAATGGACCCGTGTGTCCAATAAGAATGTGCTATTTCTGTATAGAATAACTGAATATTGAATGTGTATTACATTATTGAACTGATGGTTTGCCTTATATGTTTTATGAATTTAAATTCTATCTGAGTGATATCTATTACTACTGAGATTCTTTTGTATCTCATCTCTTTCCAATTACCCATTTTACAGCATGGGCTGTGTTATACCTTATACTTTATAAACTTGGATAAGTGCAAAAGCGCATTAAACTGAACCATTAAACTAGGAGTTAGTTCTGGTATAGACAAACTTTCAAAAATGTTTACAAATCCGAACTTTAGACACCAAACATAAACCTAGGTCTGTGTGGGTTGTTTAGAAGAAATTAAAATTTTTTAAAATATTTCCACAAATGTTCATTGCTTCGCTAAGTCTCATTAGCTCTTAATTCTTTTCATCAAAGTATGCGAGCATTTCTCTGCTTAAGAGTTACGTTTCATAGATTGGTTAATGATCCATTACCGTACGGAAGCATCCTTCAACTATGTTACCTAAGCATTGGTTACTACTGGTTCTACCATTGTACTATCATTAGGTCTACTGAGTTATATATATCAGATACATATCCAAAATAGACTGTATATATATACAAAACCAAAATAGACAACCAACAGGAAATAAAATCTCTAAGCTTTATCCTCTAGTTGTCCAGGTTTACCTTCTTGCCCCTTGAGCTGCATACCTGTGCTGTAGTTGTTGTAGGAAAAGAGTGAGATTCGAAAGAGTCTTAGTAGTAATATGCATTTAATTACTTATATACAAGAACTCATAGCATGCCATATAGTCATCATATAACATGAAAATAGCAATTAGCATTCAAAACACATCATGTAGCATATCACATTACCATAATGCTAGGTGTATAAATCACATGGCACCGAGTGTTCACCCGCGTAATAAGCCCTGGGATTCTACTCATTCATAACCGTAATTTTCATGGCCCAGGCGTCCACCCCCACAATAGCCCCTGGGTGACCACCCCGCAAATTGTGAATACTTCCAAAACTTATGATGAAACCATAAACATGCAACATCTCTCATAACATATGAAAGAAAGAGTTACTACTTGGACACCTTTCCTAAGGGGTATCCAATTGTTTCTCCACGCTTGGGTAGATCTTAGATCCAGGATAGCTAACAGCTCCTATAATCAGAATTTACGATTGGCGTGTCATTACCTAGTCCAATACTTTTGGCATAATATAAACTAAGTTATTATTGACCTATCTCCATGTTTATCCTTTGTTTTGGACTTGTTGGTTATCATATGAGTAACTCAAGTAGCCATTGGAAGCTCAAACAAATGCCTATAGAGTTAGGAAAGGCTAGATCAATCAACATGTTTCAGAAAAAATGGAGTGTTGAAATAAGGGGTCTTGCCCGCAGCTAAGGAATTCTCTGATCGCTGCTAAGAGAGGTTAGAAGCTTTTGGACCGTGGCCTAGAAACAGTTCTGGAGCTTGGCCATATCCAAGAATATGGACTTTCAGATTTTCCTTGTTTCTTAGTTGAACTTGCAAAAATCATAACTTTTATTGTACAAAACTAAATGATACAAATGACATATCAAATTAAAGCTTGACATGTCTACTCTTATTCAGGAAAATATCACATGTATTAGATATCATTTGCTTATTCAAAAACGTCACACAACCAGACTGCCACATAGGAAAATCTCACTGGCAAAAATTTGAAATGTTACAAATTATGTTCCAATAATCCAGAATTTATAACTAAGGCTATTCCCACACAGTTTTTCATGTACAACATAATGGTAACATCAAAATGACCAAATTCCCATTCCTTCTATGTATCCTGTTTTGGTAGAAATTATGCATAAAACCCAACAATTACCAAACTTCCCATTTAAGCCTCAAACTAGTTTCATATGTCCATTAACATCACAAGACACTATTTATGTTAGGATTAGTAGGCACAGCAGAATAATTTTAAAATTTTCACTAATCCCAATCGAGGATCTATCAAAGGCATTTAAACAAAGTTAGGAAGAATCGTATCTTTTCGAATTTAGGATTTTCGATTTCTAGGAACCAACACCTCTGATCAGCTCCCTCTACCAATATCCACACGAATATTACTCCAACACGGACTACGTGCTAGCACCTCCAACGTCTTCTAGGATTTTCTCGTGGCTTTGAATTCTCATTCGTACTTTAGTTTTTTAGCTCTATCATTTTTATAACCCATGACGGCTATATTCGAATTTCAAAATTAATCTTGATTAATTTTGAATTCAATTAACCCTTAATTATCTTGACAAGCTAATTAAATAAATTCAATTTAATTAAATATGTCTTACAGTTTTAATTTAACCTATTTATTTAATACAAATAAAGAGCCAATAGATTTAATTTATCCTTATAAATTAAACTTGAGATATTATATCTTTATCATGTTAGTTGTTAAATTTATCTAATAAAATTAAATTTAAAACTAACATAATATAATAATATTATCATATATATATTTCAAAAATACATACATATATATATATACACTATTATTAATTTTCTTTTTTCCATGAATTTATCCACCCTAGATTAAATATTATCTCACATTAGGCCATTCTTGTGTATGACCCTATATGTCTATACGAAGTTGACAGTGGGCTAATAACTGTACTAACCCACAAGTCGCAAGCGGCCTCTAGCAAGACATTACGACGACCCAATTCATATGAGGATCGTTAACACGATACAACATGTCATACAACTTTGTCACGTCCCTTTTATCACACGATATTTCGATCAAGGATGAGGCATGGATGATGTCATCCTCCTGTTCCTGACCATTACTTTCCCGATTCCTGAGTAGTTTGACAATAGAAATGGAAACTCCTTTGCATCATAGTATAGCCATACATTTCTTAGACTCACTCATCGAGGGGCCCAATAATATCTCTCTATTAATGTGAAGGACAAATTCCAACTTGACCAGTCATATTCTTCTGCATGAAAAACCATTAAGCCCGATCGTAGTCTTTATCATCACCCGGTCAAAGGTGACTTTTGATTAGTTCATAGCTTAGCAATTATCATGTAGGAATCCATGATGACCTCAGATCAAAGGGCATTGTGACGTGGTTATACATGAGATAAGCTTATGACTTGATCCATGTAGCTTTATCATAGTGGGTCGGTCCAGCACCTTTTACTCTTACAAGTGTCTAAGACTTTGATTCGTATCTCTAGATCTTGTCAAAGTCATACTGGTTTTGCTTCATCTCTGCTCCTGTATTGATGATCAACCAGGGACATTTAGGACAATCTTTATTATTTATCCAAGGATACGGTCATTACAATGAACATGCGAATAATATGATAACATAATGGAGAAAATTCATTAAATTAATAATGTTCAAAGTACAATGATTGGCCCCAATGGCACAATTTCCAATAATTTATACCATTAAAACACCATGAAACTGCAAAACCCTAACTTAACCAAAAATAGTGTAGATTTACCATGCCAAAATCCTCAACCAACCAACACAATATATACTTCAAAATATTGCTCTTACTCACTTCTAGCTCCTTCTTGATCTCGCACTTTGGCTCTTGCTAGAAGGCTTAAAACACTTCCCCTTGAAGTTCTAAAACCATCGAAATAAAGCTTTCATCAAGGGGAACAATGTTTGTGAAGAATTTTTTAGCAATATAGGTGATTATGATGGTGAGATAGGGTCAAGAAGCTCACCTAGAGCTTGGCTTCCTTCTCTTTCTTCTTCCCTTGTGTTGGCCAACTTTAAGAGCTTGGAGAGAGAGTGAGATGTGTTAAAATTAATTCACTTCAACCCCTCTTATCCATTTGGCCGATTTTGAGAGGATAGAGGGTGTAGCATCCCAAATTTCAGTCACCAAAAATACTTTACACCTTTATGGTATTAAAGGGAATAAAATGATGAATATTAGCACACTTGAATTTGCCAAATAGTACAATTAGTGGTCACACGAATTTTGGGGGTAACATAAGACATAAAGTTCAATTTTTGTCTTCTTAAAAGCCCATTTTTGTAGCTCAAAATGGGATAATAGAATAACACAATTTTTGAACCCAATTAATACTAACTTTCGGCCAAACACAAAGGGAAAGAAGAAAGCCCAATTTAATTACAAATATGTAAGAGCAAAATGGTCATTTGACCATAAAGCAAGAAGTCATTATTTTCCCCCTTAATTGGGCAATATTTTCAGCCAAAACAGGGCACAAGAAGGAAAAATATTTATTTGGCCATAATTTGTGACATGTGGAGGCATTTTTGGTCAAGTTTAAAGAGATGATGACATTTGTCAAAAATCACATGCTAATTAGAATAAATAAATATATTTTGAGGAGGTGGAATATACTTCTTCAAGAAGCCATTTGATTCCTCCAAAGGGGCCATAATTTCATCCAACATGAGGAAGGGAAAGATAAAATATTCACTTGGACATAAATGGTGACCTTGAAAGTATTTTGAGCCAAGTGGAAAAAGATGAAGGAAAAGTCAAACAACATGAGCTTAATTAGCATTTAAATAATAATAAGTTAAGAAGGTGGAGATATGATATTTTAGAGATCATTATCTCCTTCCCAAAGATCATTTAAGCCCAAACATCAGAGCAAGGAGAGCGAGAGACATTTGGAGAACACAAGAACAAGAAAGAGAGCACAAGTGGTTCAAGAAGCAATCAAGGTAAGTTGATTGTGAAATTTATGTGTTCTTGCTTGTAAAATCATAGAAAACTCTCTCTAATCTCTATGCCTTCTTGAAACACATGTGTAGCAAGCACACAATCAAGAGAAAGAAGAGAGAGAGGCCACATTTTGGAAGGTTTAGAGAGAGAAACAAGAGGTAATCTCCATAAACCTTGTTTTCTTGATGATTCAAGCTTGTTGGTGGTTTGGATGATTGTTGGCTTGGTTTTCATGACTTTATGATTTTGGGAATGCCAAACCCTAAGGGGAGGTGCTACCAAATTTTTGATTAATCATATTCAATAAGTGTTTAAATGGTTAATCATGGGATTCCAAGGAAGGGTTTAATTGAGTGAAATCATGAAAACACATTTTTCCCTAAAACTTCATGATTTTCGGCCAGCAGTAATTCAAGGGGTTAGAGCTGGACTTTAATGAATTTAATGATTCCATTGTGTTTAAAATGGAAAATTGTGTAGGGAACATGTATAATATGAAGTGTGAAGGCTTTAGAGTGTGAAATGACAATTTTACCCCTAAAACCCTAACATAGTGGCTACCAAGGGTAAATCTTTAATTTGGGAATGAATTTGATTGATCTAAGGTCAAAAATGGATTCTACACATGAAATTGTGTGGGAACAATTGGGGCATAATTTTTGGTAAAGTATTGTTGGACCGGGTATAAAGAGGCTTGAACCAGGTTTCCAAGGGCATTTTGGTCAATATGTGATTTTGAGTCAAGATAACCAACAATATGAGTTTAGAATAAGTTATAAATGAGTAATAGCTCATTTATTATAAATTTGGAATTTTAGGATATATTAGTAGCCTGAGTCAGATAGATAGTATTGGACAGACAAACAAGCAAGGAAAGGGCAATTTTAGGTAGTAACTCTATCTTTCATACACTATATGGTGGTATATATGTTATATGTTGCTATATTATGTGATATGAATAATGAACACACACTATCTGGCTATGATGTAGGAAAAGCACAAGTACTGTCTCAATGGGAAAAGCACAAATACCATTCGGCTTAGTAAGGACCCAGCTATGATACATAGTACCTAGGGCATATTACCTAGTTGTGGTCTGAGACTCAATTGAGGTACACAGAAAAATAGGGGATTTGGCCCTGAATAGTGTGCACACTCTGGTTTATAGTGTTATTATTATATTTATACTATGTAGTGCATTGCATATTTATTTATTACATTTTATATAATTGATAGCCTGTTAGTACTGAGATTCTTTCAAATCTCACTCTTTGCATAAAAATATATAAAGTTTTCAGCCGCAGGCAACGATTCAAGGGCAAAAGTGTAATTACTGGCAGCTAAAGGTTCCGGACCAGTACAGGCAAGACAATTGATTATCTGAAGGCTTTTTTATTATTTTAAGGTCTGTAATTATTATGAACGTACCTTGTGGGAGATACCTGTAATATAATCAAGCACTTTATATCAATATATCAGTATATTTATATTATTCCTGTATACCCACACATATTGCACATTGTTATTCCTCACAATGTCAAAATAAATAAAGGAGGGGTGTGACAGAGGGAGTATTAGACGTTTGTCTTCATCTAATCCCAAATACTTAGCCCAAATTGTGCCAAGTGTCAAAAGACTATAGTTCCTTAAAAAAGTAAGTAACTAATTAGTTACTATAACTAATTTAATTAGCCATCTAGTCTTCTTCTTTTTTTCCTTCTTTGACCGATTTCTTTTTCCAAGAGGAGGGGAAATTGTTGACTAATTGACCAATAATTACTTTCTTCCCTTTTTTTTTTTTTTTTGCCCTTGGCTATGGCAATATTAATTAAATTACCATTTGATTTTTTATTCAATTCCTTTTCCCCTTCTATACGCCATTCCCTTCTTCTTCTTTTTTAATTCAAAATTAGACCTTGTATCATAATTGAATTTAGATAAAGGGTTTGGGCATTTTCTACAACTAAGTTAGATCATAATGCACACTTTATTCCCGAAAGCAATTTCTAACATTATTTACATTTTCTTTTGAGTCATTGAGCCCTTGCATATATTTTAGGATATTACAGGCCGGCAGCTCCAAGACCAAGAAGGTAACTGCGGACGAGTAGGGATCAAGATAGATAGAATTTACCTTTTGTTGGTTATCTGATTTTGGAAATTGTATATTTTTTGAATGAAACCGTAGAAAGATTGATACTAGCTATAACAGTAGAAGTAGTAATTGTACCCCTAAATAGTGTACTTAAAGGCTGTAAATGAACTAGTACTGGGCAACCATACACAGCGGGCCCATTAGGTAATGAATAAACTGAGAGTTTTCAGCAGAGAACACTTGAGACTCAATCTGATATTAATAAATGGAACTAAGAACATATGGGTATTATAATGAGATCGCAAATCATGATGAGACTACTTTGAAATTTTTTTTAAAAAAAATTATTTTGAAAAAGCCACTCAAATGCAGGTTTGAATCCTGTATTGAAGTTGGGACTGCAATTGTTTACAAAAGAGCATTGGTCTCCAGTTGAAGTCATTCCATGTTTCAAACTCATATGAAGGCTTTAAAAATAAAGTGTTACAAACCGCACCGATACGTCACTTCAAAAATAAATTTTTCAAAACAATTTATCCAAATAGACTTTTTCTGCATTTTTTATTTTTTAAAACTTGTTTCTAAAAACTGTTTGTAAGATCAAAAAAAAGATAACAGAATCAAACAAGCTCTTATTTTCTTATTTCCGTACCTCTTGTACTATGAGTTTCCTTGTCCAAAGTTTGAGTCATACCCATTAATTCCTTGTTGACGATTTTCCTATTATGTGGCTGTGCACAATGAAGGCTAGTCAAAAGATATACTTCCTTCGGTCATAAAAATAAGACAGAGTTGATTTTTTTTGAACAAATTAAATAAGTTAAATAAGTTACTTAATAATATCATATGTTGTATATCATTAGATTATATATCAGTTTATATGTTAAGTAAAACGTTTGGAAAAAATGATAAATATAAATATTTTAGGGAAAAAGACAGAAAAATACCATTTGAACTACAAAATCCCGCTGACAAAAATGGTAATGGGATTGACAAGAATGGTAATGAGATTGACAACGCAAATCTTTATCAAAGAACTAATTTAGGATTTTGAAGTTCAAGTGGGATTTTTCTGTCTTTTTCCCAATATTTTAACCTAATTTAATTAGCTTCCTTAATATTTAAAAAAAAAAAGAAGCCAATTCTACCTTATATTTAGAATCAATAGAAGTACAGCTTACTTGTGTCCTTTGCCCGAACTCATTGTTGTATCATTTTATCCCTCAAATTGTTGGAGGTTTTATTTTCGCCAGTGGTTAGTTTGTGTTTCCTTTTCAAGTCATGGTTTAGTCTTTTACTCTTTTCTTCCTATTTTTCATGTTTTTCTGCACTTTAGGTGAAGTGTAGCTTTTAAGTTGATGAACCCATTACTTAAGTATTTTTTTACCTTTCTATTGGAACGGAATTACCTTTTTTATATCACAGACGTATATCACATAGCCTTTTTTACTTAAAAAAAACAATTACCTTTTTATTAAAAAAAACACTTTATTTTCTTAAAGAACAATTGACAAACTTTTAATGTTTTTGAAATACGCTATAATAATGTCTGAAATACATAAAAAATCAGTGATTCGATATCGAGAATCAGATTCTGTTTGGAGGTAATATTTATAAAAATAAATATTATAATTTTTCAAAATATTTTATAGGCTAAATTGCATAGAACCCCTGACATTTCAAAGTTTAAAGGGAAAATCCCTATAAAATACCTTTGAAATAGGGAAATCCCTAATCAGTACATTGAAATCAAAAAATCCGGATCAGTCACGCGTCAGTACGGATGAACAGTGTGGGCGGTGCCAAAAGATGATTTTACCCTTCAGTCCTCATTCTTGCCACTTCAAAAATAACAACATGCGGTTCTTAATTAACAACTCCGGATTCTTGATTAACAACTCCGTATTTTTGATTAACAACTCTAGTTTCATCTTTTTACTTTCATAATAACAACATCGGTCTTGTTATTAGCAACTCCGAATTTTTGATTAACAACTCTGCTTTATTCTTCCACATATTCGCATCTCAAAAATATAGTGTTGTTAATGTAAAATACGGTGTTGTTAATAAAAAAAGAGGTGATGTTATTGGCCCTGAAACTTAAAATACGAAGTTGTGAAACAAAAAATGGGAGTTGTTAATAAAGAATACGGACTTGTTAATCAAGAATCCGGAATTGTTAATTAAGATGGCATGTTGTTAATAAAAAAAGAGGTGTTGTTATTGACCTTGAAACTTAAATGATGAAGTTGTGAAACAAGAATACGGAATTGTTAATCAAGAACCGCGTGTTGTTATTTTTGAAGTGGCGAGAATGAGGGCTGAAGGGCAAAATAGGTTTTTGGTGCCACCTGCACTGTTCATCCATACTGACGCATGACTTATCCGGATTTTTTGATTTCTGATTAGGAATTTTCCTATTTCAAGGGTATTTTATAAGGATTTTTCCAAGTTTAAATTCAACACCCTTGATCTTTCAATTTTTAACTGTTAACCATCTGCCGTTAAGTGATTGTCATATCATATTATAAAATGACAAGTGATATCATATGTAATATTAAAATACCCGTTTGTAATATTAAAACTCAAGTTATTACTTTTATCATTTTAAACAATTTATTAAGTTTTTTTTACTATCATTTGTCAATTAAAATAGTTTTCTGGTATGACAAAAACAAAAAAATTAGAAGAATAATATTTAAAAGATATAAAAATAAAAACGTCATCATTTATATAACATTTATTTATTTTTTTGGGATAATTAAGCATTAATAGTATTAAAATATCATCATTTGTGTTAAATATATTATTAGGATGATTGAGCATTGATAGTTTAAATATTATGTTTGTGTCAGAAGATAGTTTGTACCCACATTAATTTTTTTTATTAGCAATGCATATTTTTCATGAATCAAAAGTTTGATGTGTATTTTTATATTTTTCTAAATATTATTCTTCTTATTTTTGCCATATACAAAAGAACTAATAGTATTTTAATTGATAAATGATAGCCAAAATTTTAATAAATTTATGAAAATGATAAAAAGTAACTGAATGTGGTTTAATATTATAAATCAAAATTTTAAGAGAATCAAATATAAATTTTAAAATGTTAAGGAGCCATTTGTAATGGATTAAAGTTCGGGGGGAGTTCTTTGTAATTGTTCAGAGTTTATGGGGTTCTCTGTAACTGTTTAAAGTTCAGGGGTTCTATGAAATTAATAATTTATATAAAATGTCACATATCATGTCATAATCTAAAGTGATGTTTTTAGTTAAAAAGATAACGGTCACTTAACAGTAAATAATTAAAAAATGAAAGGTTAAAGGGTTAAATTTAAATTTTGAAATATCAGGGAGGCTATATGAAAATGATCTAAAGTTTAGGAGGGGTTTTGTATGATTTAGCATATTTTATACTACCTCTGATCATAATTATAAGACAAAGTTGACTTTTTTTAAAGAAATTAAGAAAGTTAAATAAGTTACTTAATCATATCATATATCCTTAGATTATATATTAATTTATTGGTTAAACTAATTAGTTTGAAGAAAAAAATAAAAATAAAAATAAAAATACTTTAAAATAATTAAATTAGTTTCGTTAATTTTTAAAAAAAATCAATTTAATCTTCTAATTAAGATTGAAAGAAGTAATTATTATTTAAAAAAAAAAAAAGCCCTAGTCGACTGCCCCCTTATTCCCCGTCACGAAGGCGACAACCACACACCATTTTCGTTTGATCCTCTTCTGCTTCTTCCTCGCAATCTTCATCTCCATTTTCGTTCCCAACATTTTATTATCTTTAGGACTACACTACTCTGCTGCTGTACCTAGTGGCTAGTTCTTACTTTCTCTTATCTATTGGCTACATCAAGCCGCTCTCTGATTCGGAATCCACGGTATCTCATCAATTCGAAATATTCTTCCTCCTTTTCGATTCTAATTCGCCAACTACTACTTACAGATTTTATTTTTGGGTTCGAGGATGTGGAGGTTGGGGTTTGCACGACAAGCTTTTCAGAACTTCAATGCTTCCCGAACCCGAATTCCCAAGGTAACGGCGGCTCTCTCTAGCTCAGTAGGCATAGTTCTATCTTCTCATTCATTTGCACGGGATTTCCCTCAAATGTCCTGTCTTTGCAAGAACCATCGATTCTTTTCCCAGCATTCAGCTGAACACACTCATTTTGAATCGCAAACTACTGATTCTACCAAGGAGGGGTCCATTCATGAGGTTCCAATGCATTCTTCTGAGGGTATTGATGAATATGATGGTGCTCAGATGGGCAGTGATGCCCCTTTAGATAATGGGCCACTGGAGGAATCTCTTGAAGAAACTGGGTGTGTGCAGATGGATATTTCTGCTTCTGATTTTGACCAGCAGTGTGAAGAGGAGGGGAAGGAAGAGGTTTATGAGATTGATCCGGAGAAGTTGGAGAATGTGTTGTCTCTTCTCCAAAGTAGTCCTGATGGGTCCCTGGAGTCGTGTTTAAATGACATGGGCTTAATTCTACATGAAGAGTTCGTGATCAAAGTGCTTCAAACCCCTCAAATTGCTGGTGACAATCTTGTCAGATTTCTCAGGTGGGCTTGGAAAGACAAATCGTTTAAGGTCACCACTGCCATTGTGGAATCTCTTGTTTTGGCTGTATGCAGTGCTCTCAGGAAGAAAGAGATATACTCACTGTGGGATTTAATTAAGGATATTAACGAGAAAGAGAATGAGGTGCTGAATGTGGAGATTCTCAATCAATTGATAGCTTCCTTCTCAAAATTGGGCAAAGGAAAAGCAGCGTTTGATGCCTTCAATTATTTTGAGGAACACGGGGGTGTGCCAAATGCAGACACCTATTACTTTACTGTTGAAGCTCTTTGCAGGCGATCATTTTTTGATTGGGCTTGGTCTGTGTCTCAAAAGATGCTCGATGCTAATAGCCTGCCGGCTTGTGAGAAAGTTGTTAAGATTATATCTTGGTTTTGCAAGGGGAAAAACGCTAAAGCTGCCCATGCAGTTTACATTGCAGCAAGAGAGAAAAAGCAGCACGTACCAACATCTTCTATCAATTTTTTGATTGGTCGACTTAGTCATGAAAATGAAACTGTACAATTAGCTTTGGAGACGTTAGAGGATATTATTATTAGAGAAGATAAGAAACATGCAATAAAGCCATACTCAGCTGTTGTTAAGGCCTTGTGCAGAATCAAAGACGTTGATAGGGCCAAGCAACTGGTCTTAAGAATGATTACAAAAGGTCCACCACCTGGGAATGCTGTTTTCAATTATGTTATTACCGGATATTCCAAAATTGGTGAGATGGATCAAGCATTGGAGATGATGAAACTAATGGAAACTAGAGGCTTAAGACCAGATGTATATACTTATACTGTTCTTATAAGTGCCTATGCAAATGGTGGTGAGATGGAAGAAGCTCAGAAAGTCTTCACAGGAGCCAAAAAGAAGTATTCTATGTTGAGCCCTGTAACTTACCACACTCTTATAAGGGGATATTGCAAGCTAGACCAGTTTGACAAGGCTTTGGAACTATTGGCAGAGATGAAGAACTTTGGTGTCCGACCAGCTGCTGATGAATATGAGAAGTTGATTCAGTCTCTTTGCCTGAAGGCTTTGGATTGGCAAATGGCAGAGAAGCTTCGTGAGGAAATGAAAGAGAATGGCTTACATCTCAAGGGTATCACTAGAGCCCTAATTACAGCAGTCAAAGAAATGGAGAAAGAGGTTGTGGAGACCGAAAAGGTTAGTTTAGTGGCTTAAAATGCCTACTGGCTCTGGGAGGTGGCATTGACTAAATGTAAAAGGCCTAAGACGTGTATTTCTTTTCCAATTTTGATGCTTTCTAATACCTATTTACTATTTTAGTTCTCTTTCGATCTGAAGGCAAAACTATTGGTGGGAAGTCAACTCAAGCTTTGACGGTTGTAATGTGAGGTTCGCGTCTTTGATATTTAATAATGCAGTTCTGTTTGACTATGTTTCAAGGTTTTTAAACCCGGATCGGCCACTGAACCGGCCGAGGTACTGGGTCAAGGGTCAGTGGATCAGACCGGAGTCAACCTGGAGCTAATCCGGGGTCAGATTGGTGAGAAAGTGAAGGTTTCAGGGTTATTAATATGAAATTCTAAATAAAATAAAAAGGTTGATTTAAAAAAAAAAAAAAAGTGAACCGGGTTAATTCCTAGACTGCACCAATTTCCAGGCCGAACTAGCTGGTCCGGTGTGGGTTTAATTACTTGGCTATGTTTCAGGGTTTTCCCTATTGTCATTTGCATTTGAGTTACAATGTTAGTTTTAATTTTGGGATGTCATACTAAACTTTCTTTTCTTCTCTTTGCTTGGACTGGGGAAATATTAATCACCCAATTTTTTTCATGAATCACTAAACACACTCTAAGGAATGAAACAAATAAAATAGAAATGCGTGACAAAAAACTGTGTGACGACTTTTAAATGAAGTGTTCATTTAGATACTGTACTATATTTTTGTTTCATATTTAGGCTTTCTCTTCAGTCATAATTGCTGAATGTCCAATATGGACTATAATTATTGTTACATTTGCTTTTGATTATAATTGGAGCTCAAGGTGGATATGTGTTGGGGATTAATGATTGTAATTATAAATCTTGATGTGAAATCTGAAATGATAAGGGAAGAGAAAGGCTGTGTATCTGGAGTCATTGATTGGCTTGTTAGCCTCATAGAAATCCAGAGCTCCATGATTTCATCATCAATGGGCTACATTACTATCCGCAATTGCATGAGATAAGGAAAAATCCCCCTCTTTAACCTTCTTTATGTTATTGTAAAATATTTGCTTACCATTTTGGTCATTTTGGTAGTTTTATCTGTTCCTCTCATTTTCCTTGGCAGTAATTGAGATAGGTTGAGACTTTATGGACTCTGCTTTAGCTCAATAAAAATATACGATTTTGTTTATTTGACGGGGCAGAGGATTTGCTGAGTTACGGGGTTTGCAAAATTGAACATTTATTGTATGGAGGGCAAAGCTATCAATGCAACGCCGACTATATTTTTTCTTTGCTTTAGAAATCGAGTCTTCATAAGCATCAAAGTTTCTGGATACGTGCTGCTATTATGAGTACATCTAATATTCCAGACTACTGAACCAAATTGGTTGCATGTTTGCTGACTGTGGCCAAAGATATTGCTTTTAACGAATGAGAATTTTATTTGTAGGGGAAATGCCTAAGAGAGCATCAGAATCAGCCTTTCTATGTCTATTCAATATTGTATTGGTTATTGGCGCCATAATATTACTTCCAGTTCATTTGCTGCCAAAGAAACTTGTCCACAGTAAAATCCATTCAGCTATTGAAATGACAAATGTCTCGTAATATTGTTATTTATTTTTGTAAATAAAACTGAGTAGTATATATATGCTTTTAGTTGATTGTTTGTCTTTTAAACTTTCATTGAACTTCCCTGTCATTGGCACTTAATTTTGGTGGAATGATATACTGTCTCTACATTGTAAGATGCTTTTTATTGTGTGTGGTTCCCTTTCAGTAAAGAGGATACTATTGTCTAGCGGATAGAAAAGCTTGAAAATTAACCAAGAAAAATACATGTTTCTTTCCTTGTGTTGTCTATAGGAAATATATTGTTCATCTATGCTGTGCACCATAACATGTCATTATTTATGTTTTGGAAATGGATTACCTTTGTTCATGACCAGGAAAACTTTCTGTTTCTGGTTATACACGGGCAGGGATAAGTGGCAGTGGCAGTGGCAGTTTTCCCTCGCATGTCGATGGATTTGTTTAGGTTTGATAGATACCATGTATAACTAGGTAAAGTTGATTCTTTCATGCATCCTTTTTTGTTTTTATGCTTTTACCTGATAATATGAAGGCAGTTGGTGTAAGCAACTAACCAAGTGCATAACAATATGTTGTGGATCATTTTAGGCAATTGGTGTAAGAAACTAACCAACTTCATAACAATATGCTGTGGATCATTTTATATCAAGTACATACGTTGTACTCCTATTTTGAAAATGTATGTAGAAGTTTTCCAACTTTGTTATATAATTTTTTTTCTATTTTGCTTTTCATACACACATAGTAGAGGTGTTTGTCCTTATCCATTGAGAAGTAAATTTATTAAACCATTTCAGCCTATCCCATAATAGCTGAAGGAGAAATTCCTATTAAATTTGTAAAGGGAAACATTTGGGAGGAACTAGAAAAAATAGGTGAATTCATTTGACAACCAACAACCTATAGTGGCAAATTTGAAATGGGGATACTAAATCTCTACAAGATCGGCTTCAGTGGCCTATGCAGCTATTAGGAAGGGTACCTTCTAATTCAAAGGTATTGATGAACATGGGCCTCTTTTTACTTACTATAGGCGAAAGCCCACTAATTAGAGAGGGTGGTGCAGGTCATGTGATAAATGGGGAATAGTGGAAATTACAGTATGACAATTATAAGCTCGAGAGGTATATATGGAAAGGAGTCTGTTAGGAAGGGGCATGAAAATTGTGAAGTGAATGTGAGGAGAGTGAGGGCCCCTCAAATGTACCCTTGTGGATCTAAATCTGTCTTTTCTGCCTTTTTCCTTGTTTTTCTCCATTAGATCATACTTTGTAGAGCTATTTCCTTCTTCAAATACCACTATAATAGAGGATTTTCCCATCAAAGGTATCAGAGCATACAATTCTAGGCATGGTCAACACAAGAATAGATGCAAACACTTGAGTGGAGACATGTCCTTAGTCAAGTGTGATTTGGCCATGATGATGGAGTTTGTAGACAAATTCTGAGAGGGAAAATCACAGCAGGACAAAGTTCCAGCATCCGATGTGTCCTTGTCTAAAAGTCTGGTCTAAACCGTTACTCAAGAGCCAACTATGAGAGAACCACCACACGCTGAGGTTCCTGTCATGTCAACCTATCAGAATCTCGAGATTTCCCTGTTTTACGGAGATGATCCTTTGGGGTGGATTTTCCAAGCTGAGCGTTACTTCAAAGTTAATTGAGTGTTGGAGGATGATAAGCTCGAAGCAGCAATGCTTCATTTTGAGGGACGAGCTCTTAACTGGTTTCAATGGAAAGAGATTTGATCCCCTGTTTGAAATTGGGATACTATGAAATGCGATCTGATCATGAGATTTCATCCTTCCTAATAGAGGAGTGCTTATGAGATACTAATGGCGTTGAACCAAACAAGAGGTGTTGAGGATTATATCAAATGATTCGAATTGCTATCAGCCATACTAGGAAATTGTGATGAAGATCTGTTGATAGTGGCATTTTTGAATGGGCTACATATTGAAATGAAAGCTGATCTGCATTTGCTTAAACTCAACTCACTTTTTGAACACATGGACATGGCGTTGCGTTTGGAGGAACGCAATTTGGTTTTGACTCATTCCATGGGCCTCAAGTCTGATGGGCCATACCGGTATTGGGCTGAAAACAAAGGGACCGGGTCTTGCTACAATCCTACCCGCAATTACTCGAACCCGGTGGATAATATCACTATCGGGAAATCATCTTCATTGGCATCTATTTCATCTCCAACAAGCTCCAGCAAGTTATGCAGTAAAGGGTGGACACTTGTTTTTTAATGGGCGTTTGGTGCTGCCCAAGTCTTCGGTCCATATTGCTACCTTACTGCATGAATTCTATGATTCCCCCATAGGAGGTCATTCTAGTTACCTAAGGACTTACAAACATCTTTCTTCTCTATTTTATTGGGATGGTATGCGTTGGGATGTTCAGAAATACGTCTTGGTTTGTGATGTATGTCAAAGAAATAAGCACTCTGCTTATTTGAAGTTGCAACTGATAAAACATTATGTTGACATGAAACGCCGGGACATCCACTTTGTGGTAGGAGATCATGTTTATTTGAAGTTGCAGCCTTATCGTCACAACGGGTAATTGAAACGATGGGCACTGTGGCTTATTGATTGCAGCTTCCTTCTGAAGCACAAATTCACCCTGCATTCCATATTTCACAGCTTGAGAAGTCGCTGTCCACTTTTGAGCATTCTCATCCTTTACCTCCTATGCTATCAGCTGATATGGAGTTGCAAGTCACCCCGGAGGCTGTCTTAAAACATCACCGAATGACTGATGGTTGAATTGAATTGTTGATTAAGTGGGCTTCCTTGTCTTAGTTGAATTGATGGTTGAATTGAATTGTTGATTAGCTGGATAGTACTTGAGAAGACTATGATGTGATCCGCAAACAGTTTCCCTCCTTAGGCCTTTATGACAAGGCTAAACTTGTAGATGAGGCTATTGATGAACATGGGCGTCTTTTTACTTACTACAGGCGAAAGCCCACTAATTAGAGAGGATGGTGCAGGTCATGTGAATAAAGGGCAATAGTGAAAATTACAGTATGACAGTTATAGGCTCGAGAGGTATATATGGAAAGAAGTCTGTTAGGAAGGGGCATGAAAATTGTGGAGTGAATGTGGGGAGAGTGAGGGCCTCTCGAATGTACCCTTGTGTATCTGAATCTGGCTTTTTTGCCTTTTTCCTTGTTTTTCTGCATTAGATCATACTCTCTGGGACTATAATAGAGGACTTTCCCATCAGTATCCAACCTTGTACTGTGGTCTGCCAAAAGTGGGACCTTTTGTTGATTTCATTGTCGTATAATTCTGAAATTGGCTATCACGTTTTGCAGTTCCCCATTCTAGTTTTTTATCACAACGATCATCTCATATGGAATCGTAACAGATTTGGAGAGTATACCGTTCATGACGGTTATAAGAAACTGGCTCAGACTTCTTATGCTCCAGCTAATTTCCCCTCCTTCCCGTGGAAACAGCTGTGGAAGTTAAATATTCTCCCAAGGATTAGTTTTTCTTCAGAAAATCATCAGAAATAAACTTGCAACCACAAACTTCCCCAAAACTCATCATCTCAACATGGTTGAAATATTTCCCTTTTGTGGAGAAATTCAGAATCCTTATCACACTTATTTCTCGCTTGTCCCTTTGCTCGAGCATGCTGGTCTGGCTCACCTTTGGATATTAGGCCTTATTCTAATTTTGTTGCCAATTGAATTGCTTTATGGATTTCTTCATACCACCAAGACCTATCTAGCAATGAATTTAATCAATTTATCAAAATTTTGCCATTCATATTCTGGAGACTTTGTGGTTTTTGCGGAATCAGATTTGTTTTGCAAGAACGGAAGTTCAACCTAGGGAGGTTATTGCAAAGATTAACTTTCAAGTGCATCCAATTATATCTGGAACAAGTAGGGGCTCAACATTTCCTTCAATCTCTTGGGCGGAACCAAGTCCCAGAAGCAACAATGCCACATGAGAAAACATTAGGTGCCTTACCAATATCGAAATTTTAAGATGATCAATTTCAATTTGAATAGGCGCAGGAGTGAACAATCATTCATGAATGTCTTAACCATAGTTGTGTGCTCTTTGGGAGTCGTTTTAAAGGATATTTTCCCAAGTTGGTGTATCAAATGTTTCTGATATGCCTTTAGGTATAGAACTAATATCCCAATCTTTTAGTTTGGTTGTAACTGAGCAAAGAAGGATCTCATGGCCTTTACAGATATTGCAAAATGATGTTGGATCTTTCTTAACGACTTATAGTTAAATAATAATAGGCTTTTGTCAGCATAAAAACAAATTCCATAGCTATGAGCGAATTCATTCCCTTCTTCTCAGTCTCTGATTACAAGATTGAGATTGCAATTATTTATATCTTCGACGCAGCCTTGCAAAGCTATGACACTTTGTACTTCAATTTTTGTCATCCTTAAATTTTTTAATGGAAAATCTGCTGTAGGTTCTTGGTATCAATAACCTATTCTTGCTTCTGGGGAAAATGATCGTTCATTAGCAATATTGACTTGCTAAATTAACGACTATAGAATAGCAGAGGCATATTCCAACACAAGATTGTTGAAGTGCTATAGCTGTCTGTTATGAGGCTTTACGTTTTGTCTTATGAAATTACCCCTATTAAACTGTTGATAGCATAAAAAGTCATTTCCCTTGACCCGCTTTATGAATATTTACTCCTGCAAAGAGTGGTTATTGGATCTATTGGGCATCCTATGCAACATACATAATTCAAAACTATAAATTCTAAAACTCCTCCAGGTCCAAAGGGCATATTAATAGTCAAGGTCCCACAAGGAATTTTTTTTTTTTTTTTTTTTTTTGTGAGTGGGTCACACTCACATGCAAAGAAGGTGAAAAAGTAAAGTTTGAAGGAGACCAAACTATAAAGATAGCTAGAATAGGAGAAGTAGGCAACAACGAAGGAATTATAGTGAAGGACGTCTACTATGTGGAAGGTTTCTATCATGACCTATTAAGCATAAGCCAAAGCACTAATAAGAACAACTGGGTAATATTTGATTCTGATGAGTGCCTGGTTGTAAGCAAGAAAGATCTTCAGTTAAAGAAGGATGAGATCAAAGTCAAGATTAGAGTAATAAGGGAAGTTAACTGTTATACTCTTGACTTAACCAATAACCAGCAGTATGCTAGAAACTTACTTTGAAAGTAATAATGATGATTCTTGGTTATGGCATAAGAAACTAGCACATGTAAACATGAAACAACTAGATAAACTAGTTAAGAATGATCTAGTAGTCGGTCTTCCTAAACTCCATGTCAAAGGTGATATTATATGTGATGCATGTCAAAAAAGAAAACAATTAAAGACATCATTTAAATCCAACATGGAGATTTCTACTCAAAGACCTCTTTAACTACTCCACTCGCACTTGGTTGGGCCTGCAAGGGTAAAGAGTTTTGGTGGAAACTTATACACTTTGGTCATAGTTGATGATTTCTATAGATTCACATGATCAATATTCATTAGATATAAAGATGAAACTTTTAATGAATTCATTGCTTTTGCCAAGAAAGTGCAAAATGAGAAAGGTATGTTTATTGCAACTATTAGGACTGGACATGGAGGAGAATTAAAAAATTAATCCTTTGGAATCTACTATGACAACCATGGAATTGAACAAATTTTCTCATCTCCAAGGACACCTCAACAAAATAGAGTTGTGGAAAGAAAGAATCATGTTTTGACCGAAATGGCAAGAGCTATGTTGAATACTGTTAAATCCCATATGTTTTGATGATAACAAAGATTGGACTAATGATAAAAGAGGATATGATAACAAATGAATTTGAACAAAGTAAATAAATGGAAGACAAAGCATTACTTGAAGTAAGCACTGGAGTAATGAAGAAGATTTGAGAGAAAGAGCAAAGGGAGAACATCACTAGCAGTTTTTGTTTATGTTTACTCGAGTGACCACTCGAGTAAGGAACACTGTTACTCGAGTAGGCACATGAGTAAGGTTGAAAGAAAATGTTTTCGGAGGCATTCCAAAATTTGGAAGAAGTTACTCGAGGGGCCACTTGAGTAATCTGCAAAGTTATATAAACCATTACTCGAGTAGCCACTCGAGTAACACATGAGAAAGGGCTTACTCGAGTAGTCACTCGAGTAACCAGGTCAAAAATCTTCCAGTAGCTCTCGGCCAAGAATTGCAACAATTTACTCAAGTAGCCACTCAAGTAACCAGGTGAGAAAAAGGCTTTACTCGAGGGAGTACTCTAGTAATCTGTAGAGTTATTTAAAACATTACTCAAGGGGTTACTCGAGTAATAAGGTAGGCAAACTCTCAGCCAAGATTTGAATGACATTACTCGAGGGAGTAATCGAGTAATCTGCAAACTTATTTAAAATTTACTCAAGGGCTCACTCGAGTAACTTGTGAAGAAAAGATATGGCCACTCGAGTAATCAGCTTACTGGAGGGAGCACCCGAGTAACCTGTGAGGAAAAGACATGGCCACTCAAGTGGCCACTCGAGTAACCACTCGAGTTTATCTTACTCCATGTCTTACCTGAGTAATATCTTATAAAAAATGTTGAATTACTTACTGCCATATTTTTGATATGTTTACTCGAGTGGCTACTCGAGTCGAGTAAGGCAGTCCATAAATCACTTTTTAATCGGATGTTTATTAATTTGTTATCTATATGATTAACTCTTTATTGCACTAGTATTCTAAGTACATTTACAGAGAAACAATAAAGAAATCATGTCAGGAGTGAAAAGTCAAATAAAAGTCCGAACGTTCATCTATCGCTACCTGCCGCAAACAGATAGTTTTCAAATTTGAAGAATGGTCAACCGTTGCTGCACAACTCTAATGGACATGTTTGAATTGCTTCCAACGGACACTACAAATCATCTATATATATGGAGCATTCAAAGAGCATACAACAACAACTGAGAACACAAGAACATACATTGATCAACACACTCTTAGTGCTTTGTTTTTTACACTCATTTATTGTACTTCAGTGATTATATATTTGCTCTGTGAGAGAGTTTTTCATTACACACTCAATATTTGTTATTGAGACAACTTAAGGTTGTGGAACCTTGAGTTGGGAATTTGATTGCAACGTGTGAGGGGAAGCGAGTGTCCAGGTGATGGAACTTGTTGTGTACTGAGGTGCCAAGAATCCACTGAATCTTGGAGAATATAGTGAAACTCTTAGAGACGCTCTGAGGACTAGACATAGGTCAAAGTGGTTGTGGCCGAACCAGTATAACTCCCGGTGTACACTTCGGTGATATTTCTCTTTGCTCTCAACTGCTTTAAATATTTTGTCAATTTTCTTATACGCAACGAAATTTCTGGTATCACCCAATTCACCCCCCCTCTTGGGTGAAACGCTTGCACTAACAAATACAAAGAACGTATCACAAGTATTTTGGGCTAATACTATGAGCACTACATGTTATATCTTGAATAGAGCCTATATCAGACTTAAACTTGAGAAGACACCTTACGAGCTCTACAAAGGAAGAAAGATAAATCTTGCCCATCTATATGTTTTTTGCTGTAAGTATTTTATCTATAATAATGGTAAAGATAGAAAATTTGACTCAAAAGATGATAAAGGAATAGTACTTGGATATTCCAACAGAAGCAAGGCTTTTAGAATTTTCAATAAAAAAACTTATGTATTTGAAGAATCCATTCATGTAGTTTTTAAAGAATATTACTTGGATAGTCCAGAGGATCACTAGACAAAACTGGAGTCAAGGACAGGGGTCATCACAACAACCCTCTCACGGTGGAGCATCACAATCAAATGTATCGCTGTGTAGTCATCCTTGCTTACACCACCTCCTGAGTTCAAAACTGCCTGTCTTAAAAGTACTGAAAAACTAGCTATTACATTCGGTAGACTTTCTGTTCCCGTAAGGTGGCTTTTCTTCTCTTTGTATGATCTTTTCATTGTTTTCCTAGAGAAATAATTTAAACACTAATTCAATAAAGTGTTAGAGTGATTAGAAGCAATAAGAATAAGTTACACAATCATTTCAATGATTTTCAGAGGTTATAATGCATGCTCTGTTTACTGGAATTATACATCACTTGAGTGGTTTAGCCTTTCACTTGGGTGATCTGGCTTTTGTTGTGTATCACTCAAGTGAATTTTATTTGATCACTTTAGTGATCTGCTTCTAGTCATATATCACTCGAGTGAATTTCCTAATCACTCGAGTGATCAATCAGATCATTGCAACTGCATTTCACTTTCACTCACGTTCAGCAAAGCTTCTCAAACTTCTGCCTTTACTAATAATCACTTCAAGTAATCTGATGTTCACTCGAGTGCACTGAGAATTCACTGGAAGTGCAAGAAGTGCACTGGAAGTGTGGGTTTCACATTCTGCCAACACTCAAGTGCAATTGCCAACAAAACTCAAGTGCATTAGTAGAATTTCATTTTCTTAACTAGCATATGTCTAACACTTGGAAGAGTGTAAATCCACACTCAAGTGTTCAAGCTTCTAGAACTCGAGTGCTTCCTCCAAACTCAAATTTATCTTGGACCATAACTCAAGTTTTCGTCTAAAACTCGAGTTCTTATGACAACTTCAATTTCTGGATAAGTTCCTGTGCAAAACTTGTGAGAGCATATGCAGTCAACTCGAATTCTCATCATACATGATGAATTCAAATATGGTAAATAATATATCATCATAAACCTCTCATCGTCTACATTCCAATGCAATAAGAATCAGCTCCAAACTCATCGTATATAGAAAGTTATGATCCAAGGAGGGTCTACTATACTTAGACAATGTCTAAAATCACGAGCATTAACTTCCAAAAGCCATAAATCTTAGTACATAGCTTTAAATCTGGAAAATTACCTATCCATGGAAATCTCTTCAAGTCTATTTTCATATGGCACCAGTTTCATCAAAAACCGATGTGTAGTTTGAGAGTTATGTCCAAAATATCAAAGCTGTTCTAGAATATGATGGTGATTTAAGTGTCATTTTGTAAGATTTGTAACCCCCTCCGTAATTATATCCGAAATACAACATTAGAGTGAAATAGAGACCCATAACAATCAAAATTCATTTACATTCCCATCCTTAAGATATGATTTTCACAAATTTCTTTAACAAACACTTTAACCTGGTCTCACATTCATATTTCGAATATAATTACTTTGTGAAGATAAACTACATTCATATAAAAATCAGAGTGCACAATAATAATACTAGCAATCCCAGGTTCATATATTTACTAAAGATACGTAGGCACATACGCCTTTTACAATTTCTTAAATGGTGATTACACAAATTTCAATCCAAATACATATCCAAATACACCTCCACAACATATACAACCATATATCTATCCTAACATATACAACTCTAAATACATCCAAATCAACTACCATTATCCCAAATAGCAATGATAACCAACTACCAAATCCAAATGCCCATAAGGGATTCTCGCCGCCCCTAGTCGCTTGCTCCTTCCTCGAGCCACTTATCCTGTTTAAAATGTTGGTAGGGGAGGGTGAGATTCTAGAGAATCTCAGTAGAAAAAAAATACCAATATGCATGCAAGATAAGTGTTTAATGCATGACATGCTTGCATCACAATAACTTGTGCTCACATAATGATATATCTGCATGCTCAATGTTTCAAAAATATTCTCATAGCCATAGCATAAATAGAAACAGAGCTTCAATCATTCATATATGTTTCACATAATCAAGCAAAGCAATAACATGCATCAATACACAAACACAAATATCAATACATGCAGGAGAGGTAAGTTCCCTACCCTTTTTCTTTCCACGTATGCTCCAGCGTCGGCTACTCACGATCCGAGCGGATATCAAACCATAATCAGGGCGAATACCCAACCCTATAACCAAATCAAAGACATAGGATCATTCTCTTTTCCAAATTCTTATTTTCATAACACTTAAAGTTGGTTACCATTCATGACCTTTAGGTGGCTATAATAAGGTCAATGAAAGCCTAAAGGATTGGGAAGTACTAGGTTGGAAATCATCTTTTAAAAATTCCAAAATGCTGAAAATGGGGGTTGGCTGCAGCCAAGAACCCTCTGGCTGCAGCCAAAACACGCACAGAAGGTTTTTGGCTGCAGCCAAGAATTTCTGACTGTGTCTAAAATGCACACAGAAACTTTTGCGCTGCAGCCAAGACAAATTCGAAAATTCATTATTAATTGTAGAAAAATCGAAATGAGGTGATCCCAAAGCCCATTGAAAGATATTTTAGTCCTCTTCATAGAAAAAATATGAACCATTACTGGAAATCACTACAAAAATACAGATTTCAAGAAAAGTCCACCTTGCTTCAGAATTGTTCCCAGATTTAACATCAAATTTTGGACAATCATAACTCCTAACCAAAAAATCGAAATGACATGAAAGATATGTCCATTTTGTAGCTTAGCAAGTGAGCTTTAAGACTGGAAAGTTTTATAATTTTCCAACTTCATATAATATTTTAAAACGTCCATACAAGATCATTGCCAGAACAGAGTTTCTTACTAACCAAAACTTGCCACTTTTAAAACTAAGTTCCCAATGGTTCAAAATTCATATTCAACACTTCTCCCACACAATTTTCCACAAGGAACACAATGGCAATCTAAAAATGACAAAAATCCTACTCCTTTATCATACTTTGGTTTTGGGCAACACAAACATCAAAATTCCAATCTCATCTAAACATCAAATTCCAATCACCAATCAATCTATCTATCCTAAACTCATTCCAAAATACCATTCTCATGCCAAAACATACCAAATGAACAGTGGCACTCATTTTTGGATTCAAGGCCAAATTTCCAGAAATTACAAACTAATCCATTTGACACAAAACATAGATAGATAGATAGATTTCACTCACCTTATCAACTTTCTCAAAGGGAGTTCTTGATTCACCACTCCCAAAATTTCATGTGGCCATAAACCAACACCAATGGGCACACTATAAACATCAAAATAAAGCTCTCACTCCAAGGAACAACATTCATGAAGTGAGTTTGAGCAATGGAGGGCATTTTGTTACCTTTTTTCAAGCTTTTCTTCCTTCCTTTTTTGGCAACAATGGCGCTGGAATTTAGAGAGAGAAGGAGAGAGGTGAGTGAAGGAGATGAAGGAGGAAAATGATGACACTTCCTTCCCCTCCCATACCATGTCCAGCGTACAAAGAGGGAAGAGAGGAAAGAGAAATACTAAAATATTCATTTGACTTTTCTCCCTTCACACACACCCACAACCTTGCCACATGTCAACTTTCTATTGGTTCCCACACACTTAGTCACCAATTAGCTTCTCTAACCCATCCATTAGTCATTTAATCACACTTCCCATTTTTCTCTTAGTTAGTAATTAATTTCCCCATTAATCACCAACTTAAAGCCAATAATTCCATTCTTTAAATTTTCCATCAACTATGACATATAAATTAATATTGTCACCAATATACATTAATTCCACTTTAATTCGATAATTATCCTCAATAATTAACATTAGCCCTTAATTGAAAATTTGGGGCGTTACAAGATTCACATCTTGTTCATCTGAGCTGCTTTTGACTTGATCTTGGTCTCAAAATGACGTATTGGGAGTCTAGTTTCACATGCCACTAGGTTCACCTCATTTGGAGTTATGGTTTGGGAGATATGATAAAATTATTGAAACTCCATCATGCTGAAAAAAACATAGTATTGCATTTTTCAGCATCATCGAAAGAGATCTCTCGAGTTTTGAGGAACTCACTCGAGTGATATTGTATTTCACTCGAGTGATCAGCCCTAAAAATGCCAAAATAAAGCATGACTCATGTGGGGTTGATATAACTCCGATACAAGACACTTTTGCTTCCAATTAAGCCATTCCAACATCAAACTTGATCATGGAGACTTCCAATATTATATCTAACAACTTGAATTCTAATATTTCCATTAGATCTTTACAAGTTCTTCTCTTCTTATTGGTTATTTTCCAAAATCCTTTTGTTTGCTTCTTGCTTTCTTGACGAATGTCTTTAATTTCTTTCTTCTTCTTCCTCTTAATCATTCTCATCAATACAACTTGATATATTCTTCCTTTCCTTGACTAATCTACAATATATTTCACATTAAACATAGTAGTTAGTCAAAATATAAAATAAATACATTATGTAAACTTTTTACTCTCAAATTTAGTATCTATATTTGACATCATCAAAACTAATCATATCTAACAAGTTTTTGGTCTCTTCTAGTTTAGTACTGCTTCCACCTTGCTAGGATTAATAGAAATTCCTTGCTATAAGACAACGTGGCCCATAAACTATACTTCTCAAAGCCAAAATTCATACTTACTCAACTTGGCATTGAGTCGCTTATCTTACAATATGTTCAATAGGGTTCTCAAATGCTGCTCGTGCTCGGCTTTACTCTTCGAATTCACCAGTATATCATTGATAAAAACTACTACGAACTGGTCCAAGTATAGAAGAAAGATTCGATTCATGCTGTCTATGAACACGGCAGGTGTATTGGTCAGCCTGAATGGCATTACAAGGAACTCGTAATGGCCATATTTGGTCCTGAAAATAGTCTTTGATACATCTTCTGCTTTTACCTTTAACAGGTGGTATCACGATCATAAGACTATCTTTGAGAATAAATTAGAACCAAATAACTGATCAAGTAGATCATAAATTCTAGGAAGTGGATACTTGTTCTTGACAGTCACCTTTGCTTAGCTCTCAATAATCAATATAAAGACGCAGGCTCCCATCTTTCTTTCTGACAAAAGGCACTAGAGCACCCCAAGATGAAACACTGAGTCGTATAAACCCCTTTTCAAGTAACACCTCAATTTGCTTCTTTAACTCCATCATTTCACTCGAAGCTATATGGTATGGGGTTTTAGAGATTGGACCAGCTCCAGGCCTCAAATCAATTGAGAACTCTACTTCCCTATCTGGAGGTAATCCACCGACATCCTCCGAAAACACATAAGGAAACCCATGCGCTACATAGATAATTCCCAAGGCTACACCGGCCTCTAACTGCATATATCAGAATACCATGTACACTTGATAACCTTTCTACAAACATCTCTTGATATATAACTCTCTTCTATTTGCAATCCAATAACACACTGTTCACTGTCAACCAGTCAATCCCTAAGATTACCTCTAACCCTTGCAATGGCGAACAGATCAGATTTACATTTAACTCATGACCTTCGGCATTTATCCCTCAATTCAAACAAACATCAACTATTACAATTTGAAGCCTGTAGGCATAGACACAACCAGAACATATGGGGATTTGTGCACATGTAAATTCAATCTTCTAATACAGTTATATACAATGAATGAATGACTAGTACCTAAATCATACCTGACATGTGATAAGTAAAATATTTGCATATTTATTTTCCTTTATATGATGATTTTATGGACGATATTTGTGTTTAATATAATAAATTTAAGTGTGATTGATAAATAAATATTGTTTTTGGAATAAACAGCATTTAAAAAAAATAATAAAAATAAAATAAAAGTACTGTAGCAGTCAATGGCACTGTAGCAGCCATCGGGGACTGTAGCAGCCATCAGGAACTGTAGCAGGTCAACGGTACTGTAGCAACCGCCAGGGCACTGTAGCACCCGCCAGATCACTGTAGCAGTACTGTAGCACACGTTTTTTTCCCCTATAAATAGAGATCAATGCCAAGCTCAAAGGGGAAGAGAGGAAGAGAATCAGAGGTCCTTTTCTGACAATTAGAGGCCCTTCTCTGACAAGGAGAGATCCTTTCTCTGACAGTTCTGAGAAAAAGTGTGTTACTTTCTAGATTTTATTTCATACATTGTATCAATTCTTGCATGCCTCTATCTTGGAAGGCTTAGGATTTTATTTTTCATACCGCCTACATGGAAGGTTTTACCTCCTAAATGGACGGATAGATTTCTTCATGCCTCTATCTTGGAAGGCTTAGGATTTTATTACATTTTGCATACCGCCTACATGGAAGGTTTTACCTCCTAAATGGACGGATAGATTTCTTCATGCCTCTATCTTGGAAGGCTTAGGATTTTATTTTGCATACCGCCTATATGGAAGGTTTTACCTCCTAAATGGACGGCTAGATTTCTTCATTTTTCATGCATCTTTTGGTTGTATATTTATGTTTGAGAATTTAATATTCAAGTTTATGCAGTATTTCTGAGGATTTCATTCTAGTTTTATATAATGTCAATTTATTTTGGTTTTGTTTTTAATTTCATCATGTGCTAAACTTTCATTTTCCTAGGGTGATGACGTAGCTTACTAATGATGGATTGAATCTTAACTTATTAAATCTAGTTTGAATTTCTCCTTCATGATTGAGTTTTAATTATTATTCTTAATGCTTTTGATTGATTGGCCATCTTTTAAATGATTTCAATATACATGTTGAGACCGGAAGGAGATACATGTGTGTAGACCCTATAATTAAAACCATGATTTGCATATGAAATAGGAATATATTCATATGAGTTGTGTAGTCTTACTGAGTTCCATAAATCTTAATGCATAATTAATTGCTTAAATCCATATAGGAACATATTGGATTAGCAATTGATTATAGAATTGCTTGACCTTGGAAGAGGCTAGTAATTAAATTAGGGAAACTCGACTATCAATCATGTGGAATAAATTGGGCTAGAATAGATAAGTGATTCAATCCGGAATTTGTGAAGTGAAATCTAATCCCTAGGGCTTTTCCTCATATTTGCTTTCATATCATCTGCAATCATATTTAATTGTCTTTCTTTTATTTTGTATTCTCAATCACCAACTAATCGATCGACTAAATAGAGTTAAAATTGCTCATTTTGGTACTTAGTGATCAATCCTCGTGGGAACGATACTCTACTCACTTCTATATTACTTGATTATGACAGTGTACACTTGCACTATTTAATTGTACACTGTCATAATCAAGTAATATAGAAGTGAGTAGAGTATCGTTCCCACGAGGATTGATCACTAAGTACCAAAATGAGCAATTTTAACTCTATTTAGTCGATCGATTAGTTGGTGATTGAGAATACAAAATAAAAGAAAGACAATTAAATATGATTGCAGATGATATGAAAGCAAATATGAGGAAAAGCCCTAGGGATTAGATTTCACTTCACAAATTCCGGATTGAATCACTTATCTATTCTAGCCCAATTTATTCCACATGATTGATAGTCGAGTTTCCCTAATTTAATTACTAGCCTCTTCCAAGGTCAAGCAATTCTATAATCAATTGCTAATCCAATATGTTCCTATATGGATTTAAGCAATTAATTATGCATTAAGATTTATGGAACTCAGTAAGACTACACAACTCATATGAATATATTCCTATTTCATATGCAAATCATGGTTTTAATTATAGGGTCTACACACATGTATCTCCTTCCGGTCTCAACATGTATATTGAAATCATTTAAAAGATGGCCAATCAATCAAAAGCATTAAGAATAATAATTAAAACTCAATCATGAAGGAGAAATTCAAACTAGATTTAATAAGTTAAGATTCAATCCATCATTAGTAAGCTACGTCATCACCCTAGGAAAATGAAAGTTTAGCACATGATGAAATTAAAAACAAAACCAAAATAAATTGACATTATATAAAACTAGAATGAAATCCTCAGAAATACTGCATAAACTTGAATATTAAATTCTCAAACATAAATATACAACCAAAAGATGCATGAAAAATGAAGAAATCTAGCCGTCCATTTAGGAGGTAAAACCTTCCATATAGGCGGTATGCAAAATAAAATCCTAAGCCTTCCAAGATAGAGGCATGAAGAAATCTATCCGTCCATTTAGGAGGTAAAACCTTCCATGTAGGCGGTATGCAAAATGTAATAAAATCCTAAGCCTTCCAAGATAGAGGCATGAAGAAATCTATCCGTCCATTTAGGAGGTAAAACCTTCCATGTAGGCGGTATGAAAAATAAAATCCTAAGCCTTCCAAGATAGAGGCATGCAAGAATTGATACAATGTATGAAATAAAATCTAGAAAGTAACACACTTTTTCTCAGAACTGTCAGAGAAAGGATCTCTCCTTGTCAGAGAAGGGCCTCTAATTGTCAGAAAAGGACCTCTGATTCTCTTCCTCTCTTCCCCTTTGAGCTTGGCATTGATCTCTATTTATAGGGGAAAAAAACGTGTGCTACAGTACTGCTACAGTGATCTGGCGGGTGCTACAGTGCCCTGGCGGTTGCTACAGTACCGTTGACCTGCTACAGTTCCTGATGGCTGCTACAGTGCTGTTGACCTGCTACAGTTCCCGATGGTTGCTACAGTGCCATTTACTGCTACAGTACTTTTTTTAATTTTTTTATTTTTTATTTTTTTAATTTTTTTTTTAAATGCTGTTTATTCCAAAAACAATATTTATTTATCAATCACACCCAAATTTATTATATTAAACACAAATATCGTCCATAAAATCATCATATAAAGGAAAATAAATATGCAAATATTTTACTTATCAAATTCCCCCACACTTAATTCTTGGACGTCCTCGGACAAGAAGTAAATAATAAGTACTTCCAACAAAATCAGAAGTGTCAGGTCATAAGTAAGAATACAATTGAAAAATAAAGTGATCATAGTATTAATGAATCAATGAAAATATAAACTGGTAACTTTAATTGAAAATGAATAAACTGAGTTCGTACTTGAAACTCATTCTCTCAATCTCTCAAGTGTTTAAGGGTAAGTGTTTCGCTCAAATTCAACCGAAAAAATTGCACTACCATAGGCTTGCGAAAAATCTCAATCTCCACTACCTAATTCACATGCATAATTCAAATCAAAAGGACTTATTAAGGGTTGTAATGGGGTTAAGGTAACGGAATGTAAAGTATGATATGAAAGGCTAAAGAAATAGAGCAATTGAAAAATGGGCTACTTATTTATCTCATCACAACAACCCACAATTCAAACACTTAACTTTTTTTTTTCTTTTCTTCTTTTTTTTCATAATTTTTTTTTCTATTTTTTTTCTATTTTTTTTTTCTTTTTTTCTTTTTTTGAATTGCAACTATAAAGTTGATAATAGATACACCCCCACACTTTGTCAAAAGCCCATTTCACAAAAATTTCAAATGCTTCACTAATCTTTCAAATAAGGTAACAATACTTGATATATCATTAAAGCATATGTTAATGGGTTGAAAATAAAGAAATAGTCAATTAGGCTCAAAGGGGCTTATCAATGGTATAATTGCAAGGTTGGCTATTTGGCTCTGGCTAAAGAAAATGAATGCCTTTATCATTTTTGAATGAGCATGTGAGATGTAATTTCAACCAGATTTAAAGCAAGTTCTAGAGTGACAACTTAATAGGTGAATATCACACACAAGAGAAATAATCATTATAGGCTCAGAAGCTCACAGCTAGGAATTTTTAAACTCAGTTCATTCAATCTCAAAATTCATCACCAATTGCAACAATCAATTGTTCATTCATGCTATAAAATCTCTAAATTCAATTGATCCATACTTAAAACTTATATACTTCTTAAGATCATTACAAAGCACTTGAAAAAGATTTTTTTTTTCTCTTTTTTTTTTTTTTGAAAAACAAAAAGAAATGCAAATAATGAAATGCCTCTTTTTCTTTTTTTTCTTTTTTTGAAAAAGATAAAAATAAATCATGTAACTAAAGAAATGCAACTAATGAAATGCGTCTCAGGAGTTAAGAATAACTCCTTACTCTGCCATCTTTTTCCACACCCCATGCATCTAATGGTTTTACTAACTAACAAAAGAAAAACAAAATTTTTTTTTTCTCCTCCCCCAACCTAAATCAGACATTGTCCCCAATGTCTTTTAGAGCTTAGAGGAGGTGTTTTTTTTTTTAACATAAACACACAATAAAGTAAAACCAAGAGATTAAGGAAAGTTACAACTTAAGAGTGGTATCTGGGTTCTGCTTCTGACTGCTATCTGAAGATGGCCCACCTATTTGCTTGACGAGTAGATCTGGTTTAGGTTCATAGGTTTGCATTTGATCGAGCAGCTGATCAGTAGTTGGTGCAGCAATTATGGAGTGGCGAGTTGCTTGGGGTATGAATCCTGTTTCCACAGCATGATCAAGAAAAGACAACAGATTATCATAAAAACCGTTAACATTTAACAATCCTAATGGTTTTTTGTGATAGTTTAACTTAGCCCAATATGCAACACTAGAAATGCCATCCAATGTCTCCAAACCACCGGGTAGAGCAATAAAAGCTTGAGCATGGTGGAACATTACTCCCATCTGTTCAGGCAAGCTTGAGACCTGTAACTCTTGTCCTAAGGAAAAAGTATGATCTTGCAACTCCTTCACCCTTACACTTAAACCCTTGCTTCCATTCATGGATGCAGAAACGGCCATACTTCCCTTTAGGCCCTTGATGCCTCCCCCGTACACAAAGTTGATTTTTCTGGCAGCTAATGCAACTCCAAGTTCATTTGCTGCTGTTATAAACTCTCCTTTCTTGCCCAAATCAGTTTCACCAAAAATGCAAATAGATGTAAATCTACATTTTTGTGAAATATCCTTTTTCTCTTTGTTTCTCTCGGACCATGTACGCTTACAAGAGAAAGAATTCATTTTTACAAATGGAAGTGTGCATATTTACAAATGAAAGAGTACATATATATAATACTAAAACAACGATAACAAAATCACACAAATCATACATTTTTCAAAGAAGTTTGAAAAAATTCCGACACAAATGACCGGTGGGCCACTACGTGAAGAAATTAAACAAAAAGAGGAAAGAAAGTCAAAAGATACAGTAGAGTAGAAAAAAAAACTGCCGAAAGGATAAGAAAAATTAGACAAAAGCTACGGAAAAAAAAACAAATTAAAGACACGCATGATTATGTACAGTAGTTGTGATTTTGGCTCACATCTTCCTCTGGTTTTACGTCCAGAAACGGCTTAAACGCTTTCTATGAATCGAGGATTTGCTTCCCATCCAGTTTTCTTATAAACTGGCAAACAGGGTCTTTTAACGTCAGATTCCCAAGACAATAGCGCTCTTTTTCTTTATTGAATATGTCTGCTAAATCGAGAAGAATACGATGAACATCACCACTCGGATGCGTCTCAAGAGTTTGAATGATATCATCCAGTGACTCCTTACTCAGTCCATCCTTTATAAATTTGATTTTATCTTCTCGATTTACAGAAACCATACCTTTACTCCTACAGCGCTGATCACATGTCCACCTTGCACATTTATAGCAGACCTTCATTCTTTTAGCTCTTCTCTTTTTGGAGTAAGAACTTCTTCCCATTCCTGGCAAAGGTTTAACAAATGAATTATGAATCTCACCTGCTAAACGTACCTTAGCTTCAATGATCCAACGTATATCCACAGGAAGGCCCAAACGATTGAATACTTTCATCCTTTCAAGTCGACAGTTATAGATCTTCCTGAGCACATCTTTGGGAAGAGTGGGGAACCTGTTCTTAAGCTTTGCAAGAGATTCCTCCATGGCAACTTAAAATGTAAATGATGAAAACTAAAATGCTCAATGCAGTGTAGTGTGTTTCGGTGAGTAGGAAAGAAAAATGAGAATAGGAAAGAAATGAGTGAGTAGGAAAGAAAAATGAGAGTAGGAAAGAAATGAGTGAGTAGGAAAGAAAATTGAGAGAGTAGGAAAGAAGTTTTGAGAGAGTAGGAAAGAAGTTTTGGGTTGCCTCCCAAAAAGCCGCCCTTCTTTAACGTCTTTAGCTAGACAAAGATTAAACCAAAATTTTTTTATTTTTTTCTTTTTAAAAAAAAAAAAAAAATTACTAGATTGAGGACTTACCTGTTGGTTCTTCAAACGTGATGATAGATTTCAAAGTGTTGAGTGCACCTTCATTGTATTCTTTTAGCCTTTGCCCATTTACTTTGAATTTTCGATCACCATCTTGAATCTCCACAGTTCCATATGGCCATACTTGAATCACAGTAAAAGGACCTGACCATCTTGATCTCAGCTTTCCTGGAAAGAGCTTTAACCTTGAGTTGTATAAAAGCACCTTTTGTCCTGGTGAAAACTCTCTCCTCAAAATTCTTCTGTCATGCCACATTTTTGTCTTCTCCTTGTATAACTTTGCATTTTCATAAGCTTGTTGTCTGAATTCTTCAAGCTCATTGAGTTGGAGAAGCCTTTTCTCACCAGCTACCTTTAAGTCAAAATTTAATGCTTTTACCGCCCAATATGCTTTGTGCTCCATTTCTACTGGAAGATGGCATGCTTTTCCATAGACCAATTGATACGGGGATGTACCAATTGGTGTCTTGAAGGCAGTTCTATAAGCCCAGAGTGCATCATCTAACTTTTGAGCCCAATCCTTCCGGTTGGAATTCACTGTCTTCTCTAAGATCCACTTTAGTTCTCTATTTGAGATTTCCACCTGCCCACTAGTTTGTGGATGATATGGAGTTGCAACCTTGTGAGTTACTCCATATTTAGCCAATACCGACTGAAGCTGCTGATTGCAAAAATGCCTTCCTCCATCACTGATAATAGCTCTAGGCACTCCAAATCTTGTAAAAATATTCTTCCTCAAGAACTTCACAACTACACGAGAATCATTTGTAGGAAAGGCAGCTGCTTCAACCCACTTGGAGACATAATCAACAGCTACTAAAATGAACTGATTGCTAAATGAGGATGGAAAAGGCCCCATAAAATCGATCCCCCATACATCAAAAAGCTCAACTTCTAAGATGTTAGTTAAAGGGGCTTCATGCACTAGACTGCTATTGAGAGAAATCATACCTTGAATTAGTTCAGGAGACTTGCGGGCTTCTTCCTGCGTCAATGTGTAGACCCTGCCTATAACCCTGGGTTTAGTCTCTTTCAGTTGTTGCTTTTACGGGCAATCTTTAGAAAAGTGTCCCGGCTTACCGCAATTAAAGCAAGTGAGTGGTTTGTTGGGATTAGTCTTCAATGGAGCACCACTACAAGTCTTGCTAGGATAAAATGGTTTGCAACAATGCTAGCATATTCAACTTCCCAAAGATCCCTGGCCTCCTCGACCTCCAGTCTGATTCGGTTTCTTACTATCGTCCTTGGAAGGTTCACCCTGATTCTTCCATTTATGTGGAGTATACCACTTCCAAAGGTGCCCTTGTTACTGTCTTGGCTGGCCAGACTCGACATGCATTTTTCAATATAGCGGCATTCTTCCACCGCTTTATTGAACTCGGTGAAATATTGTGTGACCAATTTTTCTTTTAATTTAGGTCTCAACCCCTCAATTATCATATCAGAACTTCACCCTTCATTATCATGAAGTTTGAGATAAGCTGAATATCATGACAGTTGGATATATCGGGCTAGATATTTATCGAAGCTCTCCCAATCTTGTTGTCTAATACTCTAAAACTCTTTTTCTTTCTCACGCCTGATAGATGGGGGAAAATATTTCTCATTGAATTTTTCCTGGAATAATTCCCAAGTGATAGGAACATTCCACCCCCTCAAGGTGAGCTCCGTGTTCTGCCACCATTGATTTGCGTCACCCTTTAATTATAGATGGCTAGCAGAGCTTTCATCTCGTCTGAGCATCGCAACATGTTGAAAATCTTCTCCAAACGTGTTAGCCAATTCTCAGCCAGTTGTGGGTCAAACGTTTCCCAGAAGATAGGTAGTTGTTGTTTACAGAATCTGCTCAACCAATTATGGACTTCTGCCTCATGATCTAGTACACTATCCTCTGGGTCAAGTTCCTCTGGTGGTATTTCATCATCATTACCCCTCATGAATTCATCCAAGCGATCCTCCAGGTGATCTTGCCTTTGCTGTACCCCTTAAAGTTCACCTCTTATCTCATTAATTATGCTTTGTTGTTGTGCAAGCATATCAAATATTCGCTGCTATACAAGATCAGGCCTTGGGTCATTTGTGTTAGATCAAGCGTTTCACCCAAGAAGGGGGGTGAATTGGGTTATACTGAAAATTCTTTCGAAAATATAAAACTTTGACAAAAGAATTAAAACAGTAATGAGTAAGGAGAAATATCACCGAAGTGTACACCGGGAGTTATACTGGTTCGGTCACAACCACTTTGACCTACGTCCAGTCCTCAGAGCTTCTCTGAGAGTTTCACTATAGCTTCCAAGATTCAGTGGGTTCTTGGCACCTCAGTACAAGCAAGTTCCTTTCACCTGGACACTCGCTCCCCCTTACAGGTTGTAATCCAATCCCAACTCAAGGTTCCACAACCTTAAGTTATCTCAATAACAAATATTGAGTTTGAATGAAATATCTCTCTTACAGAGTGAATGATAATCACTGAAGCATAGAAATACAATTTCAACGTGAAAACAGAGCAATGAACTTAATAATACGTTCGTATGTGTGCTTGGTTGTCCTTTCTCTGTTTGAAGGTTCCCATATATAGGTAAGTTATTGATGACCGTTGGGACATTTCCTTTCGTCCGTTGGTGAGTGCGGAGCCACTATTGACTTTTCAAGTTTTTGAAAAATATCCGTTGGCGGTGGTTGGCATTTGAACGTTTCTTTTGACTTCCATCTCTTGAAATGATTTCTTCATTGTTTCTCTGTAAATAGACTAAGAATACTAATACAATGAAAGGTTAATCATATAGGAAACAATATAATGAAAGTTTGAATGATTTCTAAATTTCTGAGTGTGCTTACTCGAGTAGCTCCTCGAGTATCCTTTGAAGTTTACTCGAGTAGCTCCTCGAGTAATATCGAGAAATCATTGTTCAACTGCAAGTCAATGAATAAATATAAGATTACTCGGGTAGTGCATGGAGTAAACTAAATTTCAAACCTTTGGGAATAGTTGTTTACTCGGGTAGCTACTCCAGTAATGCTTTTGCAACTTCATAGATTACTGGGGTAACACCTCGAGTAACACCCGGGTAATGACTTGAAGTTTACTTTGAAAATATTTCTGCATACTAGGGTACTTACTCGAGGAATCCACTTAAAATAAAGCATGAAAAACTTGTATACTAGAGTAAGTACTCGAGGAAGATGAAACAAAGAGAGATCAGGTTAATCGGGTATCAACCTCAATTTTTCACTTACTTTAGTATGTTACTCGGGTAGCTCCTCGAGTAACATTGGCAGTGGTACAAAGTGCCGAGAGTTACATATTTTCAGAAACAGAGTTACTCGAGTAGCTCCTCGAGTATCATGGGGAAAACTTGAAGGCGACTGGAAGTTTTCACAGGGTTACTCGAGTAGCTCCTCGAGTAACATTATCAGTAGTACAAATTGCCGAGAGGTCCACATTTTCAGAAACACAGGTACTCGAGTAGCTCCTCGAGTATCATTAGGAAAACTTGAAGGCAACTGGAAGTTTTCACATGGTTACTCGAGTACCTCCTCGAGTAACATTAGTAGGCCGAGAGCAACTCCAAGTTTTTACCTGGTTACTCGAGTAGCGCCTCGAGTAATGGTGGCAGGTTACTGCAAGTTGTCTCTTGGTTACTTCAAGTTTTGTCTCATTACTCGAGTAGCTCCTCGAGTAATGCTTTAGAATATTTGCTTCTGATCAAGTTCCTCAGCATTTTCTCATGGCCTTTCTTCATTACTCCAATGCTTACTTCAAGTGATGCTAGTTCCTGTCATTACTTAGTTCAAACTTGTTTATTAATTACTTCCTTTTCAAACCATACTTTTGTTATCATCAAAACATGAGGTCTAACAATTTGCAGCATTATTATGTCTTGCACGTGGTCTGCCAGGTGGTCTACCAGGTCATGCCATCTCTATATTTCAAACTACATGAATATACAGAAGAATTACATTTTATATAAGAGCAAGGGAATTTTCGTCATATCATAAAAGTCAGGGTACACAGATATATCATACATAGCATACAACAACTATTTAAAGTAGTTACAAAAAAAAAAAAGAAACATCAGATATCCTATAAATTATTGTACACGACATATTAGTCTTTTTACATTACATTTTTCAACATTCATGTACCCTCCCAAAATACGGACTCCAGGTAATTCTTCTTCTGTCTAACTATTTTACCTGACTGCCCCTATCTCAAATTATGTGACAGTCAGCTCTGGTCACCAAAATATACCACCTAGGCGTTCCACGTCAGTCATCGTACATAAATCTATCAACCAAGTCATCCATATGACTCAGAAATGCGTACATGTTCCCATTTAGGCCCCGCTCAATAATATCATTCTTCTGCCAATTCCAAAAAGTAAAGTCTGGGAAGAAATCCAGTGTGGTATGAACCCATAACTAAACTGGCGCCCCAACCTGTAATTGCTCCTGGATAGCATACTAAGACTAAACTCCAGACAAAAATGTATAGTATCATGTCACAAGTGTTGACTGAGCTTACCATGCCCTATGATATCTGCCACAGACATAGTGCCACAACTCAAGATCTGGCTGCAAGTAGTTTCGTACCTATACCAGCTCTGCTCTGGACTCACGGTCACTCATCTCATCATTAGAGTACTCCTCCGGATCCTCCTCCAGGTCTTCCTTAGGATCCTCCTCGAGGTCTTCATCTGAATAATCTGCGATCTCACCAACTCGTGACTATCTTGGTGATGCCGGTCTTAGTTCTAGTCCATATACAAGCAGCTTTGGCACACTCTTCCGTGCCTTCCGTCACATTAGCAAACATCTAGGTAAGTAGTACTCTACATATTGTTGTCCATCTGTTATACACTGCTCCGGTGGACTCTAGATTACCGATGGTTCACCACAGATACCTCACTTGTACTACTGCTCATGATCCTGTCATCATGCAAATAAAACCAATATTAGTATACAATTCTGATAATGCCCAAACTGCTTATTAGCTCTGCCAGATCCGCTTTGGGCTCAGATACCAAAAATATAAACATGCATTTCCATTTTGATATGCGTAAGGCATTAATAAACAAGTTTCATAAGCAAATAGAAAAGTACAGTTATCAGAATAATAGTGTTCATTTACATACAGTCATTAACATAGCAGAATACAAGAATATTTACATATATATATATATATATATGAAAACCCAAAAATATTCCACATGTAGTTATATATAACCACGAAATTGATCTTGAGAAATGTGCCTATCAATTTTCCGTGTCTGTGTCCTTGCCTTTTGAGCCGCTGGCACCCGTTGAGACATGTTTATTTAGAAAAAGTGGTGAGATTCTAAGGAATCTCAGTAGAAAGATACGATCAACATAAAAAATACGAAAATTAAATAAGCAATGCACCGTATCAAGTAAAATGAAAATTCATATAATCCATGTGTGTACGCAAAATTCAAGGCCAACCAACCAGTTGAAACCTCTACGTGTACCTCAACTGAGTCCTTAACTACAACTAGGTAAGACCAATGTACCTTAGCTAGGTCCTAGACCGCAGTTAGGCAATGTGCCTCTAGCACGTGTCCAATTCATAAAATATAGTAACACACATAATCAAACAATCACATAGTATATGAGATATAGTAGTCCCTACCTGAATCTTTTCCTAGTCTCAAATGGTCCGCTTCGTAAAATATGCCAATTATAGGCGTCCAACTCGATCCTAAAATATCAAATATACAAGAAATAGGTTAAAACCTATCCATGTATCATTTTAGGAACTTTCATAGTGTTGATTGTAGTTATATTAGCCAATAAAGAAAATTTACAAAAATGCCCCCAAAACCCTAGCTCGGCCTGGCCGTACTCGGTCCAGCTGTAGTCTTCTTGAAATTTTGACATGGGCTGTTTTGACATATTTATTAGTACAAGAATGTCACCTAAGAGGGGGTGAATTGAGAGATACCAGAAATTTCATTGCGTATATAAAAATTGATTGGAAACTTAAAGCAATTAAAAGCTAGGAGAAATATCACCTAAGTGTACATTGGGAGTTATACTAGTTCGGTCACAACCACTTTGACCTACGTCCAGTCCTCAGAACTTCTCCGAGAGTTTCACTATATCTTCCAAGATTCAGTGGGTTATTGGCACCTCAGTACACTGCAAGTTCCTTCACTGGACCTCCCCCTTACACGTTGTAAACCAATCCCCAACTCAAGGTTCCACAACCTTAAGTTGTCTCAAAAACAAATATTGAGTTTGTAAAAAAAAACTCTCTCACAGAGCAAATATATAATCACTAAAGTATAAAGAATGAGTATAAATTATGATCGATGTAAATTTGCATGTTCTCAGTTCTTGTGTTCTATTCTTTGAATGCTCTATATATATAGAAGATTTATGGTATTCGTTGGAAGCATTTCAAACATGTCTGTTAGAGTCGCACAACTTCGTTTGACCGTTCTTCGAATTTGAAAACTAGCCGTTTGTGGTAGGTAGGCCTTTTGAACATTACGGATGATATGTTTGACTTCTCTCTCAATCCATGATCTCTTCATTTTTTTTTTCTGCAAGTATACTCAGGAAACTAATACAATGAAGGTTTAATCATATAGACAACAAATCAATGAATGTTGGATTAAAATAATGCTTTCTATACTTCATTACTCGAGTGGCTACTCGAGTGATCATGCTCATTACTCGAGTAGTCCCTCGAGTAACTTCATCAAAAATAAGCCAGAGAGTAAGTCAACATTGTCTGACCAGAATATACCTTGCTTACTCGACTAATCCCTCGAGTAAATGTGCCATTTCTTCTGATCACTCGAGTGGCCCCTCGAGTAATGGTTCAAATTGTAATATCCTAAATTGTAATTAAGGGCTAATAACTTCAAAGTGATGTAATTAATGTTAATTAAGCACTTTTGAAGTATATGATGTGAATTGTGATGTAAAATGTGCTTGATGATGGTTTAGTATATATTGTGACAATCAGGGGCAAAATGGTAAATTTACCAACCAATTGGTCAGTTACTGAAGAGGAAACTCATAGGTAACTCAAGATCAATGGCTAGGATTGATTCTTGAATGACCAATAGGGTGGAATCTAGTGTAGGTGAGTTTGTATGAACTTATGGTAGGGAGAATGAGATTTTGACAAGTGGCAAAAGATAGACCTTTGGATTAAGTCAATGATTCAAACTCATCTTTCTCTCTCCTCTCTCTCAAATCGAATGGGGAGCTTTGGGGAGGGGAAAAATCTGCTTCTTCCTATCAACATCATCATTCTCATCTTATCTCTCTCCTTACCTCTATTTCCGGGAAACCAAGGAAGAAAGAGAAAGGAAGGGCTTGAGTTTAGGTGAGTATTTGACTCTAAAATGCTCACTGCACCTTCACTAATATTATTCAAGAGGTCAAGAGCCTTATTCCTTTGTTTTCAGATTTTTTATTAGTGGTGTTTGAGAATTGGTGAAAAATTGGAAGTTGTGGAATCAAGGGGACCATATTTGGGAAAGAAAGAGGTAAGTATTTGATGCATTTTGGTGTAATTATTATGATTTTTGGTTAAGTCTTGTAAATTCTGGAATTTTGCCCTGAATATGGTGCCAAATTAGAATGGATGAATTAGGTATGGTAGAGTGTAGAGAAGGGTGTTAGGATATGATTGGGATGGAATTTAGGTGTTATGAGTTTACCAATAGGTTCCTTAGGGAATTTTTTATGAGAATGAGTATTGGTATAAGTTTTGGAACCATTGGAGCTAGTTTTGGTAAATCTGGAAAACCATATCAGTTGTTGCAATCTGGCTTCTGATAAGCCTCACTCGAGTGATGTAGGGTCTCACTCGAGTGCAGTATGAAATTCTCGATATTTTGGTTAAGTCTTCAGGCAAAAATCACAAATGAACTTGTTTATCTGCGAGTGGCATATATTATCACTCGAGTGCCTGGGATGTCACTCGAGTGCATGTGCATATAGCAATATGGGTGTGCATCTTGGGTTATCACTCGTAAGCAAATGGTCAAGAGTGCGTATGGGCACTCGCGAGCATTGGGAAGTCAATTGAGTACTGGGGCAAGTACTCGAGTGTACTTGTTACCTTGGAGCCTTTGTTGCTCTCGGGTTATCACTTCCTATACCCCACTTGTTGGGACTCGGGTGACTAGGAGTCATCACTCAAGTGCTTAAATAAGTACTCGAGTGCACTTGCCACTCTAGGAGGTGTTGGTGCTCTTAGGTACACACTTCTGTGCCACACTCGCTGGGGCTCGAGTGTGATTGGGGGCAACACTCGAGTAAGACCTTCTTCACTCGAGTGAGTCAGCCCAAAATTAGAGTTTTGCTTCCTAAAAACGTATCTTTGGGGTAGTTTCTCCCAACCCTTTAGGGATATGTTTAGGCCTATAATAGCCACCTAAAGAGTTTAAAGAATAACCAACTTAAAGTATTACGAAATTAAGAACTTGGGAAAGATATTGACGGGTTGTCCCTAACTTGGTTTATAGGATTTGACATTTGCCGCCCTCGAGAGCCCACGGTGCTGAAGAGCGTCAAGAAAGAACAAGGTAGTGACTCTTTCTCTTATACTGTGTATAAAACATTGTATTTATATTTGTCATGCATTGAGAATACTTTGTGAATACCTTGTGATGCTTTGAGATCACAGCGAAAGCTGACTCATAGTGATACTTTGTGAATACTTTGTGATACATAGTGATCGCAGTGAAAGCTGACGTATAGAGTTTACAGCCATGAGTTCTGTCGTTTGTGGCGTGAGCTATGATACATTGTGATACTTCTTAACATGATCATATATGCTATGTGTTTGTGCACTATATGAGTGATTTGTTACTACTGGGATTCTCTTGAATCTCATTCTTTCCAATGACTAACATTTCAGACAGGGCTAGTGGCGCTAAAGAGAAGTAGGCAACCCGGAGCGATTAGGACCCTATGGGGTATATTTGATTTTAGGGATGTTGATTATCTAATTATGAACTTGGGATTACTGTATATTTTGAGATGTAAATATTATATTTGATTTTGGTTATATAATCCCCAAGTTGAGACCTATAAACCCTTAGTTTATATATGTATAGACCCAGGGGTTGCCGAGGATTTGGTTATATACTATGATATGTATGAATGTAAGTTAACTGCACAGGTAATTATATTCAAGTTTTGAAATTGGGACCAGGATGGGGAAAAGTTTTTGAAAGATTTTGTGAAAACCCTACTGTAAGGTAGGAAGTTGAAATGAGTTTAAATTATCCGACGGTCTCTAATTCAATTTAATTATGTGATATCGAATTATAATTACGCTAATCAAGACAGGGGTTACACAAATAACTTTGGAGATTACTCGATTGATCCCTCAAGTAATAGCATCAAAATCTTAGCTGAGAGAAACTTCTATTTTGCTTACCTGATTACTCGAGTAAACCCTTGAGTAGTACAATTTTCATTTCATGTTACTCGAGGAATGACTCGAGTAAAGTTGTTTTTCAAAAGAGGTTACTCGAGTGACTACTCGAGTAATGTCTGTTATTTCTTGGCCGAGAGCCACTACATAATTTCTGTTTTGGTTACTCAAGTAATCCCTCGAGTAAGCTTCCAAATAACTTTGTAGATTACTCGAGTAATCCTATGCAAATTTTGATAGAGGGAAAATCTTCACCTATTACTCAAGTGATCCCTTGAGTAATGAAGTCATTACTGGAGGGCTCCCTCAAGTGATCCTTAAAAAAATCTCACAGTGCTTATTTCTCCTGTACTCTGGCTTTCATTTCTTCTACATTACTTGAGGTATGTACTCGAGTAATGCTTTTGATCTACAACCAAGATCTTAGTTACCTTGTTCAAACCTTTGATTTAAAACTTTTCAATCTTTGTTATCATCAAAACATATGGGATCTAACATTCTCCCCCTTTTTGATGATGATAAAACTTGGTGATTTTGAACAAAGTTTTTGAAATTGAGTTTTCAACCAAGTTTTTCTTAAAAGCTTTTCATATGATATCCTTTGTTCAATTTACTTGAAAACTCTTTTGAAACATCTTGATAAAGATATTTTTGAATCCAAATCTAATGATCTTGAAAAATTTAGTCTTTGAAACCTTTTTGAGTTCTAAAACTTATAATTTTGACACATGTGCTAATTGGTTCACCTTGCATACACAATCACAAACTCATTAGTTCACAATGTAATATAACTCCAATGAAATCTAAGTACTTCAATGTAATATAACTATCACAAAATCACCCCCCAAGTACTTCTCCCCCTTTTTGTCTTCATCACAAGAAAGAGGATCAATCAAGAGAAGGAGACGGTCCAGATGGCTTGGCTGCAGAGATGGGGGTTTACAGGAAGAGGTGTGAATCCATAGCTATGTGAATCATTTGAACTCGAAGAATCAGAAAAGGAGCTAGAAGGCTCAAGGTTAGGAAGAACCGAAGGTGGAACCACCATAAGATCCTTTGAAGGACTTGGTTTAACCCGAGAAGAAATCTCTACTTCTATTGTTTGGTCAAGTGATTGATGATCACTAGAAGAGACAACCACTTCCTCAGTGCCAGTTGGGGATGCAATGGGTATTGGCATAGGTTGATGGGCTGGATAGGATCATCAGTTGTGATATCTATGTGCTCAAAGATAGATGATGGGTCAGGCATAGAGAATAAAAGATTACATTGAGGAGGGATAAATGAGGGTCCAAGCTCAAAAGGTCCAAGCTGAGAAGGTGGTACGGGCTCAGTAGTGGTAGGGACAGATGAACCAAGGGTGGATGAACCAGATGCCATAGCATCAAGTCTGGCATAGAGTGATCTCAGAAGTTTACCCTGAGCCCGTTGTTCTGCTAACATCTCATTGTGCCTCTTATCCATTCTCTCCACAAGTTCTCCCATCTTCACATTCATATGGGTTACCAACTCAGTATTTGCAATGTCGATATGGAAGCCCTTAAGAATATTTTTCATAAAATTTTGTAATGTGGCACCAAAGAAGGAAGGAGAAGATGTGAATACTGGAGCAGAAGACTGTGTCTCATCCAACCGGCTTATTGCAGTCTCTGTCTTCTTCTTCTTAGGACTTGTCTCAAGTTGGTTTTTCAGTGGTCGTGCAATGTGCAACTTCCTAATTTGGCTTTTTCCCACTGAACCAGCCTCTCAATTGGCTCACCCTTCTCCAAATACTAGATTTTGTCCTTTTTAAGAAACAAAGATATGAGCTGAGGATAAGGCATTGGAGTAGTGAATTTTTCTTTAAATCTATATCTTTTTATTTCATCAAAGATATATTCTCCCAAGTCCTTTTTCTCTTTCAGTAGCAATGAGGCAAGCTTCTTATAGTTCTCTCTATGAAATATGTGTAATTATGCTCTTTGTTCACTATGGCTCTAGAATAGATATACCATAGGACTCTGTGAAGATCACACATATCACTAGGATTGAAACCAAGAGGTCCTATAATCTCACCAGGCCTTAGAATAGAAAAAATTTGGTTTGAATCAAGATTAGGATAATTATCCTCAGGTGGGTCTTCTATTCCTAGCCAAGTATTGATTTTGGAAGGTGAGATTAGGATTTCTTACCCTCTAATCTTAGAGAACATTTCTTCTTCCAGAGAGTTCCTAAGTGGATCAATGACAAGTTCTAAATTACAATAGAAATGTCTCACTATTTTGGAATAAAAAGGAAGTTTTACAGAGAGCTAGGGCATATAGGATTCCAGATATGATGTGAGGTTGAATTTCAAAACCTCTTGAAGAACACCGAGGTCATTATAGTACATCTTGCACACTTTTCTCCTTAAAAAGTTATCTTAGAATTTCTTTGAATCCTCAATTTTCTTCACATTGAATTCAGTTGGAGGAAATATGATTCCTTCTTCCCTAACATTAGCTTCCTTTGTAGATTGACCTTACTTCTCTTTGTGAATGTCATCCAGTAAATTTGCCATAGCCTTAGCAAGATTTCATCATACTTAGGCTTTTTCAGTGGCTTTTCAGAGAATGTTGGTGTGTCAGAGGAATCAGAAGGAGGTGGAGATAGTGCCTTAGTCTCCTTGCCTCTACCAGAAGGAACATCCTTCTTAGATTGGGCTCTCCTGGTAGACGGTTCCTTGATCACGACCCCCTTCACTTTAGGTTTAGCTTGCGGCTTGGTTTTAGCTTTTGAACAGGGAGTGAGTTTTTGTCTTTTGGCTGAAGGATTAGAAGGAATAGAATCATGCGATTGCTGAGGATTAGAAAACTCAGAAGGAGATTCAGGATGGGCGGTTTTGGTTCTGACCATTTTGAATAAAAGATCAGGATTTTCAAAAACTTTCTCTCTCGTAAGTCGAAGACTAGGGCAAAGAGTTTAGAGAGATTTGAGGAAGTTTATTATTAGAAATTTTGATGGGCTTTGACGAAAATGGAGTGAGGAAGAGTTTGTGGAAAGATTTTCTGAAAGGTTATTTGGAGAATTACTCAAAGTAATTTTTGTGAAAATGACGTGACACGCTAAGTTATAACCTAAGTGCCCTATGTTACTCGAGGACTCCCTCGAGTGATCATGGGCATTACTCGAGGGCTCCCTCAAGTAAAGCGTAAAAAAATTTTAAATCAACACAATTTAAATGCATACCTATCATAAGTAATGTTGTAATCACTTATGTATATTCAATCGATCATTTGATAGCATATTAACACTGATTTGAATAAAGATTGAGTTGATTGTTTATTTCCTCTCATGATTACTTGAGGCCTCCCTAAAGTAATCTTTCTCTTCATTTCCTGCTTGTCCATTTCCAACTGTTATGCCATTTCATTTTTGAATTCCTTTTTGGATTAATCCTTCTCTGCTACATTTTCCAGGTCATTACTCGAGTGGTTACTTGAGTAATCTTTCTAATTACTTCAAAGTATTACTGGGGTAATAAGTTTTACTTGAAGTTGTCCCTCTAGTAATATTGTCCTCTGTTAACCTCTGCTTTTCATAACCTAAACAAGAATATCAAGATCCTGTAAAACAAACTGCTAGAAACTCTGATGCTTAAGTTAGCAATCATCAAAACATCAATAAATAACATCATCTAACATTTTGTAACCACTAAATAACTTACAATTCATTAGGATTTACCATTCCCAATTCTCTTCTAATAAATAGAAATTGATCTTTTGCTAGAGGCTTTGTGAAGATATCAACTAGTTGAAGATGAGTTGGAATGAATATCACTTTGACATCTTTCTTTTGGACATGATATCTGATAAAGTGATATCTAACATCAATATGCTTAGTTCTGGAATGTTGAACTGGATTCTTTGCCAAGCTTATCGTGCTAGTGTTGTCACATTATATTGGTATCTCCTTTAAATAAATACCAAGATCTTGTAGTTATTGCTTTAGCCACAATACTTGTGCGCAACAACTCGAAGCTGCAACATACTCAGCTTTCATTGACTAAAGAGACACTGTATTTTGTTTCTTGCTAAACCATGATACAAGTGAGCCTCCGAGAAATTGGCTTTGTCCATCGATACTCTTTTTGCCTGTCTTGTATCCTCCATGATCAAAGTCTGAGTATGCAACTAGATATTCACTCCTTCCTTTAGGATACCATAGACATAATTCTGCCATGTCAGCAAGATATCGGAAGATATATTTGACGGTTTCAGCATGAGATTCCTTTGGTGCTGATTGATATCCTGCATAAATACCCACACTGAATTGAATATCAGGTCTACTTGTAGTGAGATAAAGTAATGATCTAATCATTCCTCTATATTTTTTGATGTTGTAATTGTAACCCCCTGACTGTAATTATATCCAGTTATGAAATTCAAGTGAAATAGAGACCCATAAGACAAAAACAACATTTATAATCCCTTATCTTCAAGATGGGGTGTCCAAAAAAGCAGTTCAAAAATGTAATTAATCTGGTCTCACATTCACATTCGAATACAATTACCTATGCAGTTAAACCACATTCATAAATATCAGAGTGCACAACTAAAATCTCGGCAACCCCGAGTTATATGTATATATAAAAATGGGTGTATAGTTTCCCAAAATAGGAGATTACATATCCAAAAATAATATTTACATCCCATATATATACAGTAATCCTAAACCAAAACAGATAACCAATAGTCCAAAAATTAAAACGTCCCTACTAGTCCTAGCCACTCCTAGTTTCCCTCTTCTCCTTGGAGCCACTTGCCCTCTCTGATGCTTAGTAAAGGAAAGAATGAGATTCAAAAAAATCCCAGTCGTACCAAATCACTCATACAATATGTAAACACATAGCATGTAAGATCATGTTCAGCAGCAACACAATGATTTATGGCTTACGCCACAAACGACAACACTCACAGCTGTAATCACAATGCGACAGCTTTCACTATAATCACTATGCCCGCTTTCACGGTAAACACTATGTCGGCTTTCGCTGTAATCACTATGCCTGCTTTCACGGTAAATACTATGCAGCAGCATCACAAGGCACAAAGCATCACCAATCTTCATAAGGCATCACAAAGCAACAGTAGCAACACAATGCATGATAGACATACATACAATAATTTACACATAGTATAAGAGAAAGAGTCACTACCTGGTTCTTTCCTGACGTTCCTCAGCACAGTGGGCCTACGAGTCTGGCAAATGTCAAATCCTATAACCAAATTAGGGACAACCGATCAATCTCTTTTCCAAATACATATTTCCATAATACTCTAGGTTGGTTATCATTTAAACTCTCTAGATGACTATTAGAGGCCTACACATACGCCTAAAGGGTTGGGAGAAACTACCCTGAAGATCCCTTTTTGGGAAGCAGAACACTATTTTTGACTGACTCACTAGAGTGAAGATAACCTCACTCGAGTAATGAGAGACTTGCACTCGAGTGAGAATGGCTCTCACTCACAGTGTTTAACAATGAGCAACAACCATGGCCAGAAAGTGCTCACAACACTCGAGCATGAGGTTTTGCACACGAGTAATGACTCCAAATTCACTCGAGTCCCCGAAAGTGCAATACAGAAAGTGACAGCCCGAGAGCAATGAGAAAATTTGGAATTGGAAGTGCACTTGAGTCCCCAAGAGTGAGACACAGAGGGTGTTTTCCTAAGAGCACAGACACTTTAGAGGAGGAAGCTCGCTCTAGCATAATCCTTGGCACTGGGGTGAGAAGACTACACGGTGAGTGTCAGAACACACTCTTGAAAATTTTCCTGCGAGTGACAACCCGAGACACAACCCTATAACTCACAATTATCTTGCACTCGAGTGAGTTATGATTCACTCAAGTGATATCATATTTCACTCACAAGTCAGGAAGTGCACCCGTGCTTCCTATATGAAAACTCAGGTAAAACACAAAGGAAAAGGAAAATCAGACTGATGCACTCGAGTGAGACCCTTCTCACTCGAGTGATGCTTATCAGATTGCTAGATCGCAGCAACTAACAGAAATTCCCAGATTTGCCAAAACTAATCCCAATGGTTCCCAAACTCAACACAAAGCTCATTCCTACTTAAAATTTCATAAGGAACCCATTGGTAGCCTCAAAACACTCAAAAACCCATCCTAACCACAATCTTACTCTTGGGCTCTATAACACATAATACCCAATTCCATTCAACTCACTTCCAAAATTCAAAACAATATCCAACACTCAAATAACTTCATAATAAACCAATTCCAACATCATTCACCATGTAATTCATGCATTCAAAAATTTGCATAAAACCAGGGAAAATTCCAAAAATTACAAAACTTAACCAAAATTCACAATAAATATACCAAAAAGCACCAAATCCTTACCTCTTTAAATTTCTAGAACCAAACCTTGATTCTCCAACTTTCAAATTTGTTCCAACACCCAATCACCACCTTTCAAAATTCTGAAACCACCAAGATGAAGCACTTAACACTATGAACAAGTTTAATGAATAGTATTTGAGCATATGAGAACCATTACTTACCAAAAAAACAAGCTTTCTCTTTCTCTTTCTTCCTTGGGTCGCCGAAAATGGAGGTGAGGAGAGAGAGAGACGATGAGATGATGGAAATGATGAGTGTAAGCAAATTTTTCCCCTCCCAAAGCTCCCCATTCGATTTGAAAGAGAGAGAGGAGAGAGGAAGATGAATTTGCAACATTGACCAAATCCTTTGGTCCACATTAAGCCACTTGTCAACATCTTGCTCACTCTTCCATAAGCTCACATAGGCTCAAAGCACATGATTCCAACCCATAGACAATAAATCTCAACCTTTGATCTTTAATCACCAATGAGTTTCTTCTTTGGTAACTGACCAATTGGTCGGTAAATTTCCAATTTTACCATTTTGCCCCTAGTTTTCACTATGATTATTAAATTATCACCATGAACATTTATATCAAATTCACATCACATTTCTTCAAAATTGTTTAATTACACTAATTACAATTAATTTTGAAATCATTAGCCCTTAATCTTAAATTGGGTCATTACAGTAATCTTTTCCTTTCACATCAGCATCAAGCAACATAATTGAGCTCATAGGCATGTCTATTCCATTTGCTTCATCCATTCCATACTTCTTCAATAGCTCTTTCAAATATTTCGTTTAAGATATGAAAATTCCATTCTTTCTTTGTTTGATTTGCAAATTGAGAAAGAAATTCAATTCTTTTATCATTGACATCTCAAACTCCCCTTGCATTATCTCAGAAAATTCCTTGCACAAGGTTTCATTAGTAGCACTGAAAACTATATCATCAATATATATTTGTACAATTAAGATATCATCTCATTTTTGTTTTGTAAAAAGTGTTGTATCAAATTTTCCTCGTACAAAACCTTGATCAATGAGAAATATATTGAGCCTTTCATACCATGCATTAGGAGCTTGTTTTAAACCGTATAAAAATTTTCTTAGTTTGAAAACATGTTCTGGTTTGGTTACATCTTCAAAACCTGGGGGTTGATCTACATACACTTCTTCCATGATGTAGCCATTTAGAAATGCACTTTTTACATCCCTTTAATAAAGTTTGAATCCTTTGATGCATGCAAAGGCCAAGAGTACTCGTATAGCTTCCAATCTAGCCACTGGAACATACGTTTCCTCATAATCAATTCCTTCTTCCTAATTATAGCCTTTAGCCACCAATCTTGCCTTGTTTTTGACAATGATTGCGGATTCATCAAGTTTGTTCATGAATACCCATTTAGTACCAATATCAGATTATCCTTAGGTCGGGGTACCAAATCCCAAACTTGATTTCTTTCAAATTGGTTTAGTTCTTCTTGCATTGCTATTACCTAATCATTATCTAACAAGGCGTGGGTGAACACTCAGGGCCAAGTGATTTATATACCTAGCATTATAGTAATGCAATATGTAGCATTATGTGTTTTGAATGTTGATTGCTATTTCTATGTTATATGATGACTGTGTGGCATGCTCTATGTTCTTGTATATATATGATTAAATGCCTGTTACTACTGAGATTCTTTTAAATCTCACTCTTTTCCTATAACAAATACAGCATAGGCTAGCGGCTCAAAAGGCAAAAAGGTAAGCCCAGACAACTAAAGGATGAAGCGAAGAGATTTTATTTCCTATTGGTTGTCTATTTTGGTTCTGTATATTTATACAGTCTATTTTGGTATTGTATATAATGTATATAACTCAGTAGACCTAATAATAGTATAGTAGAAAAACTAGTAGTAACTTAGTTGCATAACGCTTCCAAACGATAAGGGAATATTAAGCGAAATATGGAACGTAACACTTAAACAAAGAAATGCTCACATACTCTGATAAAGGAAACTAAGAGCCAATGAGACTTAGCAAAGCAATGAACCTTTGTGAAAATGTTTTGCAAAGTTTTAATTTTTTCTAAAAAACCCACGCAGACGTAGGTTCCTGTCTGGTGTTTGAAGTTAGGATTGGTAACTGTTTTTGAAAATTTGTCTATTCTTGGACTAAGTCCTGGTTTAACTGTTCAATTCATTGCTCTTTTGCACTCATATGAGCTTATAAAGTATAAGGTATTACATATGCAAGTGATAATGTAACTGCTGACTTACATATAATTGCTTCTTTTCACAAGAATTAACCCTGTAAAGAAAGGACTCTGGGGGGAAAAACATATACTGCTATCAAAAAGGGCAAAAGGGATATGCAAACAATTGGTTCAAGGGTTTGCATAACCATTGCACCCTTTCTGATAGGGTTATTTGTTTTTTACCCCATCTTCCTTTGCCTTCTAGGCAATTGCTCAAGAGATACAAGGTATAGGTGAATACTTACATTAATGTATATATAGATCAGGAGTGTGATTGATTTTAGCCACATAGCCCAAAAACTATTGATCCATCCAAATTGCATCTCTACTTAATATATGAAGCACTACTCTATTATATATATAGAAACAAGACCAAATAACTCAGAAACTCTTACATTGAGAGTCTAAGACTGATCACAATGTTGAATTTCGTAGCGTTTAATTTGGTGTAACCTTCTCAATAAAAATAAAAGATACAAACCTTCAATCAAAGCAACAATAGGATGTCCAAAAAACATAACTTCACAACAATAAATTCAATGTCACCTGAACTAGTTTATTAACAGATTTTTTTCGTGTATGATTCTTGGTACATCTAAACTAGTTTATTCACTGAGCTTATTCGTGTATGACTCTCATCAATACACATGAACTAGTTTATTCACCACACCTATTGAACTTTTTGAAACCACTTCCGAAGATAGGGGTACTTCCAAAAAAGGAGATCTATTTTCCTTAGGGATCAAGTATCCAGAAGTTACTTCAAAAATGATCAATAAAGTCAAAACCCTTAGTCAAAGCAATGGGTTAACAATTTCCTATAATAAGAAATGAACCTTCAATCAAAGCAATAATAGGTTTTTCAAAAAAAATTATAACTTCGCAAAAGCAAGGTAATGTCACCTTGAATGCTTTATAGCATCGTGACTTCACAAAGGTACCTTAATTCAATCAGAAAAACAAAGCAGTAAAGGAATATGACCTAGCTAAGGCTTATGAACGATGTAAATGCAAGTTAGGGCAAGTGAAACCAACTCGCTCCACAATCATTGAGACAAGTGTGATGGTATTGACTAGCTCGACTATCGTTGAGAAGTAAAACGAAGGCTTTTTACAGTGGGGCTTGAGTGAAAACAACTCTTAACGACTGGAAAAGACAACAAGGGTACTAGGGTTATGATGTTGGAAGGTTTCGTTTTCAACAAACTAAGTATAGAGTGTGTTCTATTTCAGATGCTTAAATCGAAGAGAAAGGGTAGAGTGTTTTGGGTTGTCATGCCAAAGACTTTGCATACAGCTGAATCAATAAAACTATGATTTATTTGTTTATACTTTGTACGATTCTTTATTCATAACCATGAGTAATGTTATTATTTTAACACATACATATAGCATGGTTATTATTTAATAACCATGACATATCTTTTTTTTAAAAGTGTTTTAGGCAGGTACTCCCAGATAGTTATGTTTTATATTTTATAAAAATAAAACCAAAAAATATCACCCTTTAGTGAATAATTTCCTGATAGATTATCTAAGGTTTGCTGCGAATTTAGGAACTTTTGTTTCCTTCAATTTGAATGAATCAAAAGTTCCATAAATTTGCAACAAACCACACATCATCATGCTACTTATTACTAGGGAAGTATTCTCATCATGAGTGTGGGGAAAAGTTTGGAGGTGTAGTTGATAGTTATTTAAAAGAAACCATTATGTTGTTTTTCTAATATAAAGTTAGAGGACGTTTGTTCATCTAACGTTTTATGATAGTTTTACCATAAGAACTGTCATTCTTGTGAGACAATATATAATGGTTTCAAAGTACAACCATTATGTATTTGCATGGTATTCTAATAAGTGGCAGATGTTACTTAATAACCGTAATGTATATACCTTTTTTAAAAAAATTGGTGGTTGATCATGCAACGACCATTTGACCAAGAAAAAGACAAAGTAAATAAAAAAATTAAAAATAAAAAGTTCCAAAGAAGTTTTAAGAATATGATGCATCATCATATTCTTCATTCTCCAATAATTAGTCCAAGCATCCTTGCTCTCACAAGAAAACCTAGACTATATGATGGAACTAATAGGTTACGTAGAGGAGACATTTAATGCTTGTTGGTGGATGAAGTCAATCTTTCAGTTTTTTGCCAGATGATGAATCAAAAGTTCTCTTGTATTTATGTATGATGTTTTGTTGAATCAGAAGTTGGCTTTGAGAAGTTGAAATGGAAGTAGAGAAGTGGAGTCAATTTTCGAAAGTTCATATAGAAAGGGTTTCATGGATTATAGAGCAATCACATCTTTTAGTATTAAAGATCATTATATTTTATACATGGTGATTGTTAATTCTTAATAACCATTATGTACTAGACAATTTTTTTTAATTTATAGGTGCCTACTATTAATTGCATAATCAACCATAATATTAACTTAGAACAATTAACTATGTTAGTAAAAATACTTTATGGTCCTTAATTAATAACCATAAACTATAAATTTTTAACTTCATCTTCCTGCTCTGATGATGAGCATGAGGATGAGGATGACGAATAGGACAATAAGGACAATAGAGTATTATCATCAGTATGGAGAAGGAGAAAAGTTTTGAACCACCACAAGTTTGTTGTTTCATAACAGTTTTTGCTTAACAACATTCATTTTAGTGAGACAAAATATAAAAGTTACTAATTACCACCATTATTTATTTGCTTGGACTTCTATTAAGTGACGGGTTTTACTTAATAACTGTTATGTATCTCAAGTATTGAGGATCCTAACCACATTGCCCCCTCCGCCAATCCTTCTATTACACAGAATGTTGAGATGGCACAAGAGAAAAGAGTACTGGGGAAGGGTCTTATTGTCATGAAAGAAGTCCAAAGCAAATTATGAGAGAGGGCAGGAAACTTCATGTGAGGTGAAACAAGAAAGGACAAATTGTGAACTTTTTAGATTTCAAGATTTGACTTTTCTTGTTCCATCTACAGTAAGTTCCCCCCTCTCTCTTAATTTGCTTTCTAGACCTCCTTCATGACAATAAGACCCTTCCCCAGTGCTCTTTTCTCTTGTGCCATCTCGTTATTCAGCACAATAGATAGATTGGTGGAGGGGGTAGAGTCGCTGGCTATGGTGAAGGTGACGTGTGGTTAGGTTCCTCAGTACTTAAGCCATTTGTTACCACCAACAAGCCCTGAGGAAGGACGAGATGGGGGGAGGGGTGGCGGCTGTAAAGAAGTTATGTAACGCCTTATTCTTGAAATCGATTGGATGGGCTTATACACAATAAATCCGAACCACTTTTGTAAAATCGTTTTAAATTCCCAACCTCAAGATATGATTCAAACCTGTAATTGAATGGGTTTTTCAAAAAATTTCAAACTCTAGCAGAAATGTCATTCAGTGGTTCACAACTTCATTACTACTCATCGACTCTCATCTTTATTTAATTCAATTAGAGTGATTCGCTGCTCATTTATTTAGCCATACCATTCCTCTACTCATTCTTAGTTCATGCATTTACATATATATATATACACACAGACAATGTGCCATAGGGCTAACAAAGATTCTAAACCCATGACAAGTATTATAGACATATCCCCATCTTTGTTCCACCACTGCATTCGTCTCATACAGAATTCTTCTCTGTTCCCAACGCACCTCATGTGTTCACTGATCTAAATGGTTGGTAGGAAGAGTAAGATTCCAAAGAATCTCAGTAGGAGACAGTTACCATAATGCATGTATGATATATGCTATGCGTATGACATGTTAGCTTTAACTAGATGCATGCCTCATAATGACATTTTTGCAAGCTCAATGTTTCATGTAACATAACTATGGCCACAACATAAATAGAAACAAAGCTTCATTATTCAAATATGCTCTACAGAATCAAGTAAAGCAATCACATACATTACTACACCAGCAGAAATATCAACTACATGCAAATAAGGTAAGTTTCCTACATCTTGTCTTGAGTCCTCCTCTTGTACCTTTACTCCAACAATTGAAGATGCTCAATCCTTGTCACTTCATGACCCTAGATACCTAACCACATCATTAGAGACATGATAGAGAGTCAATGGAAGTGTATATTAGTGTTCAAGAAGTTAGGAAGGCTTACCACATCATATTGGTTATCTTTTGAGCCACTTGGGTAGACATTGAAAGTCCAAACAAGTGCCTATAGGCTTAGGAAGCTAAACCAATCAAAAATGTAAAAAGATGAAACAGGGGTCTTGGCCGCGGCCAAGATAGGTCAGAAACTTTTACCCCACGGCCAAGAAATTCTTTGTTCTTTGCTCAAATTTCAAAAATCATAACTAAATCTACAAAGATCAAAATAGAGTGGTTCAAAGTTCTATGGAAAGCTCTTTAAGTACTCTATATAGGAAAAATATGAACCACCGTCATCTACAACCAGAAAAATACAAAATTTAATAAACTCCCACACTATTCCATATTACATTTCAGAAACAAGGCACAACTTCAAAAATCCATAACTTTCAATCCACTAGTCCAAATTACTTATATTACCTATCAAATTAAAGCCCAGGATGTCTACTTTAATCCTAGAAAGTTTCATAACATTTGGACTAGGTTTTCCAATCAAAACGTCACCACAAGCATACTGCCTCATATAAACTTCAATCTACCAATCAACAGTTTTGTAATTTAACTTCAAGACTTATAATCTAACATCATTAAACCTTCTTTAACCCATTTCTCATGATTACAAGACTATTAAGCTTCCATTTTCATGGTGTTCAAAAATCAGGGCAATCACACAACTCCATGAATAATTACTCAAACATCATAATACTTAGTTCAAATCGAAGCTTATACGTCCCTCTACTCAATTCCACAACCGGTTCTTGATTTTAGCAACACTTCCCCTAGGTAGAAGGCTCCAAAAACCTCTGATCAAGAATCCAAAACAATAGAAAGAAAGCTCTCATCGAGTAGAGCAATGTTAGAGAAGACTCCGAAAGCTGGAAATGGCAAATCGGGGGTGAAATCGGCTTCAGAACTTAGGAATTTTCACTATTCACTCTCCTATCTTCTTTCTTTTTTTCCCTGCTATTTCTCTCTCTCTTCCATGTGCTACAAGAAATTATGAGGAGGGAGGGGAGTTTTTCATCTTTATCCTACTTAAACAAAACACTTAGCTAAAAGTGTGCCAAGTGTCACCATCTCATGATTCCTAGAAAAGTAAGATAATTAATCACTAAGGGCTTGTTTGTTTAATTACATATGATCTTCCCTCTTCCTTCTTTCATTCCCTTGACCGAAATATGCTGCCCATATGGAGAGGAATTGTTGACCCAATTTGGTCTCTTGTCTTACTCTTTGGTCAAACTTTCTGAGTTGGAAAAACTTGAAGAAACATTGACTATTTGATCAAACTCTTCTTTCTTCATTCCTTACTCTCTTTGGACATTTTCAATAGCATGAGGGATGGAATTTATTTGCTTCTTCATCTTCATTATTGCTCTTGCTTTTCAAGAGCTAATCTTGACCCTTCATTTTAGGTTTTTAATTCTAACCTCAAGATCAAGTGGCAATTGTCTCTTTTGCCCTTGATTATGGCAACATTATTTCTTGTGACGTTCATTCTTTTAATTCTCTTTTTTATTTCTTTCTAGACACTTTTTTCCTTTTCCTTTGGATCCTGGTTAGGTTCTCTATCATTTTGACACATCCAAAAGGAATTCAGTATTTTCTTTCAACTAAATCGCACTGAAATTCATACTTTATTCCTGGTGCAGTTTCTACAAGCCATAACTCTTTTCTTTCTTTTTGTCTCTATTTCTTTCTTCTTCCAAGATGCCATTCACTCACTTTTGGATCCAAGTTAGGCTTTAGATCCTATTTGACTTTAAATAAAGGGGTTGGGTATTTTCCCCCTCACCATTTGGAACTAAATCCCATACTTTAGTTCCCAAACCAATCTCTAAAAGTCATTATGGCTCTTGGAAATTGTTGACACTCTTCCCGATCTGGCTTGGTAGTCTACTTTATTCAAGCTTATTCTCCAGCCTTTAGTCCCAAAATTTGGGATATTACAAGTTCCCTGGGATCTTAACATAACAAAGGAGAGAAAGAAGAGGCCGATAAAGAAAAGTAGTAAGAATCACAAGGAATAGTTAAATTTAAATTGAGGTCTAACGAATTGCAAAGAGTTATGACTTATGACTTATAATAGTCTAACAGGATTACGAAGGGTTATGATGAGTTATGACATTGAAGGTTCGAATATTACGAAGGGTTATGAGAGAGTTAGATGATGGTTGTTTATGAAGATCGTTATATTTTGTCTTTGCTAATATAAGTGTTTGGAAGGTGAATCGTTTGTAAGTCTTACATTATAACTGTTTCTTAAGAACCGTCATTTTTGTCACCAAATAAATGACGGTTTCTGCCACCGCTAATCCAAACTGGTCCATAATCATATAATAAAGGAACGTATGTAGACTTGGGGTTCTTTGAAGTAAGATAGGCGAACGATCTGCAAATCAACAAGCAAAAAGAGTGCACCAGTCGAGAATTGAACCCTGGTCTGCAGGGTACTATTCTACCACCAGACATTGGCATTCTTGACGCTTAAATTTTTCAGACATATATTATCTTTTAATTAAATTTTTATTTTAAACTAGCGCATGCGCACCCAAAATTGACCAGAGAGGCAAAAATTTGGACAATAACATTAACCTTCTTATAAAATTGACCAGTTGAAAACTGTTAATTTCATAAACTACTGCCTCTCGTATTTAAAATACAAATAAAGTAAAAGGTTAATTAAAATTTGCTAAAAGTAATAAATGTGCAAGAACATATTGTTTTTATAAATATAATCTTACTAATGAATAAGTTGTGCAAGAGAAAATAAGTATAAACAAAAAAGAAAAGAATGTGTGAACAAACAAAATGAGCGAGAGCCTACCAATAAGACAATAAGTGTAGTGACATATTGGAAATAAAAATAGTGAATTAAAATTCTAGACATATACAAAGTGTAATTTATAAAATAGATAAGGCATATCCCAAAAAATTATAACTTATATATAGGACTGGAGGGAATATAAAAGAAATTAAAATTCTTAAATAGCTGTAATTATTTTTTAAGTTATTAATTTTTTATACCCATGCTCATTTTTAATCTTTTAGATACTACTTAGCTACTCATCTTCAAATGTTCTCAGTTTGATAAATAAAGTGTTGAAAACATTAAAAAAAAATATACTGAAAAAATTAAAGTATTGAATACTACAAATAATAAACAGGTTGATTTAATTTGTTTATTGAATATGTTTGATAAAGTTGATTTAATTTTTTTTTTTTAATGAATATGAATATGATATTATCTAGAATTAGTGAGAAATTCATACCAAAGCAACAAGGGACAAGAGAAACAAAACAACGAAAACTGAAGAAACCAAAAAGTAAACACATAGTTAAAAGAGCATACATATGGTTACATTATAAACCTTGATGCCTTCACATGCATACCGTCATCGGCAGCTAGGTTGATTGCCCCAACAACTATGGTGCGGGATTCAGACTCAAGCCCTACAAACTGCAATCAGTAATATAAAAGACGAATAGCTAAGGAGCACGGGAATAAAAGTCAATCAATCAAAAGAATTTTAACTTTAGTACCTGGCATATAAAGACAATCAGTGAGGGAGAAGACTAACAAGGATGAAGATGCTCGACGTGAGGGAGGAGACGCTCGACATTGTATGCAACTGCTGACACAAATGTGTCAAGTAATTTACTTTTTAAAAAATCAATAAAGTACTTTCTACACCGATTAAATCAATAGTGGTAGAAAGTAAATACTCCCTCCGGTCCTAATTATAGGACAACATTTGAGAGTTGATCTTGGTCCTAATTATAGGACAAAATTTTAAATTTTGTCAATTTCTTCCCAAAATACCCCCATTGCTTTAGATGATGGTTGGATTGCCTCGTCTGACGTGTGATACCATGAAGTATCAAACATACACCAAATAAAATACCATGAAAGTAAACACAGAGAGGTGGAGAGAGAACACTGATTTAGATAATGGTTGAATTGCCTCATGGTAGACTCCTGTAGTATTCCTAAATCACCCTTATTAAATAAGGGCATTTTTGGAAAATAAATAAAATTATCTAATTTAACTACTATCCTTAATTTCTCCAAAGTTAGGTAAATATGTCCTATAATTAGGACCGGAGGGAGTAATTTTTTATCAAAAATCATTTTTAACTATAGAAAGTTTTTTTTACACCGGTTACTATCAATAGCCTCATTTTTTCATTTACGAAGTTCCCATAAGTCACAGTTTTAACCAATGTTCCTAAAGCTGGCCAGACCGGCGGCCAGACGGCTACGGCTCATTTTTATGGTGAGAGCCATTTTCAACGTTAGGACGTTGGTTTCAACCAGAAACTGCTTTTGGGTCGGGATCCGGAACGGCTGCCCAACAACCAGACGGCTGAACTTGTTGGGGTGAAAAGTGGGCAAATAAAAAAAGAAAAATCTTAAAAAGATGAATGAGATGCATAAAGCTTGGGGTATGCTTCGCCAATGTATCTTGCTTCAACTCCTCCTGCCTTTGCTCATCCGTCTGTGTCTATTGTGGTTCTCTATTCAAGTTGAAACATAGAAAAATAAAAAAGAAAAGATGAAGAAGAAGTGCTAGAGAAGAAAGATGAGGCGATTCTTTACTTTTTAAGACCTAAAGGCTACAGGCCTGAAGCATAAGAACTAATAAGGTGTGATGTGAGAATATGAGAAGGTGTGAAAATAGGGTGTGATGTAAGAGGAAACTAGTAATATCCCAATTCAGGATTAAGGGCTAATGACTTTGAGGTTAATTGTAAGTGTGTAATTAAGCACTTTTGGAATTAATGTAATATGAATTTGGTATATATGTGTGTGGTATTTAAGATCAAGGGTTGAGATTCATTGCACATGGGTCGGAATCCAGTGTATTAAGCTTGTGTGAGCTCATTGTGGGAATAAATGAGATGCTAACAAGTGGCATTGTGGGGGTTGTTGGATAAAGTCACAAGAGGACAAAAGTTGACTTGTTCCTCTCTCCTCTCTCTCCTATTCGGTGGAAGTGTGTATGGAAGGGAAGGGGAGGCTTGCTTATCACAATCATTTCATCTCATCATTTTCTCTCTCTTCCCTCTCTCTCCATTTCGCTGAATCAAGCAAGAAAGGAAGAAGGAAAAGCTAAATTTTGAGTTTGACCATTGGTTGAGGTTTGAGTCCACACAAAAATCTGATTGTTGGAGAATCAAAGAGTGTCTTTGGAGAAGTGAAAGAGGTAAGTGAAACTAATCTATCTATCTAAGTTTCATGCCATTTGAAGTAGTTTATAATTTCTGAAAATTTTGGTTTGAATCCAAAAATGAGTGCCACTGTTCATTTGGTATGTTTTGGCATGAGAATGGTATTTTGGAATGAGTTTAGGATAGATAGATTGATTGGAGGTTGAAATGTTAAGTTTAGTGATTTTGGGAAAATTAATGATTTGTGTTGATTCAACCCAAAGCATGATAATGGAGTTGGATTTTGGTCGTTTTAATGATTCCATTGAATTCCTTGGGTGTTTTTGTGTGGGAGTAGCTTTGATTTGGTATTTGGGTTCATTTGAATAACTTGGTGAAAATTCTGGAAGTGCTGTCATACCTTCTGCATTTTCTGGTTTCTGATAATCATGCTCGAGTGAGAGTGAGTGTGCTCGAGTGAGGGAAGAATATCACTCGAGTGAGGGCTTTTATGCTCGAGTGATCCTTTTCTGTGAAAGTTTTTGTGCTCTCGGGCAAGCACTTTCTGTCCTCACTTCCTAGCACTTGAGGTGATGTCCGTACAATGCTCGAGTGAGGCCTTTTGTGCTCGAGTGATCCTCTTTGAAAATTTTTGTGCTCTCGGGCAAGCACTTCCTGTCCTCACTTTCTTGCACTTAAGGTGCTGTCCGTACCAATGCTCGAGTGAGGGCTTTTGTGCTCGAGTGACCGTACCAATGCTCGAGTGAGACCATTTTCACTCGAGGTGTAGCAGTGAAAAATCAGTTTTTGTGCTTCCAAAAAGGGATCTTTGGGATAGTTCTTCCTACCCTTTAGGAGTTTTGTTAGGGGTATCTAATGACTCTAAAAGAGCAATAATGATAACCAATTAAGTATTATGAAGTAAATTAAGTCTTGGAATAGAGTATAACTCTTCGTCCCTAATTATGAATATAGGATTTGACATTTGTCCTACTCGGGAGAGACCGGCGCTAGGACATGCACGGAAGGATCAAGGTAGTGACTCTTCTCTCATATTGTGTATGATGTTTTGGTATACATAACTTATCATTGAATTTATGAAATGTGTGCCATGGTACATTATGGTGTGAGTGTAATATCCCAAATTGTAATTAAGGGCTAATAACTTCAAAGTGATGTAATTAATGCTAATTAAACACACTTGAAGTAAATAATGTGAATTATGATGCAAATGTGTTTGATGATAGTTTATTAAGCATTGTGACAATCAGGGGCAAAACGGTAAATTTATCGACCGATTGGACAGTTACCGAAGAGGAAACTCATTGGTAATCATGATCAATGGCTAAGATTGAATAAGCAAAGGAGTGGGATTGTGTGTGCATGTGCTCATGTGAGTGTTTAGAAGGGGGCTCAAGATGTTGACACATGTCAACACAAGAACCATGGATTGAGGTCAAAGAGTCAACAATTGCAACTCCTTTTCCCCCCTCCATTTTAAGTCGGCCAAGGGCCTAAGTGCACCAAAAAAATTCTGATTCCATCATCATCTTCTCACTTCTCATCTCTCCTCCATTTTCGCCAAGAACAAGCAAGAAAGGGAAAGAAGGAGCTTGAGTTTTAGGTAAGGTCTTGTCCCTAAATGCTCAACTCACCTTTATTAATATTGTTCAAGGGGTTGAGAGCTTTATTCCTATGGTTTCATATTTTTGATTAGTGGAGTTTGAGAACTTGTGGGGATTTGAAAGTTGGTGAATCAAAGAAATAGCCTTGGAAAGAAGTTGTAATGAGTATGTGATACCTTTTGGTATAATTGTTGTGGTCATTGGTTTGGTTTTGGGAATTTCGAATTTTTGCCCTGATTTTTGGTCTAATTTGAATGCTTGAATTGGTTAGTGTGTGGTAGAGAATGTGGTGTTAAATTGTGTCTTTGAGCCATGGGAGTTGGTTTGGAATTTTTGGAATGGAATGAATTGCATTGTGGTGGATGGTGTATATTGTGTTGACATGTTAAGTTTTTGTGGAACATGTCTATGTGGATAATGAATATGGTCATTTTGATGGCTCCAATGTGTTCCATGAGCCAAATTGTGTAAGGATAGTATGTGATTTGAAATTAGGGACCATTGGAAGCCAATTGGCAAAATTTGGAAAATCTGGTTAATGTAAGTCTGTTCTGGACAGTCAGATGGTGTGGACGTTTTGACTGGGCAAATGATGTTGGAAAATTATGAAAATTTCCAGTCTTAAAGTTCACATCTCAAGCTTCAAAATGGACATAAATTTTGTGTCATTTCGCTTTGTGAGCTGGGAGTTTGAACTGTCCAAAGTTTGGGCTTAAAACTGGAATCTGTTTTGGAGTGGTGATGAATTTCGTGTAATTCTGTACTTCTGTGGTGATTCCCAGTAATGGCCAATATTTTTCCTAGGAAGAGGACTTAAAGAGCTTTCATTTGGCTTTGGGATCACCTCATTTTGATTTTTCTAGAATTAGTTATGAATTTTTGAAGTTCCTTGGCTGCAGCAGAAAATTCTGGCTCCAGCACAAAACTTTCTGTGCACGTTTTGGCCGCAGCCAGAAATTTCTGGCTGCAGCGCAAAACTTTCTGCGCACGTGTTGGCCGCAGCCAGAGGAGTCCTAGCTGCAGCCAAAATACTTCTGTGCTGTTTTTGGCCGCAGCCAGAGAATTCCTGGCTGCAGCCAGAACCCAATTTTTAGCACTTTGTGAGTTTGCAAAGCAATTTCCAACCTAGAATTCTCCAATCCTTTTAGGTTCTCTTCGAGTTTGTTATAACCATATAAGGGACTCATATGGAACCTATTTTAAGTGTTTGAAAGTAGGAATTGGGGGTAGGAAATTAATCCACCATTCTTGATTTTGTTTATAGGCTTTGATATTTGCCGCCCTCGTGAGCCAACTACGCCGAAGAACGTCGGGAAGGAACGAGGTAGTGACTTTTCTTTCGTACCATCTATGATGCATTGTATGTATGTATGATCAGTGATTTGTGATAAATTCGGATGCTGCGAATTATGTGGATATGTGTTAGCACCGTCAGTCCAATAGTTCCTGAGTAGCTAACAACGGTTCGGGTTTAGGCAGTGTGCCTTCCCGGCGGAGAAAGGGGATGAGGATGAGGTGTGATTATGTGATATGTGGGCCGAAAGGCTGATTATGTGCCGAAAGGCTATTTGTGAGGCCGACGGGCCATTTGTGAAGCCGGATAGCTATGTGCTATAAGGCTATGTTGATGCACTGCCACACCAATAGTCCCTGAGTAGCTAACAACGGTTCGGGTTAGGCGGTGTGCCTTCCCGACGGAGAAAGGGGATGAGGGTGGAGTGTGATATGTGTTGCTGCTGTGGTGCATTGATTGCTTACATGCTATGTGCTTATATGTGGTATAATTGTTTAGTTACTACTGGGATTCTTTTGAATCTCATTCTTTCCTTTGAACTAACCTTTCAGACAGGGCGACTGGCTCCAAGGAGAAGCGGGCGACCCGGAGCGGTTAGAGCTTCCTAGGGACATTAGTATGGTTTTGTTGGTTAATCATTTTGGATAGGGATTACTGTATTACATTTTGAAATGTAAATAGTGTGAATATTTGGTTTGTAATCCCCTACTTGGAATTAGAAACTCCATATATATATAGATGAACCCGGGGGTTGCCGGGGTTTAAATTACGAACTCTGATATTTATGAATGTAAATTAACTGCATAGGTGATTATATTCGGTAATTGAAAATGAGACCCAGATAGGAAAGAAGTTTTGAAAATTTTGTTAGTACCTACCGCTGGGTAGGTAATTTAATACGTTTTGAACTATCCGACGGTCTCAAACCCCTTCTAATTATGCATTATCGAATATTAATTACGGTAATTAAGGCAGGGGGTTACATTTTGGTATCAGAGCTGTAGTTCCTGGCAAGGGTAGAGGTTGCTAGGATAGATCCCTTAGTTGGTTTAGGGATAGAAGATTGTTTGTGAATGATCGTTGTGTGTGCACATATGTGTTTAAATGATTTGGATATAGATGAGTTTTATGACTATATGTGCATACTGTCTCTGCTGGATTAATGGGGTAAGCTATTTGTAGAATGAAGAAGACTAGAGGACGCCCCAAAGTTCCGCGTGTGGACCCTGTGGTGGAGGTTGATAATGAAAATCCACCGGATCCAATGCAAGAATTAATGGGTCTGATAAAGGATCAGCGGGACATGATCACTGAGCTGAGAGACGAGCTTAGAGCGGAGAAGGCAAAGAACAAGGAATTTCCGGTTCAGTCTACACCGGAGGAAACTCAAGAAGAGACCCGTTATGAAGATACTGCTGAGGGGTCAGCACGACCTCAGGAGTCCCCACCTCATGTTGCCCTGAATCAAGAGTCTCATGGGGGACCAGCCAGAGAGGATAGAGATCTCCAGTTCTGGGTTACAAGATTCTGCAAACATCTGCCTCCGGCGTTCAGAGGGAGGTTTGATCCACAAGTGGCAGAAGATTGGCTGAATCGTTTGGAGAAGATATTTGAGGTCCTCGGGTGTCCGGATGATGTGAAGCCACGGTTGGCAGTTTATAAACTTGAAGGTGATGCGGATCGTTGGTGGCGGAATATCGCCCTAACATTGAAGAGCGGAAATGTGCCACTGACTTGGGAGTTGTTCTTACAAGAATTCAACGAGAAGTACTTTCCGAAGTCAGTTCAGCTTGAAAAGGAGACAGAATTCCTTAACATCAGGCAAGGGGACACGGAGAGCTTTGATGACTACTTGTCCCGATTCATCCGCTTGTCCCGGTATTCCTCCTATCTCCGGTACAAGGATGACGGAGAATGGAGCTCAGACATGCTCATTCGTGGTCTGAGGCGAGAGCTGCGGAAGCGGTTGGTTACTCACCGATTCAAGAAGTTCAATAAGGCTGTGGAGCAATGTCGAATCACGGAGAATAATCTGAGGGAGTTGAATCCTACCAGAGCTACTGGTCATCGCAATGAACCTAGTAAGAGTAATGTATCCCAGAAGCGGAAAGGCCAAGGCTCATCTTCGTTTAAGGGCGGTGATAAGAAGCCCTATCAGCCCAGAGACCGTGAACCTCAGAGATTTGCAACCGAGTGGAAATGTCGTCGCTGCAACAAATCACATTATGGCCAGAATTGTCAGGGAGAAATGATTTGTTTTAACTGCAAGCGGCCAGGACATCTTTCTAGAGATTGTCAACAACCACGAGCGGAGCAAAGGCCGAAGACACAGGGTCGAGTGTTTGCAATGACCCATGAGGAGGCTCGTAGATCTCCTGAGTTGATACAAGGTAAAATCTCTCTAAATGGCTATCTATTACGAGCATTGTTCGACTCGGGTGCCAGTCATTCCTTTATTGCGTATGATTGTGTGAGACGCTTGGGTATGCATGTGCATAAGTTACCATTCGATTTGGTAGTGTCGACTCCGATGGGTGTTAAAGCCTTGACCACAGAAGTTTGTCTGAATTGTGTTATAACTGTGGAAGGGCACCAGTCTGTTATAGACCTGATTTGTCTGCCGCTTTATCAATTGGAAGTCATTTTGGGTCTTAATTGGTTAACGGCAAATAACGTATTGCTTGATTGCGGGAATAAAAGGATAGTATATCCTGTTTCTCAGAGGGCTGAAGCTGTAGGTGCTAGCATGAATTTCCTTTCTACGGCTAAAGCTGAGAGATATATTGAAAAGGGTTGCCAAGGGTATATGGTATTCTTCTCCGTTCAGGGGGAAACTGGTGAGACGTTGAGTAATATACCCGTGGTGAATGAATTCCCTGAGGTGTTTCCGGACGACCTTAGCGGATTGCCTCCTGAGAGGGAAGTTCAGTTTCCAATTGACATTGTGCCTGGAGCAGGTTCTATTTCAAAGGCCCCATACCGTATGGCCCCAAACGAAATGGCGGAGTTAAAGAAACAAATAGAAGACTTGCTTGAGAAAGGGTTCATCAGACCCAGTGTATCGCCTTGGGGAGCTCCAGTGTTATTCGTAAAGAAGAAAGATGGAAGCCTACGGTTGTGTATCGACTATAGGGAATTGAACAAGGTTACTATTAAGAATAAGTACCCTCTTCCCCGAATTGATGACCTTTTAGATCAATTATCTGGATCGAGTGTATTCTCAAAGATTGATCTAAGGTCAGGGTATCATCAGCTGCGAGTGAAAGCAGAAGATGTTCCAAAAACGGCTTTCAGGACCCGGTACGGTCACTATGAGTTCTTGGTGATGCCATTTGGGCTAACCAATGCACCTGCGGTTTTCATGGATTACATGAACCGTATCTTTCGGCAGTATTTGGATCAGTTTGTTGTTGTGTTTATCGATGACATTCTGATATACTCCAAGAGTAGGGAGGAGCATGAGCATCATTTGAGAATCGTATTGAATATATTGTATGAGAAGCAATTATATGCTAAATTGAGCAAGTGCGAGTTCTGGCTATCAGAAGTGAAATTCTTAGGCCATGTAATCTCGCAAGAAGGGGTCTCTGTAGATCCCAGTAAAGTGGAAGCGGTACTGGACTGGAAGAGGCCAGAAACTGTTGCTGAGATACGCAGTTTTCTGGGTCTTGCTGGTTACTATCGGAGATTTATCCAGAATTTCTCCCGTATTGCGTTGCCAATGACCAAGCTCACGAGAAAGGATCAGTCGTTTGTGTGGGATGAGAAATGTGAAAACTGTTTTATGGAGCTGAAGGAGAGGTTGACTACGGCACCTGTGTTGATTTTGCCCGATCCCAGTTTGACATATGTTGTGTATTCTGATGCCAGTGGGCAGGGATTAGGGTGTGTCCTTATGCAGCAGGGACGTGTGGTGGCCTACGCCTCTCGACAGCTCAGACCTCATGAATTGAACTATCCCACTCATGATCTGGAGCTTGCGGCCATTGTGTTTGCTTTGAAGATTTGGCGTCATTACCTGTATGGTGTGACTGTGGAACTGTACTGCGACCACAAGAGTCTTAAATATCTGTATGATCAAAAAGAACTGAATATGAGACAGCGCCGTTGGATGGAATTGCTTAAGGACTACGACCTGGAAATAAAATATCATCCGGGTAAGGCAAATGTAGTCGCTGATGCTCTTAGTCGAAAAACCGTGCTCGTTGCAGCTATGATGATACAAGAGAAGAAATTGATTGAAGATTTTCGTGATTTGAATTTGACAAACCAAATTATCTGTGCCAATTACACTGTTTCCCAAGAGGAAAGTGATCTAAGAGCTGAGATTGAAGAAGCTCAGAGGCAAGATGACTGGATACAGCGCAATCTGACTCGAATTAAGCGGGGAGAAGTTCCGGGCTATGACCTATCGCCTCGTGGATTGGTTCGCTATCAGAAAAGAGTCTGCGTTCCACTTCAGGCGGAGTTGAGGCAGAAGATTCTAGATGAGGCACATAAGAGCCGATATACTCTTCATCCTGGTATGACCAAAATGTACCATAACCTGAAATCTGTATACTGGTGGCCGGGTATGAAGAGTGATGTGACCAAATATGTGGCGAGATGCCTCACTTGCCAGAAGGTTAAGATCGAGCACCAGAGACTGCCTGGTTTACTTCAGAGTCCTGAGATTCCGGAATGGAAATGGGAAAGCGTAACCATGGATTTGGTTGTGGGATTGCCCAGGATCAGAAACTATGACGCGATCTGGGTAATTGTGGATCGGTTATCGAAGTCGGCACACTTCATACCAATCAATGCTGGTTATTCTCCTGATAAACTAGCGGAGATTTATATCCGAGAGATTGTGAAACTCCATGGTATACCAAAGAACATCATTTCTGACCGAGATCCACGATTTACTTCAAGATTCTGGAAAGCATTGCATAAAGCTTTAGGTACTCAACTGAGATTCAGTACGGCTTATCATCCTCAAACGGATGGACAATCTGAGAGAACAATTCAGACGCTGGAAGATATGTTGCGAGCTTGTGTTCTCGACTTTAAAGGAAGTTGGGATCATTTCCTTCCACTTGCTGAGTTCGCCTACAACAATAGCTATCATGCGAGCATCCAAATGGCTCCGTATGAAGCATTGTATGGAAGGCGGTGTCAATCACCAATATGCTGGAATGAGTTATCCGAAAGAAAGCTTTATGGGCCAGATTTGGTTGATCAAACCTCTGCACAGATTCGGATTATTCGTAAGAGGTTGCTTGCAGCGCAGAGTCGACAGAAAAGCTACGCTGACAAGAGAAGACGGCCTCTAGAGTTTGAGGTTGGAGATCATATTTTTCTGGGAGTATCACCAGTTACGGGCGTTGGGCGAGCGATCAAGAGAAAGAAGCTAAGCCCTAGGTACATAGGTCCTTTTGAAATCCTTGATAGGATTGGGCCTGTTGCCTACCGAGTAGCTCTACCTCCGAGCTTGAGCAGACTTCATAACGTGTTTCACGTTTCCCAACTGAAGAAGTACCAACCAGATCCATCTCACATAGTTGAGTATGAAGAAGTTGAGTTACAAGACAACTTTACCTATGCGGTGGAGCCAGAGCAAATCATTGATCGAGAGGAGCGACGGCTCAGACACCGGAGCATTCCGTATGTGAAGGTGATCTGGAAGGGAATGACTCAAAGAGAGGCAACCTGGGAAGCGGAGGAAGATATGCGAAGGCGGTATCCGGAGTTTATGACTCTAGTTGTGTAACAATTTCGAGGACGAAATTTAATTTTCGAGGGGAGAATTGTAATATCCCAAATTGTAATTAAGGGCTAATAACTTCAAAGTGATGTAATTAATGCTAATTAAACACACTTGAAGTAAATAATGTGAATTATGATGCAAATGTGTTTGATGATAGTTTATTAAGCATTGTGACAATCAGGGGCAAAACGGTAAATTTACCGACCGATTGGACAGTTACCGAAGAGGAAACTCATTGGTAATCATGATCAATGGCTAAGATTGAATAAGCAAAGGAGTGGGATTGTGTGTGCATGTGCTCATGTGAGTGTTTAGAAGGGGGCTCAAGATGTTGACACATGTCAACACAAGAACCATGGATTGAGGTCAAAGAGTCAACAATTGCAACTCCTTTTCCCCCCTCCATTTTAAGTCGGCCAAGGGCCTAAGTGCACCAAAAAAATTCTGATTCCATCATCATCTTCTCACTTCTCATCTCTCCTCCATTTTCGCCAAGAACAAGCAAGAAAGGGAAAGAAGGAGCTTGAGTTTTAGGTAAGGTCTTGTCCCTAAATGCTCAACTCACCTTTATTAATATTGTTCAAGGGGTTGAGAGCTTTATTCCTATGGTTTCATATTTTTGATTAGTGGAGTTTGAGAACTTGTGGGGATTTGAAAGTTGGTGAATCAAAGAAATAGCCTTGGAAAGAAGTTGTAATGAGTATGTGATACCTTTTGGTATAATTGTTGTGGTCATTGGTTTGGTTTTGGGAATTTCGAATTTTTGCCCTGATTTTTGGTCTAATTTGAATGCTTGAATTGGTTAGTGTGTGGTAGAGAATGTGGTGTTAAATTGTGTCTTTGAGCCATGGGAGTTGGTTTGGAATTTTTGGAATGGAATGAATTGCATTGTGGTGGATGGTGTATATTGTGTTGACATGTTAAGTTTTTGTGGAACATGTCTATGTGGATAATGAATATGGTCATTTTGATGGCTCCAATGTGTTCCATGAGCCAAATTGTGTAAGGATAGTATGTGATTTGAAATTAGGGACCATTGGAAGCCAATTGGCAAAATTTGGAAAATCTGGTTAATGTAAGTCTGTTCTGGACAGTCAGATGGTGTGGACGTTTTGACTGGGCAAATGATGTTGGAAAATTATGAAAATTTCCAGTCTTAAAGTTCACATCTCAAGCTTCAAAATGGACATAAATTTTGTGTCATTTCGCTTTGTGAGCTGGGAGTTTGAACTGTCCAAAGTTTGGGCTTAAAACTGGAATCTGTTTTGGAGTGGTGATGAATTTCGTGTAATTCTGTACTTCTGTGGTGATTCCCAGTAATGGCCAATATTTTTCCTAGGAAGAGGACTTAAAGAGCTTTCATTTGGCTTTGGGATCACCTCATTTTGATTTTTCTAGAATTAGTTATGAATTTTTGAAGTTCCTTGGCTGCAGCAGAAAATTCTGGCTCCAGCACAAAACTTTCTGTGCACGTTTTGGCCGCAGCCAGAAATTTCTGGCTGCAGCGCAAAACTTTCTGCGCACGTGTTGGCCGCAGCCAGAGGAGTCCTGGCTGCAGCCAAAATACTTCTGTGCTGTTTTTGGCCGCAGCCAGAGAATTCCTGGCTGCAGCCAGAACCCAATTTTTAGCACTTTGTGAGTTTGCAAAGCAATTTCCAACCTAGAATTCTCCAATCCTTTTAGGTTCTCTTCGAGTTTGTTATAACCATATAAGGGACTCATATGGAACCTATTTTAAGTGTTTGAAAGTAGGAATTGGGGGTAGGAAATTAATCCACCATTCTTGATTTTGTTTATAGGCTTTGATATTTGCCGCCCTCGTGAGCCAACTACGCCGAAGAACGTCGGGAAGGAACGAGGTAGTGACTTTTCTTTCGTACCATCTATGATGCATTGTATGTATGTATGATCAGTGATTTGTGATAAATTCGGATGCTGCGAATTATGTGGATATGTGTTAGCACCGTCAGTCCAATAGTCCCTGAGTAGCTAACAACGGTTCGGGTTTAGGCAGTGTGCCTTCCCGGCGGAGAAAGGGGATGAGGATGAGGTGTGATTATGTGATATGTGGGCCGAAAGGCTGATTATGTGCCAAAAGGCTATTTGTGAGGCCGACGGGCCATTTGTGAAGCCGGATAGCTATGTGCTATAAGGCTATGTTGATGCACTGCCACACCAATAGTCCCTGAGTAGCTAACAACGGTTCGGGTTAGGCGGTGTGCCTTCCCGACGGAGAAAGGGGATGAGGGTGGAGTGTGATATGTGTTGCTGCTGTGGTGCATTGATTGCTTACATGCTATGTGCTTATATGTGGTATAATTGTTTAGTTACTACTGGGATTCTTTTGAATCTCATTCTTTCCTTTGAACTAACCTTTCAGACAGGGCGACTGGCTCCAAGGAGAAGCGGGCGACCCGGAGCGGTTAGAGCTTCCTAGGGACATTAGTATGGTTTTGTTGGTTAATCATTTTGGATAGGGATTACTGTATTACATTTTGAAATGTAAATAGTGTGAATATTTGGTTTGTAATCCCCTACTTGGAATTAGAAACTCCATATATATATAGATGAACCCGGGGGTTGCCGGGGTTTAAATTACGAACTCTGATATTTATGAATGTAAATTAACTGCACAGGTGATTATATTCGGTAATTGAAAATGAGACCCAGATAGGAAAGAAGTTTTGAAAATTTTGTTAGTACCTACCGCTGGGTAGGTAATTTAATACGTTTTGAACTATCCGACGGTCTCAAACCCCTTCTAATTATGCATTATCGAATATTAATTACGGTAATTAAGGCAGGGGGTTACAGTGAGCACTTTAGCGTGAACCATATAGGGATTGACGTTGGTCATCTCTAGGTCGGCCGTTGAACTGCCGTCGTAATCGACATGGATCTTTGTGAATCTGACCTGTGGGGCGGCATTTGTGAAACCAACCGTGGGCTGTGTGTATCTTGCCTGTATGGCTTGCATTATGAAATGCTTTATATGGATCCCAGCTATGGTGAATTATATTGTGTGGATTGTTGTGATGCAATACAGCGTGAGCAATTGTCAGGGAAGACATGTGTCATACTAACCATTGCCATTGAACTGCCGTTGTAGTTGCTTGTATGGATAATGATTTGATTTCATGCCTTATTATTGTACATTATATGATTGATTTGACTCTACAGGGATTCTTTAGAATCTCACTCTCCCAAAATTAAACATTTTAGACAGGGCCGAAGGATCGAAAGGCAAATAGGTGACAAAGAGCGGGTAGAGCTCCGTGTTAGGAGTTCCATTTTGGTTATTGGTTATCATTGTATATTATTGGATATTTTGTGGGAAGTATATGTATATTTTGGGATTTGTGATGTAGTTTTGTGTAATTCCCAAGTAAAGGGTATGAATTATGGGCTTTATGCCTTTGTGTAAACCCTTATTAAATGAATGGAACCCGAGTGAGTCGGGAATTTACTTTACACTCTGATATTGGTAAATGGAATCCACCTGTACAGGCCATATTTGTTTGGTATTAGGAATATGAGACCATTGTGAGTAAATATTGAAAAAGTTTTTGCAAATCCAATTTTGGGCAAAAGATTACCTTAATAAGTCCCAATTTGAGATATGGTCTCTAATTCTACATTAATTACATGTTTAAAAACTTAATCTCGGCCTTAATCGGGAAGGGGGTTACAAAACTTAATGTTGGTCAGATTGTCAAAGATCAGGTGATCGGAGAAAGTAGCAACTTAACATTTAAATTTTAAATAAATTCTTATATTTTCTTTTGCCAGCAAAATAAATTCTTATATCAAGTAAATGTTAATGCTAAGTGATGATTCTAAATTGAGGGATTTTATTCCCTAAGATAAAAATAATATCTTATAAAAAATATTAAAATTAGTTTAGTGCAATTTTTAAAAATTAAAATCGTGAAGATAATATTGGGAAAATCCCTACCCTATTGTGCATAAATTTTTTTTTTCTAATTTTTCAGTTTCAACCTATTAACAATACTCTTAAAAATAAGTTGGCCAAAAGTAATATATTTTAATTTTTGGATAGCTCTTCTCTTTAGGAAACTATTTTAGTTGTGATTTGTAATTATGTTGTTTTGTCGAAAAATTTGTTCTAATATTCCTAAAATAATTTTACATAGCATATCATTCTTAAGCATGATACTGATTTTTTCAGGTAAAAAAAAACTGTTTCATTGAAATTGAAATGTAATTTCAGAGAAAAAATTTAAATATTTATTATGTGTTTTAAATGAAAACACGTCTAATAAATTATTATAAAATAAAATGATATTTGTATATATTTGAATTTCATGTCTTATTTGCGTATTAGTTTTTTTAGATTAAAACTATTTATATTAATATAGACTTTAAAAATATATCTAATAATTTTATATTTATTTCTTGTATTTATGCCATTATATGTGTGCATAATATTATGTTTATTTAATTATTATGTAAACGGTTCGACCGAATAGCCCAACCATTGCGACTTTTTGAACCATGGCCTGCTTCCCTATCTGGCTTGTTGTCCTGTCCAGCTTTTAAAACATTGGTTTTAACATTGTTTCTATTACAATTGAGCTAGAAAAGCAATTGTAGAAAACATATTTTGCACTAGCGGTATACATGACACTACAGAAATCGTGATATCTGATAGTTATTAACTACCAACCTGTTCACACTTGACAAATATCTGGCCAGCCTCCTCACTGCATGGTCAATGAGTTTTGCATGCTGCATCATTGCCTCTATTTGAGGCGGAGGCAAAGGTTGTGGAGGAGGAGAAGGGGGAGAAGGAGGTGGTGGAGGTTGTGGAGGAGGGGAAGGAGGTAGAGGAGGAGGATGACGCTGTGGATTTTCTAGCAAGTAGTCAACATGGTGTTTCATCTTTGTGATTGAAAAAATAGAGGAGAACAACGGATATAAGAAAATTAGGAGTTTATATAGAATGGAAGTGACGGGTTGGGACGATCATTGCTCACATTAGAAGTTGAAGAGGAGCAGTCGTGCATAGTGGTGGGTAATGAAAAGGCACTTGGTTCTTGTGTTGAGCATTGAAGAACAAAGAAGCACAGAGTATTCTCATCATGAGCGTGGGGAAGAGAAAAGGTTTGCACCATTTAGTTGACGGTTATTTAAGAGAAACAGTTATGTTGTTTTTTTGATATAAAATTGGAAGACAAATCGTTTCTATGTTTATCTAACGTTTCATGACAGTTTTACCTTAAGAATCGTAAGACAATATATGACAGTTACAAAGTACAACCGTTATGTATTTGTATAGTATTTTAATAATTGATGGTTGTTACTTAATAATCATAATGTATATACCTATTTTTTAAATATTAGTGTTTGATTATGAAACCACCATTTTACAAAAAAAAAAAAAAAGACAACGTAAATAAACAAACTAAAAATAAAAAGTTACGAAAATGTTTTAGAAATCTGATGCATCATTAGATTTTTCATTCTCTAGTAACTTGTCCAACTTCTCGTTTAAAGAGCAAACAAGAGAAGTAAGTTCCTTCTAGGTCTAGTCAATGCGTGCTTGCACTCGCTAGTAAACCTGGACCATATGATGGAGCTCGTAGTTTGCATGGACGAGGCCTTCAATGCTTGTTAGCGGAGAGAGTTCATCTTTCAGTTTTTTGACAGATGATGAATCAGAAGTTCTCTTACGTTTTCCATAATGTTTTGTTAAATCAGACGTTGGCTTTGAGAAGTTGAAATGAAAGTAGAGAAATAGAGTTCAGTTTTCAGATGTTTATATAGAAAGGGTTTCATGGATTATCGAATCGTCACACCTTTTAGTATTTAAAATCATTATATTTTATAAATAACGACGGTTAATTCTTAATAACCGTTATGTATTTGACATGATGAAGGAGAGAAGGAGGAGGCCAATAAAGAAAAGTAGTAAGAATTATAAGGAATAGTTGAGTTTAAATAGAGGTCTAACGGATCATGAAGGGTTGACTTATAACTTATAAAAGTCTAACGGGATTACAAAAGGTTATGATGAGTTATGACATTGAAGGTCTAAATTTTACAAAGGGTTATGAGAGAGTTAGATGACGATTGTTTCTGAAGACATTTATGTTTTATCTTTACTCATATAAGTGTTTGAAAGACGAATAGTTTTTAAGTGTTACATGACAATTATTTCTTTGTAACTGTCATTTTTTTCACTAAATAAATTATAATTATTAGCTACAACCATTATGTTTGTATTTTCATGAATTCCACCTCACAGTACCTGACAATATGCATAATTAACCATTACATTTAGGTGTTATATATGCTTGCGCAACCTCTGACTCGACATACATGATTTTTATTAATTATAACCATTAGCCATTATAAATACCCAAATATCTAGTAATGCGATTATGTGCAAATGCTTCCAATTAAGTTGGGAACGGCTGATAAGATGCTACTCCTCTTTACTCATGTTTATTGCTTTAGTGTACTTTGAATATAATTTGTGAATAATATTGGACTAAATAGAACAGATGCTGCCAGCGTAGTGTGGCCATTTGGCATAGTGTGAGGCCTTTGTGCCTCCTCATCCAGGATCGATCCCAGCCCACTAATCCAAGAAAAATATAGCAGTTGCTATTGTCTTGTTTTAATTATAATTAATGCTCGGAGAACCTCATCAAGAAAATATGGAGAATCATTTATTGAAAAGAAAAGAGCAAAAAGTTATGCATGGCCCAATAGTGACCGCGAAGAATATTTTGCACAGGAAGGGAAGCTGTTTAAAAAGCAACAAAGCAACATCAAGAAGCTTCCATTGTCTCCATGTTATCAGCCCCATTTGCACACAACCTTTGGCCAACCATGTTGTCTTGCCCTATGATATTAAAATGTTACTATCATATTTTATACCATATAAATAACTAAATTACTAATATTAAAATGTTGGTTAAAATTGATTAAAGACAATAAATATATAAAAAAATGTAACTTATTTTCCTTTAAAAAAACACTTTTATTTATGGAGTGAGGGTGAGTCAGAGAGAAAAAGAATGAGTAAATAATTACTTGATGTAATAAGACTAACCAATAACTAAGAAAGATAAAATATGAAAAATAATCTTAAAATTTTCAAATAGATTATTTTATTTTTTTTCTTTCAAAATTATGTGTGAACACTCTATTTTGTCCAAGTCCCACTCATAAAATAAAAATAATAAAAATAAATAAATAAAAATCCTCTTATTGAAGATGATTAGTGTTTAATTGGCAATCATCATTTAAGGGGAAAATAAAATAAAAAAAGAGAAAATAAGAAAATTCTCTCATTCATGATGATTGGTGTCTAAATTGGCAATCATTATTAAAGGAAAAAATAATAAAATAATAAAAAAAATTCTCTCATTGATGATGATTGGTGTCTAAATTGGCAATAATCTTTAAAGGGAAAAATAAAAAAAATATAATAAAAAAAAATAAAGTCCACTTATTGATGATGATTGTGGTCCAAATTGGCACTGTCATTCATTAAAGGAAAATAAAAAAATAGAAAAATAAAAATACAAAAATTATCTCCCATCTTGGTAGATTTAAATTAGGAAATTGCTTGTGAGAGAAATATAAAAAATTAAAAAAAAAACAAAGAAACATCTCTCAATGAATGTGATTAGGTTTAAAATTAGGAAGTTTCACTACACAAAAATGTTTTAAAAAAACGAAAATTAAAACAAAACTCTCTTATCGATAGTGATTGGGTCAAGTTAGGATGTTTTATTAACATAAAATACAAAAAAATTAAAAAGAATGAGCATTAATAAATAAAACCCTACCTTGAAAGTATAAATAGGGGAGTAAAGGTTGAAGCAAGATATATAAAAAATTGGATTGAAGTGAGACACAAAAAATTGGGAAAGCAAAGACAAAAAACAATTGAGAGAGCAAAGACAAAAGAAAAGAAGAGAGTGAAGTCTATTATTCATCTTTTTTATCTTGGTTTTCCTCATACCCCAAAGGAAAGCCTATGCTTTTATGGTTGCCGTCACATATGTGATGCTTCAACACCAATGGCTTGAGGGAAGAATCCAATATGATGAGGATTAATTCATTTTCTTATTGTTTTTCATTTTCCTTCTCTCTTCTATTTTCCTATTCTTATGTAAGACCCCGCCTTACATACCACTTATTATTGATTTTAATTAGAGTAGCAATTTTGCAATTTGGTGAGCACACAAGAATAGCATAAATATACTGATAATTGGTATTTGATTACAGAAAATCTCCACAATGATTATACATAATAATTACAAATGATGTAGCTACACATGGCTACTAGGGTGTCTAAACCCATTTAACGAAACTCAGACACCTTCCCGTCTTCATTCCACCACTGCATTTATCTTGTGCAGTTCTCTTCTTTGTTCTCAACACACCTCATGTTTTCACCTGTCTAAATTGTTGGTAGGAAAGGGTGAGATTTGAGAGAATATCAATAGAAGACAGTTACCATAATACATGCATGATAGATGTTATGTGAATGACATGTTAGCTTTAACTAGATGCATGCCCCATAATGACATTTCTGCATGCTCAATATTTCATACAACATAACTATGGCCACAGTATAAACAGAAATGGAGCTTCATTTATTCAAATATGCTCTACACAATCAAGTAAAGCAATCACATATATCACTACACAAGTACAGATATCAAATACATATAAATAAGGTAAGTCCCCTGCCTCTGGTCTTTAAGTCCTCCTCTTGTACCTTTTCTTTTTCAACTATTGAAGATGCTTCTTCTTTGACACTTCATGGCCCTAGATGAATAATCATATCATTAGGGTATTTGCATTAGGCCCAATGTGTAGCTAATAGGCCCACACTAATCCCAAGTGCTTGACTTGACCTTTAGAAATTAACTTTATCATTAACTGATATTACCTTTTCATTTTCGCATAAGATGTAAATTTGGCAGATTTTTTCACTAAACTTTGAAAAAACATAACTAATTCTAGAAAACTCTAATTGGGGTGATTCAAAATCTATGTAACCCTTATTAAGTCTATTTTAAGGGAAAAATGCTTCCCACAGTCTTCTATCCACATAAAATTCCTAGTTTTAACGTTTCCCTTGCTGCCAGAAAATCTAACCAGTTTTAATTATCTAACTTCAAACACTCATAACTCCTAATGTACTTATTCAAATCATTCATAATACCTATCAAATTCTTTAAGTGTACTTTAAATCTGGAAAATATCTAGGTCAATAGATAAAGTTTAACCATTCAAAAACGCATCACAATCAGACTGTTTTTAGAAACAAAATTTAGGCAGCTTTAAACATAAACTTTCAAAATCATCTTCAATCATCATTTAACCATAAACACATGATTAAACTGTAACAACACCCCTTGGACGATATATGAACAGTACCCACCCTAAAAAATACTCATCCCAATAATAATCCAATCGGTTTAAAATGAAGCCTACGCTTACCTCTACGTATTTCCGCAACTTGATCAAAAATCCGGTAGTACTCTGGTAATCGGGATGGTACCAAACACCTCCAAATGAAAATTTGAAACCGTATAAATGAAGCTTAAGATAAGTAGAAGAATGTTTATGAAAGGTATTTTGAGAGAAAACGCCAATTCAGAGGTGAAATCAACTTCGGAGCTCAAGAACGGTTACTATTCACACTTTCTCTTTCCTTTTCCAGTTTCTCATGATTTTTCCTATTTTTTCTAATTTTTTGGACGAATTGTAAGGCCTTTTATGGTCTTGGAAAGTGTCCACCACGTGTCGCATTCCGATTGTACTATTTGTTCAGTGCTCTAATGATTTGGTGACACGTGTCACTTACTTTAATAAAGTGGATCCCACTTCTTTTTCTGGGCCTTTAGCCATCCCAATTGTCAAGGAAAGTAGGGGTATGACAATTTCCCCGGACTCCCAGCTTGGTGTTCGAGAAAGTCAAGTATGCAATCAGACCGGAGACCGATGAATTTTCCTGACTCAGGTGACACGTGGCGCTTTCGGGAATGCCAACACAAAAGGCATAAAGCAAGTGTAATGATGAGGGACACTTGTCACCTCTTCATTTGGCTAACACAAAAGTAGCCTTGTACTTTGCAATGATTATGGAACACTTGTCAAGCTCTCAACTTGCTAACACAAAAAGTATGTCATCATGAGTCATCATTACTTACTTTATTAAAGTTATTTTAATAAAGTTGTTTTATCAGTGCATACTTGAGATCGTGACATGCATATCGAGGCCTGTAAGATGACGCCAGGTTGGAGTATGTGTGAGGGCCCCACATAGCGCCACATACCGATGTCTTCTTAAAAAACGCATGGCACACATGTCTACCCTAAAAATGTCATGTGCACACTTACACCGACCTATTTCGCCCGACTAATCCATCCCTTATCTCATAATATAGTAGGGTGGCGTCTTCTACCAACCCAATGGCACCGTATATGTGTCCTATGCACACCTGTACTGACATTTTGATCTTACAGTCTATGTATATCGAGCCCTTTGCCTGGTAGGGCCAAATTACATAGTCCCCGAGAGTCTTTCTATCTCTTGTCATTCAAGGGACTCTTCCCAAACTGGGTTTAGTAGTCTGCCTAATATAGGTTTGTCCTCAAAATCCTAGGCCCAAAATTCAGGATATTACATCTTATTTAAAAAAAAAAAAACCCAAGCAAAGCCTATACTCTCATGATGATTATCACATATGCAAGCTTAAGCATTAATGACTAGAGGATGAATCCAATATGAAATTTAGATTGATTTGTTTTCTTATTGTTCTTCATATTTTTTTCTCTTATATTTTTATTATTTCATCTTTATGCCCAAAGAAAGCATATGCTCTTGTGATTGTTGTCATCTTTGTGAGTCACAACACTAATTGCTAGAGGATGCAATCCAATATAATTTGGATTATTTTATCTTATTTTTCTTTTCCCTCCTTTTTCTCCTTATATCTTTCCTCTCTATTCTTTTTTTTTCTTTTCATTATTTTTTCTATTTAATCTTTTAGTCTCAAGTGATTGAACCACTCATCCCTCTTTCTTTTTATTTCTTTCACTCCACCACCTCAACAATATTTATGCTGCTCTCTTCTTGTTGATATTATGAGGATATGCCCAATGATATTTGTGTGTTACTTGAACCATGAAGAAGGTACGCATCCTTCATTCATTGATTTGACATGTGATGGTTTGCTTCCACCACTTATTTTCATTGTTTGGATGTGTATTACCTATCTGTTATTTACATATCTTCCATTAACATAAGTTTTCTTTATAAAAAGTGTTGGAAAATAGCCTAATCCACCCTTGGTGGATTGGGCCTAAGCCTAATAGAATTGGGGTCAAAGTATAAATAACATAAATGCTTGGGTAGATATATGTAATATTTTCCAAAATGTTATGAGTCATGTTATTTATCCGATGCAATATAACTCTACATGAGGTATTGTTTCATGGAAACAACATGTCTCTCAATCAAAAGGATATATTGTCTCTCTGATGGAAGGACATGTTAGTAGAAGAGGAAAGGGTACATAGAATCCTATAAATAGGCGTAAAGGGATTTAGTTGAAAGACATTCGAAATAACATACAGAAACTCTGTCAAACTGACTCCCCATTCCCTCTACTATATTTATCTCTTCTTCTTCCTATCGTGGTGTATTTGATGTGCGTCATAATCGCTTCCGTAACTGTGATCCGATTAGCGTGGGTACAAGAGATAAACGGTCACACTCCAGGTACGCCCAATTATTCTTACATGGTATTAGAGATAGGTTTGCCTATATGAGATTATGACCTTCATTATGATAATATGATGTGCATATTATTATTTTCAAATATATATATATATATATATATTATCATGTTGCTTTCGTTGTATGTGAGTGTTTTTTGTTTTCTTTCGTGAGTTCGAAAGAAAGGATATTGGTGTTTGTGTGAGTATATATATATGGTTCTTGATTTTTCCTGATGTCTATGATATGTTGGGGTCGGCATTTTTTTTATTCTTTCTCTGGATATAATCATATGCGAATAAAGAGAAAAATAAACAAATGAAACAGAGACAATCGCAGATCGCATGTACGTGCATATATATATATATATAGTTTTGGTTCATGCTTATATATATATAGTTTTCTCCCATTCCTACTTATATGTTTTAAATGCAAACTCCAAAAGCCTAGAACCATAAAATAAAAAAACTTAGAGAGAGAAAACATGAAAAACGTAATTCTTTTAGCATTGGATCATTTTAAAATAAGAGAATTAGGATTTAAAATTAGTCCCATTGCGTAGATCTCGAAAAAGTGATCAAAAATGACACCAAGAAAGCCCAAAATGGACGTCGGACGGAGGAGATATGAAGGAGAGAAGGTTTCAGGTTGACAGACCCGACCCACGCCTGTAACCGGGTCCGGGTCGACCTGGTTGGAGGTTGAAGACAACCTCCAGCCTCCAAAAACGGCGTTGTTCCGGTGTTTAAAAAAAAATTGTTTAAAAGTGTCTGGGCCGAAGAATTTAAAGAAATTTTTTTTTATTTTCAGCCCAACCTTCAGGTCCAATGTGTGAGGGCAGAACCAAAAAAAACACTTAAGTCAGAAAAAAAAAAAATTTTGCAGAAGAGCCACGTGGCGCGTGAGGCCACTTGGCATGTTCGTTTGACACATGGCAGGCATATTCCTACAGATCTCGGGGCGTGGAAGCGGATGCGCTGGCGCGTGGAAGCCAAATTATAGCTGGAAGGTGGCGCGTGGTATTCACGCGCAACTCTGTGCGTGTGTCTTCTCTTTTTTTTTCAATTTTTTGTCTTCTTTTGGCGCATGGTGGCACGTGCCAGGTCGGAATGAGACGCCGTTTGTTCCTAAAAATTCCTAAATTCATGATCTTTAATATGATATGCTATTTGAGTAGTTTTGACACCAATTAATATATGTTTATGATATTCTAAGTGCGTTTATGAATATTTTAAATTATTTTAAAACTTCTAAAATTCATTTGTTGATTTCAATATTTTTCTGTTATATTTAAAATGTGGTATAAACATGTTTTTCATATATTATAGAGAGAATATTGTCTTATTTATATTATGATGAAGCATGATATAGTTGATAATTCATTATATTATTATATGTTTTTGACAAGTGGGAGCTTTTAGGAGTTGTTAGTCCTAAAAGTTAGAATTGTTAAAGTACATATATATAATTCTTGACAGAATTTTAGTGATATTGCTAACATTTATGTGATGGGAGATACAAACGTATACTCCTGATCATGAATTTAGTAGTATTACTATTTTTTCTGGTTAAGAATATTATAAGTACCTGACATTGTATACTGTATTGTGCTATATATTGTCAATGATATGCTCAATAGTTTAATTCCTTTAGAGAGACATATTGAATGTGGAATAGATTTGTCACAGAATTGAAAATGGCAACTAAGAACATCATCGCTGAGTTAAATAAAGGGGACAAATTAAATGGTGACAATTGGGATATCTGGCACCGAAAAGTCCAATATATTTTGGAGGAACAAGAGGCAATGGAACCTCTAACAACAGTTGTAGCAAAGCCTGCTACTGGGAATACGGCCCAACATAGGAGAGACCAAGAGGTATATGAGGCTTGGAAAAAGAAAAATAGCATTGCAAGAATTACATTGCTGAGTACAATGGCAGATGACCTCATGTGTGAATATGAGAAAAATGAAACAGCACAAACCATATGGACAGCGTTGAAAGACAGGTTTGGTGGTGGTACATCCACCTCTAAGCTTAGACGATTAACTATCAAGTTTGATACGTATAAGCTTAGGCCAAATACTTCCATGAAACAACATCTGAGAGAGATGGCAAATATGATTAGAGAGTTGAAGGAAGCTGGGCATACTGTGTCTGATGAACAACAAGTTCAGGCAGTGATAAGATCATTGCCATCTAGTTGGGATCACATGAAGATTAATCTAACCTATAATAAAGGCATTAAAAATTTTAATGATGTGGCTAAACACTTGGAACTTGAGGATGAGCTCTTGGAGGCATACAAGTCCTCTGGCCATGCCTACTACATAGAGGGTGCAGGTCCTTCTAATGCAAAACCCAATTCCAAGAAGGGGAATAAATTCCAAAAGAATGGAAAGAAGGACAAGAATAAATTTGTAAAAGGCAAAAAGGAATTCAAGAAGAAAGGAAAAAAGGGCAAGAAGAAGAAAAATGACTTAAAGAAGGTCAAATGTTTTGCCTTCCAAAAGATGGGTCATTTCACACAGGATTGCACCGAGCGAAATTAGAGTGAAAATGTACTAGTGGATTATGTAAATTCACATGTTTCCTATGTTTCTAGCACTGTTTTCCTAACAGAGAATATCTATTCTTCTTGGATTTTGGACTCAGGTTCAACAGACCACGTGACGAGGGATCGAGGATCCTATGTAGAATATCGTCGGTTGCCTGACAAATGTAAGTGGCTTTATGTAGGCAACAATGCAAAGATTGAAGTTAAAGGCATTAGAACTTGCAAATTAACTTTGCGTAGTGGAAAGCCTTTGATCCTTCATGATGTGCTTCATGCTCCTGACATCCGACGGAATTTAGTTTCTGTAAAATGTCTTGTAAACTATGGGTTTAATGTAAACTTTCATGATAAAGTTGCAGACATATTTTATAATTTTGCATTTTATGGTTTAGCTTTCCTTTCAAAGAAGTTCTTTGTAATGGATATTATTGATGATTATAATATACATGATTGCTTTGCTACTTCTTCTGATTCAACTGTTGATATGGCTATTTGGCATACTAGACTAGGGCATATTAATCAAAATAAAATGATTAAACTAGCAAAAGAAGGTTTGCTAGGATCCATATCCAATATGGAAATGTCCATGTGTGAAAGTTGTCTAGCAGGTAAGGCAACTAGAAAACCTTTTGGTAAGGGAACCAGATCAGAATAACCATTGAAAATAATTTATTCTGATATTTGCGGTCCTATGAGTGTGAGGGGAAGGCATGGAGCTTGGTATTTTATCACTTTTATTTATGACTATTCACGATACGGTCATGTCTATTTGATCACACATAAGTCTGAGGCTCTTGAGTGCTTCAGACGATACGTAAATGAAGTTGAAAATCAAATGGACAATAAAGTTAAAGTGTTACTTACTTATCAAGGACGTGAATATTTGTCTGATCAATTTAAAGAGCTCTGTGAAGAAAAAGGGATAATTAGGCAGCTAACTATCCCAGGCACTCCCTAACAGAATGGAGTTGCTGAAAGAAGAAATAGAACGCTTCTAGACATGGTTAGGTCAATGATGGCACAAGCAAATCTACCAATTTCATATTGGGGTGATGCTTTAATGAATGTTACCTTCATACTTAATCGTGTGCCCTCAAAATCAATTACTTCAACACCTTATGAGTTATGGACAAAAGAGAACAAAGTTTGTAAACTTAAAAGGTCTATTTATGGACTCAAGCAATCATCCAGACAGTGGTATTTGAGGTTTTATAAAGCAATAACCTCTTATGATTTCCAAATGATTGAAGAAGACCACTGTGTCTACATCAAACGGTTTGAGGGTAATTTTGTTATATTATCCTTATATGTAAATGATATACTATTGGTTGGAAATAATCTAAATTCGATTATAGCTATTAAAGAATGGCTTTCATCGAATTTTGAAATGAAAGACATGGGTGAAGCAGAGTATATACTTGGAGTTAAGATCCAAAGAGATCGTTCAAAAAGAATTTTATATCTTTCACAAGAAAATTACATTAAAAAGATTCTTGAACGATTCAACATGAGCAACTGCAATTCCTTGAATACCCCAGTGGCTTCTGGTGTAATCTTAAGCAATAAGATGTGTCCCAAAACTGAGTCTGATCAAAAGAAAATGATGAAAGTTCCCTATACTAGTGCTGTTGGTAGTTTAATGTACGCAATGATGTGTACAAGGCTAGATATCTGCTTTGCGGTAGGATTGGTAAGTAGGTTCCAGTCCAACCCAGGTGAGCGTCACTGGAAAGCAGTAAAAAGGATCATGAGATACTTAAAAGGAACCTCTAACTATGCATTATGCTATGAAGGAAGCGATCTACGCCTAGTTGGATATTCCGATGCTGATTTAGGCGGAGATGAGGAAGAGCGAAGATCGACCTCAGGTTTACTTTCTTACTGAATAATGGCGCCATATGTTGGAGTAGCAAGAAGCAAACATGTATTGCTTTACATTCTATGGAAGCCGAGTTCGTAGCATGCACTGCAGCTGCACAAGAGGCATTATGGTTGAAGAGGTTCATTAAACATCTTGGATTTGGCAATGAGAGTACCAATCCAGTATTAATGCATTGTAATAACATTGTAGCCATAGCCTATACTAAAGATCTTAAGTATCATAGTAAGACCAAGCATATAGACATTAAGTACAATTTTGTAAGAGATTATATAGCACAAAAAATTATTGCTGTACAACATATTTTGACCAAGAGTATGGTCGCTGATCCCCTTACCAAACCAATTGCCAAGGAAACATTTGAAAAATATGTAAAGGCACTTGGTGTACGTAAAATGTAAAATTTCATACTTTATTATATTTATGATTAATTGAAGTACTTATCATTATTAGTATAAATGTCTACGTGAAAGTATATAATGTCTATTATGTCGTACAGGCTTGTGAGGTTGTCTCTCTCACACGAGCAACCGCCTTCAACACTCAGGAGGGGTGTGCAAAGATGACACAATTGTGTTCACCGGTAAAGTGGCTAGAATGCTAATATGGTAGAGAAGAAATACAAACTATGTTGCCTTGACAACAGTGTAGCGTGTCAAGATGAGATCCATAAACATGAACATAAGTATGGATTGAATCATGGATATCCACTTCCATGATGCCTGTAGCCAGATAACAAATTCTTCAATATTGGCGTCTGAGTAGAAAGGAAGAATTTGGGTTTAGATGCTGGGAGTGTCTAGACTTAAGTCTGTACAGTGTTAACAACAAAATGCAAAACGACGTGCTCTCTTATGGTGTAAGAGTAACACTGTAGCATGTGATTCATACTACATGTGCTAAAGAACCGCAAAAGGGAAGCAAGTAAGAAGATCCCTGCTTAATTGTTGTGTGAGTCCCAGGAAGTTTCTAATTCTTCCAATGATATCCTTTGACTTTGACAATATCATAGAGGTGTGCTTCAGCGTCTGCAACTTTAGCATATGTCCTACGATCATGATAGATGTGATCTATGGTATTATGTTAGGAAAGCGGCCGATGTATATTGAAGTGATATCTGGGCGAAAGGAAGATTACTTGAAATATACACAAATATGCTAGTGTCTGAGACATGTCCTTTATGATATTTTTTTTTTTTTTTTAATTTCATAAGTGTGGATACTATGCATACTAGAAAGGCAATCTGAGTTTTATACTGACTCAAAAGGGATTAGATTAGCCATGTGAAAGTGTATATAAGTGAATCTAGAATATTTAAGGCACAATATTAAAATCAAGCTACACAAATGAAGGTTGTCTTGTGCTGGTCTCTGTAAAAGAGATTTCTAGTACATACACCTATATATAGATGTCATGCCTACGCGGTCACGGTAAAGCACATAGTATGAAAGAAGGAAGAAAAAGAGACATATCTAATCCACCAAGGTAAAAATCGATTATTCTTTCGTGTGAGATTATGGAATCTCCTGAGAAAGTTTAGTCCAATAGCCTTTCAAAAATCTTTATTTTATTCAATAAAAATAGAAGATTTGTTTTCATAAAATAAAAAATACCAAACAAATAAAAAATCACTTTCTCGAGTAAATTAAAGGAAATTTTTCCTTGAAAAACACAAACAAAGTGATATGCATTTCTACCCCGAACTATGTGGGCTTTGATCCCTCTACAAAGTACGTAGGACCTAGGCTCTCTTCTTAGGTCAAGTCCAACTTTGTAAATAAACAATTTTTTCTTTATTAATTTCTTATTTTTTGTGAATATTTTCTTAATTTCTTTTCTTCTTTGGATAATTATAATAAAATTAAAGGCCATATTCATTTTTAAATAATTGATCTAGGGTAACCGTTCCTATGAATGGATGCTGTGAGGTGCCTAACACCTTCCTCAAACACAATTGACTCCCTAACTCTATTTGGTTTTCATTTTTCAAAAAAGATTTTTAAAATTATCCTTGTTTTAAAATTTTAGTAGTGGCTCCATATTTTTCAAATTTCGAACGCTACATTATGTTACCAGAGAATATAATATTGAAAAATAATATGTATATTTAATAAAATTCTCCCATTCAAAAGATAAAATGAATTAATTAATAAATAAACAAATCTTCTTACTATTTTTTATTATGATATTTTGGAACTCAAAGTAAAACACCAAAAGAAAAAAAAAGGACGATTCATTCTTTATCGAGGAATGGCAGAATTATGTTACAAAATATAATTGTCCCACTAAAAATTAAAAAAAAAAAAAAAAATTCACGCATACCGGAAAAAGATTCCATACCAATAGGTAAAAATAAAACCATTTGCACCAGCCGGGAATCGAACCCGGGTCTGTACCGTGGCAGGGTACTATTCTACCACTAGACCACTGGTGCCATTGATGGTAAGTGGAATTTGTTAAAATTTTCATATCTACACATTGCATAATTTACCAGATTTAATTTTTCTCGCAATCTTGTTTTGACGGGAAATTTTCTGAGTCGGATTGAAAATTTTTTATCATACTATTTAGTGTGTGTTTGATAAATCTCCAAACCATGGTTTGCGAAACCCGAGAAAAAACTCCTCTCACACATTTACCTTGTAAATCGTAAAAGCTATTAAAAAAAGCTAATCCAAATAGTTGAGTTTCAATTCAAAGATCACTTAATGCGCTAAAGATTCTAATTACAAAATCATACTTAAGTGAAACTGAAGCCAAATTATTTAAATTAACATATTAAAATTATTCATCATTTCTTTGGTTCACGTGAAACTGCTTAATCAACCTTTGGTCTTTTTGGGGGAAAACATTCCTCTTTTTTTAACAAAAAGGCACGAGGAAATTTCAAACTCAATTTAACTAAAAGAAGCTTATATGTGAAGTTTTTTTTTTTTTTTTTGCCGAAGCCTATATGTGAAGTTGACAGGAGGAAAATACATTCCTTTAAATGACATCAATAAATTCATTGATCAATATGTTACTTTATCACTGTTTATTTTTTAAAAAAAAATTTGGTCAAAAGTTTCTCATTTGGAGATTTAGAACATAAAAGGTTTTCACCTCTTTCAACAAATATTCTTTTCAATATTTAAATTTGTGTTCTCTTTATTTCAAAGATAAAACTGCTTACCATCTCAACCAATAATAAGAATTATCATGTTTTATTTTAACTTGACCAAAATATCACATCACTAGTGTAAAATAAAATTTCTGCTGAAAAATGTTTATATTAGTTGTTACGGAGATGATATATAGATATATAAAGTGCAATTGATCACATTTTCATAAATAAAATATGAGATTATTGATTTTTTACCCTAATTGTTAATAGAATCGGTGTCTACACTGCCTGTATTATAGAGCTGATGTAGAAATTTGTTTACCATAATAAAAAGAAAATTTTCCGTTTTTTGTTTTTACCTGAAAAAATTTTCCATTAGTGCTACGGCTACCGTATGAATGTTTACCTTATAGGTAACTCTATTAGGGTATGTATAATATTTTACTCACCTTTTGATTTATCATACTAGGAAAAAGTTATTGGCATTATTAAAATTTGTAAATGAATGAGGAAATCATTCGATGCAATAATTGTATAATAATAAGGAAAAAATATAGAGATAATTGGAAGAAAAGTAGGATAAAAGAATAGAGGTAATCATCACAACATTATTAAACTCACATCTTTTGGATTTCTTATTCTCTTTGCATCTTATTATTATGAGTCACTTGAGGGTGTTGCCACTCCCAAAAGCTTCATTATGATATAGTATAGTATTCACTTTCTCAAAGCTTTACAACGTTTGGTCCTCCTTGTTTTGAGGGTTGATTGACAAGTAGGAATGTATTTCTTTTTCTTCTTTTTATTAAGGAAATAAATAATTTTTTAATTTTTTTTCACATAAAAAACAATAATAGTATTTTACTAATGTCTTGATCATGTCACATTTTTTAAAAAGTAGAAAGTGAGGCAAGTTAAATTCCAAGAGCTCAATAGTCAACAAAAGTTGGAAAAATGATAAAAAAAGAAATTTGAAATTATAAAATTTCAAATTAGGTATTTTCTAAAATATGAGTTGTGAATTGTTTATTATGTCTCATCATTACCTTATCAATTCTTAGTAACAAACCTTGTTTGGGATCTTTTAATTTCAAAGTTCTTATGTTTTATCATTTTCCCATAAAAGTTTTACAACTAATGATATCAGATTAATATATTATAACTTTTTTAAAAATTTTGTAAGGGAAGGAATCTTATGAAAAAAAATAAAAGGCAAAAGTATATCTTTAAGAATTTACATTTTTTTAACAATATTTCAGTTTAGTCCCATCATTTTATAAAGTATGTTTTCAATCTTCTAACCCTAATACCATTAGCGGAAAATGCAGATTTTGAAATTTTAAATGTTTGCAAAACATTCTCAAATGTTGATATATTAGTTTAGTTAAAGCATAACAATGATTGATAGAAAAAATCATATTTTGAATATAATGGTGTTAGGGTTGAAGAATATAAGTCAAAAGATCCTTTATAAAATTAAGAGATTAAATTGGAACCTTATATAAAGTTAGCAAACTAAAGGTATGCTTTTACCAAAATACAAAATAAATAATACTACTTTCCAAGGAACGAAAAACCGGACCGGGCAATGAACCGGTCACAGCACAGGTTCAAGGGTTAATGGGTCAACCGGGGTCTAACCGGTAGTTGAACCGGTCATAACCGGTCATATTAAAATATTATAATTTATTAGTGATAATATATATTAATATATTTTTAAACTTCTATAGATAAAAATAAAGATTTTTAGAAAAAAAATGTTTAAAATCTATTAGTATTAGTTATAATACCTATACTTATACAAAGATATCTCATTTCCTATAATTATTATATCTTTTTAATTAATTTTTTTCATTATTTTCTTCATTTTTTTAGATTTGTTCTTTCTTTATCTATTTTTCTCTTCATTTTAGTCTTCAACTTTCCATTTTACCCTCAAAAAACACAAAATAAAAATTTGAAAAATTTAAAAAAAAAAAAAAAGGAAGAAACCGGGTCAACCGGTCGGACCACCGGTTTTACCGGTTTTGACCGGTTCTGACCGGTCCGACCGGTTCTGACCGGTTCGACCGGTCTGACCGGTTTTTGCTCAAACCGGACCGGACCAGAGACCGGTTCCCGGTTCAACCGGTCGAACCGGCCGGTCCGGTCCGGTTTTTTGAACCATGCTACTTTCAATCCTAAATATAAAATTCAGTTGATTTTTTTAAAGAGATTAAGAAAACTAAATAAATTATTTTAAAATATTTATATATATTGTTTTTTATCCAAATTAATTATTCTGACTTATAAATTGATATATAATATAATGATGCACAACATATACTAAAATTAAGTAATATATTTAGCTTCGTTAACCTTTTAAAAAAAAATCAACTGACTCCTGTGTATATAACCAAGCGGGCCTTCCACATGTTACATAAGGTTTCCAAACAATATCATTTGTTATAGCTTTATTTTTGTATTGATATTATTACAAAGGTTAAGTTACAAATTCATTCTAAAAGTATCTGTCGAATAACAATGTTACCCATAAGTTTTTTTTTTTATTTTAATGTCATCCTAAAAATAAAAACGTAATAATGTTGTCCATGTGCCATAACAAAGTTAACTTTGACAGTAAATGGCACATGTTACTCCTACGCAATTGAAATGCCACCTCATCTCCCTTGTCCATCTCATCATCTCCTACCCCTTTCTCTCTCTCTCTTCCTGTCCAACTTTCTTTCATCGTCATAGCCCCCCTCTTCTTGAAGCGTTCAAAAGCCTTCTTCCTCATATTGGGAGCCGATGCGGCGGTGATCTTCGCCGTATTCGCCTGCGTTCTAATCCAATTCCGATACAACCGGAGAAGAAAACCAATAGAATCCCAATACAATCTAAAGGTAGAGAGCTCCGACTAGAGTACAGCTTCTTGCGAAAAGTTGCCGGCGTTCCGATCAAATTCCCAAGAGCTCGAAGACGCCACCGACAGATTCCATAAAGATATATAATACGTGTGGGTGTGGGTGTGTAAAAGAAAACTTCAATGCGCATGATTTGCACAAAAAATGAGACAGAGAAATCCACCTAAACTAGGACCCGCTCAAATTCTCCAAGATCACATTTATATGACGTATGTCCACTGTCCTTCGGCGATTCTCATCGTTTCTTTTGAGTCCCCCAAATCTGTTTTCTGTCTGAGCAACCATGAAAGCTTCGGAAATTCCATCACTGAGAGTAGCAAATTCTCTTATGGAATCTGTCGGTGGCGTCTTCGAGCTCTTGGAACCGGAATTTGATCGGAACGCCGGCGACTTTTCACAGGAAGCTGTACTCTATTTGGAGCTCTCTACCTTCAGATTTGTATTGGGATCCTATCAGTCTTCATCTCAGGTTGTATCAGAATCGGATTAGATCGCAGGTGAATACAGGCGAAGATCACCGCCACATCGACTCCCAAGATGAGTAAGAAGGCTCTTGAACGCTTTAAGAAGAGGTGAGCCATGACGATGAAAGACAGCTGTTTGGAATAATGATAGTATAAATGGTTTTTTTTAATTTCACTTTTTGTAATATTATTTTTAGTAAAAATTAATTATGTAATGTGATTTATATTTGGATTGACAGTTGTATAAATGACTTTTTGTAAAAATAAAACTTGTTTGAATTAGCTTAAACATAAATGATTTTTGTGATAATGGTAAAAGAGAGTGGGTGGAAAAATATTTAAAAAATCAAGTAAATATTTGAAAATTACTTTAAAATATTAGGTGTTACTAGAAAAATATTTTAGAGTTGGTGGAAATCAATAAATCAGTGTTCTAAGTTTTAGATGCTCTTTACTACTAAAAAAAATTACATTAAAGGTAAAATTGCAATCAATCTCTTAAGATTGGATATAACTGAAAAAATATTTTAAAGGTTAAAAGCAGCAAAAAAATATTACATAACTAATTGGATCATATGTCCTGTATAATATGATGGAAAATTAACGTTAGAGTTAGTATATTTGGATTATATGTCAGTTTATAAGTTGGGCAAAATAGTTTGGAAAAATTGATAAATATAAATATTTTAAAATAATTTAATTAGCCTTCCTAATATTTCTAAAAAGCTAACTGTATCTTATATTTAGGACCAGAAAGAGTATAAATTAATTATACATATAAATATTTTTTCTATTTCTCCCTCTCTCTCTCACATCATCCTTCTCCTTTTGACTTTTTCGTCTCTCTCTATCTCTCTCTTCCTTTTTCCTCTCTTTTTCTCTCTTTCCCAATCCCAACGGGACAAAAAACTCCAACTAAAAGCTTTTAACGAGATGAGCTTATGGGACTATAAGCCAAATTCAAAAATCATCCACCCAAACACTCAATTTTTTTCCCTTCAATTACCAATTGGGCTTGTGTCAGTCAATTGAGCTTAAAGGGGGGCTAAACACCCAACCAAACACACTTATAGAGGGAGAGAGAGGGGGGGTGGGAGATGATGAGATGGACAAAGGAGAACAAGCATGGTGATCAAGTGGCATTTCAACTGTCATTTAATGGTTGAAGTTAATTTTGTTATTGGATGGAGTAGCATTACTACAATTTTATACTTATGAGATGACATTGAAACTCACAAAACTTTTAGGACAACAGTATTCTTTCGCTAATACTTTTGGAGTAAGAAGATTTATACCTTAAACATTATTAATAATTTAATATCATAGAATCTATTCTCTTCTCTCTTCTTTTACATACAAAATCGTCTTTTCTCCCTACGAATTTCGATTATCAATCTACAATAATTTAAGAAAATATAAATTAAGACAGACTCAAATGGACTAATACACCATGACCACAATTACATCATAGAATTGTCAAGTGGACTAATACATTATTAAATTACTTCCTCCGACAAATGTTTGCTTTAATCATAATTGTAAGATTTCAATTAACATTGTCTCCCAAAACTTATAATTTTTTCTAGATTACCCTTATTGATTGCACAAATTAGGATGGTTTCCATTAATGAGGTAATTTTTAATGCAAATGATTGAAAGGGTATCTTAATAAAACTAATACACATTTTTAACAAAATAAATAACTAAACTAATTTTCTTAATTTTAGTAAATTATTTATCTAACCCCAATATTTAAAACATAAGGGAGTACCAGATTAATTAAGAAGCCAAAATTGAGAAACAAAAGTATAAGAAAAATCAAGTCATAAAAAGTCCACTTAAAAGTTTGAGTCACAAAAATTTATACATCATATATGATATGTTGGAAATCAAAGAAACGTAGACTCTAATGAAGCACAATTAATTACTTGTGACTTGTGTTGATGAATCTAATAATTTGGGCTGCTCAGCTCATCCATATTGTCATGTATGTGGCATCTCTTGCACACGCACTTTGAGTTTGGTCTTAGAACACAACAAAGTTGAACAAGTTTAAAGCTCATTCTAATTGTGCAAGTAAAAAACAGAATTCTAGATTAGCAATAATGATAAAGAAATAAGGAACTAGAGAAGAAGAGCTATGGAGAACAATGGCATCAAATTTATTACTATTATAATAGTAAAAAGCAGAAAACAGAAACCCCAAAAGAAGCATTACACAAAGTCACAAACTTCTTTATATCCCAAAAACCAGAAAAAGGCAATGCTCATCTCATCTGCTACGAACAATATTTATATCACCTCTTAGCTTCTTCCTCCTTCCACATTCCACAACCTCTATGATAAACTCATAACAATGGAGCTGAAAAATCCTTCAGTGCTTCCTCAAGTTTCTATCTTCTTCTACTTCTTCCTTCTTCTTCCTTCTCTGATCTGTGGTCAAATCTGTCCGAGAGCCTGTGGGAAGGACATTCTGAAATACCCTTTTGGAAGTGGACCAGGTTGCGGCGATCCTCGCTTTCAACCTTATGTTTCCTGCTCAGAACAAAAGCTCACATTCAAAACTCACACTGGTTCTTACTATGTCAACTCAATTGATTACACAAACCAGGTCTTGGTCATCTCAGACCCCACCATGTCCACTTGTTCCTTCACTGTTCCCAGTAAAGGATTTGGCCTAAACGGGGATGCCCCCTTCGCTTTCGACGATTCCACCATTTTTGCCCTCTTAGATTGCTCTAATAACTCTTCATCCATCTGCACAACACCAACAGATTCTAATGATAATGGAATTGAGAAAATTTCCAAGCTTTTATGTGACCAAGGCACACCAATTTGCAGCCTTTTTTACTCTTGCAGGCCTATAAGTACCATCAATATGCCTATCTCTTCTTGCTGTGTTTATACTCCTGTGAATCTTGGTCCTTCTTTTGAGATGGATTTGCAGAAACTTCAATGTTCTTCTTATTCTGGGTTTTATGGCTACAATGACCAGCAATCTGATCCTGAGAAATGGAACTATGGGATAGCTATCAAGTATAAGTTCAGTGTTACTAATGATTTTCCAGCTCCTTGTGCTGCTTGTGAGAGAAGCTATGGAGTTTGTGGCTACTCTTCAGCTTCCAACTCTTTCATTTGTAATTGTCCTAATGGAATCAACACCACAAACGATTGTTACTTCCCTTCTTATAATAGTGCTATCACCAATGGTAAGCAAATTCACCTTTTCGTCTTTACTCTTACGCTTTATTCTGAGTTATGTTGTTCATAACTTATAAATAGTAGGGTTTGCTAAGAATTCGTTCCTAAATTTTGTTTGTATATTTTACTTGGTTTTTTTCACAGGAGTTGCTTGGTTGATCCATCTCAAGGCTTGGTTTCTATTCTGGTTCTTTTGACATTATTGGGCCTTGTGCAATCAATTTCACTTGTTTTAAAGTGAGGGAAAAATATTATGTGGGACTTTTCTTTTCTAGTCAATAGAGTGGAGATGCAACATGCACATTGTAATTCCCTTTGGCTTCATAAATGTTCTGTAGCAGGTAAACCCAAATGAAAGAACAAAAAGTGTAGAACTTATTTGGTTATGAAATCCTGCTTCATCTTTATTCCCCTGTATAATATCTTGTAATATTATATAACTCATATTCCAATATATTTAAATTTTCGATAGAAAGTACTTATTTTATCAAAGTTTCTTCTAGCCGACTCTACCAAATGAGATAAAGTTAGTTGTTATTGTAACACTTAAATTTGTTATGTTTCTTGAAAAATACTGAATTCTTCTGACTCTTACCCCAATTGTTGTAATTAAATTCAAGAAAAAAATTGTTTAAAAATACCCTATTAAAAAAATTATTTCTCAAATGTACCTACAATTTGTTTAAGGACTCAGGGGCAATATATCTTTAGTAAATACAACTTTTCTTCAGTTGTGTGTTGATCTATCTTCAACCATACGTAAAAGAGAAGATATTTACACATAAATAAAGATATGGCACACAGCCAAAAGGAATTGCGCCTAACCAAAAGGATGATGTGGGTATATTAAAATAGAGGAATATTGTATAAAAAAAAAGAGAGAGAGAGAGAGGAGTATGGAATGAGGTTCCAACTTGTTACTCCGTGGTCTCTATCCACTGAAAGAGATTCTCTTTCTTTGTAAAAGACTCCTTTTACCAAAAAAAAAAAAAAAAAAAGACTCCTTTTGCTTTATGCGTGCGTACATAGTTGAAAAAAGCTCCAATGACCTTTATACCCTCACTTATTCTTCCACTATTACGGCATCATCATGCCTTTAAGCTTCTGCTTCAAAAGCATATTGCCAGGGTCCAAATTGTATTTGTAATTCAAATAAATTTTTTGCTTTTCCAACTATAAAGAACCATGTTATATTTTATATTTCTATACGCATAAAAATCAATATAATCGGACTATTATATAGATTTAACAATAGAAATTACTAAGAGCCCGTTTGGTTCAACCGCATTGCATACCTGCAATGGTAATCATGATTGCATTACCAAGATAAGAGTGTTTGGTTACTCTTTAGCATGGTAATAGGGTTTACCATAGTAATGATGATTACCAAAAAAATTGGTAATCCTCATTCATACCTCCCCCCTATGAATCCTTATTACCATCCCATTGCATGGTTAAAAAAGTCCAATTTATCCTTTAGCTTCCTATGTCTTTTGTTCACTTATCTCATTTCACTTGCTACATCACGCCACAACTGTCACCACCACTACCTCCTCCTCCTCCTCCACCGCCTGCCGTCGCCACTACCTTCTCCTCCTCCACTGCTGTAGCTGCCACCCCAATTGTTGCCATTGTCGCCATTACTTCCTCTTCCACCCGTGTGCCGCCTACCTCCACCACCACTACCTCTGCCACCGCTGCCGCCTCTCGCAGCCACCACCCTAGGCGTCTTGAGCCAGGTAGGCTTGAGCCAAAAAGCTTGTGAGTGCACCTTTTATGGGGCAGAGGCCCTGGGCAGCCAAATTGAGAACACCAAGTGCGGTGGCACTGTTATAAGGGACCAGTTAGGCCCTTTTATTTGCTGCATACAGGGATTACCCAATGGACTGGGTATCTTGAGAATGCTAAATGCTCGTCAATATCATTGTTATGAGATGGTTTGTTTCGTGTGCTTCATAAACATTACAAAAGTATATGAATGGTTTGAGTAGCAAGTGATGTGGCCTGGAGTGAATTCAAAATACTAATGGGTTGTGTGTCCTAAGGTTGTTAGTCTCGATATGTATTCAGCAAAGATGATGGACTATATGTCCTAAGGACTATATGTTCTAAGGCCATAAGACTTGATGGACATGTATGTCTTTAGGCTGGCAGAATGTTATATATTTAAAAACGGTTATGAGCTGAAGCTCGAGGTAGTAAGTCCTGAAGTGTTTGTAAGCATAAGGGTGATTCCCTGGGCAGTATGACTCGGTGTGCAAGATTGCATGGGGTAGTGTCCCTAAGCTATAAGATCTTATATGCCAGTGATGTCAAAGTGGACCAGTGTGTCCAAATGCCCTAAGACTTAGTAGACCATGTGTCCTTAGGCTGGCAGATGCATTTAGAATTGTACCAGGTAGTGACCCAAGGATTTGGGGGCAGAGACCCTCGATTGTACGATCTTATATACAAGTTGTTTATATTGCACATTGATTGTTGAATGTGAATGTTGAATGAGAAATGCTAAATACAATCAGAGAGCTAAGAATATGATGATTGTGTTGCATGCTCGGTAAGCTTGCATATGAAAGAGATAAATTGAATAATGACTTGTGTTGCATGCTTACTGAGCTTGCACATGAGAAGGATAGACTGAGTGTCTAAAACGACCCCTGAGGTGTAGACGTTCAAATTTTAAAGACAAAATTTACTGAGCAGGGGGAGAAATGTAACATCCTAAATTTTAGTAACCAAAATTCCTTTATACCTTTGAGGTATTAAAGAGAATAAAATTGCGAATAACGACACACTTGAAATGACCAAATAGTGCAATTGGTAGCAACATGAATTTTGGGCCACAATAAGATATAAAATATGATTTGTGTCTTCATAAAAGCACATTATTGAAGCCCAACATAATAAATGAAAGAACACAAGTCTTGGGCCCAATTAATTGTGATTTTTTCCCAAGAAGAGGAAAAATGAGAAGGCCCAATTTAATTACAAAAAATGAATGAGAAAAATGGTCATTTGGGTAAATAAAAAATTTAAAAGCCAATGTGTTTCCCTTTTCCTTGGGTGTTGGATGTCCAAAAGAGAAGCAAGAGAGGGAATAATATTTACTTTGCTTAAATTAAGCCTAATATGGTGAAATTGTAGCCAAGTAAAATGATGTGAAAAAGTCAACAATTGTAAGTAAATTAAAAGTAATATTGAAAAGATAAACTATGATAATTCAAGAAGCCAACTTGGTTAATTGGAGGGCCTTCATTTCATCATGTATGGGCAAGAAGCAAAGGGAAACTAATGATTAAATTCCAAGTGCCAAGTTGAAGTAAGTAAATCAAGCAAAAAGCCAAAGTTTAAAAAATCAAAAAGTTAAGTTTATAATAAATGGTCATCTTGCCATTTATTGTGAGGGAGTCCATGAAGCAAAATGAAGAAGCATATTTGGCTCCTTTAAGGCTTCATTTATGTCACTTTGGCAAGAAGAAAGAGAAACAATTATGCCTAGTAAAAGGTAAAGTCAAAGGGTCACCAATTGCAACTAAGAGTAAAATATTTGTGCAGGTAAATTAAAGTAATTCAAGAAGATTTCTCATAGCTCCTCCAAGACACATTTTCGGCCAAGTAATGGAGAGAGAGAACAAGATGATGATATCAAGAAATTGGCATGTGTTCTTTACAATTAAACATTATATTTCCAAGGAGGTGGAAATAGGATATTTTGAAAGGCTTTTATTCTCTTCCTTAGTTCTCATTTTTTGCCAATAATTGAAACTAAGAGAGGGAAGGAAATAGACAAAGAAAGAACAAGAATAAGCAAGAACAAGTGAAAGCTCAAGTGATTCAAGTGAAGACAAGGTGAGTTGATGGTGATTTTTACTTGTTTAAGCCTTCATGAATAACACTTGTAGAAAGCAAAATCAGGGGGGGGGAGAGAAGGAGAAATCAAGGTGAGCTTAGAAAATTGTCTTATCTTGATGATTATTACTTGTTGGTTGTTGTGGTTGTTTGGTTGGATTTGTGGCTTGATTTTTATGGTTTTGTAATTTTGGGGACGCCAAACCCTAAGGGGTTATGCTGCCCAAATTTACATTAATCACGTTCATTAGGAATTTGGGTGGTTAAACTAGCAATTATAAGTGAAAGAAAGATGTTTTATGGATCGAATCATGAAAACCAAAATTTTTCCTTTTCTTGGACACGTTTCAGCCAGACCTGGAGCAAGGGTTTAGGGCTAGAATTTGATTAATTTGACCCATCCATTGGGTTTAGAAGGGGAAATTGTGTAGGGTTCATGTAGATTGTGAAGTGTGAAAAGCCTGGGAATGTGAAATGATAAAATGAGCCCTGAAATCCTAAATAGGGGCTGCCAAGAGCAAAATTATCTTTTGGCAATGAATTTAGCAAAATCGAGATCAAAAATGGATTCTACACTTGAAATTGTGTATGATTTAGCTTGGGTCATAATTTTGGAAAGGTACAGTTGGACCGAGTACAAAGGGACTTGGACTGGGTCCCTAGGGGCATTTTTGTTATGTTGCAGTTTTAAACTAAGATAAACAACAAAATGAATTTAGAAGAGTTTCAAGTAGTACATAAATGAGTATTAACTCAATTCTTGTAAACTTGGAAAATTAGGACTGGACAATTGCCCCAGCCGGGACAAGGTTCAGGACAATTTGTGAGCTAGAAAGGGGTTTAAGGTAGTAACTCTATCTTTCATACATTATGTGAGTGTTTATATGCTTTGTGTATGCCATCTTCTGTAATATGTATAATGCACTCTCTAACTAGGACGGGAAAAGCACAAGTACCATTCGGGGGGAAGAGTACAAGTACCCCAATGCCCCAAAAGGGGATCCAATTATGAGACGTAGTGCCATAGGGCACACTGCCCAATCTGTGGTTTTGAGCTCAACTGAGGTACGAAAAAATCGGAGTTCTAACATTAGTTGGCCCTAAACACATGAGCACATTTCGATGATTATGAGTTTTACAGTGTTATTATTTTGCATTATATGGTACTTGTCATATTTCTTTATCGCATTTTACATGATTGATTACATGTGATTACTGAGATTCATTTGAATCTCACCCTTTCCATAAATGTGAAATATTCCAGCAAAGGACAGCGGCTCAAAAAGGCAAAAGTGTACTTACTGACAACTGATGGTTCTGGTGATGATCAAACAAGATTGTTGGTTATCTGAAGACCTTTTTATTATTTTAAGGTCTGTAGCTATTGTGAATACTCCCTATTGGGATTCCTATAATATAATCATGTAATTTATATCAGTATTTTTATGTTATTTTTGTGTGCCCACAGAACTATGTGCAAACATTTCGAAAAATGTTGAAATAAGATAAGGACCTTACATAACAAAACCATTTAATTCAAATTAGTCTTACTAGAATTATACTACCAATGTCCCATTGTTTTTTCGAACAAGTGGCCCTCCTATTATTGGATTAAATATGTGAGTTTCATTAGGTTTGGCTTTTCTTTCTTGATTTTAGGTTTTCTCTATGTTTTTCATCTTGCCAACAAAGAGACTAGTGTGAGTTGTTGTTGATTCGTATAGTTTAATTACACATATAAGAGGATAAGGTGTTTGTGGTGGCAGGGGCCTACGTCTATAAATCGAACATTGTACTAGGTCTCAAGTCTCATCTTTATGTATAATATTTGTTAGGCTAATAATTTGCTGTGCATTTTATTTTTTTTTTCTTGGGATATTTGGTGTTACCCATTGCCTTTCAAAACGCAAATCTTACACATGCATCACTGTTAGGCAATTCTACTTCCTCATTGGTCAATGTTCTTAAGTTGTTATCAAGTATCAATATCATGAAAGCATATTTGGGATTGTTAGGGGTCTCTTTCGTTTATGTTCAAACACTTTAAAAAGTTGTTTGTGAAAAGTAGCTTGTTCTTGGTAAAATCATTTGATAAATGATATATGGATGCCATTGTTTTATTATCAGGAGTTAAAAGCCATCGGATTTTCTTGAAAATAATTTTTTCCTTGTCCCTCTCATACTGTAAAAAATTATATTTGTTACCATTTATATAAAAAACTTACGGTATCCAAAAAAATAGAAAGAAAAGAAACTTGCTTTAATTTTCCAGTTTGATCAAATGTTACCTCTTTTTTTTTGTCGGGAAACAAACACATCTGTGAAAAAAAGTGGTCTTTTTATTCAAAAAAGAAGCCTGTGTTGTCTGAACAAACTGATTAATGAGTCTGACTTTGGTTGGAACATTGATTAATTGAGAATTTCTTGCAGTATCAATTTCAAGTGGGAATAGTTAAACTCTGTTTTTTGCTCAAGAGAACAGAGTCAATTCACAGCATAGGTTCTCTTACTTGGTCCAATTACCATAGTAATAAATCGAACACCTAGAAATAAATAATTACTTTAGAAAACTCCTCAAAACTGCCAAACAGATAATCTTATTTTTAGAAACTGAATTTGGTGTTATTTTTTTCTTGATTTGTTAGATGGATTATGAAGAGGAATTTTTGGTGTAATGGTTGGAAATGCGCCGGAGACTTGTAACTTGCCTTATTTGTCTTGTAGTCCAGTATTGTGTGCTTTAAATGTGTTATAATAAGAGGGAAAAAACTTATGATCTGGGTTCCACAAGAGAAAGGGTACGTGAAGAAGTGATGTATCGAATAATTTGTACTTCTAGTGATCGAGATATTGTTAGGATGGGTCTTGAAGCATTCATAGGATTGTGTGATATGTTAGAAAGAGATAGTGGCCTAAAGCCTATGCGATACTCGAGTATGGAAGAACAAGTTGCCAAAACCCTTTACATCTTATCACATAAATCAAAAAACCGTGTGGTTAAGTTTTGGTTTAGGTGTTCAGGTGAGACAGTTAGTCATCATTTCCAAAATGTGTTAGGAGCTATTATTGAATTAGAAGATAAATTCCTTGTACATCCAAATGGCTCTAGAGTCCCTCTTGAAATTCAGGCTCATACCAAGTTTTACCCATATTTTAAAGACTGTGTTGGAGCCATAGATGGAACACATATACATGCAAAAGTACTTATAGTAGATGCTCCTCGTTATCGTGGCAGGAAGAAATTCCCTACACAAAATGTGTTAGCAGCTTGTACATTTGATTTGAGGTTCACTTATGTGCTTGTTGGATGGGAAGGCACTGCATCTGACTCAAGGATCATAAAGGATGCATTAAGACGAGAAGATAGCCTTAAGATTCCTCAAGGTAAAAATTTTATTAATTAGTAAAAATAAGGAAGTAACATAATTAACGAGTGGATTCATATCAGTAAAAATAATAAAGTGACTATTTTACTTGATGATAGGGAAGTATTACTTGGTCAATGCTAGATTAATGTTGACGAGGGGTCTTATCACACCTTAGAGGGGAGTTCATTACCACTTGAAAGAATATTCAGACAGGAATCCACCCCAAAACCATAAAGAACTTTTCAATCTTCAACATGCATCATTGCGTAATGCAATTGAGCGAGATTTTGGGGTATTGAAAAAAGGATTTGGTATTTTATCAAGTGCTGTAGAGCCTACTTATGGTGTCAAAGCTCAAAAGCTTGTCATTGTTGTATGTTGCATTCTCCACAATTACTTAATGAATGTAGACCCTGATGATGAACTTATTCATGAAGTAGATGAGGAACTTGCAGCTCAAGATGAATCTAATGATGATGATCATACTCTAAGGGGTGACAAAAATGAGGTAGCTAGGAGTGAGCTAATAAGGGATGCAATAGCTCAGCAAATGTGGGCTAATTATGAAAATAGTACTAAGACTAATTCTAGGAATAATGCTAGGAGCTAGGGGTGGCTCATCAAATGTGGACCCTGTTTGTTGTTGTTAATGGGTTTGTTTGATAGTGAACTTTGGTATTGTTCATCATTTCAATTTGTATGCTTGAACTTTTGATATTGATTATATTGTTTGCAATTGCTTTTTGTCTTTATCCTCAATCCAATGCATTTGCTTTTAGTTGCAAGTTCATAAACTGTGCACATTTATGCTAGTTCTTTTTTGGGATTATATTGTTTGTCTCCTTATTAGTCCCAATCAATATTTTGAATGGTCTGTTCTGTTCTATCAACTGTGAACATTTATGTCATGTTCCATGTTTCTTAGATATTGTTCTACACTTTTTTGATGATTTATTGGTATGGTTCCAAAGAAGGCACTTGTTACAAATACTAGCAATGTTGATAAGAACACTGCTGATAAGACCATTACCGATAAGCACTTGATTTGGAGTTCCAAGATGGATGATGCCTTGATAGATGCATTCATGCATGAACTGGATATTGGCAACAAGGCTAATGGCTATTTTACAACTACAGTATATGACAACATAACACAGCATTTGAGTGCCCAGTTTGGATTTAAAGTAGATAAAGACAATGTCAAAAACTAATAGAAGACATTAAGGAAGAATTTTTCAGATATTTATGACATCTTTAAAGGGGGTATGAGTGGGTTTTCATGAAACTCATCCACTAGTAGATGGGAAGCTGAGGATCAAGTGTGGGATCAATTGTTGAGGTGTGCTTTTAAGAAATTTGGGATATTATAGTTTTATATAAACCTGTATTAGTTTGCTTTTGGTATGAATAAAATTGACTTGCTTTTGGTATTAAATCGTGCATTCTGTACGTTTGAGGATGAAACAGCCAAACCAATGGAAATGATTTCGTATTTTTCAGGTTAAACCAAAAGCAGCCAATTGGAAAAATACATCTATACCCAATTATGAGAAGATGGTTGCTCTTTTTGGCATTGATAGAGCCAATGGGAATGATGGTGATACCGCTTCAAATATGAAGAAATGTAGGCATGAATTTATTGATGTGGAAAATGAAAAGTCTTTTGAGAATGTTTCACTCAATATGGAAACTACCCCATTTGATGACCACTCTACTAGTGAGAGCTCTAAGGCCAAAAGGGGTTCTGGATCCAAAGATAAAGATCCTTTCCAAATGCATTTAATTGCAAAGAAGATTGATGTTATTGCAAATGTTCTAAGTGAAGGGAATAAGGTGTTTAAAGAAAGATATACTCCACATATTTCAGGAGAAGAAACCTTGAAGATGATTCAAGAATGTGGATGTGAGGAGAAGATTCCTAGAATTTATAACTTTCTCATGAACGATGTGGCCAAGCTTAGGGCTATTCTTCAATGCCCACCTTTATTGTACAAGCAAGTGATTATGGATGGGGTTTTCGGTTCTTAGATTATGGATATGTTATTAGCACTTTGAAAGAACTTTTACTTTGACTTGTCTATTTTGATGATAATATTTTAGTTCTTAGATTATGAATGTGGTTTTGGGTTCTTATATTAGTATTTTGGTTATTAGATTATGGATATGATGTTAGCACTTTGAAAACACTCACATTGACATGTTGTCTATTTCAACGATATTTTGTTGATAATCTTTATACACTATTGTCTATATCTATGGTAATTATAGAATTATAATTAATAATTGGATATGTATTATTGTATATGTGGTATTTATGAATTATAAGTATATTTATTTAATTTTTATAATTACAAAATCATAATTTTATGTAGTAAATTCCATTTATAATTATATTTATTTAATTTTTATAGTTATAAAATTATAATTTTATGTATTGAATGCCATTTATAATTATATTTTGTTAAATATGTTAGAAAGTTATAAAATACAAATTAAATGAAATAAGGGCAAAGTTGTCCATATAAAAATATTTTCCCTCCCCTTCCCTCCCCTCCTATACCAAACATGGTAATATTAAAATCCCTCCCCTCCCACCTCTTTTTATCAATCCAAACAAGGTAAAAGAAAATCCCTCTCAAACCTTCCCCTCCCCTTCATTGAGCCAAACACAGCCTAACTCTCCCAAGCTTTTTTCTTAACTTCTCTTCAATTTCTTCACGCGTTGATCTGTCTCCCACGCTTGCGCACTAGTGCACCAAAGTAAATTGTGTTTTTGCTCTTTAGTTTTTTCAATTTTTTAAATTCTTTGGTCATTTTTTTCTCTTCAGTTTTTTCCCCCTAATCTAAGTTGCGTTTTCCCCTGCTACTCCTTTATTTAGATCTTTTTCTCTAATATCCTCCAGAGTCAATTTTTTTAATCCTTAGATCAGTTTGCTCATTAAGAAAAAGTGGTGTTTTTAATCCAAAAAACATATAAATTTCATTTTTAACTAAAAAAATCTTGGACCAGAGTAAAAATTGGCATAAATTATGTGGATTAAAAATAAGAAATTAGAAAATCCAAACAAAATAATAAGGATATATTTGTCAATTTATAATTTGTTCCCCTCCTCTACCCTCCAATCCAATTAAACAAAGCCCATAATCTTTCCTCTCTTCCCCGCCCCTCCCTTTATTAACCTCCCCTCTCCAAATCTGCAAATTGTGTCAACTAGAATTTAATTTAATAGCTACTTGTTTCATGGCTTCAATTTGAGTCACAATCCTACTTTAGAAACTAAAATACCACATTAATTGCAAGTTTGATTATAGCCTTGAATAGATTGGCAAATAAGAATATTGGGCCATCTATAATAAAAATCACATTATTAGGAATATGAGCTGATCTTCCGATTGGCCTCAGCTATAGGTAAAACAGTCATGCTTCCTTCACCCAATCAAGAACTTGATTTCACATTCCCTTCTATTGAATCAAACACATGTGTTTGGTTGGAGGTTTTTGGAGGGGAGGTTAGAGTAGGTGAGGGCTGCAAAGGATATAATTGTGTTTGGTTGGAAGGAGGGGAGGGGAGGTAAGTTAAAAATTTTGTCCTTTTCTACTCCCCTCACTTCCTCTCTCTCTCTACCCTCCAAAATTGGAATCTAGCTTCAGTCCGCTACCTTTGATGCTGCTTGTCATTTTCTTCAAAACTACACTGTTTTGGTGTAGTTTTGGATGATGGGCTGATTTTTTTTTTTAAAGAAAAATAGTTTCTAGTATTTTGAAGTATGTTTCTGGAAGTATCTAGTATCTTAAAATATTTTTTAAGTAAGATGCAGTATCCTAAAATAATTTTGAATACTTTTAACCCTTTAAACTATTTTTTCAGTTTACCCAGTGTATTAGCAGGTTGATTACAATTTTACCCTTAATATATTTTTTTAGCTGTAAAAATAACTTTAAAATATTATATGCTACTGAAAAAAAAAGGACGAGCAGCGGACTCAAGAACAACAGTAGATTCCCAAAATTTGGGGGTTTATGAGAGGAGGGAAACATTTTGTCACACCTTAACTGAAATGCCCATACTTATTTTTAAATATTTCTAACTTAACCCCCTGTTTAAAACGCTTCCCCTTTTTCTCCCTCTTCCCCTTAGGAGCACGCTTTTTTTTTTTTAGTTTTGAAAGAAAAGCACAAAAAAAACTTATCCCAACATATCTGCAGCAAGTACAGAAGAAATAAGCTCCATGCTGATCGATGTCAATCCCTGGGCAGTAGAAAGTGCTTCCTTCGCCAGTATATCAACCGCTACATTAAGCTCCCAACTACAGTCGACATGTGTTTCCCAATCCTTGTCCGGCCACTGTTTTGCAGCACGCTCTCTTCCGACTACTCCAGTCAACATGTGCAAAACTAAGCCTGATGATGATCATCATCACAACTGAAACTCTCTTTTCTATTCTTTTCTTTTTTTAACATTAAACTATTACTATTATTTATTTATTCTTTCACCTATTTAACTATATCTAATTTAAATTTAAAATTAAGATATTTGCAATCAAATCCCTTAAATAATGCACTAAATTTATATCTTATCAGGATTTTCAATAATTCCCTTTATTTTAGTATTGATGAATCCCCAAATATAATCAAATATATCTCAAATCTACCAAAAATGGGAGTTATCCAAAACATGTTAAAATATTTTTATCATATTAAAATTAACGAAATAACATGTAAAAATCAATAAAATCATATTTTAAAATGTATATAATTTTTTTATCATATATACATGAGGTAATAGACCTTTTGAGATTAGGAAATAATAATTCTGATATAAATATTATAAAGAGGAGTAAATATATAAATAGAAAAAGGGCATATTTATCAATTTATAATTAGTTTCCTACACCTACTCTCCTGAACCAAATAAAAAATCAAACCTCACCCCCCTCTTCTTAAACCAAACAAAGTTCATAACTTCCTCTTACTTAATTTTAATGAACCTCGCCTAATCTCTTTCCATTGAATCAAACACAACCTTAGTGGTGAGTTAAGCCTTGTGGATTTTGAAAACATCACGATGAGTAACTTGTCTCCAATGAGACATGCATAACGACATAGGTTACCAAAAAGCTGTAGAAAAATTGATAAATGCTCATAGTTTTAAAGAACAAATTTCATATCTATTTTGTCTGGGCTTTATAGCCCCACTGTTACCAACTGAGTAAACGCCTCTCTTAAAGCTTTTATTAGCCGTGATGTTGTAAGTCAGGGCCCCTTGTATAATGAATAATGGGTGCGTGTAGGAAAAATTTCATATCTATTTTGCTTATTTGTAATGCTATTTTGATCCCATGGATATTAATTCTAAATCTCATATTATTCTCTTTTTTTAACGTGCCTCTTTATTAAAGACAATCCTGTTCAAAACACGGTTAAAATCTATCATCAATCTCATTATTCTACATAGAGCGCACTATAATTTTTATATTTAAAATTATTATCATTTTATTATTCATTATTCTTGAAAAATTGTAGTCAAAAAATTATTTTATTGTATAAACTACTTTTGTTTAAAAAAAATTGAACATTATTAAAATAAACTTATATATAGCATTTATACTGCCAAAATCAAATTCAAACAACTTGTTAATAAAAAGTTATATATTTTATAAGTCTTGAACAATATTATTTATAGTTTTAACAGAAGCTTTCTAGTATGTTGTAATGAATGTATGGTTCTGTAACTTTTCATCCAGAAGGGCAAAAACAGTAGTAACTTTCCCAGATGCTCCTTGGAAATCCCATCAGACAAAAGCCAAACTGGGAAATTTCCAGGAAGCTTCATGGAAAACCGAGTGAGCCATCATAAATATTCCTATAAATTACTTTAAAATAAAAAATTACCCCAAATGACTTTGACAATAATTTAAAAAATTCTTTTTTTATATAAAAAACAAATACTCTTATTATTTACAAAAATACCATAATATTATTTACAACAATACAATAATCGTATACTTAATACATACTTCCCCGTAAGCGACCCACTTGCTAATTTGGATAGTGGGTAGTCCAACTTCTCTCAAGTCCAACATAATTTTTCAAACCAACCACTCACCAATAACCCAACCAAAAATTTTCTCACAATTGAAAAAAAAAAAAAAAAAACTTAAGAAACAGGGACAAGTAAATAAAGTCCAAGCAGAAATTTCATTCTATTCAGCTGTACACCTTTGGATTTTAAGCCACAGATTCACAAACCATGTGTGTTTCTCAGTCGCTTGCTATACAATAGTAATCCAACTATATCCCCAAATATATATTGGGGGATTTCAAATGGAGATAAAAGGAGAGTCTAAACAATGAACAAATATGTAAACTTTTGGAAAATTAATCACTTACTTCCTATAGTTTTGACTCGACTATAATTCAATCTCTTAACTTTAACACAGTGCAACTCAAACCTCATAGTTTTCATTTAATTGAAACTTAGTCTTTGAACTTTGACTTTTGTGAAACTCATTTCCAAGGTTTTAACAAGTTAAGGAAATAAAATTATCAAGACAAATTATTATTTGAAACTTAAGGACTACTGGTTTAAATAGCTGAAACTATAAGGATCGACTTCTACCAAGTCAAAGTTCAGAGACTTAAGGTTAATTGAGTCAAAACTATAAGGCCTGGATTGTACGAGTTCAGATTTAAGGACTGAGTTCTAATCAAATCAAAAATATAATGATTAAAAAATTAATTTTCCTGTTAAGAAAAGATCCCCAAGGAGCATTATATCTACAGCGATGCAAAATATGACCACAAAACTTGCCTCCTTCATTCTTCCATGTACCATTTTCTGTGTTATTCTGCTTATGTCATCTCATGTTGCAGCAGAGGGGTTTTCTTTGAAGCTGCAACTTGTCCCACATACATGTCATCTGCCGCGGAGACTGGTAATGTGCCGTGTAGTAATCTTCGATGCAACCAAATTGGCAGAACTTCCAGCTGTGCACGTATTCTACTGGTCTTGAGCTGTTAAACTGCTCTGCCCACATTCCCATGCTCACATCCTCCATTTTGAACAACTGCACGACATTGTGATTGGTTTTTGTTATGATATTGAGACTTGAAAGCCAATGCAGTTTACGAAAAGCCTGGCTCGTCAAATCAATTATAGGTAGATATCTGAATTTGTTCAGTAGGGGATGTAATAGGAAAAGAATAGGCTAAATTATGCATAAGCTCCCTGAATTTTAGACTATGTGCAGATAACACCCTTGAAATTAAAAAATTTACATAAACACCCTATTCTTTTACATTTATGAAAATAACTCTCTTGTCATTAATTTGTCCATTATTTCACTAACAAAATATAATATGCAGGGAGTTTATTTGAAATTGACACAATTTAAAGAGCATATGATCAATAGCATATTATGCTACGTTAGTGAGATAATGAAATAATTAGCAACAGGGATTACAAGCGCAAACTCAGAAGTTTAGAGAGGTTCCATCTCAAGTTTTAAAGATTAATGGGGTTATTTACACGTGATTAAAAATTCAGGCGAGCTTTGAATAATTTAGCTGAGAAAAAAATGTGTTTGACATATTGAGATGCGTAGTCCAAATTAATAACGTCAACCTATCACATGAAGACCGTGTCTACTAAAGAATTTTTCTGTCTCTACCCAAGTTTTTAAAAACTATGTGAAGAAATAAGCTTGTATCCAAGAATATTCATGAAAGGGGATGCACAAGCATAGGGTTCAATAGACTCTCATGTGATTACAAAGATGGACACATAAGCATTTGATCATTTGCAAAAAGTCAGACATACGTTTAATTTGTGCTTCTCGAACTCGGATACGATGACCTCAGCAATGTCAGATGAGACTATGTAACCCGGGCCATTAGCATAGGGAGGATACTCTTCCTCCAGCCATTCCTGGAAGTTTTGTGAAAAATGAAACAGTAGAAACACATATTATCACCAAGTGCACCAAAGTAAGGCCGGCGTGCAATCTTCCGATTTTAAAGTCAGAAACCAGAACAATGAAATGATGCATGTTGGCCAAAAGAATATGATACACATACTTCTAGAACATAACCTAATTAGAAATGATATATAGCTTGTGAAACTCGGATTTGGATCCCCTCAATTGTTCAATTGCTCAAGTGAAGAAAGCGATAGAGATAGAGATAGAGGTAGGTCCTACCTATTAGCGAGGTTCCCACTCTATCTCTCTCCCCCACGTGAGCAGTTGAGGGAATCAAAATCCATGAAACCGTTGGCGTCGCATTAAATAATACAGTTTTACAGTTAGGCGCAAAACACTTTCTTTTTGTAATTTTGCACTCAACATCATGCAGCAAGGGGGCAAAGTAGCATGCAGCATTTTAACTGCTGACCTAGAAATTATGTTTGACTAGTTAGCAACTTGCAGATACATGTCAAATGGTTCCACAAAAACAGTTATATAAAGCAAAGCCCATGGCAAATGAAATTAGGTATAAGAAATCATGACCCCAAATGTTAATAATAATCAGAAAAATCAAACAACAAATTAAGCAGTGGTTTAATCAAAATCAATGGAATTTCAACCAGCAGCAATATAGAAGATTAACAACCATAGACTACAATAAGAAATTGTATAAGCAACTGTCTTAATTAAGACTTTACACAAGGTTAAAGAAATCTAACTACAAAAAGAAGAACTATAAATAGAAAATACAAAACGCAAATGATTGCACTCAAGAATAAAGAATACACATAAAATCTTATAATACCTCATACGTTACTGCCCATTTACCATGGCGAAGAGGCCTATGGTGGTAATTCATATTTCCAATGTAAAAACTTCTATCTCTTGGAACTTTTCTTGCTTCACTGATGATTGAATCCACCCTGACAAATGTATCGTCATCACACTTCATAATATACTCAGCAGCAATTGAACGAATCTGCAAAGTGTCACGGTCAATAATGATCAACAATACACCAATAACAGAAAGGAGGAGGAAAAGAAGAAAAAGAATACAAAACAGTGACATTTCTTGCCTCTCCAACCACTCACCCCATATTCACAGATAGCTACAGTCTTCAACACAACAAGGTCATAATGATCCATGTATGGGACTATAATGATATCACCAAAATACTCTGCTTCTTTCCTTATCTCAACATTTATATCCTTTCTTCCATGCTATATTGTATGAGAAATGAGGGGAAAAAATGTTAAATCATTTTTACATTAAAAAGAAAAGTACTCATTCATAGGGTTTTGTTGTCTTTGGGGAAGGGAAGGTGAATCCATCCCTACCAAGGCTACAAAGAATCTAGCCACAACACGGGAAGACTTGATTAACTTGTGTTGCATCCAAGACTTCCTCACTGCCATCCGTTCTGCAAAATGGTTTCCGGCAGAAAGGATTCCGATGAAAAGCTCCACATTCACATGAAGGAGAGGAGGAGCTTTCAATTGAGAATGCATTTCAAGATGCATCTGAGGAGCGAAACTTGGATGTGATGTTGGTAATGAAGCAGCATAAACAGCTTGCACATCAACGTCCCCATTTATAGATAGTCCAGTAGCATCCTCAAGAGTAAATCCCTGTGAATATTGTTAAAACAGTTAAAACAATACAATTTATCATATCCACACAGTTGAAGAAGATAAGATTAGTGTAACCACCGTTCGATAAGTGAAAGACGTCACATGCTTCCCGTCCACATTGACATGGTAGCCTTCCAGGCCAGCACTTAAGGTGATAACAAATAATTTTCCTTCAGCAAAAGGATAGGGCCAATCTACAGTCACCTTCTTCTTTCTCCCTATCAGTCTATTTAACCACCATGACACCTTTGACTCTTCAGAGCGGTTGTCGTCATCACGAATCCACTTCTCACACTTTACCTGGCCATCAACTTCATAAAACCCAGAAAATCAGTAAAAGTGACTAATGTCCCTTACGAACTGACACACAAAAAGTAACTTCACATGGATGTCCATAGAAAGGTAGGTAGGCCAACTCTATGCACAATGATTACTCCAAAAGCAACATCCCATTGCCATGAGCCATAACAGCCTAATGCGTCTTTTCCTCTTTCCTTTTCTTTTCCATGTTTTGTAGGGTTAGGGTGTAAATGTAATCAAACTTAATCCAAAACTAAATCTCCTCCCAGGTAATGTTGACATTTAGCCTAATGCAACTTTTTAGAGTATTTGACAAACCATTATTCCTACATTAAATTCAATGGGACTCTACATATCATGCAATGCAATCACATAAATTGAAATTGACATTGGTTGTAATGAATCAATCACCAGTTTCCTCGTCAGCCCGAGATCTCCATCCCTCACACCTGAGAGCAGAACCCCACTGCATCCTGTAGCAAGTGTTCTGCTCAATCACTGGTTTGCCACTCCAGTCCCCTTTCAACCTCGGATTGAAATGCAGAATCCTAGGTGGTTCCTCGTTGTCCACAGTCTTCAAACCCTGCAACTCCATTATGAACTGCGACACCATCACGGAGTCATCCCCATCCTTCACTATCGCTATCTTGGGATCATGCTCGGCGTGAGCCCAGCGCGGCGTCCCAACCACCGTGAGGTGCGACCAAAGTGTCAACCCACATGGTAGCACCAACACACCTTTCTGCTCCCGAAATTCCGACCCCGATAACGAAATCGAATGTGGGCATGAGTCCAAATGATTCTCAGGCTTCGACTTCATCTCATTCTCGATGTTTCCACTCTCTACTTCTTCCCAGAGCTTCTTTCCCACTACCCAAGCATGTCTCGCTGCCTTTTGAAGTACTGAAAACCCATTTTTAGCCGCCGCATTAGCGTCGGATAAAGTGTCGTTGAAGACTAAACCAGAAACTTTGCTCAACTCGTGCATTTGACGCTGGGGTTTCCGGTGCCGTGATCCTTGAGAAACCCGAAATGCTTCCTCGGAAGGTCGAATTGTTGTGATACTATTTGCACCTTGTTCCTCGTCAGTGTCGAACAACATAGGCCTGGGCAATGCGTCACTGAGAAACCCAGAAGCAGCGTCAAAAGATGAAAGTGATGAAAACCCTGTTCGGAGAACAAGAGGGATTTCGAAGCTCATGAATAGAAAGTAAAGCAAGATTACGCCCATCATAATTTGAAGCAGCCTGAACCTATTGGGTAGCACCGACAGCTCTGTCTTCCCTCTCTTCATCGTCTTTAACAACTCTGATCACTACCCAGAAAGAACAAAATCAAAGCGGTTTTCCTGGGAATGTGTAACGCTTTAAAATTAAGAAGCTCAGCCCTAAAAAGGGGGAGAACAAAGAAATGGGGAAAGCCGAGCTCTTCCGCAGAGAAAAATGTATTCACATGATGAACATGAACCATTAAACACAAACACAGAAGACAAGGAAGAAAAAGCTTGCGCTTTTTAGAGTGAAGTGCAAGTCTTCGGGAGCAAATTTTGAATATTGTTTTCCTCGGCGAGAAAACTCTTTGAAAAATTTTAATTAATGCCAGAAAAGGGTACAATCGACTGAAGTGAAAGCAGACAAGAAGCCAGGACGATTCCTTGCATTTGGAATGAACGAAGGAAGCAGAGCGAAAACGACGTCGTGATAAGATGGAAGCGCATCCCAATAAATTGAAACAACGCTATCAACCAGTAAGCTACCTTTTTTGCTGTGGGGTATCCGGTAATTTGGACATTCCTGCCTGTAACTCGAAAATTTATTGATTGTCTAAGCTAATTTGGATTGAGTCCAGAGTAACCATAAAGATGACAAAATCCTATTATCAAGTATTTAATACTACTACAGTCCATTATCAATCGAAGTAACCAGCAAGTTTATCCTTTGAAGTGATGATTGTAGTCTCATCCTTATAAAAAAAAGAACACGCACTTTATTGAATGAAGCGAAAATTCTTTATATTTTAAACCTGGAATGAGATTATATCTGAAATGAGATTATACCATTGACTAAGGTAATTAAACCTGGATCGGTCAGTGAATCAGTCGGGATACTGAGTCAAGGGTCAATGGGTCAGATCAGAATCAAACCGGAGCTAAACCGGGACCAAACCGGTGAGAAATAGAATATTTTAGGTTTATAGTATAAAATTCTAAAGGATAAAATTTGTTTTTTAAAAATAAAAAAGTTGACCCGGACCGGATCACCGAATCGGACCGGTTTAATGCCCGGGTTGCCGATTTTCGGGTCGGTTCGGCCGGTCCGATCCGGGTTAGAGAACCTGGCCATTGACACAATAAAAAACATCGAAATGGGAATATATTAATAATTTTATATATGAATTTTTTTTTCCCTTTAAAGGTCGGAGAAATTATATGCGCATGGGGTAGCCTTTGAAGTAGGGGTGTTCGGGATCAGAATCAAGAAATGTCATTCCCGATCCCGATCCCGAGAAGGGTTCGGGAATGAAAATCATTCCCGATCCCGATCCCGATCCCGAAAATTTCCCGTCCCGACGGGACGGGAAATGTTCGAGATGGGGATCGGGAATTTCCCGATCCCGAATTTCTTTTATTTTTTTTAAAAATTCCTATATTAATTTTTTTATTTTATTTTCTTTAGTCTAGTATAAATATATAATTTATCTAATATCATATTGTACCAAATTAGTCCAATACAAATATATCATTAGTCTAATATATACTTAAAGTTGTCGATTTAGCTACAAAAAGCACAAAGACAAGAACAAAAAATTAGAATTATTTAATAAATAGTAAATAAAATTAACTAAAAGAATAGATATTACATTGAGGGTGTTAGGAATTTTCATATTTTATTTTGCATTTGGTCTTGCTTTCTTAAATATTTTAAAAATTATACATAATATATATATATATTTTTTTTTTTTTTTCGGGATCGGGAAGTCCCATTCCCGATCCCAAAAAAAAATTTCCCGATTCCGAACTTTTCCCGTCCCGATTTACTCGGGATCGGGACGGGAAATACTTGCACACCCCTACTTTAAAGGAAACATGGGATCGTGACTCGTGAGGTGCACACATCATATTTGGCCCAAGGAAGCCTTTCAGCCTGGTCGGTGGTCAACTTTTTAAAGGAATATATGAATATATTTTGGATTAAATTAATGGAATCTTTAATATGGGCTTTGATTAAATATTGTGAGTGATCTTACTCTTTTTTTTTTTTTTTTGACTAGGTGAGTGATCTTACTTTACACCAAAGGTATGTTGTCAGAATTTTGATAAAGAAGATGTGAGTGGGGCTAGAGATATAAATGATGTGAGTGGGGGGATGTATGCATGATTTCAAAAGAGGAAGGCTATGAAGTGAACGTTGGAGAAATGATTTGATTTGAGGGGGCGACATTAAAGAGTGCTCATGCCCGCACGATGGGTTGAGGTTGTGCCCTGTGTGGTCTGACTCTTCAATTTGTTGGACACGTCTATATATATGCTAACTATGTACCACCTTCAATTGTTAGCACCATTCCTATTGTTATTTGTGATTTGTAACTCATTCTTTTGTTTTTCATTCTTATATATTTAGAAATGCATTAATTGATAATTTTTTAGAATTTACTCTTATTAAAATTTTACCTCTCTCCACCTAAAGATATTTGATCAAGTGGTGAGCAGCTTGACTATAAAATAGATGAACTAAGTTTCAATTTCACTTTGTTCAAAAAAATTCCTGATCTGGATCTGGATTTATCAATTGTTCAAATACCCTGTACATGAATTAGGTAACTAATTTATAAATATTAAAAAATGAATTAAATTAATTATGTTTTGGTAAAATTAAATTAATTATTTGTTATAGATGTATGCTAGTTTATCTAAAATACCTGTTTTGATTATTACCTTATTGATGGAAACTCCATTTCATATATCTCAGCTCTGCAAGTTTATCTAATTTTTATTTAGGATCAAAGAGATAATTTCTATCTGTTAAAATTAACGGAGTATAAGTTATCTTTTTTCTTTCGGACGTTAATTTTAATTAGTGAAAGAGTGAATGGCATAGGAAGCTAAAGATTTCATTTCAATAGGACTCAGAAAATAAAACAAAAATGAAAATCAGTGTTTTGTTATAAATATTATGATTACTTGAATGTTCATAACATATTATGAGACTATTAACTTTCCATCATACTGAATTACATTATACCCTGTCACCCACATATTTAGGTTTTCTAGTTTTTATTCCTTGTAACCTCCTATTGTCTAATTAAGTACTTGTTTAATTCATTTTTCTGGAAAAAAAAAAGTTTAATTCATTTCTTTAATTACCGGTGACTCTTTGGGTAATAGCGTGTTTGTTTCGGCGATTTGCCGTGCAATCGGACTTTAACAGTGTCGTAATTGGGCTTGAACAGTGTTTTGGTTTTTTGAGATGTTTGGTTGAGCGATGAGATTTAAGCTGAAAAAAGTCATAAGTTGGAAAAAGTCATAAGTCTCAAAATGAAGCTTATTGGAGCTTATGTGCCTGTGTGTGTATAAAAAAATATTGATAGGAGTATTTTCATATTTTTGGGGATCAATGAGGTACTCAAAATCACTTTTAATCGCAAAACTTCTTTTATGAAAAATGTTTTAAATAATTTTCTCTTTTTTTAGATAGTAATCTTCTACTAATTAGAGAATACTTTGGGATAAGAGTTTAGGCAAGTTTTGAGTTTTGTTAATATATGACTGTAGAAATGTAGAGAATAATTAATAATTAATTTTAATCAGTTTAGATTTATTATTTAGTTGTTTTATGATTTTATAATCAATTTTTTTATAAACATGTCATAAAATAATTTCTATATAGTGTTTTTACCCATTAAATTTAGTTTAAATAATTTATTTGGATTATTGGAGGTATTATTGAGGTTTTAATCGATTTATTTTGTTAGATTTTGAGTTATATGAAAATATGAGTTAGGATTTAATATTTAAATTAAAGTTTGATATAATTTATAAAATTTAAGCTTGAGGTGCACAATAGAAAAGATTTTTGGAGTGTACCAATTTAAATTAGAGTTTGATATAATTTTATTTAAAATTGTACCATTGCCAAATTTTCAAATTTAATTTTTGAGAAAATTGTGAAAAAATCCCTTCGTGTGTAAATATCTTCCCAGGTCTCATTTGACAATTAAGTTGCCAATGAGTTCTTTTTCGACAATTAGTCCTTCATTTTTTCATTTTTCATAATTTTTTTAAATTTTTTTTCTCTTAATTAATACAAAAGTCACTTATGCAAAAGTTAAACCAAACATCATTCACTTTTACATAAGTTACTTTAAGTTACTTATCCAATCGCTAATCCAAACAATCATCATTTTACCCAATCTAACTTTTTTCCAATCTTAAGATTTCATAAGTTTAAGTAAAAATAAGTTACTTATCCAATCACCAAAACAAACACACCCTAAGTCTTCAACGTTGGGATCCTGTAGATAAAAGTGATGTACACACATTTAAGATAAAGAAGCGAATATAAGTGTGTGTTTGGGGGAGGTCAAGAAGCCCGATTGGGGAGGTAAAAGCTCAATTGGCAACAAACATTTTATTTTGAGTGTTTGGAGAGGCTTATTAGTAATTATGCTTTTGCTAAAGCCTAATTGGTGAAAGTTCAATTAGAAGAAGTTAGAGAATGGAGCATTTGTTAAAAGTTAATGACATTTTATGCTAGATCAGGTTGTCTAGAAATTAGCTATATAATATTGGTTTTTCCCATAAAATATTTTTTAAACAGTACGTAATATAAAAAAAAAATTTTTTGAGTGTTTTTAACCCCTTAAAATATTTTTCTAGTTGTACCCACTACCTAGTGTGCTGTCAGACTTATTGTAATTTTACCCATTTTCTAGCTGTACCCACTCAAAAAAATATTTTTTTGAGTGTTTTTAACCCCTTAAATTTTTTTTGTGTGTTTTTAATCCCTTAAAATATTTTTTCAGCTGTATCCAGTGTGTTATCAGACTGATTGCAATTTTACCTTCAATGAACTTTTTCAGCTCTAAAAATTACTTTAAAATATATTTTGGTGCTTTTAACTCTTTAAAATAATTTTTCAGTTGTACCCAGTCTTAGGAGACTGACTACAATTTTACCTTTAATGTATTTTTTTTAGTAGTAAAGAGTACCCAAAACTTACAATACTAATTTATTAATTTCCACCCACTCTAAAATGTTTTTCCAGTAGCACATAATATTTTAAAGTAATTTTTAAATATTTACTTGATTTTTTAAATATTTTTCCATCCACTCTCATTATTATCACAAAAGTAATTATGCTTAAGCCAATCCAAACAAGTTTTATTTTTGTAAAAACCCAATTGACAATCGTCAATCCAAACATAAATCACATTACACAATTTGGCTTTTAACAAAAGTAATATTACAACAAGCACCAATTAAAACAAGCTCAATTATCAATCGTTGTTTCAAACACATACTAAAAGCTCCTCCTTATTTTCCCCACTAATTCTTTGTTATCTTCTTCATCTACCATCCCACCAATCTCTTGTATTTTTCTTATTTTCATAATGTTTTAAAAAGGTATGAAAATTATTTTATTCTATTGTTCTAACCAGTGTTCCCGGACCCGGACCGGACCGGAAACCGCCGAACCGGTCCCTAGACCGGTCCGGTTCACGGTCCGGTCCGGGTCCCAAATTAAAAAAAAAAAAAACTTTTTTTAACTTTTTCCTTTAGAAAATCATACTATAAGTCTAAAATTTTCAATTATTCACCGGTTTGGTCCCGGTTTAGCTCCGGTTTGGTCCCGGTTTGACCCACTGACCCTTAACCCAGTACCCCGACCGGTTCAATACCCGGTCCGGTCTTTAATACCTTGGTTCTAACCTATGTAAACTTTCAGTGCCTGATTTTTTAGGCTTTAACTCTGATACAATTTAGACCATATAAATTTTACTGAATAAAAGCCCAATTCATGAATTTTGACTTAACGTAACTTAATTCATTTAATTTTAATTGTTTAAAACATTGGTACCTAACAATAAAAAATACACTTCAAATCTTATAGTTTGATTTTCTAAAAAGCTAAAATATACGTTTGTTCTTTTAACTTTACATAAGATTTCATTTTAGTTCTTTATATTTAGAAAGTGTATTTTTAATCCTTAAAACATAACACCATTAATATTACTAATAGAAAATGCTAACTAAGACAAATTAAATGATGAATATGCAATGCTTACGAAGCAAGTTGGAATTTTTAGATTTAGAAAAAAATGCTTCCATATCCTTAAAGTGCCATGTTATCTTTATTAGCAATGAAAATACAATGCATCATGATTTTATTGTAGTTGGCTGATAATTCATCGGAGGCCATACAAATTTTATTTTTTGTTAAGGAAAAAACTCTTAATTTGAAAAGGCAAAATCATAATCTTGATCACGCCTTGAAGAAACATCCGCGCCAGCATAAATTTTATTTTTTAAGTACTACTGTTGCTAAGCTTTTGGGGTCATTCTTGATGCGGAAGGGAGAGGCCTAGGAACAGCAAGAGGAGAAGAAGAAGAAAGAGACTATATGGTCTTGAAAATTTCAGAACTATCTTGGATATTGTTACTGTTCTTTTTATTATACTGTGGTCTTTCATTCACAACATCCCAAACTACTTCTTCTTCTTCTTCAAAGTCTCCGTCTCTCAAAGATCTCCATATCCCAATGTGCTGCCTCTGAAGAAGCTCATGTGTTTGCTCCATTAATGGCTTCCTTCAAAACCCAGATCACAAAAACATACAAGAAGCTCACAAATTCAATCAGAAATTTGAGAGAAAGAAAAGAGGAAAATCAGAGATGGGTAAAAAGGAACATGAAAACCCCAAGAATCCAACCTTCTTGTTGCTGATTCAGAAGCAGGAATTTGAAGATGCTGACGGCGGCTACACCTTTTTCACCCAGGTCCAAGTTTGCCAATGTTAGGCCTCGCTTCTGTATCGCCGACTGGGTTTGGTTTTTTTGCTGCTAGGTGTTTTTGATTTTCCAAATTACCAGATTCATTTTTCTAAAAAAATTATAAAATTTTGATTGCTTCATATAAATCAATAACTAACTGGATTACAATACGATGAGTTGTATTTTAATTGGCTACAGTATGTGAGAAATACTTATATACTCAATGAGTGTTATTTTAATTGTATTCTGATTAATTAAAATACAATAAATCATCTCATTTTAATCTCACATAACTGATGAGTCATCTGGAAAAATTCAAATTCTATAATTTTAAAACACATAAACTTGATAATAATTTAGAAAAATAAGCAATTCCCTCCCTTGAGTTGTTATTTTTTAAAATTATAAAATTTAAATTTCTCCAGATGACTTAACAACTATGCGGGATTAACATAAGATGAGTTGTTGTATTTTAATTAGTCAGAGCACAGATGATGTAACACTCTTAGAGTATATAAGTATTCCTCCACAATACATATGATAGGCCACTCTATTTAAGTGCACTCTTAGGGTTTGTTTGGTCTGAGGGGAGGGGAGAAAAAGTAAGCGGAGGGAAAATTTTTTTGAGTTGAATTTAAAAAAATAAGAGAAGTGGGGTTAAAAATTTTTAATTAATTTTTCTTATTCTTTTATTTTATATATTCTCTTTATTAAAATTTTATTACCACAGTTCTTCAATCTTTTAAAATTTAACTCATAAAAATTTTCCCTCTCCTCCAAATCGTTCACACCAAACAGACCCTTAGATTATATAAGTATTCCTCCACAATACATATGATAGGCCTCTCTATTTAAGTATTTTTTTTTATAAACAAAGTATGTACGTATTTTTCTTTTTAAATTTAAAATTTATATATGCTTCATTAGCATTGCACAGTCACCATTTAACTTTACTTAATCAACATTTTTTATTAGTAACATCAATGGTGTGAAGTTTTAAGAACTAAAAATACACTTTTTAAATTTAAAGAATTAAAATAAAACTTTTTATAAATATAAAAGATCAAAAGTATACTTTAGTCGTATATAAACTAATATGGTTAAAACTATAGAGATTAAACAGTAATTAATTGAATTTTAAAGAATGAGTTTAAACTAAGTGAATATTATATGGATTAAGTTGTATCGAGTCAAAATTTAAGAGATGTGTTTTGGCTATAAATTGCTTTTTATCTCATTAACTAAGTTAAAACCATGGAAACCAAATGACTAATTTTTTTTATATAGCTATCTAGTTGAGTTATATTATAGTATTATTGGATACAATTTGAAATGACTCTCTCAGAAACATTTTTTGTATTCACATAATCTCAAACTTAAGACTTCATATTGAATTGATTAAAACTCATTTCACTAAGACAAACACCTATTGGTGCAAATGATTAATTTCTCATAAAAGTAAAGTATAGAAGAAAGGAATTAATATTGATATTATTATTTATGATTTCTCTCATATTTTTTTTTTTAATTTTTAGCATTAATATTAATTATCAATTTATTGTACATCTTTTCAACCATGGTAATTAAAAGAGATATAATGTTGTGTTAGTCTGGGATTTTAACTAAAAGAGAAATATATATATATATATATATATAATGAAATTGAGAAAATTGCAATTAAATGCAACCGAAATAATCAAAACCAAAATTCTTGATCAGGACTCTTGACTGGTTAGTAATTTATTAAAAAGTTTAGGCCTGAATTTGAATTTCGATCTTTTAATTTGATTTAATTGAGATTTTCTCTTATAAAAAAATTGATACTTTAATGTAAATAATTATGTAATATGATATGAACAGAATGTAATATATAAAATATTATGTATTTAATCTAATGATTTAGGGTTTGTTTGGGATCACGGTGTGAAGAGGAAAAACTACTTTTCCAACTAAAAAGCTCCTTTTGTTATTTCATGAGTGTTTATATTAACGATTGTATTAATGGGCTTTTACCTCCAAAGTAGCTTTAAAGTAAAAGCCACAAATACCTATTTTTCTTGGTAAGATATGGAATAATGGTGGAAAGTGTTATGAATATTAAATATGTGGATGTCCATTGACTCATATTAATCTTCCAGTCAACTTGACATAAAGAAGAAAAGAAGACATGACACAAAGCAAAAGCAAAAGAAGACAAGGACATAAAGAAAAGAAGACAAGGACATAAAGACGATATAAAGTAACCATAGTCATTTAAATATAACCATGGTAATACAACCAGGGTTAGATTTCTGCCTCTATATAAAGGGCTGTAATCGATTGTTTCAATTAAAAACTGAATGAGAACATCTCTCTAACTTCTTTCTAGAAATTCTATCAATTTTCTTTGAATCCTATCAATCTTCTTTCTTATAACATATACTTTTATAACACGTTATCAGCACGAAGCTCTAAAAGAAGGTATGATCTTCTTATGGTTTCTTTAATGATTATATATACCTTGTTTTATTTTATAGATCTGGGATAATCTGAGCCACTATATGGAATTAGAGAGATACTTTTACCGATTGTTATATAACATCGGGTTCCATGGCTAAGATAGGAGATCATTATTGTTTTTATATATTATTTACAAGTTCTTTTATATTATTATTATTACTGTTATTATGGCCAGAAGCCATACACATCTTATTCTTAAAATTATGACCAGAAGTCATAATGTTTTAATTTCTTATAATATGGCCAGAAGCCATATCCATTTTTATTATATAGCCAGAAGCTATATACATTTTTCATCTTATTATATGGCCAGAAGCTATATATATTTTTATCTTTTATCTTATTGTACGGCCAGAAGTCATGTACAATTTTTTTTTTTATCCTGAAGATAATAGTTAATTCCTCATCTTGAGATTAAATGGCCCGAAGCCATACATGGCCTGAAGTCATGAGATTAAATGGCCCGAAGCCATACATGTTTTAATTTTCTTATCTTGCCTTATGAATTATTTATTATCTTTATGAATTTACAGTTATTATATTGCATATTTACATTTCATATTTTAATTATTTTCATTTATTTCTTTAATTGGTTTGAACAATGGCAAACCTGGCAAAACTTGAAATTGTGGCTCTTGATATTACTGGGAAAAATTATTTATCTTGGAAATTGGATGCGGAAATTCACTTGAATGCCAAAAGTCTGGAAGACACGATTAAAGAAGGGAATAAGGCATCCAACAAAGATAAAGCCAGATCAATGATTTTTCTTCGCCACCACTTACATGAAGATTTAAAAACTGAATATTTGACAGTGATGGACCCACTTGTCCTTTAGAACAATTTGAAAGAAAGATATGATCACCAGAAGATGGTCATTCTTCCAAAAGCTCATTTCGATTGGATGCATTTACGCTTGCAAGATTTTAAATCTATAAGCGAATATAACTCAGCTATGTTCAGAATTACTTCTAAATTGAAATTATGTGGAGAAAATGTTACTGATGATGATATGTTAGAAAAGACATTCTCCACATTTCATGCATCCAATTTGCTCCTGCAGCAGCAATATCGTGAAAAAGGTTTCAAGAAATATTCTGAGTTAATTTCTTGTCTCCTTGTGGCTGAACAAAATAATGAGCTTTTATTGAAAAATCATGAATCCCGTCCAACAGGCTCAACTCCATTCCCTGAAGTGAATGTAGTAACTAATGAATTTTATTGTGGCCGTGGCCGTGGACAAGGACGTGGACGTGGGCGTGGCTACAGCCGTGGGCGTGGTCGTGGTCGATATCATGGAGGTTCAAATTCCTACCAGAAGTGGGAAAAGACTAATAAGAACCAAAAAGGGGAAAGCAGTAGGCATAACAAATATGCTGATAATCCATGCTATCGATGTGGTGGAAAGGGCCATTGGTCTCGTACCTGTCGTATACCAAGGCACCTAGTTGATCTTTACCAAGAATCAATAAAAAATACTGGTAAAAGATCAAATGTTGAAGTTAATCATGTTGATCAAGGCGAGAATTCTGAGTATACCGATATAGATAATAACTATTTGGATGTTGCAGATTTCTTAATATAATTTAAACTGTTATATTTAAAGTTGTTTCTATCATATGTATTAATTTTATTTATGTTTTTATGAAGAATGAATTCTATTGGCATCAATCCTGAAGATTTATGTCTCGTTGATAGTGCAACAACCCACACCATACTCAGACATGATAAATATTTTTCTTCCCTGGTAATACGAGAAGCCAATGTTCAGACTATATCTGGTAGTATAAATTTAATTGAAGGCTCCGGAAGAGCTAATATTTTATTACTTGAAGGAACAAAATTATGCATTGATAATGCATTTTATTCTACCAAGTCTAAAAGAAACTTACTGAGTTTCAAAGATATCCGCAGAAATGGATATCATTTAAAAACAACAACTAAAGATAATAAAGAATATCTTGTCATTACAAATATAGTTGCTGGTAGAAAATGCATACTAGAAAATTTTCCTATTTTTTTCTTCTGGTTTGTATTACACATGTATAAGCACAATTGAAACACATACTATTATGAACCAGAAGTTCAATAATGCAGACCAGAAGTTTGCCAATACAAACCAGCAGTTTGATAATGTAAACCAGAAGTTTACTAATGAATTTAATGTTTGGCATGACCGGTTAGGCCATCCTGGTTCAATAATGATGCGACAAATAATTGGGAATTCATGTGGACATACCCTGAAGTGTAAACAAATACCACAATCCCATGATTTCTTATGTGCTGCATGTTCCAAGGGAAAGTTAATTATTCGCCCCTCACCAAGCAAAGTAGAAAGTGAGTCTCTCACATTTCTAGAACGGATACAGGGAGATATTTGTGGGCCAATACACCCACCATGCGGACCATTTAGGTACTATATGGTTTTAATTGATGCATCAACTAAATGATCGCATGTTTGCTTATTATCTTGTCGCAACCTGGCGTTTGCGAGATTACTTGCTCAATTGATTAGATTAAGAGCACATTACCCTGATTATCCTATCAAGAAAATACGTCTTGATAATGTTGGTGAATTTACATCACAAGCTTTTAATGAATATTGTATGTCCCTTGGAATTGATGTTGAACATCTTGTAGCTTATGTTCACACGCAAAATGGACTTGCAAAATCATTGGTTAAAAGGTTGCAACTGATTGCAAGACCTTTACTTATGAAATCTAATTTACCAATTTCTGCTTGGGGCCATGCCATTTTGCATGCAGCAATGTTAATTCGCATCAGGCCAACAAGTTATTTAAAGGTTTCCCCTTACAAATGGTTTTTGGTCAGGAACCTAATATTTCCTATATAAGAATTTTTGGGTGTACGATATATGTGCCTGTAGCACTGCCACAACGCACTAAGATGGGCCCACAAAGAAATATGGGAATATATGTTGGGTATAAATCTCCATCAATTATAAAATATTTGGAACCATCCATAGGAAATTTATATACGGCACGATTTGCCGATTGTCATTTTGATGAATCATTTTTCCCAACATTAGGGGGAGAAAACAAACAGCTGGGTAAAGAAATTAGTTGGAATGAATTATCATTGGCTCATTTTGATCCTCGTACAAAACAATGTGAACTTGAAGTTCAAAAGATAATTCATTTACATAATTTAGCTAATCAAATGCCAGAAGCATTGACGGACCCAAAGAAAGTGATAAAGTCACATATCCCAGCTGCTAATGCTCCTATTAAAATTGATGTCCCTGAAGGACAACCTGCTATGAATGAATCTAAAACACGCCTGAAGCGTGGCAGGCCTATCGGTTCCAAAGATAAAAATCCTCGAAAAAGAAAAGGAGCAAAGAATATAGATGGTCAAGTCGAGGATAATGAAGAAAAATTAGTAGCTCCAGAAGAGCCATCTCCTGAAGAGATATTATCTCTAGAAGAGAACATTGTAGTCCCAGAAGAGACCCAGGTACCTGATATATGTGAAAATAATGAGATCTCAATAAATTATGTTATGAATGGAATCCGATGGGATAGAAATGAAGTCAATATTGATGACATCTTTGCTTATCATATAGCATATGATGTAATGAATGATAATGAGGATCATGAGCCAAAATCCATTAGTGAGAGCCAACAAAGAAAAGACTGGCCCCTATGGAAAGATGTCATTAATGCAAAATTAAAATCATTGGCAAAACGAAAAGTATTTGGACCTGTAGTCCTTACACCTGAAGATGTAAAACCAGTTGGATGCAAATGGGTCTTTGTACGAAAAAGAAATGGAAAGGGCAAAATAACTAGATATAAGGCACGTCTAGTAGCCCAAGGTTTTACATAAAGACCTGGCATTGATTTTGAAGAAACGTATTCACCAGTAGTGGATGCGACTACTTTTCGTTATTTAATCAGTCTAGCAGTAGATGCAGGACTTGATTTACATCTAATGGATGTTGTGACTGCCTATTTATATGGATCACTTGATAGTGATATTTATATGAAAGTCCCTGAAGGACTTAAGATGCCAGAAGCATCTAATTCAAGTTCTCAAGAACAATACTCAGTTAAGTTAAATAAGTCCCTGTATGGCCTGAAGCAATCAGGGCGCATGTGGTATAATCGCCTTAATGAATATTTGTTGAAAGAAGGATACAAAAATGATCCGATATGCCCATGCATCTTTATGAAAAGATCTAACAGTGAGTTTGCTATAATTGCTGTTTATGTTGATGATATCAACATCATTGGAATTCCTGAAGAGCTCCAAAAGGCAATTAATTGTTTGAAGAAAGAATTTGAGATGAAGGACTTGGGAAGAACAAAATTCTGTCTTGGATTACAGATCGAGTACTTCAAGAAAGGGATCTTTGTATATCAAGAAACTTATACAAAGAAGGTCCTAGAGCGATTTTACATGGATAAATCTCATCCATTATGTACCCCAATGATTGTAAGATCTTTGAAGGTGGATAAAGACCCATTCCGACCTCGAGAAATTAGTGAAGAAGGTGATGAAGAACTACTTGGTCCAGAAGTACCATATCTTAGTGCTATTGGAGCACTAATGTATCTTGCTAATCATACACGTCCTGATATATCATTTGCTGTTAATTTACTAGCAAGATATAGTTCTTCACCAACACGAAGGCATTGGAATGGAATAAAGCATATTTTTCGTTATCTCAGAGGTACAACAGACATGGGGTTATACTACTCAAATGTATCCAAGCATGAACTGGTTGGTTATGCAGATGCTAGATTTTTATCTGATCCATATAATGGTAAATCACAAACGGGCTATCTATTTACATGTGGAGGTGCAGCTATTTCATGACGATCTATGAAACAGACTATATCAGCCACATCATCTAATCATGCAGAAATTCTAGCAATACATGAAGCAAGTCGAGAATGTATGTGGTTGAGGTCAGTAATACATCATATACGTACAACTTGTCATTTATCTTCCGGCAAAATGATCCCAACAATCCTCTATGAGGATAATGCTGCATGTATCGCTCAACTTAAAGAAGGCTATATCAAGGGCGATAGAACGAAGCATATTTCACCAAAATTCTTCTTCACTCGCGATCTTCAAAAGGATGGTGAAATAGATATCCAGCAAATCAGTTCAAGTGAAAATCTAGCAGATTTATTCACCAAGTCACTTCCAGGTACAATCTTTGAAAAACTTGTTCATGATATTGGTCTTCGGAGATTCAAAGATTTCAACTGATATTATCAAGAGGGGGAGTTGATACACGCTGTACTCTTTTTCCCTTATCTAGGTTTTGTCCCACTGGGTTTTCCTAGAAAGGTTTTTAATGAGGCAGCACTCGACGGTGTATCAATGAATGATGTACTCTTTTCTTTAGCTAGGTTTTTATCCCACTGAGTTTTTCCTAGTTAAAGTTTTTAATGAGGCACATTCATAATGGACATCCAAGGGGGAGTGTTATGAATATTAAATATGTGGATGTCTATTGACTCATATTAATCTTCCAGTCAACTTGACATAAAGAAGAAAAGAAGACATGACACAAAGCAAAAGCAAAAGAAGACAAGGACATAAAGATGATATAAAGTAACCATGGTCATTTAAATATAACCATGGTAATACAACCAGGGTTAGATTTCTGCCTCTATATAAAGGGCTGTAATCGATTGTTTCAATTAAAAACTGAATGAGAACATCTCTCTAACTTCTTTCTAGAAATTCTATCAATTTTCTTTGAATCCTATCAATCTTCTTTCTTATAACATATACTTTTATAACAGAAAGCATTTAATCGCTATTTAAAATTTTCCCTTCCTGTCCTTTGCATTTGTCGCCTCTGCTTGTGCCATTATCGCCTTTGTACTCTAACTTTTCATCATCCATGACTTTTATATTCTTATTATCATATTTTCCATGATATTAAGGAAAGAGAAGTGATGAAGATAATAATGATCCATTTGATGTAACTTTCATATTAACTATTCGTAGATTATCTTCAATACAAATGAATTGTGTAAGTATTCTAATATAAATATAAATTTATTTTTTTTTAATTAAATACTTTCGCATATTTTTTCTCAATAATAATTTCACCTTTTTTATTTTATCAATTTTTTAAATATTTTTTTACTTCAATTATCACAATATATACAACTAATATATATATATATATATATATATGTAGTATTCAATAAGATTCATACCCTTTTCAGTTATTTCCTATCTAAACGGGCTTTTCAAACATTAATCCAAGCAAGTTTAAGGTTAGAAAAAAAAATCACTTTTGCTATTGCCAATCCAAACACAAATCACATCTACAATCTAACTTTTTTTCTATCTGACTTTTTCAAAAGCCCATTTATAAAAAAACCCTTCTCCACCGCTAATTCAAACAAGCACTTATTTAGTTTTCGAGACGGACTTTATCAATTGAGATGGTACAATTTTTTGGAAAAATTAACATTTTAGAAAAAATTAAGTATTCATTCTTAAGTATAAAAAACCTTCAATTTTAATTCACAAAATTTTATGAATTTTTGAAATTTATTTTTTTTATTTCACATTAATTTAACATTCGTGTATTTTTATAAATAAAATTTCATAAGGTTTATGAATTACAATAATCGGATTAAACAATAAAAACCTAACTCAAACCAAATAAATTATAGGGACCTAATTTAAAATTAAATTAAACTATAAAGGCCAGTGACAAAATTTTTCATGGAAAACTAATATCTTTCACTAATGGTAAAAAAAAAAAAAATCATTTCAGCCCAGGCGTCTAGTAACTTATCTTAATTACAATAAAACGTTTAACATAGCGTATGACGTTGGTTTCAATTTATTTATTTTATGCATAGAGAAATAGAGAACCAAAATGAACAAAATTAAAAAGAGAGATAAATAAATAAATAAAAATCCCATGCTGCATATAAAATCCCGTGAACAAATTAGGGCTTGTCAGACTCAAACTCAATCTGGGTTTGAAAGTTGAAACTATAAAAAAAAAAAAAAAAAAAATCCCATGCTGCATATAAAATCCCGTTCACAAATTAGGGCTTGTCAACCTCAAACGCAATCTGGGCTTGAAAGTTGAAACGTGGGTGCAGTTACAAGCTTCCAAGAATGTCTTTACCAAAAATAAAAAATAAAAAACATAAAAACAAAAGTTTAGGTGAGTTGGCAAAAAAAAAGGTGAGTTGGTCCTAGGTGTTCATCAAGGCCAGAGTGCAACACTCTGATTTCTAAACTACTTTTAAACTATTGTCTAAGTAACTTATCATGGCAATAAAGCATCAAAACTGAAAAAAAAAAAAAAAATTACTATAATAGAAAGTTTAAAAGCCAATTTGAAAACATCCATGGATATGTTTGGTTTGGCAATTAGGGAGGCCAATCGCATGATTTGGAGGATAAAAGGTATTGTGCACTAATTTTGACTTATTGGATATATTTGATTAGGCGATTTAGGCATTGGGCTTTTCCTTATAAGTAGCTTATTTTTTGAAGCCAGCTTTTGTGGCTTACCAGACTATTGGTTTTTCTCACTTCAGCCCAATTGTACCGTTTTTGCATTAATTACTACTCCCTCCGGTCCTAATTATAGGACATAATTACCTAACTTTGGAGAAATTAAGAATAGTAGTTAAATTAGTTAATCTTATTCATTTTCCTAAAATGCCCTTATTTAATAAAAGTGATTTAGAAATATTATATGAGTCTACCTTAAGCAATGAAAAAGCGTGTTGGCGGCAACTAACAATACTGTGTTGCTTAAAGTAGGAGTATGAAGCAGATATACTCACATGAAGCGTGAAAAAATATAGGTTTATTATAAAATTATTATTGTGTTTCATTATTATTGAGAAAGTATTAATTGAGGTATTTTGGGAAGAAATTGACAAAAATTAAAACTTTGTCCTATAATTAGGACCAAAATCAACTCCTAAATGTTGTCCTATAATTAGGACCGGAGGGAGTATTTAAAATATTCACCAACCTCTTCTTTCTCTCTCTTCTCCCTCTTTTTTCTTCATCATTCATGACCTCACTCTCTGATCTCTTCTCATCATCTGAGATTTGCCTCTGTCGCTAGCCTCCAATCTTTGCTCATGCTCCGTTTACTTCCCAATGCGTGTATGAGCTCCGTCTAGTGGTTCGTTCTCTTCAATTTTCGCTGGTGGCCATGAGTTTGGTGTCCGTTTCGCTATCACCGATGTAGCTTCTTCAAGTCAGGAACCTCCTCTTCAGGTAGGACTGTATCTGCTGGTCTGAGATTAGACGGTAATGACTCTTAGCCTTGCTGATATGTTCATCATCATCTGGTCTGAGATCGGATGGTTAAAAAAAAGAAAGCAGAGAACACAGTGAGAAAGGGAGGGCAGCCGCACCATTCACATCATCTTTACCATCGTTGAATCAGAAGGAGTCGCGGGATTCATTGTGGATTATCTTCTTTAGCATCTTGGTCGGAGAGAGCAGAGAGAGAGAGAGTTCGACGGTGGCGGTGCTGTCGACATTGGGTGAACCAGCGAAGAGTCTGAAGGACCAGAGGAGGCAGCTTCATCATCCTCAACTTTAAAATCAGAGTCCGAGAGAACACCGTTGGTGAACTCGGCGGCGTCTGGATCGGATATTGGGAGTAAGGCTAGGAGACTTGAGAACTAATAACAGAGTCGTTCTGGCGCCATCATCGTCGGAGGGAGCTCGAGAGAGTAGAGAGCTGAGAGAGAGAGGAAGGAGAGATGTAATATCCCAAAAAGTGATTAAGGGCTAATGACTTTAAAAGTGGATATAATTATTGTTGAATAAACACTTTTGGAGAATGTGTGATGGGAATTTGGATATTTTAATGATTCCAATGGCTTCCTTGTGAAAATTCGTGTGGGGAGAGTTTTATTGTGAAATTGGAACCATTGGGAACAATCGTGAAAAAGTTGAAAACTCTGTCCATTGAAACTCTGTACAGGGCAGCCAATTTGTATGGACGTTTTAAATAGGCAAATGGTGTCTAAAAATTCTGAAATTTTCCAGTATTAAAGTTCACATGTCAAGCTTCAAAATGAACATATAATTTGTATCATTTTGATTTGTGACCTAAGAGTTTTGGATTTCTTAAGTTTACCCAGCGAAATTAATTATTTTCTGGAACAGTAAGCAAAGATTGAAATTCTGGGAATTTTGTGGTGATTTTCAGTAATGGCCAATATTTTTCCTATGAAGAGGACTTAAATACCTTTTATTTGGCTTTGGGATCACCTCATTTCGATTTTTCTAGAATTAGTTATGATTTTTCAAAGTTAGGGCAGAAAATCTGCCAGAATTTCTGAGAAATCCGAAAATGGGAAATTAAAATTATGACATCATCATATTGTATGATGACATCAACATGGACTTAAAACCAATTACACCATCTTCATCAGCCATTCCCGACGCATTTCACAGAGAAAAAAAACGTGAAGAGAGCTTGGAGAAAGGAGAGAAAAAGAGGAAGAAATCTCGCAAGGTAAGCCGATTTCTCCGACGATCTAGCTCCTAACGCGTATAACTCCGACTCTAAGCCACTCCTCTTTATTCTTTAAGGTTGTGAAGCTCAAAACTTGGTGTTTTAAAGAGGCTAGGGTTCAGCCAAATTTGGGAAAAGCTAGTGGGAGCTTGAGGTAACTTCCAAACTTTCGTATATTGCTTATTCTGGCTGCTGTGGGCAATTTAATCGGTGAAATTTCGCCGGATTGCCATTGGTTTTAAAGTTTGGAAATGATGTGGCCTAGGGGTTATGCTGCCCAAATTGGGTCTTAATGTTAGTTGTAACCTAATGTAATGGTTAATAAAGTGGTTAGGAGTAGAAAGGAACGCGTTTACGGAGCCGAAATCGAAAAACCCTGATTTTTCCCGGAGAACTCATAAATTTCGGCCAGCCCTAGAAATGGGTCTTAGAGTTGGATTTTCAATGATTTGATGGTTCCATTGAGTTCAGGGGCGAAAATTAGGTGGGGTTACAGTTGGGCACTTTTTCAAAAAAGGCCGAGAAAGCATAATTACGGAAACACCCCTAAAACCCTAAAAGTAGGGCTGCCAAGGGCAATTTCGTAATTTGATATTGAATTTGATAATTCCGAGTCCGGAAATGGATTCCTTGGGCGAAAATATGTTAGGAAAGCCCATATTAGAATTTCGGGAAAAGTGCAACCGGACCGGGTACGGCGGGCCCGGGCCGGGTCCCCGGGGGTATTTTTGTAAATTTTCATTATAGACTCATATAACCCCAAGTAACACTATGGAAGTGTCTAAATAGTGCATTTGGAATTGTAGGATTCGATATTTGCCGCCCTCGTGAGCCAACTACGCCAGCGAACGTCAGAAAGGAACGAGGTAGTGACTTTTCTTTTGTACCATATATGATGCATTGTATGTGTGTTATATCGTTGATTTGTAATGAATTCGTATGCTGCGACATCTGTGGATTTGTGTTAGCACTGTCATTCCAATAGTCCCTGAGTAGCTAACAACGGTTCGGGTTAGGGCGGTGTGCCTTCCCGGCGGAGAAAGGGGATGAGGATGAGGTGTGATATATGTGATTATGTGAGCCGAAAGGCTATTTGTGGAGGCCGACGGGCCATTTGTGAAAGCCGAATAGCTGTACGGGCTATAAGGCTATATGTATGCACTGCCACGCCAATAGTCCCTGAGTAGCTAACAACGGTTCGGGTTAGGCGGTGTGCCTTCCCGGCGGAGAAAGGGGATGAGGGTGGAGTGTGATTTGTGGTGCTGCTGCTGTATGATGATTTGCTTACATGCTGTGTGCTTATGTGTGGTATAAATGTTTTGTTACTACTGGGATTCTCTTGAATCTCATTCTTTCCTTTAACTAACCTTTCAGACAGGGCGAGTGGCTCTAAGGAGAAGCGTACGACCCGGAGCGGTTAGAATCCTGTAGGGACATTTATTTTGGTTATGTTGGTTAAACCTGTTGGACAGGGTGTCTGTATATTATGTTTGCTGTAAAGAATAGTTGAACGTAGTTGTGTAGTCCCCTATATGGAGGTTGTAGACCCTTTTTGTGTATGAATGGAACCCGGGGGTTGCCGGGATTGCTATTAGATATTCTGATATGAATGAATGTGAATTAACTGCACAGGTGATTATATTCGATAATTGAACTTGAGACCGGAATAGGAAAGAAGTTTTGAAAATTTTATAAAGTCCCTACTTCACAGGGAGTTCTAAATGGGTTTTGAACTATTCGACGGTCTCTAAACCAATTTAATTACGTAATATCGAATTATAATTACGCTATTTAAGGCAGGGGGTTACATTTTGGTATCAGAGCTGTAGTTCCTGGCAAGGGTAGAGGTTGCTAGGATAGATCCCTTAGTTGGTTTAGGGATAGAAGATTGTTTGTGAATGATGGTTGTGTATACACATATATGTTATTGATGTGGATATATGAGGTCTGTGAGTATATGTGTATACTATTTCTGCTCAGTTAATGGGGTTGAGTTGTTTGTAGAATGAAGAAAACTAGAGGACGCCCCAGTGTTCCGCGTGCAGACCCTGTGGTGGAGGTCGTTGACGATAATCCACCGGATCCAATGCAAGAATTAATGGGTTTGATAAAGGACCAGCGGGACATGATCACTGAGCTGAGAGACGAGCTCAGAGCTGAGAAGGCGAAGAACCAGGAAGGTCTGGTTCAATCCACTCCGGAGGAGACTCAAGAAGAGACTCGACATGAGGACACTACAGAAGGATCAGCACGACCTCTGGAATCCCCACCTCGTGCTACCTTGAATCAGGAATCATATGGGATGCCACCCAGGGAGGAAAAAGACCTTCAGTATTGGGTCACCCGATTCTGCAAGCATATGCCTCCGGCGTTCAGAGGAAGGTTCGACCCTCAGGCAGCCGAAGATTGGTTGTACAGACTGGAGAAGATATTTGAGGTTCTGTGTTGCCCAGAGGAGGTGAAGCCACGGTTGGCAGTGTATAAACTCGAGGGGGACGCGGATCGTTGGTGGCGGAATATCGCCCTGACATTAAAGAGCAATGAAACACCATTGACTTGGGAACTGTTTCAACAAGAGTTCAACGAGAAATACTTTCCCAAATCAGTGCGGCTCGAGAAGGAGACAGAATTTCTCAACATCAAACAAGGGGATACAGAGAGCTTTGACGACTATTTGTCCCGTTTTGTCCGGTTAGCTCGGTACTCCTCTTACCTCCGGTTTAAAGATGATGAAGAATGGAGTTCAGACATGCTCATTCGTGGTTTGAGGCGAGAGCTGCGGAAGCGGTTGGTTACTCACCGATTCAAGAAGTTTAATAAGGCGGTGGAGCAATGTCGAATCACGGAAAACAACCTAAGAGAAGTGTATCCTGGCAGAGCTACTGGTCACCGCAATGAACCTAGTAAGAGTAATGTATCCCAGAAGCGGAAAGGCCAAGGATCTTCTTCATATAGGGGTGGTGATAAAAAGCCCTATCAACCTAAAGGTCGTGAACCTCAGAGTTTTGCAACCGAGTGGAAATGTCGTCGTTGCAACAAATCACATTATGGCCAGAATTGTCAGGGAGAAATGATTTGTTTTAACTGCAAGCGGCCGGGACATCTTTCTAGAGATTGTCAACAACCACGAGCGGAGCAAAGGCCGAAGACACAGGGTCGAGTGTTTGCAATGACCCATGAGGAGGCTCGTAGATCTCCTGAGTTGATACAAGGTAAAATCTCTATTAATGGCCATCTGTTGCAAGCATTGTTTGACTCAGGTGCAAGTCACTCCTTCATTGCTTATGATTGCGTGAAGCGCCTGGGATTGCATGTACATAAATTACCATTTGATTTGGTAGTGTCAACCCCGATGGGTGTTAAGGCTTTAACCACAGAAGCTTACTTGAATTGTGTCGTAACTGTGGAAGGGCACCAATCTGTTGTAGATTTGATATGTTTGCCGCTTTACCAATTGGAAGTCATTTTGGGTTTTGATTGGTTAACGGCAAATAATGTTTTGCTTGATTGTGGAAACAAGAGGATAGTATATCCTGTTTCTCAGAGGGTTGAAGCTGTGAATGCCGGTATGAATTTTCTTTCTACGGCTAAAGCTGAAAAGTATCTTAAAAAGGGTTGCCAGGGGTATGTAGTGTTTTTCTCAGTGCAAAGGGAAACTGGTGAAACTTTGAGTGATATACCCGTGGTAAATGAATTCCCTGAGGTGTTTCCGGATGATCTAAATGGATTGCCTCCTGAGAGGGAAGTTCAATTTCCAATTGACATTATTCCTGGAGCTGGTTCTATATCTAAGGCCCCATACCGCATGGCCCCAAACGAAATGGCGGAGTTAAAGAAACAAATAGAAGACTTGCTTGAGAAAGGGTTCATTAGACCCAGTGTGTCGCCTTGGGGAGCTCCAGTGTTGTTCGTAAAGAAGAAAGATGGGAGTCTTCGATTGTGTATTGATTACAGAGAATTGAATAAGGTTACTATTAAGAACAAGTACCCTCTTCCCCGAATCGATGACCTATTAGATCAACTCTCTGGTTCGTGTGTGTTTTCAAAGATTGATCTGAGGTCAGGGTATCATCAGTTGCGAGTGAAAGCAGAGGATGTTCCAAAGACTGCTTTCAGGACCCGATATGGTCATTATGAGTTTCTGGTGATGCCATTTGGGCTAACCAATGCGCCTGCGGTTTTCATGGATTACATGAACCGTATCTTTCGGCAGTATTTGGATCAGTTTGTTGTTGTGTTTATCGATGACATTCTGATATACTCCAAGAGTAGGGAGGAGCATGAGCATCATTTGAGAATCGTATTGAATATATTGTATGAGAAGCAATTATATGCTAAATTGAGCAAGTGCGAGTTCTGGCTATCAGAAGTGAAATTCTTAGGCCATGTAATCTCGCAAGAAGGGGTCTCTGTAGATCCCAGTAAAGTGGAAGCGGTACTGGACTGGAAGAGGCCAGAAACTGTTGCTGAGATACGCAGTTTTCTGGGTCTTGCTGGTTACTATCGGAGATTTATCCAGAATTTCTCCCGTATTGCGTTGCCAATGACCAAGCTCACGAGAAAGGATCAGTCGTTTGTGTGGGATGAGAAATGTGAAAACTGTTTTGTGGAGCTGAAGGAGAGGTTGACTACGGCACCTGTGTTGATTTTGCCCGATCCCAGTTTGACATATGTTGTGTATTCTGATGCCAGTGGGCAGGGATTAGGGTGTGTCCTTATGCAGCAGGGACGTGTGGTGGCCTACGCCTCTCGACAGCTCAGACCTCATGAATTGAACTATCCCACTCATGATCTGGAGCTTGCGGCCATTGTGTTTGCTTTGAAGATTTGGCGTCATTACCTGTATGGTGTGACTGTGGAACTGTACTGCGACCACAAGAGTCTCAAATACTTGTATGATCAAAAAGAACTGAATATGAGACAGCGCCGTTGGATGGAATTGCTTAAGGACTACGACCTGGAAATAAAATATCATCCGGGTAAAGCAAATGTAGTCGCTGATGCTCTGAGTCGAAAGACTGTGCTCGTTGCAGCTATGATGATACGAGAGAAGAAATTGATTGAAGATTTTCGTGATTTGAATCTGACGAACCAGATCGTCTGTGCCAACTATACTGTCTCTCAAGAGGAAAATGATCTAAGAGCTGAGATTGAAGAAGCTCAAGGGCAGGATGACTGGATACAACGCAATCTGACTCGGATTGAACGGGGAGAAGTCCCAGGTTATGATTTGTCGCCTAGAGGATTGGTTCGCTATCAGAACAGAGTTTGCATTCCACTTAAAGCGGAGTTGCGACAAAAGATTCTGGATGAGGCGCACAAGAGCCAATATACTCTCCATCCTGGTATGACCAAGATGTATCATAATTTGAAATCGGTGTATTGGTGGCCAGGTATGAAGAGTGATGTGACCAAATATGTAGCAAGGTGTCTCACTTGCCAGAAGGTAAAGATCGAGCACCAGAGACCGCCTGGTTTACTTCAGAGTCCTGAGATTCCGGAATGGAAATGGGAAAGCGTGACCATGGATTTGGTTGTGGGATTGCCCAAGATCAGAAACTATGATGCGATCTGGGTAATTGTGGATCGGTTAACGAAGTCGGCACACTTCATACCAATCAATGCTGGTTATTCTCCTGATAAACTAGCGGAGATTTATATCCGAGAGATTGTGAAACTCCATGGTATACCAAAGAACATCATTTCTGACCGAGATCCACGATTTACTTCAAGATTCTGGAAAGCATTGCATAAAGCTTTAGGTACTCAACTGAGATTCAGTACGGCTTATCATCCTCAAACGGATGGACAATCTGAGAGAACAATCCAGACGTTGGAAGACATGTTGCGGGCATGTGTTCTCGACTTTAAAGGAAGTTGGGATCGCTTTCTTCCACTTGCTGAGTTCGCTTACAACAATAGCTATCATGCGAGCATCCAAATGGCTCCGTATGAAGCATTGTATGGAAGACGGTGTCAATCACCTTTATGCTGGAATGAATTATCCGAAAGAAAGCTTTATGGGCCAGATTTGGTTGATCAAACCTCAGCACAGATTCAGATCATTCGTAAGAGGCTCCTTGCAGCGCAGAGTCGACAGAAAAGTTACGCTGACAAGAGGAGAAGGCCTCTAGAATTTGAGGTTGGTGATCACATATTCCTGAGAGTATCACCAATTACGGGCATTGGGCGAGCCATCAAGAGGAAGAAGCTGAGCCCGAGATATATAGGTCCTTTTGAAATCCTTGAGAGGATTGGGCCTGTTGCTTATCGAGTAGCCCTACCCCCGAACTTGAGCAGGCTCCATGACGTGTTTCATGTTTCCCAATTGAAGAAGTACCAACCGGATCCATCTCACATTGTTGAATATGAAGAAGTTGAGTTACAAGACAACTTCACATATGCGATAGAGCCAGAACAGATCATTGATAGAGAAGAACGACGGCTCAGACACCGAAGCATTCCCTTTGTGAAGGTGATCTGGAAGGGAATGACTCAGAGGGAAGCAACTTGGGAAGCAGAAGCAGATATGCGAAGACGTTATCCAGATTTTATGGCTCAAGTTGTGTGACAAATTTCGAGGACGAAATTTATGTTACGGGGGGAGAAATGTAATATCCCAAAAAGTGATTAAGGGCTAATGACTTTAAAAGTGGATATAATTATTGTTGAATAAACACTTTTGGAGAATGTGTGATGGGAATTTGGATATTTTAATGATTCCAATGGCTTCCTTGTGAAAATTCGTGTGGGGAGAGTTTTATTGTGAAATTGGAACCATTGGGAACAATCGTGAAAAAGTTGAAAACTCTGTCCATTGAAACTCTGTACAGGGCAGCCAATTTGTATGGACGTTTTAAATAGGCAAATGGTGTCTAAAAATTCTGAAATTTTCCAGTATTAAAGTTCACATGTCAAGCTTCAAAATGAACATATAATTTGTATCATTTTGATTTGTGACCTAAGAGTTTTGGATTTCTTAAGTTTACCCAGCGAAATTAATTATTTTCTGGAACAGTAAGCAAAGATTGAAATTCTGGGAATTTTGTGGTGATTTTCAGTAATGGCCAATATTTTTCCTATGAAGAGGACTTAAATACCTTTTATTTGGCTTTGGGATCACCTCATTTCGATTTTTCTAGAATTAGTTATGATTTTTCAAAGTTAGGGCAGAAAATCTGCCAGAATTTCTGAGAAATCCGAAAATGGGAAATTAAAATTATGACATCATCATATTGTATGATGACATCAACATGGACTTAAAACCAATTACACCATCTTCATCAGCCATTCCCGACGCATTTCACAGAGAAAAAAAACGTGAAGAGAGCTTGGAGAAAGGAGAGAAAAAGAGGAAGAAATCTCGCAAGGTAAGCCGATTTCTCCGACGATCTAGCTCCTAACGCGTATAACTCCGACTCTAAGCCACTCCTCTTTATTCTTTAAGGTTGTGAAGCTCAAAACTTGGTGTTTTAAAGAGGCTAGGGTTCAGCCAAATTTGGGAAAAGCTAGTGGGAGCTTGAGGTAACTTCCAAACTTTCGTATATTGCTTATTCTGGCTGCTGTGGGCAATTTAATCGGTGAAATTTCGCCGGATTGCCATTGGTTTTAAAGTTTGGAAATGATGTGGCCTAGGGGTTATGCTGCCCAAATTGGGTCTTAATGTTAGTTGTAACCTAATGTAATGGTTAATAAAGTGGTTAGGAGTAGAAAGGAACGCGTTTACGGAGCCGAAATCGAAAAACCCTGATTTTTCCCGGAGAACTCATAAATTTCGGCCAGCCCTAGAAATGGGTCTTAGAGTTGGATTTTCAATGATTTGATGGTTCCATTGAGTTCAGGGGCGAAAATTAGGTGGGGTTACAGTTGGGCACTTTTTCAAAAAAGGCCGAGAAAGCATAATTACGGAAACACCCCTAAAACCCTAAAAGTAGGGCTGCCAAGGGCAATTTCGTAATTTGATATTGAATTTGATAATTCCGAGTCCGGAAATGGATTCCTTGGGCGAAAATATGTTAGGAAAGCCCATATTAGAATTTCGGGAAAAGTGCAACCGGACCGGGTACGGCGGGCCCGGGCCGGGTCCCCGGGGGTATTTTTGTAAATTTTCATTATAGACTCATATAACCCCAAGTAACACTATGGAAGTGTCTAAATAGTGCATTTGGAATTGTAGGATTCGATATTTGCCGCCCTCGTGAGCCAACTACGCCAGCGAACGTCAGAAAGGAACGAGGTAGTGACTTTTCTTTTGTACCATATATGATGCATTGTATGTGTGTTATATCGTTGATTTGTAATGAATTCGTATGCTGCGACATCTGTGGATTTGTGTTAGCACTGTCATTCCAATAGTCCCTGAGTAGCTAACAACGGTTCGGGTTAGGGCGGTGTGCCTTCCCGGCGGAGAAAGGGGATGAGGATGAGGTGTGATATATGTGATTATGTGAGCCGAAAGGCTATTTGTGGAGGCCGACGGGCCATTTGTGAAAGCCGAATAGCTGTACGGGCTATAAGGCTATATGTATGCACTGCCACGCCAATAGTCCCTGAGTAGCTAACAACGGTTCGGGTTAGGCGGTGTGCCTTCCCGGCGGAGAAAGGGGATGAGGGTGGAGTGTGATTTGTGGTGCTGCTGCTGTATGATGATTTGCTTACATGCTGTGTGCTTATGTGTGGTATAAATGTTTTGTTACTACTGGGATTCTCTTGAATCTCATTCTTTCCTTTAACTAACCTTTCAGACAGGGCGAGTGGCTCTAAGGAGAAGCGTACGACCCGGAGCGGTTAGAATCCTGTAGGGACATTTATTTTGGTTATGTTGGTTAAACCTGTTGGACAGGGTGTCTGTATATTATGTTTGCTGTAAAGAATAGTTGAACGTAGTTGTGTAGTCCCCTATATGGAGGTTGTAGACCCTTTTTGTGTATGAATGGAACCCGGGGGTTGCCGGGATTGCTATTAGATATTCTGATATGAATGAATGTGAATTAACTGCACAGGTGATTATATTCGATAATTGAACTTGAGACCGGAATAGGAAAGAAGTTTTGAAAATTTTATAAAGTCCCTACTTCACAGGGAGTTCTAAATGGGTTTTGAACTATTCGACGGTCTCTAAACCAATTTAATTACGTAATATCGAATTATAATTACGCTATTTAAGGCAGGGGGTTACAAGAGACCTGTTCATTCTCTTCTTTACTAGACCAAAGGAACTGTTGTGAAAGGACTAATCAAACAATGCCATTGCTCTTCTCGGACCATCAATCCTAAACCAGAAGAGGTGTTGGTAATTCAAGCTTCTTCTTCATCAGCTTTTCATTGCTTATAACTCAGAGTGAAGAAGAGACAGAAGCAAAAGCTACTTATGGAAGCTACTCTCTGTCCTGGGTTTAATTTCTTCCTTAACATTATGGATTTTAATGTTAACTTTGCTGCTGTTGTGACTGTAATTAAAACTATGTGTGGCTAATTTGTCTTCAAACCTAGAGTAACTATGAACTAATTTGGGGATTTGACCATGTATGAATAATTTAATTGTGCTTAATGTTATTTTTATTTACTTAATTGTGTTCTGTTTTGTCTATTTAGTGCTTGATCCCCACTAAGTATGAAATTGGGTAATTTAGATTAGCCTTGGGGACGGATCTTAATTGAACCATATGATTTAGTAATGTGGGATTAAAATTTATTCTAATTTGCCAATAGGATAGGAATATACCTATTAGACCTATATAATTCATCTGCTTCTTCTACAAAAAATGTGCAAGTACAGTTTCGACACATAAGTCCACATTGTCTGCGCAACAATGGCCATGCATAATTTCATTAGAAGAAATTCCCAAACTGATGTGGAAGCAGAAAATGAGAATATAGTTGATGTAGATAATAGTCAAGATCAAGAGCCATCATCGACAAATGATGCTCGGACATTTTCAACCCAAATGAATCATGTTCGTGACACCATCAGGGACCAAATTGTACGGGACATTTGATTTGATTATTTTTGTTATATTTTACTTTATCAAAAACTTTAAGTTTGTATAATTTCTAATTTATTTATATTTTTATTGTAATTTTATTATGTATTTTACCATTGTCAAATTTTCAAAATTAATTTTTTCACTTTTCATAATTTTTAAAAATTCTTCTCTTGAGTATTACAAAAGCCACTTATGTAAAAGCCAAACCAAATACCTTTTCACTTTCATAAAAGCACTTATCCAATCGCTAATCCAAACATTAATCATTTTACCCAATCTTACTTTTTCTCAATCTTAAGATTCCATAAGTCAAATTGAAAAAAAGTCAGTTTTTCTACTGTTATTCCAAACACACCCTATCAAAACCAATTGACCCTACCATGGTAGAAAATAGAAGAAACTACATATAAAGGGCATATCATGGTTATTTAGAAAACAATCATATTCTTTAAAGCTTTTAACACATTATCATGGTAGAAAAGAATATGCCATGATATAATGGTTTTAAACCAAAATTCAAAAAGTTAATTAGAACAATTTAATAAATCATTTTCAAACAAAACACAATTAAATATTAGGGATCACTAACAGAAAATTGGGCCTTGGGCATTTGAAGCCCAATATGACGATAGTTGTTCCACAAGCCCAGAAAACAATTTATTAAATCCCTTAAGCCAAATCCATTATCACAAAGTCATAGCAACAGAGGCTCCGCCCAATAACAACAATATTTATTTATTGAATTTCTCAATCAAATACTAAAACCATTAGTTTTTAGAACCATAGTTCACAATTTTCAAGTTGTATAGAATTCTCAAACCATAATTAAATAACTCCTAGGTCATGGCATTATATATGTAAATTGGAATGACAATTGATGACATGCATAAGTAAGAGGAACCTTAACGAGAGCCTACAACTAGGCTCACCTCTTATAACTTCCTTGCTCAGATCTCACCTGAAAAATAAATAAATAAATATAGCAACCATGAGATCCAAAGATCTTAGTAACCATTGGTTATTTAGAAGAAATATACATGCAAACCGAGATCGAGAATATGCGGTTCTAAATCAAGTTCAACTCACAATAATTTATTTATATTGTTCTTTACATAAAACCTTTTACAAACTAGTTCTCGATTTGGTTACTAAAACTCCCTCTCAGAAAGATTCCAAAATGATTGAACATCATAATTAATTTTCCAAGTATCATTCATAAGCAATTTCACAAAAAACATGTCCCAACCTTGTTACACAAAAACAATTATACAAAAGCTTTACGATATTTAAATAATAAATAACATATATAACCTGCCAGGAAAATGATTAATACATAGACCATCCTTATTAATGCACAAACCCTTCATATATAACATGCTAACTGGATTACACATGATTCCAAATTATGAGGCGTCACTTGGACAAGATCCCTAGCCTATCATGATTGAACTATGACTCCCCTCCTTTTGATGAAACCAAGGAGGTGTCACCGTTCACCTAACCCATTGTAATTCCCGACCAAAGGAAAAACATTGGAGACGGGGCCCTGAGAATCACCACTTACTATGCATCGAGTAGTGTCATACCATGTGGTATTTACATACACAATAACTCTCATCACTGCTTCACATTCATTCATGTGCATCAAGTACAAATAATCACAATTATAACATGTATATACAAGTTCCAAATCATGAGTATGGTTCTAAATAGGATTTATCAGATGATACATCCTCTCAATCATAATTAAGATAACAAATAGCATCATCTAAAACATATAGTGTCATTTCTAAATCACTTATAAACAAATGATATTTCCATCATAACACACAATCATGCTTGAATAGTTTCCAATCTTATCAATATAAGTTTTTAGTCAAATATACAATTCTAAATCAAGCCTTCCATGGGTTCAACAAATCCCAAAACAGTTTAATATATATATATATATAATTGACAAGTATAGAAAAAAATAAGGTTAATATAACTTTTGATCCCTTAAGTTTGACTCGATTTTGGTTTTGGTCCCTCAAGTTTAAAATCGGTGGTTTTGGCCCCTCAAGTTTACTCTGCCAAGAACTGTTGATCCCTAAAGTTTGAAAAGGACTTGGTGGCCCCTTTGGTGTGGTTAACGCGTCCTATATGGCGTTGATGTCGTTAAAGTATCATATGTGTAATGCTTATTAGGACATCTAATATGGCAAATATAATATTAAATATTGGTCTTAATTAAAAAAAGAAAAACAAAATGGCCATCAAAACACAACAAAATGCATGCTTCAGCCAGAAGTGGAAGATGACAGCGTCAAAGGTGAAATTGACAAAGAAAAGTTGGAAAGGTTAGGTCAAAGAAGACCCACAGCTGGCAAAGTCTGATGTGGCCATTGCTGGAGGAGTAATCATTGACGGTGACCGTTGAGCGAAGATCAAAGTTGTATTGTCATCGTCGTTCACTTCATTTAAAGGTAAGAAACTTCATTGTATCAACATCAAGGATGAACCCATATTGTTCTGTAAGACTAAAGCAGTACACTTGAGAAATAGATCAATGGGAATGGAAATGTTTCATTTAATTTGTTGTTTGCTTTGAACTATTTGGTCATTAGCTCTGATTTAGGCCTTAACTATAGTACAATTAACTGCATGTGTTCATAGTTTTTAATAGAGTAATCAGTTTATATGGTATGTATTAATGATGCTCTATTTTTTATTACTTGATTGTTCAATAATTGGTAACCATGTTCACAAGTCTTTCGGTTTCATCGTCTCATTATCTGCCATACATTTTGGTACTCTTGAATGTTCTAAATATATTTGCAAGAAATCATCAAAATATGAAATAGTTTTGTTGTATCTATATATACTGATATATACCTCAGTTCATTGCTCTATATAATTTAGTTTTAGTAATGCAAAAGAAGATGTCTAACACTAAGATGTTAAATATATGTATATATAGGTTTATGACTTGTTGTTTATTGTCTTTGCATTATCAAGTATCATTTTGTGGATTGCATGAATTTTACAGAACCTCAACTGTTATGCTTATGATTGCCTTCATTATTTTACAGTTAAGAAATCATACCCTTTCATATATTGTAATATCTAATTTTATGGCATTAAAAGCTAGAAAGGTGATACAAAGATAAATATATTTAATGTTCTTTCTTCTTTTTTACCTCTGATTTGTTTTGTGTAATGCTATTTTTCTTTGTATATCTAATCTTGTGTTTTTCATAAGTTAAATATGGATATGGACAAAGAGAGCAGTGATAATAGCGTGGTAAAGGAGAGTGGTAATGCTTTAGAGGCATTGCTATCAAATTTTCAGGATAGTGATGAAGAAAATATAGATGATGACTATTTCAGGCAATATGTTGATATAGGTGTGGGTGATGTATTGGAGGAAGTTGTTGGTAGTTCACAGTTCATGAGAGTTGAGACTGATCAACCTGAGTAAACAAAGGAGAATGAGGTTAGAGAGGAGCATATCTTAGCTATATTATCTGATTATGAATCTGAGGATATCGAGGAAGTTGATGGAATGAGTGATGATAAGGATGAGATAGTGGTTGAAGAACAACACCTGAAATATAATCCATTAGAGATGTGCAAAGAGTTTCAATATCAATTGGGGATGGAGTTCACTTCACTTCAACAATTTAAGATGCAGTCAGAGAGTATGCACTACTCAATGGATATGAATTGGAGTTTATAAAGAATAATAAGGTAAGATGCAAAGTCAAGTGTGCACATCAAGAATGCAAATGGTTAGCATTTATGAGTAAAGGAAGGGGTGGTGACCATATCGGTTGAAGACACTTCACTATAAACACACATGTAGGATGTCTATAAAGGGGAAGAATGGCTCGTACAAGTGGATTTTAGATCAAATGGTTAACATGATGAAGATGAACAAAAACTTAAAGTTAGCAAATGTAATTGTATCAGTAACGGAGAATTACATGGTTGATGTGTTTGTGTGGAAGGGATACAAGGCAAGGAAAAAGGCAAAGTTAATCATTGAGGGTGATTATAGGGATCAATATCATAAGTTAAGAGATTATTGCAATGAAGTGAAAAGGTGTAGCCCTAAGACAACTTTTGTTTTGGTTACTAATCTACCATACACATATCCTCCTCCTATATTTAGAAGACTCTATGAGTGCATTGGTATTGTGACGCGATGATTTTTAACAGGTTGTAGACCTATAATTGGGTTAGACGAGTGCTTTTTGAAGGGTCCTTATAGGGGAATACTACTTGTGGTTGTGGGACGTGATGCTAGTGACCAATACTTTCTATTAGTGTGGGCTGTTGTTAAGGGAGAAAATAGAGACTCTTGGACATGGTTTTTGAATAATTTGTTTGATGACATTAGCACCTTGAGAGAAAGAAGATGGGTGTTCTTATCTGATTGGCAAAAGATACTTCAACTACTATTTACATATTGAAATGAAATTAATTTTTGCAATTAAATAATACTTAACTTTGATGTTGACAATAATAACATGCAGGGTCTTGTTCCTACATTTGAAGAGCTACTTGAAGGTGCTGAATATAGATTTTGTATTCAACATATGTATGCAAATATAAAAAGCCAATTATCAAGGAGGAACTGTTGTGCATGACTTAATTGTTCGTGCTACAAAGGCCACTGTTGAGGTTTAATGGAAATAATGAATGAATGAGTTGAAGGATGTTTCCAACGGAGCACATGATTATTTATTAGCAATCCCTCTAACTAGGGGTGTTCGGGATCGGGATCGGGATCGGGAAATGCCATTCCCGATCCCGATCCCGAGAAGGGTTCGGGAATGATTTTCATTCCCGATCCCGATCCCGATTCCGAAAATTTCCCGATCCCGAAAATCGGGAAATTTCGGGATCGGGATCGGGAAATTCCCGATCCCAGATTTGCTTTTTTTTAAAAAAAAATCTCTATATTAAATTTTTTGTTGTGTTTCCTTTAGTCTAGTATAAATATATAATTTGTTTAATATTATATTGTATCAAATAAGTCTAATATAAATATATAATTAGTCCAATACATGCTTAAAGTTGTCGATTCAGTTGTAAAAAGAATAAAAACAAGAACAAAAAATTAGAACTATTTAATAAATAATAAATTAAATTAACTAAATAAACTAAAAGAATAGATATTATCTTAAGGGTGTTAGGGATTTTCACATTTTATTTTACATTTAGTCTTATTTTCTTAAATATTTTAAAAAAAATATATGTGTATAGATATATTTTCGGGATCGGGAAAAAGTCGGGATCGGGAAATCCCATTCCCAATCCCGATCTCGATCCCGATCCCGAAATCACATTCCCGATCCCGAAATTTTCGGGACGGGAAAATCCCGTCCCGATTTGCTCGGGATCGGGACGGGAAGGTCGGGACGGGAAATTGATGAACACCCCTACCTCTAACCTGTTGGACAAAGTCATACTTCTATGAGATTTCAAATGTGATATGGTGGCCAATAACATTACAGAGTCATTTAATAGAAGGCTGTTAGAGCCAAGAGAGCTTCTTATTGTGAGCATGCTTGCTTGGATTAAAACCTATTTAATGACCAGATTTGCTGAAAATCACGTGAAGGCTAAGAAGTACTATGACAAGGGGATAGTATGCCCACAACCTCGTAAAAGATTAAAGAAAGAAATTCAAGAATCTCAAAAGTGGGATGTGAGATATATAGGTGATAATTGCTATGAGGTTTCACTTAATAGGCATATTTTCCAAGTTGATCTGACTGCTAGAAGCTGCTCATGTTATTGGTGGAAATTGAATGGAATCCCATATAGGTAGCTTTGTTTGAATAAGCTTTCAACTTTCATACTAATATGATGGATTTTATTGATTTATGTTTAAGATTACATCTTTCAACATTTGTTATTATGTTGGTTCTTGCAGCATTTGAAAGCATCACAACTGCCATATATGTTGGATCTTTTCTGAATTCATATATGTTGTGCCTTACTCCATTATGTTTAATGAATGTGATACGAATTGAGTTGCAAACACACATAATTTTTCTCCTATATTGTTTAAACTACAAGAAGATTTATAGTGGACAATCTAGATCAACGAATTTGATAAAAAAAAGCAAGCGAATATATCAATCTTCATTAAATTTTCTTAATTTTTGGAAACTTACTTTCACAAACTGAATAAGCTCTTAGTGTGGTCTTTATGTTCATTTACAGACATGCAGTTGCTTGCATATATGTGAAGAGGGAGGATCTATATGAGTATGTTGACAAGTACTTGACTTTGCAATCCTTTGTGGCTCTTACTCTCCGATCATTGAGCCTATTAATAGAGAGAACATGTAGGAGTAGGTTGATAGTGAACCAATTGATCCTCCAGCATATCACAATCATCATGGACGCCCATTAAAGAAAAGAAAAAGAGGAGTAGATAAGGACATAATAGGAACTCTAATTGTTCCAACTGTCATTAACAAGGGAACAACCGAAGGTCTCTTAAGATACCAAAGGGCCTACATCCCAAGCAACCAATCCAACAAAAGACATAAAAAGTGACTCAACCGTCTCCCACACAAGAGTCAATAATGCAATTCCTTGAGGAGGCAGTCAACCTTGATTTGGGATGTGATTTTTACGATTACTTGGATATAATATTTTGGATGTAACTTAGTCAACATATTTTGGATGCCACTTACTCAACATTTTTTAGATGTAATTGTCATGCCCCAAAATGTGTATAAGGGCTCATGACTCCCAAAGTGAATTTAATTAATGTTAGACAAATGCTTTCAGAGAATATAATGTGAATTATGACCCGAATTATTAGTGAAAAATGCCTAACCTAGTATTTAAGCTCAATTATGGTGTCAAAGCCTAAATTGAATCAAAAGAGAGGGGGAGGCCATATGGCATGAGGAAATGGAATCAAATAATGTGTTAAGTGGCAATCCAATAGAAATTGCCATAGTCAGGGGTAAAATGGGAAGAAAGAAATTTATCGGCCAATTAGTCAGCAACCAAAGGAGAAAATGGCTACCAACTAAAGAGTAAGAGGTGTGACTAAATGGCTAATAGAATTAGTTAGATTAACTAATTGGTGACATGCATTTTAGAAGAAGCCTTAGGATGTTGACATATGGCACCATGGGCACCATTGGATTTAAGTTAAAGTTTCAAACTCTTTTTTCTTCTCTTTCTCTTCTTTATGGTTTGCTAAGGGCATGGAGGGAGTGAAAAAAACTGATCATCATCATCTCATACTCTCTCTCTTCAACTCTTATTATCGTCCAAGAAGGAGGTAGAAAGAGAAAGAAGAAATCACGGTAGGTGAGCTCTATTTCTTGTATTTTGACTTGAAGATGACCCCTATTACTCGAAACATCTTTAACCTTGTTCCTCTTGATGAGAGCTTCATTCCTATGGTTTTATATTTGAAAGATGAGGTTCTTAGTGTGCTAAAGGAAAACTAGTGGTTGGAGAATCAAAGAACAAGCTAGAGATAGTGGAAGACATGAGCAAAAGCAATCTTTTGACATATGTATTGTAATAATTGGTAGAGTACTTTGGCTTATGGATTTTTGCCCTAATTTTCATGCAATTAGGGCTTTAGAGGGTTTATGGTGTTTTAATTGTGGAAATGGTGTCTTGTGTTGTGGTCTGGATAAATGGAATTGATTTGAAACTTGAATGTGAAGTTTGGAAATTTTGTCAATTTGTGTAACTTCTGCCCAAAACAGAGCTTGTGAATGGAATGTGAATTTGGTGATTTTGATGTTTCTATTGGATTCCATGTGAAAAACTGCTTAGGGAGTAGCCTCGGTTGTGAATTCTGACCTTTGGAAACATTTGTTGAAAAATTGGAAGTTTTTTCAATAAAAACTCTGCGCAGGGTAGCTAGTTTGCATGACAGTTTTGAATGAGTAAATGATGTCTAAAAATTCTAAAACTTTACAGTCTAATAGTACACGTGCCAAGATTTAAAATGGCATAAAATGGATGTCATTCTGATTTGTGTGATGGAAGTTATGTATTATCAAAGTTTGAGGTTGAAACTGTAAGCTATTCTGAAATAGTATAGAAATTCGTTGGATTCCATATTTTTGTTGTTGTAAATGGTAGTCATTCATATTTTTCCTGTATAAAGGACTTAAATATATTTAAGTAGAACTTGAAATCACTCTATTTCAATTTTTTTTGGATTTAGTTATGATATTTAGAAGTTCAGCCAAGAAACAGAAATTTTCTTGGCCGCGGCCTAAAAGTTTTTTTACCTGTTTTTGGCAACAGCCAACCCCCAATTTGAGCATTTTGAACGTTTGAAAGGTGGTTCCTGATTTAGCTCTCCTTAACACTTTTGGGATTTTATTTGAGCTTATCACAGGCACATAAGGGACTCAAATAATGTCCTACCCCAAGTGTTTTACAGTTATTTAAGAATTAGAATATGTAATAACTCGTCATCTTTAATTCTGATTGATAGGAGTTGACATCTACCCTGAGCGTGAGAAACCTGTGCCTAAGCATGAATGGAATGAACAAGGTAGTAAATATTTCTCTTATATCTTGTATAATACTTTGTATGTATGTGCTTATCATTGAATTGTGACAAATGTGAATGCTGTTGTGCATGCTACTGTGAATACAGCTGTGGAAGCTGTCGTGATTGTGAATATAGCTGTTATAGCTGTCGTAATTGTGTATACAACTGTGAGAGTTGTCGTTAATGTGACGAATATCATGAATGTGTATACAGCTGGCTGTCATTAATGTGATGAAAGTTACGCATGTGATTGCTACTACGGATGCTATTGTGATGCTGCTTTATGATACTTGCTTACATGTTTTGTTATTATATATCATAAGAGTGAAATATTACTATTGAGATTTTTATAAATCTCACTCTTTCCAATGACTAACCTATAGCCAGGGTAGGCAGATCCAAAGAGAAGCATGTAACCAAGGGCAGCTAGTGCTCTTGGCTAGGAGTTAGAGCTTTGTTTTGGTTTTTAAATTTTAGGATGAATGTATATGTTGTATATTGTGTAAACCAGGGTTATGTAACTCGGATCGGATCGGCCGGTCCGGCTCGGAAACCGAAGAACCGGCCCAATCCCCGGTCCGGTCCGGGTTACCTATTTTTTTTCTTAATTTTTCCTTTAGAATTTCATATTATAAGTCTAAAATTTTCAATTTCTCACCGGTTTGGTCCCGGTTTAGCTCCGGTTTGGCCCCGGTCTAACCCACTGACCCTTAACCCAGTACCCCGACCGGTTCAATACCCGGTCCAGATTTTAATACCTTGGTGTAAACTTTTGAAGTTGTATATAACCCTTCATATAGGAACTGAAACGAGCGAATATGCCCTGTAAACCCTTTTAGTGAATGAATGAAACCCGTAAATCTGTTGAGAAATTTTGTTAAGCACTTTGATACTATGAATGGAACTGAACCAAACAGGCCAAGTAGCACTAGTACAAAATCTGTCTTTTAGACCGGCTCATTTAGACTGGTTATATTGGGATAAGGTCTCAAATGTATGATCGATCGTATATTTGTAATTATAGATAACTTCGGAGACCGGTTCCGTAGATATCAAGTCTTAAAGATATTATTTAGACCTTATTTATGTGTAACCAGTCTTAAAAGGATAAAATAATAAAAAATAAATACACTTTTTAGACCGGTTATTTCTATAACCGGTCTAAATAAGAAACTCGTAATTAATGTTTTTTACTTTTAAGACCGATTTTTAAAATAACTGGACCGGTTATTTTAAAAACCGGTCTAAAATGTATATTTAAGATCGGTTATTCTGAAAAACCAGTCTTAAAAGTGCACACCCTAATTAAAATTTTTCTTTTCTATACCTCCCCTTATATCGTAGTTTGCTCTCTAAACTCATTTTTCCCTGAAATTTCTTTGATGGTGTTCTTGTTCACAACTCCCCCATCCTTTTTTTCTCTAAATCTGGAGCAATTTTTCTCTCTAAACATAATATCTCACAATCTAACGGACGGTGTTCTTTTTCCCAATCTTATTGGTGGCATTGGGTTGGGTCTGTATTAGTAGAGGAAGAGTTACTACCCATATACCTTGCCATTAGTCGACCTTCATTTCGCCTTCAATCGATAACATTCTAGCTTCGACTCCTCCCCCTTAAATTGTTGCTCGTTTTTCTTCCAAACGGGAGCACAAAGAGTGACTACTTGTGAAACAACTTTCCAGGTTTGTTTTGATTGTTGTTAATAATTTGAACTTGACCCTTTTGATATTGTTTCGGGTGGGTTTAACCATGTTTGGTATCAAATTCTAATATGCTTGAAGTAGGAAATTGAGGTGTTCTGTTTTATGATTATGGCTTTAATTTGTTTGAATATGCCCAATGTTGCTCTCTATCTTACTCTTACCATTGAACTCGATGATAACTTCAGATATTAGCTTAATGATCACATTATGATATTTTATTTATACTTTCTTATATTGGATTGCCATTAATGATCACATTATGATATTTGCTATATGGGTTTGAATTGAATATAAAGTTATGAACAAGAGTTTATAATGGATAGGGTGCTACAAGTTATTTATACTTTCTTATCTTGTTTTTTGTCTATCATTTTGCTATTGGATAGGGTGCTACTAGGTGTCGAAATACATGGATCGTAGTTGGATAAAAGCTAAACGGACGAGTGTTGAATATGATATTACGGTGAGGGATTTTTTAGACTTTGCTAGAAGAAATGCCAATGATGATAGTGGGATGTTTTATTGCCCTTGTGTAGTATGTTTGAAAGAGAAGTGACAAAGTGCTGCAAATATATATACACATTTAATTTGTGAAGGATTTTCTAAGAGTTATACAATATAGGCATGACATGGTGAAGAATTAGAAACGCCAAGTACGTCTCAACATAGGGGAGTGGCCTTTGATTATAATGACACGGATATGGATGATCGGATAGAGGATATTATTCGTGATGTAGGAGAAGAGGCTTTTAAGCAATGACATGCATATGGTAGTATGTGCAGTGATACTGAGAAGCCACTGTACCCGGGGTGTAAAAAATACCAATTGTTGAGAGCAGTATTGAAATTGGTAAGCTTGAAAGCACAACATGGATGGAGCGATAAGAGGTTTTTAGAAACGCTTGAGGCTTTTAAAGACATGCTTCTAGATGATAATGTGTTGCCTTATCGGTATTATGATGCTAAGAAAATGATGTGTCCACTAGGGATGAAGTATAAAAAGATCCATGCATGCCCTAATGATTGCATATTGTATAGAAAAGAGCATGAAAAGAAGGAGCATTATTCGATATGTCAAACTCTGGGGTATAAATCAAATAAGGCCCTTGCAAAAGTGTTATGGTATTTTCCAATCATACTAAGGTTCAATCACTTGTTTGCTAATGAAATTGATGCCAAAAATTTGAGATGGCATGCGGATGAGAGGATTTCTGATGGAAAGCTTAGACATCTAGCTAATTCTTCTTAATGGAAGAAAATTGATCAATTATTTCCTAGCTTCGGTGAAGAACCTATGAATCTTAAGCTTGGACTTAGCATATATGGCATGAATCCTTATGGTAGCCTAAGCAGTATACATAGTTCATGGCCTGCTTTGTTGGTAATTTACAACTTATCTCCTTTGTTATGCATGAAAAGAAAGTATATTATGCTGTCTATATTGATTTCAGGACCAAATCAACCCAGAAATGACATAGATGTTTACCTGGAACCCTTGATCGAAGACTTGAAAGAGTTGTGGGATGAATGTGTTGATGTTTTTTAATGCAAACAAGAAGGAGGTTTTTAAAATGCGAGCCATGATCTTTTATACTACAAATGACTTTCCTGCATATGGAAACTTGTCAGGTTATAGTGTTAAAGGCCATAAAGCATGTCCAATTTGTGAAAAAGGCACATGCTTCCATCAACTTCAACATGGAAGAAAGACGGTTTATCTTGACCATAGGAGATTTCTTAGACGGGGCCACCCATATCGTAGATTAAAGAAAGCTTTTTTTAGTGGACAAGAGTTTGAAGATGCTCCATAAGTATTGACTGGGGATCAAGTTTATGAAAAGGTGAAAAATATCAATGTTATCTTTGGTAAGACTACAAAGAGTAGTAATGAAAAAAATAAATGGAAAAAGAGGTCTATCTTCTTTAATCTTCCATATTGGCCCAATCTTGATGTGAGACACTATATTGATTTCATGTATGTAAAGAAAAATGTATGTGATAGTATTGTTGGGACACTGCTCAACATACAAGGTAGTTTTAAGGATGGCATGAAGGCAATATTAGATTTGTAAGAAATGGGAATATGAGAAGACTTGCATCCAAGGTCGTAAGGTAAGAGAAATTTTTGTCCTCTAGCTTCTCATACTTTATCTAAGGATGAGAAAAGAAGTTTTTGTGACTGTTTACATGGTATCAAAGTTCCCTCAGGGTATTCTTCAAATTTTAAGAAGCTTGTGTTGATGAAAGACTTGAAGTTAGAAGGGCCAAAGTCTCATGATTGTCATGTTTTAATGCAACAATTACTCCCAGTAGCTATTTGAGGCATTGTCGAAAATGATCTTCAACATATTTTGACTAGACTTTATTTTTTTTCAATGCTATTTGTAGTAAAGTCATGAGATGGAAAGATTGGATGAACTAGAAAATGAAGGATATTTGATTTTGTACCATCTTGAGAAGGCTTTCTTCCTGCTTTTTTTGACATCATGGTACATCTAGTTATTCATCTAGTGAGGGAGATCAAGTTGTGTGGCCCTATCTATTTACGATGGATGTACCCAATTGAAAGAACCATGAAAATCCTAAAAGGGTATATGAAGAACCCTAATTAGCTTGCAGCATTCAGTGTTCAAAAATATATTTCTAAAGAAGACATGGAGTTTTGTCAGATTACTTGTCAAATGTAAGACACATTGGACTTCCTGAATGTCATGATGAAGAAGGGGGTAGACGCAGGGCTTCAGTAAAGAGTGTGGATCCTAATGAATTGCAACAAGTCCACTTGTACATATTAAATAATGTTGATGAAGTTCAAGATTACATTAATGCTCATAAAGAAATTGTTCGAAAAGGAAATAGTCAAATAACTGAACAAAGATTAATTAGGGAGCATAACAAAATTTTTACACATTGGTTCAAACAAATGGTTGATGAAGAATAATGTGTTTCTGATACAATTAAATGGTTAGTACATGGTTCTGAGGTTGATGTTATAAGTTAAACTTCATTTGTGATCAATGGTTATACGTTTTACACGAAGTCCCTAGATGATTGGAGCACAATCCAAAATAGTGGTGTTATGTTAGTGGCTGAATCTATGCACTTCTCTAGTTCGAAAGATAAGAACTTTAGATTGGCAGCCAACCTTATTATGGGGTTATTGAAGAGATTTGGGTGGTTGATTATGTTAAAATTAAATTTCCCATTTTCAAATGCAAGTTGGGTTGATGTCAACAATGGTGTGACGATCAATTAGGATTTACATTAGTTGATCTAAATAGTACCTTTTATTATGGTATATTAGGTGGAACAAGTGTTTTATATTACCGATCAGGCAAATAAAATATGGTCTGTATCTCTCCAAGGAAAAAGGGTTGTTGATATTAATGAGAAAAGTCGTTCAATGAATGATCTTCTTAAGACTCCTTCTTTTTCTAGGGGTCTTCCAGAATTAAACGAAGAAGATAAAGTAGATAATGAACACGGTATAAGAAACAATCATCATGAAGGGATATGGCAGGATATCCCTTTATAAAAATACTTTGAAGGTTAGCTAGCTAAATTAATTATATTGAATTATATTTGAATTATGTACATAGTTATTTTATATATAAAACTACTTTTTTGTTGTCGTCACAGGAAAATGAAGGATTTGAGGTGTCCTAGCTAGTGTAGATGCTCCGGAGCCAGCTAGTCATCATTAGGGATGAATTACTATCAGTTGTGTTCTTTCTCGGTAAATATTAATGTGTTGATTTATAATGATTTATTGTTGTTGCTTCTTTGAAATATGGGCTGTAGGAAGAATGATATAAGTTACACCAGTTGAAATTGTGTTTTAGAATACTTGATGAAATGAGAATGTGTAAGAGAAGGATTTATTTGGGGTGTAGCTAGGAAGAATGATTTATTGTTGTTTATTTTGTGGAATGTGAGGTGCAAGAAGAATGTCTGTTTTTTCACCATTAGGCTTAACGTTGTTGGAATGGTTTGCTGGGTAAAATATTTTAACAGAGGAAATGACTTGCTAGCTAGCTAACAGAAATATTTTTTTAAAAAGGAGCTTTTAAGCAAATTAGTTTAAAAACCGGTCTTAAAAATACTTTTTAGACAAAGAACCGGTCTAAAACTATTTTTTAGACCGGTTCTTAAAAGAACCGGTCTAAAAACTAAGAATCGGCCTAAAAAGTAGGACTGTTTTTTCAAAATTATGCTTAATGTCGTTATGTTTAGACTGATTGTATAAACAACCGGTCTAAAAACTTATTTTTTTAGAACAAAAGTAACATACTTTTAAGACCAGTGGTATCAATACCGCATCCAAAATCGGTCTAAAATGTTGTTTTTAATTGGTCCAAAAGGTGGTTTTTCCACTAGTGTAGATTCGAAAAGTGAAAGTTACACCGTATTAAACAGGTTTTGAAAAGTTTCTAAAAACCCACTTTATTGGCTTTCAAAGTAGGGTGTTATATTTTTGGTATCAGAGTTAAAGTTCCTGGTAAGGGTAGATTTTGCTAGGATAGTTGCAATAGTTCCTCGTCTTAATAATGGAAGTTAACCTATGATTATTTGTGTAGACACATATATGTTCCTGTTATTTGCTGATATGTGAGTTTTAAGGAATATGTGTATACATTTAATGTGACATTGACGTGGTAAATCATTTTTAAAGTGGAAAGAAACTATGGTTCGCCCAAAGATTCAACATGTAGAATTGGAGGTGGAAGAGATAAACCACAATCTACCTGATCCCATACAATAGATGATGGGCATACTAATGGAGAGCAGGATATGATACATGACTAAAGGGGTGAGCTCCGAGAGGTGAAAGCTAAACAGAATGAAGATAGAGTCCAAATGACCTAAAAAGAGACACATCATGAAGAAACGGTAGAAGGGTCGACTCGACCTCCGGAGTCACCACCACATACTGAGCTGAGTCAGGAATCACATGGGGTGCCAGCCCGTAATGATAGAGATCTACAGTTCCGGGTCTCCAAATTCTGTAAGTATCTGCCTCCAATATTTAAGGGAAGATTTGATCCCCAAGCGGCTAAAGCCTAGCTAGTCCGATTAGAGAAGATTTTTAAGGTGTTAGAATGCCCGACTGAGGTGAGGGCACAACTGGCCATCTACAAGCTAGAAGGAGACTTGGATAGGTGGTGGAGGAACATTACCATGACATTGCGGACCCTGTCTTTGACCTGGGAGCTGTTCCAAGAAATATTCAACAACAAATACTTTCCTAAGTCAATGAGGCTAAAGAAGGAATCTGAGTTCTTATCGATAAAGTAGGGTGGTGACGAGACATTTAATGATTACCTGTCTTGAATCATTCAACTGGCCAGATACTCCTCTTATCTACGACACGTGGATGATGAATAGTGGAGCTCCGATATGTTGATTTGAGGCTTGAGGCGCAAGTTGAGAAAAATGCTAGCCACTTTACAGTTCACTGAATTCAACGAAGCTGTGGAGTGCCAAATCACAGAAAACAATCTAAGGGATTTGTACCCAGCTAAGGATGGTAGCGTTTGCGGTGAGCCCAATAAGGGCAATTCTTCTTAGAAGCGGAAGGGTCAATGTTCCTCAGTTAAGGGCAGTGGTAAGAAGCCCTATCAACCTGAAGATCGCGATCACAAAAAACCCCCAGTGATATGGACATGTTCTCGTTCTAGTAGGGAACATACTAGTAGAACGTGTTCAGGGTAAGTAATATGCTATAATTGCAAGCTGCCAAGACACATTGCTAGTGAATACAAATGGCCGTCGGCAGAGCAAAGGCCTAGGAATCAGGGTAGGGTGTTTGCCATAACGCACGAAGAAGCACTGATGTCCCTCAACTTAATTCCAGGTAAAATCCTTCTCAATGGTAGTTTACTGTAAGTTTTATTTGATTTGGGTGCAAGTCATTCCTTCATTGCTTATGACTGTGTAAAGATCTGGGATTGTGTGTTCATAAATTTCCATTTGATTTGATTGTGTCGACGCTGATGGGTGTTAAGGCTATGACTGCTGATGCTTGTCTGAATTGTGTGATAACCGTTAAGGGGCATAAGTCCACGGTTGACTAGATTTGTGGCCACTTTGTTAATTAGAAGTCATTTTGTGTTTTGATTGGTTGATGGCGAATAATGTGTTGCTGGATTGTGGGAATAAGAGAATAGTTTATCCTACTCTACAAAATAATGATAATGTAAGTGCTAATTTGAACTTCCTCTCAACGGTTAAAGATGAGAAATACCTAGAGAAGGGGTGCCAAAGGTATATAGTGTTCTTTTTTGTGCAGGGAGAGATAAAAGAAACTTTGGAATGTATACCCTTGGTAAGAAAGTTCCCTTAGGTATTTCCTGACGATCTTAATGAATTGCCTTCAGAAAGAGAAATGAAATTTCCAATTGAAATTGTTAGAACCGCATGACACCTAAAAGGGGGGGTGAATTGGGTGTAAGATAAAAACTTAAGAACTTTAAAAATCGTTTTGCATTTTAGTGGAAGCAATAAATATGAAAGTAATGAATTATAAATCAACAGTTAATATAGCTGGAAATATAAGAGAGCTTAAGGAAGAGAGTATGCAAACTGTGATTTAAGAATATAATCAATTCAAGGCAATTGAGCATAATGAATTAAACATGTCTTTATGCATAAAAGAAATATTTTCTTTTAAAGTCATTATATATGTATAAAGAATTAAGCTGCTAAGCATTGCACTCTCTTTATAAATAAATCTATTAAGTGGCTTTTTGAGGGATGTGAAAACATAATTTCAAAATAATTTGCAATGCTCTTTCCTAAGGTTCAAACGTATAAAACCTTAATAAATATTATAGACAATAGCATAGGAGGTTTTATCATTGAGTATTTTTGCTTTAGATACTTGGAGGATTGTTTTTGCTTGCCCATTGCATCTTTTTGTGATATTGATACTTTGAATCCCTTGCTTTGGGTATTGACAACCTTATCTCAAAGTATATAGACTCCAGGAGTCTTTTACTTGATGCTTGAGAGATCCTCCCTTTCTTATTCTCTTCAAAATAGTTGGATGGTACTCTATGGTAGTCCATTCTTAAGGTGGAACGTACTCCTTTTCTCCATTGCCTTTCTTTATGGTTAAATTTTGCAGTTCCAGCAATAGGTGCTCTGATAGTTCTCCTTTACTTGTCTTTTCGGAACCCAGACATATTTATTTCTCACATTAGAATTTCTCCTAATATAACATGTGTGATAAATATGACCTGATTTACCACAATAATTACAAATAAGATGATGATATTTGTTATGAGATTCTATGCAAGTATTGTGTCGATTAAGAAAAGACGATCTCAAATGATTAGTTTGTTTAAGTTCTTTCTTCCTACATGAATTTTCAGCATGATTGAAAACCTTTTTGCTTTTCTCAATAGAATCAATAATTGGTTGAAAAACAATTTTATGTAAACTTTTAAATCAGTTTTTAAAATAACTCTACAAGAATTGGAATTGTTTACCATATGTGCATCTTGAGCTCTAGAGGATGTTCTATCAAATTCATCCGTAATGAGCTCTTCTTGGGAACATCTTCCTATTGTTCTTCTATGTTGACAAGATCATGGAAGTGTTCTATGATTTCTCCTTCTTCATTGTCAACTTCCACTTGCTCATGAATCATAGATATGCAGCTTGTAGTTTCACATGAACCGTCAACACTTTCAACTTCAACACACTTGTTAGAAGTATACATAGAATCAAGAATATCCCAAATATCTCTAGCAGTAGAGCAAAATCTAATTTTCTCAAAATTATTTTCAGTTAAAGCACTATACAAAATTTTCATTGCTCTAATGTTCAACGAAAACATTTTCTTTTCTCTTTTTGTCCAATCCTTTCTTGGTTTGAAATCAAAAGCATTTGTAAACATATCCCACATATCATAATCAAAGCATTTTATAAAAGATGTCATTCTAGCTTTCCAAAACCAAAAATTAATATATTTCAAAATAGGTGGAATTGTATAGTCAAAACCTTCGGAAAGCATATAACACCCAAAATTAACCATTATAAGCTCTTGAGATGATTAAGTTCTTTAAACAAGAGTCCAACACTGATACCAAATGTTAGAACTGGCTGACACCCAAGAGGGGGGGTGAATTGGGTGTAAGATAAAAACTTAAGAACTTTAAATTTTTTTTCACATTTTAGTGGAAGCAATAAATATGAAAGTAATGAATTATAAATCAACAGTTGATATTTTCTGGAAATATAAGAGAGCTTAAGGTAGAGAGCATGCAAACTAGGATTTGTCCTTGTTCGGTCCAATCCACGATGGCCTACATCTAATTCCCAGGCTCCTCTTGAGATTTTGAAATCTACTATCTTCTTGTTTAATCCAGGCACAAGAACAACCTTTACAACTCACAAGTTTAGTCGGGCACTTGTAAAGCCTTTTACAAATTTCTCATAGAGTTACTCCCCCTTACACACCGTAAGGTTACAACTGAGTTACTCCCCCTTACACACCCCGTAAGGATACAACTTTGATTATGAAAGATTATAATCGATCTTCTTTCTCAGAAGTACATAAGATGAATATTAAAGAACAATACAATCAATCAATCTCTCAAATACACATAATATAGAACACAGATAAGAATAGAGAGTGTTTGGGTCGAGATGGATAGCTTATGATATGAGCATGTTTGTGTTATTGTTTTCTCGATGGTATTGCTGTTGCTCTGCTTGAATCTCCTATATTTATAGAGTAGTAGGATATGACCATTGTGAGTATTTCAACTTATCCATTGAGTCCTGTTCCTTTGTTTGTCCGTTACTTGAATTTGAAAACTAGCCATTATGAACGTTGACGCTTTGCTTCCGTAAAGTCAACTTTTGTCTCTTTACATCATCTCTTCATTTTATTCCTGAGAAACATATTAAGTACTAATACAATGAAACGTAAGAGTGATTGGAAACAAGAGGAGTGAGTTTCATAATCATTTGCATAATTTTTGAAAGCTTCAATACGTTGTTTTGTTTTCTTGGGAAGTATTACTTGAGTGGTCACTCGAGTAAGCCTGAGTCATTACTCAAGTGATCCCTCAAGTAATCACGTTCAACATCTGGCCGAGAGCATTTCTAACTTCATTACTCTAGTGATCCCTTGAGTAATGCTTTCTTTTTATTTCATGTTATTCGGGTGTTTCCTCATGTAATGTTACTCATTTCTTGGCCGAGAGCTACTAGATGATTTCTTCTCTGATTTCTCGAGTGATCCCTCGAGTAATGTCTCAAATAACTCTGTAGATTACTTGAGTGATCCCTTTGAGTAAACCCATGCAATTCTTAACAGAGAGCTTACTGGAGCAATTTCTCACACATTACTTGAGTGGTCCCTTGAGTAAGGTTTCTAATAACTTTGCATATTACTCGAGTAAGCCCTTCAAATGATCTCTTCATTTTGATTCAAAACATCAAAAATTATATATCATCGGAAAGCTCTTGTTGTATACATTCCAATGCAACAAGAATCAGCTTCAAACTCTTTGTATACAGAAAGTTATGATCTAAAGAGTATCTACTATTTTTAGAAAATCTCTGAAATCTCAAGCAGCAAATTCCAGAAGGCATAGCTCTTAGGATATAACTTTAAATATGCCAAATTACCTATCCATGGAAATCTCTTTGAGTGTACTTTCATATGGCACTATTTCATCGTAATCCGATTTGTAATTTGAGAGTTATGTCCAAAATACCGAAACTTTTTTTGGTAAAAGACGCTGATTCATGTGTCAACTTTAACAGATCATATCTCTCTCATCTGAACTCCTTTGAATATGATCTTAGTGTGTATTTTTTGTGTTGGGAGTCTATTTTCATATGCAACTAGTTTTAGTTCAATTGGACATGTGGTTAGAGAGATATTACCAAAATACCGAACCTCTGTCCTGTAGCGTGAAAACAGAGCACATATGAATGCTGAACACTCTAGTGGTCACTAGAGTGATTCTGGGTCATCACTTGAGTGACCACTCGAGTGATCACCTAGAAAATGAGGCAGTGGCATATCACACGAGTGTTCACTCGAGTAATCACCTCTGGAGGTAGCACAACTTCTGTATTAGTCATTTTAGCTTCATATTGACCCATTCCAACTTCCATTTGACCATATAAACCTCTGATATCACTTCTAATAGTTTGGATCTTGATATTCCCATTAATTCTTACAAGTTCTTCTTTCTTCAATCTCTTTCTTCACTATCTTCAATCTTATTCTTTCTTTGCTTGGCTAATGTAAAAGATATCTTCTTGTTTTTTCTCTTGATGATCATTCTTCAACTAGATATCTTCTTGAATATCTTCAATCTTCTTCTTTCTTTCTGCTTTCTTCAATCTTTTTCTTCTTGATGATCATTCTTCATTTTTGAGGCATTATAAGCAAAATAACATCAACCCACTGTTGGGTTTATAACTAATCTACAAGATATACAACATTAAATATAGTAGCTAGTCAATATAGAAGTTAAGTATATTATACAAACTTTTTGCTCTTAATATTTGATATCTATATTTGATATCATCAAAACTATTCATATCTAACAGAAATTTTGCCTAGAGTGGGTTCTATTTCAAAGGCCCTATACAAAATGGCCCTAAACGAGATGGTGGAGCTAAAGAAATAGATCGAAGAGTTGCTTGAAAAGGGGTTCATTTGACCTAGTGTTTCGCCGTTAGGAGCTCTAGTATTATTTGTCAAGAAGAAAGATGGGAGTCTGAGGCCATGTGTAAATTATAGAGAACTGAATAAGATAATTGTCAAGAACAAGTATTCACTTTTGAGAATCGATGACCTTCTAGATTAACTGTCTGGTCTTGTGTATTTTCAAAGATTGATCTACGGTCGGGTTATCATCATCTGCGAGTGAAAGCAAAAGTTGTATCAAAGACGTCTTTCAGGATTAGGTATGGGCATTATGAGTTTGTAATAATGCCTTTCGGATTGACTAATGTATCTGCTGTATTCATAGATTACATGAATTGTGTCTTTCGACAGTATTTAGATCAATTTGTGGTGGTTTTTATCGATGATATTCTGATATACTCTAAGAGTAATGAAGAGCACGAGCATCATTTGAGAATAATGTTGGAAATATTATGTGAAAAGCAACTCTATACCAAACTGAGCAAGTACGAGTTTTGGCTTTCAGAAGTGAAGTTCATTAGGCATGTCATCTCATAAGAAGGGGTCTCAATGGATCCCAATAAAGTAAAAGCAGTGCTGGACTGGAAGAAGCCATAAATTGTTGCTGAGATATGTAGTTTTCTAGGTCTTGCTGGTTACTACCAGAGATTCATTCAGAATTTCTCCTGGATCACCTTACCGATGACCAAGCTCATGCGGAAGGATTAACCATTTAATTGGGATGAACGTTGTGAAAAGATTTTCACTGAGCTGAAGAAGAGGTTGACCATGACACTAGTGTTGATTATACCCGAGCCCAGCTTAACTTATGTTGTGTATAGTGATGCGAGTAGGTAGGTATTGGGCTGTGTCCTTATGCAGTAGGGATGTGTAATACCCCGAATTTCGAGACTCTAGGCTAGAGAATAAGCCTGAGATTAGTGGATTGCTAAGCCCTGGTTTAGCAAGATCCCAAATTGTGATTAGGGGTTAATGACTACAAAAGTGGACGTGGTTAGTGATTAATGAACCCTTTTAGAGAATATAAAGTGGATTGTAGTCACTTGTGTTATGAGCAACGCCAAAACCCTGTATTTGAGTTCAATTGTGGATCAACATCCAAATTGAATTAGAATAGAGGGAAGAATTGAATGGGGTATTGTGATGGAAATGGTGTCATGTTGTGGTATTTAATCTTTGGAATTGATTTAAATTGAATTGGACACATTGGTTGCAAAACTGGAAATGCTGTCCAGTGTGAATTCTGTATGGCCAGTCTTCTCGTGTGGACGTTTTTACTATGAAAATGATGTCAGAAAATTATGAAAATTTCCAGTCTTAAAGATCACATCCCAAGCTTCAAAATGGACATATAATTTGTGCTAGTTCATGTTGGGAACTGGGAGATATGACTGTCCAAAATTTGAGGTCGAAAATGGACTCTGTTTTGGGGCAGTGATGAAATTTGTTTAATTCTGGAATTTTGTGGTGATTTCTGGTAATGGATTATATTTTTCCAATGAAGAGGACTTAAATACCTTTCATTTGGCTTTGGAATCACCTCATTTCGAGTTTTCTAGAATTAGTTATGATTTTTCAAAGTTTGGGCAGAAAATCTGCCAGAAAATCCGAACATGCCAATTTTGGGAATTATGACATCATCAAAAGGCAAGATGACATAAGCATGGAATTAAAACATCTTCTCATCATCTTCAGCTCTCATTTCCAACGTGCTGCACAGCTGAATATGGAGAGAGGAGTTGAGAGAAAAATAGAGAGAAAGAGGAAGAAATCTCGCAAGGTAAGTCGATTTCTCCGACGATCTAGCTCCTAACGCGTATAACTCCGATACTAAGCTACTCCTTTATGTTCTTTAAGGTTTGGAAGCTCCTCTTTTGGTGTTTTGAAGTTAGGGTTTTCAGCCACAAGAAGGAAAAGCTAGTGGGAGCTTGAGGTAACTTCCAAACTCTTGTGTATTGACTATTCTGGCTGCTGTGGACAATTTAATTGGTGAAATTTCGCCGGATTGTCATTGGTTTCAAAAATGGAAAATGGGTTTGTGGGGCTGTTATGCTGCCCAAATTGATACTAAATGGTAGTTCTAACCTAATGGAATAGTCAATAAAGTGGTTAGGAGTAGAAAGGAACGCGTTTACGGAGCCGAAACCGAAAAACCCCAATTTTTCCCGGAGTACATGTATATTTCGGCCAAGGCTATAAATGGGTCTTAGAGTTGGATTTTCAATGATTTGATGGTTCCATTGAGTTCAGGAGCGAAAATTAGGTGGGGTTACAGTTGGTCACTTTTTCGGAAAAGGCTGAAAAAGCATAATTACGAAAACGCCCCTGAAACCATTAAAGTGGGGCTCTCAAGGGTAATTTTGTAATTGACATTGAATTTGATAATTCCGAGTCCGGAAATGGATTCCTTGGGCGAAAATATGTCAGAATAGGCCATGTCAAAATTTCAAGAAAAGTACAGCCGGACCGGGTACGGCGGGGCCGGGCTGGGTCCCCGGGGGTATTTTAGTAAATTTTCAATATAGCCTCATATAACCCCCAGAAACACTATGGAAGTGTCTAAATGGTATATTTGACATTGTAGGATCGAATGTGAAGCCCCGAGTTGTTGGCACGTAAATCGAGGAGAAAAGATTGGAGGTAGGGAACTTATCTCTCCTGCATGCTCTGATAACTGTATTAATGTGTTGATGCATGTTATTGCTTTGCTTGATTATGTGGAACATGTATGAATGATTTGAAGCTATGTTTCAATATATGCTATGGCCATATGTGTATCGTTCGAAGCATTGAGCTTATAGATTTGTCATTGTATGTGTGCATGAGTTATGTGATGCAAGCATGTCATGCATTAAACACTTATCTTGCCTGCATATTGATAATGTTTCCCTACTGAGATTCTCTCGAATCTCACCCTCCCTTACCAACAATTTAGACAGGGCAAGTGGCTCGTGGAGGGAGCGGCAGGACTCATTCGAGATGAGATTGTGTATTCCCCATTTGAAGAATTGTAATGGGCAATTGTGCCCTGTATATCTTTAGCGAAGGTATGTACCCGAGATTTCCGGGATGATTATGTTGTGCACTACTGATATTTATATGAATGTGATTTATCTTCGCGTAGTAATTATATTCGAAATGTCAATATGAGACCAAGTTTATAAATGATTTCGAAAGGTATTTTTGAAAACCCCATCATGTGATGGGTTAGTAAATGTTATTTGATTATTATTGGTCTCTATTTCATTTTAATTGTGTATTTCGGATATAATTACTGAGGGGGTTACAGGATGAGTGGTGGCCTATGCCTCCTGACAGTTGAAGCCTCATGAAATGACTATCCCACCCATAATCTAGAGCTTGCAGTGATTGTGTTTGCGTTAAAAATATGGCGACATTACCTTTGTGGTGTGATGGTAAAACTGTACTGTAACTACAAGAGTCTCAATTATTTGTATGATAAAAAAGAATTGAATATGAGATAGTGCATATGGATGGATTTGCTAAAAGATTACAATCGGGAGATCAAATATCATCTGGGTAAAGCTAATGTCGTTATGGATGCGCTTAGTTGAAAGGTGGTGTTAGTTGCAACAATGATGATACAGGAAGGGAAATTGATAGAAGATTTTCGGGACTTGAACTTGTCGAAGCAAATCTTAAGTGCTCATTATAGTGTTTCCTAAGGGGAAAATGATTTGAGGGCTGAGATTGAAGAGGCTCAGAAGCAAGATGTTAGGTGCAGTCAATTTGGACCATGATTGAGCGCGGAGAAACTCGAGACTATGATTTGTCGTCTAGTGGATTGGTTTGATACAAAAAGAGAATATGTGTTCCACTAAAGGCTGACTTGAGGCAGAAAATCCTGGATGAGGCACACAAGAGTCAGTATACTCTTCACCCCAGGATGACCAAAATGTACCATGGTTTAAAGTCTATGTATAGGTGGCCTGGATTGAAGAGCGATGTGACCAAATATGTAGCGTGGTTTCTTACTTGTCAGAAAGTAAAGATTGAATACTAGAGGCCATCAGGATTACTGTAGAGCCCTGAGATCCCGAATAGAAGTGGGAAAGTATGACCATGGACCTTATTGTGGGTTTTCCCAGGATTAGAAACTATGATGCGATCTGGGTGATTATTAACCATTTCACTAAGTCGCCACATTTTATTCCGATCAACGCCAGCTACTCTCCTAATAAACTAGCAGAAATTTATATTAAGGAGATAGTAAGACTTCATGGCATACCGAAGAGATTTATTTCTGACCATGATCCTTGCTTCACTTTGAGGTTTTGGAGGGCTATACATGAAGCTCTGGGTATGAAATTGAGGTTTAGTATGGCCTATTATCCTCAGAGAGACGGACAGTCAGAAAGGACCATTCAGACACTATAAGATATGTTGAGGGCTTGTGTCCTAGACTTTAAAGGGAATTGGGACTACTCCCTTCCACTTGCTTAGTTTGCCTATAATAATGCTATCATGCGAGCATTCAGATAGCTCCATATGAAGCGCTATATGAGAGGAAGTGCCAATCACCTTTGTGCTGGACAGAGTTATCTGAAAGATGATTGTGCGGGCCGAATCTCATTGATCAGACCACAGAGCTAATTAAAAGTATTAGAAAGAGACTTCTTGCAGCGTAAAGTTGACAGAAAAGCTATGCTGATAAAAGGAGAAGACCTCTAGAGTTTGAAGTTGGAGATCATGTATTCTTGAGAGTGTCTCCAGTTACGGGAATCGGTAGAGTGATCAAGCCAAAGAAGTTGAACCCGTGGTACATTACTCTATTTGAGATTCTTACAAAAATTGGACCTGTAGCATACAGAATAGCCCTACCCCTAAACTTGAGCAGGCTCCATGACGTGTTTCATGTCTCGTAACTGAAGAAGTACCAACCAGATCCTACACACATGATTGAGTATAAAGATGTTGACATGCAAGACAACTTTACCTATGCGGTAGAGTTAGAAAAAATCATTGATCGGCAAGAAAGGCGGCTCAAAGACTGAAGTATTCCATTTGTGAAGGTGGTATGGAAGGGAATGTCTTAGAGGAAGCAACCTGGGAAGCGGAGGTAGACATTCAGAGGCGTTATCCAAAGTTTATAGCTCAAGTTATGTAACAAATTTTGGGGATGAAATTTATTGTACAGGGGGAGAATTGTAATGCCTTAAAATGTGCATAAGGGCTTATCACTCTAAAAGTGAATGTAATTAATGTTAGACAAATACTTTCGAAGAATACAATGTGAATTATGACCCGAATTATCAGTAGAAAGTGCCTAAACCCTGTATTTAAGCTCAATTATGGTGTCAAAGCCTAAATTGAATCAAAAGAAAGGGGGAGGGTGCATGGCATGAGGAAATGGAATCAAATAATGTGTTAAGTGGCAATCCAATAGAAATTGCTATAGTTAGGGGCAAAACGGGAAAGAAGAAATTTATTGGCCAATTAGTGAGCAACCGAAGGAGAAATTAGCTGCCAACTAAAGAGTAAGAGGTGTGACTAAATGGATAATGGAATTAGTTAGATTAACTAATTGGTTACATGCATTTTGGAAGAAGCCTTAAGATATTGACATATGGCACCATGGGTACCATTAGATTGAAGTTAAAGTTTCAAACTCTTTTCTCTTCTTTCTCTCTCTCCTTTAAGGTTGGCTAAGGGTATGGAGGGAGTAGAAAAAAACTGATGATCATCATGTCATACTCTCTCTCTTTAGCTCTCATTGCAGTCCAAGAAGGAGGTGGAAAGAGAAAGAAGAAATCACGATAGGTGAGCTCCATTTCTTGCATTTTGACTTGAAGATGGCCCCTATTACTCAAAACCTCTTCTTTAACCTTGTTCCTCTTGATGAGAGCTTCATTCTTATGGTTTTAGATTTTCTAGATGAGGTGCTTGGTGTGGTCAAGGAAAACTAGTAGTTGGAGAATCAAAGAACGAGCTATAGATAGTGGAAGAGGTGAGCAAAAGCAATCTTTTGACATATATATTGTGATAATTGGTAGAGTACTTGGGCTTGTGGATTTTTACCCTAATTTTCATGCAATTAGGGCTTTAGAGGGTTTATGGTGTTTTAATTGTGGAAATGGTGTCTTGTGTTATGGTTTGGATAAATGGAATTGATTTGAGACTTCAATGTGAAGTTTGGAAATTTTGACAATTTGTGTAACTTCTGCCAAAAACATGGCTTATGAATGGAATGTGAATTTGGTGATTTTGATATTTTCATTGGATTCTATGTGAAAACTATGTGGGGAGTAGCCCCGGTTATGATTTTTGACCTTTGGAAACATTTGTTGAAAAATTGGAAGTTTTTTTAACAAAAACTTTGTGCAATGTAGCTAGTTTGAATGGCAGTTTTGAATGAGTAAATGGTGTTTAAAAATTCTGAAACTTTACAGTATAATATTGAACATGCTTAGCTTTAAAATGACATAAAATGGGTGTCATGCTAATTTGTGTGCTGAAAGTTTTGTATTTCCAAAGTTTGAGGTTGAAACTGCAAGCTATTCTGGAACAGTATGGAAATTCGTTGGATTCTGTATTTTTGTGGTTGTAAATAGTAGTGGTTCATATTTTTCCTGTATAGAAGACTTAAATATATTCAAGTAGGACTTGGAATCACTCTATTTCTACTTTTTTGGATTTAGTCATGATTTTTGGAAATTCAACCAAGAAATAGGAATTTTCTTGGCCAAGGCCCAAAAGTTTCTGACCTATTTTTTGCCGCGGCCATGGGATTTTTGACTGCGGCCAACCCCCAATTTCAGCATTTTGAACATTTGAAAGGTGGTTTCTGATCTAGCTCTCACCAATCCGTTTGGGCTTTTGTTTGAGCTTGTCACAACCACCTAGGGACTCAAATGATAAACAACCCCAAGTGTTTTGTAGTTATTTAAGAATTAGAATAGGGAATAACTCGTCATCCTTAATTCTGATTGATAAGATTTGACATCTACCCTGAGCATGAGAAACCTGTTTCTGAGCACGATCGGAAAGAATAACTTAGTGACTCTTTCTCTTATATCATGTATAATACTTTGTATGTATGTGCTTCTCATTGAATTGCGACGCACATGAATGCTGTTGTGCATGCTACTGTGAATATAGCTGTGGAAGCTGTCGTGATTGTGAATATAGCTGTGATAGCTATCGTGTTGTGTATATAACCATGAGAGCGGTCGTTAATATGACGAATGTCATGAATGTGCATACAGCTATGAATGCTGTTGTTAATGTGATGAAAGTCACTCATGTGATTGCTGTTGTGATGTTGCTCTGTGATACTTGCTTACATGTTTTGCTATTATACATCATATGAGTGAAATGTTACTATTAAGATTCATATGAATCTCACTCTTTCCAATAACTAACCTACAACCAGGGCAAGCAGATCCAAAGAGAAGTAGGTAACCAAGGGTGGCTAGTGCTCTTAGCTAGGAGTTAGAGCTTTGTTTTGGTTTTCAACTTTTAGGATGAATGTATATGTTGTATATGGTGTAAACTGTTGAAGTTGTATGTTATCCCTGATATGGGAACTGAAGCAGGTGAATATGCCCTGTAGACCCTTTTAGTGAATGAATAAAACCCAGAAATCTGTCAGGAAATTTTGTTAAGCACTTTGATACTATGAATGGAACATAATTGAACAGGCCAACTAGATTCAAAAAGTGGAAGTTAGACTGTATTAAACAGGTTTTGAAAAGTTTCTGAAAACTCACTTTATCATAGGTCTGAACCCTGTCTTGAAGTCAAGACCTTTAATGAGTTTGAATTATCTGATGGTCCGCAGTTTAACTTAATGACACGTTTTTGAACAATATTAACAGATTTCAAAGTAGGGGGTTACAGCAATACTTTGGTGAAACTATTGGTTTTAGTTACAATCTTTTAGATGTAATAGCTTAGTGAAACTTTTGCTTTTACTACTAGGGGAAATGACTTTTGGCATGGCAATTATATAGGTGACTATTGGTTTTAGTTACAATCTTTGGTTAACTTATTGGTTTTAGTTACAATCTTTTAGATGTAATAACTTAGTGAAACTTTTGCTTTTACTACCAGGCGAAATGACTTTTGGAATGTCAATTATATGGGTAACTATTGGTTTTAGTTACAATCCTTGGTTAACCTATTGGTTTTAGTTACAATCTTTTGGAATGCCTCATTGACAAAATACAAAGTAGAAGGTAATGACAATTATATAGTATCAATAATGTGCAAATAAAGTAATGAGGTTGAAATATTCAGTTTTCACAGCATTATTGCTGCCACAAACAATTTCTTAGATTCAAGCAAGCTAAATCTTCTAAAATTTTTTATTATAGTTTTTTTGTCATAAGCATTGCAACACAGAATGGTTTATGAAGCAAGAGTTGATGCTGCCTCATCATTATATATAAGCTTATCTATTACACTTTCCATTAAGAAAATCCAAAAGTCACAAAGTCACACCATTATATATAAGCTAGGTATTTTCATACATTGAAATTGACCACTTTCCAAATCAAATAAACATTCACAAAGGCCATTACATATAAGATCCCTTTCACAAACTTTAGCCTCCTTCTCAATTCAATATTGCCTTCCTTCATCTTCTTTAGCTTCTCTAACAGTAGATTCTTAATTGGTTCATTAAACCAATCAAGGTAGTCGCATCCCCAACGTGACTATATGTCATATAAAGAAAAAAATCCCATTAATTTAAATTATGAAAATATCCTTTCACATGCCAATTTAATCAAACTACAAGAAAAACCTCATATACTAATATTATAATATGGACACTTAACAAACCTCTTACCATAATTTTTCTCTGTCCATGAAGTGAGAATTACAACTTCATCCCCACATATGCATTTTTCACCGATCATCTTCCTATTGTGTATGAAGACAAGCTTCGGCTAGAAGCCGTCACATCTCACCACATTGACGATTGCACCTTCATCCTCCTTGAACTCCACCACAGATGATCACCATCGCTCGAACCTCGGACCCTTCCTTGAACCTTGTCAAAATTGGCCTCTCCTCTCAAATTTTTCGGTGGTTGTAGGTCCTTGATCTTCCAATAAACCCATGTCGTGTGAGTTCTCAAAATAAACTAGGTTTGAAAATGTAGCGTAGTAGCTCAACCTAGGTCGTTTTTGTGAGGAGATTAATTTTCAAGTTTTTAATTAGTAAAGTAATAAATACCTTTAAGTTGTGAGAAATAATTTTGTGAAATTGTTTATAAAACCAATTAAGTAATCTAATCTAATTCAATATTTTTGTATTTTTCAGTTTTCCAAGACAAAGAAGCAAACAGAATCAAAATCAACAATAGCAATAAGGTAAATTCAATAAACTAGTATAATGATGAAATGGGATTCCGTTGAGTTAAGATTTTAGTTTTTCTTGCTTGCTAATGATAAGAATTCAATAATATGAGTTAAGAGGATGGACCTAAGCTACCACTAAATGTAATATCCCAAATTGTAATTAAGGGCTAATAACTTCAAAGTGATGTAATTAATGCTAATTAAACACTCTTGAAGTAAATAATGTGAATTATGATGCAAATGTGTTTGATGATGGTTTATTAAGCATTGTGACAATCAGGGGCAAAACGGTAAATTTACCGACCGATTGGACAGTTACCGAAGAGGAAACTCATTGGTAATTGATATCAATGGCTAAGATTGAATAAGCAAAGGAGTGGGATTGTGTGTGCATGTGCTTATGTGAGGGTTTAGAAAGGGGCACAAGATGTTGACACATGTCAACACAAGAACCATGGATTGAGGTCAAAGAGTCAACAATTGCAACTCCTTTCCCTCCTCCATTTTAAGTCGGCCAAGGGCCTAAGTGCACCAAAAAAATTCTGATTCCATCATCATCTTCTCACTTCTCATCTCTCCTCCATTTTCGCCAAGAACAAGCAAGAAAGGGAAAGAAGGAGCTTGAGTTTTAGGTAAGGTCTTGTCCCTAAATGCTCAACTCACCTTTATTAATATTGTTCAAGGGGTTGAGAGCTTTATTCCTATGGTTTCATATTTTTGATTAGTGGAGTTTGAGAACTTGTGGGGATTTGAAAGTTGGTGAATCAAAGAAATAGCTTTGGAAAGAAGTTGTAATGAGTATGTGATACCTTTTGGTATAATTGTTGTGGTCATTGGTTTGGTTTTGGGAATTTTGAATTTTTGCCCTGATTTTTGGTCTAATTTGAATGCTTGAATTGGTTAGTGTGTGGTACAGAATGTGGTGTTAAATTGTGTCTTTGAGCCATGGGAGTTGATTTGGAATTTTGGGATGGAGTGGATTGCAATGTGTGTGTTGATTGGAGATGTTAAGGTGATGTGTGGTGATAGTGGTAGAACTTGCCCATGGATAATGAATATGGTCATTTTGATGGCTCCAATGTGTTCCTTGAGCCAAATTGTGTAAGGGTAGTATGTGATTTGATATTAGGGACCATTGGAAGCCAATTGGCAAAATTTGGAAAATCTGGTCAATGTAAGTCTGTTTTGGACAGTCAGATGGTGTGGACGTTTTGACTGGGCAAATGATGTTGAAAAATTATGAACATTTCCAGTCTTAAAGTTCACATCTCAAGCTTCAAAATGGACATAAAATTTGTGTCATTGCGCTCTTTGAGCTGGGAGTTTGAACTGTCCAAAGTTTGGCATCAAAACTGGACCCAGTTTTGGCACAACGTTAGGTTTTTGGTAAATCTGGATTTTTGTGGTGATTTCTAGTAATGGCCAATATTTTTCCTTGAAAGAGGACTTAAATAGCTTTCATTTGGCTTTGGGATCACCTCATTTTGATTTTTCTAGAATTAGTTATGATTTTTCAAAGTTTCCTTGGCTGCAGCAGAAAATCTTGGCTGCAGCACAAAACTTTCTGTGTGTGTCCTGGCCGCAGCCAGAAATTCTTGGCTGCAGCCAAAATGTTTCTGTGACATTTTTAGCCATTTTTGGCTGCAGCCAGAGAATTCTTGGCTGCAGCCAGAACCCAATTTTCAGCACTTTGTGAGTTTGCAAAGCAATTTCCAACCTAGAATTCTCCAATCCTTTTAGGTTTTCTTTGAGTTTGTTATAACCATTTAAGGGACTCATATGGAACCTATTCTAAGTGTTTGAAAGTAGGAATTGGGGGTAGGGAATTAATCCACCATTCTTGATTTTGTTTGTAGGATTCGATATTTGCCGCCCTCGTGAGCCAACTACGCCAGCGAACGTCAGAAAGGAACGAGGTAGTAACTTTTCTTTCGTACCATATGTGATGCATTGTATGTGTGTATTATCATTGATTTGTGATAAACTCGTATGCTGTGACATTGTGAATATGTGTTAACACCGTCATACCAATAGTCCCTGAGTAGCTAACAACAGTTCGGGTTAGGGCGGTGTGCCTCCCCGGCGGAGAAAGGGGATGAGGATGAGGTGTGATATATGTGATTATGTGAGCCAAAAGGCTATTTGTGGAGGCCGACGGGCCATTTGTGAAAGCCGAATAGCTGTATGGGCTATAAGGCTATATGTATGCACTGCCATACCAATAGTCCCTGAGTAGCTAACAAAGGTTCGGGTTAGGCGGTGTGCCTTCCCGGCGGAGAAAGGGGATGAGGGTGGAGTGTGATTTGTGGTGCTGCTGCTGTATGATGATTTGCTTACATGCTGTGTGCTTATGTGTGGTATAAATATTTTGTTACTACTGGGATTCTCTTGAATCTCATTCTTTCCTTTAACTAACCTTTCAGACAGGGCGAGTGGCTTTAAGGAGAAGCGTACGACCCGGAGCGGTTAGAATCCTGTAGGGACATTTATTTTGGTTATGTTGGTTAAACTTGTTGGACAGGGTGTCTGTATATTATGTTGGTTGTAAAGAATAGTTGAACGTAGTTGTGTAGTCCCCTATATGGAGGTTGTAAACCCTTTTTGTGTATGAATGGAACCCGGGGGTTGCCAGGATTGCTATTAGATATTCTGATATGAATGAATGTGAATTAACTGCACAGGTGATTATATTCGATAATTGAACTTGAGACCGGAATAGGAAAAAAAAAGTCTTGAAAATTTTATAAAGTCCCTACTTCACAGGGAGTTCTAAATGAGTTTTGAACTATTCGACGGTCTCTAAACCAATTTAATTACGTAATATCGAATTATAATTACGCTATTTAAGGCAGGGGGTTACACTAAATCCATACTTACAATACTTATTTAATTCATTCTACTGAAGCAATTAAATGAATACTACTAAATAATTCTAGCTCAAGGATATGAATAATTAACTTACAATTATAAATTGTAATTACCATTACAAAAATTCAAAGTATTCAGCTTAGTCATTTAAAATCCACTCAACCGAATTGGAATAAACAACTCAACCTAACTCCTAATATGAATCATACGAAGCTTAATTAATCAATTCCTAGTTCAATCACCAAGTTTATTCACTTGGCATGGAACAATCTAGATCACAACAACAAACTTAACCAAGCCATATAACTATGAACTAGAAAGAGACCTTAAAGGAATTCTGTTGAAGTTTAGAACCTCAAACCATTACCAAGTCAAGGAAATCATCGGAACTTAGCTACTCATGGAGGAAGAAGATAAAGCTTGAAGTAAGGAGAAATAATTAGCCATAGGTGCTCCTCTCTTCACGTTCGTTGTTCAACAATTGGTGCAGCATCTCTTCAATTCAATTTGGTCCATACAGCAGCTGCATCTCTCTCTCTATGTCAATCCAAAATTTGGCCTCTTGCGTCCCTTTCCAAAACCAAAGGTATTTCAGCAATAATTACCAAACAAGTCTTCTCTTTCTTCTATTTGGTCCAGCGTTTAATTATCTTTAATTCCTATCTGCCTCTACCTCCTTTTTTTCAATTAAATCCTCTTACTCGGTGCTCTTTTCTTTTTTATTCGGTGCTGCTCCTCTTTCCTTCACAACCACCTCTTTATTCCAAAACAATGGTCCCCGCTTGCCTCCTCTTTCATTTCTCTATATGTTAAAAAGAAAGTTGTGCCATGTTTGGATGAGAAGGTGAAAATATGTTTTAGGATTAGGCACAAAATTACAACTACCAAACAAGGCCCTTATTCATTTAATCTCCGCTTAGGAAAAAATGTGAAAATAAATTTTGTACTTGTGATGTTCTACTCTTGTTCTTCATTAAGCTCCAAAATGACATCTTTGACATTGACCATTTGGCAAAAGTTGTGCCACATCATTATCTACAAAATTAGATTCACAAAGGTAATATCTTTTACTCACAATTAAGGAATAATTGGAATAACAAATATTAATTAAAAATATAACAATTTAACCACTATAATTCCCAAAGTATCCTTTCACTAAAATCTCATATTAACACTTGATTATGCCCAAAATATTCAATTAAGTCCCATAAAAGCCTAAGATTAATTAATAAAAAAATATAAATATTGAGCTCTATCAATCTTCCGTCTTGGCCCAGTCCTAACCCTTCCCCCTTTTCTTTGACACAATCTGTGTTCCACTTCTAGTTGAAGCGAGAGCTTTTACTACAAAAAAATGACATTTTGTAGCGGTGACATTGTAGCGGTTACAATTAACTGCTACAAATATTAACATTTGTAGTGGTTAAAACCTAAACTGCTACAAATTTGTAGCGACAAGCTACGCGCCAAGTGGCGCGACAGATTGACAACGGTTTTTGTTGAGGTTAATTATAAAAAAACCGCTAAAAATATGCGTGCATTTCTCGCCAAAATTTGTAGCGGTAAAATTGTAGCGGTTACTAAATAATAACCGCTACAAAGTTGCCGCCACTTGGCGGGACCAAAACGCGGCAACAATGTAGCTATTATTTGTAGCAGTTTAACCAATTAAACTACTACAAAATTCGAAAGGTCGCCTATTTGTAGCGGTTATAAAGTTATAACCGCTACAGAATTTCAGAGGTGTCAAAATTTGTAGCGGTTTTGTACGATAACCGCTACAGAACTTCAAATGTTTTTGTAATTTGTAGCGGTTATTATAGAACCGCTATAAAGTTTAGCCGCTCTAGCTTATTTGTAGTGGTTGGTGTAGTGGTTATTTCAAGAACTGCTACAAAAGCCGTCACTATATAAAGTCGTTGCGCCCCTTCACTTTTCCATTTGGTCATTTTGTTTCCTGAATTTTCTCTGAGTGTTTTCTTTTAGATTTGAGCATTCAGACGTCTGTGGAAGAGTTTTGCTATAGTATTTCTCATTATTTGTACTTGAGGTATGGAGACAATACATATTTTATTTGTTTTTTTATTTTTATTATATTTTTGCATAATAATGTGACTAAAATGTTTTTTTTGAATTTTTGTAGTTGATATGGATTCAAGACAAGATAGGGGGAAGGAGCCCAAGGTCCCTAGACCGATTTTACGGGGTGGCAGTAGTAGAGCAAGGGGTAGGGTAGGGGGTAGCGCGAAGGGACCACGACATTTCAGCCCATCCCCCCCTCAGGAGTCGGCCTTACCACATGTACCGCAAATGATCCCACAGGAGACGACTGCACCAGAGGTTCTTGATTTGGGGGAGGGAGATATTAGCGTCAAGGACTATGACACAAATAAGGACTTCGACATCTCGATTAGGATCAGAGAGATGGAGCAGTTCCTCGATGGGGAGGAAGCGCAAGAGCAGAACAACCCACGAGTGTCATCTTCGCGGTTTACTACGTTTGAGGTGTCGGTCCAAGGTAAATAAAATTATTTATTTAAATTCAAAATGTTAAATTTGAATTACAATTTATCTAATGTGTGATAAATTGTGCAGATGAGCAAGGGAACGTGTCCACGAGGAGGCTAGACGTGGCCAGTCTGAACAGTATAGACCGCGCACTGCGAGTTGTAGTGCCATGGAATGAAGGCACAGACCAGTCCATCGATAATGGGGGTCACCTGTTTAACCGCGAGAGACCCAAGCCGAGGAGTCACAGGGGTCAGTGGACCCGACGGCTCCTTTAAAGGCTGGTCTAGGTTAGGCTTAGTACCCCAGACGTGTGTGGGGGATGGGGATAGGTGCCAGACCTAGCATGGTCTACGACGGGAGCGTCGCCTCTGAGGCTAGCAGATCTAGAGGGGTTAGACGTCCGAGGGAAAAGTCTGTTGAGCAGCTGCGGTCATATTTGGAGCAGACACAGGCTGCAGTGGCTCAGCAGCAGCAGCAGATACAGCAGCTGCATCTGCAGTAGATGCAACAGCAGGCTGATTTAATCTAAGCTCAGCAGACGCTGTGGCGTGATATCAAGAACAACATGCTCGAACGGTCTTGGAGTCGCCAATTCTCGGACAAGCAATATCCACAGGTTCCACCTGTCCCTCGGTTCGTCGTCCAGACTACTACTCCTCCTCCTCCTCCTGCTGATGATAATGGTGAGATTAACTTTGCCCAGCACCCCGATCCAGCAGCACCTGAGGAGGCCGACCTAAGGGAGCACCAGATGATCAGCCCCCAGCTACTTAATTTAGGATATATTTATTTTTTCTTGTTGAAACATTTGTAAATAAATATGTATAATTTTTTATTTCAGAACTTAGATTCTTATTGCGTTACCATAGTTATATTTATATTCTTAGACTGCGTTGTTGAATTTGTGAATTAATGGAAACAGTATTATTTATATTTCTAAAACTAAAAAAAATAAATTATATATATTTGTAGTGGTTATATTATAAAACCGCAACAAATACAATAAAATTGGAACGGTTAATACAAGAACCGCTACAAATGTAATTTTATGGTATTTGTAGCAGTTTTATAATATAACCGCTACATATATATATATATATATATATATTTGTTTTCAAAATATAGTTCCATTTTTGTAGCGGTGAATGCAAAAACCGCTACAAATGTAAAGACATGTGCGCGGAAAAATTCAAAATTGAATTGTTGACTATTTGTAGTGGTTATATAAATAACCGCTACAAATACTCAACATTTCAATTTTGAATTTCCCCCCACTTATAACCGTTACAAGTTTAAAAATAATTCCTCAATTTGATTTCCAACGGCTTGAAAATTAGTAGCGGTTTTATACATATAATTGCTACAAATGTTTAGCACTATAGCGGTTACTGTAGCGGTTATGAACCGCTACAAAATATTAAACTTTCTTCTCTATTCACTCATCTTCTTCACTATACTTTCTTCTCTCTCACTAGTAGCTATGGATAAGTCATGGATCAGGTTGCCACGCAGTTCTCCAGAATATTTGTATGAATTAAACAATTTCTTTCACTCACGCCAGCTATAACGGCAAGATCATCTGTCCGTGTCAGAAATGCAAGTTCAAGAAGTGGCATGCACGAAATGTTGTTAAGGAACATTTGCTTCTGAAGCCTTTCCCGGAGGACTATACGTTCTGGGCAGTTCATGGTAAGAAGGCCGGCATTACGTATGATGATGCTCTTCCTCGAAGTTCTCAAGTAGGTGTTCAACTAGATGAAGATGATCTTGTGAATGATGTTGTGCGTGATGCATTTGGATTTCAAGGCGAAAACTTCAACGAAGAAGTACACGGTTCTGAGCCGGTGTTCATGAGGAATGAAGTAGCTTGGGATTTTTTCAGCTTGATGGATGAAGCAAATCATCCTTTATATCAAGGTTGTCAAAAATATTCTAAATTATCTTTCTTGATCAAATTGTATCATATCAAGTGCTTGTGTGGAATCATAGATAAGGGAATGCCGATGTTGCTCGAATTATTACAAGATGCATTCCCCGATGCTAAGATTCCCACAACATTCTACGAGGCCAAGAAGATTATCAACAGGTTGGGGTTGAACTGTCAAAAGATTGATGTATGCCCCAACGATTGTATGCTGTATTGGGGAGACGATTCCAGCAGGGAGACTTGTAAGAGATGCCATATATCGAGGCACAAGACAATTCGGAAGGGAAGAAAGCAGAAGAAAAAACCTGCAAAGATTCTCAGGTACTTCCTTTTGAAACCTCGCATACAAAGATTATTTATATCGTCTAAAACTTCAAAGTATATGAGGTGGCATGCAGTTGATAAGAATGAAGATGGTAAATTAAGATATCCTCGGGATGCAGATGCTTGGAAAACGTTTGACAATGACTTTCCAGATTTCATGACTGACCCCAGAAATGTTCGTCTTGCATTGGTGACTGATGGTTTCAATCCTTTCGGGAATCTTAGCACAAGTTACAGTATTTGGCCCGTAGTCTTAATTCCCTACAACTTACCCCCTAGATGTGTATGAAACAAAACTCCTTCATTATGTCTATGATCATTCTAGGCAAAAAGGCACTGGGCAATGACATCGATGTGTATTTCCAACCGCTTATTACGGAATTGTTTGATCTGTGGAATGTCGGCATGGAGACGTACGACGCTTACAGGAAGACTTTTAATTTATAAATGAGCTAAACTATTGAATAATAAGCTAATTAAATTAGCTAAACTACTAAAAAAATAAACTATTTAATTTAATATAAAAAAAATGAAACAAATGATTGTATTTTTTAAAAAAAAAATTTCTTAATTTTTGTAGTGGTTATTAAACCGCTACTAATTAACACGCCTTTTTCAAACTGAAATTAATTCTTTGGCGCGAATTTTGAATTTTGATGAATTAGTAGCAGTTCTATAACCGCAACTAATTATAGAAAATTCATATTAGTAGCAGTTCATAAACCGCTACAAAGGAACAAAAAAATTTCATTTTTCTTTTCCTGTCTTGAAAATTTTCTGTTTGATATTTGTAGCGGTTATATAATCGCTACAAATATCCCAGAAAAATATTACAGTTTATGGCCATGTTGTAGCGATGGGATTGAATAGCTATAAATAAAGTAGCGGTTATTTTGTTTGAGTAGTGGTTTTATATAACCGCTACAAATCCGCTTGCAACATACGATTTAGTAGCAGTTTTATAAACCGCTACTAATATTTCTTGTAGCTGTTAAAACCGCTACTAATAACCATTTTTAACCACTACTAAATTACGTTTTTTTTGTAGTGTTTGTACTGTTCTGTTGGCCATTTTCTTTTTCTTTTAATTCAGACTAATATTATATATTATATTTGCCATATCTTCTGTCCTAATAAGCAATACACATAGGATGCTTTAACGGTGTCAGCGCCACATAGGATGAGTTAATGACATCAAATGGGCTACCAAGTTCTTTTCAAACTTGAGGGATCATCGATTCTTGATGGAGTAAACTTGAGAGACTAAAATTATTGATTTTAAACTTGAAGGATCAAAACCAAAACTTAAAGGATCGAAAGTTATATTTACCCAAAAAATAGCAAGGGTTACCTCCACTCCAAGTTTATTATTACTAACACTTGAATGCTTCCAAATTGCTAACACCAAACAATCTAACTTCAATCTACATAATTATTAAGCAATTTCTCATTATTCAAATTGCTAAACAAATAATCACTTTAATTATATAAGCTTAAAGTCTCACAACTCTGCCTCTAACTTTCAAATCTCACTTATAATGTCCAATTCTCCATTCCAATATCAAATCTCATCATTTTTAGATTCCAATAGCTCATTTTAACAAACAATTAACCCATAAGAATTCAAATTAATTAAAAGCACCAATTTATCCAATTTAAAGTTCCAACAGATTACTCATTTTCATTTTACATGCTTTGACAACATTCTAAACTAATTAAATATTAATTCTACCTCCAATAAACATACACTACCAAGAAAACATTAAATTTCTAACAGAATTTACCATGAAATTTGTTTCTGTGGCAATTCCGTTGGAAATCCGTTGGAAATTCCGTCAAAAAAGTTTCCTATGGAATGTTTTCCATGGCCCATGGAAAATATGAGGTGGCAAATAATTTTGCCACTGAATTAGCCATGAAATAATTCTGTGGCTAATTTTGTCATAGAATTAGCCATGGAATTTTTCATAGCAATTTGCCTGGGAATTTTCCTTCGGAAAAATTTAAAAATTATTTTTTTAAAATTAATTTAATTCAAAAAAATATCTTTTAAAAAATAAAATTATGATATTATTAGCCATATAAATACTTAAAAATTAGGGTTAATACCACCTTTCATCCCTCAAATTTTTCCTCATTTTGGTTTTGGCCCCTCAAGTTTTCAACCATAGGTTTTTTTCCATGTAGGGCCAAAATGGTCATATAAAAATTTATTTATGATACTATTAGTTATTAATTAATATTAATAAAAAATAAAATTTAATTTTAGAATATATAACATTTATTTTAGAGTGTTATTCAAATCATATTTAGTTTTTGATAATAATATATATTTTTGTATAAGAAACAAATATACATTTATAAATAATTAATTATATATGATAAGATTATATATATAGTTTTGCAATGATATGATGCTAAAACATTCCAGCGCAACTGATAAGGTGTTGCGCACATGTAGACGGGGTGAGGGTTTGAATCCTCTTGGGGCCAAGAGGAGAACCGTTTTCAGGAAATTGGAGGTTACACGTGGTGGAGCTTGGCATTGGTGATGAGGTGGCGGCCGCCGGGGTTGCCATATGTTAGCTACGGACATGACAAGTGGCATTTTAAAAATTTAAAATAAATCTGAGACAGGATTCAAATTCCTTCAAAAATTTCTAACGGAATTGGATTCCATCGCAAATTTTACGACGGAATTCTGTTGGAACTTTGCTATTCCGTCGTAAAATTTGCGATAGAATCCAATTCCATCAGAAATTTGTGACGGAATTGCAAGTTGATTTGTCATGCTCTTATTAGCAAGGGAATCCATTTTGTCAGAAATTCCGTTGAAAATCGGTTTCCATCGCAAATCCATGGCAAATTCTGTTGAAAACTCTGAATTCCATGGCAAATTTCGTGTTTTTTTGTAGTGATAATCCAACCATTAAACTCAAGTTTAATCTCCAATAAACATAACCCAATCATTAAACTCAAGTTTAATTGGTAAAACTACCATATTTAATCATAACATTTCTCTAATATTTAAACTCTAACTCTAAATCTCAAATAATACAATATAACAATTCTAAACCGTTCATATGTAAACATTTACGTACCTTTATAATTCTATGGTTTCCATTTGTTGAAATACAACACTTGCTTCAAACTCTAACATTCAAACGTGCTCTTCTCCCAACAAGATTTATAGTCTTAGAAAGTTCTAGTTGGGTAAAAAATATTTGTGAAATAAGTCTTCCGTTCAATGAAGCTCAAAAGTATCACTATTCCTCTATTAATGGAGGAATGAAGTTGCTGGACGAAGAGACCGAACGGAGTTGAGAAAGTGACGCCCAGGAGGGAGAAGAGAAGGGGGTGTGAGGAATATACTGGTATGGGCCCACACCATTATATATATATATATGTATGTATTTTAAGGAGAATTTCAAAAAAATACCATTTGAACTTCAAAATCCCGTTGATAAGAAGTGTAATGGGATTGACAAAAAGAGTAATGAGATTGACAATACAAATTTTTGTCAAACCACTAATTTGGGATTTTGAAGTTCAAATAGTATTTTTCTGGAATTCTCCCTTATATTTATTCTCTCCCTGTTTTTTATGCAGAATATAATTTGGAATGATGACTTTAAAATTTACTCATTTTAGATAAATTATCTATATGGAATAATATATTGAAATTTTCAATCACCATAAAATAATTTCATCAAATTCAACTTAATATTAGTATGTATGTAGTACTTTTAATATTCAATCACGTTATATTATTTTTTCCTTAATTTTATATTTCTAAGTCTCAAATAATGCATTTGATGTACTTGAAAATTACTTAATAAATCATTTCCTAAAAATACTAAAATATTAGTAATAAAATCGTGATGTTACATGGAGCATGCCTCTAAGCTCAATGACTGTTTATAGAGATATTTATAGATTACTCACTGATAAGATCCTTATATCAGTGGGGTTTAAACACACAATATTTTAATTATGAGCTAACCACTTTTCCAATTGGACCAACGTTTTTTTGTTAATGAATGTATTTTTCATGAACATCCTATGCAAATCTTGACCTCTTGTCTCTATTGAAGGCAAAACTAGGCCAATCTCATTATTGGGCTTCAAACACATGAGCAACTATAGGCTTGCAGTCCCTTTTTGGGTCTCTAAACGTGTGTGGAATTATTATGACAAATTCTTGTGTTCGGCTCCATATATTTCTTTCTTTTACATGTTGATGTACAATTACTGCAATGAGCATTAATTTTTCAAAATTCCAAACAATAAATTTGTTTTTATTTTCATAACATAATATGTTTATATTTTATGATGTCACCCTACATGCCATCTATAATATCCCAAATTTTGGGTCTAGGACTTTGAGAATAAGCCTATATCAAACAAACTGTTAAGCCCAGTTCGAAAAGAGTAACAAGAATGTCAAGAGATAGAAAGACTTTAGGGGACTATGTGATTTGGCCCGGTAGGCCCAATATGCATAGGCAGTAGGATTAAAGTATCGGTGCAAATATGCACAAGACATATACGGTACCATTGGGTTGGTAGGAAGATACCACCCAGCTATGTCATGAGGTATGAGACTGATTGATTGAGCGGAATATGCCGATATAGGTGTGCACATGGCATTTTTAGGGTAGACATGTGTACCTTGCATTTTTGGGAATAGACACCGGTGTGTGGCTCTATGTGGACCCCACACCGGTGTGTGGCTCTATGTGGACCCCACACCGGTATGTGGCTCTATGTGGACCCCACACACATATACTTTGACCTGGCATCATTTGGCGGGCCTTGGTATACATGAAGCAATCCCAAGTAAGTCTTGAGTGAAACCCGTGTAGATACTGATAAAGTAACTTTATTAAAGTATCTTTAATAAAGTAAGCAATCATGACACCACTTCATGGTTGGCACCATAGGAAAGTGACATGTGTCCATAATGATTACACTTACTATTTCTACTTTTGGGTTAGCACCACAAAAAGGTGACATTTGTCCCTTAATCATGAGAGTCATAAAATGACTTTTGTGTTAGCACTCTCTAGAGGTGACTTTTGTTAAAATACCCTTTACAAACCTTCTTCTACTCATCCTAAGATTTATTTTTATGATTTTGGATTTTAATTTGGAGGTGTTTGGTGCCGTCTCGCTTACCGGAGTATTGCCGGATTTTCGATCAAGTTGCGGAAACGCGTAGAGGTAAGCATAGCCTTCATTTTGAACCGATTGGTTTATTATTTGGATGAGTTTTCATGAGGGTGGGGAACTATTCATATTCCATCCATGGGGTATTTTTGAGGTTTAATTATGGTTTAATCATGTGTTTATGGTTAAATGATGATTTTGGAATTTATGTTCAAGTCTGGTTGAATTCGTTTTCTGGAGGAAGAGAACTTGCAACGTGTTTTAGATCAGGTAAACTTAGTCCAAATGTTATGAAATTTTACAAGATTAAAGTAGACATCCTAGGCTTTAATTTGATAGGCAATATGAGCCATTTAGACCAATAGATTGAAATTTATGATTTTTCAAAGTTTGACCTTGATTCTGGAATGAAATCTGTGGCAGTCTGTGTTTGTCGAATTTCTAGAAAATGTGTGAATTCTCCGCTGTAATATCCCAAAATTCATGTAAGGGTTAAGAATCCCAAAATTTAGTGTAAATATGGAAATAAAGGAATAAAATAAATGCTGATATTTACAAATAAAGGTAGAACCACTCTCAGAACTCCCAAATACCCGTTTTGTCATTCGTGAAAATCAAGAAGTCAGGATTGTAAAATATAAGTATAAGTAGTCAGAGGAAATTCATCGGTGGCTACAAGGCTCAGAGGCGCCACTTTTGAGATCAGAGGAATTCAGATGTCGCGTGGCATGCCATGGTCTCGTATAGAATTTCGAGTAATACACCAATGGAGCAACTTTATTAAAATAACTTCAATAAAGTATGTAATGATGGCTCATGATGACACACCTTTTGAGTTGGCCAAATAAGTAAATGATAAGTGTCTCGAAATCATTACAAAGTAAAAGGTTGTTTTGTGTTGGCCAAATGAGGAGGTGACATGCGTCCCTTATCATTACACATCATTACACCCGCTTTAAGTCTTTCGTGTTGTCATCTCCGGAGTGTGCCACCTAGCAGCTGAGTCCAGGGAAAGTGTCAGGCCTCTCCCTTCCCTTGACCATTTATGCCCCACCTAAGAAAGAGAAAATGGAAGACCAATGGTTGCATGACATGTGGTACTCTTTAGCCTTAAACTTGTGACACTTGGCAAGCTAAGATGAGATCATTTTTCAAGATTAAATCTCAACCATTCCTTCCCCTTTAAGTGCCAATTTCATTCAGCCTCATCTAAGAGAAAGAGAAATTTGATTTCATAAACTCAAGAACACAATAAGAGAGAAGGAAGAGTGAATAGTGAGTTCTCCTGACTACCGGAGCCGATTCCGACCCTGAATTGCCATTATCGTCTGGTAAGTCTTTCTAGAAACTTCTTCTAATCACGATAAGCTTGAATTCTATGGTCTCTAATTTCTCATCTATGGTGTTTTGTGTCAGTCGGTTAGCCGTAGTGCCACCGAAATACCGAACCACCTGTAGAAACACTAAGAGGTAAGCATAGGCTTCCTTTTTAACCGATTACTTTGTGTTTTCATTAAGTTTTTCTTCGCTCTTAAACCACCCATGTATTTAGTTCAAGGGGTGTTTTTGAAGAAGGGACATGTTTTAATCATATATAAGGTGATATATGATGCCTGTTGAAGTATTAGGCTTGTCGGTAGTTAAACACACAAAGTTAGATTTTTGTTTTTCTTGGACATATATTTCGGACAAAAGCAAAACTAGGTAAGGGAGTTTTATTTTGGTATTTTTGAGCTTTCCATAGGATTCTACATGAAAAATTGTGTGGGAATAGGGTTTGATTGTAATATTTGGAAGACTGGTTTAAAAGCTCAAATACTAGAAACTAAGTTCACTAAGCTACTAATATGCGTTTTTGTTTGGCAGTTTGTTGTGGCGAAAATTTCACTCTCCAAACTTAATCTGATGATGATGATATTTTCCATAATTAAAGTACACTTAAAGGCCTTTAATTTGATAGGTATTATGAAGGATTTAGATAAGAACTCTAGGAGTTATGAGTGTTTGAATTAGACCATTAAAACTAATCAGATTTTCTGGCAGCAAGGGAAAACATAAAAATTGGGAATTTTGTGTTAATAGAAGACTGTGGTAAGCATTTTTTTCTTAAAATAGACTTAATAAGGGTCATATAAAATTTTGAATTGACACAATTAGAGTTTTCTAGAATTAGTTATGATTTTTCAAAGTTCAGTGACAAATATGCTAGCTTGTCGTAATTATGCGAAAATTTAAAGTAAAGGGTTTTTGTAATAGAATTGGACTAATTAATAAGTCATTTTTCATAAATTATAATTTATAGGATTTGATACTTGACCAGGACATCCAAAGCATGTCAATCAAGATCAAGATTTGGAAAAATTGTTAGGTAGTAACTTATCCCTTGCATACTATGTGATATGTTATATGCATGTTTATACCATTGTGAATTTAAAACATTCAGATGAGAAGGGCTAAGGCCCAGTACCTAGCGCTGTGGCAAGGGACGGTTGTCCTTGAATTGGTAACTTTATGCTTTCTGCATATTATGAATTTATCTCTGAATGTTGAATATGTTGATTGTACTATAACTTTGGTTGACATGGCATGATGTATGCACATTTTATATGAGTGATATTTGTTACTACTGAGATTCATTAAATCTCACCCTATTTTTCTAAAACAAATTTTCAACTCGAGCAAGTAGTTCCTCAGGCAAGAAGGTAAACAAGGGAAAATGAAGTGAAGGACTTAGAATTTATTTTCCCGTTGGTTATCTATTTTGGATATTATACTTAATTTGTATCTAAGTGATGTTAGTCCCGTATTGGCAAGTCTGTAAACATGTAAATAAGCGCTTGTATATAAACAAATGCATAGCGGCATCCGAAGTAGTAGTGGACAGATGTCCATTTAGGGCCATTACTTAATTGTAGTAGTTTAGGTTCTAACAGAGAACTTATTGGTAAAAAATTTGATATGAAGAAATGAACCTAAAGCAGATGGCTTAAAATAAATCATCAAATTAATATGAGGCCAATTCTGAAAATGATTTTTGTAAAGGTTTTTGGAAACTCACTCAAGTGCAGCTCCATACTCTATTTGAAGTTGAGACTCCTACTGTTTACAAAAGATTACTGATCTCCTTTTTAAAGAAATTGTTACATGTGAGCTGTCTATACGCTTTGAAAATGATGGTTTTACACTCCTCGTTCAATAAATTTCGTCCTCAAAATTTGAACATTTATACCTCGGGGATCATCTTAGACACTCAGTTTATCCATCTCGTGGCAGCTCAATAAGCATGCCACAAATTTTTTTTTTCAATTTATCTTTTTCAAATGCAAGCTCACCGAGCATGCAACACCAATCATCATACTTTCAATCATATCTCATATAGTATTCAGCAATCACCATACGACACTTTTCTTCATTTAGTACATAGTATATCAGACATAGGACCCACTAGTCCATTCTCGCAGTGCTTTGTTCTCAGGCCACACAGCCTCTTCGGGACTTTACCCATATTACACTTGTGCATAACAGGCCTTACAGCCTCTTTGGGCTCAGCCCGGATCACAATATCAGGCCCTACAGTCTCTTCGGGACTCTGGCCAAATCAAATTATATGCATATCAAGCCTTACGACTCATTCTACTCCTACAATGCTGGATATTCCGGTTTTACTGCCCAAGGAATCACCCCCATGCCATAGGCATCTCAGGACTTACTTCCTTAGTTACAACGTGGTACAATATGAATGTTTGTGGCCTCAAGGTGTCCTTAAGACACACTGGTTCAATGTCACCAAGCTAGACAACAACCATAGCGCTAGATACACAGGACTTATGGCCTCAGGACATTCGGTCCATAATCTTTGTTGAATACATATTGAGTTTAGCTAGCTAGGACATACAATCCATTAGGTATTATGAATTCATCCCAGGCTCTAACTCTTGCTACTCAAGCCATTCATATACTTTTGTAATGTTCACGAAGTATGCCAAACAAACCATCCTCACAACAACCATCACAAGAGCATTCGGCATGTTAGCATATAGCATAACGACATCCACTTGACCATTGGTCCCACAAGTCACATGGCCCTGAGTGTTACCCGTGCAATAGGCCCTGGGCATCCACTCATGCATCACAAAAATTTTAATGGCCTAAGCGTCCACCCATGCAATAGGCCCTGCGCGACCACCCCTTATATCCTGAATACTCATTAGGTCTCAATGCCTAGGGAATAACCCCTATGCCATAGGCATTACAGGACTTACCGCCTCAATCCCAGTATACCATGTCAGTCTCCCCAGAAATGCTAGATATTGTCCCCACGGGGAAATATAAACAGTACCAACTTCTGAGTACAACTCCGCTATGTATTCCTGTAACATAAGGTGAGGATCTAAATCACATTCTAACTTAGTATCATAAACTATAGGCTCATATCATACATTTGCCTACCCTTGTTTTCGCTTATCTGCACAATATCAATTCTGATACCATTGTATTCTGATACCATCATTAGGTGCATCGATACCACTATCACGTGCACTGGGACCACTGATACCACCAACTAGGTATTGGCGTCCCCTCTGCTTGCATTTATACCACTTCTCTCTGATACTGCTGATACTATCTTGATACCGTTGGTACTATCCTAATACCTAATGTAATAATAAAGGAGTCATGTAGTAAACTTACTTACTTGCATGTATGTGATGTTTATGTTGTGTATTGATTTGATATATTGCTTTACTTAATTATGTGAAGCATGTATGAATAAATAAAGCTTTGTTTCTATTTTTGTTGTGGTCATAAGTATGTTGCATGAAACATTGAGCATGCAGAATAGCATTATGTGAACATGAGCCTATGTAAGGCAAGCATATCATGCACTAGCATTCATCTTATATGTATTATCTGTATGTTTCCTACTGAGATTCCTCCAAATCTCACCCAATCACCCTCCCTCACCAACCATATAGGCACGGGAGTACGAAAGAAAAGAATGCTGAAGATGAACCAGAAAGAAAGAAGATGAAGAATTGAAGAGTCAAGTGTATTTATGTTTACTGTATGTAAAATATTACACCTTGTGAATATATATGAATATGCTAGTATGAATACGTGAATTTTTATTGAACAGTAAACGGGATCACTGAAACTAAAAAGTAACAATGGAGAAATATAACTAACTATGATATATGAACATGGTAAGAATAACGGCTCAATAGCAGAAAATAAAAAACGAACCCCTAAATAATTGAATAGTAACACTTTTGACACATATAAAAGGGGCAGAAATGTAAGGTGTTACACCATCTAAGAATACGAAAGATCTTTGATTGTTCTCAAATCACGTTATTAATGGAGGCAAGTAGATAAATCGCTTAGGTTCCTGTTTGGATTAGCGGTAGAAGCTACTTTTCTAACTTGATTTACGGTGTACAAGATAAGTATGAGAGATGAGTTTTGTCTTAATTTACGTTAACATGCTTTTTAAATACCAACTCAAACAGTCCCTAAATCTAATGATATAAACTTGAATCGCACTAACTGTGAAAAACATTGAACCACACTTATGTTGAAAACTATAACAATCTTGTAAGGTTGTTTTCTTTTTTTTTTTTAATCTTTTTGGCTTAATTTTTTCCATTTTATATGGACATATTCAATATTAAATAATCTCAACTTTACACCCTGCGACATGGCTAGGATAGGATGGGTCAAAATATCGTTAATTGATCTTTAAACACATTGGGGCCCCATTCCAGCGAGCTCTTGTATTGGTTATAGCATAAATGGTGTGGTCAACAAGTAAAATTGTGGGACTAACAACGTAAAAAATGGACGGATGCATGTTATTTAGTTCTAGTTAATGCCATTACTCCGATAAAAAAAAAATAATAATAATGCCATTACCAAATTTGCTTCCTCTTAAACTAATTATGTATGTATATTTTTGTACCTCTTAGAATGATAATGTCTATTTTTACACACAACAAAATATAATTATGTTGGGTGCTCATAGCGAAAAACTTCATGCTAAATTTTCACTTTTACCCATTAATAAATTTAAAACATCATCTTTTTTAAATTTGACCTTTTAAACTTATTATATTTTTCTATGATTAAAATAAAAAAATTCTAAAATTTTTTGTAATTCAATTTTACTTATTAAAATAATATAATATTTAATAACTAAATTAGTTAATTAATTGCTGAATCAAAATAATGATTGAACATATAAATATTTTGAAACTTTGTTTCTTAATTTTTAGCTTTAAAAAAATCGGCCAATATAAGAATGTGATATTCAAAATTATAATAAGAAACGGAATTACCTGTTTTTGAAAAATAAACAATGAATTGAACACGTAGATTATTATGAGAAAGAAGGAACTAGCATTAAAGGGAAGATATAATAAACCAAGGAATAAAAAATCGGACTGGGTAATGAACCGGTCACAACACAGGTTCAAGGGTTAATGGGTCAACCGAGGTCTAACCGGTAGTTGAACCGGTCATATTAAAATATTATAATTTATTAGTGGCAATATATTTTAATATATTTTTAAACTTCTATACATAAAAATGAAGATTTTTAAGAAAACTTAAAATCTATTAGTATGAGTTATAATGCCTATACTTATGCAATGATATCTCCTTTTCTATAATTATTATATCTTTTTAAATAATTTTTTTCATTATCTTCTTCATTTTTTTTAGATTTCTTCTTTCTTTACCTATTTTTCTCTACATTTTGGTCTTCAATTTCCAATTTTCCCCTAAAAAAAGCAAAAACAAAAAAATAAAAAAAAATAAAAAATGAAACCGGTTGAACCACCGGTTTTAACCGGTTCTGACCGGTTCCTCGGTTTAACCATCAAACCAGACCGGACCACTGGCTGGTTCTCAGTTCAACTGGTCGAACTGACCGGTCCGGTCCGGTTTTTTGTACAATGTAATAAACAGAATTCATTTGCTGAGACATTAATATGTACAATTTGAATTTATATTTGGTCTTTTTATGACAATAAGATTCCATTTGTCCCATATTTAAGATATGCTGAAATAAGATAAGTACAACTTAATCAATATTTATATTAAATTTACTTAAAATTTGTAACCATATTTAGGTTACATGCTACAGCATCATGACCAAGCTTGGATATTGAAAAACGTTAGAGATAAGCACTAAAAATATAACAGGGTTAGGGGTAAAAAATAACCATAATTTTTTTTTCAAAAGTGCATCCACCACCATAAATAATTTTTGGGTGTAAAAATAACCATGAACTTTTAAGAGGGGGGTAAAAGTGACACTTCCATTAAAACTAATTAATGGCCGTTAACTTTAGCGTAAAAGTATCAAAATACCCATATCTGAAAAAAAAGGTTATGGTGGTGGACGCACTTTTGAAAAAAGTTTATGGATATTTTTGCACTTTTGAAGAAAGTTTATGGGTATTTTTGCCCCTTAACATTTGTTTTAGATAGAGGTATTTTGGTACTTTTGCATTAGAGTTAACGGTCGTTAATTAGTTTTAACGGAAGTGTCACTTTTGCTCCCCATTTGAAAGTTTATGGTTACTTTTGAACCCAACAAAAGTTTATGGTGGCGGATGCACTTGTGAAAAAAATTTATGTGTATTTTTACCCCCTTAACCTCATATAAAAAGATGAGTATTAAAAATATGGAAGTTACTTTATTTGCAATTTCGGCCATATCATAAGCCGTTAGCTGACAAAGTGACAATCACTTTTTTTTTATGGTTTATGCAATGGACTATTTTTGGCCTTCGGTGCACCCACCTTCCAGGTATCCGGCGTTAACCTGAAGGCCAACGCCGGATTTACCGACATGGGCCCCCGACAACCGACTAGTCCTGATGCCCCCAATCTGATAGGCCCGAAGGAATTCACCTCTTTGAGGCGCCCCAGGGGAGAGAGCTCCCAATGGAAATTCTTTACACCTTCCGTTTCCTGGGATCGAACCCAGGAACGGATTGGTGTGGCGCAGATGCCTACCCATCTGCGCCAACTTCCATTGGTAAAGTGACAATCACTTTGTTGACCTATCCAAGTCACCCTTCTGCCTCACATGGCAACATAATTTAAAATTTTTAAACATAACTCAAACCAAAGACTGTAGCCGGAAATAAGTTTTCATTACTTTTGCGTGAGTCTCTAATGAAATAATTAAAAAAATAGTAATATATGACAGAAATTAAACAACACCAAAGACACTAAACTATTCAAATGGAAAACCCCTCAATCTAAAGGTAAAAATTGTCACAACGGCACCCCCTCGATCGACAGGTGCCACCGAGACACTGGCACACTGAGTGCCTAGGGGAAACTGGCACTAGTAGAAAAATGACTTTTAAGACCGGTTAAAAATGACTTTTTAGACCGGTTCTGTATTAGGTCTTGATACAGCCGGTCTAAAAAGTCTGTTATTTTTTAGACCGGTTGTTAGAACCGGTCTTAAATGTCTAAGCTTTTAAGACCGGTTGTACCCACAACCGGTCTAAAAACTCCACATTTAAGACCGGTTGTGGCACAACCGGTCTTAAATGTCTAAGCCTTTAAGACCGGTTGTACCCACAACCGGTCTAAAAACTCCACCTTTAAGACCGGTTGTGGCACAACCGGTCTTAAATGTCTCACCTTTAAGACCGGTTGTGGCACAACCGGTCTTAAAGGTAGAGTTTTTAGACCGGTTGTGGCACAACCGGTCTTAAAGGTGAGACATTTAAGACCGGTTGTGCCACAACCGGTCTTAAAGGTGGAGTTTTTAGACCGGTTGTGGGTACAACCGGTCTTAAAGGTAGACATTTAAGACCGGTTGTGTTACAACCGGTCTTAAAGCTTAATTTTTTTTTTAAAAAACACCCTTTTATTATATGTACACGCACAGAAAATGCTCCAATTTTAAACAGCAGTACATAACAATCACTCATTTCAATTTCAAAATTCAAAATCACCAGGCAGTACAGTCATATTAGGATCAATCAATGACAACACGATCTTTTACTAAATTTTAAAAGCTTAATAATTAACCTTCAATCAATGACAACACAGATGTCCAAGCTCAGCAACAATATATTCAAAATTACAATGAATGTCAAGCAATCAAATTTCCCAAGCTATTATTCACATGAATAGTCATTATATCAAAAAAGAAAATCAACAATTAACAATGTAGCAAGTATCACACAATTTCCAGGAGCAAGATGAAACTCTGAATGCAATGAACTCTCATGCACTTGGAAAACCAATTTTATGACAGAAATTAATATTAGGACAGCAAAAGTTTTCTCAAATGATAGCAATCCAAGTTCAATAATTTCCAAATACGTAACAGCGCAAAATGACAACAAAATGCAATTTTAGATGCAGGGCAACTTCAGAGCAAGTACTTCAAAATCCCAATATGAAAACAACACTAGAAGTTATTTAGTATAGCTCCAATTAACAACGCTAAAAGGAGATCAAACTGTTCCTTAGTCAATTTTTAGTTCCCCAATGTTCATAGCAATTCAAAATTTAGCAACAAGAGACCAATCCAAATCCACCAACAACTTCACACAATCCAATTTTACCTTTCAGCAGCTAATGACTAAGCTTTCACGCCTATTACAGACAAAATCCAATTAACAGCAATAAACCCCAAGATCACAACCCACAATTCAATGTTTCTAAGATAAGACGCAAGTGCCAAATACATTCATATTCATAATTAGAGATAAAACATCTCATAAAGGTCTTCAAGCTTCACAAAGGACATAATAATCTAACCTAATATGGGTACATTTTTACAATGAACTTTGGATTCAAAAACTCACTAATTTTGTAATAGCTCATGGATGAATTCAGCACAAGATGTGCGAATGAAATCAATATCTTCTTCAGGAAAGGGATCAGCAAGATCAAACATCTGTAACACCAAAACCAGACGAAACATTGACTTAGTAACTTAAAAACAATAAAGTAAAACAAAAGTTCTGAAATATAAATTTACCTCTTGAGTAAAATCAGTCGTGCCTAGAGTGATAATATTGTAAATGTGTCTCAAAACATAAAAACCACATAAGTTGGACCCCTTTGGTTGCCGACGGCTCTGAGAAAAAACATGATATCATTAAAACAAATATAAAGGCATGTCTTATTACATTCTTTAAACAAATCCATATGTACTAACCTTTGGCATGATCCATGTAGGGTCCTTTAAGTCACGAACATGCTTACCACAAGCACTGTGTAGGAATGTCCGCATAGCCCTATGATCATTGTAATATCCTAAATTATAATTAAGGACTAATAGCTAAAAGAGTAACTTGGTCAATATGTTTCCCTTTCTTGAATGATATTTCGTCCAACATAAAGGCAAGGCAAGAGAAAATGATATTTGGCTCATAATTAAAGCATATGGAGGCATTTGGACTTTGGTCAAATATATCATGCTAAAATCAATATAAGTGGAGGCAAAAACCATGAGAGTTTAAGAAGTCTTTTAACTCATTCAAGAGCCATAATTCGGTGGAAATCTCATGGTCAAAGGTTAAGGGAATAAAGAAACAAAATATGATGTCAAGCAAAGAGTTGAAAAGTCAAAAATTTCAACTCCCTTCCCTCTCTCCTTGCAAAGTCGGTTAAGAGGTGTATGTGAGGCCAAAATTCTGATCTCATTTCATCACCTCTCTCTCTCACTTCAGCTGCCATGTTCGTCCAACCAAGAAGAGGAAAGAGAAAGTGAAGAACAAAGTTGAGGTAAGAACTTCTACATGGATTTTCACCTCCTTAACCTCATCTATGGCTCAAGTGACCTTCATGAAACTTGTTCCTCTCTTCCTTAGCTTCATTTCTATGGTTTTTTTTTTTGAAGAAGAGGAGTTTTCAGCCACCTTGCATGAACAAAAGTTGAGGAATCAAGAAAAGAACACAAGAAGAAGCAAGAGGTGAGTAAGAGCATTATGTTGATGTATATGATGCTTTAATTGGCTGAGTTGTGGTGGGCTATTGTGACAGCCCTAATTTCGTTTTTTAGGGTATATTAGGGATCATAAAGCTTTCATCCTATATATGTGCTTATATGTTGGTTTGGAGGCAAATGAGCTAAGCTTAGTGATTAGATAGTGAAGTGGTTGTTTGTTGTGAAATACCCTAAAATTCTGCCAAAACAGGACATGGGGAATGAGTGGGAATTTGTTCATTTTGATGTTACCATTGTGTTCTACACGAAAAATTATGTGGGAATAGGTTTGGTTGTTGATTTTGAAGTCATTGGACACATTGGTTGAAAATTGGAAAAACTGTCAAGTGTAACTTTGTGCAGGGCAGTCCGTTTGTAGGGACATTTTGAATAGGCAATTGGTGTCTAAAAATTCTGAAACTTTCCAGTCTTAAATTTCACATTTCAAGCTTCAAAATGGACATATGATTTGTGTCATTTCGGTTTTTGAGCTGGGAGTTCTAGTTGCCCAAAGTTTGATGTCGAAACTGGACCTAATTCTGGAGCAGTGTGGAATGTTGTTAATTCTGGAATTGTGTGGTGATTTCTGGTAGTGATTCATATTTTTCCTATTAAGAGGACTTCAAGAGCTTTCAATAGGCTTTGGGATCACCTCATTTTGATTTTTCTAGAATTAGTTATGATTTTTCAAAGATGTTGGAAAATTCTGGCAGATTGGTCACCTATGCGAAAATTGAAGATTTTATGGCATAATGTAATATTGTGGAACTTTGAGGTTAGAAATTAGCCTTTTAGGTTAATTGACCACTTTAGCTCCTTAGTTGACTTGATTAATTGACCATAGTGATAATCAACTTAAGTATTATAGAGATAAAATTTGGGAAAGAGATTGACGGGTTGTCCCTAACTTGGTTTACAGGATTTGATATTTGCCGTCCTCGTGAGCCCGCTGTGCCAAGAAACGTCAGGAAAGGATCAGGTAGTGACTCTCTCTCTTATACTGTGTGTAATGCTTTGTATGTGTGTGTTATCATGGTTCTGTGATGATTTCTTTGATGTTGCTGAGGTTACAGCTGGTGATAGCTGTCGTTTACAGCGTAAGCTGTCGTTTACAGCGTAAGCTGTCGTTTACAGCGCAAGCTGTCGTTATTGTGATTACAGCGTAAGCTGTCGTGATGAAGATTACAGCGAGAGCTGTCGTATTGTGTATACAGCCGTGAGTGCTGTCGTTTATGGTGAAAACCATGTATCTTTGAGATTGATGCTGCTGTTGTTGCTGGTTGTGATTTATGTGCATGCTTGGTATTTATACATTGTATGAGTGGTTTGTTACTACTGGGATTCTCTCGAATCTCATTCTTTCCTATGACTAACATTTCAGACAGGGCATGTGGCTCAAAGGAAAAGCGGCCAACCCGGAGCAATTAGGACCCTTAGGGGTATATTCGATTTTGGAGACGTTGGTTATCCTTTTAGGACTTGGTTATCCATTTAGAACTTGGGATTACTGTATATTTTGAGATATGGGTATTATATTCGATTTTGGTTGTGTAATCCCCTAGTGTATATTTATAAACTTCAGATTATATATGTATAGAACCCGAGAGTTGCCGGGGGTTTGGTTATACACTCTGTCATACGTGAATGTAGATAAACTGCACAGGTAATTATATTCGAACTTTGAAATGGAGACCAGGAACAGGAAGAGATTTTGAATGATCTTGTGAAAACCCTACTACAAAGTAGGAGATTGAAATGAGTTTAAGTTATCCGAAGGTCTCTAATCTAATTTAATTATCTAATATCGAATTATAATTACGTGATTAAAGGCAGGGTGTTACATTTTGGTATCAGAGCTGTAGTTCCTGGCAAGGGTAGAGGTTGCTAGGATAGATCCCTTAGTTGGCTTAGGGATAGAAGATTGTTTGTGAATGATTGTTGTGTGTGCACATGTATGTTTAATGATTTGGATATATATATGAGTTTTGTGACTATATATGCATACTATCTCTGCTAAATTAATGGGGCAAGTTGTTTGTAGAATGAAGAAAACTAGAGGACGCCCCAATATTCCGCGTGTAGACCCTGTGGTGGAGGTTGATAATGAAAACCCACCGGATCCAATGCACGAGTTAATGGGTCTAATCAAGGATCAGCGGGATATGATAACTGAGCTAAGGGAAGAGCTCAGAGCAGAGAAAGCGAAGAACAAGGAAGGTCCAGTTCAGTCCACTCCGGAGGAAACTCAAGGAGAAACCCGTCATGAGGACACTGCTGAAGGGTCAGCACAACCCCTGGAGTCCCCACCTCACATAGTCCCAAATCAAGAATCACATGGGATGCCGCTTAGAGAGGAAAGAGACCTTCAGTTTTGGGTCACCAGGTTCTGCAAGCATCTGCCTCCTGCGTTCAGAGGGAGGTTTGACCCTCAAGCAGCCGAAGATTGGATGAACAGACTGGAGAAAATATTTGAGGTGCTTAATTGTCCGGATGAGGTGAAGCCACGACTGGCCGTTTACAAACTCGAAGGGGATGCAGACCGTTGGTGGCGGAATATCGCCCTAACCTTGAAGAGCAACAAGATGCCATTGACTTGGGAATTGTTTCAACAAGAATTCAACGAGAAGTATTTTCCCAAATCAGTGAGGCTCGAGAAGGAGACAGAATTCCTGAATATCAGGCAAGGGGACGCGGAAAGCTTCGATGATTACTTGTCCCGTTTTGTCCGATTGGCTCGATACTCCTCCTATCTCCGGTTCAAGGATGATGAAGAATGGAGTTCTGATATGCTCATTCGCGGTCTGAGGCGAGAGTTGAGGAAGCGCTTAGCTACTCATCAATTTACCAAGTTCAACAAGGCGGTTGAACAGTGCAGGATTACAGAGAACAACTTGAGAGATTTGTATCCTGCCAGAGCTACTAGCCACCGCAATGAACCTAATAAGGGTGTTACCTCACAAAAGCGAAAGGGGCAAGGATCTTCGTCTGGAAGTGGTAAGAAGCCCTACCAGTCTGGGAGCCGTGACCAGCAAAGAACATATTCTGGACCATGGATTTGTCGTCGGTGTAACCAACCACATCAAGGCAAAACTTGTGATGGCAAAATAATATGCTTCAATTGTAAGCGTGTGGGGCATACTTCTGCTGAATGCAAAGAGCCACGACCAGACCAGAGACCGAGGACACAGGGCCGAGTATTCACTATGACCCATGAGGAGGCCCGCAAATCTCCTGAGCTAATACAAGGTAAAATTCTACTTCATGGCCATCTGTTGCAAGTTTTATTTGACTCGGGTGCAAGTCACTCCTTCATTGCCTATGATTGCGTGAAGCGCCTGGGATTGCATGTGCACAAACTGCCATTTGAATTAGTAGTGTCAACTCCAATGGGTATTAAGGCCTTGACCACAGAAGCTTGTTTGAGTTGTGTCATAACTGTGGAAGGGCATCAATCTATTGTAGATTTGATATGTTTGCCTCTTAGTCAATTAGAAGTCATTTTGGGTTTTGATTGGTTAATGGCAAATAATATATTGCTTGATTGTGGAAACAAGAGGATAGTATATCCTGTATCTCAGAGGGTTGAAGATGTGGATGCTAGTATGAATTTTCTTTCGGCAGCCAAAGCTGAAAAGTATCTTGAAAAGGGTTGCCAGGGGTATGTAGTGTTTTTCTCTGTGCAAGGGGAAAATGGCGAAACCTTGAATAATATACCCGTGGTAAATGAATTCCCTGAGGTGTTTCCGGACGATCTGAGCGGATTACCTCCAGAAAGGGAAGTTCAGTTCCCAATTGACATTGTACCTGGAGCTGGTTCTATATCCAAGGCCCCATACCGCATGGCCCCAAACGAAATGGCGGAGTTAAAGAAACAAATAGAAGACTTGCTTGAAAAAGGGTTCATTAGACCCAGTGTGTCGCCTTGGGGAGCTCCGGTGTTGTTTGTAAAGAAGAAAGATGGAAGCTTTCGGTTGTGTATCGATTATAGAGAATTGAACAAGGTTACTACTAAGAACAAGTACCCTCTTCCCCGAATCGATGACCTTTTAGATCAACTATCTGGTTCGTGTGTATTTTCGAAGATTGATCTAAGGTCAGGGTATCATCAGCTACGAGTGAAAGCAGAAGATGTTCCGAAGACTGCTTTTCGGACCAGGTACGGTCACTATGAGTTCTTGGTGATGCCATTTGGGCTAACCAATGCGCCTGCGGTTTTCATGGATTACATGAACCGTATCTTTCGACAATATTTGGATCAGTTTGTTGTTGTGTTTATCGATGACATTCTGATATATTCCAAGAGTATGGAGGAGCATGAGCATCATTTGAGAGTTGTATTGACTATATTGCATGAGAAACAACTATATGCTAAATTGAGCAAGTGCGAGTTCTGGCTATCAGAAGTGAAATTCTTAGGCCATGTTATCTCGCAAGAAGGGGTCTCTGTGGATCCCAGTAAAGTGGAAGCAGTACTGGACTGGAAGAGGCCAGAATCTGTGGCGGAAATACGCAGTTTTCTGGGTCTTGCTGGTTATTATCGGAGATTTATCCAAAATTTCTCCCGTATTGCGTTACCGATGACCAAGCTCACGAGAAAAGATCAGCCATTTGTGTGGGATGAGAAATGTGAAAACTGTTTTGTGGAGCTGAAGGAGAGGTTGACGACGGCACCTGTGTTGATTTTACCCGATCCCAGTTTGACATACGTTGTGTATTCTGATGCCAGTGGGCAGGGATTAGGGTGTGTCCTTATGCAGCAGGGACGTGTGGTGGCCTACGCCTCTCGACAGCTCAGACCTCATGAATTGAACTATCCCACTCATGATCTGGAGCTTGCGGCCATTGTATTTGCTTTGAAGATTTGGCGTCATTACCTGTATGGTGTGACTGTGGAGTTGTACTGCGACCACAAGAGTCTTAAATATCTGTATGATCAGAAAGAGTTGAATATGAGACAGCGTCGTTGGATGGAATTGCTTAAGGACTACGACCTGGAAATAAAATATCATCCGGGTAAGGCAAATGTAGTCGCTGATGCTCTGAGTCGAAAGACCATGCTCGTTGCAGCTATGATGATACAAGAAGGAAAATTGATTGAAGATTTTCGTGATTTGAATTTGACAAACCAAATCGTCTGTGCCAATTACACTATTTCTCAAGAAGAAAGTGATCTAAGAACTGAGATTGAAGAAGCTCAGGGGCAAGACGATTGGATACAGCATAATCTAGCCCGAATTGAACAGGGAGAAGTTCCAGGCTACGACCTATCGCCTCGTGGATTGGTTCGTTACCAGAAAAGAGTCTGCGTTCCACTTAAGGCAGAGTTGAGGCAGAAGATTCTGGATGAGGCACACAAGAGCCGATATACTCTTCATCCTGGTATGACCAAGATGTATCAGAATCTGAAATCGGTGTATTGGTGGCCGGGTTTGAAGAGTGACGTGACAAAATATGTTGCAAGGTGTCTCACTTGTCAGAAAGTGAAAATCGAGCACCAGAGACCGCCTGGTTTACTTCAGAGTCCTGAGATTCCGGAATGGAAATGGGAAAGCGTGACCATGGATTTGGTTGTGGGATTACCCAGGATCAGAAACTATGATGCGATCTGGGTAATTGTGGATCGGTTAACGAAGTCAGCCCACTTCATACCAATCAATGTTGGTTATTCTCCTGATAAACTAGCGGAGATTTATATCCGAGAGATTGTCAAACTTCATGGTGTTCCGAAAAACATCATTTCCGATCGAGATCCACGATTTACTTCTAGGTTTTGGAAAGCATTGCATGAAGCCTTAGGTACTCAACTGAGATTCAGTACGGCTTATCATCCTCAAACGGATGGACAATCTGAGAGAACAATTCAGACGCTGGAAGATATGTTGCGAGCTTGTGTTCTCGACTTTAAAGGAAGTTGGGATCGTTTCCTTCCACTGGCTGAGTTCGCTTACAACAATAGCTATCATGCGAGCATCCAAATGGCTCCGTATGAAGCGTTGTATGGAAGACGATGTCAATCACCTTTATGCTGGAATGAATTATCCGAAAGGAAGCTTTATGGACCAGATTTGGTTGATCAAACCTCAGCCCAGATTCGGATCATTCGTAAGAGGCTCCTTGCAGCGCAGAGTCGACAGAAAAGTTACGCTGACAAGAGGAGAAGGCCTCTAGAATTTGAGGTTGGTGATCACATATTCCTGAGAGTATCACCAATTACGGGCATTGGGCGAACTATCAAGAGGAAGAAGCTGAGCCCGAGGTATATAGGTCCTTTTGAGATCCTTGACAGGATTGGGCCTGTAGCTTATCGAGTAGCACTACCTCCGAGCTTGAGCAGGCTCCATGATGTATTCCACGTTTCCCAACTGAAGAAGTACCAACCGGATCCATCTCACATAGTTGAGTATGAGGAGGTTGAGCTACAAGACAACTTCACATATGCGATAGAGCCAGAGCAGATCATTGATCGAGAAGAGCGACGGCTCAGACACCGAAGCATTCCATATGTGAAGGTGATCTGGAAGGGAATGACTCAGAGAGAAGCAACTTGGGAAGCGGAAGAAGATATGCGAAGACGATATCCGGAGTTTATGGCTCAAGTTGTGTAACAATTTCGAGGACGAAATTTAATTTTCGGGGGGAGAATTGTAATATCCTAAATTATAATTAAGGACTAATAGCTAAAAGAGTAACTTGGTCAATATGTTTCCCTTTCTTGAATGATATTTCGTCCAACATAAAGGCAAGGCAAGAGAAAATGATATTTGGCTCATAATTAAAGCATATGGAGGCATTTGGACTTTGGTCAAATATATCATGCTAAAATCAATATAAGTGGAGGCAAAAACCATGAGAGTTTAAGAAGTCTTTTAACTCATTCAAGAGCCATAATTCGGTGGAAATCTCATGGTCAAAGGTTAAGGGAATAAAGAAACAAAATATGATGTCAAGCAAAGAGTTGAAAAGTCAAAAATTTCAACTCCCTTCCCTCTCTCCTTGCAAAGTCGGTTAAGAGGTGTATGTGAGGCCAAAATTCTGATCTCATTTCATCACCTCTCTCTCTCACTTCAGCTGCCATGTTCGTCCAACCAAGAAGAGGAAAGAGAAAGTGAAGAACAAAGTTGAGGTAAGAACTTCTACATGGATTTTCACCTCCTTAACCTCATCTATGGCTCAAGTGACCTTCATGAAACTTGTTCCTCTCTTCCTTAGCTTCATTTCTATGGTTTTTTTTTTTTGAAGAAGAGGAGTTTTCAGCCACCTTGCATGAACAAAAGTTGAGGAATCAAGAAAAGAACACAAGAAGAAGCAAGAGGTGAGTAAGAGCATTATGTTGATGTATATGATGCTTTAATTGGCTGAGTTGTGGTGGGCTATTGTGACAGCCCTAATTTCGTTTTTTAGGGTATATTAGGGATCATAAAGCTTTCATCCTATATATGTGCTTATATGTTGGTTTGGAGGCAAATGAGCTAAGCTTAGTGATTAGATAGTGAAGTGGTTGTTTGTTGTGAAATACCCTAAAATTCTGCCAAAACAGGACATGGGGAATGAGTGGGAATTTGTTCATTTTGATGTTACCATTGTGTTCTACACGAAAAATTATGTGGGAATAGGTTTGGTTGTTGATTTTGAAGTCATTGGACACATTGGTTGAAAATTGGAAAAACTGTCAAGTGTAACTTTGTGCAGGGCAGTCCGTTTGTAGGGACATTTTGAATAGGCAATTGGTGTCTAAAAATTCTGAAACTTTCCAGTCTTAAATTTCACATTTCAAGCTTCAAAATGGACATATGATTTGTGTCATTTCGGTTTTTGAGCTGGGAGTTCTAGTTGCCCAAAGTTTGATGTCGAAACTGGACCTAATTCTGGAGCAGTGTGGAATGTTGTTAATTCTGGAATTGTGTGGTGATTTCTGGTAGTGATTCATATTTTTCCTATTAAGAGGACTTCAAGAGCTTTCAATAGGCTTTGGGATCACCTCATTTTGATTTTTCTAGAATTAGTTATGATTTTTCAAAGATGTTGGAAAATTCTGGCAGATTGGTCACCTATGCGAAAATTGAAGATTTTATGGCATAATGTAATATTGTGGAACTTTGAGGTTAGAAATTAGCCTTTTAGGTTAATTGACCACTTTAGCTCCTTAGTTGACTTGATTAATTGACCATAGTGATAATCAACTTAAGTATTATAGAGATAAAATTTGGGAAAGAGATTGACGGGTTGTCCCTAACTTGGTTTACAGGATTTGATATTTGCCGTCCTCGTGAGCCCGCTGTGCCAAGAAACGTCAGGAAAGGATCAGGTAGTGACTCTCTCTCTTATACTGTGTGTAATGCTTTGTATGTGTGTGTTATCATGGTTCTGTGATGATTTCTTTGATGTTGCTGAGGTTACAGCTGGTGATAGCTGTCGTTTACAGCGTAAGCTGTCGTTTACAGCGTAAGCTGTCGTTTACAGCGCAAGCTGTCGTTATTGTGATTACAGCGTAAGCTGTCGTGATGAAGATTACAGCGAGAGCTGTCGTATTGTGTATACAGCCGTGAGTGCTGTCGTTTATGGTGAAAACCATGTATCTTTGAGATTGATGCTGCTGTTGTTGCTGGTTGTGATTTATGTGCATGCTTGGTATTTATACATTGTATGAGTGGTTTGTTACTACTGGGATTCTCTCGAATCTCATTCTTTCCTATGACTAACATTTCAGACAGGGCATGTGGCTCAAAGGAAAAGCGGCCAACCCGGAGCAATTAGGACCCTTAGGGGTATATTCGATTTTGGAGACGTTGGTTATCCTTTTAGGACTTGGTTATCCATTTAGAACTTGGGATTACTGTATATTTTGAGATATGGGTATTATATTCGATTTTGGTTGTGTAATCCCCTAGTGTATATTTATAAACTTCAGATTATATATGTATAGAACCCGAGAGTTGCCGGGGGTTTGGTTATACACTCTGTCATACGTGAATGTAGATAAACTGCACAGGTAATTATATTCGAACTTTGAAATGGAGACCAGGAACAGGAAGAGATTTTGAATGATCTTGTGAAAACCCTACTACAAAGTAGGAGATTGAAATGAGTTTAAGTTATCCGAAGGTCTCTAATCTAATTTAATTATCTAATATCGAATTATAATTACGTGATTAAAGGCAGGGTGTTACAATCATCACAATGACAAATGTTATTGGTTTTACACAAATTCCATAAACATTACATAGAAAAGGTAATAATGCAAGAAAACTAACGAATTAATGGTCTTTTTCAAATCATTCCCTGGTTTGAAGTGGAGGGAACATAAGAGGATGACAGTGTAACTACTCTTGCATAGAAGAAGCAACTGCCAATGATCACTGAAAAAAACAGAAGAATATTAATAAGCAAACATAAAACATTATATAAATTATAAAATATCAATATGTTTCTTACCTATGAACATATGGAGCCAAGAAACACTCGGTTCCAGTTTCACTAAGCCTCTGTGACAAGTATGTATGTCTAGTAGCAGCAGTGGTCCCTTTCTCTTGGATGTGATGGGGGCATAAGAATCCAAATTTTTCGCTTTTGCCAGAGGAGACCAACCTACGATGCATGTACCTACAATAACGCAAGCACATAAATAAAAGGTAAACGGTGAAACTTTTAAAATATTTACTTTGAATTGCAGAAGCTACTTACATTAAGAACAATTGGACAATCCCAATCGTAAGATTTTGTCCAGGAGCTACCAGGGACATCAAATCATCCCTCTCAAGATAGCATGTCACTCCTGACTGTCCAACAACTGAATCCGTAGGCCACTCTCTTGTTTTGAAGGATGTATCATATGCCATCAGAATCACTTGCTGCATGATATTCAATGGAGGCTGTGAAACTTCTTGCTGAGTGAAGGGAGCTGGACTTGGTGGGGCTTTGATCGGACTTGGTGGTGGGCCTTTGATCGGACTATCCTCGGCTCGACCAGAAACAAGGTTCGTTGGCCACAAGATGAATGTGCCCAAGACATCGCTAACGACCTTGAATTCATCAGAAGGGATAGGGACAGGTGCATCCGCAATAATCACCTCGTCAACTGACACCCGGACTTGATCACCTTCCATTTGTAGGTGGTGGACAGTTGATCCCAGGTTATGCACACTACCCCGTGCAACTAACCGTCTCAGAGGATCCTCGACAAAAAGATCACAAAGCCCAGTAATTTGCGGGTTAGGACCCTCTGATGACTGCCCGATGTTGCAACAACTACCTTTAGTGCTCTGCTTATTAGGATCAATCGATTGTGGCTGGGCAGCACTGGTATCTTGTCTTGAGCTCATAAACACTATCATTTCCTCTTTCATCTTGCTCAACCGGGTCTCTAAAAGTGCATCAAAAGATGCTTCAGCCTCGGCCTTTGCTTCTGCTCTTGCAATGGCCAACATAGTCTCCAATTCCTCCCTAGTCACGACGTTTGAGGAATAGTACTGTACGGGGGCTCCAAAGTAATCCCGTATCCCTACCCCTCCTCCAACTCCCCTGACACGGCCTGGATGCTCGTGTTTGCCAGTAGCAACTGTGAGGATGTCATTCCTGCCCTCCGACTTAAAAGATCCCTCAGCTTGTTGTTTTCTAAGTTCATCCTGTAACATAATACAAAATAACAAACGTAAGTAATAATGTACGTTTCTTATGTAATTAATTACAATAACGTTATATACTTACAATTCTTTCACCAACTATACGAGATTGTTCACTCGTATAAGTCCCACTCCTCTTTTGGTGGGCAAATTGCCATTTTTCTTCTCGACGAATCGGAGATGGCGGAGAAAGAAGAACAGAAGGATCAGATTGAGATGCTTCTTCCAATCTCTTCCGTTTGGCCGCCAACAAGTCTCTTTCAGCCTTTGCATAACCCCCACGAGACATTGTATGAGGGCAATCATTCTTTCTACCACTCTCTTGTGCTTTTTGCCTTTTTGCCTGCGAATAAGAAATGATACAAAAGGAAAGTGTTATAATCAATTAAGATAATTGCTAAGTAAATAAAATAAAAAATAAGTCAACTAACCAAAGATTCAGGAGTAGTCCGAAGCCTAACAAATGCTTCCCAAGTCGCTTGATCAAGAAATGTATACGTGCTGCACGGATTAGGACGAGGCTGACCATCTTGCACCTCAATATGAATGTAATTGTTGGTCAGACTTGTCTTAAACTTGCTCCAGCGCTCATAACAATACGTCATCGTCTTGTTGTACAAGATCTCACTCTGAGGAACGTCGTAGGTGAGCTGAAATGCATGCATTGAAGGAGTAAGTGACAAATGAAGTGACATTTGATAATGATTAATTACATACAGACGAGAATTGTATACCTGAATAGTGTCCCAAATATGCTGCTTCACCTTTGCATCGACATTTCCCCACTCCTCTATCAAGATGCTCGGCTTGTTACGTGCAAGGAGGCCGACGAAACTCCTATATCGTTGTGCATTAGGCCCGATTGGTTTCCAATGTCTATCAAACTCAATCGGTATCTTTTGGCCTGCACTCCGACTGAGGGAAACATCTGTCAACCGTGTGGCACGTCTACCCCTCCGTACAGACTGGCTACTGCGCTCACTACGACCCTGGCTCGGAGCATTGCTAGGCTCACCCTGGTTAACACTATCTGGCTGACTCTGCTGAGCACTAGGTGACTGACCCAGAGGTGGAGGAGGTGGCTGATCCTCTGCACTAGGACGCTGGGGATCCGTCATTTTCCTGTAACGACAACAAAGAAAGATAAATCCTAAGCTATGACATGTGAAGACTATATCGATAAAATAACTAAACATATTCTTCAGATAATAATCATAATCATAATTACTTTAGTTAGTTAAGGTCAAAGTAGTATCATAAAGAGATATCCTCCCATATTCCCTCGTGATGATCATTTCTTGTGCCGTGCGCATTATCTGCTTCATCTTCTTCGTTCAGTTCAGGTAGACCCCTGGAAAAAGAAGGAGTCTCAAGAAGATCATAATTTGAGTGACTTTTCTCGTCAATATCAACGACCCTTTTTCCTTGGAGAGCTACAGACCACATTTTATTTGCCTGATCAGTTATATAGAACACTTGTTGCGCCTGATCTGCCATAATGAAAGGTTCATCTCCAAAACTTCTACTATTCAGATCTACTAATGTCAATCCTAACCTATCGATCTTCACACCATTATTGACATCAACCCACTTGCATTTGAAAATGGGAAATCTAATTTTAACATAGTCAACCACCCAAATCTCTTCAATCACCCCATAATAAGGTATGGCAGCCAACGTAGGGTTCTTATCTTTCGAACTAGAGAAGTGCATAGATTCAGCCACTAATACAACACCACTGTTCTGGACGGTGCTCTTATCATCTAGGGACTTCGTGTAAAAGGTATAACCATTGATCACAAATGAAGTCCAACTTATGACATCAACTTCAGGACCACGTGCTAACCAATTTATTGTATCAGAAACACATTCTTCTCCGTCAACCTTTTGTTTGAACCAATGTGCGAAAGTTCTGTTATGCTCCCTGATTAACCTTTGTTCGCTCATTCGACTATTTTGTTTCCGTACAATTTCTTTATGGGCATTCATGTAATATTGAACTTCATCAACATTGTTCAAGATGTACAGGTGGACTTGTTGCAATTCATCAGCATCTATGCTCTTTACTGTTGCCCCGCGTCTACCCCCTTCTTGATCATGACGCTTAGGAAGGCCAATATGTCGTACATTTGACAAATACTGTTGACAAAATTCCATAGCTTCTTCAGAAACATATTTTTGAACAATAGATGCTTCAGGCCGATTGGGGTTCTTCACATACCCTTTTAGTATTTTCATAGTTCTTTCGATCGGGTACATCCACCGGAAATAGATAGGGCCACACAACTTTATCTCCCTCACTAGATGAACAACCAAGTGTGCCATGATATCAAAAAAGGACGGAAGAAAAAGCTTCTCAAGCTGGCATAAGATAATGTATCCTTCATTTTCCAATTCCTCCAATCTTTCCGTGTCAATGACTTTACAACAAATGGCATTGAAGAAGAAACAAAGTCTAGTCAATATGTGTTGAAGATCATATTCGGCAATGCCTCGAATAGCTACTGGGAGTAGTTGTTGCATTAAGACATGACAATCATGAGACTTTAGCCCTATTAACTTCAAGTCTTTCATCGATACAAGCTTTTTAAAATTTGAACAATACCCTGAGGGAACTTTAGCGCCATGTAAACACTCACAAAAGCTTCTTTTCTCAACCTTAGACAAAGTATGAGCAGCTGGAGGACAAAATGTTCTATTACCGTATGGCCTTGGATGTAAATCTTCTCGTATTCCCATTTCTTGCAAGTCTAATCTTGCCTTCACGCCATCCTTAGAACTTCCCTGTATGTTGAGCAGTGTCCCAACGATACTATCACATACGTTCTTCTCCACATGCATGAAATCAATACAGTGTCTGACGTCAAGATTGCGCCAATATGGAAGATCGAAGAAGACGGACCTTTTTTTCCATATATTTTTCTCATTTCTACTCTTTGATGACTTACCAAACATAGTATTGATATTTTTCACCTTTTCATAAATTTGCTCCCCAGTCAATGCCTCTGGAGCATCTTCAAACTCTTGGCCACTGAAAAAAGCTTTTTTTAATCTACGATAAGGGTGGTTTCGTCTTAGAAATCGCCTATGCCCAAGGTAAACCGTCTTTCTTCCATGTTGAAGTTGATGGTAGCATGTGCCTTCTTCACATATCGGACAAGCTTTGTGGCCTTTAACGCTATATCCTGACAAGTTCCCATATGCAGGGAAGTCATTTATAGTACAAAAGATCATTGCTCGCATATTAAAAGTCTCCTTCTTGTTCGCATCAAAAACATCGACACCTTTATCCCACAACTCTTTCAAGTCTTCGATCAAGGGTTGTAGGTAAACATCTATGTCATTTCCGGGTTGCTTTGGTCCCGAAATCAACATAGACAACATTATGTACTTTCGTTTCATACATAACAAAGGAGATAAGTTGTAAATTACCAACAGAACAGGCCATGAACTATGTATACTGCTTAGGCTACCATAAGGATTCATACCATCTGTGCTAAGCCCAAGCCTGAGATTCCTAGGTTCTTCACCGAAGCTAGGAAATAATTGATCGATTTTCTGCCATTGAGAAGAATCAGCTGGATGCCGAAGCTTTCCATCAGAAATCCGCTCATCTGCGTGCCATCTCAAATTTTTGGCATCAATTTCATTAGCAAACAGGCGTTTGAACCTTGGAATGATTGGAAGATACCACAACACTTTTGCAGGGCCCTTATTTGATTTATACCTCGGAGTTTCACATATCGGACATTGCTCCTTCTCTTCATGATCTTTTCTATACAATATGCAATCATTAGGGCAAGCATGGATCTTTTTATACTGCATCCCTAGTGGACACAGTATTTTCTTAGCATCATAGTATCGACAAGGCAACACATTATCATCAGGAAGCATATCTTTAAAGGCCTCAAGCGTTTCTGAAAAACTCTTGTCGCTCCATCCATGCCGTGCTTTCAAGCTTACCAATTTCAATACAGCATTCAGCAATTGGTATTTTTTACACCCCGGGTACAACGGCTTCTCAGCATCACTGCACATATTACCATATGCATGTGATTGTTCAAAAGCCTCTTCTCCTACATCACGAATAATGTCCTCTATCCGATCCTCCATATCCGTGTCATTATCATCACAAGTCACTTCCCCCTGTTGAGATGCACTTGGCATTTCTAATTGTTCACCATGCCATACCCATACTACATACGTCTTACAAAACCCTTCACAAATTAAATGTGTATATATATCTGCAGCACTTAATCGCTTCTCATTCAAACATTTTACACAAGGGCAATAAAACATCCCACTATCATCATCGGCATTTATTTTTGCAAAGTCTAAAAAACCCTTGACCCCAACATCATATTCAACACTCGTCCGTTTAGCTTGTATCCAACTACGATCCATATATTCTAACACCTTTTTTTTGGTACCTTTTCCCTGTAAAAGGTAGGAGAATGATGAGAGCATGCAATCATTACACCCAAGTACATAGTGTAACTAGAAGTAAACAAAGAATATCTTGATTTAGAGTAGCGTGTGAGGAAAAAATGGAATGAGGGAAAGTGGAATGGAGAAGGAGTGAGGGAATGATAAATGGAGGTGGAAAAGGAACTATAAGTAGAGGGATTTATGTTGAGGCTCAGTACTGGTGATGCTCTGAGTACTGAAATTTGGGGTTGCCTTATGGGCATGAAAAGAGTTTGGGATGGGGGGTTCAGAGAAGTGTTGATTAGGTGCGACTCCTACGAGGTTATCGACCTACTTCAAAATGAGATCCCAGATATGCATGAAAAATGGCAGCTGCTTACAGAGACTGAAGTGATCTCGGGGCCTTCATTTTTTAATGAAGATGGAGATGGTATCATCATGGAATAATTTAAAATGCAATCTCCTTCCATCCCTCTTAGTTGGCTAATCGGCAGTACAAAGGTCCTCTCGAACTCTAACGAATAATATTCCAGCCCTTATATGGATAAATATCCGGGATGGTCACACCCACACCCTCACAAAATCAAGTTAATTGCTTCTAAGCAATATGAATAAATGACTACATTCCTATAGACTCTATTTCAACATAGATGAAGATCTAAGTTAAAGGCTTACTATATTAGAGAATATTAAAAAACCATCTATTAATTTGAAAACACCTTAAATGACAGATAAAAATAAACGGATGGAGTTGAACCAATGAGGTAATTAATTAATTATTACTAATTGCAAATCAATGGAATTAGTGCACGATCATCAAAATTCAAAAGTTCAAAACCACATACATGTTTGATGGTTTGCTTCCGCCACTACAATCCAGCTACTCTGTCACAACTTATTACTTACGTGTCCTATCTTAATGTCTTTATTTGATTCTTCTCAATCACAACATATAACCCCACAAACTTCATATTTAAATCAATCAATAAGTACAAGCTAAAACCCAAATCACAAATCCTGTGTTCTATAAAAATGATGCGCTTTCTAATTCACCGTTCACACATATTGAATACCCCACATCACAAAATTCTTTACTGTGCATAATATGTGTACCCAGAACAACCCGGTTAATTAACAAACTATAATACAAACTATAAACCCAAGCTCAGTCTATCTAACCACAGAGTCACGCACAAGAGATAATTGCAATTCCATTATAATGTGATATTTCTTGAGAGTTGAAAAATTATAAAAATAAACAACAGTGGCAAGTATTTTTGAGGGGAAGCATACCTCAAACAAGCGATGAAGATGAAGACCTCCTTCAGTCGCAGCAGTGAATGACAGACGGAGCTCGAAAACCAGGACCAAACGAGGACGGCGACCCAACAGCGACAACAATTAGCAGAGACCCGCCGGATTCGATCGTTCCGATTAGATCAGGTAAGGGGGGGAGTTGAGCACTGAGAAGAGAGGGCGCGCGGCAGGAGTTGAGCACCGATTGGGATGAAAAATTTCAGATTGGAGTGGGCGCGAGACAGGGGTTGGGGGGAAATATTTGGGGATTCGATCGTTCCGATTAGATCAGGTAAGGGGTGGAGTTGAGCACTGCGGCAGGAGTTGAGCACCGATTGGGATGAAAAATTTCAGATTGGAGATGGCGCGCGGCACGGGTTGGGGGGAAATATTTGGGGAACTTTTTAAGACTGGTTAAGTGGACTAACCGGTCTTAAAAATGAGTTTTTTAAGACCGGTTGTCTAACAACCGGTCTTAAAGTCACCCTTTAAGACCGGTTGTTCGAGAACCGGTCTTAAAAAGCTTCATTTAAGACCGGTTCTCCAATAACCGGTCTTAAAATGCTGATTTTTAAGACCGGTTGTTGGACAACCGGTCTTAAAAAGCTTCATTTAAGACCGGTTCTTCAATAACCGGTCTTAAAAAGCTCATTTTTAAGACCGGTTGTTGGACAACCGGTCTTAAAAAGCTCATTTTTAAGACCGGTTGTGGGACAACCGGTCTTAAAAATCTTCATTTAAGACCGGTTCTCTTGAAACCGGTCTAAATTGTATTTTTTAGACCGGTTAAACTGAATAACCGGTCTCCCAAGTTCTTTATAATTACGTAAATGCCACCGCGCATTTCTTTTAAACCTCATTTACTACAACCGGTTTAAATATGCCGGTCTAAATCACCTTTTTTGTACTAGTGTGGGCTCAAACAAATATCCTCGCTCCCCTAGCGAGTTTCTTTTGTCTCCACAAGTATCGAACACTCAGCCTGGGGGTAAGTACGAGTGCTTGGCAATACCTATTACCATTAGGCTACTAGCCTAATCCGGCAAAACACTTCCAAAAACCCATTCTCCATTTTCACAAACAAAGACAATCCGGCAAAATTTCACTGAATAAATTGTCCATAACAGCCAGAATAGTCAATATACAAAGGTTTGGAAGTTACTTCAAGCTCTGTCTAGCTTTTCCCTATAAGGTCAAAACCCTACCTCTTCCAAACACAAGAAATTGAGCCTCCAATACCTTGAAATACATGAAAGAGGAGCTTAGGAACAAGGTAATATGCATTTGGTACGAATTCACTAAAGAAATCGATCTACCTTGTGAGTTTTCTCCTCTTTCTCTCTCTAGAATTTCTCCAACTTTCTCTTTCTATTTTCAGCTGGAAAACACGTCAGTTATGGCTGAGGAAGAAGATGAGAATTATTTTATAATATTTTGGAATATCCCTTATTTATTTTCCCATTTTCAGATTTTTCAGAAATTTTGATAGATTTTCTGCCCTAATTTTGAAAAATCATAACTAAATTTGTAGACATCATATCAGGGTGATTCCAAAAACTATAGAACTTTATTGAGTCTTGTTTCAAGGAAAAATATAGACCTTTGCCAATTGGAAGTACAAAATTCATAGAATTTAAATCTTTAAATGTTGTTCCAGAAAATCACAGTTTTTCTGGGCTAATTTCAAAAATTCATAACTTTTTACATATAACTTCAAATAATTTATATGACTTATCAAATTAAAGCTTAGGATGTCTAGTTTCATCCTATAAAATTTCATAATTTTTGCTCATCATTTGGTCTTCCAAAACCACGTGACAAACTCATTGCCTCACTTGAAGTAATGAAATGACAAGCACTTGCAACTTCCATAAATCCCATTGTTGTATACAAATTTCCCCTACTCCTTAATTCACTATTTTATTCCCTTTAATAACTCACAGATATAAGAAATGTTATGGAATAGATTTGGAACACTTGCTAAACCAGGATTTAGTAGTCCACTTAATGTGGCAGTTGTTAATACAAAGTTCATATTGCAGATTGTCATGAAAGATGGGAACTAGTTCGGGGAAGAATCTATTCTGTTTCTTTCATGTGGAGGGAAGTTTTTAAATGGTGGAGAAGATGAAATGTAATATAACTCATATTGTTGTAATATGACTCATGCACTTGTAAAATAAGGTAGAAGAAGTTGTTAAAAACCAATTTAGCTATCGTGACAGACCCTATGGAAATAACTCATACAGTTGTGAAAGTTGGAGTTGTGCAACTTGTCATTTCAATCAAGCATAAAACAGTTGTAAAAATGACTCATGATATTGTAAAAACATGCATCACCCGTTGTTAAAAAAGTAATTATAAGTTGTGAAAGTTGAAGTTTTGAAACTTGTCATTTTAGTCAGGCATGAAAAAGAAGTTGTAAAAATTACTCAAGATGTTGTAAAAACATGCGTCAGAAGTTGTAAACTGAGTAACTTGCAGTGTTAAACTTGGAGATGTGAACAAAGCTAGTTTCATTCAGACACAAAAAATAAGTTATAAAAATGACTCAATATGTTATAAAAACACGCTTAACTAGTTGTAAACTGAGGAATTTTCAGTGCTGAACTTGGAGATGTGTAAAAAGTTAGTTTCATTCATACATGAGAAAAAAGTTGTTAAAATGACTCAAAATATTGTGAAAACACGCTTAACGAGTTGCAAACTAAACAATTTGTAGTAGGGAACAGTTGTTAAAAAGGTAATTTCATTATGACTTGAAAAATATATTATTAAAAAGACTAAACATGTTGTAAACATAAGCATAGCTAGTTGTTAAACAAGGCATATGCAGTTGTCATATTTGGAGTTTTGGAAAATGTCATTTCATTTAGGCAACAAAAAAAATGTGTAAAAAATCACTTAAGCGGTTACTATAACACGCAAGGATAATTGTGAACATAGGGACTTGACAAACTTGAAATTAACTTATTGCATAAAAACATATTGTGAAAATGACTGATGAAGTTGTCAACTGTAAAATGACTGATGAACTAAGGGCAATTTTGTCATTTGACTTTAGGAAATAATCACATAATGACGTTTGACTTTTCAAAGGGACTTTGCTATTATTTTGTTTGGTTCTTGGGACCTAGGAGTGATGTTCCCTTTGTTTTTTGCTTGATGAATTATGATGTGGAGAAAATTTTCTACTTCAATATACATGAAGCTCTCACATGATTAATTTCGTATTTTTCATAGGCATTGAATTAGAAATCAAGTATTTGAGTGGTCTCAAGAACTAACCATGCCACCCTTTTTTCATTGGCAGGCATGCTGGAGATGTGCAGTGAACGGAGGAATCATGGAGCAAAAGTTGCTAACTTCTCCTAATTAAATTAATCAAATATCTCACTAAATATCTTAAACTGAAAGTAACAAAAACCTAACTGCATAATTGGTGTGTAAACTTTAAAACATAACAAAAACATACACCACCATTATTTGAAATAAAAAGGATATTTGGTCCAAGTTTAACATTGAGCCATAATTATTATACTCACCAATTATGTAATTTGGAGACTCTATGTAATATCCCAAAAAGTGATTAAGGGCTAATGACTTTAAAAGTGGATATAATTATTATTGAATAAACACTTTTGGAGAATGTGTGATGGGAATTTGGATATTTTAATGATTCCAATGGCTTCCTTGTGAAAATTTATGTGGGAATGATGTTTGGTATGAAAATGGAACCAATGGAAGCAAAGATGCAAAATCTAAAATTCTGTCCAGTGAAATTCTATTCTGGGCAGTCCGGTTGTGTGAACGTTTTTAATGACCAAATGGTATCTAAAAATTCTGAAATTTTCCAGTCTTATAGTTCACATCTCAAGCTTCAAAATGGACATATAATTTGTTCCATTTTGTTTTGTGAACTAGGAGATATAACTGTCCAAAGTTTGGGATGGAAACTGAACTCTGTTTTGGGGCAGTGATGAGTTTTATGTAATTCTGGAATTGTGTGGTGATTTTTAGTAATGGTCCATATTTTTCCTATAAAGAGGACTTAAATACCTTTCATTTGGCTTTGGAATCACCTCATTTCAATTTTTCTAGAATTAGTTATGATTTTTCAAAGTTCGGGCAGAAAATCTGCCAGAAAATCCGAAAATGGGAATTATGACATCATCTCATTAAAAGATGATGTCAGCATGGAATTACATATGTTATCATCTTCCTCAGCTCATTTCTGTCGCACACAGCAGCTGAATGAGGAGTGAGAACGTTGAGGTTTGTAGAGAGAGAAAGGAGAAGAAAAATCACAAGGTAAGCCGATTTCTCCGACGATTTAGCTTCTAACGCGTGTAACTCTGATCCTAAGCTACTCCTCTTTGTTCTTTAAGGTTTGGAAGCTCAAAATCTGTTGTTGAGCACTTAGGGTTTTCAGCAATATTTGGGAAAATCTTGTGGGAGCTTGAGGTAACTTCCAAACTTTCGTATATTGCTTATTCTGGCTGCTGTGGGCAATTTAATCGGTGAAATTTCGCCGGATTGCCATTGGTTTTAAAGTTTGGAAATGATGTGGCCTAGGGGTTATGCTGCCCAAATTGGGTCTTAATGTTAGTTGTAACCTAATGTAATGGTTAATAAAGTGGTTAGGAGTAGAAAGGGACGCGTTTACGGAGCCGAAATCGTAAAACCCCGATTTTCCCTGGAGAACTCATAAATTTCGGCCAGCCCTAGAAATGGGTCTTAGAGTTGGATTTTCAATGATTTGATGGTTCCATTGAGTTCAGGGGCGAAAATTAGGTGGGGTTACAGTTGGGCACTTTTTCAAAAAAGGCCGAGAAAGCATAATTACGGAAACACCCCTAAAACCCTAAAAGTAGGGCTGCCAAGGGCAATTTCGTAATTTAACATTGAATTTGATAATTCCGAGTCCGGAAATGGATTCCTTGGGCGAAAATATGTCAGGATAGCCTATGTCAAAATTTCAAGAAAAGTACAGCCGGTCCGGGTATGGCGGGCCCAAGCCGGGTCCCCGGGGGTATTTTTGTAAATTTTCATTATAGACTCATATAACCCTAAGTAACACTATGGAAGTGTCTAAATAGTGCATTTGGAATTGTAGGATTCGATATTTGCCGCCCTCGTGAGCCAACTACGCCAGCGAACGTCAGAAAGGAACGAGGTAGTGACTTTTCTTTTGTACCATATATGATGCATTGTATGTGTGTTATATCGTTGATTTGTAATGAATTCGTATGCTGCGACATCTGTGGATTTGTGTTAGCACTGTCATTCCAATAGTCCCTAAGTAGCTAACAACGGTTCGGGTTAGGGCGGTGTGCCTTCCCGGCGGAGAAAGGGGATGAGGATGAGGTGTGATATATGTGATTATGTGAGCCGAAAGGCTTTTTGTGGAGGCCGACGGGCCATTTGTGAAAGCCGAATAGCTGTATGGGCTATAAGGCTATATGTATGCACTACCACGCCAATAGTCCCTGAGTAGCTAACAACGGTTCGGGTTAGGCGGTGTGCCTTCCCGGCGGAGAAAGGGGATGAGGGTGGAGTGTGATTTGTGGTGCTGCTGCTGTATGATGATTTGCTTACATGTTGTGTGCTTATGTGTGGTATAAATGTTTTGTTACTACTGGGATTCTCTTGAATCTCATTCTTTCCTTTAACTAACCTTTCAGACAGGGCGAGTGGCTCTAAGGAGAAGCGTACGACCCGGAGCGGTTAGAATCCTGTAGGGACATTTATTTTGGTTATGTTGGTTGTAAAGAATAGTTGAACGTAGTTGTGTAGTCCCCTATATGGAGGTTGTAAACCCTTTTTGTGTATGAATGGAACCCGGGGGTTGCCGGGATTGCTATTAGATATTCTGATATGAATGAATGTGAATTAACTGCACAGGTGATTATATTCGATAATTGAACTTGAGACCGGAATAGGAAAGAAGTTTTGAAAATTTTATAAAGTCCCTACTTCACAGGGAGTTCTAAATGAGTTTTGAACTATTCGACGGTCTCTAAACCAATTTAATTACGTAATATCGAATTATAATTACGCTATTTAAGGCAGGGGGTTACATTTTGGTATCAGAGCTGTAGTTCCTGGCAAGGGTAGAGGTAGCTAGGATAGATCCCTTAGATAGTAGTAGGGATATCTGTGAATGATTGTTGTGTATGCACATGTATGTTTTATTGACATGGATATATATATAAGTTTTGTGACTATATGTGCATACTATCTCTGCTAAATTAATGGGGCAAGTTGTTTGTAGAATGAAGAAAACTAGAGGACGCCCCAATATTCCGCGTGTAAACCCTGAGGTGGAGGTTGTTAATGAAATCCCACCGGATGCAATGCAAGAGCTGATGGATCTAATCCGGGATCAAAGAGATATGATAACTGAGTTGAGAGAAGAGCTCAGAGCAGAGAAGGCGAAGAACCAGGAAGGTTCGGTTCAATCCACTCCAGAGGAGACTCAAGGAGAGACTCGACATGAGGACACTGCAGAAGGATCAGCACGACCTCTGGAATCCCTACCTCGTGCTACCTTGAATCAGGAATCATATGGGATGCCACCCAGGGAGGAAAAAGACCTTCAGTATTGGGTCACCCGATTCTGCAAGCATATGCCTCCGGCTTTCAGAGGAAGGTTTGACCCTCAGGCAGCCGAAGATTGGTTGTACAGACTGGAGAAGATATTTGAGGTTCTGTGTTGCCCAGAGGAGGTGAAGCCACGGTTGGCAGTGTATAAACTCGAGGGGGATGCGGATCGTTGGTGGCGGAATATCGCCCTGACATTAAAGAGCAATGAAACACCATTGACTTGGGAACTGTTTCAACAAGAGTTCAACGAGAAATACTTTCCCAAATCAGTGCGGCTCGAGAAGGAGACAGAATTTCTCAACATCAAACAAGGGGATACAGAGAGCTTTGACGACTATTTGTCCCGTTTTGTCCGGTTGGCTCGGTACTCCTCTTACCTCCGGTTTAAAGATGATGAAGAATGGAGTTCTGATATGCTCATCCGCGGTCTGAGGCGAGAATTGAGAAAGCGATTGGTTACAAACCAATTCACTAAGTTCAACAAGGCTGTGGAGCAATGTCGAATTACGGAGAATAATCTGAGGGAGTTGAATCCTACCAGAGCTACTGGCCATCGCAGTGAACCCAGTAAGGGTAATGCTTCCCAGAAGCGGAAAGGCCAAGGATCCTCTTCATACAAGGGCGGTGATAAGAAGCCCTATCAGCCCAGAGACCGTGAGCCTCAGAGGGCTGTGACTGAGTGGAAATGCCCTCGCTGCAACAAAACGCATTATGGCCAAAATTGCCGGGGAGAATTGGTCTGTTTTAACTGTAAGCAGCCAGGACATTTTTCCCGAGATTGTCAACGACCACGAGTCGAGCAGAAACCGAGGACACAGGGCCGAGTGTTCGCTATGACCCACGAGGAAGCTCGTAAATCTCCTGAGTTGATACAAGGTAAAATCTCTATTAATGGCCATCTGTTGCAAGCATTGTTCGACTCAGGTGCAAGTCACTCCTTCATTGCTTATGATTGTGTGAAGCGCCTGGGATTGCATGTACATAAATTACCATTTGATTTGGTAGTGTCAACCCCGATGGGTGTTAAGGCTTTAACCATAGAAGCTTACTTGAATTGTGTTGTAACTGTGGAAGGGCACCAATCGGTTGTAGATTTGATATGTTTGCCGCTTTACCAATTGGAAGTCATTTTGGGTTTTGATTGGTTAACGGCAAATAATGTTTTGCTTGATTGTGGAAACAAGAGGATAGTATATCCTGTTTCTCATAGGGTTGAAGCTGTGAATGCCGGTATGAATTTTCTTTCTACGGCTAAAGCTGAAAAGTATCTTAAAAAGGGTTGCCAGGGGTATGTAGTGTTTTTCTCAGTGCAAAGGGAAACTGGTGAAACTTTGAGTGATATACCCGTGGTAAATGAATTCCCTGAGGTATTTCCGGATGATCTAAATGGATTGCCTCCTGAGAGGGAAGTTCAATTTCCAATTGACATTATTCCTGGAGCTGGTTCTATATCTAAGGCCCCATACCGCATGGCCCCAAACGAAATGGCGGAGTTAAAGAAACAAATAGAAGACTTGCTTGAGAAAGGGTTCATTAGACCCAGTGTGTCGCCTTGGGGAGCTCCAGTGTTGTTCGTAAAGAAGAAAGATGGGAGTCTTCGATTGTGTATTGATTACAGAGAATTGAATAAGGTTACTATTAAGAACAAGTACCCTTTTCCCCGAATCGATGACCTATTAGATCAACTCTCTGGTTCGTGTGTGTTTTCAAAGATTGATCTAAGGTCAGGGTATCATCAGCTGCGAGTGAAAGCAGAGGATGTTCCGAAGACTGCTTTTCGGACCCGGTACGGTCATTATGAGTTCTTGGTGATGCCATTTGGGCTAACCAATGCGCCTGCGGTATTCATGGATTACATGAACCGTATCTTTCGACAATACCTGGATCAGTTTGTTGTTGTGTTTATCGATGACATTCTGATATACTCCAAGAGTATGGAAGACCATGAGCATCATTTGGGAGTTGTATTGAATATATTGCGTGAGAAACAATTATATGCTAAATTGAGCAAGTGCGAGTTTTGGCTATCAGAAGTGAAATTCTTAGGCCATGTTATCTCGCAAGAAGGGGTCTCTGTGGATCCTAGTAAAGTGGAAGCAGTACTGGACTGGAAGAGGCCAGAATCTGTGGCGGAAATACGCAGTTTTCTGGGTCTTGCTGGTTATTATCGGAGATTTATCCAAAATTTCTCCCGTATTGCGTTGCCGATGACCAAGCTCACGAGAAAGGATCAGCCGTTTGTGTGGGATGAGAAATGTGAAAACTGTTTTGTGGAGCTGAAGGAGAGGTTGACTACGGCACCTGTGTTGATTTTGCCCGAACCCAGTTTGACATATGTTGTGTATTCTGATGCCAGTGGGCAGGGATTAGGGTGTGTCCTTATGCAGCAGGGACGTGTGGTAGCCTACGCCTCTCGACAGCTCAGACCTCATGAATTGAACTATCCCACTCATGATCTGGAGCTTGCGGCCATTGTGTTTGCTTTGAAGATTTGGCGTCATTACCTGTATGGTGTAACTGTGGAACTGTACTGCGACCACAAGAGTCTCAAATACTTGTATGATAAAAAAGAACTGAATATGAGACAGCGCTGCTGGATGGAATTGCTTAAGGACTACGACCTGGAAATAAAATATCATCCGGGTAAGGCAAATGTAGTCGCTGATGCTCTGAGTCGAAAGACTGTGCTCGTTGCCGCTATGATGATACAAGAGAAGAAACTGATTGAAGACTTTCGTGATTTGAATTTGACAAACCAGATCATTTGTGCCAATTACACTGTTTCTCAAGAGGAAAGTGATCTGAGAACTGAGATTGAAGAAGCTCAGAGGCATGATGACTGGATACAGCACAATCTGACTCGAATTGAGCGGGGAGAAGTTCCAGGATATGACCTATCGCCTCGTGGATTAGTTTGCTATCAGAAGAGAATCTGTGTTCCACTTCAGGTGGAGTTGAGATAGAAGATTCTAGATGAGGCACACAAAAGCCGGTACACTCTTCATCCTGGTATGACCAAGATGTATCATAACCTGAAATCTGTGTATTGGTGGCCGGGATTGAAGAGTGATGTAACCAAATATGTTGCAAGGTGTCTCACTTGCCAGAAGGTAAAGATCGAGCACTAGAGACCGCCTGGGTTACTTCAGAGTCTTGAGATTCCGGAATGGAAATGGGAAAGCGTAACCATGGATTTGGTTGTGGGATTGCCCAGGATCAGAAACTATGACGCGATCTGGGTAATTGTGGATCGGTTAACGAAGTCGGCGCACTTCATACCAATCAATACTGGTTATTCTCCTGATAAACTAGCGGAGATTTATATCCGAGAGATTGTGAAACTCCATGGTATACCAAAGAACATCATTTCCAACCGAGATCCACGATTTACTTCAAGATTCTGGAAAGCATTGCATAAAGCTTTAGGTACTCAACTGAGATTCAGTACGGCTTATCATCCTTAAACGGATGGACAATCTGAGAGAACAATCCAGACGTTGGAAGACATGTTGCGGGCATGTGTTCTCGACTTTAAAGGAAGTTGGGATCATTTCCTTCCACTTGCTGAGTTCGCCTACAACAATAGCTATCATGCGAGCATCCAAATGGCTCCGTATGAAGCATTGTATGGAAGACGGTGTCAATCACCAATATGCTGGAATGAGTTATCCGAAAGAAAGCTTTATGGGCCAGATTTGGTTGATCAAACCTCTGCACAGATTCGGATTATTCGTAAGAGGTTGCTTGCAGCGCAGAGTCGACAGAAAAGCTACGCTGACAAGAGAAGACGGCCTCTAGAGTTTGAGGTTGGAGATCATATTTTTCTGAGAGTATCACCAGTTACGGGCGTTGGGCGAGCGATCAAGAGAAAGAAGCTAAGCCCTAGGTACATAGGTCCTTTTGAAATCCTTGATAGGATTGGCCCTGTTGCCTACCGAGTAGCTTTACCTCCGAGCTTGAGCAGACTTCATGACGTGTTCCACGTTTCCCAACTGAAGAAGTACCAACCGGATCCGTCTCACATCATTGAGTATGAGGATGTTGAGCTTCAAGACAATTTCACATATGCAGTGGAGCCAGAGCAAGTCATTGACCGAGAAGAGCGACGGCTCAGACACAGGAGCATTCCATATGTGAAGGTGATCTGGAAGGGAATGACGCAAAGAGAGGCAACTTGGGAAGCGGAGGAAGATATGCGAAGACAATATCCGGAGTTTATGGCTCAAGTTGTGTAGCCATTTCGAGGACGAAATTTAATTTTCGGGGGGAGAAATGTAATATCCCAAAAAGTGATTAAGGGCTAATGACTTTAAAAGTGGATATAATTATTGTTGAATAAACACTTTTGGAGAATGTGTGATGGGAATTTGGATATTTTAATGATTCCAATGGCTTCCTTGTGAAAATTTATGTGGGAATGATGTTTGGTATGAAAATGGAACCAATGGAAGCAAAGATGCAAAATCTAAAATTCTGTCCAGTGAAATTCTATTCTGGGCAGTCCGGTTGTGTGAACGTTTTTAATGACCAAATGGTATCTAAAAATTCTGAAATTTTCCAGTCTTATAGTTCACATCTCAAGATTTAAAATGGACATATAATTTGTTCCATTTTGTTTTGTGAACTAGGAGATATAACTGTCCAAAGTTTGGGATGGAAACTGAACTCTGTTTTGGGGCAGTGATGAGTTTTATGTAATTCTGGAATTGTGTGGTGATTTTTAGTAATGGTCCATATTTTTCCTATAAAGAGGACTTAAATACCTTTCATTTGGCTTTGGAATCACCTCATTTCAATTTTTCTAGAATTAGTTATGATTTTTCAAAGTTCGGGCAGAAAATCTGCCAGAAAATCCGAAAATGGGAATTATGACATCATCTCATTAAAAGATGATGTCAGCATGGAATTACATATGTTATCATCTTCCTCAGCTCATTTCTGTCGCACACAGCAGCTGAATGAGGAGTGAGAACGTTGAGGTTTGTAGAGAGAGAAAGGAGAAGAAAAATCACAAGGTAAGCCGATTTCTCCGACGATTTAGCTTCTAACGCGTGTAACTCCGATCCTAAGCTACTCCTCTTTGTTCTTTAAGGTTTGGAAGCTCAAAATCTGTTGTTGAGCACTTAGGGTTTTCAGCAATATTTGGGAAAATCTTGTGGGAGCTTGAGGTAACTTCCAAACTTTCGTATATTGCTTATTCTGGCTGCTGTGGGCAATTTAATCGGTAAAATTTCGCCGGATTGCCATTGGTTTTGAAGTTTGGAAATGATGTGGCCTAGGGGTTATGCTGCCCAAATTGGGTCTTAATGTTAGTTGTAACCTAATATAATGGTTAATAAAGTGGTTAGGAGTAGAAAGGGACGCGTTTACGGAGCCGAAATCGTAAAACCCCGATTTTCCCTGGAGAACTCATAAATTTCGGCCAGCCCTAGAAATGGGTCTTAGAGTTGGATTTTCAATGATTTGATGGTTCCATTGAGTTCAGGGGCGAAAATTAGGTGGGGTTACAGTTGGGCACTTTTTCAAAAAAGGCCGAGAAAGCATAATTACGGAAACACCCCTAAAACCCTAAAAGTAGGGCTGCCAAGGGCAATTTCGTAATTTAACATTGAATTTGATAATTCCGAGTCCGGAAATGGATTCCTTAGGCGAAAATATGTCAGGATAGCCCATGTCAAAATTTCAAGAAAAGTACAGCCGGTCCGGGTATGGCGGGCCCAGGCCGGGTCCCCGGGGGTATTTTTGTAAATTTTCATTATAGACTCATATAACCCTAAGTAACACTATGGAAGTGTCTAAATAGTGCATTTGGAATTGTAGGATTCGATATTTTCCGCCCTCGTGAGCCAACTACGCCAGCGAACGTCAGAAAGGAACGAGGTAGTGACTTTTCTTTTGTACCATATATGATGCATTGTATGTGTGTTATATCGTTGATTTGTAATGAATTCGTATGCTGCGACATCTGTGGATTTGTGTTAGCACTGTCATTCCAATAGTCCCTGAGTAGCTAACAACGGTTCGGGTTAGGGCGGTGTGCCTTCCCGGCGGAGAAAGGGGATGAGGATGAGGTGTGATATATGTGATTATGTGAGCCGAAAGGCTTTTTGTGGAGGCCGACGGGCCATTTTTGAAAGCCGAATAGCTGTATGGGCTATAAGGCTATATGTATGCACTGCCACGCCAATAGTCCCTGAGTAGCTAACAACGGTTCGGGTTAGGCGGTGTGCCTTCCCGGCGGAGAAAGGGGATGAGGGTGGAGTGTGATTTGTGGTGCTGCTGCTGTATGATGATTTGCATACATGCTGTGTGCTTATGTGTGGTATAAATGTTTTGTTACTACTGGGATTCTCTTGAATCTCATTCTTTCCTTTAACTAACCTTTCAGACAGGGCGAGTGGCTCTAAGGAGAAGCGTACGACCCGGAGCGGTTAGAATCCTGTAGGGACATTTATTTTGGTTATGTTGGTTGTAAAGAATAGTTGAACGTAGTTGTGTAGTCCCCTATATGGAGGTTGTAAACCCTTTTTGTGTATGAATGGAACCCGGGGGTTGCCGGGATTGCTATTAGATATTCTGATATGAATGAATGTGAATTAACTGCACAGGTGATTATATTCGATAATTGAACTTGAGACCGGAATAGGAAAGAAGTTTTGAAAATTTTATAAAGTCCCTACTTCACAGGGAGTTCTAAATGAGTTTTGAACTATTTGACGGTCTCTAAACCAATTTAATTACGTAATATCGAATTATAATTACGCTATTTAAGGCAGGGGGTTACACTCTAGTTCAGAGTAATAAAAGTACAAGTTTAAGCTGAATTATTAATGCAATATGAGAGAAGCCATTAATGAAGGTAACCAATCAAACTTACAAAACTTGTCAAATTGTAATACTTCTCACTAATTCAGTTAGTTGATCAGCTTGCAGAAATTATATGCTAGCCTTCAACTTGTAGTTTTGAGTTTCATTCATCCACTCTAGCTTGAGAGTTTCTTCTGACTGTGTTTGAGTGTGTTTGAGTTTGCTTGAGTCATTGTTATGTCTTAGAGTTTTAAGTTTTAGAATGTTGAATCAATCTAGTCCCTTTGTTGTGAACGCATTGAACACAAACTTAAGAAGAACGAAACAATGTTGTGCTGCTAGGGCTACTGCAAATGATTGGTTGCTCGTTTATTCACCTACCGGCAGGCTCTCTAGGTTATCTTTTGTTGCTTTGTTGATGAACACATTCTAAGCACCGAGGCTTTCTAGTAGTGCTTATAAGTTTAGCTCAACCATTTAGGTTTTTACCCTTAGTCGCTCTTTTGTTCGATATTAAGAAAAGGAATAATAGTTTTTCACATGACAATTAAACTTTAAAATTGAAGTATTTCTTCACATGATATTAGAGCTTTTATGAGTAAGTAGTTGTAAACTCTGACCTTTGTAGCTTCCATTCTGTCGATTGAAATTAAGTTTCAGAACAATGTATTCTTAGACTGAAGGGATTTGTTGTTAGAAGATATATTAGAGATTTTTTACCATAAAATACAGTCTCTAAACTAAAATAAGAAATATTAATATTAATGTTGTTCAATATCTTATCATCAACTAGAACTTCTTGAGAAATAACAAATACAGGATACTGTTAATTTTCCCCTTGAGATGCAGATTACTAATTGGAAAGGGTTAGAATCATTTTAATATGCCATAAATTAAATACCATAAAGTAAGAACAAAATAATTCGACCTAATATATAACTTGTTGTAGTTCCACTTGGATGAATATGGGAAGATGTCATGAGAATTATTTGAGTTCATTTTTCTCGTGGTGTGGAATTAGTTCATGCATTATAGTGAATGAAAAAGGTTTCCAACTGAATATGAAGAAGCCACTTTTCGTGAATGAAAGTTGCTTTATGAGTGTTATCATTTTTAAAAGAAAAATTTAGCTTTTAAAAAGTTCGTATTTTTCTGTTTTTAAAATAAAAATATTAGAATTAAAAACTTTTGATAATTCAATCACTTTTAACTTATTAATTAACATAGCATAAGGTGAAATTTAGGGAAAATCCCCTAAAATATTTTTTGAAATTCAAAATCCCCAAACAATCATGTGAATGAGGAAAATGACAGAAGGAAAAAGTAGGAATCTGGGATATCAAGGTTCAAAGCAAAAGACGGAACCGCCCTTGAATTGAATAATTTCTTTCTCTAATCTTCTTCTTCCTCCACTGACCTTTCCCCCAGAAATTTCCTCTTTTAATCTCCTCATCCTCACACCTTACACCCGCATTTTCAGCGCTTTGTGGGAGAAGGCATGATGACAGATTTGAAATACCCATACAAAGATGAAACCATGCCCTTTCAGATTGTTTAACTACATTTATTTGTTGTAACAAGAATACACATTTGGCTGCTAAGTCATTATTATAGCAAAATTGATATTGTAAATGAACAACCCCATTCGGAAAAGGAAGAATCTTGACCCTCCTTTGGCCATAAGGTTTTGAATTTCGAGCTTCTCCATGGAAGATTTTAGATCCAAATTGTACGGTGATGGGAGGATCCAGATTGAGAGCTACATCAGCATCGAACTACTTCCGTCGGTGGCTTCCATAGCATGCAAGACCTCCATTGCTATAGTTCTTCTTACGCCCCTAATCCTACTTCAACCACCCAAATAGTTCCTCTTCGTAAAGCTTGAGTTTCAGTGATCCAGAGTTGCAGAGGAAAAAGAGGGTCTCTAGTTACAAAGGGTATACTATTTAAGGTAACAAGAAAGGGTCGTTGAGTTTGAAGAAGAGCTTCAAGTGGCTCAAAGATAAGTAACCTAGAGTTGTGTATGGATGGTAGTTCTTTTTCTTGATCTGAGGATCTCAGGTGTTGTTTTGATCTTTGAAAAAGAGAGGAGAAATAGTGAGAAGGTTGAGGAAAAATGGAAGGAGAGAAGCCATGGAGGAGGATAGATGAGGGAGAGGTTAGGATGAGATAAGGGTATTTAAGTCTTTTCAGTTAAACTTTATATCCCGGATTCCCACTTTCTCACCAAATTGTCCTTTTATATGTTCATGTGACCTTTTACGGATTTTGAAATTCAAAAAGTATTTTATGGGGATTTTTCCTTAAAAATACGCCTCCAATTCTAAAATTATAAAAAGGTAATGTCAATATGTGAAAAGGTAGACTAGTGATAGAGCAGGAATCTAGACTTTCAATATTTTGGACAAAAGACCAAAATGCCCCTGAATTTAATCATTTATCTCTCCAATCTTCTCCTTCTTCCTCCAACTTTCCCCCCCCAAAAGGTTCTTCCTCCTCCAATCTCCTCATCCTCATAGAGCCCCATCTTCACCAGAACGGATATGGCTAGATTGGGAGAAAATCGCTAGAGGTGACAATTGGAGGTTTGTTGGTTCAAGTTCACTTCCTCCCTCACTAATAAAATTGCATATATTTTTGTAGAATTGAGAAGGGGAGTTGTGCTGTGATGGGAAAAAATATTAAGAGTGGTGCAGCTACTACTACAGAATATAGATTCTACTACTCTAAAGGATATCCGTTTTTAAAAAAAAAAAAAAGAAGTAAAAAACAAAAGTGGTTGGCATTTTTGTAATTCTAGGTGGGAATTGTATAGCTTGAGGTGTCCTCCATTCAAATAGGGACGTCTAAAGTCATACTTTAGACGTCCCTATTTGAATGGAGGATGCCTAAAGTGAAAAAAAAAAAAAAAACCTTTTGGTTTTTTTTTTTACTTTAAACGTTCCTAATTCAAATAGGGACGTCTAAAGTCTCCAAAGCTACATTTTAGACGTCCCTATTTGAATTGGGGATGTCTAAAGTTAATTTTTTTAAAAATTAGGGATGCCCAATAATTAAGGACACCAAAAAGCGTCCTTGATTAATTTTTTTTAACTTTAGACGTCCCCAATTCAAATAGGGAAATTTGAAGTGTGACTTTAGAAATTTTAGACGTCCTTATTTGAATTAGGGACGTCTAAAGTAAAAAAAAAAAGTTAACCGGACAACTTTAGGCGTCCTTAAATTAAATTTGGGACGCCAAAAATAATTCAAATTTAAACTGACAGTTTTTATTTGTCATTTTTATACTTTTACACTCATCTTTCTCGTCTTCTTGATTTAAATGGAAGACTCTTCCCATCGCCGCAACCACAAGAAGAACCACTACCACCACGCCTTTTAACTCTTACTTCTTCCTTTCTCTCTCTTTTTTCACCTCTAGATCTGTTATGCTTTCTTACCATTTTTTATTATTTTATCTTCTTTCTCTTTTTTCTTTGGGTTTCCCTTCTATTTTATTTTCTAACTTGTGTTGTTATAGCTTGTAGATCGAGACTTTGTGTAATGCCCCAAAATGTGATTAAGGGCTAATGACTTCAAGAGTGAATGTAATGACTTCAAAAGTGAATGTAATTATCGTTAAATAAACACTTTCGGAGGATATGATGTGAATTGTGATATGAGTGTGTTATAATCAGTGCCTAAACCCTGTATTTAAGTTCAATTGTGGATTAATATCTAAATTGAATTAAATTAGAGGGAGGGCACATGGTAAGGTGTAATGGAAAGATAGAATGTGTTAAATGATGATTTATAGGATTTGCCATACTCAGGAACAAAATGGGAAAAAAGAAAAGTTATCGATCAATTAGTCAGCAACAGAAGAGGGAACTCATTAGTAACATAAAGATCAAGAAGTGTGACAATTGCCTAAGTGTTATAGAGGGAATCATCCCATGCTAGCTAGTGCATGGAAAGAGTTGAGAGGAGGCCCAAGATCATGACAAGTGTCATCATAGAGGCCATAGATGTGGGTCAAAGATCCAACTCATTTTTTTTCTTTTCACTCTCACCTCTAAGTTGGCTAAATGGGCTAAGGAGAGACCAAAAATCTGCATCATCATCTTCATCTCATTTCCTTTCTCTCAAGTCTCCATTTTCTCCAAGTCAAGAAGAAACAGAAAGGAAAAGGTGAGATTTTGGCTTTATAGATGATCTCTTTGGCTCAAATAATCTTCTTTAATGTTGTTCACCTTGATGAGGGCTTCATCTCTATGGTTTTAGATTTTTGAAAGAAGGTGTTTGAGAGCTTGAGAAAAATTGAAAGTGGTGGAATCAAAGAACAAGCTTTGGAAAGTGAAAGAGATGAGAAATAACTTCCTTTTGACCTATATATTTTGGTTATTGGTTGAGTTTTGGAATTTATGGATTTTGCCCTGATTTTCTTGTGGCATGTGATTGCATGAATTGCTTGTTGTTTTGTAGTGGAATTGGTATTTTTTTTATATATCTTGAGCAATGGAATTGGTTTGGAACTTGGAATGGAAAGGATTGCAATGTTGAGTCTTGTGTATGATATTGTGATTGATATGTTGTGACCAATGTGGAACATATCAATGTGATTTGAATTTGGTGATTTTGGTGTTTCCAATGGGTTCCTTGTGAAAATTTGTGTAGGAATAAGTTTGGTTGTTGATTTTGGAGCCATTGGACACATTGGTTGAAAATTTGAAATTCTGTCTATTGAAACTTTATGCTGGGCAGTTGGGTTGCATGGATGTTTTGAATGAGAAAATGGAGTCTAAAAATTCTGAAACTTTCTAGTCTTAAAGTTCACATGCCAAACTTCAAAAATGGACACATAATTTATGTCGTTTCGATTCACGATCTAGGAGTTATGATTTTCCAAAGTTTGGAGTTGAAATTGAAAGCTATTTTGGAGCAGTATAGGATTTCGTGTAATTCTGTATTTTTGTGGTTATGGAAAACATTGATTCATATTTTTTTTTTGTATAGAGGACTTCAATAGCTTTCCATAGGACTTGGGAGAACCTCATTTTGATTTTTTTAGAATTAATTATGATTTTTTGAAGTTTTTTTGGCTGCAGCCCAAAACTTTCTAGGCAGTCTTTGGCCGTAGCCAGAAAATCTTGGCTGCAGCCAAACACTCTCTATGCAGTTTTTGGCCACAGCCATAAGAACTTGACTGCAGCCAAAAACTTTCTGTGCTGTTTTTTGCCGCAGCCAGGGATTTCTTGGCTGCAGCCAATCCTTATTTTCAGCACTTTGTGATTTTGAAAAGTTGTTTCTAACCTAGTACTTCCCAATCCTTTTAAACTTTTGTTAAGCTTATCATGACCACCTAAGGGACTCAAATGACAATCACCTAAGTGGCTCTTTCCCTTATACTATATGTAATGTATTGTATGTTTGATTGATAATTGAATTATGATGATTTCGAATGCTACAAAGCTTGTGGATGTGAAAGCCAAAAGGCTATGTTACATCCATAAAGGCTATGTTATAGTCATAAGGCTATGTGAAAGCCGAAAGGCTATGTGTGAGCCACAAGGCTATGTGAGAGCCGCAAGGCTATGTGTGAGCTTCAAGGCTATGCGTGAGCTACAAGGATATGTGCATGTCGTTGAGGCAATGTGTAAACTGTGATCGTTGCTGTTATGCTAATTGATAATTTTCTTACATGTTATGTGATTATATATTGTAAGAGTGATTTGTTACTACTGGGATTCTTTTAAATCTCATTCTTTCCATTGACTAACCTATAGACAGGGCAAGTGGCTCAAAGGGTAAACAAACCACCAAGGGCGGCTAGGACTCTTTTAGGGATATGATTTTGATGTTGGTTGTCAAATTTTTGGTTGGGATTACTATATATATTATGGATTTAATTGTTGAACGATGATATGTAATCCCTTGAATGTGAAATCATTGAGGCAGGAATGTCCATAAACCCATTTAGCTAATGTATGAACATAGGTTTTGCTAGGAATTTTGTTTTACACTCTAATATATATGAATGTGACTTAACTGCGTAGGTTAATTATATTCGAAATGCGAATATGAGACCAGGTTAATTGGATTCCAAAAGAAATTTTACGAAAACCCTATCTTGAGGATGTGATTGAAAACAAGTCTTTTATCATCCATTGGTCTGTAATTCATCTTAATTATGTATTTTTGAATTATAATTACGGATTATAAGGCAGAGGGTTACACTCTGAAACATGCTTCATGGCCACGTTCCCACTGAGAAAACAAGGTTCATATCTCCCTGTCTCTCTTCTCTATTTGTTATTACGAGAAAATGAATTTCAATAATAGAAAGAGATAAGTTTTTTGCAACTAATTCCTCTTATTGTTATCATGTTCTGCCTATGAGATTTCAACTTTGGAGTTATTATTGTATAGATTTTGGATTCAGAGTTTAGATACTAGATCTGTAATTTATTGACGATGATATGTAATTTCTTATTTTAAATACTATTTAGTCCAGATCTGTAATATAAATGATTTTTTTTATATAAAGCATATGGATGTCCCCATTGTAAAATGGGATGTCTAAAGTGAAATTTTAGACTTCCCCAATTTAAAATGGGGGCGCCTAAAGTGCTACACTGACACTTAGACGTCCCCATTTAAAAATAGGGAAGTCTAAAGTGGAACTTTAGACTTTTCTTTTTAAAATAGGGACGTCTAAAGTTCAGACTCTAGGTGTCCTTTTATTTACAAACGTTATTTCCTATTTTTACTATATCACTCATATAGACGTCTCCTTGTTTTCAAACGTTAAAAGGCTTAAAAAAGGGATGTTAAAAGCATTTTTTGTAGTAGTGAGCATCCAAGTCAGGAAAGTAATTGAACAAGTTTAGTAGCAAAAGGAGAAGGAAGGAAGAAGGACTTGTGGTGGTCTAATTTATCATTTATGAGAGAAGAAAATGAGGCTTAAATCCAAATTTTTATGGGGAATGGTATGTTTTTAGGTGTCACAGTGACAAAAAACATTAATTAGGTACAGTTGGAATCTTAATGTTCATTTGTCATTGAGGTATGTGTGTGTGTATATATATATATAATAAAATTGTCATAAGGATATTAGTTTTTGGTAAATGTCTTTAATGTATTGGTCAACTCCATTACAAACATTGTCAATAAAGAAAAGTTATGTTAATTAAAAATGGTAGTCAATGGCATTACACAACTTAATTTCATTACATGAGTTTTTAATCCCTTTAAAAGAGTAGTCAATTTCATAAAACCACCAATAGAAAAAGGCCTATAAGACCGCCACATTGACACTTCTATAGGCGGAGATGGTTTTAAAATTATGACTGGTGTCATTTTTATAAATATTGATACAACTTAATGCTGGTCACTTTTTCATATGGTCTAAATAATATTTTTCTAGATCGGTTATAGTTTACTACAGTCTTGATAAGTATTAAATATTATGAAAATTTCAAAATTTAAATTATTTTTAGACCAATCGCTAAAACAACTAGTTTAAATATCTTTTTAGAGATGCTTGTTTCTTTAAAACTAGTCTTAAATGTTTCAGATTTTTTTCAACTTCTAAAGTAGTCTACTTCCCAATGTGTCTCTTCGAAATCTGAAGACATTTTAATAAATGTAATATTCATTAATCAAGTCTATTTAAACTCTTTAGTCCTTTCATTTTTTCACATTAATTTTATTGTTT